>CM067341.1:51137500-53678750 GCA_034376525.1 Nicotiana benthamiana | reverse complement strand
TTTTAAAAGAATTGCGACATCTTGAATAATGCATTTCGAACCACGTCGCAATCAATGCACCCATGGTTGTCGACTCATTTTGACTCCGTCGAGATTTAAATTTGGGTCGCATCAATGTGCACCCGTATTTAAGAAAGTAATTTAATTAAATTGTGCCTAAAGATTCTAACGTAATATTATTTTGGAGAAGACCGTGAAATTCGATAAACGACTCTCTCCGAATTCTAAGTAATTTATGTAACCATTTTTGAGGGCCCCACATTTTGTATTTTTTTGGTGAGGCTCGCCTCATTACTTTATTAAAGGCCAACCTAAAAATAACTACATTATCTATTCATGTTTTTCATAGAGTAATAAAAGGAGAGTGTTGGTGAGTTCTTATTATATAAACAAGGGGCCTAATGTCCGAGCTCAGTAGCTCGTGAAGTAAGAAAAATAAGTTTGCCCAGTAATTCAGCTTGACATATCAAATGTTTGGGCCTGCTCTGAAAAGGTGGCCCAAGAGATAGAATACAACTTAGTTGCCGTTGTGGACGCATATATAGAACGAACCCACACAGCCCCAAATTAATCACCAACAACATTGACTTCTCTTTAAAGTTATAGAAATCAAATTTTGCACTTAAATCCAAACTTATTCCTAATTCTTGAAATCACGTGATTCAATGTAGAAATTATAGGAAATTTCATCAGTTAATACTCAATTCAACTTAAATAAACGTTAGTTAATTTGACTCCAATTCTACGCATACTTTATTCATTGTGCTACTGGTGGTTTTATTACACTATACGACAAGCACGTTAATGATCCAAACTCCCAAATGAACAACTATTCCAAACAGATTCAAGTTAATATTATCGGAGCCATTTACTACAATAAAACCTAACAGAATATTGTATAAGAATTCAAACCAATAATTAGTTCTAAGCAACAACTTCCACAAAAGTTCAATTATACATGCTGAAGTTACAAGATTCAGAGTTAACGAACTAATCAATTGGCGTTCCAGGTTAAATTTAACATAGTTTAGTCAATCTAATTAACAACCTTTTACTATTCAAATCCAACGGATCAAATATACACTACTACTCATCAATTGAACAATTATAATCATATATATAACCAAATGAACACATATTAGTCAGTACAATGGCATTTCACTCCAATTATGGTTACATCAATGTAGTTTCGAGCGTGTACCTGGAATTTAGATAGAATGAAGGAGAAGAATAAGTCAGCTACTGCTCAACACAATAGATCAATCCACCATTAAATACATAAATCAGATTTAAGTATAAAGGAGATTTAGTATTCAAAATCAACCCAAACAACCCCAATGTCACTCCAAGTGGGCTCAAATTAACAAACCAAATACCTCTATCAAAACCTAATTAATTAGACAATAACTAAATACTTTCCAAATAGCCTGAACCTAAACCAAACCTAGCAAGAACAAACAGATTGCAAAAGGGAATTACAACTAAGTCAATAGAAAATAATCAAAATTAATCCCAATAACCAACTAATAAAATGGCCTAATATGAAATTTTAACTATATAACTATGAAATCCAAACCAAATGGAATCAAAACCAAACAAATTATCCCAGAATTCACACATGCACATAAACATGAAGAAAGCAAAATGGAATAGAAAAAGAAAAATGGAAACCAGAAACTCACTGACGAACATAGACTCCGGCTAGTTTGTCTATTTTTCAATTAGACCATTTTCAGCGGGCATTGAGCATTAAGACTGTTGAATTCCTTGTCAGGACAACCCAACAAACATCTAGTATCAATTTGGGACGCATTGGGCCTATTAGGGTTTTGGCCGGAGAACTTGAAAAGGAGATTCGAGCAGTTCCAAGTAGATCGAGAGATACAGCTATGAGGGTTGGGTAGAGGAGGCTCAGGTGGTCCTATGGTGTAAATTTGGGGTCATTTGGCATAAGAGACATCGTGGCTGGAAAATCTTTCGATGAAGATTAGAGCAGATAGGGAATATAACGATCTGACCGGTCATTTTGAGAAATTAAGCTCCTCAGCAGCAATAGGTCTGGAGAAGCTTCGAAACATGAATATCGCCTTGCGTGCATGGTAGAATTTGGTGTTCTGATGTTTTAGAGTCAATTCTAGAGAAGAAACCTTATTTTCGAAGTTAGAACGGTGAAAATTTTATCGGAACTGGAATTTTGGGTAAAAGACCGCGGAATGGGTCATGGATGATCTCAACAGCTTTGTATGGTGATTTTGGACTTAGGTGTGCGTCCGGATTCAGATTTGGAGGTCCGTAGAGTAAATTGAGGCGTTTCGGCGAAAGTTGAAGTTGGAAATAAAAACGTTTGATCTACAGTTGACTTTTGGGAAATCAGGGCCGCAATATGATTCTAAGAGTTAGAGCAGCTCTGTTATATTATTTTGGACTTGTCCGCAAAATTTTGCGTCATTCCGAGTTGAATTGATAGGTTTCAGCATGAGATCCGTCATTTGGATATTTGAAAGTTCATAAGCTTGATTTTTGGTTTGATTCATCATTTCAATATTTTTGATATGATTTGTAACTTCGAGCGAGTCCATGTTAGGTTATATGACTTGTGTGAGCGGTTGGTTGAGGTCTCGGGGGCCTCAGGTGTGTTTCGGTTGCTCAACGGACAAGCTTTTGGAGTTGGAAGAAAGTTGCAAAAGGGATACTGGTATTTTCGCTTTTGCGGCTTGGGAACCGCAGAAGCAAAGCCGCAAAAGCAACTTGGCAGCTGTAGAAGCGATGGAGAACCTTTGGGTAGGAGCCGCAGGAGCGAAGGAATTTCCGCAAAAGCGGACTCGCTTCTGCGATGAAAGGACCGCAGAAACAGAAATTTAGAGGCTTAAAGAAACCGTAGAAGCAGTGGTTTTTCCACAAAAGCGGTCCCTGGGCCGCAAAAGTGGAAATCTCCGCTCAGAAATAGGATAATCTGAGGGTTTATTTCAAAAGTTGGAAAATCAATTGGGAGCTCGGGAGAAGGCGTTTTTTGGTGGATTTTGAAGAGAAGATCAGTGGGTAATGTTTCTTTAACCTCATTTAGTTGGTTTCTATCAATATCTAATTAAATCCACTAATTTAATTCTAATTTTAGGTCAAATTTGGAGAAAAATTGGATGAAACTTCTTAGACTTAATTATTGTGTTTTGAGTGGCCATTTGACCTCCGATTTAGGAGATTTTTGTATGGTTAGACTCATAAGAGTACGAGAGTTCTGAAAATGTGAAAATTATTTGATTCCGAGATGTCTGCCTAAGGATCGTTTTTATTATTTTACCTAATTTCACGCTTTAGCTTTGAATTAAATTGTAGAATCAGTTGCTTGATATATTAATTATAGTGTATGATTTAATTGAATAGATTTGGACCATTAGGAGTCGAGAACTCATGGCAAGAACAAGATTGCTGGTTGATTTTAGCCGGATTGAGGTAAGTATCTTGCCTAACCTTGTGTGGGGGACTTTCCCTTAGGATTTGAGTCTTCTCTATTGATTGTATTCTGTGTACGCAAGGTGACGAGTGCATGTTTGGATTTATTTGTGGTAAATTGTCCCTTTTAGGCTCTTAGACTTTTGAAATCACCGAGTTTGAAGATTATATTGATACAATTGATTTTCCTGTTATTAGTTTCACCTCTACATGTCTTACTTGGTATTGTTTGCTCTTCTTGATTTATTCTTGCTGTTTAATTGACTCTTACGTGTTTTACTGAAGACAATCACCCTTCTACAGTCATATTATCTGTCCTAACTACTCGCCTTTAATTGGAAATCATAAATGTTATATCTTATGTAATTAATCGGCCTTAATTGGAAAGAAGATAGATATCTCATAATTAGTTGATATTCCCTTAAATTGTATTATTTGATTCATGTTAACTTCTTTACTATTTGGATACTTCTTGATTGTAAGTTCTTCTGTAACTTCGTGCAAATATACTACATGTTCAACTGGTGTGGTGTCGGTGTAGTTATTATGCACTTATTATGTTTTGTTTTTTGTCGTTGAGGTTATTATGTTTTTCCTTGGTGTTCCGTGACATTACTAAGTATTGTTTCTATTATTGATTCCCTTGCCGAGACGTTATTATTTCTATTGTTATTCCCTTGCCGAGACATTATTGTTTCCATTGTTGATTCCGTTGCCGGGACGTTATTGTTTCTATTGTTGATTCCCTTGCCGGGGCGGTATTGTTTTTGTTGTTGACTCACTTGCCGGGATATTGCTATTCTATTGTTTGGGCTGTACATCTATGTTGATTGTGCTGTACTGCGGGATACTAGGAGATCCTCAGTACATATATTGAGGATACCAAGAGACCCTCGGGATACTAAGAGATCCCTAGTACATCTATTGAGGATACCAAGAGATCCTCGGGATACCAAGAGATCCCTGATACATCTATTGAGGATACAAAGAGATCCTCAGGATACCAAGTGATCCCTAGTATATATATTAAGGATACCAAGAGATCCTCGGGATACCAAGGGATTCCTAGTATATCTATTGATGATACCAATAGATCCTCGGGATACCAAGAGATTCATAGCACGCACATTTATGTTGAGACTCCAGGACGATATCCTGGGAGATCCCCGTTAAACTCATTATGTCCTGAACTGATATTTTCATTGATTCTATCCGGATGCGAATAATTCGCGTGCTGGTCGTTCCATTTCTTATACTTACTAGTTGGTATAATTCTTATTAGGTACACTTGTACAAGCATACACGTAGTTGGACCCTCATATTAGAGATGGATCCCTCCTGTTTTATCTTGGGATGAATATACGCCCTTATTTTCCCATTATATATGTGAGAGTGGTTGTAGTTGACGAGTTTACTTGTTAGCATGATCGTGAGAGTGATAGGGCACAAGATGCCAAGTGTTAGACTTCAGATGCTGGATTTCATGAATTGTGGCTGGTCCGAGATGTTTGTAAAATTATGGAAAGAGTTAAGGTGACCTTATGTCGCTTCACTGCAGGGTAATGAGTTAGTGACTGGTTTGTTCTTGCTATGTTGTGAACTTAGGATTTGGTTATAATTCTGAAGTCATTTCGTATCATCATCATCTATTATATTCTCATTATTACTTGTTGCCCTGTTTCCTTCATTGTGAGTTGTTGCATTTAGTCGTTCATGCGGTCTTTACATAATTATATATCGTTTGATTATGCTGTTTATTGACCGGTAGGTGTCTTGACTGTCCCTCGTCACTACTCCATCGAGGTTAGTCTTGATACTTACTAAACCCGCTGTGGTGTGCTCATGCTACTCTTCTGCACATTTTTGTTGTGCAGGTACAGGTACTCTCATTCAGTTCTGTCAGCCTTGGAGGTTGGCACACCGCTAGAGACTTCGAGATATATCTGCTACATTACCAGACCGAGGAGTCCCTTTCCAGCTTTCTGTAATAAGTATAGTCCTTCCAGTATTTCTCCTTGTATAGGCATTCTTGAGTCAAAGCTTTCTATGTATCCCTTAGCTTGTGATTTGTGAGATTCCGGGTTTTTGGAAACTTTGTTTAGCTATGAGAGTTGATATTGTATGTTCCAGGTGACGCCTTGATCATTCAGTTATTTATTTGGTTCAGTTTAAATGTTTTCTTCCGCAATTGATTGAATTTCCACATTGGTTAGGCTTACCTAGTCGTAGCGACTAGGTGCCATCACGACATGTTCATGGAGGGAAAACAGGGGTCATGACAAGTTGGTATCAGAGCTCTAGGTTCATAGGAGTCACAGATCACAAGCCGGTTTATTAGAGTATCGTGGATCGGTATGGAGACGTCTCTACTTATCTGCGAGAGGCTATGTAACCGTTAGGAAAAATTCCACTTCACTTGATTTTTCTTGTCGTGTGAGATTTTGGCATTCACAATCCTAAACCTCTGTCTTCCACTCTCTCATTGGTGGGGACCCGTACTGCCCGAGGTGATCAGGCACCCGTGCCCCTTTCTATAGCCGTCGGAGGTCGGGGCCGGGCTAGAGTCCGAAGATGCACACGTGGTGCAGCGCGACCACCTGAGCGAACAGCAGCCGAGGTACCACTAGCACATCCAGCCGGAGTCCGAGCATATGATGCCTACTGCTACTGCTACTCCAACCCTTCAGGAGACTTTGACACAGTTCGTGAGTAGGTACACCATTTTGGCTCAGGCGGGACTGCTTCTAATTACTGCAGCTACACCCCAGGCCGGGGTAGGAGCACAGACTCCCGCTGCCCGCACTCCTGATCAGTGAGCGCATGTTGAGTAGGTCCCTGAGATTATTCTTGCGCTGCCTGCAGCACCTGTTCAACCCAAGGGCATGATAGTGGCTTCTAAATATAAGTAGAGGTGACTAGAGAGGTTCAACAAGTATGATTCTCAGGTATTCAGTGGATTAGCATCAGAATGTGCCGTGGGATTTCTTGATGAGTGTTACCGTATTCTTCGTATTATGGGTATCTCCGAATGCAACGGGGATTCTTTTACCACTTTCCAGCTTCGAGGAGGCGCCTACGATTGGTGGCGTATCTATGAGTTAGACAACCTAGAGGAGGCAGCTTCACTGACTTGGGCCCAATTATTAGATATGTCCCTGTGAGAGTTTGTTTCTCAGAGCCTCAGGAATGCATGGCGCGTAGAGTTGAGCATTTGCGTCAGGATACTATGACCATCTCGGAGTATGATGTCCGATACACCAGTTTGGCTAGACATGCCTCAGCCTTGGTTTCTACTGTTCGTGAGAAGGTTCGCCGATTTATTAACGGACTTATTCCCAGCATCAGATCCAATATGGCTCGTGTGTTAGAGATGGACATTCCATATCATCCAGTGATAGCTATTGCTAGAGGGATAGAGGGTATGCATGCCAGAGAAAGAGGGCAGGCAGGGTCATGAGAGAGAGAGTAGACGAGATCAGGAGAGACATCTTGAGGAGGCGAGGAGCCCTTATAGACCGGTGAGATATACTGGTCCTGGTTTCGGAGGCAGGGTACACCATGGTAGAGGTTTTACGGGTCAACCGGTTCGGTTCGCATTTCAGACCTTACATGGTGGTTTAGGTGTTCATGGGTCTCAATGTACCCGTATCGCATAGTTTGCATGCCTTATCAGCGGAGAGGATGCCTTGAGTATGGAGGTACTAGCCACATGGTGAGAGATTGCCGCAGATTTCGGGCCGATGTGTCACAGTGAGGTATTCAGGTAGGTAGATGGCACCCAAGAGGGGAAGGCCAAACCTATTTGCTGTGTTTCATATAGTAGTCTTGATGCTGGTGTGCCAGCTAATGTCGATCAAGTATTAAATCATTTTGTTATAGAGAGACACTCTCTACAATTCACCACACTCCCACTTATCAGGTTGAGCTCCTTGTTTGTTGTTCCATTTATGGGAGTGATTCATGGTTTGCAGCCTATTTATGTGATTATCCTGTTGGGAGGTTCTATGAGTGATTTCCATGGCTATCGGTTGTTTCTAGCTATTGTCGAGAGTTACAAGGCTAGTAGTAAATTCCTATTATGTGTTTTGGTAGGTTAGATGTCACTTTTTAGTATTCTTGCTTATGAGCTGTGATTTCTATGCTCCACCGGAGTGGGAACCATGGTGTGTGGTAAATTATAAGAGCATTGACCTAGTGAGAGTTTATAGATGGGTTAGTATGAGCCCTACTTGTGATTCAGCTATTGAGGGCGGAACCCTCATGACTTTAGCTTTGTTGATATGTTCAGATCGGGCTGTGTGCTGCGGTGAGAGTTGTATGTGTATAAGATCCTCCTAAGTCCTTTATATGCTTTCATTACTTCTTGTTAGGTGTCTTGTAAAGTTGTGTTTTAGAGGAATTTGTGCTAGTTTGATTTGTTTGTTAGTTTCTTTATGTTTTTTCCTTTCCCGTATTTATTCATTTTCATTTTATGCTTCTTGAGTTTTAGCTTGTGGGTCATGCACCCGGTGGTGCTGGCTGAGATTTGGTTATTCGGATATTTTGTTATGTGGTTTTCATGGTTGTCGTATCATCGCCAGTGTTTTGAGGGTTGGGAAAAGAGTTTCTATTGACTATGAAGCTTAAGGCCAGTGCATATTTGATCTCAGGCAAGTATTGCTACCAGAAATATTACAGTGGGCCTATGTGTGGAGTATTTGTACCCTGTGTGTGTGTGTGTCTATATGTGTGTGTGTGTTGGCTTGTATGGAAATAGCTGGTCAGACTGATATCGGAGGAGGGTGAGGAATCTGGTTTGAAGGCTTAATGGTATTGCTAGAAAGGTTAATTTCAGTTGAGATGGTATCGTCTGCGTACACACTACCCTCCCCAGACCCCACTAAGTGGGATTATACTGATTTGTTGTTGTTGTTTATGGTATCGTCGTGCCAAAATGGATTGGGGTGACGTGGGATTACCTACGGGTGTATGTTGGAAGTGCGCACTCACTGAATTCAGGACTTTAATGCCAATCTTATCACGTTCGAGGACGAACGTTGGTTTTAAGTGGGAGAGGATGTAATGACGCGACCGGTTGTTTTGAGAAATTAAGCTTTATTTAGTTTCACAAGGCTTGGAGCAACTTTGAAACATGAGTATCAAGTTGCGTGCATGGTATAATTCGGTGTTCCGATGGTTTAGAGTCAATTCTAGAGAAGAAACCTTATTTTGAAAGTTAGAACAGTGAAAATTTGACCGAAACTGGAGTTTTGGGTAAATTACCCTAGAATGGGTCATGGGATGATCTCAACAGCGTCGTATGATGATTTTGGACTTCGAGGCAAGTCCAGATTCTGATTTGGAGGTCCGTATAGTAAATTGAGGCGTTTCGGCGAAAGTTGAAGTTCGAAAATGAAGAAGTTTGACCCATAGTTGACTCTTAGGAAATTGGTAACGGAATGCGATTCCGAGGGTTGGAGCAGCTCCATTATGTTATTTTTGACTTGTCTACAAAATTTGGCGTCATTCTAAGTTTAATTGATAGGTTTCGGCATGAGATACGTCATTTGGAGATTTGAAAGTTCATAAGCTTGATTTTAGGTATGATTCGTCATTTTGATGTTGTTTTATGTTATTTGAAACTTCTAGTGAGTCTATTTTAGGTTATATGACTTTTGTGTGTGGTTGGTTGAGGTCCCAGGGGCCTCGGGTGCATTTCGTTTGCTCAACGGACAAGCTTTTGGAGTTGGAAGAAAGTTCCAGCAGGGCTACTGGTATTTTTCGCTTCTACAGCTTGGGAACCGCAGAAGTTGAGCTGCAAAAGTGACTTGGCAGACGCAGAAGAGATGGAGGACCTTTGGTGGGAGCCGCATGAGCGAAGGTTTGCAGAAACGGACTCGCTTCTGCGATGAAAGGACCGCACAACCGAAAATTTGGAGGCTTAAAGAAACCACAGAAGCGGTGGTTTTTCCGCAATAGCGGGATCGCAGAAGCAATCCCTGGACCGCAGAAGCGGAAATCTCTTTTTAGAGATAGGATAATCCGAGGATTTATTTCAAAAGGTTGAAAATCAATTGGGAGCTCGGGAGAAGGCGGTTTTGGGTGGATTTTGAAGAGAAGCTCAGTGGGTAATGTTTCTTTAACCTCATTTAGTTGGTTTCTATCAATATCTAGTTAAATCCACTATTTGAATTCGAATTTTAGGTCAAAATTGGAGAAAAATTGGATGAAACTTCTTAGACTTAATTATTGTGTTTAGTTGGCATTTGACCTCCGATTTGGGAGATTTTATATGGTTAGACTCGTGAGAGTACGAGATTTCTGAAAATGTGAAAATTATTTGATGATTATGAGATGTCGGCCTCAGGGTCGTTTTTGTCATTTTACCTAATTTCACGCTTTAGCTTTGAACTATGTAGAATCAGTGGCATGAGATATTAATAATAGTGTATGATTTAATTGAATAGATTTGGACCATTTGAAGATGAGAACTCGTGGCAAGAACGTGATTGCTAGTTGATTTTAGCCGGATTGAGGTAAGTATCTTACCTAATCTTGTGTGGGCGATTTATGTCTTCTCTGTTGATTGCATCGTGTACACGAAGTGACCAGTGCGTGCTCAAATTTATTTATGGTAAATTGTCCCTTTTAGGCTCTTAGACTCTTTAAATCACCGAGTTTGAAGATGATATTGATACAATTGATTTTCCTGTTATTACTTTCACCTCTACATGTCTTACTTGGTATTGTTTTCTCTTCTTGATTTGTCTTGCTATTTAATTGACTCTTACGTGTTTAACTAAAGACAATCACCCTTCTACAGTCATATTATCTGTCCTAACTACTCGCCTTTAATTGGAAATCATAAATGTTATATCTCATGTAATTAATCGGCCTTAATTGGAAAGAAGATAGATATCTCATAATTAGTTGATATTCCCTTAAATTGTATTATTTGATTCATGTTAACTTCCTTACTATTTGGATACTTCTTGATTGTAAGTTCTTCTGTGACTTCGTGCAAATATACTACATGTTCCATTGTTGTGGTATCGGTGTAGTTATTATGAACTTATTATGTTTTGTTTTTTGTCGTTGAGGTTATTGTGTTTTTCCTTGGTGTTCCGTGACATTACTAGGTATTGTTGATTCCCTTGATGGGACGTTATTGTTTATATTATTGATTCCCTTGTCGAGACGTTATTGTTTCTATTGTTATTCCCTTAACAAATAATTATTGTTTCCATTGTTGATTCCGTTGCTGGGACGTTATTGTTTCTATTGTTGATTCTCTAGCCGGGGCGGTATTGTTTTTGTTGTTGACTCACTTGCCGGGATATCGCTATTCTATTGTTTGGGTTGTACATCTATGTTGATTGTGCTGTACTACGGGATACTAGGAGATCCTCAGTACATTTATTGAGGATACCAAGAGATCCTCGGGATACCAAGAGATCCCTAGTACATCTATTGAGGATACCAAGAGATCCTCGGGATACCAAGAGATCCCTAATACATCTATTGAGGATACAAAGAGATCCTCAGGATACCAAGTGATCCCTAGTATATATATTAAGGATACCAAGAGATCCTCGGGATACCAAGGGATTCCTAGTATATCTATTGAGGATACCAAGAGATCCTCAGGATACCAAGAGATCTATAGCACACACATTTATGTTGAGACTCCAGGATGATATCCTGGGAGATCCTCGTTAAACTCATATGTCTTGAACTGATATTTTCATTGATTCAATCCGGGTGCGAATAATTCGGGTGCTGGTCGTTCCATTTCCTGTACTTACTAGTTGGTATAATTCTTGTTAGGTACACTTGTACAATCATACACGTAGTTGGACCCTCCTATTAGAGATGAATCCCTTCTGTTTTATTTGGGGGTGAATATACGCCCTTATTTTCCCATTATATATATATGAGTGGTCGAGTTGACGAGTTTACTTGTTAGCATGATCGTGAGAGTGATGGGGCACAAGATGCCAAGTGTTAGACTTCTGATGCTAGGTTTCATGAATTGTGGCTGGTCCGAGATGTTTGTAAAATTCTGGAAAGAGTTGAAGTGACCTTATGTAGCTTCACTGCAGGGTAATGAGTTAGTGACTGGTTTGTTCTTGCTCTGTTGTGACCTTAGGATTTGGATTATAATTCTGCAGTCATTTCGCGTCATCATCATCTATTATATTCTCTTTGTTGCTTGTTGCCCCTTTTCCTTCATTGTGAGTTGTTGCATTTAGTCGTTCATGCGGTCTATACATAATTATATATCGTTTGATTATACTGTTTATTGATCGGTAGGTGTCTTGACTGTCCCTCGTCACTACTCCATTGAGGTTAGTCTTGATACTTACTGAGTCCGCTATGGTGTGCTCATGCTACTCTTCTACACACTTTTGTTGTGCAGGTATAGGTACTCTCATTCAGTTCTGTCAGCCTTGGAGGTTGGCACACCGCTAGAGACTTCGAGATATATCTGCTACATTCGCAGACCGAGGAGTCCCTTTCCAGCTTTCTGTAATAAGTATAGTCCTTCCAGTATTTCTCCTTGTATAGGCATTCTTGAGTCAGAGCTTCCTATGTATCCTTTAGCTTGTGATTTGTGAGATTCCGGGTTTTTGGAAACTTTGTTTAGCTATGAGAGTTGATATTGTATGTTCCAGGTGACGCCTTGATCATTCAGTTATTTATTTGGTTCAGTTTAAATGTTTTCTTCCGCAATTGATTGAATTTCCACATTGGTTAGGCTTACCTAGTCGTAGCGACAAGGTGCCATCACGACATGTTCATGGAGGGAAAACAGGGGTCATGACAAGTTGGTATCAGAGCTCTACGTTCATTGGAGTCACATATCACAAGCCGATTTATTAGAGTATCGTGGATCGGTATGGAGACGTCTCTACTTATCTGCAAGAGTCTATGTAACCGTTAGGAATAATTCCCCTTCATTTGATTTCCCCTGTCATGCGAGATTTTGGCATTCAAAATCCTAAACCTCTGCCTTCCACTCTCTCAATGGTGGGGACACGTACTGCCCGAGGTGACCAGGAACCCGTGCCCCTTGCTATAGCCGTCGGAGGTCGGGGCCGGGCTAGAGTTCGAAGACGCACACATGGTGCAGCGAGAGCACCTGAGCGAACAGCCACCGAGGTGCCACTAGCAGATCCAGCCAGTGTCCAAGCATCTGACGCCTACTGCTACTGCTACTCCAGCCCTTCAAGAGACTTTGACACAGTTTGTGAGTAGGTACACCATTTTGGCTCACGCAGGACTGCTTCTAATTACTGCACCTACACCCCAAGCTGGGGAGGAGCACAGACTCCCGCTGCCCGCACTCCTGATCAGCGAGCGCATGTTGAGCAGGTCCTTGAGATTATTCTTGCGCCGCCTGCAGCACCAGTTCTACCCAAGGGCATGATAGTGGCTTCCGAGTATAAGTAGAGGTGACTAGAGAGGTTAAGCAAGTATGATTCTCCGGTATTCAGTGGATTAGCATCAGACAGTGCCTTGGGATTTCTTGATGAGTGTTACCGTATTCTTTGTATTATGGGTATCTGCGGATGGAGCGGGGCTTCTTTTACCAATTTCCAGCTTCGAGGAGGCGCCTATGATTGGTGGCGTATCTATGAGTTAGACAGCCTAGAGGAGGCAGCTTCACTGACTTGGGCCTAGTTATCAGATACGTTCCTGCGAGACTTTGTTCCTCAGAGCCTCAGGAATGCATGGCGCGTAGAGTTTGAGCATTTGCGTCAGGATACTATGACCATCTCGGAGTATGATGTCTGATACAGCAGTTTGGCTAGACATGCCTCAGCCTTGGTTTCTACTGTTCGTGAGAAGGTTCGCCGATTTATTAAGGGATTTATTCCCAGCATCAGATCCAATATGGCTCGTGGGTTAGAGATGGACATTCTATATTAGCTGGTGATAACTATTGCTAGGGGGATAGAGGGTATGCATGCCAGAGAGAGAGGGCAGGCAGGGTCATGAGAGAGAGAGAGAGTAGACGAGATCAGGAGAGACATCTTGAGGAGGCGAGGAGGCCTCATAGACCAGTGAGATATACTGGTCCTGGTTTCAGAGGCAGGGTACGCCATGGTAGAGGTTTTACGAGTCAGCCGGTTCCCTTTGCATTTCAGGCCTTACATGGTGGTTTAGGTTTTTATGGGTCTCAATGTACCCGTATCGCATAGTTTCCCTGCCTTATCAACGGAGAGGATGCCTTGAGTATGGAGGTACTAGCCACATGGTGAGAGATTGCCCCAGATTTCGGGCTGATGTGTCGCATTGAGGTATTCAAGCAGGTAGATGGCACCCAAGAGGGGAAGGCCCAACCCATTTGCTGTGTTTCATATAGTAGTCTTGATGCTGGTGTACCAGCTAATGTCATTCAAGTATTAAATCATTTTGTTATAGAGAGGCACTCTCTGCAATTCATCACACTCCCACTTATCAGGTTGAGATCCTTGTTTGTTGTTCCATTTATGGGAGTTCTTCATGATTTGCAGCCTATTTATGTGATTATCCTGTTGGGAGGTTCTATGAGTGATTGCCATGGCTATCTGTTGTTTCTAGCAATTGTCGAGAGTTACGAGGCTAGTAGTAAATTCCTGCTATTTGTTTTGGTAGGTTAGATGTCACTTTTGAGTATTCTTGCTTAAGAGCTGTGATTTCTATGCTCCACCAGACTGGGAACCACGGTGTGTGGTAAAATGTAAAGAGGATTGACCCAGTGAGAGTTTATAGATGGGTTAGTATGAGCCCTACTTGTGATTAAGTGATTGAGGGCGGAACCCTCATGACTTTAGTTGTGTTGATATGTTGAGATCGGGCTGTGTGCTGCGGTGAGAGTTGTATCAGTATATGATCCTCGTGAGTCCTTTATATGCTTTCATTACTTCTTGTTAGGTGTCTTGTAGAGTTGTGTTTTAGAGGAATTTGTGCTAGTTTGATTTGTTTGTTAGTTTCTTTATGTTTTTTCCTTTCCCGTATTTATTCATTTTCATTCTATGCTTTTTGAGTTTTAGCTTGTGGGGCATGCACCCGGTGGTGCTGGCTTAGATTTGGTTATTCGGATATTTTGTTATGTGGTTTTCATGGTTATTGTGTCATCGCCAGTATTGTGGGGGTTGGGAAAAGAGTTTCTATTGACTATGAAGCTTAAGGCCAGTGCAGATTTGATCTCAGGCAAGTATTACTACCAGAAATATTACGGTGGGCCTATGTGTGGAGAATCGTGTTATGTAGTTGTACCCTCTGTGTGTGCGTATGTGTGTGTGTGTGTTGGCTTGTATGGAAATAGCTGGTTAGACTGATATCAGAGGAGGGTGAGGAATCTGGTTTGAAGGCTTAATGGTATTGCTAGAAAGGTTAATTTCAGTTGAGATGGTATCGTCTGCGTACACACTACCCTCCCCAGACCCCACTAAGCGGGATTATACTGGGTTGTTGTTGTTTATGGTATCGTCGTGCCAAAATGGATTGGGGTGACGTGGGATTACCCACGAGTGTATGTTGGAAATGTGCACTCAGTGACTTCAGGAATTTAGGGGAATCTTATCACGTTCGAGGACGAACGTTGGTTTTAAGTGCGGGAGGATGTAACGACGCGACCGGTTGTTTTGAGAAATTAAGCTTTATTTAGTTGCACAAGGCTTGGAGCAACTTCGTAATAGGAGTATCGAGTTGCATGCATGGTCTAATTCGGTGTTCGGATAGTTTAGAGTCAATTCTAGAGAAGAATCCTTATTTCGGAAGTTAGAACGGTGAAAATTTGACCGAAACTGGAGTTTTGGGTAAATGACCCCGGAATGGGTCGTGGGATGATCTCAACAGCTTTGTATGGTGATTTTGGACTTCGACGCACGTCCAGCTTCTGATTTGGAGGTCCGTATAGTAAATTGACGCGTTTCAGCGAAAGTTGAAGTTGGAAAATGAAGAAGTTTGACCCACAGTTGACTTTTGGGAAATTGGTAACGGAATGTGATTCCGAGGGTTGGAGCAGCTCCATTATGTTATTTTGGAATTGTCTACAAAATTTGGCGTCATTCTAAGTTTAATTGATAGGTTTCGGCATGAGATTCGTCATTTGGAGATTTGAAAGTTCATAAGCTTGATATTGGGTCTGATTCGTCATTTTGATGTTGTTTTATGTTATTTGAAACTTCTAGCGAGTCCGTGTTAGGTTATATGACTTGTGTGTGTGGTTGGTTGAGGTCCCGGGGGCCTCGGGTGCGTTTCAATTGCTCAACCGGCAAGCTTTTGGACTTGGAAGAAAGTTGCAGCAGGGCTACTAGTATTTTCGCTTCTGCAGCTTGGGAACCGCAGAAGCGGAGCTGCAAAAGCGACTTGGCAGACGAAGAAGAGATGGAGGACCTTTGGCTGGAGCCGCATGAGCGAAGGAATTTTCACAGAAACGGACTCGCTTCTGCGATGAAAGGACCGTAGAAGCGGAAATTTGGAGGCTTAAAGAAACCACAGAAGCGGTGGTTTTTCCGCAATAGCGGGACCGCAGAAGTAGTCCCTGGACCGCAGAAGCGGAAATCTCTTTTTAGAAATAGGATAATCCGAGGGTTTATTTCAAAAGTTTGAAAATCAATTGGGAGCTCGGGAGAAGGCGATTTTGGGTGGATTTTGAAGAGAAGATCAGTGGGTATTGTTTCTTTAACCTCATTTAGTTGGTTTCTCACAATATCTAGTTAAATCCACTATTTGAATTCGAATTTTAGGTCAAAATTGGATGAAACTTCTTAGACATAATTATTGTGTTTAGTGGGCATTTGACCTCAGATTTGGGAGATTTTTATATGGTTAGACTCGTGAGAGTACGGGATTTCTGAAAATGTGAAAATTATTTGATTTTGAGACGTCGGCCTGAGGGTCGTTTTTGTCATTTTACCTAATTTCACGCTTTAGCTTTGAACTAAATTGTAGAATCAGTTGCTTGAGATATTAATTATAGTGTGTGATTTAATTGAATAGATTTGGACCATTTGGAGTCGAACTCGTGGCAAGAACGTGATTGCTAGTTGATTTTAGCCGGATTGAGGTAATCTTACCTAATCTTGTGTGGGGGACTTTCCCTTAGGATTTGAGTCTTCTCTGTTGATTGCATCGTGTACACGAAGTGACCAGCGCGTGCTCAGATTTATTTATGGTAAATTGTCCCTTTTAGGCTCTTAGATTCTTGAAATCACCGAGTTTGAAGATGATATTGATACTATTGATTTCCCTGTTATAAGTTTAACCTCTACATGTCTTACTTGGTATTGTTTTCTCTTCTTGATTTATTCTTGCTGTTTAATTTACTCTTACGTGTTTAATTGAAGACAATCACCCTTCTACAGTCATATTATCCGTCCTAACTACTCGCCTTTAATTGGAAATCATAAATATTATATCTCATGTAATTAATCGGTCTTAATTGGAAAGAAGATAGATATCTCATAATTAGTTGATATTCCCTTAAATTGTATTATTTGATTCATGTTAACTTCCTTACTGTATGGATAATCCTTGATTGTATGTTCTTCTGTGACTTCGTGGAAATATATTACATGCCCAATTGTTGTGGTATCTTTGTAGTTATTATGCCCTAATTATGTCTTGTTTTTTCTTGTTGAGGTTATTGTGTTTTTCCTTTTCGTTCCGTGACCTTATTAGGTATTGTTGATTCCCTTGCCGGGACGTTATTGTTTCTATTGTTGAATCCCTATATGGGACATTATTGTTTCTATTGTTGATTCCCTTGATGGGACGTTATTGTTTCTATTGTTGATTCCCTTGCCGGGACGATATTGTTTCTGTTGTTGACTCCCTTGACGGGATATTGCTATTCTATTGTTTGGGTTGTACGTCTATGTTGATTGTGATGTACTTCAGGATACCAGGAGATCCCCAGTATATATATTGAGGATACCAAGAGATCCTCGGGATACCAAGAGATCCCTATTACTTCTATTGAGGATACCAAGAGATCCTCGGGATACCAAGAGATCCCTAATACATCTATATGAGCATACCAAGAGATCATTGAGATACCAAGAGATCCCTAGTATATATATTGAGGATACCAAGAGATCCTCGGGATACCAAGAGATCCCCGGTACATCTATTGAGGATACCAAGAGATCCTCGGCATACCAAGATATTTCTAGTACATCTATTGAGGATACCAAGAGATCCTCGGGATATCAAGAGATCCCTAGCATGCACATTTATGTTGAGACTCTAGGACAATATCCTGGGAGATCCCCATCAAAATCATTGTTTCTTGAACTGATATTTTCATTGATTCTATCCGGGTGCGAATAATTCGGGTGTTGGTCGTTCCATTTATTATACTTACTAGTTGGTAGAATTCGTGTTAGGTACACTTGCACAAGCATACACGTAGTTGGACCCTCCTATTAGAGATGAATCCCTCCTGTTTTAGCTGGGGGTGAAGATACGCCCTCATTTACCCATTATATATGTGAGAGTGGTCCTAGTTGACGAGTTAGTTGTTAGCATGACTGTGAGAGTGATGGGGCACAAGATGCTAAGTGTTAGACTTCAGATGTTGGGTTTCATGAATAATGGCTGGTCCGAGATGTTGGTAAAATTGTGGAAAGAGTTGAAAGGACCTTATGTAGCTTCACTGCAGGGTAATGAGTAAGTGACTTGTTTGTTCTTGCTGTGTTGTGACCTTAGGATTTGGATTATGATTCTATAGTCATTTCACATCATCATCTATTATATTCCCATTGTTACTTGTTGCCCCTTTTCCTTCATTGTGAGTTGTAGCATTTACCAAACAACATCGTTTGGATGTAGCAAGTTGGACCGGGTTTGGGGAATGTTCCTTGGGCTGGCCGAGTTTGGTGAGATTCGGGGACTGAGCTTAGGGCAAAACCATAAAATTGGTCCAATTCCGGGCAGCCTTGATTTTCAATTGTTTTTTCCTTTTCTCCTTTTTTTGTTTCCTTTTCCTTCATTTATTTTTTTTTTGTATTTTTTTTGTATTTCGTAGAAATTAAAATGAAACCTAAATTGATTCCTAACAAAGCTAATTAATTTTCAAAATTGCTTAAACTATTTTATGACAATTTCACAATCAGAACAATAAAATGAGAAAGTGACCTATTTTTGTCATTTTCTTTATATGTTATTCTAAAACAAATTAACCCTTGATTAATACTAAGATAATAAACCAAAATCCTAAATGCAAATGCATATTTTTGTATTTTGTATGAATTAACATGCAAAAATAAAAATGCAAACAAATAACAGAAAATAACACCAAAATTCACAGAATTTGTAAAAATAAGGAAAAAACAATTTTGTTTGTATTTTTGGGAATAATTCATATATAGGGCAAAAATTACGTGCTCACAGCTGCCCCTCTTTGCTTGGAAACACGAAGAGTTTTCGTGCAAAGATAAGTAAGCGGATACTGGTGATTTTTTTCCATTTGAACATTCCGTGTGGAGCATTTTGAAACGTTTTAACCGCACCCTGCTTCAGAGGTCGCCTACATATCCTGGGCTAAATAGGAATCGGGTCAGTGTAGTTCGAGAGTGTTTGGTAGTTGGGACTATCAGGTGCTGTGGTTTCACTGTGATTGCTGCTGCTACTGCTTGTTGACCTTCCTTATTACACTAATCAAAAATAAAAGAAGCTAGCCTAAGCTGTGAGCTACGAATTACAAAATCCTATCTAAATTATTTAAAATTGTTCTTGTACTTCCTTGTTGTCATGTGGTCTTGTATTCTCTTAGTGAAATCCATTGTCGTTTCTTCAACTTGCTGACTGCGATGTTGTTCCTTCTCTCCAAATTGCTGAAATTGAATAGTATTTAACTGGAATGTATTCCTCTGTTCTTTAGGCGGGCTCCTGGCTGCTGAACTTGAAATTGAATGTATTCCTCTAATATACAGGCAGGCTCCTGATTGCTGGACTTGAAATTACATGTATTCCTCTATTATCCAGGCGGGCTCCTGATTGCAGAACTTGAAATTGAATGTAGTCCTCTATTATCCAGGTGGGCTCTAACTTCACAAAAACAGATAAAACAAAGAAAACTTTCTGCCCCAGTTTGGAAAATTGGGTGCTTGTTACCACATACTAATAAGAACTAAAACTTGAATTGTGATAAAACTAAAATACAACTTTTTAAAAATTTAATGACTGAAATGTATCTTAAACTTTATCTTAGGTGAAAAATTTATCAGACTAAGATTTTTATCTTAGGTGAAAGATTCAACAGACTAAGATTCTTACCTTTTATCTTAGGTGAAAAATTCATCAGACCAAGATTTCCATTTTAGGTGAAAGATTCAACACACTAAGATTTTATCTTTTATCTTAGGTGAAAAATTCATCAGACTAAGATTTTTATCTTAGGTGAAAGATTCAACAGGCTAAGATTTTTATCCTTATCTTAGGTGAAAAATTCATCAGACTAAAATTTTCATCCTAGGTGAAAGATTCAACAGACTAAGATTTTTATCTTAGGTGTAAGATTCAACAGACTAAGATTTTTCTTTTTATCTTAGGTGAAAAATTCATCAAACTAAGATTTTCTTTATCTTATGTGAAAGATTCAATAACTAAGAGTTTATTCTAGGAGATAAATCATCAATCTAGGTCCAATTTTTCAAACCCAGACTTTCTTAATCTTTCAAATTCAAACTTCCTTTTTTTTTTAAATTCTCCCTTCCTTTACTTTTCCAAATTATGCCTTCCTTTCTTTTTTTCCAACTTCTGCCTTCCCTTTTTTCCAAATTATGCCTTCCTTTCGTTTTTCCAACTTCTGCCTTTATCTTAGGTGAAAGATTCATCAGACAAAGATTTTTATCTTAGGTGAAAGATTCAACAGACTAAGATTTCTTTATGTTAGGTGAAAAATTCATCAGACTAAGATTTTTATCTTAGGTTTTATTCAACAGACTAAGATTTTTATCTATTACCCATTTTCCTCTGAAACTTGTTTTATGTAATTTCTAACTTGAACTATCTTCCTTCAGAATTGCTCCCCCAAAAATTGGTGTTATCCTCCTTCAAAAAAGCAACTTCCCTAAAAACTAGTACTTCATTCCTCCGAAAATTACCTTTCTTAAAACCGGTGTTTCTCTCCTGAAAACCACTTCCCTCTTTTTTCGTAAACAAAACTTGTATTGACCTTCATGTTCTTAAGATGGGTACCCGACTACAAGAAAATTTTCAACACGACAGAAAACTTTCTTCCCCAGTTTGATAATCCCTCTATAGCATATCTTTATGCCATCCATAACATTTCCATGTCCCTGTTTCAAATAAATGAAAATTATGTCAGTTTAAAATACGGTGGTTGGTTATGGTACTCCCGCTGGGATGGTTTTCCTTTTCTCCTTTCCATGCTTTGCAATGTCCGACCATCACCTTGACGACTACTTCTCAATTATTACTTCTAATCTTCTTATCCGACCCCATATGTTTTATATGACATCTGATTTTTCTTGAAGATCTTGCATGTTTACTGATTAACCACTTTCTCCGTCATCTGTGTCATCAAACATACCTTTTCTGCATTCAAACCCTATATCTTCTGTTTGTTACACCGCTCATGAACTGGCATTTTCCTGTCCTTTGAGTCTTACATAAATTCCCAAATTGCGTCTATTGCCCCCACAATATGTTGTTGCTTCTTGAATCATAACTCCTAGCCCCTTGACCCTGAAGTCTATTGCTACCCCAAAGCATGTTGAGTATTACCAGCTTAGTGCTCTTGTTATTTTTCTTGACTTGTGACACTTTGATATGCTAGCTAAGTCTTGTCTTGTGCAATTAGAAAGATGGTGGAAAATTTTGAAGTCATTTCTCACTTATTTTGACCAAACAGACTCAGGAAGAGTAAGTAAACAGGATAAAAGGAACAGAATAAAGGACAATAGAAAGAGATAATTCCTAAAAGAGAAAACTACGAAGTAGAGACCTATCAGATGAGGATACCAACTCTAATGACCATGACATGCACATGTAAATATTTTGTCAATCAATTCTGACGTTCAGCTCTTGTTGTACCTTTCGCTGTGAAACTGGGCTTCAATGCTCCGCTTATCCAATTTGATTCGTATTCCTTATTTGGATTGTGGTGCCGAAAAGGTTTTACCATCAAACCTCTCTCATTTGTTCTTTCTCTCAACTTACTGTCGCCTGAAGGTGCCTGTGAAGGTTTTCACCAATAAGACTCTCTCTTTTTATTTCTCTCAGCTTTAGTTGCCTTGAGATACCCATGAGGGTTTTCATCAATAAGACTCTCCCATTTTCATTTTCCTTGTTTGGACCGGAGTGTTGCCCTTGACATATGAATCACCTCTGATTGCTCGACTTGGCGCATCTCGAAGACTTATCGGAAGGTCTTTTATTGGACCGTAATGTGGGCTTTTGGACAGGTTATCAAGAAAGGGTATAAAAAGACTCAAAATAATTTCAAAATGGGTTAAAATTTCAATTTTCGGAATCCAACTTCTTACAACAACCACAATTTCTGCCCCAGTTTCTTGCTTGAGGACTTTGAATTTTACTTTGGTATGACTGAACCTCAGAGAGGCTGCCTACGTACTCTTTCGGGATCAAGTCAAACGTAGTTCACGTCATAGAAATTACTTTTGTTGTGAATTTTATTTCTCTCTTTTTTTTCTTCTTCCTTTTTCTTTCTTTTTCTTTCTTCATTTTTCCTTCCTTTGCTTTCTTTTTTTTTTCATTTCTTTTATTTTATTTCCTTTTCTTTTCTTTTCTTTTTCTCTTTCCTTCCTTTTTTTCTTCTCTTCTTTTTCGTTTGCTTATTTGCGGCACTTTGTATTTCTTTGATTGTGCCATTGATTCCAAAAGAGGGTTATGAAAGAAAACAAATAAGGCTCAAAGAGGGTGACAAAAGGGTAAAGTGTTCAGATAGCAGAACAAAATGCCTTCGTCATTTCAAACTTCAAAATATGCCAAATACAAACAAGTGCAATCAGAATAAAGAAACCATACACATCATCTCTTGACCGCATCGGAATTGACGGCCATTTCCACACATTTTTCTTCTACATCTGTCAAATATAATGTGCCATTAGGCAACACTCTTACTGTTATTACTATGACCGATCCCCTGTCAATTTGGCTGACTTGTTCATTTTGACCTAGTTTCACATGGTTCGGGTGTCAAACAATCTCACAACGTTCAAATCTATTCTTATTTCCTCAAGTGCCCTCTTCGTCTTCAAAATGGTTTCATTGTTTCCCGACCAACCTAGATTTCAAAGATACGACTGAGAATTATGCATGCATGCCATGTCAGTAGAACCAACGAGAAAAGAATTGTAGAAAGAAAAGAGAACTAAACAAAAATGACTAGAAATGGCAAAAATCAGAGAATTGTATTAAGCAGGTGGTAAAGGGTTTAACAACAAAACAAGAAACTTAAACTGGGGTACAATCCTACAACAAACCTAGATAACACTACATAAGATATGACAACTAGACAAATAAAAGGGTAGAAGGGTTTGAATCACAAGACAATATCCAGATTATAACCCTGAAAATAACCCGCACGACATAAATGACAACAAAATAAACCACCAATACTTCTCTCCAGCTAGCCAAGAGATGAAGCGTCTTTCCATTACCAAGCTCGGCATCTTAGCCACTGAGTTTTGCATCAATATTGCCAAGACCATTACCAACTTTACTCAACAAGTTCCCAAGAGGATTCACATGCTCCCTGTTACTGTCATTAACCACAGTTACCCCTTCTTGAATCATATTTTTTATTTCCTTTTTCAAAGAACGAAAATCATCAATGCTATGCCCTTGGACATTAGAGTAGTACATGCCTCGTATAGGATCAAAATTCTTTTGCATATGGGTCTGGAGTATAGCCAAGGAGCAGCTCAATCAGGCCAATATGCCTTAACGTTTCAAAAAAGCTTGCGTAGGACTCCCCAATTGGCGTGAAACTATTCCTTTGCCTTTGTTATCTTCCCTACTACTGTTTTCTTGGGTTGTTGGGTGCTCGAAAATGTCGTGAAGGCAAGAATGCATTATGCGGTGCTAGTGCTCGCAATAGGGAGTGACCTAGCGGTTAGAGAGATGACCAGACATTGTTCTGAGGATAATACAGAAGTGGATTATATGGAGCTCGGGGATAGGTTTGGGATTGGAGTTGAGGCTGAAGATGCTTGGTAGGAACGACCACTGGGATATGTCGTTGGCATGGCTCAACAATATCGTTTTTATCAATGGAAGGAGTATCCTGAGAAACTGGTTTATTCCATCTGACCCACAATTCCCTGAAAGTTTCCTTGGGTTTCTTTTCCGTCTGAGATGGGGAGGAATGGTTTTGGACACTGTCTTTATTGTACTGAAAAAGTCACACAAAATCTTGAGCCATGTCTCCTAACGTGTGAAACTTCTTGACATCTTGACGATCATGCCATTCCAAGGCTGCCCCAGTTAGGCTCTCACTGAAATGAGACATAAACAACTCATCTTCCTTGCTGACGTTCCTCGTTTTATTGCAATAATCTCTCAAGTGGGCTACTGGATCTCCCCTCCCATCATACAAATTAAACTTCGCTATCTTAAACCCTTCCAGCTTTCTGGATATCTCATCCCGGTCCACCATTTTAGCAAGCTTCATAGTCTCACCGGGAGACTCAAAATGAAAAGCGTGATGGTATGAACTTGACACCTTGACAATTAGTTCTGGTGCATAATGTTGGGCATTGGTGACTGATGGGGGAGGATACCCACTGGTCCAAGCTTTGTGCATTTTGACTATCTGTCTTTTCAACCTCAAACCTTTTTTTCAACTCAGATTCTGATTCAACAATGCCCCTAGACAAATCAGTAATACATGTGTTCAACCCTTTGCCAGCCATGATTGCCCTTCTTTTCGACCTTGTGTTGTATGGATGAGTTACAACAAACCAACCACCTCAACGTTTTTCACAATTCAAAAAAACATGTTAGAATGGATTGAGTTAGTCTTCATTATTAATTACATCTTTTTACATTTTTATTCAATTTCTTTTCCATTTTTTCATCATTTTTTATTGTGGTTGAATCTTATGGAGATTTCTTACGTATCATGACCCCGCATGAATCAGACTGTGCGTAGTTCTTGCAAATAAAAGGTAAACGACAATAAAAGATATTTGGAATTTTTCATTTCCAGAATAACAACAATATTGACCAACTTAACAATGAAATACAGACTCGAAAATCGAACGACCCATATACTCTAATAAAAAGAAATACAAACCCCTAAACAAAATGATAGATTCCTTCCCCTATATGCAAATTTTCACCCAAAATCCGAACAGTATTCACTTGACCACTGACTCTTTTGCTTGTTTTTCAAATTAAAATAAATTACCCGGTATTGCAAACACGGCCTTCTAGCGCCTCGGGGACGAAGATGTTAGGGCTGTGAGGGTCAAAATCAAAACTTGACCAAAGGTGGCTATTTATGCAAGTCAGACTTTCGGTGCCCCGTTTGGGAACATTTGGCTATTTTTGACAAAAATAGCATCACTTGGTTTATTTATGACAAAAATTATAATTTTGATATTTTTGGGGATATTTTTTGTAAAGGGGACGTTGGACCCGATGAGGGTTGCCTACGTATCTTACGCCCTGTGAGAATCAAACCATATGTAGTTCGGGCAAAACTAACCGAACCATTTTAAAACAAGACTCTTTTCAATTTTATTTTTGGCATTTCATAAACAAATAAAAACTATTTTTAGAAACAAGACTTCTTTTGATTTTTATTTTTGGCATTTCAAAAGCAACGAACAAAACCACTTTCAAAAGCACGACTTTTTTCATTTTCATCTTTGGTATTTCATAAAAAACTATTTTAAAAATAAGAATCTTTTTTATTTTTATTTTTCATGGCAAAACAAACTATTTTCATTTTCTATTTTTGAAAACAAGACAAAATAATAACACTCTGTTATTTTTCCTTTTTCATTTTCAACAAACAATAAAACAACCTATTTTTCCAAACTTAAATAAAGACTCTTTTGCATTTTTTTTTCCAACAAACAACTTTCAAAATAAAAGACACTTTTTCTATTTTTCTTTGCTTCTTTAGTAAAGCAAAATAAAACATTTTTTCCTTCTTATTTTTATTTTCTCAAAATTTTGACAGTGTTTCAACAGTACTTGGTCTTGGTTTTTTCTAAAATAATTAATTAACTCCCTAATTGATATTTCTCTCTTTTCCTCTTTTCTCTTTTTTTTCAGTTTTCCAACATTCTCGAGATTTAGAAATCGGTCATCATACAGGTTTGAAATAAGTATATGTACAGAGCAAGTAGGATGCATCAGGATGGTCTTTTCATTTCAGGTTGCTAGCCCTAGACGGACCCGACCCCTGTGTTGAGTCCCCTTAGTAAAATGCAGCATGATGCAAATAAGCACGCCTACTAGGGATACGGCATAAAGTCACGTTATTATAGGTTCAAAACCTGGGTATGTGTTCTAGACTGTGTAACTGAGCAGACAACTCAAATCGAGGAGGGGGTAGTGTACTGGGAATCAGCGAGATCGTCCGGGTTTGCAACTTATCTATTCTCTTTCTTATTTCAGGGTATGAAACTAACAGAATATGAAGTCTCAACCAGTATGCACATCCCCAGAGTTGAAGAGAGAAGAATTTCGGCACAGTTTATATATAATTCAGATAATATCAGGGCAGTAACATTTAGCACATTAAACATGAAACAAGTCGGAAAATCAGATACAGCCAAATACAACAATTTATCTAAGCTTGAATTCTGAACCCTAAACACAACTTTCTGGGTTCTTTTCCCCAGCAGAGTTTCCAGAGCTGTTACACCTCCTTTTTCACCTACACATGCAAGGGCGTAAAAGAGTTTTCCACTTAAAGGACAACCAGAACGAGATTTAATTATTAAAGTTCAGAGTCGCCACTTAGGAGATTAATGGTGTCCCACGTCACAGGTATTAGTCCCGAACCTAGGAAAAATAGGACTCAGTATTACAGTCCGCGAATCAGAAATCCGGATAAGGAATTATGTTAACCCGGGAGAAGGTGTTAGGCATTCCCGGGTTCCGTGGTTCTAGCATGGTCGCTTAACTGTTGTATTTGATTTTATCTGATTTTAATACATGCTAACTTATGTGCCAATTTTACCTTTCACCACTTTTATCATTATTTATTTTAAAAAAATTGCGACGTCGTGAAAAATGCGTTTCGAACCACAACACAATCAATGCACCTGTGGTTGTCGACACATTTTGACTTCGTCGAAATTTGGATTTGGGTCGCATCAATATGCACCCGAGTTTAGAAAGTAATTTAATTAAATCGGGCCTAAAGATTCTAACGTAATATTATTTTGGGAAAACCGTGAAATTCGCTAAATGACCCTCTCCGAATTCTAAGTAATTTTATGTAACCATTTTTAAGGGCCTCAGTTTTTGTATTTTTGTTTGGTGAGACTCTCCTCATTACTTTATTAAAGGCCAATCTAAAAGTAACTACGTTATATATTCACGTTTTTCATAGAGTAATAAAAGGATAGTCTTGGTGAGTTCTTATTATATATACAATGGGCCCAATGTCCGAGCTCAATAGCGCGTGAAGTAAGAAAAAGAAGTTTGCCCAGTAATTCAGCTTGACATATCAAACGTTTGGGCCTGCTCTAAAAAGGTGGCCCAAGAGATAGCATACAACTTAGTTGCCGTTGTAGACACAGATATAGAATGAACCTACACAGCCCCAAATTAATCACCAACAACATTGCCTTCTCTTTAAAGTTATAGAAATTAAATTTTGCACTTAAAGCCAAACTTATTCCTAATTTCTGAAATCACATGATTCAATGTAGCAATTATAGGAAATTCTCATCAATTAATACTCAATTCAACTTAATTAAAAGTTAGTTTATTTGATTCCAATTCTAGGCGTACTTTATTCATTGTGCTACTGGTGGTTTCATTACACTATACGATAAGCACGTTAATGATCCCAACTCCCAAATGAACAACTATTCCAAACAGATTCAAGTTAATATTATCGGAACCATTTACTACACTAAAACCTAAATAGGATATTGTATATGAATTCAAACCAACAATTAGTTCTAAGCTACAACTTCCACAAAAGTTGAATTATACATCCTGAAGTTACCAGATTCAGAATTAACAAACAGTGATTTTTTTTATATTTGAGAGTTTTGTTGATTTTTTTTATTTTGTTTTCTGTAGAAAAGCTCAGGGTTCTAATGGAAATTTCATATTTCAAGTCCTCATGTGAAATTGCAATTAGAGAGGACTTAAGGAGGGTATATTTTTGAAGAATTGGATAGCTGGAAATCTGAACCCCTCTTCACAAGGCAATTGAAAATGCCTTTTATAGACAACCAAGCAAACTTTTTATTTGTACTTAGTCCCTCCCTCTTTTAGATTTTACCCCTTCAAGCACTAACTTTTCACACGAGTAAAACCTATCTAGAAGCTCCTAGGGAGTTCCAGACTATTCTTGTGACTATCAATTTCCTCCGGTGCCCTTGAAATTATTTTAGATTTACTAAACTATTCAAAGAAGCTATAACAGATTCTCCTAGTAATTACTCTGCCAATGACCCTTTAACACCAAGTACATTTAATCAACCTCTATCAAAATCAAATTAATTAGAGGCTAACTAAATACGTTCCAAACAACCTGAACCTCAACAAATCTTACCAAGAACGAGCAGATAACAAAAGGGAATTACAACTAAGCCAATAGAAAATCATCAAAAGTAATCCCAATAATCAACTAATAGAATGGACTGCTATGAAATTTTAACTATCTAACTATGAAATTCAAACAACCCAGAATCAAAATCAAAAAAATTGTCCCAAAATTCACACATGCACATAAACAGGAAGAAATCAAAATGGAATAGAAAAGAAAATGGAAACCAGAAACTCGCTGATGAACAGAGACTCTAGCCAGTTCGTCTACTTTGCAATTTGACCATTTCTGCCAGGCATTGAGCATTAATACTATTGAATTCCTCATCAGGACAACCCAACGAACATCTAGTATAAATTTGGGACGCATTTGGCCTACTAGGGTTTTGGTCGGAGAACTTGAAATGGAGATTCGAGCAGTTCCAGGTAGATTCGAGAGATATGGCTATGGGGGTTGGGTAGAAGAGGCTCAGCCGATACTACAGTGTAAATTTGGGGTCATTTGGCATAAGAGACGTCGTGGGCGGAAAATCTTTTGATGAAGATTAGAGAATATAGGGAAAGATTCAAGAGATGGCACTAGCAGGTATGGAAAGAGGGTTGTCTCGGGAACCTATGGTGTAAATTTGAAGCGGATTGGCATAAATTTGGTTCGCCGCCGGTGAGGGCTCTGGCGAGGTTCAGAGGGTCTGTACGAGGAAGAAGATGTGGTTTTTTTATTTAATTAATTCATCTGATATTTTTATATCATCCCCCTGAAATCGTAGGCCGTTGGATTGAAGAAATCAACGGTTGAGATCACCAATTCCCAAACGACGTCGTTTGAATGTAGCACATTAGATTGGGTTTGGGGAATGTTCCTTAGGCTGGCCGAGTTTGGTGAGATTTGGGGACTGGGCTTAGGACTAAACATAAAACTGGCCCAATTTCGTGCAACCTTGATTTTCAATTGTTTTTGCCTTTTATCGTTTTTTTGTCTCCTTTTTCCTTTATTTTTTTTTTGGGTATTTGCTTTTTATGTATTTTGTAGAAAATTAAAATGAAACCTAAATTTATTCCTAACTAAGCTAATTAATTTTCAAAATTGCTTAAAACTATTTTATGATAATTTCACAATCAAAACAATAAAATGAGAAAGTGAACTATTTTTGTCATTTTTTATATGTTATTCTAAAACAAATTAATCCCTGATTAATAATAAGATAATGAAATAAATTCCAAAATGCAAATGCATATTTTTGCATTTTTTGTATGAATGAATATGCACAAATAAAAATACAAACAATTAATAGAAAATAACATCAAAATTCACAGAATTTGTAAAAAGTAAGGAAAAATCTTTTTTGTTTGAATTTTTTGGAATAATTCATATATAGGGAAAAAATTACGTATTCACAATAAGAAATGACGAAGACTTCAAAAATCGTTCCAAAACAAACTACTTCCACATCACCACTGACCATCGAGGAGACTTTTCAACGTACTAGTGTTGAGGACCTAGCGGTAGAACACCTTCTGAGCACGTTCATCCCTGGTGGGTGCTTGGTCATTACCGATTTTAAGGTTGAAAAACCTTTATCCATACTGGGCCGGTGTGAGAAGGTCTTGAGGTACATCTGCTATATCACTGAAAAAATTCTCCCCGTTGTAAAAAAGGATTGCAACAGGGTTAGCAAGGACGTGGTGGTTCCCGGGCCCGATGAAGATATCACCACCCACGTAGAGGGATACTTAATTATTTACACTTGTCCCTTTATGTTGGGCCTGGTCATCATCAACTTGTGCAAAAGATACAAGGTGTGCCTCGGTCGGATTCATCCTTCATTCTGGAGGACCGTCACCCTTCTCCAGATCCTCGTGATCAAGATCGATGGATATTCATTCATTATCGACACCCTCATGCGCCTATGTAGTCCTGGACTCTTTCAGGGGGAAGGAGTGAGCTGATCGAGCTTGCACATCCCATTCTCGAGCATTGGTGAAGATTGGGATAGAGTTTGGCTAGGCTTTTTTGTCCGAGTAAAGACCTCGCACCTGATCTCAGCAGAGTACATGCAGTTCCCTGAGAAGTTGAACAAAAAATGTAAGTAAATTTTCGTTTTTCCAAAAAAAAATTTATTCCCTTTTCCTTCTTTCCCATTGGTGCTTGGTGTTGCCGCAGCTGTTTCTCGAGTCCCAAATGCAGTCCCTCGACTCAAGGAGTGGGTCGAGGTCATTTTGTCACAAATGACATATTTGGAGAGCACATGGTGTTAACTTTCGAAGGGCTAGTGGATGGCTAGTTCTCATGGTGAAATTTCGTTCCTGAGTGAGTAATAGTTGGGTCTTTTTATGCTCCTGGGGTCTTATATGTTTTCTTTCCGTTTGCAGGTTTATCCAAGGATGTTTCAATGAGGCCTCCATATGGTGACAATGATTGCTTCCCCGAGTCCCCTGCTCCAGTACAAGGTAAAGAGAAGAAAAGAAAAAGAGCTTCGAGTTCTCAAAACTCTGAGAAGCATAAACGAAGGAGGAGGCTATGCGCAGATCCAAAGAAAGCATTAGCGCCTGAGCGCCCTCATCAGACTCGCTCTACCGGCTGTGGCACGATGCTCAAGAAGAAAAATAGTTTCATCTGGTAGCCCGAGAGTCGTTGCAGCTTGAGGGGAAAGGGGCCTCCGAACCAATGAAGGCAAAACTAAATTGCCTCAGCTCAGAGAGGTCGTGGCTGAGGCTTCCAAACCAGAAGGAGACGAGGCCGTTTTGCCTTAAGTTAGGGAGTCGACAAGGAGGCCGTCGTCAATGCTTCTCGGGCATCGAGCAATACCCTAAAGGATGTACCCTACATGATATACCTCTCCGAGTCGCCTTCGTTTACTACGTACATGTTTAACGAAGCTCAGATACTAAAAGTACGTCCCAATGAGGGGCCCCAAAGGGCAATAGACCCTTTTCACAACTTTTTTAATGGCGTAGACTACACCGCCACAAAAGACGTTGATAACTAGGGATTCTAGTATACTTTATGCTCATTTTTGCTTGAGTTTTAGATTAAAATTGTGTACAAGTATTCTCAAAAGATAACTTATTGTGCTTGTTTGCAGTGTTTAGTCAAAAATAGACAAGAAGTCAAAATAAGCTCAAACAGGAGTGAAACTTGCACAAGTCAAAGCTGAGTCAACAAAGCACTCAAGAAGAAAATTAATTATGGATGCGGAGGACCCACCGCTGAGGCAGTCTTGATCTCGTGGTCCGCGGTGGCAAGTTTCAGAGAGATGCATTTTTTGGGATTGCAAGTTACCACTGCTCGCATTTCTTTTATGCGTCAGCGGTGCCTCTACTGCGACAATGGTCATTTATCGCTGTTAATGTATGAGAGAATCGAAGAGTCTGAAGTTGAGCTGAAAGTTGAAAACCGCGGTCCGAGGTTGATTTTATGCGGCCGCGATATTCTCATCGCTGCAGCGGTCCCCATTTTCTGTTGTCAACGGTACCTCCATCAAGGGCATCTTTGTGCGAAAAATTTAGCTATGTATAATTACTTCTTTTTTCAAATTTTAGGTCATCTTTTGTTTAGTTGTGCACGTGAAATCACTGTTTTTACTTCTTTGAGTAATTTTAGAGTTTGTTTAACAATTTATCTTAGACTTTTATCTTGTAATTAATTTTCATGGCTTCTATTTTATCTCAATCTATGATTTTTTCTTCAATTATGAGTAGGTAAACCCATTAGTTAGGGTTGTGGCTCAGCCCTTGTGTGAATATTTAATGGGTATCCTATTTTAGGGCTTCGATGTTTATGGGTGATTGATATTTGGCCTGATTTGTGCTTTTTATGTTGAATTGGTGGTTGCAATCAGTAATTTGTTCCTTTTTACTTAGGCTCTTGTTGAGAAAGAGAGCTTAAGTCCAGGAAATTCGGGCCAACAAGGAATCAAGGTGTATTCAAGAGATTTATATCCCAATTAAAGGGTTAAACCTAGAGATAGTAATACCCGACTTGAGCCAAGAAAGCCAATTAGGTCAAAGTCACACAAACTACCGAGAGTTATAGAGTGAGTAGCTTCGTGTATTGGGTATATCACGCTCCCAACTATAACATTATTGCCCTAAGTTTTAGATCTTGTTAGATACTCACCTAGGAGTGTGTCACTTCCCTATTACTTTTTTACTAATTTAGAAAAACCTACAAAAATATCTTCTTAGCTTAATTTTGTGCATCATTAGTAAAAAATTAGAAATAGCAAACAAACAAAAAACTGATTGGAAGTCCAAACAATGACATCGCACATTGCTCCGTTAGACAGGAACTCAACTCCAAACATATTTTAGCTCCATGTGGATTCAATCCCGACCTTTTTGGGTAAAAGCTACATTTACCGCTCTTGCCACTCTATAGTGGTGTAGAGTCATAGTCGATCACTTTTTGGCGTTGTTTTCCGGGAGCTAAATGGTTTTGGCTATCTATTTGAGTAGTTTTGTGTTTTGTTTTTCTTTCCTTCTGTGTTACTTGTGTGTGTAACCAATTCAGGTACAAAATGGGAACAATAACAATGATTGTCTTGAAAATGTTTTGCCAGGGGAGGAGGTAGATGATAATGGTGAGGATGAGCTGCCTCTATTACCTTAAGGTTAAAGACGAGGCCTCCGGGCCAATGATAATGCTCCAAACCCTCCCCCACCACCTCTAAGAGTCGCACCTCAGGTGCTTCCAAATGAAGGATATGCTAGTGCAATTATCCCACCCCATATCTGGGCGGGCAATTTTCAAATTACAAATGTGATGTTGACTTTATTGGAGAAGGGATGGGAATTTCACAAGTGCTCCCCATCAGAATGCATATAAAAATCTTAAATGATTTGTGGATACCTATTGGGGAAGAAAGAAAATAAATGTGTCAGAGGGTGCATTGCGGTTGAGATTACTCCCTTTCTCACTTAGAGGAAAAGCTTTGGACTGGCTCAAAAGGCTTCCCAACCATTCCATCAGTGCGTGGATGAGTTGGCAAACAAGTTTACGGCCAAGTTTTTCTTGCCATTGCATATTGTGACTTTGAGAGATGAGATTTTTTTCCTTCAAACAGTAACCTAATGAACCACTTCACGAGATCTGGGAGATATATCAAACAATCGTGAACGAATGTATGAACAATGACATGACCGAAGAAATGATCCAGTAGACATTCTACCATAGCATTAACACGACCAATCACTATGTAGTGAACCAGCTAGCAGGGGGAAATTTTATCAACACACCTTATGCTGAGGCGTGTGAGATATTGGATGAGATGATAGATACTTCCTCACCTTAGCAAAGTTGAGCCAATGTGACACATGGTGACCCAACTGTCATCCACCTGCACAAAGAGCTCCATGCTCATGACCAGTCAATAGCAGAGTTAACTACAACAATGAACCAGTTGGCAAAAGCTCAGTTGCAACAAGTTCAAGCTCCTAGTAAATTCTATGGAAGGTGTCAACATGTTGGTCAACAATAGGCGACAAAGAGGTCAACAAGGTCAAGGTAGTACAGATTAATATGAGCAAGGTAGTAGTGGTTTCAATCAAGATGACGGCTATGATAAGCAAAGTGAAGAAGTGCAGTACGTGAACAATTACCAAGGACAAAAGGGCAATGCTCCTAACCAACAACAGCAGTGGAGATCCCAAGGAAATTTGGGGGAATAAAAACCAACAAAGTGATAACAATAGGGAGAACAACAACCAGAATTGGGGCAACCAGGACAATCAGGGCAACTGGAGTGGCAACAACAACAATTGGGGAGGCAACAACAACCAAGGGGGTTGGAACAATAGCAATCAAGGGAATCGGGGGAAAAGCTTTCAAAGGCCTCCGATGTATCAACAACCCACATCCATTACTGTCCCAAGCTCCTAGCTCGTCAAATAATGAGATAGGAAGGATCGAGATGATGTTTTAACATATGATGAAGAAGAGCATCGACTCTGGTGCCCAATGGGCATCCCACAATACTTCAATCTGAAATTTGGAGGTTCAACTTGGCCAGATTTTGCAATCAAGGAATACTCGCCCTAAGGGGGCTCTACCTAGTGATACGGTAATAAAACCAAAGGGTGATAACAACATTGGGCATGCAATATGTGATTACTAGAATAGGTCGAGGTGGTGATTTGAATACCTCCAAGCAAAAGGAAATTTTGAGTGATAAGGTTGAAGTACAAGATGATGATGTTCCTATAGTTGATGAGGAAGTTTGTAAAGATAATTTGATTGCGAATTGAGAATTGATATTAATGATATTGAGGTGGAGACTCAAGATGACGTAAACCCATCTAGGGAACACGTAATAGACATACCGGAAATGGTAGTGCCCAAGGCTAAGGCTCCCTTGCCAAGGCCTCCTCCACCTTACCCTCTAAGGCTTGCGAAGTAAAAGAATGAGAATCAATTTATGAAATTTATTCGCATGATGAAGAGCTTATCAATAAATGTTCCTTTGGTGGAATCTCTTGAGAAAATGTCAGGTTATGCAAAGTTCACGAAAGACTTGGTGAATAAAGAGATCCATGGATTATGAGACCGTCAAATGACTCATCAAGTAAGTGCAATTGTGCACTCGATGGCTCCAAATCTTGAAGATCCTGACACTTTCACCATTCCATGTAACCATTGGGAGTGCAGATTTTGCAAAGGCATTGTGCGGTTCGGGAGCAAGTATCAATTTGATGTTGTACTCTATGTTCAAAACTTTGGGTATTGGTCAACTGAGGGCTACTTCAATGAGGTTGCAAATGGCGGATAAAACAATGAAGAGGCTGCTTGGTATTATCAATGATATTCTTATTCGGGTGGACGAGTTTACTTTACCTGCTGACTTTGTAATTTTTGATTGCAAGGTCAATTATGAGGTTCCGATCATATTGGAAAGACCTTTCCTTGCAACTGGGAAGACATTGGTTGATGTAGAAGCAAGGGAGCTCACCTTACGGGTGGGTGATAAAAAGTGGTCTTTCAAGTTGGCAAATCAATAAAGTAGCCAAATAATACTGAAGTGTGCTCTTTTGTGGATCTTGTCACGGAGGTGATAATTGATGATACTAGTGTAGTGATCTGTGTGAAGGATCCTCTAGAAGCGGTACTGTTGAACCTTGATATAAATGAGGATGAAGGTTGGGTGGAGTGTGTTAATGCTTTGCATGGAATGGGCTCTTACTCTTATGAGCTTCAAAAGCTCTCCATTGATCTTGAGAACAGAAAGACTCCACTAACAAAGCCCTAAATTGAGGAATCTCCTGTCTTTGAGTTGAAGCCTTTTCCCTCTCATCTCAGGTGTAAATTCTTACGACCTAGTTCAAATTTACCTATTATTATTTCATCTTGTCTTACTAACGTGCAGGTAGATGCGACACTGGAGGTGCTCCAAAGAAGAAAAAAGGTAATTGGATAGGCTTCGGCTGATATTCGAGGAATAATCCCCTCCTTTTGCATGCACAATATTATACTTGAAGATGATGCCAAGCCCTCCATGGAATATCGAAGGAGGTTGAATGAGGCTATACAAGAGGTTTTCAAAAAGGAGGCAACCAAGTGGTTGGATGAAGGGGTTGTGTACCCCATCTCAGATAGTTCTTGGACTTTGCCGGTGCATTGTGTGCTGAAAAAGGGTGGTAGATTGTGGTTACCAATGAGTGAAATGGGCTGATTCCCACCACGACTATTACAGGATAGAGTGTGAATGGAATACCGCAAGTTGAATAAAGTGACCCTCAAGGAATACTTTTCATTGCCCTTTCTTGACCAGATGCTTGATAGACTTGCTGGGCGCCTTCTACTCCTTTGATGAGTGTTTGAAGAATCTTGACAAAGTGTTGGCCCAATGTGAAGAGACAAATCTTGTTCTTAAATGGTAAAAATGCTACTTTAAGGTCGAGAAGGTCATTGTCCTCGACTATAAGATCTCAAAGTACAGTATAGAGGTGTCGATGCCCCCTTTTTCCTTATAAGCGAAATCGGGTTTACGACATTATGGGCAAAACAACTCTTATCCCCTTTTGGGAATTGAGCTATGGAGTTTGAAGAGTCGCCACATAATGATTATAGGGCATTAGGACATTTTAAGAAGAAAAGAAGATTTTTGAAAGAAAACCAGAGTTCGGGTAAGGGCTTAAAATTATCTCGAGGGGAAGGTGTTAGGCACACCTCAAGATCCACTAGTGTGGTTCCCGGCCTTGCTTAGATGTGAATTTACGAAGCATAGAAATAGACAAGCAAAGTTTTCACATAAAGAATACGAGCAAGTTGGCAATTTTTAAAGAAGGATAGTACAAGTAAAAGGGAATATTAGAGAAAACATTTAAACAAAGGAAAAGTAAGGAGGGTCCTAGGTTTAACTAATATGGATCAATTGATGCAATATCCCGCACCTGTTCCCAAAGAGGGATCGCTTTATGATATTAGCGCATCGTCATAATCTCCATATTCTACCATTCCCACCCTGTTAAGGTATTTAAGCGCGTTTAGTCTCATTTACTTATTGCATGCTATTACCCGTCCCGACCTATTAGTCCCGAGGTATTTGGACTTCTAATCCTACAAAGGAAGAAAGGGGATGAGGGCATATATGGAGTTTAAAGGTAAAAATACTAAGGATTCAATCAAAACAAATAGCACATAAGGGAAGTAAACAAACATACAAAGGCCGCACATAAACCCCTTAAACCATATAGCAATTAGTTTAGCATGAATTGCAATTACTGATTTGGTCTTCAGCTTAAAAAATTATAATAGATAGATTAGTTTAACACATAAAGTTGGATAATAAATCTGCTTTGAGCCCCTCGGGTATGGTTTGTTGGAAATTAAAGTAGTTTAAAACCAGTAATTTCAGAAAACGTTAATTTTAGACAGAGATTTATAAAGAGGAGTTTTGGAGAAAGGAATTTGAAGTCTGCAGAAAGTCCAGAAATGGCTTACAAAACTAGCCGAACTACTTAAGTAAAATGGTGCAAGAAAAAGTTTTCAAAAAAAGCATTGAAGTATAAATATAGGCAGAAGACCAAAAAAAAGTTGATTTCAGAATAAAAATGCAAGTTTGGAATTTAAAAAACTCTATAGATTTAAATAGTTTAAAAAGGCAGACTTGGCCAGATTTCAAAAATAGACAATATTAGACAAATTTTATTGAAAGTGTATATCAAATTAGGTGAGTTTGAACCCTATAGGCTTGATATCTACCTATTGATTTGTTGTTGCTGTTAGAATGTTTAGGGGACCTATTATTTACCTCGCGTTTTTATGCAGTTCCTATAGACATGATTTCTATTATGCTTGCAATAAAAAAACAAAAATCCTATAGTCATGATTTCTAGATGCAATGTTAAGCTCCTGTAGGATGACTTCTAAGTGATATACAATATTTAAATCCTATAGACATGATTTCTAGATGGGATGCAATAATATAAATCCTATAGACAGAATCTCTAGCCATTAATGATGTAATAATATAAGCCCATCCCACACCCTTTTACTATATTCCCCAAGTTCTTTTACAAAGCTTGTTACAAAAGTGGAAAGAAAAGACTAAACAAGTAAATATATCAAAGCTAAAACGGACCCGAGGAAGCCCAAAGCAACCTTAATGTCTAACACATGTATTTTACCAAATCCGGGCTCTAGATTCCAAGGCTTTCTCTTAGAGTGTTTCAAAGTTCCAAGGGCTTTTAGGAGGCCCAGGAAATGCTTACACCCTAAAAATCATTAGAGTAGTGCAAGGTATGGAATTACCAGCCCTTAGGCATCCAGGTCTGAGGGAACTCTAGGGCCCCTAAGCATGGCTTACTAGAGGGGGGTAGGACTTAATGAACTAAGGGTAAGTGTAAAAGTGAGGGATTAGAGGAAGACCGGAGCAAAGGGTGGTCATACCTAGCCATAAATGGGACTGGCACACCCCTGACCCCTTACATGGCTTGAACAAATAAGAGTAGACTTAAAAAAGTCAGACTTAGGCATGTATGGTGATTAGGACACCATCACACCTGAGTCAAGCTCAACACATAATATGGGTTAAGGGAATGGGACTGATTTGAGTATAGGTTCAGAGCAACCTGATTCTAAACTAGGGGTGGCAATGAAGTGCCACCCTAGTCCAAAACAGTACTCACACACAAAGGGAACTAAAGGGAAGGGGTTTTCATGAAAGCATTTGTAGCAAAAAGAATAAAACTAAGGGGACTTGGAGGAAGGGATGTACATGAAAGCACTCATGCAAGCATACAGCATTAAAACGTGGGGATATGGGGTAGGGATGTGCAAGCTGAAATTTAGTTACGTAATGAACATAAACATGACACATAAAAAAGACATGTAGTTTTAGAGATGGTATTTAAATCATGGAACTACCAGCTGCAAACTCGAATAGTAAAGCAGCTAGGACAGATAGAACCTTATAGTTTAGCCTTGGCTTCCAGCCGGCTCAACTTGAGCAGCAAAACAAGTAGCAGAGAAAAAGCTGAGAAGAGAAGAGAGAGTTTTTGTGAGTGTGAACCTGTGAAAATGTTCGTATCGTGAAGTGAAAAGGAGTGGGGGTTTTTATTGTTTGAAAGTAAGCAGCCAATAAGGCAAGAAAATAACTTAGCATCAATCACAATCAATTAGAGAAAGGATTCCCTTTAATTGAGGAACCAGACTTAAAGTAATGAAACAGAGTTCTATGTTTGGGAATAAAATCAAGAATGAGTTGTAAAATAAAGGGTAAATACATATAAGGTTTTTTTTAAACACACACGGTTTAAATAAATAAGGTAAATAGAATCATCAATCACATAGCGAATCAAGGAAACCAGGATACGAATTGATATTGAATTTCGTCAAAGAGCAGGTCCAAATTAAACAATCAAATAAGTTCACAAAAATCAATTTCCAAAATTAAGGTTATTTTTAAAAAGGGAAGGCTCACTATAAAAAGATGCACAAATTCAAACATGCGAGGCTAAAACTAGCAAGATGGTCATGTAATCAAAGAGCAGAAGCACACAAGCCTGAAATGTAATTAGAAGTTCTTGCAGAGCTTAGCAAGAAATCAGAAGCATGAAGCGTTTAACAGTTAGGGTTTTGACATTAAACATGCATCAGAAAATTATACGCAAAAATATGAAAACCACTAAAATATAGGATTTTCATCACATCTCGAGTGTAAAGAAGAAAGCATAGGTGAAGATAAACTCAGAAAGAACATTAACTTTCACGAAAAGCATAAGGAAAGCAAAGAACAGAGTGCGGGATTTACTCGGAAACCCTAAAAACACCATAGTAAAGAAAATACCTAGGAACCATAGTAGAAAATACTCAGGAATCATAGTAAAAGTAAAAAAAATCACAGTATGGCAAATAAAATAGAGAAATCGGAGAAACCCTAAATTTTAGGAAGATGAACAGTTTGAAAACAAAGTCGATAAAAAAAACTATGGAAAATACTTTGAAACTTTAGAAAATAACGTAGAAGTGCAGGAGATCTTAAAGAGAAACACACAAGAAAACCTTGAAGATTTAGGGTTTCAGAGAAAACCTAAGAGAACGAGAAATCCTAGAACGGAATGGTTTCGAGTCGACAACAGACTGATAATACCAAGACTCGCCGGAGAGAGACTGGATATGGCTGTATAACTCGAGTCGGAGGACCTCTGAGTCGGTGGTCTCCGAGATAGCGCTTTGATCTTTCAACGGAGGGGGTCATAGAAGGGAGTGATGGTGAATACAGGTTGCATGAAGCCTAGGAGACCATGTTTTCCGGTGAGACGAGGTTGGAAATGGTCAAAGAAGGGCAAGCGTTTCAGGGGGATTGAGAGCGTTTTGGGAATGAGGGGGATACAAGGGCGGCTGGTTGTGTAAAATGATTAGGGTTAGGGGTGTATCTGGTTTAAAATTAAGGGATGAGGAGACGTGGACCGCTGATCTAAATGATCAACAGTCCTAAATAAAAAAGGGTTCCGGCGGGGTTAAGTTAATAGGGTTTGGGTCGAGTTATTTATGAAATTGGGTATTGTAATTGGGGGTTGGAATTAAGGCTAGAATTAAAATAAAGAGGGCTATAATTTAAATAGTTAATTTTTCCTAATTTTAAATTTTATAAAATAGTAAATAGTGTTTAAAAATAAAATTAAAAACTGAATTAATAAAAAATGCAAATGTGTTAATTTAAAATATTAGGAATAATTTTATGATTAAAAATTGCTATTAAATAGATAAATAGGCTAAAATTAGAATTTCAAGCAATTTTAGTTTGGAAATACCAAATGAACTTGTAAAGTTATGTAAAAATCATGTAAATTATATTTTTGTGTAAATGAGAGAATAAAATAAATTATTCACCAAAATAACAAATTTTGGAAATAATTATTGGATTTTATAGTGCAAAAATAGGCCATAAATTGATTTACAAATTCTAAAAAATGTGGAAAATATCAAAACCTTTGTGGATGCTTATAAATGCTATTTTTGAGAATATTTTGAGTATAAAAATATATAAGGAAAAATTGGGTATCAACAGCTGCCCTTTTTTACCCGAGGAGGATGAAAGAGTTGTCGGGTAAAGATAAGATGGATAATTTTGACCGGAGATGGATATTGTAAAAGGATATTGACCGTGCTCTGGTCTCTGAGCTGCCTACATATCCCTGGTTTTACAGGAATCAGGCCATATGTTGTTCAGGAACCATTGACGAAACATGCCGATGGGAATTCGAAAAAACGGATGTGATGGTTAGATCTAAGAGGGTGCTTGGAATCGGACAAACTGTGGAGAACTGGAGCGGGATCGCTCCTGCTGAGACGGCCGCGAGCTAGCCGGAACACCTGTAAATACATGATGTGCGTATATATATTGCAAAATTTAAACGTGATGCAAGTTCCCGTTGGACCATGAATACATGTCCTTGGACGGTTAGGATGACGTCCTGGGCCATGAAGAGCATAAAAGTAATGGTTCGCAGGTCATGAAATGATGTTTTGGGGCTATGCAGATGGTGCCTTCGAACTATGACGCCTTTGAAAGAGCTGGCGATCTTTATGCTCACAAAAAAGGTGGCAATCTTTCAGCCAAATGAATGCAAAGGGCGGAGATCTTTCAGCCAGAGCGAGAATTTAAAAATAGGCGGCGATATTTCAGCCATGTAGGGCAGAGGCAGTGCTTAGTCTCGAAAGGGAGATAGGATCCTTATGCAATATGGAGGTAGAACTTAACCTCGGAAGGCAGAGAGTATCCTTATGCAAAATGCAAATGGAGACAGAGCTTAGTCTCGAAAGGCAGATAGTAGCCCTATGCAGGATGGAGGTAGAGCTTAACCTCGAAAGGCAGAGAATAGCCTTATGAAAAAATGCAGATGGAGACAGAGCTTAGTCTCGAAAGGCAGATGATAGCCTTACGCATGATGGTTGTAGAACTTAACCTCGGAAGGTAGAGAATTGCCTTATGCAAAATGCAGATGGAGACAGAGCTTAGTCTCGAAAGGCAGATATTAGCCTTATGCAATGCAGCAATGTAAAAGAGCGAATAGTAGTAAGTTTTCTTAGCTGGTAGGCGGTTTTGCGATATATGGACTACTGGGGAGTGCGAATAGTGACCCTATGAGGGTTTCGAACCCGAAGAGCGAATGTGTTTTAATCCGTAACCTGAGTTCCTATAACCAAAGAAAAATCGTGAGTTATGTAGCAGTAGGTTAGTTCGTATTCTCCAACTTTTGGCGTCGTGTATCACGGGGGTAGTGTTGGTAAATGATGGTGGTGCAAGTGATGTTTATGCATGACTTTCTAAATATAATGCAAGTATGTATATATAAAAATGATTTTATTGTGGGTGAACCGACAACTGCAACGTGGTCCAAGACACGGAGACCTCGCTTGCTCTGGAATTTGAGGGTCCTCCTCAAAATTCTGACCAGTTTACTGGGTTGGCACTGCTGAGGGATGCGCTAAATAACTAAACGCGGATCGATTCCAGAATTTTGAGGGTCCTTCTCAAAATTCTGCCCTAGTTTTCTGGGTTGGCACTGATGAGGATACTGATAAGCTGACTTCGAAATTTTGAGGATCCTTCTCAAAATTCTTCCCCAGTTCCAATAGCGGGGGAGAATGGAATTTTGTATTAAAATCTGACCGAACCCATAGGGCTACCTACGTATCCCCTCTTAAACGGGAATCAGGTCAGGCGTAGTTCAAATTACATCAAAAAGAAAAGCACATGATCAAATGTAGTATATTTTTACTGAGTTTGAGTTGATAGGCTTTGGCCAGACTTCTCCGTCCATTTCTACAAGAATAAGGGCTCACCCAGTTAGAACCCCATGGACCATGTACGGACCCTGCCAATTGGGAGAGAATTTTCCTTTGCCTTCATCCTGATGTGAAAATATTTTATTCAATACTAGTTGTTTTATTCAATACTAGCTGTCCTGGCATGAACTTCCTTGGCTTGACTCTCTTGTTGAAGGTTCTGGATATTCTGTTCTGATATAATTGACCGTGACATACGACATTCATTCTCTTCCAATCGATGAGGTCTAACTGCTCGCAGCGACTTTTGACCCATTCCGCATCACCTAACTCTGCTTCTTGTATGACCCTCAAGGAGGAAATTGCTACCTCGGCGGGGATGAATGCCTCTATACCATAGACCAACATGTAGGGAGTGGCCCTAGTTGACATGCGGATCGTGCTACGATAACCTAATAAGGCGAACGACAACTTCCCGTGCCATTGCTTGTGCTTTTCGACCATTTTCCTTAGTATCTTCTTGATGTTATTATTCGCTGCTTCTATAGCTCCATCCATCTGACATTTGTAAGCCGTAGTGTTTTTGTGTCTAATCTTGAATGTTTCACACATTGCTTTCTACAGCTCAAAAACAAAACTATTCATATGTTGTTTTGGGTGTTTTCAAATTTGAAAATGAAAGACTCGATTTTCAAACATGGCCATTCAGCACTTCGGAAACGAAGATTTTAAGGCTGTGTAGCCAACCAGTCAAAAATCACAATTGACCCAAAACGGTCGTTAATGCAAATTTAGCCTTTCGACGTGCCTTTCGAGAACATTCGGCTATTTATGACAAAGCGGCCTTACTTGACTTATTTAAGATGAAAATAAAAATTTTGGCATTTTGGGCTATATTTTTGTAAAGGAGAGGTTGGACCCGATGAGGGTTGCCTACATATCTCACGCCCTGCGAGAATCAAACCATGCGTAGTTCGGACAGGTTAACCGAACTATTTTAAAACATGACTCTTTTTCATTTCCGTTTTTGGCTTTTCAAGTAAAATAAAAAAACTACTTTTAAAAACAAGACTCTCTTTTCCTTTTCTTTATCAACAAGCAATAAAACAACCTATTTTCACTTACATTGGCAAATAAACTATTTTGAAACAAGAAGAACAAAAATCAAGACTCTTTTTTTCTTTCTCATGATAAAACAAGCTGTTTTTCATTTTCCATTTTTGCAAACAAGGCAAACTAAAAAAAGGATGGATTCTATTTGAATAAAACCACTATTTAAAAATAAAATACTATTATATTTTTTCAAAATTTTGACATAGTTCCGACAGTACTTGGGCATCAGTTTTTCTAAAATAATCAATTAACTCTCTAACTGGTATTTTTCTTTTTTTTTCTCCCTTTTTTTCTTTTTTCTAAAAATTTTCTAACATTCCTGAGATTCAAAAGCTGGTCAATATGCAATCCCGAACAAATAAATGCACAGAAAACAAGTAGGATGCATTAGAATGGTCTTTTCATTGCAGGTTGCTAGCCCTAGACGGACCCAACCCCTGTGTTGAGTACCCTAAGTCAAAATGCACATAATGCAAATAAGCGTTCCTACCAGGGATCCGGCATAAGAATGAGTTATTCTAGGTTCAAAACCTGGGTATTTGTTCTCGACCTGGCTTACCCAAACGGGTGGCTCGAGCGGAGGGGGAGGCAGCAATCCGAGAATACAGAAGCTTCGCCGGATTTGCGACTTATCCAAACCTCATTCTAAATTGGGATTTGACACTATACAGAAAAGAAGTCGTACGAAGTGCACCCTTCTTCATGATTTAGAAGACTCAGAGAGGAGATGGGTTTCGGCACAGTTTATATACAGTTCACAAAATATCAAAGTGGTAAAAGCAGTCAATAAGCACATTAGGCACAGATCATGTAACAAAATCAGATAAAGCCAAACACAACAATTATTCTAAGCTCGAATTCTGAACCATGAACAAAACGTTCTGGGTTTTTATCCCCAGCAGAGTTGCCAGAGCTGTCACACATCTTTTATACACCCCTACCCTGAAGCATAATGTATAAGGGAGATTTTTCAATTAAAGTGACATTATTCGGATCGAGATTATTTATTCAGAGTCGCCACTTGGGATAAGTTTGGATTTTGGTGTCCGAAGTCACCAGTTTATCTTGAAACCCTAACCGAGGAAAACTTCGACTTCCGAATGGAGTCTGCGAACCAAAAATTCTGAATAAGGAATTCTGTAGAACCAAGGAAAGGTGTTAGGAACCCTCGGATACCGTGGTTCTAGCACGGTCGCATAAATTGCTATAAATGTCTAAAATCTGATTTTTATACATGAAATGCCTATGTGCCAATTTTATGTTTACCACTTTTATTAATTTTTTATTTATTTGAGAAAGTGAACGTAGTTTAAAATGTTGTTTTCAGATTGCGCCACATGAAATGAACCCGCAATCTTAGACACACTCTATTCAACGTTTTAGGATTTGGATTTGGGCCGCATAAAATGTCCACCCGTATTTAGGAATGTAATTTATTAAAGTCGCATCTAATACAGTCTAACGCATTGTAATATTTTGGGAGGGCCGTGAAATTTGCTAAAAGTCCCCTCCCAATTATCTAAATATATTTTACACCTTTTATTGAGGGACCCGCAATTTGTACTTTTCTTGGGCGAGGCTCGTCTCATTTTTTTTAAAGGATAAGCCTAAAGGTAACTACATTTTCCATTGTTGTTTTTCATATCTAATAATAAAAGAAAAATCTCAATTAATTATATCCATTATCCTTAAGTTCAAGTCCGCGTCCAAACAAAAGGACAAGCCTTTTAGTTTAAAACCCGCTACCTAACTCAAAACCCGAATTCCAAATACCAATTAAATCAACTGAAAGCACATTTGGACGGGGCCCAAATGGCTAGGCCAATGAGCCCAAGTAGCAAAAATGGTTCGAATTGAATGGCATGGGTTCGGACTCTTGTGAGCCCAAAACAAACGACATCTATTTGGTCCAAACGGGACCCAAGTTGGACGCCCAGTTCTTGTAAAAGCAAAGCATTATAAATCTGGGCTCGTTTGACAAAAGGGGACTGAAGCCCAAATTGCTTAAAGGCATTGGGAGCAAGGTCTAGAGTTCGATTATCCAGGCTTACGAATAAATGAATTGCAAATATGGTTTTGGACAATGTTCAATACCCAGAAAATTAGTTGTACTAAGTCCACACTAATTAGCCTTCTTTTCATGAATTGAATCGACACTAACTTGCTAACACTACTCTATGAGATTAAATCAATAACCTTACTTTTTCAAACAAGTTTATTCATGTGAGATTAGGCTAACTTCTCATGCTTTCAAGTTGTAAGTCTTAATTATGATCAAAACAATAATTCTCAAATCATTCACAGTTTTACTCATTTCAGTCCTCACACAAAATTTCCAACAACTATCGAAACAACTAATGCTCACAAATAATTATTGTATCAACTAATAATCACAAATCAAACAGAGATCTTAAAACCCTTCTATGCGACATTCAAATTTCAAAAAAATCCAAACAATTTAACCAACAGTTGCCTAAAGCTAAAATACAGATTCAGATTTTCAATTTAAGGCTACAAAAACTAAATATTAACCCCAATGTCCAGTTTAGTTCAGATTACATAGCTAAAATTCATCCAAATCAAAATAGAATACATTTAGTCAAGCTATATCTAAACTGAATAAACATGGTAAACCGGGACGGAGCATGATTCAAAAGGCTGAATGCACTTCATTAGAGCTTCAAAACTATATCAGAGCAGGTTCAAATGTGTACCTGGAAGTGTAAGGTAACAAAAAGTAAGTCATCAACAGTTCAACAGCTAATCACAGCCACAGAAAACCACAGTAGCCTCCAGATATAGGAATAAATGACCCAAAATGTTCAACCCAAATTGTAAAGCCCAACAAATAAAACCAGAAAACACAGAAGAAGTAACTATAACCCAGCAGAAGCTTGAAATCTGATAAATCAACTTGAATTTAGAGACCAAAACGGCAAATACCCATGAGACCTCAGCTGGAACTAATTTCAGCCCAATGAAACAGTCACTTTTTTTTGGTTTTTTTCTATTTTTTTAAATGTTTTTGTATATTTTTTGGCTTTTTGAAGTAGATAACTAACTGAAATTTCTGAAAAAGATGAAGAAAACAAGCAAGCTTTTAGAGGTTTTAAGCTGAAACATGTTGAACCCCCTTTCACAATGCAATTGATGCCTTTAAATAGGCCAAGAAGAAAGAAAACTTGAGCCAAAGGGTTTGAAAATCAGTCCCTATTTCTTTTTTATTTAAAACCCTATAATTCTAACTTGCTACCCAAGTAAATACTACCAAAAAGCTGAAAGCTACAGTTTCACCCCAATCTAGAAGCATCTAGGATACTCTTTTGGTTATACAATTCCTGAATTACCCCTCCCATATTTTGAATTTACTATATTTTAAGATTCTGCCATTTTCTATGCCTAAACTGCCTTCTAACATCCTCACAAATACATCATCCACTAACTGAACTTAAGAACCTTACCCAGTTATGGATTTAACCCTATTTAAACTAACCCTCGGCTATAACCAATTCCATCAACTTACAAACTAATTAATACTAACAGAGATTAACATTAAAACTTAAAGAAATTACTAACGGCATATTAAAATAACCCTAAGAGACTGAAATTATCTACAATAGACTTAACGACTGATTATTAATCTACACTAAGATTATTAGGAACTAACTAATTAACTAAAGATTACTACCACCTTCTCATATTTCAATGGCACGACTTTGCTATTGACCATGGGTAGTTGGACTACCGGCTTAATGATGACCAGCTCTACAAAGGCCCCTTTCAAAACAACCACGGGCGCAGGTAATGCCCCTGGTACTACTAACTTGGCTGGCTTTGGCGTTTTTGCATCAACAAATGGCCCTTTCCCCATCATCACCACCGGCTTGTCTTTCATCCTTTATGGCTGAATTGCTGGCTTTACCTCAACTGCCTTTTCTTTCTCTTTGGCTTCAACAGAACGAATCATCATGACCGTCTGCGAGGAATTTTTAATCTCTACTCCCTTTTTTATCAGTTCGATCATGTTGGTCTCGTGATGCAGTGGAAACGGGTTTTGGTTGATATTGGGCCCTCCGGAGCCTGTACCTCGGTACGGCGATTGTCAATAAGTTCATGTACCGCATTCTTCAATTTCCAGCACTTCTCAGTATCGTGCCCCAGCATCTCTGAACAACATTTACAACTAACAGAATGGTCCAGGTTTTTAGAAGGGGGATTTGGCATTTTGGGTTTGATGGGGGTCAACATTCCCAGCTGCTTCAATCGGTGAAAGAGAGTGGTATAAGATTCTCCTAGCTGAGTGAATGTTTTATGTTTGGGCCCTTCTCATTTCTAAAAGACTAAATTAGACTAAAGCCAGTTCCTGGTCTATTAGCCCTGGGATGGGTATGTGTTTTGTGGAGGAGGGTATACGTTTTGTGAAGGTGGATATATGTTTTGGGGAGCGGGTGTGCCGGAGAGTGGGTGTATGTCTGGGCGTAGTGGACAACATAGTGTGGTTCAGGTGGTGAATAATAATGTTGCGGTGGGATATATAGGGTATATGGATAATTTGGATGGTGAGGTCTGGGTTGGTTATAGTAAGGCGGAGGGTTGTGAGGCCTTGACCATGTACTAAATTCAACCATGGCAACTTCTTCTTTCTGAGCACACCACCAGTACTGCCTTGGATGGCCTGCGTGGTTTCTTTCAATGCCGAATAACTCAAGATTTTGTTGGATTTCAATCCTTCTTCGATCATGGCTCCCATTTTTACCACTTCATTGAATGACTTTCCAACATATGTCACTAGATGACCAAAATAGGTAGGTTCCAATGTTTGCAAGAAGTAATCTACCATCTCGCTCTCCCTCATCGGAGGGTCAACCCTGGCTTCTTGTTCCCTCCAACGACAACCAAATTCTCTAAAACTTTCTATGGGCTTCTTTTCCAACTTCGACAACGACAGACGATTGGGGACTATCTCAAGGTTGTACTGCAAATGACTGATGAATGCTTGTGCCAGATCATCCCATGTATACCATCGACCAGGGTCCTGTCTCGTGTACCACTCTAGTGCGGACCCGCTCAAAATTTTCACAAAATAAGCTATCAGTAGTTCATCTTTTCCTTTGGCCCCTCTTATTTTGCTGCAAAAACCTCAAAAGGGAGCCACCGGGTCGCCCTGTCCCTCGTACAAATCAAACTTGGGCATTTTAAACCCTGCGGGCAACTGGATCTCAGGAAAAGGGCACAAATCTTTGTATGCAACACTGACTTGGTTGCCTAAGCCATGCATGTTCCTGAATGATTGCTTCGGGCTTTTGACTTTACGGATCACTTCCTCCTGTTCAGCATTCTTGACGGGTTTCTCAACTTCTCTAGGGATCTCAAATTAGGGTTTGTAAGGATATGGCTTAGGAGCTTTAAAAGTAGGCTCAGGAGGATGATATGGAGTGTCATGAGCATGAAACAGTGGCTCACTGGAGGATCTATGTAATGTGGCCGGGGGAGGTGCTACAAAGACTGGAACCATGGGTGGAGGAGGGTTCTATTTGAGTGGTGGAGATGGAGGAGCATATGACGTAGTACCGTAACCCTGGGTGGGATAGGGAAAAGCTGCAGATACGTGGGGAGTGGTGGGCTCAAGAGCCTGATCTAGAGGTGGGATATAGGCGGGGTTGGCGGGGTATGATGGTGTCGGGTGCCCCTGAGACCATGCCCTATGCATTTCGGTCATTTGTGCTTTCAGTTTCCTCATTTCTTCTTTAATAGCACCCACATCTATTACTTGGGCTTCATTTGTGGGATCCATAATACTGAGATCTGCATCCTGTCCTGTCATATTTGCTTTATCTTTTGACTAGGAGTTGTACGGATGAGTTGCTAGAATTCCGAATCAACTAACCACCTGTATGTACTCACACATTTGGACAACAATTTGATTAGTGATTAGGCTTTAACAGATTGGGTAACTGTACTTTGGCATGAATGCACCTATACAGTTAACCATTTCTATTATGCCTTTGCTCGACTGCGTGCGTCATCCCGGCTTTTATTATTTTCATCACAACTTTCTGTTCACTCTCTCTTTTCTTTCTCTTTTCTTTCTTTTTTGCTTTCTTATTCTATCCTTTCTTTGTTTTTCCTCTCTTTATATTTTTCGCTCTCTTTCCTTACTCTCATTCCTCTTTTTCCTTGTTTTTCTGCTCTTTTCTTTCTTTCTCATTCTCTGTTTCTTTTTCTTTTGTGATTACGATCGAATTCTATGGAGATTGCCTACGTATCATGACCCCGCACGAATCATACCATGCGTAGTTCGTGAAGATAAATGCGAAAATAAAGGATAATAATAAGTGATAGCAATGCCCACTTTCCACTTCAAATTCTTGAACCTACTTAACCACCTTTCCCTCGAGGGAAACCACCTTTCTTTTTAAGCCGGCCACAATTTTCTCGTGATCTCGTTTCAATTGGTTCAAATACTTGCGATGCTCTTCTATTTTTGTAGCCCATTGTGACTTGAGATCTACCATGATGTTCTTAGATCTTTCCAACTCGTCCAGACATCCAATGATCTCATTTTCCAAACCTTTTATGAGTCTCTCATATGACCTACTCCTTCGTTGATTATTGGAGGTTACCCTCATTTGTTGTATTTGAGCCTTGAGCATATCATTTTCTCGAGCAAGTTTATTCTTTTCACCTTGGTCCGCCGCAGCCTGCACACTATTCTCGAAAGTCAAACTTGCAATCTGTTGCTTCAATTCGCCAATTTCAGCCCGATAGTTCTCTTCCTTTGCCAACCAGCCCCGTTGTTCTTGCGAATCGTCCGTAAATTATTGGACAGGGCTATTTTAGCAGGTCTCTAAATCCGGAACCTTTTTCCGAACCAAGCATTGTATTTCAGATTTACTTATCCCCTAGCTCGTTCTCGAACCATGGTCTTTGATTTGTGAAATCTAAATTCATTCCATAGCTTTTGAATTTCTTTTTCGGGGAATGTGGCTCCTGAACTTAACTCAATGGCATGTTTCCTTAGATCCTCATCGGTGGGGATTGTCTGAAACCTTCCTAACTGGCGCAATACTCGATGAGGAGCATAGGGCTAGATACTGCGAACTCCTATCAAATGAATATGACATTCCTCGGCCGCCATATGTATTACCTAGGTATCAGGCAACCATCCAAATGCCCATTCAACTTGATTAGCTATCAATGACCTCGATCGTGCAAACCATGTTTTGACACCTTCAAGGAATTCAACACTCGTCACTTGCTTCTCGAAACCACTGATGCAGTTTTTACCAGTCAACCCGTGATTCATGTATCTTACCCGATGACAGAGATGTTCTTGCATCCATAGCTGGAGTAATAGATTTCAACCCTAGAAGAAATAGCCTCCCTCCCCACACACAGTTAAGGCTCGGTAGATTTCAGATAACACCAAATGGACCACAGTACCGTTAGGCTTTTTGATTGTAACGTTGGCTATCCCTACAAGGCCTATTTCTATTTTCTTATCTTTGCGTGGACAAACCATGATTCCCAGGAATGCCGTCAGGAATGCCAAAGTACGTCTTGCCTCCCATTTGTTTCTATTCCAATCATGAGTTAGTACGAGATTCGGTTCTTCAAAACCCCAAGGAGTACCATACCGTTGATATAAGAATTGAAGAGCACAATAGCCTTTCGACAAATCGTCATTTTGCACTTTTCGAATAATGTTTAGCAAATTCAAAAATCCGTGTGGAGACACTGGTCTAGGTGAAATCAAATATTGTCCCCTTAATTTTCCATCCAAACCTGCATAAACCGCAACCTCCTCTAGTGTAGGTGTAAGCTCAAAGTCTATAAAGTGAAATACATTAAGGGTTGGATCCCAGAACGGTATTAAAGCTTCAATGAAGTCTGTCCTAGGCTTGATATCCAACAGATTGATGAGACCTCCTAGAATTCTTTCCACTATCTTTTTACTACCATCTTCCAAATCATTTTACCACATGTGAAGCTGTAGAGGGACCTCGCTAAAGACTGAGAACGGTTCAATTTAATTTGTGCTCACCCTCCACATTTATTAAGGCAATTAAGCAAAAGAGAAACTTTTATTCGACTCAAAAACAAAACTATTCATATGTTGTTGGTGTGTTTTCAAATTTTAAAATGAAAGACTCAATTTTAAAACACTCGCTTTCTGCACTTCGGAAACGAAGATTTTAAGGCTATGTAGCCAACCAGTCAAAAATCACAATTGACTCAAAATGGCCGTTTATGCAAATTCAGCCTTCCGGCATCCCTTTCGGGAACATTCGGCTATTTATGACAAAGAGGCCTTACTTTACTTATTTATGACGAAAATTATATGGTATTTTTCGGCAATATTTTTTGTATAGGAGAAGGTTGGACCTGATGAGGGTTGCCTACATATCTCACGCCCTGCGAGAATCAAACCATGCATAGTTCGGGCAGGTTAACCGAACTATTTTATAACATGACTAGTTTTCATTTTCATTTTTGGCATTTCAAGTCAAATAAAAAAACTACTTTTAAAAACAAGTCTCTTTTTTCCTTTTCTTTTTCAACAAGCAATAAAACAACCTATTTTCACTTCTATTGGCAAATAAACTATTTTAAAACAAGAAGAACAAAAATCAAGACTCTTTTTTTCTTTTCTCATGATAAAACAAGCTATTTTTTATTTCCATTTTTGCAAACATGACAAACTAAAAAAATGACGGACTCTTTTTGAATAAACCCACTATTTAAAAATAAAACATTTTTATATTTTCTCAAAATTTCGGCACAATTCCGACAGTACTTGGGCATCAGTTTTTCTAAAATAGTCAATTAACTCTCCAACAACTATTTTTCTCTTTTTCTCCATTTTTCTCTTCTTTTTTTTAAATTTTTTTAACATTTCTGAGATTCAAAAGTTGGTCAACATGCAAACTCGAATAAATAAATGCACAGAAAACAAGTAGGATGCATTAGGATGGTCTTTTCATTTCAGGTTGCTAGCCCTAGATGAACCCAAACCCCGTGTTGAGTCCCCTAAGGCAAAATGCACATGATGCAAATAAGCGTTCCTACTAGGGATCTCGCATAAGGCTGAGTTATTCTAGGTTCAAAACCTGGGTGTTTGTTCTAAACCTGGCTTACCCGAGTGAATGGCTCGAGCCGAGGGGGAGGCATCAATCCGGGAATACAGAAGCTTCGCCGGCTATACGACTTATCCAAACCTCGTTCGACATTGGGATTTGACACTATACAGATAAGAAGTCATACGAAGTACACCCTTCTTCATGATTTAGAAAACTTAGAGAGGAAATGGGTTTCGGCACAGTTTATATATAGTTCACAAAATATCAAAGAGGTAAAAGCAGTCAATTAGCACATTACGCATAGATCATGTAACAAAATCAGATAAATCCAAATACAACAATTATTCTAAGCTCGAATTCTGAAACCTGAACAAAACGTTCTGGGTTCTGATCCCCAGCAGAGTCTCTAGAGCTGTCACTCCTCCTTTTTACACACCTACCTTGAAGGATAATGTATAAGGGATTTTTTCCACTTAAAGTGACATTATTCTGATCGGGGATTATTTATTCAGAGTCGCCACTTGGGATAAGTTTGGCTTTTGGTGTCTCAAGTCACCAATTTATCTTGAATCCCGAACCAAGGAAAACTTTGACTTCCGAATGGAGTCTGCGAACCAGAAATTCTGAATAAGGAATTCTGTTAACCCGAGGAAATGTGTTAGGCACCCTCGGATGTCGTGGTTCTAGCGCGGTAGCTTAAATTGCTATGAATGGCTAAAATTTGATTTTAATACATGAAATGCCTATGTGCCAATTTTATCTTTAACCGCTTTTATTAATTTTTTATTTATTTGAGAAAGTGAACGTCGTTTAAAATGTTGTTTTCAGATTGTGCCACATGAAATGTACCTGCAATCCTAGACACACTCTATTCAACGTTTTAGGATTTGGATTTGGGCTGCATAAAATGTCCACCCGTATTTAGGAATGTAGTTTATTAAAGGCGCATCTAATAGAGTCTAATGCGTTGTAATCTTTTGGGAGGGCCGTGAAATTCGCTAAACGGCCCTCCCAATTATCTAAATATTTTTTACACCTTTTATTGAGGGTCCTGCAATTTGTACTTTTCTTCGGCGAGGCTCGTCTCGTTTATTTTAAAAGGATAAACCTAAAGGTAACTATATTTTCTATTGTTGTTTTTCATCTCTAATAATAAAAGAAAGATCTCAATTAATTATATCCAAAATCCGGGCCTTAAGTTCAAGTCTGGGTCCAAACAAAAGGACAAGCCTTTTATTTTAAAACCCACAACCTAACTAAAACTCGAATTCAGAATACCAATTAAATCAACTGAAAGCACATTTGGACGGGGCCCAAATGTCTAGGCCAATGAGCCCAAGTAGAAAATATGGGTCGAATTGAATAGCATGGGTTCGAACTCTTGTGAGCCCAAAACAAACGACATCCATTTGGGCCAAATGGGGACCCAAGCTGGACGCCCAGCCTTGTAAAAAGGAAAGCATTATAAATCTGGGCTCGTTTGACAAAAGGGGTTGAAGCCAAAATTGCTTAAAGGCGTTGAGAGCAAGGTCTAGAGTTCGATTCTCTAGTCTTACGAATAAATGAATTGCAGATCTGGTTTTGGATAATGTTCAATACCTAGCAAATTACTTGTACCTAAGTCCACACTAATTACCCTTCTTTTCATGAATTGAATCGACACTAACTTGCAGACACTATTATGTGAGATTAAATCAATAACATTACTTTTTCAAACAAGTTTATTCATGTGAGATTTGAATAGGCTAACTTCTCATGCTTTCAAGTTGTAATTCCTAATTATGATCAAAATAATAATTCTCAAATCACTCACAATTTTACTCATTGTAGGCCTCACACAAAATTTCCAACAACTATCGAAACAAATAATGCTTACAAATAATTATAGTATCAACTCATAATCACAAATCAAACAGAGATCTTAAAACCCTGCTATGCGATATTTGAATTTCAAAAAAATCCAACTAATTTAACAACAGTTGCCTAAAGCTAAAATACATATTAAGATTTCCAATTTAAGCCTACAAAATGTAAATATTAACCCCAATGTCCAGTTTAGTTCAGATTATATAGCTAAAATTCATCCAAATCAAAAAAGAATACATTTAGTCAAGCTATATCTAAACTGAATAAACATCAGTAAACCAGGACAGACCATGATTCAAAAGGCTGAATGAACTTTTTCATTAAAGCTTCAAAACTATATCAGAGCAGGTTCAAATGTGTACGTGGAAGTGTAAGGTAACAAAAAAAAAAGGAAAGCAACTTAGAAACAGTTCAAAAACTAGTCAAAACCACTGAAAACCACAGTAGCCTCCAGATATAGGAATAAATGACCCAATATGTTCAACCCAAATCGTAAAACCCAACAAATCAAACCAAAAAACACACACGAAGTAACAATAACCCAGCATAAGCTTGAAATCTAATATATCAACTTGAATTTGGAGACCAAAACAGCAAATACCCAAGAGACCTCTGCTGGAACTAATTTCAACCTAATGAAGCATTCATTTTTTTTTTCTATTTTTTTTAATGTTTTTGTATATTTTTTGGCTTTTTGAACTTGAGAACTGACTGAAATTCCTAGAAAAAAGATGAAGAAAGCAAGCAAGCTTTTAGAGTTTTTAAGCTGAAAAATGTTGAACCCTCTTTCACAAGGCAATTAATGCCTTTAAATAGGCCAAGAAGAAAGAAAACTTCAGCCAAAGGGTTGGCAAATCAGTCCCTATTTCTTTTTTATTTAGAATCCTATAATTCTAACTTGATACCCAAGTAAATACTACCAAAAAGCTGAAAGCTACAGTTTCACCCCAATCTAGAAGAATCTAGGATGCTCTTTTGGTTATACAATTTCTGAATTACCCCTCCCCTGTTTTGAATTTACTATTTTTTTAAGATTATGACATTTTCTATGCCTAAATTACCCTTCTAACAGCCTCACAATTACATCCTGTACTAACTGAACTCAAAAACCTACCCTAGTTATGGATTTAACACTAGTTAAACTAACCCTCAGCTATAACCGATTCCATCAACCTACAAACTAATTAATACTAACAAAGATTAACATTAACACTTAAACAAATTACTAAGATTATTAATCAATAATAAGATTATTAGGAACTAACTAATTAACTAAATATTGAAAAGAGCTTGAATCAACAGAAAAGAACAAGAACAGTCGGCATTTAACAAAACACAAAACTGAGTATGAAACTAAACCTAAACTAAAATTAACAAGAAAGTCAACTAGAATTCAATGAAGAACTAAAATCGAATAAAGAAAATAAAAAAGAAAACTTAACAGTGCTAGAATCCAGAAATTGAAACTAAAAACAACCCACCTTAACAGGAACAAAACCTAACGAATAATTATAAAACAACGATAAATAAGGAGATGAATCAGAACTTAACAGTCAAGCATCAGACTAACATGACACACAGGATTGGAAATCAAAAGATATGAACTAACTATATCGATAACTATCTACCTAAATCAATTATCAGAATGAAACGAGAGAAACAAATTACGAAAGGAAACGAAAAACTGAAAGAAACTCACCCTAGAACCTCTGCCCGCAGCAATCCCAACGGAATCGACACCCAGTTAATATTATTTGCCTATTCTAACCAAATTAAGTAAATAATATTAATAGGGAAGTCGACCCGCCATCAAATCTTCAAAACAAAAAAAAACTCCAAAAACTGGAAAACCCTAGCCCCTACCATTCGATGAATCTTCAAGGGGATTAGAAGGGTTTTGGACATAGGTTTATGAGAGAGAAGGTCTGAGGAACCTTTGGTATCAATTTCATGAGGTTTGGGGCGGATTAGGATTTTAGCCGACTTTTAGATTTGATATTCCAGAATTTTGGCTGGGTTTTGAAAATAAATGATGGTGAGAATGGAACGGGGATGAGGAGAGGATTATAGGGTAAAGTTTGGGGTCGATTGGAGCTCCGTCGCCGGCAGAGACAATTTTCAGTAGCGTCAATGGCGGAATAACAAAGGAGAAGTTTGAGGAAGACGAAAGGTAAGAGGAAGGGGATCTTCTCGTTTGACTTAACACATATATTGTTATATATATATGTAAAATGCCTCAACACTTCCTATTCGTTGATCTCGTGATTTGGACGGTCGAGATTGAAGAAGCTTGGATGAATGACGTTGTTTGGCTTCCTAGGTATACTTGGACTAGGTCTTGGGGGTTTGGGCTTGGAGCAAAAACGGGTACGGGGTCAATTGGGCTGGAATTTCTTAAGGGGAATTGGCTTAAATCGAAGCAGCCTTCTCTTTGCCTTCTCTTCTTTGAATTATACCTCTTTTATTTTATTTTTCATTTTTTGCTTTGTTTTTAATTTTCACTCTTGTAAAATGATGCAAGAAATTAAAAATAAAACCTAATTTAATTCTAACACTAAGCTACCTAATTTATAAAACTATTTGAAAACTATTTTACAATCAAATCAACGGTTAATAATTAAAAATGCAAGAAAAGGCTAATTTTTTTATTTTCTTTATTTTACTAATTCTAATTAACCAAAAGCTAAAATTGAACTCCTAAAAATATCAATATACTATTTTTTTTGTATTTTTTCATTAATTATGGCAATCAAATACACAAAAAAGAAAATAAAACACAAAGTTGAACAATTAATTTCTAAAATATCCTAATTAAAACATGGAAAAAATCGCGTGCTCACACTACATGCAGTCCGTGTCCATAGTCATCCAAAAGTACCCTCCTCGGAGTATCTTCTTTTCCAAAACAAAACCATTCATGTGTTGTCCACAAGTCCCCGCGTGCACTTCCTCCAATAGTCTGGTTGCTTATTTTGCTTCGCACATCTTAATAATCCCAAACCAGGAGTCCTCCTATACAGGATTCCTCCACTGTGAAAGAAATTGTTGAACAATTTCTGAAGTGTTCGTTTTTGAGTGGCATTGGCAAGCTCTGGATACCCTCATGTAGTTAAATATTCCCTAATATCATGGAACTAGGGTTTCCCGTCGGCTTCTTCTTCGACGTGAGCACAATAAACTAGCTGGTTGTGAATCTTGATTTGGATTGGATCAATAAAGTTTGTATCTGGATGCTGGATCATAGAAGATAAAGTGGCTAAGGCATCGGTGAACTCGTTCTGTGTTCTAGGAACATGCTGGAATTTCATCATTCTGAACGTTTTCCTCAACTCATGTACGTGATGCAGATAAGGGAGTATCTTAGAGTTCTTGGTAGCCCATTCTTCTCGAACTTGATGTATGAGTAGGTTTGAATCTCTAATCACTAATAGCTCTTGAATGTTCATGTCCATGGACAGCTTGAGCCCAAGATGCAAGCTTCGTATTCGGCCATATTGTTGGTGTAGGGGAATCTGAGTTTAGTGGATACTGGGTAATGTTGACCGATTTCTGATACCAATACTGCTCCTATACCAACTCCTTTGAAATTTGCGGCTCCGTCGAAAAACATCCTCCAACCACCATAGGATTCTGCAATGTCTTCTCCTGTAAAGGTTATCTCTTCATCAGGAAAGTACGTCTTTAGGGGTTCGTATTCTCCTCCTACAGGATTCTCGACGAGGTGATCTGCCAAGCCTTGTCCTTTGACAGACTTCTGGGTAACATAAACAATGTTGAATTCACTTAACAGTATCTGCCACTTAAGGAGCTTGCCTGTAGGCATAGGCTTCTGAAAGATATACTTCAACGGATCCATCCGGTATATGTGATGAGTGGTGCAAGCATAGAAATAATGCCTCAATTTCTGAGCTATCCAGTTTAAAGCACAATAAGTGTGCTCTAAGAAGGAATACCGAGCCGTGTACGCGGTAAACGTCATGCTTAGGTAGTAGATGGCTTGCTCCTTCCTTCCCGTTTCATCCTGTTATCCCAAAACACAACCAAATGCCCCATACAATACTGCAAGAAAAGCACTAGAGGTCTCCCTTGCTCAAATGGAACCAGGACTGGCGACGTAGACAAGTATTCCTTGATTCTGTCGAAGACCTTTTAACAATGATCAGTCCACTTAGTGGCGGCATCTTTATTTAGCATCCTCAGGATAGGTTCACAAATGATAGTAGACTGGGCTATGAATCGGCTGATGTAGTTGAGCCTCCCCAGAAAACTCATTACATCTTTCTTGTTCTTTGGCGATGGCAACTCTTGAATGGCTTTGACCTTTGATGTGTCCAATTCTATTCCCCGGAGACTCACAATGAATCCCAATAACTTTCCGGCTGGGACCCGAATGCACACTTGGCAGGGTTCAGTTTCAAGTTGTATCTCCTTAGTCTGTTGAAGAACTTTCTCAAATATGCCATGTGTCTGCAACTTTGTTGGATTTATTGATGATGTCGTCCACATATACCTCGATCTCTTTGTGTATAATATCATGAAAGATTGTGGTCATGGCTCTCATGTAGGTAGCACCAAAATTCTTTAAACCGAACGGCATCATTCTGTAACAGTACATTCTCCACGGCGTGATGAATGTCGTTTCTCTGCATCTTCTTCATCCATCCATATCTTGTGGTATCCATCAAAACAATCGATGAAGGACTGGAGCTCATGTTTGGCACAATTATCAATCAATATGTGTATAATTGGAAAACGGAAGTCGTGTTTAGGATTGGCCCAGTTGAGATCCCAGTAGTCGACACATCTAACCTTTCCATCCTTCTTTGGCACCGGCACAACGTTGGCTCTACCACTCTGAGAACCCTGGCTTTGACTTGCTTGGTAACTTTTTCTTTGATTTTCAAACTCACATCTGTCTTGAATTTTCTAAGTTTCTGTTTGACCAGTGGACATGTCGGATCTGTTGGAAGCTTGTGAGACACAATGGACGTGCTGAGGCCGGTCATGTCATCATACAACCAGGCAAATATATCATCATATTCTTTCAAAAACTCTATGTATTCTTCCTTTTTTTATGATGACATGTGTACGCTGATACGTGTTTCCTCAATATTTTCTGCGTTCCCCAAATTAACATCTAAGATAGAATTAGGTCTGTTCTCAAAATTCTCGACCTCTAACAACCTCTTCTGGTATTTCATCCTCTTCTGAATCTATGTTCGTTTGTCGCACTGTCTCATTGTAAGTTACAGCCATCGGTTCATCGTCAAGATATGTAATAGTAATGTTGAGTAAAATAAAGTTGATGATAGAGAAAATAAATGAGAGCGAAATATAAAGATGATGAAAAATGCTTTTGATTAAATTCATAATTGTCTGAAACATCGGAGCTCTTTTCAAAAGTAAAGAAAATGCTGAAAAGTAAAATCAACTAAAAGTAAAGTGCAATGCATATGTGTCGTTTGGCCTTGCTACCCCAAGGCTCTACCCGCACCCGTGGTCCTGATTGACCAATTGATGAGGTGTTCACCCCGATTCAAATCTTGAATGGAAGGGCCTTTGTCCCCTTCCTCCTCGAAGATAACACAGCAATCCATATTGTCCTCCAGAAATAGGTTCTTCATCGCTGCCAGCGTCTCATCGTCCTCTAATCCGTATATGACATTGGTAGGCTGAAAGGTCTACTCTAACTGAGGTAGAGGGTGCTCCAGTGGGTAGTAGGGGCTGTGCCATGGTGGCGGCCAGTGCTGGAACTCTTCCCAAGTGTATTCATAACCGAGGCCAAAAGTGGTTCCATGCTTCTTCAACTGGATAGGTTTGGTGATACCCTGGAGATTCTTGCCAAGCCCCTTTTCCGGGATTGTATCCACTCAAATTCAGAATGCTCTCACTTTTGTTATACCACCACTTGTCTTTATCTACGGTGTTGACTCGCTTGATGTGATGGTATATTTCTCCACCGATTTTCCTTCTACCTCCGATTATTGGGATGGCCTGGCTACTATATATTGGGTTGCTTCCATCGCCGTGGATGATTACTTCCTGATGACTCCACTCAAATTTAACAGCCTGATGCAAAGTTGATGTCAGTGCCTCAGCGGCATGGATCCAGAGTTGTCCTATCAACAAATTGTAGGATGCTGACACGTCAATGACTTAGAACTCGACGTCGAACCAGGTGGGTACCATCTTTAGGCATAGGCTAATTTCTCCAATGGTGGACCTCTGAGATCCATCAAAATCTTTGACACTGATAGCCCCTTCTTTAATCTCGTGCAATCTTTTGCCCGGTGTCCTGAGAGTCACCAACGGACAAATGTTGAGGCTGGATTCCCCGTCAACTAGAATCCTTGTGATAAAGTGATCCTCGCATTGCACAGTGATGTGCAATGCTTTGTTGTGACCATGCCCTTCTGGTGGTAATTCATCTTCGTGGAAGGTGATCTTATGGCTTTTCAGTACCTATCCCATCGTGTTTGCCATTTTGCCTCTTGTTATGCTGCTGGGAACATAAGCTTCACTCAGTATTTTCATCAAGGCATTTTTATGTGCCTCAGAGCTTTGTAGGAGAGCCAGAATAGAAATCTGTGCCGGTGTCTTGTTTAGTTGCTCGATGACCGAGTACTCTTTGGCCAGTACCTTTCTCTAGAGGTCATCAAGTCCTGTTTCAATAGCTTGCCCAGAGGTCTTCTTGCTAGCCTCAGCCAAATGCTCCGGGGTGTATACTCTGCCTGTCCTAGTCATGCCCTGTGCGGCAATTGCTTCTCCAGTGTTTGTCTTTCCCTTCCTTTTAGCCTCAGCGGTGTAATCCCAATGTATATTTGTTTGGAATGGGGTGACGTCTGTCATGGAGACTGGAATTTGTTTCTTGGGAGGCAACACAGTAACTTCAAATGGTGTAGGCGCCTTTGGAACTCTGAACTCAACCTCAGTTGGTTTTGGTGCCCTTGCAGGAGGTGCTTCAAACTCGAGTGGTATGGATATATTTACCACGTAGTCCTCAAGGGTCTGAATCTGGACGATAATTAGATTGAGAGTAACTATTGGATTTATAGGTTCGTCTCCTTCAACTATCAAATCGATTGACCCCTTAGGGTCCCAATCATCTTCGATCTCAATCATGTGGACGCCTCATCCCTTGTGGTCAGGATGAGGGTTGTTGCAAACATTATGAGCGAGCTCCTTTGCTATAATGATATTGTTGTCAATCAGATTCTGAATCTTGTCTTTCAAGAGCGACACTCATCAATGGTATGGCCCTTCATCCCGTAATGGTATGCGCAAGTCTTGTTTGGGTTAATCCATTAGGAAGGGTTTTCTGGAGTTACTGCTAGGATAGAGGTAACGTAACCGATTGCCTTGAGTTTTTCAAACAATTGGTCAATCGGCTCGGCTATGGCAATTTATTGTCTAGGAGATTTGCGGTTGAAGTTTGGTCCAGGTCGAGAGAAATTTTGGCGAGTAGGCGGTGATGGGTATTGAGAAGGTTGGGAGTTGTATGCTTGGCATACGGGTATGGGTTGGGAATATCTAGGTAACGCGGGTTGATATGTAGGTGGTGGAGCTGATTAGTAAGCAGGTGGTGAAATTTGGTAAGTGGATGATGGTACTTGGTAATTTAGGGTAGGCTGACATGTGAGTGGAGCTGAGGGATAGGGGTGGTATAACCTGGGGGAGTTCTTTCTTTGCGCAACCGTTACAGAATTCACATCCATTTTCTTTGATGAGCCACCAGACTGTGGAGCCTTGTTGGTGGCTTGAAATGCCTCGAGGTTAGTGAACATACAGTTCTTGATGCCTTCTTCAATCTTTTCTCCCAATTTGATAATGTCGGAGAACTTTTGACCCTCAATTAGCATCAGTCTCTCATAGTACTGTGGATTCTGAGCACGGACGAAGAACCTGTTCATTTGCTCTTCCTTCAAGGCCGGTCTGACCTTAGCAGCTTCGGACCTCCAACGAGTAGCATACTCGCGAAAGCTCTCTGTGGGCTTCTTCTTGAGATTCTGGATATAGAACACATCTGATGCATTCTCAGTGTTAAACCTATACCGATCCATAAAATTAGATGCCATGTTTACCCAACTGGTTCACTTCTTCGCATCCTGGCTAATATACCAAGACAAAGCATCACCGTTCAAGTTCCTTATAAACATCTTCATACGGATCTTCTCGTCCCTTCCGAACCTTAATAACTTGTCACAATACATTCTCAAGTGGACCCTGGGGTCACCTGTGCCATCGAACATTTCAAACTTGGGAGGTTTTTACCCCTCCAGGAGCTCAACATCTGGTTGAACATAGAGATCTTCGTAATTCAAACCCCTCAACACCTTTGTTACCTTTGAAACCTTGGACCCGGCTATTAGACTTCTTGATCTTAGTGGCCAAATTCTGAATGAGGGAAGTTTTATCCTCTGCCTCGACCGCACTGGTGATAGGCTGACCATAATGCGGCATAGTGTCCACAAAGATTGGAATGTTATGGTCTTTTGTGGTGTTTTCAGAAGGGTGTAGTGGAGTGTTATGAGTGGGTTGCACTGGAGATTGTGGGATGTTTTGTGATGGTGTGGGGTTCTTTGTGTTAACATTGGGCTCGGCAAGAGTGATTGACAGGCTTGCCAGGTTTCTTACTTGGTCCAATTCCTCTCGGAACCTCAGTAAAGTTTGCACCAGATTAGTAGCAGTTTCTTTGATGATGGCAGCATTCTAAGAAGCTTGTCAAGTTCCTTTCTAGTTCTTATATCTCCCATTTTGCCTTTGTTCCTGTTTTTGGTAAGACTTGGAGGAGGAGGAGGTTGAGGACCCTTTGATCTTGTGGAGTACGCTGATGGTGCCAGGATGCACGAACTAACTTTGGGGAGGGGGAATAAAATAAAAGGACAAAAAGGTAGAAATTTAGTGCGGATTCTGATAAATAATATTGCAATATTTAAACACATTGTGCGTGAATATAAATAGCTTCCTAATTTGGGTGCCTCATTGTGCCTGAGGTAGACCTAGCGACAAATAAAATTTGGAGAACTTAGAATGCTAAATGCCTCATTTTATTGACAAAAATGAAACGAGTTTAAAAAAACTAAATGATAAAGGCGTTACTAGTGGCCAGTTACATTAAGAAAGTGGGAAAGTAAAAATCCTAAATACTTAGTCCCAGAAGGACCTTCCCCAGATTCGGTAGTCTTGCCTCCATCGTGTAGCTTCATCAGCTCGCGCATTCCTAACAATAGGTAGGTTCGATCCAAATTTTCGTCTGCGCTTCCTTCAGGATTCTGACAATCTTCAATCCTTTTTAAGAACTTCCCTTCCAACTCCACTAGACCTTGCTCCAGATAACCCAGACGGTTGTTGGCGTTGAAGGCCATATCATTCCACCGTTGATCAGCTTCTCATGGGCTTCCTGTATTTCTCGATGTTCGTTTTCATATTCTCTCATCCTCTTGCGCAGTTGATTGTATTTGACTTGTGCTTCAGTTTTCTCGTCGATAATCCTATGACCGTGGACGAATCCTGGATGACCCAAACCAATGTGATCATCTTCCAACCAACCTGTGTAGAGCGGCACATACTTGGAATGATACCTGTCCGATTCAATAGACTCCTTCCCTAGAACGAGCTTGCAATACCACATATGCCGAGCGTGACACCTGTGCGGACTATCATCATTTTGAAAATCAGCCCTGAAATGATCATTTTGTCTATCCTGGGTATGATTTGTTTCCTTTCGGCTTGCCTCATGACTCAGAGGGGGACGTAAGGATGGGTTCCCCTCAGGCCGATGAGTATGAGGAATAGTACATCTCGAGAACGGACAATGAACTCCCCTGTTGGGAACCACTCGAACATCCACTGAATTTGTTCTTCTTTTAGATTCTCGAACAACTCTACCCATCCACTGATGTCCTCTGGTTGAGCGAACATATTGGGCATGAAGTTCATTGGCTTTGGATGATGAAAAGAGATATGGTCATCCAAATCCCTGCATATGATTTCCTATCTGTAGTCGCCTTTTTGAAGGTGTTCTAGGAGCCATAGTTGAAGTAAAAAATTACAACCCTCGAAATGTTGAGCCCCTTGTTCACATTTTCCCAAGGCTCGGTAAATTTCAGGGAGGATCATAGGTCCTATGCTGAAGGACTGTCTATCGATCCCTTCCATTAAAGTCTTGGTAACCATGGCTAGTCTGGTGTGGATCCTAGCCTTCTTCATAGGGAAAATTACCATGCCCAAGAAGCAAAACATGAACACAAACACCCTTCTACGTATGTGCCCCAAAGATGTAAGGGCAAATTCGTCAATGTAGGTGCGATAGGACTTACTGTGGCCGTATCTCTTGTATAAGAAGTCAAATGGTATATAATATTCCTTCAAGAAAGGAAGGTCAGGATTTTTATTGAGTCCCATCATTTTAAGGAAACCTCCACTATTGTGATTCTCAGGCATGAGTAAAGGCCTGCTAGGCCCCCTATTTCTTCTAGCAAAGGGGTCATTTCCAAATCCCCAAAATGGAACACTAATCGATCATCATCCCAAAACAAAGTGGCAGCCTCAACGATTTTGGTGTTGGGTTTTATTTCCAGAAGTGAGGGCAAATTCCATAAGTACATACGGACGAGGGTTCGATCAGTGCTATGAAGATCTTTCCACCAGCTCGGCAACCTTGGATGGATATTGGATACGATACCGAATCTGAGGATCTGTGCCTCATTTTTTGCAAAACAAAGTGTTAGGCCCTTAACCCCACAAGACTCGACTATTTAAATCAATAATTAGCAAAAGGCATTTAGTTCTCTAAATTACTGCACATAACGAGAATGTGTCAGTTTGGGTTTTAGGAAACCCGATCGACTTTGGTTTAGGCTATCTTAGTGAGTCATTATGCTTACAACATAATTGACTCGACTAGGGTTGACCATGATGCATGAATAGTTCAATAGAGTAAGATTTCTATTTTTTTTAAGTGCTAGACAAGGTACCCTTGAGCGGACAACTCAAGGAGAATGCGCGAAACAATCGACTACACCGTTGATCAATTGGTTTTACCGCAAATATGCCTTTGCACATTTAGGGGGTTTATAATATTGGAAGAGCGCAACCACTCATTATAAGGGTTCCCATAGGATTTGTTTTGGCATGAGTGGAATATGATGTTGAGAGATGCAATTACAATAATGAAACAAGTTACATGTATTTTCACGTCCATAAGATAAATGATTACAATGATTGCTTGAAATTCCAATAGTATTGAAATAATAAAGCGGTAAACAAAGCAGTTAAAGGAAGAAAAGACATGAAGAGCCAAGTTAGTAATTGTGATGAAATAATTAAGGACAGGAAATAACGACGATTAAGTAAGAAAATAAAGTCACTAAAGCAAGTTATGGTAAAAGCCTCAAAGAAAATCCCCAGTAGCGCCGCCATGCTTTCGACGCCCCCTTTTTTCCAAAAAAGCGAAATCGGGTTTACGACATTATGGAAAAAACAACTCTTATCCCCTTTTGGCAATTGAGCTATGGAGTTTGAAAAGTCGCTACCTAATGATTATATTGCATTAGCACATTTGAAGAAGAAAAGAGGATTTTTGAAAGAAAACCAGAGTTCGGGTAAGGGCTTAAAATTATCTCGAGGGAAAGGTGTAAGGCACCCCTCAAGATCCACTAGTGTAGTTCCCGGCCTTGCTTAGATGTGACTTTAAGAAGCATAGAAATAGACAAGCAAAGTTTGCACATAAAAAATACAATAAAGTTGGCAATTTTGAAAGAAGGATAGCACAAATAAAAGGGAATTTTAGAGAAAACATTTAAACAAAGAAAAAGTAAGGAGGGTCCTAGGTTTAACTATAATATGGATCATTCGATGCAATATCCCGCACATATTCCCAAAGAGTGAGCGCCTTATGATATTTGCGCATCGTCATCATCTCCATATTATACCCTTCCCACCATCTTAAGGTATTTAAGTGTGTTTAGTCTCGTTTACTTATTTCATGCTAATACCCGTCCCGACATATTAGTCCCGGGGTAATTGGACTTCTAATTCTAAAAGGGAAGAAAGGGGATGAGAGCATATATGGAGTTTAAAGGTAAAAATGCTAAGGCGTCAATCAAAAAATATAGCACATAAGGGAAGTAACAAACATATAAAGGCTGCACATAAACCCCTTAAACCATACAACAATTAGTTTAGCATGACTTGCAATTATTGTTTTGGTCTTAAGCTTAAAACTGATAATGGATAGGTTAGTTTAACACATAAAGTTGGATAATAAATCTTCTTTGAGCCCCTCGGGTCTGGTTTGTTGGAACTTAAAGTAGTTTAAAACCAGTAATTTCAGAAAATGTTAATTTTAGACAGAGATCTAAAAAGAGGAGTTTTGGAGACAGGAATTTGAACTCTGCAGAAAGTCCAGAAATGGCTTACAAAACTAGCCGAACTGCTTAAGTAAAATGGTGCAAGAAAAAGTTTTCAAAAAAAATCATTGAAATGTAAATATAGGCAGAATACCAAAAAAAAGTTGATTTCAGAATAAAAATACAAGTTTGGGATTTACAAGACTCGATAGATTTAAATAGTTTAAAAAGGCAAACTTGGCCAGATTTCAAAAATAGACAGCATTGGACAAATTTTATTGAAAGTGTTTAACAAATTAGGCGAGTTTGAACCCTATAGGCATGATATCTACATATTGATTTTTTGCTGCTTTTAGAACCTTTAGGGGACCTATTATTTGCCTAGCATTTTTATGCAGTTCCTATAGACAAGATTTCTATTATGCTTGCTACATAAAAAAAAAAAAATCCTATAGTCATGATTTTTAGATGCAATGTTAAGCTCCTATAGGCATGATTTCTAAGTGATTTACAATATTGAAATCCTATAGACATAATTTCTAGATGGGATGCAATAATATAAACCCTATATATATGATCTCTACCCATTGATCGATGTAATAATATAAGCCCTTCCCACACCCTTTTACTATATTCCCCAAGTTCTTTTACAAAGCTTGATACAAAAGTGGAAAGAAAAGACTAATCAAGTAAATACGTCAAATTTAAAATGGACCCAAGGAAGCCCAAAGCAACCTTAATGTCCAGCACATGTATTTTACCAAATCCGGGCTCCAAATTCCAAGGCTTTCTTTTAAGAATGTTTCAAAGTTCCAATGGCTTTCAGGAAGCTCAGGCAATGCTTACACCCTAAAAAATGATTAGAGTAGTGCAAGGTGTGGAATTACCAGCCTTTAGACATCCAGGTTCATAGGGAACTCTAGGGTCCCTAAGCATGGCTTAACAGAGGGGGGGTAGGACTTAAATAACTAAGAGTAAGTGTAAAAGCGAGGGATTAGAGGAAGACCAGAGCAAAGTGTGGTCATACCTAGCCATGAATGGGACTGGCATACCCCTGACCTTTTACACGGATTGAAAAAATAAGATTAGACTTAAGAAAGTCATACTTAGGCATGTATGGTGATTAGGACACCATCAGACCTGAGTCAAGCTCAACACATAATAGGGGTTAAGGGAATGGGACTGATTTGAGTATAAGTTCAGAGAAACCTGGTTATAAACTAGGGGTGGAAATGGAGTGCCACCCTAGTCCAAAACAATACTCACACACAAAGAGGAATTAAAGGTAAGGGGGAATACATGAAAGCATTTGTAGCAAACAGAATTAAACTAAGGGGACTTGGGGGAAGGGATGTACATGAAAGCACTCATGCAAGCATACAACATCAAAATATGGGGATATAGGGTAGGGATATGCATGCTAAAATTTAATTACGTAATGAACATAAACATGACACATGAAAAAGGCTTAGTAAACATGTAGTTTTGGAGATGGTGTTTAAATTACGGACCTACCTGTTGCAAACTCGAATAGTAAAGCAGGTAGGGCAGGTAGAACCTTATATTTTAGCCTTGGCTTTCCGCTGGCTAAACTCGAGCAGCAGAACAAGTAGCAGAGAAAAAGCAAAGAAGAGAAGCGAGAGTTTTTGTGAGTGTGAACCTGTGAAAATGTTCGTATCTTGAAGTGAAAAGGGGTGGCGGGTTTTATAGTTTTAAAGTAAGCAACCAATAAGGCAAGAAAATAACTTAGCATCAATCACAACCAATTAGGGAAACGATTCCCTTTAATTGAGGAACCAGACTTAAGATAAATAAACAGAGTTCTATTTCTGGGAAGAAAATCAAGAATGAGTTGTAAAATAAAGGGTAAATACACATAAGGTTTTTTTTTGAAATATACACAGTTAAAACGAATAAGGTAAATAGAATCATCAATCACAGGGAATCAAGGAAATCGAGATACGAATTGATATTGATTTTAGTCAAAGAGCAGGTCCAAATTAAAGAATCAAATAAGTTTGTAAAAATCAATTTCCAAAATTAAGGTTATTATGAAAAGGGGAAGGCTGACTATAAAAAGATGCAAAAATTCAAACATGCGAGGCTAATACTAGCAAGATGGTCATGTAATCAAAGATCAGAAGCACACAAGCATGAAATGTAATTAGAAGTTCTTGCAGATCTTAGCAAGAAATCAGAAGCATGAAGCGTTTAAACAGTTAGGGTTTTGACATTAAACATGTAGAAGACAATTATGCATAAAAATCTGAAAACCCCTAAAATCTAGAGTTTTCATCACATCTCGAGTGTAAAGAAGAAAGAATAGGTGAAGATAAACTCATAAAGAACATAAACTGTTACGAGCAGCATAAGGAAAGCAAAGAACACAGTGCAGGATTTACTCGGAAATCCTAGAAACACCATAGTAAAGAAAATACATAGGAGCATAGAAGAAAATACTCGGGAATCATAGTAAAAGTAAAAGAAATCACAGTAGGGAAAATAAAATAGAGAAATCGGAGAAACCCTAAATTTTAGGAAGATGAACAGTTTGAAAACAAAGTTGGTAAAAAACATTATTGGAAATACTTTCAAACTTTAGAAAATAACGTAGATCTATAGGAGATCTTAAAGAGAAACACAAAAGAAAACCTTGGAGATTTAGGATTTCAGAGAAAATCCTAGAGAACGAGAAAGCCTGGAACGAACAGATTTCGAGTCAACAACAGACTCATAACACTAAGACTCGCCGGAGAGAGACTGGATATGACTATAGAACTATGTCGGAAGACCTCTGAGTCGGTGGTCTTCGAGATAGGGCTTTGATCTTTGAATGGATGGGGTCATAGAAGGGAATAGGGGTGAATACAGGTTGCATGAAGCCTGGGAGGCCATATAAGGTCGGAAAATGGTCGGATGAGGGCTAGGGTTTCAGGGGGGTTGAGAGCATTTTGGGAATGAGGGGGATACAAGGGCGGCTGGTTGTGTAAATGATTAGGGTTAGGGGTGTATCTGGATTAATTAAGGGATTGGGAGACGTGGACCATTGATCTAAATGATCAACGGTCTTGATTAAAAAGGGGTTCCGGGCGGGTTAATTTAATAGGGTTTTGGTTGGGTTATTTAAGAAATTGGGTATTGTAATTGGGGGTTGGAATTAAGGCTAGAATTGAAATAAAAAGGGCTATAATTTAAATAGCCAATTTTCCATAATTTTGAATTTTATAAAATATTAAATGATGTTTAAAAATCAAATTAAAAATATTGAATTAATAAAAAAAAGCATAAGTATTAATTTAAAAATATTAAGAATGATTTTATGATTAAAAAAGCTATTAAATCGAGAAATAGGCTAAAATTGCAATTTCAGTTTAGAAATACCAAATGAACTTATAAAATTATGTAAAAATCATGTAAATACAATTTTTGTGTAAATAAAAGAATAAAATAAATTATTCACCAGAAATAACAAATTTTGAGAATAAGTACTTGATTTTATAGTGCCAAAATAGGCCATAAATTGATTTAAAAATTCTTAAAAAATGTGAAAAATATCAAAACCTTTGCGGATGCTTATATATGCTATTTTTGAGAATATTTTCAGTATAAAAATATATAAGAAAAATTCAGGTATCAACAATAGGTGGACAAGACTTAAATTGAAGTGATCTCAAAGCTTCCTCCTCCTACTTCAGTCAAGACGATTAGGAGTTTCCTTGGGCATGCGGGGTTCTATCGAAGATTTATCAAAGATTTTTCTAAATTAGTTAATATGCAAGTTATTAGAAAAGGATGCCAAGTTCGTGTTTAATGAGGAATATATGAAATCTTTTGAACTTTTGAAGTACAAATTGACAACCACTCTCATCATTACCGCACCCAATTGGAGCTTACCTTTTGAGCTCATGTGTGACGCAAGCGATGTTTCGGTAGGAGCAGTTTTGTGTCAAAGAGTAAACAAGATGTTTCACCTGGTCTTTTATGCAAGAAAAATAAAAAATCACACTCAAGTGAATTACACGGTGACGGAAAAATAGTTACTAGTAATTGTGTTTGCAATGGAAAAGTTTAGGCCTTATCTCATGGGTGCCAAGGTGATAGTTCATACTGACAATGCATAACTCCGCTACTTGATGATAAATAAGGATTCCAAGGCAAGGTTGATGAGATGGTTTCTATTGCTTCAAGAGTTTGACCTTGAGATTGCTGATAGAAAGGGCAGTGAAAACCAAGTGGCGGACCACTTGTCCCGTTTGGAGGAGGAGGTGAGGCCCCGTGATGGCCTAAAAATTAATGGTTCATTCCCTGATGAGAAACTCCTCTCTGTATTTGTGAATCACATTCCTTGGTTCGTGGATGTTGCCAACTTTTGCGACCGGTATTGTTTCGTGTGATTTCTCTTCTAACCAAAGGAAGAATCTTAAATGGGATAGCTTGGACTACTACTGGGATGAGCCCTATTTTTTCAAAATTTGTAACGATAGTATGATGCGGAGATGTATTCCTGAAGAGCAGCAAATGAGTATTCTGGATGCTTGTCATTCCTGTCCCTATGGTTGTCATCATGGTGGTGCGAGGATAGCTTCAAAGGTGCTTAGTTGTGGTTTTTATTGGCCTACATTGTACAAGGATGCGGGAGAACTTGTGAGGATATGTGATGAAGGTCAAAGAGCGGGTGGAATTTCAAAGAAGGATGAGATGCCTCTCCCCACTATTCTTGAGGTTGACATATTTGATGTGTGGGGCATTGACTTCATTAGACCTTTCGTGAGTTCATGTAGCAACACATACATTCTGGTGGCCGTTGATTATGTTTCAAAGTGGGTTGAGGCTGAGGCTTTACCCAACAATGAGGCTCGGAGTATTGTGGCTTTTATCAAGAAGAGTATTTTACTCAGTTTGGCACTCCTAGAGCAATTATCAGTTACCGGGGGGAAGGGTCTCATTTATGCAATAAGGAATTTGACACTTTGCTTGCAAAGTATGATGTCAATCACAAGGTTTCTACCCCTTACAAATCTCAAGCTAGTGAGCAAGTTGAGGTCTCCAACAGAGAGATCAAGAGCATATTTCAAAGATGGTTAATGCAAATAGGACTAACTGGTCAAAGAAATTGGATGATGCTTTATGGGCATACATGACTGTTACAAGAGTTCGATTGGTATGTCTCTGTACCTGTTGGTTTTGGGAAAGCTTGCCATCTCCCGATTGAGTTAGAGCATAAGGCCATGTGGGCCTTGAGGAAGTTGAATCTTGAATGGGATGTTTCAGTAAATCTTCGGGTGGATCAACTCAATAAGCTTGATGAGTTTCGATTTCATTCCTATTCAACCTCGTCCTTGTATAAGGAAAAGATAAATTACATACATGAGAAGTATGCTTGTGGAAAGGAGTTCAAAGTGAGTGGTTTGGTTCTTTTGTTCAACTCCTGGTTACGGATGTTTTCGGGAAAGCCCAAGTCAAAATGCAGTGGACCTTTTGAGGTGGTGCTTGTGGCTCCATTTGGTGATCTTGATTTGACAAACAAAAATGGTAAGATCTTTAGAGTTAACGGGCACTCAGTGAAGCACCATCTTGGAAAATTTTATGATAGACATGTGGTGGTAATGATCCATATCAAGTGATTGATGGTAACCTACGTCGTGCCGCGATGTTAAATTAGGCGCTTCTTGGGAAGCAACCCATGTGTTTTTCTTCTTTTTTGATTTTCTTTGTAGTTAGAATTTGTTGGTGAACTAACTTTTACTAGATGTGTGTAGGGATGTTTGATACAGTGCAGTTCAAGCTGTAAATAGTTCACTCTCTGAAGTTTGGACCGCTGCCGCAGTGGCCTTACTGCGAAGGCAGAATTTGATGGCAGTCAGCGGCGCTAAAATGTCAAAAATGGGGGTTCTCTGAAGTTTCAAGCGTTGTCGCTGTGCATTTTTGCAGTTAGTGGTGTCTTACTGCTACCGCAGTATATTTTTCGTGGTCAACGGTGGTTTACCACTGCCGCATTGCCTTTTTTGCTCTCAGCGGTGGTCTCAGCAAAGTAGACCTTCAATTCTACACTAGCGCAGACCATGGTGATTTACCGCGGCTGCTCTATGTAAGTTTAGTGGGCCCCTGGGTATTTTTTTTATTAATAGGCGGTCATAAGGCCTTTTAAAATTTTAGCTCAAACAAAAATCACACTATCCATCCACGCCTTAGTATGCACAAACACAAGAATTAGACTCCATTTTCACCACTCATCTCCCATTTGGTAATTCCACTCACTCCTTAGTCTATAATTGTACTTATTTTCTTTTAACTGATAGTTTTTATTTCTTCTTCTTCCTTTTTCTTTTAATAGTGACTTAGGGTTCCTTAGTGTTAATCAAAATTAGACTTAGATAGTTAGAACTAATTAATGAATAACTAGTGGGTCTTAAAAATGAGTAAATGCATGAACAACTAAAACCCTAGGTTTATTGAGTCCTAATTTGACTTCCGCGGTAATTTTTCTGGGGTCCGCAGTCACATGTTTTATCTGAGATATTAAAGTCTGATAACCAAAGTCAATGGTGGCAAAATTCTCTGAAACCGGTACTTCTCCATGGCTTTAATTAATTTTATACGGTTCGCAATGCTCAAGTTCAGAGAGCTATAAATGAGGGTCTGCAGCCGCGATTGATTTTTCCGCAGACAACAGTGCAACTACCGCATTTCTTTTTCCTCGATCCACGGTACAATAGATCAGAGGGTTGGCAGTCTGATCCCCATACCTTTGCGGCTGCAATGCATTTTTCGCAGTCTACTGTTCAGACTTCATGGCCGCGCTCCTTTTTCCAAAGATTTGCATGTTTTTTCATAACACTATGAATTGTTCTGTTGTTTTCTTCACTGCTTCTTTTTGCAGCTAGAAATATGATATGAATTATGTTTGCAGACAATGGTTAAATCTAGAGGTGGCGGTGAGAAACAAAAGCTACAGCAGTGTCCTTCCGAGGTAAGGGCCGAGGACAGATTAAATGGACCCCAGCTGTTCGAAAATCAATTGGGAAAATGAGGAAGAGAATCAGAGCTGCAGATAGAGCTACTTTCCATTCCAAAAGGAGAGAGTATTTGCCCTCCCGGGAGGCCTCAAATTCTGATTCAGTGCCTGCATATGTATCCGACTTCCCCGAAAGACATAGGTTGAGAGATAAACTTATACCCCCAGCCTCTCCTACTTCTCCTATTGCCTTTTCTGCTGAGTCTTCCAATGGCCTAGCAGAGGGTAGTGAGTCTTCAGCTTCAACCTCACCTGCAACTTCGTCACCTGGACAGGATCCCGTAAATGATGAGGTACTGAATGACGAGGGATGGGGTGTGATCCAAGACGGGGGTATGGAAAGGACTAGAAACCCTGAAGTGTGGCAAAGGAGGTTTGTTAGTGAGCTAGCAAATCACAAATTCCGGGAATGGTGGCCTCCAATTTCACTTATTCATGAGTGCCAGTTGATAGAGCGAGATCTTCTGCCTCACAACCCCAACGTGAAGCAACATTTCAATGAACGAGTGGGATTGGATTAATTCACTAGTAAGGTATCAGATGAAAATAAGCACTTCGTCAAGGAATTCTACGTCAATGCCTCCCACATAAAAAAGGATACAAAAGTGACTAAGGTGCGTAAATTTAAAGTAAATTTTGATGGGAAAACAATCAATGAATACCTGGGCTTCAATGATGAAGATGAGACATTATACTTGGAGAAGGTGGCGATGGACAAGGCATCCCACCCGTGGTTTGCATCATACCTAGCTCTCCCGGATACCACCCAACATAGTTGACAATAGGGGTTCTTATCTTGAAAAACACTCCAAACTTTGAGGCGAAGAGCTGGGAGACTTCTGTTTGCAGCAGGCTAGACCCCACTACTCATGAAAATACCTTGCTCGTCTCGCGAATGATTATGGTGGCAGCTATTATGACGGGGTTCCCCGATCAATGTCGTGAATATCATGTCTAGGGTGATCATCAGAGTGGTCAATGAAGGTGATAGATCGTATCCCTTCCCGAACTTCCTTACCATATACTTGGAAGATAAGGAGGTAGAGAAAGAAACCTTGATGTGAGGGTAAAACCCAAGATGCCCTTTTCATGGTACATCCTTAATGGTCCAGACATCCCCAAATCCAAGGATCCAAGAGAAAAGCTACTACTTCTACTTGCCAGTCTGAAGATCTAGTAGTGGTAGTCACTACTTCTTAGCATCCCACTGCCATACAAGATCCTGCTTCCGGACCATCTACTTCCATGCCTTCATAAATTCCATCCTCCTCAACATACCCACTGACTGCCCACAGATTGAGCCAAACACTCTCTAGTATCAACAATAAGATGCAGGAAACAACTTCTAAGATATATGTGTTATCCAGTTTGGTCACAGCCCAATCAGTTAGCCCACACCCACAGGTGCCAACATTGGTAGAGGAGCCTCTCAAGGAGCTTTTATACAACTAGAAGAAGCTCTTGGAGAAACAAACACTTATAATGGATGCTCTAGCAGTTCAAGGAAAATCACTTCAGCAGCTGGGCAAGCAAATAAGGAAGCTGAAAAAGACTCGGGCCTCAAGTAAGTCCGTCAAGGAATTAAGGGGGAGGTGGATAAGATGAAGGCATCAAGACACTTACCATTGGATCTTCTATTACAGGACCAGCCTCCAGCAGCTCAGACATAGCAGGTCCAGGAGCAGGAGATTGAGAGAGAGCCCAAGAGGAGAAGAATAGTGCCCAGGGTTGATGATGTAGAGATTGAGCTGGTGGAGACTGATGGAGTTGCTTCTGGCAAGCCGTATGCCCCGAGTTAGGTGATCCAGGCGCCCACCCACAGGACCTCATGCTGCCATAGGACCCGATGCAGACAGAGGACCCATAGGGAGTTTCCTTTACTCTCTATCCTTCTTTTTGAGCTTATTTTTGGTTAGTTAGCATTGATGACAATGTTAACTTTCATTTGAGGTGGTGGCCCTACTTTGTTGATTTGGTAGTTGGTCTATAATTCTAATACTATTTTCTTTCTTTATTCTTATTATTCACTTTTGGTATGTCTAGAAATTTACCTTTTGTTTCACTTTTAATCAGTTTTCGATCTTGGTATGTTATAAACTTAATATTCATTCCCTCTTATGTATACTCATCTAAACCCCCTATTGTATATATGTAGTTTACTTTCCGCATTTTACTTTATAGTTTCTTTTGCAATTTCCCTTAATAGTATCGCTTCTTATTTCATTTAATAGCTTTTTTTCAGTTCACAGCTTCTTATTTTGCAAGTTTCAATGATCAATAAGCCTTTGACTTTTTTAATGCCACGGTTCTTTCCAAATGTGGAGTTTGTGTGAATCGGGTGGCTCTTTTTGATGATGGATGGCATGAAAACCTTCTTAAGGATTTGATTTTGTTTTTTCTTTTTATTTTTGTGTAAATAGTGGTTAGTGAGCAATGGTGCCTCAAGCAAATCTTCACTTGGGCCTAACACATTTACCTTTGACCTTATGGTAAAAAAACAAATTGGTGTGTATAGGATGATGATAGTTGTGACCTTGAAGCTTTTGTGTTGGCTAAACAATCATCGAGTGGTTTCTCGGAACCGTTTGTGTTGCTCAAATCTTAGCTAAGGTTGTTGTGGCTCGTGACTCTAATTCTTTAGCAATCTTATAGTTTGTATGGTGAGGTATTGATTTGAAATCCCAAGTCATGTGCCAATAAGTCTAGAACTTGCCCTGAATGTTTGTCTAGGCGAAATCCTAAGTGAAGCTCGACTTGATAAGTTATTATATGTTCTCCTTGATTCTAATTGAGACTATAAGATTCATATTAAACCAATGATCATATCCCTAGTCACTCTATTGAGCCATAACCCTTATTCTTTCAATGACCATGATACAAGCCTTTATCCGTTCTAAAATAATCCTCTCTTGGCACCCGATATTTCCTTAGAAAAAGGAAAAAGCATAAGTTTGGGGGGAGAGACGAGGAATGAAAAAATGATAAAAGGCACAAAGTAAACAAAAGAAAAGGCAAAAAAGAAAGAAAAGCCAAAAATTCAAAAAGGAAGTAAACAATGTAGAGAGAATGAAGGGATTCGAAAAAAGTAAAAGATGAAAGGCGTGGAAAGATTAGAAAGGATAAAAAGGAATGATATGACCAAGAAAGAGTGATAGTGTGTCTCTCTAGCCCCTGAAAAAGAAATAAATTACTCAAAGAGTCAAGAAAATATGTGCCAAAATGGAGAAAATGAAGTGCTTAAGGGAAGATGAAACTTTCTTACACCAATATATCCTACCCTGAACCAAAAGCCTTCATTACATCACCACAAAAGCCCTATATGATCTTGGGTTGGGTGAGCTTATATTAGTGGTGACTCGCATAAGGGGAAAGTTTATGGTACTTAGAGCTTGACTTGTGACCTTCCTTGGAAAGAGTTGAGCGTGATTTCCACAATCCTCGTTTGGAATGCTACAATCTAAAAGTGATGTTTTCTTATGGAGAGTTGAGTATGAGTTTGGGGTTCCACAATGACCAATGTTACAAAAAGAGTTTCCTTGATGAATTGAGTCAACTCTTGATGCTTATGAGTCTCACTATAGCCATGGCGCTAAAAAGGTTGTGTGTTCTTAATAAGGCATTTGAGTTGAGGGTAATTGTTAGTCCCAATTGATTCTTCATGAGTTTACTCTATGATATCTGATCAATTTTCCTTTCTTTTATCTTGAGGAGGTGGGAATTACTTTGTTTTCTTGAGGACAAGCAAAAGCTTAAGTTTTGGGGGAGTTCGATAACTAGGGATAATAGTCTACTTTATGCTCCTTTTTGCTTGAGTTTTAGATTAAAAGTGTGTACAAGTATTCCCAAAAGCTAACTCATTGTGTTTGTTTGCAGTTTGATAAAAAGAGACAAGAAAGTCAAAATCAGATAAAAAAGGTGTGAAACCTATACAAGTCAAAGCTGAGTCAACTGAGCGCTACAGCAGAAAATCAACCGTGGACGCGGAGGACCCACCACTGAGGTGGTCTTGATCTTTCAGTCTTTAGTGTCAAGGTTAAGAGAGATGCATTTTTTGGGCTTGCAGGTAAGCGTTGCCCATGGTGTATTTATGCGGCAGCGGTGCCTCTACCGCGACAGCGGTTGTTTTATTGCGGTCAGCGGAGGAGAGATTCAAAGAGTTTGAAGTTGAGCTGAAAGTTGAGTGATTGTTATTTGGCCTAATTTGTTCTTTTTATGTTGAATTGGTGGTTGTAAAAACTAATTTGTGCCGTTTTGACTTAGTCTTTTCTTGAGAAAGAGAGCTTAAATCTAGGAAATTCAGGCCAACAAGGAATTGGGGTTTATTCAAGAGATTGATAGCCCCAATTAAAGGGTTAAACCTAGAAATAGTAATATTCGACTTGAGCCAACTTTACTTGTACAAATTTAGCACCCAATTGGGCTTGAGAAAGCCAATTAGGGAAAAGGCGCTCAAACTACCGAGAGGTGTAGAGTGAGTAGCTTTGTGCATTGGCTATATCACGATCCCAACTATAACATTATTGTCCTAAGTTTTAGATCACATTAGATACTCACCTTGGAGTAAGTCACTTCCCTAGTATATTTTACCAATTTAAAAAACCCTACAATAATATCTACTTAGCTTAATTTATGCATCATTAGTATAAAATTAGAAATAGAAAACAAACAAAAGAATGATTAGAAGTGCAAACAATAACATCGAACATTTCTAGGTTAGATAGGAACTCAACTGCAAACATATCTTAGCTCCCTATGGATTAAATCCCCACCTTTTCAGGTAAAAGTTTCATTGACCACCCTTGCCACTCTATAGTCATGTAGGGTCAGAACCGATAAGACGTCACTGGGTTGGGTGACTTACCAGTTCCAAGGAAGAGTCCATCATCGGGAACAAGCGGCCCTTCCTCAAGTCCAAAAATAGTCAACCGATTTCTAGCTCCGAGTGTGAATCCTGACTTTAAGCGGTCAATCATCGTGTCTATTCCAAAAGATTCTCAGCTTCTCTCTGCTCCTGTAGGGGTAGCCAGTAATGTTCGGTTCTTGGTGAATGAGGAGACCAAGACAAGATGAATAAGGTGGACACTCCTTGCCTATTCAACCAAGCACAACAAGTGTTAAACCGGGTAACTTCATATGATTCTTGATGACCTCTAATCTTTTATTTGATTAATTTTTACATAATCATAACCTTTTTCTATACGTTTGTAGGCCTCGGTGCTTCATCATGAGACTTTTCTCCGATATTGTGAAGAACAAATATAGTATGGGGCCAAGATTCGAGGGCTAACTGAGAAGAAGGTTGCTTACAAGCTTCTCAGAGAGCAATGTGAGGGGGAGGTTAAGAACCTCCAAGATGAGCTAGAGGTGGCTCAGAAGGAGCACGCCGACCTGGTGGAAAAGGTAAAATTCATTTAGGTTAGTGACAGTGAACTAGACTCAGTGACTAAAGCTCTAAACCCGCAGGTCTAAAATAATCTTGATCAGATCGATCAGAGTCCGACAGAGATGGGTGTGCTAAAGGTCAAGGCCAAATGATGGAAAATCAAAACGGACCGCTTGGCCCAGGAAAAGGAAACTACTCGGGCATAATTGGCTTCGGCTGTCCAGTTTCGGGCTGCAAAGGAAAAATCCTTGGTGCAAGCCAAAAAGATTAAGGAGCTCCAGTCTCAACTAAGTTCGGTCGTCTTCGATCGAGGGACTCTAGCTAAGGAGCTTGAGATGGCCAAGGCAATGGCAGAGGTGGTTAAAGTCAATGCTGATGAGATAGTGGCCTAATATAAGGTCGATTCCAAGGCATCCCAAAATCGAGCAAAGGCTATTATCCAGCACACGAAGCAAAAATCTCAAAGGGAGGCCCTCGAGGAAAGCTATGCTCGGGGTTTCGACTTGTCGGCCAAAATTTAGAGTTCCAAGGTGCTCGAAGCTGCGGCCAAGAAGTTGGCCTATCCCGAGGCTGATGAATATTCTAAAGATTTGAGCGAGTCCAAGGGTGGAGGAGACCCCGAAGATCCTGGCGATGAGGTGGCCCCGTCAAGTACTAGGCCACATAGGCGCTTCACAAATGTTTTTGTTTTCTACTTTTTTGTTGAGGTCGTTTGGCCTTTTTAAAAATTTGTATATGGGCCATTTGGCCCTTGTAAATTTTTTTTATGTGTAAATAAGGCTTTACCCCTTCAACAGGTTGTGAGTTTTTCCTTTGCTTTTTTATTTATACTTTCAAGATTATAATCCTTAGCATGAAATAGTTAGGTTATGTTTGGAAGTTCGAACAAGCCTTGTTTTTAACATTACTTTGTTTAAGGACTCCTAGGGCTTTAGTGTGACCAAAACCTTTTCCCCAAAGTACTTATAATTTTTTAGGTTATTGTTTGTCCAGGGTAGCCTTTAGAATCGGTTAAGAAATTTTAAGAACTTATTGTTATTGTTATGGGTTTTGAAAGTATCCAAACCGTTTTAATATGGCCATAACCTTTTTAGTTCGAGTGTTACCCAGTGGTCCTATCACCTCGAGTTATCTGGACTTGACTAAAATAACAGTCCCCGAATGGGGATGGCCGTAACCTTTAAAATTTGGGCTTTGCCTAATCGGTCTTGTATCCCCGAGCTCTGATAGCCCGAACCGTTCGAATGTATCTTAGGACGGTAGTCCCTGGGTAAGAGTAATCATTTGAACTCGGATTAAGGTGGCCCTTGGGCTCGATATCTTTAAGAGATTGGTTGTAGGAAATTCCTTAAGAAATGCAAGAAACAATTTAGCGGACAAGATATTTTTCCACATGCAAGAAACTTCTTTTTATTCTTGTGTACAATAGTTGTACATGCTTTGTGCTAGGGGTCGAGAAGTCTATGCAGGCACTAATTATTTGATTGTTTGTACCTCACAATAAATCTTATCGATAGAGCCGAGACCATTGAATCACCAAGTTTCTTTCCTTTCTAAAGTCGATATCCGAGGTAATGCCCCCCAGTATTCAAGGTTGATCATGGAGAGAAGTCGTGGGTACTATTAATGAAATCTTTGACACCTATTCATGATAGACCTTCTATTCTAAGTTAGTAGGATCCACTATTACCTCGTTAAAAACCTTGCCAAAAAACTCATTTGGGACAAAATTGATTCAAGAGCAAAAGAATGCAACACATTCTTTCAGACCTAAAAATTTGTACCTTTCCTTGTTGGTTACCTGCGAGAGTTAGTACAAAATATAAATAATAGAAACGAATGGGGTTGTACCTTAGCAGTAATATCATTTCAAGTAAGTTATATTCCAATTGTTCGGTAGTTTCTCGCCATTCATTGTTCCGAGTTTGTAGGATCCCTTTCTGGTGATCTTGATAATTTGATATGGTCCTTCCCAGCTTGGAGGTATTAGCGCTTTGACGCCCTAGACCAGCAAATATGGGGTGGCCTTGATACCCGACTTTGAGGTCGTACTGTATTGCCCATATGACTTCGGGAAGGATTTCCTTCCATTTTCCTATTGCGTCGATTAACCTCTTTTTGAGGTTTTGGATTATGTTCAAGGTTGTTCAAATCCTTTGTAAGATCATTTGTTCAACTCTCACTAGGGTGGTAGGGTGTTGATAGGATTCTTTTAATCTTGTAGTATTCAAGAAACTTGCTTACTTTGCTACCAATGAATTGTTTCCCATTGTCATACACAATCTCGCCCAACATTCTGATCGGCATATGATGTGGTCCTAAATTAAATCGATGACTTCCTTCTCCCCGACCTTCTCGTATGCCTAGGCTTCCATACACTTAAAAAATATTCAGTCATAAATAACATAAATTGAACCTTACTGGGTGCCCATGGAAAGGGGATGATGATGTCCATTCCCCACTTCATGAAACGGCCATGGTGAAAAAATCGAATGTAGCAGCTCCCTTCGTTGATGAATCATTAGAGCGTGTCTTTTGCACCCATCATATTTTTGCACGAACTCCTTCCATCTCGATCCAGTAGTAGCCAGCTCTGATTACCTTTTAAACTAATGATTCGGTGCCTGAATGATTTTCCCAGGTGCTTCGCAAACTTTCCTCAGTATCTCCTGATCCTATACATATTGCTAGTAGGCCATCAAACTTCCTTCTAAACAAGGTTCCGTCTTCGGACAAGCTAAATCAGATGCCTTCATACATAGGGCCCTCGATTCTTTTTGATCCGAGGTCAATTTTACAATCTTCAGATATTCTACATATTTGTTTCTCCAATCCCAATTCAGGCTTGTAGATTTATCTCAAAATGAACTTCTTTCACTACTGATCTCATGAGTTGCACAACTTTCCCCGAGTTGAGCTCGTTATCTTCTAACCTTGAATGTCCTATTAACTTGGTTCACCGCGAGGAGGGTGTCACACTTAGATTCAATCGTCTCCACCCCAAAGATTTTGACTAGTTCGAAACATGCAATCATGGCCTCATATTCGGCCGCTTTGTTAGTCAATTTCACAATCCTAATAGATTGTCTAACTACAATTCCGGTTGGTGGCTTCAATATAATGCCAAGCCCGGACCCTTTGTGTTCGATGAGTCGTCCATAAAGAGGGTCTAGAATATCGAAGACGTCCTTGAGTTTACCAACATCTTTCTTTCGATCTTGGTTATTAGGGATGGTGTAAATTCGGCCATGAAATCTGGCAAAATTTAAGATTTAATGGTTGTCCGGGGTCGATATTTAATATCGTACCCACTGATTTTAACGGCCCATTTGTCCAATCATCCCGAAAGTTTGGGTTTATGCATTATATTTCGCAATGACTAATTAATCACAACACATATAAGATGGCATTGTAAATATGATTTCAGTTTCCTAGAGAAGATTAGCAAACCGAGTGTCAATTTTTCTAGGTGGAGGTACCTAATTTCAGCCTCATCCAAAGTTCTGCTAACATAGTAAATTGGAAATTGCATACCTTGCTCCTCCCCGACCAGGACCTCCCTTACCGCTATCTCCGATATTGCCAAGTATATGTGTAGTTGTCCTTTTGCCTTCAACATGTGAATTAGTGGTGGGCTCAATAAATATTGCTTGAGTTCCTCCATTGGCCAGTCATTATGGGGTCCGCGAGTTATTCTTCTTCTTCAGTAGCGAGAAGAATCGGTGGCTCTTATCGGAGAACCTCGAGATGAATCGCCCTGGGGCGACTATGCACATGTTCAACTTTTGCACGGCCTTCACATTGTCCTCCACCATGATATCTTTGATGGATTTGATCTTGTCAGGGTTGATCTCAATTCCCCGGTTGGATACCACGAATTCATGAAATTTTCCTAATTCGACTCCAAACGCACATTTCTCTGGGTTCAACTTGATTGTACTTCCTCATTAAGTTGAAGGTTTGCTGCAAATATTTTAAATGGTCCTATGCTCGTAGGGACTTAACATGTCATCAATATAAAATTCCATTGACTTCCCTTTTTTTTCCTCGAACATCTGATTTACTAGGTGTTGATAAGTGGCACTTGCATTTTTTAATTCAAATGGCATCACGTTATAGCAGTATGTGCCACACTTAGTGATGAAGGAGGTTTTTTCTTGATTACCCTGACTCATCCATATTTGGTTGTACCTAGATTAGGCATCGAGAAAATTGAAGATCTCATAGCCGTTCGTGGCATCAATCATGCGATCGATGTTAGGCAAACGGAAATACTCCTTGGGACATACCTTATTCAAATCCTTATAGTCTACGCACATTCTTAATTTGTTCCTTTTTTAAGGACTACTACTACGTTTGCTAACCAATCCGGGTACTTAACCTCTATAATAGACCCTATTTTAAGTATTTTAGATACCATATCATTGATAAAAACATGTTTGACCTCGGACTTGGGTCTTCACTTATATTTGACCGAGTGGAATTTTGGGTCCAGGCTTAGATTGTGAGTGGTTAGCTTCGTGGGATCCCTGTCATATCAAGATGGTACAAAGCAAAACAATCTATGTTAGCTATAAGAAATTGAATGATTTTTTTCCTGAGCTCGGGAGTTAACACCGTGCCAAGGTATACCTTCCGATCGAGTAGATTTTCTATCAATATGACTTGTTCCATCTCCTCGACCATTGATTTTGTGGCATCGGAATCATCAGGGAATATAAAAAGTCTGGGAACCCCTCAATCATCATCTTCAGCAATCCCCTATTTATCTGGTTAGGTTGTGGTCAATGTCGGTAATTGCTATTTAGTCTTTTACTTTATACCTGAACTTAGATCCTTTGACATTACGAGTGCTGATATTAGAACTACATCTTCGACTTAAAACATTTCCTTTGTTGTTGGTTGTTCTCCGTAGATTTTTTAATCCCTCCTAGCGTTGGGAATTTTACCACATGGTGAAGAGTCGAGGGCACTGCCCTCATGTTGTGTATCCATGGCCTCCCGAAAAGGGCGTCATATTACATGTCTCATTCGATCAAATAAAATTTGGCCTCCTGAATGGTCTCGATGGAATTCTCTGGTAATGTTACCTTCCCGTTAGTGGTTCACATGCTATGTTGAATCCATTCAGTACTAGGACCACATGCAGATTTTGATCTTCTAGATTGAGCTGTTCTATGACTCTCGACCGGATGATGTTGGCCAAGCTACGTGGATCAATTAATATATGCTTAACTCAAGATTTTTCTATGAGTACAGATATTACAGTGCATCATTTGCGGCCGCATGATCCTTTCTGTGTCCTCGTGATTGAAAGACAAAGTTCCTTCCGGTATGTAATCTCGAGTCTATTTTTCCCAAGTGATGGATAATTGGGGCGTTTTAACATCGGCCTTTGAGGGACATCTACCTCACCAATGATCATATTAATGATATATTAAGGTTTCTGTTGTTCGACCTATTTGTTAGAACTCCTATTTCTGAAATGATTCTTGGCTCGATCCCTCAGGAATTCTTGAAGGTGTCCGTTGTTGAATAACTGGGCTACCTCACTCAATTATCAGCAATCCTCTATTTTGTGGCCGTGAGTGCCATGATATTTGTACATCTGGTTAGGATCCCTTTGGGCTGGATCAAATTGTAGAGGTCGAGGCCATTTGGCATCGTTGATGCATCTAATAGCTAATACGATGGCAACAGAGTCTCGGGTGCTCTGACTTTGATCATTTCTCCTTTTATTTTACATAGAATTCCATCTAAACACACCGTTTCTTCGATCTCCATTGACAAATGGTATCGGCCCTCGTTTGACCTCGCTTCACGATCGATATATCGTTTGACTTTGTCGATGGGTCTGACAGGATAAACGGACCTGAAAGGAGCCCCGACTTGATCATATTCGATTATGAATTTTTATTGATATCGGCTATGAAAATCGACCCACATAATAACCAAATACTCTATCGTATTTCGTTTCAACTGTTGTGAAGCCACTGATAAGTGGCTTCAAACATTGAGCCCTTGGGTGAAAGCTTGAACGACCCAATCATCATTGACCAGTGGCAGATCTATTTGTTCCATTTGAATAGAGGACACAAACTCTCTGAGCATTTCATTATCCTTCTGTTTTACTTTGAAAAGGTCTGACTTCCTGGTCTCGACCTTGATAGCTTGGCGTGTGCTTTCACAAAAGAGTTTGCAGTCATAGAAAATGAGTTAATAGAATTAAGAGGTAATTTTTGATACCATATCGTAGCCTCATTTGACAATGTCTCTCAAAATTTCTTCAGCAATACAGATTCGATCTCATCATCCTCCAAGTCATTCCCTTTGATAGCGCATCTGTAGGAGGTAGCATACTCATTTGGGTCGGTCAATCTGTTGTACAATTGTACTTAGGAATTTTGGTTATGCGAAACTTCTTAGAATCGGTTTGGAGCTCGCATGAATAGGCTTTTGCACAAACTTCTTGGAGTTCAAGTTCTTCAATATCTGCGGAGCTCCTGGGATTCGATCAACCCTGGAATTGTAGGTTTTCACCTTCTTATCGTTTGCCACAATTTTCTTCTCCCCGAACTCTATCTGTTTCGTTAGTTATTCAAGAACCTTTATGATTACCGGTTGGTCCCCGAATCCTTCTCATTCGGTCTCTCTGAGACCAGTTCATCTCTACAGACAACTTCCCTGTATAGTCAATCCTACTCGGCGCGCGGCTCTAGTTCTGGATTTGGGCTATCGTCGCCTATTGAGCCTGTAACATTTCGAAGAATACCCGTAAGTTGATTCTAGCATCATCGCAGTCGTGTGTGCCTTATGCAACCGATCGAACATCTCTGCAGACGATGTCCTCAGGATCGGTGGGCAAATTTGCTTTAATGGCCACAAGTGAGCTAACGTCAATCGGGTTTTTGGCCGAGACTCTGCTGAGGTTGAATGGGGACACATTATCTGTGGGTGATACATTGTCATTTTTCGCCATGGTGGCCGGCCTCATTGTCAACATGTAGGGATGCGGATTGAGAGTCCAACAGTTTTAATTTTAACCTGAAATTAGATACAGTTCACAGAACAAGTGTAAAATTGTGTGTGTTATGGAAATTTGTATCTAATAGCCACTACTATCCTTAGCCCCACGGTGGGCTCCAAACTGTTTACCTTTCAAATCGGATAACAATTCAATTTCTAAATGGTTTTAAGGCTATATGGGCTATGGAGATAGGTTTCCGGTTCATGAACCGAATGTCTCACCTGGCGACTCCAGACTTGAGTCCCGGAACCACAGCCATTAATTTGTCAAAAGCGATAAAATAAACTGCAACTGAAATTACCAATAATAAAGTAAATTCTAACCACACGAATTGAATAGTTACGTTCTTGGAGGTTAGCACCCTTGGACTGGATGCACTTTGATCGATATAAAGACATGGCTAAAACAAGAGCTTAAAGAGAAAAAATAATATATTTTATTGGAGTGTGTGTTATATCATATGTTTTACTAGTAATCAGATCCCCTTTCTATAGAAGGAAAGTCCTAATTTAGGTACAATTCTATAATAGGTAAAAATCTCCTGATTTATTGATTTGTTGGTTCCTTATTGATACATTAGAGATTCCCGCCGTAATATCCATTCGGTAATAAATATTTCGGCCTTCTGATATTTCTATCTTATGTTGGTTACACTGATAATGTTTCCTCGAGTCTGTGTGGGGTCAGGATCAATTCCAGAATCACAGACTCAATGTCTCCAGGATGGACACTCCGATCGCAGGTTCTATCCCGGTGAGACCAGGAGTCGATCTTCAGTTCCGAGCTTGATGTACCATGTCGTAGATGAGTCCGGTTTCTACCGTGTACAAAAATATTAAAGACTTTACATTTTTATGATTAGAAAAATTGTTGTCATTATTTTTCGTCTTACTTTTTAACCTCTACCTTCATATGATTGACGATAAATTCCCACTTACACCCATATGACTCGTACCTCAAATGGTCCAACCTATTGGCTCGTGGTGAAGGTACTCTACCCCTAGAAAACACCTCGATATGTTATGAACTTTTATAATATTTTGACCACCTATTTTTTTAACAATGCATTTTAGGTAATAAAAAATAGAAAAACTAATAAAATAAAGTTTAGAAAATTCACTTCAAACAGTAAACAAACCAACATTATCGTTATTTCTCTTGTTAATTTATCATCTAGTGTTTTACGCGAATACAATATTGGAGGGGAGAATTGGAATAGAAAATTAGCTCTCTATATGGATATATAAAATTTAAGCAACCTATAAATCACAATAAGTCGGTTATTATGAACTAAAATACATAGAATTAGGAAAATAAATAAACCCCCAAATTGTGTAGCATTAAAGTGGGTGAAAATCATGAGACATTAAAGTTCAAATTTCAAGACAAAAAATGTTAGATAATTCTTTCCATTTTAGGGGGAAAGATACCAGGTGGGAGGTACCTATGTGTGTGGAATGTATTATGTATCAACTAATAATCGAGATATAAAAATTAGTTGTTGGATTTCTTTTGTTCAAAATTGAGGTGAATGAAAAATGGGGGAAAAATAAAATTTTAATTTTTCCTCATTTACAACGGAATATTGTCCCATATTGGAGAATAAAGCTAATTTGTTGAGTGTATATATGATTAAACTTCTTCTAGTACTTAAAAAGTTGATAAGAAGCGCGCCATCGTCACTCGCTCGGCACGACGTCGGATTTGGCTTAGTGGCATTAACTGTAGTGTATGGTCTTTAAAACCATCAAATGGACATTAAGACATCCTTTTTTAAATAGAGACTTGGAGGAAGAAATTCATATGGAACAACCCGAATGGTTTGTGGTTCCAGTAAAAGAAAAGAAGGTATATAGACTTATTAAGTCTCTTTACGGACTAAAATAATCACCCAAACAATGGCATGCGAATTTTGACCAAATAATATTGTCAAATAGTTTTAAGATAAATCAATGTGATAAATATGTGTATATAAAAATGTTCCAAATCACATAGTCATTGTTGGCTTAGATGTGGATGATATGCTGATAATGACTAATGATTTCAAACAGAAATGCAATTAAGTGTATGCTAATTAGCAAGTTTGATAAGAAGGACTTTGGAGTTGCTGATTTAATATTGGCTATTAAGATCCATAAGACTCCTCAAAGTTTGGCATTGTCACAATTTCATTACATTAAAACAACACTTGAAAAATTCAAGCACTTAGATTTTAAAGTTGCAAAGACTCCAATTGACATGAATCTTGCACTTGCAAAGAACAAAGACCAAAGCAAATCACAATTGAATTATGATCATATAATGGAATATTTAATGTATATTATAAATTGTACTCGACTAGATATAGCTTGTGCTATAAGTAAATTTAGTCAATACATGATTAATCCACGTCAATCTTATTGGGTGGTGATGAAATGAGTTTTGGGATATCTAAAACATACTCATGGCTTTGCTTTGCACTATAGTAAATATCCTGCATTGATTGAGAGATACTATAAAACCAGGCGGTGTTCATGGCTGAAACGAATACAACAACGAGAACAAAAGATGGTTAAGTGTTGATTGGGTGACATGTGGTATTCTAGGTATGCACCAAAGTTCGACGGTTTAAGATATCAAATCTACCGATTGACGTAATATATCTAACATAAGATCACTAAGAAAAGTTCAAAGAAAAACCTACTTATCCAGATGCAATTAATCCTTCTCAAATCACACATTTTTCATGTATATTTACGTTGTATAGTCGTTTCCCATTCATATGGTGGATTATTAGTTTCTTTTTTCAAAATTGAGGTGAATGGGAAATGGAGAAAAAAATAAAATTTTTATTTTTCCTCCTTTACAAAGGAGCATTGTCTCATATTGGAGGAGGAAAGATCCTTTGTTGAGTATATACATTTTTTAGCTCAAAAGTTGTTGATATGCTTTGTAAGATTTAGAAAACAATCAAAAGATAAATAAGGGTAAATTGTAATCAAATATAATTTGACCTAGAGATTAGATAGATGATATTGTCATTCTAAATCTCAAAGACAAAGGAAAGTAAATTTAGCTTAATAGAGAAGCAATAGTTGGAGACAAAGAAAAAGGTAGAGATGGAGAGAGAAGTTGTATTATTCGAGAATAACACCTACCTATTAAAAGGTAAAGGTCTCATTTATATAGTAAGTGGCTTCTGCGTAATATAGAAGCAAGACCCTAAACGATGTCGCCTTTACTTTATCAACTAGGTCGTGCCCTCAGTCGGGTCGACCTTATTACAATGGACGTGCCTACTCGGCGTGGGGAAGTAGAGAGCCAAAATTTACCCTATACATTTAGTCCCTCCGTTTGTTGGACACGTGTTCGATGATCGTCTTCAATGGACAGACATGCATACTTCATTTTTATGGAAATATGGCCGCACCCATAGGCGCCTCTTCCAAAGGACACAATCGTGTGTAATATTTTTGAGATGTTGACATACGACCCCTTTTCTAGAATGTTGTCACTGGTCACGTGTGTCATTATTATACTTGTTCTCGAGACGGTTCAGAGAATGACATGATGTTTTGGTTTCCTACGCCAATTTTCAAATTGTGCATTTTTTATTTTTGTGTACCTTCCCTATAAATAGAGGACTAGTTCAATGTGATTCATCTTTCGAATCCTTGGAGAGTGTCCCTTTATTTCTTTCTTCATCTTTCTTTCTGGTAATTGCTGCTTCATTTGAGAACTACCATGTCTAGGGATTATACCTCTTGTCATTGACACCTTTCTTCATGAATTATATCATGGCGAAGCTTCGTCAAGACAGCAAAAAGAATAAGGATAATGCCCCTTCTAGGGCTCCGTCTTCCTGTGATGGTGAGCAGGAAAAAGGGGAGAAAACCCTCGTTCCCCTAATGGTGGATAATATCCTTCCGAAAACCTGAGTGTTCGAACTGACTTCAACTCGAGATGCCCCTTCTTCCTTGGGAGCCCAGTGAGTTATTGCAGTCTCACCTAGACGCCCTCAGAACTACGTACAACATCCCGACCATGTTGAAATGGCTCCGGTGCGAACTATGCCAATGTGCATTGGCCTGAGTTCTGCACATTCTACGAATACGCATTTAGGATAGGATATAGCTTTCCGCTTAACCCTCTAGCGGAGGAGCTCTGCCGCTTCTACCACATGTGTCCGACTCAGCTCACACTTTATGTCCTGAAGGCGTGCCAAATTCTCACCACACTTGCGGGCGAGGCCGGGAACGTAGTTTCTGTTCATCACCTGCTACAGATGTTCAAGCCTAGCTACATGAGAGGTACCATGCTCCAATTGAGGAGCCGTGGTAAAAAGAGCTTTATGGTGAAGTCTGACGACAAAGCTAACCGTAACTTCTGGCACAAATACTTTTATATCAGGACGGGGCACCTGGTATCCAACCCCAAAGGGTTTCCGGAGACGTGGAATTCGGTAAGTATCTTTATGCGTGATTTCGTGATGCTTTTTGTTTTGGCCGATCAATCATTACGATTTATTTATCTTCCTTTTGTAATGGTGGCTTGCCGACTCATCACGTTAATGACACTAGGTCGTGGGTGGCGGAGCTGATAGCGTATGCGGAAAAATGCCATACCTGGGTTGTGTTTTGCAGATTGTATGGCCCAACTGGTAATAATATTTCCTATTTTTCTCTCTTTTCCTATGTTTTGTCTTGAAGATCTCTTTATTCAATGTATCCTCATTCGGCAGGCGGGGGCGCTTCTAAAAAGGCAAAAAAAGAGAACTGATGATGCCCCGTCTAGGGCAGAGTTTGACTCCGACGGGGAAGATATATTTGTGGGAAGCTCGCCCAAATACAGAGCCCTTTCGACCTCACAGCAAGGTGTCGTGTTGGAGGCTCCATCTGAGGCGATGCCTGAAGTTGTTCCAGTGATGACTCTTGAGGTCGTGCCAGTAATGACGCCTGAGGTCGTGCCTATGACGGTGCCTGAAACCGGTCCAACGGAGGCAAATTCTAAAGGCAAAGAGCCACCGGAGATAAAGAGGCGGCGACTGATTACTGGCAAGGAAATTGCGACTGAGGCCATGAGGCCTAGTGAGCCCGCCGATAGCCGAGGCCAGCTTTTATAGATAAGGCCATTCGTTTAAGGAGATTGGCTCCTCGGAGAGCAGTCATCGTTATCAGCTCAGCCTGTGCCCCCAGAAGGTAGGTCGACAGTAGTTGGGGGATCGGGCATAAAAATAGAGAGGACGAGCTCTGAGGCCGTTTTTAAAGAAGCAACGGGGGACTCATCCCGCGTGGAGATGAGGGCGGGCAGGTCCACTCGCCGAATTGTGATCCCTGTCAGGTATAACTGGTTAGAAGATAGCGAGCAAGCCGCAATGGAAACGACCTTGTTATGAGCGGCTGTGGAGCATGAGACGCTGAAAAGCATTAGTAACAAGGTTTTGTCGAGGAGGGTCGCCGATGCAGCTTTGCAGGTAGCTTTCAATTTTCCTTTTAGGAGTCACAAAGGTGACTTTGGTACGTACTGACTTGTATTTCCTCTCTTCTTCTTAGACCCTCATCTTGGAGGTAGAGAGGAGGTGGTGTGAACAAAAGAATACGGCCACCTTCAATAAAATAGCGAAGAAATATAAGGAGTGTTGTGCCAAGCATCAGGCGTTGGCAGATGTACTCAAGCAGGACCCTCAATTTTAGATGTTCCGTGAGAGTCTTGAAGAGTTGAAACTCTGTTGAAGAAGAGGGTGGCCGAGTTGGAGGAGATTAACTAGCAGCTGATCGCTGCTGTAGCTTAAAACATCGAGCTGGAGACTCTCCTTCGGTCAAAAGAGGAGGAACTGGAGAAAAGCGATGGGGTAGTGGCGGAGGCTGCAGAACTGCGGACCCGGGTCACGGCCCTCATAGCTGAGCTTGATGCCAGGACGGGCGAGGTTGAAGTCCTTAGGCTAACTGCCCCACGAGATGCTACGCATCATAATGCACGAGATATGGGTGTACCATGATTCAAAGTTGGTTGTATTTGAGGAGTTCTTGGCGGAAAGTCGGGCTTCTGAGGCGGAAGTCGAAAAGCAAAAACACTTAGTCCGTGTTGCTCGTGAAGCGACCGGTTACAGCTCTGACTCGCCAGGTAAGGAAGGTCGTAACTCTGAGGATGTCAACCATTTGACTCTAGTTCATGGATTTCTAAGACTTATCAGCTTGAAGATGGCAATGGACACGACGGCGATCAGGCGGGTTGTGATAGACGGAGCGGTAAAGGCTCTTAGGACTTTGTATATGTATTTTTTTTGTAAATGGGGCCTTTTTCTAAGGCCAGATGTACGTATACTTCTTGATATAATGAAATATTACTTTTTGTTATTGTTATTCTTCTTCTGTTCCTTTAGAGCTTTTATTGCATTTTTGGTTGCTGCTTTCGCGTTTTCCACCGTAGTTTAAGTTAGGTCGGCATGGGCGGCTTTGACTGTCGTCGAATGACTTGTTTTTTGTTGTCGAACTTTGTTGACTATCGGCGTTGACAGCCCTAGCCAGACTTAGATTAATGACCTTAGTCTTGATGGGGTCAACGGTCTTAGCCAGACTTAGATTAAAAACCTTAGTCGTGATGGAGTCGATGGCCTTAGTCATTATGGCATCGATTGCCTTAGCCATGATGGATTTGATGGCCTTGTCCATATAGGCGACTTTGACTGTCGTCGAGTCATTTTCTTGCCTTTGTCGAATCTAGGTTGACCATTGGCGGCGGTGGCCTTAGCCATAATAGAATCGATGGCCTTAGCCATGATGGAATTGATGGCCTTGGCCATATAGGTGACTTCGATTGTCGTCGAGTCATTTGCTTTCCATAGTCGAATCTAGGTCGACCATCCGCACCGTTGGCCGTAGCCATAATAGAATCGATGGCCTTAGCCGTGATAGAATCGATGGCCTTGGCTATGATGGAATTGATAGCCTTGGCCATATAGGCGACTTCGACTATCGTCGTGTCATTTGCTTGCCGTAGTCGAATCTAGGTAGACCGTTGGTAGCACTGGCCTTAGCCATGATAGAATCGATGATCTTAGCCATGATGGAATTGATGGCCTTAGCCATAATAGAATCGATGGCCTTAGTCATTATGCGCTTGTGATATGGCCGTAGCCTTTTATGCTTTGGATATGGTCGTAGCCCTTTATACATTGGAGATGGTCGTAGCCCTTTGTACATTGGAGATGGCCGTAGCTCTTTATACATTGGATATGGTTGTAGCCCTTTATCATTGGAGATGGCCGTAGCCATTTATACATTGGAGATCAAACTAGTCTAGTCCCTTTATCATGTCATCCTGGAGGTCTATGGAGAGGCTGATATGGTAAACTTGTTTTGCAAATATCTCCAAGTGTCCCCTTCGCTGCCTTGTTAAAAAGCTTCCCGAGAAAATCCAATTGGTACAAAACTCGGGTAAGGGAAAAAGAGCACGACTCGAGAGATGCTTTTCAGAAGTGGAAATACTTGAGGTGGTCAACATTCCAATTATTTTGGAGCATTTTTCCTTCCATTGTTTACAACTGGAATGCTCCTTTGCTGGCTGCTGTTGTGATTTCGTAGGGTCCTTCCCAGTTGGTGCCCAATTTTCCTTCACTTGGATATTTGGATACTAAAGTCTTGGATTTAAGGAGAGAGTCTCCCACTTTGAGTGGTCTTATCTTCGCCCTCTTGTTATAGTATCTTTCGACTTGCAGTTTTTGGGCTACCATTCTTATGTGGGTCATTTCTCTTCTCCCATCGGCTTCATCGACGTCTTGGAGCCTGTTTGTGTCATTTTCTGTTCCACTGGTGTGTGAATACCTTAGGTATGGTTTGCCGACCTCGACGCGTATGACCGTGCAGGTTCCGTAGACTAGTGAGTATGGTGTTTCCCCTATGATGGATTTGGGTGTGGTCTTGTGCGCCCACAGCACTTCGGTAGCAGCTCGGGCCATAGCCCTTTGGTGTCCTTGAGCTTCTTGTTTAGTATGTTTAATATTACTTTATTGGAGGATTCTGCCTCGCCGTTAGCGGCGGGGTGATATGACGTGGAAAGTATTTTTTTTATGCGTCATTTCTCGAAAAATTCAGTCATTTTTTGACTGATGAATCGTCGTCCGTTGTCACAACTGATTTCTTTGGGGATGCCGAAGTGGCATATAATATTTTTCCATATGAAGGCGATCACCTCTTGTTCGTGTATTTGTTCGCACTCACCTGCTTCCACCCACATAGAGAAATAGTTAGTTAAAACTAGTAAAGATTGTACCTTTTCTCATCCTGCGGGTAGGGGGCCTATTATATCCATTCTCCATTTGATGAAAGGCCATAGAGAGGTGACTGAATGGAGGGATTATCCTGGTTGGTGTATCATGGGAGCATATTTTTGGCATTGTTCGCATCGGCGAACGTATTCTGCTTCCTCCTTCTTCATGGTGGTCCAGTAGTAGCTATGATGCATCGTACGAGGGCGCGGTTACCTGTATGGGTGCTGCAGTGGCCCTCGTGCACTTCTTCGAGTACCGGCTCGTTTGGTGCGGCTCTAGGCACTTGGTCAAGGGTCCGCCAAACGTTCTTTTGTAGAGGTCATTGTTTATTAGGCAATATCGAGCAGCTTGCACACGGAGTTTCTTTGCCTCTTTTTTGTCGAGTGGTAGCATTCCGTCCTGCAGATAGGATACAAACTGGTTGCGCCAGTCCCAAGTCAAATTAAAAGAGAATACCTTAGTGTGATCAACAGCGAAATGGAGGAGGGTAACCACGCTTTCTTTGTTGAAGTTTTTAGTGACCGTCAACTTCAATATTTTGTGCCCTCAGAATCTATTCAAAGCGGCATTCGTCGAACTCAGCCATTAACCTGCGAATTTCCGACTGGCATTTTTTCAATCTTTGTTCTTTGATCCGGTAAGTCAAAGTGACTTGGTTTAATACGAGCTGGGAACCGTAGTGGAGGATGATTCGGCGAGCCCCATATTTGATGGCTAGTTTCATACCTGAAATTATGGCCTCGTACTTGGCCTCGTTGTTAGTCATTTCAGGGCATCGTATAGACTGCAAATTGTTTCGCCCGTGGGAACCTCGAGGATGATCCCAGTCATGATCCTGATGCATTAGCGTCGCCATTAGTGTAGAGGACCCATAGGTCTTTATTGGTGGAGGCATGTTGTATCTCAAGCTCTGCCTTCGGCAGGATTTCTGTGCTAAAGTCGGCTATGAAATCGGCCAAAACTTGAGACTTGATGGTGGTTCTTGGAAGGTACGAGATATCATGCTCGCTGAGCTCGATGGCCCATCTGGCGAGCCGTCCTGATAATTCAGGCTTGTGTAAGATGCTCCTTAATGGGGAGGTCGTCACCATTTTTATGGGGTGGCACTGAAAATAGGGCCATAGCTTCCGTGAAGCTACTACCAGTGCCAGCGCCAATCTCTCCAGGTGTGGGTACCAAGTTTCGGTGTCCACTAAGGTTTTTCTAATGTAATAGATAAGGGATTCGTACCTTTTCTTTCGTGAACTAGGACGGCGCTAACATCGACCTCAGACATGGCCAGGTACACCAGTAGGGGTTCGCTTGGGCTCGCTTTGACCAGCAAGGGCGGCGAAGATAAGTACGCCTTCAGCTTTCCCAAGGCCTCGACACATTCCCCGTTCCCTTGGTCTTTTTTCAGCACATTGAAAATTTTATGGCACTTATCGGATGACCGTGAGATGAATCTGGACAGAGCATCTATATGACCCTTCAGCTTCTGTACCTGTTTCTTGCTACTTAGCACTTCAGGTATTGCGTATATAGCCTTGATCTGGTCTGGGTTGATCTTGATGCCTCGTTGTGATATGTAGGCAATGGTTCGCTTCAACTTGTGCGTAGTGGTGAATTTGACGTGATTGATCACCGAGTCATCACCGCCTCTGATGATCATATTGATTTTGCGTGTTGGTGAAGGCGGCTTTGGTGGCCCGTGGGGTTGTTCCCGTCCACGTCCAAAGTTGATTTTTCCTTTGTCACTGAGTAGCTCTCTTAGGAACACTTGATTCAACATCCTGACCACCTCTTGCCGTAGGCCTATGCAGTCTTCGGTTTTGTGCCCTCGTTCCTGGTGGAACTCGCACAGGGCATTTGATTTTATGGTGGCGGGGTTTGACTTCATCTTTTTCAGCCATTGCACCTTGTTGCCCAGCTTCTCAAGTGCGTACGCTATCTCTGAAGGGGACACACAAAAGTTATGGGCGGAAAATAAAGGTGGCATACCTCTGTGGTTTCGTAGCGGGGCGACATGTCACTGTAGTGCGTCCGCGTTCCTGGCTGGCAGTGGGTGAGAGGATCTGATGTAGGGTCGGTATCTCTCTCTATTGGGATGTGGGATTTGTTCCCTTCGTCCTTCATTGTGTCGGTCCCTCCTGATGTCTGGGTGTATTGTCGTTAACCGTTGGGTCGATCCGTTGAGATCGTCCTCATCTGTACGTGCCTCAGTGCACTAGGTGTTGTGGATTTCTTCCCACGTGATGGGAGGATATTTCATGAGGCGACTTAGCAGTTTTTTGGTTTTCCTCGAGCCGTTCCTGCCTAACCCGTTCTGAAAAGCGACGACCGACATGCCTTCCGACACGTTTGGTAGGCTCATCCTTACTCTGTTAAATCTAGCTAGGAAGTCCCTGAGCCTTTCTCATGTGGTTTGTCAAACAGGGAAGATGTTGTTGACTCTTGCTTCTGATTTCTTTGCTCCTGCATGGGCTGTGAAAAACTTGTCCACCATTTCCTCATACGTAGAAATGATCTTGGCCGGTAGCTGGGAGTGACAGGTTAGTGCTCCACCTGTCAGTGTTTTGCGAACTTTTTCAGCAGCAAGGACGGTACCTGTTCTTTTGACAGGTCGTTACCTTTTACAGCCGTGACGTCCTGGATCAAGTGATCCTTGGGATCTGTAGTTCCGTCGTTAACTCTTAAGTAAAAAGGAATTTTGAAGGTTTTCGGGATGGAGTACGGTGCAGCCTCTTCCATGTAAGGTTGTTCAACAATCCTTCCCACGTCCCGCTTCGGCAGCAGCTTTGGAGCACCAGGGATCTTGTCTACCCTCTCCTGGTGTTCCTTCATCTGGTCACGAAGTGAACTTGTTTTCATTTTCCATTTCCTCTATCTTCTTGAGGATGTCTGTGAGCGTGCCACCGTTGGCCCGAGTATCGATGAGCATATTGTTTGCTCGTACAATCTCGGGTTCACCTTCAACTGCAGCAAGGTCTATTGTTGGCGTGCATCTGACGCTATTTTGGGGTGACTTTCCAACTAAGCCACATAGAGCACTCGTTAACCACTCTTCCAGTAGTTTCTTGACCTCTGGGGGTACTTCTTTAGTTGCAGATATAGAAGCATCCTTTTCGCGTGAGATCGCCAGATCTTCAGGTGGGGGAGGTGGGATCTCCCCGTTCACTATGGTGCTAGGGGTTGCATCCAAGACATCCACTACATCTGCTTCGTTGAGAGGACCCATGAGGTTGGTTCTGACATCTGCTATCGCTTTCATTCTTTCGTTGTTGTCAGCCATCTTTTGTTTGCGTGTTGTAGAGAAGGGTTTTCGATGGTTCTCTAGGTGCAAACTATGGTTTTTGATTCTCGAAATCCCCACAGACGGCGCCAAATTGTTTAGCTCAAACGTTGTTGATATGCTTTGTAAGCTTTAGAAAACAATCAAAAGATAAATAAGGGTAAATTGTAATCAAATATAATTCGATCTAGAGATTAGATAGATGATATTTCCGTTCTAGATCTCAAAGACAAAGTAAAGTAAACTTAGCTTAAGAGAGAAGTAATAGTTGGAGACAAAGAAAAAGGTAGAGATGGAGAGAGAAGTTGTATTATTCGAGAATAACACCTATCTATTACAAGGTGAAGGTCTCCTTTATATAGTAGGAGACCTTCCTCGAAATAATCAAAGAAAAAGTACAAAAGTAAGTGGATTCTGCGTAATAAAGAAGCAAGACCCTAAACGACGTCCCCTTTACTTTATCAACTGGGTCGTGCCCTCACTCGGATTGTCCTTTCATAATAGACGTGCCTACTCTGCGTAAGACGTAAAGAGCCAAATTTTACTCTATACATATATGATTACACTTCTTTTTACTCTTAAAGAGTTGAGAAGAAGGCAAGCCTCGCGTCGTTGTCGTTGTTGTTGATCGCTCGAATTCAAATTCAGATTCGATTAAATGATCTGATTGATTGATTAATTTTTTTGGACCTAGAACAAATTTGTGTTTTTCTGTGATGCCCTCTGCTTCCACCAGCAAGACCTCTAGTACCCCTTTTGTCATCTCTCTTTTCTCTCTCACAGTATGTTCTTCTATGTGTTGACGTTGCAGTTTGGTTAGAAATAAGTAACAGAAGCTAAGGGTAACAAACAAATATAAAGAGGAATATCATGCATGCACAATGTTGGACAATTACTAGGAAGATGAAATCTTATAAGTAATTAAGAAATGCACAAACCTCTTTCTTCACGATGAGATTAACTAAATTAGTTCGAGTATTAATTCAAGAGCAGTGTTGCTCAATATTGCCTAGGTAACAGAAAAGAACTACTCTTTTATTAGTACTTTTAATAATTATATAGGAACGTCAGCCTCTCTTCAACCGATGATCAAAACAAATACGCTAGATGCCTATAATAGGTGCGCCGCTAGAACGTTGGTTATCTACAGCTTCGGCCGATACAATAGCTTTAGTCCAAATCTTGTGTTTGTATTTAAAAATTTATTTTTGTTATGAAATAATGTAAAAGACAAGAACAATAACTCAAGAACAAGAGCAAATAGAGAGAAGAGTAGAGAGAGTTCTTCTTTTTGATACTTAGAGAATGTTAGGAGTGATTTACAATGGTAGAGGGCACCTCTATTTATAGGGAGGAGGATGATTTATCTACCAAGAATAGAACTCTAGAATCTCTCTAATTAAAGACATTCACCTTAAATAGAAGTGTATTTATAACACTCCCCCTTGAATGTCTATTCAATGATGTGCCTCGTTAAAACCTTAAAACAAAACCCAATGGGAAAAATTAAAGTAAGGAAAAAGAGTACACATGTTTGAATATGCGCCTATTGGTTGCCTCGTTAAAAACCTTGCAAGGAAAACCCGGTGGGACAAAACCTTGTAAGGAAAAAAGAGTGCAACGCGCCTTAACTCCCCCTGATAAGAACATCAATTTATGTCCTTAAGTCTTCGCATCCCGATCTTGTGAACTAGCTTCTTGAAGGTTGACTTTGGTAGAGATTTTGTGAACAAATCAGCCATATTGTCGCTTGAACGAATCTGTTGAACATTGATATCACCATTCTTTTGAAGATCATGTGTGAAGAATAACTTTGGTGAAATATGCTTCGTTCTATCTCCTTTTATGAATCCTCCCTTCAATTGAGCTATACATGCTGCATTGTCTTCATACAAAGTTGTGGGTAGTTTATCACACTTCAAACCACATTTGTCTTGGATATGATGTATTATAGACCTCAACCACACACACTCTCGACTTGCTTCATGAATAGCAATTATCTCGGCATGATTAGATGAAGTAGCCACAATTGATTGCTTAGTCGATCGCCAAGATATGGCGGTTTCTCCACAGGTAAACACATAACCCGTTTGAGATCGAGCCTTGTGTGGGTCGGACAAATATCCAGCATCAGCATAACCAACAAGATCCGGGCTGCAATTCTTGCCATAAAATAAGCCCATATCGGTAGTTCCCTTTAGGTACCGCAATATGTGTTTGATCCCATTCCAATGTCTCCTCGTAGGAGCCGAGCTAAATCTTGCTAAGACATTAACTGAAAAGGATATGTCAGGTCTTGTAGTATTTGCAAGATACATTAGTGCGCCAATTGCGCTAAGATATGGTACTTCAGGACCAAGTAGCTCTTCATTCCTCTCTTGTGGTCGGAATGGATCTTTGTTCACATCAAGTGATCGAACAACCATCGGTGTACTTAAAGGATGTGCTTCATCCATGTAAAACCGTTTCAGTACCTTTTCTGTATAGGTAGATTGATGAACAAAAATTCCGTTTGCCAAATATTCAATTTGCAAACCAAGACATAGTTTAGTCTTCCCGAGATCTTTCATCTCGAATTCATCCTTTAGATAATCAATTGCCTTTTGGAGTTCTATAGGGATTCCAATAAGGTTTATGTCATCAACATATACGGCAAGTACAACAAATTCCGATGTTGTTTTCTTTATAAAAACACACGGGCAAATGGCGTCATTTATATAGCCTTCTTTTAACAAGTACTCACTAAGACGATTATACCACATTCGTCCAGATTGCTTTAGACCATACAAGGATCTTTGCAATTTCATTGAGAACATTTCCCGAGATTTTGAATTATGCGCGTTTGGCATCTTGAGTCCATCGGGAATTTTCATGTATATCTCTTTATCAAGTGAGCCATAAAGATAGGCAGTAACCACATCCATTAAGTGCATGTCAAGCTTTTCATGGACAGCAAAACTTATGAGATAACGAAAGGTTATCGCATCCATTACAGGCGAATATGTCTCTTCATAATCGACACCAGGCCTTTGAGAAAAACCTTGTGCAACAAGGCGTGCCTTATATCTTTGTACCTCGTTTTTCTCATTTCTTTTGCGTACAAAGACCCATTTATAGCCGACAGGCTTAACACCATTAGGTGTTTCAACTATAGGGCCAAAAACTTCACGTTTTGCCAGCGAATTCAATTCTGATTGAATTGCTTCTTGCCACTTTGGCCAATCCTGTCTTTTTCGACATTCTTCAACAGATTGAGGTTCGAGATCCTCACATTCTTGCATAATGCTAGATGCTACATTATAAGCAAAGGCATTATCCACCACAATATCCACTCGATTAATATTTGCCTCAATATTAATTGGATTTAGGGATAGTTCCGTATTTTCCAGAGTCTCGGGCTCAATGGATTCTTCATGAATCTCAGAATTTGTTAAATCATGAATTTCCTCATGAGATTCTTTCGTAGTGTCATCTCGATCGTTCTTTTTCCTCTTTCTAGGATTTCAATCTTTGGAGCCTAATGGTCTGCCACGCTTCAGGCGTGCATTTGACTCATTGGTTATGACACTAGATGATTGTCCAACAGGGACATCAATACGGATTGGAACATTTTTCGCGGGAATGTGGGATTTCGTTATCCTCTTCAAGTCCGTAAATGCGTCAGGCATTTGATTTGCTATTCTTTGCAAATGGATAATCTTTTGTACCTCTCTTTCACAAATAGAGGTATGTGGGTCAAGATGAGATAATGATGCATTTTTCCACAAAATTTCCCGTTTGGTTTCACCAACTTCTCCCCCTAATTTTGGGAAAAGTGTCTCATCAAATCGACAGTCTGCAAATCGTGCAGTAAACAAGTCGCCTGTCAATGTTTCGAGGTAGCGAATGATGGAGGGCGATTCAAACCCAACATATATTCCTAACCTTCTTTGTGGACCCATTTTGGTGCGGGATGGCGGTGCAATAGGCACATATACTGCGCATCCAAAAATCCTTAAATGGGATATATTGGGTTCATGACCCAAAACCAATTGCAACGGGGAATACTTGTGGTAATTCGTCGGTCTGAGACGAATTAGCATTGCTGCATGTAAGATGGTGTGACACCATACCGAAGTGGGCAGCCTCGTTCTCATAAGTAATGGCCTTGCAATCAACTGCAGGCGTTTAATTAACGATTCTGCAAGACCGTTTTGAGTGTGAACATGAGCTACAGAATGTTCAACTTTTATCCCGATTGATAAGAAATAATCATTAAATGCTTGGGATGTAAACTCAGCAGCATTATCCAGTCTAATGGACTTGATTGGATTATCTGGAAATTGTGCTCGTAGTCGAATTATTTGTGCCATTAATTTCGCAAACGCAAGGTTGCGTGATGACAACAGGCACACATGAGACCATCTACAGGATGCGTCTATCAAAACCATGAAATACCTAAACGATCCACTTGGTGGGTGAATAGGTCCACAAATGTCCCCTTGTATACGTTCCAGAAACGTAGGTGACTCAGTCCCAACCTTTGTTGGTGATGGCCTGATAATCAACTTGCCTTGATAACACGAAGTGCAAGGATATTCATTATTCGAAAGAATTTTGAAATTCTTTAACGGATGCCCATATGAGCTTTCTATAATCCGTCTCATCATGACCGATCCTGGATGTCCCAATCGATCATGCCAAAGTACAAAGGTATTGGAATCAGTAACCCTTTGGTTTACTGTTGAATGTGCCTCAATTGCACTAATTCTTGTCCAATACAGGCCACAAGTAAAAGACGGGAATTTCTCAATAACCCTCTTTTGGCCGGAGACATTCTTTGTGATGACGAGATATTCAAGATTATCTTCATCCATTGTCTCAATATGATAGCCATTCCGGCGTACATCTTTAAAACTTAACAAGTTTCTTTTAGACTTGGAGGAGAACATTGCATTCTCTATGATTAACGTCGTGCCTTTGGGCAGAGTTACAATTGCTCTTCCGGAGCCTTCAATCAATTTACTACTTCCAGAGATTGTAGTAACGTTTGCCTTACACATATTTAGTTGAGAGAGAAATACTTCCTTTCTTTGAGTATTGTATGTGTAGTACATGAATCAACTAGGCAAATACTTTTACAGTTGGATGTTGATCCAAGTTCGCTTTGTGAGATATCCATATTTGCTTAGATTTCTCGAGGATGGTTCTTGAGACGGTAGAGTCTCGTGCTGATAACGTGTTATGAAATAATATAAAAGACAAGAACAATAACTCAAGAACAAGAGCAAATAGAGAGAAGAGTAGAGAAAGTTCTTCTTTTTGATACTTAGAGAATGTTAGGAGTGATTTACAATGGTAGAGGGCACCTCTATTTATAGGGAGGAGGATGATTTATCTACCAAGAATAGAACTCTAGAATCTCTCTAATTAAAGACATTCACCTTAAATAGAAGTGTATTTATAACAATTTTATATATATATATATATATATATATATATATATATATATATATATATATATATATATATATGTGTAAATTAAAATTCAATAACATTGTTCAAACCTTATGTTTGTATTAAAAAATTCATTAAATATATATAAAAATTAAATTTAAAACTCAATTACTATTGCACATGATATCGTGATCCTAAAATATAAAACTCATAAAGTTCAAATTCCGGTTCCCTTAGAATAGATTACATAATTAGTTTAGAACATTAACTGTAAAAATTGCACGGAGCGCTCTACTTGGTCGCCCCCATTTAACCTATACCCATTTTTTTAAAAGTTTTAATTTGTATCCGCTTTTTAAACAACTTCAGTCATCTTTCTCCTCCTCCTTCTCCTCCTCAAAGTTATATCGGGAAGGCTGAAGTTCGCCAGTTATAAAATAAAAACTTCAGCTCTAGAACTGAAGTTTGCCAGTTACAAAAATAATTATAGCAATTACAAATAAAAACTTCAGCAAATAGAAAATAAAACTTCAGTTACTGTGCTTAAGTACAACAACTACAAACAAAAACTTCAGCACACTTGCTATTTCAGTCTCGTCTACTAGAGTGCTGAAATTTTGCGTGATTGTCTTTGCTTTTTTAGCCTCATATACTGAAGTTACGCGAAAAATTGGATATGATTGCTAACTTTTTTTACAAATAGACACAAGTGAAAACGTAACCTAAAAAATGGGTATAGATGCAAATGTTGTTCTAACTTTCTTGCAGTCAACTATTCAGGGACTACCCCACGTAAAGGAGATTTCAAAGAAAATCTAAGATCTGATTTTTAGTCAAAATTTAATCAAATAGCAGTTTTAAAATTTGATGCACAAGTAATTTGGTTAGAATATTTTTTTTCCCCTTTCTTGGTCCTTCTTTTAACTCTTCAACGACTGATCATAAAATTGATTTGTTTAAACCAAACCTCCAACAGATTAAGTTTTTCCAATCAAATAATAGATTAATTTGTTATCATGGATTTAGTCTTATATATATCACTTCCAAAAGGTGCAAAACAGTTAACTATTTCAAACAACTTTAATATTAGTTGATGGATTAAATTTTGACCAAATCAACGCTAAAGTCAATTTTCTCTCCTTTCTTTTTGTCTTCTTTTATAACGGTGGGGAGACCAATCCAAATAAAAAATACTAAACAAAATAAAGGTGTAAGATTTGGTTGTCTAGGGGTCAAGGAAATGGTGGAGGTTTTATACTGTTAAGGCTAAGTTATCAGTATTATTTTAGTCCTTAGCTACTATCAAGAAAAATCGAAGCACAACTCATTTTGTCATTTTCATTACTAATAAGTAATACCTAATACTTTTCCCAAGTTCTGACTCAAGGTTACAACCTGGAGGCACATGAGCCGATTGCTCAATTAGTGCTCCCATCGGACTTTTGATGATATTAAGGATTTCAAGAAAAATGTATGACCATTTTCAACATATATACACGTATATGTTGATTTTTTGCCGAAGTTAACAGGGTCCAATGACCCCTCTACTCAAAACATAGGTTCGCCTCGGCATCACATGCTGATCAAGTGAAAAGCAAATTCGAATATAGCTTACATGCATTAACGGCACGGTATAGAAAATTTTTATACTACAATTGAGTATATTTTAACTTGTAGTAGGTAAACCTGTCTTATTTTCTTTGTTAGTGACTTCCATAGTGTAAAATTTCTTTAATACTGATATTAAACTCATGAAAAACAACTTATTACAGCAAAACTCTGCACTTCTAATACAACAAAAATTTTACTTGCAATACATAATATATCTCATGAATCCTCATTTCAACAGCCATCTGACAAAGCAAACAGAAAAAAGAAACTGTACGTGTCGAATATGTTGGTACACTTACATGCCAGAAATTCCTTAAAATTGGAGGTTAGTTCCTGGCGCGCCAACTGTGTTACTTTCGTCTTTTAGATAGAACGAAGCGAAGCTGAAGGTCTAGGATAATTTACTGCCCGGGGAGTCTCTTCTGAACTGCTTCTGCATGACCTGTTGAATTCGCTACTTGATTGACTGCTAACTGCTGATCCTTGTTAGTGTCAGTTTTCGCTGTATCTTTGGATTCCTGAAGCTGTTCTAGAGCTGTTACCACCTCGTCCATTGTTGGTCTTGACTTCGGGTCACTGGCTAGGCACTGAAGAGCAAGGTTTGCTACCTTAAGGGCACGAGTGAGCGAATATTGTCCTTCAAGCCGGGAATCTAGAACACGGAAAACTCTACGTTTGCTTGTCAAATAAGGTCTTGACCACCCAACAAGACTGTGTTCCCCTGTTGGTCTATTCTTGTCTATTTCTTTCTTACCTGATAGAATTTCCAAGAGAACGACTCCAAAGCTGTATACATCACTCTTGGCAGTAAGATGACCTTCCAAATAATAGAAATATATGGAGGTCAGAAACTAGATGTGCCACTGTATTATAATGAGTAGTGAATAGGGACAATTATAGTTACCCCGTCCATTGCAGTTTATATGGGGTGTTTGACTGGTCGAAAAATTTAAGAAAAAACGAGAGACAGATCTTTAAATATGTCATGATATTTCTATGAATGTATGTAAGAGCATGTAAGTTTAAAGTTAAAGTGTACCCTAACATAAAAAAATGTCTTTCTTTTTAGAAAGACTAAAGAAGGAAGGGTGTCATATAAAATAGAACAGAGGGAGTAATAAACATGGCAATCGTACAAATTTTCATGTAACTGCGAGAGCAGGATAGTTTCAATGTACAACAATGAAGTTAGGAAAAATGCAGCTACTGCCTATTTAATACACTAGTAAAATCGGCACAACTTAATACTCTCATCATTTCAGATGACCTCTAAATTAGAGTATATTTGCAGGTCGACACGAGTTGATGAGAAAGTAACATGAGAAATTCATCCAATGCAACTTGACACCACATAAAGGAACTATACAGATAATGTCATCAGATGGAAAATATGGAGTGGAACTGAGCGGCATGGATAACAAACCTGTGGATAGATACTCTGGAGCAGCATATCCATATGTTCCCATTACCCTTGTAGAGACATGGCTTTTGTCGCCAGTTGGACCATCCCTAGCCAATCCAAAATCAGAAAGCTTGGCATTGTAGTTCTGTAGATATGAAATATAAAAGCAAATGCATCATATCAGCAGTCAAATAACATTAGCATTAACTTATTGATGGTCAAAGAGGATGAAAGAGAGCTAAGCGACCCTTAAACATGCTATATACCTACCGAGTCAAGCAGGATATTAGAAGTCTTGAAGTCCCTGTATATAACACTTGTTTCAGCATTGTGAAGAAATGCAAGTCCCCTCGCGGCACCAAGGGCTATTTTCATACGAAGACTCCAAGAAAGTGGCTGAAAGTATGAACCTCCTGAATGAAGGAAAACCTCATTTAATATTAAGATCTAACAAGCCTAACTGATAAAACATAATAACAAAACTGGCAGATAGGAAAGAGATTCAAAACTTACTCCTAAATAAATGATTCTCCATGCTACCCTTAGGCATGAACTCGTAAACTAGAAGCCTGTGATCATCCTCTAAGCAATAACCAACCAATTTTACAAGATTCGGATGACATAGTTGACCAAGATAATTTATCTCAGCCTGCAAATTTGTAAGTTCAAGAACATAAAGACATTCAGCTATCCTGCTTTTAGCCGTCTTGAATTGGAAAGTTATAAATTCATACTGTGAACTAAATGCAAATTAAGTAAAGCTTCTCACTGATGACAACATTATTGACCACTCCAATTTTACTACGAAGTACCATGCGAAGTCAATAATAACTATGTCTGCTTTTTACAATGAAGTATGCAGATAGGCACGTAATACTAGTTCAAAATTACATTCATTTGCTCGTACATAACAAACTTCAGAAGAGGAATAATTCTATGATCATTTTGTAAATCCAAGTGGTGAAATTGCTCTCACCAGCCATTCCCGGTGCCCCTGCAAACCTTCTTGATTTAACTTCTTCACAGCTATCACGATTCCAGCTCCAGGCTTTGATGCTACAAGAGTTTGCTCATCAACCCACCCCTTAAAAACAGAACCAAAACCTCCTTCTCCTACTACACTGTCAGGACGGAAGTTTCTAGTGGCTGCTCGAAGTTCATTGAAAGTAAAACTCCTCAAGTTGGATGATTGCAAGATCTCACACTCACTACGGGGAGTGGGGGGTATGGAACCTGATGACCTTTTGCTATACGAATTACTAGTCTCAGTACCACTTCCATTGACATTTCTCGAACCAATCCCTGAAAGTATCCATTTACATGTTGCAATCAAATGACACCTAAGAACAATAAATGAAATGCACATACAAAAGCCAATTACTACTATCTTTGCAGCTCAAAATTTTCCATATACATAACAAAACAATTCACAACAACATTATTACTGTAGTTGGAAGCAAAGCCTTTGCAAATCTGCAATCTGCACTTCTCATGACACCATAACTAACCATGCAAAATCCAGTAGCAATCTGCTTCTCAAGTTCTCTTCCTTATCCTCTAGTTCTACCATTTCTTTATTTATTTATTTATTTATTTATTTATATTTTTGGTAAGCTCCTCAGCAACTTTAAGGGCATCCTTCTCTTTTTAATTTACCTTTCTTCCTTCTTTCTTCTAATTTTTTTCTTTTCTTGAAGCAAAAAAATCATTTGAACCATATAGAGCCAGAATTACCCAAATTAAACTTCAGGAGCACTAAGTTGAATCTTCTTTTTTTCCACCTGCTGTTTGGTGTCAGATACCTGCATTGGGCCCGATCAGGGGCGGATTTAGGGGGCGCAAGGGTGTTTCGCCGAAAAATTACACGGTATATAAGGCAAAATCTATTTTTTACCTCTATATATTAAGTTTTAAACACCCTTAACACAATCCAAAAGTGTAGTTTGGTGGTCAAAGGGGTTCAAAATCTACATAAGGTCACGGATTCAATTTCCTACTAGCTACAAAAAAAATTTTGAACCCCCTCGAACCCGAGAACTCTTGTTAAGTTGAAGTTGTTATATAGTACTACTAGTGCATACAAGTAACCAAAAAGAGGGAATAAACTGAAGAAAAAAATAATAATGCTAAAACCAAATAAGACCATACTTTAGTCTTTCTGGTCCCCTCCCCCCCTCCCCCCCTCCCCATCCCCATCAGGCACAAGAAAGCACAAAAATGGTACAGAATCAAATTCTAAAAGAAGATGGTTGAAGTGAAATACCTGTACCAGTAAAAATTGTAGTCTCAGCTTTGATTTGGTTGCTCAGACAAATCCCCATTAGAGCAAAAACCTCAAAAAGATTCCAACTTTATAGCTCCACAATTCCAACTTTATAGCTCCACAAGCTAAAAAACAAATAACCACCAACTTCAAGAATTCATAGCAACATGCTCAAAGAACCAAATTTAGATCCAATATGAACTCACAATTTTTTCATCTTTATCTAATGCTCGTATTTCTCCAAAGCAAATAGCTTAGTTGTAAAGATAAAGTAGCAGGAGAGCCAATGGGGTTGCAAACTTTCTCTACTGAACTGGGATTGTAATCATTTTTCAATTTGTGGGCTTGAAATAAATTTATGTCAAAGAAAGTTACAGGTGAAAAGGAGATTTTTATTGTTTTCTTGATTCTCTATTGGTTTTCTTAGAAGAAGCTTTTTTTTGACCATTTTGCTAAAAGCCATAGAAGGTTGACTTGGTCTTGTAGTAGGACCATGGCACTAAAAAATATGGGAAAAGTTTTACTTACTACTCCTAAAGTAGCTTTATTAGTTGATCAGTAAGTTTACAGCTCAAATTAACTACTAATTAAGGGTGGCTAACGGGCCGGTTTAACCGGGAACCGGACCGGCTCAGCCGGTTTAAATCGAAACCGACCCGGTTTAGAGGGGCCGGGTGGGCTGGGTAGGGGTTAGACCGGGGACGGGGGTTCGTAACCGGGCCCGGTAACCCGGTTGGTTGAATAGTGTCGGAACCGGTTAACTCGGACCAGCCCCGACCAGTACAAGGGGCAATTTTTTTTTGAACTTTTCTGACGGTGGGGCCCACTATCCGTTGGTGTTTCAGAAAAATCAGAAGAAATCGGTTGGCCAACGAATTTCTTGCAAAAATGGCCACTTTTTGTTTATTTATTTATATTTAATAATTTACAAAATTAACTCTTCTAAAAATCTATAAATACCCCTCCCCCCTCTTCACACAAAATTCTTATCTCAATCTCAATTCTCAATTTCTCAATTTCTCTCTTCCCTTCAATTTGCAAGATTTCATCTTCTAATTTTATAATTTTTATGTGGCTCTCTTTTCTTGAATTTAATTTATCTGAAATTGTTATCCGGAATTTGAAGTTTGAAGGTCAAAATTGATATAATTGCTTGACATTTGTTCGTGGTAACACCGGAATTGTGTAATTAAGTGCTCAATTTATTTTCGAATCAGGTGCACTCCCTCCAACTCTTTCTCTTATTTAATATTTTAATTGCATATTTAATTTTAGCTTATACTTTAAATTTTTACAATATGTTTAGTGCTGCTAAAAGAGCGTAGAAAAGTTACTGGTAGGGGTGGAAATAAAAAAAAAAGAGGTAGTCATGGAGCTTCTGGTAGTAATAGTAATGACCCAATAATACATGTTTCTCAATCATCGCCTAATGATAATGTAAAGATAGATTATGAACAATTGCAAGAAGATTTTGGAATAGAAGATAATGAAATTGGAATAGAAGATGAGATACCACCTACACCTACTAGTGGAAATGTTGGTAGTATTGGAGTTGCTAGTGCTACAAGGGTGGTGATCGTGGCACCACTCCTGGTAGACCACCTGTGGCTCCGACTTTTACTTGTAGAAAAAGAAGTAAGGTTTGGAATTTTTTGGAAATAGTAGAAGGTACTAATAGAGTTAGGTGCAAACTTTGTAACGATACTTTTAAACATTTAACTGGAGGAAATTTAGGTGGGACTGGGACGCTTAGTAGACATATGAGGACTGACTATCCCATAGAATGGGGCACTGATGGGGATGGAAATCAAACAACTATTAACCCTACTACTGGAGGTCTTGTAAAATATGATAAAATGAGGGATCGTGAGGAATTAACAAAAATGATTGCTTTGGATTGTCTACCTTTTTCTTTTGCTTCTTCATCGTATCTTATTATGTATATTCAAAGAATTTATAATCCTTTATTTAAATGTATCCCTAGAAGTACGTGTAAAGCAGATGTCTTTAGACTTCATGGACAATATCAAACATAAATATATTATTTGTTTAGCCACCTTCCTTCTAGAGTATGTCTAACTTCTTATATTGGCCATGCTGTTAATGGAAATGATTATTTGACAATTACATGCCATTGGATAGATGGTAGTCTTGTATGCAAAAATGTATTATCGCTAAATATGATGAAGATCAGAGCCATATTTCTACATTTATAAGTAGTACTATTGTTGAAGTTGTTGAATTTTATAATCTAAACAAAAAAGTTTTGTGTGTCTTTTGATAATGCTTCTAACAATAATGCCACAATAATAATTTTAAAATTGCATTTGCAACCACCTCTTGATGATATTTTTCATGTTAGGTGTGCATGTCATGTTTATTATTTAATTGTTAAAAGTGACATTGATTTATTTTCAGTTGAGATTACTCATGTTAGAAGAGCAGTTGATGTTATTCAAGGAAATAATAGACAATCTAGAATAAAAGAATTAAGACTAAGTGTATCCAGTATAACCTTAAACCTAGATTCATGCCAGACGAAATTATTACTAGATGGAATTATACATATATATTTTTAAAATGTTGCTACAAATATAGAGTCTCAATAACTGAAGTTGCTAATGCACATTGTACTGATCCTTGGCGTATGTTAACAAGTGATACTTGGGAGGTCATTAATTATGTTGCTAAATTTTTACATAAATTTTATACAACTACTGTTGAGTTTTCTGGAGCATATTACTCCACTGTTACTATGGCTTTAGTACATATAGCTGAAATTTCTTTTCTACTATCTGAATTTAAGAAGAAAGAAAAAATATAAGGATGTTGTTGAAAAAGTGCAAGCAAAATTCAAAAAATATTTCTTTCCAATTCCTCCGATTTACTTAATTGGTGCAGTTTTAAATCCTTCTATTAAAATGTCTGATTGTCACCAATTAATGAATGCTTTATATACTTATATGGAGATTGGAGAAACTGAAACCCCAAATTTATATGTTTCTATGAACAAGCTAAATGAATATTTACAACAACTATATAATTATTATGCAAATGAATGTGATAATGTTGTTCGTGCTTCTGGCAATGTTAATCCCGCTATGCAATGTAGCACTTCTGCTATTATGCATGATGAAGAAGGCCTTGATAGTTTTAATATTTTTTCTACATTTTCTAACACTCAAACCAGTAGCAGGAATATTGATGAACTTCAATTCTACTTGCAGAAGCAAAAGGAGCCTCGCACAAAGGAATTTTCACCGTTGGGATGGTGGCATAAAAATGGAAAGCAATTTCCTATTCTTTTCGCTATGGCTCGGGACGTGCTGAATGTGCCAATTTCTACTGTTGCATTGGAGAGTGCATTTAGCCAAGCAAGACAACAACTTGGAGATACCCGCCGCTCATTGGGAAGAAATGCTTTGGAAGTTTTAATATGTTTCAGAGATTGGATTAGATCGAAATGAGGAAATCAAGGAAAGGAAGATTTTGATAGTCCAGAAGACGAGGAACTTGGAGATATATTAACACATGGAAACCCATCCGAATTTAACACGCCAGAAGAAGGTCAATCGATTCATATTGATTATGATGGACATGCTAGGGCGATGCAAAACATTTGAAATTACTACTTTACTAGTTTACTTGTTAGAAAAATGTAAACATTTCATTTTGTAATTTTTAAGGTTGAAATTAAGAAATAAAGTAGCACTTGCAATAAGTGTAATTTTTTTCCATCTTACTTGTACTCTTTTAATTATTACAAGGTATTAATATAACTTACAATAATTATACAAAATTCCAAAAAAAAAGTAAAAATACACTAAATGCGGCCCGGCCCCCTCAACTCGTAAACCTTATGATTTAATTTTTATCCGAATTAACCCAGCCCGCTAGAACCCGTTACTATGCAAACCCGGCCTGGCACGGCCCGGAACCCGGACGGGTAAAAAGATCGTCCCGGACGGCCCGACCCACCCGTTTAACAACATTGCCGTAGTACTAATTCAAATTCGCGTTACACCTCCTTCTTAAATTATTTATCGTACTTTTATTTTACTTACCTTTTAAGAAAATATTAATTATTAGTGCTTTTTGACTATTTTATTCTTATTTTTATTTTAAGATATAATCTCTTTTCATTAAATATTTGGGGCAAGTACGCAGATAATCATTCTTGGATATGCTATTTAAATAATTAGTCAATATTTATTTTGTCCGAAAATTTCAAACCAAAAATATTAATTTCAGGACAATCCAAGATATTTTGTCCGAAAAACTGAAACGAAAAATTAAATTTCAAGACGCACTAACTAATTTCTAAATAGCACTTTTAGAATAGTTATTTGGTGTTATTTCTACTAAATATTTACTCCATAATTGAGGAGTAGTCTTTAAGAACAATAATTACTTTTAAGGGTAAAATAGGGGACGAATAAATAATTTAAGACAACTATTTTTGAAAGATACCACATGTAATTTGAGACGAAGGAGTAGATACGAGCAGTTAAAGATAGAAGTACTTTTCACCGAAAGTTTCTTCATTTTTAGATCTCAAGTTTCTCGAATTCGAGACCACTTATGAAAGATGGAAAAGTTTTATAAATAGTGAAAGATGGAAAAGTTTTATTTATTCTTCTCACCACATTCCTCTGTGGCGCAACTGAAATCAATTTCAACATTAGTTAGAGTTGTTTAGCTGTTAGATTTTCTCGTGTGATTTTCCTTGCAGGTTGCTAGATTCTTGATGATTAGTCACATCTTGGATTGTTTATTTGGATTTATTAAAACTATACCATAAAAGATATTATGGCATGATTATTAAGTTGCCTTTTGCTAGCGTCGAGAATCTTTTATAGTAATAAAATTGTGCCCTTTATTTGATACCCTCATAATGTAATTATCGAAGCCCCTTGAGATCTACAATTTTAAGGTTAAAGTTGTACGGTATTTCTCTATTATCCATAATGCATTAAAAGTTGTTGTTTATGTAATTGATGTCCTTCTCATTAAGGAATCATTTGTCTGTCAAAATATAGAATATGCGTTTAGACAAATATTTTTTTGAACATAAAAAGAAAGTATTTAAAATTGAAGTTAAGAAAATAAGTATTTGGGACTGAATAAAATCAAGAAAGTCTAAGCCTTTGATATCCTCAAACTTGAAATGACGGCCGATCGAGGAAAACAAAAAATATAGAAAGTACACATATGAAATAATACAACTAGTATACAGAGTTATCGCTTTTTTTTCATTTCCTTTTCAACATATAATTTCCACGTGGAAAATACTTTTTCAGAAATCATTTTCCATCAGTACCAAACACACCAAAATTGAAAGAAACTGATTCACTAATGGGCGTAATGAAATAAATATGAGATCAAAATGTAATGTAGGGGTGTTCATCGGGCGGATTGGGCGGCTTTTTACTCTTAACGATTTGGCTTAACGGTTATCGGCTTTTAAATGTATTAGTCTGTTAGCCATCCGATAAGATATCGGACGGATTGGTATCGGGTTAGCTCTTATATGGCGGTTATTGGGCGGCTTATCGGCCTAACATAAATGTTACTAGAATTTGATAGATCTCTTCAAACAATTATAGATCAAACACCTATTCCAGTATACCTTCATATGAGCTAGCTTGTTAATGTCTTTTCAGGGCATTCATTTTATCCCTGAGGTAGTATAGCTTTGCCCTCCTCACTTTTTTCTTGTCCAGCACCTTCATCTCCTTTATGTTGGGCGAGTACCTGCAAATCATCTCGATACCGAGATTAAAAATGCTTAGAAGTAAAAATAAACTTTTGTTAATCATTTTCAAGGGTTTTAGTTTTTATATATTTAATATATATAAATAAAAAATAAATTTTATATATATATATATATATATATATATATATATATATATATATATATAATATTTATATTCTTAACGGGTTAACGTATTAGCCATTAAGAAAAATTGAATAATCCATCCCCAAACCGATAAGCCGTTAATAAAAAAAATTCAATCCGTTCCCCATCCATTAAGCCGTTACCAGTAAGCCGTTAAGCTTCGATTTGGATCGATTTTTCGGTTTCGGATCGATTTTGAACACCCCTAATGTAATGGGTTGAAGTGAAGCTTCCAACCAAAGAGAATTCAGAAGGGCAAGTTACACCTTAGGTCGATTAGCAAAAGATAATTACATCCACTAGCTAATTTTCTAAAATAATAATATTATATAACCGTTCTTAAAATAATAGCCAAAAAATATATATTTTTGTGCACATACATATATATGTTATCTACGAAAATATACAAATCTTAAATATGTTTGCAGCTATCAGATGCAAATAGTTTCGATCGCGGACTAAAAATAAAATTTGACCTTTGCGTTCTAATAGCTTTTCTTAAAGTAAATTTTCATAAAATACTATCTTTTAGTGGTAGTTAGCTATATATGGATACCATTTGCTTCTGTTGTTATAAGATGTATTAGATGTATTTAAGAAATTATATTCATGAATACAATAGAAAAAATATGCGTGAATCGGGGAAGTCCAGCTAATTAATTGTTGTATTCGAGTATATTCGACTGTATTCATGGCATGAAACATGTGATTACAGCTGGATAAATTATTGTGTTCGAATGTATTCGACTATATTTACAGTGTGAAACAGAGGATTACACTGTTTTTAAACGGAAAGTGAATTAATTAACATAATAGACTCCTAATATAACTCAACAAACTCAATATAACACGTAAAATTTATATTTTCATTTATAAAAAAGATTCTCAACCAAAAAATATCCCAAAAACATAGCAATCTTGAGAGAAATTATATAATACATCTGAATACATAAATTATATTAATTGTAAAAAAAATATACGAGACAGTGAATACAATGGAATACAGTGGGATACATTGAAATACAATGAAAAAAACAGTGAATACAATGATATATGGAATACAACGAGATACATTGAATTACAATATTTAATAAAACGATAATGAATACGATAAAATACATGAAAATATAACATGATACGTTGAAAATATATTGAAATATATTAATAGAAAATCTAGTTGCTCAGCCTCAAACTCCATCGTCTTTTGTTCAAGAATAAATTTTAATTTTCGGCGAATCCGCCGTCGAGCAAATATCTTTGTGTTGTGCACGCAGATCGAAAAAAATAGTATATTGCTCAAAACAAATCCCACAATTCACATTATCATAATCCAACTACTTAGTTTATTCTTTCTCCAATATTAATATACCTATAGCTTTCAAACAACAACAAAGAAGAACGGAGAAAAAAAATAAGAAATAGAGAAGAAGAAGAAGAAAGAGGAAGTGGAAGTAGTGTTTGAAGTTTGCTCAAATCGGGTATAGATTAAAAATTTTAATAGAAAGCAATGTCTAATGGAATTGGAGAAATTAAGATCAGAGAGAACGTAGGTAATGTGGATGAGAAGAATTTTGAGATTGAGCATAATATTTTTAGGGAATGAGGAAGAGAATGGTATTTATCAAAGTAAAGAGATAGTGTAACTGGATAGCGTATTTAGTGGCTTAGGAGTAGAAGTTAACCAAAATTAGATATTTTACTATAAACATTAAAAAGTATCTATAGAATATAATTTTTTTAAATAATATTTATTTAAAATAAATAAAGTATTAACCTTTGTTATAAGAGATAAAAATTTCCTTTTTAAAGCGGTTATACTGCTTAGTTTTCCAATTCACCAACGTGTATGCACTGGACAGGGTCTTATCTGCCCAATAAAGTCTTCAGCAAATTGAACAATAAATGTATTTTGAAAAGAGATATGATATTAGAGACCGTCGTCAGAAAAAATATTTCTACTGAACAATAAATGTATTTTTATGTGTCTTTTAAATAAAATTTTGTCAAGCAATCGCGCTTAATTAATATGTATTCTTACAATGATTTGTTTCCAATGCTTCTTAGAGTTGGACCAATTCGAGTTTGGTACAAACGTTAGATGTAGGCAACTTTTTTCTAGATTGTCACTCGGTAAGACGACAACAACAACAACAACAACCCAGTATATTCCTACCAGGTGGGGTCTGGGAAGGGTAATATGTAACGAGCCTTACCCCTACCCGAAAGGGCAAAGAGGCTGTTTCCAATCGACCCTCGGCGCATAGGATAAAATGAAAAGCAGCATTAGAACATAAACAAAAACAAAAACAAAGACAAAATTAAAAACAAAAACAAGACAAAACAAAACAATAAAGCATTAGTAAATCCCGCAGAAATAACGTAAATAATTATGTAAACATAGGAAATATAAATACCATCGCATGCAATAATAACAAACAGAAATTACCCCACTAACAACCATAAGGGGGACATAAGCTAAAACACGAATCCTCTATGGGTAACTCTGCTGTCCCACACCCAATCCCGGATGAGGCGAACGAAGACAATTTTGTTAATTCTTTATGAGACGCCGAACATTCTATATTTTTGTCTCGATTCAAACTTCAAATTCTTAATCTTTTTAGAATAAAATTACATAAATAGAAATAAGATAAAGTGGACAAATTCTAATTTTTTTTATAATTAAATTTTTAAGAGCAGATGAAAAATCATGGTTAAAGAAATACACCGTTATTTGACTCTTCAAATAGCAGTAAGGCCCTAAAGAAGTGGACGTACTCTGGTTGGAGGTAGCTAATTTGATATTAGTATGTGTGATGATCCAAAAGGTCAACACTTATTTTTAAAATGAATTTTGCGTTACGAGGTCTTAAAGACCTCTTCTGGTATCATTTCGATTTTTATGTGCAGTCCGAACGCGTAGCCGGAAAGTCATTTTGTGAAAATCTGTGGAAAAAATTGATAACTTTTGACTATAAAATGAATTAAGTTGACTTCAGCCAATATTTTGGGTAAACCGACTCGGAACCGTAATTTGATGGTCCCGGAGGGTTTGTAAGAAAATATGGGATTTGGGGTGCACGGAATCGAGTTCCGAGATCCCAAGCCCGAGAAATAAAATTTTTAAAGAAAATTATTTTCTAAAATTATTTATGAGATTTGGAAATGAATTGTGATTAAAACATGGTAAGAAACGGATTTGAAACGACATGAATCGGATGTTTTTTAGAAAATTAGAAATTTGAAGTTCTTATGAAAATTTTATGATTTTGATGCTAGATTCATAATCGTTATTGTTATTTTATTGATTTGAATGTACGAGTGAGTCCGTATAATATTTTTAGGTTGGCGTGCATGTTTGATTTGGAGCCCCGAGGGCTCGGGTGTGTTTTGGATAGGCCACGCGATGAATCTTGGACTTGAGGAATTGCAGACTTTCAGTTGTTACCTTGCAGGCCTGCAAGCTTCGCATTTGCGAAGTCTGGCTCTCAAATGCGAGATCGCGAATACGAGGGGCATGTCGCAAATGTGAAAGAAGCCAATGCCAGCCTACCTCGCAATTGCAAGGATTCCATTGCAAATGCGATACGCTCCCTTTTAGCCAGTCTGCGATGCATCCTTTGCATTTCCCACATCGCAAAGGCAAAAACCTCTTGACAAATGCGAACATAGAAGAGGTCGAAGTTCGCAATTGCGAACCCTGGTCGCAATTCGCATATCTGCAACCTGCAACTTTATAATTTAGCTAAAAATTTCTCATTTTTCACACTCTTTCAAAATCAAAACACTCTTGGGCGATTTTTCAAAGACGAATCTTCTCCCAAATCGATTGTAAGCCAATTTTAACTTGTTTTCTTCAATCATTAACCTCTTTTCACATGATTTCAACTCAAATCAATGATTTTCATGGGAGAAATTAGGTGTTTTGGGTAGAACCTAGGTTTTTAAAAATATTGGAGATTTGAACCTCGATTTGAGGTCTGATTTCAAAACAAATTATATTTTTGGGTTCATGGGAGAATGGGTAATCAAATTTTGGTTCGAACCTCGGGTTTTGACCATGTGGGTTCGGGTGAATTTTTGTCTTTTTGGGTAAAACTTTGAAAAACTTATTTTTATGTATTGGAATTGATTCATTGAGCGTTTATTAATGTTATTAAGTAACTTGTGGCTAAATACGAGCGAATTGGTGGTGAAATCAAGGGGTAAGGATATAGTTGTGATGCGAATTGTGTTCGTGGCATCGAGGTAAATATTTGGTCTAACCTTAGCTTGGGAGATTAGGAGCCGAGTCCTATTTGCTATGTGGTATTTGTCCAATACGACGTATAGGCATGATGAAAAATATCTATACGTTGGTGTCAAATATGTTGTGAGTCTTATATTGTGATTATTATAACTTCGTTGTATTTTTCATGCTTTGGTGATGATTTTCATTGTTGGACAAAGTTTGTAGAAGTAATCGTGCCATTTAAATATTGAGAAGTGTTGGCTCAAGCCATATAATGAAATGTGAAAGTGTAAGAGGTAAATTGAACCCCTTTAGAGCATTGGCTCAAGTTATAAAGTGAGTTGTGAAGAAAAAGTGAAAAAGAGAAAAGAATTACTATATTGTCTCCCTTGCCGGGATATTATTGTTTTGATGTTGTCCCTTGCCGGGACTTGTTTTTGAATTGTTGTTCCCTTGCTGGGATTCTTATTGTAATTTCATTTATTTCCTTGCCCTATTGTTTGTGATTGTTGTTTGGGTGAGGAAGAGAGCTAAAGCAAGAAGGGTGATGCCGTGTATTATTTTGGTGAGAGAGTATTAAAGCACAAAGGGTGATGTCGTGCTGTGTATGATTTGTAAGGAAAGAATGTAAAGCACGAAGAGTGATGCCGTGCCACATGATGTACTATTCCGTACCGATTATATTAGTTATATGGCGAGGATGAGAGTAAAAGTACGAAGGGTGATGTCGTGCACATTTTCATTACTTGATTGTTTTGGTGAGGTCGAGAGTAAAAGCACGAAGGTGATGCCGTGCACTTATTGATTTCTGATTCTTTGTTGATATTTGAGATACGTTGTTTCTTTCAATTACCTGTTGTCTTTCTATTCTAAATTGATATCGTTCCCCCCTCCCCCGCAGCATATTACCCCTCCCATACTTGACTGTTTATTTCTATTCTTTTTTTCCGCTATATATAGTTGAATTGCATAGGTTTATCTGGTAGTCTGGTAGTAGCCTCGTCACTATTTCACCGAGGTTAGGCTAGACAAGTACCAGCACATATGGTCGGTTGTGCTGATAATACACTCTGCACTATGTGCAGATCCCGGAGCAGCTTTTGGACCGTAGATTGGGTGGTTACCTTCAGTACACGCGGAGATCCAAGGTAGACCTGCAGGTATCCGTAGGCCCTGCGTCTCCCTCTATCCTTTTATCTCTGTTTCATTTCCTTAATTCAGAAACAAGGTATCATTTATTTTCAAACATTGAATGTAGTAAATCTTAGACCGTATGTGACACCAGTTCTGAGTGATTAAGGCTTAAACAGTTGTATTAGTTGCATGTTCAGATATTTTATTGCTTTACTTTCGCTTATTTTAAATTTCCGCTATTTACACGTTATTGCTTTATAACTGTTAAAATGTATTAAAAGGGTTAAAAGGTTATTTGTTCAATAGTCGGCTTACCTAGATCACATTAGTAGGCATCATCATGACTCCCGATGGAGAGAAATCCGAGTTGTGACAGTATGACTTTTTGGGAATTAAGTTGTATACACTAAGGGGTCATTTGGTGTATAAGAAAAGTACGAAATAAAGTATATAATAATGCAGGGATTAGTAATGCAAGCATTAGTTACGCAAATATTATTTTTATTTACTATTTGGTGTGGTGAATTAAAAATTATAATATATTGCATAATTTTTAAGGAAAATAGTTATTTACAAAAATGCCCTTCATATTCTCTAGTTTAAGAAATTTTAAGGATAATTTTGTCTTTATCGATACTAATGCATGCATTAATAGCCTCGTATTACTAATATTATAAGTTTCTATGCATTACTTATACATTGGATAATACCAAGTACGATGTATAACTAATACAAGTATTAGTACATAGTTGATAAATATGTACCAAACAAGGTATTAGTAATGCACAGAGCTAATGCTTGTATTATTTTTTCTAATACCTCCTACTAAATGACCCCTAATGGTGAATATATATTTTTAAATTAGAAATATATTTAACAAAAAATAACAAGTTATTATTAGTTTTTCAAGTTACTAATTAACATTTTATTCATAAATTTATATGTAATTACTTCATGAGTTTAAGCTATATAAGTATTTTGTACAGTTAGGTTAATTAACTTACAATAACAAAAACAAAACAAAAAAAACTCCTATAATAACAAATAGCTATTCATGTTAAGTTTGATAATTTTGAGAAATAATGATGGTCAACTAGCATAGGAGAACACGCAAAAAAAATAAAAAAGAAAATAATATATGATAGTTTAAGAAGGTTCAAGAGAAGAAACAGTACATCCGATCCATAACTAAAGTCTCCGTTAAATCTACCAAGTGTTTCCCGAAACAACTATGTCAAAGAAAATAAATAACCGAGTTCAGATACTGCTAGCACAACCGACTCAGCTTGCGCTAGGATTGCGAGACTCTATGAATTTGCTCCTCGATCACGCATTGATCACGTACCTCGAATAATTTTAATGAAATTCGATTCTATTCTTTTTCCTTCACTAGAAATACTTTTTGGTCTCGGATCCAGAGATCCTCAACCTCTGATACCAACATACCTTTAAGGGGTTTGTTTGATATGCAGATTACATTATTCCATTTGGGAGGTGAGATAATATAATCTCAAGTTTGATGGGATAAGGGGGATATTTTATATCAAGATCGATATTATTATATTTGGTTAATGGTATAAATTCTTACATTACTGCACAACCAACTTGAGAATCAAAAAGGGGTTTGATCGCAGTTGTACTTAAGGCTCTTGCAGCAGTACTTAACCGTTCATTGTTCAGTTAAATAGAAGTTCTGTTAAGTTACGGTTGAGTCTACTATAGTTTTGAGTAGAAGTTTCTGTATTTGCACATTTGACAAGTTAATTTTCCTAGATGTCACCATCCAGTCCATAGTCAGATTTGTCTTAAAGACTTGTACATAATCCTTATCCATTTTACTTTCTGGATGATTCAGCTAGGGTTTGGAGGGGGTATAAATTGTAACTATTCTCCTTTTTCTTTTAGTCCTAACCTAGTTAGTTTAGTTAGTCTTCTTCTTGCTTTTACTATTTATTCATCTACTCGACTTCATTATATAACATTTAGTCTTCTTTCTTGAGCTTCGTGGGTGAAGTTATGGCATACATGGATGAGATTAAGTCAAAGTTCGATAGGATAATTATCAAGATTGTGAATTTTTCGGTTCGATCGGTCCAGCTTGAGAACCAGAATGAGAAGAATTTTTGCTGAGCTTAAGGAGTCCATTGAAGCTGTGAAGAAGTATGATATGGGAAGAGTGTAGAAGTAGTAGAAGGAGCTAGAGTGATCTACACTCCCTCCGGCAACTTAGCGCCTTGGATACCTCCCAGTCAAAGAGGGATGGGTATACAATAACATAGCCCTGCTAGTTATCACATGGGGCTAGTCCCTTTGCCTCACTCTCAAGTTCCCATATGGGCTTCTGATCACACCCAACTATGCCTTATGAAAAGGATTAAGCGGTCGTTGCAAATATAATCTAGTTTAGAAGTTCAGAGTCGAATCACATAGAGAACTAAGGTTTAGCTACAGTTGTTCAATATCGCTAAGAAACACAAGTCCAAACAATTTCCTAATTATAAAGATTATAATATTTATTTTATCTAATTAACTAACAAATACTAGAAAACAGTAAAACTATCAATTAACAAGGATAAGGATTGGAGACAAGATCAAGAAGGTCTACAGTTATGATTTTCCCTATTGTCGGAATCCTTTTCGCTACATATTCTATAAATTTGCCTAAGTCTTCTCTACCGATCCTGAGCATTTGGAATTTCATAACTCTGCCCCGAGTAATTACCACAATTTACTAGACACATTCTCCAGAATTATGCTAGCTGGCGTTAAGTATGACTCACTCAGATCACACCAAGGATTCGTTATCCTTGATCCCACCATTAAACCATCCGTATTGATCTCTCATATACGCTAGGAGTGACATTTTTGAACAACTACCTAAATATACACTCTCTCCCGAGTAATACACACTAAATAGGCACAGTCGATTGAGAGCACTTCAACCAACCACAATATAAATGTAGTTGAATGTAACAAGAAAATTATCCTCCAATATGTTCCATCAAAACTACAGATAACAAATTAGCTATTCATAACATAAGCATAACTACAAAACTAAAATTCATAACCAATAATGGAAATAGGAAGAAGAAAGTGAAAAACTCGTAGAAGAATTCTCCGCCTTGCTCCTAATATGCTCTTGCCTCCTTAGATTGAATCTTTGGTTTCCTTATCCTCCTTAGGTCTAAATTATGTCAAAAATCCTCAAAGTACCATTTTTTCATGTATATATACCAAGTAGGGTCGGTCCCAAACAATTATACCTTCCCATATGCAAAAAGGGACACTTTTTCAGGATAGGCCATGCGCGGTCGCGGATCAAACGTGGAATGACCATGCATTTTGACTAGTGTTCTGCTTGACATGCGCGGCCACATACTTTTCACCCCGTTCTGTTGGAAATTCGGAAAAACGTAAAACATGAAAGTTTTATCTTTTTGAGTTTGAATTCCAACCAAATTTTGTGAAGCCCAAATGGAGTTTTGAGAAAAATGTTATGTGTATTTTATTAGACAGTGAGTAATATGCCTACTCATACAAGGCATAAAACACACAACTAGTGCAAAACACTAGCGATTAAAGCTCAAACTCAATTAAAGTGTAGTAAATTAAAGTGTAATAAGCGAATAAAATACGTAATTATAGTCTATTATTAGTTTCTTCACCTTAAGTTTATTCCTCTACAGGTCATTCTCAGGGCCAAACATCTGCCAGTAACCAGGGAGGTGGAAATACAGTAAGAAGAAGCCACAACCTGCAGTCACTTCTCCAAGAGGAACAACTATGATAAGGATGACAAAACTGGAGTTTCCTCATTTCAATGGGAACCTGGATATGCATAGTAGAACCATTCTTTTTTCTTGATGAAGTATAATATTCTTAGAGGTTTAAGATAGGTTAAATACACTTTGATTACTTTGCTATTGAAAGACATCTTACTTACTTGAGGAGTAAGGCTCATCTACCTTATCCTGCTTGGGAAGAGAATGTTTATGCATTAATAGATAGGTTTAGGTATGATTATGCATAGAAGTAGCAAACGGACGTGTCAGATCGGATATTGTTCGGGTTGAAAATGAATAAATTATCGATCCGACCTATATTTAATATGAAAAAATGGGTTAACCGACGGATAATGACTTCTTGCATATGATTATTTTTGGGAGAATCCTTTGTCCCCATGAGTTGAGGAACCCCAAATCTGAGGCTTTACAAATATAAATGTTAGACTCATTGGTTATCCATTATCTAAATGAATAATAAATTTTATCTATATTTAACCCGTTTTTTAGAAAAGTTCATTATCCAACTCATTTTCTAGTGGATAATATGGGTGGTTAGCTATTTTATTTTAACTATTTTTCCACCCCTAATTAAGCATACCCTATGGTTGAGATTAAGCTGATTAAGCAAACAGGGATGGTGGAAGATTATCAAAGAGACTTTGACAGGATAATGACTAGATTAGTTATTCTTCATGAATATGCAATTACTGTCTTTATTACTTGCCTAAAGCCAGAGATTGGCGTCACAGTCAAGAACCACAAACCTTATTCTTTACCCCCAAGCATATCAGTTGGCGAGAAACACAGAGGCTTAGGTTATGGTCCCGTTGAAGGTAACTAAGGCTTCTTTATTTAGTGGGGTGTCCTCTCATTCAAAGGGAGGCTATTATAGTTTAACTCCAAGGGATACATCATTCAAAAGGGAAGGAGGCCAATATAAAAGAGAACATGCCGTTAATATGAACAAAAGTTTCACCAATAATTACCGCAGCTCAGATAAGTGAGAAAAGGCATAAGGGGTTATGTTTTTTTGTGATAGAAAGTTTTTTCCTGGTCCAAAGTGTAACACCTCTAAATAAGTGTACTTGCTAAAGGTTAATTAAGTTCATGAGCCAATAGTTGAACAGGAACCAGTGGAACAAGAAGTAGTAGAAATAGAACTAGATGAAGAACATGAGAAGGCTTGTAAAATTTCCATTCATTCACTGAATGGGTTCTGGGTTTCCATACCTTGAGGGTGACATGATACTCTGAGAGTAGGCCTTGAGTATCTTGATTGATCCTGGTAGCTCACATAATTTTATTGACCGAGAGCTTGCTACGAAGCTGAAGTGTGCAATACAGGTCATTAGGCCTCTGTCAGTTAATATAGCTGATGGTTTCAATAGGCATATTGTAGAGTTGTGCAAAATATTTACTTCGTTCATTGCTGATTTCTTATTACTATCACTGGCTCTTGACTGACCTCCAGCTGATTTTCTAGAATTTGACTCTGGGATTTGTGAATCAAGGAAGATTAGTGGTATTAAAAGGGACAAAGGAGACGACCGTGATAGCGGAAACTAAAAGACTAGGTAAATTGGCCAACACAAGTGATCAGAGTGTTACCAATAGATGAAGAAGTGGCGGAGGGAATCAAGAAAACTCATCCTCAAATATTGACCCTCATTGATGAGTACCATCAGCTATTCTCTGATTTAACAGATTTACCACCTTTTAAAGGAATTTTTAATCATAGAATTCCTTATACAACAAGTTAGTAACCTAGTGAATGCAAGACCTTATAGTTATTATTCAAGACTTAAATATATCATTGAGCAGTTGGTTAAAGAGATATTGAGCCAAGTCATAGTACAACCTAGTTCAACTCCTTATGCTTCACATAGACTACAAGATGGTTCTTGAAGACTATGTATAGACTACAAGGCCCTAAATAATATGACTATCAAGGGACAATCACAAAGGAATTGTTGGATGAACTATGTTGATTCATAATTTATTCAAAGTTGTATCTAAGGTCACGCTACCATCAGATAAAGATGGCAAAGGAAGATATTTAGAAAACTGCATTTAGAACTCACTCTGGCCATTTTGAGTACTTAGTAATTCGATTTGGTCGTTCTAATGCCCCTTCAGTTTCCAAGGCCTCATAAACCATGTGTTCAAGGATTACCTTAGGAAGTTTATACTTGTATTTTTTTAATGATATTCTAGTATATAGCAACATCCATGAAGAACACTTGCAGCACCTGAGAATCACTTTCAACTTGTTAGTTCAGCACATGTTATTTATCAGGAGATCTAAGTGCTCTTTTGGAGCTTCAAGGGTTGAGTTCTTAGGCTACTTATTTCAGCAGAAGGAGTATCTACTGATCCTAAAAATATAGCTGCAGTACAAGACTATCCATTACCTAAGACTGTGAGGGAGCTGAGTGGTTTTCTAGGGCTTGCAGGATACTATAGGTGGTTTATTTGGAGATATGGAATTATTAGAAAACCCCGCATAGAACTACTAAAGAAGGAAGAGTTCCATTGGAGTGATAAAACCACTTTAACATTTGATAAGTTGAAGGAATCACTGACTAGTGCACATATTTTAGCTCTTCAAAACAGTTCCCTGTTGTTTGTCGTTGAGATAGATACTTGTGATCATGAAATTGGGGTAATGTTGATGCAAGAAGGCCATCCATTGGCAGATCTTAGCAAGGGATAGTTAGTAAGGCATCAATGCCTATCATTGTATGATAAGGATCTTCTGGCCTTAGTGATGGCTGTCACCAAATAATCCCAATACCTGCAAGGAAGGCATTTCATCGTGAGGACATATAAGAAGGCTTTAAAATTCTTGTTGGAGCAGAAGTTACAAACAGGAACATAAATGAAATGGATCACCAAGCTTATGCAGTTTGACTTTGAAATTGAGTACAAAAAGGGAAGGAAAACAAGACAGTTGACTCTCTTTCCATGCTCTCCACAACTGAACTATTTATGATCTCTCTTACACCTACTCATCCTTCGCTCTTTCTAAGGATTGAGAATGCACAAGAGTAGCACCTAGAGATGGTGGAACTTATCGGCAAGGTCAAGGAGTAGGAGGAGGATTTAAAGGGGTACACTTTCTTTAAGCAACAGCCAACTAAGGCAAGGCATTCTTCAGCAATGGGATGACAGTCCTAGTGGAGGGTTTTAAAGAATGGAGAATACTTATAGAATGATCTCTTCTCTATTTTATTGGAAGAAATTGAGAGATGAAGCTAAATTTATGTGAGGAAAGTGTGCAGTGTGCCAAAAAAGAAAATATGATGTTGCAGCTTCCCCAGGGTTACTCCAGCCCTGTGCAATTCCTTTTCAGCGTAGTCTAGCATTAGAACGGACTTTATAGATGGACAACCAAAGACAAAGGGGAAAACTACTATTTTGGTAGTGGTAGATAGTTCTTCAAATATGGACATTTCATTGCTATCAGTCATCCTTATACTTCCAGTTCTGTAACTCAAGTCTTTCTGGACCATATCTTCGAGCTCCATGGTATGCTATAGAATATTGTCAGTAATCTTGATCCTGTTTTCATCGGTGGCAGGAGATGTTTTCATTACATAGAGTTACATTGATCACTTCTTCAACTTAACACCCACAGTCGGATGGCCAAACCAAGGTGATGAATAGAACTGTAGAGAACTATTTGTTGTGCTACAATTCAGATAGCCAGCATGATAGGGCATTATACCTTTCATTGGCTTAATGGTGGTATAACAAAACCTTTCACTCTACAATCCAAGTAGCACCCTAAGAAACGTTTCATTGTCAACCTCCTCCCATCCATCTGCCTTATTTAGCTGGGGAAGCCTCAACGGAGGAGATAGACAGGAGCTTGATCACAAGGGAGTTCAAGAATCAGTTGCTCAAGTTCCACTTACATAGGGCTCAACAAAGGATACAGTCTTTAGCAACAAGAGTAGAAGTGACAGGCAGCAACAAGCGGGATATTGGGATGAGCGGATTATAAGTTGTCCTTACATTCTCATGTGACTATCCACCCCACATTCCATGTGTCGCAGCTCAAGCTTTGCCATGAGGTTCCAGTGACATTTGACCACCCTCTAATGGTGGATATTCCTTGTAACACCCAGTAAATTCGGCTTAGGTATGAATGAGTTAAATGATTAGTAAGGTTATATTTTGGACGTGTGAAGTACCATCGGGATGATTATGTGTTAAAATATTTGTTTCAAAATCAAGATGGAAAGTAAGGTGCATAAGATTTGACAAAATCGACTAAGTCTGCAGAAGGTCTGACGTGAAGCAATATTTAGTGAAACTGTGTAAGGAATTTGGGAAAGCTCAAAGCATAAAAGTTGTAGTCCTTTGAAATATCTTTCCAATGATATATTATGCAGCCCAAACGGATCTCTGTGCAAAAGGGTATGTGCGTTTTACATAACCGTATATGATATACGCGCCCGGCAGCGCGCCTATAGCGCGACCGCACTAATTTTGAGGCAGTATTACCGCGGTTTTGCGCGGTCAGTAGTGCGGGCAGGTCTCCAGCTGCACGGGCACGCTCGTGGAGGATCATTTTAAGGTCATATTTCGTCCTCACAGTCCCAAAACATAAAAACTTGTTCTAGAAAGGTCCACTCTCAAAACCTAACTCCTTAAGGGTTCTTCCACCACCCAAGGTAAGTTCTAATGGTGATTCCAAGTTAATTTCAAATTTTCAATATCTTATTACATGGGTAAAACCCTACCTAGAACTCGAATTCAAGAAGATTGAACGTCGAGAAGGTAATATCTTCACCCTCTTATTGATTCTAGTATTGGGTTAATGATTATAGACTCTAGTTCATGAGATATGAGTTAATGAGTTTGATAGAAAAGCATGAATGATTATAAGTTTGGGTTGTTGATTGTTGATCATTGGTTAAGTGTATTGTTTACTGTCGACTCTCCCTTTTTCTAAGAGTCAAAATTGGGTTTACGAAATTTGGGAGGACAACTCTATTCACTTTCGAGAATTGGGTTTTGAAGTTGAAGAGTCGCCACCTAATAATTATAGTGCATTAAGACACTTTAAGAAGCGTTTGAACTGTAGAAAACCAGAGTTCGGGTAAGGGCTAGAAATTATATCGAGGGGAAGGTGTTAGGTACCCCTCATGATCCACAAGTGTGGTTCCCGGCCATATTACAATTGTGACTTTACATAAACACATAATCAGTTAAGGCTCAAATAAGGATTTGCATATAACATTGCAATAAGTTGAAAAATTGTGAAGATAAGTAGAGAGAGCAAGATTTTATGAAAAGAATTTAAAGAAAAGCTGAAAGCAAGTAAACGAAGAAAAATAAGCATGTATAATCCCACCCAATTTCACTATAATCCCGGTCATTCATCACAAACTATTACAAACCGGGATAGTTGAAATACAGTAATGAAAAATAAAATAAGAATTTATTCTATAGGGAGCCTTCAACCAGGCCCAGCCTTCCAACCTCACTTCTTTCGAGTTTCACAACCATTGTCTGGGTGCGGCAAAGCTCCCTAGGGCCCCATTGGGTCCCTGGCCAATATCAGCACCCAAACATTTACCAAAATATTAAAGAAGTGCAGTGTGGAATTACCAGCCTTGTGCATCAAAGTTCATTGAGCACTTACAAGGTGCCCAAAGAAATGCTTACACTAAATGGGTAGAACCTAATTTCTAAGAGTAGTGAGAGTGTATTGATAGAGTTTTTTCTTTAAAATAAATTGAGTTGAGAAAAGAAAACAGTTTTAAAAAAAAATGATCCATATGGAGTCAATTCTTGAAAGAAACAACAGAAGAGTGTGATAGCTCTTGTAAGAAGGGGAATAAAACAATCTTAGACTAGAGTATCATACATAATTCAGGGAAACAACACAAACAGGGGACATGGGACAAGTAGTTCATATGTAAGAACACAATTGCATATACACAGACATCAAATAATTTATTTCAGAACTTAGACAGTCACACCAGGTTTCAACCAAAAAGGTTCAGGATTACATGTTGAAAAGGTACTAGGGCTAGGGGGCAGGGGAGAACATGCATTAAGCAAATCAGTAGGCATGCTGAATTAAGAGAAGGTTAGCCACACTAATGAACTAACACAGAGGCAAGTTAGTTGTAATGAGAACAATAGAATTATAAGTAAAAGCATAAAATAAACAAAATGAAGTGCAATACCCATAAAATATATTATTTTGAAAACTGTAAATCAAATAGAGGACGTACTAGTAAAAGAGCAAAATAGGATGCAAAGTGGTAATACTATGTTGGCATTGGCTTTCAACCTGCTGATAATGAGTAGGAGCATAGAGCATTAATGGAGCAAAAGAACAAGAGAACAAGAGAGCAAGAGAGCCAGAGAGATTTCGAAAGTATTTAGTGATGTGTGTAAGTCAGAAGACTGTGTGTGTTTTGTGTAAAGACATAGGGTATTTATAATTGAAGGTAGGTGATAAAATAAGGTTAAAATTACAGAAATATGTTAACTGAAGAACTCGGAATCAATTAATGAAAGAAACAAGGAAGTACTCCCATTAATTAAGGGAATCAAAATTAAACGAGAATATTCAACACCATATAGGGCAGGTAGAAAAATCAATATACGAATTAATACGGAGGGGATCAAGATTCAATATTGCATATAGCAGCCAACTAAGACCAAATTCAGGAAAATTCTAATAAAGAAAAGGCTAAAGAATAGAGTACTATAACAAATAAAGTAACAAAACCAATTAATTTAAAAGGGCGGGTATAAAGCTAGGTTTTTTAAAAGAAAGTTTTTGAATTACTAATCAATCAAGGAAAATTATAATCAATCATGTGAAGTCATGATTCTGCACAATTAACATATAAATAGAGGGGAATTAACAAGAGTAGCGAACAAAAGTAGCGAACAAGATTAGACAGGAAGGAACAAGAGATGAACAAGCACAACCACTCAGAGATAGTGGAAACAAGTTAAGATTCAGCAGGGCATATTCAAAGCATGGTGACCATGAAACATTAACAAGAATCAAGAAAATAGGCTAGCAGACATAACCAAAGCAAGAAAAATCAGGCTAGTACACACAATCAAATGAAGAAACATGCTAGGGACAAAGCAAAGGAAATTAGGCTACCACATATAATCGAAGCAAAGAAACATGCTAACATACACAATCAAACGAAGAAATATTTTCTAGAAATTAGGGTTTTTAACAGAGCCAAACTAAAAAATAATAAGAGCATAGAAATCGATCAGAATAAACAAAGAAAAGGTTTTAATCATAAAGAAAATCAATCGAAGCATGCATAAAAGAAATCCAAGAAACCCTAAGTAAAAAAATGGTTCAAAGCAAAGGATCTTATAGAATAAACAGAGTATAGAGGAAAACATGAAAATAGCATGAAATAACACAGTTTTTTGAGAGCTTCAGGAGAGAGTTAGGGTTTCATCCAACTTAAGAATAACATTAAAAATAGCACTGGGAGTCACGATCAGTACTTAAAAATCAGAAAAATAAAGTGATTTTGAAAAAGGGGGTTCAGAAATCCTAGTTTCAAAAAAGGGAACAAAAATGTTTAAATCATGAACAACCGTACAGATTAAGTAGAGAGTAGTGTAAACCACAAAAGCGTAAGTTAAAAATTGTTAAAAAAGATAGAGATTTAAGAGGTCTAGTTAGAGGTTAGGGTTTCGTAAGAAACCAGTGAGAGATGAGAGAAACGTGGCTATGAAACTCAGTGATAATGGTGTCCACAGCACCATCGGACCAACACCCATAGGAGAAAAGTTCAGAGACAAACCAGACCAATCTTCAGTGACAATCTCGCATGGTGGAGGCTTCTGGGGCCTCAAGAATAGAGGGAGCCAACGAGGTAAAGCTTCACGATGACTAGTGGTTGAAGGAGGTGAGGTTGGAGGCAGCTGGAGAGGCGGTGGGGTTCGTTGGAGAAGAAGAGAGAACTAGAAGGTTGTAGAGAGAAGGGAGAGGGAGAGTTATATATATATATATATATATATATATATATATATATATATAGAGAGAGAGAGAGAGAGAGAGAGAGAGAGAGAGAGAGAGAGCGTCTTGGAAAATGAGGGGTCTAGGGGGGGGGGGTAATTAGGATTTAATTAAGTAATTGGATCTGGATCGTTGATCTCGTTTGATCAACGGTTCAGATTCAATTGGAGCTGGACCGGGTTTGTTAATTGAAGTATGGGTCGGTCCAATTGGGGTTAGGGTTGGGTTAATTGGGGGTTAAAATTGAAATATGAATGGGCTATAATTGCAATAAAATGAGGTTAAATGTTAAATAACTGATTTTTTCCTTTCTATTTTATATAAAATAGTTAAAATGATTTTAAAAATGACTTTAAAGCACTGAACCAATTAATAGTGTACAAGCATTAATCTAAAAATACTATAAATGATTTTATAATTATAAAATGGAATTAATTGTAAAATAGGCAAAATTTATTAAAACTATATTTTAGTGTAAATATGAGAGTGAAATGAGTTATTCGCCAAAATGATAACTTTGGGAATAATTACTGAATTTGGTAGTATTAAAATAGTCAATAAATTGGTTTTAAAAATCTTTAAAATTTTTGGAAAAAATACCAATATACTTGGGCATGCTCATACTTGCATATATATGTTATTTTGAAAGTATTTTGAGTATAAAAATACCTAGGAAACAATTGGGTATCAACGCCTGCCTTCTTTACCTGGGAAGGATGAAAGAGTTATCGGGTAAAGATAGGATAACCAATTTTGCTCGAAAGAGGCAATTTGTAAAGACTTTTGACCGAGTTCTGGTTCGTGAGCTGCCTACATATCCCTGGTCTTACACGAATCAGGCCCTATGTAGTTCAGGATCCATCGACGAAATATGTCGATGGAGATTTTGAAAGGCGGACGCAATGTTTGGGTTGCGGAAGGTAGTTGAAATCTGATGGGATGCGGTAACCGGAGTGCTATCGCTCCTAGTGAGATAGTCTTTGCTAATCGGTGTACCTGCAAGTGAGCAATACAAACATATATTGTGCATAAATTTAAACGTGATGCAAGTTACTATTGGACTACGAATGTTGTCTTCGGATGGGCAGGATGACGTTCTCAGACCATGGCGTCCGGGGCCATGAAGTGTATGGTAACGGATTCGCAAGCTATGAAATGATGTTCTCGGGCTATGACGATGATGCCTCCGAACCATGATGCCTTTGAATAATGATATGCTAAAGATAAAATGGGTTCTGCAGGACATGGCATGGCGTTCTCGGGCTATGAAAATGATGCCTTCGAACAAGGACGCCTTTGGACAATTTGGTGATCTTTTAGCCCATGAAATGCAAAAGGTGGCGATCTTTTAGCCGATGCAAGACATAAAGTGGTGATATTTCAGCCATGCAAAATTTAAAGGGGTGATATTTCAGTCATGCAAGATTTAGATAAATGTGGCAATCTTTCAGCCGATGAAAGACGTAAAGTGGCAATATTTCAGCCAAGCAAGATTTAAAGTGGCGATATTTCAGCCATGCAAGATGGGGACAGAGCTTTGTCCTGGAAGGTAGAAGGGTAGCCTTATGAAATGCGAGAATGTGCAGATAGAGATAATGCTTAGGCTAGGAAGGTAAAAAAGTAGCCTTATGCAATGCAGGAAATGTAGATGGAAACGATTCTTTGTCTCAGAAGGCAGAAAGGCAGCCTTATGCAATTCAGGATAGAGACAAAGCTTAGTCTCGAAAGGCAGAAAGGTAGCCAAATGCAGAAAACGCAGATGGAGACAGTGTTTAGTCTGGAAAGACAGGAAAGATAGCCCTATGCAGAAATGCAGATAATGCAGATGGAGACAATGCTTAGTATCGAAAGGCGAAAATGTAGCCTTATATAGAAATGCAGATGGAGACAATGCTTAGTCTCGAAAGGCAGAAAGGTAGCCATATGCAAAAAATGCAGATGGAGACAGTACTTAGTCTTGAAAGGAAGAAAGGTAGCGCTATGCAGAAATGCAGATAATGCAGATGGAGAAAATGCTTAGTCTCGAAAGGCAGAAAGGTAGCCTTATGCATAAAATACAGATGAAGACAGTTCTTAGTCTCGAAAAGCAAAAAGGTTGCCTTATGCAATGCTGGAAATAAAAGGCAAATAGTAATGAAAAAATGTTTAGCTGATGGATGATAGCTGATAGTTGATTGCATCATTGTGGCTGCAGGGGAGGTTGTGCATGGTTAGTAATTGTGAATAGATGATGATTCTGAGAAGTTGCATTCTTGAGAAAGTATGATTGCATAAATATATGTAATGATATTGCGAATTGAGTGCTTGCGTCCAAAGAAAAATCATGAGTTTTCTAAAAAAGGGAAGGTTAGTTTGTCTTCCCGTGGCCTTTACTCGTCCTGCTTGACGTGGTGTATAATTAGGGTTGCATCTCTAAACACAGCGATTCGGGTAATATTTATTCATGATTCAGTAAAAAATGTAACGCAAGTATATAATCAAAAACATTTTTCTTTTAGATGAACTGACGACCGCGACGCGGTTCAAGACATTGCGGCCTCTCTCGCTTCGGAATTTTGAGGGTCCTCCTCAAAATTCTTCTGCGTGCAATGAACGACTAGCGATCAACTTTGGAATTTTGATGGTCCTCCTCAAACTTTTGGCACAATTTCCAGTAGCGGGGGGAAATGGAAATTTTATAGAATTGTGACGAACCTATTAGGCTTCCTACAATCCACTCTTAAATGGGAATCAGGTCAAGCGTTGTTCAAATTACATTATAAAGGAAATAAAAAATGGTTAAATAGTATCGTTTTACTGCCTCTGACTTGATTGGCTTCAGCCAGACTTCTCCATCCATTTTTGCAAGTATGAGGACTCCTCCGGTTAAAACCCGATGAACCATATACGGACCTTGCTAGTTGGGAGATAATTTTCCTTTGGATTCATCTTGATGCATAAAAATCTTCTTCAACACCAGCTGCCCCGGTGTAAACTTCCTTGGCTTGACTCTTTTGTTGAAAGCTCTCTGGACATTCTATTCTGATACAATTGACCATGGCGACCTACATTCATTCTTTTCCCATCTATAAGGGCTAGATGCTCGTAGTGACCTTTTAACCATTCTGCATCTTCTAACTCTACCTCTTATATGATCCTCAAGGAGGGAATTTCTACCTCGGTGGGAATGACCACCTCCGTACCGTAAACCAACATATATGGAGTTGTCCCGGTTGATGTGCGGACCACGGTGCAGTATCACAATAAGGCAAATGATAACTTCTAATGCCACTGCTTATGCTTTCTATCATCTTCCTCAGTATCTTCTTGATATTCTTGTTGGCTGCCTCTACAACTCCATTCATTTGAGGCATGTAGGCTGTAGAGTTCTTGTGTTTGATCTTGAAGGTTTCACACATCATTTTCATTAGCTCACTATTGAGATTGGAACCGTTATCTACAACTATTGACTCCGAAATTCCGAGCCGACAAACAATATGATCGCAGACGAAATCTAACAAAATCTTCTTGGTTTCTGCTTTATATGATGCTGCTTCAACCCATTTGGTAAAATAGTCAATTTCCACTAGAATGAACCTGTGCCCGTTTGATTCGGTAGGCTCGATAGGTCTGATAACATCCATTCCCCAAGCGGTGAATGGCCATGGTGAGCTTGTTGTAGTAAGCTCATTCGGACGCACCTTTATTACATCTGGTAGCGATGGCACATTCGTACATACTGAATGCAGTATGTTTCCATAGTCATCCAAAAATATCCTGCTCGGAGTATTTTATTTTCTAAGACAAAACCATTCATATGTGGACCACATGTTCCTATATGAACCTTTTCTAATAACTTGGATGCTTCCTTTGCTTCAACACACCTTATTAATCCCTAATCAGGAGACTTCCTGTACAGGATTCCTCCACTGTGAAAGAGGTTGTTAGACAACCATCGAAGGGTGCGCTTCTGAGTAGCGTTGGTAAGTTCTAGGTATTCTCCTATTGTCAAGTACTCCTTGATGTCATGGAACCATAGTTTTCCATCTGCTTCTTCCTCGACATAAGCATAATAAGGTGGTTGATCATAAATCTTTACCGGGATGGGGTAAATGAAATTCTCTTCTTGATGTTGGATCATGGATGATAGAGTAGCAAATGCATCCGCGAATTCATTCTTGACCCCGGGAACATGTTGGAATTCCATATTTGTAAACGTTTTCCTCAACTCATGTACATGATGCAGGTAAGGAAGTATCTTAGAGTTCTTGGTTGCCCATTCTTCTCTTACCTAATGTATGAGCAAGTCTGAATTCTCGATCACTAGAAACTCCTGAATATTCATGTCAATGGACATCTTGATCCCCGATATGCAGGCTTCATATACGACCATATTGCTAGGGCATGGGAACTTAAGTTTGGCGAATACCGGGTAATGCTGGCCGGTTCCTGATACTAGGACTACTCCTATGCCAACTCCTTTGAAATTTTTTGGCTCCGAAAAACATTCTCCAACTGTCATAGGATTTTGAAATATCTTCTCCTGAGAAAGATACCTACCTCTTCATTGGGAAAATACGTCTTTAGAGGCTTGTATTCTCCATCCACGGGATTCTCGGCGAGATGATCCACCAAGGCTTGTCCTTTTATTACCTTCTAAGTCACGTAAACAATGTCAAATTTACTTAGCAGGGTTTTCCACTTGGCGAGCATGCCAGTAGGCATGGGTTTCTGTAAGATATACTTCAGTGGATCCATTCTTAATATGAGATAAGTGGTATATGCACAGAAATAATGCCTCAACTTCTGAGCTACCCAAGCCAGAGCACAATAGTTGTGCTCTAGTAGAGAATACCGAGCCTCATAGATGGTGAACGTCTTGCTTTGATAGTAGATGGCTTGACCCTTTCTCCTGGTTTCATCATGTTGTCCCAGAACACAACTGAATGCTCCATCCAATATTGCAAGGTAGAGCAATAGAAGTCTACCTGGTTTGGGTGAACCAAAACTGGAGGCGTTGTAGGTATTCCTTGATTCTGTCAAATGCTTTGTGGCAATCATCAGTCCATTTGGTAGCGGTGTCCTTCTTCAATATTTAAAGATGGGTTCACAAATTCTAGTGGACTGAGCTATGAACCGGCTGATATAGTTGAGTATTCCTAGGAAACTCATCACGTACTTCTTGTTCTATGGCGGTGGCAATTCTTGAATGGCCTTAACCTTTTATGGATCCAATTCTATCCCTCGACAACTCACAATGAACACTAGTAATTTTCTGGCAGGAACCTCGAATGCACACTTGGTGGGATTCTATTTCAGTTTGTACCTTCTCAGCCTGTTGAAGAATTTCCTCTGATCTTCCATGTGGTAAGTAGCTTTTTTGGATTTGATGATGACATCATCTACATATACCTCGATTTCCTTGTGTATCATTTCATGGAAAATAGTAGTCATGGCCTTCATGTAAGTGGCACCAGCATTATTTAACCCAAATGGCATCATCTTGTAATAATACATCCCCCACGGCGTAATGAAAGCCATTTTCTCTGCATCTTCCTCATCCATCCATATCTGATGACACCCGGTAAAATAATCAACAAATGAATGTAGCCCATGCTTGGCGCAGTTGTCAATAAGAATGTGTATGTTTGGCAAGGGGAAGTCGTCTTTAGGACTGGCCTGATTAAGATATCGGTAGTCGACACAGACTCTAACCTTCCCATCTTTCTTTGGTACAGGTATAATATTGGCTAACCATTTTGGACACTGTACCACCCTGAGAACCTTGGCTTTGACTTGCTTGGTAACTTTTTCCTTGATTTTCAAACTCATGTCAGGCTTGAATCTGAGTTTCTGCTTTACCGGCGGACATGTTGGATCTGTTGGCAGTTTATGAGCTATAATGGATGTACAGAGACCAATCATATCATCATACGACCAGGTGAATATTTCCTCGTATTCCTTTAGAAACTCTATGTACTCTTTCTTATATGATGGTGACAGGTGAACACTAATGCGCGTTTCTTTGACATTCTTTGTATCCCCTAAGTTGACGACCTCAGTTTCGTCCAAGTTAGACTTAGGCCTATTTTCAAAACCCTCAACTTCTTTAATGACCTCTTCAGGTATATCATCTTCTTTTGAGTCTATATCTTTTTATTGTGTTGTCTCGTTGCAAGTCACAATCGTCAATTAATCATCAAGATAAGTAATAGTAATGTTGTGTATATAAAGTAAGTGATAAGGATAATAATAAGAGTGAGATATATATATAAGAAACTGAAATGCTTTGATTAAATTTCATAACTGTTTGGAACATCGGAGCTCTTTTCAAAATTAAAGAAAATACGGAAAGGAAATCGACTGGTAAAAAAGTAAAATGTTATGCATGGTATTTTTTTAGCCTTGCTACCCCAAAGCTTTCTGGGCCCTGGTTGTTATGATTGACCAATTATTGAGGCGTTCTCCTCGGTTCACACTTTGTATGGAAGGGCCTTCCTCCCATTCCTCCTCGAAAATAACACAGCAATCTATACCATCGTCCTTCAGAAATAGATAGTTCATTGCTGGAAATGCTTCCTCTTCTTCTGACCCATATATGGTTTCTGCCGGTTGGAAAGTCTGCTCTAGATAAGGTATCAGATGTTCTAGTGGATATTAGGGATCGCTCCATGGTGGCGACCAGTGGTTGAAATCCTCCCAAGCGTATTCATACCCCAAATCAAAAGTGGTACCATATTTTTTCAGTTTGATGGGTTTGGTAATTCTTTGGAGGTTTTTGCCAAGTCCCTTTCCAGGCTCATATCCACACCAATTCAGGATACTCTCAATCTTGTTATCCCACCATTTATCTTGTTCACAATGTTGACCAGTTCGATGTGATGGTAGGTTTCTCCGCCTATTCTCCTCCTTTCTCCAATCATCGGGATGGTATGGCATCTGTATATGGGGTTTCTACCATCGCCATGAATAATCACTTCTTAATGATTCCACTCCAATTTCATAGCTTGGTTCCGCGTTGACGCTACAGCTCCAGCGACATGTATCCAGGGCCGCACTAATAGCAAGTTGTAGGATGCTGTGATGTCTATCACTTGAAAGTCAACGTCAAACCATGTTGGTCCCATCCGCAGGCATAAAATGACTTCCCCAATAGTGAATCTTTGGGACCCATCGAAGTCTTTGACATTGATAGCCCCATCTTTGATCTCATGCAAGCTCTTTCCCAATGCACTGAGGGTTATCAATGGACATTTGTTGAGGCTGGATCCTCTATCGATCAGGTCTCTAGTAATGAAATAATCCTTGCATTGCACGGTGATGTGCAGTGCCTTGTTGTGACTCAGCCCTTCCGGTGGCAACTCATCTTCGTGGAAGGTGATTGTTTGGCTCTCCAGTAATTGCCCTACCATATTTTCCATTTCTCCTCCAGTTATGTGACTGGGCACATATGCCTCACTCCATATCCTGATCCAGCATTCTTCTGCGCATCGGAGCTCTGCAGAAGAGCTAGGATGGAAATTTGTGTCGGTGTCTTATTTAGTTGTACAACGACTGAGTACTCTTTTGCCTATTTCATCCTCCAAAGATCATCGGGCCCAGTTTCAATAAGTTTTCCAAATGCTTTCTTACTGTACTCAGCTAGGTGTTATGGGGTGTAAACTTGTTTAGTTCTGGTCATACCTTGCACAGCAATTGCTTCTCCAAATTTGGTTTTTCCTTTCCTTATTTCTTCGGCTGTGTAATCCCATGGTATGACATTTGAGTGGAACGGTGTTATGTCTGATGTTGCTACCAGAATGAGCACCCTTGGAGGTAATACAACGACTTCAAATGGCGCGGGTGCTTTTGGAACTCCAAACTCGACATTAATCGGTTAGGGCGCCTTCGCAGAAGAAAGTGCTTCAAACTCGAGTAATATAGACTTGTTTATTTCGTTGCCCCCGAAGGGCTGGTTCTGGACAACAATCGGGTTAAGTGTGAATATTGGTTTCTTTGGCTCATCACCCTCAGCAATCAATCATATCGACCCTTTGGTGTCCCAGTCATCTTTGATCTCGATCATGTGAATGCCCCCACCCTTGTGGTCAGGCAGAGGGTTTTTGCAAATATTAGGATTAGGCTCATCTTCTATGATGATCTTATTGTCGATTAGGGTTTAGATCTTGTCCTTTAGTGAGCGACACTCCTCAATGGCATTTCCCTTCATGCCAGAATGGTACGCACAGGTTTTGTTTGGGTTGACCTATTGGGAAGGATTTTCTGGAGTTATGGCTGGGATAGGGGTGACGTAACCAACAGCTTTATGTCTTTTATACAACTTTTCAATTGGTTTGGCGATGGCAATATATTGTCTTGGAGGTCTGCGGTCAAAATTTGGTCTATGTCAAGTGAAATTTGGCGAGTGGGAGGTGACTGGTAGTGAGAGGATTGAGTATTATATGCTTGGTAGACAGGTGCGGGTTGAGAGTATCTTGGTGAAGTGGGCTGATATGTGGGAGGTGGAGACGATTGATAAACGGGTGGTCGACTTTGGTAGGAGGGTGTGGGTGTTTGGTAATTTGGGTAGGCTAATATGTAAGTGGAGGTGATGGGTATGTTTGGTATTTTATCGGGATTTTGTTCTCTGCGCGACCATCACGGCACTGACATCCTTCTTCTTAAACGTGCCAGCAGACTGTACAGCCTTGCTTGTGGCCTGTAATACTTCAAGCTTAGTAACCATACCACTATTAATGCCTTCCTCAATTATTTCCCCTAGGTTGACCATATTAGAGAATTTCTGGCCCTCGATCAGCATCAACCTCTTATAATATTGTGGATCCTGAGCCCGGACGAAGAATTTGTTCATTCGTTCCTCTTCTAAGGCTGGCCTGATCTTAGCAGCCTCTGATCTCCAACGAGTAGCATACTCGCGGAATGTCGTTATAGGTTTCTTCTTCAAATTCTGGATGTAAAATACGTCTGGTGCATTCTCTGTATTGAATTTGAACTTGTCTATGAAATCGGACGCCATACCTACCCAGCGTTTCCACTTCTTGGGGTCTTGGATGATATACCAAGACAGAGCATCCCCTTTCAGACTTCTCATAAAGAGCTTCATACGGATCTTCTCATCCTTTCCAGCTCCGACCAGTTTGTCACAGTATGTTCTCAAATATACTCTAGGGTCTCCCGTTCCATCAAACACTTCAAACTTGGGAGGTTTGTACCCCTCAGGAAGTTCAACATCTGGCTAAATGCAAAGGTCCTCGTAATTCATCCCCTCAATACCTTTGTTTCCTTCAACACCATGGACTCGGTTAGTCAACTTCTTGAGTTCTGCGGTCAGGTTCCTGATGAGAGAGTCTTTATCATCAGACTCAGGTGTGCTTGAGATTGGTTGAGTATAGTAAGGTATGGTTTCCATGTATATGGGGGTGTTGTGGAGAGGAAAATTTGTGTGGCTCAGGGATGAGCAATGGAGGGTTATTAGAAGTGTGGCATGTGTTACAATGTTGAGTATGAATGAGTTGTTTTTGTGTTTGTGGGGTGTTATATGGAGGTGCGGGATTCTGGGTGTTGGGAATGTTGATATTGGGAGTGGTTAGGGAAAATGACAAGTTTGTCAGGTTCCGAACTTAATCCAGTTCTTCTCAAAACTTCACTAACTTCTACTCAAGTTGGGCAGCACTTTCCTTGGAGATCTAGCTACCCTGAGTAACCTCTGTTCGTTCATCCGAGTTCTCCTTTCTGATGTTGTTCAAGTCTTCCATTTTATCCATTTTCTTATTTTTTATAGGACTTGGAGGAGGAGGAGGTGGAGGGCCCTTGGATCTCGTACAGTATGATGATGATGCCACAGTGCACAAACTAACCGTTGGGAAGGGAAATAAAAATAAAAATAAAAGAAAAATAAAAAAGCAATAAGTTAGTGTGGGTTATGAAAAGAAAATGTTGCAATATTTAAACATATTGTGCACGAATATAAATCGTGTCCTAATTTGGGTGCCTCGTGGTGCCCGAGATCGGCCTAGCGACAAATAGTTTTGGAGAACTTATAATGCTAAATGTCTCATTTTATTGATAAAAATAAGACGAATCCCAAAACGACACTAAATAGCGGAAAGTAAAATATCACTAATGACCAATGGCCTTATTAAATTAAAAGCGAAAAGAAAAGACTCCTAACTACTTGGTCTGGGAAAGAACTTCCCCAAACTTGGCATCTTTATCCCCATCGAACAGTTTCACCAGCTTGCACAATCCTAGTAGCAAATAAGCTCGGGCCAGATGTCCGCCCGTATTTCCCTCAACGTTTTGACAGTCTTCAATCCTTTTGATGAACTTTCCTTATAGCTCCACTAGACCCCGCTCAAAATACCCCAGTCTTTTGTTGGCGCTTTACAGCCATATCTTTCCACTATTTAATCAACTCCTGATGGGCTTCTTGTACCTCCTAGTGCTAGTTTTCACCTTCTCAAATTCTCTTGCACAGTTGGTTGTACTTAACCCGTCTTTCAGCCTTTTTAGCGATGACACTATGACCTCGAATGAACCCGGGCTAACCCAAACCATTATAATTTTCTTCCAACCAACTCTAACAGTATGGTGCACAGCCGGCGTGATACCTTTCTGGCTCAATAGAGTCTTTCCCCAAGATTATTTTGCAGTGCCACATGTGCTGAACTTGGAACTTGTAAGGGCTATCATCATCCTGGAAGTCATCCCTAAAGTGAATCATCTTGTCGACCCTTCGTATGACTTGCTTTCTTCTTGCCTACCTCATGACACGGAGAGGGACATAGGAATAAGTTCCCTTCAGACCAATGAGTATGAGAAATGGTGCATCTCGGGATCGAACAATGAATTCTTCCGTAGGGAACCACTCAAACATCCATTGAACCTGGTCTTCTTTCATATTTTCAAATAACTATACCCATCCTCCAGCATCCTCTGGATGAGCGAACATGTTAGGCAAATAATTAATTCGCCTTGGCTGATGGAAGGCGATGTGATCATCCCAGTCTCTGCAAAGAATCTCTGGCCGATACTCACCCTTTTGGAGTTGCTCCATGAGCCAGAGCTGGAGTAATGGATTGCAACCCTCAAAATGATTGGCCCCTCATTGACAGTTCTTTGGGGATCAGTATATATCAGCAAAGATCATAGGTACTAAGCTGAAAGGCTGCCCGCCAATTCCTTCCATCAAAGTCTTGGTGACCATGACCAGTCTGGTATGGATCCATGCCTTCTTCATGGGGAACACTCATTCCCAAAAAGTAGAACATAAAGACGAAGACCCTCCTATGGATATGCCCTAATGAGGTAAGGGAAAATTCATCTGGGTAAGTGCGGTATGACTTGCTATGGCCGTACCTCTCATACAGATAGTCGAATGGAATGTAAGAGTCCTTCAAATAGGTTAAATCTTGGTTTTTCTTTAGTCCCATCATCTTGAGGAAACCCCTACCCTTGCGATTTTCTGGCATAATCAAACCTGAATCTCCCAAGGAATACCAGCTAACCATCCTATTTCCTCGAGCAAAGGAGTCATTTCAAAGTCCCCGAAGTGGAACATGGATCTGTCACTATCCCATAATAGAATTGCAGCCTCTATAATTTTGTTGTCAGGCTGGATCTCTAGAAGAAAGGCAAATTCCCTAAATACTTGCGGGCGAGTGTCTGATCACTAGAGTGAAGGTCTTTCTACCAACTTAGCAGCATTGGGTGAATGTTGGTTACCATGCCAAATCTGGAGACTTCGTACCTCATTTTCTGCAAAATAAAGTGTTAGGCCCTTACCCCACCGGACTCAACTATTTAAACCAATAATTGGCATAAAAAGCATTTAGTTCTCCAAATAAATGCACAAAATATGGTTGTGTCCGTTTGGGTTTCAAGAAAACCCGATGGACTTTGGAAAAGGCTATCTTAATGAGTCATTATATGGACAACATAACTGACTCGTCTAGGTTTGACCATGATGCTTGCACAGATAAACGGAGTAAGGTTTCTATGGGGGTATTAGACTGGTACCCTTGAGCGCACAACTCAAGAGGGAAAGACGTGGAACCTTTGACTGCACCGCTGATCGACCGGTTTTACCGTAATTACGCCTTTGCAAAATTTAGAGGATGATATTATTGGAAGAGTGCAACCACTCATTATAAGCATTGCTATGGTATTTGTTCGCATGAGTGGAATATGATGTTGAAGATGTAATTACAAGAATAAAACAAGTTGTCATGTATTTGCACGTTCATATGATAATGATTACAATAATTGCTTGTAATTACAATAGTATTGAAGTAAAGCAATAAAAGAAAGAGTTAAAGAAAAGAAATAAAGAACCAAGTCAGTTCGAAGTTGAAGGAGATAAAGACATTTAATCAAGTCAATAAAAAAGCAGTGAAGTCACAAATAACATGCAATGGTAAAAGCATAAAGATTCCCCAGCCGAGTCGCCATGCTATATCGCCCCTCTTTTTCTCGAAATCAGGCTTCACATGTGACAACACTTTTAATTGTATATTAAAAGAGAAGAGTCACCACCTAACGATTTTTAAGGTACTTTAGGGAGCCTATTTGCAAATAACTCTGTTTGACTAGTCAATGTCACCAAAAATCGAGTAAGGGCTCAAATTACCTCAAAAAAATGTGTTAGGCACTCTTCGAGGTCCACAATTATGGTTCCCGGCCGAATTCTAGAATACGTGGGATTATTGGGTTAAGCTAAAGTAATATAAATATATACACAAACCAATTTAATTCTTATCCTAAGTAAAATAATAAATTAATTGTGCAAAACTGTTATCGTACTAAGAGGGCTCGGTATTTTAAATATGTGATGTTACTACCAGTTATAAAAGAAATACTTACAAAAGAAAGGTTTCACCGACGTGTGAAACTAAGTACAATATGTATTACAGAATACCAGTGCCAGTTAAAGAAAAAAAACCAAACAACAACAACAACGACGACGACGATGATGACCCAGAAAAATTCCACTAGTGGGTTCTGGGGAGGGTAGTGTGTACGCAGACCTTACCTCTAACCCGAAGGAGTAGAGAGACTGTTTTCAAAAGACTCTCGGCTCAAGAAGACAAAAAGACAAAGGAAGACAATATTAGTAATACCATAGAAATAATATATATATATATATATATATATATATGAAAAATAGAAATAACATGAAAATAAAAGGATGATATAAAGCAAAGCAAAAATTGTATCCCTACCAAACTAGTCTCCCAAAGTCATGACATAAGGCAAAACTCAACTACCTCCTAGCCTATAACCCTAATACTCGACCTCCACGTGTTCCTATCAAGTGACATGTCCTTGGAAATCTGGAGCATCGCCATATCCAGCCTAATCAGCTCCCCCCCAATACTTCTTGGGCCGCCCTTTATCTCTTCTCGAGCCCTCCACGACCAGGCGTTCGCACCTTCTTACCGGAGAATCTAGGCTTCTTCTCTGAACGTGCCCAAACCACCTGAGCCTTGCTTCCTGTATCTTGTCACCAATGGAAGCCACGCCCACTTTCTCCCTAATAACATCATTCCTGATCTTATCCATCCTTCTATGCCCGCACATCCACCTTAACATCCTCATTTCTGCTACCTTCATCTTGTGGATATGTGATTTTTCAACCGGCTAACACTCAGACCTATACATCATGGCCGGGCCTGACCACCGCTTTATAGAACTTACCTTTGAGAATCAGTAGCACTCTTCTGTGACACAATACTCCAGATTTTAACCTCGACTTCATCCATCCTACCTCGATACAATGCATAACATCATCATCAATCTCCCCTCCCCCATGGATAACTGACCCAAGGTACTTGAAGCTATCTCTACTCGGGATGACCTGTGATTCAAGCCTCACATCCACGTCCACTTCACTCTGCTCAGTGTTGAACTTACACTCTAGGTATTCCGTCTTTGTCCTGCTAAGCTTGAAACCCTTAGATTCAAGAGTTTGTCTCCAAACTCCAGCCTCTCGTTAAAACCGGTTCGTGATTCATCAATCAGAACTATGTCATTGGCAAATAGTATGCACCATGTCACATCCCCTTGAATGTGATGTGTTAACGCGTTTATCACCAGGGCGAAAAGGAACGGACTGAGTGCAAAACCTTGGTGTAACCCCATAACAACTGAAAAATCCTCAGAGTCACCTCCTACTGTCCTAACCTGAGTCTTTTCCCCATCATACATGTCCTTAATCGCCATAATGTAGGGAACTGACACGCCTTTCGCCTTCAAGCTTCTCCAAAGAACTTCTCTAGGGGCCTTGTCATACGCTTTTTCTAGGTCATAAACACCATGTGCATATCTCTCTTTCTATCCCTGTGCTGTTCAACCAACCAACCTTCTAACAAGGTGTAATGCTTCTGTAGTAGAACGACCCAGCATGAAACCAAATTGGTTGTCGGAGATGGATACCACCACACTCAACCTTGCTTCAACCACTCTCTCCCACACTTTCATAGTATGGCTCAGTAATTGATACCCCTATAATTGTTACAATTATGGATTTTACCTTTGTTCTTATACACTGGAACCATCGTACTACACCTCCACTCATCCGGCATCTTCTTCACCTTAAAAATAACATTCAACAACCTCGTCAACCACTCCAACCCTGTTCTCCCCACACACTTCCACAATTCTACCGTGATCTCATCAGGCATGATCCTTTGCCCCTGCTCATCCTACTCATAGCTCTCACAACCTCCTTAACATTGATGCGCCTCCAGTACCCAAAGTCACAGCGACTCTGGAAATATTCCAAATCACTGAGCACAATATCCCGATCCTTTCTGGGACTCATCCATCAATACTCTACCATCGTCGTCCTTGATGCATCTGACTTGGTCTAAATTACGGGCTTTCCTCTCCATCAGCTTGGCCAGCCTAAATAACTTATTTTCTCCTCCTTTCTCCCCTAGTTCCTCGTACATACGACTATAGGATGCAGTCTTAGCCTCTGTGATCGCCCACTTCGCTTCCTTCCTATCTATCTTATACCTCTCCACAAAACCAACGTAGAATGAATATGATTTGACAAAAAATTATGCAATCACTTAGTCAGTATGAACTACGTAGGAGAAATCTATTAGTTAGGGGGTCGTAACTCTTAGAATTAGAAATTGCTCAAAAAAGACTCACAAAGACAATGTTATTTTTATTGTAAGGCAAGATCTAGTCATTCATGACATTATGAACTAGATGCTGACCAAATTTTAAAACCACACGTACAAGAGCGCATACCTAGAATGTCACTCCTAAAAAACAAGTTCTATGGCAACCACGACACATAAGCAAGCAGATAAAGTTAATAAGCTAATGTACACCTAGTTCAGGCAGGGATATAGACTTAAGAGTGTCAAATAAACAATTATGATATATAAAGTAAGAGTAAAGGAAACCAGACACTAACCTTTAGTCACAAAAAGCTAAAGGAAATCATAAATGACTTAATGCTCAATTTGAAATACCATCTATTAGTGCATTCACTAGTAAGCGAGCAAGCCATCAGAGGTTCATGGTAGACTTCATTCTTCGTGGAGAAGTTGGCTCCGACAAATGTCCATGGCAGTTGCAGCTCAGACACAAGAAAATATTTATTAGGTAAAAATGTGCGCAACCTTAAAGGCGTGGCATGTGACAATTATTAGTCACATGTCGTTGTCCTTGACGGCGACTTAAATGTGAGGTCAAAAATTAACACATAAGCAAGTAGAGTAAGTAATTTTGACTACCCGATCAAAACAAGGCTAACGCGCAATAAGTTATATTTTATTCTATTAAAATAAATACTTAGTCAAGTAAAGCATGCTGACATTTAGCAAATATTGCAACAAGTTCATATAGTAAATCAAATAATCATCAAAAGAAAGACCGGCCTAGTCATTTAAACAAAAATCAAACATTTAAGGACTTGACCTCTTAGTCCTTTAACCTCCCACATATTATCGATTAACTTGGGGGAGGTATACACATAATGGGTTAGCAAATTAATATTCATAAGCTAGTTCAAACAATTAAAGAAAAATAACAACACAATGCTACGACCATTTCATTTTAAATGACATATTCATTTGCATCTCATACATTTCCATCCAGTTAGACAAGAACATGATGCCCTCTCACACTTTGTTTAAAGAAGATGAGAGACATTACCAGTAATCAAGCTATTACAAACAATTCAGTCATAATGCGAAAGTGAAGAAATATTAGTTGCTCTTCCACTAACTCACGTACTCATAATTCTTTTAGAGAAACATGAGCAGATTCCAAGAAGTTAAATAAAAATTTACATCTAAAACTTTACATATATATATATATAGACACTTTTCAAATGTAATATATGTATAGGTCAAAATATGACCCCGAGATAATTAATGAGATTAATTATATCTTAAGCTAATTCTTAGTTAATAAGTGATATGACCACTTATTAATCACGATACCCGATTATCAGCCGACTCGATCAATAAGGCTATGACCTATCCGCCATCGTAAGGACGGAACCTCAGTATAGTCACGACCCTCCATTGCCAGCTCATACAGCTTATAACTATAAATACTAAGAGAAAGAACCGTAGAAGGGGGGTTGCTTCTCTTCATCACTACCCTCAAGAAAAGAGAGAACATGATTGTAAGACTCTGAACCCCTCCATGGAGAGGCAGACCGAATCACTCATATCAATAAAAACTCTCTATACATTTCTCCTTAATGAATAATACTCGCTTCTTATTCTTTCTTTTGGTCCCTTGATTTATTACGATCTGCTATGATTGGCCCTTAAATTATTTTGATTGTCTTATGCTTGTAAAGTATGTGATAACTTTGAGCAAAATAATTTGGCGCCGTCTGTGGGAATTTCATAGCAAAAATCGCGTAGTTCTTCCCCGGACCAAAAGGAAAGAAACACCAAAGAACAACCCAGCTCGAACAAGCTAAAGCGGCATATCGGACAAAGGGAACTCGAAGATATCGAATTGAGACCCGACTGCTCTGACACTCCTCTATCGGATAGTGAGAGCAAGAAAAAGAAGCAGTCCCCCACCCTCTTTTGAGGGTGGATCTTTGTAAGGCATCTCCCGCATCTCTGATACGGGATCCAGCCGGAAATCGGCATGAAGGTACCTCAAACCGAGAGTCACCTCAGACCAGCCTACATACATCGCTTGGAAAGACAGCATATGAGCCGCTCAAGATCTCTACTCAATACTAAGCTTCAGTCCTCAACCACCGACATAACGAAATCCAGGCTATATGCCTTCGACAATAGGTTAAACCACGGTTGAACTGGGACTCAGGCTATGCGCCTTCGCCATCAAATTAATCAAGGTTCAACCACGGTTGAACTAGGACTCATGCCATGCGCCTTCGCCATCAAATTTATCAAGGTTCAACCATGGTTGAACTGGGACTCAGGCTATGTGCATTCGCCATCAAATTTATCAAGGTTCGACTACGGTTGAACCGTGACTCAGGCTATGCGCCTGCGACATCAAATTTATCAAGGATCAACAACTGTTGAACTGGGACTCAGGCTATGCGCCTTCGCCATCAAATTTATAAAGGTTCGAGTACGGTTGAATTGGGACTCAGTCAATGCGCCTTCTCCATCAAAATAAAATGTTCAACTACAAGTAGAACCGAGACTCAGGCTATGCGCCTTCGCCATCAAAAATAAAAAGTTCAACTACAAGTTGAACCGGGACTCAGGCCATTGGCCTTCGCTATCAAATTTATCAAGGTTCGACTACGATTGAACTGGGACTCAGGCTATGTACCTTCGACATCAAATTTATCAAGGTTCTACTACGGTTGAACCGGGACTCAGGCTATGCGCCTACGATATCAAATTTATGAATGTTTAACCATGGTTGAACTGGGACTCAGGCTATGCGCCTTCGCCGTCAAATTTATCAAGGTTCTAGTACGGTTGAACCGGGACTCAGGCTATGTGCCTTCCCCATCAAAAATAAAAAGTTCAACTACAAGTTGAACCGGTACTCAAGATATGCGCTTTCGCCATCAAATTTATCAAGAATCAACTATGGTTGAACTGGAACTCACGCTATGCGCCTTCACCATCAAATTTATCAAGGTTCAACTACGGTTGAATCAGGACTCAGGCTATGCGCCTTTGCCATCAAAGTTATCAAGGTTCAACCACGGTTGATCCGGAACTCAGGCTATGCGCCTTTACCATCAAATTTATCAAGGTTCAACCACGGTTGAACTAGGACTCAGGCCACGCGCCTTCGCCATCAAATTTATCAAGGTTCAACCACGGTTGAACTGGGACTCAAGCTATGCGCCTTCGCCATCAAATTTATCAATGTTCAACTATGGTTGAATCGGGACTTAGGCTATGCGCCTTCGCCATCAAAAACAAAAAGTTCAATTACAAGTTGAACCGGGACTCAGGCTATGCGCCTTCGACATCAAATTTATCAAGGTTCAACCACGGTTGAACTCGGACTCAGGCTATGCGCCTTTGCCATAAAATTTATCCAAGTTCAACTACGGTCGAACCGGGACTCAGGTTATGCGCCTTCGCCATCAAAAATAACAAGTTCAAGTACAAGTTGAACCAAGACTCAGGCCACGCTTCTACGACAACAAATCCAACGAGCGAGACCTCGCATGAGCCAGGCTAGATGCCTTCGCCGTTGGACCTAACGACTCAGGCCAAACGCTAATATCACCAAACTTGACAAAACCCGGCCCATGGCAAATAGGGGCGCAGGCCCACCACCCTCGCCATTCAAGTAAGTACTCCCAACTTGAACTACAATGGGGACCTTGCAGTGTTCGGCACCGTTCAAACTACAAGGCCGCCATTTTTGCCATCACAGTCGGTAGTTCGATCGCGCCCGAACTGGGAATAAGGCTAAGTGCCGCTATCTCCAAATAACAGCTACAACTTGTCTGCACTGAGACAAAGTAGCAAGAGTGTTGACAACCAAAAGTCAACACACTTACCAGAGTCGTACCTTGAGGCAAATCACCCCTCGAACACATGCAATAGAAAAATCTAAAGAATGGAAAACATAAAATAAGCACAAGACTAGCAATGAAAAAATTAAGATTGCATATATACTTACAAAGTCATGCATGGGCAACGCCCGCTTACACTCGGCCAAGGCCAGCCAGTACGAAGAAAAAAAAATCTAAATACCAAACGACGAATGAAATAAAAAAAAAGTACATCAAAGCTTTTCACTCGGCGTCACCCGAGACACCATCATCACCCCCACGGGGCCAAAACCACAATCAATACGGGCTTCACGAGCCCTTTGATGGGCTGCCTCAAAAGCAGCTTTGGGCACGATGCCGGCCTCTCACGGGTTCATATAAACATCTCATTGGGCCTCGAAAAATGTCCACAGCTCATGAGCCTGGTTGGAAGAGCCAATCTGGTCCCTTAGGCACTGATTCTATCCCTCCAAGGCCGTGATCCGATACGACATGGCTTGGGCATCCCGCTCATAGACACCGATGCAGTCCTCTAGCTCCACCTCTCTGAAGGCCACAGCAGCTCTCTCCGACTCCAGCCCCCTTTCATGAACGCGGATCGCCACCTCCAGTGCCATAACCCTCGACGAGGCACCCTTTCTTGTAGCCCCAAAACGGCTACCTCATTCTACAGTGAAACCACCTTCCTGTTCAAGGTCTTAGGGCATTCGCAACAATAGCCTGACTCTGGCACTCCCTCTCTGCTGCAGCACTCCTTTCGGCCTCTATCTCCTTGTCTTTTTGACGAAGCTGCTCCTCGAGGGCATGTATCCTATCAAGTGCTTGCTGCATTTGAAGCTCTAACCTCGCCAACTACTCGACCAAGTCCCGGCTACGGGGGTCGTTCCCCAGGCGCTCGCATATCTCGCGGCACAGGTCCCGGTAGCGGCGGTACTTCTCCAACGTCCGTGAAAACATCTCTCTACAGATGTTGGCTCGACGGATGCTCTCCACCTCCAACAGATAAGACTGCAAAGCAAAGATAAAGATTAAAGTAAAAACAAAATAAGGCAAGAAGAAAGTAGTAGAAGGTCATCATAAGTACCTTCAGGCACATCGCGACCACATTGTTTATCAACCCGACATTCGTATCTTCCGTCAACGATCCATTTTCTGCCTCCGAGCATAACATCTCAAACAACGGCACCAAGTCGTCCCCTTGAGGCAGCAAGTTCTGCTCCATAGGAATCTCGAAGTAGCAGAATCGCCCCTCTGCGTGTACTATCGAGTGGGTAAAGCTGTCATGGAAAAAACGGACGTCCTCTGGTTCCAATTCAGACTCAAACCCATCTTCACCTCCTTCAGTGCCCCTTCCGCCTTCCTCCGCAGGTGCAGAAGGAGCGCTCGATTCCCCGATAAAAAAAAAGCCGTTGAGGAGCTACCTCCTACCTCAATGGAGGGAACAATCAATTGAGTCACCGAAGCGACAATATCATCATGGCTTGAGCAAACCGAGGCAACCCCCACTGTTTGTCCGCCCTCAAGGGCGGGCGCCGCAACCTCGCGCCTCTCCGCAAATGATGGGGAAGAATCTAAATTGATCACCACTGGAGGGGCCGGCGTGAAGGAAACCCTCCTCCTAACTAGCGGCCTTTCCTCTTCCTCCTCCTTATGTGAGGGTGACTCCGCCCTGGGACGCACCACCCCCGACGGCCCTTCAGTCCAAAGTACGGTCCGTGTTGGGGAAGGTATTGCTGAAGATTCAACCGACGACGCCCTCGGCACTATGCGCGTTATTGGCGCTGCAAAACGAGCAGTTTCATCCGACCGACGGAAGGTTAGCTATGGAGCCCTGGCACGGCTTGCCCTCCCTGATAATGGAAAAACATAAGATCAGTAAATGGAGTTGGAAACAAGAACGAAATAGAAGCATAAGACGAATCCTCACCAGTTGCAGGCCTACGGCCATGCCTCTCCTAGAAAGATGCCACGTGCGTATTCCCGCTGTATGCGGAAGCACGGCCTCGACGTATTCACATATACCAGGCAGCAGAGCCAACGACGTCCTATCTGCTACAAAATCAACACAAAATGCTTACGGGCATGAGACATAGAGAAGAATGAAAAAGTGAATTCGACGATTAAAGAAAACTTATGCACATGGTTCCAAGACTCTGGGAACCCAGGCAAGGACAACACCAAATGATTGGTTCTGATATAGAAGAAGTGCTCGAAAGGGCGAGGGTCGACCACGTCATCCAGTTCTTCGACCAGGCCCCTCGACCCACGAGGGCTTGCCTGAATCATCGTGCCACGGGTCTTTTGGGGGGCGTATAGGCAAAGTACGTGTTGCAGTGTGACCTCTCTGCCGGCCAGCTCCGCATACTTGATGAACATAACAAGCAGCTTATAGAGAGGAGTAAGCTGGCCAGGGCATACGCCATAGTAGCAGCAAAAATCCACTATTAACATTGGAACCGGGAGCTTAAATCCCAACTCGAAGGGGTAGGCATAGAAGACGCAATACCCCCTGCGGTCGGTATGGACCCTCTCCATGCTTCTAGCTAAAACAATGTTGGCATAGCCGTCAACGCCCCATTTTTCCCGAAGTTGGTCCATTCTAACTTCCCCCATTAGAGGGGCTTCATCCACTGGATCTTCCCCACCGTCGGCAGTGAAGTCAGTCGTCGGGCCTCCAAGCAGAGTTAGAATCTCGTCAGCCGACGGAATACCTTCGATGTCCACCGGTTCAGCACCTCTTACCATCGGCTATGGCCTTTCAGCCACCGGAGGGTTAACCAGAATATTTGTCATAGGAATGTTTTTGTTTTCTGCTTGCCATTGCTGATTAGAAAATGAAAAAAGAGCAGGATTCGACGGAAATATGGGGATTGTAATGAACGAAGAACAACTACGAAAATGAACTAGCAAGAGAGCGAGCTTTATCAGAGATCTTACTCAGACAAATGACGAAAAGATGAGAAATAAATACCTCAACCCTTATTTATAGGCAACAAAGGCAGCTTTCACGTATTCCAAAAGCCATCATTAACTACATGACCAACTGCAAAACGGATCGGTTCCACATAAACGTGCGTCATTATAACAGACTCCACGAAGCGGCTTTTAAGTCACCAATCAACGTTTCCCTTCCAAAACGGTTGGAACGACCTATGAACATTGAGGCAACGTCCTCTGCACCTCCAAAACTTCGATCGTCACCAATCACATACCAAGCGTGCCCATGCTCCGTCGTCCACGCAACATATAATTCGTCCACCAAGGACGACGTTTAAACCCTCAAAACAAACAAAAATTCAAACGCAATGTAAACGGCTAAGGCCTTGCACAATATTAAGGCTATGACCATCTCAATGTATAAATGATTACGGCCGTCCCCAATGCGTAAGCAACCAAGGCCATCGACACGAAATGTCTAAGGTCATCAATTTCAACGGCATAATCTCCCACATATAAATGGCTACGGCCATTTTGGCCCCAACCGAAGCTGCATTCAGTGAAGTCCGCTCATCGAGCTCGGTCGAGGCACGACCTCAATAAGTGGAGGGACTAACTGTATGGGTCAGAATATGACCCCGAGATAATTAATGAGATTAATTATATCTTAAGGTGATTCTTAGTTAACAAGTGGTATGACCAATTATTAATCACAATACCCGACTATCTGCTGACTCGATCAATAAGGCTACGCCCTACCCGCCATCGTAAGGACGTAACCTCAGCATAGTCACGACCCTCAAATTATTTTGATTATTTTATCCTTGTAAAGCATGTGATAACTTTGAGCAAAACAGTACCAAAATCTTAAAAGGAAGCACAAATACATGAAGCAAGCAATGCAAACAAGTGTGGAACCAACAAAGCAACTAATTACACCATCGCCAGCCCCCATATGGAAATTCAGTAGGATATACTCCTTCCGTTTCATATTGTTTGAGATAGTTTGACTAGGCACGAAGTTTAAGAAAAAGAAGAAGTCTTTTAAAACTTGTGGTCTTAAAAGATTAAACAGGTAAAAGGTTTGTGGGGTCATACCATTCGTGTGGCTAGAAAACTTCTCACTATAGGCAAAAAGGGTAAAATGAAGAATTTAAAGTTGAATTATTTCTAAATTTAGAAATGTGTCATTTATTTTGGAACATGCTAAAAAGGAAAGTACCTCAAACAATATGAAACGGAGGGAGTACATATATTCATGACAAGAACCTCTTTCAGATTCGAACCAACTAAAAATCGGTAATGGCGACGGAAACATGCATGATATCGAGTGTGGGAGGGAGCAATCTTAACTTTGAAGCGTGATAAAGAACATAGAAGGCCAACAATATGAACCGTTTCTGAAATCCCCGATATAGCGACAGCAGCGACGAGGCCGAAAATAGTGAAATAAAAACTAAGACGCAGTTTATAGTACTGTGAATAAAGTAAAGAAGATGTAGACGTCGCCGTGATTGTAAACGCTGGTTGCATCGATGTCAACAGTGATGAGGAGTCGAAAATTTGGAATATGAAGGTTTTCTCACACTAGGGTGTAGAAAACACGATAAAAGAGAAGTAAGAATTGGTAGTTATTGATGAAGAGGAGGTGGCGGGCTTTAGAGATGCAATGGAGTGAAGAAAACTCTTATATGTACATGGAGAAGATAAAAAAAGAATGTCCCCTATATGTCCATAATAACAAGGTATTTATAGCTAAGGAATTATTTATCCTCTAAGCTACAAAGACAAATTAAGGCTACAGATTTTTGTAAAGAAAATATTTGACGGAATCAATTAGGAAGAATCAAAGGTCACAACTTTGGAACAACAATAACAATTCAGTATATTTTTACAAATGGAGTTTGAAAAGGGTAATATAAAGAGGTCGCAACTTTGGAAAGAAAGAGATTTGATCTATATATACAAGTGTAAGACACTACTTGTATTAGGCGTAAAATGAAGCCGAGGGAATCATGGGATTTGATTTTGTGTTAGGCGTAAAAAATAAAAAGACACTACTTGTTATGGAAATAAAATAACCGGTGCTTTGCAAAAAATGAGAGTTTCATGGAAAAGATTTTATGGGATTTGTTAAATATGTGAAAAAATTACTTGTGAGATTATCCTCCAATAATAGAGAATTCATCCGTTGGTCTCCTTCTTGTAGGGGTGTGCATTCGAATCGGTTTATCGATAAATCGAATCGATTATTTGTTATCGAAATCGAAAAAATCAAAATCGAAAAAATCGAAACCTTATTGAAACGATAACGATAAGCATATGTACAAATCGATAGTCGATAAGTAATTATCGATAAGGGTCAAAATCGAATCGATAAATCGAATGCACACCCCTAGACTGTAGACATTTGTAAAATAAGTAATTACCTATTTGTGTAGATTAATATAACATACAAAATGTATATATCCGCTACTATTTTGAAAGCGGCTATACAATATCATTTTTCGTAATCTATACCCTTTCCTTTACCCTAAGTCCCTTACCCTACTATTTCCTCTACCACATTTAAGGAATGATAAAGATCAAGGGAATGAAGTTCAAATTAATGGAAAACAAAATTAGCCGTGATGATGTATTTTGTTTTGTTTTATTTTTTTATACTGTTGGAGTGTTGGTGGCATACATTTGATCCCTTACTTTAGTTTTGTTGCATGTGCTTGTTGATACAATTTTTATGTTATAAATGGTGTTCGTCTTATTTTAGCTTCTATTTGTCCATATAAATTAGGCGCGTTTATAGCGATATACTTTTCGTGGAATCCCACAAATTTTCTTATTGGTGTAATCGATAACCGAATCGATAAGCCCCCAAAATCGATAAATCGAAATCGAAAAAATCGAAACCTTATTGAAACGATAACGATAAGCATATGTACAAATCGATAATCGATAAGTAATTATCGATAAGGGTCAAAATCGAATCGGTAAATCGACTGCACACCCCTACCTTCTTGTTATTACCTTTTGGCTTCATATTTTGATTATTAGATCTTAAAAATAATGCCAGCGCTATATGACAAAAATACTTGAATTATCAAGTGCAATAAAGTACTAACTATCAAATAAGGTAAGTAGATATAAATTACATGATATTAGTGTAAAGTAAATCATTAAATTCAGATTATGCATAATTTGCTACAACTTAAATAGTAACATGTTGCAAATAAGATAATGCTTAAATAAATATATTAAGACATAATAAAACTTTAAAATGAGAGGAAATGCAAGAGTGTAATATTCTAATAATAATAATAATAATAATAGTAACAGCAACAACAACAACACAACAAGAATAGTAATAGTATTAGTTAGAATAACAATAACAATAATAATAATAATTTAAAAATAAACTTTGTATTGTGATAAAAATAGGTAAAAATATCATATTTAACATTTACAAAAATAGAAGCTCAAAGGAATAAATTCGATAGGAGGAGGGACAAAATTGGGTGTCAACACTTGCCCTCTTTGATCGAGAATGATAAAAGAGTTGTCGGGCAAAGAAATTGACGTAGTAGCCAATTTTGTCCGACTAGTGAGATAGTTATGTAAGAATAAAGGGAATAAGAGTTTTGAAAAATATTATGGCCGAGCTCTGATTTCTGAGCTGCATACATATCTCGGGCTTTACGAGAATCTGACCATGTGTAGTTCTGGATTAGGAAGGACATTAATCCCTAAAAATTTGCCTCAGTATTGAATTATGATGATACTGGATATTATGATCGTATAAAAATAGAAGGGTGTATGGTGAAAAATAGGATTGGGAAGTAATGTGATTCTACGTAAGGTAAAGATGATTGCAAAAATTGAGAAAGTAGATGTACGCGGTGAAAATGAATATTATGAAGAGGATATATACACATTTTATACTTGAAGAGAATGTTAATTCTAGAAAGTTACTCCGGTGTCAGATGGCGTTGACGTTGGAATTGAGTAAAAATAAAAAATGGAAAGATATTGGATGCGAAAATTGCCCCAGTTTGATAATAAGAACTTGTTATGATATTTTGTGTTTTTCTTGTACTTGCAAACTTCGAAGTATTGCTATAAATGATAATTAGTACGTAAGCACATATAAAAATTAATCGGATGAATGTAATTTACGGAAAAGATTTAAAATGATACAAATTTCCTTTACACCATGGATGTTGCTTGCGGACGATGAAAATAATGATGCCCTTGAGCTATAATGTCTTGGGCTATGGAGCGTAAAGTAAAGGATTCTTGGGCACTGAAATGGTGTTCTTACGCCATGGAGATGATGCCTTCGAACTATGACGTCTTTGAATAATGATGTGCAAAAGATTAAAAGGAGTCCTCGGGCCATGGCATGGCGTTCTCGGGCTATAAAAATAGTGCCTCCAAATAATGACGCCTTCGAACAATTTGGCAATATTTCAGCCCATGAGATGCAGCTTTTGGCGATCTTTCAGCCTATGCAATGCAAGAGGTGGCAATCATTCAGCCATGCAAATGTAAATAAGGTGGTGATCTTTCAACCATACAAGTGGAGGTAGAGCTTAACCTCGGAAGGCAGAATGGTAGCCTTATGCAATGCAAAATGCAGATGGAGGTAGTAACCTCGGAAGGCAGAATGGTAGCCTTATGCAATGCAAGAATGCAGATGGAGGTAGAGCTTAACCTCGGAAGGCAGAATAGTAGCCTCATGCAATGCAAAAAATACAGATGGAGGTAAACCTTAACCTCAGAATGCAGAATGATAGCCTTATGCAATGCAGAAAATGCAGATGGAGACAACGTTTAGTCTCGGAAGGCAGAATAGTAGCCTTATACATGTAATAGAGGCAAAGTCTAGCCTCATGCGAAGAATGGAGGTAGAGCTTAGCCTTGTGTAAATAAGAGAAAGCAATTTTTAGCCTTTTGAAGATGAAGACTTTGCGCTTTATGGTATATGGACCTATGTAGGCGGTGATCTTCGTGCTTTGCAGTGTATGTCTGTTGAAAAATTCTTAACGTTGTTGTACATATCATTTCTTTTTGAAGACTCTGATGATACTATCCTAAATTTTGAGGAAACTTCCTCAAAATTTTTTCCCCAATTTTGTTTTGAAGGGAAATAGAGTTTTTATAATAATGAGACCGAACCAAATAATGGGTTACATACGTATCCCTTTTAAACAGAAATCAAATAAAAACATAGATCGTATTTGAAGCATATAGAATCGCTAGAGAGTGCAAAATTTATGTAGTCAAGTAGTCCCCTGTTGAAAGTTCAGGTGGATGCTCCAAAGGAATTGAGTGTGACTAGAAGATCGTCCTTAGAAATAAAAATTTTAGAAGAGTATGACAGGTGGGTGGGTGGAGATTGGTAGATTAACACGGATTGCTTGAGCCGTTTTGACCATTGAGACTGTAGTTCTTGAAAAGGTCTCTATGATTCAACAGCTACGTGGAGATTATTACTAACACTTGTGAGAGTAGTTTAGAATTGAGCAAATAAAGTACCAGAAGCAAACACAAGGGTCTAACATACTTGGATTTCAAGTCTTACGGCTTGGATGTAAAAGGCGCAAGATGAGCAAGACATAAGAATGTAATGTATGAACACGATTAGGCCACATTTGGCTGCGAAGACAGAATTGAATTAATTGGATAGAGGGAAGATTGATGTCCTGTCTTTTAAGAGTCGCCATGATGTCTATGCCCCTTTTTCTAAGAGTCAAATTCGGGTTTATGTATTTTGGGAGGACAACTCTATTCCCTTTCGAGAATTGGATTTTGGAGTTGGAGAGTCGCCACCTAATGACTATCGTGCATTTGGACACTTTATGAAGTGTTTGAATTGAAAAAACCAGAATTCGGGTAATGGTTAGAAATTATCTCAAGGGGAAGGTGTTATGTACCCCTTAAGATCCACAAGTGTGGTTCTCGGCCACGTTACAATTGTGACTTTGCATAAACACATAAGCAATTAAAACTCAAATAAGGATTTTCATACAACATTGCAATAAGTTGAAAACCTGTGAAGATAAGTAGAGAGAGGACGATTTTATGAAAAAGATATAAAGAAAATATGAAAGCAAGTAAAGGAAGAGGGGTCCTAGGTTTACGATTAATTTAGATTACGTCAATGCAATATCCATCAATCACTCCTCAGAACTAAGCATGCATTCCTACCCAATTTCACTTTAACCCCGATTATTCATTACAAATTATTACAAACCGGGATAACTAAAATACAGTAATAAAAAATAAAATAAGAAGTTATTCTATAGGGAGCCTTCAACCAGGCTCAATCTTCCAACCTCACTTCTTTCGAGTTTCACAACCATAGTCTGGGTGCGACAAAGCTCCCTAAGGCCCCATTTGGTCCCTGGCCAATACCAGCACCCAAATATTTACCAAAATGTTGAACAAGTGCAGTATGGAATTACCAGCCTTGTGCATCAAAGTTCAGTGAGCACTCAGGTGCTCAAAGCAATGCTTACACTAAGGGTGTTAAACGGTCTGGATCAGCCCGGTTCCGGACCGGTCCAGACCGGTGTCGACGCTCCCTTTTTCTAAGGCGAAATCGGGTTTACGAAATTATGGACAAAAAAAATCTCATTCCCTTTTGAGGAATCGGGTTATGGAATATGAAGAGTCGCCACCTAATGATTATAATGCATTAGGACACTTTAACGAAAAAACAGAGTTCGGGTAAGGGCTTGAGATTATCTCGAGGAAAAGGTTTTAGGCACCCCTCAAGATCCACTAGAGTGATTCCCGGTCATACTTAGTTGTGACGTTAAGAAGAGTAGAAGTAAACAAACAATGTTTGCGCATAGGGAATAAAAATAAGTTGAAAGTTATGAAAGAAAAGAGAGAAGAAAAAAGACATAAGTGGTTTTGTAAAGAAAAAAAGACATAAGTGGTTTTGTGAAGAAAAAGATTAATTGAAGAAAATATTAATCACATCATATAAATAAAAAAAATGGTCCTAGGTTTAAATATAATATGGATCACATCGGTGCAATACACAGAAATCATTCTCACAGGAGATATTAGCGCACTACTCATCATATACATATTCTACCCTTCCCACCCCGTTAAGGTATTAAATGCAATTAGTCTCGTTTACTTATTGCATGCTAACATCCATCCCAACCTATCAGTCTTGAGATTTTAGGACTTCTAATCCTAAGGGGGAGGCAAGGGAGTATAGGTATATATGGAGTTTCAAAAGGATAAAATACTAGGGCGTCAATCAAAACAAATAGCAGTTAAATGGGAAATAAAACAAACACACAAAAGGCTCATAAACCTCCACAAATCACATAGAAATTAGTTTAGAATGTCTTGCATATAGTGATTTGTTCATTAAAAATTAAACGGCTGACAAATTAGTTTAACACATAGAGTTGGATAAAAAATCTGCATTAGGCAACCCGCATCCAATTGTCAGACGTTGAGGTATTTTATATAAATTATTGATTAAGAACCTGATGCGGGAGAGGTTAGAATAGAAGGTTGGAAATTACAGAAGTTCAGAGAGGTCTTGAAAAATCCGCAAAATTGTTTAAGTAGAAGTACGGTGGAATTGTAAAGTAGAGTTTTCAGAAGTAAGAATGCTTTAAAAGAAGAGTGAGTTTGAAACCTGTTTTGAAAAAGAGCTTCATGAGACGAATAAAATTTAGGCAGAGAGTTGAAAAAATGTTTCAGAAAAAGAAAATGCAAGTTTAGAAAATTGTAGACAAGTTTGGACGAGCTTTGTTTGAAAACGCTGAAGCCAATGGCTAGGTTATTACTTACACCGATTTAGGCGATTCGGAAACCCTATAGGTATAATATCTATACCTTGATTTTTTAAGACTCGTTACTGTTATTAAATGTTAATAAAATAAGTATTTTGATTACCCTATGGTTTGCCTAACGTTTCACGCATTTCCTATAGGCATGATTTCTATATGCAATTAGTTGATTAGTAGGTCCTATGGACAGGATTTCTAATGATTTGCAACATGACTGAATATTAATTCCTATAGACAGGATTTCTAGATGATTAAGTTAAAAAAGTGCAAAGGCCTATAGACATGATCTCTAGGTGATTTAAAGCGTTGAACCTATAGGCATGATATCTAAGTGATTAAGTAACAACAACCTATTGGTATGGTATCTACCTTTTTGGAATAAAGTAAACCCCTCCCATCCTCTTCACTAATACTTTACCCGAGTTCTTTTTACAAGATTAGTACACAACTAGAAGAAAGAAGGCAAACAAAAATACATCATAGCCTACAGCTAGATCCGAGCAGCCTAATTCAATCTTAATATCCAATAACATATATTTCACCAAATCCGGATTCCAGATGCCAAGGCCTTCGCTTATTTAGAGTGTTTCAACGTTCCAAGGAGCCTCCAGGACCCCAGGCAATGCTTACATTCTGAATAATGATTGTAACAGAATAGTGAAAGAGTGGAATTACCAGCCCTCAGGCATCCAAGTTCAGAGGGAACTCCAGGGTCCCAAAGCATGGCTTACCAAAGGGGGGTAGAACTTAAGAACTAAGGATGAGTGCAAAGTGAGAGAGGAACCATAGCAGAGGGTGGTCATACCCAGCTATGGCATAGGCTGGCACACCCCTGACCCCTTGCTTAGGTCAAACAAATAGGAGCAGACTCTGGGGAGTCAAACTTAGGGTTTGAGTGGTGATTAGGACACTACCAGACCCAAGTTAAAGCTCAACACATAAAGGGGAGAGGGAATGGGAAGCATTTGAGTAGAGACTCAGGAGAGTCTAGTTCTGGATCATGGTTAGCAATATAAAGTGCTGCCATGGTTCATAACGGTACTCACACACAAAAAAGGGAATAGAGGGAAGGTATTTCCATACAAAAAACATACACTAACATTAAGGAAAATATAAGTAAGCATAGTAGACTGAAGATGCAAGGACATAGAAGAAAGAATAGAACATGCTAAAGTTACGGGACATAAACACATGGTGAAGAATGTGTAGAAGAAGAGAAGTGAACACACATAGTTGGAGAGTATTATTTAACTAGAAATACATACCAGTTGTAATTCTAGTACAACAGAGAAATAACAGCAAGTAGACAGCCAGACAGTTAACAGGAACAACTCAAAAACTTCAGCAAGCACTTGGGAATTCAGAGGAACTCCAGAATATTCAGACAGTAGGAGAGAAAGGAGTAGAGTGCTCAATGGTAGTAGAGAAAGCAGTAGTAGAGAGAGGGATAGTAGAGAGGGAACTGTTATTCAGTATTGAAGAAAAAGTATTTTTGATTTTCTGAAGTGTGAGGACTATTGCAAAGGTGCAGAAAGAACTATGTTCAGGATTGTCTAGGGTTGAAAAGGTTGTCTCTTTTTATAGTGCAAAAACGACTAAACAAAGGCAAGTAAATAAAATTCCAATCAATCAAATAGGATCTACCTTAGTCAAAGGGATTTGATTTCAAATGGGAATGAGTAATTAAGAAAAGGAAAATAATGAAAACTTTTTTAGAATAGCATAATAAGGGTAAGTTCACAGGGTCTATTTAAGGTAAGAAGCCTATTGTACACGGTTTAGAAAGAACAAAGAAATAAAGTAATCAAACAGTTGAAAATTTAAAAGTCTTGAATGAACTTAGTCAGGAAAAGAGGTGAAGAGGTTAAGTTGCAAAAATAATTAGCAAATCAATCGAGCCTTAGTAAAAGGAGATTGAAATAAATCATAATCTAACAGAATTAGTTCAGAGGGAAATCCTTGCATATAAAGCATACCAGTGTCAATCAAGAAAGAAAATATCGGCATAAACAGTTTCAAAATCAAAAGCTAAAAGCAAGTTTCATTTCAGTTTATAAACTCAGAATGATTTTGTGGGCCTAGGGTTTCCAGAGTAGAACCCTAGAATCAAAACTCGCAAAAAATCCCAGACACTTGGTTTCAGTTCGAGTAGGACAATAAGCTTAGGGAACTCTTTCAGGGTTCCTTGAGAAAACAAACACACGTAGAAAATCAGAAGCAGTAAGGTGAAAAAATTGTAAAGAACAAGTTTAAGAGAAAGCTTAGAACTCAAGTGAAGTCAGAAGAGAGAAGAGATGCATAGAATTTTAGGAAACGGTAAAAGAAACAAGTTTAGAAACCAAACGAACTCATTAAAGGCAAACAATCTCAGTAGGAGAAACAGCAAAGGACATGCAAGATAAACACGTAAATCATACTTGTAGAAACCAATAGAAGAGATAACGGAGTAAAGATAAAGACACATGCATATTAACGGCAAATCATAAGAATGAACGAAAACACATAAGATATGGCATGGACACACAGATTCACATAAAGAAAGAAGAAGAAGAAGAAGAAGAAGAGGAATCCTTTTAGGATTTTTCAAAACCCTAATTTTGAGTAGAGTAATTTTAAAAGGAAAATTGGAGAAAAGCATTAAAACATCAAGTGGAACACAGATCTGTTACAGATATAAGAAAATAAGGGAAGAAAAACCTCGAGAAAGCTCTTTAGGGTTTTTTAGAAATCCTAGAAACGAGAAGACATGGAATGATCTGGTCCTTGAACAAGTCTAGGCCATGGCTAAGCCTTGTCAAAGCTCGAACATGCCGGAACGGAGCCGGAGAGGCCAAGGGATCTCAGATCGGCGGAGGATCTGAACAGGTCTGGTTAAGGCTGGAATTTGAAGACCTTGGATACCCACGATTTTGGGTGAGGGGAAGTGAGCACAGGTTGTCCATAGCCTAAGAAGCCATGGACTCCGGTGAGAACTGGTCAGAGACAACGATATAGGCAGCTAGGGTTTCGAGTGTTAGAGAGAATGTGAGAGATGAGGGAATTTGGGGCGGCTGCTTTGTTGGAAATGATTTAGGGTTTGTGGGTTTGGGAATTAAAAATGGTAAGTGTGAACGAGGGCCGTTGATTAAAACAATCAACGACCAAGAGTTAAAATGGGAAGCGGACGGGTTAGTCAACGGGTTTGGGGCGGGTTGAAATTAAAATTGGGTAGTTAATTAAGGGGTTGAAATTGGGGTTAATTAAGGGTGTAATTTGGGCTAGATTTGAAACAAAAGGGGCCAACTTTTAAATAGCTTTTTTTTCCTATTTTAATTAATAAAAATAGCTAAAAATAATATAAAAATAAATTGAAAACACATATCTAACTAATAATATATAAATACTAATTCAAAAATACCATAAATGATTTTATAATTATAAAATGCGGTTAATAGTAACATAGGCTATAATTGCAATTTCATGCAATTTAGCTTTAATAATTCCAAACAAATTTGTTAAAAATATACAAATATCATATTAGTTATATTTTTTGTAAATATGAGAATGAAATGATAATTTGGGAATAATTTTGGATTCTTTACTGTTAAAAATAGATAATAAATCAATTCTAAAAATCCTTAAAAATTGAGGGAAAAAAATACCAAAACCTTTGGGAATGTTTATATATGCATAAATATAATATTTTGAAAATATTTGAGTATATATAAAAATATATATATGAAAGAATTTGGTATCAACAACTGCCCCTCTTTACCCGAGGAGTATGAAAGAGTTGTCGGGTAAACATAAGATGGCCTATTTTGACCGGAAATAGCGATTGTAAGAGAATTTTGACCGTGCTCTGGTTTTTGAGCTGTCTATATATCCCTGATTTTATAGGAGTCAAGCCATATGTAGTTCAGGAAGCAATGATAGAGATTAGAAAAGACGGACGTAATGGTCTAGTTTAAGAAAGGTTTTGAAGTCGAACAAGTTGCGAAGAACCGGAGCGGGAGCGCTCCTGCTGAGACGGCCCTTTGTTAGCTGTGTACTTATAAATGAGCAATGTGCGCATATGTTGTGCATATTGTAAATGTGATGCATGTTCCCATTGGACCATGAATGTTGTCTTGGACGGTTAGGATGACGTCCTCGGACTATAATGTCCTGGGCCGTGAAGAGCATAAAAGTAAAGATTCGCAGGCCATGAAATAGTATTCTCGGGCTATGCAGATGGTGCCTCCGAACTATGACGCCTTTGAAAAAGTTAGTGATCTTTCAGCCTATGAAAAGGTGGCACTCTTTCAGCCAAATGAATGCAAAATGATGGCGATCTTTCTGCTAGAGCGAGAATTTAAAATATAGGTGGCGATATTTCAGCCGAAGTGAAAATTTAGATGTAGGTGGCGATATTTCAGCCGAAATGAGAATTTAAATGCAGGTGGCAATATTTCAGCCATGCAGGATAGAGACAATGCTTTGTCTCAAAAGGCAGATTGAGCCTTATGCGACGCAGATGGAGACAATGCTTAAGATAAAGCCTTATGCGACGCAGATGGAGACAATGCTTTGTCTCAAGAGGCATATAAGTAGCCTTATGCAATATGGAGGTAGATCTTAACCTCGGAAGGCAGAGAATAGCCTTATTCAAAATGCAGGATAGAGACAGAGCTTAGTCTCGAAAGGCAGAAAGGTAGCCTTATGCAAAAAATGCAGATGGAGACAATGCTTAGTCTCGAAAGGAATATAAGTAGCCTTATGCAGGAGGGAGGTAGAGCTTAACCTCGAAAGGTAGAAAATAGCCTTATGCAAAATGCAGATGGAGACAGAACTTAGTCTCAAAAGGCAGATAAGTAGCGTTATGTAGGAGGGAGGTAGAGCTTTACCTCGGAAGATAGAAAATAGCCTTATGCAAAATGTAGATGGAGACAGAGCTTAGTATTAAAAGGCAGATACGTAGCCTTATGCAAGAGGGAGGTAGAGCTTAACCTCAGAAGGTAGAAAATAGCCTTAGGAATGTAAAGAAAAGAATAGTAGTAAGTTCTCTTAGCTGATAGATGATTATGATATCGTGACTGCTGGGGATGTTGGGTGTAGATAGTAAATTTGTAAATGAGCGATCATTCTTCAATCTTATAGAGTACGAGTGTGTGGATGTATTCAAAAAATCGTGAGTTCTGTAGAGGGAAAAGGTTAGTTCGTATCCCCTGGCTCTTGATGTCACGTATCCTTGGAGTAGCGTTGCTAAAAAACAGCGATGTGAATGATATTTATGCATTATTCGGTAAATGTAATGTAAATATAAATTTGAAAAATGGTTTCATTTTGGATGAACCAACAACTGCAACGTGGTTCAAAACATGGCAACCTGTTCGTTCTGAAATTTTGAGGGTCCTCCTCAAAATTCTGCTCCGGTTTATTGGGCTGGCGCTGCTAACGGCTGTGATGAATGACTAAACATGGATTGATTCCATAATTTTGAGGACCCCTCTCAAAATTCTTGCATAGTTTACTGGGTTGATTCTGATGAGGAGACTGACAAATTGACTTCGGATTTTGAGGGCCCTCCTCAAAATTCTACCCCAGTTCCAATATCAAGTGAAAATGAAATTTTTATTAATGTGTGACCGAACCCATATAGCTGTCTATGTATCCCCTCTTAAACGGGAATCAGGTCAGGCGTAGTTCAAATCACATCATGAAGAAACATGTGATCAAATATAGTATCGCTTCACTGCATCTGAGTTGATTGTCTTCGGCCAAACTTCTCCATCCATTTCTGCAAGAATGAGGTTCCTCCAGTTAAAACCTGGTGAACCATGTACGGACCTTGCCATTTGGGAGATAATTTTCCCCTTAGCTTCATCTTGACGTGGAAATATTTTCTTTAACACCAGCTGCCCTGGTGTAAACTTCCTTGGTTTAATTCTTTTGTTGAAGGCTCTGGACATTCTGTTCTGATATAACTGATTGTGGCAAACTGCATTTTTTATTTTTCCATCTATAAGGGCTAACTATAGCGAATTTTTACCCATTCAGCGTCATCTAACTCCGATTCTTATATGATCCTCAAAGAGGGAATTTTTACCTCAGCAGGAACGGCTGCCTCTGTACCATAAACCAGCATGTAGAGAGTTGCCCCTTTTGACGTGCAGACTGTGGTGCGGTATCCCAATAAGGCAAATGCCAACTTCTTATGCCATTACTTGTGCCTTTCTATCATCTTCCTGGATTTTTAAACTCATGTCAGGTTTGAACTTTCTGAGCTTCTGTTTTACCAGTGGACATGTTGGATCTGTTGGTAATTTGTGATATGATGGATGTACTAAGACCAGTCATCTCATCATACGACCATGCGAAGATGTCCTCATATTCTTTTAGAAACTCTGTGTACTTCTCCTTTTCTGATGGCGACAAGTGGACACTGATACACATTTCCTTGACATTCTCTGTATCTCTAAAATTAACGACCTCAGTCTCATCCAGGTTAGACTTGGGCCTATTCTTAAAATTCTCGACCTCTCTGACGATCTCTTCTGGTATATCATCCTCTTCTGAATCTATATCCGTTTGTTGCATTGTCTCGTTGCAAGTCACATTTGTTGGTTCACCATCAAGATAGGTAATAGTAATTATGTGTAAATAAAGTAAGTGATATATAATAAACTAAAAATACATTGATTAAATTCATAATAGTTTGGAACATCGGAACTCTTTTCAAAAGTAAAGACAGTGCGGAAAGAAAAAATTAACTAGTAAAAAGTAAAGATGTGATGCATGGTGCTTTATTACCCTTGCTACCCCGAAGCTTTCCAGGCCCTGGTGGTCCTGATTGACCAATCAGTGTGGCATTCCCCTGATTCACAGCTTGTATGGAAAGGGGCTTCCTCCCCTTCCTCCTCGAAGATAACACAACAATCCATATCATCCTCCAGAAACAGGTTGTTCATTGTCGCCAGTGCCTCGTCTTCCTCTAATCCATATATAATGTCAACTGGCTATAAGGTCTACTCCAGCTAAGGTATAGGGTATTCCAATGGATAGTAGGGACCGCACCATGGTGGCGACCAATGGTTGAACTCCTCCCAGGTGTACTCATACCCCAAGCCAAAAGTGGTACCATGTTTCTTCAACTTCATGGGCTTGGTGATGCCCTGGAGATTTTTGCCAAGTATTTTTCCGAGCTCATACCCGCTCTAATTTAGAATTCTCTCAATTTGGTTATCCCACCACTTGTCTTTGTCTATGGCATTGACTGGCTCAATGTGGTGGTATGTTTCTCCACCTATTCTCCTTCTACCTCCGATCATCGGGATGGTTTGGCGGCTAAGTATAGGGTTGCTACCGTTTCCATGGATGATCACATCCTACGATTCTATTCAAATTTCACAGCCTGATGTAAGGTTGATGCCAAAACCCCAATGGTGTGGATCCAGGGTCTCCCCAGCAATAAATTGTAAGATGTCGGCACGTCTATAACTTGGAAGTCCACATCGAACCAAGTAGGTCTCATCTGCAAGCACATACTAATCTCTCCAATGGTGGATCTTTGAGACCCATCAAAAGCCTTAATGTTGATAGCTCCATCTATGATCTGGTGCAAACCCTTACCCAATGTCCTGAGGGTTATTAGAGGACATAGGTTAAGGCTGGATCCCCGGTCGACTAGGATCCTGGTGATGAAATAAACTTTGTACGACAATGATGTGCAATGCCTTGTTGTGACGAAGCCCTTCTGGTGGTAACTCATCCTCGTGGAAGGTGAACTTGTGGCTTTCCAGTACCTCCCCTACCATATTCGCCATTTCGCCTCCTGTTATGTTGCTGGGAATATAAGCTTCACTCAATATTTTCATTAAGACATTTTTATGTGCCTCAGAGCATTGCAGAGGAGCCAGGATAGAAATTTATGCTGGTGTTTTGTTCAGTTGCTCAACGATTAAGTACTCTTTGGCTTGTATCTTCCTCCAAAGGTCATCGGGTCATGTTTCAAGAGCTCGTCCAGAGGCTTTCTTGCTGGACTCAACTAAATGTTCTGGGGGTGTGTATACCCTGCCTGTCCTGGTCATGCCCTGTGCGGCAATCGCGTCTCCAATATATGTTTTCCCTTTCCTTTTAGCCTCGAATGTGTAATCCCAAGGTATGGCGTTCGACTTGAATGGGGTCACATCTATCATGGAAACTGAAATAGGCAGCCTCGGGGGTAACACAACAACTTTAAATGGTGCAATTGCTTTTGGGACCCTGAACTCAACCTCGATTGGTTTTGGCTCCTTTGTAGGAGGCACTTCTAACTCGAGTGGCACAAACATATTTACCACATCGCTCTCATAGGGCTGGATCTGAACAACAATGGGATTGAGGGTAACCGCCTTCTTCTTAGGTTATCTCCTTCAAAAATTAGTCCAATTGACCCTTTGGGGTCCCAATCATCCTCAATCTCGATCACATGGATGCCCCCGCCCTTGTGGTCAGGTAGAGGGCTGTTGTGAACATTGGGAGCGGGCTCTTTTGCTATAATGATCTTGTTATCAATCAAAGTCTGAATCTTGTCTTTCAATGAGCGACACTCGTAGATGGTATGAACTTTCATTCTAGAATGGTATGCGCAGGTTTTGTTGGGATTGATCCATTGGGAAGGATTTTTTGAAGTTATGGCTGGATAGATGAAATGTAACCGGCTACTTTGAGTTTTTCCTATAATTGGTCAATTGGCTCGGCTTTGGCGATATACTGGCTAGGAGGTCTTTGGTAGAAATTTGGTCTAGGTCAAGGAAAGTTTTGGCGAGTGGGTAGTATGGGTAATGAGAAGGTTGGGAGTTGTATGCTTGGTACACAGGCATGGCTTAGGGATATCTTGGTGAAGTGGGTTGATAGATGGGTGGTGAAGGTGATTGGTAGGCAGATGGTGGCATTTGGTATGTAGGTGAGGGTGCATGGTAATTCATGGTAGGTTGATTTGTGAGATGATTTGAGGGATAGATTTGGTACTTTATAGGGGATTTGATTCTTTGCGTAGCCATTACATAATTTACTTCCTTTTTCTTTGACGAGCCACCAGATTGTAAGGCCTTGTTGGGTGCCTGCAATGCCTCGAGATTGGTGACCATACCATTCTTGATACCTTCTTTGATTCTTTTTCCCAGTTTGATGATGTTGGAGAACTTCTGACCCTCTATTAGCATCAGCCTTTCATAGTATGTAGGATCCTGAGCCCGGACAAAGAACCTGTTCATCTGCTCTTCCTCCAAGGCCGGCCTGACCTTAGCAGCTTCTGACCTCCAATGAGTAGCATACTCGTGAAATGTTTCTGTGGGTTTCTTCTTTAGATTTCGTATATAGAAAACATCTGGTGCATTCTCAGTGTTGAACCTGAATCGGTCCATAAAGTCAAATTCCCTGTTCACCCAACTTGTCCATTTCTTTACATGCTGGCTGATATACCATGATAAAGCATTGCCTTTCAGACTCCTCATGAACAGCTTCATGCAAATTTTTTTGTCCCTTCCTATTCCTACCAGCTTCTCACAATACATCCTCAGGTGGACCCTAGGATCACCTGTTCCGTCGAACATCTCGAACTTGGGAGATTTGTACCCCTACGGGAGCTCAACATCTCGCTGAACACAAAGATCTTCATAGTTCAAACTCTCAATGCCTTTGCTACCTCCGACACCTTGGACTTGTCGACGCCCCTTTTTCCCCCCCTAAAAGGGCAAAATTGCATTTACGACATTATAGACAAAACAACTCTTATTCCCTTTTAGGAATTGGATTATGGAGTTTGAAGAGTCGCCACCTAATGATTATAGTGCACTAGGATACTTTTAAGAAGAAGAAGATTTTGAATGAAAATCAGAGTTCGGGTAAGGGCTTAAAATTATCTCGAGAGGAAGGTGTTAGTTACACCTCAAGATCCACTAGTGTGGTTCCCGGCCTTACTTAGATGTGACTTTATAGAAATAGACAAGCAAATGTGCATATAAAGAAAAAAAACTAGTGGGCAATTTTGAAAGAAGAATAGTACAAGTAAAATGGAAGTTTCAGAGAAATTATTCAAACAAAAAAGTAAAACTAAGGGGGGTTCCTAGGTTTAACTATAATATGGATCATTCGACCCAACATTCCGCACATATTCCCAAAGAGGGGTCGCTTTATGATATTATCGCATCGTCATTATCTCCATATTCTGCCCTTCCTACCCAGTTAAGGTATTTAAACGTGTTTAGTCTCGTTTACTTATTGCATGCTAATACCCATCCAACCTATTAGTCCCGGGGTATTAGGACTCCTAATCCTAAAAAGGGGGAAGAAGGATAAGGAATATATGGAGTTTCAAAGGTAAAAATGCTAAGGCGTCATTCAAAACAGATAGCACATAAGGATATACAAATCAGACACTCAAAGGCTCATGCAAAACCCCACAAATCACAACACCATTTAGTTTAGCATGACTTGCAATTACTGATTTGGTCTTAAGCTTAAAGTTGATAATGGATAGATTAGTTTAACACATAAAGTTGGATAATAAGTCTACTTTGAGCCCCTCGGATCCGGTTTGTTGAAACTTAAAGTATTTTTGGAAATCAGTAATTTCATAAAACGATAATTTGAAACACGAATTTGGGATTCGCAGAAGTTCCGAAATGGCTTATAAAATTGCTGAACTGCTTTAAGTAAAATGGTTCAAGAAAAAAAGCATTGAAATGCAGAAAATCAAAAAAGGAAAGGTTGATTTTAGACAAATGCAGGTTTGGAATTTAAAAGATCCTTATGGGTTTAAAAATAGCGTAGAAGGCAGATTTGGTCGGATTTCAAAATAGACAGTATTGGACAAATTCTTTTATTGAAGGCGTCTAAAACATTAGGCGAGTTTGAATGCTACAGGCATGACATCTACAGATGGATTTGTTGTTTCTTTTAAACGTTTAGGGGACCTACTGTTTGCCTAGTGTTTTTATATAGTCTTTATAGACATGATTTCTATATGCACTTTATTACGTAATGTTAAAGACTTATGGGCTGGATTTCAAGATGCAATATTAAGATCCTACAGGCATGATTTCTAGGTGATTTGCGATATAAAAATGCTATAGACATGATTTTTAGGTGAGATACAATATTGAAATCCTATAGGCATGATTTCTATTATGCTTGAAATATAAAAATCCTATAGGCATGATTTCTATATGATTAGCAATATATAAAAAATCCTATAGGCATGGCTTCTATATGATTAGCAATAAAATAAAACATCTCCCACACCCTTTTCACTATATTCCCAAATTCTTTTTACAAAGCTTGTTACATAAATGGAGAAAAAAGACTAAGGAAATAAGTACATCAAAGCTAAAACGGACCCGAGGAAGCTCAAAGCAACCTTAATGAGCAACATATTTATTTTACCAAATCCGGCGTCCGGATTTCGAGGCCTTCTCTTAGAGTGTTTCAAAGTTTCAAGGTCTTTAAGGAAGCCCAGACAATGCTTACACCCTAAAATAATGATTAGAGTAGTGCAAGGTGTAGAATTACCAGCCCTTAGGTATCCAAGTTCAGAGGGAACTCAAGGTTCCCTAAGCATGGCTTACCAGAGGGGGTAGGACTTAAAGAACTAAAAGTTAGTGTACAGTGAGAGATTAGACGAAGACCAATGTAAAATGTGGTCATATCTAGCCATGAACAGGGCTGGCACACCCCTGACCTTTTACATGGCTTAAACAAATAAGAGCAGACTTGAAATAAGTCAGAATTAGGCCCGTATGATGATTAGGACATCAACAACCCTGGGTCAAGCTCAACACAAAAATGGGGGTAAGGCAATGGGACTGATTTGAGTAGAGGTTTAGAACAACCTGGTTCTGAACTAAACGTTGCAATAGAGTACCACTCTAGTAAAAAAACAATACTCACATACAAAAGTGGGTCATGGAAAGGGACCAAATATGAAAGCATTTGCATAAGAACAGAAACAAAGTCAAACAGAAGTAGACTAAATACATAGAAGTTTTAAATTAAGGGAAGAAATTTTGAAATATATGGATAAACAAATATGGTAAAAACTAGTCAGTACCAAGTAAGTCAAGAAATCAAAGATTTGCAAATAAGGAAAAGGTTTTACCTAGGGGGAATCAGTAGCAATCAATCAACCCGAAAACAAAAGGGATTCTGATTTAAACATAAATTGAAAACCTTTTTAAAGAAAGATAACACATATAAAAAGAGGTTGTCATGCTAATCAGAGGGATCTAGTATAGATAAATCATACACAAAAAGGATTCAAACTTAGTACGTGGGTTCACAGTGAGTCTGAGAGAGTCCAGGGCACAAAAAGAACCCTAGTCCAAACACACAAAGCAACATTCGTCAAAAACCCCCAAAATCTTAGAGTTTTTTACTTGAATCGAATGCAGAGAAGATTAAGCAAGCAGATACAGTAGGAGTTTTAATGCAAACAGAGTAAAATACAACGGGATTAGGATAAACAGTAAAGGAAAACCCGCTTAAGTATGCATAGCAAGAACATATAATGAACATGGTTGAAAAATGCAGTAGACGAATCAAATCAGGTCATAGTGGAAGGCAAATAGCAGAACATAGCATAAAAACATGGCATAGAAACATAGTGTGTGAGAACAGAAAACATAGAATAAGAACCACATAAGAATATAAAACATACAGAAGAAGAAGAGTCAGAAAACATTTAAGCACTTCATAGAAAACCCTAAACCAGAAAGAGGTGATTTTGAAAGAAAAGGAATTTTATAAAGGAAAATTTGGAGAAACCCTTTAAAAACTCAAAGTAAAGCAAGAATACACACATATTTTGAAGAGAAACGGAGAAAAAACTCGAGCAGCTAGGATTTCAGACGAACCCTAGATTGAGAAAGGCCTAGAAAATGTCCGATCTAAGTCAGATAAGGCTGGAGGCAGGATCATGAGGCTAAGATATGACGGAGCCAAGCCAAAGATGGCCGGAAACCATAAGTCAGCGGAGGTATGGGTGGAGACCTTTGAGGTCTATCCTCAAACCCTCGAGCACCGGGTACACAGGAACGATGAGAGATGAACATAGATCATCCATGGCCTGGGAAGCCATGGATTCAGGTGAGTTAGAGGTCAAAAAGGGGGAGAAGGTGATTAGGATTTCAAGAACACTCGACCGAGTTTGAGAAGGGGGGGGGGGGGGTTCAGAGGCAGCTCTAAAGTGCAAATGATGGGGATTAGGGTTGGTTAGGTGTTTAATTAAGGCAAGGCAATTATGGACCGTTTATTAATACAATCAACGAGCACGATAAAAAATAGGGGTCCGGGCGGGTTAGTTCGATTAGGATAGACGTCGGTTTATATAATGAATTGGGTAGTGTAATTGGGGTTGGGAATTAGGCTACAGTTGAAATTAAAAGAGCTATAATTTAAATAGCCAATTTTTCCTAATTGGAATTTAATAAAACAGCAAACGATGTTTAAAAATCCAATTAATAATATTGAGGTAATAAAAAATGCATATGTATTAATTTAAAAATATTAAAAATAATTTTATGGTTAAAAAATACTATTAAATCGAGAAATAGTCTAAAACTTTAATTTCATGCAATTTTAGTTTAGAAATACCAAATGAGCTTGTAAAATTATGTAAATTCTATTTTTGTATATAAGAGAGAATAAAATAAATTATTTACCAAAATAACAAATGTTGAGAATAATTATTGAATTTTATATTGCAAAAATAAGTCATAAATTAATTTAAAAAATCTTTAAAAATGTGGAAAAATACTAAAACCTTTGTGGATGCTTATATATGCTATTTTTTATAATGATTTGAGTATAAAATATATAGAGAAAATTGGGTATCAACAGCTGCCCCTCTTTACCCGAGGAGGATGAAAGAGTTGTCGAGTAAAGATAAGATGGTCAATTTTGACCGGAAATGGAGATCGTAAAGAGATATTGACCGCGCTTTGATCTCTGAGCTGCCTACATATCCCTGGTTTTACATGAATCAGGCTATATCTAGTTTAGGAGTCATTGACGGAACATGCCGATGGGAATTTGGGAGGACGAACGTGATGGTTAGATCTGTTTAAGTGCTTAGAATTGGACAAACTGCGGAGAGTTGAAGCGGGATTGCTCCTGCTGAGACTGTGAGCTAACCGGAACATCTGCAATTGGGCGATGTGCAAACATTTTGCATAATTTAAACGTGATGTAAGCTCCCATTGAACTATGAATGTTTGTCCTTGGACGGTTAAGATGATGTCCTTAGACCATGATGTCATGGGGCATGAAAAGCATAAAAGTAAAGGTATGTAGGCCATGGAATGATGTTCTTGGGCTATGCAGATAGTGCCTTCGAACTATGACGCCTTTGAACGAGTTGGCGATCTTTCAACCAATGAGAAGGTGGCAATCTTTCAGCCGAATGAATGCAAAGGGTGGCGATCTTTCTGCCAGAGCGAGAAATTAAAACAGATGGTAGACGGATGAGAATTTCAAATGCAGGTGGTGATGTTTCAGCCAGTTAAAAAATAGAGCGGCGATATTTCAGCCATGCGGGGCGGAGACAATGCTTAGTCTCAAAAGGCAGATATGAGCCATATGAAATATGGAAGTAGAGCTTAACCTCGGAAGGGAGAGAGTAGCCTCATGCAGAATGGAAATGGAGACAGTGCTTAGTCTCTAATGGCATATAAGAGCCTTATGCAATATGGAGGTAGAGCTTAACTTCAGAAGGCAGAGAGTAGCCTAATGCAAAATGCAGATGGAGACAAAGCTTAGTCTCGAAAGGCAGATATGAGCCATATGAAATGTGGAGGTAGAGCTTAACCTCGGAAGGTAGAGAGTAGCCTTATGATAAATGCAGATGGAGACAGAGCTTAGTCTCGAATGGGAGCTAAGAGCCTTATGCAATGTGGAGGTAGAGCTTATCCTCGGAAGGCAGAGATTAGCCTTACGCAAAATGCAGATGGGAACAGAGCTTAGTCTCGAAAGGAAGATAAGAGCTTTATGCAATGTAGATGTAGAGATTAACCTCGGAAGGCAGAGATTAGCCTTATGCAAAATGCAGATGGAGATAGAGCTTAGTCTCGAAAGGCAGAGAAGAGCCTTATGCAATGCAGGAATGTAAATGAGCGAACAACAGTAAGTTTTCTTAGCTGGTAGACGATTTTGCAATATTAGAACTATTGGGGAGTGCAGATAGTGACCATATGAGGGTTTCGATCCTGAAAAGCGAATGTGCTTCGATCTGTAACCCGAATTTCTGCATCCAAAGAAACATCGTGAGTTCGGTAAAGAGGGTGGTTAGTTCGTATCCTCCAGCCTTTGGCGTCGTATATCATGGGGGTAGCGTTGCTAACAGAAGGTGGTGCAAGTGATGTTTATGCATGACTTAGTAAATATATATAAAAAATGCTTTTATTTTGGATGAACCAATGAACTGCAACGTGGTTCAAGACACGGCGACCTTGCTTGCTTTGGAATTTTGAGGGCCCTCCTCAAAATTCTGCCCCATTTTACTGGGCTGGCGCTGCTAACGGCTGTGCTGAATGACTCAACGCGAAATAATTTCACAATTTTGAGTCCCCTCCTCAAAATTATGCCCATGTTTACTGGGTCGATGCTGATGCAGAGACTGAAAAATTGACTTCGGAATTTTGAGGGACCTCTTCAAAATTCTGCCCTAGTTCCAATAGTAGGGGAAAATGGAATTTTTATTAAAATGTGACTGAACCCATAGGGCTGCCTATGTATCCCTTCTTAAATGGGAATCAGGTCAGGCGTAGTTCAAACTACATCATAAAAGAAAGCATGTGATCAAATGTAGTATCGTTTAACTGTCTTAGTTGATAGGCTTCGACCAGATTTCTCCGTCCATTTCTACGAGAATAAGGGTTCCTCCAGTTAGAACCCGGTTAAGCATGTACGGACCCTGCCAATTGGGAGAGAATTTCCCTTTGGCTTCATCTTGATACGAAAATATTTTCCTCAGTACCAGTTGTTCTAGTGTGAACTTCCTTGGCTTGACTCTCTTGTTGAAGGTCCTGGACATCCTATTCCAATATAATTGACCGTGACAGACAGCATTCATTCTCTTCCCGTCGATGAGGGCTAACTGCTCGCAGCAACTTTTGACCCATTACGCATCATCTAATTCTGCTTCTTGCATGACCCTTAAGGATGAAATTTCTACCTCAGCGGGAATGACATCCTCTGTACCATAAACCAACATGTAAGGAGCGGCTCCGGTTGATGTGCGGACCGTGGTACGGTAACCCAATAAAGCGAAAGACATTTTCTCATGCCACTGCTTGTGCTTTTCAATCATTTTCCTTAGTATCTTCTTGATGTTCTTATTGGATGCTTCTACAGCTCCATTCATCTGAGGTCTGTAAGCCGTAGAGTTCTTGTGTCTGATCTTGAATGTTTTACACATTGCTTTCATCAGGTCGCTGTTGAGGTTAGAGCCGTTGTCGGTGATGATTGATTCTCGAACCCCGAACCGACAAACCATATGATCTCGGACAAAATCTGTAACTACTTTCTTGGTGACTTCCTTGTATGATGCTGCTTCAACCTATTTGGTAAAGTAATCAATTGCCACTAGTATGAACCTGTGCCCGTTGGATGCGGCTAGTTCGATTGGTCCAATGACATCCATACCCCTAGTGGCGAACAACCATGGTGAGCTTGTCACAGTAAGATCGTCTGGAGGCACCTTTATCATATTTGCATGTATTTGGCATCGGTGGCATTTTGGACGTACTGAATACAGTCCGTCTCCATAGTCATCCAAAAATACCCTGCTCGGAGTATCTTTTTTGCCAAAACGAAACCATTCATTTGCGGTCCACAAGTCCCTACGTGCACTTCCTCCAATAGTCTGGTTGCTTCTTTTGCTTCGACACACCTTAATAATCCCAAATCAGGAGTCCTCCTATGCAGGATCCTCCGCTGTGAAAAAAATTGTTAGACAATCTCTGAAGTGTTCGTTTCTGAGTAGCATTGGCAAGCTCTGGGTATTCTCCTGTCGTCAAATATTCCCTGATATCATAGAACCAAGATCTCCTGTCAGCTTCTTCCTCGACATGAGCACAATAAGCTGGTTGGTCGTAAATCTTGATCGGGATGGGATCAATAAAGTTTGTATCTAGATGATGGATCATGAAGGATAAAGTGGTTAAGGCATCGGCGAACTCATTCTGTGTTCTGGGAACATGCTGGAATTCCGTCTTTCTGAATGTTTTCCTCAACTCTTGCACATGGTGTAGATAAGGGAGTAGCTTGGAATTCTTGGTTGCCCATTCTTCTCGAACCTGATGTATGAGTAGGTACCAATCTCCGATTAGTAATAGTTCGTGAATGTTCATGTCAATTGCCAGATTGAGCCCTAAGATGCAGGCTTCGTACTCGGCCATATTGTTGGTGCAGGGGAACCTGAGCTTGGCAGACACTAGGTAATGCTGACCGTTTTTTGATACCAAAACCGCTCCTATACCGTCTCCTTTGAAGTTTGCGGCTCCGTCAAAAAATAACCTCCAATCATCATAGGATTCTGCAATATCTTCTCATATGAAAGCTATCCCTTCATTAGGAATATACGTATTTAGGGGTTCGTATTCTCCTCCTACAGGATTCTCGTGAATGTGATCTTCCAAGGCTTGTCCATTGACCGCCTTCGGGTGACATAAATGATGTCAAATTCACTTAATAAAATTCTACACAGGTTAAAGCACAACAAGTGCACTCTAATAAGGAATACCAAGCCTTGTACGGGGTGTAAGCATGTTATTTTTGCCGTACATGAAGACAACTCCTAAATATAAATCAAAATGATTTTTATTGATTTTTAGGAATTTTTTATTTTTTAGTCGCATTTCATGCATTTTAATATTTTAAAATCAATAATAACATACAACAAATCGCATTAGAATTTAGGATTTAATTTCATATTATAGGATTAATTAAAGGTTAATTTGTTTTAGAACAAAATAAGAAGAAAATAATAAAAATAGTACTTTTTGCATTTTAGTTTAATTTTGTATTAGTTTACATTTTAATTAGGAAATCTAATATTTAGTGTTAATTTGCTTTTAGTTTTAAATTTAGCATTTAACAAAATCAGAAAATAAAATACAAAATTAATAAAAAAAGGAAATTAAAAGAAATTGGGAATAAAAATTGGAAGAACCTTCCCCAAAACAAAATATCCCCCACCCCCCTCCCAAAAAAAAAACACTTCTCCTCATATGAGACCTCCGCAAAATATATTTCCACATACAAAATACTTCCTCCCAAAAATTTCCCACATAAATCCTTCCCCAAAATTACTCCCTCACATAACACCCTACCCTACACACTCTATAAAACAAAAAGATACACACAAAAAAAGAGGAGAGGAAAAACTAATAAAGAGACGGAAGGAAGACCATCTCACCTCCCACACAGAACACCCATGAAATTGCTCAAAATCTGGCCAAAAGAAGTGAAATCCACCAAAAATTGTAGCGAAAAAAGGAGTATCAGACAGTCCCAATCAGCTCTAAACTTCGGCGAAAATCAGTCGAGTACTCGAGTTCCGTCGAAGGATCCGACGAGTTAGTTTTGTTCGAAGTTCCGATTTTAAATGAAGATCATAGGTTCTGATTTCTAGTTCAGTTTTCAGGGAGTTCATCGAAGCTGTATTCGTTTAGCAATATGGATTTGGAAGGATCTATATTTGTTTCAAGGGAAGTGTTCAACCGCGATTTCAGATAATTATTATGAACCGCATAAATACAGGTCAATTGATTTAAACGCATGTTATTTGCTGTTGAAAAAATGTTTGCAAATTTGAAGCTAGTATGTGATTGATTATTTGTTGATAAAACTAATTCCATAGCTTAGAATTAAGTGTTTAGATCCTAATATTCTTCTACTGGTTTGGATTATTCTACTTCTCCTCTATAGCAGCAGCAACAAACAACCTCTATTTAGAGAAGTTGCAATCAAGCAAGCTCAAATAGTTTCCTTGTTGTATTCTCCTATGGCGATTGCCGTATGGCTCTGTCTCTATTCTCATCATGCTTTGTTAAAGAGTGCCACTAGACTTTGCTCCTGTTGTGACTTCATGAATGTGCGCACTAAGATCTAGTTATCTCTCTTTGGTTGAATATTTAGTTGCGCACGCTAATTTTGCCATGAAAGTTGATATGCTTCTTTGTGCTTGCTTTGGGAATTAATCGTTGAAATGAAATGGAGCATGAAAGCTTAGTTCCAATAACTCACAAACTGTTATGAAATAATATAAGAACAATAACAATAGAGAGAAAAGTAGAGAGAGGAGTATTGTTATTGATACTTTGGGATGGTTTACAATGGAATAGAACCCCTTTATTTATAGGGAGGTGGTGACTTAGCCACCAAGAAGAAAACCCTAGAATCTCTCTAAATATGAACATTCACCTAAAATAGAATATTTTATAATACTCCCCCTTGAATGTCTATTCAATAATGTGCCTCGTTAAAACCTTAACTAAAACAAAACCCAATGGGAAAAAATTAAAGAAAAGGAAAAAGAGTACACATGTTTGAATATGCGCCTATTGGTTGCCTCGTTAAAAACCTTGCAAGGAAAACCCATTGGGACAAAACCTTGTAAGGGAAAAAGAGTGCAACGCGCATTAACTCCCCCTGAAAAGAGCATCAATTCATATCCTTGAGTCTTCGCATTCCGATCTTGTGAACCAGCTTCTTGAAGGTTGACGTTGGTAGAGATTTTGTGAACAAATCAGCCATATTATCGCTTGAACGAATTTGTTGCACATTGATATCACCATTCTTTTGAAGATCATGTGTGAAAAATAACTTTGGTGAAATATGATTTGTTCTATCTCCTTTTATGAATCCTCCCTTCAATTGAGCTATACATGCTGCATTGTCTTCATACAAAGTCGTGGGTAGTTTGTTACACTTCAAACCACATTTGTCTTGAATATGATGTATTATAGACCTCAACCACACACACTCTCGACTTGCTTCATGAATAGCGATTATCTCGGCATGATTAGATGAAGTAGCCACAGTTGATTGCTTAGTCGATCGCCAAGATATGGCGGTGCCTCCACAGGTAAACATATAACCCGTTTGAGATCGAGCCTTGTGTGGGTCGGATAAATATCCAGCATCAACATAACCAACAAGATCAGGACTGCACTTATTGCTATAAAATAAGCCCATATCGGTAGTCCCTTTTAGGTACCGCAATATATGTTTGATCCCATTCCAATGTCTCCTTGTGGGAGCCGAGCTATACCTTGCTAAGACATTAACTGAAAATGTTATGTCAGGCCTTGTAGTATTTGCAAGATATATTAGTGCGCCAATTGCACTAAGAATGGTACTTCATGACCAAGTAGCTCTTCATTCCTTTCTTGCGGTCGGAATGGATCTTTATTCACATCAAGTGATCGAACAACCATCGGAGTACTTAAAGGATATGCTCCATCCATGTAAAACCGTTTCAGTACCTTTTCTATATAGGTAGATTGATGAACAAAAATTCCGTTTGCCAAATATTCAATTTGCAAACCTAGACATAATTTTGTCTTTCCGAGATCTTTCATCTCGAATTCATTCTTCAGATAATCAATTGCCTTTTGGAGTTCTATGGGGGTTCCAATAAGGTTTATGTCATCGACATATACGGCAAGTACAACAAATTCCGATGTTGTTTTCTTTATAAAAACACACGGGCAAATGACATCATTTATATAGCCTTCTTTTAATAAATACTCACTAAGACGATTATACCACATTCGTCCTGATTGCTTTAGACCATACAAGGATCTTTGCAATTTGATTGAAAACATTTCCCGGGACTTTGAATTATGAGCGTTTGGCATTTTGAGTCCATCAGGAATTTTCATGTATATCTCATTATCCAGTGAGCCATAAAGATAGGCAGTAACCACATCCATTAAATGCATGTCAAGCTTTTCAAGGACAGCAAAACTAATGAGATAACGAAAAGTTATGGCATCCATTACAGGCGAATATGTCTCTTCATAATCGACACCAGGCCTTTGAGAAAATCCTTGTGCAACAAGGCGTGCCATATATCTTTGTACCTCGTTTTTCTCATTTCTCTTGCGTACAAAGACCCATTTATAGCCAAGAGGCTTAACACCATTAGGTGTTTCAACAATAGGGCCAAAAACTTCACGTTTTGCCAGTGAATTCAATTCTGATTGGATTGCTTCTTGCCATTTTGGCCAATCATGTCTTTTTCGATATTCTCCAACAGATTGAGGTTCAAGATCCTCACTTTCTTGCATAATGCTACATGCGACATTAAAAGCAAAGACATAATCCACCACTATATCCACTCGATTAAAATTTGCCTCAATATCGATTGGATTTATTGATAGTTCCTTATTTTCTTGAGTCTCGGGCTCAATGGATTCTTCATGAATCTCAGAATTTATTAAATCATGAATTTCCTCATGAGATTCTTTCGTAGTGTCATTTTGATCGTTTCCTTTCCTCTTTCTAGGATTTCGATCTTTGGAACCTAATGGCCTGCCACGCTTCAGGCGTGCATTCGACTCATTGGATATGACACTAGATGATTGTCCAACAGGGACATCAATACGGATTGGAACATTCTCTGCGGGGATGTGGGATTTTGTTATCCTTTTCAAGTCCGTAAATGCGTCAGGCATTTGATTTGCTATTCTTTTCAAATGGATAATCTTTTGCACCTCTTTTTCACAAATAGAGGTATGTGGATCAAGATGAGATAATGATGCATTTTTCCACAAAATTTCCCGTTTGGTTTCACCAACTTCTCCCCCTAATTTTGGGAAAAGTGTCTCATCAAATTGACAGTCTGCAAATCGTGCAATGAACAAATCCCCTGTCAATGTTTCGAGGTAGCGAATAAGGAGGGCGATTCAAACCCAACATATATTCCTAACCTTCTTTGCGGACCCATTTTGGTGCGGTATGGCAGTGCTATAGGCACATATACTGCGCATCCAAAGATTCTTAATTGGGATATATTGGGTTCATGACCCAAAACCAATTGCAACGGGGAATATTTGTGATAATTCGTCGGTCTAAGACGATTTAGTATTGCTGCATGCAAAATGGCGTGACCCCATACCGAAGTGGGAAGCCTCGTTTTCATGAGTAATGGTCTTGCAATCAACTGCAGGCGTTTAATTAAAGATTCTGCAAGACCGTTTTGAGTGTGAACATTAGCTACAGAATGCTCCACTTTTATCCCAATTGATAAGCAATAATCATTAAATGCTTGGGATGAAAACTCAGCAGCATTATCCAGTCTAATAGACTTGATTGGATTATCAGGAAATTGTGCTCGTAGTCGAATTATTTGTGCCATTAGTTTTGCAAACGCAAGGTTGCGTGATGACAACAGGCACACATGAGACCATCTAAAGGATGCGTCTATTAAGACCATAAAATATCTAAATGACGCACTAGGTGGGTGAATAGGTCCACAAATGTCCCCTTGTATACGTTCCAAAAACGTAGGTGACTCAGTCCCAACCTTTTTTGGTGATGGTCTAATAATTAACTTGCCTTGATAACAAGAAGTGCAAGAAAATTCATTATTTAAAAGAATCTTGAAATTCTTTAACGGATGCCCATATGAGCTTTTTATAATCCGTCTCATCATGATTTATCCAGGGTGTCCCAATCGATCATGCCAAAGTACAAAAGTATTGGATTCAGTAACCTTTTGGTTTACTGTTGAATGTGCCTCAATTGCACTAATTTTTGTCCAATACAGGCCACAAGATAAAGACGGGAATTTCTCAATAACCCTCTTTTGGCCAGAGACATTCTTTGTAATGATGAGAGATTCAAGATTATTCTCATCTATTGTCTCAATATGATAGCCATTCCGGCGTATATCTTTAAAACTCAACAAGTTTCTCTTAGACTTGGAGGAGAACATTGCATTCTCTATGATAAACATTGTTCCTCTAGGCAGAGTTATAGTTGCTCTTCCGGAACCTTCAATCAATTTACTACTACCAGAGATTGTAGTAACATCTGCCTTACACATACTTAGTTGAGAGAAATATTTTTTTTTTGAGTATCGTATGTGTAGTACATGAATCAACTAAACAAATATTTTTACAGTTGGACGTTGATCCAAGCTTGCTTTGTGAGATATCCATATTTGCTTTCCCATGGTTTGACATACAAAAGAAATACATGAACATGAGAATAAACAAAGTCAATCCGTTTGTTTCACATTTAAACAATATTTTCAAAATCTGCTGAGGTTAGTCGATTAACTTAGTTGATAGTCGACTATCTTGGGAAGCAGTCATTAGGTTAGTCGACTAACTAAATCAGATAGTCGACTATCTTGCCTTGCGGAAAAGTCCAGTTTTAATGCGAAATATTAGTTAGTCGACTAACTTAGTAAACAGTCATCAGGTTAGTCGACTAACTAAATCAGATAGTCGACTAACTTAGCTTGCGGAAAAGTCAAGTTTTAATGCGAAATATTAGATAATCGACTAACTGTTAGGTTAATCGATTAACTCTACTAGAAAATAAAAATATCTTTGAAATATAAGCATATTGAAAAATTCTAAAGAACTAATACTAACATTATATTATAAACTAACTAATACGAGCTGATACTAATGACTATTAGTTTATTCACTAACTAATACAAATAAGTAAAATAAAATCAAACAATTCCATCTTCCTTCATCACGGATCCATCACCGATTAAGTGGTCTATTTCCCCCTCGGGTTGCTCAAAGAAGTCTGCCACATCCAGGTGGGTGATGTCAAAATTGTCGTCAGAGACAAAATTTGTTTCAGGGCCTTTATTCATTTGAGATGCTTGATAAAGATCAACCGAATGTCTTGGTACACGGCAAGCTTTTGACCAGTGCCCTTTTTCACCGCAACGATAACATATAGTTTCTGAACTATTTGCCTTTGGATCCTCATAATCCCGTTTCTGCTTTTGGTGGTTATATCTCTTTGGGGGGTGACGGACATCAGGGAAATTTCTTCCTTGTCTACGTCCACGGCCATGACCCCGATTACGATCACGACCATGATTAAAGCCATAGCCTTTTCCATGCTTGGCATAATGAGAATACACCTTATCTGCTTCAAGCAATGGTGTAGACCCATTGGGTCGATTTTCGTGATTTCTCATGAGCAGGTCATTGTTTCGCTCAGCCACAAGGAGAAGAGAAATCTGTTCAGAGTACTTTTTGAAACCTTTCTCTCTGTACTGTTGTTGCAGTACCATATTGGAGGCATGAAACGTTGTAAACGTTTTTTCAAGCATATCATAATCAGAGATATTATCTCCACAGAGTTTCAATTTAGAAGTAATTCTGAACATTGCAGAATTATATTCAGAAACAGACTTAAAGTCTTGGAGCCTCAAATGAGCCCAATCATATCGTGCTTGTGGCAGAGTGACCAACTTCAGGTTGTCATATCTCTCCTTTAAGCCATTCCACAAGATGAGTGGATCTTTGACTGTGAGATATTCAATTTTTAAACCTTCATCAAGGTGATGGCAAGAAAATCAAGGTCTTAGCACAGTCTTGGGTGGATGCTTTATCTCTGTCTTTAATGGCGTCTCCAAGACCCATAGCATCTAAGTGGATTTCAGCATCCAACACCCATGTCATATAGTTCTTGCCCGAAATTTCAAGGGCAACGAACTTTCTTTTCATAATATCAGACATAATTAAAACCAAATTCGGAAAAAGGGAAATACCATAATTTTCTCAAGAGGATTCTTGAGACGGTAGAGTCTCGTGCTGATAACGTGTTATGAAATAATATAAGAACAAGAACAATAGAGAGAAAAGTAGAGAGAGGAGTATTCTTATTGATACTTTGGGATGGTTTACGATGGAATAGAGCCCCTTTATTTATAGGGAGGTGGTGACTTAGCCACCAAGAAGTAAACCCTAGAATCTCTCTAAATATGGACATTCACCTAAAATAGAATATTTTATAACACAAACACGTTACTCGCTTTAGGCTTGCCCTTTTAAAATATATGAGACGAGCCTCGCACCAGAAATACAAATTGCGGGGCCCTCAATAAAGGTTTAAAAATATTTAGAATATGGAAGGGCTATTTAGTGAATTTTATGGCCTTCCCCAAAATAATAATACTCTAGAATCTTTAGATGCGTTTAATTAAAATACTTTCTTAAGCTCGGGTGTGCATTGATGCAACCCAAATCCAAATCTCGACGAAGTCGAAATGTGTTAATAACCACGGGTTCCTTGATGACGACGAGGTTAGAAACACGTTTTCATGACGTCGTAATTCTTATAAAACAAATAATAATTGAAAAATGGTTCAAATTTGGAGACGAGCCTCACCGAACAAGAATAAATGTGGGGCCCTTATTAATTGGTTGTTTAAAAATGGTTAGAAGTTGGAAGGGCCGTTTTGCGAATTTCAACGGCCTTTCCCAAACGATATTACGTTAGAACCTTTAAGCACGATTTAATTAAATTACTTTCTTAAACTCGGGTGTTCATTAATGCGACCCAAATCCAAATCTCGACGGAGTCGAAACATGTCGAAGATCACGTGTATACTGGGTGTGACGTGATTAGAAATACGTTTTCACGACGTCGTAAGTCTCTTAAAATAAATAATGGTAAAAGTGGTTTATAAATGAAAGGCACATAAGCTAGCATGTATTAAAATCAGATAAAATCAAATGCAACAGTTAATCGACCATGCTAGAACCACGGAACTTGGGAATGGCTAACACCTTCTCCCGTGTTAACAGAATTCCTTACCCAGATTTATGGTTCGCAGACTGTAACAGAGTCATCTTTTTCCTCGGTTCGGGATTCAAATCGATGACTTGTGACACCATTAATCTCCCAAGTGGCGACTCTGAAATAGTTAATAACTAAATCCCGTTTCGATTGTCCTTTAATTGGAAAAACTCATTTACGCTCCCTTTGCGGGGGTGTTTAGAAAAAAAAGTAGGTGTGACAGCTCTGGTAACTCTGTTGGGGAAAAGAACCTAGAACGTTTTGTTCAGGGTTCAGAATTCGAGCTTAGATAAATTGTTGTATTTTGTTATTTCTGATTTTCATACATGCTTTGTGCTTAATGTGCTAATTGTTACCGCTTTGATATTATCTGAACTGTATATAAACTGTGCCGATACCTTTCTCTCTCTACCTCCGGGGATGTGCTGACTGGTTGGGACTCCCTATTCTGTTAGTGTCATACCCTGAAATAAGAAAGAGACCGGATAAGTTTCTAACCTGCCTGACCCCGCGGGTCACTGGTAAGTTTGCCCCTCCTTGATTCGAGTTGTCCGCTCGGGTACACTGTCTAGAATACCGACCCAGATTTTGAACATAGAATGACTTGACTTCATGTCAGATCCCTAGTAGGAAAGCTTATTTGCATCATGCTGCATTTGACTTAGGGGACTCAACACAGGGGTTGGGTCCATCTAGGGCTAGCAACCTGAAATAAAAGACCATCCTGGTGCATCCTACTTGTTCTGTGCATTTATTTGTTCGAACCTGCATGTTGACTGGTTTTTGGAATGTCGAAATTTGAAAAAAGTCAAAAAAAGAGAAGATAAGAGAAAAAGCAGTCAGGAAGTTAATGATTGGATAAAATCCGATGCCCAAGTACTGCCGGAACTCTGCCGAAATTTTGAGAAAATGAGAAAAAAAGAAAAAGGTTTTATTTCGTTTTATTAAAAAAGCAAAGAAAATAAAAAAAGAGTCTTTATTTTTGGAAAGATGTTTGTTGAAAAAGAAAAAGAAAAAAGAGTCTTTTATTTTTGGAAAGTTGTTTGTTGAAAAAGAAAATGAAAAAGAGTCTTTTATTTTTGAAAAGTTGTTTGTTGAAAAAGAAAATGAAAAGTGTCTTTATTTAAGTTGGGTAAAATAGGTCGTTTTATTGTTTGTTGAAAAGAAAAAGTAAAAAGAGTCATTATTTCGTCTTATTTTCAAAAATAGAAAAAGAAAAATAGTTAGTCTTGACATGAAAATGAAAAAAAGAAGAGTCCTGTTTTAAATTAGTTCAGTTAACTTGCCCGCACTACGCATGGTTTGATTCTCACAGGGCGTGAGATACGTAGGCAACCCTCATCGGGTCCAACCTCCCCATTACAAAAATAGCCCAAAAAATATCAAAATTTTAATTGTTGGCATAAATAAACCAGGTGACGCTGTTTTTGTCGAAAGTAGCCAAATGTTCCTGAAAGGAACGCCGGAAGGCTAACCTTGCATAAATAGCCACCTTTGGTCAGGTTATGATTTTTTGACCCTCACAGCCTTAAAGTCTTTGCCCTCGAGGCGCCAAAAGGTCGTGCTTGCAATATCGGGTCATTTATTTTGAAAAAAAAAAGAAGAGAAAAAAAAGAAAAGAATAATAAATAAGTCGGGTGATTCTGTTTTTCCAAAAATAGCTAAATGTTCCCAAACGGAACGCCAGAAGGCTAGCCTTCCACAAATATTGACCCTAGGTTATATTTTGATTTTTGACCCTCACAGCCTTAAATTTTCGTCTTCGAGACGTTAAAAGGCGTGTTTGCACTACGTGGTATTTTATTTTGAAGAGCAAAAAAAGAGAGTCGTAAATAAGTCGAGTAATGTCGTTTTGTCATAAATAGTTGAATGTTCCCGAAAGGGACGCCGGAAGGCTAACTTTGCAAGAACGACCATTGTGGTCAATAATGATTTTTGACCGATTAGCTAACGCATCCCTTAAATCTTCGCCCTCAAGGTGCTGAAAGGCCGTATTTGCAAAACTAGGTCTTTTGTTTTAATCTGAAAAACAAGAGAAAGAGTCAGTGGTCAAGTGAATACCGTTCGGTTTTTTGTCAAAATAACCCGGCCTAGCCTCAAAATTCATGTAAAATTGGGAAAGGGCCATGTTTGCAAAAAAGCCACTTGGTTGAAATTGGCAAGTAGGGGAAGGAATTTGTCAGTTTTGTTTTTATCATGAAAATGAAAAATTCCAAAAAAAATATTTTATTGTCGTTTTTCTTTTATTTGCACGAACTACGCCTGGTCTGATTCGTGCGTGGTCACGATATGTAGACAATCCACATAGGATTCGACCACAGTCAAAACAAAAAGGAAAAAAAACATGAATGAAAAATGAAAAAAGAAGAATTAAAAAAATGGAAAAGGATGTTGTGAATAATGAGGACCGGCTCAATCCATTCTAACATGTTTTGTTACGAATTGGGAAGAAAGTTGAGGTGGTTGGTTTGTGATAACTCATCCATACAACACAAGGTCGAAAAGCAAGGCAGTCATGGCTGGCAAAGGGTTGAACACAGGTATTACCGATCCGTCAAGGGGGGTTGTTGAATCTGAATCTGAATTGAAAGAAGAGGTTTTGAGGTTGAAAAGACAGATAGTCGGAATGCACAGAGATTGGGATAGTGGGTATCCTCCACCATTAGTCCCCGATGCCCAACATTATGCTCCAGAATCAATTGGCAAGGCCTCGAGTCCATACCACCACGCTCTTAGTTTTGAATCTCGCGGTGAGACTACGAAGCTTGCTAAGACAGTGGGGCCGGATGAGATATCCAGAAATCTAGAAGGGTTTATGATGCCCAAGTTTAATTTTTATGATGGGCGAGGAGATCCAGTAGCCTACTTAAGGGATTATTGTAATAAAACGAGGAATGTCGGCAGGGAAGATGAGTTGTTGATGTCGCATTTCAATGAGAGCCTGACTAGGCAGCCTTGGAATGGCATGATCGTCAAGATGTCGGGAAGTGGCACACGTTGGCCGATATGGCTCAAGATTTTGTGCGACATTTTCAGTGCAATAAATACGTTGACCCAAACCATTCCTCCCCATCTCTGACGGAACAGAAACCCAAGGAAAGTTTCAAGGAATTTTGGGTCAAATGGAAAGAACAATTTTCTCCGGATACTCATTCAATTGATAAAAAAGATATTGTTGAGCAACGCCAACGACAGATCCCAGTGGTCGTTCCTGCCAAGCGTCTTCAACCTCAACTCCAATCCCAAACATGTCCCTGAGCCCCACCTAAGCTACCTTAGCATTATCCTCCAAACAATGGCCGGTCAGGTGTCCAAACACTAGGTCACTCCCTCTGTCAACGGCAGGGCACGGTGGTTGTTATTGGTAAATGCTTTCAGCCTCCCTACCAGCCCCGTAAACGTCCCCAAGTTCCACATAAGCCACCTCAGTACTATCCGCCAAACAACATCCGGTCATATGTCCAACCACCAGATCATTCCTTCAACCAACAACAAGGTCCAGTGACTGTTCTTGCTAAGACCCATGGATATCCTTGTGCACCAGGTGACCCGCCCCGATGTTACATCCCTGGATCAGGTTTCCGGACAAATCAGGCATTTAGGAATGAGCCTACACTCCCTTTGGAGAGTCATACGCCAATCTGTTCCAGAGGCTAAAGAATCTGGGCGTGTTGAAGCCTATTCAGATAAAAATACCAAGCCCTCTTTCAAAAATTCCCAAAAGTGTGCATATTGCTCAAATGCTCTGGGAAATGACACGGAAAAGTGCTGGAAGCCGAAGAAAGCAATTCAAGAGCTTATTAACGCATGTAACATCATCGTACAAAATCCAGATGCACCAGACACCAGCCAAAATCCATCGCTTATGCACAATGAGGTAGACATGGTGGGTATTGTTAGATATGTAAATATAGTAGAACTCTAGTTATAGTAGAACTCTACGTTATGTGTATTATATATAGGGCTCATTGTATCATGTTTAATATCAATTATATATTTTTCTCCCGTGCTTTCTCACATGGTATCAGAGGCTTGGTGAGAATATTATAGCTGTGCGTCATTCCAGCTACTTCCGGGAAGAAAGACCTCATCACCGTGCAATTTTTCGGCGACTTAAGAGGCTGTCCGTAACTAAAACTACCCTTTTTGTTGGTTTTGTGCAAAATCCAAGACCACCACGAGGTTCGGAAGAGAATTTCGACCAACCCCAGAAAAAATCACCGGAAACCAGCAAGCCACGCGCCCCCACGCGCCGGCAACACCCTCGGCGCGTGAGCCCACGCGCCGGAGTGTGAGGGCCTTTCCGGCCACTTTTTCAGTTCGCTCCAGAAGTACAGTTTGGTCGGCCTTCAATTCCGACCCTACCCATCCTTGTTTCGTTCGATTCCGACAACTTTCAGTTTTTCACGGCGACTTTATTGAATTTTCCGGCAGCTACAGTACTTTCCGTCCAGAATTTCTTCAGGACAGTTTGCTCAACCTTGAATTCCGAGCCTATCCATATTTTAATTTTTCAATTCAGACAACTTTGAATTTTTTCGGCAGCTACAGTAATCCTGTTTTCCGGCAGCGACAGTTTTCAGTTCTCTGTTCCAGTTTCAGCGAGTTTTCAGTTGATAATCCTAAGATGTCTTTGGGACAAGATGCTTTCGGGTCCAGAAACCAGGGTTCTGGCAGTTCCGGTATTATGATTACCTCAGAACCTTTAATGGGAGGTTCAAACTACCTAGCTTGGGCTTCGTCTGTCGAGTTGGGGTGTAAAGGCCAAGGTGTTCAGGATCATCTAACCAAGGAGTCTAGTGACGGAGATGAAAAAGCCAAAGCACATTGGGAGAAGATTGATGCTCAATTATGCAGTATTTTGTGGCAATCTATTGATTCCATGTTGATGCCCTTGTTTCGTCCATTCCAAACATGTTATTTGGTTTGGGAAAAGGCTCGTACTTTATACACTAATGACATATCTCGTTTCAATGAAGTGATATCGCGGATGACAAATTTAAAGAAACAGGAATTAGATATTTCTACTTACTTGGGTCAAGTGCAGGCAGTTATGGAGGAATTTGAGACGTTGATGCCAGTTTCTGCTAACGTTGCAAAGCAGCAAGAGCAATGACAAAAGTTGTTTCTAGTTCTTACTCTTGCTGGGCTTCCTAATGATCTTGACTCAGTACGCGATCAGATTTTGGCTAGTACGACTGTCCGCACAGTTGATGAATTATTCTCTCGCTTACTTCGCCTTGCTGCAGCACCAAGTCACCCAGTGAGCTCATCACAGACACTTGATTCATCTATCCTCGTCTCCCAATTCGTGGACAATCGGGCTTCTCATACTATGGAGAATAGACGAGGAGGAGGTCGTTTTGGAAGATCTCGACCCAAGTGTTCTTATTGTTATAAACTTGGTCACACTCGTGACGTGTGTCATTCTTTACATGGTCGACCACCAAAAAATGCTTATGTTGCTCAGACCGAGCCTACAGGTAACCAGGGATTTTCTGTATCTGAAAGGGAGTATAATGAGTTCCTTAAATATCGCGCAAGTAAGCAGACATCTCCACAAGTAGCCACTGTTGCTCAGCCTGATACTTCTGTTGCTTGTAATTCTTTTGCTTGTGTTTCTCAGTCTAGTCCTCTTGAACAATGGGTTGTGGACTCAGCTGCTTCTGATCATATCTCTGGTAATAAATCCCTTTTGTCAAATATTATGTATTCACAGTTTCTTCCCAACGTTACTTTAGCTAATGGGTCTCAAACTAAAGCAAAAGGAGTTGGACAAGCAAATCCTCTACCCTCTGTCACTCTAGATTCCGTTCTTTATGTCCCTGGCTGTCCTTTTAATCTTGCATTTGTGAGTCGTTTGACTCGTGCCCTCCATTGGGAATATATTTTATTGATGACTCTTTTATTATGCAGGACCGCAGTACGGGACAGACAATTGGAACAGGACTTGAATCAGACGGACTCTACGATCTTAACTCACTTACATCCTCTAAGGCCTGTCTAGTTGCAGATCCTCCAGACCTACTTCACAGTCGTTTAGGACATCCTAGCTTGTCCAAGCTTCAGAAAATGGTGCCTCGTTTGTCCAGTTTATCCACATTAGAGTGTGAGTCATGTCAGCTCGGGAAACATACCCGTGCCTCCTTTTCTCGTAGTATTGAGAGTCGTGCAGAGTCTGTTTTTTCTTTAGTTCATTCAGATATATGGGGTCCTAGCAGAGTATGTTCAACCTTGGGATTTTGTTATTTTGTTAGTTTCATTGATGATCATTCAAGATGTACTTGGATTTTCTTAATGAAAGATCGTTCTGAGTTGTTTTCTATATTCCGAAATTTTTGTGCTGAAATTAAAAATCAATTTGGTGTTTCTATTCGCACTCTTCCCAGTGATAATGCCTTAGAATATTTATCCTCTCAATTTTAGCAGTTTATATCTTCTCATGGAATTATTCATCAAACCTCTTGTCCTTATACACCTCAGCAAAATGGGGTTGCAGAAAGAAAAAATAGACACATTATTGAGACTGCTCGCACACTTCTCATCGAATCTCATGTTCCGCTGCGTTTTTGGGGCGATGCAGTTCTCACATCTTGTTATTTGGTTAATCGGATGCCTTCATCCCCCATCCAGAATCAGATTCCGCATGAGGTATTGTTTCCCCAGTCATCCTTATACCCTGTTCCCCCTCGTGTTTTTTGGAGCACTTGTTTCGTTCATAACTTAGCTCCTGGGAAAGATAAGTTAGCTCCTCGTGCTCTCAAGTGTGTCTTCCTTGGTTATTCTCGTGCTCAGAAGCGCTATCGTTGTTATTCACTTGATCTTCGTAGGTACCTTATGTCAGCCGATGTCACATTTTTTGAGTCTAAACCTTTCTTTACCTCTTCTGACAATTTTGACCATCTTGATATATCTGAGGTTTTACCTATACCGGTCTTTAGGGAGTCTACTATATCTCCTCCTTCACCTTCTGCTACAAAAGTCTTACCCATTCCAAACATTGGACCATCTACTGTGGCTCCTCCTAGACTCCCTGCAGAAGACACTCCACTCTTGACATATCATCGTCGTCCTCGCCCAGCATCCGACCCGGCTGATTCACTTCATGCACCTGACCCTGCTCGTACTGCGGACTTGTCTCTTCCGATTGCACTTCGGAAAGGTATAAGGAACACCCTTAATCCTAATCCACATTATATCGGTTTAAATTATCATCGTTTGTCATCACCCTTTATGCTTTTCTATCTTCTTTGTCCTCTGTTTCCATCCCTACGTCTACAGGTAAAGCATTGTCTCATCCAGGGTGGCGACAGGCTATGACTGACGGGATGTCTGCTTTACATACGAGTGGTACTTGAGAGCTCGTCCCTCTTCCTTCAGGTAAATCTACTATTGGTTGTCGTTGGGTGTATGCAGTCAAGGTTGGTCCAGATGGTAAGGTTGATCGTCTTAAGGCTCGTCTTGTGGCTAAGGGATATACTCAGATATTTGGGCTTGATTACAGTGATACCTTCTCTCCCGTGGCTAAGATAGCATCAGTCCGCCTTTTTCTCTCTATGGCTGTTATTCTCCATTGGCCTCTGTATCAGCTGGACATTAAAAATGCATTTTTACACGGTGACCTTGAGGATGAAGTTTATATGGAGCAACCACCTGGGTTTGTTGCTCAGGGGGAGTCTCGTGGCCTTGTATGTCGCTTGCGCCGGTCACTTTATGGTCTAAAGCAGTCTCCTCGAGCCTGGTTTGGTAAGTTTAGCACTATTATCCAGGACTTTGGCATGACTCGGAGTGAAGCTGATCACTCTGTATTCTATCGGCATTCTGATTCACGTCTCTGTATTTATCTAGTGGTCTATGTTGACGACATCGTTATTACCGGCAATGACCAGGATGGTATTACTAAATTGAAGCAACATCTCTTTCAACACTTTCAGACTAAGGATCCGGGCACACTAAGTATTTTCTGGGTATTGAGGTCGCACAGTCTAGCTCAGGTATTGTGATCTCACAACGGAAGTATGCCTTAGATATTCTTGAGGAGACAGGAATAACAGGTTGTAAAACTGTTGACACTCCAATGGATCCGAATTCTAAACTTCTTCCAGGACAGGGGGAGCCTCCTAACGATCCTGAAAGATATAGGCGGTTAGTTGGTAAACTAAATTATCTTACAGTGACAAGACCTGACATTTCCTTTCTTGTGAGTGTTGTGAGCCAGTTTATGGGTTCGCCATGTGATAGTCATTGGGATGCAGTTGTTCGCATTCTTCGGTATATAAAATCAACTCCAGGTAAAGGTTTATTGTTTGAGGATCGAGGCCATGAGCAGATTGTTGGATACTCTGATGCTGATTGGGCAGGATCGCCGTCTGACAGACGTTCTACTTCTGGATATTGTGTCTTAGTAGGAGGAAATTTGGTATCTTGGAAAAGCAAGAAACAAAATGTGGTTGCTCGGTCTAGTGCAGAAGCAGAATATCGAGCAATGTCTATGGCGGCATGTGAGCTAATTTGGGTCAAACAGTTGCTCAAAGAGCTGAAATTTGGTGATGTTAGTCAGATGGGACTTGTGTGTGATAATCAAGCTGCTCTTCATATTGCGTCAAATCCAGTGTTCCATGAGAGAACTAAGCACATTGAGATTGACTGTCACTTTGTCAGAGAAAAGATAATCTCGGGAGATATTGCTACAAAGTTTGTAAAGTCAAATGATCAGCTTGCAGACATTTTCACCAAGTCCCTCACTGGTCCTCGTATTAACTACATATGTAACAAGCTCGGTACATATGATTTATATGCACCAACTTGAAGGGGAGTGCTAGATATGTAAATATAGTAGAACTCTAGTTATAGTAGAACTCTAGGTTATGTGTATTATATATAGGGCTCATTGTATCATGTTTAATATCAATTATATATTTTTCTCACGTGCTTTCTCACAGGTATGATTTGTTGTGAAAAGGAATGTGACAATTCTTTGAGAACCTTGAAGACCCAAAAACAACTTGTTGAGGATGATGTGATGAAGTTTGTAAAGTTCCTAATGCTGTTAATGCAGAACTCAGTGGCTAAGATGTCGAGCTTGGTAATTGGAAAGACGCTTCATCTCTTGGTCTGCTGGAGAGAAGTTTTGGTGGTCTATTTTGTTGTCATTTATATTGTCCGGGTTATTTTCAGGGTTGTAATCCGGATATTGTCTGGTGAATCAAAGCCTTCTATCCTTTTATGTGTTTAGTTCCATTAGTCGTAATATCATATGTAGTGTTATCTAGGTTTGTTTTAGTACTGTACCCCAGTTGTGTTGCTTGTTTTGTTATTAAACCCTTCCACAGTCTGTTTAATACAATCCTCTGTGTTCTGTCATTTCTAGCCATTTTTCGTTTAGTTATCTTTTCTTTCTACAATTCTTTTCCTGTTGGTTCTAGTGATATGACATGCACGCATAATTCTCAGTCGGACCTTTAAAAGTTATGTTAGTCGGGAAGCAATTTTGAAAATGATGAGGGCACTTGAGGAAATAAGAATAGATTTGGACATTGTGAGATTGTTTGACGCCTGAACCATGTGAAACTGGGGCAAGTAAAACATAAAAAATTTCCCGCAAAAACAAGTTGGCCAAATTGACAGGGGGCCGGTCGTGGTAATAAGAGTAAGAGTGTCGCCCAATGACATATTACATCTGAAAGATATAGAAAGAAATGTTGGAAATGACCGTCAATTCCGATGCAGTCAAGAGACAATGTGTATCGTTTCTGTATTTTGATTGTACCTGTTTGTTCTTGGCATATTTTGAGGGTTGAAATGACGAAGGCGTTTTCTTCGGCTATCTAAATACTTTTTCCATCGTCACCCTTTTTGAGCCGTGTTTATTTTCTTTTATACTCCTTTTTCGGAATCAAGTGCACAATCAAAGAAATGCAAGTGCCGGAGATAAGCAAATGATTAAATGGAAAAAATAAAAGGGAAGAAAGGAATAGGAGAAAGAAAGAAATAAATGAAAAGAAAAGAAAAAGAAAAAAAAAAGAAAAAGAAAAGAAAGAAAAAGAAAAAAAAAGGAAAAATCAAGAAAAACAGAAAGAAAAGAAGAGAAAGAAGATCACAACAAGGTAGTGTCTATGACGTGAACGATGTTTGACTTGATCCCCAAAGGGTACGTAGACAGCCTCTCTCTGGTTCAGTCATACCAAAATAAAATTCCAAAAGTCCCCAAGCAAGAAACTGAGATTGAAGTTGTGATCGTAGAAAGAAATCAGATTCCGAAAGTTTTAGTTTTAACCCCATTTTGAATTGCATTAAGCCTTTATATCCTTTATTACTAACCCCCGTCCCAAAAGCCACATTACGGTCCAAATAAAGATCTTTCGATCAATCTTTAAGAAATTCCAAGTCAAGCAGGTAAGGGTAAATCATGTCAGGGGCAACACTCCGGCCCAAGCAAGAAAAATAAATGAGAAAGCCGGATTGATGAAACCTTCACGGGTACCGCAAGGCGATAAAAGAATAAAAAATAATAGAGTCTTTAAATTTTTAAGTCTTTAAGAAATTCCAAGTCAAGCAGGTAAGGGTAAATCATGTCAGGGGCCCGCCTGGATAACAGAGGAATACATTTCAGTCTTTAAATTTTTAAGTTACATTTCACTCTTATTACAATTCCAGTTTTAGTTTTCTAATTCGTATTAGTATCTGATAACAAACCCTAGTTTTTCAAATTGGGGCAGAAAGGTTTATTTGTTTTGTCTATTTTGTGAAGTCAGGAGCACGCCTGAAGAACAGAGAAATACATTCAAGTTCAAGTTTATTCAAGTTCAGCAGTTTGAAGAAGGAAAAACATCTCAATTTACAATTCAAAAACGACAACAATGGATTTCACCTGGAGAGAAAGGGAAGATAACTCAAGTTTCAAGTGAAAACAGTTTTGAAGGAAGACAATTCAAGTTTCAAGGGAAAATGGTTCAAGGTGCCGAGCAGGTTTGACCCCGAGGCACACAATTTGAGATGGCAGAAAGAATGAGACTCAATCCAAAATAAAGAAAAGAAGAAAAAGAACAAAAAAAAAGTGAACTCCAAATTTCAGAAGCAGGAAAAGATGTGAACTGCTCAAGACGTGGTTGAAGTCATGAGCACTACATGCCCGGTCTTGATCCAAAAGCTGAAGAAGATTGAACCAACACCTGCAGCTAACAAGCATCAAGATTCACATCAGGTTCCGCATGAGGCACCATCCAAGACTCGAGATCAAGCTTCAGAAGACTTACAGATAGGAATCTTGTAACTCGTAGCTGATAGGCTTAGTTAGTCTTTTTCAATTTTGATGTAATAACGGGACAGCGGACTGGAGCCTCGGACGGAACCTCGACTCTCAACCTCGGTACTCGTTCACTCATGAACTACACATGACCTGATTCCTTTATAGCCAAGGATATGTAGGCAACCTTTAAAGCGAGGTTCGGTCAGACAGTTTTCAAAAATTGCTTCTCATGGAGTTTCAAATGGGCAAAAGTCCCTCACAGTGCTTACTTTATCTTTTCCAGAAAACTCTTCGTGTTTTCGAGCAAAGAGAGCAGCTGTAAGCATGTAATTTTTGCCCTACATGAAGATAACTCCTTAAAATAGTCAAAATGATTTTTATTGATTTTTAGGATTTTTTTCTTTTTTAGTCGCATTTCATGCATTTTAATATTTTAAAATCAATAATAACATACAAAAAATACGCATTTGCATTTAGGATTTAGTTTCATATTTTAGGATTAATTAAGGGTTAATTTGTTTTAGAACAAAATAGGAAGAAAATAACAAAAATAGTACTTTTTGCATTTTTAGTTTAATTTTGTATTAGTTTGCATTTTAATTAGAAAATTTAATTTTTAGTGTTAATTTGGTTTTAGTTTTTAAATTAGTATTTAAAAAAATTAGAATATAATATACAAAATAAATTAAAAAGGGAAGAAAAAAAGAAATTTGAAATAAAAATTGGAAGAACCTTTCCAAAACAAAATATCCCCCCCCCCCCCCAAACACTTCTCCCCATATGAGACCTCCCCAAAAATTATTTCCCCACAAAATACTTCCCCCCGAAAATTACTCCCTCACATAACACCCTACCCTTTACACTCTATAAAACCAAAATATACACACAAAAAGAGGATAGGAAAAACTAAAGAAGAGACGGACAGAAGTCCATTCATATCCCACATAGAACACCCACGAAATTGCTCAAAATCTGGCCAAAAGAAGTGAAATCCACCAAAATTGTAGCGAAAAAAGGAATGTCAGACAGTCCCAATCAGCTCTAAATTTCGGCAAAAATCAAACGAGTAGTCGAGTTCCGTCGAAGGATCCGGCGAGTTAGTTTTGTTCGAAGTTCATTTTAAATGAAGATCATAGGTTCTGATTACTAGTTCAGTTTTTAGGGAGTCCATCGACGCTGTATTCGTTTAGCAATGTGGATTTGGAAGGATCTTTATTTGTTTTCAAGGGAAGTGTTCAACCGCGATTTTCAGATAATTGTTATGAACCGCATAAATACAGGTCAATTTCTCTGTTCTTGTTTGAATAATAATTCTAAACACAATTACTTTCCACTTGCTTTCAATGTTTGGGCTGATTTGAACGTATGTTTTTTGCTGTTGAAAAAATGTTTGCAAATTTGAAGCTAGTATGTGATTGATTATTTGTTGATAAAACTAATTCCATAGCTTAGAATTAAGTGTTTAGATCCTAGTATTCTTCTACTGGTTTGGATTGTTCTACTTCTCCTCTATAGCAGCAGCAACAAACAACCATTATTTACAGAAGTTGCAATGAAGCAACCTCAAATAGTTTCCTTGTTGTATTCTCCTATGGCGATTGCCGTATGGCTCAGATCTCTTCGTCGCCGTGACATTGTTACCACTTCTGTTCTGCTTATAAAACTTAGAGTTTGTGAGGTCGTCGTTCGAGTTTTAAGCGAGGTTTTGAGTCGCCGGCGAGGCTATGTTTGAATACTCCGTTCATGTTCCTGCTCGCCCATTGCTCTCTAGTCAGATTTGTGAGGTTGCCGTTGAGTCATTTTTCCCAGTACAGCTTCGCCAAGTTTTCTTGTCGAATTTCCTTCTTTGTGTTCGGAACGCTTTCACATATAAAAGGTCTGTTCCTTTTCTTTGCTACTATATAGTTTAGTGATGCTTGAAGTTATTTTGTCATATTGGTTCTATACTTTTGTGAAGGTCTATCTCTATTCTCATCATGCTTTGTTAAAGAGTGCCACTAGACTTTGCTCCTGTTGTGACTTCATGAATGTGCGCACTAAGATCTAGTTATCTCTCTTTGGTTGAATATTTAGTTTGCGCATGCAATTTTGCCATGAAAGTTGATATGCTTCTTTGTGCTTGCTTTGGGAATTAATCGTTGAAATGAAATGGAGCATGAAAGCTTAGTTCCAATAACTCACAAACACGTTACTCGCTTTAGGCTTGCCCTTTTAAAATATATGAGACGAGCCTCGCACCAGAAATATAAATTGCGGGGCCCTCAATAAAGGTTTAAAAATATTTAGAATATGGAAGGGCCGTTTAGCAAATCTCATGGCCTTCCCCAAAATAATAATACTCTAGAATCTTTAGGCGCGTTTAATTAAAATACTTTCTTAAGCTCGGGTGTGCATTGATGCAACACAAATCCAAATCTCGACGAAGTCGAAATGTGTTAATAACCACGGGTTCCTTGATGACGACGGGGTTAGAAACACGTTTTCATGATGCCGTAATCCTTATAAAACAAATAATGATTGAAAAATGGGTCAAATTTGGAGACGAGCCTCACCGAACAAGAATAAATGTGGGGCCCTCATTAATTGGTTGTTTAAAAATTGTTAGAAGTTGGAAGGAACGTATTGCGAATTTCAACGGCCTTTCCCAAACGACATTACGCTAGAACCTTCAAGCGCGATTTAATTAAATTACTTTCTAAAACTCGGGTGTGCATTGATGCAACCTAAATCCAAATCTCGACGAAGTCGAAACGTGTCGACGATCACGTGTACACTGGTGGTGACGTGATTAGAAATATATTTTCACGACGTCGCAAGTTTTTTAAAATAAATAATGGTGAAAGAGGTTTATAAATAAAAGGCACATAAGCTAGCATGTAATAAAATCAGATAAAATCAAATGCAACAGTTAAGTGACCGTGCTAGAACCACGGAACCTGGGAATGCCTAACACCTTCTCCCGGGTTAACATAATTCCTTACTCGGATTTCTGGTTTGAAGACTGTAACAGAGTCATCTTTTTCCTTGATTCTGGATTCAAATCGGTGACTTGGGACATCATTAATCTCCCAAGTAGCGACTCTCAAATAATTAATAACTAAATCCCGTTTCGATTGTCCTTTAATTGGAAAAACTCCTTTACGCTCCCTTTGCGGGGGTGTATAGAAAAAAAAAAGGAGGTGTGACACGGGGTAAACTTCTTACTGAGGTAGTAGATGGCATGTTCCTTCCTTCCTGTTTCATCATGTTGCCCCAAAACACAACCAAATTGTCCATCCAATACTGCAAGATAAAGCAGTAGAGGTCTCCTTGGCTCAGGTGGAACCAAGACTGGCGGCGTTGACAAATATTCCTTGATTCTGTTGAAGGTCTTTTGACAATCATCAGTCCATTTAGTGACGGCATCCTACTTTAGCATCTTGAGGATGGGTTCACAAATGACAGTGGATTGAGCTATGAATCGACTGAGATACTTGAGCCTCCCCAGAAAAACTCATTACATTTTTCTTGTTCTTTGGCAGTGGCAACTCTTGAATGGCTTTGTTCTTTGACGGATCTAATTCTATTCCTCAGCGACTCAAAATGAAATCCAATAACTTTCCGACCGAGACCCCGAATGCACACTTGGCGGGGTTTAGTTTCAAGTTGTATCTCCTCAGTCTATTGAAGAATTTTGTCAAATCTTCCATGTGATCTGCAGCTTTTTGGATTTAATGATGACGTCGTCCACATACACCTCGATCTCTTTGTGTATCATATCATGAAAGATTGTGGTTATGGCTCTCATGTAGGTAGCACCATCATTCTTCAAACTGAATGGCATCATTCTTCAATAGTACATTCCTCATGGCGTGATGAATGTCGTTTCTCTGCTTCTTCTTCGTCCATCCATATCTGATAGTATCAAGCAAATTAATCGACAAAGGACTGGAGCTCATGCTTGGCGCAGTTATCAATCAGTATGTGTATATTTGGCAAAGGGAAGTCGTCTTTAAGACTAGCTAGGTTGAGATCCCAATAGTCGACACAGACTCTAACCTTCCCATTCTTCTTTGGCACCGGCACAACATTGGCTAACCATGTTGGGTACTTTATCGCTCTGAGAACCCTAACTTTGACTTGCTTGGTGACTTCTTCTTTGATTTTGAAACTCATGTCTAGCTTGAATTTTCTGAGTTTCTGTTTGACTGGTGGGCATGTCGCATATGAGGCAACTTGTGAGCCACGATAGACGTGCTGAGACCAGTCATATCATCATACGACCAGGCGATGATATCCTCATACTCTTTCAAAAATTCTGTGTATTCTTCCTTTTCTGATGGGACAAGTGTACGCTGATGCGTGTTTCCTTGACATTTTCTGAGTCTCCCAGATTAACAACCTCTGTTTCATCGTAGTTAGATTTAGATCTGTTCTCAAAATTCTCGACCTCTCTAACAAACTCTTCTAGTATTTTTAATCCTCTTCTGAATCAATGTCCATTTATCGCATTGTCTCGTTGCAAGTTACAATTGTCGGTTCATCATCAAGATATGTAATAGTAATACCGCGTAAAATAAAGGAAATGAGAGAGAAAATAAATAAGAGTGAAATATAAAGGTAAACTTGGAAAATGCTTTTGATTAAATTCATAATTGTCTGAAACATCGGAGCTCTTTTCAAAAGTAAAGACAATGCTGAAAAATAAAATCAAGTAAAAGTAAAGTGCAATGCATATGTGTCATTTTAGCCTTGCTACCCCGAGGCTCTACTGGCACATGTGTTCCTGATCGACCAATTGGTGAGGTGTTCTCCCCGGTTCACAACTTGGATGGAAGGGACTTCCTCCCCTTCCTTCTTGAAGGTAAGACAGCAGTCCATATTATCCTCCAGAAATAAGTTCTTCATTGCTGCCAGTGTCTCATCTTCCTCTGACCCGTATATGAAATTTGCGAGCTGAAAGGTCTGCTCTAACTGGGGTAGAGGGTGCTTCAGTGGGTAGTAGAGGCCGCGCCACGATGGCGACCAGTACTGGAAATCTTCCCAAGTGTATTCATAACCTAGGACGAAAGTGGTTTTATGCTTCTTCAACTGGATGGGCTTGGTAATATCCTGGAGGCTCTTGCCAAGCCCCTTTCTGGGCTCGTATCCGCTCCAATTGAGAATTCTCTCGATATTGCTATCCCACCATTTATCATTGTCTATGGCATTGACTCGTTGTATATGGGGTTGCTACCGTCTCCATGAGTGATTACTTCTTGATGATTCCATACAAATTTCACAGCTTGATGCAATGTTGATGCCACAGCCCCACCGGCGTGGATCCAGGGTCATCATAGCAATAAATTGTAGGATGCTGGTACGTCAATGACTTGGAACTCAACGTCAAACCAGGTGGGTCTCATTTGCAGGCATAAGCTAATCTCTCCAATGGTGGACCTCAGATATCCATCAAAAGCTGTGACATTGATAGCCCTGACTTTGATTTCGTGCAACCCTTAGCCCAATGTCATGAGAGTCACCGACGGACAAATGTTGAGGCTGGACCCCCCGTCGACTAGAATCCTAGTGATAAAGTGATCCTCGCATTGCGCAGTGATGTGAAATGCTTTGTTGTGACCAAGTCCTTTTGGTGGTAATTCATCTTCGTGGAAGGTAATCTTATGGCTTTCCAGTACCTTCCCACCATGTTTGCCATTTCGCCTCCTGTTATGTTGCTCGGAACATAAGATTCACTTAGTATTATCATCAACTCGTTCTTATGTGCCTTAGAGCTTTGTAGGAGGGCCAGAGTAGAAATTTGTGTTGGTGTCTTGTTCAGTTGCTCAACGACCAAGTACTCCTTGGCCTGTACCATTCTCCAGAGGTCATCGGGTCCAGTTTCAACAACTCGCCCGGAAGCCTGCTTGCTAGACTCAGCCAAATGTTCCGGGGTGTATACCCTGCCTGTCCTAGTCATGTCTTGTGCTCTAGTTGCTTCTCCAGTATACATCTTTCCTTTCCTTCTAGCCTCAGCGGTGTAATCCCAAGGTATAGCATTTGTTTGCAACGAAGTCATGTTTGTCATGGAGACCGGAATAGGCCCCTTGGGAGGCAATACAGTAACTTCAAATGGTGCATGTGCTTTTGGAACTCCGAACTCAACCTCAATTTGTTTTGGCGCCTTTGTAGAAGGTACTTCAAAATCGAGTGGCATGGATACATTTACCATGTCACCCTCAGAGGGCTGAATCAGGACGATAATGGGATTGAGTGTAACCGTTAGCTTCTTAGGCTCATCTCCTTCAGCTATCAGACCGATTGACCCCTTGAGGTCCCAATCATCTTCGATCTAAATCATGTGGATGCCTCTACCCTTGTGGTCAGGCAAAGGGTTATTGCGGACATTAGGAGCAGGCTCCTTTGCTATAATGATCTTGTTGTCAATCAGATTCTGAATCTTGTCTTTTAATGAGCAACACTCGTCAATGGTATGGCCCTTCATCCCAGAATGGTATGCGCAGTCTTGTTTGGGTTGATCTATTGGGAAGGGTTTTCTGGAGTTACGGCTGGGATAGGGGTAACGTAACCGATTGCTTTGAGTTCTTCATATAATTGGTCAATTGGCTCGGCTATGGCGGTATATTATCTATGAGGTTTGCGGTCGAAGTTTGGTCTAGGTCGAGGGAAGTTTTGGAGAGTAGGGGGTGATGGGTAGTGAGAAGGTTAGGAGTTATATGCTTGGTATACGGGTGCAGGTTGGGAATATCTGGGTGAAATGGGTTGATATGTGGTTGGTGGCGGTGAATGGTAAGCAAGTGGTGGAATTTGGTAAGTAGGTGATGGTGCTTGGTAATTTAAGGTAGGCTGATATGTGAGTGGAGCTGAGGGATAGGCCTGGTATTTCATGGGAGAGTTGATCCTTTGTGCAGCCATTACGGAATTTACATCCTTCTTCTTTGTTGTTGTCTTGCAATGCCTCGAGGCTAGTGACCCTATAGTTCTTGTTGCCTTCTTCAATCCTTTCTCCCAATTTGATGATATGGCTTAACTTTTGACCCTCAATTAGCATCAATCTTTCATAGTACTGTGGATCTTGAGCATGGACGAAGAATTTGTTTATTTCTTCTTCCTCCAAGGCCGGTCTGACATTAGCAGCTTCTGACCTCCAACGAGTAGCACACTCAGGAAAGGTCTTTGTAGGATTCTTCTTAAGATTCTGAATATAGAACACATCTAGTGCGTTCTCAGTGTTGAACCTAAACCGATCCATCAAATCAGACTCCATATTTACCCAACAAGTCCATTTCTTCGCATCCTGGCTAATATACCAGGATAATGGATTACCCTTCAAGCTCCTCATTAATAGCTTCATACGATATTCTCGTCCCAACTGACTCGTACTTGCTTGTAACAATACATTCTCAAGTGTACCTTGGTATCACCGGTACCGTCAAACAGTTCAAACTTGGGAGGTTTGTACCCCTCCGGGAGCTCAACATCTGGTTGAACATAGAGATATTCGTAATTCAGCCCTTCAACACCCTTGTTACCTTCGAAACCCGAAACCCCGCTAGTCAACTTCTTGATATGAGAGGCCAAATTATGAATGAGGAAACTCTTGTCCTCTGCCTCAACTGCACTAGTGATAGGCTGACTGTAAAGTGGCATGGAGTTCACAAAGATTGGAATGTTATGGTATTTTGTGGTTCAGGAGTGTTATGAGCGGGTTGCATTGGAGGGTGTGGGATGTTTTATGGTGGTGTGTGATTCTGGGCGTTAACATCAGGCGCGACAAGAGTGATTGACAAACTCGCTAGGTTTCTAACTTCGTCCAATTCCTCTCAGAACCTCAGCAAAGTTTGCTCCAGATGAGCAGCAGTTTCTTTGATAATTGCAACATTTTGAGAAGTCTCTACAAGTTCCTTTCTAGCGCTTGTATCTCTCATCTTTCCGTTGTTCCTATTTCTGGTAGGACTAGGAGGGGGAGGAGGTGGAGAACCCTTTGATCTTGTGGAGTATGCTGATGGTGCTAGAATGCACGAACTAACCTTCGGGGAGGGGAATAAAAATAAAAGAAAAAGCAAAAAGGTAAAAAGTCAGTGTGGATTATGATAAATAATATTGCAATATTTAAACACATTGTGCGGGAATATAACTCGCCTCTTAATTTGGGTGCCTCGTTTGGGCCCGAGGTAAAAATTTGGAGAACTTATAATGCTAAATGCCTCATTTTATTGATAAAAACAAAACAACTAAATGATAAGAGATATCACTAATGGCCAGTAGCCTTATTTCAATAAAGCAGAAAAGGAAAAGTCCTAACTACTTGGTCCCAGAAGGACCTTCCAAAGATTCGGTATTCTTGTCTCCCTTGTAAACCTGCATCAACTCGCGCATCCCTAATAGTAGGTAGGCTCGAGCCAAATGTCCGACTGTGCTTCCCTCAGCATTCTGACAGTCTTCGATCCTTTGCAAGAACTTTCCTTCCAACTCCACCAAACCTTGCTCCTGATACCCCAAACGGTTGTTGGCGGTGAAGGCCATATCCTTCCACTCGTTGATCAGCTTCTTGTATGCTTCTTGTATCTCCCGATGTTCATTTTCACACTCTCTCATCCTCTTTTTCAATTGACTGTATTTGACTTGTGCTTCCATTTTCTCATCAATAATCCCGTGACCGTGGACGAACCCTGGACGACCCAAACCAATGAGATCATCTTCCAACCAACCTTTGTAGTGTGGCACACACACGGCATGATACCTGTCTGGTTCAATAGATTCCCTCCCTAGAACGAGCTTGCAATTCCACATGTGCTGAGCGTGACACCTGTGCGGGCTATCATTATTTTGAAAGTCGGCCTTAAAATGACTCATTTTCTCTACCTCGGGTATGATTTGTTTCCTTCCAGCTTGCCTCATTACTCGGAGGGGGATGTAAGGATGAGTTCCCCTTAGGCCAATGAGTATGAGGAATGGTTCGTCTCTGTAACAGACAATGAACTCCACTTTTGGGAACCGCTCGAGCATCCACTGAATTCGCTCTTCCTTTAGATTCTCGAACAATTCTACCCATCCATTGGCGTCCTCTGGCTGAGCAAACATATTGGGCATGAAGTTTATTCCCTTTGGATGATGAAAAGCGATATGGTCATCCTAATCTCTGCATATGATTTTCTGTCTGTAATCGCCTTTCTAAAGGTGTTCCAGGAGCCATAGTTGAAGTAGTAAGTTACATCCCTTGAAATGTGGAGCCCCTTGTTGATAGTTTCCCAAGGCTCGATAGATTTTAGCGAGGATCATAGGTACTATGCTGAAAGACTGCCCGTCGATCCCTTCCATCAAAGTCTTGGTAACCATGGCTAGTTTGTGGATCCTAGCCTTCTTCATAGGGAAACTTACCATGCCCAAGAAACAAAACATGAACACAAACACCCTTCTATGTATGTTCCCGAAAGAGGTGAGGGTGAATTCATCCATGTAGGTGCGATAGGACTTACTGTGTCCATATCTTTCGTAATAAGAAGTCGAATGGTATGTAAGAGTCCTTCAAGCAAGAAAGGTCAGGATTCTTCTTGATTCCCATCATTTTAAGGAAACCTCTAATTTTGCGATTCTCCGGCATGAGTAAACCTGGCATTTCCCAAGGGATGCCAGCTAGGCCTCCTATTTCTTCTAGCAAAGGGGTCATTTCTAAATCCCTAAAACGCAACATCGATCGATTATTATCCCAAAAGCAAAGTGGAAAACTCAATGATTTTGTTTTTTAGTTGGATTTCCAGGAGTGAAGGCAAGTTCCCTAAGTACTTGCGGACGTTCATGAAAATCATCCCACTAGCTTAGCAACCTTGGGTGGATGTTGGATAACATACCGAACTTTGGGACCTAGTGCCTCATTTCTGCAAAACAAAGTGTTAGGCCCTTAACCCCACCAGACTCGACTATTTAAATCAATAGTTAGCAAAAGGCATTCAGTTCTCCAAATCAGCACACATAACGTGAATGTCCGTTTGGGTTTCAGGAAATTCGATGGACTTTGGTTTAGGCTATCTTAATGAGTCATTATACAGACAACATAACCGACTCGGCTAAGGTTGACCATGATGCATGAACAGTTCAATATAGTAAGGTTTCTATTTTTGAAGTGCTAGACAAGGTACCTTTGAATGAACAACTCAATAGGTAAAGGCGCGGAACCATCGACTACACCGTTGATCGACTGGTTTTACCGCAAATATGCATTTGCCACATTTGGGGGGGTTTATAATATTGGATGGGCGCAACCACTCATTGTAAGCATTGATATAGGATTCGTTTTGGCATGAGTGGAATATGATATTGAGAGATGCAATTACACTAATTAAACAAGTTACATGTATTTTCATTGTCATTAGATAAACGTTTACAATGATTGCTCGAAATTACAACAGTATTGCGGTAAAGAAAGAAGTTAAAGGAAAGAGAAAAGAAGAAGAGTCAAGTTAGTAATTGTGATGGAATAAAACAGGAAATAAATGCGATTAAAGTAAACAAATAAAGTCACAAAAGCAATTAATGGTAAAAGCCTTAAAGAAAATTCCCAGCAGAGTCGCCATGCTGTCGACGCCCCTGTTTTCCCCCCTAAAAGGGCAAAATGGGGTTTACGAAATTATGGACAAAACAACTCTAATTCCCTTTTGGGAATTGGGTTATGGAGTTTGAAGAGTCGCCACCTAATGATTATAGTGCATTAGGACACTTTTAAGAAGAAGAAGATTTTGAATGAAAACCAGAGTTCGGGTAAGGGCATGAAATTAACTCGAGGGGAAGGTGTTAGGCACCCCTAAAGATCCACTAGTATGGTTCCCGGGCTTGTTTAGATGTGACTTTAAGAAGCATAGAAATAGACAAGCAAATGTGCATATAAAGAATACAAAACTAGTGGGCAATTTTGAAAGAAGAATAGTACAAGTAAAAAAGTTGTTTTAGACAAATTATTCAAACAAAAAAAGTATAAGTAAGGGGGGATCCTAGGTTTAATTATAGTATGGATCATTCGATATAATATCCCGCACATATTCCCAACGAGGGGTCGCTTTATGATATTATCGCATTGTCATCATCTCCATGTTCTACCCTTCCCACCCCGTTATGGTATTGAAACGCGTTTAGTCTCGTTTACTTATTACATGCTAATACCCGTCCCAACCTATTAGTCCCGGGGTATTAGGACTCATAAACCTAAAAAGGGGGAAGAAGGATAAGGCATATATGGAGTTTCAAAGGTAAAAATGCGAAGGTGTCAACCAAAAACAGATAGCACATAAGGGTATACAAATCAGACATTCAAAGGCTCATGCAAAACCCTGTAAATCACAACAACATTTAGTTTAGCATGACTTGCAATTATTGATTTGGTCTTAAGCTTAAAACTAATAATGGATAGATTAGTTAAACACATAAAGATGGATAATAAGTCTACTTTAAGCCACTCGGATCCGGTTTGTTGAAACTTAAAGTGTTTTTGAAAACCAGTAATTTCAGAAAACGATAATTTGAAACAGGAATTTAGGACTTGCAGAAGTTCCGAAATGGCTTATAAAATAGCCGAACTGCTTTAGGTAAAATGATGCAAGAAAAAAAACGCATTGAAGTGCAAAAAATCAAAAAAAAAAAAAGGAAAGGCTGATTTTAGACAAATGCATGTTTGGAATTTAAAAGATCTTTATGGGTTTAAAAATAGCGTAGAAGGCAGATTTGGTCAGATTTCAAAATAGACACTATTGGGAAAATTCTTTTATTGAAGGCGTCTAACGCATGACATTTACAGATGGATTTGTTGTTGCTTTTATACGTTTAGGGGACCTACTGTTCGCCTATCATTTTTATATAGTCCTTATAGACATGATTTTTATATGCACTTGATTACGGAATGTTAAAGACTTATGGGCAGGATTTCTAAATGCAATATTAAGATCCTACAGGCATGATTTCTAAGTGATTTGCGATATAAAAAATCTATAGACATGGTTTCTAGGTGAGATGCAATATCGAAATCCAATAGGCATGATTTTTATTATGCTTGCAATATAAAAATCCTATAGGAATGGTTTCTATATGATTAGCAATATATAAAAAATCCTATAGGCATGGCTTCTATATGATTAGAAATAATATAAAACCCCTCACACACCCTTTTCACTATATCCCCAAATTCTTTTTACAAAGCTTGTTACATAAATGAAGAGAAAAGACTAAGGAAATAAGCACATCAAAGTTAAAATGGACCCGAGGAAGCTCAAAGCAACCTTAATGTCCAACATATGTATTATACCAAATCCGGCCTCCAGATTCCGAGGCTTTTTCTTAGAGTGTTTCAAATTTCCAAGGGCTCTCAGAAAGCCCAGGCAATGCTTACACCTTAAAATGATGATTAGAGTAGTGCAAGGTGTAGAATTACCAGCCCTTAGGTATCCAAGTTCAGAGAGAACTCAAGGGTCTCTAAGCATGGCGTACCAGAGGGGGGGGGGGTAGGACTTAAAGAACTTAGAGTAAGTGTACAGTGAGGGATTAGAGGAAGTCCAATGCAAAAGGTGGTCATACCTATCCATGAACAGGGCTGGAACACCCCTGACCTTTTACATGGCTTAAACAAATAAAAGCATACTTGAAATAAGTCAGACTCAGGCCTGTATGATGATTAGGACATCAACAGACCTAAGTCAAGATCAACACATAAATGGGGGTAAGGGAATTGGACTGATTTGAGTAGCCGCTTAGAACAGCCTGGTTCTGAACAAAAGGTGGCAATAGAGTACCACTCTAGTCCAAAACAATACTCACATACAAAAGGGGGTCAGGGAAAGGGATCAAATATGAAAGCATTTGCATAAGAAAAGAAACAAAGTCAAACAGAAGTTGACTAAAGGGATTTGGGGAGAGGGAAGTACATGAAAGCATGCATACAAGCACACGGTATTAAAACATACGGGTATAGGGGTAGGGATATACATGCTGAAGTTTTAACTGCATAATGAACATAAACAGACATGTGAAAAGAAACAATTAAACATGTAGTTTTGGAGATGGTATTAAATCATAGACCTACCAGTTTGCAACTTCAAATGGTAAAGAAATAGGGCAAATGGAACCTTATATTTTAGCCTTGGCTTTCAGCTGGCTAAAATCGAGTAGCAGAACAAGTAACAAAGAAAAGCAGAGAGGAGAAGAGATGATTTTTTTAGTGTGAACTTGTACTGTTCGTGTGTTTGAAGTAAAAGGGGTGGGTTTTTTTATAGTTTTGAAAGTAGGTAGTAAATAAGGCAAGGAGAAAAGTTAAAGAACTGAATATCAATTTAGAATAAAATTACAAAAGGCTTCCTGTAATTACGGAATTCAGATTCAATCGGTGAGAGTTATTTAAGGAAAGAAAAATCAAACAAACAGTTTACGTAAAGTAGGCAATTAGGGGTAAATACATAGAAGTTTTAAAGTAAGGGAAGAAATTTTGAAATATATGGATAAACAAATATGGTAGAAACCAGTCAGTACCAAGTAAGTCAAGGAACCAAAGATTTGAAACTAAGGAAAAGGTTTTACCTAGGGGGAATCAGTAGCAATCAATCAACCCCAAAACAAAAGGGATTCTGAATTAAACATAAATTGAAAACCTATTTAAAGAAAGATTAACACATATAAAAAGGGGTTGTCATGCTAATCAGAGGGGTCTAGTATAGAGAAAATCATACACAAAAAGGATTCAAACTCAGTAAGTGGGTTCACAGTGAGTCTGAGAGAGTCCAGGGCACAAACAGAACCCTAGTCCAAACACACAAAGCAACATTCGTCAAAAACCCCCAAATCTTAGGGTTTTCAACTTGAATCAAACGCAGAGAAGATTAAGCAAGTAGATACAGTAGGAGTTTTAATGCAAAAAGAGTAAATACAACAAGATTAGGAGAAACAGTAGAGGAAAACCCGCTTAAGTTAGCATAGCAAGAACACTTAATGGGCATGGTTGAAAGATGTAGTAGACGAATCAAATCAGGTCATAGTGGAAGGCAAATAACAGAACATAGCATAGCAACATGGCATAGAAACATAGCGTGTGAGAACCGAAAACATAGAATAAGAACCACATAAGCACAGAAGAAGAAGAGTCGGAAAACATTTAAGCACTTCCCAGAAAACCCTAAACCAGAAAGAGGCAATTTTGAAAGAAAAGGAATTTTATATAGGAAAAATTGGGGAAAACTTTATAAAACTCAAAGTAAAGAAGAATACACACATATTTGAAGAGAAACGGAGGAAACCCTCAAGCAGCTAGGGTTTCAGACGAACCCTAGAGTGAGAAAGGCCTCAAAAATATCCGATTTAAGTCAGATAAGGCTGAAGGCCGGCTCATGAGGCTAAGAATGCCGGAGCCAAGACGGATATGGCCAGAAACCATAAGTCAGCGGAGGTCTAGGTGGAGACCTTTGAGGTATTGCCTCAAACCCTCGAGCAGCTGGTACACAGGAACGACGGGAGATGAACATAGATCATCCATGGCCTGGGAAGCCATGGATTCCGGTGAGTTGGAGGTCAAAATGAGGAGAAGGTGATTAGGATTTCAAGAACACTCGAGAGAGTTTGAGAAGGGGAGGGATTCAGAGGCGGCTCTAAAGTGCAAATGAGGGGGATTAGGGTTTGTTAGGGGTTTAATTAAGGCAAGGCAATCATGGACCTTTGGTTAAAACAATCAGCAACCACGATTCAAAATAGGGGTCCGGGCGGGTTAGTTTGATTAGATATAGGTATGGTTATTTAATGAATTGGGTAGTGTAACTGATGTTGGGAATTAGGCTACAATTCGAAATAAAAATGCTATAATTTAAATAGCCAACTTTCCCCTAATTGGAATTTTGTAAAATAGCATACGATGTTTAAAAATACAATTAAAAATACCAAATGAACTTGTAAAATTTGTAAAAATCATGTAAATTATATTTTCCTGCAAATGAGAGAATAAAATAAATTATTCACCAAAATAACAAATTTTGGGAATAATTATTAGATTTTATAATGCAAAAATAAGTCATAAATTGATTTTAAAAGTCATAAAATATAGAAAAATACTAAAACCTTTGTGGATGCTTATATATGCTATTTTTTAGAATATTTCGATTATAAAATATATAGTGAAAAATTAGGTATCAACAGAACCCGGCTAGTTAGTTTCTTGAGTTCAGCGGCCAAATTCTGAATGAGGGAGTTCTTGTCATCTGATTCGGGTGCACTTCTGATTGGATGGATATAATGGGATATAGTGTCCACAAAGATGGGATTGTTATGGATGTGGTCGTTTATGGTGTTTTGCGGTTAGGGAATGAGCAATGGAGTGTTATTGCATGTGTTGTAGGCTTGGGTATGAGTGGGTTGTTTTGGTGGTTGCGGGGTATTTTGTGGAGGTACGGGGTTCTGGGTGTTAACATCAAGAGCGGCAAGAATAATTAACATGCTTGCCAAGTTCCGGACTTGGTCCAATTCTTCCCGAAATCTCAGCAAAGTCTGCTCAAGATGAACAACAGTCTCCTTGGTAATTGAAGTGTTCTGAGAAGTTTCCTCAAGTTCCTTTCTAGCACTCGCATTTCCCATTTTGCCTTTGTTCCTTTTCCTGGTAGGACTCAGAGAAGGAGGAGGTGGAGGACCCTTGGATCTTGTTGTGTATGTTGATGGTGCCAGAATGCATGAACTAACCTTTAGGGATGGGAATAAAAATAAAAGAAAAACAAAAAGGTGAAAAGTCAATGCGGATTCTCAGAAAGAGGATATTGCAATATTTAAACACATTGTGCAAGAATATAAGTTGTGTCCTAATTTGGGTGCCTCATCGTGCCCGAGGTAGGCCTAGTGGCAAATTTGGAGAACTTATAATGCTAAATGCCTCATTTCATTGATAACAACAAGATGAGTCCTAAAACAACTAAATAATAAAAGATGCTACTAATGGCCAGTGGCCTTATTACATTATGAAAGAAATAAAAGATCCAAACTACTTGGTCCAGAAGGACCTTCCCCAGGTTCGGTACTCTTGCCTCCCTCGTACAGTTGTATCAACTCGCGCAGACCTAACAGCAGATAGGCTCAAGCTAGATGTCCGCCTGCACTTCCTTTGCATTCTGGAAATCTTCAATCCTCTTAAAGAACTTCCCTTCCAACTCTACTAGACCTCGCTCCAGATACCCCGACCGATTGTTAGCGTTGACAACCATGTCTTTCCATTCGTTGATCAGCTTTTCGTGGGCTTCCTGTATTTTTCGGTGCTCATTTTCACATTCTCGCATCCTCTTGCACATCTGATTGTATTTGACTAGCGCTGTAGTTTTCTTATCAATATGCTTATAACTATGGACAAATCCTAGCCAACCCAAACCAACGTGATCATCTTCTGCGGTACATACCCGTCATGATACCGGTCCAGTTCAATAGATTCAATGAATATGTAGGACTCCTTCAGACTAGTCAGATTGGGGTTCTTCTTGAGTCCCATAATTTTGAGAAAACCCCTTCCTTTGCGATTTTCTGGCCTAAGTAGACCTAGTGTCTCCCAAGGTATTCCAGCTAGACCCCCTTATTTCTTCCAGCAAAGGGGTCATCTCGAGGTCCCCAAAGCGAAAAACTGACCTATCACTGTCCCGTAATAAAGTAGCAGCTTCGATAATCTTGTTGTCATGCTTAACTTCCAAATTGAAAGAAGGTTTTCTAAGTATTTGCGGACAAGGGTCTGGTCACTAACGTGAAGGTTCTCCCACCAGCTTATCAACCTTGGCTGGATGTTTGTTACCATAACGAATCTGGGGACTTCGTGCCTCATTTTCTGCAAAACAAAGCGTTAGGCCCTTAACCCCACCAGACTCGACTATTTAAATCAATAATTATCAATAAAGGCATTTAGTTCTCCAAATAAATGCACATAACATGGAGGTGTCCAGTTGGGTTTCGGGGAAACCTGGTGGACTTTGTTTTAAGCTATCCTAATAAGTCATTATGCGGACAACATAACTGACTTGGCTAGGGTTGACCATGACGCATGAACAGTTTAATGTAATATAGTTTCTACTTTTGAAATGCTAGACAAGGTACCCTTGAGCGGACAACTCAAGAGGGAAAGGCGCGGAACCGTCGACTACAGCGTTGATCGACTAGTTTTACTGCATATATGCCTTTGCCGCATTTAAGGGGTGATAATATCGGAAGGGCGCAACCACTCATTATAAGCATTGCAATAGGAGTTTTGGCAGGAGTGGAGTATGATGTCGAGGAATGCAGTTACAATAATGAAATAAGTTGAATATATTTTCACGTTCATAAAGCAAAGGTTACAATAAATGCTCGAAAGTTACAACGGAATTGAAATAATGATAAGGCAATAAAGAAAGAAATTAAAAGAAAGAAAAAAAACCATGAAGTTCCAAGTTAGTATTTATGATGAAATAATTAAAAATAGAAAACTAATGCAATTAAGGAAGCAATAAAGTCACAAAAGCACGTAATGGTAAAAGCCTAAAGAAATCCCCAGCAGAGTCGCCATGCTGTCGACGCCCCCTTTTTCTAAGGCAAATTCGGGTTTACGACATTATGGACAAAACAACTCTCATTCCCTTTTGAGGAATCGGGTTATGAATTTGAAGATTCTCCACCTAATGATTATAATACATTAGGACACGGTAAAGAAAAGAAGAAGATTTTTTGAAAGAAAAATCAGAGTTCGGGTAAGGGCTTGAGATTATCTCGAGGGGAAGGTGTTAGGTACCCCTCAAGATCCACTAGTGTAGTTCCCGGTCATACTTAGTTGTGACTTTAAGAAAAGTAGAAGTAAACAAACAATGCTTCCACATAGGGAATACATATAAGTTGAAAGTTTTGAAAGAAAAGAGAGAAGATTAGAAGACATAAGTGGTTTTGGAAAGAAAAAGATTAATTGAAGAAAACATTAATCACATCATATATATAATGAAAAGGGGTACTAGGTTTAAATATATTAGGGATCTCATCGGTGCAATACCCAGCAATTATTCTTACACGAGATATAAGCGCACCGGTCATCATATTCATATTCTACGCTTCCCACCCCGTTAAGAAATTAAACGCGATTAGTCTCATTTACTTATTGCATGCAAATACTCGTCCCAACCTATCAGCCCTAGGGCTTAGGACTTCTAATCCTAAGTGGGAGGCAAGGGAGTATAGGTATATATGGAATTTCAAAAGCGTAAAGTACTAGGGCGTCAATCAAAACAAATAGCATGTAAATGGAAAATAAAACAAACACACAAAAGGCTAATATAAACCCCCATAAATCACATAGAAATTAGTTTAATATGTCTTGCATATATTGATTTGGTCATTAAAAATTAAACAGCGGATAGATTAGTTTAACATATAGAGTTTGATAAAAAGTCGGCATTAGGCAACCTAGATTCAACTGTCAGAAGTTGAGGTATTTTATACAAGTTACTGATTAAGAACCTAATGCAGGAGAGTTTAAAATAGAAGGTTGGAAATTACAGAAGTTCAGAGAGGTCTTGAAAAATCCGCAGATTTGTTTAAGTAGAAATACGGTGGAATTGTAAAGTAGAGTTTTCAGAAGTAATAATGCTTTAAAAGAAGAGTGAGTTTGAAACCTGTTCTGAAAGAGAGCTTCATGAGATGAATAAAATTCAGGCAGAGAGTTGAAAAAATATTTCAGAAAAAAGAAAATGCAAGTTCAGAAAATTGCAGACAAGTTTGGACGAGCTTAGTTCGAAAACGCTGAAGCCAATGGCCAGGTTATTACTTACACAGATATTGCGAGTCTGAAACCCTATAGGCAGGATATCTATACCTTGATTTTTTAAGACTCGTTACTGTTATTAAACGTTAAGAAAATGAGTATTTTGATTACCCTACGATTTGCCTAACGTTTCACGCATTTCCTATAGGCACGATTGCAATATGCAATTAGTTGATTAGTAGGTCCAATAGGCAGGAGTTCTAATGATTTGCAACATGACTGAATATTAATTCTTATAGACATGATTTCTAGATGATTGAGTTAAGAAAGTGCAAAATCTTATAGACATGATCTCTAGGTGATTAAGTAATAACAAACCTATAGGCATGGTATCTACCCTTTTTGCAATAAATTAAACCCCTCCCATCCTCTTCACTAACACTTTCCCCGAGTTCTTTTTACAAGATTATTACAGAACCAGAACAAAGAAGGTAAACAAAAATACATCACAACCGACAGCTAGATGCGAGCAGCTTAATTCAATCTTAATATCCAATAACATGTGTTTCACCAAATCCTAATTCCAGGTTCCAAGGCATTCTCTAATTCAGAGTGTTTCAAAGTTCCAAGGAGCCTCCAGGACCCCCAGGCAATGCTTACACTCAAATAATAAATGTTGTAACAGAATAGTGCAAGTGTGGAATTACCAGCTCTCAGGCATCCAAGTTCAGGGGGAACTCCAAGGTCCCAAAGCATGGCTTACCAAATGGGGGCATAACTTAAGAACTAGTATTGAGTGCAAAGTGAGAGAGGAACCATAGCAGAGGGTGGTCATACCCAGCCGTGGCATAGGTTGGCACACCCCTGACCCCTTGCTTAGGTCAAACAAATAGGAGCAGACTCTGGGGAGTCAAACTTAGGGTCTGAGTGGTGATTAGGACACTACCGGACCCAAGTTAAAGCTCAAGACATAAAAGGGAGAGGGAATGGGAAAGCATTTGAGTAGAGACTCAGGAGAGCCTAGTTCTGGATCATGGACAGCAATTTAAGGTGTTGCCATGGTTCATAACAGTACTCACACACAGAAAAGGGAATAGAGGGAAGGGATTTCCATACAAAAAGCATACACTGATTTTAAGGAAAATATAAGAAAGCATAGCAGACTGAAGATGCAAGAAAATAGAAGAAAGAATAGAACATGCTATAGTTATAGGACATAAACACATAGTAAAGAATATGCAGAAGAAGAGAAGTGAACACACATAGTTGGAGAGTGTTATTTAACTAGAAATACATACCAGTTGCAATTCTAGTACAACAGAGAAACAACAGCAAGTAGACAGTCATACAGTTAACAGGAACAACCAAAAAACTTCAGCAAGCACATGGGAGTTCATAGGAACTCCAGAATATTCAGACAGTAGGAAAGAAAGGAGCATAATGCTCAGTAGTTGTAGAGAAAGTAGTAGTAGAGAGAGGGATAGTAGAGAGGGAACTGTTATTCAATATTGAAAAAGAAGTATTTTTTATTTTTTGAAGTGTGAGGTGTATTGCAAAAGTGCAGAAAGAACTGTGTTGAGAAATGTCTAGAGTTGAAAAGGTTGTTTCTTTTTATAGTGCAAAAATGAGTAAAGAAAAAGGCAAGGAAATAAAATTTCAATCAAATAAATAGAATCTCGCTTAGTCAAAGGGATTTGATGTCAAATGGGAATGAGTAATTAATAAAAGGAAAATAATGCAAACCTTTTCAGAGTAGCGTAATAAGGGTAAGTCCGCAGGGTGTATTTAAGGTAAGAAGCCTATAGTAAACGATTTTGAAAGAATAAGTAAATAAAGTAATCAAACAGCCAAAAATTTAAAAGTCTTGAATGAACTTAGTCAGGAAAAGAGGGGAAGGAGTTAAGTTGTAAAAATCATTAGCAAATCAATCGAGCCTTTATAAAAGGAGGTTGAAACCAATCATAAACTAACATAATTAGGTTAAAATCGTCGATAAAAGGGTTAAAATTGGGGTTAATTAAGGGTGCAATTTGGGCTAGATTTGAAATAAAAGGGGTCAGCTTTTAAATAGCCATTTGTTCCCTTTTTAATTAATAAAAATAGCTAAAAATGATTTAAAAATAAATTAAAAATACAGAACTAATTAATAATATATAAATATTAATAAAAAAATACCAAAAATAATTTTATAATTACAAAATGCGGTTAATTATAACATATGCTATAATTGCAATTTCATGCAATTTAGCTTTAAAAATTCCAAACAAATTTGTAAAAATATGCAAATTATATTAATTATATTTTATTGTAAATATGAGAATGAAATACGCTATTCATCAAAAATGATAATTCGGATATAATTTTAGATTTTTTACTGTTAAAAATAGACAATAAATTAATTCTAAAAACCCTTAAAAATTGAGAAAAATACCAAAACCTTTGGGCATGCTTATATATGCATACATACATCCATATCTTTGAGTATATATAAAAATATATAGAAAAACATTGGGTATCAACAACCGATAAAATCCGGAACCAGCCCGGACCGATAAGGGGGCTGGACTAGGCTGGGTAGGAGGGTTAGGGGTTTAGATGGTTTAATTTTTTTAAACGGGTTACCCGGCCCAATAAAACCCGTTAAATGAACAATGTCGTTAGACTCGTTAACCGGACCAGCCCGGACCGTGAATATAACATGAATATACTATAAATATATTATAACTATACTATGAATATACCATGAATATATCAATTATTGTATACTAATTAACATAACTTAAAATTGTTGGAATTTAACATATAGTGTATATATGTAGGGTATAAACCTATAAATGCTCAAATCATAGAATATGATGGTAGCGTATTATTTTTAAAATATGCTATATATCTTTTATTTTAAGAATTTTAAGATAATTTGTGGTATTTTTAAATTATTAGACGTATATATGATTATTGTTTTAGTTTGTTTGATTATTTGAAGTATTATTAATTTATTATGCGTGAAAATTTAGTCTTACTTTGTTTTGATAATTTACTTTTTAAGTGCAAACTTTAAATTCGAATTTTGAAATAAATGTAGCACTTGCAACTTATAAGTGCAATTTTTTTCATATTCCTATTCTTTAAATTAATAAAAAGTATTAATATAACTTACAATAGTTATACAAAATACCCCAAAAAATACACTAAACCCGGCGCGGCCTCGACCGGCCCCTCAGCCCGTAACCCTTATGGTTTAATTATTACTCGGATGAACCCAAATCTTGTAAACCTGTTAAGACACAACACATAACCTGCCCGGACCGTAACCCATGTGGGTCCAAAGAATATAGGCCCAGCCCGGCCCACCCGTTAAATGCATGTAGCTTACACTAAGGGGTAGAACCTAATTTCTAAAAGCAGTGAGAGTGTGTGATAGAGTTTTTTATTTAAAAGAAATTGAGTTGAGAAAAGAAAACAGTTTTAAAAAAAATGATCCATATGGAGGCAGCACTTGAAAGAAACAACAGAAGAGTGTGATAACTCATGTAAGAAGGGGAGTAAGACAATCTCATACTAGATTATCATACATAATTCAGGGAAACAAATACAAACAGGGGATAGAGGACAAGTAGTTCATATGTAAGAACACAATTGCATATACACAGATATCAAAGAAAAGCATTTCAGAACTTAGACAGTCACATCACGTTTCAACCAGAAAGGTTAATGATTACATACTGATAAGGTACTGGGTCTAGGGTGTAGAGGAGAATATGCATTAAGCAAAACAGTAGGCACGCTGAATTAAGATAAGGATAGTCACATTAATAAACTAACACAGAGGCATGTTAGTTTCAATGAGAACCACAGAACCATAAGTAAAAGGATACAAGAAACAAAAGGAAGTGAAATGCCGATAAAAATATATTGTTTTGAAAACTGTAAATCAAATAGAGGACATACCAGTAAAAAAACAAAATAGGATGCAAAGTAGTAATACTATGTTGGCCTTAGCTTTCAGCCGGTTGATAATGAGCAGGAGCAGAGAGCAGTAATAGACCAAAAGAGCAAAATAACAATAGAGCAAGAGAGCTAAAGATATTTTGAAAGCATCTAGTGATGTGTGTAAGTCAAAAGACTATGTGTGTTTTGTATAAAGACTTAGGGTATTTATTGTTGAAGGTATGTGGTAATATAAGGTAAAAATTACATAAATATATTAATTGAAGAACTCGGAATCAACTAATCAAAGAAACAAGGAAGTACTTCCATTAATTATGGGAATCAAAATCAAACGAAAATATTCAGCACCATATAAGGCAGGTAGAAAAATCGGTGTTCGAATAAATAACGAGAGGATCAAGATTTAATATTGCATATAGTAGCCAACTAAGACCAAATTCAGAAAGATTCTAATTAAGGAAAGGCTTAAAAGAATAGAGTACTATAACAAATAAGGTAACAAAACCAATTAATTTAAACGGACGGGTAGAATGCTAGGTTTTTTAAAAGAAAGTTTTTAAATTGCCAATCAATCAAGGAAAATCAGAATTAATCATGTGAAGTCATGATTCTGCATTTTTAACATATGAACAGAGGTGAATGAACAAAAGTAGCAAACAAAATTAGCCAGGAAGGAACAAGAGATGAACACACACAACCACTCAGAGATAGTGAAAACAAGTCAAGATTTAGCAAGGCATATTCGAAGTGTGGTGACCATAAAACATTAACAAGAATCAAGAAAATAGGCTAGCAGATAGAACCAAAGCAAGGACAATCAAGTTAGTATGCACAATCAAACGAAGAAACATGCTAGGGCCAAGGTAAAGGAAATTAGGCTAACACATATAATTGAAGCAAAGAAACATGCTAACACACTTAATCAAACAAAGAAATATTTTCTAGAAATTAGCGTTTTAGCAGAGCCAAACTAAAAACAGTAAGAGCATAGAAATTGGTCATAATAAACAAAGAAAAGATTTTAATGATAAATAAAATCAATCGAAGCAAGCATAAAAGAAATCCAAGAAACCATAAGTAAAAAAATGGCTCAAAGTAAAGGATCTTCAAGAATAAACAGAGCATAGAGGAAAACATGAAAATAGCATGAAATAACACTGTTTTTTGAGAGATTCAGAACAGAGTTAGGGTTTAATCCAACTTAAGCAAAACGTTATAAATAGCAATGAGAGTCACGAGTCAATACTCAAAAATCATAAAAGCAAAGTGATTTTGAAAAAGGGGGTTCAGAAACCCTAGTTTCAAAAAGGGAAAAAACGTTTAAATCTTGAACAATCGTAAAGATCGAGTAGAGAGTAGTGTAAAACATAGAAGAGTAAGTTAAAAATAGTTTAAAAAGGCAGAGATTTAAGAGTCCTAGGTAGAGGTTAGGGTTTCTTAAGAAACCAGTAAGAGATGAGAGAAACCTGGTTGTGAAATAATGGTGTCCACAGCACCATCGGACCAAAACCGATCGGAAAAAAGGTCGGAGACTAACTAGACCAATATTTAGTGACCATCTCGCATGGTGGAGGATTTTGAGGCCTCAAGGATAGAGGTAACCAATGAGGTAAAGCTTCACGGTGACCAGCGGTCGGAGGAGGTGAGGCTGGAGGTAGCCGGAGAGGCGGTGGGGTTCAACGGAACAGAAGAGAGAACCAGAATGTCCTAGAAAGAAGGGAGACGGAGAGTTAGTATAGATAGAGAGAATCTTGGAAAATGAGGGGTCTGGGGGTGATTAGGATTTAATTAGGGTAATTGGATCTGGATCGTTGATATCGTTTGATCAACGGTTCAGATTCAATCGGAGCTAGGCTGGGTTGGTTAATTGAAATATGGGTCAATCCAATTGGGGTTAAGGTTGGATAAATTGAGGGTTAAAATTGAAATCTGAATAGGCTATAATTGCAATGAAATGAGGCTAAATGTTAAATAATCGATTTTTTCCTTTTAATTTTATATAAAATAGATCAAATAATTTTAAAAATAAATTAATAGCACTGAACCAATTAATAATAGATATATATTAATCTAAAAATACTAAAAATAATTTGATAATTATAAAATAGAATTAGTTATAAAATAGGCTATAATTGTAAATATATGTAATTTAGCTTTAAAAATACCAAACAAATGTGTAAAAAAATGTTCAAAATTTATTTAAATTATATTTTAGAATAAATATGAGAATGGAATGAGTTATTCACCAAAATTATAACTTTGGGAATAATTAGTGAATTTTATAGTATTAAAATAGTCAATAAATTAGTGTAGACAATCTTTAAAAAATTTGAAAGAATACCAAGACACTTGGCCACATTCATATATATATATATATATATATATATATATATATATATATATATATATATATATATATATATATATATATATATATATATATATATATATATATATATATATATATATATATAAAAAGTTGGGTATCAACATTTACTCATGTGTGATAAAGAATGATGTTGATTGTAACCATATGAGACTTCAGAATTTATGTAGGAACAAGAGAATGGGTCATTGGATGTAGAGACACCATTAATAAGGACTATGAAGCTTTATGTCATCAATTGTTTGAGAAAATGTCTAAGTAACCAAAACATGAGTAATTTTGCTAATATGGAATCCCTTTGACTTGTATTGATATAGATTAAAGTTGAAAGGGTTGATGAATGTTGTATTACGCTCAAGAGCAGGAAGTTAAGGTATGTGAGGCTAACTCTCTATGTTTGGGAATGTTAATGATTCTCCCTACACTACATTTCCTTTACGATGTTACTAATTTCCTCAGAAAATAGTTAAGCCTAGTTTACTTGAATAGTTGCAGAACTTCTATTCTCTAGCTTTGTAATTCATTCATGACTTTCATTCTGAATGTTGTGAGCTCAGTGCACATTCAAGTTAGACTTGGGTTTGATTCCCCCAAGTCTTAGTATAGATTACTCAGTATGCCATAAACAGTTGAAGTTTCAATATTCATAATCAGTTCAAGAATACATGTCTCAGCCTCGTCCTATTCACTATTTCAGTATCATAAACTTAATGTGATTCAGTATTTCACTATCATGTATTTCAGTATGATTCTCAGTTCCTGGTTTTAAATCCATGAATGTCGAACACCTATATTTGGGCATGTGACCGGAGTAGTGTTTTATGCATCTTTGGGCCTGAGGTCGCAGTTAATGCTTTATGCATCTTTGAGCCTGAGGCCGCAGCTTATGATTTATGCATCCTTGCGCCTGAGGCTGCAGTTATGTGTACGTATACTTGGGCCCGAGGCTGCAGTTTATGCACATATATTGGGCCTGAGGTCACAGTTTAATATTCAGATAAACAGGTTGTTCATCATCCATAAGAGGGAGTATTCATATCCTTACTTCCTTTATACAGTTCAGTTATCCGTTATCACTTCAGTTTCAGTTTCAATAGTTAACATTTCAGTTATCAATTATCAATTCTCAGTTACTAGCTTAGTTTCGATTTCATCATTTGTAATTCTTTCTTTCATTTGCTTTACATACCAGTGCAATTCAAATGTATTGATGTCCCTTTTGCCCAGGGCCTGCATCTCATGGTGCAGGTAATGATTTACAGGTTGATGATTCAGAGCGCTAGGATTCTCGTACAAGCTATTTAGTGATCCCCAGTTCTTTCAGGGCATTATGATTACTACAGTCTTCAATAGTTTTAGACAGTCGGTGTTTTTAATACTTCATTAGAGGCTTCATAGACTAGAGTAACAGTTAGAGAAAGTCACAAGCTTTTTAAGTTAAGCCATGTTGGCTACAGACATGTTTCAGACTTGTATAATGTTTCAACACTTTCTTTTTTCGGTATATGTATATTATCTTCCGAATTTAGTACGTTATATTACATATTGATTCAGCCAGCCAGTTGGTTCGCTCGATCACATATAGTCAGGCACCGAGTATCATGTTACGTCCAGGCCCAGGTTCGGGGTGTGACAAAGCTTGGTATCTATCAAAGCCATGTTCAAGATTCATAGGGAGTCTATAAAGTTGCGTCAAGTGGAGTTTCCTTTATATGTGTGTGCCGTCCACTCATATAAATGGTTGACTACCAAGAAATCCAGGATTGTCTCATTTCTTTCTACTCTAGATCGTGCCATAAAGCTTAGAGCAATAGGTAATTTTCTCTTCCTATCAAATTCCAAATGTATTGGATGCCAAGCAACGTGCAGGAGAAACCTAAGGTCCTATAGAGGATAATTACCCGTTAGGATACAATTATGGAGTAGAGGTTGGTAAATATAAGACTTGAGTGGATGTTAAAAAGTGGGATGCAATGGATAGTAGTACAGATTGGAGCATAACCTTATCAAAAAGTTCAGAAGCAGTGAGTATGTTTTATGGTTATCAGTTTAACTCAGTTTCTAGTTATACAGTCTTTCAGTTAGCAGGTTTTTGGTTACTCAGTATGTCGGTTATTTGTTATCCAGTTACCATATCTCCAATTTTAGGTGTATTAAAATTTTTGGAGACTTTTGAGTATATGGTGATGCATATGGATGCTCAAAGAAAGTGTAAGTAACAGTGATTATAGCAAAGTCTCTGCATGTTTTAAATATTAAGACCAAGACTCATTGGATGGTGCAGTAACTGATTTATCATATGATGGTATACTCTGAAGAATAAGTTTTTTTATGGTAATTGCATGTGTTTTACCTTAGAAAAGCAATTTCTTTTAATTTTTGAAAATGGAGCCACAATTTGGATGATGATAGTTCAGATATCAGACCCTAACATTTTTTTTAAATTAAACTTGCTTTTCCATTGATCTCAAAAAAAAATGTACAATATTTCCTATCCAGCAGCATTTGGACTAACTGCTGATCTAAACTCAATGCTAACAGTGTGACTATACAATTCTATTCTCATTACTACATGTATCCTATCATTTAGCAGTAACTAATAAGCTAAGGATAGTAATTGAGCTGTCGCAGTCCATCCTGCCATTGTCTGCAATTTCTTCCACAAAGATGTATCAATAATGCAATCTCCTTATATATCAACTGTTCCACAAAATTAGCACCTTCAAACCTCAAGTGATTCCTAACTCTCCAAATCAATGCAACAGTAGTGATAAATGCAGATGCAGTGATTGCATTTCTCCACTGGTTGTTGTTCACTTTGTTGCATATCCACATGAGTTCATCATCCCAGCAGCCTATAGTTTTAGAGTATCCCAACCAAACACAAATTCTGGACCATATTCTGTTTGTGATACTACATTCAAAGAACAGATGGTTAAAACTTTCAACATTCTGCTGACAGAAAACACAAGTAACTGGAAGCTGCAGTCCCATTGCCTGCAATCTATCAACTGTGGGTACCCTATGGTGTGCTGCAAGCCAGGAAGTAAACTTATGTCTAGGAAGCACATTTTTTGTCAGTAACAGCTTTTTCCATGTAACCTTAGTGAAACTGGGCATCAAAGAGAGGTACAGCTTCTGTATATTAAACATGTTCTGCTTACATACACTGTGTAGTCGATCATGCAAATCCCCTTGAAGCTGAGAGCTCTCCATTATGCTTGTTCTACACTCCAGTATCTTTCTAACCACCCAAGAAGCAGCCTTTGGTATGGTAAGAGTAGAAAGATTTCCTTTCTTTATGTAATAAGTATGCACCCAACGAACCCATAAGCAATCCTTCTTTCTAGCCAAATCCCATAACAGTTTAGTAACAGCTGCCTTGTTCCACATATATAAGTTTAAGATGTTGAGTCCTCCAGCAGAAACAGGTGTGCAGACTGTTTCCCAAGCCACCAATGCTCTTCTGGATATATCAGCTTTACAAGTCCAGAGAAATGTTCTACATACAGAATCAATGACTTTCAGAACCTTTTTTGGAATGATGAATATCTGAGCCCAATAAGACTGCATCCCAAAAACCACTGCTTTGATCAACTGACACCTGCCTGCATATGACAAGAACTTAGCAGACCAACAAGTTACTTTGTTTGTGATCTTCTCAATTAAAGGCAGATAATGATGTATAGCCAACTTCTTGGAATCCAAAGGGATCCCTAAGTATCTAAAAGGCAAAGTTCCTTCACTGAATCCCAAGATATCAAGAATTTCCTCTCTGTATTGTGGTTGTATACCAGCCAGATAGACAGCACTTTTACTGGTATTAGCCTGTAATCCAGAAGCTGTAGAGAATTGAAGAAAAGCCTTATGCAGTAACTGAATTGATACTACATCAGCTCTACAAAACATGAGAAGGTCATCAGCAAAGCATATATGAGAGATATTAAGCTTCCTGCACTTAGGATGAAAATTGAAATTACCATCCTTATAGATCTGTTGTAGAATTCTGTTTAGATATTCCATAGCCAAGACAAATAAGTAGGGAGACATGGGATCTCCTTGTCTTCTGCCTCGCTTAGCAATAAATGGCTTGGTTAAACCACCATTTATTATTAAGGAGTAAGAGACAGTTTCCACACAAGCCATAATCCACTGAGTGAATTTTGCTGGAAAACCCAAGTCAGTTAGGATCTGTCTCAAATAACCCCACCCCAAAGTATCATATGCTTTCCTCAAGTCCACCTTTAGTACACATCTAGGGGACACTCCCTTCCTAGAGTAACCCTTGAAGATTTCTTGACTTAGCAAAATGTTGTCAATAATGCTTCGACCTTCAATAAAAGCTGACTGAGCAGGTCCCACCAATTCCCCAATGACACCTTTCATTCTTTTGGTAAGCACTTTGGAAATGATTTTATAGATTGTTGTACAACAAGCAATAGGTCTATAATCCTTTACTGTGATAGGAGCCTTTACTTTTGGAACAAGAGCTATGGCCGTAGTATTGATATTATAAGGCAGCTGGCAAGTATTAAAGAAATCTTTGGCAGCAAATAGAATATCTCCCTTTACCAGATCCCAGTGTTTAGTGAAGAACTCAACTAGAAAGCCATCCACACCAGGTGCTTTATCAGTAGGCATTTCCTTCACTGCTTCAGTGATCTCTTCCAAAGTTACCTCCCTTATGAGTTGTTTTTGCTGATCAATTGTGAGACACTTTCCTTCTTTAATAATCTGAGTGTTTGCACATGGTAGTTCAGATGCACATTCCCCCATTAAAGATTTGAAGACTCTCAGGAACTCCTGCTCCACTGCTAAGGGATCAGTGAGCTTTAAGCCAGTATCTATATAGATGGATGTAATGTTGTTTTGCCCAGTTCTAATCTTCCATTGAGCATAAAAGTATTTATTGTTGGCATCTCCACATTCAATCCAGCATGCTTTAGACTTCTGTCTCATTATTTGCTCTTCTATACAATTCCATTTCTCGAGTTCTGCAATTGCTGTTTTCTCCTCAGTAATCAATTCCTGACTGAATGGATGATTCTGCAACTGACATTGAATAATATCTAAAGCTTCCCTTGCCTGCACAATTTCTGTTTGTAACTTGTTACATAGGCATTAAGGCCTTTTAACTGCTTCTTCAGTTCCTTCAGTTTTTGCCATATCAAGTGCAATTGTGAGCCTGAATAGTTTTGCCTCCAAACTTGTTATACAATGGTATGGAATTGAGGATGTTCCATGACAACATTGTAAAGTCTGAATGGTCTAGGATGTAATAGCTTGTGCTCTCCAAATTTGATCAGGATGGGAGAGTGATCAGATTTAGCAGGATTCAAATAATATGTTTCCAGATGCCCATACTGCTGTATCCATTTATAATTCCCCAGTGCCCAATCAATTTTACTGTACACTCTACGATCTGCATCTTGTTTGTTTGTCCAGGTGAAATGATAGCCTTTAACTCTAAGAGCAGTGAGTTGTAAGTCAGAAACAGTCTCTTTAAACTCCTTAACTTCAGCTTCAGTTACTGGAGAACCAATCCTGTCCTCAGAACTTAGAACACAGTTAAAATCACCACATATAAGCCATGCATCTTGTTGAGGTATAGGAATTGATTTGAGATCCCTCCACAGCTGTGTCCTAAGCAATGCAGTATTTTGTGCATATATAGCACTGAATTGAAACCTGGCTAAACTTCTTGTATCCTCTATCAGACAGTGAACAAACTGATCAGAAAAGAGCCTAAGTTTAAAATACCTAGGAATAAAAAATGATTGTTATTATTAGAGATGTTTTTTCCGTAGAACTCATGCAAATGACTAGAGATATGATGTATGCAAAGCGAACTAAGAGCAGCCAATATTGAATTTCAGGGAATGACCATAAGTTGTTTAGATTTATTCAAATCAGACACGTTAATAAGCTACTATAAAAAGCAGCTATTGATGTAAGATAAAAGATATGGCAATTTCCCTTAAGTTATATGACTAAGTAATTACCCCGAATGTTTATAATCTGGTATTATTTTGAACTGTATAAAAATCTTGGAGGTTAGATATTCTAATTTTGTTTAAGACAGATGAATTCCCTAAGTGTGATCCACGCACATAAAAGGGAGATAGTATGCAATCGTAGAATAGGGTCGGATGGTGAGGGATTTTAGGAATAATATTCCGTTTCCCTGTTGTTATTCAAGGAGGACTAGAAAATATGATGCTAGCAGGAGGTTAGTAAAAGAATAGTAAGTAAGTTATGAGTAGATATAGTGAATTAGCAATTTCAGCAGAGCTAGTAAATGTACGATTTTATTTACTTAGGTAGGTCAAAAATAGTAAGTGGCTAATAGTTTAAAACACCATATGTGTGTTAGAACCCAAAGAGTTTAAGTTAAATTTGAAGTACAATGATAGTAGGAAAAACAATCAGCTAGGCAGTGAGAGAGCAAGCTACAGAAGAATAGCCTTTAGGAGTTATCGAAAGGGGTTTTCTCCAGGATCAACAGTGTGAGAAAAGTCAAATTATTAAGAGTGTGTATGACATTTGTTAATACATTAGCTTTTCTTTAAGTGAATAATTTAGTTTTTCCTAGTAAGAAAGATATTCTCAGAAGTAAGTTGGAAGATGAGTCGTCATTGACGTAGAGTGCAAAGAATTGCAAAAAATAAGAAAAGCTATTTGGATCCCAAAAAAAGAGAAGGATCCACAAGTATAAGAGCTTTGGTCTAAGGAGTGATGTAAAAATTTTAAGTAAGTCCAGTTAGAGATTTGAAACCCGAATAGTTAGCATGGGATATGAAAAACAAAAATTAGTTCGGTAATGAGGAAAAATTTGTATAATAACAAAAAGGATTATGTCTAGCATGTGTAAGAAATACAAAGTGAGTAATATGATCATCGAGCTTAGTCATTGATGATAAAGTAATCACAAAAAAGAAATAAAATCATGCCTATTTATGTGTTATGAGGATAGTCCCATTGCACGAGACTCTAAAATTTAAAGTATATATCAAAGACTTAGATCACAATAATTCTATTAGTGTTTTAAGGAAGTGCTTGGAATGATAATCAAGTATGGGAAGTGTAGCTCATGATTGAGACAGACAAGAGAACTATAGTGAAATAAGTTCACCACTTAGCCAAGCATAAAGTTTGGATTTCGGATTCGGAAGATGGTGGAATTATTGTCCAGAAAAGAATTTGTTCTTCCTTAGTAGCCTAAGTGAAGAAGAAATGGTTTGATGATCCCTAAGTGTTGCAGTTGAAAGAGTAGATTCACAAGTATAAGACGATGGCTTTTGAAAAAGAGCGAGACGATAGTACCAAGACAGATTGTATGTTCCAGACATAGATGGACTTAAAAAGGGAAGATCATGTTTGAAGCTTATAATTCCCGGTATTCTTTCCATCCAGGTTCGCCAAATATGCATCATGACCAAGGAGATTTATTGTTTGAACGACATGAAAAAGAACCTCGCAGACTTTGCGGCAAATCGTCTGAATTGTCAGGAAGTGAAAGTCGAGCAGCAGAAAGTCTAGTGTTTTGACACAGAATACACATATTTTGAGTGTATATGGTAAATATGGCATTTATAACAAGATTATCTTGCTCATTGTAAAAGCATGCTTTGATTGGATGATCGTAAATCAACTTACCAAGTTAGCATGCTTCTTGCCAGTAAACACTACAGATTCAATAGGGGATTATATCGAGTTGTACATTCAGGAAATCTTCTAATGTATGGAAATCCGTTGTCCGTCATTTCGTATTGTGGTGCTCAGTTTAAAATGAACATTAGAAGTTCTTTCATAAAAGATTAGGCACAAGATTTTCAACCTCAGAAATATGGCCAGGCAGAATGCATTATTCAAACAGTTGAGGATATGTCCTTGATGTAAAAAATAACTAGAATGAACATATACCTCTCATTGGCCTTGCTAATAATAACACTACCATTCTAGTATCAAGATGGAAAGTGTGAGACTCTATGTGGGCGAATGTGTAGATTGTCAATTGGTTCGTCCAAAGTTGGTGAAGAGGAGTTGTTGGGAAAAAATTTAGTCTATCAGGCAATGGAGAAAGTTAAGTTAATTCAAGGGCATCTGAAGAAAACTCAGAGCCGCCAAAAGTCCTATTCGGGCGTGCGACATAGAGACCTAGCGTTTCAAGTTAATGATTGGGTGTTTTTGAAAGTTTCGCTTATGAAAAGCGTTATGAGATTTGGGAAGAAGGGGAAGAATAGTCCTTGATATATTTGGGCCATATATATTCTTGTGAAGGATCATTCAATTAGCTTATGAGTTGGAGTTTCCACCACAATTAGTGGTGGGACAACCAGTATTTCACGTTTCATGTTATAACATTCAACTTTCCAGTACTCAGATACTCATGTCAGTTCAATAATCAAATACTCATGTTAGTCCAACACATAGACATTCATGCCAGCTTAGTACTCAGATTACTCAAATATTCGTGCCTATTCAATATTCGCGTATCCATGGCAGGCATAGATTCAGTCAATGCAATAGTCATTCAGTTCAATATCACAACAGTTCACTAATCATGTATGCATTCAGTTTACTATACAAGTGTTAATGAAACTTTATTTTTCCACCAGGCCCGTTTAAGGCCCAAAAATTAGAAGAAGTTACTGTCAAGAGAACCATTCGAGAACGAGTGATCCCAAGGGGAAGATAATGTAACACCCCGTAAATTTGACTTAGGTATGAATGAGTTAAATGAGTAGTAAGGTTATGTTTTAGACATGTGAAGTCCCATCGGTATGATTATATGCAAAAAATATTTGTTTCAAAATTAAGATGGAAAGTAAGGTGCATAAGATTTGACAAAATCGACTAACTTTGCAGAATGTATGTCTTGCAGCAAGGTTAATGAAAATGTGTAAGGAATTTGGAAATACTCAAAGCATAAAATTTGTAGGCCTTTGAAATATCTTTCCAACAATATATTATTCAGCGTGAACGGATCTCTATGAAAAAAGTTATATGCGTTTTACATAATAGTATATGATATGCGCACCCATAGAGGGACCGCGCTAATTTTGAGGCAGTGTTACTGCCGTTTTGTGCTGTCGGTAACGCAGGAAGGTCTCCAGGTGCACCGGCGTGCTCGTGGGGGAGTCGTTTTAAGGACATATTTTGTCCCCCCATCCCCAAAACATACAAACTTGCTCTAGAAAGGGGAACTATCAAAACCTAACTCGTTAAGGCTCCTTCCACCACCCAAGGTAAGTTCTAATAGTGATTTTAAGTTAATTTCAATTTCCCAACATCTTATTAACATGGTTAAAACCCTCCATATCATTAGATATTTGATTGGGACATCATTGTTGAGAGAAGGAAGCCTAGAACTCGAATTCAAGAATATTGAACATCAAGAAGGTAATATCTTCACCCTCTAATTGATTCTAGCATTGGGTAAATGATTGTAGACTCTAGTTCATAAGATATTAGTTAATGGGTTTGATAGAAAATCATGAAAGGATTATAGGTTTGGGTTGCTAATTGTTGATTATTCATTAAGGGTATTGTTTACTTCATGGGTGATAAAGAATAATGTTGATTGTAATCATACGAGACTTTAGAATTTATCTAGGAACAACATAATTGGTTATTGGGGTAGAGATACCATTAATAAGGACTATGAAACTTTATGTCACCAACTATTTGAGAAAATAACAAAGTAACCAAAACATGAGTATTATTGCTAATATGGAATCCCTTTGACTTGTACTGATATAGATTAAAGTCGAAAGGGTTGACGAATGTTGTATTAGGCTCAAGAGAAGGAATTTAAGGTATGTGAGGCTAACTCTCTATATTTGAAAATGTTAATGATTCTCACTACAATACGTTTCTTTTACGACGTTACTAATTGCCTCAGAAATATAGTTAAGCCTAGTTTCCTTGAATAGTTGCAGTACCTTTATTCTCTAGTTTCATAACTCGTTCATGACTTTCATTTTCAATGTTGTGAGCTCAGTTTGTATTCAATATAGACTTGGGTTTGATACCCCCGAGTCTTAGTATTGATTACTCAATATGCCATAAAAAGTTGAAGTTTCAGTATTCATAATCAGTTCAAGAATACATGTCTCAGCCTCATCCTATTTAGTATTTCAGTATCATGTAACTCAGTGTGACTTAGCATTTCACTATCATGTATTATAGTATGATTCCAAGTTCCTAATTTTGAATCCCTCAATGTTGACCACATATATTTAGTCCTGAGGCCGCAGTAATTAATTTATGCATCTTTGGGCTCGAGGCCGCAGTTAATGTTTTATGCATCGTTGGGCCTGAGGCCACAGTTTATGCTTTATGCATCCATGGACCTGAGGCTGCAGTTATGTATACGTATACTTGGTACCGAGGCCACAGTTTGTGTGTGACGACCTGACTCGTTGTCACGTGAGTTACCGCTCCATTTTCCCCATTTTATGCTTCTATATGCTTTATTATATGTTTTTGTATAGCTTGAAGTGATTCGGACAGAGTTTGGTTGGAATTGAAACAATTAGTCTCTTTAAGAGGAGGCTAGTTTGGAAAAGTCAACCGAAAGTTAACTATGTGGTTAGAGGGCTCAAATATAAATTTTGGTGGTTCGGTTAGCTTTGGGGGATGATTTATGACTTAGGAGTATGACCGGAATTGAATTTGGAGGTCCGGTGTAGAATTAGGCTTAAATTGCCAAAGTTTGAATTTTGGCAAATTCAAATCCGGTTGGTCGGTGAGATTTTGATCCGAGGGTCGGAATGGAATTCGGAGAGTTGCAGTAGCTTTATTAAGTGATTTTGGATATGTCAGCAAATGTTCAGGTCATTCAGGCGATGTTTGGTCAGGTTTTTTATCGAATGTGAGTTTCGAAAGTTAAAGAAAAATTTAGGCTTGAATCCGTGGTAATTTGTTGATTTTTGTGTTGTTGTATGCGTTTTTATGATTGGAACAAGTTCGTATGATGTTTTAGAGTAGGTTGGGGGTTTTGGTTGAGGTCCTGGGGGCCTCGGGGTGATTTCAGGTGATCAAACAGGCTATTTTCGGACTTTGTGGACTGCTGGTTTTCAGCTGTTGGTGTTGCAGAGGTTTCCTCTATGTGATCGCATAGAGGGCATTACGATCGCATAAGAGGTTCTGGTGGGGTTCCATATTTGCTCTATGCGATCGCATTGAAGCTGTGCGGTCACATAGGTTTGGGTAGGTTAGTCAGTGCGTTTGCAGTGGTGTCTGTGCGTTCGCATAGGAGGTTTTTCTGGAGGTGTGGAATTGTGCTATGCGATCGCAATAGCAAGGATGTGATCACATAGGGTTATTTTATGCCTGGGCAGAATTCATTAAGGTCATTGCATCCACGACTTGGGTTCATTTTTCCACCATTTTTGCACCACCTTGAGAGCTTGTTGATAGATTCTGAAGAGGGTTTCGATGGCAAGTGATTGGAGGTAAGTCTCGTGATCTAGAAACATCATTTAATCAAAGAACCGTCCATTAATTCTCTGAATTTGGGTATAGAATTGAAGAACTAGGGCTTGAGTTTTTTATATTTCAAATTGGGATTTGATAGGTCATTTGAGCTCGGGTTTTGGAAATCTTGGTATGTATGAACTAGTGGCGAGACGAGGATTCCAGAAACGTAAGTTTCATAATTTTTTGAGAAGTGGGCCCTAGGCTCGGGTTTTGCTAGTTTCGAGGTTCATGCTATATTTTGATTGTTCTCGATTGGATGTTGTCCCTTTAGCATATTATGATATATTTTTACTGATTTTGGATAGATTTGACACGCGTGGAGGCCAAATTTGAGGGGCAAAGGCGTCGCGAGCGAGAAATTTTTTTTGATTTGAGGTGAATAATATTTGGGAATGATATCCTGAGGGTTTGAAACCCCGGATTTGCACATCCTAGTGATGTATTGTGGTGACTTGCACATTGGACCTTAGCGTGGGGTAGAGCACCGTTGGGGATTGTGACTTGGTTCGTCCCGGCTGTTGGTGTTTATTGCATTAATTTAAATGATTTGTTGTCATCACTATGACTTGGGCTCATTCCCATACTTGGGGCTTATTGCCGATTATTTTGAACTCTTTATGAACTATCATCACTATTTTCCTCACTGTTTGAAATATTATTTGAACTCAGTCTATGTGATTTGCACTGTTTCAAGAACTCAGCTATATTTTTTAAAACTTGGAGTTTTAGCTGATATATGAAGTATTGTTTGAGATGAGTATGATTGTTTTACGGATGCCCCAGGGGCTTGACTATTTCGGACAGATTGGGGCTGAGGGCCATATGTGAAGGCATGAAGAGTGATGTAAGGAGGCTTTCAGGCCTCGAGCATTATGTGTGCATATACATATACATGCATGGATCCGGCTGCACGCCGCAGCGGTGTGATATTGATATTGCGCTTGGGCTGTATGAGCACCTCTGGAGTCTGAACCTGTACAGTGAGCGGGGGTACCCAAATGGATCAGGCTGCGCGCCGCAGCGGTCATATGCATAGCATTGCATTGCATTCATGCATTTACTCCTGTTTGTACTACGTGGCATGACATTTAGCATTCATATATCATCGGCACACATACTGTTACTTGCCTTGTTGACAAGATACCATGTGTTATATGTTAAGGAGTGTTGAGCCCGAGAGGCTGATGTTGTATGTTGGGAGTTGGAAGTGAGCCCGCGGGGCTGATACTGTATTGAGAGTTCGATACTGAGCCCGACGGGCAGGTTTCTGATTACTTCCTAGTTGTTGAAATTATCTTTGCAACTGTTGAAAAGCATACTTTCAAAAGATATTATTAACTGATCTTAAGATTTTGTAAAGGATTTTCACAGTATTAGGGTTTTCCTCAAAGGTTTGTACCATTTTTTTATAGCATTGTGGTGTGCACATATGTGTTTTCTTATCGCTCAGTTATTATTTTCTCTTATTACCACTGAGTTGGAAGAACTCACTTTACTCCCTGCACCTTGCGTGCATTTGTAGGTTTTGTTCACCCGGTAACGGGTTATTAGCAGGACTGAAGGCCATTTTTGGTAGTTGCCCAGCGTTCACGGTATCGCATTCCGACTTTGTGTTCCAATTTTACCTTGTATATATATATATATATATATATATATATATTGTTGGCCCAATGGTAGTGTCCCTATTCATTACATTCTCGTGACTTGTGACACCCCGGTCGGGTTGTATTGGAATGAAATTTCATAGATAAATGCCATTAAGTAGTATTTCTATTCATTTATGTATAATAGCTGCCTAAAGAGGATTTGGGGTTGTTGGCTGGCCTTGTCTTCATGAGAGGCGCCTTCACGACCGGGTATGTAATTTGGGTTGTGACAAGTTGGTATTAGAGCCTAGCTTACTAGGTCTCACGAGTCATGAGCAGGGTTAGTAGAGTCTCGCAGATCGATACAGAGACGTCTGTATTTATCCTCGACAGAGTGCATAACCTTTAGGAAAACTTCCCATTCTTGGAATTCTTATCGTGTGTACTTGATTCAGTTTGAGATAACTCTGGAAATTCCTTCCACACGTCGGTATGCGCACGTGAGCTCTCAGTAGTATATGTGCCTTGATGGCTTGTGATTCCCTGATCAAGGGGCGAGAGGTAATCTCCGTGAGTTCATGCTAGACCAGTCTGGAGGACTTGAGACCGGATCTTTGCCTATGGCTTGAGCACCGAGGTGCTGATTGTGTGAGCAAGTGTTTTGAACTTATATATTCAGTAATGTCCTTATTAGCCGGGTTGGCGGTTCGATATCCATGCGATGAGTATGTTAGTACTGTGAGGTGTATCTATGTGATTTTGGTAGTGACGAAGAAGTCTGCTGGATATAGATGAGTTATTAAGTGATTGTTTCCTATTGCGATCTATTGTGTAGCCCCAAGTTATGGGTGCGTCAAGAATATTTTCATGTCTCTTAGCTGGAAAATAAAGTGCATTTCATGTGGTGGTATGATTTTAGATTCAGAAAGACTAATTGATTGTGAAACGTATATGATGGTGGAAGGTATGTTGAAATATTGAAATGAGGTGAAGCAGGTGGGTTATCTCCTGCAGAGTGTTTTGAGCGGTATGATCCTTATGTGTATATTAAAATATCTCATGTGTAAATGAAGGGTATATATTGTAATTTGAGAATTTGGGACATTTAAGAAAGTAGATTCAACTGTGGTAGAGATGAATTTGAGAGGTGGGGAGTATTACAGTACTAGTTGATCTATGTTTTCACGAACTTGTAGATGACTTGAGTTTAAATCTCACTATAACGTTGTATTTTAAATAGAGTAAAAGTATTAAGGATTATTGAGCGTGTCCTGGTATATGGCTTCGAGCCAAGTTGGGGAGGTTGCTATGGGTTAGCTGATTGCACTGTTGTGTGCTATGGTTATATCTCAAAGTATGTTGGCAGATCAGGTCTGGACGTAGAAATTGAGCCGAGAATGGCACGTGTGAAGGAAAATTTTCATGAAGGTTATATGGTGCTTCATAGACGGGAAGAAATACTAGGATGTTTTGAACTGCTGTCGATAAAGAATGCTCAGTGTATAGAGAAGAAAGATGGTTGTGTGCATCTGTATGAGACAATGTTCTGCAGTGTCAGAGTACTAATAAGTCATGAGTGGTTCTATTCATTTAGAGCTGGTGAATTACCGCGGAATAAGAGTGAATGACTCTCGAGAACGGTTTTACTATGTTCAAGATTTTGTATGAAACAATTAGGTGTCTTAAGTTTGTGTATGTGGCTAGAGACTGTGTTTTCATTAGAAAAGATAAAGACTTGTGGTACTTTGTGTTAATCATGGGATTCTTCGTATCCACATTTGGAAGGTAATTGTAAACGAATTCAGAATCGCAGGAAGTTTTACAAAGTAAAGCATTTTGGAATTTGGTATTTCTGGGAAACGTATAAGAGGGTATTCAGTGCCTATGGATCTTAGAGAATGTGGTTATGTGCGAGTCTCATGTGGTAACTTGGGTTGAGGTATCGTGGTGTTACAACAAAGGAGAATATCAAATTAAAGAGGAACCGGGAAGGAAATTGGATAAATGGAATAGCTTGATAATGAATCGAATCGGTACTGTAAGGATATGATTAGTTATTGTATGTGTTCGAGGTAATGAGCCTTACAGGTATTGTGTGGCAAAGCTCTTAAATGCTGATAGTTTGCTTAACTTTGTTTGGGTTGAAGGATTTAGTCCTAGCAGTTTAGCTTGTGCAATGGAATTGGGAGAAAGAGTTCTTGATGTGTTTTACCGTGGTTTGAATATGGGTATGTTTCCTCTGTGTATGAGAAGCATGGAGTGTGTAATAATTTTTCTCCTACATGGGATCATGAAAGTTCTTGACTAGTTGAGTGTGTCGATGTCTGCGGCACATGAAAGAGATAAAAGTCCTCATGTTATCCTAATGTAATATGGTCTATGTGTTATGATATGGAGAATTGAGATTTGTGTGTTCAAGGTTTTGGTTCAGTTCATAATGGGAAATCATTAAATTCTTGAGAAGCACGGACAACTACAGGTGAGTAAAGAATCGATCTTCAGATGATTGAGGTGATGTAAATTGATGATACGTCAGTAGTATTGCAACATTTTCTTGTTGGATCGACTGCGGATATTTGATTTAGTTGATGGTGCAGGAAATTTTGAATATCTTTCGTGGTATGAATGGATACTTGATTTGTGTTATGTATTCGTACGGCGGAGTGTGGGATCAAGAATAGTGATTCGTGCGTTATATGCGTTGGAGACTAGAAGTCCTCGTGATCCGACCATGCGGTGGTTGTGGGTCGTGTGTATTGACATTGTCTAGCAGTTGTTGGAAACTGGAGGTCCGAGTGGATCTTTCTTTGCTTGGTTTATTAAATATGGTTTTATGATATTAGATTGCAGACTGGTTGTCCCAATGTCAGGTTTTCTAGACTAATGTGTTATGGCCTATGTCGGAAAAAGCCACAGGTTGCGTGGTAAGGTGCATCGAATTATTGTTCTAGAAGAGTAGTATATATTCCAAAGACTACCCGATGGTTGGCAAGTATTGCTTTGTTAATTGGGCCTTTGTGGCGGATGTCAGTTTAGAGGTTTCTACCATTGATTCAGTCCTGGTATTAAAGGACTTTTTGGATGCGTTTGTTGCGGCCGGGCATGAGGCTATATGTGTTTATTGTAATGAGAAAATTTGACTCGATGTGCATCTCCTTTTGTGAGATATATGTGCGGATCGGGTGGCACGCTGCCACGGGTATGGTATCTGGATCGGGTGGCACGCTGCCATGGGTATATTATCTGGAGCGGGTTGCACGCCACAACAACGTGATGTTGAGAATAGTTTTCTATATGCTACTTTGTATGCCGTACTTCCTGGTTTCTGAGGAAATTTCGTATTGGGTGTTTCTCGACGAATAGCGCATCGGCTATGTCCTTTCAGGATTGAATAGTGTATAATACTTGCTTCACCGTGGGTGTGATGTATTGCTTGGTTTCAGACCCCAATCTGTTCGTGGTTGACTGTGTTGAGCATGGTGACTTGAGGTGCTTCAAGGGTAATAGTGTTTGGATAGAATCGCACATTATGGCAAGGCCACGTGATGTTATGACCTTTCGAGGAGGATTCAGGTACTCTATTTCTATGATGTGAGATGGGATCTCAGTTCTGTGTTGTGATCATACGGAGGAATTTAAATTACAGCTCTTTCTTTTGAGTCAGTTGTCATGATTTGAGTGTGTTCAAATCGTTTCTTATTGTGCCTGTGTTGAGCACGTTGTGGCTTAGGCCGGTGTTGAGGTGTCATATCACCAGAGTGGCGTGTTGTAGTTGAGATAATTGTTGGAGTCATTAATGAGTACGAGCATATTTGATTTCAGCTTGTTAGAAAGGTAATATCGAGAATTGGCTTGTAAATCTGTTGTAGTATCAGTCAAGAGGGAAATGGATTCATGAATGGTTAATCTGAGAGATAGGTTCGGTATATCGCGTGTTTCAGTTACCGTTTGCAGTATATGAAAGTGTTGGAATAAGACTTTAGATAATAAAAAGGTTTTCTATCGGTATTCAGTTATTGTGGGCAATTGCTGTGAATAGAGGCCATCATTCTCGGGTGTTTGGGTTGTGTAGTATATCATATAGTCTCATCTAGAGTGGCGAGTATGAGTTATTACAGTTGGTTTGGGTTTATTCTGAATGCATACGTGAGATTCAGATCTGGTGCATGATTTCGGGAAGTGCAATGTGGTTTATGGTTTAGATGGACTATGAAATTTCAGCTATATTGTGTTATCGGACCTATGTGAAATAGGGCGATGTGGGATCACCCCGATGTATATTCATGGTAAAGTTATTCAACTATTGGTGAACTTCTAGGATGACTCTAGGTCCGCTCCAGGACGAGCGTTTGTTTAAGTTGGGGAGGATGTGACGACCCAACCCATCGTCACATGAGTTACCGCCATTGTCACATGAGTTACCACCCCGTTTTCCCCGTTTTCCCCGTTTTCCCCGTTATATGCTTCTATATGCTTCATTATATATTTTGTAGAGTTTGAAGTGATTCGGACAGAGTTTGGTTGGAATTGACACAATTAGCCTCTTTGAGAGAAGGCTAGTTTGGAAAAGTCAACCAGAAGTTGACTATGTGGTTAGAGGGCTCGGATGTGAATTCCGGTGGTTCGGTTAGCTTTGGGGGATGATTTTGATCCGAGGGACGAAATAGAATTTCGAGAGTTGAAGTAGCTTCGTTAGGTGATTTTGGATATGTCAGCAAAGTTTTAGGTCATTCGTACGACGTTTGGTCAGGTTTTTGATCGAATGAGAGTTTTGGTAGTTTTAATCCGTGGTAATTTGATGATTTTGTGTTGTTGTATGTATTTTATGATTGGAACAAGTACGTATGATGTTTTATAGTAGTTTGGTGGTTTTGGTTGAGGTCCCAGGGGCCTCGGGGTGATTTAGGGTGATCAAACGAGCTATTTTTAGACTTTGTGGACTGCTGGTTTTCAGCTGTTGGTGTTGCAGAGGTTTCCTCTATGCGATCGCATAGAGGAAATTGCGATCGCATCAGAGGTTCTGGTGGGGTTCCATATTTTCTCTATGCAATCGCATTGAAGCTGTGCGGTTGCATAGGTTTGGGGAGGTTAGTCAGCGCGTTTGCAATGGTGTCTGTGCTTTCGCATAGGAGGTTTTTCTGGAGGTCTTGAATTGTGCTATGCGATCGCAATAGCAAGGATGCGATCGCAATAGCAAGGATGTGATCGCATAGGGTTATTTATTCCTGGGCAAAATGTTTTAAGGTCATTTCATCCGCGACTTGGGTTCATTTTTCCACCATTTTTGCACCACCTTGAGAGCTTGGTTATAGATTTTGATAAGGGTTTCGACGAGAAATGATTGGAGGTAAGTCTCGTGATCTAGAAACATCATTTAATCAAAGAATCATCCATTAATTCTCTGAATTTGGGTATAAAATTGAAGAACTAGGGCTTGAGTTTTTGATATTTTAAATTTGGATTTGATAGGTCATTTGAGCTCGGATTTGGGAGTTTTTGGTATGTATGAACCCGTGGTGAGACGAGGATTCCGGAAATGTAAGTTTTGTAATTTTTCGAGAAGCGGTCCTGGGGCTCAGGTTTTGCTAGTTTCGAGGTTCTTGCTATATTTCGATTGTTTTCAATTGGGTGTTGTCCCATTAGTATATTATGATATATTTGTACTGATTTTGGTTAGAATTGACACGCGTGGAGGCCAAATTTGAGGGGCAAAGGCGTCGCGAGTGAGGAAATTTCACCGGTTTGAAGTGAGTAATATTTGGGAATGATATCCTCATAGTTTAAAACCCCGGATTTGCACATCCTAATGTTGTATTGTGGTGACTTGCACGCTGGACCTAAGCATGGGGTAGAGCATCGTTGGGGATTGTGACTTGGTCCGTCCCAGTTGTTGGTTTTTACCGCAAAATTTTAAATGATTTGTTGTTATCACTATGACTTAGGCTCATTTCCATACTTGGGGCTTATTGCCGATTATTTTGAACTCTTTATGAACTATCATCAATGTTTTCCTCACTGTTTGAAATATTATTTGAACTCAGTCCACGTGATTTGCACTATTTCATGAACTCAACTACATTTTTCTCAAACTTGGAGTTCTAACTGATAATTTGAACCATTGTTTGAGCTCAGTATTATTAATTTACGGATGACCGAGGGGCTTTGACTATTGCCGACTGATTGAGGTTGAGGGCCATATGTGAGGGCATGAAGAGTGATGTAAGGGGGCTTTCAGGCCTCGAGCGTTATGTGTGCATATGCATATACATGCATGGATCGGGCTGCACGCCGCAGCAGTGTGATATTGATATTGCATTTGGGCTGTAGGAGCCCCTCCGGAGTCTGAACCCCCACAGTGAGCGCAGGTACCAAATGGATCGGGCTGTGCGCCGCAACGGTCATATGCATAGCATTGCATTGCGATAATCCATTTACTCGAGTTTGTACTACGTGGCATGACATTTATCACTCATATATCATCGGAACACATACTGTTACTTGCCTTGTTGACCAAATACCCTGGTGTTATTTGTTAAAGAGTGTTGAGCCCGAAAGGTTGATGTTGTATGTTGTGAGTTGGGAGTGAGCCCGCGGGGCTGATATTATACTGAGAGGTTGATACTGAGCCCGAGGGGCAGGTTACTGATTACTTCCTACTTGTTGAAATTATCTTTACAACTGTTGAAACAGCATACTTTCAAAAGAGATTTTTATCTGATCTTGAGATTTTCTAAAGGATTTTCACAGTATTACGGTTTTTCTCAAAGGGTTGTACCATCTTTTTATAGCATTGTGGTGTGCACATGCGTGTTTTCTAATCGCTCAGTTATTAGTTTCTCTTATTACCACTGAGTTGGAAGTACTCACTTTACTCCCTGCACATTGCATGCAGTTGCAAGTTTTGTTCACCCGATAACGGGCTATTAGCAGCACTGAAGGCCATATTTTGGCAGTTGAGCAAGGTGACCGCCAGCGTTCGCGGCACCGCATTCCGACTTTGAGTTCCATTTTTACCTTATATATATATATATATATATATATATATATATATATATATATATATATATATATATATATATTGTTGGCCCAATGGTAGTGTCCCTACTCATTAGATGCTCGTGACTTGTGACACCCCGGTCGGGTTGTATTGGAATGAAATTTCATAGATAAATGCCATTAAGTAGTATTTCTATTCATTTATGTTTAATAGCTGCTTAAAGAGTATTTGGGGTTGTTGGCTGGCCTTGTCTTCACGAGAGGCGCTATCACGACCGGGAATGGAATTTGGATTGTGACATTGTGCACATATATATTGGGCCTGAGGTCGCGGTTTAATATTCAGATAAACAAATTGTTCATCATTTAGAAGAGGGAGTATTCATATCCTTACTTCCTTTATACAGTTCAGTTATCAGTTATCACTTCAGTTTCAGTTTCAATAGTTAACATTTCAGTTATCAATTATCAATTCTTAGTTACCAGCTTAGTTTCAGTTTTAGCATATATAATTATTTCTTTCAGTTCCTTTACATTCCAGTGCAATTCAAATGTATTGACGTCCCTTTTGCCTACGGCCTGCATCTCACGATGCAGGTAATGATTTATAGGGTGATGATTTAGAGCGCTAGGATTCTAATACGGCTATTTGGTGATCCCCAATTCTTTTGGGGAATTATCATTACTACAATATTCAGTATTTTCAGACAGTCAGCATTTTCAATACTTTATTAGAGGCTTCATAGAATAGAGTAACAGTTAGACCAAGTCACAAGCTTTTTAAGTTAAGCCATGTTAGCTATAGACATGTTTCAGACTTGTACAGTGTTTCACCACTTTCTATTTTTTTATCATTCAGACTTTCAATATATCAGTATATGTTAGATTATCTTCCAAATTTAGTATGTTATGATACTACATGTTGATTCAGCCAACCAGTTGGTTCGCTGTCACATATAGTCAGGCACCGAGTGTCGTGTTACGTCCAAGCCCAGGTTTGGGGTGTGACATTCCTAGTCCCTATTGTGCAGAATCTCAAGATATATTGGAGAGAAGAATGATCAAAAAAGGGAACAAAAGGTTGTTCCTCATCTTCTAATTCATTGGAAGGATATGCCTAAGGAGCAGGCCACTTGGGAAGTTTACCATGTGCTGAAGACCAAGTTTCCATCTTTCGTCCTTGAAGAAAAAGAAGGTTTCAAGAAGGGAGAAATGATGTAAAACCAAGATGAGGATTAAAAAAGGGGCTGATCGCAGTTGTACCCAAAGCTCTTGCAGCAATACTTAGCCATTAATTGTTTAGTTAAATAGAAGTTATGCTAAGTTACAGTTGAGTCCATTATAGTTTTAAGCAGAAGTTTTTGTATTTGCATATTTGTCATGTTAATTTCCCTAAATGTCACCATCTAGTCCATAGACGGATTTGTCTTATAGATTGTACTGAATCCATATCCATTTTGCTTTCTGGATGATTCAACTTGTAACTATTCTCCTCTTTATTCTTTTATCAATCAAAATTATTTTTGTAACTATGACCTGGTTAGCATAGTTAGGCTTCTTCTTACTTTTACTATTGCATTCATCTTCTCAACTTCATTATGTTTGAGCAAAAAAGTGCTTAGCCTTTTAACTAGACCAACTAATGATGAATTAAAGGGTGAATCTTAGTTGAACATAAAAATTCTAGACTGAATAAAACAAAATATTCACGGGATGAACGACATTCGAGAGCATTGAATGGCGGATTTAATGATCAATGATTGACAATAAATGTGGTAGGATGGATATATTATAAATGTAGATAATGGTAATAGGTGTAATAAGAAAGGATCTATCACCCAATTATTGTATGATTGGGATATTCCTTTCCTCTGTTAGCAACGTAAAAGAGTGAAACATAAAGATAAGAATGGAATCTTTAGATCTTATGGATAAAGATTGAACGACGTGTGCTTTAATGATATAATCAGTAAATAAGACAACTATATATAATCTTTTTGGTCAACCTTTAAAATGTGTTCTTATCAAAAGGTCATGATCACCCTTTTGTTTTCTATCTCTTCCTATTTATAAGGGATATTCCCAAAAAAATCCTAAGAAGTACAGCATAAAAAATACAGAAAAGGGTCAGAACTACCCCTAACATATTGACGCCAGTTTAAAAATGCCCTCCGTTAACCTATTTTGAAAAAAATGACTCTACCGTTAAAATTCTGGCATATTTGTGCCCCTAACGCATTGACTCCAGTTTAAAAATTCCCCTACCGTTTTAAATATAAGTACAGTCAGTAGTTAGACTTAGGGGCACAAATATGCCACATTTTTAATGGTAGGGGCATTTTCTTCAAAATAGGTTAACGGAGGGCATTTTTAACCTGGAGTCAATACGTTAGGGGCAGTTCCGACCCTTTTTCCTAAAAAATATCCAAGGGAACATTCTTTATGTCTACCTCTGGACCTATGCTACCTTTATTTTCTCATCTCGGCTGCTCGCTTTTGGCACTTGCCTTTGTGAGAGTGACCTTAAGTCGTTATATCATGGTCGACCCCATCTTTTGTCTTACTTACGGCCAAAGTCACCAAATTCCTGATGCTGCACGCCCTCAATAAGCGGATATGATTTGCTTTTGTTTCGAAAGAATTTGGTTTTTGAATAAGCTGGGTCGACCAATATTAACAGAGTGACACAACTAGTGGAGTCATGATTGGTGTGGTTGCAATGGATGACATCTTATCCACGCGCGCCATTGTGATGCATCATTCCAAGACAACGTCTGCATGCTTGTCGCTTTGGCTTTGGTACCATTGACTATCTTTTTACTCGATTCTCGTGCCATCCAGCCCTATAAATAGATAAGGGTTTCGTCTTCCGGAAGTTTCCACCATCCCTTTCCTGTCATGAACACTATTATCCTTCGATCTTCTTTGCCAGTTTCTGCTCTTGATTTTGCTTTCACGATTCTATATCACTCCTCATTATCTTAGTCGGTACCTCCTTTTTCAGGTTTAGTAGCATACCTTTTATCTTCGATATGTCACGCACCCTCCGTATTCATGATGAAATTTCTGACGCCACTCCATTGTCGGTGTCTCCTCCTTCCGGCGGTGAGGATTTTGTGGTTGAAGAGGGTAAGAGTTTTCCTATCGTGGAGGAGATATTTCCCAAAAACTCCTTGTCCAGAAGTGATTTTCCTAGGGAACCTTATCCTGCTCTCATTCAGGTGACCTCTGAGACTGGGCCATCTCATATAGCTGAGCCTCGATCTATATATCATATCCCTTCTCACGTCAAGATAGTGCCGGCTGGTGGTGACATCATTGATACCCAATTTTTTCCAATGTATTTTGGTACCCAACATACTACCAAACTAGCATATATGTACATATATAAGCACACTAAAGGGTTTTGGCATTTTTAATGATTTTTAAACCAATTTATTACCTATTTTTTATACCATAAAATCCAATAATTATTCCCAAAATTATCATTTTTGGTAAATAACTTATTTAATCCTTATATTTACACCAAAATATAGCAAAGGAAATTTTTTCATATTATTACAAATTTATTTGATATTATTAAAGCTAAATTGCACATAATTGCAATTATAGCCTACATTGCAATTAATAACATTTTACAATTATAAATTGCTTTATGTATTTTTAATTTAATATTTATATACTAATTATCTACTCATTACTTTCAATTTCCTTATTAAAATTATTTTACTATTTTTATAAATTAAACAAGTGAGAAATGGTTATTTAAATGCAAGCCCCAATTCCATTAAAATTTTAGCCAAAATAGCGCCCAAATTGAACCCAATACCAGCCCCAATTCAAACTCAATTTCCCAATTAACCCGACCCACAGCCCATTTATTTTACCCACCCGGTTTCCCTTTAGATCCAGGCCGTAGATCGAATGGATCAACAGCCACATTTCCTCCCTTCCCTTTTTAATCTACCAACACCCCCAAGCCTAAAATCATTCCCTCAGATCCACCACCTTTGGTTCCCTCATCTCTCTCAAACGCTCTCAACCTCTGAAACCCTAATAACCGCCGACCTCCCCCTTCGACCTCAAATCACCGGAATCTATGGCTAATCTAGCCATGGACAACCTCTACTCACCCTCTCCTGCTTCTATACGCTTTCTCATTGAAGATTCGAGGCTAGACTTCGAAGGTCTTCATCCAGACCTTAGCTGATTCGATTCTCTTTGGTCGATTTCCGCCTTGTTACGGCATGCCTTAGCCTTTTGAGCCTGGATTCGACTTTGTCGGCTCAGATCCGTTCTCGAAGACTTCCAAGCCTTCTCGTCCTTTAGGGTTTCAGAAACCCTAGCCTATTTGAGGTTCTTTCTTCGTTTATTTTCCTAGATCTGTGGTGAATCTCTGCTATATTCGACGTATTAAGTGTTTTCCCCAATTTTCCTTTTTAAAATTGTTCGATTTCAAACTAGTGTTTCTGAAAGCCTTTTGATTCTTGTTGTTCTCTTCTTTTAGATGTTTGTCTATATCATGCTCGTATGTTCTCCTTCTCTATTATCCATGTATTGTCACTTTTTTCTTTTATATGTGCTCACATGATTAATTTGTGTTAAATTTTCCTCACTCTCCTACCATGTATGTCTACTACTGAGTTTCCTGACTCTGTTTGTGTTCTTGTTAAGCATGTTTTGTCTATTTTAGACCTGGCTAAGTTCCGAGTTTTCAAAATGTATCCCTTTTATGCTCTCAAATCGATTTTTGTTTCTCTGTTTCATGCTTGCTGCCATGGTCTGTTTGATTCTCATGAGACTCCTTGAGTCTATTCACCTGCCTTCTCATTTCTGGGTTTGATCCTATTGGAAACCCTAGAATTTGGGGGTTTCGTTGCTAAATTGGATTAGGGTTTCACTTTTAGGGACCCTGGACCTTCAGACTCACTATGAACCTATGACTGAACTCGCATTCTTTTGTTTTATGATCTTAACCTTGCAAAATTATACTTTCTGTTTTTTTGCTTGCTTTATATGTGATAAGAACTCTCCTTTAGGGTTTTCGACAATTAATTGCTTGACTTTGGACCCCTTTGATGGGGCCTCGACTGATTGCTAATGATTTTCTTTATTTGAGCCCTCCTTTACCTATTCTTGGCTAGATTCATTTGAATTAAACCTATTTACTTTCATTTATTAGTCGTCTGATTGATCCCTTTTCCTTTTCTTTGCAAATCAAGTACTGTTGAGTTCTTTCCTTAAATAAGCCTTGTGTATCTTTCCCTCTTATGCTGCTTTGAAAGATTTTACTGAACTTCCCTTTCCTTAATTACATTTTTTATTTGAAATTGAATCCATTAACTAAGGGGAGAATATTTTGAGACTGATGTTTTAAAAGGTTTTCTTACCTTTCTTGTTTGGTTCTCTACGCTATAAAATGGGCTTAGCCCTCCCCCTTTTACACACACAGTAACAAACGAAAAAAGGGATAACAATCAATAATAGGTAGTCTATTTTCTATCTCTTCTTCTCTCAAATACACATACTAGTTCTGTGTACTTTTCCTCTTTTCTTTATAAAACACCTTTGAGTTCTCTTTGAATCTTCGAGTGTTCTGCTGAAAACCTGAGTTGTTTTTTATGTTTGCTTGTGGTGATTACTCTGCTATTCTCTTATGTTACTTTGCGACTGGTATGTCCATCTTAGTTTAAATATTGCCCCTCCACTATGTGTTTTACATCCTAGTTCTTCTATGCTTTCCTCTACTGTTTTTCTGCAACTTTGTCATTATTATTCCTATGTGAATCCATTTACCACTTACCCCTTTTTATGTGATTATGGTTCAGGGCATAACAGCACTCTATTATTGATGTCTATGATTTTGGAATGGGTTCTCTGAACCCCTAACTTAATTAATTCCCACTCCCTTTCAACCTTTTATATATTTGAGCCTTGGACATGGGTATGATAGTCTTAATCACTATCCAGACCTTGGTATGACCTTCATGGGTCTGCTCCTAACTTGTATAAAAACTCAGAGAGTATAGTAAAAGGGCGTGGGAGGGGTATTTACTTTCTTGCATTCAAAAAGGTAGAAATCATGATCTAGGACTTTACTTTTACTAGAAATCATGCATGTAGGATCTTTACTATTACTCAATCACATAGAGATCATGCTAATAGGATTTAACACTTAACTTTACCGCAAATTACATAGAAAGTATGTCTATAGGATTTATCACTCATGTTCTGTAATTACGCATCTAGAGATCTTGTCTATAGGAGTTTAAACTTTTCAGAAAATTTATTTGTAGATATCATGCATATAGGATGTGCATATTCATTAGGAAAGCTTTAGGATTAATTAAACAAGCATCTTTTCACAAATTCATTAACAAGTTCTGAAAAAATCAATAGTATAGATATCATGCCTATAGGATTTACATCAAACTCGTATGGCCAGTTAAAAGCAGTAATAATTGATTAACTGGTTCTTAAACACCTAATTCAGTAACGTTTTCAAAACTTTACCCTTTTGATGAAACTCTCTTAAATCAGTGTACATTTGTCCCTAAAAAATTCAAGTTCTTCAAATTTGCGTATCTTTTCTTAAATGGCTTCTCTAATGTTATGACTAAACGTATTTTTTTCAACTCAATTCCTGAACTCGTTGTTTAAATTAGTTCTGCAGCTTACTCTTTTCTTTAGATAGTTCTATCTCTTCTGAAAATTTTTTACAACTATTTTTGTGTTTATAATTGAATAGTCTGATGATCCTTTTTGAAATTCATTTCTAAACACTTTCCTAAGTTTGCAGCCTGTCTTTTCCTTCAAAACTCTTCTACATTAGTTATCTTCTAAAATCAGTGCTTTTTTAAAACAACTCGCGTTAAATGCCTTAATCTCTGACAATTGTATCTGAGTTTCCTAATGCAGACTTTGTGTCTAAATGTATGTGTTGAACCAGTCCGCTCACTGATTAATTTAAATCTAAGACCTAATCAGTAAGGGCCAAGGCATGCTAAACTATCTTTTTGTCTCATCTAAGGGATTTATTTGAGCCTTACTTATCTATTTGTTCTTCGTCCTATATACTATTTGTTTTGAATGACAAAACTAGAATTTTATCCTTTAAACTCCATAAATGCCCCCATCCCTTTCTTCCCTTTTAGGATTAGAAGTCCTGATACCCCGAGATTGATATGTTGGGACGGCTACTAGCATGCAATAAGTAAATGATACTAATCGCATTTTAATACCTTAACGGGGTGGGAATGGTAGAATATTGATATGATGACCGGTGCGCTAATATCACGTGCGACCCCTCTTCTGAGGAGCGATTGCCGGATATTGCATTGATGTGTTCCATATTATGTATAAGCCTAGGACCCCCTTTTCCCTTTATTTGTTATGTTTCTTTTAAGTCTCCCTCTCTTTTAAACTAATCTTCTCAAATCTCTCATTCTCTTCTTCTCTTTTAAAAAATTTGAACTTGTTTGTAGTTGTTATGTGAAAACCTTATTTGTTTCTTCTACCTTCTAAAGTCACAATTATATTATGGTCGGGAATCACACTATTGGATTTTGAGGGGTGCTTAACACCTTCCCCTCGAGATAATCTCTATGCCCTTACCCAAACTCTGGTTTCTTCTTCTCAATTTCTTCATTCCTTTAAAAGTGTCATAATGCACGATAATCATTAGGTGGCAACTCTCCAAAAATTCCAAAACCCAATTCTCGCAAAGTAATAAGAGTTTTCCCCTCATAATGCCGTATACCCAATTTTCGGACTCCCGGGTTCGCGATGTAGAAAAAGCGAGCATCGAAAGACATCGTGGAGGTTCATCTACCTGGGTACTATGACTTCTATGTCTACCCTTTCTTAATTGATTATACTCTCCATCTTCTTCCGTTAGCGGAGGAGTTTTGCCAGCTTTACAACATATGCCTGGCACAACTATCCCATTTTTACAAAGATTTCCTGATGTTGACAAAGTATGCGAAATTGGTTGATTGTGAGGTCGGCATCCACCATCTATTACACTTGTTTTCACCAACTGTTTACAGAAGCACTATGATACATATGCGACATTGCGGGACAAGATGGCTGATAGTGGGAATGAACGACAGGACAAATCGAAAGTTCTGGAAAAAGTACTTATTTATCAAAACTGAGCATTTGGTATTGGACCCAACTCGGTTTCCCGAGTAGTGGAACCACAATTGTAGGTATTATTGGTATATATTTGTTTTCTTCTTTTTGACATTTCGTTTTTCATTCATTTGTGGTTTCTTTGTGTTTTTTTACTAAGAGGTGTGCACCCCCCTGTATTTGGCATTGAAGACTGGGTGTCCTGCGTGTTACCTCACATGGTGGGTATTCATGACTGGGCGGTTTTTTACAAATTCTTTGGATCGAAGGTCATGTCTAGTAAGTGTTACTTTTGCTTCGGCCTTCTGTTGTTTTCCATTATTTATTGATATGACCTCATTATTGTGACAGGCGATGGGTTTCCAAAAAGAAATATCTAGTGCCGGCATTTCACAAGGCTATGAATTGGCAGAGATGAAATTTACTTTATCTGAGCCCGTCCGCGGTGGTCGTACTAAAACTCTATCAACTAGGCACTCCCCTCCTCAGAGTGTTGCTGTAAGGGATGAAATCTCTTCCCGGCCTATTTACCACCGTGTAGATAAGTCGTCTAATGGATAGGAGTCTCCATCTAGAAAAAGGAGGAGAATGGAACTAAGCAAGACCGTCGCCACTTGTGTTGAAACGAGGAAGGTCATTACTTCGGGAGCAGCGTCCGCACTTGTACCGGACGCATAGGCCATTTTTTGGCGGATGCTATTAGGGCAAGGAGGTACTCTAGGACCGAGGGGAAACACCAAGGCAGGGAGCCTGTACGGGCCACTGAAGGTGGTGCATAATTGGTGGCCGAAAGAGATGGAGCGGTGCTCGCAGATGACGATGGTTCAGGCTCGGACATCGATCTTGAAGAGGTGTGGGCCTTTTTAGAGAGGAACACCTACATGAAAGTAAGGACGGGGGGTTCTAACCGACACATAATCAATCTCGTAGGTTACGATCTTTTGGATAACTCTAGACATATGGTGTCATCCTATGTTCCCTTGTGCTTTGCTTCTGAGAACACGGTAATTCAAACAATAAGTGATGTAGAGCTATCGCTGAGTAATTCTAGCATGGCCTTACGAGTAAGTGATTTTTTAATGTTAGGATTTGTTTCGCGTGCTTAGTCTGTTTATCCTGACTTTATTTCCTTTACATGTCAGACTTTCATCATGGGGATCGAGCACGACCGGCAGGAAGAGCGAAGGACGGCCATTTTTTAAGAAGGTGACCTCAAAGTACAAAGAGTACCATAGCAAGCATCCAACACTAGCTAATGTCCTTAAATAAGATATTGAGTTTAAAAATTTTTGTGACGGACCCAAACAGAAAGATGAGGAGTTGGCGAGAAAAGTTAAGAAACTGAAGGAGCGGGATGATGAGTTGATGAAGGCCATATGTCAATGCAACGAGCTTGAGGCGGCTCTTAAGGTCAAGAAGGATGATCTTGAGGTGAGCAAGGGGGTGATAGTCGAGAATGCCGACCTTCAAGCGCGGGTGGCTTCCTTAATAGCTAAGCTTGGGCAGAGGGAAATGAAGGCTATCAATCTGAGGGGAATTTTGAGCGTAAAGGTTGAGGAGTTGACTCGTGCCGAAAAAGGTAGGGTAGCCTCCATATTCAAAGTAGCAGACTTCGATGACGCCCTTTGAGTTTGTAGGTCTTAGCGGGATAATGAGGTGGAGACATTGGTGCTCAAAGTGGCAAGGTTAGAAGAGCGGATCTAGGATTTGAAGGCGGAGTTTTGTAGATTAAATGAATAGGTTGTTGGTATGAAGGTTGAGAAGGAGAGACAATATTCGCAGCCGTCTACGTATCATGCTTCTGTCGATCCTGTCATGCCGCGGGAGTTGTATGATATGTGGGTTCATGCCGGGGCTCAGTTTGATGTGTATAAGTCCCTGAAGGCCGATAGGAAAGTTTCTGAGGCAGAACTCAAGGGTGTCCATATTAAAGAATGTATGGCCTGTGAAGCCTGTGGTTATGACCTCGGTACACCTGGCGGGGATGATGTTAATGATGATGCGGACAGGCTCGCCTCCGATTCTCGATATAATGATGAGTGCTCCGAAGGGGATGACATACCGTAGGCCCATTGTACTTATATTTGCTTTGCCCTGTTATTTTTTTTAGGGTGTCTTCGAGCCCTTTGTAAAACGTTTTGAAATATAACATTTGTAATGGAATGATAACCTTTTTATGTGTATTTCCGGATGGTCATTCATTTCTTCTGTTTGCTAGGTGAAGTCCCTGGATTTTTGTCTGTATGTGTCTAGTGTTTTGGCGAGTCGTTCATAGATCTTAGATTAATTTGAGCGAGTTCTAGTGTAAAGTAATTCAAGCGAGGTCGAATGTAAAGTAATTCGAGCGAGGTCGAACATGAAGTGATTCGAGCGAGGTTTAATGTTAAGTAATTCGATAGAGGTCGAATATAAAGTAATTCAAGCAAGTACGAATGTAAAGTAATTTGATCGAGACCAAATGTAATGTAATTTGAGAGGAGTTGAATGTAAAGTAATTCGAGCGAGGTCGAATGTTAATTGATTCGAGCGAGGTCGAATGTGAATTGATTCGAGCGAGGTCTAATGATAATTAATTCGAGTGAGGTCGAATGCGAAGTATTTCGAGTGAGTTCGAATGTGGGATGCGAAAAAGAAACTTGATGGAGAGTAATAATTTTGCTTTATTTCATTCATTGGAGAATATCTTGGTGGAGAGTACAAAATGTTGCTTTATTTCATTCATTAGAGAATACTATACATGTCAATTTCATACATATATTGGAAAAGTTTCCATATATCTAGTCCCTATCGTTCGGCCTGGAGAAGTAGTCAGCTGGACGGACGATGAATCATACCTGAACTTCGAGGCATTTTCTTTGTCACCTCATTAAAAACTTCCCCGAGAAAACTTAATTGGGACAAAACTCGGGTAAGGGAAAAAGAGTACGACTTGAGGGGCATCTGCTTTTGAAGTTGAGGTACTCTAGGTGGGCGACGTTCAATTGTTTTGTAGTAGTTTAGCCTCCATTATTTCTAGTTGGAACAATCATTTGTTTGATGTTGTCGTGATTTTGTATGGCCCGTCCCAACTGGTTCCTAGCTTGACTTACCTTGAATCTTTGCTTGCCTGTGTTTTGGCTTTAAGTACATAGTCTCCTACTTTGAGTGGTCGTATTTTGGATTTTTTGTTGTAGTACTGGTCCTTGTTGTTTATGGGCAACCATTCTTATGTACGCCATGTCTCTTTGCTCTTGTGCTTCGTCAAGGTCTTGTTTCCTGTTTTCGCCATTGTTTGGTATGCTTTTATTGGAGAATCTTAGGCTAGGTTCTCCGACCTCGACCGGTATCATGGAATCTGTCCCATAGGCTAATGAATGTGGCATTTCTCCTGTGCTTGTTTTTGGCGTGGTGATGTATTCCCATAGGACTTCTGATAGTAATTCCGTCCATAACCCCTTGGCGTCCTGAAAAAATTTTCAAGATATTCAGTACTAATTTGTTGGAGGATTCGGCTTGGTCGTTTCCGATAGGGTGATATGGCGTGGAGAGTATTCCTTGATATGCCATTTTTCGAAGAATTCGGCAGTCTTTTTTCCTATGAATTGCGGTTTGTTGTTGCAGCTAATCTCTTTGGAGATTTCGAAGAAACATATTATAATTCTCCATATGAAAGTGATAACTTCATGTTCGCGTATTTGGGCGAATGCACCTGCTTCTACCCACTTGGAAAAATAGTCAGTTAAAACTAAAAGAAATCATGTGTTACCTTGCCATGCTGGGAGGGGCCTGACTATATCCATTCCCCAGTTGATAAATGACCATGGTGATGTAACCGAGTGGAGGAGCTTTCCTGTTTGGCTATCATAGGGGTGTATTTCTGACAATGCTCACACTTCTTGACGTAGTCGGCGACTTCCTTCTTCATTGTGGGCCAGTAGTAACCTGCCTGAATGAGGCATCTAACGAGGGCTCATTTTCCAATATGGGCACTGTAATGGCCTCATGTATTTATTCGAAGATGCGCCTCATTTGGTTCGGCCCTAGACATTTCGCCAAAGGGCCCCCAAATACTCTTTTGTACCGATCGTGGTTGGCGATGTTGTACCTGGCCGCATGCATTTGAAGCGTTTTAGCTTCCTTTTTGTCCCAACTCCAGATTGTACCTCGAGTTGGTCTATTGATGAGTGGATGGGAGTGACCACATTTTCTCCGGTGATATTTTTGGTGGTTGCTGCTAATTTGGAGAGGCCATCTGCCTCGATGTTTTTTTTTTTTTGAGGTATTTGGTTGAGTCGACATTCATCAAATTCTGGCAGTATTTTGTGCATTTTTTCCCTTATACTTTTGTAGCCTATACTCTCTAAATAAGAAAGTCCCTATGACTTGGTTGACGACGATTTGTGAGTCAATATGAGGACGACTCGTCGTGCTCGTATTTGATAGCTAGCTTTAGTCCTGCAAATGCGGCCTTATTATTAGTCATATCGGGCACCGTACGGATTGGTAGATAACTTCCCCTGTTGGGACCTCGAGTACGAGTCCCAGTCTAGATCCTAACACGTTGGATGCGTCGTTGTTGTATAGGACCCATAGGCCGGGTAGCTTGGGAGGGGTGAGAGAAGCTTCCTGCTCGACCTCGGGTATTATTTTAGCACTAAAATCGGTGACGAAGTCAACAAGTACATGTTATTTTATCAATGTTCGCGGATAATATGTTATATCGTGCTCGCTTAATTCTATGGCCCACTTGGCTATTCTTCCGGACAATTACGGGTTTCTGTAGGATGCTCCGCTGGGAGAAGGTCATTACCACCTATGTAGTGTGGCATTAAAAACAGGGTCTAAGCTTTCGTGAAGCTATAACCAATGCTAGGGCCAATTTCTCGAGGTGGGGGTACCTCATTTCGGTGTCGGCCAAGGTTTTGCTAATGTAATAAATTGAAGATTGCATACCTTTGTTTTCGCGGACCAATACTGTGCTTACTGCGACTTCTAAGACGGCCAAGTATATTAGTAGGCATTCTCCAGGTTCTGCCTTGGCAAGTAGTGGGGACGAAAACAAGGATGCCTTTACTTCTCTCAAGGCATAGATACATTCTAAATTCCAATGGAGCCAGTTGTCTTTTTTCAGCACGTTAAAGAATTTGTGGCACCGGTCGAATGACTGTGAGATGAACCTCGACAAGGGGGCTATATGGCCAGTCAGTTTTTACACCTGTTTTTTGCTGGTTAGTACCTCAGATATCCCTTCAATGGATTTTATTTGATTGAGATTGACTTCGATGCCTCTTTGTGACACCAAGAAATTGAGAAATTTGTCTGAGGTTACGTTGAAGGCTTTGATTTGATCAAGATTGACTTTGATGCCTCTTTGTGACATCAATGTGGCCTTCTTTCCTTTTTGATTTGACCATCATGTCGTCGATGTATATTATAATAGGCTATATTCATGTAGTTTAGTAATTATTTACGCCCCAACTTAGCTATGCTATATAAAGTTAAATGACAACAAATGGCTCTAATTATGAATTTTGTGCTTTGCAGGAGCAAGTCTTGATTATGAGGACATTGAACAATGTTTGGAGCTAATTTGGAGCAAGGAAAGCCAATCGAAGGTGAATGCGTGTGAAAGAAGAAGGAAAAAATAGAATACAGCTAAGCTTCATGAGTGCTGCCCAAGTGCGGTCCAAGCGCAACATGCTCGTCACTCAGAGGAACATTATTTTTAGGGTTAATTCTGTAAGTTCGAGGGCAACTCTCCTTAACATATAAGAAGACAAGGTCGCCAAAAAAATGGGTATTAAGGGTTTTGAAGGATTATTGAAGACATGTAGAGGCAAGAGACATGGCAGAAGCTTCGGCATAGAGTTTTACCTTTCTTCCTCTTATTTTGATCATTAATGGTGAATTCTACTGTTAAGATTTTGAAAACGATTATGCGTAGCTCAACATTTAATCAAGGGTTTCACTGGAACCTCTTGGAGGATAAATTTCTTATATGTAAATATAGATTTGCCTTAATAATTTCTCTATTTGTTCAAATATATTGTGATTGTTGTTGATTGAAGGGCCCTCAATCAGCTATGCCTATTTTGTATTCATTACTCGGGAGAGACAGTATTCTTAGGTAGTAGTTAAATAATACCACTTCTAACACATATGAGGGATCAATACGAAGGGTTTAATGATGGGATTAGGGATAACGAAACCTTGGATGCGATTCAAATGAGTTGTAACTAAGGCCAGCTAGCGTGATTTGGGATAATATGTCTAGTATATTGTTTTAATTACTCGAGAGAGAGTTACGACAGTCATAGTGCTCATGATAGATAGAGAAGACTTAGGAAAATTTATAGCAGACATAGCGAAAAGGATTCCGACAGGAGGGGAAATCATAACAGTAGACCATTATCATTCTTGCTTACAATCAATCTATAGCTAGTCTTTATTTTCTGCATTTTTATTACATAATATCTAGTTAATAAAAACCCAAATTTTTACTCAAATATCTCTGAATATTGAAAATTGTGAATTTGTGTGAGTCCAATAACTGTGATTGGTAGGACATTTCCCTATGGGATTCGACTTCGGACTTGTTAACCGTAATATATTTGTAGCGATCGCTTTGTCCTTTTTATAAGGCATAGTTGGGCGTGATAGTAAACTTACATTGTTTTGCCGAGTTGATCCTTGAACATCTTGGTGTCCAAGCTTTGATACGTTGCCCCTACGTTCTTCAACCCTAATGGCATGTCTCTGTAACAGTATGTTCCCTGATAGGTGATGAAATTAAACTTTTCCTGTCTTCCTCTTCCATGATAATTTGGTTGTATCCTGAGTAGGCGTCCAAGAAGCTTAACAATTCGTGGCCCACTATTGCGACGATGAGCGGATCGGTATGAGGCAGTGGAAAGAAATCTTTTGGACATGACTTATTAAGGTCTGTGAAATCTACGCACATCTGTCATTTCCTGTTCTTATTTTTCACCATGACTACATTGGTGACCCATTGTGGTTATTTCAATTCTTGGATGGAGTCGTTAGCGAGTAGTTTATCTACTTCCTCGTTGATGGCCTCGTTGATTGCAGCATTGAATTTTCTTATCCCTTATAGTACAGGGGTAGAACGGGTCGACGTTCAACATGTGTGACCACGTCCTTTGGAATACCTGGCATTTATGTGTGGGAAAAAGCAAATAGATCGGCATTACGGATTAAAAACTCATGCAAATTACCAGGCTCGGAGAGCGTATGGCCTATATAAGCTCTTTTTTGCTATCATTATTATCCAATTAGATGGGATTGAGATCCTCTATTGTAGATTCGGTGGCTTCCAGGATGTCGGGTCTTTGATGATGTCCTTTTGATTATTGAGTTTCGACCCTGAGTTTGACAATTGCTAAGCTTCCGATTTCGTTCCCTTCAGTTGTTGAGTAAATGTGCAGTCTTGGGCAATGCGATAGAATTCTTGGATAGTGTGTTGCTCGCCTCGAATGCTGAATATGCCCCACGGGGTAGGTAATTTGATCACCTGATACAAAATAGATGGGATAGCCCTTATGGCGTGTTTCCAATTGCGTTGTAGGTTGTGTCCTGGTTCATGACATAAAACATCATTCTAAGGTGACTCCCCAGCTAGAACAGGAAGCGTTATCTCTTTTGAAATTTATTCGACTGCATTATTAAAACTTGTTAGTGTTATGCAACGGCGTACTATCTTGTCCTTGAGTCGCATTTGTCATACACTCGATGGTGAATAATACCTGCGCCACTTTCGTCGTCTACCATTATTCTTTTAACATCATGTCTAAAATATATAAAGTAATGAAAAGAACATCGGAGTGAGGAAAAATAAAACTATTGGTATCTGACTTATCGAAGATAATACTTTCTCCGAGGTCATCATACCGATCTTGGGTGATTGACCGCTTCAGCTTGTGTGTTGTGATGAACTTTATGTGGTTGATTGCTGTCTCGTCACCTCCAGCGATGATCATTTGAAGGGTGCGGGCATGAGAGGGCGGCTTTAAAGGGCCTTGATGTTGTTCTCGTCTGCGGCCGAAGTTGGCTCGTCCTTGGTCACTCATCAACTCCGTAAGGTGTCCTTGGCTCAGCATCATTACTACTTCTTACCGTGTGGCCCCGCTCCTAGTTAAATTCGCTTAGGACATTCGACTTTCAGGTACTTGGGTCGGACATCATCTTTTACGTCCACTTCACCTTTGTGCCAAGCTTCTCTAGTGTATACACTATTTCTGAAGAGGAAACACAAAAATAGTGAGCAGATAAGAGTGGGGGCATACCTCTTTCATTTCGCTAAGTCCCTATATATAGCCTAGATGACCCTTATACATGTCGAGGAGATGATGGGATGGTTGTTCTGATGTAGGGTTGATGAATTTGTCAGTTGGGACGAGGACCTGATAGATCTCTTCGACCATTGTTACGATGATCTTTTCTCGGCTCCATTTGGACTAATCTCTACCATGGGTCGGACCGTTAAGGTCATCCTCGTCGGCTCTCTCCTCAGCGCAGTAGGAATTGTGGATTTCCTCCTAAGTGGTAGGAGGGTATATCATGAGCGTGCTTAATAATTTTCTGGTTGCTATCGACCCGTTCCAGTTCAAACCATTCTAGAAAACTGTTACCGCCATCTCTTCCGATAAGTTTGGCAAGCTCATTCTTACCCTGTTAAACCGAGCAAGGAAGTCCCTGATTCCCTCTCCAGGTGATTGCTTCGTGACGAATATATCGTTCATCCTAGCCTCCGCTTTCTTAGCTCTAGCATGGGCAGTGACAAATTTGTCGTGCATTTCATCGAACGTTGTTATAGACCGTGCTGGTATTTGCTAGTACTACGTTAAGGCTCCTCCGGTTATGGTTACCAAACCTTTTTAGTAACACTGATGGTACATACTCCTTTGATAGGTCATTGTTCTTTACCGTTGTGACATAGTGAATGATGTGGTCTTTCGAGTCTGTGGTGCCATCATATATCTCATGTGGTGGCATTTGAAGGTCTTGGGATATGGTTATTCGACGACTCGGTAGACATCCCACTTCGGTAGTAGTTTTGGGGCGTCCGGTATCTTATCTACCCTTTCTTGATGTTCTTTCATACGGTCTCGAAGTGCTTTGTTCTTGTTTTTTATTTCTTCCATTTTATTTAGAACGTTGCAAGTGCGTCATTACCTGCATCAACAATGGTGTGAGTGTTACCGGTTCGGAGAGTGGGCTATTCGACGGTGGTAGCTGTGGTATGTGCTTGCGCGGTGCTTCTATTCTCCCTTTGAACGGGTTTGTCGAGCATGTTGTTCATAGTACTCATTAGCCACTCTTTCGATAATTTTTTCACTATTGGCGGTGCTTCCTCATCTGTGGACGTTTACGCTCCTCTCTCGCGTAAAGCGGCTACACTTTCATGAGGGAGAGGTAAGTCACTCCACTTGATCATAGCTGTCACAACCCAAAACCACGTGACTGGCAGTCGGCACACTACTCGACCCGAGCGAACCATTCCATGTGATGCACCCAAATCATATGCATGAAAACTAATTTAACTACGGAAGCTGCTAGAAAATCTTATATATTTTCAAGTTAAATGATAAAATATTATCCAATTCAAAATCACATATTACGCCCTTTCATAATAATAACAGTGAAACTAAGTAAAATAAATATACTTTTATGAATGTCGTGTACAATCTCGTTACTATAACGTTTCATAACTATCTATGGAGTCTCTATACCAAATAATAGAACCAACGGTTAGAGTAATTCTAACAAAATAAAATAAGAAAGAACATGATAGCTACCATGAAATAAAAGTGGTGCTTCATAATACCTCAGAAAAAGAGTCATCTTGGCCTGACTGCATGCCACGTATCATACATCATCCTGAAATATGTAAAGTAAGTAGGGCTCTGGAGGGGGACCTAAGGGCATAGTACACCATAGCGGTACTCAATAAGTGTCATAGACTCTCTCTAACTTAAGTTCTTGGGATAAATTTTATAATAATAAAATAATATAAATATTTAATAGAAAACGATAAGAAATTTTATCAATTCATGGCCCTTGTTATTTTAAATAACAAGCAAATGAAATATAACCAACAATATAAAATTTTAAAATATTTACATCAATCCAAGATTTTGGATGAATCGTACAAAATCATTACATATGCTTTAAGTCATCGAAATCGCTTTCGGCTCCTTAGGCCCAAACACAAGAAAAGCATCCTTACCTTTCAGTGTGAGTACTATACCATCACCGACATAAGAAAGTCAACTAGGTTATGTACCTAGCGGCGAGTATCATATACCCTACTTTCTCAGGTCGTCTCAACGTAGTGTCGTACGAATCATCTCAGTCATGCTAATAATAATACAAAATAATACTCTCTCAAGGGAGAGCACTCTATCGCTGACTATACTACAAATGGCCATCTACGCCTACACGGGCACGTGTAGTTTCATGATAACGAACACAATATATCCGAAGTCAATCTCGGTGAACACAAGTAACTCCCAAAATATTCGATACTTCAAAAATAGATTCATAGCTTAATATCTTCAAACGATCTATTTTTATCAAATCGTAGCATTTATAGAAAATCTAATCATTTGAATAAAAAATAAAGAAACAACCTTTTACATGCTAATGTCTTTAGCAATTTAGCATCAATCTATACCCCAAGAGCTATTTTGCACATTAATTTTCAAAAGAAATAATTTTCATGAAACTTATCTTTAGCACTCAAATATCTATACTCTTGTCAATACGTAAGTTTTGATAAAAATTATAACATTTACCTTGAGTTTCATTTGCCAACAAGATCTAAAATAAAATTTTACAAAACAGCATGACACTACATATGCAACATAATATTTAGCACATGGAGACATCCGTACTTGTTTGTCCCCACAAGCACGAAAGTATCATTCGCAAACAACTTAAGTATTAACTTGAAATATGATTTTAGAGAAAGTCCCTCAAAAAGAGTAAGTTTTAATCAACTTACCTCGCTTTCACTTTATTAACATTCACAAGCTTTCAATCCTCTTCCAGCATTTCAATGTTGATTAAAAAGCTCAACATCACCCACAAGTTGATATCTACAATAAGATATCTTAATTACATCAAAATATGACCTCAGATATTAATCAATATCCATATATGGATCATAAATTGGCTACAAGCCTCCAACAACTCAAATCGCCAAATATATTTACAAGCTAGACCATTCAACTTCATCATTATAATTAATATACATTCGAAGTCACTAATGAGACTACATTAATTGTTCCATGTCACCAAGTTACTATTCATCATCTTCCATAATTAAAACTTGCACAATATACAATTCAGATGATTACTTAGTTGATCACCTCCATCTTTTGCTAACAAATAATTCCATAGGTTCATTGTATTCAGTCAATTTCATCGCCAGGATACACCATTCATCTTCTCTCTTATTTTCTCAAAAGTACTATTCATGCCATGAACTAGAGTTTTATAATCGAATCTTTCAACCAATAAAACTTGTAACAAATACTTCAATTATCTCTAACTACTCACAATAAAGGAGTTTGAAGCATTGAAATTACCTCTAGTAGATCAATCTTGATTTACAAACGAGTTTGAAGCATTAAAATTACCTCTAGTAAATCAATATTGAAAAATTACAACTTTGGTAATTTTTGTGTTCTTGAGAATTTAATGATGAAATATAGAATTTGAATGTTAGAATGATGTTAGAACTCATGTATATTGAGTAAGCATCAACCCAAAACAACATTAACAACTTCCTTGGTCGATTGGACTTGATTTGAGCTTAAAATTTCCCATTTACCTCAAGAACCCTAACCCCCAATAGTCAAAATACTCTCTGCCCCGACTTGGTATTTATAGGCCAAGATTTTTAGGCTTCATACGCGGCCTTAGATGCTATGGTAGCACTTCACTACCAGCCATTCTTTCAGACACGGCACTGGATGCTTCGCATCCGCAGACTCCTCCTCCAGCCTTTGATAATTTTGTCGTAACGTCTTATAGGAATGTCCAAATGACAAACAGTTTGAAGCGTTAGAAACTAGGCTCAAAGAACTTTGATTTGATAGGTTGTAATCCACATAACCCTTTATATATATATATATATATATATATATATATATATATATATATATATATATATATATATATATATATATATATATATATATATATATATATCTGTATATGATGGTCAAAAGTTAGGTCTTGTGCGTACTTATTTGGAACTTTAGTCTATCATGTAATTTTCATTTTGATTTTCCCCAAGGTCTCTCCTTATGACCTATATCACTTCAAATACAACTCATACACTTATTATTATATTTAATTAATATCTATCATATTAATAGTCTTCGTTTACACACTAAATAATATAATTAGCACACGTCAACTTTCTTAATAGTGCTTAAGTACTTCAAAATTTTCCTGGGTGCTGCAGTAGCGCTTGGTGTCACATTCTCGTTGTCTTCCCGGTCATCCTTGTTGATGGTGCTCAAAATGTTTGCTAGTGACACCTACTATTGCTTTCTGTCTTGCCTTTCTTTTTCCTGCCATCGTTAATTTGTACAGACGAAGAAGAGATGGATGTCCTTTTTGTGATCTATAAGGAACTAAAATTTGAATTATAACCTCCCCACAGGCGGCGCCAAATTGTTTGAGCAAAAAAATACTAAACTTTTTAGCTATACCAATTAATGATGAATTAAAGGGAGAATCTTAGTTGAACTTAATAAATTCTAAACCGAATAAAATAAGATATTCATGGGATGAACGACGTTCGAGAGCAGTAAATGACGGATTTAATGATCACTGATTGACAATAAATATTGTTGCAAGGATATATAATAAATATAGATAATGGCAATAAGTGTAATAAAAAAGGATCTATCATCCAATTATTATATGATTTGGATATTCCTTTCCTCTGTCAACGAGATGAAAGAGTGAGAAGAGAAGATGTGTATGGAATCTTTGGATCTTATGGATAAAGATTGAACGACGTGTGCTTCAATAATATAATCAGCAAACAAGATAACGTTTGTATATTCTCTTTAGTTAACCTTTACAATGTGTTCTTATCAAAAGGTCAAGATCACCCTTTTGTTCTATATCTCTTCCTATTTATTAGGGATATTCCCAAAAAATTCTAAAAAGTACAGCATAAAGAATATCTAAAGGAATATTTTTTATGTCTGCCTCTTGCTATGCTACCGTTATTTTCTCATCTCGACTGCCCGCTTATGACACTACCCTTTGAGAGAGTGACCTTCAGTCATTATATCATAGTCGACTCCGTCTTTTGTCTTACTCATTCGTTACTACCAAGTCGCCAAATTGAGACTTATACACATTCTGCAACATACATGTTATAATTTTAATCCAACATATTATCATACCTTATCCCGCGTACCAAACGACCCCTTATTTTCTCTCTAATCCTGGGTCGTATCACGAGTTTTTTAGGGTCACGTCGCAATATGAATCCACCATAATTCAAGAGACAAAGTTAACAAATATCTAAGCTAAAAACTAAAGCAATAATCTACTGAATTTAAAATTTAATGATAGTGTTGAAACTCTTTACACTATCATTACCTAGTATAACTTAAACAGTTATCCTTCATAAGATATGATTCTCAAAATATGCAGTACTATGTTTTTACCACTATTTTACACATGTATATAGTTAAAATATGATAGTAGCATCTAATGCAAAAGTCTAGTGTCGGTCATGGTTGGAGGGGCTATTTTTATACTGCAATCAGGAAATCTCATGTCGTTTAATGGGTGAGGGGTCAGAAATGGTTGAGGGGACTGATTTTCCCAACTTCTTAGTAATGTTTTCTTTCTATTTGATGTTTCCCAACTTCTTAATTAGTGTTTTGTTTTTATTTGAAAGGAGAAAAGAAAGAAAGGGGTAATGGTAATGGTAATGGAAATGGTAATGGGGACCTGCGCTTATTCATTTGCAGATCCCTATAAGATGTGTTCAGTCTTTCTTTTCCTTTTTCCTTGTACTGTATTTTCAATAGTAGCAATAATTTCTCCAATGGAGAAAGGAGTTGGTGTGCTGATATGCTATTCCTTCGTCATTTGTGTGTCTATCTTTTTCTTTTTCCCACTATCCAAGGATGAGACTGTTCTTTTCTTAATTAGAAGTTTTGGGTTCAAATCGTAGGTATGAAAAAATCATTAATAAGGAGCGCCTCACTCCAAATGATGTCCTATGTGGCGTAAATCCCGATTTAATCATGCTCAAATGCGAAAAAAGTCTTTTTCTTTTTCCCTCTGTCACTGCTACAGTATATAACACATGCCACTGTTGGACCCTTGGTTTTGACATATAATATTCAAATGTTTTAACTAAATTAATTCGAATTCCCATACCCAGTATATTTACCAAAAGTAGCATTTTCGTACGAAGAGCTTCTTCATTCATAATAGTTGAATTTTAAATTTTTGAATAAGTGTGCATAGATCTCAACTATTCCACCAAATTGTTGGTGGTACATGGAACAATTCATATAGTATTACTTGACAGCGAAGCTTACCGGGAACGTGGCCTTGTAACAAAGATATAAAGATTGAGGATTAGGATAAACTGTTAGTAAGTGGTCGAATATTTTCTTTTGACTTCCTCAGCTCGATATCATTAGTGTTAATAGGATAACTTTTTTATTCTTTGACTGCTATTACTTTCTAGTATTTAACTGATACATTGTCATATTATTATTTGTTGTCATTATTTCTTTTCATCTTATCTTTAACTGGGTATATATTAAAAATTATATCTTTATTCTTTCAGGGTAGGAGTATAATTGTGTACATCTTAGCTTTCCAGACTCCACTTATAAAAATTTATTGAGTTTATAAATGTTGTAGTACATGGAACAATTCGTATATTACTTGATACGGATGATTTCTGTTTTTTTATCGGAGTACAATCTTGACCTTTGTTTGGAATTAAGATGGATGATCAGGCAATTTATATGCTTGTGGTTTGCATATTGTGTATATTAAATAATTTTTAAAAAAAATTAGAACCCTTCACACAAAAAAAAATTGCAAATAAAACAAATTGTTTAAAACAATTACTCAAACACGTTCGTTTGTCGAAATACTTTTCCAAGTAACTGTTCCAAGTGCCACCTTGATATGATTGATATCCAAAGGGCAAAAGCCAAAGTGTGACGCCCCAACACCAAATCCAAATTGGTGGAGAGCATAGAGTACAAAGCTTGCGCAAATGAATTGTAGTATTTTCTAACAAGTTGTGTACAATTATTATGTAAAAACTTAAAAGTTGAATTCAACATATCAACGGTAAATTAATTTTTTTTCCTAAAAAGGATAATACTATTATTATTTAATTTTTCCATTCATAATAAGATATTTTATACTTGAATTATGGGTATAAAATACCTTTTGATATGGTGGGTGTTTGGACATAAGAATGTATAAAATTTCGGAAAAAAGTAAAAAAAAAAATCAAGTTAAAATGGTATTTAAACATTAAAATTGTGTTTGGACATCAATACAAATTGCAGTTATTTTTAAATTTTTGTGAGACTTAAAATTGTTTTTGGGGTTTTTTTTAATTCCGAAAAAATTTTGGAATTTAACTTCAACTGAAATTTAAAAATTTTAAAGCCAAACACTGATATTAAAAAAAATTAAAAAAAAAAAGAATTTTAGTTTTCTTTGGCGAAGCGGGCCCATAGAGAGTTTAACCTCTCAAAATTAATTTTTAGCATTTTTGTCTGAATTAATGAAATTTTAAGATCATACTGAATAAATAGTACTCCTTCCGTTTCAAATTAGATGATGTATTCTTTTAAGTAATTTAATTTTGAACTTTTTAATTTACCAATTTTATCATTAATGAGAAATTTTTATAATTACAAAAATATCATGGCCCCTAAAAATGTTACCCCTCAAACTTTTAGTATTACAAATCTCAAAGTATTTTTCTTTTTCTTAATTTTCACAGAGTTGAACTACCTTATTTAAATTGAAACGGAGTGAGTAAAAAATCAAAGAAGTTGATGAACCCCAACAATATTGTTTGATTTCATTGTTTTACTAGGAAGGGGGGAAAATAAAGTTGGATAGGTGATGATAGAGCATGAAGAGATGCTTCAATTCCCAGCACTCTCTTTTCCTTTTCAGAAGGAGGGGACTGTGGGCTCAGCCTCAGTCAGAGACTGTACAGATAGATTAGAGGGGAAGATCTCCCTCAATTTTACAATTCCTTTGACTTGTCTACATCATTTTTTCCTCCCTTCCCAAAATGCCCTCCCTCTTTCCAATAACAACAAGATGCTACTACCTTATTTCATTTTATATTTCTGTATTTTATTTTAGTTAATATACTTAAGGTTAAATTATGTCCAATATTTCTATATTTATAAGAGAATTTCTATTATAAGTAAGTTGAAATGTTAGATAGCCATATTCTTTTATAGGTGCTCTAATAGGGTAGTTAGAAACTTTGTAAATAACCGTGCTTGATTTTTTAAGATGCTCTAATAGGGTAGTTAGAAACTTTGTAAATATAGCAAAACCGTGCTTGATTTTTTAAATTTTTAGTTTTGTAGACCGAGTGTATAAATTTCTTTATCCATTAAGTTAAGTTGATTTACAACAATAACCTATTAAATTACACTAAGTACAAACATAACTTTAAGCTATCAATTATATAATTTAAATTCTTTTACTAATTTAGAACTCAACAAATTAAATTGAATTGAACAAAAACAAATCAACGTTGTTACAAAATGTTTGACCCATATAGTTAGTCCTTCCATCCATCCGGGTCGTCTCTTGGCGAGCTCGATGGGTGGATTATGTTGTTTCAAAAGTTAGGAGAAATCTGAACATTATTCGTTGGACAAGGTCCTTAAGGAAAGGTGGCGACGTGAATCTTCAATGGTATTATCGGACCGTTACGTCAGTTCGGAGCTGAATCGTTCCATTGATTTGCGATATCACGAATATTGATTATGCATCATTATGGCGCACGTTTCTCAGGCACCGTATCGTTTCCCGTGCCCTTTTATTTTTTTTTTGGCAATTGGGTTTTACGTTTTGGACATTTTTGTTCCCTAAATAGGGGGAAGTCCTTATTTTACTATTGTGTTTTTCATTTTTCCTGAGAAGAAAACTTTGCGAATTCATCTCCCTCTTGTCCTTCATACTTTTGCTTTTTAAAGAATTTGAGGTGACCCTTATTTCTTTTCCCTTACCATTGTTGTTCACTTCGATTGAGAGAAAAATGGCTGGTACTTCGCAAACTGATAGATTTGTTGACGCCCCGGTGCCGGAAAGTGGTGTGCCCCTTCTTGAAGAGGGAGTGGGGGTGGCGGAAGAAGAGGGATTTCCAACAGTGGACGAGATAGTTTCCTGCCCGGGGAAAATGAGGATAGATTTTAACAACCCTACCGGAGATGAACCGGATCCTGTTCTTTCTATAATGAATGAAGCGATGATTACGGTGCTTAAGGAATGCTCATATTGAAAAGGTACCGGCGGCGGGGGAGGACATTGTTCACCTGCACCATCGGGGGTACTGCACATTTTGCGCGTACCCCTTCTTTATCGACGCTTCCTCTCCTCCTCTTTGTTGGTAGACTTTTGGCGCTTCAACAAAGAGTGCCCGGACCAGCTCTCCCCATATGTGTACAATCCTTTCCTCGTGCTTATTAAGTACGCGGAGCTTGCTGGACGAGGAATTTCCTTGAGGCACATGCTTCATATCTTTGCCCCTCACTTTCTTTGGGGTTCAATGATTCATATGTGACATCGAGGAACCTAGAGCTTAGTGGTGAAGATGGACGATAAGGCTAATCATCGCTTTTGGGAAAGCTACTTTTACATGCGGACAGAGCACCTTGTGGCGGACTCGGCAGGATTCCCGGAGAAGCGAAACTTCACTCGTGAGTTTTCCTTTATTCATTTTGTTATTCCTCTTATGGCGGTCGTCGATCGCTCTCTATCAGGTGATATTCCTAAGGACTTATTTTTGCTTTTGCTCTTCATAATATCTGCGAGTGGGTGGGCACAATTATCCCTCATACATACAACGGGTATTCATGAATGGACCTCCTTCCATGAGAAGTATGGGCACAAGCATCTTACTGGTGAGTCGGACCGCCGTAGTTTTTTTTATTCTTTACCTCGTGAGAACCTTGTCGTTATATGATTGTCTTTATTTGTTGACAGTGAGAGTGCGAAGGGCGAGGGCTCCTTCGTTTGCGTTCCGTCAATCGATTCCTTCTACTCGTCCTGTGCCGAAGCTGTGAGTTCGGAGATTACTCAGTCGGAGTTTCTGAATCTTGCACCCTATTCTCTAGGGGAATCTTCCCGCGTAAGTAATGAGGAGCCCCCACCGAAAAGACGCAGGGTGGTATTGGAAGAGGTTTCCCCGGCCAACACTTATTCGAGGGGCGCCCTTACCCTGGCGGTGATAGAAAACGGAGATGATGCCAGCCCTGTTGTGGAGACGGCGTCTGTTGTGAGAGGTCAACAGGCTTATGCGATGGAGAGACGGAGTCCTGAGATTTTCGTTGATGTCTTAGGCGGCCCTTCAATATCTCGATTGAGCCGCAGTTCTTCTTCGGTTTAAGAGAGTGCATAGGGCGTCATGGTTGACGATTACGAGTCTTAATTCGACCTCGATCCTGACGATGTTAGGATATTAGAGGAGAGTTTTACCCGAATTGTGGTAAGAGCGGGAGGTCCCTCCCGAATACATGAAATTCCGTCGAATCTTAACCTTATGCGAGACACGGTAGATTTTTCGTCGTAGTTTGACCTTGTATGCTCTGCCACAGAAAGTGGGGCGCTTTAGAATGTCAACGATGCAGAATTGTCACGAGCTGTAGCCGCGCTAGGCCTAAGGGTAAGTTCCTCTCATTTGTTTGTTTTTCTTCTCTCATTTTTTCACTTTCTTCTTCTCTTTATTTTTAGCCATACATGCTAGAGATCGAGAGTGCTCGTAGGCCCGAGTTTGGGGCCAAGATTTTTCTGAAGATGCTTGAAAAGTATTGGCGGTATCCCATCAAATACCGTGAGATTCATGAGAGGATTAGGGCAGGTACTGACACCCAATCCCTTGGTGAGGAGTTGGAGAAAGGGATCAGGAGTTTATATAGTCCATGCACAAATGCAGTGAGCTCGGGGAGTTGTTCCATACCAAAGACAAAGAGCTTGTGTTGGGAAAGGGGGTCGCTGCCGAATGTGAGCATCACTCAAGTGAAAGTGTTTTCATTGCAAGAAAAACTTGGGTATAATGCCTCCAGATTCGAAGCTTTGAGTTCATAATGGATGGGGAAGCTGGCTGCACTGGAGAGGAAAGTGGCCGAGAATGTCGGGCGTCGGCTTTGGCGAGGGCAGAGGCGTTGGAGGACACTATCTATGTCCTCAAATCTGAGCAGGAGTCTTAGAGAGCAACGACCACACTGAGGGAGGCGAGGCTCAAAGAATGCATCAGCGAAATCGACCGAGAAGCTTCAAACTTAGGAGACTGGGTCACGACACTTGATGCTGAAAAAGCGCAATTGTTGGCTCAAGTTGAATTAACCTCTGCCGTTGTTCCTTGCCACTTGCATGAGATGTGGGTCCATCCCGAGGCCCAAAAAGATATATAAAAGGATTTATGGGAGGCAGGTAGTGTTTTTTAGGCTGCGCTTGATGAAGCTCGAGCGAAAGCGCACGAGGCCCATGTCAATTGCGGCTACGACCCTGCAACACTGGTAGCCGGCGAGGATGCTGATGTTGAGGATGGGTTGCCTGAAGAAAATGATGGGGAGAACAACAGTGATGATTCCGAGTGAAAATTTGCTGCAACTTTTATAGTATTTTTTTGTTCATTTTTCGTTTTTTTTATTTTTGTTTTGAGGGTATGTTCCGTCCTTTTGTAAGGTACATCTGTTGTGTGCATATATACAAATAAAACAATTGTTTCGCCTTTATGTATCTTTTAATTTTCTTTTCTTCCCCTTGCTTGTTACGTATCTTGTCACTTCGGACCTGCATGTCCGGGAGAGGTCAACATCTGATTTGTTGCTTAAGGCGGAATCATCCTTGATTCAAATGAGGTTGAATTCGGATTCACCATTTTGGATGGTCTGTTTCGATTTGAAAATTTGAGCGGGATTTAGTTCAGACTTGTCGATTAGGCGAGAACTTTTTCATATGCATTCGAGTGAGGTCAAACTCTGGAATCGCCACTCGGAGGGAAGTAAATTTCTGACTTATTTAAACAAATCCGAATTCGATCGCTGCCAGGAACGAAGTCAATTTCTGACTTATGTTTGAACGAGTTCAAACTTTTTCTTTTATTAGATGGTGACTGACGGCCGTAAAGGTGTTGTTCCGAGCGAGGCCGAATTGTAACCTACTTGTTTGAATGATGGCTAGTGGTCGTAAATGTGTTAATTCAAGCAAGGTCGAATTGTAACCTACTGTAATTCGAGCAAGGTCGAAATTTTTTTGGCGGTGGGCTTTGGCCGTAGGGTGTTATTTCTGGCAAGATCAAAATAGTAACATATTGTAATACGAACGAAACTGAATTCTCCTCTTTTGGCGACGACCAGTGGTCGTAAAGGTGTTTATTCCAGTAAGGTTGAATTGTAACCTACTGTGATTTTAGGGAGGTCGAGTTTTTCTATTGGCGATGGCATTTGGTCGTAGGGGTGTTATTTCGAGCAAGATCAAAATAGTAACACATTGTAATTCAACCGAAGTTGAAATCTCCTCTTTTGGCCATGACCTTGGTTGTAGGGGTGTTATTTCAAGCAAGATCGAAATAGTAACCCGTTAAAATTCGAGCGAAGTCGAATTCTCTTATTTTATCGACGGCCTTTGGCCGTAGGGGCTTTATTCCGAGCAAGATCAAAATAGTAACCCGTTATAATTCGGGCGAAGTCGAATTCTGCTCTTTATGGCGAAGGCCTTTGGCCGTAGGGGTGTTATTTCGATAAAGATAGAAGTAATAACTCGTTGTAATTCTAGCAAAGTCGAATTCTCCTTATTTGCGATGGACTTTGGCCGAGGGGTGTTATTTCGAGCAAGATCGAAATAGTAACCCGTTGTATCATTATTATTATGTATGTTTTTTTAAGAGCACTGCACGTCACTGTACTATTTATGCATGCGTCTTGAGCCCAGGTGTGCCCGGATTTATTTTTACTGGAGGATATTGGGTGTTCCCTAGGTGAGTCCCAATTTTCTCTATTTTGCTCTCATTGGATAATATTGTGTGTTTCCTAGGTGAGTCCTAATTTGCTTAATTTAGCTTTCATTGGAGAATGTTGTACGCTTCCTGGGTGTTTTGGCGGTGTTTGTCCCTCACTCGCATAGTTATGCGAGTGCTTGCGTTCCTATTTCAACAAATCAAAAGAATGAAGATAAACCCAAATGAAATTGTCTGTTACCTCGGTCTAACAAGTCGGTGAAAGGTGAAGCAGCGTCAGAGGGTTACTTGCTCCGCCTAGAAATTGAGTAGTGGTTTCTTATTTTATAGCCACGCTTTCACTTCGCCGTTCAGCTACCTCCAGACTTCTCTTGAGTTGGGCTTACCTCACTCGTACTCGTAGGGATACGGAGGCCGAATCCCAGTCCCATATTCGTAAACAATAGGGGAAACATGTCATGCTTTATTAATAACTTATACATCGTGCATGTTACTAAAATAATGCAGGATATGCCTGATCTCCCAAAGGGTCATGTAGTGGGTTATCGTCCCTTCCCAAGGGTCAAGGGTACATGTTGGTATACAGGGTTTATACATCGCATGGGACCGTGGACACGCCAAGCACATAGTGATCATGGTCCCATTTCGCCCGCGCATATGACTTGGTGAACCCGCTATTACGGCAGGGCATGGGTCTGATATAGACGTCAGTCATAATTTTATTTTGTGTAGGGATCTGAGCTAGACTGATAAAGTTATGCTAGAAATTTATCTACCATATTTTTTAGTTTGCATTGTAACCAAGATGGTGAGGTTATAGCGGCCCAGAAGTAATATTTAGCTGGTTCTAGATCTAAAGGAAACTAAAAAATTTGGCTAAGAAGTCCGCATTGATGGTGCCAAATTATTTGACCAAAAAAGTATTAAACCTTTTAGTTAAACTAATTAATAGAGAGATAGAAGGTAAATTTTAGTCAAATATAATTGACTCCAAGTCCAAATATATCGACTACAACAATCAAAGAAGAACAAGCTTATGTAATATTTCTTAAGATGGTTATCACACATTAAATGCAAATGATGAGCTTGCATCTATGACAAATTGACACCATACTCGTAAGAACATAGAAGGGAAAGAGAGGAAGCTGTTGAAGACTAGGGGATCTCTTTCTTTTCTTGATTCTGTGACTATCAACGTTGTCCCCCGATCTGGGGTTTGGTCCCCTCTATATATATGAACAATTTTTTTATCCAATGGTCTTTAACTGACATATTTTCTCATAATCGTACCCTTCATTACTTGCCTAAACATTACATTTGTTCTGAGATGTAGGTTTTCTGGCGGCTCGACTCTGGCAATGGCTAAAATGCTATATGCTATCTCGCTCCATGGGTACGACTACGACTCGATCGACCCCTTATTATGATTTCTCAATTGAAGTCAGAGAAGGATATTATATGCGGAGAAAAATTATTTTTGGTAGATCTTTAACATAATACTATAGGTATAAAATAAAATAAAAAAGCAAAATTGCTATATTGATAAGTGTGAAAGGGCAAGGGGTAGTGAATAAGGAAGAAAGGGAAGGGTGAAAGAAGAGGGAAAAGGAAGTAGGGGATAAAGGTGAGTTGGTGCGTACTTTGGTGTAATCAGAAAAGAGGAGAAATAGGACAGTAGAAAGGCAGAGGGGGTGGGGAAGGGGAAAAAACAGATGTAACGTATCACTGACAAATGCATAGAGAAGAAGAGGCGGGGCTGGTGGCAGTCCAAGTCCCGTCCCTTTCACCCTTCGTCTCCTTGTGCCGTGAAACACGGACTACAGTCCCTCTCACTCTACCCCTTTTTAACCCCATACCCCCTACCCCACCCCCCACCACCAACTCACCCAATACCAGATAAAAAAAGTACTCTATAATTTGAAAAAGAAAATTTTGAGTTTCTATAATTTTATTTAACTAAGAAATACATGTTTTATGACTCTACTAATGTTGTCTATTTTTATTTTCTTTTTTCTAGTTTTTCACGCGAGTTTTAACTGGAATCTTTACATAAATTGTTGGCCACCTTACTTTTTCTAGCTATATATATTAAGCATACATAATTATACACTTATATTATATAATTATATATTTATTATATATTTACTGCCTATTTTTAATTTAAGTAATTGAGGAACGACTATTTGGTTTTTTTTTTAATATTCACTTTGTGACTCTGATTAATTGAAATTCACGATAAGTACAAATGTTATTTTAGTTATATGATACTTATCATGGTAGATCCATAACATATATAATTTCGGTTTAAATTTTTTGAACCTTTTTTATTTTTAGATCTTTCTTTAGAATAATTTCTTATTAAATTTCATATAATTTAATTTGAACTTTCTATTTTATTCCTTAATGACACACTCCCATAAATGTTAGTACAATTTTAAATTTGTGACAGTCAAGCAAGATAATATAAATAAAACACATTAAATTCTTTGTAATTTTTTTATATTCAAAATTATAATAATTAATAATTTGTACCATTTTCCTCTAGTATTTGTAGGAGATAACTGCAAAAACACAATGACGATATTTTAAAGGAAAACAAAATAGGAGTAACGTTTTTAGTCACACTTTTTAATATAAAAAATATTTTATTTCAATATTTACTAGATCATAAATTAAACTATATCATAGTTAACACAGGCGACTTATGTCAAACGAAAATAAATATTTTAACAATAAAGTTTGGAAATTTCGTATTCTGCATTTTAGGAAATATATTAGGAAATAAATCCTTGTGGCCAATTTGGAAATATTTGCATCTGGTCCCTAGGTTTGTTGTCATTTCATTCCTCGGAAGTCACGTAGCTAATGATGACCAGAGATATATAATACAAAGATCCTATTGTCTCATTCCCTCTTATCCCCCTAACTTTACAACTATTATTATTCTAGTACATACCATAGTGTGTACCTATATTAAAATAATTTTTATATATTCATTAAAAATAATATATTAAATGTAGCAAGAGTTAGTCGAATTTTGAACAAAGTGACAGTCTAGAATACATTATAATATTAATTTAGTTGCTTTTTATTTACAAAAACATAATTATTTTGTTTTAAAAAATAATCGATTTTGCAGGTCATTTCTTTCAAATTTTCGTGGGATATACTTAGAGCAACTCCAACCTTACCCATATCCCCCATAATAGAAGAGAAAATAGAGGAATTTTGCTTTAACCCTTTCCCATATTTGTTCCCAAAATGGAAGACATATAGTGTTCCCTTAAATAAGGGGTACACTATTCATCTCCCCCATTATTATTTATCCATATTTTAATATTATTTTAATTATTTAATCTGTTAATTTAACTCTTTATATATAATAATTATATTTATGTAATATCTTCATAATATTAATATTATATCTTAGCTTGGTGTATAATTTTGATAAACTAATTTTCGTGCATTTATTATATTTATATAAAATTATAAGTTAATTATATAAAAAATATTAATTATCCCAAAAAGATAAATGGTGAAAATATAAAATATTAGATGTTGTAAATATTGAAAGGTGTGAATATAAAATATTATATGTTGATAAAATTGAAAAGTGAAAATTAAAAATACATTAAAATTGGAAATACATGACAATTGAAAATACATTAAATAAAAATACATAAAAATAGAAACTACGGTAAATATAATAATTGCTTACAAATTATATTATTTAAAAATTTATGGAATTATTTTAATTATAAAAATTATAAATTAACAAAAATAAAGGATGGAATTTGTTTAATAGAAATTTAAAAAAATTGAAATGAAAATAATAATAAAGTATAGAAGAGAGGGAAGAATATAAGAAAATTGGGAGGGAGGAAGGGGGAGGGGAGAAAATTGGAAAATGGTTAGAATAAGTTATCTCCGAAATAAAAATTTCCGACAAAAAATAAGGGTAAGGTTGAAGTTGCTCTTATCGTTCTGTTTAAAGCAACCTACGGTTGGAACTAAATATCTTTCTCTTATGCTAATTGAGTATAATTTCTCAAAGATTAACTCCATCCTTTCATTTTACATGATTTAATAATATATTTATAATTTATACTTGATATTTTCTTTAATTTTAAATTTTTTGTTTTACTCTCAAAGATATGCTCTTATAGTTATAAAAATATCATATTTTATTTAAAATCACAAGCTTTAATTGTCCTTTTAATATGTGAGAGAAATGAAAAGAATTTAAAATTTTCGCGCTTAACCAAATAATCTTATTGTTGTATCTCTTATCATTAAAAATATTATTTATCGCCATATATATGTGCGCGCGCGTGGGGATATTTGCTCATATTTATTGATTAGTTGTGGATAATTTTTATGGTCTTTTTGCTCTATTGATATTTGAATATTAATCCTTCATGATTTTCACCCAATTTTTATTAAGCTAGTGTTTGATCATAGATCCTAAATTTATTTTGAAAAATTTAATTTGGGTGAAGTTTGGTTTAAAGATGAGAGAACAGGACATACGTTTTTAAAACATGTATTTCTATTTTATTTTGGAAAAATATGTATTATATAATTCCCAAGTAATCGCTCAATAGATGATTTTGGGATTTGAAATTTGTTATTTGGCCAAAATATAAGTACAATTTATGGCCAAATATAAATTTTAAAAATAAATCTCAAATTTATTTTGGTAAAACTCATGGCCAAACAAAACCTATATGGTAAGTTACACACTTGGTTGAAAAAAGATTTTGCGTAAGTAAATATAAACACAAACTATATTGAAATGGCCTTTTTAGTGACTCTTTGCAGAAGATGAGGAGTTATTTTAGTTACAGAAAATTGTGTTCAAAATTGAACTAGTTTATATTAGACAGTATATTTATAGTTAGAGATATTGAAGAATCTTACTTTAATAGAAGTAGACAAACTCATCAGAAAATGCAATAATGACAAGAAGGGTAGTTTGTGGACAGTACTGTTTTACTTATATATTAGCATCTGCCTACTTCTTTGAAACTATCATCATCACCTCTTAGATTGAACATTATTATTTTTCATTTTTTTTAATCTTTGCTTTTTTGAGAAATGGGAACAGTGTTTGGTTTTCTTGTTCGCCTTTTTATAAAATTAAAACTATTTAATCTGGAAAAAACTGCCTCCTACTCGAAGTGACTACACTCTTTACTGCAACAACTTTAACCCCTCAGACTCAGACCCTTTGGCACAGTATCGTCTTGGTCCCAGCGCTTGCTTAACAACATGCACTGCTATTATTACCTCCAAAAATAAACTTAATTATAAAAAATCTAGGTGGACACTATCACGATACTTTTTTTCCTCCCAAATTAGGAGATTTATAGTAATTCCATATTTTTTTATTTATGGTGACTCGAACCAAAATCTAACGGTGGTAGGTGGAGGTACTTATTTTTCTAAATTTTTTTTCCCTGAAAAATTGATTTGCTGTAAAAATTTAGGATTTTACAAAAAAGTTTATGAAATGTAAAAAGAAGAAGTGATAATACCTTTTCTTTTTTACTTATCGAGTTTACCCCGAAGAGTACAATACATAATAGTGCGTGGTGTAGAAGTAGAAGTAACCTTTCTGGTAAAAGACGCCATTGCCCGTCTTCGTCATCACATTCCCTTACACACGTCACCACTATTACACACAGAGAGGGGGGGGGGGGAGGGGGAAGTGGATGGGGAGGGGGAGGGGAGGGGCGAAGGGGGGACCATACTACCATTCCATACCTTAGCCTTTCTCTCTTATAGCTTGCTCTCTCCTTCACCTCTTTTCTTCATCTTCTCTCTCTTCTCCTTCTTCTTCTCTCCTTTTCCTCTTTCTTTCTTCGCATACACATTCTTCTTCCTCTTCCTCTGTTCTTTTCCTTTTTGCTCGTATATTTTGCTTTGAGAAAAACAAAACAAATCACAAAAAGGTCAAATGGGTCGAGGCAAGAACTGGGCGTCCTAAGTGGTTTCTTGTAAGTTTGTTTTAGTGATCAAACTGACATATCGGATCTTCTCCTACTTTATTGTGGGAAATCTTCTTTAAGTTGCTTGTTTTTTGTTTATACTGAATTGTAGAAATGCAGTATAAGCTTGCCTATATCATATTATGTTCCGGCCCTCCTGTATAGCCGGAGCTTAGTGCGTCTGTTGCCCTTTATACTGAATTGTGGTTTCTTGTTGCATTTACATGTACTATGGCTATATGTGGCGAAGATAAGAATCTGTCTTTTCTACTGAATTATGTGTTCTATTCTTATTGCATTTAGATGTATGGCTAATTGGCTGTGTGTGGTGGAGATAAACGAACCAATCTTTGTTATTTTAGTAGTCTCTGCATTTCCATTATTTCTTTGCCGTTTTTGTACAATCTGGGGTCAAACAAGGAAAGTCTTGAATTCATTGCCATGATTGTTCTAACTCAGATCTTAACTAGTAATAGTGTTTGTATATTGTTGGTTTTGTATCTTTCTAGTTGATATTAGTACTACATTTTCTGGTGTATTTATTTTATACATTTTGAATAAATTGCTCCACATTTTATACTAGTTTTCTTTTAAACCTTGGTTGTATTGAAGATCTGGGTGAATTTCAGTGTTTAGCCTCAGGTTTGCAGAGTTTTGATGTCCTGAAAGTATTTGGATATGAACATTTGCTCTAGCATGGGTTATTGCAAAAATGATCTGAATGAATATGAGTTTGTTTTATAGCGGTCTTGGATGAAGGGTGTTATTTAATTTTTGTTAACATATTCCACTTTTTCTGCCATTTCGGGTAGGGGTAAAGTCTGTCTACATATTACCTTCCCCATACCCCACTTTGTGGGAATTTACGGGGTAGTTGTTGTATATTCCACTTTTTATTTTTCTTTACTATTGTCTCTGCATTTCTTTGGGAGCTCTGACCTTGTCAATACTTATAAAAAGATTTGAATGTTGAAGAGTCTGAAACCAAATTAAATACGAATTCTTCGCTTCTGTTTCAATTCTATCAGATTGATGTTTTTTTTCTAGAAATGGAAACTCAATTCTATATTCATTAAAAAGGTGGACTGGTTCTGAGTAGTGAATCATAGAGTGACATAATGTTACTTAAAGTCAGCATATTTGAGGAGCTGAATTTCAATTTTCACTAATTGTTTGGAAAGCTTAACTACCAAGATTTACAATATCGTTCCTTTGCACCAACTCATGGAAATACTTGTTCACTGCTCTGGCTTGTACCTCTTTTCATTTTTCATCTCTAATTTGTTTCTACTTATTTGGTGAGGTGGCTTGTGTAGGTATTTCTCGCTTAGACGTCTGAATTTGGTATTGGCAAGATGCCCTAATAGCTTGCTCAGAGTGTGCATATATCAATGACCTTGAATAATTTTCTACTTGCTGTATTCTCATGTCTTGGCAGTTGGAGTTTTGTATGGTCGAACAAAGCGGTTGCATTCTTCTCTTGGAAAAATCTTGAGTGATGAAACATTGCATGATTTTCACATGTTTAAATGCTGTTGCACCATCCTTTGCTCTTTGATGGTATTTTATTTACATGTAGTATGGCTATATGTGGTGAAGATAAAGAATCTCTCATTTTTTTAATGAACTAGTATAACAACCCGCGCGATGTGCCGAAATTTGACAGAATATTAATTTAATAAAATTATGATCTAATATATTATATTAATTTAATAAATATTAGTTCTATTTTATTATTTAATATAGTATGCATAAATATAATACAAATCATATAATAATCAAATAAATTGGTTGTTCCTTTTTGTTTCTATTGTTTAATTAGCAAGTACTTAGTATTATTGATACCTTTCTTGAGTGTTATTTATTTACGTTTTATTTTTTAAATAATTTAACATATAAATATCATAACATTATCTCTATCCCACTCTTTTCATACATTCCTTTCTACTGTCATACTTATTTGATTAGTTTTCAAATTTTTGAGAAGGGCGCGAGAAGTTTTGTGAAGGTAGAGATAGATTTTCAAATCAGACTTCAAATTGGTGTGCCGTGGTTTATTAAAAATTTAAATAAAAGTAATTTTTTTTACTAAATTATAATTTTGAATTCATCAAAAGTATAAAGAGATAAATAGTCTCTCTATCTATATATATGTTAGCTACAATGTTTTTATATTTTTGTATTTTTTCATTTGAATTGGAAGTTTCTTTATTTTTTAATTTTAAAATAATTTTAAAACTCCAACTTGAAACTACTCCTCTTTTTGGATTGATATTTTTTATTATATGTTTTCATTTTTTATTATAGCTATTGTATTTTGTTTTATTTTATTCTGCAGTATTTGTAAAACTCCAACATGAAAATACTCCCTAATTTGAATGAGTAGCTTTTTTTATTATAGCTAATTATAAAATGTGTATGTGTGTGCGCGTCTATATATATAGATAGATAGAGAGAGACTACTATATTAGAAGGAAACCACTCCTCTATTTAAAATGGCAATTTTTATTTTTTTTATTTCTATTTTTTATTTTAAAATAATTTTAAAACTCCAAATTGAAACCATACCCCTATTCGGATTGGCAATTTTTATTTTTTATTTAGATTTTTATTTTATAATTTTAAAATTCTAAATTGAAACTATTCCGCAACTTGAATCGGTAGTTTTCTTAATTAATATTTTCCTTTTTTATTGTAGCTAATTTAATTTTTTTAATTTTAAAATAACTTTAACACACTAACTATAAACTACTCCCTAATTTGAACGGGTTGTTATTTTAGATATATAGAAAGAGTACTATATTAGAAAAGAACTACTTCTCAATTTAAATTGGCTATTTTTATTTTTCTATTTCAGTTTTTATTTTAAAATAATTTTAAAACTCCAAAATGAAAGCATACCCCAATTTGAATTCACAAATTTTTATTTCCTTATTTTCGTTTTTCATTTTAAAATAATTTTAAAACTCCAAATTGAAACTATTCCCCAACTCGTATAGATAGGGTTTTTTAATTAATATTTTCTTTATTTATTTTAGCTAATTCAATTTTTTATTTTTTTATATTAAAATAATTTTAAAACACCAACTATAAACTACTCTCCAATTTGAATGAATAGTTATTTTTTTTATATTCATTTTAAATATATCTAATTATAATATATTTATATTTATCAATTCAAAAGGAGTAACTAATTAATTCAAAAGTTAAAAAAGTTTTTTTAGTTAAAAAGGTAGTTTATTTTGTCTTAACAATGCCACTTGGCATTTTGTGATTATGCCACTTGTCTTAATAATATGCTTTTGCCTCACCTTTTATTATATATATTTATTATTTATTTACTATTTATTATTTCCTTTTATTCGTCTTTTATTTAAAATAATTTTAAAATTCTAAATTGAAACTATTCTCCAACTTGAATAGGTAGGTTTTTTTAATTATTATTTTTGTTTTTTTTTACTTTAGATAATTTAATTTTGTATTATTTTTTATTTTTGTATTTTAAAATAACTTTAAAACACCAACTATAAACTACTCCCCAATTTGAATGGGTAGTTATTTTTTTTATATTTTTGTTTTTAATATATCTAATTATAATATATTTATATTTATTAATTCAGATAGAGTAACTAATTAATTCAAAATTTAAAAAAAAATTAGTTAAAAAGGTAGTTTATTTTGTCTTAACATTGCCACTTGACTTTTTGTGATTATGCCACTTGTCTTGATAATATGCGTTTGCCTCTCCTTTTATTATATATAGATTGTGTGTTCTATTCCTATTGGCTGATACCACTTTCATTTTTCATCTCTATTTTCCTTCTATTTCTTAGTTGGTGAGGTTGCTTGTGTAGGTATTTGTTGCTTAGACGCCTGAATTTGGTATTGACAAGCTAGAATGCCCTAATAGCTTGCTCGGAGCATGCATAGATCAATGACCTTGAGTAGTTTTCTACTTACTGTGTTTAAAATAACTACACCTTGTTTTTGATTAGTTAGAGTATCGATGATAGAACTAGCGGTTACATTCTTGCCTTGGAAAGGTCTTGAGTGATGAAACATTGCATGATTTTTCCATATTTAAATGCTGTTGTACGATCCTTTGTTATTTAAAGGTGCTGTAATGGACTTCCTTTACATTATTACTATGTTATGCTAGTAAGTACATTAAATGTGAAACATTTGCATGTGATGAATTTGGACGGTACGTGGCCTGTTCAATAGATATGGTTCTGATTCTTTACTTTAGTATTGCAAGTAAAATTGGTGTTAAACATTCTGTCAGGTAAATTATGAGGAGTTTGGGACCATGGGAACTGGTGTTTACACCTGGAAATGAGGGAGAGGCAACGGTGGCGATCTGAAGAGGATGCTTTATTGCGGGCATATGTGAAACAGTATGGACCAAAAGAATGGCACCTTGTATCACAGCGTATGAACACACCCCTCAACAGGGACGCTAAGTCTTGCTTGGAAAGGTGGAAAAACTACCTCAAACCAGGGATTAAAAAGGGATCACTCACTGAAGAGGAGCAGCGTCTTGTTATCCATCTACAGGCCAAACACGGCAACAAATGGAAGAAAATAGCAGCTGAAGTACCAGGTCGAACTGCTAAAAGATTGGGGAAATGGTGGGAAGTATTCAAAGAGAAGCAACAGAGGGAGCAGAAAGAAAACAATAAGGTTGTGGATCCAGTAGACGAGGGAAAATACGACCACATTCTTGAGACCTTTGCAGAGAAGATTGTGAAAGAGCGCAGTGTCCCAGGTTTACTTATGGCTACTTCTAACGGAGGTTTCCTCCACACCGATGCACCACCTCCTTCGCCACAAACTCTTCTTCCGCCGTGGCTTTCTAATTCCACTGCTACTTCAACCGTCAGATCACCATCTCCATCTGTGACATTAAGTCTCTCCCCCTCAACAGTGCCACCTACGCCTACTCCTGGAATTCCATGGCTACAGACAGATAGAGGACCTGAAAATGCGCCCCTTATCTTGAGCAGTTTTCCACATCATGGGGTTGCCCCTCCTTGCGGAGAAAATCCATTTATTACTGAACTTGCAGAATGCTGTAAAGAGCTAGACGAAGGGCATCGTGCTTGGGCTGCTCATAAAAAAGAAGCAGCTTGGAGGTTAAGGCGAGTGGAATTGCAGCTAGAATCAGAGAAAACAAGCAAAGTTAGGGAGAAGATGGAGGAAATTGAAGCAAAAATGAAAGCTCTGAGGGAAGAGCAGAAGGCGACTCTAGACAGGATTGAAGCAGAATACAAAGAGCAACTAACTGGCTTGAGGAGGGACGCAGAAGCGAAGGAACAGAAATTGGCGGAGCAATGGGCTTCCAAACACCTGCGCCTTATTAAGTTTCTTGAGCAGATGGGATGTCAATCAAGACTTGCAGAACCTAATGGTGGCCGCTAAAGCAAGCTAAGCGAAGAATTCTTGTGTGTCCTGGCCGCCTAAGACGGTTCTTTTCAAACTGCTATGACTTTTCTTACTGTAAACTTTTTGTTTGATCACCTTTAGTTTGCTTAACTATGTTTTCTTTTATTCTGCATGATAATTCCATAATAGCCTGCAACTTCTATTTCTAGTATCTGCAAGTATTTCTTGCAACTTTGCGACAGCATAATGACTCTATATATTTCAGAGTAACATATTAGTAGTATTTCTTACACAATCTCGTGTGGTTTTGAAGGGAAATTAGGGGAGCGGGAAAAGGTAAGAATTTTTGTGGTTTTGAATTACATGGATTAGATAGTGCCTTATAAATAATGCTAAAAGTCTCGTTTGTTTCCAGAATCTTACTAGTGCTCCTTTATGAATTCTAAAAAAAGAGAAATTTTTGTGCAAGCTAGGAAATCGATGTCATATAGAAATATAGCTAGCATTTGAACATAGATTTGGTTGAATTTTGAGAAAAAAAATTTTGAAGTTGTGTGGAAAAATAGTTTTTGGAAGTTGATTGTTGTGTTTGAATATACGTTTTACTTGAAAAAAAGGAAGCTAAAATTTTGTGAATGACTGAAACAAATTCAGGAAAAAACCTTCCCAAACCAGTTTTTGGAACTTGGAAATATTCTTCAAATTTTTCCAAAAGGTTATCAAATTTCATGAACGAACGATGTTTTTATTATTTTGGAAACAAAGTGAAAAAAATCTATGTCCAAATGGGAACAAGATCAAGAATTGCATGCCTTAAAACAGAAAGAAAATTGGTGTTTCTAATAGAACAAGCATAGAAGAAATCTTTCAGCAATGCATTGAGCTGACTGTCTATATCAGGATGAAACTAATCAATTGTTCAACAAAATAGATTGTAAACTGTAAGTAAATAGAAAGAAACATTGATGTCCCAATAGTAACAATCCAAACAAAAACCACAAAACAAATAAGCAAACACCAACTAGATCATTCTTGTTCCCTGTAAATGCAGTTGCTTCGTTCTTTGATAATCCAGTGGCCAAAAATCTTCATTTTTTGCTTATTCACTTCTTCTGCTTCACCGTTTTCATCGACATTTCCGTACACGATTTCAGCTTCCTCGTTTTCCTTGTCTACTTCCTTCTGAGCAATCATTTCTTTGAACAATGGTGGCATGGGAATAACACCTATGGAGACATCACGCAAACTAAAAAGTTGAATTACTTAAATACCCTTCTTATTAACTTAATAACCCTACTTAATTTAAAAAACATCCTAACTCCTACAGAAAAACCAGCTGTATAATACTTGTGGCATGTCTAATGCATTGTTTATAAGAGTTGTATCAGATAAACTACCTTTGCCTGAATTGTCTTCAGAATTCACACTCTTGGCCACTTCTTTTCCTTTGTATACTTCCTTCTGCACAACAAGTTCGCGGCCATCCACATTTGCAGAACTTCCAGTATTCCCTCCTGGAAACAGTTGTGGCGAATGGATAGCATCCTTGGCGAGGTCTGAGGAAGAGGGCGTCCCGTTTGAATCAACCTTCTCGGATTCCATATCATCTTTGTTTTGCTTACCCAAGTTCATTAGCTTGTTCCATGCATCAGCCAGAAACTTTTTAAGCTCATATTTTTCCTGTGGTGTCAATTTGCATCTGATTGTAGGCTGCTCACTGCTTCTTTGATACTTTGTTGCAGATTCTCCCTCCAAATTTGAAGATTCAGCTTTTCTTTTCTTGGAGGGTGTCCCAGCCTTTAATTTAAAAATAAAATAAGTTAGGACCGACAAATTTGAAAGAAGTGGAAAAATTCTCGATAAAAGATATTTAATGTGTTATATACCTCTAAAACGTAATATTCACCTAAATATATAGTGTAATTTTTCGACAAAATATGGTCAATTGACCACCCTTATGACCATGTGGCTTCGCTAATGAGGATCGAAGAAAACATATCAAGTTCAGAGGGTAATTAGGACTAGGCATAGTTGAGTGTAGCATGGAAAAAAACGTGTCAAGTTCAGGGTGTAGTGATGTATTTTGCCTAAGGGCGGCTCAAGCACATGTTTGACCAAAAGACAAAATTTAATGTGAGGCCTAAATTTTAAAAGAATTAAAGTTACAATATATATTTTTATTTGAAATCTATTTTTCTATCTTTTTGAGATGTAAAGTTATTGATAACTTTTTTATAATCGATTTTCTCTACTAATTCATTTTCTAGTGATAATATAGCCACCTCATTTAATCTTTCTTGAGATATTGTAAGATTTTATCAAATTATAATCTTAAAAAAATTCTTTTCTTTGAGGCAAATTACAGGAAAACTCCATGTTTGTAAGAAAAGTAGTAAATATTAATTTTTTAAATAACTATATACCAGTTACTTGTGATAACAATAGACCCGACCCTGATTCTGCCTATATTTTTTGGCTTTTTCCACTTTTAGCGTACGCCAGAAGCTATATATTTGATAACCGAAAAGGTGTATAAAATTTGTATTTAACATACAAAATTTATATATTTTTAAGCTATTTTATTTTGAGAGCGGCTATACAATATCCATTTTCCTATTTTTTTTGTATAACTCCTTTAATCAAATAGCTTATCATAAACTTACCTCGTCTTTCTGTTGGTTATCCCTGTTCATTAGGTTGTTCCATGCATCAGCGAGAAACTTTTCAACCTTGCTCTTAGCACTTTTGGTAGTGCGTTTTGCTCGAACACCAACCTTAAATTTAATAAGGATAATATTGTAAGAATGATAATATAATTTGTCCAAACAATTTATCTATTTAATGTAACAGAAAACTTACAAAAGTCTCTGTTACTGCATTGGTGTCTTGATTAACTTCTATTTTCAGTTTCTCAAAACCTTTGAATACGTGTCTTCTAGCATCCCAGTAGATCGACACTCGCTACTTTTGGTCTCATGGAAGTAAAACTGCAATACAAGAAGTTTTTCTTAAGGTTACTATATATAGTAATTATAATACATTAAATTATAAAGTAGTCATAAGCAGTAACGTACGCAGAATTTTACGTAAGTTAAGTCACAATTTGAAGAAATAGGCAAAATGAATAAATCACTATAACGAGAAGCGGTATCCTTTTCTATACATATCCCTAATATTTTCTTTTTTCTTTTAAATATTTAGTGAGAAAAAAAAAAGCGGTTTGCCGTGATATCGGTATAACGTGCATATGCCCCTGGACTCGTATGCTTCTTCTTGATCTTTTAACTTCCATTTTCTTGATTTATCGATTGGTTAGAGATTCGATGGTCTTTAATTAGGATCAAGAACTAGCTTGAGAATTTAACAAGTTAAAAGAAAATGGTAGCGTAGAGTACTCTAGAGAAGCCGAATGTACTACTTTCTGAGGTCCAATTTATGTGATGTTATTTGACTGAAATTTACTAAAAGAATAATTTCCACATCAATTGAGGATAGAATGGCGGATACACCTTGCGACAAGCGGTGTCATGTGACATTGCTTTATCAGAATTTTTATTGAATATGTAAGATAATATATAGAATAAAAAAAATTAGGCATAGATGAAGTAGTTGCAACTTCATTTCATACGAGTTTGGAACATGAAAAAAATGAATTATTTACCGCTTCGACTTTTCCATTTCGACGTACTCTCATTTCAGCTTGCCATCCATGCAGCAAATCATAATATTTGTGATTCAGTCCATAGGGATCATCACTCGGTTCCTCTCCGTTCTATTATTTGAATACATAACAAAGTATGAATTAAAATTATTGTCTCATTGTTATAAAATGTTTGAGAAAATCATACATTATTACAGAAAAACAATCTTAATAACCAAATGTACTAACCTTATTTAGTTTAATGGTGAAATGGTTAACTTCACCTTTACAAGGTACAATGATGAAGCTAGCAGGAGCATAGCCTATGACGCGGCCAGTAATTAGCCTTCTCTTCCTCCCAGCAAGTTGTTTTGGTACCACAATTACAGCATGATCATTCTGCAATACAGTTTTAAAGTTTCGCGCGGGTTTAAACGAATAAAAAAATATATAAAATAAAAAGTTTATAGTTAAATTATTTTTCAATAAAGAAATATATTATTCTTTTTGTGAATAAAAAAATAGGGCCACATAAATGGAGGGAGGAGTACTACTTTTTCTTCACATACTTTTGCTTCACAGACAAACTAAGAGCCCGTTTGGACATAAGAATATTTTCACTTTTTTTTCGAAATTAGTATTTGAGCATAAATTTGTTGGGTTTATGTATTTAATTAATAAATTAAATGCTTAAAAGAGGGTGAATGGAAAATGGAGAAAAATAAAAAATTTTGAGTGAAATTTCAAGTTTTCCCCCTTGGTATATGGACATTATCCCTCATTGGAAGAGGAAGAGATTTTTTATGGGTATATAAGCAATTGCTCTCCTTCTAGCTCTTAAAGAGTTGAGAAGAAATCAAGGGTGGCGTCTTCGCTCAGCTCGGCTTCATTCAAACAATTGATTGATTAACTTTTTGGACCAAATTTATCCGTTAATAGTAAAATATTAACAGAAGTATATTATTAAATATTTGTTGTAATAACAGAATATTAATATTAAAATAAATATTAATAATTCAAATTGGTTATTCAGATTTCAGTTTTCTGTTTTGTAACAAAAAATTAACTACCCATCAATTTTTTCTCTTTATTATTGAGTAAATAGCCATTTATATAATGTCATTTATGCTGTGGCAGTTTTGCAGAAACAGCCATTCTGAAGAGTTGTACCTCTTCAGATTCTAGCCCAAATTTTTGCTATAAATACGACACTATTCTACTAAGAATTTCACTACGAATTTTTGAGTTTCTTTATCTTTTTCAGCATACTTTTGGCATAAAAACAAAGCAAAAAGTAAGTGTGATTTGCTACTGATTTTTGTGTTCGCTGAAATACTGACGTTTGAAGTACCACTACACTAGTGTGTAATTCGTTCTATCCTGGGAGGAAATAATCCATAACATTAGATGCTAGAAGGGGATTAAATTCCTTAAGGAAACACTGTAAATTCAGTGTGCTCGAATTGTTTATTTCATTTCTGTTTATGATAATTTATGTTCATATTCATTAATATTTCCAGAATTGTTTTACGAATACATTTAACTAACAAAATTTTCAGTTTTCACTTAAAGATAAATTTTGGAATTTTTAAAAAATTTTAAAAACTCCTAAATGTTGTTTTCCAAAATTTTCACTCAGATCACTCGAAAAACTTCAAAAATAACCCAAAATTATATTCATGTCCAAACATAACTCTAATTTTCAAATATCATTTTCATTTGAAAAAAAAATCACCTTTTTTTTAGAATTTTACAATTCTTATGTCCAAACGCCCCTAAGAGAATCGAGTGGTAAGATAATGGTGGAATTTGCTATCTCAAGTGCCAATATTAAGTTCTTATTCCATGCTACTCTTTCTTAATTTTTCCAAATCCAAAACAGAATTAACAAACAATTTCTTTAAATAAACCAAAAAAAGTAATTTTTTCTTATAATCGATGATTGTTTTGTTCATATCTAATTTTGAGAATCATGTTTTATATAAGAAGTATTTTCTATAATCCGCACAAAAGATCAATCATTATTATATATAGTCCATAGAAAAGAATCATGTATATAAGATTTTTTTTTAAAAACTCAGTGATACTTTTATCTATAACATTAATCTCCACATTCAATTGAGTTTATATTTCAACGAGACAAAAACATTGAAAAACTTCAGCTAAATGTCTAAATATAACCCTCCCCCACCCCCCCCACCCCCCCAAAAAAAAAAAAGAAAAAGAAAAGAAAGAAGAATGGCGTTTTATCTATGTGAAAACATATCGAAAATACGAGAATGACTGCACTCAGTTAGTTGCTTTATTAATTTGTTTATTAGATTATCTGTTAGATTCTAGTAATTTTGCTTTAATATTGAGATTAATCCTCCACGATACACATCTAGTCAACCTTTTTTCGTTGAAAATGTAGTCAACTGCCATAATTACTATTTTGACCACCCTCAACTAAACCACCTACCAGATAAAGAATCCCAGTCCTAATTACAATAATCTAAATGTATCATTCTTTTTAGTAGTAGAGATTAAAAATAATGACTTTTAGATCTGATATAACATGATTGTTCGCCTTCTTTTGGACATTAAAAACATCGTTTTACAAAGAAACATTTGATTCCGAGTAGTTTTTGATTTTCTAAAACAATACGTATTTTGAAACAATTATTTTTTAGTTAATGTGACAACTAAATGAAATGGACGGAATATTCGAGAACCAAATTCAAATGCCACAAGTGTAGAGAAATGCCCAAATATTATTGATGATAACAAAATAAAAAATAAAAAAAACAAAAACAAATCATAACTATAGCAGAAAACATATGCAAATTAAGGGTGTGTTTGGTATAACGGAATATATTTTCCAAGGAAATGTTTTCTTGGAAAAAAAAGTAGTAATCTTATTCATTTTCCGGTGTTTGCTATGCAAATTAAGAAAAATGACTTCTCAAGAGTATTCATAAATAATTTAGATATAATAAATATGCAACCATAAATTTGAAAGTAATAACCTTCTGGACACATAAATATCATAAACTTTCGAACCGCTAAACATTCAAAATCGCTAAATTTCAAACTCGTAAACTTTCAAACACATAAACTTCTGAACTCATAATTTTGAAAATTGTAAAAATTTTGAGTTTAAACCGATAAATAATAAAATTAAAACTGAAAAATATATTTAATTTTTTTTTGGAGGGGTGGCTGGGAGTGGGGGCGCGCGGGGGGTGGGAGCTGGAGGGGGCAGTAAAACAAAAAAAAAAACAGAAAATTGAATTACAAAAAAAAGGTAAAAAAAAATTTGCGGGGGGGGGGGGGGGGGGGGGGGGGGGGGGGGGGGTGGTGTAGAAAAATAAAATAAAAATAGAAATTTAAAATTGAAAAAAAAAAGTTAAGGTAAAAAATATTTTTTTTGTGGGGTGGGGGGAGGGGAGGAATGGGATTGAGGGGTAATAGGGTGGGTAGTGTCGTAAAAACTGAAATTAAAAAAAAATTATCTTTTTTTGGAGTGGGGGTGAGGTGGGTTAGTAAGGGTGGGGAAGGTTGAGAAGGATGTTTGGAAAATATTTTCCGTTTTCTTGATAAGGAAAACATTTTCCTCCTATTAGAGGAAAATAAATTAACAAAAAAAATATTTTTCAAAACATTTAAGCCAATCAAACATAAAAAAATGAAAATACATTTTCTGAAAAATATTTTCCTTCATACCAAACACACCCTAAAAGATAACAAAAGGAAATTAAGTTCTAGAAATCTTACTGTTATCCCCGCACGGTGAGTTGAGATTGGAGTGGGTGCTATCATCAATTCTCTGGTATTTTGTTGGTTTTGTAGAGACTGTAAATAATGCAAACAAAATTTAAAATAATATTAGAAAAATAAATGAAGGCAGAAAATAATTCTCTTTTTATCAGTTCTTTAAAATTTTGACTTATTAAAATTTAACAACAATTACTTTATCAAATTTTATCTTTAATCTTGCTACCCTATACCTCAAGTGTTCTCAAAATGTTAGTACCAAAAACGGTGTTTGGTTATGTGTTTTATAAGAGAACTTCTTTATTATCCAAAAAAAAAAAAGTTAAAAACATTTTTCGAAAAATTCTTCAAACGATTCAAGCAACTTTACCCATGTGAATCTTAAGTTATAACCTAAAAAATAAAATAAAATTTCAATTATGACACTAATTTTAGTTAGAAGGTAACATACCACTATTTGAGTGATGCCATTGACTGGTGGCACGTACTGAATTATAGCACGACAATTGTTTTCGGCTAAAGAAGCCATATCGTAAGATGAAAAAAAATAATTCTTTGAAGAGAAAATCAAGAATATGAATTTTGAAACAATGTGATTTGGAGGATAAAATATTGAGAGGTATATATAGATAAATAAATTGAGAAGAGAGATTTTTTTTAAGACGGATGACAATAAATTACCAGGACTAGGTAAGTTGTTACAGTTCTTTGTATTATTAATAATGTTATTCCCTACATTTGAAAAAAAATCATAAATCAAATTTCGGTCAATATTTTATTGTTTGTAGAGATGTGGATTATCTATTAGATTTTTTTTTTTGTAATATTCTCTTCATAGTTAATAGGTGTACCAAGATATAATTATTGACCAATCTTGAAATTATCTAATAGAATTATGAATAAATTCATACCATGATTTGACATGAATTTTACTTAAACTCAAGTTATTAATTTGTCACTATATGTATATTCAAAAATTCTTACAACAATATCGAACCTGTAGTTTCATATAATTTAGCTTTCTCACTGTAAGATGATCCAATAAAGTTATAAATATTTGTAAAATCTTGGTAAAATATCAATCTATATATTACACATAATAGTTAACTTTATGGTAAGAATGAGTTTCTCTCTAATGTTCGAAAATAATATTCTAAGCTTTTTATATATTTTCTATTATTTGTGTGAATAAGTCCTGTATAGAGTATATAACTTTGATCACAGGGATCGATTTTTGTAGACATGAATTTAAAAAAAAATTTGGGAAATTTTGTGGATAATTTGAGGACTATCAAAATTTCTCAGTTAGTTGCCAAAATCTACCACTACATATTGTTTCTTCGGACTGGAGTAAACTAAAATAAACTTTGATTATAAAAAATTGATTTGTACCAGGGCATTAGTATTATGGGTAATACTTTTAAATTAATACTAGAGGACTTAAATAAAAGTAATTAATGATTAAGAAACTCACGTATTTGTTAAAATGTCAAACAGAACTAATAAAATTAGAATACGAAAATCTAAAACTAAACCACTATTCACACTTTATTTTATTTTATTTTTTTTGGTTTCCCACCCGTGTCCGGTTCCACATTGGGACCCGACTAAATCCGGATTCGCGCCGGAAAATCCCATAAAGAGGGTAAAGCGCTCCCTAACAAAGGCGACTCCATTCCAGGGCTCGAACTAGAAACCTTTCGTTAAAGATGAATGAGAATTTACCACTCCACCACAACCCTTGTTGGTTATTCACACTTTAGTTATAAACATGGTTTGATTCTCTTCCCATTTAAATAAATGACTATTGTGTAATATCACCTTTCTTTTTGTTTCCTTTAATGAGACGCCTGTGACGAAGGGCGAGTCAAGTAGAAGGGACAAACTTCTAGGATGACAAACTTTTAAAGAAGTGATGCACATATCATCTTAAATAAATTCTATTGAAAACAGAAAAAAAAAAGTAAATTAAAAAGCTTTATAAGGCTTCAAACAAGTTTATGTCGTATGCACACTTTTTGGCTCGATGCTAGCGTAGCCAAAGAGACAACTTTGTAAGGTCTATTGGGAAAAAGCTGGCGATATGTTCTATGGGCTTGGATCGTGATGAACATACGGTACCAGAGCCTAGCTCTCTCTAAGTATGGTGGTAGGGCAAACCTCAACGAGAATGCTGAATCTCGAGGGGAGAAAATGTGGCGCCCATGACGAAGACAGGTCAAGCAAGATTAACAGGCTTCTAATCTAACAACCTTCTAAAGAAAAGGTGTATATGTCACCTTAGGCAAATCTCAATCGAAATGGGAGAGAAAAGTGAAGAGATTTGTAAGGCAAAACACAAGTTCACATGGTACGCGCACTTTTAGCCTCTATGATAGCATAGCCCGAGGGATAAATTCATAAGATTTGTTCAGCCAAAGTGGATAACGCGTGTCATGAGCTTGGGTGGTGACACTTTATTTACCACAGATAAATATATGACCTTGTGAGGGTGAAATATTAAATTGCCCATGGTTAAGGAGAGGAATGTAGAGTCCATGAGTAGGAAACATACTCAAATCTAGCAGAAATAATTATTACAATAAAGCCGGGCCTCAACCCTTTCAATACATAAATATTGTAACCTAATAAGCATAATAGTTTCCATGCAGTCATAAACTCATCCGAGCTGAATTCGCCTTCTGAAGATATTGTGTTACTTTGAGGTTATTTTGCTTATAGTTCTGAATTTCCATATGAAGAGTCAGGATTCTAGTATTTGAAAGATAAGACAAAGCTACTTTAGTTTCAAGGCATATCAATATATATAAAGTTTTTTTCAGTTGTATATAATATCTGGATGGAAAGGAATGAAAGACGATTCAGACAATCGAGCATGAATGCTAAGATTAGAGCAAGACTAATTGCACAGCAAGTGCACATCACTGGAAGGAAGATGAACAAATGGCAGCCTACTCTAAAATACCTAAATTGTTACCCGATTTGTAATCCTTGAATATAGTCACAGTTTTGTAGATTAGAAGTTAGTTCAACAGCCTTCGGGTTGTATAGTGAATAGTAGATACTTTTGAGAGGTGTTCTTTAGTCCCAAAGAACACGCGATGTACAGTTATACTGGTTGATATACAAATTTTTCATTTTGACCAAAAAAAGAAGTTTTTTCTTTTTTTCTAAAGAGAGAAAATAAGAAAGTTCATTATGTGTTGGTCTTGTTGTATTCAATTCACATAGCTAGGGTTTGATCAAATAGCATATGATCCTTCAAGAAAGATAAAAGATGGTGGACATGGTGTGGATCCATTAATGAAGCGTTAAAGATAGTTCTCATGCATAAACGGCAGCAATTATATTTTTCAAGAAAGATCAATTATAGAGTAATTTTAATTGAGATGCAATGGCCTGTATAATTGAGAGAGTTTGGCAAAAATGAGAAGAGAAGATGAAAAAGAGGTAGACATTATATTCTTGATACCATATCAAACTAAAATCACAAGCTAGGTTTTGCTCAGTAGAAAATCCTTTCATTCATATTCAATATACACGAGTATAATACGATTGTATCATACAATTATACAAAGATGTTGAGAATTCATGATGGACATAAATTCTATATAAAATAGCTATGTTAAATTCTAAAGAGTACTGGTTGTAGATGAACTTCCTGGGTATAAAGACTGTCCAACACATGAACTTAGAATCTTCACGTAATTGCCTTTGTTTTCTTTTCATTTTTTGGAGCTTACTATCTATTCTAGTCGCCAAATTTTTCCCCGATTCACGGGTTTAGAAATAAGATCTCACTTATTTTACTCTAATCTAGACATGACTTTTCCAAGCTCATCATAGTAGTAAACAGAATTCAATTGTTAGCCAAATAATTAAGAAACGTCAATATTCATGACAATCACAACCCTAGAAAATACAATGCTTAGCAACCCATAATTGTAGTAACAATCACATAAGTATTTTACATAAATAAATTAAAGATAAAGGAATGAAGAAATCAATGGTTATTCCAAATTTGCTCCATCTCATGTTCTTGCCTCCAAATAATATCCAACTCTCAAAAAAGCAGATTTAGAATCTCTTTTAAATATGTTGGGGCGTTAGGGCCAACATAACCCGCTTCGAGTCGAGATACACCAAAACCCATGCTTGGGCGCTATGAGGAGTGCCTGGCGCGAAGCTGGGCACCCCAAATTTTCCACTTTTGTGCGCTGCTACTTTTAGCGTTTTGGGAGGCCCTTGCACCCTTCTGGACAGCAAAATTATACTCCCTCCAAATTCTTCCATTTTGGCTTCAAATTACGTGTATTTTTTTAAATTACTTTCGATTGACTCCTACACATACAAGTACCATGATTAAGCTTGAGTCATTAATATTCACATTAAAGTTAACAAATTTGAGGCATAGTGCAAGATAAATTACATACTAATATATGAATTTTTAGCCAAAATACAGGTTTGAAGTTTAAGCTAGCGTGAGACCTAAAGGAAGGTTGAAATCCATCACTCCTTTTCCTATATTGGAGTAGTAGGACTAATGAACGATCCTTTGATCTATGCCGTGGAAAGCCATGTCCGATTATTTATATATAGATAGCCCGGATAAGATCACTTTAAATTATTCTTACCTTAATTTATATACAAAATATGTTATATTGGCATATTGGTTTTTTTTTTGGTTTAAAAGACTAGCTTTTATTATAGTCAAAAAGATGTTACAGGGAGTGGCTGCTCTTGGGCAACATTACAAGAAATGCTGGGAATAGTAGTAAATGCACTATTATGCGTTGTTACGCTATGACTAGTAGTACTATTATTACTATGGTTTGAGTGATATGGGGAGTCTCTGTTGGGGACTTTGTGTAACAACCCAGCCGGTTTAAGAATTTATGTCCCGATCCACTACATTTTCCGTGTTTGTTTCTAATATTGTAAGTTGTCGGAAAGGTTTGTCTTGAGTTTTGGAGTGTTTTGGAACACTTAGTCCCTAAATGGGAGTTTAAGCTTTAGAATTTGTACCGTAGTTGGAGCAATATGAAGACGGCCTCGGAATGGACTTCTATTGGTTCTGTTAGCTCCGTTGGGTGATTTCGTGCTTAGGGGCGTATTCGGATTGAGTTTTGGAGGTCTGTAGCTTATTTCGGCTTAAAATGCCGAAAGTTGAATTTTTGAAGTTTCTGGTTCGATAGTGAGATTTTTATCTAGGGGTCGGAATAGAATTCCTATAATTGGAGTAGCTCCATAATGTTAAGTATGACATGTGTGCAAAATTTCAGGTAATTTGGACGGGGTTTGATAGACTTTTTAATCTAAAGAGAAAATTGAAAGTTTTGGAAATCCTTAGGCTTGGATTGGAGAGTAATCTGTGATTTTATCATTGTTTGATGTGATTCGAGGGTTGGAATAAGTTCGTATGATGCATTAGGATTGGTTGGCATGTTTGATTGAGGTCCTATGGGCCTCGGGTGAGTTTCGGGGTGCTTAGCGGAAGTAGAATTGGACTTAGAAGAAATCTAAAGGTTGCTCAAGTTCTGTCATAACTGCACCTCTGGTTAGGGGACCACAAGTGCGTGATCGCAGAAGCGCTTGAGGAGCCACAAATGCGGCTATGTGCTTGGAGTCGTAGATGTGCTTAATGAAGGGCATAATATCCTGGGAGATCCCCCTGCATGTTTACTTTGGGACTACGAATTTGTATTTCGGTAGATCCCCCTGCACATTTATATTTGAACTATTGGATTGCACCCGGTAAATTTTCCTAGTAATGAGTATTTATAATTGGGACTACGGATCGGGATTCTGGTAGATCCCTGCACACTATGAGTTGGACTATGGGACGGCACCTGTGAGATCCAGTGGATATCTACATTTGGGGACTACAGGACGGTATCGGGTTGCTATTTCTGTATGAAGTTATATTCTCTCTGTGATTTCTCTCTCTGTTGTAATTGTTGTTATTTCTTATTATCCTGTGTTACTTCATATTGTTAGCGTAATTATGTTGTCATATTCTACACTGTTTTACCTTGTTTTTATCTAGCCTCAGCAGGTCCCTAACTTTCCTCATCACTACACGACAGAGGTTAGGCTTGGCACTTACTGAGTACCGTTGTGGTATACTCATGCCCTTTTTGTGCATATTTTTCATGTGCAGATCTAGGTTCTTCGGCTCAGCCCTATCATCTTTGAGACGAGGCAATTCTCCAAAGACTTTGAGGTATATATGACGCGTCCGCAGATCGAGGAGTCCTTTTCCATTCTCCCTAGTAGCCATAGCCCTTATGTATGTACTTTGATTTAGACATTCTGTAGTTAGAGCACTATGTAGTATTCGTAGCTTGTGATTTCATGAGATTTCGGGTTTTGGGAAGCTGTTCAGTATTTTTAGATCTTGTATTAGTATATGTTGAGTGGCATCTTAAACCCTTCTATATTTATCTATCTTTAGTTTTTGTTAGTTTTCCGCATTTGTTTTCTCTTTCTGAAATTATTAGGCTTACCTAGTCATAAAGACTAGGTGTCGTCACGACAGTTCACGGAGGATGAACTTGGGTAGTGACAAGTTGGTGTCATGAATCACAAGTCGGTTTATTAGAGTCTCGCGGATCGGTACAGAGACGTCTGTACTTATCTACGAGAAGCTATGTAACTATTAGGAAAAATTCCACTTCATTTGATTTGCTTGTCGTGCGAGATTTTGATATCACAATTCTAAACTTTTGTCTTCTATTCTCTCACAAATGGTGAGGACACGTGCTACCAGAGATGATCAGGCACCCACGCCCCCTGCTAGAGCCGTCAAAGGTCGGAGCCGGGGTAGAGGTCGAGGACGCGCACACGGTGCAACTAGAGCACCCGCGCAATTTACCTCAAAGAAGCCACCAGCAGCCCCAGCCGGAGTCCAGGAACCTGATTCCTATTGCTACTACTATTCCAACTCTTCATGAGACTTTTGCACAGTTCGTAACAATGTACATTACTCCAGTTCTGGCAGGGCTAATTCCCCTTGCTGCGGCCATATCCTAGGCCAAGGAGGAGCACAGACTCCCGCCGCCCCCACTCCTGAGTAGCGAGTCCAGGTTGATCAGATACTAGAGGATATACCAGCACCGCCTGTAGTTCTAGATCAGCCTGAGTCAGGGAAACGGCTTCAAAGGATGAGCAACAGAGGCTTGAGAGGTTCAAGAAGTACAAGCCTCATGTATTCAGTGGTTTAGCATTAGATGATGCCCTGGGATTACTAGAGGAGTGCTACCATATCCTACACACTATAGGTATATCTGGATCGAGTGGAGTTTCATTCACTACCTACCAACTTCGAGGAATCGACTACCAGTGGTGGCGTACTTTGAGTTGGACAGTCCAACTGACACATCATCTCTTACTTGGACTCAATTTTTATATATGTTCCTGAGAGAGTTTGATCCTTAGAGCCTTAGGGACGCATGAAGCGTAGAGTTTGAGCATTTGTGCCAGGGCACTTTGGAGTATGTTATCCATTTCCCTGGCTTGGATAGGCATGCGCTAGCCTTGGTTGCTACAGTTCGTGAAAGAGTTCGCCGGTTTATCGATGGACTCATTCCCAACATCAGGTCTAGCATGGCTTGTGAGTTGGAGATGGATATTTCTTATCAGCAGGTAGTGAGCATTGCTAGGAGGGTGGAGGGTATGCATTCTCGGGATCGAGAAGAGAGGGAGTCCAAGAGGTATCGAGAGTCGGGCCATTCTTCTGGTGCCCGTGTTTCAGGTGCTGTTAATCATGGTAAGGGTTATATGATTCTCCCTTTTCATTCAGCTCTTCCAGCAGCTAGTGGTATTCCAGCTCCTCCTAGACCTAAGGAGCCTTATTATGCACCTCTAGTATCTAGTGCGCCTCCTGCATGGGGTGCTTTCAGTGGTCAGTCCAGCAGACCTCGCCCAAGCCAGTCACAACCATCGCATCCTCCCAGATCTTGTTTTGAGAATGGTGACACACGTCATATTGTGAGGGATTTCCCCAGACTTAGGAGGGGTGCACCTCCACAGACTTCTCAACAACAGCATGCTCCGCAGAGTTCCGAAGCTATGATCACAACAGCAGTTTCTACCTCACCTGCTCAGCTAGCTAGAGGCAGAGGCCGGGGAGGTAGAAGTATCCCTAGAAGGGGAGGCCAGGTCAGGTATTATGCCATTCCTACCATACTGAGGCTATTGCCTCTGATTCTATCATCACAGGTATTGTCATGGTTTGTCATAGAGATGCATCGGTTTATTCGATCCAGGCTCTACTTATTATTATGTGTCCTCTTATTTTTTGCCGCATTTAGGCAAATCTCGAGTTTCTTTGAGTTCCCCTATTTATATTTCTATTCCTATGGAAGATTCTCTTATTGTGGACCGCATTTATCGGTCGTGTTTGATTGCTATTAGTGGTTTTGAGACAAGAGCCGATTTTTTATTGCTCAACATGGTAGATTTTGATGTTATCTTGGGCATATAATAGTTTTTGCCACATTATGCTATTCTTGGTTGTCACACCAAAACCGTGACGCTGGCTATGCCAGGTATTTCGCGAGTTGAGTGGAGGGGTATTTTAGATCACACTCCCACTAGAGTTATTTCTTTCCTTAAGGCTCAGTGAATGGTTGAGAAGGGATATTACGTGTATCTGACCTATGTGAGGGATGTTAGTATTGATACCCCTACAGTTGATTCAATTCCAGTAGTTCGGGGCTTCCCTGATGTGTTTCCAGCTGATTTTCTGAGTATGCCACCTGACAGATATATTTATTTTGGCATTGATTTGTTGCGGCCACTCAGCCCATCTCTATTCCTCCATATCGTATGGATCCTCATGAGTTGAAGGATCAGTTACAGGAACTGCTTGATAAGGGCTTTATTATGTCCAGTGTATCACCTTGGGGTCCTCCTGTCTTGTTTGTGAAGAAAAGGGATGGTTCTATGTGTATGTGCATTGATTATCGCCAGTTGAACAAAGCTATAGTGAAGAACCATTATCCTTTACCTCATATTGAAGATCCGTTTGACCAGTTACAGGGTGTACTAGTGTTTTCTAAGATTGACTTGCATTCAGCTTACCATTAGTTGAAGATTCGGGATCCAGATATTCCGAAGACTACTTTCAGGACTCAGTATGGTCATTACGAGTTCCTTGTTATGTCATTTGGGCTGACCAATGCCCTAGCAGCCTTTATGCATTTGATGCACAATGTATTCCATCCATATCTTGACTCGTTCGTCATTGTATTTGTTAATGATATTCTGGTATTTTCTCGCAGTCCAGAAGATTATGAGCAACACCTACGGATAGTTCTTCAAACTTTGAGGGAAAAGATGTTATATGAAAATTTCTCAAAATGTGAGTTTGGTTGGATTCCGTGGCTTTCTTGGGTCACGTGGTATCAAGTGAGGGTATACGGGTCGATCCGAAGAAAGTAGAAGCAGTGTAGAATTGGCCCAGACTGCCCTCAGCTGCAGAGATCCGCAGTTTTCTTGGCTTGGTGGGTTATTATCATCGATTTGTTGAGGAGTTTTCATCTATTGCAACACCTATGACCAGGCTGGCCTAGAAGGGTGCTCCGTTTTAGTAGATGGAAGAGTGTGAGGCGAGCTTCCAGAAGCTCAAGACAACTTTGACTACAACCCCAGTTTTAATATTGCCTACAGGTTCAGGGTCTTAAACTATCTATTGTGATGCCTCGAGGATCAGCATTGGAGCGGTATTGATGCAGGACGATAGGGTAATTGCCTACACATCCAGACAGTTTAAGGTACATGGGAAGAATTATCGTGTCCATGATCTCGAGTTAGCTGTTATTGTTCATGCCTTGAAGATATGACATCATTATTTGTATGGTGTTCCTTGTGAGATTTATACTGATCACCAGAGCTTGCAGCACCTGTTCAAGAATAAGGACCTTAATTTGCGCCAGAGGAGGTGGTTAGAGCTGTTGAAGGACTATGATATCACTATCTTGTATCACCCGAGCAAGGCCAATTTGGTGGCCGATGCTTTGAGTCGCGGGGCAGAGAGCTTGGAAATTTTGGCTTATTTACGAGTAGCGGAGAGGCCCATGGCGATGGATGTTTAGGCCTTAGCATCCAGTTTGTGAGATTGGATATTTCGGAGCCTAGTGAGGTTCTAGCTTGCGTAGTTTCTCAGTCTGCCTTGTTTGATCGTATCCGGGAACATTAGTTTGATGACCCTTATTTGCTTCTCCTCAAGGACAAGGTTCTTCATGGTGATGCCAAATATGTGACTATTGGTGATGACGGGGTATTGACGAATGCAAGGTCGGATATATGTACCCAATGTTGATGAGCTTCTGGAGCTGATTCTAGAGGAGACTCATAGTTCGTGGTATTCTATCCATCCGGGTTCCACGAAGATATACAAGGTTTTGAGACATTGGTGGAGGCGTGAAGACATATATAGTTGGGTTTGTAGCTCGGTGCCTCAATTGTCAACAGGTAAAGTATGAGCACCAGAGACCAGGTGGGTTACTTTAGCAGATAGAGGTTCTTGAGTGGAAGTGGGAGAGGATCACCATGGACTTCGTGGTTGGACTCCCACGGACTTTGAAGAATTTTGATGCTATTTGGGTGATTGTGGATCGGCTGACCAAGTCCGTGCACTTTATTCCTATGTGTACTATTTATTCTTTAGAGCGGATGGCACATATTTATGTTCGAGATATTTTTGGTCTGCATGGTATTCAAGTTTCCATCATTTCAGACAGAGATACTCAGTTCACATCATGGTTCTGGGGCCGTACAACATGAGTTAGGTACTCGGGTGGAGTTGAGCACAGGATTTCACCCATAAAAGGACGGATAGTCTGAGCGAACTATTCATATTCTTGAGGATATGATCCGTGCGTATGTGATGGAGTTTTGAGGCTTTGTATGGTAGGTAGTTTAGATCCTCGGTGGATTATTTTGTGTCGGGTGAGGTTAGATTATTGGGCACAGACTTGGTTCATGATGCTTTGGAGAAGGTTAAGGTGATTTAGGACAGACTCCATACAACCCAGCTAGATAGAAGAGTTACGCGGACCGGAAGGTTAGTGATGTTTCCTATATGGTTGGAGAGCGGGTTTTACTTCGGGTTTCGCCTATGAGGGACATTATGAGATTTGGGAAGAAGGGGAAATTGAGTCCGTAGTTTATTGGTCCTTTTGAGATATTGATGCATGTTGGGGAGGTTTCTTATGAGCTTGCCTTACCTCCCAGCTTGGCAGGATTTCATCCAGTATTTCATATTTCGATGCTCCGGAAGTATCATGGCGATCTGTCACACGTATTGAATTTTAGTTCAGTCTAGTTGGACAAGGATTTATCTTATATTGAGGAGCCGGTGACAATATTAGACAAACATGTTTGGAGCTGAGGTCAAAGAATATTTCATAAGTGAAGGTTCAATGGTGGGGTCAGTCGGTCGATGAGGCGACTTAGGAGACCGAGCAGGATATGCGCAACCATTACCCTCATCTTTTCATTACTTCAGGTATGTCTCTATGCTTGTTCGAGGATGAACAAATATTTTTAAGAGGAGAAGGATGTAACGGCTCGTCGGTGATTTTAAGAATTTATGCCCCGATCCCCTATTAACTGCATTCCCAGTGTTTGTTTCTACTATTGTAAGTTTTCGGGAAGGTTCGTCTTGAGTTTCGAAGTATTTTGGGACACTTAGTCCATACATAAGAATTTAAGCTTTAGAATTTGGGCCGTAGTCGCAGCAGTGTAAAGACGGCCTCGGAATGTAATTCTACTGGTTTTGTTAGCTCCGTTGTGATTATGGGCTTAGCGTCGTGTTTGGATTGAGTTTTGGAGGTCCGTAGCTTATTTAGGCTTAAAATGTCAAAAGCTAATTTTTTGAAGTTTCCGATTCGATAGTGAGATTTTGATATAGGGGTTGGAATGGAATTTTGAGAGTTAGAGTAGCTCCATAATTTTGAATGTGACGTATGTGCAAAATTTTAGGTAATTCGGACGAGGTTTGATAGGCTTTTTTATCGAAAGTGGAAATTGGAAGTTTTAGAAATCCTTAGGCTTGGATAGGAGAGAGATTTGTTGTTTTAGCATTGTTTGATGTAATTTGAGGGTTGGAACAAGTTCGTATTATGTTTTAGGATTGGTTGGCATGTTTGTTGAGGTCTCGGGGGCCTCGAGCGAGTTTCAGGCGCTTAATGGAAGTAGAATTGGACTTAGAAGAAATTAAATGATTGATGAGGTTCTATCAAAACTGCATCTGCGGTAAGGGAACCGCAGGTGTGTGATCGCAAAAGCGCTTGAGGAGCCGCAGATGCGGCTATGTGCTTGGAAGCCAGATTCCGTAGGTGCAGTAGTTTGAGCACACCTGCGAGACCGCATATGCAGTAGAACAAATGCAGGTGCGGCCTGGGCAATTAATGAAATCTCGCAGATGCGCATCTGGGACCGTAGGTGCGAGAAAATGACCGCAGGTGCGGAAACCCTGGGCCAGAACCTATATAAAGGATCGGTCATGATTTTGCCCATTTTCTTCACCATCTGCATCTGGATTTTTGAGCTTTTGGGAGATTTTTGAGAGAGGATTCAAGAGAGCTTTGAGAAGGTAAGATTTTTGGAACCCAAACCCGTTATTATTGTATTTTCTACTGATTTGGACAAGAACATAAAGGAAATAATGGTTATATTTGAGGGTTTAGGGTTTGAAATTGGAGACTTGGAATTTGGGGATTGAGGGGTTATTGTGGTCCGATTCTCCTATTTTTGGTATGTATGAACTCGTGAGAGTGTGAGAATTCTGAATTGTAAATTTTACCCGATTCTGAGATGTGGGACCGGGGAATTTTTGGGCAATTTCCCTAATTTTGCATATTTGGTTAGAATTAATTTGTTGAATTTGTTACTTCAAGTTATATTTATATTATGTAATTACTTTAAATAGATTTAGGTCATTTAGATTCTGATACTCGTGGAAAGAACGTGATTTCGCGTTGATTGAGTTGGTTGGAGGCAAGTGGCTTGCCTAACCTTGTGTGGGGAAAACTCCCCTTGGGATTTGGTATTGTTGATATATGAAATATCTTGTATGTGAGCTGACGAGTGAGTACTTGTGATAATTTTTGAAAATCCTATTTCCATTAAGTAACTATAACTTTGTTTCTTTTCTTGTTTATATTACTCGCAATTTAAGCCTACTGTTAGCTTAGAGAAGCATATCTAATTGAGTTAATTGCCTTACTTGATCAAACTGCTTTAATTGAATTCCGTGCAGCATGCTAGGTTAGAAATACCTGTTTTTACCTTGGTATGAAATTTGGATTAAATTGAATATTCTTCGTGTTGCTGCAGTGTGTTTACTTTGGTACTACGGGGCGGTATCCCGGGAGATCCCCCTGCATGTTTACTTTGGGACTACAGATTTGTATTCCAGTAGATCCCCCTGCATATTTATATTGGAACTATGGGACTGCACCCGGTAGATTCCCCAGTACTAAGTATTTATATTTGGGACTATGGATTGAGATTCCGGTAGATCCCCGCGCACTATGAGTTGGACTACGGGACGACACCTGGGAGATCCACTGGATATTTACATTTGGGGACTACAGGACTGTATCCTGGGAGATCCCCCTTTGCTATTTCTTTGTGGAGTTATATTGTCTCTGTGATTTCTCTCTCTGTTGTAGTTGTTGTTATTTCTTATTATCCTGTGTTACTTCATACTGTTAGGACTTAATTATATTGCTATATTCTACACTGTTTTACCCTGTTTTTCATCTAGCCTCAATAGGGCCCTGACTTTTCTCATCACTACACGGCCGAGGTTAGGCTTGGCACTTATAGAGTACCGCTGTGGTGTACTCATGCGGCCCTTTCTACGCATGTTTTTCATGTGCAGATCCAGGTTCTTTGGCTGAGCCCTATCATCCTTGTGGCGAGGCGATTCTACAGAGACTTTGAGGTATATATGTCGCGTCCGCAGACCGAGGAGTCCCTCCCCTCCCTTTTGTATTTACTTTAATCTAGATATTCTGGAGTTAGAGCACTATGTAGTATTCATAGCTTGTGATTTCATGAGATTCCGGATTTTGGGAAGTTGTTCAGTTTTTTCGAGATCTTGTATTAGTATATGCTGAGCGACACCTTAACCGCTTCTATATTTATTTATCTTCAGTTTTTACTAGTTTTTCGCATTTGTTTTATCTTTCTAAAATTATTAGGATTACCTAGTCGTAGAGCCTAGGTGCCGTCACGACAATTCATGGAGGGTAAACTTGGATCGTGACACTTTGCTCGTAGATGGCATATCCCACAGATTACAAAAAATGGTTAGTGGTTCATACATGGCAGTATTTGGTGTACTACTTCTTCTAGGTGTTGCATGGCCCTTTTTATCTTGCATAAGAAGTTTGATGATGAACAGATGAGGGTCTATAAAAAGGTGATATCACTGCCCGATAATTCCATTCCAAAAAGTGCTAGTCGATCTGTTACCATAATTTGCTCCCTCTAGGCGTGACTGACCCTTGGATTACTTAGTTGCAGGATCAAGAACCTGCAATCAGTTAATCAAAGATGAGTATTGTATGGTATGTGTATTCAATATGGATATTACCTGTTGCGCATCCATTTGGATTTCCAGCGGTATTAGATTGTGATGGACTACTATTTGCAAACCACATGGTAAGGACATAAGTTCTATATCTATGACATTGGATGCTTGGTATTGACCCGCATATCCCATTACCCAAATCACCTTGATTTCTAAATATCCCCCAAAGCCCCTTTGTAGGTGGTTTCCTTTGGACATACATAGTCATTTTAATAATTTTATGTGTGTATGTTAGTTAAAAAAGATGTTCAGCAGTTAATGGAATAATTGAATTTATTGAAGGCTGCATCACTAAATTTTCAAAATAAGTTTTGTTTCGAATATTCCACAAATACCATAATGCAAAAGGAATCAACTGTTTTAGAGGTATGGCATGTGTGTCGAAATTGCCTTTTTGATTAATAAGTTATGAACCAGATATGGTTAGGAGTTCCATGGGCGTTTACTGATTGTGTAAGGTGTAGTAGTTTAAGATTTTGCCAATAATGTTTTGCATGCACACAACATAGTAGGATGTGTGTAATAGTCTCTTCTTCTATTTGGCAAATTATTACGACCCAAAATCCAAAATTCGATCGTGATGGCGCTAGTCAACAGATAAAAAATACCTCTTTTAACAATTACTTAACACGAATGAGTCAAAATCATAGATAATATTATCATAAATGCGAAAAAAAAAAGATAAAACAGGGAACCAACCCAACTAAGCCCGAAATCGGGGTGTCACAAGATATGAGCATCTAGGGAATCTAAACACTACTATAAGACCAGAAATATACATATTGGAATTTAAAACCAAAGGAAAAGATATGGTGCTGCTAACGTTGGCGGTCACCTTGCTCAGCTACGATTGCAAAATCCCAATCAGCTCAAAACCCCCTTCCGGGGGAACAATTACTTGCATCTGCACACGAGATGCAGGGAGTAAAGTGAGTACTCCAACTCATTGACTAATAAAAATAAATAATGACTGAAATCATGAAATCTCATAAAGGCATAATATAGCGCTATCTCAAGCAGTATAATCAGTTACACAATAAAACCGTGAAGCATCAGATAATTCTCTTATAAAACAATGAAGACAAACAATTTCCACAAGTAAGGAATAATCAGAAACTTGCCCCTCGGGCTCAATATCAAACTCTCGGTACAGTATATGCCCCACGGTCTCACTTCCAACTCACCAACACACAACATCAACCTCTCGGGCTCACTCCCAACTCATAAAACATACAACATCGGGCTCACGGTCTCACTCCCAACTCAAAAAACACACAACATTAGCCTATCGGGCTCACTCCCAACTCACAAAACACAACATCAGCCTCTCGGGCCCACTCCCAACTCAATTGGGTACCCTGCACTCACTGGGGGTGTGTACAGACTCAGGAGGGGCTCCTACAGCCCAAGCGCAATATCATAAGGCCTTAAAGTCTTCACACATCACACTCGAGGCCTGAAAGCCTCCTTACATTACTCAACATATCCTCACATATGACCTTCAGCCTCAATCAGTCCAGAAAATAATCATAAGCCTTTTGGGCATTAGTAAAACAATGGTGGTCAGCTCAAACAACATTATAAACATCATTTAAAGCTCAAGTGAGTATAAATGTAGCTGAGTTCATGAAATAGTATAATTCAATTGGACTGAGTTCAAATAATATTTCAATTAGTGAGGAAAAATAGTGATGGAAATTCAAAAGGATTTCAAATAATTGGCACGAAGCCCAAATTATGGTGAAAAACACCAAGTCTTTATCAAATACGCGGTAAAATATTATCCGGGATGGACCAAGTTATAATCCCCACTAGTAAATGATCTCGCACTCGTCATACAACGCGTGTCTCACCTCAACATAGCACTACGTTGTGCAATCCGGGTTTTCAAACCCACAGGACATCATTTAAAATCATTACTCACTTTAAGACGACCAAAAGACTACTCCGCGATGTCCTTGCCTTTCAAATTTGCTTCATCGCGTGACGAATCTACCCAAAATTACAAAGAATATGTTGCATTATACAAAAAAGACAATAACCAATCGAAAACAATCAAAAAATAGAAAAATTCACGGATTTGGCAAATCCCGAGCCCTAGGCCCACGTCTCGAAATACAGAAATTTTTACATCAATACGATCCTTACCTCGCCACGAGCTATACATACCAAATTTACAAAAATCGGAGTCCATTTGCCTCCTTAAATCACCATTTTAGAATTTTAATCTCAAGTCCTAATTTCATATAATTTGGCTATATTTTCATGGATTTCAAGGATGATTCTTCAATAAAATCATCTATTTAACTCATAAAACTTACCTACAATCGATATCAGTTGAAACTCCCTTCTATCCCTGTACAAAAGCTCTCAAAATGACTGAAAATTGTGGAAAAATGACCCAAAATCGGATATAAACTGACTACCCAGTTTTTTGGGAATTACTATTCACGTGCGTGGTCACTATTCACCCGTGCGATTACTGTTCACGCGCGGGTTACTGTTCAATGCTGCTAAAAAAATACAACCAGCAGCTAATTATAATTGCAGCACAACTATTTTTCACTAAAATGGCTATGATCCATCATATGAACTCGGAATTAGATGATTCTTATTCCTATGAGTCACAAATAATAATACAAACACAACCCTTCAATCGAAACTCAATTCAGAGCTCATTTGCCCAGTGCGATACTCATTTTACTTGTTAAACAATTAACTCACATTTCGCGTAAAAAATCCAATCGGGACTTGATGAAATTAAACCAAAATTTCTAGATCAGTCCTATATTCATTACCAAAATTCGAGAAGTCTTGAATTCAAATTTGGATCTCTAGAACTAAAAATGAACCTTTAGATCATTACATGCTTATTCTCAAAACGCCAAAATCTTTAAAAACCTCTTCCAAAACTTATCTGAGCCTCATGGGATCCCAACAAAAGTATACTAACAAGTCCCATAATATGATACAAACTTAGTTGTTTCTTCGAATCACCAAAAACAACGCAGGAATACTAAAAGCACCTCAGATCCAAGCCTGTGAACTTTGAAACTTCTAACTTTCACTTTCGATGCCGAAACACATCAAAACTAGTCTGAATGACCTCAAATTTTTGGAGACAAGTCCAAAATGACATAACAAAGATACAACAACTCTCGAAATTCTATGCTGACCCTCATATCAAAATCTCATATAAACTGGAATTCACCAAAATACAAATTTGTCCAATTCAAGCTTAATTCTACACCGGTCATCATAAAAAACCAAACGTATATCTATAACACTGAAATGCCTTCCAACCCAAATTTATGAAATTCTTTAAAAATACTAACTTCCACAATATATGCAGAAATGCTCACGGGTTATCCAAAACTAAATCCGGACATACTCCCAAGTCTGAAATCATCATACGAACCTGCTGGAACTTTCAGATCTCGATTTCGAGGTCGTTTACTAAAAATTCTAATCTTAGCTATTTTCTTCAACATAAGGCTACCGCAATAAAAATTTTCTTTCTAATTTGAGTTCGAATTTCCCGAAATTCCACTTTGACCATACGCACAAGTCAATATACCTGAAATAAAGTTATTCATGACTTCTAACTGCTGAACGACGTGCTAGAGCTCAAAACGACCGGTCGGGTCGTTACGTTCTCCCCCACTTAAATAGATGTTCGTCCTCGAACGTTGCAAGAACTGCTCATAAGTTATTTGAAATCACTGTTTAACACCTCGTGCACCTGCCCGTGCTACCACTACTCATATGGACACATTAGGTTGATCAAATCTGCAGATATCCTCTTTTATCCATACAATAAGCTCAGAACCCAATTCCAACACCTGAAATTCTCTGGAGACTCGTTCCCTGTGTATAAACATTGTATCAACTACCACATGAGGTACCAGAACACGACTGGGTACCTTAGTTGAATTAGCACCATCCATTGCATAATTCACTGTCTAACCACAAAGACACTCCATGAACCTTAATAGCCAAAATTCCACGACTCTGATGCTCCCAATGCATATGATGATATACCTATACATTTTATTATAATGCTGACGATACAACCACAACGGAGGAGATGTGCAGAAATTTCTAACCAATTGTAGAGTTAACCCAACATTAATTCTCTCCTTTTTGACTAATATCATCACCTCATTACTACCCAAATATTGGTAACTGCTCAGTAATATACTTCACATAATCCCACTGCAATGGTCCCCGATACCAATAGTCTCTCTTCACTTAGTACGAGCTGCTCAGACAACCAATCACTATAGACAATGACCAACGATCTCACATAATGCAAAAATGTGCGAATAGGCCATAATGCGAACAAGATACAAAAGGAAATAATTCAGGAATGGACTGCTCAACTCACACAACTAATATGGACTTTTCCCTAGAGAATAGGAGTTTATCAAGCCGTTTTACAGCACACATGGCACAACTACAATATTACATGAATTAACGAACACAGAACAACATATGATATTCCAACACCCCTCCTTGAGGAGCGCTATAATAAAATGAACACATCTGACTCACATGAAGCCCATAATCCTATTTAAATCCATTCACCCACTTCAGGTCGATTCCGCTCGCACTGAACTAGGCTGATAACCTTTCTTGGACCCGTAATAAGTCATTTCTTCTCATAACACGCAAGAACTACCACCATAGCCGGGACAACACCCCCACAATCCACAACCAAATAAACTAAACGACTTTACATTGATCTTAGATATTCTTCCAACATTTCAACTTTATTAAGTCCCCAAAATTTGACTAACTCCCAGATTTTCAAATATTTTGGCAGAGTCTCCCTTGTAATTGGGCCTATCCACTTGTCAGAGTAACACCAAAACAACTCCTAACAGCATGTCCACAACCCAACAAGTACCACAAGTATATCAATAACACTGATCTCCTCATCACAAGCCCGATATTATCACAATGATATTATTACATGAAACGTATCATTTGTATGATCATAACCTCATTTATTGTCTTAATAGTTGTTCATAAATAATTCCATAATTATCAATAAATCTCATATTAACCACCACCTCATTTCAAATTTTCACAATACTGACAACAGAATGTGAGGCATGAAGACCTCATTATTACTTACTCGGAGTAATGAGTCATATTTAACGCCACCTGGGAACTCATCTCATAAGCTAAAACTCAATGTTTACAGTATGAAAATAAAATATACAAGAATTATCAAATCAACCTAACTGGCATGACTCCCTTTTAATATTATCGTACGAATTAAACTTTACAAAGGATAACTTTAAACTCATAAATATTTAACACAAGGACCTCGTCCTTACATAACCTCCACTACGACTTGTAGCCAGTTTAAATATTTCACATTGTGCCAACTACAGTTTTCAATTTCCTTTTTTCTTCTTCTCAATAAATTTCATAAATAATTTTTTATAGCACATAACGAACCCTAATATCGGTAGGGCATATAATTCATAAATAAAAATTGGAACCAATTATTCCTAAACATATTGAACCCATTGTAGTGAATAATAAATGTTACTTTAACCTTACCCCGAATCCTTGTAGCCCAATTTCTAACATCCAGAATTCTTTTCAAGACCTGAATATCGCATACACACACTGTATAAGTCCGAACAAACTGTGTCAGGCCATGACAATAACCCTAAATATAATCACATAACATACTACACAACTCGTATATTCGTAACACCATTCTCGATCACCATAACCACTCAAACCAACCAAGTACCAGTAGGAAACCCCACATTAAACAGAACCTCGCTCCAAAACCTTAGTACCCCATCAATAATGAAGAAATATACAGGAGCTCACAATACACAACACGTTCCCCCTACCTGTAGAAAGTGTCTATTTTAAACCATGGTAGAAACCATCAAGAACACTTGGAAATCCATTTTCTCCTAATCAAGCTCTCAGAACTAAATTCCTCTAATTCAACTAAGACACTCGGATCATCAAACTCAAGAATATTGCCATATTACTACAACTAGTTCAACAAAAATTCTTCACAAGCTTAGGTAACACAGACCTTAAAATACCTTAATTCCACTACTAAGATCACCTTTATTCTCATACAATCAACTCAAATTTCTCAATTAGAGTCAAATCTAAATCTCAACACATATACAGATTATTCCGCATGAGATAACCCACCTCCTTTGCCTCCAATCAACATTTTTGTATAGCTTCCACCATCATACACATTACACAATCACTTAGTCTTACTGAGTCTAAACTCATAATGTAACATGAAATTTACTTCATTCCGAACAAGAGACTTAATGATTCCTCACGTCCATAACTCGGAGCTACACCTCTAATCACAATGGAAATCATACACTTAATAGTTCACCTATCATCCAACAGATCTTCCTCGATACTTCCAAGTCATATAGAAACATCTCGCAGTACTAATATAAGCATCACATTGCTACCCAGTCATCATTCCCACTAATAGAGGCAATACCGGACATATAAGTTCAAAACACTTGCTCACACAATCAGCACCTCGGTGCTCTAGCCGTAGGAAAAGATCTAGTCTCAAGTCCTTCAGACTGGCCCAACATCAACTCATATAGATCACGTCTCGCCCCTCAATCAGGGAATCACAAGCCATCAAGGCACATCTAATACTGAGCGCTCATGCGCGCATGCGAACACATAGAAGTAATTTCAAGAGTTACTTTTCAAGATGAATCGAGAACGCACGATAATAATTCAAGAATGTGAAGTTTTCCTAAAGGTTCAACAGCCTCTCGCGGATAAATACATACATCTCCTTACCAATATAGGGACTCTACTAAACCTGCGCATGACTCGTGAGACCTATGTAACCTATACTCTGATACGAACTTGTCACGATCCAAAATCCCAAATCCGATCGTGATGGCTCCTCTCGTGAAGACATGGCAAGCCAATAGATTAACAATACATGTTTTAACAATTACCTAATAAGAATGAGTCAAAACAATAGATAACAAATTCATAAATGCAGAAGAAAAATGATAAAAATAGGGAACCAGCCCAACTCAGCCCTAAATCGGGGTGTCACAAGTCATGAACATCTAGGAATCTAAACACTACAATAAGACCAGTAATATACATATTGGAATTTAAAATCAAAGGAAAAGATACGGTGCCGCAAACGTTAGCGGTCACCTTGCTCAGCTACGATGGCAAAATCTCCAATCAGCTCAAAACCCGCTACCGGGTGAACAATTACCTGCATCTGCACACGAGGTGCAGAGAATAAAGTAAGTACTCAAAGTCATTGAGTAATAAAAATAATGATGATTGAAAGCATGAAATCTCATAAAGGCGCAATATAGAAATATTTCAAGCAATATAATTTGTTACATAATAAAACCTTGAAGTATCAGATAATTCTCTTTTAAAACAATGAAGACAAACAATTTCCACAAGTAAAGAATAATTAGAAACTTTCCCCGGGCTCAATATCAATCTCTCAGTACAGTATCAGCCCCATGGGCTCACTCCCAACTCACCAACACACAACATCAGCCTCTCGGGCTCACTCCCAACTCAAAAAACACACAACATCAGCCTCTTGGGCTCACTCCCAACTCGCAAAACACACAATATTAGCCTCGCGGGCTCACTCCCAACTCACAAAACACACAATATCAGCCTCTCGGGCTCACTCCCTACTCACAAAATACAACATCAGCCTCTCGGGCCCACTCCCAACTCACCTGGGTACCCTGCGCTCATTGGGGGTGTGTACAGACTCCAGAGGGACTCCTACAGCCCAAGCGTAATATCATAAGGCCTTAAAGCCTTCACACATCACACTCGAGGCTGAAAGTCTCCTTATATCAATCAACATATCCTCACATATGGCCCTCGACGTCAATCAGTCCAGAAAATAATCATAAGCCCCTTGGGCATCAGTAAACAATGGTGCTCACCTCAAACAATATTATGAACATCATTTAAATCTCAAGTTGAGTATAAATGTAGTTGAGTTCATGAAATAGTATAATTCAATTGGAGTGAGTTCAAATAGTATTTCAATTAGTGAGGAAAAATAGTGATGGAAATTTACAAAAGGATTTAAAATAACTGGCACGGAGCCCAAATATGGCAATAAGCCCAAATTATGGCAAAAATACAACAAGTCTTTATCAAATATACGGTAATATCAACTGGGATGGACCAAGTCACAATCCCCAATAGTAAATGATCTCGCGTTTGTCATACAATGCGTGTCTCACCACAACATAACACTACGTTGTGCAATCCGGGATTTCAAACCCTCAGGACATCCTTTAAAATCATTACTCACCTAAAGACGGCCAAAAGACTACTCCGTGATGCCCTTGCCTTTCAAATTTACTTCCTCTCATGACGAATCTGCCCAAAATTACAACGAATATGTTGCATTATATTAAAGAAACAATATCCAATCAAAAACAATCGAAAAATATTAAAATTCACAGATTTGGCAAAACCTGAGCCCCTGACCCACGTCTCGAAACTCAGAAATGTTTATATCCTTATCTCGACACGAGTCTGTACATACCAAATTCACAAAAATTGGAGCCCATTTTCCCCCTCAAATCACCATTTTAGAATTTCAATCTCAAGCCATAATTTCTTATAATTTGGCTATGTTTTCATGGATTTAAAGGATGATTCTTCAATAAAGCCATGTATTTAACTCATAAAACATACCTCCAATCGATCTTAGTTGAAAATCTCTTCAATCCCCATCCAAAAGCTCTCAAAAGGACTGAAAATGGTGGGACAATGACCCAAAATCGGATATAAACTCACTGCCCAGATTTTTTGGAATTACTATTCACCCACGCGGTACTGTTCACGCGTGTGGCCACTGTTCACCCACACGGTTATTGTTCACGCGGGGTTACTGTTCACTGCTGCTAAAAAAATACACAAGCAACCAATTTAAATTGCAGTACAGCCATTTTTCACTAAAATGACTCTAACTCCATCATACGAACTCAGAATTAGACGATTCTTGTTCCCATGAGTCACAAATAATAATACGAATACAACCCTTCAATCAAAACTCAATTTGAAGCTTATTTTCCTAGTATGATACTCATTTCACTCGTTAAAAAATTAACTCACATTTCACGTCAAAAAACCTATCGCGACTTGATGAAATTAAACCAAAATTTCCAGATCAGTACTATAATTAATTATCGAAATTTCAGAAGTTTCAAAATTAAATTTGGATCTCTAAAACTAAAAATGAACTTTCAGATCACTACATTCTTATGCTCAAAATGCCAAAACCTTCCAAAAACTATTCCAAAACTTATCCGAGCCTCATGGGATCCCAACGAAGTATACTAACAAGTCCCATAATATGACACAAACTTAGTTGTTTATTTGATTCACCAAAAACAATGTAGAAATACCAAATTCACCTCAAATCCAAGCCTATGAACTTTGAAACTTCTAACTTTCACATCCGATGCCGAAATACGTCAAAAGTAGTCCGAATGACCTCAAATTTTGTAGACAAGTCCAAAATGACATAACGAAGCTAGAGAAACTTTCAAAATTCTATTCCGATTCTCAGATCAAAATCTCACCTATCAACCAGTATTCTCCAAAATACTAACTTTGCCAATTCAAGCTTAATTTTACACCGGTCATCACAAAATATTCTGGACACACTCCTAAGTTCCAAATCACCTAACGAAGCTATCCGAACCATAAAATTTATATTTTAATCCCTCTAACATATAAGTCAATATCCAGTTGACTTTTCCAACTTAATCTTCCTTAAAAGAGACTAAGTGTCTCAAACCTTACCAAAATCATTCCGGAATAACTTCAAATTTTGCACACAAGTCACATTCGACATTACGAACTTTTACCAAATTTTGAAATTGCATTCCGACCCCGATATCAAAATTTCCACTTTCGGTCGAATTTTGTCAAAAAACCTTCAAATTTTTATATTTAGCCAAATGACTTCGAAATGACCTCCGAACATTCGAATTCACTTCTAATCGCGCTCCCAACTCCAGAATACCATACAAAGCTATTCCCAGACTCAGTATCGCAAACAAACATCTATAACACTGAAAAGCATTCCAACCCAAATTTATGAAATTCTTCAAAAGTACTAACTTCCATAATATACGCCGAAATTCTCGCGGGTTATCCAAAACTAAATCCGGACATACGCCCAAGTCTAAAATCATCATACGAACCTGCTGAAACTTTCAGATCTCGATTTCGAGGTCGTTTACTCAATATTCTAATCTTAGCCATTTTCTTCAACTTAAGGCTACCGCAATTAAAAGTTTCTTTCCAATTTGACTCCGAATTTTCTGAAATTCCACTCTGACCATATGCACAAGTCAATATACCTTAAATAAAGCTATTCATGACTTTCAACTGCTGAACGACGTGCTAGAGCTCAAAACTACCGATCGGATCATTACACAAATGGTATATATATTAGAGGAATCCCAATTTATGCATGTAGTATTTGGTAGGAAATCTTCTAAGACTAATTAGCCATAGGAAGTGCGTAATTTTGGAAAGTATTTTTAATTGTCAAATCCAACCATGGTTATTATCATTATGAGGTGATTTAGTGAGAGCTTTATAGCAAGAGCTGACAAAGAAGTTATCCATGGGTGTTAATCCCCATATTATATGAACGGGGTTTGTCTCATAAGCACTGATGTAAGTATTATTAATATGTGGGTTACCTGGAGGTAATTCAAAGGATAGAGTGGGGCTAGGGTAGCTGTTAAGTTGAAGGACATTTGCTACTGGGAGGTGGTGTTCATTATTATTTAAAGGCTCATATAAGACTTCTAATATAAATATTCGGTGCAAATCAATTATCATTCCAAAAATTAACATGGGTTTCCCGCGTGACATGCCATTTTAATCCCCTTTGAAAAATTTGTCATCCATGCATCATATGTATTCATAAGATGGAGGTTTGTTAGTAGATGATCTATTGGATGTAATATATTTAGAGAATAAAAAGGATGCCAAAAGGGTGTGGGGTTGATAAACAATCTCCAAGTTGTACTAGCTAGTAAGACATCATTTTCTTTATGAAGTTTTTAAATACCTAGTCCACCTTGTTCTTTAGGAGTAGTCATTATCTAAGATGAATTGGTATTCCCTTTTTGTGGGGTTGGAGTTGAAAATAGGAAAACCTATATATGTACCAAATGACGTCCCTTCCACCATGTTGAAAGATGAAAAAATAAAATTATGCCATTTACGAAGCAATATTCAGAGAAGAAAAATTGCTTTTTTAAAATTAATTTTTTATCCCCGTTGGCCAGTAAACTGGTTTAGTAAATTTTTAATTTTATGACAACTAGATATTTTTATTTTAGAATAATGTCATCTACAAAGAGTATATGAGAAATTTGAGGTCCTTTATCATTCAATAAAATAGGTTTTCATTTATTGTAGTCAATTGTATTGTTTATTTGTCTAGACAACATTTCCATACGCAAAATAAAAAGATATAGTGAGAGTGGATCACCTTTCCTAATACATGATGGTGTGAATAATTTCGTTGAGGATCCATTGAAAAGTATAGAAGTAGAGATGGTGGATACACATGACATAATGAGAGATATTAACTGGGGAGAGAAGTTAATAAATGTTAAGGAACGTCTTATGAAGCTCCATTCCATTTTGTCAAAAACGTTTTTTGAGGTCTAATTTTTAGTAGCATGCTGGAGCACTTTGATTTAGAGTTCCTAAAATGAGTTAGTAATTCTTGAACAATTATAGCATTTTTCACCGGCCTTCTATTATTTGGAAATCGGATTGAGTAGGGTTGATTAATTTGTGGAGGAAATATTTAATACGATTAACAATAATTTTTTTGATTATTTTGTAAAGAGTGTTGCATAAACTAATCGGTCTGCAGTGGTTCATAGTGGAGGGACTCTTCACTTTTAGAATCAAACAAACGTAATTTGTGTTTAGTTCCAGGGGTATAATGCCCTTTTTGGAAAATATTTTTGCATAAAATAATTAAGGATTGCTGGATTTGAGGCAATTGTATTGGTAAAGTAATGGAGATAGTCCATCCGGTCCAGGTGATTTAAGAGGTTGTAAAGACTGTATAGCTTGAAATATTTCTTGACCAGTCAACAGTTGTGAAAGCTTATTAGCTTCATTTTGTGAGAGAATATTGCAATTAGTTGTAGGATATGATTTATAAGTGTTTGTGTGAGAGGTTGTATAATGATCTTGGTAGTAGTTAGTAACTAGATATTGGAGTGGCTCAACGTTAGAAATCTAATTACCCATAATATCTTTTAAGACGATTATTCTATTACATCACTTTCTTTTTATAGTATACCAGTGGAAAATCTCTAATTGGCGTCCCCTTGGTTAAGTGAATTAACGCGAGATTTTAACTTCCAAAACTCCTTTTCAACTGTGAGAATATGATTATACTAGGCTATTAGGTCATTTTCTGAATTCTGTAGAGTAATGCTAGTGGAGTAGTTTGTTGATTTCTGGATACCTGCTAGCCTAGTTTGAATATTATTCTTTTTTGAAAAACAATTACCAAAAAAATGGTAGTTCTAGGTTTTCACTAGTGAAGTGAAGTTTTTTATAGCCTGAAGTATCGGAGGGTTATGATGCCATATTTGATGAACTAGTTTTGAGGAATTCACGTTGTGAAAGCCATATTATTTCGAATCTAAAATATTACTCTTTTTATAATGGTTACTATTGAGGGTTAAACAATAACGGATAATGATCAGAATGAGTTCTAGGTAAATGGTGAATATGTGCTTCTGGATAAATATATTTATCCATTCATAATTTGTAATCATACAATCTAGTCTTTCTAGTATCATAGTGCCCCGTCTCCTTTTATTCGTCCAAGTATATTTGCTATCGTAAATCCTAGATCTATAAAGTTGAAGTAGTAAAAACAATTAAGCACTAAATCCGCTCTAGTTTTGTTTAGCGTACACCCTCGAAAATTTACTTTGTTATAAAAATATCATTGAACACCACATAGGCGGTTGCCGCGGAAGCGATTGTATGACCGCAGAAGCAGTCTATGGGATTTAAGTGGGACCGCGTAATCGGTCGCATGGCCGCATAAGCAAAAGCCGCGGAAGCGATCAGTTGACCGCGTAAGCGAAAGTCGGGCTGGATTAAATGAATAGTGAATTCATAAGTTCAAAAAAGGGAAGAACATTTGAAAACTCGGACTAAGGCGATTGTGGGCGATTTTGGAGAGACTTTGAGGGGTTTCCTCAGGTATGGACTCTTGAACCTAGAATATGTCATTATGGTGTTAAAACATGAATTAAACACAAAGAATTCAAGGTTTTTGAGGTTAAAAAAATGGTGGTTAGGGCTGGAAACCCAAGTGAGCTTAAAGTGTTGATTTGAGGGGTCAAATTGACTCCGATTCTTGTAAATTTGATATGTACGACTCGTGGCGAGGATTCTGGGGATGTGCATTTTGTAATTTTTTGAGAAGTGGGTCTGAGGCTCGGATTTTTCAATTTCGTATTTTTGGGTGTTTTTCGAGTCCTTTCTATTGGGTTATGACCCATTAGCCTATTGTAACATTTTCCATGTGGTTTTGATCAGATTCTGCACCCGAGGAGGAGGATTTACGAGGAAAGCGCAAGGCGAGCTAGGATTTCGGCCGATTTGAGGTGAGTAATGGTTATGGATGATATACTGAGGGTTTGAAACCCTATATTTGCACTATGCGATGCTATGTTGAGATGAGACACCCGTCTCGTGGTGAGCATGGTGATGTATCTGCTGGAGACCCGGACTTGGTCCATCCTGATTGGCGTCTTACTGTACTTCTTGACTGAGACTGAGCTTGTGCTCTACTATTTTGGGCTAGTTTCCATGCTTGGGGCCTTGTGCCGATCTGTAGAACTCCTCGGGATCATGTGGAGCTGTTTGATCTCATTTTACCTATTGGACACATACCATTTGTCCTGATTTTGACTGTAAATCATGAAATAAATCAGACTTTGTAACTTGCACTCTAAATGAGCAATACCTAGGGTTGAATACCTTGTCTTAGCTGAGTGGGCCCGAGAGGCCATGCCTATATTGACTGAGAGGGGTCAATGACCCCGTAGTGAGGCTATTTGATATATATACATATATATCAGGTCGGGCTGCACGCCACAGTAGTATATTATGTGGATCGGACAGCACGCCGCAGTAGTATATTATATAGATCAGACTGCACGCCGCAGTAGTATACTATATGGATTGGATTTTACGCTGCAGTAGAACATTATATGGATCAGACTGCACACCGTAGTATTTAAGCGATTGGGCTGAAGGAGCCCCTCCGGAGTCTGTACACACCCCTAGTGAGGCAACATTTTATATATCTATTGGATCGAGCTGCGCGCCGCAGCATTATATATATTATATTAGATCGGGCTGTGCGCCGCAATAATATACAAATATATTTGGTGTTGGATTGGGCTGCACGCCACAGAAGTGATAGAAGCTGGTGGAATGGAAAGGAAAGTATTCATCAGATTCTTCTCCCTGTTTGGTACTGATTTACTGTTCTTGCTGTTGCAAATAGAATTGTATAGTGTTTTTACCGGATTTCTTACATTCAGTCATTATTTATTGCTATTACTCACTGAGATGGAAGTACTCACTTTACTCCCTACACCTTGTGTACAGATACAGGGATCCTGGAGGCTTAGCTGTGCTTATTTAATGTTGCTTGGATCGGTTCCAGAGTTATCAAGGTAGCTGCTGGCGTGCGCAGAACCTGATGTCTCCGCTTATCTATCTTTTGCTTCCATGTCTAGAATTTTTCTATGTTTAGGATACTGTTCAGTGTACTTAGGCTCAGACTTGTGACGCCGGATCTTTTGGACTGTTATAACTCTTGACTATGTTTTCCGCAGTATTTCTTTGGTTATTTAACTAAGTTTTTATCTTAAAACTGGTAATTGGGTTAATGATTTTGGCTGGGATTGATTATATGGTCGGGCTTGCCCTACGAGGTCTTTGGTGCCATCACGATCGTGGTTTGGGTCATGACAAGTTGGTATTAGAGACCGGGTTACAAGGCCTCGCGAGTCATGAGCCGGTTCAGTAGAGTTTCGCGAATCGGTACTTAGACGTCTGTACATATCCTCGAGAGGCCGCAAAACCTTTAGGAACAACTTCATATTCTTGAAATTCTTGTCGTGCGACTTTGTTTATCTGAGAACTAAACTTCTGTATTCTATTCTCTCGCAGATGGCGAGAACGCGTGCGACCGAATGTGGCGGGCGACCACCATTGCCACCCACTAGAGGTTGGGGACGCGACCGTGGTCGTGGTCATGGTCGAGGCAGAGCAGCAGGGGCCATAACAATCTCCCCCATTCAGGATCAGCCTCCAGCTTTTGAGGTTCCAGTGGCACCCGCTCAAGCACCAAAAGTGACTATTGTGATTCCGGGTCTTCAGGAGGCCCTGGCTCAGATGTTATCGGTTTGCACCAACCTGGCTCATAGAGTCTCAGCTACTACCGCAGCTATATCCCTGACCGGGTGTGGTCATCAGACCCCCGTAACTTGCACTCCAGAGTAGGGTGCACATGGTTTACAGACCCCAGAGGCACCACCAGTTCAACCAGTTGCCCTTATTCAGCCAGTTGCCACTGTTCAGCCAGTTGCCTCTGTTCAGCTAGTTGTTCCAGCTCAGGGTGATGGGGTACCAGTGATGCCAGATGATGAGCAGCATCGTCTGGAGAGCTTTAGTAGGTTTTCACCTCCGACTTTTAGCGGTGTTCCGGGCGACGATGCCCAGGGGTTTCTCGACAAGTGTCAACGAATGCTCAGGACATCAGGGATCTTGGAGACTAGTGGGGTATCTTTTACCACTTTTCAGTTCTCAGGAGCAGCCTTCACCTGGTGGGAGACATATGAGCGGCGTAGGCCGGCAGGTGCAACACCGTTATCTTGGCAGGAGTTCTCCACTATCTTTCTGGAGAAGTGGGTACCCAGGTCGCAGAGGGAGGAGTTACGTAGGAAGTTTGAGATGCTTCGCTTGGGGGATATGTCTGTGATGCAGTATGAGGTGAGATTCACAGAGTTAGCTCTTTATGCTCCATGGATGGTCCAGACGGATCAGGAGAGGATTGGACGATTTGTGGACGGGCTCATTTATCCCATTCTCATTCTGATGACTCGAGAGAGGGTCCTGAGTCATACCTTTGAGGAAGCGGTGGATATAGCCCGCGATATTGAGATGGATCGTCGTCAGGAGAGAGAGGAAAGGGAGTACAAGAGGCCTTGAGGATCAAGTGGCTCCGATGGTGCTCCATCTAGGAGCCAGTTTCAGCAGAGCAGGGGTCGTTATTTTTGGGCTCCACATCCAGTGTGGTTAGAGTATCATGGTTCATCTTCCGGTCGGGTTTTTTAGGGCTCTCAGCAGGGTCAGCCATCTCTGAGTGCACTTCCAGTGCAGGGTTCATCTCATGCCCCATCTGTTCAGGGTTCATCTCGGCCTAGTTCTTCGGCCAGCTACTTTAGTGCGACAGGTTCCCTTCAGTCCCAGCCCCAAGCGCCAGGGAGTTGTTATGAGTGTGGAGAGTTTGGGCATATGCGGATGGAGTGTCCCCGTCGTTCTTCCAGTTCATCTCAGCAGAGGGGTCAACCCTCATCTTCTGGCCCAGTGTCTTCAGCGCACGCCCAGTAACCTAGGGTGAGGGTTAGGTAGTTAGGGGTCGCCCTAGAGGGGGAGGCCGATCCGGCGGTGGTCAGGCCCGTTGCTATGCTCTTCAGGGTAGGTCAGAGGCTGTTGCTTTGGATGCTGTTATTACAGGTATTATTTCAGTCTGCCACATGGATGCCTCAGTTTTATTTGATCCCGGTTCCACATGTTCTTATGTATCTTCTTACTTTGCTCATCATTTGGGGGCTACACGGGGGTGTCTTGCGTTACTCGTGTATGTATCTACCCCTTTTGGTGATACTATTATTGTAGACCACGTGTATCGGTCCTGTCTTGTTACTGTTAGGGGTCTGGAGACCCGAGCGGACTTGCTGTTATTGAGCATGGTAGATTTTGATGTTATTATGGGCATGGATTGGCTATCACCGTGCCATGCTATTCTGGACTGTCACGCCAAGACATGCACGTTGGCTATGTCAGGTATCCCGAGGATCGTGTGGCGTGGTATGACTAATTATGTACCCAGCAGGGTAATCTCTTTCTTAAAGGCCAATCGAATGGTTCGGAAGGGATGTTTATCATATTTGACATTTGTGAGGGATGTTGGAGCCGAGGCTCCTAGTCTTGATTCAGTCCCTGTAGTGAGGGAATCCCTAATGTGTTCCCAACAGACCAGCCGGGCATGCCGCCGGACAGGGATATTGACTTTGATATTGATTTGGTGCAGGGCACTCAGCCTGTTTCTATTCCTCCCTATCGTATGGCACCAACAGAGTTAAAGGAGTTGAAGGAGCAGCTGCAGGAACTCCTAAATAAGGGGTTCATCTATTGCTTCTCCTTTGACGAAGTTGAAGCAGAAGAATGCACCATTTGTGTGGTCAAATGAGTGCGAGGAGAGCTTCCAAAAGCTCAAGTCAGTGTTGAGTACACCTCCTGTGCTAGTATTGCCATCAGCTTCAGGCTCTTATTTGGTATATTGTGATGCTTCGAGAGTTGGGATTGGATGTGTTTTGATGCAGGAGGGTAGAGTTATTGCATATGCTTCGCGTCAACTTAAGCCTCATGAGAAGAACTACCTTGTTCATGATTTGGAGTTGGCTGCTATAGTTCATGCTTTGAAGATTTGGCGGTACTATCTATATGGCGTGTCCTGTGAGGTGTTCACGGATCATCACAGTCTTCAGTACTTGTTTAAGCAGAAGGACCTCAATTTGAGGCAGTGGAGGTGGCTTGAGTTACTTAAGGACTATGATATTACCATATTGTATCATCCGGGGAAGGCCAATGTAGTGGCCGATGCTTTGAGCCAGAAGGCGGTGAGTATGGGTGTCTTGGCGTACATCCTAATTGGGGAGAAGCCCCTTCCAGTTGATGTTCAGGCCTTGGCTAATCGGATGTTGAGGTTGGATAATTCTGAGCCTAGTCGGGTGTTTGCTTTTGTGGTTTCCACGTCTTCTTTATATGATCCCATCAGGGAGCGCTAGTATTATGATCTGCATTTGCTTGTCCTGAAAGATAGGGTCCAACATGATGATGCCAGAGATATGACTATTGGTAGTGATTGTGTGTTACGGATGCAGGGCCGGATTTGCGTGCCCAATGTGGATGGGCTCCGAGAGTTGATATTAGAGGAGGCTCATTGCTCGCGGTATTCTATTCATCCGAGTGCCACAAAGATGTACCAGGACTTGGGGAAGCCTTATTGGTCGAGGGGAATAAAAAAGGACATTGTGAGTTATGTGGCTAGGTGTCTCAATTGTCAGCAGGTCAAATAAAAGCATCAGAGACCCGGTGGTGTGCTTCAGCAGATGGATATCCCGGAGTGGAAATGGGAGAAGATTACTATAGACTTTGTGAGTGGTCTCCCTCGCACCTCGAGGAACTTTGAGTCTACTTGGGTGATTGTGGATAGGTTGACCAAGTCTGGGCATTTCATCCCGGTGTGTACCACCTATTCTTCATAGCGTTTGGCAAAGATTTTCATCCGTGAGATTGCGTGGTTGCATAGGGTTCCAATTTCTGTTGTCTCAGGCAGGGGTACTCAGTTTTCTTCCCAGTTCTGGAAGGATTTTCATCGGGAGTTGGGCACTCAAATACAGATGAGCACGGCTTTTCATCCTCAGACGGACGGGCAGTCCGAGCGTAATATTCAGATATTGAAGGACATTGCGTGCTTGTGTAATTGATTTCAGAGGTTCTTGGGCTGAGTTCATGCCGCTTGCGGAGTTTGCTTATAACAATAGTTATCGGTCCAACATTTAGATGGCGCCGTATGAGGCTTTAAATGGGAGACGGTGTAGGTCTCTAGTCTGTTGGTTTGAGCCCGACGAGACTAGACCATTAGAGAAAGTGAAAGTTATCCAGGAGACACTTCGTACGGCTCAGTCGCGGGAGAAGCGTTATGCGGACTGGAAGGTTCGGGATGTATCTTATATGGTGGGCGAGAAGTTTTTGCTAAAGGTTTTTCCCATGAAAGGCGTGATGAGGTTTGGAAAGAAAAGGAAGCTGAGTCTGCGGTTCATCGGACGTTTTGAGATACTCAGGAGGATTGGGGAGGTGGCCTATATGCTTTCTTTGCCACCCAGCTTGTCGGGAGTTCACCCGGTGTTCCATGTTTCTATGCTCAAGAAGTATGTTGGGGACCCGTCTCATGTATTAGACTTCAGCACGATCCAGTTAGATGAGGATTTGACCTATGACGTGGAGTCAGTGGCTATATTGGGTCGAAGGGTCGAAAGTTGAGATCAAAAGACATAGCTTCGGTGAAGGTGAAGTGGAAAGGTCGGCCCGTGGAGGAGGACACTTGGGAGACCGATCAGGAGATGCGTAGCATATACCCTCGTTTGTTTGAGGCTCTAGGTATGTTTCTTGACCTGCTCAAGGACGAGCATTTATTTTAGTTGGGGAGGATGTAACGACCCGACCCATCGTCTTTTGTATTTCAGCCCCATTATCCCCATTCTATGTTTCCTCGTGTGTTGGTATATGTGTTTGGTGAGTTTGAAGTGTGTTCGGTTGAATCTGGTTAGAAATGAGATCGATGATCTCTTTAAGGAAAGCTTAAGTTGAAAAAATCAACTGGATGTTGACTTATAAGTTATAGGGCTCGAAATATATTTCCGACGATTCGGTTAAATTCGAATGGTAATTTATGACTTGGGAGCGAAATCGGAATTTAATTTGGAGGTCCGATGTAGAATTAGGCTTGAATTGGCTAAGTTCGAATTTGAAGAATTCCGGTTGTTAGGTGATATTTTGATCCGGGGGTTGGAATGGAATTCTGACACTTGCAATAGCCCCGTTAGGTGATTTTGGATATGTCTGCAAATTTTCAGGTCATTCAAATGTCGTTTGGTCAGGTTTTGATCGAAGGTCGTTTTTGGAAGTTATAGTTGAAACTTATGCTTGAATCCGTAGAATCTGGTGACTCTTGATGTTTAAGGTAGTGTTTTTATGGCCCAAGCAAGTTTGAATGAAGTATTAGTTCATGTTTGCGCTTTTGGTTGAGGTCTCGAGGGCCTCGGGGTTTTTCCGGAAGGTTGATCGGAGATTTTTGGGAGTTTGCTGCATGAAGCAGCAGATGGCTTCTGGTATTTTCGCTTTTGCGGAAGGGAAGCCGCTTAAGCGGTGACCGCAGAAGCGGCTGGCGAGCCGCGTAAGAGGAACCTGAGGGAAAGGCCGGACCGCGGAAACGGAAAGAAGACCGCATAGGCGGTTGCCGCGTAAGCGATTGTATGACCGCAAAAGCGGTCTATGGGATTTAAGTGGGACCGCGTAACTGGTCGCGTGGTAGCATAAGCGAAGGCCGCGGAAGTGGAAGTCGGGCTGGATTAAATGAACATTGAATTCATAAGTTTGAAAAAGGGAAGAACATTTGAAAACTTAGACTAAGGCGATTGTGGGCGATTTTGGAGAGACTTTTGAGGGGTTTCATAAGGTATGGACTCTTGGACATAGAATATGTCATTGTGGTGTTAAAACATGAATTAAACACAAAGAATTCAAGGTTTTTGAGGTTAAAAAAAATGGTGGATTGGGCTTGAAACCCAAGTGAGCTTAAAGTGTTTATTTGAGGGTAAAATGGACTCCGATTCTTGTAAATTTGATATGTAAGGACTCGTGGCGGGACGAGGACTCCAGGGATGTGAATTTTGTAATTTTTCGAGAAGTGGGTCCGGGGCTCGGGTTTTGCCAACTTCGTATATTCGGATGTTTTTCGAGTCCTTTCTATTGGGTTATAGTCCATTAGCATATTGTGACATTTTCCCTGTGGTTTTGATCAGATTCTGCACCCGAGGAGGAGGATTTGCGAGGACAGCGCAATGCGAGCTAAGATTTCGGCCAGTTTGAGGTGAGTAATGGTTATGAATGATATACTGAGGGTTTGAAACCCCGTATTTGCACTATGCGGTGCTATGTTGAGATGAGACACGCATCTGGTGATGAGCGTGGTGATGTATCTGCCGGGGACCAGGACTTGGTCCATCCTGATTAGCGTCTTACTGTACTTCTTGAATGAGACTAAGCTTGTGCTCTAATATTTTGGGCTAGTTTCCATGCTTGGAGCCTTGTGCCGATCTGTAGAACTCCTACGGATCATGTTGAGCTGTTTGATCTCACTTTACCTATTGGACACATACCATCTGTCCTGATTTTGACTATAATCATGAAATAAGCCGGACTTTGTAACTTGCACTCTAAATGAGCAATACCTGGGTTGAATACCCTGTCTTAGTTGAGTGGGCCAAGAGGCCAAGTCTATATTGACTGAGAGGGGTCAATGACCCTTAGTGAGGCTATTTGATATATATACATATATATCGGGTCGGGCTGCACGCTGCAGTATTATATTATATGGATCGGACTGCACGTCGCAGTAGTATATTATATGGATCGGATTGCACGCTGCATTAGTATATTATGTGGATTGGACATCACGCCGCAGTAGTATATTATATGAATCGGACTGCACGCCGCAGTATTTCAGCTCTTGGGCTGAAGGAGCCCCTTCGGAGTCCGCACACACCCCCAGTGTGCGTAGCATTTTATATATCTATTGGATCGGGCTGTGCGCCGCAACATTATATATATTATATTGGATCGGGATGTGCGCCATAGCAGTATATATATATATATATATATATATATATATATATATATATATATATATATATATATATATATATATATATATATATATATATATATATATATATATACCGGACTAGCTGTATCATCATCCGATACAGTGGATTTTTCTGCATTCATTGGGGAACGCACACCCTTCTCATCCATTTTTTCTTGAGATGGAAAACTCGTATCTTGTTGCAAAACAACTTGAGTCTGAGATTGCGTTAACGCCTGTACCTTTTGTTCTAAAACTTTTACATGCTTCATAAGTCTGATTTTTTCTTTCTCTAAGCTTCCATTCTTCAGGTTCAATCTTCTAAAAGCTTCGGTCATAAATGAGCAGTGGTCACAAAATATTATTTTTTCTGTGTCTTTTTGGATTTTATATTGGATCTTTTCTGGGTTTTGTCTAAGTGCTGGGGAAATATAGTAATTTGGTCCTAGTATTCCTCTTGCATAGTCTAGAGCTTCAGTAAAATCATTAAAACCATTAAAAAGTGGTTTTTGTATGTCTTTAATAGAGTCTAATACTTCTATCCATGTTTGAAAAATACCATTTGTCTTACCGTGTATGACTACATAGTATTTAAACTTCTTCTCTTGATTTTTGTCTGTAAAATATTGCCCCAAGGCATTAAGAGCTGCTATAACATATTTAGTGTCTTTCTTATTATATGATATCCATAAATTATCAATTAAGCATCTCTGGGTCTATCTATAACACATTCTGGTAAAACTCTAAATGAAATATTTGATGGTGGGAAAAATATTAAATTATGCTTTCCAAAATTTATTCTTTCTAAATTGTTTTGTTCTGTGATGGTCTGTGTCTTAAAATGAAGATTACCTAATACTGTCTGCGAATATCTGTCTGAGGGTGAGGCTTGAAGGCCTTTTCCCTTGTCTTCAGTCTTTGGAACTGTTGGTCTCATTCTTTACATATAAAATATTCTTATTAATTAACAATAATTTTTAGCCTACTCAAAGTGTCTGCTAAATTATTATCTTTTCCTTTAATATGTTCAAAGACTAAATTATATATTGATATTGTATCAATAAAATTCAACCATCTCCTTCTACTACTATTTTTTGAATTTATCTTTTGGTGGAATTTTACAATAGCTTCACAATCAGTTCTAATTGTTACTTCTTGTTTGTTTAATATGTATAATTTAAAACTATTTAATCCGTATATTACAGCTAGGATTTTTGCGTCTATACTACTCATATTTCCTTTCTCTTTATATTTTCCACTTTGGTATGCACATATTTTTTCTGTATTCTTATCACTATATTTATTTGGTTTTGTTTTTAAAACTGCTCCCCATCCTTCAAAACTTCCATCTGTTTCTATAATTAAATAGTCAGTTTCTAATGGCATAGTTAGATCAGGAATATTTTTTATTTTTTCTTTAATCTTTTGTACTAATTTAATATCTTCTGTATTAAAATGTTTTTGCCCCGTAGATCCTGTCTTAGCATATAAAGGTCCTGCTATTTTTCCTAGGTCTTTTATAAAATTTCTTGCATAATTTACTATTCCTAGAAACTTTTGTAGTTCTTTAATATTGTCTAGTTTATCTGGCATTTCTAGAGCTTTTTTAGCTATATGCGGTTGTAGCTTAATCCTTCCATCTCCTATAACTACTCCTAAAAAGTTTATATAACTTTTACATAATTTCATTTTTTTTACTAATAATTATTCCATTATCTACAAATAATCTAAATACTGTTTGTAAATGTCCTAAATATTCTTTAATATCTTTACTAAATACCAATATATCATCTACATATACTAAGACAAACCTTTTATATTCTCCAAATATATTATCCATTTTTCTCTGGAAAATTGGTGGAGCTGTTTTTAATCCGAACGGCATGACTAACCATTCAAAATGCCCTTCTGGACAAGTAAATGTTGTCCACTCGATACTGTCTTCATGCATTTTTACTTGCCAATATCCTGATTTACAATCAAATTTACTAAATATCTTTTTACCTTGCATCCTATTTATTAATTCCGTTTTATCAGGTAGCTTATATCCATCTGTTTCAGTGTTATCATTAAGTCTTTTATAATTTATTACCATTCTCGCTTTTCCCCTTACTATTTCACTATGATTTCTAACCATAAAAGCTGTTGATCTATGTTTAGAAGTAGATCTCCTTATTACACCTAAGTCTATAAGTTCTTTAATTTGAATTTTAAAGTCGTTAAGGTCTTCATTTGTAGCTTCTATTGAAGCCGTTTTAACTATATATTCTGGGTTTATTATGTCTAATTTACACATTACTTTATTGTTTTCCCAGTGTTTTAAAGGTTTTTCTCCTATTATTTCTATCTCATCTAAAATTTTTATTATATTTTCTAGATCTTTTTCATTCTTTATTATTCCTATTCTTTGTAATCCTGTTTTAAAATAGTATAATTCTGTTTCAATGTCTATTAATGTATAATCTTTTACTGTTATATCTCTATCCTCATTTTCTTCTAATATTAGATTTTTTATTTCTTCTTTAGCCCTACAACATGTTTTATTATCTTTACTTTTTTTACAACATTCTTTCTCATTTTCTTGCAGATCTATCTGATTTTCATTTAATCTTGTCCTTATCCTAGTTGCGGCTTCTATTGTTTGTACTGGTGTTTGTGTAATATTTTTAAAGAATATTACCCCATCTCTACTAAGCAAACAACTACCATTATTATGTAATATAAAACTTAAACCTAACACAAAATCTACATTTATATTTAAATCTCTTGCCCAAATTTTATCTACCTTATAACTAGGTTTATAAAAATCTAAATATGTATTTACAAAACTAATCTGTGATTTATCTATATAATGTTTATAGATATTATGGGTTCCATCCATTTGCATGGCTGCTACTGGTTTGTCTAATATTTTTATTAAATTAGGTGGAACTATTTTCTTGTTTATTATACATCTCGTGCATCCTGAGTCTACTAGAGCGAATGTTTCTATTTCATAGTCTTCTATTTTAGTTCTTGCTAGAATTTTTATCGTAGATAAATTTTTATCTTCGTTACATATTAAGGCATCATAATTTTCTATTCTCATCAGTTCTCTTTCTTCTTCATTTTAGAAAACCTTCTGAAAAGCCTCAACCAACTTTCCAAAAAATCCCCGGCTAGAACCAACTGATTCCATTAATTCTTTTAGGCTAATTACCGAATCTGTTTCTGTATCATAACTATCTTGTATTTCTTCAAAAATTTGATCAAATTTATCCGATTTTTCTTGTAACCTATTTTCTTTTCTATATCCTAAATTATCTGTTTTTAATTCGCATTTTTTAAAATGTTCTTCTACATCTCCTAAGGTTAATTTTCCTAGTTTAGATCCTTTACATTGGAAAGTCTTATTCTTGTTTTCTCTAACTAATTTTCTTGCTTCTTCTATTGCTATGTCTACTTCAAATTCTTCATGTATTATTTCAACATCCATACATTCAGTTTCTTCAACTTTATTTTCATCTTCATCATCTATATCTTTATGAGTAGAATAATTATAATCAGTAAATCTAATTGACGTTTCTCCTTTAGAATTTGTATACATCAAGTGAGATTCTAGTTTAAATATTTTTGGTTTGAAAAAATCTTCTAAGTTCCATTCTAATCCCGCATATTCTTCTGGGTCTATTTTAATAGGTTTTAATAATCTTATGCCTTTATTTCCCATTACTTCAACTACATCGTCTACCTTAATTTTAAATTTTGTATTGCTATCTGTTGCCATTTTTCCTATAAACCCTACACATGTTAATAGATTATTTCCATCATTCATTTCTTCATACCCTTTAGTCTGTATTCCTATTTTTATATTTTTTCCAAATTCTGCTAGATTTATCATAAAATCTGGGCTAATATAAAATATTCCTCCGTTATTTGTCATATCTACTTCTGTTAAACCTATTATAGATTTTTTCTGACCTGACCATCTATCATCATATACTACTATCAATACTTTAGTTCCTAAATTCTTTCTTGTTAATCCTTTTAATCCAATTACTATCAATCCCATATGCATTAAATTTCTTTTATAATTTTTTATTTGTTTTATTGATTCTGGATTGATTAGGTTTAATGTCTCTACTTTACTTCCTATAGCTGACAATTGTTCTTCTCTATAATGTCTATATAGTTGGGAATTGGTGGAAAAATATCCTGTATTATATAGTATTTTTGGATCTAGTAATCTTAATTGATTTTGCTGGAAAATTTGTATATCCTTATCTATATCTATTATTTCCTCTAGTTTTTGATCCTCCTCGTGTCTTTTTCTTATTTACAGAATAACAAAACTATACATAATAAAAACATAAGCATAAAAGGAAATCATAACAAGACATAGGGGTAACATCTTAGAACATAACTTAGATAAACATAGTAACTTACATGTTTACAAGAGATGGGATTTCCCTTTCGGGAAACCCGAAAAGGTTTTGCTGGACTTCTGGATTAAAAATACAATCAACACCTAAGCATACAAACTTTATTTATTTACAAGCTTAGAGGAATAACTACTAGGATATTCATAAAGGGAATATTTTACAAAATGGTTTTGAAAGGTGTTTGGGATTTTTTGCAAAGTTAAATTCCCTCAAGATTTTCAAAATTTAATAGCAATGGGTGCAAATCCTTATAATTTTACAAATAAAATACATAGTTTGATTACAGGAGAAGATCCAAATAGTGGATTAGTAGTACTACAAAAGAATGCTTTAATAAAATTAGAACAGTTAAGTATAAGTAGTTGGTTCCATATAAAGAAGTTTTTAAATGATTACTTTATTATTGTACTATTAGTGGAAATGCTTTTGATCAAAAATTAGATAAAAAATTGTTCAATAAATTACCAGGAGTCTTAGGAAGAGAAATAGAAGAAAGATGGTATAAAAGAGAAGGAGTAATACAAAACCCAAATACAAAATGGTCTATAGGACACAAAGTACAGCATATTATGGAAATATTACAGGAAAAATGTACAACTTACAAATACAAAAACAGTTAAAACAGAACAATATGAGTTTCTGTAATTCAACAGTATATACAACCCAAAGTTATGACAAAAATGAATATAAAAGAAAGAAATATAAAAGATATAAACCCCAATACAATAAGGAATATAATAGAAAAAATTATTATCTTAGAAAGTCTTCAGCTAGAAAGCCCTAGTTAAATAGAAATAGGCATGTTAGAAAATATAAAACAGATAGAAATTATAAAAACAAATTAGAATGTTTTACTTGTGGTAGTGTAGAACATTTAGCCAACACTTGTCCAAAAAGAATCAATAGCAAAACAAGAAATTCACAGTTAATAGAAGATTTTCAAGAAACTCTAATAAATGTAGATGAATACATGTCAGGCAACGAAAGTATATATTCTATAGTAAGTGTAGGAGTAGACGAAACTCAAATAGAAACCTCAGAATCAGAAGAAGAGGAATTAATAAATGAAATAGGATTAGAAAAATTAGACCTGGTATCATGTAAGTTACTATGTTTATCTAAGTTATGTTCTAAGATATTACCCCTATGTCTTGTTATTATTTCCTTTTATGCTTATGTTTTTATTATGTATAGTTTTGTTATTCTGTAAATTATTAAACTACTCTTAGTATATGGTTATCTTTCCAATTTCTTAACAATTTTGATGGATTAACCTGTAAATTCCTAGGAAAAAGCTGGTTAAGTTAAACCAAGTGGTATGTGCACTTAACCACGGCCGGGGTGAGGTTAAAGAAAAAAGAGTTAAGAATAGATTCAAATCTATTAAGAATTGGAAAGAAGAGATGAACATAGTAAAAAAAAGAGAGAGTATAAAATGGGTATCTTAGACATAATTATGATTACACTGTAACATTATAAGTTTACAAATAAGAGAGGGAGAGTACTGAGTAGAATTTACAACCTAAAGTTTTAAAATAATTCTACTACGCTGTTAATGTCTGATAATCGTAATAACTATACATATCCAGAAAGCTTTGCAGAAAGTCTTAATTTAAATTTAGGAGAATTTATTTGGAATGTCGACACATGATTTTATTCGATTGTAGACCACGCTATACATTTTATATATATTACAGAAAATCATAGATTTTGTGTAGATTTATTTAATAAGCAGTTATATCTTATAATCAGAATATTAGATATACATTTATCTAGCCTTTCACACTATTATTATAGACAATAGTTTATTTCTTTCCTTTTAAAATGACTGATTATTACCGTTTGATTTGGGATCCTTTAATCAAAGGGAAGTCCATATATGGATTGGATTGTAATTGATGCCAGTCCCTTAATTAAGGGACTGATACCATGTTTGTTTACTCGTATTCAGTAGTATAAGTACCCTCCCCCATTATCTTTGCAAGACATCAACACATTGAATATCACTTGATACACACGGACATGAATACACTCAGTGTTCTGAACTCTCTCTTTCACACAAACATCTTTGTGCTCTTTGTTGTGACACAATTTTCTTTCACTTTTTCTGTTGAATGCTAATCGCTCAATTGGCTGCAAGACAAAATTGAGTAACCTTGGTCACTTTTACCTGTTGGCTTCTACAATGTTTTGGGTCTGCCTGCTGCTCACTTCTTTCATACTGCTGCTCACTTCTTGCACACTCTTGCTCTGCTCTCTGCTTCTCTCTGCACATTACTGCTCACTTGTTTTCTCACTACTGCTCTATGTTTGCATTATTTCCAACTGGTATGTATCTTGTTTAAGTAATAGCCTCAAAAACAACATGCTTCTATTGGTGCAGCACTTTCTTTTGTTCCTTGTGTGTTTCTACTTGTGGTTCTGCTGCTCCTATTGCAACTAGCATGCATTTGTGTTAACTAGTAAGCCTAATTAGTAAGCCTAGCATGTTCATTACCTCCTTGCCTACCCCAATGCATGTTTCCCCTTTGCTTCTGTATATTACTAGCATCATCTTGGCTACTCCATAGCCCAAAACCTTTTTGAGGATGATTTGGTGTATGGTGCTGTATAAACTAGACTCATATTTAAAACATGAACCCCCCTTTAATGTGTGTGTCTGATTGTCTTGTTTGTGAGCTGTTTGTTCCCTTTACCTTTACCTCTGTCTCTGTGACTGTTGCTTTTAAAACTAGCCCAAGGTAACTGTTTCAAACTCAGTTAAGTTTTTTCACCCTTCTACTGTTTTTCTCAAAATGTCCTTCATGTAAAACCTTTTCGACTCAACTCATTCACAATCACACTACTCTTAGAACTAGGTCCTGCCCCCTTGTGTAAGCATTGCTTTGGGTACCTTGAGTACCCACTTAACTTTGATGCACAAGGTTGGAAATTCCACACTTGCACTTACCAATGGTGATTTGTTTTGGGTGCATGGTATTGGCGGGGGGTCTCAAGAGACCCCTAGGGAACTTTGACGCACCCAAACTCTTGGTCAAGGCTGTGAAGCCGATAGAAGTGAGGTTGGAGGTATGGTCCTGGATGAAGTCTCCCTATTGAATAGCTTCTTGTTTTATTCTTCATTACTTTAATTTAATTGCTTAATTTGTAACGAACTATGGGTTTATATTGAAATTTGGGAGTGTATGCATGATTACTAAGGGTATGGATAGAGAGCATGCCTATAGGATTTCTTTTATATATTCATGCAATAGAAATCATGTATAATACATGCATTCTGCAAATAGAAATCACGCACCTAGGATCTTTGTTTTCAATCTGATATTTTTCCATAACCATAACGAGCTAATACTTTAAATTCAACCACTGCATTTAGAAATCCTATTTCTAGGACCATCCTGTGCATTTAGATATCCTGTTTTTAGGCAATCACGTGCATTAGATATCATGCGATTAGGAACTCACTTGCAACGTCTTGACCATCCTATTAATTATACAACCGTATAAACCGGTTTTCTAAAACTAAAGAACGATCTGCATGTATGTTATAACGCCTAGGCAAGCCTTAGGCTGGAAAAAAATGACTAAATGTATTAAGCCATTCGACCTCTTTAAGCTACCCAAACTAATCTGCCTCTCTGAAGTTTGTTTTTTTTACTACTAAATTCATGTCTTGCTCTTTCACCTACATGTTTTCAAATGATTTGTTTTTTTCAGTCCAAGACTAGACTATTATTTTCCTAAAATTTATAACGAACTCTGTAATTTTTAAGGGCCATACTCTCCTTATTTTTCTGTAATTCTAAAATAACTTTTACATATCTTCTATACGCTATTTTCAGCACAGAACTAAATTGGTGTTTCTAATAGCACGCTACTGCACACGTATAGGGTCGTAACTGTATTTGCAAGAATAAATATTATCCTTACTCCTAAACGATATGCATTTAACTAATCTACCTTCAATATTTTGCCAACTTATCCTACCTACTTTTGCCCAGATTCTCAGTTTTCTCTATTCAGATTTTTTTAAAACTCTCACCCTCTTTAGACCTTAAATGTGATTGAGGCGTGCTAATTTCATGTGTATTCATGGAGGGGTACGTGAGCCATTTAATGCCTTTAAGTGATCCCTTATATGAAGTCCCTATTTGCTTTTTTATGTCGCCTAGTATTTTGCCTTTAAACCTAAGGGTTCGGCTTGGTCCTCACCTTCTAGGAATAGTGGTCCTAAACACCCTCTAGGACTTATAGGATGGGACGGGTAATAGAACGCTTTAAACACTCGTGACCAATACACACATTTAAAATAACCTCTACGGGGCGAGAAGGGTAGAATATGGATATGATGACTGGTGCGCTAATATCTCGTGTAAGAATGATTGATGGGTATTGCACCGAAGTGATCCATATTACATTTAACCCTAGAACCCCTTGTCCCTTTTATTGATATTTTCTTAAATTAACATTTTCTTCCACCAAGCCTTTTTCTTTTCTTTCAAAATCACTTATGTCTTCTTACAAAATTCTCGACTTGTTTATGCTTTTTATGTGCAAATTTTATTTGTTTATTTTTATCCCTTTTAAATTCACAACTAAGAGTGGCCGGGAACCACACTAGTGGATCTTGAGGGATGCCAAACACCTTTCACTCGAGATAATCTCAAGCCCTTATCCGAACTCTAGTTTCCTTTCAAAAAATCCTTTTTTCCTTTCTTTAAGTGTCCTAATGCACTATAATCATTAGGTGACGACTCTTCGAACTCTTCAAACCCGCTACCTCAAAAGGGAAAAGAGTTGTTTTGTCCATAATGTCGTAAACCCGATGTCCCCACTCTTTGAGTTTGGGAAAAAAGGGGGCGTCGACAAAGACTATCACGAACAAGTCCAAGTACGGCCTGAACACTCAGTTCATCAACTCCATGAACGCTAGTGGGGCATTAGTCAACCCAAATGACATGACTAAAAAACTCAAAATGCCCAGACCGGGTGCAAAATGCTATCATAGGGACATCAAATGCCCAAATCCTCAACTGATGGTAGCCAGATCTCATATCTATCTTTGGAAACTCCCTCGCACCCTGAAGCTGGTCAAATAAATCATCGAACCTCGGCAGCGGATACTTGTTCTTTATCGTCACCTTGTTCAAATGCCGGTAATAATGCACATCCTCACCGACCCATCTTTTTTCTTAACAAATAACACTGGCGCACCCCAAGGCGACGCACTATGTCTAATGAAACCCCTACAAAGAAAATCCTAAAGCTGCTTCTTTAACTCTTTCAACACTGGCGGAGCCATGCGATACGGAGGAATGGAGATAGGCTGAGTGCACGGAGTCAGATCAATACCAAAATATATATCCTTGCCGGGCAGCATACCCGACAAGTCTAAGGGGAAAACCTCGGGGAACACCCGAACAATAGGAACAAAACCAATAGAAGTAACCTCTGCGCTGGAGTCGCGAATATACGCCAAATGAGATAAACACCCCTTCCTAACCATGCGTCGACCCCTCACATACAATATCATTGCGGGTCGAATAATCTAAAGTCCCTCTTCACTCTTAATGGAGCAAATCTAGCAAAGGCAAGGTCACGGTCTTGGTGTGACCATCCAAAATAGCATGATACGGGGACAATCAATCCATCCCCAATATGACGTAGAGTTCCACCATATCTCAGAGCAATAAGTCAACACAGGTCTCAAGACCCTCAATTACTACCATACATGAACGATGCACTAGGTTGATCACAATGGAATCGCCCACCGGTGTAGATACATAAATAGGAATACTCAAAGCATCCCTAAGCATGACTAAGCATGGTGCCAAATAGGAAGACACATACGAATACATAGACTCAGGGTAAAATAGCACTGCAGAATCTCTATCACAAATCAAAATAGCACCTATACTGTCTGCATCTGAAGGCTCAGCCTCTGGCCTGTCCGCTGGCTGGCCTCTACCTCTGGCGGCCTAAGATCCATCTCTATGAACTCTACCTCCACCTCTATGACCTCTGCCACCACCTCTGACTGGCTGAGCAGGCTGGGGAACCTCTGGTTCCCAAATCCGGGTACGAGAACTCTGATATTGAAAGCTTCTCGAAACTCTAGGGCAAAATCTGATAATATGCCTCAATTCACAACAAGCATGGCAAAACCTCATCTGTTGCGGCCGAGAACCCCTCAACCTCGGGAAAACCCTCCTGTTGTGACCATGCTCACCACACTCGTAACATCTACAGAAACGATGCGGCTGAGGAAACTGAAGCTGACCTTGTCGACCTGAATGAACACCTGAAGTACCATGAGTGAAATAGGGAGCTGACTGAAGGGGTATGGGAGGATGGCCTCTACTATAAGTACCTCTACCTCCATACGAGGTACCATTGAATATGCGTGCATGATGGGGCCTCTTATCCGATCTATGACCGCCTCCCACTGGCAATACCACCTCAACCCTACAACCCACATTGGCCGCCTCCTGAAAAGTGGTCTCACTCCTGGCCTGAGCCGTTGTACCCAGCTGACCTGGCATAGATGGTTGAATTACTCGAAGCAAAACCCACTCGACTGAAGCTCTCCACAAAGCCTACCAATCTGACCAAAGTGTCCTGAAGAACTGGGTGGCTATGAACCCTTCTAGGACCTGAGCTGGGCCCATCGAAGTTGTTGGGCTGGAACCTCCTCCTCAAACTCAACCTGGGGCTCCACCTCTGGGGCTGTTGCTCGGGGCTATGACTGCTGAGCAGTAGATGAAGAAGCGCTTGTTCTCGCTATCGATGAAACAATAGAGTAGAAATTCAATCGGTATTTGAGAAACGGAAACGCACGACAAGAAAGAAGAAAAGTGAAGTTTTTCCTGACTCACTAGCCTCTGCGGGATAAATACAGACGTCTCTGTACCGATCCCTTAGACTCTACCAAGTTTGTCCGTGAGTTATGGGACCTATGTAACCTAGTACTCTGATGCCAACTTGTCACAACCTGGATTTCCCACCATCGTGAGTCGTGATGGCACCTAATAATAAGAGCTAGGCATGCCAATTATCAAATACCTCCATAACGACCATCGACAATAATAAGAACAATAAAAATATTTAACAATTAAGTGGAAGTCTCAATTATAATTTGCTTAAAGAAATGCTGAAGCTTAGCAAATCATCTACCCAAGACTGGTGTCATATTACCCACGTGCATCTAGAGGATGCTAACTACAAGGTTCGAATGAAGCATAAAATTGTCTGCTACGGTACAATGATAACAAATTGGGTGAAATAGAAAGGACTCCGGGCCTGTGGATGTCAGCAAGGCTATCTCGAATGTTCCTGCACTGGAAGCTCTCTCATGAAATGCTACTACTACTTGAATGTTGTTCCAACGCCTGGATCATGCAAAATGATGCACAAAGTGTAGCATCAGCACAACCGAGTCCATGTGCTAGTAAGTGCCTTGCCTAAACCTGGCGAAGTAGTGATGAGGCTAGACAGGACCTATCACAAATAACCTGTGCACATACACACACACACACAATGTAAAACTGGGAGAGGATATGCTATCAGGAAGTAGCAAATAAGGAAATGAGATACCAGAAATAAACAGTCGAACTAGCCCAAATTTCCATGATATAGGTACATAGTGGACAGCGTGCCACACTATCCCATAGTATAGTATATAAGTGGACGGCGCGCCACACGATCCCAATTCATCACATATAGGTGGTCGGTGCGCCACACAATCCCAATTCATCACATATAAGTGGTCGGCGTGACACACGATCCCAATTCATCACATATAAGTGGACGGCGGGACACATGATCCCAATTCATCACATATAAGTGGACATCGTGCCACAAGATCCTATTTTATTATCAACACAGTACACAATATGTCACTGACATCTAAGGCCAATAACCATAACCAATAATAATTGTGGTAGGCATACCACTCGCTCCCATTTCATCCTATAATATGTGGTAGGTGTACCACTCACTCCCATTTCATCATATAATCTGTGGTAGGTGTACCACTCGCTCCCATCTCATCATTAACACCGTACATAATATGTCACTGACATCTAAGACCAATAACAATAATCAATACAAATCGTGGTAGGCGTACCACTCGCTCCCATTTCATAATATGTGAGTGGACGGTGTGTCACACGATCCCAATCATAATATCTCGTGGTCAGCGTGCCACACGATCCCTTATCCTTCAACACAAAACACAATTAATCCCAACAAGGGAGGAAAAATATTATAATAGACTATCCCGGCAAGGGAGATCCAGCTATAACCAAACTCATTCAACTCCTACCTAACACAATTAAATCCATACTTAGTCTCAACAATTACTGGCTCGGTATTGAGATTTTCAACCAATGCTTCATAAATAATGATAATTCAACAATTTAGGACTCACGGTCATACTCGACTCCGGTGTATAGATACTCGTCGCCATACCTATACACCATACTCAACATGTAGAAATTAGCAATTGATATCCTAATCCTATTCCCTCAAGCCAAAGTTATATCAGTCACTTACCTCGAAAGCTCCAAACTCAACTCACGCCTTTAGAATAGCTATACCCCTCGAATTCGCCACAAAACCACTCAAATCTAGTCACAAATTATCCAAATTTATCAACAAATGTTAGTTAAATTAATTTGAATGCTTCCCACCCAAAAATTTCCAAAATGCCCCCGGACCCACGTGATCAAAACCCGAGGTTCGAACCAAAATCCTATTACCCATTCCTCCACGAGTTTATATCTATGTTTTATTTTGAAATCAGACCTCAAATTGAGCTCCAAATCCCCAATTTAGTGAAAACCTAAGTTCTACCCTAAAATACCCATTTTCACCCATGAAAACCTTGATTTTAAGTTGGAAACCTGATAATTGATGTTAAAGATTGTAGAAATTGAGTTAAAGTTGGCGTACAAATGTTTTGGAAACGAGAGAGTTCATGAAAAATCGCCAATGGGTGTTTTGGTTTTGAAAATATGAATAAAATGAAGCTTTAAGATCGTCTATGTATGAAATATGCAGGTGCAGGTATGGGAAATGCGAACCTGGGTTTGCTATTTGGGAAAAGCGAAATCGAGTTTTGTATTTGCGAAATCTGAAGGCTCATGAGGTCTTTGCATTTGCGATGCCTTAGGTCACATTTGCGATGGCCACAGCTCCACATTTGCGAGTAAATCATCGCATTTGCGATCCAAGCCCAACTTCCTAGTCTTCGCATTTGCGGCCAAAAGCTCACACTTGTGAGTTCCCCCTTCGCATTTTCGAAAATCACAGAAGCCAAATATACCAGATTTTCCTAGGCTAAAAATACAACCCAACGCCTATCCAAAACTCTCTCGAACACTCGGGGTTCCAAACCAAACATACACACAACCTCAAAACATCATACGAACTTACTCGTGCGATCAAATCGCCAAAATAACATCAAAATCTATGAATCAAACCTCAAAACACAATAGTCTTTTTTCAACTTTCATAAACTTCAAGTTTCTCATTTTTAGTCCGAAACACATCAAACGACGTCCGTTTTCAACCAAACTTTACAGATAGCGCTTAACGCATATTTATAACTTATACCGTGCATCGGAACCAAAATACGAGCCCGATACCTATATATTTTCTAACTCATTTTCATTGCAAATTCCCATATCATTTTCAGAAAAATAATTTCTTTCAAAAATTCTTTACTCGGGCTCGGGACCTCGGATTTCGATTCCAGAAATACAGCCGAGTCCCATATTTTTCTACGGACCTCCCGGGATCATCACATCACGGTCCCGGGTCCGGGTCCATTTACTTAAAATGTTGAGCAAAGTCACTTTATCAATATTAATATCAAAATTCTTCAATTTTTTTACTGAATTCACATATTTTAACATAAAAACTTTCCGGCTTCGCGCCCGTATTGTGTACGCAAATCAAGGCAACTAATCGCAGGGTTTTCAAGACCTCAAAAGTACGGAAAAAATGAAGAATTACGGTAATGACCTTTGGGTCGTCACAAGATGCAAATTAAATGCTTATCCACTTGTATGAAGATTGCATAGTATGCAACATTTATCTTTTTAGAAGTTTTAGTTTCGTTTTATTTTACGCTAATTTAACTTAGTAAATTTTGTAACTGATCTTTGTGTTGCGAATAATCCCATTGATTTTTTTTATATCTTTACTTGAAGAAAAATAATCTTAAGTGACTCTTGAATTTCTCTCTCTGTCTCACGCGAGCTATGTTGTAAGCATGATAAAATTAAAACTGCATGGTAATCATGAGTAGTATTAGAATTTGATTATTTGTATCATTCAATGTGCTTAATTAAGTAGTGATATGATGTCAGCCAATAGCGAAAAATGTCAATGGTGTTCTTATGAGGATAAATCTACTAGTTTATAGGATATTTTGATAAAAGGAAAAAAATTGATCTCTAATAGATTCTACTTTCAAATTTAGTATTTTTCTGTAACCGCGCCATTTATTGACAAACACTCGACAAACTTTCTCTTAAGAAAGCAATATGCATTATACTAATACTTTTCTGGTAAAAGTTATATTCTCAAATCTTACGTTAATATTTAGGCGCGTCTATGGTAATATACACGTACATAAAAACTAGTTATAATTAAATATGCAAATCTTATTATATTTAAGTACTTCCTTAAAATATGAACATATAGTAGATATGTTTATTCTAACATGAAAGCTCCAAAATTTGAATTAGATCCAGATTACAAGGTAAAAGTATGTGGAATTTGTTATGCTAAAATCTCCTTAGAATATGTGACGCAAAATTTTTATTTAAAAAATCTCAAAATCTTTTGACATACTTCTATTGATATTATTAATTGTAAATTATTGAAAAAGTTTAATACTAACAATCATTTTCCTATTTAAGAAATCTTCTCCTTAGATTATGTGATAAGAACTTTTATTTAAGAAATCTCAAAATCTTTCAGCATACTTTTATTGATAATGTTATTTATAAAATTACATATTTTATTTAACCACGTCACATTATAGACTTTACTAGAAATTAGATATGATAAATTTGTTATTAAGTAGCTTTGAGATAAATTTTGACGGTGCCTTTTATGAAGATACTGTGCAAGGTGGCATTGGTGGAGTGGCAAGGAATCATAATGGAAATTGGATAATAGGGTTCCATACAACAGCGGAGAGTACACCTCCAATTCATTCGGAATTGATTGCTTTCAAGCAAGCTCTACAAATAATAATGCAAAGGAACCTAACGCCTTGTGAATTAGAAACGGATGCAATAGATGTAATCCGTTTACGGGATGAAGATTATCCCTCTTATAAAATTTTACTTGATGAATGCAGGTTCTTAATGGACAGGCTAGAGGAGAAGGGGGAGATCACAATGAAGTATAATTTCCGTGAGGGCAACAAAGTGGCACATCTATTGGCTAAGGAAACTCTACAACTTCGTCTCTCTAATAGTATTAGCTTTTTTGGAATACCCCTAAATTTTGTGGAACTAGCTTTCCTAAATGACAAGGAGGATAGTTATTGTAGTAAGACTAGTACTTTAACGGCATGTATTATGTTGGCTATGTTTGGGAACGATAATGTCATTTTAGGCACCAAACAATTATGTAACTATGCCACCCCATGGGACTTGTTCCCAAGGACTTGGTATGGAACTAACATTATTATTATTATTATTATAAGTATAAAATCACTTAACCTTCAACAAAAAAAAAATCTTTGATATATAAGCGATTCTATTTACAAGCGCTACATAATATGATAAGTTATGAATTAATGGATGCCTTATTAATACATAAAACGATAAATACAATAGCAACAATGATTATAAATAAATATTAATATTTTATTTCTTGGACCTATTATTACTATGAATTATTAATGAAATGATAAACTAAGACGCACGTATATATTAGCCAATAGGGGATAAAACCCAAACTAAAGGATGATATGTTTGAATGCACTTTGTCATTTTTCAACAATTAAACTATTTGTTATAAATAGAATTTTATTTATGGTGTTTATATTTAGAGAGATTTTAGAGTTTATTACTTGGTGGCTAAGTCACTCTCTTCCTATAAATAGAGGGTTCTATTCCATTGTAATTCATCCATGTCAATAAGAATTATATCTCTCTCTGCTTTTCTCTGCAATACTCTTCTTCTTTTATTATTTCATAACACGTTATCAGCACGAGGCTCTAACCAATTGACTAGAAGCTTTGGGATTGAGCATAATGATTGTCAATTGTTCTATGAACTTCCTTCATGATTAAATTCTGGATTTAAGGTAAGTTTTTACTTTTCTCTTTCAAATGTTTGACATTCTATAATTTGATTTTAAATACAAACAAAGACGATAAATTTTGATCGCAACTCTAATAGAGTTTGAAAGAAATTATAACCACCCAAAGTGGTAAAATATCTATGACTTGCCATGATCAATTCATGTATGATTGTGGGCGAAGAATTGAAAACTCGTCCCATTGAATTTGCTCCATTCTCATTCCCCTAAGAGAATGTGATAGCAGTATGTGATAAGTCTAAAAGAAGATAAAATTATTACCGTGAAGATATCAATGGATGTGGAAGTGGCAATAGACGAAATTATAATGGTCATCACTGTGATAATGAGAATAATAAGGATTCTCAAAATAATCCTTCACTCTGTGAAAGTAATAGTTGTCATCAATTTGACATGAGATTTTATAAAGCACATTTAGATGATTATGATCCATTCATTATGTGAATGTGACAATGCGAGCACGTGATTTTTGCCCTATATATGAATTATTCCCAAAAATTCGAACAAAATAATTTCTTTATTATCTTACAACTTCCGTTAATCTTGTGGCATTTTCTGGTAATTGTAGCACTTTATTTGTATATTTTAATTCATCTAAAAAAATGTAAAAAATATATTTGAATTTAGGATCTAATTTCATATCTTAGGATTAATTAGAGGTTAATTTATTTTAGAACAAAATATGAATAAAAAATAGTTCACTTTTATATTTTTAATTGTTTAATTGTAGATTCGTCCCGAAATAAATTTTAAAATAGTTTTAAAAATTAGTTTAATTTTGAAATATAGGACTTTATTTTAACTGTTGTAATTTTATAAAGTCAGAAAAAAATTACAAAATAAAAAAACAAAAAAAAGGAAACAAAAGAAAAAGGAAAAAGTTGCCTTGATAAGAGACCCACGAATTGGGCTCTTTGTTTAATTAATGCCAGCTTCCACCCAAATACAATCACCCAGTTCACGACAACCCATGACACAGTTCAGCTCAACAGTCCCCCAAACGATGCCGTTTTTGCGTCGATCAATCACGGCCCTTCATTCTCATTCATTCAACAGCTCACAATCAATCCCCTTTCTTAATTAAAACTATCCGAAAATCCCCTCTAACACTAAAAAAACACATCATCCTCGTACAACCCCTCCCTGTAACGCCGGCATAACGCCACCTTCACCCCTTCATCTCCCACCGTACGCTGACGGCCGGGAATCGTTGCCACCGGCAGCCCACCTCCAAATCCCTTGAAATTTACAGCCTAGAACCATCTTTCTCTCCTCTTTCTAACCCCCATATTATCTTTTCTCCAATCCCATCCCAGGCCCGCGAATCTTGAATCTAAATTTTCTGGCCAAGGCGCAAACTCGCCCAAACCGGCCCAAATTTACACCACACAATCACCTTCCCTTACTCATACTAAATCTCCACTTGGTTGTCATCAAACACCACTGGAACCCATTGAATCGTTAATTTAGGGTTTTTTAAAATGAGGGTGTCCAGGGTCGATTTGAGTTCCTAATAACCTCATACGGTTGTTCTCACCAAAACAAACGTATAATGTTATTTGGGAGCCCAATTCAAGTTCAAGTCAGTTCAACTCCCAGAAATCAGTTTGTTCTTTCATCTCGTTTGATTCTATATTTATTTTTATTATAATTTTGTTCTCCTATGTTTTGATTTCTAGTTTTTCACTTCGTCGCCTAATTTCTGATTCCAGTTCTTTTGATTCAGTGGTTAGTTTCTTGATTTTAAGTTATTGAGTGAATTAGTTTAATTTGATTTTCATTTCTTTCCAGTTTTCCTGTCTCTAATTTCGATTCTGTTGATTCATACCTTCATGTTTCTGACTTCGACATGTAATTGGGTGCCATTGATGTGATTTCTATTCTAGTTTCCATTTTTCCTTATTAGATAATGGTTAATGTGCTGTTGGGATTATAGGATACTAGTGTTCATTAAGGCTTGAGTTTCAATTTCCATTAATTAGTTTTAGTTAGTTTAGGTGATTGGTTATAGATGTTAGAAGTTTAATTAGTGTTGGTAATTTCAAGAGATTTTCAGGGGTAGTTTGGGCATGGAAAATGGCTGATTTTTATCAGGAATAGTAATTTCAAAACAAAGGCAAGGATAGTATAGGTATTTGTATGGGTAGAAGAACACCCTAGGGCCTTCTAGAATAGTACTTTAGTGTGTTTTAGTTAATTTAGGGCACTAGCTTGTGTAACAAGTTAATAAATGAAGGACTAAAACTGAAAATGAGAGGGACTAAAAGAGAAAACAGAAAATCTGATTGAGTCTTTCATGCGTGCCTATAAAAGGCAACTTACTTTCCTTCTCTAAGAAGTTGAGAAGCCCTAATATTCCCTAAAAAAAAGCTCTGCTCTGCTTTTCAGATCTAAACTTGTAATTTAAACATTCAAAATCCAAAAACAACAAAAAACAGGAAAAATCAAAAACAAATTACTGTTTCATTGCCTTCCTTAGGTGATTTTCAAATTCATAGCCATCTAGAGCAGTTTAGGGATTTATTCAAGTCGTGGTGGGACATTTCTAGTTGCTGAAAGTGTGCTGGATCATTTGATTTCAGTTTTGAGTTTATTTGAATGTGTTCGAGTTGTTGCTGGTTAGTTCTGGTGGTCTAAAGTGATTTGTAACTTTCCTAGTCCAATTTCTGATAAGTTCAGTGTGGTTTTGGTCGATTCTCTTTCTTCCTGGGCATTTTGACTTTGGTTTAGCCATAAGTTTGGCCCTATTTGTTGCTGGTGATCGTTGATCTGCTGTTACATTTGTTAATTGCTGCTGACCTCCTTATTCATCTGTTGTAAATTGATTCCCATGTACACATTTTCGAGCCTGCTTGAGTGACGACCCAAAGGGTTATCACCGTAATTCACCATTTTCCCATGCTTCTGAGGACTTGAAAACCTCATTTTAGTTGCCTCGATTTACGTGTGCAGGTGAGGCATAAAACAGGAAATTGTTTATGTTAAAATATGTGAATTATGTGGAAAATTTAAAGAATTTTTATATTAATATTGATATAGTTGACTTTGGTCAACGTTTTGGGTAAACGAACCCGGACCCGTGATGTGACGGTCCTGGGAGGTTCGTAGGATAATATCGGACTCGAAACCCGAGGTCCCAAGCCCGAGTATGAAATTTATTTAAAGAAATTATTTACTTGGAAATGATATGGAAAACTTGAAATGAAAATAAGTTAGAAAATATAGATATCGGGTTCGTATTTGGTTCCGGGTACATGTCTTAAATGAGTGTTAAGTGCTTTCTGTGAAGTTTGGTTAAAAACATATGTCGTATGACGTGTTTTTGACTATGAGTTCCAAGTTTGAAAGTTTATGAAACTTAGAAAAAAATAATGAGTTTTGAGGTTTGATTCTATGTTTATGATATTATTTTGGACATTTGATCGCGCGACTAAGTCCGTTGGATGTTTTTGAAGTTGTGTGCATAATAGGTTTGGAGCCTCGAGGGCTCGGGAGAGTTTTGGATAGGCATCGAATTGCATTTATCATTGTTGAAAAATCTGGTGCTTCAGTTCTGCAGGCTTCGCAAATGCGAAGCCAGTACTCGCAAATGCGAAATTCCCCCTGGACTGTTAACTTCGCAAATGCAAATAAAAACATCGCAAATGCGAAGAAAAACATCACAAATGTGATGCCCTCCCTTAATCCTAGTCTTCGTAACTGCGAAGACTTCATCGTAAGTGCGATCCCTCAACCTTAGGCACTGAGTTCGCAAATGCGAACACCCTCTTCGCAAATGCGAAGTCTACCTTTCTTGCATGAGTTTGCAAATGCGAGCAATTATCTTGCAATTCCCAAGTCTACTGGGTTCGCGATTGCGAACTTCACAATTGCGATACAGGCACCTGCACATTTCATACTTAGACGATTTTAAAGCTCATTTTTCATATTTTCAAAACCCAAATACCCATTGGAGATTTCTCACAAACTCCGTCCTTCCCAAATCATTTATAAGTCAGCTCTTACTCAATTTCTTCAATCTTTAACATATTTTATCATGTTTTCATCTTAAAATCAAGGTTTTCCATGGGTAAAAATGGAGATTTTGTGTAGAACTTAGGTTTTCGCTAAATTGGGGATTTGGACCTCTATTTGAAGTCCGATTTCAAAAAAGAACATAGCTATGAACTCGTGGGGGAATGAATAACCCGGTTTTTGTTCGAACCTCGGGTTTTGACAACGTGGGCCCGGGGGAATTTTGGGAATTTTTGGGTAAAACTTTAGGAAATTCATTCTTATGCATTCAAATTGATTTAACTAGAATTTGTTGATACATTTGAGTAATTTGTGACTATATTCGAGCGATTCTGTGGCGAATTCGAGGGATAAAGCTATTCTAGAGGCGTGAGTTAAGTTTGGAGCTTTCGAGGTAAGTGTTTGTTCTAACTTTGGCTTGAGGGATTAGGATTAGGATATTATTTGGTACTTGCTAATTATGGAGTATGGTGTATAGGTATGGTTATAGTTACCTATGCACCGGAGTTTAGCATGACCATGGGTCTTATATATGTGTTGGATTCGAACTTAATGATACAATTCTTGCTTGGTTGATAAGTATAATATGAAAAGTGAATAATTGAGGAAAGTTTGTGATTAGTTTGTCACCTGGAGCATTCGCTCAGACTAGAAATTGTTGTTCGAGGAGTAAATAGTTAAAAAGGAATTGTTGTGATTATTCCCTTGTCGGGATTTAAGTATTTATTATTTTCTCCCTTGCCGGGACGTTTGAGCTGTTAATCGTGTTCCCTCACCGGGACTCCTCTGTGTATTGTTGTTTCTCCCTCTTGCACTTGAGATGCGATTGTTTTTTGGCTGAGTTCATATTGTTAATTATCAGGATCGGGTTGCACGTCGCAACGGTATTGATTGTTGAAGATCGGGTTGCACGCCGCAACGGTATTAAATGTTGAGGATCGGGTTTCTCGTTGTAATAGATATATATTTTAGGATCGGGTAGCTCTCGCAACGGACATATTTGAGGATCGAGTTGCGCGCCGCAATGAAGTATGGTCTGAGTGTATTGTTTTCATATGTAGAGATTTCCTGTGTTTTCTTATCAGTTGTTATTGTTCTGTTCCATTTGTTTACCAATGAATTTCTATGTTTAGACTGGCGTACCCCACATCATGTTTCCCCTTACTTTAATTGTTTACATTGGTATATTTCCTGTTATTGCACATATATCTGTACAGGTTATTTGTGGTAGGTCATGTCAAGCCTCGTCACTACCTCGTCGCGGTTAGGCCAGGCACTTACCAGCACATGGGGTCGGTTGTGCTGATGCTATACTCTGTGCATTTCTTTTGCACAGATCAGGAAACAGATTTCGGACCGCAGTAGTACTAGATCGGGTGCAGACCTTCTGTCCAGGACTCTTGAGGTAGCCTCGCTAACGTCCGCAAGCCCGGAGTCTCTTCTATCATTATTCAGTTTGTTAGTTTTATATTGAAACAGACTGTTGAGATTTCTTTCAGAAGGTTGTATTTAGTAACTCTTAAAATTTCGTGAGTACTGTGATACCAGTCTTGGGTAGAGAATTTGTAAACTTCCACATTTCTTTCAGTAAAATTATAATTTAGTCTTCCGCTTTAATGTTAAATGTTTTAATATTGATAATAATGTTGATTGTTCACTAAAGAAGCATATGATAATTGGCTTGCCTAACTTTTATTAGAAGGCGCCATCACGACTCTCGATAGTGGAAAATCCGGGTCGTGACAACTTGGTATGAGATCACTAGGTTACATAGGTATCACAACTCGCGGACAAGCTCGGTATAGTCTGAGGGATCGGTCAGAGGCGTCTGTATTTATCCCCTGAGGCTACAGAGATAGGAATAACTTCGCTTTGTTCATTCTTGTCATGCGATTCTGTTTCTCAAATACTGATTGTCATTCTACTATGTTCTTTCCCAGATGACGAGAACGTGTGCTTCTTCTTCTATCGCGCAGCAGCCCCGAGCCCCAAGCAGCAACTCCTGCCAGGGGTAGAGAGTGAGGCCGTGTCAGAGGCCGAGGCCGGGGAAGAGCTCTGCCCCGAGCAGCACTCCCAGAGGTAGAGCCTCATGTTGAATACGATGGGGAGGTTCCATCACCGGCAGCTCCGGTGGGCCAGCTCAGGTCCCAGAGGGGTTCATAGCCACTCCAGTACTCCAGGATGCCTTGGTCCGACTGGTAGGCTTTATGGAGAGTGTATCTAGAGCAGGTTTTCTTCCCGCAGCACCAGCTACGTCTCAGGTTGGGGGAGGATTTCAGAATCTCACTACGCGTATTGGGAAGCAGGTAGCTCCTCAGGCTCAGGTTCCAGCAGTTCAGCCACATGTGGCAACCCAGCCGGGTATTCCAGCTCAGGCCGGCGATGGTGCGATGATGTCCGCGGATGCATTGTGGAGGATTGATAGGTTCACCAAGCTTTTCACCACCACTTTCAGTGGTGCTTTTACAGAGGACCCCTTGGACTTCTTATTCAGTTGCTATGAGGTTCTCATGACTATGGGTATTGTGGAGACCAATGGAGTCGACTTCATCACTTTTCGTCTTGCAGGATCCGCCAAGACTTGGTGGAGGGATTATTGATTATCTAGACTAGCAGGGTTGCCATTATTGAATTGGGATCAGTTTTCAGAGTTGTTCTTGGAGAAGTTTTTCCCAGTGACTAATAGAGATGCTTTATGCTAGCAGTTTGAGCGTCTTCATCAGGGTACAATGAAAGTCACACGGTATGAGACTCGGTTAATTGACTTAGCACGCCATGCTATTGTTATACTCCCCACTGACAGGGAGAGGGTGAGGAGATTCATTGATAGGTTGATCAAGCCGATCCTGCTTCAGATGGCCATGTGGCCGGTAGTGATATGTCTTTTCAAGAGGCGGCCAATGTTGCCCGCTGGATAGAGATAGAACTTGCATGATGAGCTGGTCAGGGGTCAGACAAGAGGCCTCGTCATTCTGGTAGGTTTATGGGTACCTCATCTGGAGGTAAGGATTCATATGGTAGAGGCCACCCTCAGAAACCCTTTGAGTCAGCACTTCAGGTTTCACACGGTACAACAGGCAGTGCGGTTCTCAGCAACACTATTTTGATCAGTAGCACATCAGTGCACTACCACTCTAGAGCCTTCGAGGAGGTCATTCAAGGCATCAGGGTCAGTCCCAGTATTCTCAATTGGCGCATTCAACTAGGTGTTATGTGTGTGGAGATCTCAGTCACATCAGGAGATATTGCCCGCAATTAAGAGGTGCGCGGTCGCAGCAGCAGGGTTCTCGTCCCATGATTCAGGCAGCACGTGATCCACAGGCCACCCAGCCAACTAGAGGAGGGGGTAGAGGCCATAGAGGTGGAGGTAGGGAGCATAGAGGTGGAGCTCAAATCGATAGAGGAAGGGGTCATCCAGTAACAGATCATCCCAGAGACGCAATTCGGGGAGGTGGGGGCCAGCGCCATTGTTATGCTTTGCAGGCCAGGCCAGAGGTCGAGTCATGAGATGCTGTGATCATAGGTACTATACTATTCTGTGATAGAGGTGCTTCACTGTTATCTGATCCAAGATCTACGTATCCCTATATGTCGTCCTATTTTTCACCCTATTTGGTTATGCCTAGTGAGGCTTTAGGTATTCCTGTATACGTGTCTAAACCGGTTGGTGATTCTATAGAGTCGACCGAGTGCATCATTCATGTCTGGTAGTATTTGAGGGTCTTGAGAACCGTGTCGACTTATTGCTCTTAGATACGACGTTATATTGGAGATGGATTGGTTTTCCCCGTATCATGCTATTTTTGATTCTCATGCCAAGACAGTGACCTTGGATTTGCTAGACTTGCCCCGAGTTGAGTGGAGAAGGACCCCAAGTCAGTCTTCCCGTAGTGTTATTTCATATGTCAAGGCTCGACGCATGGTCGAAAAGGGGTGTCTAGCATATCTGGCGTATTTTCGTGACTCCAGGGCAGAGGTCCCATCTATAGACTCTGTTCCTATTGATCGGGAGTTCCTTGAGGTTTTCCCTTCAGACCTTCCAAGTATGCCGCCCGACATGAATATTGATTTCTGTATTGATCTGGCTCCGGGCACTTAGCCTATTTCCATTTTGCTGTATCGCATGGCTCCGCCAGAGTTGAAGGAGCTAAAGGAGCAGCTTCAGGACTTGCTTGACAAGAGTTTCATAAGACCTAGTGTATCGCCGTGAGGTGCACGGATGTTATTTGTGAAGAAAAAGGATAGGTCGATAAGGATGTGTACTAATTACCGGCAGTTGAACAAGGTGACGATAAAGAACAAGTATCCACTGCAGAGGATTGACGATTTATTCTACCAGCTCCAGAGTGCTAGAGTGTTCTCAAAGATAGATTTGAGGTATGGTTATCATCAGCTCAGTATTAGGGCATCTTGTGTCCCTAAGACAACATTTCGCACTCGGTATGGGCATTATGAGTTTTTGGTCATGTCATTTGGGTTGACCAATGCTCCGGCAGCATTTATGGAGTTGATGAACCGAGTGTCGGGCCCTATTTGGATTTGTTTATGATTGTATTCATTGACGACATTCTGATATACTCCCGCAGTCAGGAGGATCATGAGCATCACCTCAGAGTGGTTTTTCAGACTCTAAAGAATAGCTAGTTGTATGCCAAGTTCTTGAAGTGCGAGTTTTGGTTGAGTTCAGTTGCATTCCTGGGTTATGTCGTATTAGCATTGGGTATTCAGGTGGACCCGAAGAAGATAGAGGCAATCAAGAACTGGCCTCGACCAGCATCAGCTACAGAGATCCAGAGTTTCTTGGGGTTAGCCAGTTACTACCAACATTTCATGGAGGGGTTTTCATCCATTGCCGCCCCGATGACTAGATTGACCGAGAAGGGTGCCAGTTCAGGTGGTCAGATGAGTGCGAGGTGAGCTTCTAGAAGACCAAGACAGCTCTGAATATGGCACCGGTATTGGTTTTGCCCACGCGATTAGGGCCTTATACTGTTTATTGTGATGCTTCTTGTATCGGGCTTGGCGCAGTGTTGATGCAGAATGGTAGGGTCATAGCATATGCTTCGAGACAGTTGAAGATACACGAGAAGAATTATCCAGTTCATGACCTAGAGTTGGCAGCCATTATTCATGCCTTAAATATCTGGAGGCATTATTTATATGGTGTGACGTGTGAGGTGTACACGGATCACAAGAGCCTTCGGTACATGTTCAAACAGAAGGAATTGAATTTGAGGCAGCGAAGGTGGTTGGAGTTGTTGAAAGACTATGATGTTTCTATCTTATACCATCCGAGGAAGGCCAATGTGGTGGCCGATGCATTAAGTAGAAAGTCCACCAGCATGGGAAGTCTTGCATATATCCTGATCGACCAGAGACCGGTTGCTTTGGATTTCAGGCCTTGGCCAATCGATTTGTCAGTTTGGCTATTTATGAGTGTAGTAGGGTGTTAGCTTGCACGGCTGCTCGTTCGTCGTTGATGGAGCATATCCGGGAGCGATAGTTTGATGATCCCCATTTGTGTGTCCTAAGAGACACGGTGCAGCGGGGAGGTGCCAAGAAAATGACCTTGGGAGATGATGGTGTATTAAGGTTGCATGGGCGAGTTTTTGTGCCCAATGTTGATGGTATTTGGGAGTTGATCTTAGCGGAGGCCCATAGTTCTCGCTATTCCGTTCATCCGGGCGCCGCGGAGATATATCAGGATTTGAGGTAGCACTATTGGTAGCGTAGAATAAAGAAAGACATTGTTGCGTATGTGGCTCGTTGTCTGAACTGTCAGAAGGTTAAGTACGAGCATCAGAAGTCCGGCGGTTAATTTCAGAAGATTGAGCTTCCCGACTAGAACTGGGAGAGAATTACCATGGATTTCGTCACCGACCTTCTAATGACTCGGAAGAAGTTTGATGCTATATGATTTATTGCGGATAGGCTGACCAAGTCAGTACATTTTATTCCAGTTGCCACCACCTATTCGTCCAAGAGATATCCTGGGATTTATATCAGGGAGATCGTTCGCCTTCATGGGATGCCTATATCTATCATTTCGGACTGGGGCCCATAGTTTACCTCGCATTTCTAGATAGCGTAGCAACAGGATTTCGGCACTCAGGTACAGTTGAATACAACATTTCATCCCCAGACGGACGGTCAGTCCGAGAGGACTATCCATATTCTGGAGGATATGCTCCGAGCTTGTGTTATTGATTTTGGAGGCTCTTGGGACCAGTTCTTGCCTTTAGTGGAGTTTTCCTACAACAACAGCTACCAGTCTAGCATTCAGATGGCTCCAAATGAGGCATTGTATGGTAGGAGGTGTCGGTCCCCAGTAGGATGGTTTGAGCCGGGAGAGGCGCGGTTATTGGGTACAGATCTAGTTCAGGAGGCCTTGGATAAGGTCAATATCATTCAGGATAGACTTTGGTTGGCTTAGTCTAGGCAGATTGCAAGGTCAGGGATGTTGCTTTCATGGTTGGTGATTGCTCCAGGTATCGCCTATGAAGGGCGTGATGAGATTCGGGAAGAAGGGCAAGCTTAGACCTAGGTTTATTGGCCAATTTAAGATTCTTGATCGTGTGGGAGAGGCGGCTTATAGACTTGCCTTGCCGCCTAGCTTGTCCACCGTGCATCCAGTTTTTCAAGTATCTATGCTTCGGAGGTAGCACGGTGATCCCACCCACGTGTTAGGTTTCAGCACTGTCTAATTGGACAAGGATCTGTCATATGAGGAGGAGGCGGTGGCCATTTTAGATTGGCAGGTTTGGCGGTTGAGGTCGAAGACTTTTGCTTTAGTGCGTGTTCAGTGAAGAGGTCAGCCTCCTGAGGCATCAACATGGGAGCCCGAGTCTAACATGCGGAGCCGTTATCCCCATCTATTCCCCGACTCAGGTACTTCTTTCTTTTGTCTGTTCGAGGATGAAATGTTGTTTAGAGGTGGAGGATGTGACGACCCAAAGGGTTATTACCGTAATTCTCCCTTTTCTCGTGCTTCTGAGGCCTTGAAAACCTTGATTTTAGTTGCCTTGATTTGCGTGCATAGTCTGGGCATGAATCTGGAAAATGTTTATGTTAAATATGTGAATTTTGTATAAAGTTTGAAAAATTTTGATATTAATATTGATATAGTTTACTTTTGTCAAAATTTTGGGTAAAAGGACCCGAACCCGTGATGTGACGGTCCCTGAAGGTCCGTAGAAAAATATGGGACTCGGACGTAATCTCGAAATCGAAAACTGAGGTCCCAAGCCCAGCATGGATTTTTTTGAAAGAAATTATTACCTGAAAATGATATGAAAAAATTGAAATGAAAATGAGTTAGAAAATATAGGTATCGGGCTCATATTTTGGTTCTGATGCCCGGTACATGTCTTAAATGAGCGTTAAGCGCTTTCTGTGAAGTTTGGTTGAAAACAGACGTCGTATGACGTGTTTCGGTCTATGAGTTCCAAGTTTGAAAGTTTATGAAACTTAGAAGAAATATCTTGAGTTTGAGGTTTGATTCTATTTTATGATGTTATTTTGGTGATTTGTTCATGCGAATAAGTCCGTAGGATGTCTTTGAAGTTGTGTGCATAATTGGTTTGGAGTCCCGAGGGCTCAGGTAAGTTTTGGATAGGCATCGGATTGTATTTATCATTGTTGACAAACCTGGTGTGCTTCAGTTCTGCAGGCTTCACAAATGCGAACCCAATACTCGCAAATGCGAAATACCCCCGGGCTGTTAACTTCGCAAATGCAAAGAAAAACGTTGCCAATGGGATGCCCTCCCTTAAGCCCAGTCTTCGCAAATGCGAAGACTTCATCGCAAATGTGATCACCCAACCTTAGGCCTTGAGTTCACAAATGCGAACACCCTCTTCGCAAATGCAAAGTTTGCCTTTCCTGCCTGAGTTTTCAAATGCGAGCAATTATCTCCCAATTTCCAAGTCTGCTGGGTTCGCAATTTCGACCTAGTTTCGCAATTACGATATCTGCACCTGCATACTTCATATTTAGATGATTTTAAAGCTCATTTTTCAAATTTTCAAAACCCAACATCCATTGGCGATTTTTCACGAACACCTTCCTACCCAAATCGTTAACTTTTACTCAAAGTCTTCAATCTGTAACATCTTTTATCATGTTTTCATCTTTAAATCAAGGTTTTTCATGGGTAAAAATGGGGATTTTGGGTAGAACTTAGGTTTTCGCTAAATTGGGGATTGGGGCCTCAATTTGAGGTCCTATTTCAAAACAAAACATAGCTGTCACACCTCTTTTTCTGGCACTCACAAAGGTAAAGGAGTTTTTCCAGTTAGAGGACAATCGGAACAGGATTTAGCTATCAATTATTCAGTCGCCACTTGGAAGATTAATGGTGTCCCAAGTCACCGGTTTCAATCCCGAATCGAGGAAAAGAATGACTCTGTTTAACAGTCCGCGAACCATAAATCCGGATAAGGAATTCTGTTAACCCGGGATAAGGTGTTAGGCATTCCCAAGTTTCGTGGTTCTGGCACGGTCGCTCAACTGTCATAGCCGGCTTATTTATCTGATTTTTAAAACTATTATGCGCCTATATGCAAATTTTAACTCTTTTACCGCTTTTATTATTATTATTATTATTATTATTATTATTATTATTATTATTATTATTATTATTATTATTATTATTATTATTATTATTATCATTTTAATAAAGAATTGCAACGTTGTGAAAACGTATCTCGAACCACGTCACAATCAATATATCAGTGGCCATCGACACATTTCGACTCCATTGAAATTTGGATTTTGGTCACATCAATGCACACCCGTGTTTAAGAAAGTAAATTATTAAAGGCGCGCCTAGGGCGACTAGCGTATCATTATTTGGGGGCAAGGCCGTGAAATTTGCTAAACTACCCTTCCCGAAATCTAAGTAACTTTATAATCACGTATAGAGGGCCTCGCAGCCTATGCATTTTATTTGGAGAGGCTCATCTCATTCCTTATTTGTAAAAGAATTGAAACGTCATGGAAATGCATCTCAAACCACGTCACAATCAATGTACCCGTGATTTGTCGACACATTTCGACTCCGTTGAGATTTGAATTTGGGTCACATAAATGTTCATCCGAGTTTAAGAAGGTAAGGTTACTTAAAGTGCACGCCCAAAGAAACTAATGCGTTATTATTTTGGGGAAAACCCGCGAAATTCACTAAGCAGCCGATCCCAAAGTCTATCCAATTATTATATCCATTTATTGAAGGCCCCGAGATTTGTGATTTATTTGGCGAGGCACGCCTCATTTTATTTTAAAGGATCATCCTATTGTGACTATGTTTTTCTATTTTTTGTTCGTCTTTAAAATGAACCTAATTTAATTACATGTTTCAAACTTGTTATAGTCGGGTTCCGAACCCGATTTGCTAAATCAAAAAGTAAACGCAATAAAGGCAGTCTGTTTGCCAACATGGGCCCAAGTCCAGCGCATATAGTATTAAATGGGACTTGGGACATCTTATTCTAATATTGGGCCTAATTAATCTATTCTATACATGTTCACAGTTTGCAAAGCTGAAAGGTGAAAATGATGCTATTTCATTAAACGGATTGTGCATGTTTTAACGAGGCAGTCTGTTGGAATGAAAGAACTTAGAAATGTAGTTTTAATCCTAAAACCATTTGCATGCTCGAATAATGTTTCCCTGATAATTATAGGTCAACTGGAATGATTCCATTTTTGTGATACATTTGAATATACTACTAACAAACAAACTGGAGCAAACAGGGTGTTCTTATTAACGGCATCATCCTTCTTTTAACTAAGACCATACATGGGAAGTTCAGAACTAACTACTATAAAAGGACTGTCCAGTTATACATTCCACATGGTAGAAATCTTCACAACAGTAGCATATAAGATGAACTTCATACAATTACTTGAAAAGAAAGGGAGAAACTAAATTAAAATTTCAACTTCCATTTTTATATGCATTCATGCTTCCATATTTTCAGCTTACAATGTGTACCAGTTGTGTACCTGATATTGGAAAGCAAAGAAGGAGAGGGAGATCAATATAATGGCAGCAACAAACACATCAACACTCAACAACAAACAACAAAACCCAGTAATGACCAGCAATAGAAAACCCTAGTGACAGACTTAAACCAACTGGAAATCTAGCAAAACCAATAAGACAGTACAAGTTATCCAATAGCAGACTTGAAAACCAAGCAGAAACCCAGGAGTATCAAACAATCAACAGTTCAAAGAAGCAGGTGCAGTAGTGTATTCAACAATAAAAGAAGAGACCTCTCTTTTCCAGTTTTTAACTCTCAAAACCACTGAACTTTAGTGTCTAAATTTAGCTTAGTATCACTCAATATTTATGGACTTTGTATGTTAAAATTCCAACCTAAAGGATTCACTGATTACTTAGCTTCTTTGGGTAAAAGCCAGCCTAAACTCTAAATTTATATCTCTGAACTCTTTGTTCGAAAATCCAGCCTTTAATCACTCAATATACTGACTATTAAATGTTTACCGCCAGCTTGTCTTTCACTCTTAAATTCTGGAGTTTGTTTTTTTCTATTCCCATTCCCCGTCCCCTCTTATTCCCAAATGACCCCTATTTTATACCGAACGCAGACCCCTTTAGCCATTTTTTCTTTTACAGTTGTAAAAGAAATATTTTATTATTACCCCTTACTCCTTTTTACTTTCCCGCTTTAATATTCTTCTACTATGTGAACCCTTTTAACTTTTTATCATTAAACCACAGTTTCTAATTTCCAATTAGCAAAAGGTATTAGGCCCACCCCTTATCAATTAGTTCAAATTAAAGCATATCAGGGCCCTAATGGACAGACTACCTAGTCAAATCATTTTTCAGCTTTTTCATTCCCAAATTACCCTTGAAACCCCCTCACTGTTACTGCCCCCAACCCAATCTATTCTTTCGGCTTAATCATCTAAAACTAATTTGATCAACAACTATAACCAATTCACAACCTAAGTTCAAACTTGTTCTTAATCGCAAAATCAGAACAGGAAGAAGGAAGGCTACTGGCATGTCACGACCCGGATTTTCCCACCATCGGGAGTCGTGATGACGCCTACTGTCAAAGCTAGGCAAGTCAACCTTTATAATCATTTTCACAAAACTTAAATGTAGAACAAGTTAAATACTAAAATAATTAATTAAAATATACGGAAGTCTTTTAAAGAACAATAGAGAAAACAAAATACGGAAACTAACAACATGTCTCTACCGAGTATCTGGTTTCACTACTCACGGACGACCAAGAGTACTAAAGCAATAGTCTGAAACAAATACATCATATGTAGGTTTTGATACAATAAAACAAACTAGAAGAGATAGAAGAGACTTGGGGCCCGCGAACGCCAGCGAACTACCTCAAAATCTCTAGACTGAAGGATCACCCACTAACTACTGCTGCGGTCCGTAGGCTGTGTCCTGATCTGTGCCCAAAAGGGCACAAAAGCATAGTATCAGCACAAGCAACCTCATGTGCTGGTAAGTGCTTGACCTAACCCCGGCGAATTAGTAACGAGGCTAGACAGGACTATCATATAAACCCGTACATTTCAACATATATGGGCAATAGGATGGGACACATGCATTTAAACAAATAAAAGAGAGGGGAGCATGATGTGGGGTATAACATTTCAATTATCTAATCAACAACAACAAAAATATGGAAACAGTATAATAAACATCAATAAAAAGGAAAGTAGTAAATCAAATGTTGCACGGCACCACCCATCGTGCTTTTACTCTTGTCCTCACCAAGATAATCAATTAAAGTGTACAGCATCACCCATAGTGCTTATCACTCTTCCTCACCCAATCAATAGCATAAAGTGGTTACACGGCATCACCAATCATGCTTTATCGCTCATCTTCACCCAAACAATAGCATAAAGTGGTTACACGGCATCACCCATCGAGCGTTATCACTCATCCTCACCCAAACAATATTCACAAATAATAGGGGCGAAGGAATAAACAAAAGTGCAATAGTAATAACCCCAACAAAGGGGAATACAGTTCAACAATGAGTCCCGGCAAGGGAGAAAAGTACCAAAGTTTTCTTCTTTAATTCATTTGCTTCTCAACTATCACTTTATAGTTCATTTAACAAGTAATTATCACAATTATCCACTTCTTTTGAAATTCTAATAGCAAATACAACTCACGGTCATGCTAGACTCTGGCGCATATGTAACCGTCACCATACCTATACACCGACTCCACATAGCACATAACAAATATTATCATAATCCTATTCCCTCAAGCCAAAATTAGATCAAACACTTACCTTGAATCCGAAAATAGCAACTCAAAGCTCAGAAATCGCCTTTCCTCTAGAATTCGACCCCGAACCAATAATATCTAACATAAATTGATTCAATATTGTCAATAATAGCACAAGGATACAATTTCCTAGCTTAGAAATTCATTTCTAATTTTTCTTCAAAAATACCAAAATCCGACACCGGGCCCACATGGTCCAAACTCAAGGCTCGGACCAAATTCCAATTACCCATAACCCCACGAGTCCAAATATATGATTTGTTTTAAGATTCAACCCCAAATTGAGGTTGAATCGCCCAATTTTCTAAAAACCCTAGCTATGCGCAAACATCCCTAAATTCTACTATGATTATATGATTTAGGGCTAGAAAATTGATGATTGGATGAAGAAACAATGGAAGAACAAAGTTAGAATCACTTACCCAAAGAGTTATGGTGAAGTAGGAGCTTGAAATTAGTCAATGTAGAGTGTAGGAGGAGAGTTCGTGTGAGACAAGTGTGGAATTCGCGAAGCGAACTGTTCTGTTTTTAATTAAACACACTGAAGCAAATTGGTCTATGCGATCGCGACATAGGGGATGCGTTCACATTGAAGGGAAAACTTGGGTCATCGCGATCGCATGATCAGGGATCCTGGAACATGGCTTATGCGAACGCGGAAACAGACTCCCGAACGCGGTGAAGGGTGAGGTTAAGCTACGCGAACGCGTGGCATTGGATGCGAACGCGAAGGGTAAGAGGATTTGGGTTACGCGAACGCGACTGGATGCACGCAATCTCGAAGGGAAAATAGGTCTCCAACAGCTGTTGAAAAATCTGGTATTTTTCTAAGTTTTAAAACACCCCAAAATCACCCCCGAGCCCTTGGGGCTCCGAACCAAACACACACACTAACTCAATGTCATCCTACAAACTTGCTTGAGCGATCAAATCGCCAAAATAACAACAAAATCAAAGAATCAACCCCAAAACTCATGATTTTCATTTCTAAGTTCAAAACTTTCAAACTTTCCACTTTTAGTCTGAAACACGTCAAATGGCGTCCGTTTTAAACCAAACTTTACAGATAGCGTTTATATCCCAGATAAGACTTGTAGTGGCTGTTGGAACAAAAATACGAGCCCGATACTATTATTTATTATCAATTTCCATTTTTATTTTTCCTTAGGCATATTCATAAAACTATTTCACAGAAAAACTCTGTACTCGGGTCTGGGACCTCGGATTTCAAATTCTGGGAATACGCCCGGCTCCCAAATGTCCTTACGGACCCTCTGAGACCATCACATCACGGGTCCGGATCCGTTTTCCCAAAATATTGACCAAAGTCAACTATAGTAATATTAGTATCAAAATTCATATTTTTAACACATAATTCAAATATTTTCACATAAAAAATTTCCGGCTTCGGGCCCAGACTGCACACGCAAATCGAGGCAACCCAATAAGAGGTTTTCAAGGCCCCAGAAGTGCAAGGAAAGGAAGAATTACGGTGATGACCCCCTTTGGATTGTCACATCCTCCACCTCTAAAACAACTATTCGTCCTCGAACGGACGAAAGAAAGAAGTACCTGAGTTAGGGAATAGATGGGGATAACGGCTTCGCATATTAGACTAGGACTCCCGGGTCGATGCCTCAGGAGGCTGAGCTCTCCACTAAACACGCATTGAAGGAAAACTTTGCGACCTCAACTGCCGAACCTGCCGATCTGAAATAGCCACCGTCTCCTCTTCATATGACAAATCCTTGTCCAATTGGACAGTGCTGAAATCTAACACGTGGGTGGGATCACCGTGATACTTCTGAAACATGGATACATGGAAAACTATATGCACAGTTGACAAGATAGGCGCAATGCAAGTCAATAAGCCATATTCCCCATACGTCCAGAATCTCAAACGGGCCAATATACCTAGGGCTAAGCTTTCCCTTCTTCTCGAACCTCACCACGCCCTTCATAGGCGATACACTGAGCAATACTCGCTCACCATCCATGAAAGAAACATCCCTGGCCTTAAGATATGCAACACTCTTCTGCCTGGACTGAGCTGACCGAAGTCTGTCCTGAATGATCTTGACCTTATCCAGGTCCTCCTGCACCAAATCTGTACCCAATAATCGAGCCTCTCCCGGCTCAAACCATCCGACTGGGGACAGACACAGCCTGCCATAAAACACCTCATATGGAGCCATCTGAATACCGGACTGGTAGCTATTATTGTAGGTAAACTCCGCAAACGGCAAGAACTGGTCCCATCAGCCTCCAAAATCAATAACGCAGGCTCGAAACATATCCTCAAGAATCTGAATGATCCTCTCGGACTGACCGTCCGTCTGGGGGTGAAATGATGTACTCAACTGGACCTGGGTTCCCAACTCATGCTGCACCGCCATCCAAAAATGCGAGATAAACTGTGGGCCCCGATCCGAAATAATAGATATAGGCACCCCATGAAGGCGAACGATCTCCTTGATATAAATCTCAGCATACCTCTCGGATGAATAGGTGGTGGCAACTGGGATGAAATGCGCTGACTTAGTCATACTATCAACAATAACCCACATAGCATCAAACTTCTTCCAAGTCATCGGAATGCTAGTAACAAAATCCAAGGCGATTCTCTCCCACTTCCACTTGGGAAGTTCAATCCTCCGAAATAACCTACCGGGCCTATGATACTTGTACTTAACCTGCTGACAATTTAGACAACGAGCCACATATGCAACAATGTCTTTCTTCATTCTATGCCACCAAGAATGCTGTCTCAAATTCTGATTCATCTTCGCGGCGCCCGGGTGAATAGAATACCGAGAACTGTTTGCCTCCGCTAAGATTGACTCTCGAATACCATCAAAGTTGGGAACACAGACTCGCCCTTGAAACCTCAATATGCCATCATCTCCAAAATACATCTCTCTGGCACCTCCCCGCTGCACCGTGTCTCTCAAGACACACAAATGGGGATGATCAAACTACCGCTCCCGAATACGCTCCATCAATGACGAACGAGCGACTGTGCAAGCTAACACCCTACTGGGATCAGAGATATCCAACCTCACAAATCTATTGGCCAAGGCTTGAACATGGAAGGCAAGAGGTCTCTGACTGACTGGAATATATGCAAGACTACCCATGCTGGCGGACTTTCTACTCAATGCATCGGCCACCACACTGGTCTTCCCTGGGTGGCATAAAATAGAAACATCATAGTCCTTTAACAACTCCAACCACCTCCGTTGTCTCAAATTCAACTCTTTCTGCTTGAACAAGTACTGAAGGCTCTTGTGATCCGTGTACACCTCACACGTCACACCATACAATAATGCATGCAGGTCTTCAAGGCATGAACAATGGTTGCCACCTCTAAGTCATGAACTGGATAATTTTTCTCGTGGATATTCAACTGCCTCGAAGCATATGCTATGACCCTGCTACTCTACATAAAAACTTCGCCAATCCCAACCCGGAAAGCAACACAACAAACCATATAATGTCCTGATTCCGTGGGCAAAAATCAATCACGGTGCGGAAGACTATCTTAAGGACACAGAATACTCTAATCCTCAACTGGTGGTAACCAGATCCCAAACCTATCCTTGAGAAAACACCTTGGTGCTCTAAAGCTGATCGAAACCTATCCCCATCGAACAGTCCTTCCTTTTTGCAATAACGTTGGGTACGCCCCAAGGTGAAACTCTGGGCCTAACGAAACCCTTATCAAGAAAATCCTGAAACCCTTCCTTTAGCTCTCTCTCAAATCTGGCGAGGCCATGCGATGCGATGAAACGGAAATAGGCTGCGTGCCCGGCGCCAGATCAATGCGAAGATCGATATCTCTGTCAGGAGGCATGTCCGACAGGTCTGATGGAAAAACATTGGGGAAGTTCCTGAACAATAGGAATAGAACAAACGGAAGGAACCTCTGCACTGGAGTCGCAATCATATGCCATTTGAGTTAAGCACTCCTCTCTTAACCATGCGTCGATCCTTCACATACAATATCGCACTGCGGGTCGGAGGATCTAAAATCCCTCTTCATTCTAAATGGGGCAATCTTGGTAAAACCAAGGTCACATGGACAACTAATCCATCCTTAATATAGCGTCAAAGTCCACCATATCTAAGAGCAATAAGTTTGCACGGGTCTCAAGACCCTCAAACACCACCACACAAGAACGATAAACTGGGTCGACCACTATGGAAATCACCAACTGGCGTGGACACATATACTGGAATACCCAAAGCCTCTCTAGGCATGATCAAATGGGGTGCAAAATAGGACGACAGATACAAATACATAGATCCATGGCCAAATAGTACTGAAACACCTCTAATACAAATCAGAATGGTACCTTTGATCACATCATCTGCTTACTCGACCTCCGTCTCGGCTGGCAAAGCATAGCAATGAGGCTGGCCCCTACTCCCTGAACTGTATCTCTGGGATGATCTGCTGTGAGCTGACCTCTTCCTCTGGAGGTCTGAGCTCCACCTCTACGCTCCCTACCTCTATCTTTATGGACTCTACCCTGCCTCTAGCTGGCTGGGCGACCTGTGGATCGTCTGGTGCCTGAATCATAGAATGAGGACCCTGTTGCTGCGAATTACTTGAAGATTGAGGGCAACACTTGGAAATGTGCCTCAGGTCGCCACAAGTGAAGCAAGACCTCGGATACTGAGAATATTGAAGCAGTTGCTGGGCGGAATACTGCGACTGAAAATTACGACCACTTGGAGTACCATGAGAAGCCTGAAGGGCTGACTGGAAAGACCTCCGGGGATGGCCTCAGTTATGTGAATCCCTACCTCCTGATGCGGTACCACTGAATCTACCAGAATGTCGAGGCCTCTTATCAGACCCATGCCCACCTCCCTGAGAAAGTGACATCTCTATCCGGTGGGCGCCATCCGCCGCCTCCTGAAATGTAATCTCACTCCCGGTGCTCATGTCCATCTGAACACGGATCGGCTGAACCAACCCATTCACAAACCTCCGCACCCTCTCTCTCTCGGTGGGGAGTATCATAATACCATTATGTGCGAGATCAATAAACTGCGTCTCATACAGTGTAGCTGACATAGAGCCCTGTTGGAGGCGCTCAAAATTCCTGCGAAGTGCGTCCCGCTGAGTGACGGGGAGAAACTTCTCCAAAACTAACCTCGCGAACTGATCCCATGTCAAGCTGGAGACCCTGCTGGTCTAGATAGACAATAATCCCTCCACCAAGTCTTGGCGGACCCCACAAGCCTGAAAGTGCAAAAATCGACCCCATTGGTCTCCACTATCCCCATAGTCCTGAGGATCTCATGACAACTATATAGAAAGTACTAGGGATCCTCTGATGAAGCACCGCTGAAAGTAGTAGTGAAAAGCTTGGAGAACCGATCACGTCTACACAAAGCATCCGAATACATGGACGTCCCATCTCCAGCCTGAGCTGTAATGCATGTCTGAGCTGCCACTGCGGGCTGAACCAAGGGAACCTGAGTCTGGGGAGCTACCTGCTCCGGAGTATGTGTAGCAGGAGTCTAAACCCCTCCTCCAGCCTGAGAAGTGGCTGGTGCTACTGGTAACAATCCCGCTCTAGACATATTGTCCATAAGTATGCTATGCGTACAAGAGTATCCTGAAGATCCGAAGAAAACATCACTCATCCCGGGACCCGAGCTAGGCCCACCGGAGCTGGAACCTCCTCCTCAAAGTCAATACGAGGCTCCACCTCTGGAACTGCTGCCTGGGACTGAGCTCTGACCCTGCCACGGCCTCGGCCCCGACCCCTCGTCGGAGCTGCTGCTGGGGGCTCGGGCTGCTGCGCGGAAGAAGAAGATGCACGTGTTCTTGCCATCTGCGTAAGAACAGAGTAGAACGACAATCAATATTTTATAAACAGAATCACACTACAAGAATGAACAAAGTGAAACTTTTCCTAACTCTGTAGCCTCTGGGGGGTAAATATAGACGTCTCCGTACCGATCCCTTAGACCCTACCAAGCTTGTTCGTGAGTCGTGAGACCCAAGTAACCTAGTGCGTTGATACCAACTTGTCACGACCCGAATTTTCCCACCATCGAGAGTCGTGATGGCGCCACTGTCGAAGCTAGGCAAGCCAACCTTTATAATCATTTTCACAAAACTTAAATGTAGAACAAGTTAAATACGAAAATAATTAATTAAAACATACGGAAGTCTTGTAAACAATGATAACGAAAATAAAATGCGGAAACTAACAACATGTCTCTACCCAGTATCTGGTGTCACTACTCACGAACGAACAACAGTAGTACAGCAATAGTCTGAAAGAAATACATCATATGTCCGTTCTTATACAATAAAACAAACTAGAAGAGATAGAAGAGACTCGGAGCCCGCAAACGCCAGCGAACTACCTCAAAATCTCTGGACTGAATCGCACATTAACTACTGTTGCGGTCTGTAGGCTGTGTCCTGACCTGTACACAAAAGGGCGCAGAAGCGTAGTATCAGCACAACTAACCCCATGTGCTTGTAAGTGCCTGACCTAAACCATGCGAAGTAGTGACGAGGCTAGACAGGACTATCATATAAACCTGTGCATTTTAACATATATGGGAAATAGGAGGGGACACATGCATTTAAACAAATAAAAGGGATGGGAGCATGTTGTGGGATATAACAGTTCAATTATCTAATCAACAACAACAAAGATATGGAAATGGTATAATAAACATCAATAAAGGAAACTAGTAAATCAAATGTTGCACGGCACCACCCATCGTGCTTTTACTCTCGTCCTCACCAAGATAATCAATTAAAGTGTACGGCATCACCCATCGTACATTATCACTCTTCCTCACCCAATCAATAGCATAAAAAGGTTACACGGCATCACCCATCGTGCTTTATGACTCTTCCTCACCCAATCCATAGCATAAAGTGGTTAGACGGCATCACCCATCGTACTTTATCGCTCATCCTCACCCAAATAATAGCATAAAGTGGTTACACGGCATCACCAATCGTGTTTAATCACTCATCCTCACCCAAACAATATTCACAAATAAAAGGGCAAAGGAATAAACAAAACTGCAATAGTAATAACCCCGGCAAGGGGAATACAGTTCAACAATGAGTCCCGGAAAGGGAGAGAAGTACCAAAATTTCCTTCTTTAATTCATTTACTTCTCAACTATCACTTTATAGTTCATTTAACAAGTAATTATCACAATTGACCACTTCTTTCGAAATTCTAATAGCAAATACGACTCACGGTCATGCTAGACTTGGGCGCATGGGTAACCATCACCATACCTATACACCAACTCCACATAGCACATAACAAATATTATCCTAATCATATTCCCTCAAGCCAAAGTTAGATCAAACACTTACCTCAAATTTGAAAATAGCAACTCAAAGCTCAACAATCGCCTTTCCTCTAGAAGTCGACCCCGAACCAATGATATCTAACATAAATTGATTCAATATTATCAATAATAGCACAAGGATACAATTTCCTAGCTTAGAAATTCATTTCTAATTTTTCTTCAAAAATACCAAAATCCGACACCGGGCCCACATGGTCCAAACTCGAGGCTCGGACCAAATTCCAATTACCCATAACCCCACGAGTCCAAATATATGATTTGTTTTAAGATTCGACCCCAAATTGAGGTTGAATCTCCCAATTTTCTAAAAACCCTAGCTATGCCCAAAAATCCCTAAATTCTACTATAATTCTATGATTTAGGGCAAGAAATTGATGATTGGATGAAGAAATAATGGAAGAACGAAGTTGGAATCACTTACCCAAAGAGTTATGGTGAAGTAGGGGCTTGAAATTCGTCAATGGAGAGTGTAGGAGGAGAGTTCGTGTGAGAAAAGATTGGAATTCGCGAAGGGGACTGTTATGTTTTTAATTAAATTCACTTAAGAAAATTGTTCTACGCGATCGCGACTTAGGGGATGCGTTCACATTGAAAGGAAAACTGGGGCCATCGCGATTGGGATCACGCGATCGTAAAAAAGGAAATTTAGGGTCCTGGAACTTGGCTTACACGAACGTGGAAACAGACTCGCGAACGCGCTGAAGGGTGAGGTTCGTGGCATTGGACGCGATCGCGAAGGGTAAGAGGATATGGGCTACACGAACGCGACTGGATGCACGCGATCGCGAAGGGAAAATGGGTCTGCAACAGCTCTTGAAAATTTTGGTATTTTTCTAAGTTTCGAAACACCCCTGAAATCACCCTCGAGCCCTCGGGGCTCCCAATCAAACAGACACACTAACTTAATATCATCCTACAAACTTGCTCGAGTGATCAAATCGCCAAAATAACATCAAAATCAAAGAATCAACCCCCAAAACTCGTGATTTTCATTTCTAAGTTCAAAACTTTCAAACTTTCCACTTTTAGTCAGAAATACGTCAAATGACGTCCGTTTTCAACCAAACTTTACATATAGCGCTTTACGCCCATTTAAAGCTTGTACCGGGCGTCGGAACCAAAATACAAGCCTGATAGCATTATTTTTGATCAATTTCCGTTTTCATTTTTCCTTAAGCATATTCATAAATGAATTTCACAGAAAAGCTCCGTACTCGGGCCTGGGACCTCGGATTTCGAATTCTGAGAATATGCCCGAGTCCCAAATTTCCTTACAGACCCTCCGGGACTATCACATCACGGGTCCGGGTTCGTTTACCCAAAATGTTGACCAAAGTCAACTATAGAAATATTAGTATCAAAATTCATAGTTTTTAACACAGAATTCAAATATTTTCACATAAAAAAATTCCGGCTTCGCGCCCAGACTACGCATGCAAATCGAGGAAACCCAATAATAGATTTTCAAGGCCTTAGAAGTGCAAGGAAAGGGAGAATTACGGTGATGACCCCCTTTGGGTCGTCATAGAACCAAGTAATTGCTATGTTATTCTAGCAGTCAAACACAAAAAATTAATTGACGACATTTATGCAATCGACTATACAGACTAATACATATAATGATTAATCGACAAACAGTCAAAGAGAAAGAAAAAAAATCTACATGTGATTCGAGTAGCATTTGATAGAAACAATGTGTTGTAATACAACTAACTAATCGACGACACTAATCGAATTGATTATATGAATTACAACACATGCAATTAAATAGCAAACAAACATAATCGGATAGTACAAACAGGTGATTCAAGTTGTACTGATAAATCCAGGGAATTCCCAACTAATTAATCGACCAACACTCATATGCATCGATCATATGGTTTAACACCTACATTTAAACGACCGAAAAAAGATTTGACCAAATAAAAGGTCTTGGAGAAGAAGCAGAAGAGCAGTTGACAAAACAATAAAATAAAATAAAATAAAAAGATCAAAAATAAAAAAACTAAACAAATAACTGATATTAAGAAATACAAATAGAACAAAAGAAAGAAGAAATACCTTAAAAAGAAAAATCAAAAATCAAAAGGACTTGGACCAATCTCGGACTTGAACATTTTTGAGGTCAAATGGACCTTAATCAAGTGTTCTCGACTGAGAACACACAACTAAGGTCAGTTAGGACCCCAAATTTCTCTTAATCTTATACGAGGCCCGGGCTTTGGTTTTTTAGGGTTCCAAAGGTTTGATTTGGGGTTCGAGTGGCTCCAACGTGATTCGAAGGGAACCAATGCTGGTTCAAGGGTGAGAGAGGCCAGAGGGTGCCTTGGTGTGAGTTTGGGGTGGATTGGGTAGGTTTAGGTTTTGCTCGAATCTTCAATTGAAGATTCGAGACGATGGGAGGTGATTCGAGGCAAACGGGGAAGGGATTCGGGGAGAGGGTGGTTAGGTGATCTAGGGGTTTTAGTTTCATGGCCATCGGAGCCAGCACCGTCAGGTTTATGGTGAAAGGAAAGGGGGCGGCGCTAGGGTTCCTCGGGGTCGTTTGGTCTCTGTGGAAGAGACAAAGGAATGGGGGTTAGTGGATTAGGGGCGGGGTAAGAGATAGGGTTTATATATTAGGGAGGAAACGAATCTTGGCCAATCGATTTGATGTGATCAACGGCCTAGATTGATTACTTAAGTGTAACGATGTCATTTAGCTTAGGGTGGACCGGTTTGGGGAGATGGTGATGGGTCGGGTTTGGTTAAGACGGGTTGGGATTGTGGGACAAGATCCGTTGGATTGTAATTAAACGGACGACTATGATCGATTATCATCGAAACAACGTAGTATCACTACCATACTACGTCGTTTCCTTGTTCAAAAGAGAGGGGTTTCCTGGACCGGGTAGGAATGGTGTTTTGGGCCTGACTTTTGTCCAAAACCAATGGCCCAATCTGATTTTTCACCAAAACTTTTCTTTCATTTTTCTTTTAATTCCTAGATACTAAATTTCCTAAAATAAATTCTAAAACAAATAACTTAGAAAGATATAAATTAACCTCCTAATAATTAAAAACAAAAATTGCACAATTATATATTAAATGAAAAAATTGCAACAAATGCCTATTTTGAGATTTTCTTTCTTTTAAAAACCAAATTATGGTTTAATTAATTCCTAAAAAATAAAAATCCTAAGTGGACACGCAATATATTTTTGTATATTTTAATTAACTAAAACAGGATAAACATTCACAGATAAAACACAAATAATTATTCAATCAAATGCCACGCAAATTCTAAAAATTGTACACCAAAGAAAATTTATTTATTTTTTGATTTCTTTTGGAGTAGTTTTCGTGAGGCAAAAATCACGTGCTCACAATAGCTATGAACTCGTGGGGAAATGGGTAACCCGGTTTTGGTTTGAACCTCGGGTTTGACCACGTGGGCCCGAGGGCATTTTGAGAATTATTGAGCAAAATTTTGGGAAATTCATTCTTATGCATTCAAATTGATTTAACTAGCATTTGTTGAAACATTTGAGTAATTTGTGACTAGATTCAAGTGGTTTTGTGGCAAATTCGAGGGGTAAAGCTATTCTAGAGGCGTGAGTTGGGTTTGGAGCTTTCGAGGTAAGTGTTTGTTCTAACTTTGGCTTGAGGTATTAGGATTAGGATATTATTTGGTACTTGCTAATTGTGGAGTACGAAGTATAGGAATGGTGACGGTTACCTATGCACCGGAGTCTTAGCATGACCGTGGGTCTTGTATATGTGTTGGATTCAAACTTAATGATACAATTCTTACTTGGTTGATAAGCACAATATGAAAAGTAAATAATTGAGGAACGTTTGTGATTAGTTTGTCACCCGGAGCATTTGCTCAGACTAGAAATTGTTATTCGAGGAGTAAATAGTTAAAAAGGAAATGTTGTGATTATTCCCTTGCCGGATTTAAGTATTTATTGTTTTCTCCCTTGCTAGGACGTTTGAGTTGTTAATTGTGTTCCCTCGTCGGGACTCCTTTGTGTATTGTTATTACTCCCCCTCACACTTGAGATGCGATTATTGTTTGGGTGAGTTCATATTGTTAATTATTGAGGATCGGGTTGCACGCCACAATGGTACTGATTGTTAAGGATTGGGTTGCACGCTGCAACGGTATTAAATGTCGAAGATCGGGTTGCTCGCCGCAACAGATATATATTTAAGGATCGGGTTGCTCGTCGCAACGGATATATTTAAGGATCGGGTTGCGTGCCGCAACGAAGTATGGACTGAGTGTACTATTTTCATATGTAGAGATTTCTTGTGTTTCCTTATCACTTGTTATTGTTCTGTTCCATTTTTTTACCAATGAATTTCTATGTTTAGACTGTCATACCCCACATCATGTTTCTCCTCCCTTTAATTATTTACATTAGTATATTTTCTGTTATTGCATATATATATATATATATACAGGTTATTTGTGGTAGGTCCTCTCTAGCCTCGTCACTACCTCGCCGGGGTTAGGCCAGGCACTTACCAGAACATGGGGTCGGTTGTGCTGATGCTACACTCAGTGCATTTATTTTCCACAGATCAGGACGCAGCTTTTGGACCACAGCAGTACTAGACCGGGAGCAAACCTTCAGTCCAGGGACTCTTGAGGTAGCCTCGCTGACGCCCGCAGGCCCAGAGTTCTATCATTGTTTAGTTTGCTAGTTTTGTATTGAGATAGACTGTTGTGATTCCTTTCAGATGATTGTATTTAGTAACTCTTAGAAGTTCGTGAGTACTGTGATACCAGTTTTGGGTAGAGAATTCGTTTAAATTCCGCAATTCTTTCAGTAAAATTATAATTGGACTTCCGCTTTAGTGTTAAATATTTTAATATTGTTAATATAGTTGATTGTTCGTTAAAGAAGTATATGATAATTGGGTTGCCTAGATCTTATTAGTAGGCGCCATCACGACTTCCGATGGTGGGAAATCCGGATCGTAACAACTTCCATGTAGTATGTCCAGTTGAAAGTGAAATGAAATGGGAGTTTAATTTCGTTGGAAGCTTTGTTAGCTGTCATATTTTCATTACTATTGACTGTAATGATTTTGTTGTAATCAGGACTGTTCTTTTCTAAGTGATTTGGAATTGTTGAACACTTAATTAGTAATGGTTTGTATTAGAGTATAGGATTGTTAAGTGTGGGATTATTCATTTGAACTTGTAGGTGTGTCTTCGTGTTTTTTTTACGTGTATGAACTTTAATAGTTGGATATTGGTTGTGATTAAATTGAATAGGTCCCTGTTAGCTCTAGTTGATTTGTTTCAAATTTGTTTAACAAGTGACTCAGAAATGAGATAAACACTGAGTAATTATTCTCATTCTCCATCAGTAATTAAATAGGTTGTGCTGAACGGTATTAAAATGCTTTGAATCTCAGTAGAATGGAAGTTAGTGGGCCACCTAAGTAGTCATGTGGATTAGATAGAAAACACTCTGTGCGTTATAATCATAATCTGGATATTGGAGTCAAACACGAACTTTTAGTACATTCGTTCTTAAGTGATAAAATCATCGCCTGTCTAAGTAGGATTCTGTGTTCGACATTGAAATTGCACCCTACTTGCTTCTAAATATCGGATTGGAATGCCGACAATAACTGAATAAAAGTATTAACTAATCGATTTGGTTGCAGCATGTGGGAATGTTAAATTCTTAGTTTCATGATTGGCAGTAAGCCTTTGTTTCAATATAAACTTCGATTATGCGCTTGAACACCAGGCCCAAACACTGAAGAGATGTGGAGAATGTCTCTTTTAAATTCAATACTTATTTTAAATATTTTAGTAGTGATACATTGGCATAGTAATTAATTAGGGCTTTTCTTTTTTCTTTTATTAGAGACAAAATAAATAGAAAATCATAGTTGCTTTAGTTTGCCTTTTAAAATAAACGAGACGAGCCTTGCCAAATAAAACTCATGAATTTTGGGGCCCTCTATAAATGGCTATAATAAGAATACGCCGAATTTGAAATGGGCCGTTTAGCGAATTTTACGGCCTTCCCCAAAATAACAACGTGTTAGTCTCCTTAGGCGCGCTTTTAATAATATTACATTCCTAAACTCGGGTGCACATTTATATGACCCAAATCCAAATCTCAACGAAGTCGAAATGTGTCAGCAAACACAGGTGCATTGATGTGACGTGGTTTGAGACGCATTTTCACGATTATGCAAGTCTTGTTGAAAATAAATAATAAAAACGCGGTTCAAATTTAAAAAAAACACATAAGCTAGAACATGTCTTGAAATCAGATAAATCCAAATACAACAGTTGAGCGATGTCGACGCCCCCTTTTTCTCCTAAAGGCGAAATTGGATTTACGACTTTATGGATAAAACAACTCTTATTCCCTTTTGGGAATTGGGTTACGGAGTTTGAAGAGTCGCCACCTAATGATTGTAGTGCATTAGGACACTTTAAGAAGAAAAGAAGATTTTGAAAGAAAATCAGAGTTCGGGTAAGGGCTTGAAATTATCTCGAGGGGAAGGTGTTAGGCACCCCTCAAGATCCACTAGTGTGGTTCCCGGCCTTGCTTAGATGTGACTTTAGGTAGCATAGAAATAGACAAGCAAAGTTTGCACATAAAGAATACGAGCAAGTTGACAATTTTGAAAGAAGAATAGCATAAGTAAAAAGGGAGTTTTAGAGAAAACGTTTAAACAAATAAAAGTAAGGAGGGCCCTAGGTTTAACTATAATATGGATCATTAGATGCAATATCCTGCACATATTCCCAAAGAGGGGTCGTTTTATGATATTAGTGCATCGTCATCATCTCCATATTCTACCCTTCCCACCCCGTTAAGGTATTTAAGCGCGTTTAGTCTCGTTTACTTATTGCATGCTAATATCAGTCCCAACCTAGTAGTCCTGGAATACTAGGACTTCTAATCCTAAAAGGGGGAAGAAGGATAAGACATATATGGAGTTTCAAAGGAAAAAATGCTAAGGCGTCAACCAAAACAAATAGCACATAAGGGACATTCAAAGGCTCATGCAAAACCCCGTAAATCACAACAGCAATTAGTTTAGCATGGCTTGCAATTACTAATTTGGTCTTAAGCTTAAAACTGACAAAGGATGTCGAAATTGGATTTTATGACATTATAGGCAAAACAACTCTATTTCCCGTTTGGGAGTTGGGTTATGGAATTTGAAGAGTCGCCACCTAATGATTATAGTACATTAGGACACTTTAAGAGGAGAATATTTTGAGAAGAAAACCAGAGTTCGGGTAAGGGCTTGAGATTATCTCGAGGGGAAGGTGTTAGGCACCCCTCAAGATCCTCTAGTGTGGTTCCCGACCGTGTTAATCGTGACTTTATAAAAAGATGAAACTATTAAAACAAGTAAGGTTCACACATATAACGTTCGCACGACCTGAAAAGCTTTAAAGAAGAAAGAGGGACGTAAATTTAAAATAAAAGAGAGTTGAATTTGAAAAGCATTATTATATTAAGATAAAGAAAACAAAAGAGAGAATGGTCCTGGGTTTAACTATAATATGGATCATTCGATGCAATATCCCGCACATATTCCCAAAGAGGGGTCGTTTTATGATATTATCGCATCATCATCATCTCCATATTCTACCCTTCCCACCCCGTAAGGTTATTTAAGAGCGTGGATTGGTCACGAATACTTATTGTGTGCTATTACCCGTCCCATAGAGGGCAAGTAGGATCTCTATTCTTATGAGGTAAGAACTAGGTGGAACCCTTAAGTTTAAAGGTTAAAAATACTAGGCGACATACAAAACAAGTATGACTACACGTAACGGAATCATATAAAGGCATATAAGAAGGCTCAAACATCCCTCCATGGATAAACGCATAATTAGTACGTCTCAATCACATTTAAGGTCTAAGAAATGGAGAATTTTAAAAGCTGGAGTGTCACAATATACTTAAAATAGCAGCATAATTCATAGAAAAGAGTTGGATGAAAACTTTTGGGACATGAGAAAAGCAGTGGATGCGTAACAGTTTAAAATTGGAGGGAAAACATTTTAAACACACTTGAAGATACATGCTAAGACATAACACATATGATAAGATAATTTTCGGATAAGAGAGGTAGAAAACAAATGTAAAGTTATCAGGAGAAATAAAGAGCGTGTAAGCATATTAGTTTTGAACCATAGTTTTGAAATTTCCAGAAGATACAGTATTCAGACAAGTTTTTAGAAAATAGTAGTCCAATTCCGGACTGGGAAGAAGAGTAGTTAGTAAAATATTTTGCACAAAAGTGATTGAAAATAAGGCAGAAGTTAGTGTAAAAAATCAGCGGACTTTAGAGAGACAAACAAATTCATACGGTTTAAAGAGGGTGAATAGCTTAAGCACGATTCAAGGCGATTAATCAATTTTATCTAACATAAGGTTTGCCTAGGCGCTGTTTAACCATAAGAGAAAGGTGGGCATACATGTTTGTTTCCCAGTTTTTTTAAAAATGGACAGATTAACCAGTTTTACGTCTGTTTAACAAAATTAGTGAGGCATTCAATAACTGCAAAAAGAAAGACCCTAAGTACATGATATCTAATGCATATACAGGCCCTAAAATGATATCTAAATGCAATGGCAGTAACTTGATTATTAGCTGGTTGTGAAATAAAAAATAAATAACAAGCTGAAAGTAAAAGGCCTAAGAACAGGATTTCTATATGTGAGATGCATGTCCTATACATGGTTTCTATTACGCAAATAGATAAGTAAAATCATATAACATGTTTTCTACCCATACTCTTAATAATCATGCATGACCCTCTCCAATTTCACTATAATCCCCATTGTTATTTACAAATTATTACAACCCAAATAATTAAAATACGACAGTGATAAAAGAAAATAAGAAGCTACTCTATAGAGAGCCTTCAGCCAGGCCCAAGCATCTCCCACCTCACTCCTTTCGAGTTTCACAACAATTGCCAAGGTTTGGATGCGGTAAAGATCCCTAATGGTTCGTTTGAATCCCTGGCCAATACCAAGCACCCATAACATCATAATTAGACAAGTGCGGAACTGCTAGCCTTGTGCATCAAAGTTCAATGGGTGCTCAAGACTCCCAAGGCAATGCTTACACTAAGGGGGCATACCCTAAAGCTCAAAGAATGAGATTGTGATTAGAATTGAGAGAGAGTTGAAAACAATTGAGAGACAGTTTGGGAAAGCAGTTGAAAGAATTGAGAGAGTTTAAGAAAATAGTTGGAAAAGTAGAAAAAGTTGAGACAGTTTAAGAAAATAGTTGAAAGAGTTGAAGAAGTTCTTTTGAAATCATTTTAGACTGACCAGTTTTAGAATAACAGAGCATCACACAAATAAGGGAAAATGGGGAAGGGAACAAATAAGCAAAGTAAACTACTTACACACGATACATATTGAAAGTAACCAGACATGGTTGCAAACAAGAGTTCAGCTCTTACTATACCAAACTCTAACACACTTAGCCTCAAACATGGGTTTTGGGTTAACCAAGTAGCCAAGAAGACATGGATACATGGTAGTAGCACACAAGGAAAAAGTAATAATTTATTGAGACAGGGGGGGGATAAGGGAGCAAATAAGTAAAGTGTACAGACAACATATTGGAGGAAAGAAATCAGACATGGTTGTAAAACAAGGGTTTAGCTATTACTGCACCAAACTCCAAATATAATCAACCTCAGGGAGAGGTTTCAGGGCTGTTAAGTAGCCAAGCAGTAGTGCACATGGAAGAGGAAAACATATATTGAGATAAGGAAAAGGGGGTGGGGGAAACATGCTAAGTTAAACTAGGTAGACTAACAACTACATGCTAGTGGCAATAAGAGCAATAGAACCATAGGTAAAAGCACATTAGAAATAATATGAAGTGCAAAACTAATAGAAGCATGTTGTTTTGAAGGCTATATCTTAAATAGATGACATACCAGTTGAAGGTAATAGAACACAATAGCAATGAGCAATAATGCACAAAAGGAGAGCAAAATGTGCAGAGAATGAGAGCAGCAGTGTGAGAACAGCAGTGCAGTGCAGCAAGCAACAGGCAAACTCCAAACAAATAATGCAGTAGAAACCCAGTAGTGTAGCTTACTCAATCTTGGATTTCAGCCGATTGAGTGTTCAAATAGAAGAATGAGAGAGTGTAGTAACAGTAGAGAGAGTGAGAGAAAGAGTGCAGAGAGTTTGAACTTATGAGAGATATGCAATGTGTGTTTTTTGAAAGAAGGTTCAGAGAAATTTTGTTCGTCTGTGTCAAGTGAGAAGAGAGGAGTATTTATAGTACTTAAAACGAGTAAACAAATAAGGTATGCATCCATATTTAAGGAACTGAGTATCAATCATAATCAAATAAGCATAAGGACTCCCCTTTAATTAAGGAATCAAAGTCAAACGGTAATAAGAAGTCATTTTAAGAGGAAAGGAATCCCGAAGTATGGCATGGTCACATAAGAAAACAAAATAGTATAAGGAATACAATGAAGACTAGGTGCATGATAATTAACCAGGGAAATATGTCAAGCAAATAAATCAACATACTTGCGCACACATATAAGGAAAAATACCACTTTAATTCTGGAAAATAGTTTTCGAATTAATGAATGCCATTGAAAACCTAGGAGATCAGTTATTAATTGAGGAATGTATCCCACTGATTGAGGAAGAAAAATTCGAAATCAATACCAAAATTGTAAGGAGAATACACAAAATCACAATTTAAGGCTAGTAATCACAGCCTTAAGGAGGGCTTGTATGAATCAGCATAAAATCACCATGTAAACAGCCAAAAAACCATAGGAGAAGAACACAACATGGTAAGGGAATGAAACACTAGCAACAAAATTAAAGCAAAGAACAGGGAACTCAATGAAGAACCCAGAGGAACACGCAAACAGACAGATAATACAGATACAAAAATGTAGAACTAGAGTTTTAATCAAACTTTAAACAAAATGATTAGAGGTAGTACTTGTTAGATAATACGCTTAACGCTAGAGGGGGGGGTGAATAGCGCTATAATAAAATTTAGCGTAAACTTGCGGAAATTAAAATTTGCAGGAAATAATTAAGTGTGTTAAATAAACAAAAAGGAAAGAACGCACCGATGTATTCTGGTTCACCACAACACGTGGCTAGTCCAGTCCCCGAGAGACTCTCTCGAGATTTTCCACTAACTTGTCAAGCTTACGGGTGCTCAACAAACCTTTACAACTTAAGGACACAAGCCTTAACACCTTTGCTCAAAGATATAACACTCCAAGACTTCAACCAAGGAAACACAAGTTCCTTACAACAAGAGAATCACAATTCTCTTACAAGTGTAAAAAACACTAAACACTCAAACAAAACACTCCTTAATGAGTAGATATGAGTAAAAGAAGTAAGCTCAAGATCACAACAACTATGGACAAGACTTTGGCTCTCAAAAGCTTTATGGAATGAATATAAAATGATAAACAATAGTATGCAAGCTTATAGCAATAGAATGATCAGTTGTTGTATGTTGTTGTGTTTAAAACACTGAAATGAAGCTGTATTTATAGTTGAAAAACTTGGCATTACCGTTGCCTAATTGCCAACTAAGAGTTGCTGATTTTACTCTGTGACAATCGATTGTCAGGAAGCCACAATCGATTGTTTGCCAATCGTACCAAAAATCAATCCAAGATTTTACGCTTAACAATCAATTGTCCAAGATCAACAATCGATTATTGGCAACGTTCAAAAAATCATTTCCAGATTTTACGTAAAACAATCGATTATACCAAATCAATAATCGATTATTCAGCAACGTTCAAAAAATCCTTTCCAGATTTTAATTTCAACAATCGATTGTACAAAATCAACAATCGATTATTCAGCAACGTTCAAAAAATCTTTTCCAGATTTTAATATAAACAATCGATTGTACAAAATCAACAATCGATTACCTGACGGTATTTGAAAACTTTACGACAACGGTCAGCTTCACAACCGATTGTGCAAAGTTAACAATCGATTATTTATCAGATTTTGAAAATCATTTAAGACACTGCCTCGTGAAAATCGATTGTTATATACTCACAATCGATTATTTAATAACTTTGAAAAAGTCTGGAAGTCACTGCCTCAACACAATCGACTGTCATAAGTTCATAATCGATTATTTTGTGACTTTGAAAAATCTGAAGGACACTGTCTCTTCACAATCGATTGTCATTAGCTTCACAATCGATTATTCTGAGTTTTGAAAAACTTTGATGGACACTGCCTCATCACAATCGATTGTCATGCATGTTTGAAAAACCTGATGCTCACTGCCTTAACACAATCGATTGTCATTTGTTCACAATCGATTGTCATGCAGTCTTGGCTTAACATAATCGATTATCATAAGTACATAATCGATTATCTTAGTCCAGTTTTTAGAGGCATGTTTAAAAATCATTTTGACTGAAGTAAATATGCATGATTTAAAATCACTTAGCATTAAATTAAATATGCATGATTTTGTAAAAAATAGTTTTACGAGAGAAGCCATGTCATGAGTCAAGTTGTCGGATCAATATCACAATTAAGAACGACTCATTTAAACTATAGAACTTTGTCTTGTGCTTGAATCTCGTTATCCACCAATTGTGCGCTTGTACTTGAACTTCGTCATACATCAATTTGCGCTTGTTTGTCATTCATCAAAACCTACACATAAGAACACACGTTTTAGTATAAGGCCTTGAGAACGTGTTTCCAACAATTTCCCCCTTTTTGATAATGGCAAACTTTAAGCGGGATATGCAACTTAAACAATTTATAATGACGATTCAAGACAAGTAAAGATATGCAATAAGTATGCAATTAGTTCCCCCTCAATATATGAATTCCCCCTCAATTTAAGCTTATAACTATTGAGAGTGCATACCCGTTATCTTCCCCCTTTTGCCATTAGCAAAAATAATATAAGAAGATTGCCAAATATGTAAATAAAACTTGTTTATTTATTGGAAAGAAAAAACGTGATTACTTAAAGAGAGCACAATAACTCAAGTAATAGCATTACAATCGATTATTGATACGAGATAATTGATTATTAGACGACAGAAACCGATTTTTCTGGAGAAGACTTGATTATTGCGCGTCATGCTTTATAATTCCCCCTACCTTTAGGGTGATACCTGCAAAAATTCGTTAGACGTCTCCGACGCTCAAGTTAGAAATCATGTAAGATAAAAAGATGAAATGCATGACTTAGATCAACGTGGAGTCAAGAATCCCGAGTTCACTACGAATTCGGAAGAAGGACTCTTTCTCTAAGGCTTAGTAAAGATGTCGGCCAATTGGTCTTTGGTTTCAACAAATTCGATTTCGACATCGCCCTTGAGAACGTGATCTCTTATAAAATGATGTCTAATTTCAATGTGTTTTGTTCGCGAATGAAGAACGGGGTTCTTCGTCAAGCATATGGCACTAGTATTATCACATCTAAGAGGGATATGATCAAGACTTAGGCCATAGTCCAAGAGTTGTTGTTTCATCCATAGGATTTGAGCGCAACAACTCCCCGCGGCTACATATTCAGCCTCGGTTGTGGACAACACAACACTTACTTATTTCTTGCTAAACCAAGAAACGAGAGAGCTACCGAGCAAATGGCAAGTGCCACTAGTGCTCTTGCGGTCCAATTTGCATCCAGCAAAATCGGAGTCGGAATAGCCAACGTGTTGGCATGAAGAACCTTTGGGGTACCATAGACCCACATTTGTAGTACCAACAAGGTACTTCAAAATCCATTTTACCGCAGTAAGGTGAGACTCCTTCGGACACGATTGATAACGGGCGCATAAGCACACGCTAAACATGATGTCCGGACGACTAGCAGTAAGATAGAGAAGAGAGCCGATCATACCTCGATACTTCTTAGTGTTGACTTCCTTACCTTTCTCATCTTTGTCTAGATGATCGGATGTGCTCATGGGAGTCGCCATTGCTTTTGCATTGTTCATTTCAAATCGTTTCAGCAATTCTTTGCAATATTTGGCTTGGCAAATGAACGTACCTTCTTTCATTTGCTTTACTTGTAATCCCAAAAAGAATGTTAACTCACCCATCATAGACATCTCAAATTCGCTTGTCATTAAATCGGAAAATTCCTTGCATAAGACATTGTTAGTAGCACCAAATTTGATATCATCCACATATATTTGAACTAATAAAATATCATTGTTTCTATGCTTAACAAAAAGGGTGGTGTCAACTTTCCCCCTAATGAAATCATTATCCAATAGAAATTTACTCAATCTTTCATACCAAGCTCGGGGAGCTTGTTTTAAACCATAGAGAGCCTTTTTGAGTTTGAAAACATGATCCGGAGATTTAAAATCTTCAAAACCGGGGGGTTGTTCAACATAAACTTCTTCTTGTATAACACCACTTAGAAAAGCACTTTTCACATCCATTTGATATAAATTGAAATTCATAGAAGAAGCAAAAGCGAGCAATAGACGAATAGCTTCTAATCTAGCTACGGGAGCATATGTTTCTTCATAGTCAATACCCTCTTCTTGATTATAGCCTTTTGCTACAAGCCTAGCTTTGTTTCTAGTGATTACACCATTTTCATCTAGTTTGTTTCGAAAAAACCATTTCGTACCAATTATGGTATGATTTTTGGGTCTTGGCACCAAATCCCAAATGTCATTCCGTTTGAATTGGTTAAGCTCCTCTTGCATTGCCAAGGTCCAGAATTCATCCCCAATTGCTTCGGAGATGGTTGTTGGTTCAATTTGAGACACAAAAGCAGTATGTCCTAAGGTGTTCTTAAGGGAGTTTCGGGTACTTACCTTTTCTCCGACGTCGCCAATTACCTGTTCGAGAGGGTGATCTTTAATTGTCCTCCACTTGTTAGGCATTTTCGTTTCATTCTCCAATTGTGGCGCTTCCTCCGTTGGTTGTTTCAAAATTTCATCTTGATTTTCTTTAGGCGTTTCCTCTTGTATTTTGTCTTTCAAGCTATCTAAAATACCTGCAAGATCAAAACCGGTATCCTTTCTCGCCAAGCGAGCATTATTTTTCGACGAATACAACATGAGGGGATTCCTCCACAGTTTCGGTTCTTTTATTAATGACCCTATATGCTTTGCTACGTGAAGAATAACCAATGAAAATTCCCTCATCGGACTTAGCATCAAATTTTCCCAATTGATCTTTGCCATTGTTATGAATAAAACATTTACAACCGAATACTCTAAGATGGGAGATATTTGGTTTCCTTCCCTTATAGAGTTCATAGGGAGTTTTCATGAGTATAGGCCTTATGACTACTCTATTTAAGATGTAGCATGCGGTAATCACGGCATCCGCCCAAAAATGTTTGGGAGTCTTAGCCTCTTCGAGCATGACTCTAGCCATCTCTTCGAGACACCTATTTTTCCTTTCCACCACCCCATTTTGTTGTGGTATTCGTGGAGCCGAAAAGGTATGCTCGATACCGAGTTCGTCACAAAAGTCCGCAAAGAGATTGTGATCAAACTCTCCCCCATGATCACTTCTAATTGAAGTGACGGTTGTTTCCTTCTCGTATTGAACACGCTTAAGAAAATATTTAAAATTCTGAAAAGCATCACTTTTATTGGCAAGAAATAAAGTCCAAGTAAATCTAGAATAATCAACAATCACAAAAGCATAACGATTTTTTCCTAGACTTTCAATGCGAGATGGTCCAAATAAATCCATGTGAAGCAATTGCAATGGTCTAGAAGTTGAAACAAAGTTTTTGGATTTGAAAGATGCTTTTGTTTGCTTCCCTTTTTGACAAGAATCACAAATAGAGTCATTTTCAAATTTCAAATTGGAAGACCAATAACTAAGTTTTGTGAAATCAATTTGTTCAAAAGATGCATGTTTATATGAGCAACTCTACGATGCCATAGCCAAGTATCATCCTCTTTGCTCATAAGACAATCAACATATTCGGGTGAGGAATTAGCAAGATCAACCATATAAATATTATCCACTCTAAACCACGAAGGATAATTTTAAAGTCACTACGTCTAAACACTAAGCATTCATCCGAATCAAATAAGGCAAGATTTTCCTTGTCACATAATTGACTTATGCTCAAAAGATTATGCTTTAAACCTTTAACAAGTAATATATGCTTAATAGAGGAGTTTTCATCCTTACCGACCGATCCGATGCCAATAATCTTTCCTTTATTGTTATCCCCAAAAATCACACTTCCTCCTTCTTTGTGTTCTAGTTGAAGGAATTTGGATTCGTCTCCCGTCATATGTTTGGAGCATCCACTATCAAGGTACCATAGTACACTTGATCCCTTCAAACACACCTACAAAACAAATTAATGTGTTTTAGGTACCCATGCCATTTTGGGTCCTTGAGGGTTAGGCATATCATAATGATGCGATTGAGTGATATGTCTATGTAGTGTAAAACATGCAGGGGCAATATGACCAATGCGTCTACAATAATGACAAGTCACGTTGGGGTTATGCATCCTTCTAGGTTCATAGTAACTTGATGGACGAAAATGAATTACTCTATTTTCATTCTGACTATTGCGCATTTCATGAGAACCATTTCTCCTACTATTAGTTCTAAAATGAGCAGCATTTCTAGAGTAATGGTCATGTCTAGATGTTCTAAAATTTTCAAAACTCCTTCTAGTGTTTGGCCTAGAATATGCATCATTTCTAGGGTAGTCATTTCTAGGTGGTAAGTCATTTCTAGGTGGTAAGTCATTTCTAGGTCTTCTAAAATGTTCAACATTTGTTCTAGCATGCATATTTGTTCTAGGATTGCTATTTCTACGATAAGCATTTGTTTTATTAATCCTAGGTTGAGCCTTAGGTGGTTGGGGTTTGGCTTCAACCTTTTCTTTAGGCTCATTCTTAAAACCTATGCCATGCTTGGTTGACTTCAAATAAACCAGGACCTCATTCAAGTTTTTGTGGGAAGAATTAAACTTATCTAAGGTACCTTTAAGTCTATCTACCTCATTTTCGAGATGCATGCAAGAAGAGCAATTTTTAATAGAACTTTCGGGCTTGTCGGCGCTTCTTTTTCCGAAAAACTTGTTTTCCTCTTTCAGCTTCTCATTTTCTAAAACCAGTTTTTCTAACTCCTTTTCTTTCAAAGAAAGCTGTTTTTGAAAATCTTTTTCTATTAGAGAAGCATTTTCTTTTATGCTCTTGACAGTTTTTGAAGCTTTAATAAATTCAGTATATAGCTCATCAAAAGCAGTTCGCATTTCTTCAAGAGTAAAGAAGTTTTTAGAAGAGATTTGACATCCTCATCTTGCTTGTCTTCTTGCGCCATAAGACAAAGGTTTGCGGCTTCGTCTTCTTCTTCTTCGCTTGACTCATCTCCGGAGTCTCCTCCCCAAGAAATGTATGCACGTTGCTTCTTAAAAGGTTTCTTCCCCTTTTTGATGTTTGGGCAATTTGATTTGATGTGCCCGGTTTCACCGCATTCATAGCACTTTATTTGCTCGCCTTGCTTTTTGCCCTTTCGTTCATACTCCTTTCGCATGAACTTTTGAAATCTTTTGATAACGAGTCCAAACTCGTTGTCTCCATCCTCATCAACTTGAGGTTGACTTGTGCTTGCCTTAAGCGCTATTCTTTGCCTCCTTTGATCATCAATAAGAGGGTTAAGTATTGTAGATTCATAAGTCTTAAGGTTACCTCTTAATGCGTCGATTGTGACATTTGAGACGCCAATGGATTCTTGAACTGCGTCGGCCTTTGATCGCCATGCCGGAGTGACACTTCTAAGAATTTTTCGAACAAGTTCTCTATCCGTAAATGTCTTCTTGAGGGCATGTAGGTCATTTACGATTATTGAAAATCGTTCGAACATTTCATCCACCTTTTCACCTTCCTTCATGTGAAATAATTCATAAGCATGGGTTAGGAAATCAATTTTAGCTTCCCTTACCTGGTCCGTACCTTAGTACGTAATTTCCAGCTTGTCCCACATTTCCTTTGCCGTTGTGCAACACGATATTTTCCTGCAATCATCAGCATTTACAGCACAATATAATAAATTAATTGCTTTAGCATTATTTTGAACCTTTCGGAGATCATCCGCGTCATATTCTTCTTCGGACTTGGGAACCCATTCGTTTTCAACCTTTTTGGTTGGAATTTGATTTCCCTTTGTTATCACCTTCCAGAGATGAAAATTGTTTGCTTGAACGAAGTTTTTCATCCTCTCCTTCCAGTACGTATAGTTTGTACCGTTGAATAGTGGTGGTCGGGTGGAGCACTATCCTTCCTCTATTCCTGCAAAAGAATCACGAGTAGAAGCCATGGAAGTTTCTCTCAAACTGTTAAGTCTTCAGAGAGTTGGGCTCTGATACCAATTGTTAGATAATACGCTTAACGCTAGAGGGGGGGGGCGAATAGCGTTATAATAAAATTTCGTGTAAACTTGCGGAAATTAAAATTTGCAGAAAATAATTAAGTGCGTTAAGTAAGCAAAAAGGAAAGAACGCACCGATGTATTCTGGTTCACCACAACACGTGGCTAGTCCAGTCCCCGAGAGACTCTCTCGAGATTTTCCACTAACTTGTCAAGCTTACGGGTGCTCAACAAACCATTACAACTTAAGGACACAAGCCTTAACACCTTTGCTCGGAGATACAACACTCCAAGACTTCAACCAAGGAAACACAAGTTCCTTACAACAAGAGAATCACAAATCTCTTACAAGTGTACAAAACACTAAACACTCAAACAAAACACTCCTTAATGAGTAGATATGAGTAAAAGAAGTAAGCTCAAGATCACAACAACTATGGACAAGACTTTGGCTCTCAAAAGCTTTATGGAATCAATATAAAATGATAAACAATAGTATGCAAGCTTATAGCAATAGAATGATCAGTTATTGTATGGTGTTGTGTTTAAAACACTGAAATGAAGCTGTATTTATAGTTGAAAAACTTGGCATTACCGTTGCCTAATTGCCAATTAAGAGTTGTTGATTTTACTCTATGACAATCGATTGTCAGGAAGCCACAATGGATTGTTTGCCAATCGTACCAAAAATCAATCCCAGATTTTACGCTTAACAATCGATTGTCCAAGATCAACAATCGATTATTGGCAACGTTCAAAAAATCATTTCCAGATTTTATGTAAAACAATCGATTATACCAAATCAATAATCGATTCGATTGTACAAAATCAACAATCGATTATTCAGCAACGTTCAAAAAATCTTTTCCAGATTTTAATATCAACAATCGATTGTACAAAATCAACAATCGATTACCTGACGGTATTTGAAAACTTTACGACAACGGTCAGCTTTACAATCGATTGTGCAAAGTTAACAATCGATTATTTATCAGATTTTGAAAATCATTTAAGACACTGCCTCGTGACAATCGATTGTTATATACTCACAATCGATTATTTAATAACTTTGAAAAAGTCTGGAAGTCACTGCCTCAACACAATCGACTGTCACAAGTTCACAATCGATTATTTTGTGACTTTGAAAAATCTGAAGGACACTGTCTCTTCACAATCGATTGTCATTAGCTTCACAATCGATTATTCTGAGTTTTGAAAAACTTTGATGGACACTGCCTCATCACAATCGATTGTCATAAGGTACACAATCGATTGTCATGCAGGTTTGAAAAACCTGATGCTCACTGCCTTAACACAATCGATTGTCATTTGTTCACAATCGATAGTCATGCAGTCTTGGCTTAACATAATCGATTATCATAAGTACATAATCGATTATCTTAGTCCAGTTTTAGAGGCATGTTTAAAAATCATTTTGACTGAAGTAAATATGCATGATTTAAAATCATTTAGCATTAAATTAAATATGCATGATTTTGTAAAAAAATAGTTTTACGAGAGAAGTCATGTCATGAGTCAAGTTGTCGGATCAAGATCACAATTAAGAACGACTCATTTAAACTATAGAACTTTGTCTTGTGCTTGAATCTCGTTATCCACCAATTGTGCGCTTGTACTTGAACTTCGTCATATATCAATTTGCGCTTGTTTGTCATTCATCAAAACCTACACATAAGAACACACGTTTTAGTATAAGGCCTTGAGAACGTGTTTCCAACAGTACTGAGAGTTACGGATTAGTACTCAAAATCAAAAAAGTAAAGTTTTTTCGAAAGGGATTAAGAAGCCCTAGTTTCAGAAAAGGAACCAAAATGTTCAAAACTTGAATAATCAAATATATCAAGTAATAGGAAGTGTAGAAGACAAAGGTTAAACCAAAAGAAATCGATTAAAAGATAGAGACCAAAGAGATTTAGGCAAAAAATTAGGGTTTGCAAAATAAATTAGGGAAATGAGAAACCTGGTTGTGAAACTCGTACATAAGGCCATAAAAGGCATCATCGGATAAAAACAACGGAGAAAAGCCGAAAACAGACCCAAGTGAAACTTCAGTGACCGTCTTTCATGGCGGAAGCTACTGGGCTTCAAGCTTTAGAGAGAAAAGGATGATATGAGGTGCCATGGTGAGTGGTGGTCGAGAGGTGTGAGGGTAGAGGTGGCCGGAACGGCGGCCATTAGAGATTAGAGAGAGAACCAGATGGTTCTTCAAAGACGAAAGGTTAGAGAGCACTTGGGACTGAAAGGGATACAAGGGCGGCGGATTTGGAAAATGATTAGGGTTAGGGGGTTATGGGGGTTAAAAAAGGAAAGGTTAATCGTGGACTGTTGATCAAAATGATTAACGTCCACGATTTTAAATAGGGGTCCGGGTGGATTGGTTCGAATAGGTTTAGGTCGGGTAATTTTTGTAATTGGGTCGTGATTGGGGGGGGTAAATTTGGGTTGAAATGTGGCCAAAGTTGAAAGCCTAAAGGGCTATAATTTAAATGCTCAATTTTCCCCTAATTTAATTATATAAAATAGTAAATGTTATTATAAAAATTCAATAAAAATACTGAGTTAATAAAATACATATAAGATTCGATTAAAATTATTATGAACAATTTTGTAGTTAGAATACTTATTAAATTGATAAATGAGCTAAAATTGCAAATTAATGCGATTTTAATCTAGAAACACCTAATGCACTTGTAAAATTTTGCAAAAATTATATAAAAATATATTTTTATGTAAATGAGAAAATAAATAGACTACTCATCAAAATAACGAGATTTGGGACTAAATACTTGATTTTATAGTACAAAATAAGTCGTAAATTAGTTTTAAAATACTTGAAAAAATGTAGAAAAAAATACCAAACCTTTGTGGATGCTTATATATGCATCCATACACAATTTTGGAAATATTTTGAGAATATAAATACATAGGGAAAAATTGGGTATCAACAGCTCCCCTCTTTACCTGAGGAGGATGAAAGAGTTGTCGGGTAAAGATAAAATGGCCAATTTTGACCAGAATTGGCGATTGTAAAAGGATTTTGACAGTGCTTTGGCTTTTGAGCTGCCTACATATCCCTGGTTTTATAGGAATCAGGCCATATGTAGTTCAGGAACCATTAACGGGATATGCCGATGGAAGCTCGGAAAAGACGGGTGCAACGGGGTTTGAGATTTGACAAGGGTTCGGAGGTCGAGTGGCTGCAAAAAATTGGAGCGGGATCGCTCCTGTTGAGCTGGTCGTGATGGCCGGTGTACCTGCAAATGAACAGTGTGCGAATACTTTGCATAGATTAAACGTAATACAAGTTCCCATTGGACCATGAGTGCTGTCTTCGGACGAATAGGATGGCGTCCTCAGACTATGATGTCCTGGGCTATGAAGAGCATAACCTAATGATTTGCAGGCCATGAAATGGTGTTCTTGGGCTATGCGAATGGTGCCTCTGAACTATGACGCCTTTGAATAAGTTGGCGATAATTCAGCCCAGGAGAAGGTGACAATATTTCAACGGGGTGAATGCAAGGGGTGGCGATATTTTAGCCGAACGGGAATTTAATATGCAGGGCGGCGATATTTCAGCCAAATGAAAAATAAAAGAGGTAGATCTTAACCTCGAAAGGCAGAGAATAGCCTTATGCAATGCAAAATGCAAAATGCAGATGGAGACAGAGCTTAGTCTAGAAAGGAAGAGAATAGCCTTATGCAGGATGGAGGTAGAGCTTAACCTCGGAAGGCAGAGAGTAGCCTTATGCAAAATGCAAAAAATGCAGGTGGAGATAGAGCTAAGTTTCGAAAGGCAGAAGATAGCCTTATGCAGGATGGAGGTAGAGCTTAACCTCGAAAGGCAGAGAGTAGCCTTATGCAAAATGCAAAAAATGCAGATGGAGACAGAGCTTAATCTCGAAAGGCATAAGATAGCCTTGTGCAGGATGGAGGTAGAGATTAACCTCGGAAGGCAGAGAGTAGCCTTATGCAAAATGCAAAAAATGCAGATGGAGACAGAGTTTAGTCTCGAAAAATGCAGAAATATAAAGTGAGAGGATGATGGTGATTTTCTTAGCTAGCTAATGATTGTACTAACAATGACTGTTGGGGAAGCGTTGAAGCCTTTGTGAGGTAAGTAGTGGTTTCAGGAGCTTTGATTTTATAAAGCTCTTGTATCTTCTATCTGTACCCTGGATTCCTGCATCCGAAGAAAGATCGAGAGTTCTGTAAGGGGGAGGTTAGTTCGTTTCCCTCGACTCGTGGCGTCTTGTACCATTTGGGGTAGGTTGCTGAACGATATTCACCCAAATGATTTTATGCAAAATTTGAAAAATATGATGCAAATGCATATATATAAGTAAAGCAAAAGATAGTTTTTGTTTTATGATGAACCACAACTGCAACGTGGTTTAAGGCACGACAACCTTGCTGATTTCGGAATTTTAAGGGTCCTCTTCAAATTTCTACCCCAGTTTTCTAGGCTGGCACTGTTGATGGCGGTGTTGAATGACTGAAAGCGGATTGACCTTAGAATTTTAAGGTCCTCTTCAAAATTCTTCCCAAGTTTACTGGGTCGATGGTGATATGGAAAGTTGACAAGCTGACTTTGGAATTTTGAGAGTCCTCCTCAAAATTCTGCCCCAGTTCCAATGCGGGGGAAAATGGAATTTTATTAAGGATGTGACTGAACCCATAGTGCTGCCTACGTATCCCCTCTTAAACAAGAATCAGGTCAGCCGTAGTTCAAATTACATCATAAAGAAAAGCATACTGATTAAATGTAGTATCTCTTTACTGCATCTGAGTTGATCGGTTTTGGCCAGATTTCTCCATCCATTTCTGCAAGAATAAGGGCTCCTCCAGTTAGAACCCGATGAATAATGTACGGACCCTACCATTTGGGAGAGAACTTCCCTTTGGCTTCATCTTGATGTGGATATATCTTCTTCAACACCAGATGCCCTGGTGTAAACTTCCTTGGTCGAACTCTCTTGTTGAAGGCTCTGGACATTCTGTTCTGATATAATTGACTGTGACAGACAGCGTTCATTCTCTTTCCTTCTATAAGGGCTAACTGCTCGTATCGAACCTTGACCCATTCTACGTAATCTAGCTCAGCTTCTTGTATGATTCTCAAGGATGGAATTTCTACCTCAGCGTAAATTACCACCTCTGTACCGTAAACCAGCATGTAGGGAGTTGTGCGAACAGTAGTACGATAACCCAATAAAGCGAATCACAACTTCTCATGCTACTACTTATGCTTTTCGATCATTTTCCTTAGTATTTTCTTGATGTTCTTGTTGGCTGCTTCCACGGCTCCATTCATCTGAGGTTTATAAGCTGTAGAATTTATGTGCTTGATTTTGAAAGTTTCACACATCACTTTCATCAGGTCGCTGTAGAGATTGGAACCATTATCAGTGATCATCGACTCTGGAACACCGAACCAACAAAGAATACGATCTCGGACAAAGTCTGCCACGACTTTCTTGGTTACTCTTTTGTTTGATGCTGCTTCAACCAATTTAGTAAAGTAATCAATTACCACTAGCATGAACCTGTGTCTGTTTGACGCAGCCGGCTCAATTGGTCCAATAACATCTATTCCCCAAGCGACGAACGGCCATGGTGAGCTTGTTGCAGTGAGCTCATTCGGAGGTACCTTTATCATATCCGCATGTATTTGACATCGGTGACACTTCCAGACATACTAAATGCAATTTGTTTCCATGGTCATCCAGAAATATCCTACTCAGAGTATCTTCATTGCTAGAACAAAACCATTCATGTGCGGCCCACAAGTCCCTGAGTGCACTTCCTCCAATAACTTGGTTGCTTCTGTTGCATAGACACACCTTAATAGTCCCAAATCGGGAGTCCTCCTATACAATATTCCTCCGCTGTGAAAGAAATTATTGGACAACCTTCGAAGCGTGCGCTTCTGAGTAGCATTAGCAAGCTCTGGATATTCCCCGGTTGTCAGGTACTCTTTGATGTCGTGGAACCAGGCTTTCCGTCAGCTTCTTTCCCAACATGTGCACAATATGCTGGTTGATCATGAATATTGACCTGGATAGGGTCGATGAAGTTTGTATCTGGATGCTGGATCATGGATGATAAAGTGGCAAGCGCATCTGCGAACTCATTCTGTATTCTTGGAACATGGAGGAATTCCGTTTTTCTGAACCTCTTTCTCAACTCATGTATGTGGTGCAGATAAGGGAGTATCTTAAAATTCTTGGTTGCTCATTCTTATCAAACCTGGTGTATGAGTAGGCTCTGAGTCTCCGATCACTAGCAGCTCCAGAATGTTCATATCAATGGCCAGTTTAAGCCCCAAGATGGAAGCTTCATACTCGGCCATGTTATTGGTGCACGGGAACCTAAGCTTGGCAGATACCGGGTAATGTTGATCGGTTTCTGATACTAGTGACTGCTCCAATACCAACTCCTTTGAAATTTGCGGCTCCGTCGAAAAACATCCTCCAACCGTCATAGGCTTCTGCAATGTCTTCTCCTATGAAAGCTACTTCCTCGTCGGGAAAATATGTCTTCAGTGGTTTGTACTCCTCTCCTACAGGATTTTTTGCGAGATGGTCTGCCAAAGCCTGTCCTTTAACTGCCTTCTGGGTGACATAGACAATGTTGAATTCACTCAACAAAATTTTCCACTTGGCGAGCTTGCCAGTGGGCATGGACTTCTGAAAAATATACTTTAGCGGATCCATTTTTTATATAAGGTAGGTAGTGTGAGCACAGAAATAATGCCTCAACTTCTGAGCTATCCAAGTCAAAGCCCAACAGGTGCGTTCTAGCAAGGAATACCGAGCCTCGTACGGGGTAAATTTCTTGCTGAGGTAGTAAATAGCTTGCTCTTTTCTCCCTGTCTCATCATGTTGTCCCAAGACACAACCAAATGCTTCATCCAAAACTACGAGATAGAGCAACAAGGGTCTCCCAGGCTCATGCGGAACCAGGACTGGAGGCGTAGACAAGTATTCCTTGATCCTGTCGAAAGTCTTTTGACATTCATCAGTCCATTTGGTGGCGGCATCCTTTTTCAGCATCTTGAAGATAGATTCGCAGATAATGGCAGACTGAGCTATGAACCAGCTGATATAATTGAGTCTCCCCAGGAAACTCATTACCTCTTTCTTGCTCTTCAGCGGTGACAACTCCTGAATAGATTTGACCGTTGATGGATCCAGCGCTATTCCTTGGTGACTTACGGTGAAACCCAATAACTTTCCTGTAGGGACCCCAAATTCACACTTGGCGGGATTCAGTTTCAAGTTATACCTCCTTAGTCTGTTGAAAAACTTTCGGGGGTCCTCCATGTGATATGCAGCCTTCATGGACTTAATGATGATGTCGTCCACGTATACCTCAATCTCCTTATATATCATGTCATGAAAGAGGGTAGTCATGGCCCTCATGTAAGTAGCTCCCGCGTTCTTCAACCCGAACAGTATCATTCTGTAGCAATACATTCCCCAAGGCGTGATAAACGCCGTTTACTCTGCATCTTCTTTATCCATCCATATTTGATGGTACCCCGCAAAGCAATCGACGAACGACTGCAACTCATGCTTGGCGCAGTTGTCGATCAAAATATATAGGTTTGGCAAGGGGAAATCATCTTTGGGACTGGGCTGGTTGAGATCCCGGTAGTCGACACAGACTCTAACTTTCTCATCCTTCTTTGGTACTGGCACAATGTTATCTAACCAAGTTGGATATTATACCACTTGAAGAACTCTGGCTTTGACCTGCTTGGTGACCTCTTCTTTGATTTTTAAACGCATATCTGGCTTGAATTTTCTGAGATTATGCTTTACCGGCGGATATGCGAGATCTGTTAGCAACTTGTGAGCGGCGATAGACGTGCTGAGGCCAGTCATATCGTCATAAGACCATGCGAAGATATCCTCATATTCCCTCAAGAACTCTGTATATTCCTCTTTCTCTATCTATGATAAGAGCACATTGTTGCACGTCTCTTTGACATTCTCAGTATCTCCCAAATTGACGACTTCGGTTTCATCCAAGTTGGACATAGGTCTATTCTCAATATTCTCGGCCTCTCTAACAACCTCTTCTGGTATATCATCCTCCTCTGAGTTTATGTCTGTTTGTTGCATAGCCTCGTTGCAAGTTGCAGTTGTTGGTTCATCATCAAGATACGTAATAGTAATGATGTGTGAAAATAAAGTAAATAGCAGAGAAAAGTAATGAATATCGAGATATTTGATCAACTGAAAATGGTTTTGATTAAATTCATAAATGTTCAAAACATCGAAGCTATTTTGGAAAGTAAAGAAAAATGCAGAAAATAAAGAAAACAACTAAAACAAAGATGCATGAAAATTGCTCAGCGTTGCTACCCCGAAGGTTTCCGGACGATGGTTGTCCTGATTGACCAGTTGATGAGGTGCTCCCCTCGGTTCACAGCCTGAATGGAAGGGCCTTCCTCCTTTTCCTCTTCAAAAATCACACAACTGTCCATGTCCTCCAGAAATAGGTTTTTCATCGCCGCAAGAGCCTCGTTTTCTTGTGTCCCAAGAGAGTGTCGGTTGGCTCAAAATGTTTGTTCCAACTTACGTATGGGGAGTTCCAATGGGTAATATGGGCCGCGCCATGGTGGTAACCAGTTTTTGAATTCTTGCCAAGTGTACTCGTACCCCAGTCCGAAGGTAGTGGCATGTTTCTTCAACTGGATAGGTTTGGTGATACCTTGAAGATTCTTACCAAGCCCTTTTCCTACCTCATACCCACTCCAATTTAGAATGCTCTCAACGTTGTTGCTCCACCATTTGTTCTTATCCACTATGTTGACCCGCTCAATATGATGATATGTTTCTCCGCCGATTCTTCTTCTGCCTCCGATCATTGGAATGGTCTGGCGACTATATATGGGGTTGCTACCGTCGCCATGGATAATTACTTCCTGGTGGTTCCATTCGAATTTCACGGCCTGATGCAAGGTGGATGCCACAGCCCCAGCGGCGTGGATTTAGGGTCGTCCCAACAATAAGTTGTAAGATGCTAGTACGTCGATGACTTGGAAGTCGACACCAAACCAAGTGGGCCCCATTTGCAAACATAGATAATCTCCCCAAGAGTGGACCTCTGAGAATGATCAAAATCCTTAACGTTAATAGCCCCATATTTTATTTCGTGCAACCCTTTGCCTAACTTCTTGAGGGTGATCAATGGACAGATGTTAAGACTAGAACCTCCGTCGACTAGGATCCTGGTGATGAAATGATCTTCACATTGCACAGTGATGTGTAGTGCTTTATTATGACTGAGCCCTTCAGGTGGAAATTCATCCTCGTGGAAAGTGATTTTGTGACTTTCCAATACCTGCCCTATCATGTTTTCTATTTATCATCATGTTATGTTGCTCGGGACATAGGCCTCGCTCAATATCTTCATCAAGGTGTTCTTATGCGCCTCAGAACTTTGCAGCAATGCCAAGATGGAAATCTGTGCCAGAGTCTTGTTTAGCTATTCAACAACTGAATATTCCTTAGCCTGTATCTTTCTCCAGAGATCGTCAGGTCCAGTTTCAATGGGACGTCCAGAGGCCTGCTTGCTGGACTCAGCTAGGTGCTCTGATGTGTAAACGCTGCCTGTTCTAGTCATACCCTGCACGGTAATTGCTTCACCCGTGCATGCTTTTCCTTTCCTTCTTGCCTCGATTATGTAGTCCTGGGGTATGGCATTCAATTGAAATGGGGATATGTCTGACATGGTGACCATAATGGGCACCCTTGGAGGCAATATAGCAACTTCAATTAGTGTGGGCGCCTTTGGAGTCCCGAACTCCACCTCAATTGGTTTTGGCACTTTTGACAGGAGGTGCCTTGAACTCAAATGGTACAGATACATTCACCACGTTGCCCTAAGATGGTCTGGATTTTCACAAAAATAGGATTAAGAGTGACCGCCAGTTTCTTGGGCTCATCTCCTTCAGATATCAAACCGATTGACCCTTCGGGGTCCTAGTCGTCCTTAACCTTAATCATGTGGATGCCTCCACCTTTATGGTCTGGTAGAGGGTTGTTACGAACATTAGGAGCAGGCTCCTTAGCTATGATGACCTTATTGTCAATTAAGGTCTGAATTTTGTCCTTCAACAAACGGCATTCGTCGACGGTATGGCCCTTCATCCCCCAATGATATGCGCAGGTTTTATTTGGATTGATCCATTGGGAGGGGTTTTCTGGGGTTATGTCTGGGATGGGTGTAACATATTCAGCGGCTTTGAGCTTCTCATACAGTTGGTCAATGGGTTCGGCAATAATGGTGTACTGTTTGGGCGGTTTGCTGTCAAAGTTTTGTCTTGGTCGTGGGAAGTTTTAACGGGTAGGTGATGATGGATAGTGAGGAGGTTGGGCGTTGTAATCTTGGTATACGGGTGCGGGTTGGGAATATTCTGGCGAGGTGGGCTGATATGTTAGTAATGGAGATGTTTGGTAGACGGGATGTGGATTTTGATAGGCAGGTGAAGGTGCCTGGTAATTTAGAGAGGGTTGGTATATGAGTGGAGTTGGAGGGTAGGGTTGGTATTTCATGGGAGAGTGGTTTCTTTGCGGAGCCATCACGGAGTTTACATCCTTTTTCTTCGACGTACCACCAGATTCCAAGGCATTGTTGGTGGTCTGCAGTGCCTCAAGGTTAGTAACCATACCATTTTTGATCCCCTTCAATTCTTTCTCCCATTTTGATGAAATCAGTGAACTTCTGCCCCTCTATCAGCATCAATCTCTCGTAATATTATGGGTCCTGAGCACGAACGAAAAATCTGTTCATTTGTTCTTCTTCCAAAGTCATCCTAACCTTGGCCGCTTCAGAACTCCAATGAGTAGCATACTCGCGAAAGGTTTCGGTGGGCTTTTTCTTCAAATTCTTGATATAGAACACGTCCGGCGTGTTCTCAGTATTGAACCTGAAGCGGTCCATGAAATCGGACGCCATGTTTACCCAACTAGTCCACTTCTTCGCATCTTCCCAAATATACCAAGAAAAATCATCCCCTTTCAAGCTCCTCATGAACAGTTTCATGCGGATCTTTTCATCTGTATCAACTCCCACTAACTTGTCACAATACATCCTGAGGTGAACCGTGGGATCACCCGTACCATCAAACATTTCGAACTTAGGAGGTTTGTACCCCTCTGGAGTTCGACATCAGGTTGAACACAAAGGTCTTCATAATTTGGACCCTATACACCTTTATTACCTTTCGCGCCTTGAAACCTGCTAGTGAGTTTCTTGATTTCAGCAGCCAAGTTCTGAATAGGTGAGTCTGATTCTGACACATTTCATATGGGTTGTGTATAGTATGGTACAGTATCCCCAAAGATAGGGGTATCTTGGTGGTTTGGAGCATTCTGGGGCTTTGGGATGAGCGGTGGAGCATTGTTGCGAGCTTGGGATATGATCTTCTGCGGAGGTGCAGGGACCTGGTTGTTGACATCTGCAGCAGCAAGGGAGATGGAAAAGCTTGCCAAACTCCGGACCTGGTCCAGTTCCTCTCAAAACCTTAGCAAAGTTTGCTCCAAGTGAGTAGCAGTTTCTTTGGTGATCGGGGTACCCTGGGAAGTTCCTTCAATTTCCTTTCTTGCTTCATTATCTCCCATCTTTCCTTTGTTCCTGTTTCTGGGAGGACTTAGAGAAGGAGAAGGAGGAGGACCCTTAGATCTTGTTGAGTATGTTGATGGTGCCAGAGTGCACGAAACCTTTGGGGAGGGGAATATTAATAAAAGAAAAATAAAAAATGGTAAAAAGTTAGTGCGGATTCTGAGTAAGAAAACATTGCGGTATTTAAACACGTTGTTGCATGAATATAAGTCGTTTCCTATTTGGGTGCCTTGTTGTGCCTGAGGTAGGCCTAGCGACAAATATGATTTGGAGAACTCATAATACCAAATGCCTCATTTTATCAATAGAAAATAGAACGAGATAAAACAAACTGAAATAAAGAGAAATTGTCACTAATGGCCAAGGGCCTTATTACATCAAGAAAGCAGTAAAAATCCTAACTACTTGATTCCAAAAGGACCTTCCCCAGATTCGGAATCTTTGCCTCCCTCGTACAGTTTCATCAGCTCGTGCAGTCCCAGCAACAAGTAAGCCCGAGCCAGGTGCCCACCTTCATTACCTTCAGCTTCCTGACAGTCGTTGATCCTTTTCAGAAACTTGCCTTCCAGTTCCACTAGACCCCATTCCAAGTACCCTAAACGGTTGTTTGCGCGGACAGCCATGTCCTTCCACTCATTGATTACCTTTTCTTGTGCCTCTAACATTTCCCGATGTTCACTTTCACACTCTTGCATTTGTTTGCGCAGCTGATTAAACTTGACCTTTGCTGCAACTTCCTCATCAATAACTATGTGACCATGGACGAAACCCATTTTGCCCAAGCCAATGTGATTATTTTCTAGCCACCCTGGATAAAGCGGTGCATGCCCTGTCTGATACCTGTCTGTCTCCATAGATTCCCTTTCCAAAATGAGTTTGGAGTGCAACATATGCTGAGCCCGACACCTGTGTGGGCTATCATCATCTTGGAAGTTAGCCCTGTATTGACTCATCTTTTCCACCTTTGGTATGAACTGCTTCCTTCCTGCTTGCCTCATGACTCGGAGAGGGACATAAGGGTAAGTTCCTCTTAAGCCTATGAGGACAAGGAATGGCGCATCTCTAGACCGAATGATAAACTCTTCAGTTGGAAACCGCTCGTGCATCCATTGTACATGCTCTTCTCTCAGATTCTCCAATAGTTCTACCCATCCACTAGCGTCTACGGGTGAGCAAACAAATCCGGCATGAAGTGCATTCACTTTAGATGATGGAAAGCGATATGGTCATCTCAATCTCGTCGCATGATCTCTTGTCCATAGTCTCCTTGATGAAGATGCTAAATGAGCGAGAGTTGTAGTAGCAAATTGCACCCTCAAAAATGTGGTGCCCCTTGTTGACTCTTTTCTAAGGCTCGGTACAGTTCGGCGAGGATCATGGGTGCTATGCTGAATGTTTGCCCGTCGATACCCTCCATGACGGCATTGGTTACCATGGCTAGTATCGTGTGGATTCTAGCCTTCTTCATTGGAAAGACTATCATGCCCAGAATACAGAACATGAATACAAAGGCTCTCCTATGTATGTGCCCCAAAGAGGTGAGGGCGAACTCGTCCATGTGAGTGCAGTAGGATTTTCTATGTCTGAACCTTTCGTACATGAAGTCGAAGGATATGTAGGAGTCCTTCAGACTAGTCAGATTGGAATTCTTTTAGAGCCCCATCATTTTCAAGAACCCTCTGCCTTTGTGGTTTTCCAGCATAAGCAACCCCGGGCTATCCCAAGAAATTCCGGCTAGACCCCCAATTTCTTCCAATAGCGACGTCATTTCAATACCCCCAAAGCGGAAGACAGACAATTCACTATCCCAAAACATAGTAGCAACTTCCAGAATCTTGTTATCTGTCCTAACTTCCAGAAGTGAAGCAGATTTCCTAAGTGCTTGCGGACAAGAACCCGATCACTACCATGCAAATCATCCCACCAGCTTAGCAACTATGGATGAATGTTTGATACCATACTGAATCTGGGGACCTCGTGCCTAATTTTCCTACAAAAGAGAGAGTTAGGACCTTAACCCCACCGGACTCGACTATTTAAATCAATAATTAGCAAAAAGAATTTAATTCTCCAAATCAATGCACATAATGTGAATGTCCGTTTGGGTTTCGAGGAAACCCGATGGACTTTTGGTTTAGGCTATCCTAACGAGTCATTATGCGGACGACATAAATGACTCGGCTAAGTTTGACCATGATGCATGAACAATTAAACAGAGTAAGGTTTATACTTTTGAAGTGCTAGACAAGGTACCCTTGAGCGGACAACTTAAGAGGGAAAGGCACGGAACCATCGACTACACCGTTGATCGACTAGTTTTACCGGAAATATGCCTTAGCCAAATTTAACGGGTTTGTAAACATTGGAAGAGCACAACCACTCATTATAACCGTTGTTGTAGTATTTGTTTGGCACGAGTAGAAAATGATGTTGAAGGATGCAATTACAACAATGAAATAAGTACATGTATTTTGCACGTTCATACAATAATGATTAGAATAAATGCTTGGAAATTAAGACGGAATTAAAATAAAACAAGGTAATAAAGCAGCAAAACAGTTAGAAAAAGAAACACACGAAGAAATAAGTTAGTAATCGTGAAGAAATGATTAAAGCAATAAAGCCACGAAACACGTTTAAAAATATACTTAAAATAGCAGCAAAATTCACAGTAAAGAGCTGGATGAAAACTTTTGGGACTTGAGAAAAGCAATGGATGCGTAACAGTTTAAAAATCTTAGGAAAAACATTTTAAACACACTTGAAGATACATGCTAAGACATAACGCATATGACAAGATAATTTTCGGATAAGAGAGGTAGAAAACAAATGTAAAGTTATTCAGGAGTGTTAAAGAGCGTGTAAGCGTATTAGTTTTGAACCATAGTTTTGAAATTTGCAAAAGATACAGTATTCAGACAATTTTTTAGAAAATAGTAGTCCAATTCTGGACTGGGAAGAAGAGTAACTTAGTAAAATATTTGCACAAAAGTGATTGAAAATAAGGCAGAAGTTAGTGTAAAAAATCAGCAGACGTTAGAGAGACAATCAAATTCAGACGGTTTAAAGAGGGTGAATAGCTTAAGCACGATTCAAGGCGATTAATCAATTTTATCTAACCTAAGGTTTGCCTAGGCGTTGTTTAACAATAAGAGAAAGGTGGGCATACATGTTTGTTTCCCAGTTTTTAAAAAGGGACAGGTTAACAAGTTTTACGTCTGTTTAACAAAATTAGTGAGGCATTCAATAATTGCAAAAAGAAAGACCCTAAGTACATGATATCTAATGCATATAAAGTCCCTAAAACATGATATCTAAATGCAATGGAAGTAACTTGATTATTAGCTGATTGTGATTATAAAAAAAATAACAAGCTGAAAGTAAAAGGCCTAAGAACAGGATTGCTATATGCAAGATGCATGTCCTATACATGGTTTATATTACGAAAATAGATAAGTAAAATCATATAAACATGTTTTCTACCAATACCCTTAATAATCATGCATAACCCTCCCCAATTTCCTTATAATCCCTATTGTTCTTTACAAATTATTACAGCCCAAATAATTAAAATACAACAGTGATAAAGGAAAATAAGAAGCTACTCTATAGAGAGCCTTCAGCCAGGACCAAGCATCTCCAACCTACTTCCTTTCGAATTTCTCAGACATTACCAAAGCTTGGGTGCAGCAAAGTTCCCTAAGGGTTCGTTTGAACCCCTAGCCAATACCAAGTACCCATAACATCATAATTAGACAAGTGTGGAAGTGCCAGCCTTGTGTATCAAAGTTAAATGGGTGCTCAAGGCTCCCAAGGCAATGCTTAAACTAAGGGCGCAGACCCTAAAGCTCTAAGAGTGAGATTGTGATTAGAATTGAGAGAGAGTTGAAAACAGTTGAGAGACAGCTTAAGAAAGCAGTTGAAAGAACTGAGAGAGTTTATGAAAATAGTTGGAAGAGTTTGAATAGTTGAGACAGTTTAAGAAAATAGTTGAAAGAGAAGAATTTCTTTTGAAATCATTTTAGACTAACCAGTTTTAGAATAACAGAGCATCACACAAATAAGGGCAAAAGGGGAAAAGAACAAATAAGCAAAGTAAACTACTTACACAGGCAACATATTAAAAGTAACCAGACATGGTTGCAAATAAGAGTTCAGCTCTTGCTATACCAAAATCTAACATACTTAGCCTCAAACAGGGGTTTTGGGTTAACCAAGTAGCCAAACAGACATGGATGCATGGTAGTAGCACACAAGGAAAAAGTAAAATTTCATTGAGACATGGGAGGGGATAAGGGAGCAAATAAGTAAAGTGTACAGACAACATATTGGTGGAAAGTAATCAGACATAGTTGTAAAACAAGGGTTTAGTTCTTACTGCACCAAACCCCAAATATAATCAACCTCAGGGAGAGGTTTCAGGGATGTTAAGTAGCCAAGCAATAGGGCACATGGAAGAGGAAAACATATATTGAGACAAGGAAAAGGGGTAGGGGAAACATGCTAAGTTAAACTAGGTATACTAACAACTACATGCTAGTGGCAATAAGAGCACCAGAACCATAGGTAAAAGCACACAAGAAATAATATGACTAATAGAAGCATGTTGTTTTGGAGGCAATATCTTAAATAGGCGACATACAAGTTGAAGATAATAGAACACAATAGCAATGAGAGTTAATGCACAAAAGGAGGGCAAAATGTGCAGCGAATGAGAGCAGCAGTGTGAGCACATCAGTGCAGAGCAGCAAGCAACAGGCAAACCCCAAACAAATAATGCAGAGAAACCCAGTAGTGTAGCTTAATCAATCTTGGCTTTCAGCCGATTGAGTGTTCAAATAGAAGAATGAGAGAGTGTAGTAACAGTAGAGAAAGTGAGAGAAAGAGTGTAGAGAGTTTGAACTTATGAGAGATATGCAATGTGTGTTTTTTGAAAGAAGGTTCAGAGAAATTGTGTTTGTTTGTGTCAAGTGAGAAGATATGAGTATTTATAGTACTAAAAACGAGTAAAAAAAATAATGTATCCATCCATATTTAAGGAACAGAGTATCAATCATAATCAAATAAGCATAAGGACTCCCCTTTAATTAAGGAATCAAAGTTAAACGGTAATAAGCAGTCATTTTAAAAGGAAAGGAATTACAAAGTATGGCATGGTCACATAAGGAAACAAAATAGTATAAGGTATACAATGAAGACTAGGCGCATGATAATTAACCAGGGAAATATGTCAAGCAAATAAATCAACATACTTGCGCACACATATAAGGAAAAACACCAATTATTCTGGAAAATAGTTTTCGAATTAATGAATGATATTGAAAACCTAGGAGATCAGTTATTTATTGAGGAATGTATCCCACTGATTGAGGAAGAAAAATTCGAAATCAATACCAAAACTGTAAGGAGAATACACAAAATCACAATTTAAGGCCAGTAATCACAGCCTTAAAGAGTACTTGTAAGAATCAGTATAAAATCCCCATGTAAACAGACAGAAAAACCTTAAGAGAAGAACACATCATGGTAGGGGAATGAAACACTAGCAACAAAATTAAAGCAAAGAACACGGAACTCAAAGAAGAACACAGAGGAACATGCAAACAAACAGATAATACAGATACAAACATGTAAAGCGAGGGTTTTCATCAGATTTTAAAAAAAATGTTTATGGATAAGTACTCAAAATCAGAAAAGTAAAGTATTTTCAAAAGAGGTTAAGAAACCCTAGTTTCAGAAAAGGAACCAAAACGTTCAAAACTTGAATAATCAAAGATATCAAGTAATAGGAAGTGTAGATGACAAAGGTTAAACCAAAAGAAATCGTTTAAAAGTCAGAGACCAAAGATATTTAGGCAAAAAATTAGGGTTTGCAAAATAAATTAGGGAAATGAGAAAGCTGGCTGTGAAACTCGTACATAAGGCCACAGAAGGCATCATCGGACACAAACCATCAGAGAAAAGCCGGAAATAGACCCAAGTGAAGCTTCAGTGACCGTCTTTCATGGCGGAAGCTGCTGGGCTTCAAGCTTTAGAGAGAAAACAACGATATGAGGTGCCATGGTGAGTGGCGGTCGAGAGGTGTGAAGGTGGAGGTGGCCGGAACGGCGACGAAGGCCATCGGAGATTAAAGAGAGAGCTAGATGGTTCTTCAGAGACAAAGGGTTAGAGAGCATTTGGGAGTGAAGGGGATACAAGGGTGGCGAATTTGGAAAATGATTTTGGTTAGGGGTTATGGGGGCTAAAAAAGGGAAGGTTAATCGTGGACCGTTGATAAAAATGATCAACGGCCACGATTTTAAATGGGGGTATGGGTGGGTTAGTTCGAATAGGTTTAGGTCGGTTAATTTTTGTAATTAGGTCGTGATTGGGGGGTGAATTTGGGTTGAAATATGGCCAAAGTTGAAAGACTAAAGGGCTATAATTTAAATGCCCAATTTTCCCCTAATTTAATTTTATAAAATAGTAAATGTTATTATAAAAATCCAACAAAAATACTGAGTTAATAAAATACATATAAATGTCGATTAAAATTATTATGAACAATTTTGTAGTTGAAATACTTATTAAATTGATAAATGGGCTAAAATTGCAATTTAATACGATTTTAATTTAGAAACACCTAATGCACTTGTAAAATTTTGCAAAAATTATGTAAAAATATATTTTTATGTAAATGAGAAATAAAATAGATTACTCATCAAGATAACAAGATTTGGGACTAAATGCTGGATTTCATAGTACAAAATATGTCATAAATTAGTTTTAAAATACTTGAAAAAATGTAGAAAAAAATACCAAACCTTTGTGAACGCTTATATATGCATCCATATGCTATTTTGGGAATATTTTGAGTATAGAAATACATAGAGAAAAATTGGGTATCAATAATAGATAGAGTAGTTTAACACACAAAGTTGGATAATAAATCTGCTTTGAGCCCCTCAGATCCGGTTTGTTGAAACTTAAAGTATTTTTGAAAGCCAGTAACGATATTTTTGAAATAGGAATTTGGAATTTGCAGAAGTCCAGAAATGGCTTGTAAAATTGCCGAACTGCTTAAGTAAAATGGCACAAGAAAAAAAATCAAAAGCATTGAAGTACAAATTAGGCAGAAGACCAAAAAAAAGGATTGATTTTAAAAAGATACATGTTTGGAATTTAAAAGATTCATAGATATTAAAAATAGTTTAAAAGACAGATTTGGCCAGATTTCAAAATGGACAGTATTGGACAAATTTTATTGAAAGCGTTCAGCAAATTAGGCGAGTCTGAACCATATAGGCATGATATCAACAAAATGATTTGTTGCTACTTTTAGAACGTTTAGGGGACCTGCTGTTTGCCTAGCATTTTATGCAATTCCTTTAGGCATGATTTTTAGATGAGAAACAATATTAAAGTCATATAGTCATGATTTTTAGATGAGATGCGATATTGAAACCCTATAGACATAATTTCTAGATGAGACGCAATATTGAAATACTATAAACATGATTTCTAGATGAGATGCAATATTGAAATCGTATAGACATGATTTCTAGATGAAATTGATGCAACAATACAAAAATCCTATAGGCATGGTTTCTATATGATTAGCAACAATAAAAACCCCTCCCGCACCCTTTTCACTATATCCCCAAATTCTTATACAAAGCTTGTTACATAAATGGAAAGAAAAAAACTAAGGAAATAAGTACATCAAAGCTAAAACGGACCTGAGGAAGATCAAAGCAACATTAATGTCCAACACATGTATTTTACCAAATCCGATCTCCAAATTCCAAGGCTTTCTCTTAGAGTGTCTCAAAGTTCCAAGGGCTTTCAGGAAGCCCATGCAATGCTTACACCCTGAAAATGATTAAAGTAGTGCAATGTGCGGAATTACCAGCCCTTAGGCATCCAAGTTCAGAAGGAACTCGAGGGTCCTTAAGCATGGCTTACAAGAGGGGGGTATGACTTAAAGAACTAAGAGTAAGTGTAAAAGTGAGGGATTAGAGGAAGACCAATGCAAAAGGTGGTCATACCTAGCCATGAACATGAATGGCACACCTCTGACCCTTTACATGGCTTGAAAAATAAGCGAGGACTTGAAATAAGTCAGACTTAGGCATGAATGGTGCTCAGGACACCAACAGACTTGAGTCAAGCTCAACATGCAATGGGGGTTAAGGGAATGGGGCAGATATAAGTATAGGTTTAGAGCAACCTGATTCTAAACTAGGGGTGGCAATGGAGTGCCACCCTAGTCTAAAATAACTCATACACAAAGGGTTAGGGAAAGGGATCACATGAAGGTATTTGTAGCAAACAGAACTAGACTAAAGGGATTTGGGGGAAGGGAATTACATGAAAGCACTCATACAAGCACACAGTATCAAAACATAAGGATAGGGATGCATATGCTGAAGTTTAATTACACAATATAAGAAAATTAAGAACAGACATGCATGTGAAAGATAGTTAAACACATAGTCTTTGGAAATGGTGTTTAAATCGAGGACCTACCAGTTTCGAATTCGAGTAATAAAGCAAGTAGGGCAGATATGGCCCAATAGTTTAGCCCTGGCTTTCAGCCGGCTAAACCCAAGTAACAGAACAAGTAGCACAAAAGAGCAGAGAAGAGAAGGGAGTTTTTAGTGAGTGTGAACTTGTGTTGTTCGTGTCTTTTGAAGTGAAGAGGGGTTATAGTTTGAAAATAAATTAGTATCAAATCAATTAGGAAAAGAATTCCCTTTAATTAAGGGATTCAGACTTAGGGTAAACAGACAGAGTTCCAAATATGAAAAGGAAATCAAGAATGGGTTGTAAAATAGAGGGTAAATACATAGAGGTTTTTTTTTTAAATACACACGGTTTAACAAATAAGGTAAATTGAATCATCAATCACACAGGGAATCAAGGAAACAGGTATTTGAATGCAGTCCAAAAACAAGTCTAAGTCAAAGAATCAAATAATTTTGTAAAAAATCAAAACCCCAAAAGTTAGAGCTATTCGAAAGGAAAATATGACTATAAAGAGATACACATATTCAAGCAGGCGAGGCTAGGATTGAGAAAATGGTCACATAGATAGAAAGCATAAAGCATAGGCATGAAATGGATTAAAATTCTTGTGGAGCTTAGCAAGAAATCAGAAGAAACTCACAACAGTTAGGGTTTCAGAATCAGATAAATAACACACACAAAGTCGAAAACCCCAAAGTCTAGGGTTTCCTAACATTTCACAATGTAAAGAAGAAAGCAAAAGAATAGTCAGGTAAACAAACTCAGAAAGAACACAAATACTCGCAAAAAGCAAAATACAGTAGAGAGTTACCAGAAAACCTAGGTAAAGGAAAACATTAAAATTTTCCCTAATTTGAATTTTATAAAATAGCAAATAAGGTTTAAGAATCCAATTAAAACTACTGAGTTAATAAAAAAATCATAAGTATTAATTTAAATTATTAGGAATGATTCTATGATTAAAAACCCTATTAAATCGAGAAATATGCTAAAATTGTATTTTATGCAGTTTTAATTTAGAAATACTAAATGAACTTGTAAAATTATATAAAAATCATGTAAAATATATTTCGTGTAAATGAGAGAATAAATTAGATTATTCACCAAAATAACAAATTTTGGGAATAATTAATGGATTTTATAGTGCAAAAATATGCCATAAATTGATTTAAAAATTCTTTAAAATGTGGAAAAATTCCAAAACCTTTGTAGATGCTTATATACGCTATTTTTTAGAATATTTTGAGTATAAAAATATATAGGGAAAAATTAGATATCAACAGCTGCCCTTTTTTACCCGAGTAGGATGAAAGAGTTGTCGGGTAAAGATAAGATGGCCAATTTTGACCGGAGATGGCGATTGTAAAAAGATATTGACCACGCTTTGGCTTTGAGCTACCTACATATCCCTGGTTTTATAGGAATCAGGCCATATGTAGTTCAGGAACCATTGACAGAATATGCTGATGGAAATTTTGGGAAAACGGACGTGATGGTTAAGTCTGATGAGTGCGCAGAATCGGACAAACTGCGGAGAACTGGAGCGGGATCACATGACGCCTTGAACGAGTTGGCGATCTTTCAGCCCATGAGAAGGTGGCAATATTTCAGCCAAATTAATGCAAAGGGTGGCGATTTTTCTGCCAGAGCGAGAATTTTAAAAACAAATGGCGGTATTTTAGTCGAATGAGAATTTAAAATGCAAGTGGCTATGTTTCAGCCAGTCGAAAAAATAAAATGGCGATATTTCAGCCAGGCATGGCGAAGACAATGCTTAGTCTCGAAAGGCAGATAGGAGCCTTATGCAATATGGAGGTAGAGCTTAACCTTGAAAGATAGAGAGTAGCCTTATGCAGATGCAGACAGAGATAGAGCTTAGTCTCAAAAGGTAGATAGCAGCCTTATGCAATGTGGAGGTAGAGCATAACCTCGGAAGGCAGAAAGTAGCCTTATGCAAAAATGCAGATAGAGATAGAGCTTAGTATTAAAAGGAAAATTATAACCTTATGCAGGATGGAGGTAGAGCTTAACCTCGGAAGGCAGAGAATAGCCTTATGCAAAAATGCAAATAGAGACAGAGCTTAGTCTCGAAGGCAGATGATAGCCTTATATAGGATGGAGGTAGAGCTTAACCTCGGAAGGCAGAGAGTAGCCTCATGGAAAATGCAGACTTATATAGATCTTAGTCTCGAAAGGCAGATAATAGCCTCATGCAAAGCGAAATGTAAAAGAGCGAATAATAGTAGGTTTTCTTAGCTGATATACGATTTTGTGAGATTAAGACTGCTGGGGAGTGCAGATAGTGAACTTATAAGGGTTTCGATCCTGAAGAACGAATGTGCTTTGATCTATAACCTGGATTTGCAACCAGAGAAAAGTTGTGAGTTTTGTAGAGGGGGAGGTTAGTTCGTATCCTCCAGCTTTTGGCATCGTGTACCATGGGAGTAGCGTTGCTAAACGATGGTGGTGCAAGTGATGTTTATATATATATATATATATATATATATATATATATATATATAATGCTTGTATTTTGGATGAACCAACGAACTACAACGGGGTTCAAGACGCGGCGATCTTGCTTGCTTCCTCAAAATTCTGCCCCAGTTTGCTGAGCTGGCGTTGCTGACGGCTGTGCTGAATAACTGAACACGGAACAGTTCCAAAACTTTGAGGGTCCTTTCTCAAAATTCTACCCCATTTTAGTGGGTCGGGGCTGATAAAGAGACTGAAAACTTACTTCAGAATTTTGAGGGTCCTCCTCAAAATTCTGCCCCAATTCCAATTGGGAAAGATGGAATTTTTATTAAAATGTGACTGAATCCATAGGGCTGCCTACGTATCCCCTCTTAAACGGGAATCAGGTCAGGCGTAGTTCAAGTTACAATCATAAAAGACAAGCATATGATCAAATGTAGTATCTTTTCACTGCGTCCGAGTTCATAGGCTTTGGCCAAAATTCTCTGTCCATTTCTGCAAGAATAAGGGCTGCTCCAGTTAGAACCCGATGGACCATGTACGGCCACTGCCAATTGGAACATTTCTTTACCTTTGGCTTCATCTTGGTGCGGAAACACTTTCTTTAATACCAACTGTCCTGGAGTGAATTTCCTCGACTTGACTCTCTTGTTGAAGGCTATGGACATTTTGTTCTGATATAATTGACCGTGACATACAACATTCATTCTCTTTCCGTCTATGAGGGCTAACTGCTCCTAGCGATTCTTAACCCATTCCGCATCATCTAATTTTGCTTCTTGTATGACCCTCAAGGAGGGAATCTATGCCTCCGCGGGGATGACTGTCTCTATACCATAAACAAACATGTAGGGAGTGGCCCCGGTTGATTTGCGGACTATGGTACGATAACCCAGTAAAGCGAACGACAATTTCTCATGCCACTGCTTGTGCTTTTCGATCAATTTCTTTAGTATGTTTTTTATGTTCTTATTGGATTTTCCTACAGCTCCATTCATTTGAGGTCTGTAGGCCGTAGAGTTTTTGTGTCTAATCTTGTGTTTTTCACATTGCCTTCATCAGGTCGCCGTTGAGATTAGAACCGTTGTCGGTGATGATTGATTCAGGAACCCCGAACCGACAAATTATACATTCTCGGACGAAATCTGCTACTACTTTCTTGGTGACTGCCTTGTATGATGCTGCTTCGATCCATTTGGTAAAGTAATCAATTGCCACTAGGATGAGCCTGTGCACATTTGACGCGGTTGGTTAGATTGGTCCAATAATATCCATTCCCCAAGCGGTGAACAACCACGGTGAGCTTGTTTCACTAAGCTTGTTTGGAGGCACCTTTATCATATCCACATGTATTTGACAACGGTGGCATTTCCGGATGTACTGGATGCAGTCTGTCTCCATCCAAAAGTACCCTGCTCGGAGTATCTTTTTTTTCAAAATGAAACCATTCATATGCGGTCCACAAGTTCCTGTGTGCACTTCCTCCAATAATCTGGTTGCTTCTTTTGCTTCGAAAAATCCTAATAATCCCAAATCAAGAGTCCTCCTATACAGGATTCCTCCACTATGAAAGAAGTTGTTGGACAATCTCCAAAGTGTTCGTTTCTGAGTAGCATTAGCAAGCTCTGAGTATTCTCCTGTTCTCAAATATTCCCTGATATCATGGAACCAAGGTTTCCCGTCGGCTTCTTCCTCGATGTGAGCACAATAAGCTGGTTGGACGTGAATTTTGACCTGGATGGGATCAATAAAGTTTGTATCGGGATGCTGGATCATAGATGACAAAGTGGCTAAGGCATCGGCGAACTCATTCTGTGTCCTGGGAACATGCTGGAATTCCGTCTTTTTAAATCTTTTCCTTCACTCATGTACATGGTGTAGATAGGGGAGTATCTTGGAATTCTTGGTTGCCCATTCTTCTCACACCTGATATATGAGTAGGTCCGAGTCTCCTATCACCAGTAGTTCCTGAATGTTCATGTCAATGGATAGTTTGAGCCCTAAGGTGCAGGCTTCGTACTCGGCCATATTGTTGGTGCAGGGGAATCTGAGCTTGGCGGACAGTGGGTAATGCTGACCAGTTTCTGATCCCAAAACCGATCCTATACCCACTCTTTTGAAGTTTGCGGCTCCGTCAAAAAATATGCTCCAACCATCATAGGATTCTGCAATATCTTCTCCTATGAAGGCTATCTCTTCATCAGGGAAATATATCTTCAAAGGTTCGTATTCTCCTCCTTCAGTATTTTCGGCGAGGTGATCAGCCAGCGCTTGTCCTTTGACCGCTTTCGGGGTAACATTAAACAATGTCAAATTCACTTAGCAAGATTTGCCACTTGGCGAGCTTGTCTATAGGCATGTGCTTCTGAAAAATATACTTTAATGGATCCATCCTGGATATGAGATGAGTGGTGTAAGCACAGAAATGGTGCCTCAATTTCTGAGCTACCCAGGTTAAAGCACAACAAGTGCGTTCTAACAAGGAATATCGAGCCTCGTATGGGGTAAACTTCTTGCAGAGGTAGTATATGGACTGCTCCTTTCATCCTGTTTCATCATGTTGTCCCAAAACACAACCAAATGCCTCATACAATACTACAAAATAAAGCAATAGAGGTCTCCTTAGCTCAGGTGGAACCAAGACTGACGGTGTTGACAAGTATTACTTGATTCAGTCGAAAGACTTTTGACAATCATCAGTCCACTTAGTGGCAGGATCCTTCTTTAGCATTTTGAGGATGGGTTCACAAATGACAGTGGACTGAGCTATGAATCGGCTGATATAGTTGAGCCTTCCCAAAAAACTCATTACCTCATTCTTGTTCTTTGGCGGTGGCAACTCTTGAATGGCTTTGACCTTTGACGGATCCAATTCTACTCATCGGCGAGTCACAATCAAACCCAATAACTTTAGCTTTGAGAATAAATGACTCACTACGATTCTTTTTCCATATCCTCCTGTCCTCCTGATGAGATGTGAATATACCACTATTCCTGATATCATAAACCACTCTGTGAGGCAAAAATTCTTCGATATCATTGAAAAAGCAGTTTCCATGTGCGTCAAGCACATCTATGATTTTGGAGAAATAACTAGTAAAGGAGTTGGCCTGGTCAATAAGAGGGAGTCATACTTTGGACTGCTTTTTTCAAAAGAAACTATCTGAAAGCCCCTACGGTTTGCTGCTTCCAAACCTGGTTGTCAGGACTTGGAGTGAAATCAGTTCTATTTTCAGGCAACCCCACCAATACTTAAGGGCTCAAAATGGTGGATTGGAAATGGAGCTAGCACTGATTTCTGGTTCCACCCCTGGCTCTCTGATATTCTTCTCATTGAAAGTACCCCCCTCTTATTGACCAGGTAAACTTCATACGAAAAGCTTTTGAAAGCTCTTTAAAATGTCTTGTAGTAGGGACCCCAAATGCATACTTGGCGGGGTTTAGTTTCAAGTTGTATCTCCTCAGTCTGTTGAAGAATTTTCTCAAATCTTCCATGTGATCTTCAGTTTTTCTGGATTTAATGGTGACATCGTCCACATACACCTCGATCTCTTTTTGTATCATATCATGAAAGATTATGGTCATGGCTCTCATGTAGGTAGCACCAGTATTCTTCAAATCGAAAGGCATCATTCTGTAACAGTACATTCCCCACGGTGCGATGAATGCCATTTTCTCTGCATCCTCTTCGTCCATCCATTTCTGATGGTATCTAGCAAAACAATTGACGAAGGACTGGAGCTCACGTTTGGCGCAGTTATCAATCAGTATGTGTATATTTGGCTAAGGAAAGTCGTCTTTAGGACTGGCCCGGTTGAGATCCCGGTAGTCGACATAGACACTAGACTTTCCATCCTTCTTTGGCACCAATACAATATTGGCTAACCATTTTGGATACTCCACTACTCTGAGAACCATGCTTTGACTTGCTTGGTGACTTCTTCTTTGATTTTCAAGCTTATGTCTGGCTTGAATTTTCTGAGTTTCTGTTTGACCGGTGGGCATGTCGGATCTGTTGGCAATTTGTGAGCCACAATGGACGTGCTGAGACAGGTCATATCATCATACGACCAGGCAAGTATATCCTCATATCATCAAAAACTCTATGTATTCTTCCTTTCTGATGGCTACAAGTGTACGTTGATACGTTTTTCCCGGACATTTTCTGCGTTCCCCAAATTAATGACCTCAATTTCGTCTAAGTTAGACTTGGGTCTATTCTCAAAATTCTCAACATCTCTAACGACCTCTTCTGGTTTTTTAGCCTCTTCTGAATCTATGTCCGTTTGTCGAGTTGTCTCATTGCAATTTACAGTCATCGTTTCAACATCAAGATATGTAATAGTAATGCTGTGTAAAATAAAGTTAATGGTAGAGAAAATAAATGAGCGCGAAATATAGAGATAAACTAGGAAAATGCTTTTGATTAAATTCATAATTGTCTGAAACATCGGAGATCTTTTCAAAAGTAAAGACAATGCTGCAAAGTAAAATCAACTAAAAGTAAAGTGCGATGCATAACTGCTGTTTAGCCTTGCTACCCCGAGGCCCGAGGCTCTCCGGGCACTGGCGGTCCTGATTGACCAATTGATGAGGTGTTCTCCCCGATTCAGAGCTTGAATGGAAGGTCATTCCTCCCCTTTCTCCTTAAAAAGAACACATCAATCCATATCATCGTCCAGAAACAGGTTCTTTATTGCGGCCATCATCTCATCTTCCTCTCATATGACATCAGCGGGCTGAAAGGTCTGCTCTAACTGGGGTAGAGGGTGCTCCAGTGGGTAGTAGTGGTCGACTGGTCGCCCCACGGTGGCGACCAATGCTTGAACTCCTCCCAAAAGTACTCATAACCCAGGACAAAAGTGATTCCATGCTTCTTCAACTGGATAGGCTTGGTAATACCCTAGAGGCTCTTGCAAAGCCCCTTTCCGGGCTCGTATCCGCTCCAATTCAGAATGCTCTCAATTTTGCTATCCTACCATGTATCCTTGTCTATGGCATTTACTCGCTCGATGTGATGGTATGTTTCTCTACCTATTCTCCTTCTTCCTCCGAACATAGGGATAGCCTGGCGACTGTATATGGGGTTGCTACCGTCGCCATGAATGATTACCTCTTTTGATTCCATACAAATTTCAGAGTTTGATGCAATGTTGATGCCAGCCCCAGCGGCGTGGATCCAGGGCCATCCTAGCAATAAATTGTAGGATACTAGCATGTCAATGACTTGGAACTCGACATCGAACCAAGTGGTTCCCATCTGCAGGCATAAGCTAATTTCCCCAACGGTAGACCTCTGAGATCCGTCAAAAGCTTTGACACTAATAGCCCCGTCTTTGATCTCGTGCAATCGTTTTCCCAGTGTCCTGAGAGTCACCAACGGACAAATGTTGAGGGTGGATCCCCCGTCGACTATAATCCTAGTGATAAAGTGATCCTCGCATTGCGCAATAATGTGCAACGCTTTGTTGTGACCGAGCCCTTTTGGGGGTGATTCATCTTCGTGGAAGGTGATCTTATGGCTTTCAAGTACCTGTCCCACTATGTTTTCCATTTCGCTTCTTGTTATGTTGCTGGGACCATAAGTTTTACTTAGTATTTTCATCAAGGCATTTTTATGTGCCTCAGAGCTTTGTAGGAGAGCCAGAATAGAAATCTGTGTCGGTGTCTTGTTCAGTTTCTCGACGACCGAGTACTCTTTGGCCTATACCTTTCTCCAGAGGTCATCGGGTCCAGTTTCAACAGCCCGCCCGGAGGCCTGCTTGCTAGACTCAGCCAAATTTTCCGGGATGTACACTCTGCCTGTCCTAGTCATGCCTTTGCGACAATTTCTTCTCTGTTGTATGTCTTTCCTTTCCTTCTAGCCTCAGCGGTGTAATCCCAAGCTATAGCATTTGTTTGGAACGGGGTCACATCTGTCATGGAGACCGAAATAAGCCCCTTGGGAGGCAACACAGCTACTTCAAATGGTGTAGGTGCCTTTGGAACCCCGAACTCGACATCAATTGGTTTTAGCGCCTTTCTTGAAGGTACTTCAAACTCGAGTGGTATGGATCCATTTACCACGTCGCCCTCAGAGAGATAAATCTGGACGACAATGGGATTGAGAGTAATCGTTGTCTTCTTAGGCTTATCTTATTTAGCTATCAAACCGATTGACCCCTTGGGGTCCCAATCATCTTTGATCTCAATTATGTGGATGCCTCCACTCTTGTGTTCAGGCAAAGGGTTGTTATTGGACATTAGGAGCGGCCTCCTTTGCTATAATAATCTTGTTGTCAATCAGATTCTGAATCTTGTCTTTTAACGAGCGACACTCGTCAATGGTATGGCCCTTCATCCCGGAATGGTATGCGCAAGTCTTGTTTGGGTTGATCCATTGGGAAGGGTTTTGTGGAGTTATGCTTGGGATAGGGATAACGTAATCGACTGCTTTGAGTTTTTCATACAACTGGTCAATTGGTTCGGCTATGGCGGTATACTGTCTTTTACGGTCGAAATTTTGTCTAGGTCGAGGAAATTTTGGTGGGTAGGAGGTGATGGGTAGTGAGGAGGTTGGGAGTTCTATGCTTGGTCTAAGGGTGCAAGTTGGGAATATCTGGGTGTAGTGGGTTGATATGTGGGTGGTGGAGGTGATTGGTAAGCAAGTGGTGGAACTTGGTAATAGGGTGATGGTGCTTGGTAATTTAGGGTATGTTGATATGTGAGTGGAGCTGGGGGATAGGTCGGGTATTTCATAGGGGAGTTGTTTCTTTTCGCAGCCATTACACAATTCACATCCTTTTTCTTTGACGAGCCACCATACTATAGGACCTTGTTGTTGGCTTGCAATGCCTCGAGGTTAGTGACCTTACCGTTATTAATGCCTTGTTCGATCCTTTCTCCCAACTTGATGATGTCGGAGAACTTTTGACCCTCAATTAGCATCAGACTCTCATAGTACTGTGGATCCTGAGCACGGACGAAGAACTTGTTCATTTGCTCTTCCTCCAAGGCCGGTCTGACCTTAGCAGTTTCGGACCTCCAACGAGTAGCATACTCGCGAAAGATTTCTGTGGGCTTCTTCTTGAGATTCTGGATATACAACACATCTGGTGTATTCTCAGTGTTGAACCTAAATTGATCCATGAAATCAGATGCCATATTTACCAAACCGATCCACTTCTTCGCATCCTGGCTAATATACCAAGATAAAGCATCACCCTTCAAGATCCTCATGAACAACTTCATACGGATCTTCTCGTCTCTTCCAACCCCTACTAACTTATCACAATACATTCTCAAGTGAAACCTGGGGTCACCTGTGCCATCGAACATTTCAAACTTGGGAGGTTTGTACCCAACCAGGAGCTCAACATCTGGTTGAACATAGAGATCTCGTAATTCAACCCCTCAACACCTTTGTTAACTTTGAAATCCTGAATCCGGCTAGTCAACTTATTCATTTTAATGGCCAAATTCTGAATGAGGGAAATTTTGTCCTCTGCCTCAACCGCACTGGTGATAGGCTGACTATAGTGCGGCATAGTGTCCACAAATATTTGAATGTTATGGTCTTTTGTGGTGTTTTCAGAAGGGTGCATTGGAGTGTTATGAGTGGATTGCACTGGAGGCTGTGGGATGTTTTGCGGTGGTCCTGGGTTCTGGGTGTTAACATCGGGCGCGACAAGAGTGATTGACAGGCTTGCCATGTTTCTAACTTAGTCCAATTCCTCTTGGAACCTCAGCAAAGTCTGCTCCAGATGAGCAGCAGTTTTTTGGTAATTGCAGCATTCTGAGAAGTTTCTTCAAGTTCCTTTCTAGCCCTCGTATCTCCCATCTTGCCTTTGTTCCTGTTTCTGGTAGGACTGGGATGAGGAGGATGTGGAGGACCCTTTGATCTTATGGATTATGCTGATGGTGCCAGAATGCACAAACTAACCTTTGGGAGCGGAATAAAAATAAAAAAAAACAAAAAGGTAAAAAGTTAGTGTGCATTCTGATAAATAATATTGCAATATTTAAACACATTGTGCGGGAATATAAATCGCTTCCGAATTTCGGTGCCTCGTTGTGCCCTAGGTAGGCCTAGCGACAAATGAAATTTGGAGAACTTAGAATGCTAAATGCCTCATCTTATTGACAAAAACAAAACGAGTTTTAAAATGTTACTAATGACCAGCGGCCTTATTACATTAACAAAGCAGGAAAGTAAAAATCCTACCTACTTAGTCCCAGAAGGACCTTCCTCAGATTCAGTAGTCTTGCCTCCATCGTATAGCTGCATCAACTCGTGCATCCCCAACAGTAGGTAGGCTCGAGCCAAATGTCCGTCTACGCTTCCCTCAGCATTCTGACAATCTTCAATGCTTTTAAGAACTTCCCTTCTAACTCCACTAGACCTTGCTCCAGATACCCCAAACGGTTGTTGGTGTTGATAGCCATATCCTTCCACTCATTGATCAGCTTCTCAGGGGCTCCTGTATTTCCCGATGTTCATTCTCACACTCTCTCATCCTCTTGCGCAATTGATTGTATTTGACTTGTGCTTCAGTTTTCTCGTCGATAATCCTGTGACCGTGGACGAATCATGGATGACCCAAACTAATGTGATCATCTTCCAACGAACTTGTGTAGTGCGGAACGCACCCGGCATGATACCTGTCCGATTCAATAGACTCCTTCCCTAGAACGAGCTTGCAGTGCCACATATGCTGAGCGTGACACCTGTGCGAGCTATCATTATTTTGAAAGTCTGCCTTAAAATGACTCATTTTCTCTACCCTAGGTATAATTTGTTTACTTCCGTCTTGCCTCATGACTCATAGGGGCGTAAGGATGGGTTCCCTTCAAGCCGATGTGTATGAGGAATGGTGCGTCTCAAGAACGGACAATGAATTCCCCTGTTGGGAACCACTTGAACATCCACTGAATTTGTTCTTCCTTTATATTTTTGAACAACTCTACCCATCCATTGGCGTCCTCTGGCTGAGTGAACATATTGGGCATGAATTTCATTCGCTTTGGATGATGAAAAGTGATATGGCCATCCAAATCCCTGCGTATGATTTCTTATCTGTAGTCGCCTTTCTGAAGCTGTTCTAGGAGCCATAGTTGAGGTAGCAGAATACAACGTTCGAAATGTAGAGCCCCTTGTTGACACTTTCCCAAGGCTCGATAGATTTCAACAAGGATCATAGGTACAATGCTGAAGCATTGCCCGTCGATTCTTTCCATCAAGGTCCTGGTAACCATGGCTAGTCTGGTGCGGATCCTAGCCTTCTTCATAGGAATAATTACCATGACCAAGAAGCAAAACATGAACACAAACACCATTCTATGTATGTGCCCCAAAGAGGTGAGGGCGAATTCGTCCATGTAGGTGCGATAGGACTTACTGTGGCCATATCTCTCGTACAAGAAATCGAATGGTATGTAAGAGTCCTTCAAGCAAGAAAGGTCGGGATTTTTCTTTGAGTCCCATCATTTTAAGGAAACCTCTACTGTTGCGATTCTCTGGCATGAGTAAACCCGGTGTTTCCCAAGGGATGCCAGCTAGGCCTCCTATTTCTTCAAGCAAATGGGTCATTTCCAAATCCCCGAAACGGAACACTGATCGATCACCATCCTAAAACAAAGTGGCAGCCTCAATGATTTTCTTGTTGGGTTGGATTTCCAGAACTGAGGGAAAATTCCCTAAGTACTTACGGACGAGGGTTCGATCACTTCCATGAAGGTCTTCCCACCAGATCTCAGCAACCTTGGGTGGATTGTTGGATACCATGCCGAATCTGGGGACCTCGTGCCTCATTTCTGCAAAACAAAGTGTTAGGCCCTTAACCCCACCAGACTCGACTATTTAAATCAATAATTAGCAAAAGGCATTTAGTTCTCCAAATTAATGCACATAACATGAATATGTCCGTTTGGGTTTCAGGAAACCCGATGGACTTTGGCTTAGGCTATCTTAATGAGTCATTATGCAGACAACATAACTGACTTGGCTAGGGTTGACTATGATGCATGAACAGTTGAATAGAGTAAGGATTCTATATTTGAAGTGCTAGACAAGGTACCCTTGAGCGGACAACTCAAGAGGTAAAGGTGCAGAACCATCGACTACACCGTTGATCGACTCGTTTTACCGCAAATATGCCTTTGCCACATTTAGGGGGTTTATAATATTGGAAGGGCTCAAGCACTTATTATAAGTGTTGCTATAGGATTTGTTTTGGCACGAGTGGAATATGATGTTGAGAGATGCAATTACAATAATGAAACAAATTACATGTATTTTCACGCTCATAAAATAAATGATTACAATGATTTCTTGAAATTACAACGGTATTGAAATAATAAAGCAGTAAAGAAAGCAGTTAAAGGAAAGAAAAGACATGAAAAGGCAAGTTAGTAGTTGTGATGGAATGATTAAAACAGGAAATAAATGCGATTCAATAAGCAATAAAGTCACAAAATCAAGTAATAGTAAAAGCCTAAAAGAATTCCCCAGTAGAGTCGTCATGCTATCGACGCCCCTTTTTCCCCTAAAGGCAAAATCGGGTTTACGACATTATGCACAAAACAACTCTAATTCCCTTTTGGGAATTGGGTTACGGAGTTTGAAGAGTCACCACCTAATTATTATAGTGCATTAGGACACTTTAAGAATAAAAAAAGATTTTGAAAGAAAATCAGAGTTCGGGTAAGGGCTTGAAATTATCTCGAGGGGAAGGTGTTAGGCACCCCTCAAGATCCACTAGTGTGGTTCCCGGCCTTGCTTAGATGTGACTTTAAGTAGCATAGAAATAAACAAGCAAAGTTTGCACATAAAGAATACGAGCAAGTTGATAATTTTGAAAGAAGAATAGCACAAGTAAAAAGGGAATTTTAGAGAAAATGTTTAAACAAAGAAAAGTAAGGATGTCCCTACGTTTAACTATAATATGGGTCATTCGATGCAATATCCCGCACATGTTCCCAAAGAGGGGTCGCTTTATGATATTAGTGCATCGTCATCATCTCCATATTCTACCCTTCCCACCTTGTTAAGGTATTTAAGCGCGTTTAGTCTCGGTTAGTTATTGCATGCTAATACCCGTTCCAACCTATTAGTCCTGGGGTATTAAGACTTCTAATCCTAAAATGGGGAAAAAGGATGAGACATATATGGAGTTTCAAAGGTAAAAATGCTAAGGCGTCAACCAAAACAAATACCATATAAGGGTATACAAATCAGACATTCAAAGGCTCATGAAAAACCCTGTAAAGGAAAACAACAATTAGTTTAGCATGACTTGCAATTACTGATTTGGTCTTAAGATTAAATTTGATAATGGATAGATTAGTTTAACACACAAAGTTGGAAAATAAATCTGCTTTGAGCCCCTCGGATCCGGTTTGTTGAAACTTAAAGTATTTTTGGAAGCCAGTAACGATATTTTTGAAATAGGAATTTGGAATTTGCATAAGTTCAGAAATGGCTTGTAAAATAGCCAAATTGCTTAAGTAAAATGATACAATAGAAGTTTTTCAAAAGCATTGAAGTACAAATTAGGAAGAAGACCAAGGCTCGATTTTAGTAAGATACAGGTTTGGAATTTAAAAGATTCACATAGATTTAAATAGTTTAAAAGACATATTTGGCCAGATTTCAAAATAGACAGTATCGGACAAATTTTATTGAAAGCGTTCAGCAAATTAGGCGAGTTTGAACCCTATATGCATGATACCTACATATTGATTTGTTGCTACTCTTAGAACGTTTAGGCGACCTACTGTTTGCCTAGCATTTTATGCAATTCCTATAGGTATGATTTCTAGATAAGATACAATATTGAAGTTCAACAGTCATGATTTTTAGATGAGATACAATATTGAAATCCTATAGACATGATTTCTAGATGAGACGCAATATTGAAATATTATAGACATGATTTCTTGATGAGATGCAATATTGAAATCCTATAGACATGATTCCTATATGAAATTGATGTAACAAAACGAAAATCCTATAGGCATGGTTTCTATATGATTAGCAACAATAAAAAACCCTCCCATACCCTTTTCACTATATCCCCAAATTCTTTTACAAAGCTTGTTACATAAAGGGAAAGAAAAAAAACTAAGGAAATAAGTACATCAAAGTTATAACGGACCCTAAGAAGCTCAAAGCAACATTAATATCCAACACATGTATTTTAACAAATCCGAGCTCCATTTCTCTTAGAGTGTTTCAAAGTTCCAAGGGCTTTTAGGAAGCCCAGGAAATGCGTACACCCTAAAAATGATTAGAGTAGTGCAATGTGTGGAATTACCAGCACTTAAGCATCCAAGTTAAGAGGGAACTCGGGGGTCCCTAAGCATGGCTTACCAAAGGGGGGTAGGACTTAAAGAACTAAGAGTAGGTGTAAAAGTGAGGGATTAGAGGAAGACCAATGCAAAAGGTGGTCATACCTAGCCAGACCCTTTACGTGGCTTGAACAAATAAGAGCAGACTTGAAATAAGTCAGACTTAGGCCTGAATGGTGATCAGGACACCACTAGACCTGAGTCAAGCTCAACGCATAATGGGGGTTAAAGGAATGTGACCGAATAGCCAATAAGGTAGGAAAATAAATTAGTATCAATCAAAATCAATTAGGGAAAGAATTCCCTTTAATTACGGGAGTCAGACTTAGGTAAATAGACAGAGTTCCAAATATGGAAAGGAAATCAAGAATGGGTTGTAAAATAGAGGGTAAATGCATATCGTTTTTTTTAGATACACACGGTTTAACAAACAAGGTAAACTGAATCATCAATCACACAGGAATCAAGGAAACAGGTATTTGAATGCAGTTCGAGAACAAGTCTAAGTCAGAGAATCAAATAAGTTTGTAAAAAATCAAAACCCCAAAAGTTAGGGTTATTCGAAAGGAAAATATGACAATAGAGAGATGCATGAAAAGGATTAAAATTCCTGTAGAGATTAGCAAGAAATCAGAAGAAACTCAAAATAGTTAGGGTTTCAGAATTAGATAAACAACACACACAAAGTCGAAAACCCCAAAGTCTAGGGTTTCCTAACATTTCACAGTGTAAAGAAGAAAGCAAAAGAATGCTCAGGTAAACAAACTCAGAGAGAACACAAATACTCACAAAAAGCAAAGTACAGTAGAGAGTTACCAGAAACCCTAGGTAAAGGAAAACATTCAAAGGCCATAACAAGAAATAAAGAAATCTCAGTAGAGAGGTTAAAAAAAATCGGAGAAAACCCTAGGTAAAAAATTACATGGAATCACAAGTAAAACATCCAAAAGTCATAGCAAAAGCAAAGAAATCACAGCGTCGTAGTTAAAAAGAAAAACGGAGAAATCCTAAATTTTAGGAAGATGAACAGTTTGAAGATAAAAATCGGTAAAAATATGGAAAACACTTTGAAGCTTTAGAAAATAACTTAAATCCGAAGCAGATCGTAAAGAAACACAGAATAAAACCTTAAAAATTTAGGGTTTCAGAGAGAAACCTAGAGAACGAGAAAGCCTGGAACGGACTGATTTTGAGTCAACAACGGACTTACAACCTTAAGACTCGCCAGAGAGATGTCGGACATGGTCGTAGAAATCGAATCGGAGGTTCTCTGAACCGGAGACCTTCATGGTTTGGCCTCGAGCTATGAACGGAGGAGCCATAGAAGGGAGTAGGGGGTGAGTACAGGTTGCATGAAACCTGAAAAGCCATATTTTCCGATGAAACGGGGTCGTAAAGTGACCGAATGCGGCTATGGTTTCAGTGGGGTTGAGAGCATTTGGGAACGAAAGAGGGATAGAACGGCGGAGGGCTTTGTAAAATGATTTAGGGTTGGGGTGTATTGGGTTTAATTAAGGAATGGGTTATTGTGGGTCGTTGATCTAAATGATCAACGGCCATGATTTAAAAAAGGGAACGGGGCGGGTCAGCTTATCCGGGTAATTTTGAAATTGGGTAGGATAATTGGGGTTAGATTGGGGCTGGAATTTGGCTACAATTGAAATTCAAAGGGGCTATAATTTAAATAGCTAATTTCCCCTAATTTGAATTTGATAAAATAGCAAACGATGTTTAAAAATCTAATTAAAAATACTGAGTTAATAAAAAAAAAGCATAAGTATTAATTTACAATATTAGGAATGATTTTACGATTAAAAAGCTATTAAATCAAGAAATAGGCTAAAATTGTAATTTCATGCAATTTTAATTTAGAAATAATAAATGAACTTGTAAAATTATGTAAAAATCATGTAAAATATTTTTTTGTCTAAAGGAGAGAATAAAATAGATTATGTACCAAAATAATAAATTTTGGGAATAATTAATGAATTTTATAGTGCAAAAATAGGCCATAAATTGATTTAAAAATTCTTTAAAATGTGAAAAAAATACCAAAACCTTTGTTGATGCTTATATATGCTATTTTTGAGAATATTTTGAGTATAAAAATATATAGGAAAAAATTGGGTATCAACAAGCAACCGTGCTAGAACCACGGAACCCGGGAATGCCTAACACCTTCTCCCGAGTTAATAGAATTCCTTACCCGAATTTCTGGCTCACGGACTGTTAATAGAGTCATATTTTTCCTTAGTTCGGGATTAAACCGGTGACTTGGGATGCCATTAATCTCCCAAGTGGTGACTCTGAAATCTTAATAATAAATCTCGTTTCGATTGTTCTTTAATTAGAAAAACTCATTTACGCCCTTGCGGGTGTAGTGAAAAAGGAGGTGTGACAGACAACATCTAATTTATGAATACATATTCATTCTTGGAAGAATATGAAAGTGCTAGTGGTAGTGAATATACCAGACTCACCTCTAGATGGAGGTTTGAGATGAAATAAGAAAATAATGTTATTATTATGCATTAATGATCACTGATCACGTACTGATTGTACGCCAAAATATTATGGCAATGTGATTATTAAAAGACAATGGTAATGCAAGAAACAGATCTCGCATAGACCATAATGGTACAACTTTTTCTTTAAAAGAGATATTCATCACATGGATGTTGATGAATTTGTGGTAGTACAAATTTAATCGAAAGCTCTGGAATAGCCAGTTATTACTATTTTTGAGGAATACAATTGATTATCATATCAATTTATTGTGTTGTAGTAAGTCTCAAAGAAACGTACTCAATTTCCAAAGTACACGCGAAAGCGGTTGATTATATTGAGACTATAAATAAAGGAAAGATTTAATATCTTCTATTACTACAACTTGTAGTGGGATAATATATATGTGAAAAGCTACCTCTTTATTCTCTAGTTTGTACAACACAAATAAAAGAACACCATACTAAAATGGATGTTTATTGATATAAAAACCCATATTATAATAAACTTGGAGTTTATTGATAATTGCACATGTCATGGTGTAAACTTGAACTTATCAATATTAATAATTTATTCAGTTGGCATAACCAATTTAGCCATATAAATTTAAGTATGATGTGCAAAAATAAAAGAGAATTTACATGGATAAATATTAAAGAACTAGAAAGTTCTTTACGAATCCTCTTATATTGTTTTTTCTCATTAATTAATAGACCAACTAAAATTGGGATTGAATCCCATGAATGTTGGAAATATCAAAGGTGAATATGGGTCCATTCACCTGCCATGTATACTAGATAGGATGTATCTATGAAATGGTTACATGTGTGATTATTATTAACTCGCAACCTACTGTTTGCGAGGTAAGTTGCTCAAGAATTTAATTTAGAGCATGATTTCTAGATTTTCGATTCAAAAAGATCATCTTGGTAAGTTGGTTTACATCATAGTTGGTTTAGGAAAATAATTTGTTGAGTGTCTCCACTTAATAACTAAACAATTGCTTATGAGAACAAAGTTTTGTATACCAGTTTGATATACGTTATATACTAAAGTATATTTTTTCTCCCCTCACAAGTGGTTCAGGGTCAGGAACCAAATAATTCCATCTTATTATTATTGATGTGCGGTGTATATTGACTAATACCATAATACACAAAGATGAGGTCTCAATGTTAAGGAAACAAGTTAGTTTTTCTAACATGAGGGGGAGATATAATAAACAGTTGAGAAAAAGTTACGTGGAATGAATTATCATTTGTTCATTTAGATCCTCGAATAAAATAATATGAACTTGAAGTTCATAAAAAGATAATTCATCTATAATATATTGCAAAGTATGCTAGACGCATTTGTTGACCCAAGAAAGTAACTATATTCTCATCGTAAATGCTCTTATTAAGTCCTAGAAGAACAAAGTCTATGGTACGCGTAAAACATATAGACAAATTGGTTTCAAATAAACTTCTTAATAAAGAAGATGAGAAAATGACCAAAATGATTATAATAAAGGAGGCAAGTGATCTAGAAGATCACATGACATAATACTTCATAAAGTCTCATGAGAGATTCAGGTACCTGAAAATATGAATGAAGAGATCTCCATGTTAAGTCTTTATGAAAAATAAGGAGGTTGGAACCGATATAAAATATTCGTCGATGACATCTATGATAGCGCAAAATATAGATGAGGATCTTAAGTCTGTCGCCTACAGACAAAAAATATTGGCCAAATAGAAGAGACACAATTCCAATAGAATTGGTTTCATATGAAAGACATATAATTTCGTCTATGTTGTTTAAATACTTAAATGTATAAAGTCAATGGTATGTGCAATCAGTTTTCGATATCTTATATGTCTAGCATGCATGAAAACTTGATATGCATCTAAAGTCTATTATATGGCTTATATGACTTAACTTATATGACAATCCATGAAGGATTGTGCACATTGGTATCTTGATATCCTTAAGTACTACTTTCTTAGTGCAATATGTGCACATTTATATCTTGCTAAAACTATAAGCATGAAAATATGATAGCGAGAATCTATATGGAGATATTGAAAAGGCCATTCCACGACACTGTATGAAGATATTACATATCTATCAAGTATGATGATTTCAAGGTGCAACATATTTATTCAAGTTAATATGGTTGATTTGTTTATCAAAATCTCTACCAACAATCTTTTGAAGATGGTGCACAAGATTTGAATGTGATGGCTCAAGGATGTGAATTGATGCTCTCATAAGGGGGAGTTAATATACGTTGCACTCCTTTTTCCTTACAAGGTTTTGTTCCACTCGATTTTCCTTGCAAGGTTTTTAACGAGGCAACCAATAGGTGCATTTCTAAACATGTGTACTCTTTTTCCTTTTCTAGAAATTTTTTCCCATTAGGTTTTCTTTTAGTTAAGGTTTTAACGAGGCACATTATATGTTGAATAAACATTCAAGGGGGAGTGTTACAAATAGAATTCTATTTTTGGTGAATGCCTATATTTAGAGAGATTCTAAGGTTTATTACTTGGTGGCTAAGTCACTCTCTCCCTATAAATAGAGGATTCTATTCCATTATAATTCATCTCATATCAATAAAAATTCTCTCTATACTTTTCATAACAATACCGTTCTTCTTTTATTATTTCATAACACTATTAATATTGTTTACTATAGCTATATAGCAATATTTTTTATATTACTTTTGAAATATGGAGCTCTATTCGTGTAATAAATTACTAAGTATCTAGTATTATCATAGGAAAAAAATTTACCACAATTTAATATTTCATACATATCTATATAATATTTAGCGTCTACCACATCATAATTTATTATCTCGTGAGGTTCTTTGGCAAATATATTACGGAAGAGGGCCAAATTACCCCCTGAACTTTACGAAAGGGCCAAATATAACCTTCGTTAAAAGTTTGGCCCATCCACAATCCTAACATTACATTAATGGCCCATGTAACCCCTTCCTTTTTAACGGCGACAAATACCCTCCTGAACTTTACGAAAAGGGCCAAATATAACCCTCGTTTTTTTACAAAATATTTCTTTTGTTTGTAAGAATATATTTGTAAGAACTGAAAATATTTTGTTAAAAATGATTTCTTTAGTTCTTTAAAAACGAAAATATTTTGTAAAAAAATGAATTTTCCCCTATTTTTACACACAAAAAAAAAATAGTTTTTACAAAATTTGTTTTTCTAGTTTTTACAAAATACATCTTTAAAAAACTGAAAAATGAAGAAAAAAAATATTTTTTCAAAAGCAAAAATAATTTGTTGAAAATATTTTATTCAGATGATTAACTCACAAAAAGAAATACAGATACAAAATTGCAATCGCCTATGCTTCGTGATAGAAGAATATTATTATTCCACCAAAGAAACCAGTCTTAAGCACCTAAAGCATCTTTCTGATCAAAATATTATATTCAAAATTTTTGATTTTTTTTCTCAATGTACCTATGAATATTTCAAACAAATTATTTTCGCTTTTGAAAAATGTTTTTTCTCCATTTTTCAGTTTTATAAAGATGTATTTTGTAAAAATTGGAAAAACAAATTTTGTAAGAACTGCTTTTTTTGTAAAAAACAAGGGAAAAAATTCGTTTTTTACAAAATATTTTCCTTTTTTAAGAACTAAAGAAATCATTTTTAACAAAATATTTTTAGTTTTTACAAATATATTTTTACAAACAAAAAAATATTTTGTAAAAATACGAGGGTTATATTTGATCATTTTCGTAAAGTTCAGGGGGTATTTGTCGCCGTTAAAAATGAGGGGGTTATATGGGCCATTAATGTAACATTAGGGTTGTGAATGAACCAAACTTTTAACGAGAGTTATATTTGGTCCTTTTCGTAAAGTTCAGGGGGTATTTGGCCTTTTCCGAATATATTACTCTAATAACACAATCAACAAATGGGATGAGAAATAGGTGCCCTAGTAACACATACAAGAAAAAAAATATACACCAATTAAATTATTTTATTTCAAATTTACCTACCTGTTGCATTATGAATGGGTGTCATGTTTAAAAAAACGAGTGGGAACAACTAAGTGACTTAAAGTTCAATGTTGATAATTATACAAATAGCAATGTGCGTCGCACATAAATATAACATCAACATTTTTCTGTTATAAATTACAACATAGCACTTTTTGTTATAAATACACTTCTATTTAAGGTGAATGTCTTTAATTAGAGAGATTCTAGAGTTCTATTCTTGGTAGCTAAATCATCCTCCTCCCTATAAATAGAGGTGCCCTCTACCATTGTAAATAACTCATAACATTCTCTAAGTATCAATAAGAAGAACTCTCTCTACTCTTCTCTCTATTGCTCTTGTTCTTGAGTTATTGTTCTTGTCTTTTATATTATTCATAACACGTTATCAGCACGAGACTCTACCGTCTCAAGAACCATTCTCGAAAAATCTAAGGTATTTCCCTCTTCCTAATTTAATTTTCGATTATGTCTGACATTACGAAAAGAAAGTTCGTTGCCCTTGAAATTTCGGGCAAGAACTATATGACATGGGTGTTGGATGCTGAAATCCACTTAGATGCTATGGGTCTCGGAGACACCATCAAAGATAGAGAAAAAGCATCCACCCAAGAATGTGCGAAGGCCTTGATTTTCTTGCGCCATCACCTTGATGAAGGTTTGAAGATTGAATATCTCACCGTCAAGGATCCACTCATCTTGTGGAACGGCTTAAAGGAGAGATATGACAACCTGAAGTTGGTCACTCTGCCACAAGCACGATATGATTGGGCTCATCTGAGGCTCCAGGACTTTAAGTCCGTCTCTGAATATAATTCTGCAATGTTCAGAATTACTTCTAAATTGAAGCTATGCGGGGATAATATCTCCGATTATGATATGCTTGAGAAAACGTTTACAACGTTTCATGCCTCCAATATAGTACTGCAACAACAGTACAGAGAGAAAGGCTTTACAAAGTACTCTGAACTGATTTCTCTTCTACTAGTGGCTGAGCGAAATAATGACTTGCTCATGAGAAATCATGAAAATCGACCCACTGGGTCCACACCACTGCCTGAAGCAGATAAGGTGCACTCTCATTATGCCAAACATGAAAAGGGCCATGGTCATGGTCATAAACGGGGTCATAACCAGGGACGTAGACAAGGAAGAAATTCCAATGAAGTCCGTCAACCCCCAAGAAGAGATAACCGCCGAAAGCAGAAACGGGGTCATGAAGATCCTAAGGCAAATGGTTCAGAAACTATATGTTATCGTTGCGGTGGGAAAGGGCACTGGTCAAAGACTTGCCGTATACCAAGACACTTGGTTGACCTTTATCAAGCATCTCGAAAGAGAAAAAGCCCTGAAACAAATTTTGTCTATGACGACAATGAGGACATCACCCACCTGGATGTGGCAGACTTCTTTGAGCAACGCGAGGGGAAAATAGACCAACTAATCGGCGATGGGTACGTGATGAAAGAAGATGGAGTTATTTGATTTTGTTCTACTTATTTGTATTAGTTAGTGAATAAACTAATAGTCATTAGTATTAGCTCGTATTAGTTAGTTCATGATGCAATGTTAGCAGTAGTTCTTTAGAATATCTTCAATATGCTCAAATATCAATAATATTTTTATTTTCCAGTAGGGGTAATCGACTAGCCTGAAAAAATAGTCGATTATCTACTTTTTTTTCACATTAAAGCTGAAAAATAATTGATCAACAATCGATTGTCGTTGAGACAGTGTAATCTGGAATTTTTCAAAAATCATCCACAATCGATTGTCTTTGTCTAACAATCGATTGTCGTTAAGACAGTGTAATCTGGAATTTTTCAAAATAGCCAACAATCGATTGTCTATGCATAACAATCGATTATCTTAAAACAGTGTGTTCTGGAATTTTTCAAAATAGCCAACAATCGATTGTCTATGCATAACAATCGATTGTCTTGAAACAGTGTGTTCTGGAATTTTTCAAAGTAGCCAACAATCGATTGTCTATGCATAACAATCGATTGTCTTGAAACAGTGTGTTCTGGAATTTTTCAAAATAGCCAACAATCGATTGTCTTGAAACAGTGTGCTCTGGAATTTTTCAAAAATAGCCAACAATCGATTGTCTATGCATAACAATCGATTGTCTTAAGACAGTGTGATCTGAAGTTTTTCAAAATAGCAAATAATTGATTGTGTGTGTTTAACAATCGATTGTCAATGTTCAACAATCGATTGTTTGTGTTTAACAATCGATTGTTTGAAGAAAACGTTTAAACTGAAATTTTCAAAGTGCAAAGTAATGGATAACATATCTGATATTGTTAGTCAACTGTTAGCAGCAGATTTTGAAAATATTATGTGACACAAACGAATTGAACTTGTTTATTCTTATGTTCGTGTATCTCTTTTGTATGTCAAACTATGGGATAGCAAATATGGATATCTCACAAAGCGAACTTGGATCAACGTCCAACTGTAAAAGTATTTGCCTAGTTGATTCATGTACTACACATACAATACTCAAAGAAAGGAAGTATTTCTCTCAACTAAATATGTGTAAGGCAAACGTTACTACAATATCTGGAAGTAAATTGATTGAAGGCTCCGGAAGAGCAATTGTAACTCTGCCCAAAGGCACGACGTTAATCATAGAGAATGCAATGTTCTCCTCCAAGTCTAAGAGAAACTTGTTGAGTTTTAAAGATATACGCCGGAATGGCTATCATATTGAGACAATGGATGAAGATAATATTGAATATCTCGTCATCACAAAGAATGTCTCCGGCCAAAAGAGGGTTATTGAGAAATTCCCGTCTTTATCTTGTGGCCTGTATTGGACCAGAATTAGTGCAATTGAGGCACATTCAACAGTAAACCAAAGGGTTACTGATTTCAATACCTTTGTACTTTGGCATGATCGATTGGAACACCCAGGATCGGTCATGATGAGACGGATTATAGAAAGCTCATATGGGCATCCGTTAAAGAATTTCAAAATTCTTTCGAATAATGAATATCCTTGCACTTCGTGTTATCAAGGCAAGTTGATTATCAGGCCATCACCAACAAAGGTTGGGACTAAGTCACCCACGTTTCTGGAACGTATACAAGGGGACATTTGTGGACCTATTCACCCACCTAGTGGGTCGTTTAGGTATTTCATGGTCTTGATAGACGCATTAGATGGTCTAATGTGTGCCTGTTATCATCACGCAACCTTGCGTTTGCGAAATTGATGGCACAAATAATTCGACTACGAGCACAATTTCCAGATAATCCAATCAAGTCCATTAGACTGGATAATGCTGCTGAGTTTACATCCCAAGCATTTAATGATTATTGCTTATCAATCGGGATAAAAGTTGAACATTCTGTAGCTCATGTTCACACTCAAAACGGTCTTGCAGAATCGTTAATTAAACGCCTGCAGTTGATTGCAAGGCCATTACTTATGAGAACGAGGCTGCCCACTTCGGTATGGGGTCACGCCATCTTACATGCAGCAATGCTAATTTGTCTCATACCGATGAATTACCACAAGTATTCCCCGTTGCAATTGGTTTTGGGTCATGAACCCAATATATCCCATTTAAGGATTTTTGGATGCGCAGTATATGTGCCTATTGCACCGCCATCCCGCACCAAAATGGGTCCGCAAAGAAGGTTAGGAATATATGTTGGGTTTGAATCGCCCTCCATCATTCGCTACCTCGAAACATTGACAGGCGACTTGTTTACTGCACGATTTGCAGACTGTCGATTTGATGAGACACTTTTCCCAAAAATTAGGGGGAGAAGTTGGTGAAACCAAACGGGAAATTTTGTGGAAAAATGCATCATTATCTCATCTTGATCCACACACCTCTATTTGTGAAAGAGAGGTACAAAAGATTATCCATTTGCAAAGAATAGCAAATCAAATGCCTGACGCATTTACGGACTTGAAAAGGATAACGAAATCCCACATTCCCGCGGAAAATGTTCCAATACGTATTGATGTCCCTGTTGGACAATCATCTAGTGGCATATCCAATGAGTCAAATGCACGCCTGAAGCGTGGCAGACCATTAGGTTCCAAAGATCGAAATCCTAGAAAGAGGAAAAAGAACGATTAAAATGACACCACGAAAGAATCTCATGATTTAACAAATTCTGAGATTCATGAAGAATCCATTGAGCCCGAGACTCTGGAAAATACGGAACTATCCCTAAATCCAATTAATATTGAGGCAAATATTAATCGAGTGGATATTGTGGTGGATAATGCCTTTGCTTATAATGTAGCATCTAGCATTATGCAAGAATGTGAGGATCTCGAACCTCAATCTGTTGAAGAATGTTGAAAAAGACAGGATTGGCCAAAGTGGCAAGAAGCAATTCAATCAGAATTGAATTCGCTGGCAAAACGTGAAGTTTTTGGCCCTATAGTTAAAACACCTAATGGTGTTAAGCCTGTCGGCTATAAATGGGTCTTTGTACGCAAGAGAAATGAGAAAAACGAGGTACAACGATATAAAGCACGCCTTGTTGCACAAGGTTTTTCTCAAAGGCCTGGTGTCGATTATGAAGAGACATATTCGCCTGTAATGGATGCGATAACCTTTCGTTATCTCATAAGTTTTGTTGTCCACGAAAAGCTCGACATGCACTTAATGGATGTAGTTACTGCCTATCTTTATGGCTCACTTGATAATGAGATATACATGAAAATTCCCGATGGACTCAAGGTGCCAAACGCGCACAACTCAAAATCTCGGGAAATGTTCTCAATTAAATTGCAAAGATCCTTGTATGGTCTAAAGCAATCTGGACGAATATGGTATAATCGTCTTAGTGAGTACTTGTTAAAAGAAGGCTATATAAATGACGACATTTGCCCGTGTGTTTTTATAAAGAAAACAACATCGGAATTTGTTGTACTTGCCGTATATGTTGATGACATAAACCTTATTGGAACCCCTATAGAACTCCAAAAGGCAATTGATTATCTAAAGGATGAATTCGAGATGAAAGATCTCGGAAAGACTAAACTATGTCTTGGTTTGCAAATTGAATATTTGGCAAACGGAATTTTTGTTCATCAATCTACCTATACAGAAAAGGTACTGAAACGGTTTTACATGGATGAAGCACATCCTTTAAGTACACCGATGGTTGTTCGATCACTTGATGTGAACCAAGATCCATTCCGACCACAAGAAAGGAATGAAGAGCTACTTGGTCCTGAAGTACCATATCTTAGCGCAATTGGCGCACTAATGTATCTTGCAAATACTACAAGACCTGACATATCCTTTTCAGTTAATGTCTTCGCAAGATTTAGCTCGGCTCCTACGAGGAGACATTGGAATGGGATCAAACACATATTGCGGTACCTAAAGGGAACTACCGATATGGGCTTATTTTATGGCAAGAATTGCAGCCCGGATCTTGTTGGTTATGCTGATGCTGGATATTTATCCGACCCACACAAGGCTCGATCTCAAACGGGTTATGTGTTTACCTGTGGAGAAACCGCCATATCTTGGCGATCGACTAAGCAATCAATTGTGGCTACTTCATCTAATCATGCCGAGATAATTGCTATTCATGAAGCAAGTCGGGAGTGTGTGTGGTTGAGGTCTATAATACATCATATCCAAGACAAATGTGGTTTGAAGTGTGATAAACTACCCACAACTTTGTATGAAGACAATGCAGCATGTATAGCTCAATTGAAGGGAGGATTCATAAAAGGAGATAGAACGAAGCATATTTCACCAAAGTTATTCTTCACACATGATCTTCAAAAGAATGGTGATATCAATGTTCAACAGATTCGTTCAAGCGACAATATGGCTGATTTGTTCACAAAATCTCTACCAAAGTCAACCTTCAAGAAGCTAGTTCACAAGATCGGGATGCGAAGACTTAAGGACATAAATTGATGTTCTTATCAGGGGGAGTTTAAGGCGCGTTGCACTCTTTTTCCCTTACAAGGTTTTGTCCCACCGGGTTTTCCTTGCAAGGTTTTTAACGAGGCAACCAATAGGCGCATATTCAAACATGTGTACTCTTTTTCCTTACTTTAATTTTTCCCATTGGGTTTTGTTTTAAGGTTTTAACGAGGCACATCATTGAATAGATATTCAAGGGGGAGTGTTATAAATACACTTCTATTTAAGGTGAATGTCTTTAATTAGAGAGATTCTAGAGTTCTATTCTTGGTAGCTAAATCATCTCCTCCCTATAAATAGAGGTGACCATTGTAAATAACTCCTAACATTCTCTAAGTATCAATAAGAAGATCTGTCTCTACTCTTCTCTATTGCTCTTGTTGTTGAGTTATTGTTCTTGTCTTTTGTATTATTTCATAACACTTTTCATAATTATTCTTCTGCTAACAATTAAAAACTTTAAAAATCATATTTGGAAAAAAAAATATTTCACTTGTCCAATGATTAGTGTAATATATGCATTAGAGGAATATTACATATGGTTGTAGCGGAATTTCACAGAATATCCATTTACACGAAAAATCTGAGACCTGAAAACCAATTCAAGGATCGTATGCCCTAGAGTTTCAAAAATGAACATTTGATAGTGTAAGACTGACACCGCAGTTCAGCACCGGGGAACGATAATTGTGGAATTGGGGATTGTAATTGCGCCGATTGAATTCGGTTGACGTTCCGAATGCAGATTGACTCTTCACCGGAGGAGGAGCCGATTATGGCTACTCCGCAGGAACTTATTCGTCAGGTACTCGGTTAACTTGAAAACTCATATTGTTAATTTTTTGGTACTAATTTTCTGTGCATGAACTCAAATCATGTGAGCTTTACTAGAATAAAGGTCGACATTAGCGTAGAAATGGTCACAGCTACTTGAATTTGGAAGATAGAGTGGAATGGATAAGGATTCATTTAGTTGAAACCAACTAATTTGGGATTGAGTTGTAGTTGAGTTTAGGGGTGTGCATACTTTGCTAATATCGAATTACCGAAACCGAATACTTAATTAATATGCATATACAGTTCTCTCTCATATATATATATCTATATATACACACACACACTTTGAGGGACCCATAGCCTGACAAAAAGTTGTATATACTCCCCACAGACTAGAAGAAGCTCGTGGATGGCAGGTGGCTTTGTTGCCTATTCCATTAGGATATTATTTGTACCAGTAACCGGTTTATGGATGAGTGCTCTTGGTGTGCTACAATGACCGGGACAAAGGGTCGCAATTTACGCTTCAACCGGGTTATTCTATTCCACCTCTAATGTAACTCAACGGTAGAGTGTCACCTACTCACCTTGACGTCTACGGTTATAATGATACATATATAAATATAGATACTAATTATTTTGTTAAACTAAATATAAAATAGTAATTAAAGGCCTAAAATCCTTCAAACTAAAACCTTCTAATCTATACTACTAAATGTAAACTAAATACTTAAAAGTATACAGATTACTATTTACTCATTACCATCTGCCTTTAGGATTTTTTATGAGTATTTATAGGACATTGGAACCCCTAGATGGGTGAGAAGATGCCATGTAATTCCCCAAGTTCCATTCTTCTAATATATTAAATGGCTACTCTATTTTCAGTGTTACAATGTGTTATCAACTGTAAGTTGAAGAGAATGTGTGCTGCAAATCTTATTTGTATGCCACCTTCTCAATTTGTTTAACAGGATGGCGTTGACACAATTCTCTACCGTATGTAAGTCAAAGTCGAACAAGCCGTAGTTACTGACTTACCGTATCGCACAAAATCGAAACCAAACTTAAACTACCAGACCATACTATTAACAGAAATTACCGAACCAGAATTTTCAAAACTGTACCATACCGTAATGTACCATGAACACCCCTAGTTGAATTGAGTTTTATGTTTTGCATAACATTACAGGAAAAAGGACATTTGAATGTTTACTAGAATTTTTTAGATGAAATTTCAGCAGGAGCAGCACATTATAAAATAGAAGAAATCCACTGATGAATGCGAATCAAATGGGTGAAATTATCTCACATTTGTATTTGCTTTTGCCTGTTTCTTTGTGTCTGTAGCATGCTAAGTTATCTGTAAGGAGTGAAAAGACCTTCCAGTTGCACGAGTACATCAGAAATGGTCCTTTTTAAGTTAGGAGCTATATTTTTATACACCATAGATGAAGGTTGACACAATTGCTTGGAACTGGAGTCTCACAAGAGATCTAGCTCCTACTCCTAGGTGGTTTTGGAAGATAAGGGAAATGATGATTGGTGTGGGTTGAGAATCATCACTTTCTTAGCAGTAATTAGTAGTATTTATGCTGTTGAAGCTGGCCTACAACGGATCATATATCCTAGGGTTATAAAAGTCATGTGATAGTTGGGGTCGAGGTGCTTTCTAGGTGTACTCTTGTTGTTTGTTATCAATGGTAATTCACATTGTTACCAAAAAAGTCATGTGATATCTGAACTCAAAGATTGTTGAACTATGGGAAGTGGTTAGGAGCTAAAAGGAGAGTATTTAAGATACTAGGTGATTTGATGTTGTGAAGAGTGATGTAAAAAAGGGTGTAAATCTAGCGGTTCCGAACCGGAACCGCGGCCCTGGCGGTTCTGCCGGTTCCGGCGGTTCCGGTTTGGCGGTTCCCGGGAACCGTGGCGGGGCAGTTCTACCTGTTGGAACCGCCAGAACCGGAACCGGACCGGTTCTGGCGGTTCCAAACGGTTCTGTAACGGTAATTTTTTTTTTTAAAAATAATTTCCAAACGGCTCTTTTTCAAAAGTAGCCGTTTGGAAGTTTAAAACCGGTGAAAGTAGTGGCCAAAATACTACCCCTCCCCCGGTTGATGACAATCTCAACATAAAACCGAAAGTTGAATTCTTGCCTGGTAATAAATGGGTGGAGGGAACATCTCTAGAGATTTTGGAGAAAGAAGGTACAAAGGACAACGTCACACCATCTTTGCAACACCATGCTGATGGCTTGGAAAAAGGTGCAAATGCTGCTCAGGAAAAGCAAAAGACTAAGGCGACTAAGAAGAAAAAGTTCAAATTCTGGTGTGCAACATGCAAAGTAGGGGCTTTGGCTGAGAAATCAATGGAGGCACACAGGACAGGGAAGAAGCATATGGCTCGGCTCCAGGAACTCAATGACCGGGCCATTGCTACTTCAACCGCTAAGGTTGAGAGCACTCCAACTGTTAATGAAATGCCAAAAGATGTCGAAAAAACTGAAGTGGCCGATGATGTGGGTGCAACTGTCTATAGAATTAACCCCAAGGAACAAGAAGAAGCGTTCACCACGGGGGATAACTGAGTTAAGTCATGTTCAGTATCTTCCAATCCCTCACCACCGCCAACACAATCACCTCCAAACCTTGAAGGTTTTATGAGATTTGTTAGAAATAATGCATAAATTATGATGTAACTTGTACATTGGCATGTTTTCTTTTAGTTTTTTTTCCTTTTAATGGTGGTATTAGTACCATGTTGTGCTCATTCCATTGGGGGAAGGAAGACTAAGAAAGATATGCCATTTTGGTCAATAAATATGCTCTTTATCATATCCTTGAATATCCCTTGGCTCAATATTTCTTTGTCTTTACTTCTATATCAATCCTTGAATATTTATATAACATACAATATATAACATACAACACAATATACTAATGACAACATTCTTTTATCAATATATACTACTTATATACAATTTATACTAATTACTAACTACAACACAATATACACTACTTATATACAATATATACTACTTATATACAAAATATACACTACTTATACACAATATATACTAATTACCAAACACAATATATACTATACTAATAACATAGTACACCATATAAAATATATTCTACAATATACTAATGACTACTATACAAGATATTGATTTTAAAAAAAAAAAAAATTTCAGAACCGCCGGGAACCGCCAGAACCGGAACCGGATGGTACCCGGAACCGGATGGTAGCGGTTCCGGGTCCGGAACCGCCAGAACCGGAACCGTCAGAACCGCCAAAACCGGAATCGCCAGAACCGGAACCGCAGACCCAAATAGACCCAAAACCGGAACCGGATACAGCCTTAAACTGCTGTGGAAAAATGGAGGCTTGGACCTGATTCTTTTGATGTAGGGCTATTTCTTTGCAAAACTGTGCTCAATTTCACACTCAAAGGAGGACCACAAGCTCGGGGTTTGACAATATATAAAGTTTCAGCATGTTTCGTAACCACAGTTCACTAAATATCCGCCGAGGTTGAATCACAAGGAAGAAAGATGGTAGCATAGGGTAGAGTAGATTCAACGCTATGACGAATGATTATGCAACATAAAGGGTAATGTATGTTGGTTAGATATGAGGTAAGCAAATACATTGTAGGAGCCTAGGAGGAGTGGTTTATGTTTGGAGAGAAGAAGAAATGGAAGACTATTAATTAATGGTGGGATCTCGATGACCGGTAAGATTGTATGATTTAGATAAGAGAAGCCTATTTAGTACTTGATGACCTGAAGATGTGTAGAGTACAAGAAAATTTTGGTCAGCGAAGTGAAGGTTTCTAGGACCTTGTTGGCTCTGTCCTTATAATCTGATGGGAGTAATGTTATTATTGTTATAGTGAGTTAAAATTGATATTCTAGGCTCATGAAGTTACTTACAGTCTTGTTGTGCTCCCCCCCCCCCCCCCCCCTTTCTTTTCTCTTTCATGCTGTTTAGTCTCGTATGACAAAAATTCACAGACTAAAAAGTAAAACATCATTGGTTGGAATCTTAAAAACTAGCAAGAAAAGATCTATTTATATCCAAATAAGCCGGTTCAACCAGCTTCAAGTGAATTTCTGATGAAATTACCGGACTAATGCATATTTAGTGTCTCAAAGTTGATAAACTTAAAATGTACTTAACTAAAGATAAGTTATAGATCTGGGCACGCTTACTTAGGTTCTCTATAAAGCTGTCTGCCACTATATTGTACCTTGGCTCTCACCTTACCTTTCGCTCCATATTTGTGAAAACATAATGAATCTTGTCCTCAAGTTATAAATTGCTACAACTAAAGCACCCAAGAGTCTTGGAGATTGTAATTCTCTTATCAAATGCATGGGATTGAGGCATTTTTTTTGTTTTTTGTTTTTGGACTAGTTTGAGGTGTAGTTGTTGTTGTTGTATATTTTTTTTCCCAAAAGGTCTGACATCTTATACTCAATTTCATTTGTCATATGATGGAATTTGATTTGCGTAGGTTTTTTTTTTAACTCTGATTTGTGTTTATGATATTAGTTTTGGAAGGAAATAGTAGCGTAATAGATAAACAGTTTATTTGATGGAGAAAATCTCACGTTGAAGTTTAAATTTGCATGGTAAATGCATTTGAAGTTTTGGAACTTGTGAAAGTTGGACAATTGATATTTTTAGAAGTGACTGAAATAGTTGGCGAAGACCCAAAAATATGTCAAAATAAATTGGAAGTTGGGAGAGGGGAGGGGGGAGGGGAGTCTCTTATATCTGTAGAAATGAAATGAGATGGGTAGATATTCACTTATTCTGCTTCCCAGGCAGTTTTATGTGTTAGGAAACACTAAGTTGAGCCCGTCACCCAAGTCAAAAAAGGAAAAAAAGAGAGGCTAATAGAATATCTAATGGATTATCATCTAAAAGTCCAATAGTTCCTGACTCTTTACTTTGTCCATGTGAAGGATGAATTTGCGCTTCATTACTTATTCCATCGACCATCTTCTGCCTTCTGCTTTTGAAGGTTGTTTCAGTTTTTTCCTTGCTAATACGTTCTTATATTTATATGTTTTTTCATTCACCAAGATATGCAACGGTCTGAGTGTTGTATGGCGATGCTATTTGTTGCTCTGTTTATGTGAATTTGGATTATATACTTTATTTTTTTAAGTGGCTCCATTATTTGGGGGACAAAATCTGAATGCTTCCCTGTGGTTTTCATAATTTTGATGTTACCCACTTTATGCTTAGGGACAAAATATGGCTCCTGAAGCATTATTTTTGGGACAAAATATAAATGCTTCTTAGTGGTTTTCATAATTTTGATGTTATCCACTTTATGGTTCAGAAGTGCGTTTATCCCTCTCCAGGCACAAAAGTACTTTGGAAAATATCCCATCAATCAACTATCCAACTATTTCTCAATTAAAAAAATCAACTGTCTGAACAATTGTGTGTTAACTATGGGGAATAAAAATGAACAAGTAGTGCTGGTGGTTTCTTATAGATCTGCGATTTTTAAATCATCTTTATAACCTTGTAAAGGTGGGTGGAAGTAAGTAGGCCAAATGAAGAGTGAGAAGCTTTTTACTCCTTACTCTATATGTGTGTGTTGTGTGTAGAAACAGACATTGATTTTTTCCCCCCAGAGAATGGTATTAAGAGAAATAGACACAGGTATACTCATGTACTTCACACACATACACGCACACACATCTCTCCCCTGTCTGTTATTAGTCCAAGATGACGGGTTTGGAAATGTTATTTGACTTGTATTCTTTGTTATTGTCAGAGGCTTGAGAATCTTGGAGTTCCTGCAGCAAATTTGGAGCACCGGCAGCCTGGTTTAATTGTTTATGTGAAGAATAATAAGTCTCAAATTGGAGTGCTTGTCTCTGCTCTTTTGCCAACTAATGCAGAGGAAATGGACGGTATTTTGGATCTGCAGATAGATTCTCCAAAATCTACAGGCAGCTCAGCCGTTAAAGATTTATTTCATGAAAGTATGATCTGGTTACAATGGTTGATGTTTGAAGGCGAACCAAGAGGAGCACTAGAGCAACTAGCGAGCTCTGGTCAGCGTGGTGTTTGTGGGGCTGTTTGGGGGAGTAATGATATCGCGTACCGTTGCCGTACATGTGAGCATGATCCAACATGTGCAATATGTGTTCCATGTTTCCAGAATGGAAACCACAAGGACCATGATTACTCAATCATATATACGGGTGGTGGCTGCTGTGATTGTGGAGATGTATCTGCTTGGAAACGTGAGGGATTCTGTGCCAAGCATAAAGGTGTGGAGCAGATAGAACCTCTTCCGGAAGAGTTTGCTAATTCTTTGGGCCCCGTTCTTGATTCCTTGCTGTCTTGTTGGAGAAAAGGGCTCCTATTTGCGGAAAGCATCTCTGAGCAAAGTCCAAGACTAAATAGTCATGCAACTAAATATAAAAGTATCACACATGAGTTGACATCAGCAGTGGTTGAGATGCTTTTGGATTTCTGCAAGAATAGTGAAAGTTTGCTTAGTTTTATCTCTAGAAGGGTATTCTCTTCAGAAGGTTTATTAGATGTTCTGGTGAGGGCAGAGAGGTTCATGATCAGTGGTAATATTGTGAGGAAGCTCCATGAATTGCTGTTGAAATTGTTGGGTGAACCTCAATTTAAATATGAGTTCGCTAAAGTATTTCTTAGCTATTACCCAACCGTTGTGAATGAAGCAATAAAGGAAAGTAATGACAGAGTCTTCAAAAAATATCCACTTCTCTCAACATTCTCTGTGCAGATATTTACTGTGCCTACTTTGACCCCACGTCTTGTAAAAGAGATGAATCTTTTGACCATGTTGCTGGACTGTTTAGGGGACATACTTATGTCTTGTGCAGGAGAAAATGGTAGATTGAAGGTATCGCTATGTTAATTTGATTTTGCCATGTGTAAGGAATGATAATTATCTTTTTTTTTCTATGTTAGATTACGACAACAGTATATTGGTGATGTTTAATTATAGTAGCTTGTCTCTCAGACCCTCTCTCATTCTTCTTTCAGACATGTAAAAGTTATCTTTAATAATATGGTTGTAGTTCTTGGATGGAAATAATTGTATGATACATTTTGTAAAATCTAGTATGGTAGGCACTGACTTTTCACATGAAAAATGGACAGATTATGTGTAAGCAATGGAAATATAAAAGCTTGTATAATGAGTTCATAGTGGATACATATGCTTGCGTAAATTCTTTATTTTCTGTTATACGATTACAAGTATACTTGTGCATAGATGCTTCTAGATTTTGATATTGTAGAAGTTCTCACAGTTATTTGCGGGACTGTTTATGTCTGTGTTATATTCACTTATGAGAAAAACATTGAAACAATATATGTGTGTGCTTAGGAAGTTCTTCAGATTTTGTTCCTTCCTTGGAGTTCTTGCTCTTTTAAAGTTTTCAGCATTTGTTAATTTAAAACGAAAAAAAAAATTCAGCTGCTAGCATTTTCTTTGTTTTTGAGGCTTCAGGCCTTTCATGAATATATAGCTAATCTGCAACTAGTTTATTCTGCAACAACCGAAATATCTTGTTTGATTTTCTTCACTGTTTAACTAACTTATGACTGGGAAAAAAATGTTTAACTAATGCTATTTTAGCAATTGACTTAAAAGAGCACTATTACCTTGCTTGATGAAGTCCTTTGATTTTTTATAGGTCATTAAATGGGGAAATTTGTATGAAACTACTCTTCGTGTGGTTGAAGACATTCGATTTGTCATGAGTCATTCTGCTGTACCTAGATACATGTTTCATGATCGACGGGATATACTCAGGACGTGGATGAAGCTATTGACCTTTGTGCAAGGAATGAACCCCCAAAAGAGAGACATCGGCATCCATGTAGAAGAGGAGAATGAAAATATGAATTTGCCTTTTGTTTTGAGTCATACAATTGCAAATATTCACTCTCTATTGGTGGGTGGTGCATTCTCTATTAGTAGCACTGAAGATGCTGATGATGCTCTATTCACGCATATACCAGATTTTGAAGATCAAGATAGCCAAAGACATGCAAAAGTTGGAAAGCTATCACCGGAAAGTTATGTTAGTAGTGTGACCGGGAGGAATCCATTGGAACATGCATCCGTGACTCCTGAATCAAAATCTGATAGTTCTCCATTACCGTCATCTGTTCTATGCTTGACATTTGAGTGCCTGAGGGCCGTCGAGAATTGGTTAGGGGTGGATAACACATCAGGATCTTTCCTTCACGTCTTATCCCCGAAAACAAATTCCAGTTCAACTGAAGATTCCAATAAGCAATATTCTTATCTGTCACCGAATGGTGGTATTGCCTTGGATTCTGGACAGAATTTGGCCCAAGAAACAACTGGCTTTGGTAGTGTTGATGACAGTATGCTTGAAGGAGATTATGACCTTGAGTTGGAAGCTCTCCGGGTGCTGAGTTTGTCTGATTGGCCTAATATATCATATAAAGTCAGTTTGCAGGATATATCAGTTCATATTCCACTGCATCGATTACTTTCAATGGTTTTACAGAGGGCACTCAGACAATGTTATGGTGAAACTAGCCTTGGTGGTAGTGGTTCCAATTCGTCGTCTGCTATCTATCATGACTTTTTTGGCAAAATATTGGGAGGCTGCCACCCACTTGGCTTTTCTGCCTTCATTATGGAACATGCTCTCCAAATTAAGGTGTTTTGTGCCCAGGTGCACGCTGGAATGTGGCGTAGGAATAGTGATTCTGCCATATTATCCTTGGAGTGGTATCGCTCTGTTCGTTGGTATGCAGATTAATCTTTATGCAATTCTTCATTTGGGCCTTGGAATTTGGAGTTCCTTTATGTGCTAATTTACTTGAGATTTAGTGTTCATAGACATTGCTTCAAGTCTTTTTTCTCTTATATTCTCTGTGCAGGTCTGAGCAGGGTCTAGAGCTTGATCTCTTTCTGCTCCAGTGTTGTGCTGAACTAGGCCCATCCGATCAATACGTTACTAGGATTTTAGATCGTTTTGAGCTCTCAGATTACTTATCCTTGAATCTTGAACGCTCTAATGAGTATGTATCTCATCTATTATCCGTCTTCTATGAGTTTCGTTATCTATTTACTGTTTGCTTCCACCTTGTTAAGCATAAAATATTATTTTCTTTAGTTTGATGGTATAATACTACAGAATACCCAGAGTACATAAGTTTGATTTGCCACTTCGCTAATGTCATAAAGGGTGATATACTAATATATGTGATGTGTATCTAACTAAACAAAAACAATATCCTCTCATTAGCACTGATGCTGTCATTAGTTTGCTAATATCGGTGTGTGTTTATATCTATGTGATTCTTATCAGTATTGCTTGATTTATATAATTGCATTCAACAATGGCTAAATCATTATAATAGGATTGATTTCTAAGAAACAAATCCGTATTGGTCAGAAGAAGTGATAAATGTTGATGGTACCAACCAAAAGAAAAAAATGGTAAATGTTGATGAGTACCAACCAAAGGAAAAAAAATGGTAATCGTGATGGCTACCAACCAAAAGAAAAAAAAAAGGTAATTGTGATGGGTTGATAGATACATTGTGGATATCTGAGTTATTATGTCCATCTTCCAAATAGATTCCTCAAATGACTTTTAAATTCATTAGTTATGCATGTGAGGCTGGGTCACTCTTAACTTTTCCGAACATATGTTGATGCACCATTACTTTTTGTGTGTGTGTGTGCGCTTTTTATTTAAATCCACCTAAATAGATGCGGGTTAAGGCTTGGCTATACCCATTCCTTGTAGGCAATAGGACAACAAATTGCAAAATGAAGGACAAGCTTATATGCCTAACCTCCTCAAATCAAATTAAGAGGGACATGCTCACCCCTTCACATTTTAACCCTTTATCCATATTTAGCAACACAAATTTATTTAGCAAGGATTCCCTTGAACTCTTCCTCTGGGAAGAAGACTGCCAACATTCTCATGTATGTATGTGTCAGTTTCTTTCCTTAAAAGGGATGGGAGAATTGCTTATTCCAGAATGGCAGCAAGGTTTGGTTTGGTGGAGGGAGAAGGTCTGTAGATAGACGGGTGGGAGGGTTCAGGGTTGTCTCCTTGACTTGTTACATTGGGTCCAGTGTCTCCCACAAGCAGAAAAGGGGTACTTGTACATAGAGTTTCTAGGGGCAGCACAACAATAAAATCTTACTAGTTATAGTACAAGTAGTTCGTTTTCAGAAATGAAATTGCACATGCTAATGTACACTTACTATCCTTGCATATACTCGTTATTATTGTTTGTTGTTATCTCTGTGTTAAAAGGCGCAGGTGTCATGCGAGGCGCTTTACATGACACGAGGCGAGCATAAGCCTCGAGGTGCGGGGCATAGGCCCCATGAATTTTTAATTCTTTACATATTATCACTCCCTCTGTTTCAATTTATGCGACAGATGAGATGGGTAGGAATTTGTGTTCCGGTGTGGGTGCTAGATTTAGAACATATATGAGATGGGTAAGAATTTGTGTTCGATTCTCTGGAAATAAATATCCGGCAAATCTAAAATTCATAGTGAAGCAAAATTGGAGAGGTTCGCTGGAAATCGGGATTAGTGAAACAACTCAGCGGAGAAAGAGAGATGGTGGAGCAGTCCCGAGGAAGGTTGAACTTCGAAATTGGAGACGCGTATGATACACATGCACAACATTAATGATAAGTTGTATTTAAAAAATGTGCAAAAAAAATTCTTACATTTAATGAATAAGCAACTAGATTATATGAATGTCATGGCTTTCATGGTTGATTAGTACTCAAAATGTGCTCTGACTTGGGAAATGTGCCATCCTTATTTTCTCTTTCTGACTCTCTCTCCGGCGAGTCTTCTCTCCGGTATCTTTTCTTTTTATTATGGGAGGGAAAACTTTTTTCATTTCAGGATATAAGTCATTTGAAATAGTTGAAGAAAGTCAGGGTCAAGACAGATGGTTCCTTTGGATAGAACGTGGCTGGAGATTCACAAGCCAAATCAAAATCGACGAAGAAAATTTGATATGGGTATGCGAGCAAATGCAACAAGCTTCCCGCAGACAGGGAAAGTTATACAGAAGATAGGGGAGGAAGATTCAAGCCTTTATCTACAGGTTTTATCCGAACTACAACAACTATGGCAGTTATCTCAGAATCGAAACATGGGTTGGGGTAAGGAAAAAAGCTATCATCATACAAGAGTCCAACTACAACTGGGGTTAGGAAGATATAGCTAGGAAGATTTTACATTACTTGTGGGAAGTCACCATTAGTTTGATAGTTAAATAGTATATATAACCCTAATCTCATATGTATTAGGAGTAGGACATGTATTATATATATATATAGCTCATCGTATCATTGTCAATTTTTAATCAATAATATATTTTCTCCCGTGCTTTCTCACATGGTATCAGAGCCAAGCACATCCCAATTAATTATTATCGATGTTGAGCCCCCATTTATATTGTCCATGCTCCAGTTGCAGGCCTGGGCGTGAGGGGGAGAGGGGGTGTTGAGTTGTGTCCCACATCGGTGGATTATGGGTATTTTGGTCTGCTTATATGGTCTTGGGCAATTCTCATCTCACAAGCTAACTTTTGGGGTTGAGTTAGGCCCAAGGTCTATTCTTATCATGGTATCAGAGCTTCAATAAGAAAATTATCGCGGTGCGTCATTCCAGCGACTTCCGGGAAGAAAGACCTCGTCGCCGTGCAATTTTTCAGCGACTTAAGAGGTTGTTGGTAACAAAATCACTTTCTGTTGGTGTTGTACAAAAAAGCAACGACACCACAGGGTTCCCAAGGCTTAGGCGACCAAACCCCACCAAAGATCTCCGGCAACCGACTCCCTCACGCGCGGATCCAAAGTCTGTTTTTCCGGCGAATTTTTCCCCACGCGCGGGGGTGTGTGGCCTTTTCCCAGCCTGATTTCAAATTTTTTCCTTCAGATCTATCTGTCCGTGTGGCCTTTCCGAACCTACCCATCAAGTTTACATCAGATTTCGGCGGCCTTTTTATTATTTGGCGAGCTACAGTTGTTCCGGTTAACGGTAACACTGAAACAGTGATTTCCAAACAATGTTCCAGTCTTACTATACAAAAGGCCCAAAGCATAAGCACTATTAAAAGGCTAAAGCTGCAAAGCAGAAGTGGCAAGCCATTGGGCCTTTCCTTGACCCATGCTCTAGTAAAAATATTTCCTTTCTCCACGACAATTGTTTTGACCCTCTCTCTGTCGAAATAGAAGCTGCAAAAGGGTATAGAAACGAGCATCACCTGCCAAACTCCGCATGTGAATTGGAAGCAGACAATGAAGCTGAGCCAATGACTATGATTATCCCCAGACCAATTTTGATGAACCCCATTGAAACTGTAAGTAGTTCAGAAGCAGAATTTTCCTCATGTGATACACTCTGTCTTCCATGGTACAATCCAGGTTCATTAACTTCACAAACAATCACTCGCCAGCAGTTATTGAGACCTCGAGATGGACCAAGTCAGTAATGATGAGGGCTTGCAAGGTATTTGGGCTAAATGTGGCAGGATTTGAACCTGAGATTCTTGGCATGATCATGCGTATGGAACAAAAGAGACGAACAAATTCAGAAGCAGAAATCCTCAATCAAAGGCAACAAAAATGGGAAGAAGAAGCATACTTTGGAGTTAGAAAGACTAAAGTGGGGTATGAATTCAGATGGCAAGAAGGCAGGGGATAGGGACAGGTTCTCTAAAGCCTTTCCTGAATGAAGATCAAAATTTTAAGTTGGAATATACGGGGCCTCAATGAGGCAGATAAAGAAGCACAATAAAGTCACTAATTCACAAGTGGAAAGCTGATATAGTTTGTCTACAAGAAACAAATGTTGAAGAATGGTCTCCATATTGGATTAGTCAAGTTTGGGATAGTAGATGGGTTGAATGGGTGGAGTTAAATTCAATTGGGAGAAGTGGAGGTATCCTGGTACTTTGGGACAAAAGGCTGTGGATCAACAGTAGAGTCCAACAAGGGTCATATACTATTTCTTGCATGTTGGAAAGCACACAAGAAGATTTCAAATGGTGTTTCACAGGGGTATATGGTCCACATACAAACCCTGAGAGAAAGAGATTCTTTGGCATGAACTACCAGCTATCTGAGGTATTTGGGATGAGCAGTGGGTCATAGGGGAGATTTCAATGTCTGCAGATTTTTAAATGAGGTACAATTGTAGTAGAAGGTCAAGGGCTATGAAGTCTTTCACCGATATTATACAAGATCTGGAAATCATAGATTTACCATTCCAAGGGGCTCAATACACTTGGTTCAGAGGGGATGTCTGCAGATTTGAAAGTGAGAGGTACAATTGTAGTAGAAGGTCAAGGGCTATGAAGTCTTTCACCGATATTATACAAGATCTTGAAATCATAGATTTACCATTCCAAGGGGCTCAATACACTTGGTTCAGAGGGGAAGACTCTTTGCAAGCTTCCAGAATTGATAGGTTCTTAATATCCACCGAATGGAATGACAATTTCAAAGCAATCAAGCAATTAGCCCTCCCAAGAGTTGTCTCTGATCATAGACCTTTGCTGTTGGAATGTGGTGATAGGTTAGCCAATTCCTCCTATTTCAAGTTTGAAAACATGTGGCTAGAAGTAGATGGTTTCATTGACAAAATCAAAGGATGGTGGCAAAGTTATACAATTGGGGGCAGTCCAGACTTCATTTTAATGCAAAAATTGAGAAGATTGAAGGATATTTCAGATTGGAACAGGGTTTGGCCAATTGGAAGCACAGAAGAATAAGTTGCTTGAAGACCTAGCCTTACTGGAGCAAGCAACTGAGAATAGAATGATGACTCGGGTAGAAAAAGAGAAATCTTTGCAGCTGAAACTGGATATACAACAAATGGCAAAGGTTGAAGAGTTATCATGGAGACAAAAATCAAGATGCCTTTGGCTCAAATAAGGAGATAAGAACACCAAGTTCTTTCAAAAAATGGCAAACTCTCATAGAAGGAACAACTGCATAAACAAGTTAATTGGGGAAGAAATCAGTGAAGACAAAGATGAAATCAAAGCAGAAATCCTAAGGTTTTATCAAGATCCGAACACTGAAAATGAGCATTGGACGCCTAGTGCTCGCTTTGAAAACCTGGCTAGCATAACAGCAACTGAGAAAGTATGGTTAGAGAGAACATTTGAAGAAGAAGAGGTCTTGGCAGCAATTAATTCATGTGCACCATATAAAAGCCGTGGCCTGGATAGCTACACAATGGCATTCTTTCAAAGAGCATGAGAGTTCATCAAAGCAGACATTATGGGAGCTCTGAGTTACTTTCATCAACATTGCTACATGGTCAGGTCTAGTAATGCTTCATTTATTGCATTGATCCCTAAAAAGAAAGGTGCAATAGAACTTAGAGACTTCAAGCCTATAAATCTCATTGGAAGTGTTTACAGGATAGTGGCCAAACTTCTAGCTGAAAGATTGAAGACAGTTATTGGGAGTTTAGTATCGGGAGAGCAAAATGCATTCCTAAAGAACAAACAAATCGCAGATGCATCACTAGTAGCAAATGAGTTGCTAGATGGGAGGTTAAAGAGTGGGATTCATGAAATTTTATGCAAGCTGAATGTAGAGAAAACTTTTGACAAAGTCAACTGGTCATATTTACTAGCAATGCTGAAGGATATGGGTTTTTGTGACAAATGGATCAAATGGATTAGATTCAGTCTCACACAGTTAAGTACTCTTACTGAATAGGACTCCAGTTGGATTTTTCTCTCCACATAAAGGGATAAGACAAGGAGAGCCACTTTCTCTTTTTCTTTTCGTCTTAGCCAAGGAAGGATTGAGTAAAATGTTGGACAAAGCCAAGCAATTACAATCGATTGAAGGGTTTAGGTGGGCAGTAGTGTAGCTAACTCAGTCATAGTGTCACACTTGCTTTATGCTGATGACACGTGAATTTTCTGTGGGGCAGACAAAATGCACGTGCAATATCTAAACACGACACTTCTCCTCTTTGAGGCTATCTCAGGGCTGCAAATACATATGCTGAAGAGTAAGATCTACCTTGTTAATTTGGTAGAAAATTTGGAAGAATTGGCTGATATCATGGGCTGTGACATTGGTTCTTTTCCAACAACTTACTTAGGTCTTCCGCTGGGAGCTAAGTACAAAGCTGCTGAAGTTTGGAGTAAAGTTACAGAGAAGGTGGAGAAAAGGTTGGCTACATGGCAAATGCAATATTTGTCCAGGGGTGGAAGACTGACACTAATTAATAGTGTTTTGGATAGTCTTCCAATATACATTATGTCGCTCTTCCCTATGCCAATTAAGATACAAAAGCAACTAGATAAGATAAGGAGATCATTCTTGTGGGAAGGCAACTGTGAAGGGCACAAATTTCACCTGGTGAAATAGTCCAAAGTAATCATGCCAAAGAAGCAAGGTGGTTTGGGCATCAGAGATTTAGATAAACACAACAAAAGTCTACTCATGAAGTGGTGGCGGAGGTATGCTCAGAGAACGACATGCTTACGGAATGAGGTAGTTAATGCTAAATATGGTAAATATGACCACGGGAGAACTAAGCAGAGCAGAGCACCACATGGAGTCGGTCCCTAGAAGCATATCAACAACCTGAAAAATGAATTCTTTCAAGAGGTGTCCTTCAAGATTGGGAATGGTAATACTACAAAATTTTGGAAGGACAAGCGGCTTTATGATGCACCCCTCGAAACATCTCACTCTAGCCTTTACCAATAGTTAGTGAACCTGACTCCACAATAGCACAGAACAAAGCAGGAAACGTACGGGACATTCACTTCAGGAGGAACATACAGGACTGAGAACTTGGTGAACTCTTCGACCTGTATAGTATACTGGAAGGCTTCACAACACCAGATAGCCTCAGGTGGGGCAACTCCAGCAAAGGCATATATTCAGTGAAGGCAGGATATAACAAACTATGTTCAGCTAATGAAGTGATTGAGCATTGGCCATGGAAGCTGATATGGAAATCAAAACTCCCTACAAAAGTAACGAGTTTTGCTTGGACAACTATTAAAAATGTTGTTTTGACCCAAGATAATCTATGCAAAAGGAATTTCAAATGCTGAATAGATGCTACATGTGCCAACAAAGCTCAGAGTCAGTAAATCATCTTTTTTTTACACTGCCCAGTGGTAGCAAATATATGGCATATGTTTCTATCAATTTTTGGAATTAGCTGGGAAACTCCACAAAACATAAAGGTAGCAGTGGAAAGTTGGAACTCTTGGAAAGTTGACAGGGCCATCCATTTATATTGTCCACGCTCCAGAGATCTGGGCGTGAGGGGGGTGTTGAGTTGTCCCACATCGGAGGAATTTGAGATCCTTGGTCTCCTTATATAGCTTGAGCAATCCTCACCTCATAAGCTAGCTTTTGAGGTTGAGTTAGGCCCAATGTCCATTCTTATCGTGGTATCAGAATCAGGCCCATCCCAATTATTGTTACGATGTTGGGCCCCCATTTATATTGTCCACGCTCCAGAGATCTGGGCGTGAGGGGGGTGTTGAGTTGTCCCACATCGGAGGAATTTGAGATCCTTGGTCTCCTTATATAGCTTGAGCAATCCTCACCTCATAAGCTAGCTTTTGAGGTTGAGTTAGGCCCAAGATCCATTCTTATCAAAAAAAATCTGGCAAATGATCTTAGCATGCATTTTTGGGTGTATATGGACAGAGAAGAATAACAGATGTTTTGATGGCATTTCAACTCTCAACTGCACCCTGAAGTCTTAAGTGTTTGATGTATCTGTTCAGTTGGAGTAATCTAGCCCATGTAAATGGTGTAATTTCCATGTTACATTTTATTAGCTCTCTCACTATGGCTTAAAAACCAGTTTTTTCCTTTTGGTCTAGGTTAGCTCAAAGGTCTAACCTAGATTTTTGTATTTAGGAACAAACTGAACCTCTTTCTTGTACTCTTTGCATCTTCTTGATTCCTTTAATGCAACATCTTACTTCATAAAAAAAAATTGTATTTAAAAAAGAATTTTAAAAGGCCTCAGGTTATGGGTAATGAAGTGGAGAGAGTTGGGCCTAGTACTAATAAAAAAAGCCCAAAGTCCAAGTCAACAGATAGAGGGACATTCGTATGGACAATAAAACAAGATAATAGGCCCGGTCCTTATAATCAGGTTGACTCAAGTTCTGCGCTTCATTATAATCAGAGTTATGATTATGGCTTACCATCTTTACCAGGTAAAGGCCTTGTGAATATCGAGATAGAGGCTGTTGAGAAATTACAACAACAACAACAACAACTACCCAGTATACTCCCACCAGGTGGGGTCTGGGGAAGGTAATATGTAGACAGCCTTACCCCTACCCAAAAGGGCAGAGAGGCTGCTTCAAAAATATCGGGAACTAATAATCGAATTCTTGAGGATGGGCAGTTAAGGAAGAGAATTTTGGTCAACCAATCAACGAGCAATCAGAGGATGACATGATTATTGAAGAAGATAATCTGGACGTTTTGATTTATATTTTTTACTTTTTGAATTATTTTTAGCCAGATCTCTGCACCCGTATCTGTACTAGGATCCATATCCCCCAATCTTAGCATTTATGTTTCAAAGAATCCGACCACTAGATCTGCACCCGTGTCGGACACCTGCAACCGTGTCCGAGCAACTTAGTATACTGGAATGTCAAGGGGTCTTAATGATAAAGAAAAGAGGAGGATCATAAGAATGCTGGTAAGAGATTAGAAAGCTGATGTCTTCTGTTTTGTGGAGACAAAGATTAGACAAGTTAATAATTCATGTGTTAGAAAAATTGGTGGTAATAGATGGGTGGAATGAAGGTCTATAGAAGCTCAAGGCTGAAGTGGGGAAATTATTATGTTCTAGGATAAGAGGAGAGGGAGATGCTTGATGAGTTAATTGGGAAGCACTCAGTATCAGTTTTTCTGGAAGAAGTCAACACTGGTTTTAGAGGTCTTGTTACCAGGGTCTATGGACCATGTGATAGAAGGGGCAGGAAGGAGTTATGGAGAAACCTTGCTGATATAAGTGGATTGGTTTCAATGCTATGGGCTATAGGTGGAGACTTCAATGTTGTTAGATTAAGTGATGAGGGGAAGGGAAGGGCTAGAAATACAAGGTCTATGAGCGATTTTTCTAAATGTATTGAAGATTTATCTCCCTGGAGGCCAATTCACTTGGTTTAGAGGAAATAAGTATAGTTGCGCTTCTAGAATTGATAGAAATTAGTGAAAAATGAATGGGATGCACATTTCAAATTCATTAAACATAGGGTACTCCCAAGACCTACATCATATCACAGTCCAATCATACTGGAATGTGGTGACTGGAATAAAAGAAATGGCTACTTCAAATTCGAAAACATGTGGCTGGATGTGGATATTTTTGTGGAACTAGTGGAACAATGGTTGAGTTATTATAGGTAAGAGGAAGACCAGATTCAGCATTTATTAAAAAACTTAAGCTGCGGAAAAAGGATATTAAGAAATGGAATAAGGAAGTATTTGGAAGAGTTGAAGACAGGAAAAAGAAAGCACTTAGAAGATTGGAGGAGCTGGACCATCAACAGTGTGGTGTACAAGGTGTTGCCGAGTTAAAAGCTGAAAAAGAAAGTATCAACAAGTAGTTGGAGGAAATTGCAAAAGCCGAAGAAAAATCTTGGAGGCAAAAGTCTAGATGTCTATGGGTGAAAAGGGGAGATAAAAATACAAAATTCTTTCACAAGATGGCTAATGCACATAAAAGATTTAATAACGTTGAGAAGTTACAGATTGGGGGTAGGCTGCTGGAAGATGGCCATGAAATTAGAAACCATATTTTGGCTTTTTATGAAGATCTTTTTTCAGAAAAGGAGCGGTGGAGGCTTGATTGGGAGATGGAGGAAATAGCAAAACTTACAGAGGAAGAAAAGAACTGGGTGCAAAGACCTTTCTCCGTTGAAGAAGTGGAAGCAACAGTTAAACAGCTTGAAGGAGATAAAGCACCTGGCCCTGAGGATGGGTTTAATATGTCTGTCTAAAAGTTGTTGGAGGATAGTCAAGGTGGATGTGATGAAAGTCATTGACTGGTTCTATCAGAATGGTACTTTCGAATAGAGCTTTAATGCTACTTTCATATCTTTGATTCCTAAGAAAGGTGCTGAAGAAGTTAAAGATTACAGGCCAATAAGTCTACCGGAAAGTATTTACAAAATTATTTTTAAGACATTAACAGAAAGATTAAAGAAGGTTATTGACAAGATTATCTCTAATAATCAGAATGCCTTCATCAGGGGGAGACAAATTATTGATGCAACATTTGTGGCAAATGAGTGCCTGGACCATTATTTAATAAAGAGGAAAGCTGGAATAATGTGTAAATTAGATTTGGAAAAGGCATATGATCATGTTAGCTGGTCTTTTCTGATGGGAATTGTGAGACACATGATATTGGGGACAAACTGAGACAGTGGATTTTGAGCTGTATTTCGACGGTTAGATTTTCTGTTATAATTAATGGGAATCATGAAGGTTTTTTCTAGTCTCAAAAGGGGTCTGAGACAAGGTGATCCTTGTCTCCATATCTATTTGTGATGGTGATGGAGGCTTTCGGTCTTGCTAAAAAGTTCAGGCAAGGGGATGGATAAGAGGGTTCAGTATTGAAGGACAGGGGAATAACAAGGTGGAGGTTTCACATATCCCTTATGCAGATGATACTTTGGTGATGTATGAGGCTGTTAGAGATGAGTTTGGTTTTTTGGGTTGATAGTGGAAAAGTTGACAGATAAGTCACCCTTTATCAATTTTTGCATTTGAGGGCAATTTTACTAGCTTTTGAAGCTATCTCAGGATTGAAAGTTAATCTATCATAGAGTAATGTTTATGCTGTGAATTCTGATGAATGTATTGAAGAAGTGGCTGGAACATTGGGATGCCAGGTTGATAGGTTTCCTGTAGTTTATCTCGGTCTTCCTCTTGGGACCAAGCAGAGGGCTCAAGCAATGTGGCAAGGAGTGTTTGATAGGTGTTAGAAAAAATTATCTCATTGGAAGAAGCAATATTTATCTTTTGGGGGTAGGCTTACACTTGTGAGTGGTGGCAAAATGGATAAAAGAAAACGGTTATCCACCCATATTATCCATTAAAAATTGGTTGGATAATGAACTTTTTTAAAACGGGTCAAATATGGATAAGAGCCATATTATTCACTTAGGAGATGGATAACCAATGGATAACTAATGGGTTTATCTTTACATTTATAAAGCCTCAAATTGGGGGTTCCTCTAGTTTGGGAGACTAGGAATTCTCCCAAAAGTGATCATATTCAAGAAACCGTAAATAATATGGATATCCATATTATTCGCCGGTTAACTCATTTTTTATCCGTATTAAATATGGGGTGGATCGGTTAATTTATCTGTTTTTGCATACCCGTTGTCGATCCGTCCCATATCCGGCGCGACCAGCCCGTTTGCCACCCTACTTGTGAGTAGTGTTCTTGATGGCATGCCTACTTACTTAATATCCCTCATTCCCATTCCAGTAAGTGTAGAGAAGAAAATTAAAAAGATTGAGGAGCAGCTTTTTATGGGAAGGAAATTCAGAAAAAGAGAAAATTCATTTAGCTAGATGGCAAGACGTGATGGTATCCAGAAAGGGAGAGGAATGAGAGTGAAGAATATCAGGTTGCACAATAAAAGCTTGATGTATAAATGGATTTGGAGATGCAATGAGGATAAAGTTGAGCTATGGAAGGAGGTTATCAATACTAAATTTGGCAAAGTGGCTGCTGGAATCCAAATCCTAGTTTACATGCAAGTAAAGTCGCAATTTGGAAAAACATATGTAAGTTGTAGATAGATTTTCAAACAAATGTCAAGCTGAAGACAGGGAATGGTGCAAGGATAAGATTTTGGGTAGATAAATGGATAGGTGATGAGAGACTTAAGAGATAAGTTTCCTATTTTATATAACCTCTCTGTGTGCAAAGATTGTGTGGTTTCAAAATGTTACTTTGAAGCTGGTTGGAATATTCAATTTAGAAGGGATTTTAATGATCGGGAAATAGATGAGATTAGTCAGTTGTTAGCTATTTTAGAACTGCTCAAACTGGCCAGTTCGAAGAATGATTCACTGGTGTGGCTGGCAAACAATGAAGGAATTTTTACAGTAAATAGCTGCTGTAATGTTTCAGAAAAATTTCAATAATTGGAAGGAGGCATGGCCCTGGAAGATGATATGGAAGACTAAAGCACCATCAAAGGTGGCCTGTTTTGGCTGGGTTGCTTCTGGAAATGCTTGTCTAACTCAAGATCTTCTTGAGATGAGAGGATTTATAATGTGTAGTAGGTGTTATCTATGTGAGAAGGAAGTAGAATCAACAAATTACATACTGATACACTCTGATTTTGCCTGGCATATCTGGGCTGTCGTGTTATGTTTATTTGGAGTGCACCGGGTGATGCCTAGAGATGTGCGAAGTATATTGTCTAGCTGGCAAGCACAAAAGATTGCAGGAAACAGAAAGAAAATTTGGAGAACAACTCCTTTATGCATCTTATGGAGAATGTTGTAGGAAAGGAATATGAGGTGTTTTGATGGAGAGGAAACAAATAGCAGTTGTAAAGTATAATTGCTTAGAAAATTTGTTTTAATGGTGTAAGGAGAGGAGAGTAGAAGACTCCTATGATGTTTTAGACTTTTTAGATTCATTAATATGAGTGTACTTAATTGCAATATGGTGATTTTTGTAATGTTATAAGTTGTTTTTACAGTACCATCTTGGTACTTTCCTTAATAGTACTATTTATCAAAAAAATAATTCAGCGACATAATTTACTTATTACTCCGTTCCAAAAAATGACACATTTCTATATTTGAGAACAATTTAACTTTAAATTAGAGCTGAGCCAAGCAACTATTTACAATGCTGCACATAACAGCCCGATAGCATTTTTCCATTTCAGCTATCGGGTTATAATCCTATGGGTAACATCTTCATCTATCTTTCTATTTTCTGGAAAGAACGAACCAAGATATCTAAATTGTTTACATTTTGGTTTTGCTTCAACTAGTCTCACTTCAACTTTGTTCTTCTCATGCTGATTAAATTTGCTGCGCATGTATCTTACTTCTATTTATCTTAAAGCCATACTCTCCAAGGTGCTTCTCTATGTCTCAAGCTTTTGGTTGACACCCATAGATAAAAATGATACTCCTTTTGTCCCATTTTATATGACTTTTTTTTATGTCCCCGAGAAGAATGATACCTTTCAATATTTAGAAATAATTCAACTTTAAACATTTCATTTACTCTAAATGAAATGATTATAGCCATATAAATATCTTTGAAATAATTTAGACCAAAAATTTAAAAGTTTTTCTTTCTTTCTTTCTTAAGCTCCATGCGTTGTCAAACATCATCACTATAAATTAACAGAGGAAGTAGTTCCTAATAATTCAATGAGTAAATGACAATTAAATAAAGTTATTGTTTGAAAACCTAAAACCCGAGAACCAATCACAAATGCGCATTATAACACGAATGAAACATCTTTTGGAATAAAACCAAAAATATCTAAACTAGAGCCATGCCTTCCAAAATTAAAAACTTGCTTGAAAAAGAATTAAATGATCAACAAAAAAAACTTGGAGAATTTGTTCCCTTTCAAGGTCTTAAATTCGAAACCCACTGGGTGCAATCAATTTATGAGGGACATCGGACGGGGCAAAACCTGAATTAACCGTGGTGCACTTGCGGGTAACTCCTTGACGAGGGCCTGTGCACCCCCGGATTTAGTCGGGGCTCTTAGAGACTCGGATACCCGGGGCAAATTAAAAAAATAACAAAAAAAAAAACTTGGAGAAAATAAAGCATGAGGAAAGAAACTGCAAGCGAAAAGCATGGTAGCAGAGCAAGCATTGGAGGACAAAGCAATCTTTTACATTGGCCACAAGGTTCACTTGGGAAACAACCACAACATATTATATCATCCACTTTAGCTTCAGTCAAATTTACTTTAGCCTTAGTGAGATTGTCATTCTCCACCCTTTTTCGACGTTGAGCAACATAGTGGCCAGGTTTGCCAAACACAAAGCAGTTGTTTTTTTCCTTGAAGGTTTGATTGTTGGTTTTGGGCTTGTAACCATTTCTTTCGTCATACATGTTACTTGATTTTCTCCGACGGTTGTTGTCCTCCACAAGGCTGCTTCTAGTTGCAATTTCTTTTCCTTTATCAACAACAACGTGCTTGTGTTTAAAATTATTTCCACCAAAAATCGTAATTTTCAAAACATCGGAAAAAGATTTAGCATAGGTAATTGGTGATGGAACAACAACAGAAACAGTTGGTGCAGCAAGAGTAGTAGCATCAACAACAACATTAGCAGTGTTATTCTCCATAATAACAATGTAAAATATCCTTAAGATTGTTGGAAAAATTGGATGATTACGGAGAATAAAAGATTTAGCTTGAGGCGTGTCAAAGACACTGTCCTTAAGGATATTTCGCGTACACCGAGATGAATGATATTAGGCATATTCCCAGGATTCAACAAGTTCTTCTAGTACAACTAGGAGCAGAAACAACAAAGATTTTTGAGAAGAAAACCCAGCACCAAAGAAAGAACAAGAATTTTTTTTACTATTTTCGCACCTTTTCAAAGTGACCACACAAAAGACTTATATAGTCCAAAACCTGAAATACCCATCTGAAAAAAATTTAAGCCATCAAGGTTCATCAAAATGTTAACGTTGCTTTTCTGTTACAAAACGTAAAGACAATCATGAAATGCCAATACGTTAACAAATGATACTAATGTATAATAGCTACTCCCTCCGTTCTAGTTTATGTGAACCTATTTCCTTTTTGGTCAGTTTCAAAAAGAATGAACCATTTCTAAATTTGAAAACAATTTAGCTTAAACTTACAATTCTACCCTTAATGAGAAGCTTTTATAACCACACAAATACCCTGGCCCCCTTTTAACTTGTTTAGGATCACATATTCCAAAAGTCTTCATTTTTTCTTAAACTCCGTGCCCAGTCAAACAGGTTCACATAAATTGAAACAGAGGGAGTATCATTTAGTTGTCAGATTTCAAAATATGTTAACAAATGATAATAACGAATAATAAGATCCATACTAATGAGTATTCAATTGTCTAATTTATTTTATCCCAAAATTGAATTCAAAATTAAACTATTTTTTTGTTACAAATATTTTTAAAATATTACTGTAATGACTCATTAATGTAATAGTAAGAAAATGAATCTAGACATAGTTTTAGAAAATTTCTTTTAGAGATATCAAAAGTATTTTTCTATCGCTTTGTTTCTGGAGTATCTAACTGCTTTTTGGTTTCATCTATTTTAACACTTTTCCAGATATGAGCCGACTATAGTTCAAGAGATGCTTACTCTTATTATACAAATAGTGAAAGAAAGACGGTTTTCTGGGCTATCCCCTAGTGAGTGTTTGCAAAGGGAATTGGTATATAAACTATCAACTGGTGATGCCACTCGTAGCCAGTTGGTGAAATCTTTGCCTCGTGACTTGTCCAAGATCGATAAACTTCAAGAGGTTTTGGATAGGATAGCAGTGTACTCCAATCCCTCTGGCATGAATCAGGTTTGTCTGTGACATTTTGGTCTATCTGATTGGTTTTTCTGTCTTATGATCCTAATGTCTTATCTATCACAGGGTATGTATAAACTCCGGGCGTCCTATTGGACGGAGCTAGATTTATACCATCCTCGTTATAACTCAAAGGAGTTGCAAGTTGCTGAAGAGAGATACATGCGGTTCTGTAATGTATCAGCATGGACCAATCAGCTTCCAAAATGGACCAAGATTTATCCACTTCTTGGTGGAATTGCTCAAATAGCTACTTGCAGGACAGTACTCCAAATAGTTCGGGCTGTTGTATTCTATGCTATTTTCTCTGATAAATCAAGTGATTCACGTGCTCCGGATGGTGTACTGTTAACAGCACTGCATTTGTTGTCTCTTGCATTAGATATTTGTTTTATGCATGGGGGATCTGGTGATCATAGTTGCTATGAGGATGCTGTCATTCCGATTGTAGCACTAGCTAGTGAAGAATTGTCATTGGGTAAATATGGTGATCAGAGCTTGTTGTCTCTTCTGGTTTTGTTGATGAGGAAACTTAGGAAAGAAAACGACTTTGTGGAAGCTGGAATATTCAACCTCTCTTCTTTAGTTGGAAGTCTATTGAAAAAATTTGCTGAACTTCAACCTGGATGCAAGATAAAACTTCAAGACCTTGCACCTGACGTGGTCGATCAACTATCGCAATCTGTGTTGATCGGTGATACTAACAACTTGGGATCAATTTCAGACAGTGATAAGCGCAAAGCTAAAGCTCGAGAAAGACAAGCTGCTATAATGGTACAGTTTTTAAAAGAGAATGTTAAGGATATTCTTGTTAAATATTTTGCTAATCATGGAATGTGTTATTCGCTCTCTAGGCAATTAACTTCAAAATGTTGCTTTTGTATTGTGCTCCTGCTATTTCCATTAAAGCATGAGAAATATGAAAACATGCAAGTGAAATACTAAACTCCACAAAGTAAGGGATTCCTCTAACTCAGATGCAGAAGACTTGTAGATCAGATACCCCGTATGTATAGGGTTAAAAAGAGACATAGAAAGAGTTGGTAAACTTGCGCTTGGAAGACTAGATACTTAATTACTCAAGCTAACATATATTTTTTTTTGGGCATGAGAATTTTGCTAATTAGGGAAGAGTTACTCATCACAAATTTTAAGGGAGAATGTGATTCTTTCATGTACTTCTACGGGTGGTTAGAGTATGAGTCTCAGTGATGTTCACATGATTATGATTGTTAAGGATAAATAATATACTTTATTTCCCCTTCTCTAGATATTCTTTTTAGTTTCCTTCAAGAATAGGGATTAGATCAATTAAAATGGAAGTGCCCATGGTTGTCGTGACCAGGTTGGGATGGACACCCATTAGTAATTGCGAGTTTTGACCACTAATCTTGTTAGAATATGTAAATAGTAGGAAAATAACCCTAATCCTATATGTATTAGGAAAAGGATAGGCTATGTATATATATAGGGCTCATTGTATTAGGTTTAACATAATATCAATCAATCGTATTCTCTCCCGTGCTTTCTCACATGGTATCAGAGCTATCGTGAGATATTTATCACTGTGCATAAATTCCAGCGATTCCGGGAAGAAGGAAAAAGAAAAAAAACCCTTTTTCGGCAGAACATACTCAAATCTGTCAAAAGTTACTTTTTCGTCAGTGTTGTGCAAAAACCAACACCACCACGAAGTAGATTGGCCTCCGGCGACCAACCCTGTAAAATATCTCCGGCAGACAAGCTGCCACGCACCCACACGCGCCGGCAGAGCAATTTTTTCGTCGAGCGCGTGACCCCCACGCGCAGGCGCGTGAGCCTCTTTCCGGCCACTTTTTGAAAAAAAATTTCTTGAGGACAATTGGATCGCCTCACTTTTCCGAGCCTACCCATATTTTTACTTTTCAATTCCGACCACTTTGAATTTTTTTTTTCGGCATCTATAGTGATTTTTCCGGCAAACACAGTTCTTTCAGCGAATTGTCAGTTGATTCTTTTTTATTATTTGGTAATAATCCAACCATGTCTTTGGGAGTCGATGCTTTCGGGCCTAAAAATCCGGCTTCTGGTAATTCCGGTGTTATGATTACCTCAGAACCTTTAATAGGAGGTTCCAACTACTTAGCTTGGGCTTCGTCTGTCGAGTTGTGGTGTAAAGGTCAAGGTGTTCAAGATCATCTAATCAAGGAGTCTAGTGAAGGAGATGAAAAAGCCAAAGCACATTGGGAGAAGATCGATGCTCAATTATGCAGTATTCTGTGGCGATCTATTGATTCCAAGTTGTTGCCCTTGTTTCGTCCATTCCAGACATGTTATTTGGTTTGGGAAAAGGCTCGTACTTTATACACTAATGACATATCTCGTTTCTATGATGTGATATCGCGGATGACAAATTTAAAGAAACAGGAACTAGTTATGTCCTACTTACTTGGGACAAGTACAGGCAGTTAAGGAGGAATTTGAGACGTTAATGGCTGTTTCTGCTAGCGTTGCAAAGCAGCAAGAGCAACGACAAAAGCTGTTTCTAGTCCTTACTCTTGCTGGGCTTCCTAATGATCTCGACTCAGTACGAGATCAGATTTTGGCTAGCCCGACTGTCCCCACAGTTGATGAATTATTCTCTCGATTACTTCGCCTTGCTGCAGCACCAAGTCACCCAGTGAGCTCATCACAGACACTTGATTCATCTGTCCTCGTATCCCAATCAGTAGACAATCGGGCATCTCATACTATGGAGAATAGACGAGGAGGAGGTCGTTTTGGAAGATCTAGACCCAAGTGTTCTTATTGTCATAAACTTGGTCACACTCGTGACGTGTGCTATTCATTACATGGTCGACCACCGAAAAATGCTTATGTTGCTCAGACCGAGACTACAGGTAACCAGGGATTTTCTGTATCTGAAAGGGAGTATAATGAGTTCCTTAAATATCGAGTAAGTAAGCAGACATCTCCACAAGTAGCCTCTGTTGCTCAGACTGATACTTCTGTTGGTGGTAATTCTTTTGCTTGTGTTTCCCCGTCTAGTCCTGTTGAACAATTGGTTGTGGACTCAGCTGCTTCTGATCATATCTCTGGTAATAAATCTCTTTTGTCAAATATTGCGTATTCACAGTCTCTTCCCAATGTTACTTTAGCCAACGAGTCTTAAACTAAAGCAAAAGGAGCTGGACAAGCGAGTCCCCTACCCTCTGTCACTCTAGATTCCGTTCTTTATGTCCCTGGCTGTCCTTTTAATCTTGCATCTGTTAGTCCTTTGACTCGTGCCCTCCATTGTGGTATATATTTTATTGATGATTCGTTTATTTTGCAGGACCGCAGTACGGGACAGACGATTGGAACAGGACTTGAATCAGAAGGACTCTACTACCTTAACTCACTAAAATCCTCCAAGGCCTGTCTAGTTGCAGATCCTCCAGACCTACTTCATAGTCGTTTAGGACATCCTAGCTTGTCCAAGCTTCAGAAGGTGGTGCCTAGTTTGTCTAGTTTATCCATATTAGAGTGTGAGTCATGTCAGCTCGGGAAACATACCCGAGCCTCCTTTCCTTGTTTTTTCTTTAGTTCATTCGGATATATGGGGTCCTAGTAGAGTCAGTTCAACCTTGGGATTTCATTATTTTGTTAGTTTCATTGATGATCATTCAAGATGTACTTGGATTTTCTTAATGAAAGATCGTTCTGAGTTGTTTTCTATATTCCAGAATTTTTGTGCTGAAATTAAAAATCAATTTGGTGTTTCTATTCGCACTTTTCGCAGTGCTAATGCCTTAGAATATTTATCCTCTCAATTTCAGCAGTTTATGACTTCTCAAGGAATTATTCCTCAGACCTCTTATCCTTATACCCCTCAGCAAAATGGGGTTGCAGAGAGAAAAATAGGCACATTCTTGAGACTGCTCGCATACTTCTCATTGAATCTCATGTTTCACTGCGTTTTTGGGGCGATGCAGTTCTCACATCTTGTTATTTGGTTCATCGGATGCCTTCATCTCCCATCCAGAATCAGAATTTGTATGAGGTATTGTTTCCCCAGTCACCCTTATACTCTGTTCCCCTTCGTGTTTTTGGGAGCACTTCTTTCGTTCATAACTTAGCCCCTGGGAAAGATAAGTTAGCTCCTCCTGCTCTCAGGTGTGTCTTCCTTGGTTATTTTCGTGTTCAGAAGGGCTATCGTTGTTATTCACCTGATCTTCATAGGTACCTTATGTCAGCTGATGTCACATTTTTTGAGTCTAAACTCTTCTTTACCTCTTCTGACCATTCTGACCATCTTGATATATCTGAGGTTTTACCTATACCGGCCTTTAGGGAGTCTACTATAGCTCCTCCTTCCCCTTCCGCTACAGAAGTCTTACCCATTCCAACCGTTGGAGAGTCTAGTGTGCTCCTCCTAAACTCCCTGCCACAGAAACTGCACTCTTGACATATCATCGTCGTCCTCGCCCAGTATCCGGCCCGGCTGATTCACGTCCTGCACCTGACCCTGCTCCTACTGCGGACTTGTCTCTTCCGATTGCACTTCGGAAAGGTATACGGACCACCCTTAATCCTAATTCCCATTATATCGGTTTAAGTTATCATCGTTTGTCATCACCCTATTATGCTTTTCTATCTTCTTTGTCCTCTGTTTCCATCCCTAAGTCTACAGGTGAAACATTGTCTCATCCAGGGTGGCGACAGGCTATGACTGACGAGATGTCTGCTTTACATACGAGTGGTACTTGGGAGCTCGTCCATCTTCCTTCAGGTAAATCTACTGTTGGTTGTCGCTGGGTGTATGCAGTCAAGGTTGGTCCAGATGGTAAGGTTGATCATCTTAAGGCTCGTCTTGTTGCCAAGGGATACACTTAGATATTTGGGCTTGATTACAGTGACACATTCTCTCCCGTGGCTAATATAGCATCAGTCCGCCTTTTTCTATCAATGGTTGTTGTTCGCCATTGGCCCCTCTATCAGCTGGACATTAAGAATGCTTTTTTACACGGTGACCTTGAGGATGAAGTTTATATGGGCAACCACCTGGGTTTGTTGCTCAGGGGGAGCCGTGGCCTTGTATGTCGCTTGCGCCGGTTACTTTATGATCTGAAGCAGTTTCCTCGAGCTTGGTTTGGTAAGTTTAACACTGTTATCCATGAATTTGGCATGACTCGGAGTGAAGCTGATCACTCTGTATTCTATCGGCATTCTGATTCGAGTCTCTGTATTTATCTGGTGGTCTATGTTGACGATATTGTTATAACCGGCAATGACCAGGATGGTATTACTAAATTAAAGCAACATCTCTTTCAACACTTTCAGACTAAGGATCTGGGCAAACTAAAGTATTTTTTGGGTATTGAGGTCGTTCAGTCTAGCTCATGTATTGTGATCTCACAACGGAAGTATGCCTTAGATATTCTTGAGGAGACAGGACTGACAGGTTGTAGACCTGTTGACACTCCGATGGATCCGAATTCTAAACTTCTGCCAGGACAGGGGGAGCCTCTTAAAGATCCTGCAAGATATAGGCGGTTGGTTGGTAAATTAAATTACCTTACAGTGACAAGACCTGACATTTCCTTTCCCGTGAGCGTTGTGAGCCAGTTTATGGGTTCTCCGTGTGATAGTCATTGGGATGCAGTTGTTCGCATTCTTCGATATATAAAATCAACTCCAGGTAAAGGTTTATTGTTTGAGGATAGAGGACATGAGCAGATCGTTGGATACTCCAATGCTGATTGGGCAGGATCATCTTCTGACAGACGTTCTACTTCTGGATATTGTGTCTTAGTAGGAGGAAATTTAGTTTCTTGGAAAAGCAAGAAACATAATGTGGTTGCTCGGTCTAGTGCAGAAGCAGAATATCGAGCAATGGCTATGGCGACATGTGAGCTAGTTTGGATCAAACAGTTGCTCAAAGAGTTGAAGTTTGGTGATGTTAGTCAGATGTGACTTGTGTGATAATCAAGCTGCTCTTCATATTGCGTCAAATCCAGTGTTCCATGAGAGAACTAAACACATTGAGATTGACTGTCACTTTGTCAGAGAAAAGATACTCTCGGGAGATATTCTACAAAGTTTGTGAAGTCAAATGATCAGCTTGCAGACATTTTCACCAAGTTCCTCACTGGTCCTCGTATTAACTACATATGTAACAAGCTCGGTACATATAATTTATATGCACCACCTTGAGGGGGTGTGTTAGAATATGTAATTAGTAGGAAATAACCCTAATCCTATATGTATTAGGAGTATGATAGGCTATGTTATATATATAGGGCTCATTGTATCAGGTTTAACATAATATCAATCAATCATATTTTCTCCCGTGCTTTCTCACAAATCTTATCCCATTAAAACTTGCCAGAAGGACCATCTGGCAAGAGCTTTCAGATGAGGTGGATTGCATTACTTGATATGGTAGAGTGAGCAGAGATTTCTCTTCAACTATTATGGTAATCATTCTGCATGCTTGTTCGATTGCGGTTTGGGGGGGGGGGGGGGGATGTACATTAGTCTGAAAATATAAACAAATTTCTCTCTACTCCAAAAAACATAAATATTCAGATGATATGGTCAGACTGTTTTATGTATGAAGAAGTTTCAGTTTTGTTACATCCTTTAGTTTCTTCTATACCCTGAAGTCTCTGGACCTTGTTTCCACTCTTGGAAACAATAATTTATTGAGATCTTGTAACCTAGTCATGATCTAGTATGTGTGCCTGTATTCTTTTGTTCGTTGTACTTGAATGTAATGCAGTAATACGCATTATAGAGCTCGTATATTTTCCGTACTAAATATGAGATGTGACAAATTCTTGTGTAGAGGACATGTTTTGCAATTGGTAGTTGATGCCTTGATGGTACCAGTCACACTTGTTGAAAGATTCAAAGTACAACCTCAACCTTAGTTTTTGAGTGACCTATTATCTAGTTGCATTGATTAAAGTTTGATTTGTCTGTTTAATCTAATGATGGTTTCTTTTTTTTTTCTTTTCAATTCTCAGAGTGCATCCTTATCTCTTGCTTTTAGTCCTGCTCATCTAACATTAAAATGTTACGTGTCTCAGGCTTGTGAATTTCTCTATTATCCAGCTCAATGTAGGATAGCATCTTTTTGTTTCTTTGTTTGATATGTCCAGTACCACTTATAATATCATATTGTGAAAACACTTGTTTAAAAATTTTATGGAACAAAAAGATGGTAACATTAGTGGGAATTAAAACTGGGTTAAGATAAATTTATATCTCCTGCTTTATTTCTTTTCTATTACTAAAAGCATAATATGCTAATAAAAATTTACTCATAAGTCTCTAGCCTAATAGTTAATGAAGTGGGTGCAAACGTTGGAGATCAAGGTTCAAATCCCAGCAATTACAAAAGATACCAACTTATTTTTTCTCACATTCCTAAGTCTTGGTGGGATAGTTACCTCTGGTGAGATGGTGAGAGGTAGCAGGTACCCGGGAATAGTTGAGGTGCACGCAAGGTGGTTGGGTCACCACCGTGGTATAAAACAAGGCTAACTCAAACAACTTTCTCAAAATGGTTTATTATGACTGCAAACGATCGCTTCCGTTGATGAGTTTTTCTGTGTCTTCGTTTTCCTGAAAGTTGAGCTTCCATTAAAATCATAGGTATTTTCTTGGTCTCTTGTCTTTGAAGGGCTTACACCAATGACTTTTACTATTGAGAAGAGTTTTAAAATCCATGAAGTTCAAACTGGTTAATAATGTTCAAGACGAAGCAAGGAGATGCAATTCAATTATAATGTATATTACTTGGGCTACTTAATGAATCTTATGTGCTTGAATATTCCGTAGCTTTTCATGATACTGCTTTTTCTTGATAACATCTAGTCTTCTGTATGACACTGTCGATAAATTTTTTTTTCCTATAAGAAAAAGAAAAGGACTAGATGGTTCTTTGTCATAAGGATCACGTATTATTCATAAGGCAATGTGCATGTAACTTGATGCTATTTTTAGGCATTAGATACCCTCTTGGATAAGTAACCTTCTCTTCCTATGTGTTGAGCAAGTCCCAGGTGCTTAATGTGTAAAATGAAACCATGTAAAAACTTGGCTGAATACCTAGTTTGCCCTCCAACTTGTACACAAATCCCTTTGACACACTTGATTTTCACGGGCAACCTTTTACGCACTAAACGCTTCTCTATGTGTGTCTAGTACACACCACTTTGGTGTTTGACCTCTTTTTTCTAGACAAGTGTCTATCACACATTTTAGAAGAGGGAGGAGCATTTGGTCACCTTCAAGAGTTCAGCGGCGAGGACTCAGATTGATTACCTCCTCCTCAGAAGGAGTGATAGGGGTATGTGCAAGGACTGCAAGGTTATTCCGGGAGAGTCCCTTTCGACTCTTCATAGACTCCTAGTGATGGATGTCGGACTCTGGGTGAAGAGGAAGAGGAGGGGTGCTCGGGGACAACCGCGGATTAGATGGGATGTTTTGGATAAGGAGAAAGCACATGAGTTGGAGAGGAGGTTAGCTGAGGGCGGAGCTTGGAGAAGTTCTGGGGAAGCGGATGCCATGTGGTCAAAGACGGCGAACTTGGTTAGGGAGGTAGTCCAGGATGTGCTCGGGGTAGCAAAGGGCTATTCAGGCAGACATCAGGGTGACTGGTGGTGGAACGATGTAGTTCAAGGAAAAGTGGAGGTGAAGAAGGCGGCGTTTGCTAAGATGGCAGGGAGCACGAGCGAGGAAGATCGGAGAGCGAACAGGGAGATCTACAAGGCGGCGAGGAAATAAGCAAAGATGGCGGTTACGGAAGCCAAAAACGCGGTGTTTGGTCGCATGTATAAGGAATTAGGGGAGAAAGGCGGGGACAAGAAGTTATTCCGGTTAGCTAAAGAAAGGGAAAGGAAGGTGCGTGATCTTGACCAAGTTAGGTGCATCAAGGGGCGAGGATGGTAGGGTACTGATGGGGGAGTCTCAAGTCAAGCAGAGGTGGAAGGTATACTTTCGAGACTTACTTAACGATGAGGGGGATCGTAACATAGAGCTAGGGGAGTTGGGGCATTCAGAGAAACATAGAGACCTTGGGTACTGCAGGCGCATTAGGGCGGATGAGGTCATGGGGGCTTTACGTAGGATGAGTAGGAGTCGAGCGACCTGGCCTGACGAGATCCCGGTGGAGTTCTGGAAATGCATGGGTAGGTCAAGTGGAGTGGCTCTCCAGGTTGTTCAATGCGATCTTCAGGACCAAAAAGATGCCGGAGGAGTGGAGGTGGAGTACAGTGGTGCCCTTGTACAAGAAAAGGTGACATCCAGTGCTGCAACAACTATAGGGGTATCAAATTAATAAGCCATACCATGAAGGTTTGGGAGCGGGTGATCGAGGCGAGGGTGAGGGAGATAGACATCTATATCTGTGAACCAGTTCGGTTTCATGCCGGGTCACTCTACTACAGAAGATATCCACCTTGTCAGGAGGCTGGTGGAGCAGTTCAGGGATAAGAAGAAGGACATGCAGATGGTTCTTATCGACTTGGAGAAGGTGTATGACAAGGTCCCAAGGGAGGTGCTATGGAGGTGCTTGGAGGCGAAGAGCGTGCCAGAAGCCTACATCAGAGTAATTAAGGACATGTACGATGGAGCTAAGACTAGGGTTAGGACGGTGGGTGGCGACTCAGACCATTTTCCAGTGGTTATGGGGCTCCATCAAGGATCGGCGCTTAGCCCTCTCTTGTTTGCCTTGGTGATGGATGCTCTTACCCGACATATTCAAGGGAATGTGCCTTGGTGTATGCTATTTGCTGATGACATAGTCTTGATAGACGAGACGAGGGTCGGTGTTAATAAGAGGTTAGAGGTATGGAGACACGCTCTCGAGTCTTAGGGTTTCAAAATAAGCAGATCTAAGACAGAATACCTGGAGTGCAAGTTTAGGGCCGAGTCGAGCGAAGTAGGCAGAGACGTGATGATTGGATCTCAGGCCATCGCCAAGAGGGACAGTGTCAGATATCTTGGGTCGGTGATTTAGGGGGGACGGAGAGATTGACGGGGACGTCACTCATCGTATAGGAGCGGGGTGGTCAAAGTGGAGGCTTGCATCAGGAGTCCTGTGCGACAAGAAAGTTCCACAGAAACTCAAGGGGAAATTTTATAGAGCTGTGATTAGACCGGCCATGTTGTATGGCGCCGAATGCTGGCCAGTGAAGACCTCTCATGTTCAGAGGATGAAGGTTGCGGAGATGAGGATGCTCAGGTGGATGTGCGGGCTCACCAGGTTAGATAAGATTAAGAATGAAGTTATTCGAAAGAAGGTGGGGGTGGCCCCGGTGGATGAGAAGATGCGAGAAGCGAGGTTGAGGTGGTTCGGGCATGTACGGAGGAGAAGTCCTGATGCCCCGGTGAGGAGTTGTGAGCGACTGGCGATGGTCGGCGCACGGCGAGGCAGAGGGAGGCCTAAGCGGTATTGGGGAGAGGTGATTAGGCATGACATGGCTAGAATGCGGGTTGCTGAGGACATGGCCCTTGATAGGAAAGTCTGGAGGTCTAGTATCAGGGTTGTAGGATAGGGGCCCTTAGAGCTTTTCATACCCCTCACCCGGGGTTGGGTGAGGCTTGACAGGGCTATCCATAGTTGATTTGTTTATTGGATTGTGTCTCCCTTATGGTAGTTATTTATGGTAGTTACTGTCTGAAATTATTGCATGCTATTTTATTTATGGTTCTTATGTTTAGAGAATTATTTACGCTATTTTTGATAGAGTTACTAATGCTCTCTTGTTTTTGTTTTTGTTTTTCCTTTCCTTCACTGAGCCGAGGGTCGATTGGAAACAGCCTCTCTGCCCTTTCGGGTAGGGGTAAGGCTCGTCTACATATTACCCTCCCCAGACCCCACTTTGTGGGACTATACTGGGTAGTTGTTGTTGTTGTTGTTGTCTATCACACAGTAATGGAGTAGTGACATGTGTCATTAACTATAAATAAACTTATATTACAATTATACCCTCACCTGCTTCATCTTCTCCACCACCATGGCTGCCATCGCCCTGCCATGCGTCATCTTCATCTCAATTCCAAAACACCAACAGCCATCGGACCATTACCAGTTCAACACCACAACCCTCCAATTATAAATTTTAAAATTCTGAATAAGAAAATGTGTAAAGAAAACACTTCAATGGAGAGTTGAACCCAAGAGCTCATGTTTTGGTGCCTGGACGTTGTAGTTCATGTAAAACCTTGCCATTTGAGATACAATCTGATGCAAAATCTCCTCTATTTCCAGATATGACGTTAGAAGAGTTCTTCCGATCTAATTTACTTTTTTTGGGGGAAAATTGGTGGTATTGGTTATAAGCATGGGAAGAAGGTCGTCGCTTTCCAGCGGGGGATACTACTGGAGCCTTCACTTCAGATAAGATTTTTCAGTTGTTTTTAGCTAGGTTCTGTGGGTTTTTGTAAATGAAGATGGAGGGGGGGTTTGGGAAAGGAGGGAGCGGGTTTCTGTGGGAGAAGATTTTGGGGTGGGGGCTAGCGGCGGAGACGATGGGATAAAGGTAACAACAACAACCCAGTATAGTCCCACAGAGTGGGGTCTGGGGAGGGTAATATGTAGACGAGCCTTACCCCTACCCGAAAGGGCAGAGAGGTTGTTTCCAAAACTATAGATTTTACAGAAATTCCAGCCTAGCAGTATATATGTATTTCATGTAAATTGGCACATAGTTCATCTTTCGATGTGCTTGTGTTTCCTTTCTTTGGATCTAGGTTGTTCTTGTTTCAGTTGTGCTATGTTACGTTATAAACTTCAGATAGTTTCTAGCTATTGTGAGTTGAAATCATTGTAGAACCAGAGTAACCTTATTCCTTCTATTCTCAGTTGACACTAAAGTCAGATTTCTGGTTTGACTCGGTTACTTTCATATGTATTTCATGTCTACATTGCAGGAAAAGATGAGGGTGCAACAATCTAAGTTTTTAAAGAGCATAGATTCCTATGCAGAAGCTGGTTCAGATGATTTGAAACTTGGTAAAGAAAGAAGTGAATCAGATGTTAGACGTAATTCTGAAGACGCTACTCCATTCATTTGCTCTCTCTGTCATGATCCAAATTCTAAATGTCCTCTATCATACCTGATTCTTCTTCAGGTATGTCCTTTGTGTTTATTTCACTTCGTTGCGCTTGGATATCTCTGCTGATTTATGTCGATAATTGTGCTTGGGGAGTCTACTAAAATTAAATCTTTACTTCTTTTATTGTGATTCTTGAAATAAGAAATCCAGGCAACTGACTTTCACAAATAGAGGACCTCCTTCGTGGGAACAAACCCCCAATTCCGGAAAAGAACCAGCATCTTGTGCCAAAAGAGTGACAAATATCGCATCTCAAAGGAGCATTTTATCAAGCAGTCGAGAAGTGATTTCATCTTTTCAGTTGACGCAATTGATTCAACATGCAATAAATGAGTTTGCTCTGGAAGGGAAACCTAAGGAAGTAGGAGCATTTTTTGAATATGTTAGGGCGAAGTTCCCAGCATTGAAGATTCAACTGCCTTGCACATCAAGCAATGCCGACGAAGACACAGATTTTTCTCTTGAGATGCTAGAAGAACAATTATATTCGTTCACACGCGAAAAGGTGGACGTCAATTCGTGGTACTTGGATTTTTTAAGAAATGATAAGAAAGTTTCTGCAGGAGGAGGTGGTGGGAGTGCTGAGTCACTTTTGCTTGGGAAGTACATTTCTGCTCTTGCAGGAGAAAATCTTAGTAGTCCTTCTGCATCTGAAAGTGCGTACAAGGTTCAACTAGAGTCAAGTACGCCGCTTTCAGCATATCACGGATTTGGTCTCTCAGATTGTGATGGAATTTATCTTTCATCGTGTGGACATGCTGTGCATCAGGGATGTCTTGACCGCTATTTATCGTCACTAAAGGAAAGGTAACTCTTTTATCTGTTCCTCTTTCTTTGAGACTATGGTCCAATCGACTTGAATTATTTTATATTTGGTTCACCATTCTTCCTTTTGGTTTTCGGGTCTCTTGAGTTTCTTTCTCTTCTTTCTAGGACTGCTTTTCTTTTTCTGACTTGTATCTTTAATTTGCTTTATTCTAGTCTAGTATGTCCTCGGACTTAAATGGTTTGCACATTAGAGTTTATAATTGGCCTGGCAGTCCTATTCAGTAAGTTCAATGAATTAACTGTCTCGTCACTCTTGTACAGATATAACAGAAGACTTGTTTTTGAAGGAGGTCATATTGTAGATCCAGATCAGGTACAGTACTTCCTGTCTACCTTTTGCTATGTGATAGAGTGAATTGCTGAATTATATTGTTGATTTTTTTTTTCAGGGTGAGTTTCTTTGTCCTGTATGCCGTGGACTTGCCAACTCAGTCCTGCCAGCATTACCTGCAGATTCTGGAAGGTTCGCATCCATTTGCTCAAATTCCAGTCCATCCGATGCTGTTGGCCCTTCACCGTTGTCAAGTGGAGTGGTAGATGCACTTCACTTTCAAGAAGCTTTATTTCTCCTACAAAAAGCAGCAGCTGTTGTTAGAAGTAGAGAGATTCTCCAAAGACTTCCACTTCGGCAGTTTGGGCAGATGAAAGTAAACCTTGAGCCTGTGTGTCGTATGTTGTGTGGAATGTACTTTCCGGACAAGGATAAGATTTCAGAATCTGGTAGACTTAGTCACCCTTTGATTCTGTATGACACTCTTAGGTACTCACTTGTAGCCACTGAAATTGCTGCTCGAGCGGGAAATACATCATTAGCTCCAAACTACAGTAATGGTGCCTTGTACAAAGAACTCCAATCTTCAAATGGTTTTATATTGGCTTTGTTACTAAGTATTGTACAAAGCACACAAACAAAGAACTCACTTACTGTCCTCTTGAGATTGAGAGGCATTCAGCTGTTTGCAGATTCTATATGCTCTGGCACTTCTGCAGATAAAATTCCAGATCCATCTTTTGGAGGTATATTTATGCCCCATTAAATTACCCTTTACCCCTTTCTCTGAGCCGAGGGTCGGTCGGAAACAGCCTCTCTACCCTTTCGGGTAGGGGTAAGGCCTGTGTACGTATTACCCTCCCCATACCCCACTTTGTGGGAATATACTGGGTAGTTGTTGTTGTTGTTGTTGTTGTTGAATTACCCTTTAAATTTCCTTTACTTTATAAAAGGAGAAAGATGAGATCATTGGAATATATGCTTTGCAGGTAATATGCGAGACATCTTAGAATGCGCTGAAACAGAAGATCAGTATCCTGATATTCAGTTTTGGAGATGGTCCTCCGATCCAGTTCTTGCACATGATGCTTTTTCTTCATTAATGTGGACAATATATTGCCTTCCATGTCCATTGTTGTCATGCGAAGATGCCTTCTTGTCCCTTGTTCATCTTTTCTATGTTGTTGCTGTCACCCAGGTTACACAAATTCCCTTCTTTTAATCCTTTTTTTCTTGGTAGATATTAGATCTCTTTGTGCTTCATTAGCTCCAAGATGGTTAGAAAAATATTCTTGTCTTTTCTTTGCAGGCTGTAATAACCTATTGCAGAGCGCACCAATGCAATATGCCTGAGTTAGGATGCAATGATTCTCTTCTTATTGACATCTATAAAGTAATTGGAGAACATGGAGTTGCTCAGGAATATTTTAATTCTAATTTTATAGAAACTTCTTATGATATCAAAGATGCAATTCGCAGTTTGACTTTTCCTTACTTAAGAAGATGTATATTGTTGTGGAAATTGATTCATTCTTCTAGAGTGGTGCCATTTAGTGGCGGGATTAACAAGTTAGATGAATCAGCATATCAAACTAATGAACTGGTGTACTGTGGTGATAACATTGCTACAGAGCTCGTTCAGATTAAAAAGTTAGAGAAGATATTAAAGATTCCCACACTGGATAATGTTCTCAATGATGTCACAATTCGTCCAATGGTTCAAAAATGGCTGAATCATTTCTACAAGGGGTTTGAAAGTCGTGGTCTCAAGGATGTTTTATATTCCACCCCAACCCCATTCAGAATGATGATTTTGCCTCATCTTTATCAGGACCTCTTGCAGAGGTTGGTTTTAGATATGGATAGAAATTATTTGACTGGTCTTCTATCTTTGTATGGACAAGCTAAAACTCAGGATGTCTTGATGTTACCTTCAGGTATATTAAACAGAATTGCCCAGATTGCGGAGCTGTTCTGAGGGATCCTGCATTGTGCTTGTTATGTGGTAAATTGTGCTCCGCAAGTTGGAAGACTTGTTGCAGGTCCAAATACACTTGGGTTGCACCTTCTTTTTAGAAAACCTTCTTATGGTCTTTAATATTGTGCCTGACGCATTTAATTGAACTCCAGGGAAAGTGGGTGCCAAACTCATGCAATGGCCTGTGGTACCGGTACTGGGGTGTTCTTGTTGATCAGAGTAAGTGTTGTTCCCTTTTTGCTTTACTTATTTCTCTTGGCCTATTTGATATGTAAAATACTGTCTGGCTTAATGAAATTTTACTTTTCACTGTAGAAAACAACAATATGGCTTCACAAATCTGCTCGTCAGGCACCATGGCCATCACCATATTTGGATGCATTTGGAGAAGAGGTAAATTACTACAACAACCCAGTAATACTCTCACTAGTGGGGTCTGGGGAGGGTAGACTGTACGCAACCTTGCCCCTACCCATGAGGATAGAGAGGCTGTTTCCAGGAGACCCTCGGCTAAAAAACAAAAGATTTGTTACAACAGCAGAAAACATATAAATAAGATAAGCACCGTAAGTAACAACAAATAAGTGGGAAGAACAATAATTATGGCAATAATAAAAATTGTAAATAAAATACAAAATAAAAGTAAAAAAATAATAAACAAAAAATAGAAAGTGTGATGGAACAATAACCGCTAGCAGTCCTATATAAAACACTATCAGACTAGCCAAAACAACGAAGAAAGAAGAGGTAAATTAATGGTTAGATTTAGCTATCGTGGAAGAGCTTCAGAGCAGCCAAGGTGTTTGGTTGACAACAAACTTCTCTCTTTGTTTTCATTTTTCTAAGGGAGTTGAGGAAGGCAACCCCCACTTCCAACTGAGAGGTTGTGAGTTGGAGTCTCCCCAAGAGCAAGGTGGGAAGTTCTTGGAGGGAAGGATGCCGGAGGTCTATTTGGAAACAACCTCTCTACCCAAGGGTAGGGGTAAGGTCTGCGTACATACTACCCTCCCCAAACCCCACTAAGTGGGATTATACTGGGTTGTTGTTGTTGTTGTTGTTGTTGTAAGGGAGTTGAGGAAAAAGGGAAGTTTTGCTTGTTGCTCGGAAAAATAATTAAAGAATGAATTCAACTTAGGAAAGGTTCCAGACTAGTTTTCCTTCTCAAAAATTGGGAGCAATGATGGAGATGTTCATTAATGAGATCACCTCCTAAGTTACATGTGCTGAAGAGTTCCTTCATGCTACTCATTCTCTACCATTATCTGTTGTTCTATTTCTCCCTCTTTTCAGTCCATTGCACACAAAAATATTAGTCTGTAAAATATCTTCCTTTTAACAGTTAGTGGTCTGGAGCATCATCATGTAACCCATGCTATATAAGAGCAAACGTGAGACAAAAATGAATTCGAATAACATAGCGGTCAGAAGCATTACTGATTAAGCATGCAAAAGAGCGTCAAGCAGCAGTTTAAATTCTTCTTATTGAAGTTTGTTGTCACTATCTCTAGCCACTAAGCTCATAATAAGCCCAAGCAAAGTGACATGTACCTTTTCTTTTCCAACGAAGGTGCTTTACAAGCTCCTGTTTTGAAATTTAAGAAGACTGAAAAACAAAAAAATGAGTGTTTCTGGAGAGAAGAACAGGAAGAAGATTATGCCTCAAATGTCTTCAATTCAATTATAGAATATAGATCTGTTATTTTCGTCAAAGATACAAATACAACTACACTTCAGTCTCAAACAAAGTTGGGGTCGGCAATATGAATCCTAACTTCTTTCTTTAAACTCAACTCATATCATCACCATGCCAAAATAAAATAAGAGTAGTAGTGAAGTTAAAGATATGTTCATCATAATTCCCACATGTGACAGGTACAGACTTAAGTTGTCACTTGTTATTTCTTTGAATTCTGATGGATTGGCATGTTTTTGTTTTTCTTCCCTCCCTTTTCCTTTCTCTATTTCCTCTTTTTCTCAGTTGCGGTTGTCAAGACCAAAATGTCCAGATATACGCGCATTGTGCGTTGAGATTTGTTTCTTGTAAAATTCTTTTGGAGTGGGGAAGCATCGGGGCTCTAAACCAGCATGTCCACATATCAAATTGGATCTTACACTTCCTCTCCTATTCTTCAGGATATTGAAATGCATAGGGGAAAGCCATTATATCTAAATGAGGAACGTTATGCTGCCTTAACTCATATGGTAAGGAAATTAGCCATTATCACTAGTGTGTCACCGTGCTAGCCATTGTTGTTAAGGAATTCAACTTTTATCATTTCTGCTGAATGAACATAACCATTGCGTTTTACTTCAGTTTCAACATCGAATATCAGTTATCATTTTCTAAGGTTGTACTTGCTTACTGATTTTTGTCCCATTCCAAACTCTAGGTGGCTTCTCATGGATTAGATCGAAGTTCAAAGATGCTTCGTCAGACAACTATTGGTGCGCTTTTCATGCTTTAGCTTGGCATTTTGTGATAGTGAAGGTTTGATGAAAGTTCAATAATAGTTTTTGTTTTTTTTTTCCTTCCCTTCACTGAGCCAAGGGTCGATTGGAAACAGCCTCTCTGCCCTTTCGGGTAGGGGTAAGGCTCGTCTATATATTACCCTCCCCAGGCCCCACTTTGTGGGACTATACTGGGTAGTTGTTGTTGTTGTTGTTGTTGTTGTTGTATTATGCTTATTGTTTTTTCTACAATCACCTGCGGTCTTGTTTTTCATTGGCTCTCTTAACATTTGCAGGTTATGTCTGACTCAAATATGTTAAAAGATGATAACAATTGTTTTGTTGTCCCCTGGTTCATAGTTATGACAAGAATGCAGGAAGTCCACTATTAGTGCGGTCTTGTGCTGTCTATGTACATATTATTGAGGTTAGTCTGTAAACACACACACACACACCGCGCAGCCATATTTTCGCTTTGTCTATTCTGCATTATGAACAAAAGCAATTTCATTGCTTGTTTCATCAGTGAGGCTTATCAGACAGTGTTCTTGTGATTATTTCGTCATCAGAATCTTTTAACATCCACTTGTAGTAATTCAAGTATTTTGAAAATCTGACCTATTTAGTTCCTGAAATATGCTACATCAATATAGTGACAGGTGGAGCCTCAAAGTATCAATAAAATTGTAGCTATAAGTTGCGTTAGATTACTTGGGTAGGATAGGATTATTGTTGGAGCTTTCTGCTAAACTAGGATTGATTAATTGTACTTAATCAAAAGACGCTAAAACGCTTGAAAGGTCTCAGACCACCTTGTTGTAACTTCCTAGCAAATGAGTATTTGGCATCTTTTACTGTGTACAACAACCCCCAGTTAAAATTTCACAAATGGGATCTGGAGAGGGTAGGGTAGAGTAGAGTGTACGCAGACCTTACTCCTACCCTGGAGGAGGTAGAGAGGTTATTTGCGAAAGGCCCTCGGCTCAAAAAGACCAAAAGAGAATGTATCCGGATTATGAGTATTTGGCATCTTTTACTGTGTAATGGCATCAGAATGCACGACATTTCCCAAGTTGGCACTCCTATAGGTGGGACCTGTAAGCCTGGGGCGCAATTACAGGCCTACTAATATTTCAATGCATTCTTACATTTCAATTTTTATTCGAGGTCTGTTTACAACATATTAATATGAGCAATGTATGGACCATACATATTTAAACTTATTTTTGCCCTTTATTTTATTTGGCATGGTGATGGCATTAGTTGAGCTTATTAAATGAAGCAGTGGGGATTCATATATAGCTAACCCCAACTTATTTGGGACTAAGGCATAGTTGTTGTTGCAATGTAAGAGGTATATGACTTAAATTGAGATGCTTTACGAGAATAAAGATAAGCTTCTCTATCGAATTTCCCTCCTGTATAGCTTCTTATGACATTGCTTAGAGTAAGCTTGTTTAAGCCCTCGTTATGGTTTGCGCAAGGTTGCATCACCCTCTCTTTTTTCCTTTGGGGTTTTATTGATTTTTCTAGTTGACTGCATACCACTCATGTTGTTCTATTTTATGTTCCTTTTCTTCGTGACAAATACTTCCTCGTGTGTGTCTTGCGATGCTGGTTTATTGTGCATTTTTTACTTTATGTTAATTAGTTAAAATTTCATATGTGACAGGGAGAAATTCAAGAATAACTAGATTTATAAGTGGTCATTCAAAAATAGCCATTGTTTCAAAAGTAATCGAATTTTAGTCACTTTTCATGTAATGTTCAAAATCCGGAAAAATACTCTAGCATAATATGCGGAGTTTCAGTATATTATACCGGAACTCCAGTCTAATATACTGGAATTCCAGTATAATATACCGATCCAGCATAATATACTGGAGTTTGGAGCACCGGTGCTCCAGTCTCCCGTATATTATATTGGAGCCAGCAAATTATACCAGTCCAGCAAATATGCTGAAAGTTCATACACAGGTGCACCGAACTCCAGTATATTTTGCCGGATCGGTCTCTGATGTAGCAAAATAGTGGCTATTTTTCCAGTGACTAGACAAACGCTAGCTATTTTTGAATGATCAATCCGAAAACTGGCTAGACCGTACTATTTTAACGATTACAGTTTGCCCGTAGGAATAGGATGCCTGTATTCCATGAAAATGACTCGGTGGTGGAGATGGAACGATGGGTTGACAGCACCTAGCTGTACAGAAGTTGTGAATAAATTTGGAGCTTCAGATGTAATATGATAACTGCTTTGCTTTCTTTCAACAAGGTAGCCCAGTGCACAAAGTATCTCGTGTTTATGCAGGGTTCGGGTAAAGATTGCACCCCAAAGGATGTTTAGACAACTTATCCTAATGCAAGCATTAGTAGCGGGTTGTCACCTAGCTCTCCTTCAAGTGTATATTAATGTCTAGCCGTATGGATTTTTATATATGTGCAACAATTTAGCCTTGCCCTTTGGCTTCCTTTGTTCTGATGTCAATGATGATTGAAGTGTCATCAACTATGAATTTTGTATATATAGAGACCTAAACAGCAATATGCTATAATCATGCGATAATATTCAACTTGCCTTCCTCATTTTTTGTTAGCTTGCTTGTGTTCCTAAATTTATATACCTTGTTGGCACAGATGTTTGGAAAATAACAAACCCTTTCTTGCCTCATTGATCTATTAACAAAACCGTTGGATACATGAGGGAATCCGGGATTTTTTTGTACTCAAAATAATAGGTTTTCAGAAAGAAAAAGAAAAATATGGCGCCAGTAAGTCTGCTCCTAATAAAGCCTGGTATTTGAATGGAGGTAGATGTGCAGCTTATTATCCATCGAGTTTCTAAATGCTAGAAATGCCATAACTCTCTTTCTGAATGTCTCGACTTTCTTTCTCAAACCACCGGACAGGGGTGCGGAAATAGCAACAATTAATGGTAGAGCGGAAATTGCTTCTGATTTGATTTCGCCTGAAACGAATCCCTCGCTTTGATAAGAAATATCTGAGTAAACAACCTTTGAGCTGAGGTAATATTCCATTTTTAGGGTTAGTTTCGCGTTCCTTGAGTATGTTTCTGCCCTAAACTAAGAAAGAGTATAGTGCTCGTTTTGATAAGAGTATTACATACTATCTGCTGGAATGTTTTCAACGTCCCCCTTATGCAACTACGGGAATTTCTTCTGCTTCGCTACTATCTTTTCCTACAGCTCACGACTGACCTTGAACTGGTCAAAAAGCTTTCTATTTGAACGGAATTCCACAATTGCAGAAGCTTCGGTCTCGATCGATTATACTTTTGGTTAATTGGGTAGGTGTCGATAGCAGCAGAACCTTTGCTTTGGTTCATACCACGAAACAAGCAAAGATCTAAGGCTTTCTTTGCTCTGCCTCTGGGCTCGAGAGCGATTGCACTACCCTCTTTGGGGATTTATCGATTGTCAAAAAAGAAAATTTTGGTTCCTGTTGTACATATTCAGCACAATCTTGTTGTTTCATCAATAAATTATACCTTTAGCGATTTGAAAAAAAAAATATGGCTCCTCTATAGAAAGCTATATGACGTTCAGATTGAATGACTATGAAATTACATCGATACTTTTACATTCTATGGGGTAATGTAGGAGACAACTTAAGTTTAATTTTCGTGACCATGAAATGAAATGTAAATACCCTTCTTCCTCTCTTTGAAAAGAAGGGACGCTTTTGATTTTATTGGTGCTTGAAATAATTTTGTTTTCATATTAATATATCTCTGCAGCAAATATTTTTATATTAGGAGCTATTGAAATCAATCATCCTGTAGAGGTACTTAAATTGGATCAGTAATTGATTTTTAGATTTCGTCGTAAATCTAGTTGGTTAATTCCTATTACGTAAATCGATAGTTCAAACTGAACGCGTGGCATTTCCCATTTTTATAGGGTCTTCTGTTCCAGGATGCAAAATATATCTCTAAGTTTCATTAGGTTATTCACACACAAAAAAAAAGGTGTCATCGCTCATCAGGAAAAGCTGGATCAGGTCTTCATTTAAAGTTTTCCTGTTCAATAAACGTTTAAATTTTCACAAGAAAAGAGGGTAAAAAGAGTTACTTCTGGCTGCAGACTGTAGTATGAGTGAGTTAACTAGCAGTGATAAGGCATTTAATGGAAAATTTAATCTGCCTAAATGAGTAACGCCTACTACATGATAAACTATCTCAGAATCTAGCGATCCGAAGAACTAAAACTGAGGATTATCTAAATACACCATATTTAAGTGAAAAAATTTGGAGAAGGAATTAAATGAGGCGAGAAAAGTTGGTAATCTTACTTTCTGAATGGTATGAACTATGATATACCCTAGACAACTGCTCTTATTAAGCAACTAATTTCAATGTGAAACTATTCCGAAGACCTACTTAAAGCAGTTCTATACAAATCAATTGCAGTTTTAACAATCTTTCAACCTATAATGGAAATCGCATGTACCATCTACGAATAACCAATAGTCAATAACCTGCACATAATTGTGATGCAGGAGATGAGATCTTTGTACACCTAACAAAACTGTATATGGCAGATCGAGTCTTGTGTCGTTTCCAGAAGTGTCGAAAATTCTTCTGACGTTACTGATTGCTTCTGAACTTTCATTTCCTATAGCAGCCACTGTTAGACATTGCAAGTGTTCAGCACTTATTCCACCTTCTTATCCTAATCAACCAAAAAAAATAAAAGACCCAATTGTGAAAAAGGCCATCCATGAGTAAATCATATTTTGCAATACACAGGTAAGAAGCCGTTTGTCTGAAGATGTAGGTCCAAAGAACAAGTAACTAGGACTTATAACAGAAAATACACAAGAATGTGTATAAGAAAACAAGGCAGCAAAATGTGGCAGTCACATATCAGAATACTCTGTTAGTAATGCCAGCAGCTGAAGCAGCATAGAGATCTGGATGTGACGTCCTTAAAACAAAATTATGGGCATGTCTACTGTGTTATGTTGAGGAAGAGGCAAACCCGAAAATAAAGAAGATAAAGAACACCAAATTTTAACGTGGAAAACCTTTCAAATCGAAGGTAAAAATCACGGGATCACAAAGATCCAAAAAAACTTCACTATAACAATATGAGGGTTACAAAAGTTCTCCAAATTTGGCTACACAACAAGTGCCAAACACGGAGCAACAATAGTAACAAGAGCAACAACTATTGTTCGAGGCTCGAAATCAGATGCTACAAACCTCCAGATCTGATCTCCACCGTTCAAATCCAAGTTTCAGTCAAAATTTCAGCCCGATCCAACGGTTAACGAATCATAAAACGTGATTTGAATGTTGGTTGGTCGGAATAAAAATCTGCAGCAAAACAAATTTTTTCTTCTCTCTTGACGAAAACTCTCTCAAAAACCACTCTTATGTGCTTAATTCTTTCAAAGACTTGTATCAATGAGCATAAAATAATTCTCCAAGGTTGTCCTATTTATAGATCATGAATGGTGCTATCTTAAAGTCAAAACCCACTCAAAATAGAAATAAACCAAATCCAATTCCAAATAGGAAAGGAAACCAAAAAGAGAATAGGATTAGGGGTATTGAGCCTTTGGCTGGACAACATGGGCATGATCCCAACAAATTCCCCCTCAAGCCAAGGGGCCAAATATGTCTTCAAGTAGAGGACCTATTGACAGGCTTCATGCCTGCCAATTTTCTGCAAAGCGTATGCTTATCTGCAAGCTTAACTACGAAGTCCTCAGGCTGCTCCATATAAATCTCCTCATCTAAATCACCATGAAGAAAAGTAGTCTTGACATCTATCTGCTCAACCTCTAAATCTAGACTTACGGCTAAGCCTAGAACCACACGAATAGAAGACATCTTCATAACAGGGGAGAAAATTTCATGAAAGTCAACTCTCTTCTTCTGGCCAAAACCTTTAACAACTAACATCACCTTGTATCTAGGCGCAGAGGTATGCTTATCTTGCTTTATTCTGAATATCCATTTGCTAGATAAAGCTCCTTTCGACAATTTCACTAACTCATATGTGTCATTCTCATGGAGTGACTTCATCTCATCTTCCGTCGCTTCAATCCACTGATCTTTGTGAGTATCTTGCATGGCTTCATCATAATTCTCAGGTTTTCCCATGTCAGGCAAAAGCTAAGTTGCTCGGACACGGCAATTTGAGGGTCGTACCCATGTCGATACGACACTGACACGGGTAAGGGTATGAGATATGTGTCAGATCCGGTCAGATAAGATTGGGTGCGTTGACCAAACAGAAGAAAAATTATACTGGAAAAATACAGAGACATGGGTTTTGTTAGGGAAGAAGACTTGGAGAAGGAAAGAAAAAGAGTGTAGAGAGACAAAGAAGAGACAAATTACTATATGCTTTTTGAAAAGTGATCTGCTTTTTGAAAAGTCTTACAAGAGTGTAGAGAGACAAAGAAGAGACAAATTATTATATTGCTTTTTAAAAAGTGAACTGCTTTTTGAAAAGTTTTACTTTCTTGCTGTCATGATTACGTTTACTGTAGCAGTACCACAGTCATAACTTTTTATATACTTTACTCTTATTTATACATTTCAATTGAGGGAAAGTTTTTCTTTATCCCAAAAAACTATACGTGGAGCTTACTTTGAAATCTTTAAGTTTTTGATTTTTTTACTATGAAAAATAAGAAAACAGTAGCAAAAACACGAATAAAGAAGAAATTCACATTTAACAAATTATAGGTAAGTACTCCACATAATTTAGAGATATTTTTATTTTTATTTTTAAATTATTTTTAGCCGGATCCCCGCACCCGTGTCGGTTCTAGGATTCGTATCCCGGAATCTTAAAATTTCCACCTTAAAGGATCCGACCTTTAGATCCGCACCCGTGTCAGGCACCCGTACCCGTGTCAGAGCAACTTAGGTCAAAAGTACATATTTATCAGGAGGATAGCGCATGGATTTTTGCTTCTTCCTTGTAGATCTTCTAAGAGAGGTTTGAGGAGCATTCGAATTAGTTACCTGTGCAAGCATTGGTTGCTGATCAACCACAACTTCATCAATTGGAGCATCCATAACATCTACATCATGATGATCATTTTGATCTTGATCACTATCTCCATCATTGTCTTGGGTTCCTTCAAGTGCAATAGGTGCCTTAGCAATTGAAACTGGATCAATATCAACTAAGCTCTTATTACTCTGAGAATCTATCTTCTCATCTATGTCAATATCTTCAATAGTTGGGTCTTCACAGAATATTGCATCACGACTTCTAAATAATTTTATTGTCAACCGATAAAGATGCACTGCTTAGTTTTGACATCCAGTTTCGATCTCTCATCTTTAGGAACATGCACACAAGCTTTACCCCCAAAAACTCTCAGGTGATCATAAGAAACAATCTTTGGCAAACCAAACTCTGCCTGGGACATCACCATCCAAAGCAACTGCAGGAGACAAATTGATAACATAGGCAACAGTGTTAGTGCTTCCGCCCAAAATGTATTTGGAAGATTAGCCTCTGATGACAAATTACTTTTTCCTTGCAATAATTATCAAAGGGACCACAATATTCACCACCATTGTCAGTGCGAATACATTTTAATTTCTCCCCCGTCTGTCTCTCAGCTACGACCTGAAATTCCTTAAACACGCTAAGTGCTTGATCTTTAGATTTTAAAGTGTTAGATATGTAAATATAGTAGAACTCTAGTTATAGTAGAACTCTAGGTTATTAGTATTATATATAGGGCTCATTGTATTATGTTTAATCTCAGTTATATTCTTCTCCCGTGCTTTCTCACATGGTATCAGAGCTAGGCACATCCCAATTATTGTTATCGATGTTGGGCCCCCATTTATGTTGTCCACGCTCTAGAGATCTGGGCGTGAGGGGGGGTGTTGAGTTGTCCCACATCGGAGGGATTTGAGGTCCTTGGTCTCCTTATATGGCTTGCGCAATCCTCACCTCATAAGCTAGCTTTTGGGGTTGAGTTAGGCCCAATGTCTATTCTTATCATGGTATCAGAGCTAGACTGTGCGACCTCATCTACAGTGATTTTCCGGCATCTACAGTGATTTTCCGGCAAAAAAAAAAAAAAACAGTTTTCCTTCATCTGTTTCAGCAAATTTTCAACGATGTCTTTGGGAATCGATGCTTTCGGGTCTAGAAACCTGGGATCGATGTTAAACTACATATGTAACAAGCTCGGTACATATGATTTATATGCACCAGCTTGAGGGGGAGTGTTAGATATGTAAATATAGTAGAACTCTAGTTATAGTAGAACTCTAGGTTATTAGTATTATATATAGGGCTCATTGTATTATGTTTAATCTCAGTTATATTCTTCTCCCGTGCTTTCTCACATAAAGGATACACCCAGAGCTTACGAGAATGATCATCAATGAAGGTCACAAAGTAAAGTGTACCACCTTTTGACTTTACTTTAAAAGGACCACACAAATCAGAGCGTACTAGCTCCAATAAATCGGGCTTGCTTGAGGGACGATGGCTATGAAAGGAAACCCTTTTCTGTTTGCCAACTAAACAACAGATACACCTTTTCAGCTTTGCTTGTTTCACTCCAGAAAGCAAATTTTTCTTAGCCAAACACGTAATCCCCCTTGCTCATATGACTCGGTCTTCGGTGCCACAATTCTGATAAAGTATCACTTTCCACCAGATTTATGGAGTCATTAAGAATAGAGCCTTGTGCCACATATAATTGACCAGACTTGACTCCTCGAGCCACTACTAACGAGCCCTTGGTGCGCTTCCATTGTCCATTAAAGAGAGCATTATGGTAACCTCCATCGTCTAATCTTCTTGCAGAGATCAAATTGACAGGAAAGTCTGGAGCATGCTTGACATCTTGAAGAACTAACGTTGAACCATTATTAGTTTTCAAATAAACTGTGCCAACACCAAAAACCTTAACTTCACTGGCATTGCCCATCTTTAACACTCCAGAATCAACAAAGTATAAGATGAGAAAAAATCTTTTCTTGGTGTGACATGTGAGGTAGCTCCAGAATCTACTACCCAACTCATCGCATGGGATACCAAATTGATGACGTTTTCATTATAAGAAAAAAGGTCATCTCGAACAATAGCAGTAACATTATTTTCGTTATTTTCAGTTTTTTTTTCCTTCTCTAGTGTCTTGATTCAACTTGTGGCAAAACCTTTTGATGTATCCTTTCTTGCCACAGTGGTTGCATGTAATATTATAGTATTTGAAACTTGACTTACTTCTGCTTTTACCTCTATTCCTTGAGCCTCTTGTTCTATCTCTCCCCGGTCTTCTGTAACCAAGATATCTGCTTGTGGCAAAACCTTTTGATGTGTCCTTTCTTGCCACAGTGGTTGCATGTAATATTATAGTATTTGAAACTTGACTTACTTCTACTTTTACCTCTATTCCTTGAGCCTCTTATTCTCTCTCCCCGGTCTTCTGTAACCAAGATATCTGCTTGTGAGGACGAACCCTAAGATTATCTCCTTACTTCCTCGTTCAACACACCACTCTTGACATATTCCATGGTCACCTTACCACCAGGAGCTGAATTTGTAAAAGAAACACGAAGAGTTTCCCAAGATTCTGGCAGAGTATTAAAAAGCCAAAGTCCTTGTATCTCATCGTCAAAATTAACTCCCATTCCAGATAGCTGATCAAGGACGCCCTGAAAATCATTTATCTGGTCAAGGATAAGTTGTCTTCCTTGTATTTAAAGGTCATCAATTGCTTTAGCAGAAACAATTTATTGTAGTCTTTGAAACATAAAGAGTATCTAGCTTTTCCCACAATGATCTCGCATGTGTATCGTTCACAATATGGTTACGACCATTATCTTCAACTTCAACCCATTGTCGTATATATCCACATACTTATTGGTGCTCGAAATCTCAATCTTCATCGGATATACTCTCGGGTTTATGAGCTGAAAAAACGGGTAGATGCATCTTCTTCACGAACAACAAGTCTTTCATCTTGCTTCTCCAAACATTATAATTTCTCCCATTTAGACATACCATCTTGCTCACATTCGCCTCCATTCCGTAACAACCCGGATAAATAACCAAGGCTCTTATACCACTGTTATGTCGAGGAAGAGGCAAACCCGAAAATAAAGAAGATAAAGAATACCAAATTTTAACGTGAAAAACTCTACAAATCAAAGGCAAAAACCACGAGATCACAAAGATCCAAAAAAACTCCACTATAACAATAAGAGGGTTACAAAAGTTCTCCAAATTGGCTACACAACAAGTGCCAAACACGGAGAAACAATAGTAATAAGAGCAACAACTAATCAATTGAAGAAAGAGGAGAATCCACAAAAACAAAGCTGTTGTTCGAGGATCGAAATCATATGCTACGAGCCTCCAAATCCGATCTCCACCGTCAAATCCAAGACCAAGATGTTACGAACACTCAGTCAAAATTTCAGCCAAATCCAGCGGTTAACGAATCAAAAAACATGATTTTAATGTTGGCTGGTCGGAATAAAAATCTGCAGCAAAACAAATATTTTTCTTCCCTCTTCTCTCTTGAAGAAAGCTCTCACCACTCTTATGTGCTTAAGTCTTTCAAAGACTTGTATCAATGAGCAATGAATAATTCTCCAAGGTTGTCCTATTTATTGATCATGAGTGGTGCTTTCTCTTAAAGGCAAAACCCACTCAAAAGAGGAATAAACCAAATCCAATTCCAAATAGGAATGGAAACCAAAAGAGAATAGGATTAGGCCATTGAGCCTTTGGCTGAACAACAAGGGCATGAGCCCAACACACTGCATGTAAAGAAAGATGTGTCAGAAGTGACATATCATTCACTTACTGTAGTGACATATCTACACTTGACAGTATTTACCGAAATGGAACTAGACCCTTCTTGTTTTGTATAGCATCTCCAAAAAGTGCTACTACATGATAATTAACTAAACATGTTGTCGTGAACTATTATACTATTGGAAATAAAATGCTTTTAGATACATAAGAAGATGTTTTGTGTTAAAGAGAAGCACTTCAAGAATTTCTGTTTTTGCCCCTTTTCCCCATGTCCAGATTGGTTTCAATGTTGTCTATCTGGTTGTCTATTCCTTATTTATTTGGAACTGCTTTGCGTATTGCCCATAAAATTTTGATATCGAACCCTTGCCTTTTTTACCTGTATTGTCGACATCCCCATCCATAAATTGTTCCAATACCATGCCTTTCTAGTTTCTAAGTTAGACAATGAAGAAATTGGCATCAATTCCACCTCAGAACGTCAAGCTTTGAAAGGCAACATGCTGCGTTTGTGGCTTTTTTTTGTTATAAGGACCGGGTACCAGGTTATAGTAGCTAGTAACACGCCTGCCTATTCTCAAAAACTTGACATGCATATTGACATCCAAAGTTTTATCCAATCAACTGTATCAGAAGACAGATTCTTAACTTTTAAGACAATTAAAGACACTAAAATGTTAAGAGGAAAAAATTCTTCATTTGGAAAGGCATGATATTCTACATACCCTAGTGTAAGGAGAAAGAGGGATAGCTACCATCGCAATTTTAGTTGCTCTACCCCAGCCACCCAACTCCCAGCTCATCCAAAAACAAGCGGACAAAAATGAACGACAAGAAAAAGGAAAAGATGGAACTTACTGTATCCTTCTTAGCTGACTGTGAACAATCTTTGGCTGCATGTAATATATCATTAACAGTTGACTCACTGATTTCATTACTTGTATCATGCTTCTCGTTGTTGAGTGCAAATTCAAGCTGCTTCTCCACAGACTTGAAGATAGATGTTCGTTTAGACCTTAGTCGATAGGGAGGAGAGGCATTAAATGCTTGACTGTTGTATAGCCCAATACCATTGGAAGAATTCCTTGGAAGGATCTCTTTACACGCATCAGTAGGTTTGTCCTTGCAGAAATCTCCGTCTGACTTCCCCATTTTATTAGTTGGTGTGGAGAGTTTAGCTTGACTCTTTCTCTTCCTTAATATGGAAGGCGTATTCGGGAAGCTTCTAGCAGCAATTTTCAGTACGGATTCAGGGGTTTGTGCATATAGGCTACTACCCTTTGTACTAGGTGGAGTGAAGAAACCATTTGGTGACGGGCTTGGGCTTGCATCAGATTCACATTGTGCCCAGCGGATATTTAGAAGATCTGAATCCAGGGAAATACAACTTTCTGATGTTGGTGGTTCATAGTATAATGTACCACATGTAGGGATTTCACAATGAAATGGTGCTTCAACAACTTTTAGTCGATCTATAACACTATTTATACTCCGTCCTTCATACAAGGTTTCTGATTCTGTAATTGGTTTGATGTGTCGAATAGCATCTATTTCTGGTGATTGAGCTTCTAACCTGACGACTTCAGAATCAGTCGACACAGTTTGAGGACCACCATTTGAAGCACTGATTTCTGTGATCTGCCATCCATTTACTATTTTACACATATCTGCAGTTCCTGATGAAGCTACAAGTGACTCTTCAGCTTTAGCTGTTTCAGTAGTGTCCTTACAACCATTTTGCAGGCCATCCCTAGTAGCAGGTGGAAGGTTTCCAGTAGCTAAATAAAAGTCTAATTTCTTCCTCAAAGAGCTATTCCAGTGATTCTTGATTGCATTATCAGTCCTGTATAAAATTAGGCCCAGAATGAGCAAGAATTGCAGTTAACAAGAAACATAGGGTACTATGAATTGATTCGACACTCTTGCAAATTCCTTTATAGAATATGATAGAGGACACACATAACACTGTTATAAAGGTTGATTGGCAGAAAAGTCTTGCTTTAACTTCAATAGCTAGCCATTGTAAAAGCCAAACTCAAGGCGGATGATTTTTGTCTACTCGTTGAGCATAGACAGCCCATATAGAAGGCTATCAATGGATAAAACTAGCCAAATGTCCAAATAATTCAAATGATTTATGGTTTTGAATGATATGTCTCCTGTCAATATGACATCCAAAATCAATAAATATGCATGTAAATACTCACTAGTAAGTATCACTTTTATTAATTGTTTCAGTACGATTATGATAGGTAAACATATCTTGGGTAAAATATAGCAGGAAAAATAAAGGTGACAATGTGCTTTATAAACTCATAACTATGGTTTTGCAATAGTACCACACTTAGAGTATAGACTATGGCCCCGAGTCACATTGGACGTTAAATGCATTTGCCGCTGTCTAACGCCTCAGTCTCAAGGAAGTTGGGGTTGATTATACATACTCACTTCTCTATTTAAGCTCAACTGCTGATAGTAGTAATAATAATAATTTTTTTTGAAAAGAATAATAGTAGTAATAATAATAATAGTATTGCAATACTTACCAGTCAGTTATTCTTCCTTTTTGCTCTAAAAACCCACGTAATTTTGATAGATAGGACACAATGGAAGAAAAAGATCCATATCGGTGATAAACTATTAACTTTTCCCTTTAGATTACTACTATTGTGAACCTACCAACAGAGATTTGATCTTTATGCTGAATTCATTACCTTCCGGGCAGGACCTTAGCAATTTCAGCCCACTTGTTACCATGGATCCGATGAGCATCTATGAGTGCTCGTTCCTCCTCCAGTGTCCAAGCATCTTTTTTTATATTGGGATTCAAATGATTGTGCCACCTGATCAAATTTAAAGCAATAATCATTAACTAAACACAATCAAACAAATAGTAGGACTATCATTTAACAAACTTTAAGACAAATGAAGATGGGACTAGTGCCTAATAATGAACAGGAAAACGAAAAATTCACTGTGACTTTCCAGAGAATAGTTCACGAAAAAACCAGGTACTTGTATAGGGTTGCATAATGGGTAGAGACGCACTACTGAAGCAATAGCAATTACAGCTAACAGAAGGAAAATTGGTACTAAATCAGCAGAGCAACTCTTACTAATTTGGTAATAGATCAGCGGCCGAAGACAAAGTTGGTCATAAGACAACAGAGATGAACCTTCATTTGATACAGGAATCTATGGAATCCTACCTCTCACGACATTGCTTTCCTATTCGACCAGGCAACGATTTAGCTATGACAGACCATTTCATAGGCCCATACTTGGCAACCAGTTCAATGATCTTATCATCCTCCTGTAAGCAAACACCAGTAAAAGTTGAAAACCGTCAGAAATCATCCAGATAGTCGAAGCACAATTAAGATTACCAGTGCAGAAGACAACTAAAGTAGGAAAGCAAACAAACCTCCCTAGTCCATGGTCCTTTGACAAGATCCGGATTAAGAACCTTCTGCCATCGATGCAGGCATTGCACTTCAGATCTATCCGGGAAGAACTCAGCTGCATGTGAATCAATATTTTGACCAAAAGTCACATTTCTATGTTACCACATGAATCCAATAACAGGAAATGATATATAAGATGATAGCCACGTAGACTGTCTTAAATATTTGTCAAAAAATTAAGACTTCAAAGTTCATCAAAGTTAAAGTACCCTTTGATGGAACAAGGCTATAATTTCCTAATACCAACTAGCAAAACTAAGTTCGGAAAATATATTTTGAAGAATTTCGATATTTGCCAGCCTTTGTTATCTCCAAATTCAAAATTCCACATTAAGGCTAAAACCTCACTTGAAAAGAAAAGCACGAAGAAGAAGAGGATGACTAATGATATCCAAATTGCAGAAACAAATGCCTATACCTAAGCAAAACAGAATATATAAGTAATAACATACATGAATACATTGACTTGGTTTGTCATTAAAGATGCACTAAGAGCATTACAGCACCCAACAAACATTCAGCAAAGTGTAAATGGTAATATATTCATGATAAGACCACAGCAATGATCAAATACAGTGAATGTGACCATCATATATGTCATATAGCGATTCCACATCGGACACCTATCAGTTTTGAAACATCTGCCATGTCAAGGTGAAACAAGTTGCCACAAGATTGTTTAATTCATAATTGCTAACTAACAAAGAGACTAGCTAAGAAATAATACCTATTTTTTTCCAACATTTCCCTCTGAAAACTGCGACAGCCCTTTTCAAAGTAGCATCCTGTGGCAGGGGAGATATTTATCTAATCAAGACATAATTCCAAGAAGAAAAAACTAGAAGCTGAACTTGCCATTTAAAAGAAAAGAAGCAATTATAAAGAAATTCAAACTGGTGTACAATGACAATAATACATGAGGGTTACAGAAGCATCAGAAATTCAACATGTGCAACTTATTACGCCAAAAACAAACTTTTCCGGTGTTACCAGAACAACAGTAGTATCCACTGTCGAAAACTTGACAGTGGATATTTTAAGCTATTAGGTTATCTTGCAGAAGAGATTATTTGCTGGAAATATAAGTAATTCTATTCACCTCCTCAGGAGTCCAACCACCCTTTGCTCGCCTAATTGGACCAGAGGTTCTCCTGCAAAATTCACAAAACAAGCACAAAGTAATAATTTTCAATATCCATTCCGAACTCTAAAATTAGCACGATATACATAATATCATAGAATCCTATCATTGAGTAATTCGCTTCAGGTGATTGTCAGTTTGCTTTTTTGTTGGGATGCAAGAAATAGTAGAAGGAAGAAAAGACTAAGCTACAGATATTGTTGACCAGGACATTTTCAGTAAAGACTCTTCTTCTTAATATGGCAATGATGTTCTCCAGTTCAGTCACTTTCTTATGTCTCCAAAATGCATTCCACTCAGTTTGAGTCTTATTCACACAAACAACTATGACACCGTTACAAATTCATTGGGGGTCGGCTATATGAACACTCGCATGCATCGCATTGCATCCGCTCTACTATATTCAAGTTCAGTATTCAAAGGATTCATCACAGTTTTAACTATTATACACTGATAGTCATTCTACCGCAATCCTCCTCCTTTATCCACTCTTAAAACCGGCTATGCTTTGCACGCTCACGTTGACGTAGTTAGTTCTACTCTTATCCACAAATGATCTAAACCAAAACGTGAAAACGATAATTAACTATTATACAACACAATGCACATAGGTACCGTTTGGAAGATCCCAAACTTTCAGTCGCAACACTAAAAGAAATAATCATGTAGTTTGTATTAAAATTAGATATGAACATCAAAATCAAAATCAAGAACCAACTTTACAATATGCAATTCTAGTCATCAACCAGCTAAACATATTTAACAAAGCCAAAACAACAGTACCTATGAGTTGGTGATGTAGGAGTCGGGCTAGATACTGTCGGCGACCTTAAAGTAACACTGGCACTATTTTCAGAAACTGAAGAGTTAGAAGCGGCAGCTGATTGCTTATTCTCAGTACAACAGTCCTCTACTTTCAATTCAGCCATTTTCCTCTTACCATAACCTTCATAAATGACCAATTCAATACCATAATCAATTGAAAAATCATCATACTGATAAAAAAACCTTCAAACCTATTCAAAGATAACAAAAAATCCAACTAAGTATAACTCTAAGATCCTAATATGAACCATATAGTAAATTTATAACACAATTACAAGGAATTTAAACAAGCCCAGATCCCACAAACCTATCTTTATATCAAATTTCAATAAACAGAAACCAAAACTTTATAACCATCTGAAATTAACCAAAATCTAGTTGAATAAGATGAAATAAAACCTTAAATTGATTTAAAAGAGTCAATAATAAATAAAAACATAAATTTTCAAATTTCATGAATCCAACAGTAAAAATAACCAAAACCCAATTCAAATCAGCCAAAATCAAGTTGAATAATATGAAATAAAAGCTGAATTGATTAAAAATCAGTCAATAATGAATAAAAATCGAAACTTTAACAAGAAATTTCAAGAATCTAACAGTAAACAAACCTCTAACTGAAGGGAATTCAGCTAAAACGCAAACCGTTTGAAACCCAAAATAAATCTAAGAGTTATTAGTGAGAGAAATTGAGAAAAAAAAAATCTTGCCCGTTGAAACACAAAAAAGAAAAGTAAATCTTTTCATAATATTAAAAGAAACTATTTGTGCATAACGAATATATATGAAGGGGGTTATTGACGGTACCGTTAGTTAGACGTTAAGTTTTTTAGCTTTGCGAAGGAAGGGACTGATGAGGTGGACTAACGGCGTTAACGGTTTTATGGGTACGTTAGGAGACAAAAGTTTGAACATCAAACGGCACACTTCGAGGGATTAATAAAAGTTGAACTTGTTTTTTGGTGTTTACCCTTCCCGGGTAATTTTAGACCGTTAGATTGAGAATTTAACGGTGCAGATTTAATTGGCATGTGATGGATAGTTCTTAACCGTTGATCAGTCTCATTGATGGGTGATCTGACGGCTGTTATTCAATAGATTAATAGGATTTAGGGAAATTATTTATGGAAAAGATCGGCGAGGGTCTATCGGAAACAATTTCGGCACACATTACCTTCCCCATACTCTACTTATCATTACAGTTAATTTTTTGTTATTGTATTTATGCGAAAGATTAGAAATTGTAATTTAACCAGATATACTTATTGGATGTTTATACCAAATCAATAGATGTATGACACGTATTTGCACATAAATTTCTTTTACCTAATCCAAGTTGATTAATATTCCTCCGATCCATTTTAATAGATTTTTGGTCTTTTTTTTGTAATTCATAATATTTTATTTTTTAAAATATAAAAAATTTAACTTTTTCCATATTTTTTCTTGGAGTAAAGAGTCTTGGAGTATTTATTATATTTTAATAAATAAATTAAAGAGTCAATAGGTTAATACAGTCAATTTATTATTAGTTAATATTAAAAGGTAGATTTTTTAATATGTATAAAAACTACCAAAAAATTAATTAAGTGAACTGGAGGCGGGGCGACCCTTCTATAAAATAAGTAAAGTAACCCCTTTAAGCCTCATATTTGTGGATGCTCCATTTTTATTATGTCTAATAGACTATGTATAAGTTTTAAAAAAAGCAAAATACATAAGTTGGCACCCGAACAATAAATCAAATACTTGTTACACACTTTATGTGGACAAAAATAATAGTACACACTCAATCTTTCAAAAATGTGTCTAATACACACCGCTTTTGACCAGGCCACCTAACCTATATATGGGTAATGTCACGCACCAATAAGGTCGTGACACGTGTCATTAACATAAATAAATAAAACAAAAAATATAAAATTACACATATACTCTCATCTTCTCCAACCATATCTCTTCCACCTTCATCTCCTCCTCCTTAGACACCCTGAAAAATTAGAACACACAATTCAACAAAAAAATTAAGAGCCCAAGTGATTTAATCCCATAAAGAAATAAAAACATCAAAAGCCAATAAGCCATGGCTCACACCACCGACATTGTTTAAAAAAAAAAAAAGCAACAATGGCAAAGGTAGATCGAAAATTACAACTGCTTGGGTACCATATCTATTGAAGCTTATCAACATCAATACAGACATATCGAACTATTTTCATTTGTAGCTCTCTTCCAAAATTTTGTTTGTCATTTCCATGGCTGCCATCGCCACAATTGCTTGGGTACCAAAATTTTGTGTCATTTCCACTGAAAAATTAGCGATGATGACAAAATTTTATTAAATGTGTGAAATCAAAAGGAGGCCGGAGATGGAAATAGATTAGAAGCTTGAGATTAATGCAAAATATGTATATTTAAGAGGAAATAAGAAATATTGATTTAAGAAAGAAAAAGAAACATAAGGGATTTGGTTGGGGGGAATTGGCTGGCGGAAGAGAGAGAAAGAGGAAGGTTAGGGAAGATGAGAAAATTAACATAGCATTAAATAAATAATTAGATAGTATTTTTATTAGTAGATGCACTTGTATTGTGGTGTTTTACACATGCTGAGTCCTGATCAAAAGCGGTGTGTATTAGACACACTTTTAAAAGGTTGAGTGTATAATATTATTTTTGTCCACAGAAAGTGTGTAACGGGGATTTGGTTCATTGTTCGGGTGCCAACTTATGTATTTTGCATTTAAAATAAGTTTTGTAAAGTGAAAAAGTTTGATTTCTTTCTTAACAAATATAGAGAAGAAGGATTTGCAACTGCTATAATTTCTACCAAGGAAATGTGAATTGAATATCGAACCCAAATTTTGTAAGGAACGTGTGTCATATATGAAGTAACAATTTGATGCGAATGTTGATAATGAAATCTCAAAATCTTTCGAATAGTTCTTCAGATTTTATTACTTTTATACATAACAGACAAGGCTATTTTTACACTTCAAAATAGATTTGAACAATTCAAAGCATATTAAAATATTTTTTATTTTTTATTTGGCAGTAAAAACTAAAATCACTAGATGTTGAAAATTTGAAAAAATATTGCCTTAATCTTGAACGTTTCTTAAAGCATAATAATAAATTTGATATTGATAGTTTAAATTTATTTTATGAATTAAAAATATTAAGGAAAATAGTACAATTAGAATATAACAGTTTAATTGATACATTTAGTCAAATAAAAAGATTTAATTCTTTTTCAAATGCCTAAATTTATTATGGAATAATGTTAATAAGTCATATTACCATTGTTTTAGCGAAGAGAAGTTTTCGAAATTAAAATTGATAAAAGTTTACCTAAGAACGACAGTGTCACAAGAAAGGTTAAATGAATTAACTATATTGTCAGTTGAGAAATATTTATTAGGAATTTGATAAGTGGGTAAAATACCCACTTATCTTGTCTTTAAACCTATAAGTTTGGTGTGTTTAGTGATAATAGTCGTGCGTTTTAATGTCGTTTACTTCTATTTTACAGGTTGTATGTAATTTAGAAGTAATGGTGAAGAAACCAAGTGAAAACAAGTCAAAACAGAGTTAAAATGGACAAAATAAAGCTGCCCGGTCATTTACTCTTCGCAAAAGCCAAGAGATATTGCGAACGCGATGAAGCAGAACCCCAGAACTACGCGAACGCGTAGAGTAAATGCGAATGCGATAAGCAAAAAAAGTCATCTTCGCGAACGCAAAGGAAAGTCAACTATTGACAGCTACGCGAACGCGTGGTTAAAATGCAAATGTGAAGGACAGAATAGTACAACATCGTGAACGCGATGCATAGACGCGGATGCGAAGTGTTATTTTTCCGAAAAGAATGGGCAGTTCTGGAATTTCACAACTTTGACCCCAAATCCATTAATACCCAAATCAGTTCATTTTGTACGGGTCTTTTGGCAGATTATATCACAGCTTAGGGCTTGAGAGCACAAGGTTGGAAGATAGGTTTTGCATACACACTTTGGTCTTGAAGATTTGAAGCTTGTGGTTAAGGATTTCTTACCCATTTATGTTTCTTTCTTTATTTCATTGCTTTATATTGTAAATCTAAGTGTGTAGCATTTTACCCAACAATTGAATCTCGTTTATAAAAATATTCATCATTAAAGTACGGATTAAATACCTTGTTGTGCTTATGTATTAATTGAAATTCTTGTATTGTTAACATAGGTTTGCTTGTTGAATCTCCATTTGTTCAACTATGTATTTATTATTAGTTAGGATCCTCAATTAGCTTTGCATATTTAGTGTGTATCTACTGGAGATAGAGTGCATATTTAGGTAATTTTTGAACAACACCACTCTCGGAGTATAGGCGAGAGTCATAACCGAGGATTTAGAGATTGGATTAGAGATAGCAATACCTCGGGTGCAATCTAAGTGAATCGTTATGCGAATCTAGCTAGCGTAGCTCGAGAGAGTGCGTCTAGTAAATTATTATAATTACTCGAGAGAGATTTATGATAAGTAGAGAGTTCATGATTGATATAAGCAACTATGTATACCTTTTTGACCATTATTGGAAGGGATATTAAATACATGGGATCATTACTTGAGTGTAATTCCGATGCAACCACGCTTGTATTCATTGATCATTTTACTTGCTTTCTATATTAGTTTACATTTAGGCAATTAATATAAATAATCCCAAAAACATTTCTAACCCGTTTGGCTTTGCACCATAAGCGATAACTCTTCTACATCCCTAATCGCCTACATATTGTCACAGTGGATTCGAACCCGACTCCTAGTTGGGTAAATTATATTGCAATCGACCGTACCTATTGGTTTTGAGCATTGATTTGGACGACATCAATTTTGGCGCCGTTGTTAGGGACAATTTAGCGTAATCTAGGTTATGTGAGAAGTAAGCGAAAATGTTTTAGTCCAAACTTATGAATATTGTGTGTATTTATTTTTCTTGACTGTATATTGTTTATTTTCTTACTTTTGAAAAATGGCACCAGTTAATAAAAATCGGTCGGATGGTAGTTGTTCATACTTTGATGACCCTTGTCCTTATTGTGGAGGACTACACTCATGGAAACTGTTTAAATTCTCCCAGGGGTGGATTGTGCGTACAATCTCAACCCCATGAGTGGAGTATTTGTGATAGGTGTGGTTGTCAAAATGGTCATGGGGTTATTGTGCATATTTTTCCTTCCCTTCCCCAAGCCCCCGCTATGATGATTCTATTGTTTTTTATGAAAATAATAGGGCTATGGAAATGGAAGAAGTTGAGCATGGCCGAAATGGAGAGTTCAAGCTCATGTTGGAGTGCTTACTTGAGTAAGGAAACAAAGAACAAAGTGCCTTGGAGGAGCTTTTGAAAAGTTGTCTCCAAAATTCTTTGGCACTTGATCAAAATCAAGAAGAGCTCTCAAATGCTCAAAATGAGAAAATGAAGCTCATGTTGGAGACCATTCTTGGAAATGAGGAAGAATGAGAGCTAAGATTTGAAGATTCAATAATTGAACATCCGCCAACTGATTCCATGAGTATTAACGATGCCAAGAAAAAATAAAATTAGAGTCATCCGATGAAAATGCAATATTGGATGAAATTGACTCTAGTTCGGGGGAAAGAGAGGATGTCAAAATCCGAAAAAATTGCAAGTTGGAGGTTTGAAGTTATCCAAGCATTTTTCAATATTGGAATTGTGTGGTGACACGAAAGTTGAACTACATTAATCAATGAAGAACTGCGAGGAGGAAATACTGAAGCCATACATTTTACAATTTGAGGAAACAAGAAAGCAAAATGATATCCCTCACTTGAGAGCCAAGAAGTGCAAAATGAAAAAATTTAGCATTGGATCGATCATCAACTTACCACCCCCTACCGCTCGTTGTCACAAGCTTGATTCCAAGCTAGGTGCCCAGTTCATATCATCCAAGTGGAGAGAAAAGTGTAAATGTTGTTTGCGTCGTGCCACAACATTAAATGCGATGCTTGGTGGGAGGCAACCAATCGTTTTTCAAAATTTTTAGTCATTTTTAAAATTTTATTTTTTGGAATATCTTAGAATATTATGTTGACTAATCTGCCAAGATTCAGATTTTTCGGAGTTGATTTGAGCATGTTGGGGTGGTCTGGAGGGCCAAAATCATTAGTTGTCAGAACTATTCCAGTGCAGGAAAATTCAATGCTACGCGTTCACGTATACTAAGCGCGTTCATGAAGCTTCTGGACAGTGTTACCCTTCGCGAACTCGTCCTCCGCATGCGAAGGCGAAGGGTCGGCTAAGGGAGAAACAAATTAACTTACTGAAAAGAACGTAAAACACCCAAACACCCCCATATTTTTTGTTCAAACAATGCCTCCTTTCATCCCTTAAGCCTAAGAAAATTAAAAGTGTCTAGAATCTTCAAGTTTTCTGGCTAATCTTCTTCTCGTGTCTCAAGGTATGTAATTTCTACACTTTCCTCTCAAATTTTCTTCTCTTTTCTTCCTTTGCATTTTGAAAAAAATTGAAGAACTCCATAGTTGGTCATTAAGGCTCAAAGTTTGAGCATTAATTTGCAAAATATTTGCTTAAAAATTATTTGTTGCTTGCTGAGTGAGATTGGTTGAGAGTGAGTGCTTTAATTGAGAAATATTTTGGGTGAAATCTGTGCAATAATGTTTCGTAAATAGGCAAATAACAATGTGCTCATAATATGCTTGAAAGAATGCCTCAATGAAGAAGAAATATTCTGGGCAACAAAACAGCCTTCGCGAACGCGAAGGCCAACGAACAGAGCAGACAAAATTAGACCTTCGCGAATGCGATACTCTGTTTCGAACGCGAAGGTCAGAACTGGGAAAATTAGTTTTTGCACTTCGCGAACGCGAAGACCATTAACTGGCAGTCCCAGTTTTGGTTTAAAATAGTAGCTTCTCGCAGCTCTATTCGGAACCTCTTCCCCCCATTTCTTCGGCCTAAATAATTCCTAATACACTTTTTAAGTGTCTGTATGAGTTTTTAACATAGTTGGTCTATTTTGTAGGTGAATTGAACTTAAAATGGAGCCGGATCAACATGAAATAATTGCCCAAGAATATGTCTTTGGACCCGTACAAGAAGAAGCTTTCGATCCTGAGCGGTTTTTATCTGCGTCATGCGAGCGAAAATATGATAAACTTCTTGCCAAAACCATTGTGCGGGAAAGAGGAATCAATTTAGAAAAAGTTGAGGAGAAAATGTCTAACTTCTATGAACGCTTGATGGCGTGTGTATGCATATGTTTTGCTGATCCACCAATCAACGCCAATCACACAGTAGTTCTGGAGTTCTATTCAAATGATATTCAGACTGACTTCAAGGGTGTATTGGTGACTACTGTGCGGGGCGTACAGGTACATTTTAGCCCCCAAATTATAAATGATCTTTATGGCCTCCCCAACAGTAATAATGAGGATTACAAAGAAAGAGCAAGAATAAGGGGAAACCAATGGCTGATAGATAAGCTGCATGGCGGGGTCACTCCAAGGTGGCTATGATTGCATAAGGGAGTGGATTCTCATGACTTCACAGCGGCAGCAAAGACATGGCTTCCCATTATTTGTTCTAGAGTGTCACCATCCTCAAATGACACTGATGTCACAGGAGATATGGCACTCATGATTGCTGCTTTCATAGATGGGCTACCAGTTAATGTGGGGGAGCATATTGTCCGCGAGATTGAAGAAGCCACAAATGGGAGGTCCAAGAGCTTGTTCTTTCCCTCCTTGATCACCAGACTCTGCTACGATGTTGGGGTGCTTAGACGCCCCAATGTCGATAAAGGTACAAGTAAGCCAGTGATTCATCCAATACTAAAAAGGCGACCAAGTGAAAAGCAGAAAAAGAGGCGCATTGATGTAGCCTCCCTTTCATTCGGGAAGTTCACAGATACTACTGTTGATCCCTCCAGATATTATGACCTATGGGACCCCTCCAGTCTGGACAGCACACTATGCGTCATTTGTCCAGCCAGATTTATGGGGTAGATGCTCATGTCTGTCATCTTATAGCTGGCCTTCCCCAAAAGTTCACCTACAAGTTGAACTGGGACTCAAGCTATGCGCCTTCGCCAATAAAAATTTTTACAAGATTCAACTACGGTTGAACATCAACTCAGGCTATGTGCCTTCACCAAAAGTTCGACTACAAGTTGAAATGGGACTCAGGCTATGCGCCTTCGCCAACAAAATTTTTTACAAGATTCAACTATGGTTAAACAGTGACTCAGGCTACGTGCCTTCACCAAAAGTTCGACTACTAGTTGAACTGGGACTCAGGCTACTCGCACTCGCCAACAAAATTTTTACAAGGTTCAACTACGGTTGACAACAACACATGCTGCGTGCCTTCACCAAAAAGTTCAACTACAAATTGAACTGGGACTCAGGCTATGCGCCTTTGCCAATAAAAATTATAAGGTTCAACTACGGTTGAACAACGACTCAGGCTACGTGCCTTCACCAAAAAGTTCAACTACAAGTTGAACTGGGACTCGGGCTATGTGCCTTCGTCAACAGAAATTACAAGGTTCAACCATGGTTGAACAGCGGCTCGGGCTACGTGCATTCACCAAAATGTTCAACTACAAGTTGAATTGGGACTCAGGTTATGCTCCCTCGCCAAAAACAATTTTACAAGGTTCAACTATGGTTGAACAACGACTCAGGCTACGTGCCTTCACCAAAGGTTCGACTACAAGTTGAGCTGGACTCAGGCTATGCGCCTTTGCCAACAAAAAATTTTACAAGGTTCAACCACGGTTGAACAACGACTCAAGCTACGTGCCTTCACCAAAAAGTTCAACTACAAGTTGAACTGGGACTCAGGCTATGCGCCTTCGCCAACAAAAAATTTACAAGCTTCAACTAGTTGAACAGCGACTTAGGCTACGTGCCTTCATCAAAAAGTTCAACTACAAGTTGAACTAGGACTCAGGTTATGCGCCTTCGCCAACAAAAATTACAAGGTTCAACTACGGTTGAACAGCGACTCAGGCTACGTGCCTTCACCAAAATATTCAACTACAAGTTGAACTGGGACTCAGGCTATGCGCCTTCGCCAACAAAAAATTACAAAATGCAACTACGGTTGAATAGAGATTCGGGCTACGTGCCTTCACCGAGAAGTTCAACTACAGGTCTAACTGAGACTCAGGTCATATGCCTTCACCATTGCAAACCCAATCTCGCTCAAACAACAAAGTCGAACACCTTTGTCCTCAAAACTAAAGAGCAACGGACGGAGAAACAAGCTAATCTCCCTCGCTATTCAAGTAAGTACGCCCAACTCGAGCTACAATTCGGTCCACGTAAAGATCGGCCCCGGTCAAAATACAAGGCCGCGTTTCTTACCATTACGGCTGGTAGTTCGACCAGGCCCGAACTGGGACTGAGGCTAAGTGACACTATCGCCAAATAATGGCCACAACTTGTTTACACCAAGTAAAACAAAGCGATAAACAAAAAGCGCTTAATCATGGCCAAGGCCATCGCCACTAAACAGCCAACCTAGTTTCCAACTAAGGCAAGCAAGCGATTGGGTGACGGTTGAAATCACCTACCTATCCAAAGGCCACCATCATTATCATGGTCAAGGCCGCCGACACAATTACGACCAAAAGACACAAGGGACTTAAAACGCCAACCAAAGTCTCACTCTAAGGCAGATCACCCTTTGAACACATGTATAGAATTAACCCAAATAACAAGGGAAAATTCAGAATTAACACAACACCAGTAGTGGGAAAAGTAAGCTTATATATATACATATATTTACAGTCTTGTACGGGCAACGCCCTCTTACATTCGGCCAAGGCCGGTCAGTACGAAGGAAAGAAAAAAAATCTCTACAAAAAAGAGGAAGCATATAAAAATATCCAAATGCCCAATGGAGAAAAAAATAAAAATACATCAAAACTTTCACTCGATGCTGCCCACGACACCATCAGTGCCATCGTCGACCCCTGGTGAAGCTGGATCAAAGCCGAAGTTGGCACGGGCCTGACGAGCCTTTTACGAGCCTCACGAGCCTTTTGACGAGCCTCCTCATAAGAAGCTTCAGGCACAATGGCGGCCTCCCACAGCCTCTTGTACACATCAAGTTGAGCCTCAGGAAATGTCCAAAGGTCACGATCCGGGCCTAAAGAGGCAGTCTGATCCCTTAAGCGCTGATTCTCGGCCTCTAAGCTCGTAATCTTATTCGCCGCAATCTGGGCGTTCCGTTCATAGATGCCAATGCGGTCCTTCAGCGCTCCTTCCCAAAAGGTCGCAACAGTCCTCTCCAACTCCCGTTCTCGTTCACGAACGCGGTTTTCCGTCTGCAATGTTCCACCCTCGACATGGCGTCCCTTGCTAGCATCCTCAAGGCAACAACCTCGCTTTCCAGAGCGACCACATGTTTGGTCAAAGCCTCAGAGGTCTTTGTCGCCCTGGCCCGATCCTGGCGTTCCCTCTAAGAAGCCGTCCTCTCAGCTTCCGTTTCCTCATCTTTACGACGAAGCTGCTTCTCAAGAGTATTAACCCTGCCAAGGGTCTGTTCATTTGAAATTCTCGCCTCGCCAGCTTTTCGACTAGGTCCCAGTTCCGAGGGTCGTTCCTCATGCGCTTATCCATCTCGGGCATCGATCCCGGTAGCGACGATACTTCTCCAGCGCCCGCGAGCAAATCCCAGAACGGATGTTAGCTCGGCGGATGCTTTCCACCTCCAACAAAAATAGCTACAAGAATGAAGCAATAATCAGAAAAAAAATCAACCAAGTGAAACAAAGAGAAAAACTAAAAGTCACTACACGTACCTTCAAGCCCTGCGCGTCCGCCTCTGCCATCAACCTGACGTCTGAGATGCCCCTCAACTACGTGTTTTTTGCCTCCAAGCACAAAACCTCGAAAAATGGCACCAGATTCTCCTCTTGAAGCAGCAAGTTCTGCTCCATAGGGATCTCACGTAAAAGAACTGCCCTTCTGCATGCACTGTTGTGCGGGTGTGGTCGTCCTGAAGCATGCGGACGTCGTCAGGGTCCAGGTCGGACTCAAAGTCAGACCCTTTGCATATGATGCCCTTCCCTCCGTCCACCGATCGGGAAGTCGAGGCTCCCACCCCCGCCAACACAGTGGCACCTGATTCTCAAACCAAAGCAGTTACTGAGGAACTACCTCCCCTCTCAGCAACTGGAACTAATAATTGAATCGCCGAAGCGATAGTGTCACCTTGGCCTGAGCCAACTGGGGCAACCCCCACTAAGTTCCCATCCTCAAGGGTAGGCGCTGCCGCTACATTCTCCTCCATGAACGATGGTGGGAAATCCAAGTTTATCACCATCGGAGCTGGCGTAAATGCGACCCTACGCCTCACCAGCGGTCTTTCGTCTTCCTCCTCGTCCTCGCTCGAAGGCAACTCCGCCCTAGGGCATACGAATCTTGAAGGCTCTTCGACCCGAGGTGCAGACTGTGTTGGGGAATGGGCTGCCGAAGATTCTACTGAAGTCTCCCTCGGAATTGGACGTGGCGCCGGCATTGTCACGGGCCGTGCAGTCGCGCCCGATTTGCGAAAGGCCAGTTGAGGGGCCCTCACGCGACGTGTCCTCCTTGATCAAAGAAAGAACCAAGTTAAGAAGAGGCCAAAAGGAATAAAATAAAGACAAAAGGAAGCTAAAACTCTCACCAGAAGCAGGTCTACGACCATGCATTTCCCAAAAAGACGGCCACGTACGAATACGAATCCCGACTGTGAGAGGGAGCACGGCCTCGACCCATTCGCGAATGTCGGGCAGTGGGGCCAGTGGTGGCCGTTCAGCTACAAACAAAAGATAAAGTTCACTTATTAGAACAGGATAAAAAAAGAAGAAGAGAGACGGAACGGAGAATCTGATGAATAAAAAGACTTACGTGCATGGTTCCATGCCTCTGGGAACGTAGTGGCACACGCCACTAGGTGTTCAGTTCTGATGTATAAGAAGTTTAGATAAGTGTGAGGCTAGACCGCATTATCTAACTCTGCAGTCAAGCCCCTCGCTCACGAGGAACGGCCCGGATCATCGTACCACGGACCCTCTGGAGGGGCATAGAGGGTCAGCACGTGCTGCAACGTGATCTCCCTTCGGGCCAGCTCCGCATATTTAAGGAGCATAGCAAAGATCTTGTAAAGGGAGGGAACGGGCTGGCCAGGACGCACTCCGTAATGATGGCAAAAATCCACCACCAGCATCGGAAAGGGGATCCTAAATCCCAACCTAAAGGGATAAGCGTAGAAAATGCAATACCCCCTACAGTCGATGTGGACCCTCTTCTCACATCTAGCGAGGGAGATATCAGCAAAACGGGGAATACCCCACTACTCCCGTAGATGACCAATCTCCACTTCTCCCATCCATGGGGCTTCGTTCATCTGATCTTCACCCTTATCGGCGGTGAAATCAATCGCTAGACCTCCGGGATGGGACAGGATGTCAGCAACCGACGGAACCCCATCGGTCCCACCGGTTCTGCACCTCTTACTACCGATGAAGGCTCTTCCGCCACCGTGGGGTTCGCCGGAAAACTCACCTGAGCAGCATTTTTGGAGGAACTGCTTGCCATTTTGTTTGATCAAAGAGATCGGGAAGAAGTAAGAATCACGAAGGAAGATGAAGATTACAACAACTGAAGAGCAAGAACAACGATGAACTGACTAAATGAGGAAAGTTCTTCAGAGATTTCTCTTAAGCAAACTACGAAAAGTGAGAAACAAATGCCTCAGCCCCTTATTTATAAGCGACACCGGTGCCTCTCACAAATTCCAATGGTCATCATTAATTGCTTGACCAACCCCAAAATGGTTTGATTCAACAGAAACGTGTGTTATAATGATAAGACTCCAGGAAGCGGCTTTTCATTCGCCAAACCGGTGCTTCGCCTTCGAAACGGTTATAATGATATGAGAACGTTCCAGGTAACGTCCTGCGTACCTCCAAAACTTTAGACGTCGCCAAAACACATGGTAAGCATGTTTATACCCCCCTGGCCGCGACGTTTAAATAAAATCATCACCGTACAAAGATAATGATCGTAGACGAAATAATCACGACTATCTCCAAAGAACAAATGGCTACAGCCACCCCCACGGTATAACAGATACGACCATCTTCTCATATGTACAGGCAGCTACAGCCATTCCTAACGTATACGCGGCTACGACCCTCTCCCAAGAATGGACATTTAAGATCTTCAACAACATGCAACCAAGATCACCAACTCGACTCCATCACGGCTAAGTCTGTTCACCATTGTAAGGCTATGGCCATCTCCGGTGCATAAACGACTAAGGCCGTCTACAATATTAAGGCTATGACCACCTCCAATGTATAAACGGCTAAGGCCGCCCGCAGTATTAAGCATACGGTAATCTCCAATGAATAAATGGCTACGTGTATGTAAGTGATTCGACCACGGTCAAAGCCAGCATGGTCAAGACAATCGACACAAAATGACTAAGGCCATTGATTTCAACGGCATAGTCTCCCACATAAAAACGACTACGGTTATTATTGACCTCGACCGAAACTGCATCCGGAGAGGTCCGCTCATCGAGCCCGGTCAAGACACGACCTCGATAAGCGGAGGGACTAACTGTATGGGTCAGAGTATGACCCCGAGATAATTAACAAGATTAATCATGTCTTAAGCTAATTCGTAATCAATAAACGGTATGAACATTTATTAATCGCAACACCCGATCATCGGTTGACTCAATCATTAAGGTTACGGCCTATCCGCTATCATAGGGATGGAGCCTCAGAATAATCACGGCCGCCATTGCCAGCTCACACATTTCGCATTTATAAATACTAAGAGAAGGAACCCTAGAGAGGGGGCTGCTTCTTCTTCATCACTATTCTCAAGAAAAGAGAGAACAAATTGTGCGGCTTTGAGCCTCTCCATGGAGAGGCTGACCAAATCAATATTATCAATAAAAGATCTTTACTAGGGGTGACAATTTGAGCCCAAACCCAGCTAACCCGCCCAACTAGCCCAGAGATTAATGGGTTGGGCTACAAATATTTTAGCTCATGGGTTAATTTGATAGCCCTTTTGACCCATTTAACATCCCAAATACAACCCATGAAACTTACACAAAACAAAGAATCTCAACCCAACTTATCTAGAAACTTACTTAGTTGCCCCAATTTTTTTTTGTTTTTTAATTTTCTGTTTTTTTGTTTCTCTACACCACCCACCCACCTACCCTACCCCTACCCCTACCCCCGTGCAAAACCTCTAGAAAAATTTTAGTTTTTTTTTATTTTTTGTTTTTTGTTTTTCTAAGCCACCCGGCCTCCCCCCTCCCACCCCGAGTGTAAAATTCCGTCAAAAAATTTACTTTTTTTTTATTTTCAATTATATGTTTTTTGTTTTTTTGTTCTCTTAAAAAGCCCTAGAAAAATTCCCCCTTGGCGCAAACCCCTTAAAAAATACTTTTTTTGTATTTTTAATTTTTTTTAAATTTTTTCTGCACCACCCACCCACAATCCCCCTACTCCCTAACCCCCCCCCCCCCTCAAAAAAAATATTGGTCTACTTACATTTTAAGGTAAAATGTTTTTTATGCAAGATAAGCATGGTTTTAAAACATAGGTCAAGTTGGGCGGGTTGGGTTATAACTCATTGTTTAGTCCATCTTGACCCAGCCCATCTTAACCTAAATACACTTGGGGTGGGTTGTACAATGACCCATTTATTGACCTAACCTATCTTGACCCGCCCAAATTTAGCCCAACCTGCCCATTTGCCACCCCTAATCTTTACACATTTTTTTCTAACAAACAATATTTGTCTCTTATATCTTTCATTTGGTCCTCTATTTATTATGATCTGCTATAATTGGTCCTTGGTTTATTTTTATTATTTTATGCTTGCAAAGTATATGATAACTTTGAGCTATTATCACAAAACGAATTGAGAAATGAATGTCCAACTTTGCACAACGAAATGATACAATAATTCTTTTATTCCGTAGCCCGTCATTCAACTGAAAGCAATAAAAAATTTCTTTTAAAGAAAGTAACAACATCTTAAGATATTTATAAATAAATAGTAACAAAGTAAGGAAAGCATTTGGGATTGAGAGTAATGAACGAGGTGCATTAACCATTTGGGAATGAATTCTTAAGCACTTTCGTACAAAATTTATCCTCCAACATTAGTGCCGGCAAAATGAGCTCATATTTTACCAACTTTCTCAATTCGCTCATATTTAATGAGTTGGATGAGTGATATTTAAGTTGGGTAAATTTTGGGCTTCAACCCATATTCAACCCGTAAAAATATGAATATTCATGGGTAAAATATGAGTTAACCTAGTGGGTAATCTTCTAACTTTTTCATATTTGTTTAGCTTAACATTTCTTTATGAACTCATTTTCCTCCAATTGAAGGAAATTATTTTTCTTATAAAGAGAAGGAAAAATATTTTTCATACTCTTTTTCAATCTCAGCCATCCTATTCCTCGCCCTACCAACCCCCCCCCCCCCCACACCAAACCACCCAACCTCATCCCTACACCCACCACTACCATCCCAACCTCACCTACCTTCATTCAACTCAATAGACATATTATTAAGATTATTTTATTTTTCATTTTAACAAAATGCAGTAGAAATTTTTTTATTTCAACAAAATAAGTATTTTTTTATAATGTAGAAAAAGTATTTTCTTTCATTTTAACAAAATGAGTAGTTTTTTTCTTATTGTAAAAAGCTCTGGTTTTTGTTGATCTGCTCCCTTCTATTCTGTTTTATGTTTTAATTCTATGTATTATTCTTTTATTTTCTTTATATATTTAATGTATGTAATATATATTTTTAGTATAAATAGTACCTTTATATTTATAGTAATTTATTTTTTGAATTTATTTAGTTTTATATTGGATTGCAACAATATATGAACGAAGTGAAAAAATACACACAGTCAATTGCTTGATGTGAATTAAGCACATTTTTTTCCTAAAATGAAAATTGTCATATTTTATGGAAGAGTAACTTAAGTTCACAATATGATAGTTAAATTTGAATAAATTTAATAAAAGAGAGTATATATTATTTCAGTTAAGCTTATGTCATTAAATAATCTGAGCAAATGCAAAGTTATAAATTGCATTTGAAAAAAAATTACACTTATATAATATGAGTTAATCCATATTCAACCCGCCCATTTGACACTCAACCTGTTTTTTACCCGCATGAAATATAAGCGGGTTGAAACCCAACCCATTTTTCCTCAACACATTTTTAACCCGCTTAAATTCAATCCAACCCTCCTATGCCACTACTATAAAATATTAATTTTTCTGGCACTCAAAATTTTCATGGCCTGCCAAGTGACGTTTACCATTTGTCCGCTTCAACTAAAATTATTAAGAGCCTGTTTGAATTAGTTGATTGTAAATAGCTGATAAGGTTGAAGTGCTTAAAGCATTTTTAAGTGTTGAAAGTGATTTTTTAAATAAGCAGTTACGCATTTGCATAGACGTGCTGAAACTAATAATAAGTTGTTGATGTATTTGGTTGAAAAGTGCAGATAAGCTGTTATTTAATTAAAATAACTAAAATATCCTTATCTTTACAAAAAGGTTATAAATTAAAAGGTTTCTTTGTAAAAAAAAGGATGAGCAAGAAATATGGAATGAAGAGAAAGTCAGGAAATTTATTTTGGGAAACATATAGATAAACTAGTAAAAACCTTGGCCAAATTAGAAGTGCTTATAATCTGAAAAGCCATAAATTGGAGGTGATCAACTTATGCCTCATGACTGATTTTAGCTTATGAGCACTTGGCTTATAACCATTTTGGATATTTACCAAAACTGTAAATAAGTCAAAAAATACTTATAAGTCAGTTTGACCAGCTTATAAGCTTAGCCAAACTCCCTTTAAAACTGAAAACTATATTTTTAAATAAAAAAAAAAACTTAGCTCCAAACTACAGTAAAAAAGATTTGGCTTCATCTTTGACAACAACTTATCTCCAATCCTGCAACCCAAGACTCCTATTCATATTTTTCAGTTAATTTTTTATGCTATTTGGTGTGATTCTCCAGTAAAACATACTTTGTTTTTAGAAGCATAATAAATCAAAATTAATTAATGCCTTACTTATAATAAATATTAATAATAGAGTAAAATTAGATGGTAACAAAATAATTTTTTTTCTAGTATTATTTCAGGATTGTAATATTCCATACTAAATACTAAATGATGAACATAGAAATATTAAGTCAGCTGGCAATCAAATATTAAGATATTGACGGCAAAAGTTCTCTGTATATATATATATATATATATATATATATATATATATATATATATATATACTTTGATAAAAAGAGAAGAAAGAAATAAAATGAAAGAAGACGTTTTGACTTCAGACAGCAAAAAAATCTATTACTGACGTTATCAATTGGTATCTTCCATCTTACTTCTTACCTTTTCTCTAACTTCTTTCTTTTTTCTCTTTGTTTTCTATTTTGTTTTGTTTCCTTCTGCAAAATATGTAAGGGTTTTTTAAATTTCATAAAAGAAGCAAATCCTAACAATAACATTTCATCTATGCATATGTTAGGGATATAGTAGATATGCCCAAGATCCAATATCATATTTGATAACTTGAACATATTTTTGTGAATGTCATTTGATATAAAATATATGGCATTTGTTATGAAATAATATAAGAACAAGAACAATAATACAAGAACAAGAACAATAGAGAGAAAAGTAGAGAGAGGAGTATTCTTATTGATACTTTGGGATGATTTACAATGGGGTAAGACCCCTCTATTTATAGGTATAGAAAAGACTTAGCCTCAAAGTAAAACTCTAGAATCTCTCTAAATATAGACATTCACCTTAAATAGGATTCTATTTATAACACTCCCCCTTGAATGTCTATTCAATAATGTGACTCGTTAAAACCTTAACTAAAACAAAACCCAATGGGAAAAAATTAAAGAAAAGGAAAAAGAGTACACATGTTTGAATATGCGCCTATTGGTTGCCTCGTTAAAAACCTCGCAAGGAAAACCCGGAAGGACAAAACCTTGTAACGGAAAAAGAGTGCAACGCGCATTAACTCCCCCTGATAAGAACATCAATTTATATCCTTAAGTCTTCGCATTCCGATCTTGTGAACTAGCTTCTTGAAGGTTGACGTTGGTAGAGATTTTGTGAACAAATCAGCCATATTATCGCTTGAACGAATCTGTTGTACATTGATATCACCATTCTTTTGAAGATCATGTGTGAAAAATAACTTTGCTGAAATATGCTTTGTTCTATCTCCTTTTATGAATCCTCCCTTCAATTGAGCTATACATGCTGCATTGTCTTCATACAAAGTCGTGGGTAGTTTATTACACTTCAAACCACATTTGTCTTGGATATGATGTATTATAGACCTCAACCACACACACTCCCGACTTGCTTCATGGATAGCGATAATCTCGGCAAGATTAGATGAAGTAGCCACAATTGATTGTTTAGTCGATCGCCAAGATATGGCGGTGTCTCCACAGGTAAACACATAACCCGTTTGAGATCGAGCCTTGTGTGGGTCGGATAAATATCCAGCATCAGCATAACCAACAAGATCAGGACTGCAATTCTTGCCATAAAATAAGCCCATATCGGTAGTCCCCTTTAGGTACCGCAATATGTGTTTGATCCCATTCCAATGTCTCCTTGTAGGAGCCGAGCTAAATCTTGCTAAGACATTAACTGAAAAGGATATGTCAGGTCTTTTAGTATTTGGAAGATACATCAGTGCGCCAATTGCGCTAAGATATGGTACTTCAGGCCCAAGTAGCTCTTCATTCCTTTCTTGTGGTCGGAATGAATCTTTATTCACATCAAGTGATCGAACAACCATCGGAGTACTTAAAGGATGTGCTCCATCCATGTAAAACCGTTTCAGTACCTTTTCTATATAGGTAGATTGATGGACAAAATTCCGTTTGCCAAATATTCAATTTGCATACCAAGACATAATTTTGTCTTTCCGAGATCTTTCATCTCGAATTCATCCTTTAGATAATCTATTGCCTTTTGGAGTTCTATGGGGGTTCCAATAAGATTTATGTCGTTGACATATACGGCAAGTACAACAAATTCCGATGTTGTTTTCTTTATAAAAACACACGGGCAAATGGCGTCATTTATATAGCCTTCTTTTAACAAATACTCACTAAGACGATTATACCACATTCGTCCTGATTGCTTTAGACCATACAAAGATCTTTGCAATTTAATTGAAAACATTTCCCGAGACTTTGAATTATGAGCGTTTGGCACTTTGAGTCCATCGGGATTTTCATGTATATCTCATTATCAAGTGAGCCATAAAGATAGGCAGTAACCACATCCATTAAATGCATGTCAAGATTTTCAAGGACAGCAAAACTGATGAGATAACGAAAGGTTATAGCATCCATTACAGGCGAATATGTCTCTTCATAATCGACACCAGGCCTTTGAGAAAAACCTTGTGCAACAAGGCGTGCCTTATATCTTTGTACCTCGTTTTTCACATTTCTCTTGCGTACAAAGACCCATTTATAGCCAACGGGCTTAACACCATTAGGTGTTTCAACTATAGGGCCAAAAACTTCACGTTTTGCCAACGAATTCAATTCTGATTGAATTGCTTCTTGCCATTTTGGCCAATCATGTCTTTTTCGACATTCTTCAACAGATTGAGGTTCGAGATCCTCACATTCTTTCATAATGCTAGATGCAACATTATAAGCAAAGACATTATCCACCACTATATCCACTCGATCAAAATTTGCCTCAATATTGATTGGATTTATGGATAGTTCCTTATTTTCCAGAGTCTCGGGCTCAATGGATTCTTCATGAATCTCAGAATTTGTTAAATCATGAATTTCCTCATGAGATTCTTTCGTAGTGTCAATTTTATCATTTGCTTTCCTCTTTCTAGGATTTCGATCTTTAGAACCTAATGGCCTGCCACGCTTCAGGCGTGCATTCGACTCATTGGTTATGACACTAGATGATTGTCCAACAGGGACATCAATACGGATTGGAACATTTTCCGCGGGGATGTGTGATTTCGTTATCCTTTTCAAGTCCGTAAATGCGTCAGGCATTTGATTTATTATTCTTTGCAAATGGATAATCTTTTGTACATCTCTTTCACAAATAGAGGTATGTGGATCAAGATGAGATAATGATGCATTTTTCCACAAAATTTCCCGTTTGGTTTCACCAACTTTTCCCCCTAATTTTGGGGAAAGTGTCTCATCAAATCGACAGTCTGCAAATCGTGCAGTAAACAAGTCCCCTGTCAATGTTTCGAGGTAGCGAATGATGGAGGGCGATTCAAACCCAACATATATTCCTAACCTTCTTTGCGGACCCATTTTGGTGCGGGATGGCGGTGCTATAGGCACATATACTGCGCATCCAAAGATTCTTAAATGGGATATATTGGGTTCATGACCCAAAACCAATTGCAACGGGGAATACTTGTGATAATTCGTCGGTCTGAGACAAATTAGCATTGCTGCATGCAAGATGGCGTGACCCCATACCGAAGTGGGCAGCCTCGTTTTCATGAGTAATGGCATTGCAATCAACTGCAGGCGTTTAATTAACGATTCTGCAAGACCGTTTTGAGTGTGAACATGAGCTACAGAATGTTCCACTTTTATCCCAATTGATAAGCAATAATCATTAAATGCTTGGGATGAAAACTCAGCAGCATTATCCAGTCTAATAGACTTGATTGGATTATCAGGAAATTGTGCTCGTAGTCGAATTATTTGTGCCATTAATTTCGCAAACGCAAGGTTGCGTGATGACAACAGGCACACATGAGACCATCTACAGGATGCGTCTATCAAGACCATAAAGTACCTAAAGGACCCACTGGGTGGGTGAATAGGTCCACAAATGTCCCCTTGTATACGTTCCAAAAACGTGGGTGACTCAGTCCCAACCTTTGTTGGTGATGGTCTGATAATCAACTTGCCTTGATAACAAGAAGTGCAAGGATATTCATTATTAGAAAGAATTTGAAAATTCTTTAACGGATGCCCATATGAGCTTTCTATAATCTGTCTCATCATGATCGATCTTGGGTGTCCCAATCGATCATGCCAAAGTACGAAAGTATTGGAATCAGTAACCTTTTGGCTTACTGTTGAATGTGCCTCAATTGCACTAATTCTTGTCCAATACAGGCCATAAGATAAAGATGGGAATTTCTCAATAACCCTCTTTTGGCCGGAGACATTCTTTGTAATGATGAAATATTCAAGATTATCTTCATCTATTGTCTCAATAAGATAGCCATTCCGGCGTATATCTTTAAAACTCAACAAGTTTCTCTTAGACTTGGAGGAGAACATTGCATTCTCCATGATAAACATCGTGCCTTTGGGCAGAGTTACAGTTGCTCTTCCAGAGCCTTCAATCAATTTACTACTACCAGAGATTGTAGTAACATTTGCCTTACACATATTTAGTTGAGAGAAATATTTCTTTTCTTTGAGTATCGTATGTGTAGTACATGAATCAACTAAACAAATATTTTTACAGCTGGACGTTGATCCAAGCTTGCTTTGTGAGATATCCATATTTGCTTTTCCATGGTTTGAAATACAAAAGAAGTATACGAACATGAGAATAAACAACTTCAATTCGTTTGTTTCACATTTAAACAATATTTTGGGAAGCAGTCATTTAGGATAGTCGACTAACTGAATCAGATAGTCGACTATCATGCCTTGCGGAAAAGTCCAGTTTTAATGCGAAAATATTAGATAGTCGACTAACCAAGTTGATATTCGACTATCTCAGAAAACAGTTATCAGGATAGTCGACTATCTAAATCAGATAGTCGACTATCTTAGCTTGCGGAAAAATTTAGTTTTATTGCGAAATATTGGATAATCGACTAACTGTTTGGTTAGTCGATTACCTCTACTGGAAAATAAAAATATTATTGAATTTGAGCATATTGAAACATTCTAACGAACTAATACTAACATTATATCATAAACTAACTAATACGAGCTGATACTAATGACTATTAGTTTATTCACTAACTATTACAAATAAGTGAAATAAAATCAAACAACTCCATCTTCTTTCATCACGGGTCCATCACCGATTAGGTGGTCTATTTTCCCATCAGGTTGCTCAAAGAAGTCTGCCACATCCAAGTGGGTGATGTCAAAGTTGTCGTCAGAGACAAAATTTGTTTCAGGGCCTTTACTCTTTCGAGATGCTTGATAAAGGTCAACCAAATGTCTTGGTATACGGCAAGCTTTTGACCAGTGCCCTTTTCCACCGCAACGATAACATATAGTTTCTGAACTATTTGCCTTAGGATCCTCATAATCCCGTTTCTGCTTTCGGCGATTATCTCTCCTCGGGGGGTGACGGACATCATGGAGATTTCTTCCTTGTTTACGTCCACGGCTATGACCCCGATTACAACCACGACCATGATTAGATCCATGGCCCTTTTCATGATTGGCATAATGAGAATAACCTTATCTGCTTCAGGCAGTGGTGTAGACCCAGTGGGTCGATTTTCGTGATTTCTCATGAGAAGGTCATTATTTCGCTCAGCCACAAGTAGAAGAGAAATCAGTTCAGAGTACTTTGTGAAGCCTTTCTCTCTGTACTGTTGTTGCAGTACCATATTGGAGGCATGAAACGTTGTAAACGTTTTCTCAAGCATATCATAATCGGAGATTTTATCTCCACATAGCTTCAATTTAGAAGTAATTCTGAACATTGCAGAATTATATTCAGAAACAGACTTAAAGTCTTGGAGCCTCAGATGAGCCCAATCATATCGTGCTTGTGGCAGGGTGACCAACTTCAGGTTGTCATATCTCTCCTTTAAGCCTTTCCACAAGATGAGTGGATCCTTGACGGTGAGATATTCAATCTTCAAACCTTCATCAAGGTGATGGCGCAAGAAAATCAAGGCCTTAGCACAGTCTTGGGTGGATGTTTTATCTCTATCTTTAATGGCGTCTCCAAGACCCATAGCATCTAAGTGGATTTCAGCATCCAACACCCATGTCATATAGTTCTTGCCCGAAATTTCAAGGGCAACGAACTTTCTTTTCATAATGTCAGACATAATCGAAAATCAAATTAGGAAGAGAGAAATACCTTAGTTTTTCTCGAGAACGATTCTTGAGTCGGTAGAGTCTCGTGCTGATAACGTGTTATGAAATAATATAAGAACAAGAACAATAATACAAGAACAAGAACAATAGAGAGAAAAGTAGAGAGAGGAGTATTCTTATTGATACTTTGGGATGATTTACAATGGGGTAAGACCCCTCTATTTATAGGCATAGAAGAGACTTAGCCTCAAAGTAAAACTCTAGAATCTCTCTAAATATAGACATTCACCTTAAATAGGATTCTATTTATAATACACTTGATATTCTTTTATCATTATTATTAATTGTTTGATTAATTTGATAAGGTCCTTGATTAAATTTTGAAATTTGTCATCGTGATAAAGATCATGATAATGAGAGCAAAGTCTTTTACAATTTAATCTAAATTTGTTCTTGATCGTAGGATTATTCATTTGGACATTAGTAATCTGGTTAGATCAATATTTATGTGATTGTCTTTATCGGATAAAGATTAGTTGATCTCATTAACTAAATCACATAGATAGATGATGCATATAGAGATATGATCATTGAACCGACTCATTGGATAATTCTTAATAGTTAGAATTACCATAATTGTCAATAGGATATTTTCTTGAAGAATGTGATGTAACCGTTTCCTTTGACTTGAGATCGTCATAGTAATTGACAAGTTATTTATTGTGCTTTGATACTAGACACCTATGGCCCTAGGGCGATAGTTGAAAGGATATTTGGTACGATTAAATACTTGTAGAATTAGTGATTGATCAAGACGGAATCTGTCAACTCTTGGTAATGAGTTTAAGCTCCATGTTGTCATGAATTATAAACGACCAAACTAAGACCTTGGACAGGGCAATTGAATAGGAAAGAAGAAATGAGTTTCTTAGGTCATTCAATGGTCGATTATATTTGACGTGAACACATAGTTGATCGCCTATTAGGATTTGACAGTTGAACCATATCCTAGGGTGATCCAGAGCTATAAGGACCGAAGGAATTACTACATTATTCTTCTACTGGTTCTTGAGAGTAAATTGTATGCTTCATGCTATCCGGTCGTTAAAGAGTGTTGCTAGACGCCACCCTTGATTAGTATATTGATATGATCAATTTACTACTGGTTTAATATTGAACCTATGGGATGCACACTAACGAGTGTTCTGATATTTGCTAAAGGATTAATTAACTTATTATTTGATAATTAAATTAAAGAATTTAATTAGTCAAATAAAATTTAGTTAATAGTCCAAATGAAATATTATTATATTCTTTGCTAGCACAGAGGATATAATTAATATGGTGAACAAATTGAAGTTTTCTATTTAGAATAGAAAATTAAATTATATCTCTTGGTTGAAATATATATGTGATATATATTTGGTAATTATAATTAATATTTATATATCAAGGTTATATATTTAATATTAATTCATTCTTACCAATTTTGAATTGGACATGAAACTCCGTAAAGAATTTCCTACGATTTCAATAAACATGGAAATTAGAAGTCCAAAAAAAAAGGACGTCTCACAACTGAAAGTGTTTTCTTGATTTTCAATAGGAAAATTCCAAGGTTTGGAATTGAGCTTCATGGAAAGTCCATGATTGTCGGCAGTTACATTACTCATTAAGAATGAGATTGCAAATTTTTATACAAAATTCCTTAAAAGTTTACTTTTGGAATAAACTTTTACCCTAAGTAAATTATTACCACAACCAAATAGGAAAAAAGTTTGTAGGTGATGCTATACAAAGGGTGATGGAGAAAATTTGTAAAGTTTTTAGTTTTTAATTTTTCTTGAGAAGAAAACCTACTTTGTGAAAGTAAGAGTACAATCCAAATCCAAGAGAGAAAATACAATTACAAGAAAAGTATTTCTTGTTCTTCTAATTTGAGTTGAGATTTTTTGAGAAAAATTTTAACACAATATTCTTCGTTCAATTTGTTCAAGACGTTCCATCGATCAAAGAGTTGATAGCAAGGATCGGTCTCGGTGTGGATACGCATAGAGTCTTCGCACTATCGAAGAAATTCTAAAAAAGAAACTTTCTTCACCAGGTACGTCTTAGATCCGATTTTTGACACGTAAATAAATTTTAAACATGAAAAAATCTACCAAGGATTGTTATTGTCTTCCCTTGAGTGTTAAGAACACCTATACGCAATCCTTCAGCATATTCGACATAATTTTCAAATAAGATGTACTAAAAGTTGTTTACGAAATATATCTATATCCTAAAATAGGTTATTTCAAACCATAATCTTTTTACTACTAAACTTTTTTTTTTCTTTTCCATGGGATATAAATCATAAGGAAGAAATTTTTTTCTTTTCCATAACAAAACCAATACAAGAATATTAGAGTTTATATATGGATATTTGCAGTTTATTATTGACTATGAAGTAGATAGACATCAAAGAATAACATATAAATGCATATTTGGTAGAAGGCAAACCCAGTACCTGGAGAAGAAAACAAAATACCGATATGTGAAAAGGAAAATACTCGCATAAAATAATGAGACCCAATAGGGAAAAAGGCAGAAAAGAGTGCTCTCCTTTATATTAGTACTAGGCGGGGTGATCCCCATGCTAAGCATGGACCCAATATATAAATTATTATCTTTTTTAGGTGTTTTCTGTCCGAAGTTTCAACCGTGAGATTAATCCTATCTTAGATTTAGAAAATTAAAAATGAGTCACCCAATAAAAGGTTTGTTCATATAGCAAAAGGTTAAAGCAAATCATTTTTTATATTTTTTTAAAACTAAGGATAGGTATAGGCAAAACGTTAAAGTTGTGTTTTATTATTGTTTGAAAAGTTTGATTAAATGTGTCTTACAGAATTCACAATCCATGAAAGTCATCGTTGTTTGCATATTTAAACTAATTATATTGAGTCCGGTTTTAGATTTGTGCTTTTGCTTCTAAATTTTTGTTTTAGGCTTAGATACCGATAAATTGGTTAAGTGTTATCTAGGAATTTCATACTTATAGTATGTCAAAGAAAGCGTATAATCTTTTTTAAATTGAGGGAGCATTAAACAATAGCATTTTATGTGAAAATATGTGTCATGTTTTTATTAATTTGGTGTAAACATCCAACTGAATAAGTTTCTTACTTATCAAAAATTCGGGTTATGAAAAAAGTCTTTTATTATTTTATTTTGTAGCTCGCGAATTTTCTATTATTTTGATTTCTCAAGTCATAATGAGTACGGCACTTTTATATTTGAATTTAGTGTGAGAACAATTGGTTTTGAATAATTGTTTATAGAAAACAATAAAAATACATAACAATGTAAAATTTGATTTTGCTGAAAATTAAATAAATAAAAAAATTTCACTGAGAAAGATAACATTGCATAATCACTTTAAAATTTTAGAAGGTCTTGATTGCAATTTCAGATAAACCAAACGGGCGCAATTTCCCTTTATTCTTCTTCTTTAAATCAAATTTTCTATCTTTTTTAGTTTTCACTAATATTTCTATAGGTTAATTACTATACTCGCCTCTTTTAAGTTCTAAAGTCTTCTCTTCCTTATATCCTCATAGTAAATATGTTTTTCGCTTCACAGTAAATAAAACAAATAGCGAATAATTTTAGCTAGTATTTTTTTGAGTTTTGTATACACACAAATTTAAAAATTGTTCATTCTATTATTCTTCATGCATACATGTATAGTATTACTATAAAGAGAGGTAAACTTCCATTGACTCAAGTCAAGGATCAGTCAAAATCTCTTCTTTTTTTTACTTTACTTGGTATAAAATTTGTTTTCTTTAGCAAAAAACAAAAATAGTTTCTTCCCGAAAGCAGTAGCGGAGCCACATAAAATAAAGGGGTGTCAAGCGATACTCCTTCACCGGAAAATTATACTATATTGCTAGATAATTTTTGACACCCCTTGATGAAAATTCTAGCTCCGCCCTTGCCCGAAAGTACTTTTTTGAGAAGTACTTTTGAGAAAAATACATTTAGAATCATCTTTTAACAAACACTAATTGTTGTTTAAAAATAATTTTCAAATTAATTAGCCAAACACAAACTGATTCTCATCAAAAATACTTTTGAAACAATACTTAAAAAAATATTTTTTAAAATAAACGAATTTTTCTAGCTTTGTCAAAAAGGCTATTATATTAATAGGCTAGTATCATGGAAAAAAACTAAAAAGAAAACAATGGAGAAAATTAAAAAGAACAATCAGAAATAAAAAGGTAAGACCTTGTTAACAAGACTGCAATTTGAGTGACGTGAAAAAGTGGCTAAAGTATATGTTTTTTCTCCAAAAATGAGCAAGTATGCAGCATGAAGTACAACAGGCCTAAAGCATCAAAAGTTACCAAAATATCCCCGGACGACCCCCAAGCTCCTCTAACTCCCCCTTATAGTAGGAAAGGAATATAGATTACTCAAAAAATGAAATTGCTTACTATGGGAACCACTAGCCAACAAGAAGGAACAAAGGTCTCTGAGTAGCCTGTGGGCATTTTCTCAAACACAGCCACAAAAAGAATGCAATTTTAATCGCAATTCGCAAGTACTCTTCAATATGGACACGAGACTAAATTCAAGTTACTAAAAACTCATTCTAACTCCAGAATTCCTGGATTTGAGAAACAAAAGAACATTTCAGTAATACCTCTTTGCTAGGAAATGTGTTAAATATAAAAAAATAAAGGTTGTGTTAGGAACTTCTGCTCTTGTTCCTTGTCAAGAAACTCTTTAAAGAAGATAAATACTTGAGGTAATGAAGAATTTGGATTGCATCATCTTAATCTTGTGTTGCTGCACCTTGGTTAAGCTCTGCGAACCTCATACCAACACGCATTGAATGCTTCAAGAACTTCTCAGCACATCGCGTAATACAGGTCTCCTCTTGTTTGTCTAAAGTTTTACGTTTGAAAGTGTCTACACATCCCGTGAAACATCTTTCCACCAGGGAATTATACATTCTCAAGCTGCAGTGGTTTAAGACAACATGAGACGATGTTTTAGAGTAGTAATACTGTAAATCATGAAGCAAATTAAGTGAATTATGAATATTTTAGTTATACCGCCACAAAATTTACATAAAAAATCTTCAGTCTTACAATCATCATGATGTATCATTTAATTTGTCAAATTTACTAGATTCTAGAACAGACAACGACACGAACATGCATCATGGGAACTGATTTGGTTTTAAAAACAAGGGGAGGAAAACTGCAAGTCAGATATCGGGTGGACAATTGAATGATGAAAACCAACTTACAATTGTCTTCCTCGCATAGAAAAATTTTAGACAATTTTTAGCACATTAACCATATCATGCAAGCATAAAAAGATGATTTGCAAAAAATTCAGAGTCTCCCAAATGTTTTGATTTATTTATTTTATTATCCAAATGACTTACTGTAAATACTATTTGACATGCCTCAACATACAGTGTCATTGACAAACACTATTGCAAAAACGCAGCGTCTTTAACCTAACACTTTTTTCAAATTGCAGAACAGGCATTCTCATCATGCCAAGGTGAGCTAAAGCAATCTTAAGGACTCAAATATTAGGAAAACATAGTTCCAGATTCAAACATGACCCAGAGAATGCAAGCTTCTGAAGCCTTTTCTCCCTACAACTCTCAGCATGTTGTGGTTTTAGGATCTAAACTAGAGTCTCATCCTACATGGTTTCATCCCAAGACCATGCCTAGATACAGTCTTGAAAAGGAGAGCAACTTATCCAAAGTGACATAACACTTAAATTAACTTATAACTCGAGTACAACAACAACAACAAACCCAGTTTGATCCCAACATATGAGTCTGAGAGGGTAATCTGTACGCATGCAGCAGACCTTAGCCCTACCTAATGCAGGTAGAGAGACTGTTTCCAATAGACCCTCGGCTCAAGAAGGGCAAGAAGAAAAAGAGGGAAGCAAGGAAGGAAAATAGTATCCAATAATAACAACACGAAATACAATACTTGAGGCGAACAAAACCACATGCCGTAATAAAAAGCAAAGAATATGAAGGGAAATGCATGCTACTAAACCTATCCGTGAACACTATTATCTACCTACTAACCTTCTACTTTAATCCTCGGCCTCCACACCCTCCTATCAAGTATCATGTACTCAGTGAGTTGAAGCAGCACCATGTCCTGCCTAATCACTTCTCCCCAGTACTTCTTAGGCCTATCTCGACCCTTCATCACACCTCCTGACAGGGGCATCAATGCTTCTTCTCCTAACATGTCCGAACCATCTCGGCCACGACTCCTGCATCTTGTCCTCCACGGAGGCTACTCCCACTGTGTCTCGTATAGCTTCGTTACTAATTCTATCTCGCTTGGTACACCCACACATCCATCTCAACATCCTCATCTCTGCTACTATCATCTTCTGCACGTGGGAGTTCTTGACTGGCCAACACTCAGCCCCATACAGCATAGCGGGCCGAACCACCACTCGATAAAACTTACCCTTAAGTTTTAACGACACATTCTTATCACACATGCCAACTATTTTACTTGCATTTAAGTATTGAACCTAGACTTGCATTTCCCTAATACTAGGAATATACTTGCACGCACCCCAATTGCACTCTCTTATAAACGATATGACTCATTGACAACCTTTTGATTTTAAAGCTCTGCTCTTATCATTAGTTGCTTCTTCCGCCCTTTCTGGGCAAGTATTGCTCTCTCCAACTCAGTGTTAGAAAAGGTGAAAAAAGCAAAAAACTCTTAAGGTTCTTTGGGGCTTTAGGCGCAAAACATGAATAAAGTGTAGGCTTTAGTGAAGAAAGGCACAAATGGAGAAAAATATAAATATATATTTGTAGTCAATGACTAATAACTATAAGCATGAATAACAAATACTCCCTCCGTTTCAATTATGTGAACTTATTTGACTGGGCATAGAGTTTAAGAAAAAATGAAGATTTTTGAAATTTGTGGTCCTAACAAAGTTAAAAAGGAGCCCAGAGTATTTGTGTGGTTATAAGCTTCTCATTAAGGGTAGAATTGTAAGTTTAAGCTAATTTATTTTCAAATTAAGAAAGAGATCATTCTTTTTGGAACGGACAAAAAAGGAAATAGGTTCACATAAACTGGAACGGATGGAGCATATGGACAAAGAAATTGTAAAAAAAAATTATGATAAAGTGAAATATCAATTGTTTAGTGTTATCTCTTTAGGATTATGCTCGTTGGCAAGGAGAAGTATGCCTTAGAGCCTTGATAACGATAATGAAGCGTCCGCTAGTGAGGCGACGCGCTCCACATATTTTGCGCCTCACTTCAGGGCTTAAGCACGGGTTTGACAACACTGTTCCAGCTTCATCACCAGTATGATCCAACTAGCTTATGAATACTTATCAACAACTATGTTTGTATGTTGTACAGTCAACAACATCTAATCCAACTATGCAGTAATTGAAGGATGTTTCCTTTTCTCTTCTCTTTTATTCCTTATTGCTAAGATTTGGATGTAATTGCAGCACCTTCTTAAGTGCTGATTGTTAACATCTAAAAATGCTGACATCTAAAAATGCTGACCATCCCCCCCCCCCCCCCCAAAAAAAAAATAGCTCATGGCACACCCAATAGACTTCATGAATCCTACTTATATATTAAAGAAACACGAAACACTCTCTTTTCCCGATCTTAAAATTGTAAAATAAATACTGAGCGGAAGGACCCCACAGCTTCGGTTCAATAGCAAAGGTAGTTGAGAGCGAATGAGTGGAAGGCACATGTCATTAGTTTGAGACATACTATTTAATTGGAGAAAGGTTGAGGAGTGGGCCCATCTACTGAGTTCCGAAACTGAAATACTGAATTCTCGGTCAAAAGGATAACACTGAGTAAGAGGAACATCAGAGCAAGATCAAGAAACAGAAGAAAATGAGCACCACTTCCAGGTTAAAGTTTGTTCAGAGGATTAGAAGTTCTTTATCATTTCTTCTCCCTGGTAATTATACAAATTAGACCCTGTGCATGTAAGAAAATTATAATCATGGGTTAACTGCCTATTGGTTAGGAGCCAGAATTATAGAAGTTCAAACCATCAGTAAATCATTCTTACGATTTCTCATAGATCCCAACATCAAGAGGTGGAAAGGAGCTTGTTGTGCAGGATTCTTGAATATGAAGAATGAATGGCTACTTCTGAAGCAGATATGACTTGTACTTATTCTCAACTGGGCTATTATTTTTTGATTTATAACTATAGTGTCCAGGTTAGCTTGCACGCACCTCAACTAATTCCACGATGTACCTGCTACCTCCCATCAGCACGGGTACATGATAACTCTGTCTACCAAATCTTGGACAGATGGAAAGAATGCACCTAGTGATTTTTTCACACCTTTGGATGCTCTCAGCTTGGCTAATCGCAAGTCATTCAATTCCGCTTTACAACATTCAAACTTTAAAAGTTGTTATTACAGAAGAAAAAGAATTTTAAAGTTCCTTCTTTAGGAAGATCAAAAAGGGAGTACGACTTAGAAAAAAGTTGTGTGACCCTAATCAAAGATAACAGGATAAATTGATACACAATGAACCATCACTAATTGGAGTATGAGATTAATGTTGTTGTAGACCTAAAATAAACAGAAAAAGGTGTCGTCTTCTAACCGGTCTAACAGCTCAACATTTTAGAGGAGGTCCAAATAGTTTGACATGATATCAAAGCGAGCAGAGGTCGAAGTTTCTGTAACATTTCATACATATGTGCGTCAACTACTTCAACAGTAACCTTTAGCTAGTGTGGATAGCTATATACCCACCATCCCTCCAGTGAACCCCGGAAAACGGTCTTTTCAAGAAAACAATTTCCAGCTCAATCGACATTTTTTTTTTCTTTTAAGAGGCTAAACTTATTTAACTCCATAAAAGAAAACACAAACTTTAAAAAAAAATTATCAAGTCTATGAAGAATAAAGGGTTCTTTCAGCAAGTAAAGATAATTTCTTTTATCACTTTATTTGGGTTATTAAACTATATGTTCTGTTTATTGGACTATGTCACAATTTCAACTCAGCAAAGAAAATCAAGAATACAACATCACCAACATCATATAATTAACCCAATTTTTAACAGATTCAAAACTAAACATCAAAACATGTACTAAGTTAAAAGAATGGAACTCAAAAAAAAAACCTGTCACGGATTTGGAGCTGGTCAATCATAGAAGCCATTTTAAGCTTGTCTGCTTCAGGAAGATTATCCAAATCACCTAACATGCTTTTATCCATTTTTTGAGCTCTTTATTTCTGCTAGGGCTGAACTATAACCAAAAACAGCAGTTGTTTTTACCTTAACATGAAAAAACCCTTTCAATAAACCCTAATATTTGTAATTGTAGTGACGTGCAAGATAGGCTAACACTTAAATTTCTTTTAGACCCTCTTGCTTTCTGAAATTACACCTTCTTCCCTGTTTCTTTATTGCTAGGGTGTTTTTTTGGTTCGATTTTTGTATTATGGCAAAATGTAAATGGGTTTAATTGATTCATATAAAGTTGTATTGGACAAATTTGGTTCCCCATGTTCTTATGTTATCTATGCACGCCTACGACGTAGAGAACGGCCTAATTAAGGTCGGTTCTAATAAGGGCGGCCAGGGCAAGCGAGCGGACCAAGCGACTTGACGCGAGACGAACCCCTTATACTTTTTTGATTATTTCGAGGAATGTCCTTTAATATATAAAGGGGGTCTTCCTTTGTAAAGGACTCAGGCTCTTTTACTTTATTGTTCTTATCTCTCAAGCTATCTTCAATATTATCACAGATCTTAATAAAGTAGTTCCCTCTAGTTCATATTACGTTTGATTCTGCTTAACCCATATTATTTTTTGATTGTTTTTTAGCCTAACTGTTTAGCCAAACAATTTGGCACCGTCTGTGGGGATTTCGTGAATCAAAGTTGTAGTTTGTTTCTAGAGATCTTTCAAAAAACCACCTCCTACAACCCAGAATGGCTGAAAACAACGCAAGAATGAAAGCTATCATGGATGCTAGAGCCGATCTTATGGTCCCTTTCAACACGGTTACTGAAGGGGATGCTCCGCACGTAACCCTTAGCACCTTGATAAGCGTAAAAAACCTACCTTCCCCTTCTGAAGATCTGGTGGTTCCACGGGAAAAATAAGCCTCTACATCCACAACCAAAGAAGCACCCCCCGAGTTAAAGAGGCTATTGGAAGAGTGGTTGACAAGTGCTCTAAGTAGCTTAGCCGGAAAACCACCCAACACCAGATGCACAGCAACACTAGTGACGGACCACGCCATAACTGAAATGAGCTCGAGGTCACACGAACAAACAATATGCCTGCCGATGCTCCAACTCACGAGGGGACGATCACAACCATACTCAAAAAGATGGAAGAAATGAAAAACAAAAACAGGTCGCTTCGCGGCCAGATGAAGGAACACCAAGAAAGAGTGGACAAGATCCCAGGGGCACCTAAATTGCTGCCAAAGCGAGATGTGGGGAGGTTCGCTGAACAACCCTACGCAGAAGGAGTTGCACCTTATCCCATCCCAAAAACCTTAAAAATGCCCCCCTATTTGAAGGTATATGACGGGACATCGGATCCCGATGACCACCTAATCCACTACGCTACGGCGGTCAAAGGTAATGATTTGTCAAAAGAACAGGTACCATCCGTGCTTCTGAAGAAGTTTGGAGCAACATTAACAGGAGGGGCCCTAACATGGTACTCTCAGTTGCAGGCCAAAAGTATCTCCACTTTGAGGAAATGGCAGACAAAATTGTCACCACCCACACGAGAGACAAGAAAGCAGAAGCTCGTGTCAACGATATCTTCGTCGTCCGATAGGTCTCAGGAGAAGAGCTTAGAGAATTCTTAACCAGGTTCAACAGAGTCAGGATGAGCCTGCAAACGTGTCTGAGGGCATGGCAGTCGCGGCCTTTCAGAACGGACTTAGCAGGGATGGCTCACGGGCGACCAGGAAATTGCTTAGCCGAACAAGAGGTCATCACCTTCACATGGAAGAACATCATATGCCGCTTCGGCATCCACAAAGAAATAAGTTGTGACAACGTGCATCAATTCATCGGTCAGAAAACGACAGAGTTCTTCGAGAAATGGCGCATCAAAAGGATACTATCCACGCCAAACCACCCCCCTCCCGCCAACGACCAAGTAGAATCATCCAACAAAACAATCCTAAACATATTGAAGAAAAAGACGGAAGACGCTAAAGGGTTATGGCCCGAACTGCTGCCTGAAGTCTTGTGGGCACACAGAACTACACCTAAGTCCAGCACCGGGGAAACCCCGCACTCACTGGTTTATGGAATCGACGATGTCATACCCGTCGAAGTAGGTGAACCCAGTCTGAGGTATTCGAACACCAGTGGAACAGAAAACGACGCCAACAGACTCCAAGACCTTGACGAAGCCGAGGAAAGAAGGGAAATGGCCCACATCAAGATGGTAGCCCAAAAACAACAAATTGAGAAGTATTACAGCAAAAAGGCGAGAATAAAACCACTCAAAATAGGAGACTACGTCCTCAAAGCCAAGACATTGGCCTCCAAAGACCCAAATGAAGGAAAACTGGGTACAAACTGGGAAGGACCCTGCAAAATCACAGCGGCAGCCGGGAAGGGAGCATTCCAACTCGAGAAAATGGAGGGAAAAATGCTCCAGAATAACTGGAACTTCGCTCACCTCAAACATTTCCACTTCTAAAAGGCGTCTACCAAGTTGTACTCTTTTTCCCTTACCCGAGTTTTGTCCCAATCGGGTTTTCTCGGGAAGGTTTTTAACGAGGTGGCAAAGGGGACACCTGAATATGTTTGCAGTACAAGTGTATCGCATCGACCCCACTGTGTACTCTCCAAGCCCGACATGATACAGGTACTAGATTAGTACCATCTCCAGATGTATAGAAAGGATACAGCCATCTCCAGATGTAAAGAAAGGCTACGACCATCTTCAAATGAATGAAAAGGCTACGACCATCTCCAACTGAATGAAAAGGCTACGACCATCTCCAACTGAATGAAAAGGCTACGGCCATCTCCAAGTGAATGAAAAGGCTATGGCCATCTCCAAATGAATTAAAAGGCTACGGCCATCTCCAAGTGAATGAAAAGGCTACAGCCATCTCCAAGTGAATGAAAAGGCTACGACCATCTCCAAGTGAATGAAAAGGCTACAGCCATCTCCAAATGAATGAAAAGGCTACGGCCATCTCCAAGTGACTGAAAAGGCTACGACCAACTCCAAACGCACGAAGCGGCTAAGGCTATTATTTTAACACGGTTAAGGCCGTCGAGTTTTACATGGCTAAGTCCATTATTTTAACATGGTTAAGGCCGTCGAGTTTTACATGGCTAAGGACATTATTTCAACACGGTTAAGGCCGTCAAGTTTGACATGGCTAAGGCCATTATTTTAACACGGTTAAGGCCGTCGAGTTTTACATGGCTAAGGCCATTATTTTAACACGGTTAAGGCCGTCGAGTTTTACATGGCTAAGGCCATTATTTTAACACGGTTAAGGCCGTCGAGTTTTACATGGCTAAGGCCATTATTTTAACACGGTTAAGGCCGTTGAATTTTACATGTCTAAGGCCATTATTTTAACACGGTTAAGGCCGCTGAGTTTTACATGGCCAAGGCCATTATTTTAACACGACTAAGGCCATCATCCTTATATGGTTATTGCCCTCGAAGATTATTCGGCTACGACCATCACTTTCACGGGGTTAGGGCCACCGAACGACCCACGTAGCTTCAACTACGGCAAGAAGAAAATAAAAAGAAGGGTAGTATACAATGTTCCAGAAAACAGAAAAGATTAACTACAGCAAAAATCGTATATCTTTATCCCCAAAAGGGTCTACACCCACTATACAAAAATCGGCATTTATAAACATATTTATAGAGGTCCTAAAGGCCTCCGTCTCCCTAGTTATCCTACCCCGCCTGGCCTTCATGTGACCCATCTTCGTTCCCAGGAGGATACGCCTTGGAAATCCAAGAACTGGACTACAAACGGTTGACGTCCGTAGAGTTGCCCTTCTCTCGGGGTGCTGATTTAGGACTATAGCCGGCCGCTTCACGGGCAACTCTAACCAATTGGTGTTGGCTCTCGACTTCGGCTTCAAATGCTCGCCCAGCCTCTAAAAACTCTTCGAGCACGACCAGCCGGGCCTCCGCGTACACCCACATCTCGTGTGCCTCACGAGAAGCGTTGGCCTGTGCTAGGGCCCGCTTGAGGTCCTCAACCTCGGCTTTTTTGGCATTGAGTTCTGTCGTTAAGGTCGCAACCCGAGCGTGCAACTCCGCCACCTCCTCCGCCACTACACGACAAAGCTGCAACTCTTCATCCTTAGCTTGAATAAGGACCTCCATCTCCCCAGTCCGAGCAACGGCAGCCATAAGTTGTTCGTCAACTTTCTCTAGCTCGGCCACCCTTTTCTTCAGCTACTCCTCGAATTACGCAAGGCCCTCGCGGACCACCCTTAAGTTAGGGTCCTTCCTGTACATGTCGGCCAAGGTCCTGTGCGCCTCACGTGTTCTACTATATGTTTGCATCAACCTATTGTATTTGGCCACCTTTTTCTTCAGGCGTCAATCCCTTCTGCCTCCATGATAATAGTATAAAAAACAAACGAGCGAAAGGTGAGTACAAGGGAAATCGCCCTCCACTAACGCAAAAGGAAAAATCATCAATCTAGGCAAAAGACATAACTGGAGGGCTGCACCCGCCACTATTCGGTCCAATCCCTTGTCACTGAGCTCTGCCAAGGCCGCGCTCTCAGCACCGGCGCATAGGAGTGTCATGCTGGTGGCCGCCTCTATACAGTTCTCCAGCAAATTGTAGTGACTAGGAATCACTATACGATGAGAAGACCGGCCCGCCACCATCTCCACTTGGTCCATGGACCCGACTCCTCTGTCCGCGTCCTCCATAGCGGCCTCCGGACCCGCCACGTTCACACTTTCATCCCTTCTTTCCACAGCTTCCCTCCTTAGAGTAGACCTCCACGAACGAATGGCCTCGGCCATAAAAATCGGCCTAGATTCAGGAGGGGTGGTTTAACCTTCTCCGTCTGAGTAACCACAGCCTTGCCAGTTAAAATCCGATGTCTCCTCAGCTCCAACATCTCTTCCTCTACGGGGTCCCCTCAATGGAAAGCAAGACGGGCTCAGATGGGGACGGTTTGACAGTGGGCGCTCTTGAGGGGGCAACCCCGAGGACGTTACCATGCACAGCCGCCGGTATCTCTTCGACCGCTGTTTCGGGTATGAACCCTGGCACAACCTCATACACTAATTCCGGAGCCGCCTCTGATGCGATCTCCTGCCTTGAGAGGGGATAAAAACTACCCCTGGACATGCCTACGAGGATCATACCCTTCTCACCAAAGCTAGGTGGCGCCCTAGAAGGGCCGGCCACAACTCTCTTCTTCTTCTTATGTGCCTTCTTGGATGCGCCTCGACCTACAAAAATACGTATGAGATAGGTAAGAAAATTTTGGGGAACCCCCAAGTCTAAACAGAAAGGAAAAATCAAGCAAGGCCGTTACGTGACAGGCCGTAGAGCCTGAGGAATTCCGGACAGGTGAGGCATTCCTCTGCAAATGGTATCAACTCCCGGACCCATGACCTAATGTCGTCAATCCTTCAAGGAGGGCGAGCTGTCACTGCATGAAGCCAAAGGGAAATCTACAGTTGTGAAAACCAACAAAATAAGATTGTCGTAGTAAAAGCTACGTACAATAATACTTACATGCATCATACCACGCCTCCGGAAACCCTTCAGGGTTGGACACCAGGTGCTCAGTGCGCACATAGAAAAATCTCTACCAAAATTTACGGTTGGCCTTGTCGTACGCTTGCGACACAAAGCTCTTATTGCCCCGGCGTACTAACTGGAGCATCAAGCTTCTCATAAAGCTCACGCCGAACATTTGTAGGAGGTGATGAATGGTAACCTCCTCCTCAGCCTTCGCTGCATAGGTGGTGTGAATCCTACACACCTTCAACGTGTACGGAGTGAATTGGGTCAGGCACGCCCCGTACTAGCGACAGAGTTCTTCCGCCAAAGGGTAAAGCGAGAGGCTATACCCGATTCGAAACGCATACTCGTAGAATGTGCAATACCAGAGCCTATGCACGTTTGCATAGTCCATCCTGGCGGGAGCCATCTCAATGTAGTCAGGGATATTATATGACTCCCTGAGAGTAGCCAAAAGAGATGGCGTCAGTTCGCTGAGTTCCCAAGTGGGAAGTTTACACTGGTTCTTAAAATCTTTTTGCGCAGCCATATCTAGTGGGAGAATATTAGCCATCGATAGAGCAACGAGAACCTCCTCGACTTCCCCATCATCTGAAGATGACGAGACCATAGGGAGGGCGTCGCCATTAGTCGTAGTACTATCGTGACGATGTTTAGTCATAATAGAAGTTATAAGAGAAAGGCGCTTTAAGAATACAAGGTTCGATCCTCAGGGATGAATATTTTAAGAGGAAAGATCAACATGAGCTAGAAAAAGACGAGATAAAGGTTGTGAAAATTCTCTCCAAAAGGTTCGAAAGATGATTCTAATTAAACCTCTCCCCTATTTATAAAGAAAGTTACACGGAAATCGAAAAGGCTTGGTTCAAAAACCGGTGCGAGAAACCAAAACGTCACGTCATGTCCTGAACCACCTCGGGAGAAAAGGTAATGATCACGCACGTGATTGATGATGTCATCTTAAAAAGGAGCCCTAAAAAAGAGGTTTTGAGTCAACGGAGTGGCCCCTCCGCATATGATCATGTCCCCCCTTTTCTACAGTATCGACGGGAATGGCCAAATTTGTATAGAGGAAGAGCACGCATGTCTGTTCGTTGAAGACGTCTCTTAGCTACATCCCCAACAAACGGATGGACTATCTGTATTGGTAAAATTTGGTTCCCCATGTTCTTAAGTTATCTATGCACGCCTACGACGTAGAGAACGGCCTAATTAAGGCCGGCTTTAATAAGGGCGGCCAGGGCAAGCGAGCGGACCAAGCGACTTGACGCGAGACGACGTCGCTTAAAGTTCTAGCTTTCCCGTACACTGACACCACCAACCCCTTGTACTTTTTTATTATTTTGAAGAAGGTCCATTAGTATATAAAGGGGGCATTCCCTTTATAAAAGACTCAAGTGTATCTTATTATTATGAATATACAACTCTCTTTCTCTCTCTCTTTCTGGTGAAGCAACTCTCTTTTACTTTATTGTTCTTATCTCTCAAACTATCTTCAATATTATTACAGATCTTATCAAAGTAGTTCCCTCTAGTTCATATTACGCTTGATTCCGATTAACTCATATTACTTTTTGATTGTTTTTTAGCCTAACTTTTTAGCTAAACAAAAGTTTTATTCTATTCGGACTTCTTTTGCACTTTTAATCAATTGATGTAAGTCATATTTTTTGACAATATATAAAAATTAACTGTATTTTAAGTACTTAATAAATATAAAAAGCTCGCTTACAACTTTATTTTTGGAATGAATATGAGGATTCTTGATTATTTTTTTGGGTATTTTTGAGTTGAAATCAAACACAAAACATAACAACAGAGGATTGGGAACAACATGGCAGGAAATAATCAGGAGAGTTAAGGGGAAATCACAAGAAGCCCAACTCTTCAAGATGATATACACAAAGACAGTACATTGTATATGGAATGAGAAAAACAAGAGAATATTTGAGAAGGCAAGCGTAGGATGTTGGACAGTCCGGGCCCAATAAACCATCAACCCAAGTATAAGATGAAGTAGCACATTTGTACATGGGGTATTATTACATTTAGTAGACACAATTTTGTAATAGCTAGCCATATTTTTACTTTTACTTAGTAGCCACTTATACCTGTATATAAAAACAGAAAGAGGTTTCTAGAAGGGAACAGAAAAACATTGCAATTGAATAAGATCAGATATTTTCTCTCTCTTCGTTTCTCATTTTCTTATTCCATGGTAATGGAGTTTTGTACTGTGATCAAATGATTCTTCACTTAACATGGTATCATAGCACATGATCGGTATCAGCTCCCTTCTGTGAGTCGAGCGATGTTACCCTAAAGCTTAGTTTCACAAATTTTTAGCTTCATGTACAAACCCTAATATTTCAAAAATTGGGGTTTCTACATAGTAATGTGGATGTTATGTTCGATTTCATCAAGGATGAAGCTTTTTTTATTCTATTCATGGAGTTTTGACTGGATCTCGTTATTTTCAGGAAAAAAATCGGTATTATATGCTCTCACCCCTATTTGTCTCTGCATGTATATGATTTTGGTTTGAAATTCCCTTAGAAATATCATCTGATTTTAGGAATACTAGCTGCTATCATGACTATAGATGCTGAAACTACCTCTTCAACCACTTCATCTGAGGGTTTTACTATTTTTAGTCTGGATCCCTCTCACCCATTCTATGTTCATCCGTCGGATAGTCCTGGTACTCATTTAGTTTCTCCTCCATTTGATGACACTGGTTTTGTTGCATGGAGGAAAAGTATGCTTGTCTCTCTGTCTGCCAAAAATAAATTGGGACTGATAAATGGTTGACATGATAAACCTTCAGTAGATTCGACTTATTATCCATTTTGGGAAAGGTGTAATGACATGGTGATCGCTTGGATCACCAATTCCCTTTCTAAAGATATTGCGACCAGTGTATTGGAGTACGACACTGCTAGAAAAATCTGGTTAGACATAAATGAAAGATTTGGACAGTCTAATGGGTCTAAATTCATCCAGATTTAGAGGGAAATTGGAACTATATCCCAAGACACATCAAATAGTGCATCTTATTTTACTAAGTTGCGAAGTCTTTGGGATGAAATGAGTACTGCATATGTGGGTCCTATTTGTTCTTGTGATGCATTACCCAAATTTATTGAAGAACTCAAGCTCTTATGGTTTTTAGCTGGTCTTAATGAATCTTACTCTACAGTTAAGAGTAACATTCTTATGATGTCTCCACTCCCTACTTTTAGTAGAGCTTATTCCATGTTACAACATGATGAGAAACATAGGGAATCTTCTCACACATCAGGATTTTCTAATTAGTCATTCTCTTTTTCTGTATTTTCTGTCCCTCCTTGTAATCAGAAATCTTTTAATCAAAGGGTTCAATTTGAGTCAAGAAAGCCTGGGCAAGGTGTGGGGGTTTCATGCAAGTATTGCAAAAAGTTAGGTCACACCATTGAGAAGTGTTATAAACTGCATGAATTTCCTCTTGATTTTAAGTTCACACGGTCAAAAAGGTCTGCTTTATGTGTTCATGCTGACACTTCATCCATTGAGTCTTCAATTCAAGCTTCTTCTTCCCAACCTGGGACTTCATCCACTCATGGTTTAAGCCAGGAGCAATATCAGTATCTTGTCTCTCTCCTACAGCAAGCAAATATTTCTCCTAGTACCAACAAAAATGGTTCTTCTGGAGAAAATTTTGGCTTTGCCCACTTTGCAGGTTTGTTGAAAAGTTATATGGTCAACTCTGTTGATTTTCATGTTTGTCTCAGTTAAGTGATGATACTTGGATTTTAGATTCTGGGGCTACTTACCACATGACACCTCATACACAGTTTCTTCACAACTTAAAACCATTACTTATGTCATTTTTAATCACTCTTCCTAATGGATATAAAGTCAAGGTTGTTTCAATTGGATCTTTACACCTAAGGGCTGACATAACCTTGCATAATGTTCTTCTTGTGCCTTCTTTTCAATTTAACTTGATCTCAATATATCAACTCCTTCTTCAACAACTATACTTACCATTTCTACTTGCTATTTACAGGGCCTTTCTCCGAAGAGGCCACCGGAAATTGGTAAAGCTACTAATGGTCTGTATTTTCTCTACCTTAATAATAATGCTTCAACATCTCTGTCAGTTCCATCTGTTGCCTACAATGTTTCTTATTTGATTACATCTTCTTCTCCTGTTGTTAATAATCATTCTTGTAATATTTCTACTTTTGTACCTAATCCTATAACTACTTTTCCCCTTCCTCCCCATTGTAATTCAAATTCTAGTAGCAATATAATTGATTTGTTTTGGCACTAAAGACTAGGTCACATATATTTTCTAGAATGAAGTCTATTCCTTTTGTTTCCAGCGAAGTTTCTTCTAAACAAACTTTTGTTTGCTCTATTTGTCCTATGGCTAGACAACAAAGATTACCATTTCATGTTAGTTCTATCCACACTTCTGCTCCTTTCCAATTAGTACATATTGACATTTGGGGACCTTATAACACTAATACCTATGATGGTTTTAGATACTTCTTGACTTTAGTGGATGATTTTACAAGAGTCACCTGGACTCATCTCCTTTCATGCAAGAGTAATGATTTGTATGTTATTAAAGCTTTTACTTCTATGGCAATCACACAATTCCACACTTTAGTCCAAAGTTTTAGATCTGATAATACTTTTGAGCTTGGTACTACTTCTGAGGCCAAATCCTTCTTCTCTTCCCAAGGTAATTTACACTAGACCACCACTCCACACACCCCACAAAAAAATGGGGTTGTAGAAAGAAAATATAAACATTTATTGGAAACATCTAGAGTTTTATTATTCCAATCTAAATTACCTTCCAAATATTGGGGTGATTGTGTTTTAACTGCTACCTACCTTTTCAATAGATTCCCCTATTGTTTTGTATAATATCTCCCCTTATAAAAAACTCCATGGTCACCCTCCTTCCTATGATCATCTCAAGTCTTCTGGTTGCTTATGTTTTGCCACTTCACCTAAAATTGGGAGGGATAAGTTCCAATCTAGAGTCATTTCTTGCATATTTATTGGTTACCCTTGTGGAAAGAAAGGATACAAACTCTTGAATTTATCCACACATTCTATTTTCTACTGTAGGGATGTTGTATTTCATGAGTTTGTATTTCCTTATGCTTCCCCTTCTTCTCCTATTTTCACAGCTCCTTCCCCTGAATTTGTTGGAATTCCTTCTTCTACTTCTGCCTCTTCTGCTCCCTCGGTGTCCTCATCCTCTTCTTCTCCAGGTTCTGCTCCTATTTCTGCTCCTGTTCCTGTTCCTACCTCTTCTGTTGCACCTTCTACTCCTCTACCCCTTAGAAAGTCTCTTAGGGTGAGCAACCCTTCTCACTATCTTTCTGATTATGTTTTATCTAATGCTCAGTATTCTGCACTCCTAATTCCAAGCTATCTACAGCTGAATTACATTTTCATGAGCCTCAGTTTTACCAATAGGCTGCATCCCATCCTGCTTGGCAAGAGGCAATGCTAAAGGAATTTGAGGCTCTTGAGGCTAATCACACTTGGGACATAGTTCCTCTTCCTCCTAACAAAAAGCTTATTCCTTGCAAAAGGGTGTATAAAATCAAGCAGAAATCTGATGGTTTTATTGAGAGGTACAAGGCTATATTGGTGATTAGAGGGGATACTCATAAAGAGGTCATTAGCTACAATGAAACTTTTCCCCCATAGTTAAATTCACCACCATTAAATGCCTCCTCTCCCTTACTACCAAAAAGGGTTGGATTGTCTACCAACTAGATGTCAATAATGCTTTTCTTCATGGAGATCTTTATGAAGAGATATACATGAAACTCCCTCTGGTCTGCTTCTTCTACACAACCTTTTTCTACTTCTTCTCTAGTTTGCAAGCTCTAGAAGTCCTTAGATGGCCTCAAGCAGGCTTCTAGACAGTGGTTTTCTAAGCTGTCTGAAGCCTTGCTATCTAGAGGCTACATTTCTAGCAAAAATGATTATTCCTTATTCACAAAATGTGTTGTTGGTTATCTTATTGTGCTAGCTGTATATGTTGATGATATTTTGTTAGCTGGGGATGACATTCATGAGTTGGATAGTGTCAAAGCTTTTCTAGATGCACAATTTAAGATTAAGGATTTGGGTTCCATTCACTATTTTTTGGATCTGGAAGTTTCTCATACTCCTCAGGGATTTATCATGAGTCAACAAAAGATTACTTCTGATCTGCTTGCTGAATTTCAGCGTCAGAATTTCTCTTCTGTGTTGACTCCTCTTGATTCTTCCCTAAAATTGGTTGCTGACATGAGAGAACCATTACCTGATCCCAGCACTTATAGGAGGATCATTGGGAAGTTGAATTTCCTTCAACATACCCGTCATGATATTGCTTTTTCTGTGCAACATCTTAGCCAATTCTTGCTCCTCAGATTCCTCATATGATGGTTGCTATCCATGTACTTAGATATTTATCTGCTGCTCATGATCTTACCATCTTACTCTCAAATTCTTCTGATTATTCTCTCATGGAATATGCTGATTCTGACTGGTCTGCTTGTGCTCAGTCTCGTCAGTCTGTCACTGGTTATTACATCACCTTTGGTGGCTGTCCTATTTCTTGGAAGAGTAAGACACAATCCACAATTTCACTATCTTCTGCTGAGGCAGAATATCGTGCTTTGCGCATGGTTGTAGCTGAAATTTCTTGGTTGATCAAGATTTTGGCTGATCTTGTATTATTGATATATGCTCCTGTACCTGTTTAGTGTGATAGTCAAGCAACACTTCATATTGTTCGGAATCCTATTTTTCATGAGTGTACGAAACACATCGAGATTGATTGCCATTATGTGCGTGATACTCTACATTCTGGCCTAGTTTCCTTTCATTTTGTTCCCAGTTCTCAACAGGTGGCTGACATGTTGACCAAGTCTCTTGCTGGTCCTCTCCATTATTATCTATTTGGCAAGCTTGGTGTGCTCTCGCCCTCCAGCTTGAGGGGGGAGGGGGTGTTGGACCGTCCAGGCCCAATAAACCATCAGCCTAAGTATAAGATGAAGTAGCACATTTGTACACGGGATATTATTATATTTAGTAGACACAATTTTGTAATAGCTAGCCATATTTTTACTTTTACTTGATAGCCACTTATACCTATATATAAAAATAGAAAGAGGTTTCTAGAAAGAAACAGAAAAACATTTCAGTTGAATAAGATCAGATATTTTCTCTATTCGTTTCTCATTTTCTTCTTTCATGGTAATGGAGTTTTGTACTGTGACCGAATGCTTCTTCACTTAACATATGATGGGAAAGAATAGCAAAGGAGATTGCATGTGTATATTGTGTGCGATCCTGTCCTAGAATAGTTGAGATAGTACATAGCTATAGATTCTAAAGGGATTCCTAAGAAGTGATCTGAGATTCAGTTGTAAATATGATAGCTAGCTGAGGTAGCTAGCTACGACTCTTGTACAATTGTTACTGGTGATTGATACAAAAAAGTTAGTTACCAAAAAAAAAAGATCAAACTCAACATTTCTTTAATTTGCGATTACACAATCACTTTGGAGAAACGTTTCTAGGCACGACGCTAAAGTCTTTGAATTTTTTCTTATTTTAAAATTTCAAATGTAAATTTAATTTAATTAGCGTATTAATAAGTATACAAATACATTAGAATTGTAAAAATAGCCTTTTATGTCGCTAAAATAATAATATACAACGTATTACATGTTGCTTCTCTATTCTATCGGAGAAGGGGTAAGGGGTAAGGACATAAGGTCGGCGCAAACACTACCTTTTCTAGACCCGCTTTATGTGATTTTACTGAGTTGTTATTATTGTTGTCCTTGTTTGTTGTTGTTGTATACAAAGTATTACATGAACTTTAGTCAAATACTTGAAAATCTTTTGGGGGAGGATATTTTTTCAACGTGGGGAGGACAAATCAGAGTGTATACCATGCATATGAGATAAACAATATTGAGTCTTGAGGCATATGAAAAGCACAAGGGAAACAAACTTCTTACAATTTGTTAGCCTCGTGACTCAATGACACTAGTTGATAATTGTGAATAGATGCTCGAGTTAGTTTGGAAAAATTCAATACAACATAACTACATAATTTAAATGTTTTTGACACTAGTGTGATACTAATTGTGAATAATGACCGTGTGTTTCTTTTGAAAGATTTTAATACAATATTTTTTTCTACAAAAAGGTTTTGACATGTTTGATTTTTCTTTATATTATTTAAAATTATTTTTTGTTTATCAAAATCATTTATCTACTTAGTCGCAATCAGGTTTTTACGGATCTCATAAACGTTTTAGTCGAGTTTTTTCTCTGCCACATTTGTGCTTTCCTTTCCTGTAATTAATCTTAATTCAATTTTTGTATTGTTTTATAAAGTAACTAAAATCATCTCACTAGAACAAAAGTAGGTCAAATATATATTTTTCTTTCGAAGATTGAGGAGAATTGTAGGAAAATCTACGTGGTATACTTATTGAAAATACCAATTAACTCCATATACATTTAAAATATTTATTTTTATATCCGATATCTACTTTATAAAATTTTATTTACTTTTTAAATCTTTAGTATCATTATATGCCATCAAACAAATTCCACCTTTTATGAGATTGGGTTATATGTCACTTCAACTTAATAAATCCCCCACTCCAACTTAATAAATCCTTTAAAATACTCCATCATCCCACGAAATTAGGATTGTACATTTTTACCTAAAATTCGAACCCTTATAATTTCTCTTGTTCTAATAAACAACTATCTCTATTCTTTTCTATGACTTGGGTCCGTAGAAGGAAGAAGAATATGAAAATGGAGCATTTATTATGTACAATACAATACCTCTTTTACTATTTATTTTTTCAAATAAAGTGTTTCATCTTTTTTGTTTTTCTCTTTCATCTATGTAATCCAAAGAAAGTTAAAACGTTAAAAATTATTTTAATTTGGAATACAATATCCAAACTAAAAGATTATATTAGAATATACTATTCAAACTAATACACCACAATATTCGAATGAAAAATACAATATTCCAAATCAAACTTGCCATAATATTCTAATTTGGAATACAATATTCAAACTAAATATATCACAATTTTCTAATAGAATACAATATTCAAACCAAACATACCAGAATTACAATAGATTAATAAAGAATATAACATTCATACCAACATACCATAATATTATAATAAAGAATACAATATTCATAATCAAACATATCACAATATCTAATTTGGAATACAACATTCAAAGCAAACATACCACAATATTTTAATTTGGAAGCTGAAAAAGAGGAGAAAGAGGAAAACTAGAATGCAATGGCAACCTAAAGATGTAACCAAGGAGAATTTGGATGAGCAACAAACTGAACAACCAACAGAACAAACTGCAGTAGAAATTCAAATAACTAACAAAGGCAAGCAGATAGCCATTGTTCAAAATCCAGCAGACAGAGAACTAGATAAAGTAACAAGCTATGCTGAATTAGCCATGAGGAACACATTTGAAGTTCTAACTGTACAGAAACTGCTGATGGGAACCAACAGAAGGGAGAATGTAGCCTAGAACCAGGTCTGACTGATCCAGGAGGCACTACTTCCACTAACTCATCATGATTATTGTATCCTGGAATATCATAGGAATGAACAAGTCTTACAAACAAAGAGAATTAGTCAAGTTCCTAAGGACTAATAAAGTAGACCTACTAGCTTGCCTAGAAACTAGAGTGAAACAGCATAACTCAATGGAAATCTATAAAAAGATAGGGGTTGAGTGGACAATAGAAAGCAACTATACTCATGCCCCTAATGGAAGGATTTGGATAATGTGGAAAGAAGCCAATGTACAGGGAGTAATTATGGAAAGCACTGCTCAACTGATGCACTGTCGGGTGACAGATAGGAACTCAAAGTTTGCTAGTTATATTACCTTTGTATATGGCTCACATACAACTCAACACAGAATGCCACTATGGAGAGCCTTGAGGAATATCCAACCTAGTGGCCCCTGGCTTATAATGGGGGACTTCAACAGCCTGCTAGGAGTGGATGATAGGATAAATGGTCAGCCAGTACACCCCTCAGAGACAGCTGAGTTTCAGAGTTGTATTGATGACATTGGAGTGGGACAGATTACCAAAAGAGGTAATAAATTCTCATGGAGCAACAAGAGAGATGCTGAAACTAGAGCCTATAGCCACATAGACTGGGTTATTGGAAATGTTGAATGGTTCAACTCTTACATAGGGGTGGAAGCAGTATATATGATTCCTGGATGTTCAGATCACACCCCTATTTTGATAGATACTGAGGTAATCAAAGCTAAAGTGAATAAACCTTATAGGCTACTAACAACAGTTATGCAACAAAACCAGTACAAAGAAGCAGTTCACAGAGTCTGGAGCCAACAAGTTAAAGGCTACATTATGTATTCTGTCTGGAGTAAACTGAGGAGACTAGAGAAGGAGACCAGAATCATTCACCAGGAGCACTCATCTGTACACAAGAAATTGCTCCAGATGAGAGAAGATCAGAAGGTAATCCAGGGAAAGCTGAATGAAGATCACTTCAATAACACAGTGATTGCAGAAGAAAAGAAACTCCTAGAGAACATTGAAAAGTGGGAAATTATTCAAGAACAGATACTAAGACAGAAGTCTAAAGCAAACTGGATCCAACTGGGAGACAGCAACACAAAATACTTCCATGCATACATGAAATCCAGACAAGCAAGAAACAAGGTAAGCAGCATCCTCAATGACAATCAGAGGAGGATTACTGACCCACAGCAGATCCAACAGGAATTCATTCACTTCTTCCACCAGTTACTAGGAACATCAGCTGAGCAACTTCCAGGAATAGACATTAATGTGGCAAGGGATGGACCCTGTCTCGCACTGCACCAGCAACAACAAATGTTAACCCAGTAATAAGGGAAGAAATCACCCAAATAGTGCAGCACCTTCCCAATGACAAGGCTCCAGGAATTGATGGATACCTTGCAGAATTCTTTAAGGCATTCTGGCCAATTGTAGGGGAGGAGGTCATAGAGGCAGTACAACAATTCTTTCAAACTGGGAAAATTCTGAAAGTGATTAATTGTACAACTGTCACATTGATTACAAAAGTCAATCATCCCAACTATGTCAAGGAATTCAGACCCATTGCTTGTTGCTCAACATTATACAAAGTCATTGCAAAGCTCCTTACTAGCAGACTCAAACTGGTTGTGGACTGCTTGGTGGGGCAGGCACAGTCAGCATTCATTGAGGGGAGGAATATCTTAGACAATGTTATTATGGCTCATGAACTGATAAAAGCCTACACCCAGAAGACAGTCTCCCCAAGATGCATGATCAAAGCGGATATCAGGAAGGCCTATGACTCTGTGGAGTGGGGATTTCTGAGGGCAGTGCTACTAGAATTTGGTGTTCCCTTCAAAATGGTCACTCTAATCATGGAGTGTGTATCCACAGCAAGTTACTCACTGCTAATCAATGGAGGAGTCACCAGAAAATTTGCAGCAAGAAAGGGATTAAGACAGGGAGACGCAATGTCTCCCTACCTGTTTGTCTTAGTAATGAATACCTTAACAGATCCCTGAAAAAGCTTCACAGGAATCCAGATTTCAACTTCCACCCCAAGTGTTCCAAACTACAAATCAGTCACATATGCTTTGCAGATGATTTGTTACTGTGTTGTAGAGGGGATGAAACCTCACTGAAGCTTCTGCTAAAGAATTTGATACCTTCTCTCAAATGTCTGGACTACAAGCAAACTTGGAGAAAAGCTCCTCATGCATAGCAGGTGTCTCAAATGAAGCCAAAGAGAAGATAATGTCTGAATTTCAATTGACAGAGGGGACATTCCCTTTTAAATACTTGGGGGTTCCCTTATCAACAAAGAGGATTACAATCACACAGTGCTTACCTTTAGTCGAAAAAATAGTAGACAGAGTCAGATGCTGGTCAGCTAAGATCTTATCCTATGCTGGTAGACTTCAGCTGATAAAAAGTGTCCTCTTTGAAATGCAGACTTATTGGGCACAGGTATTTCTCCTTCCAAAAAAGTTCATCAAACTAGTGGAAGGAATATGTAGAAACTACTTGTGGACAGGAACTCATGAGACAAGTCATAGAGCTCCAATTGCATGGGAAACAGTTTGCAAACCAGAGGCAGCTGGACGATTAAACATTATCTACTATGAAAGATGGAACAAAGCAGCCTTATCTAAGATGTTATGGGCTCTAATGTTCAAGAAATATAAACTCTGGATAAAATGGATTCATTGCCAATATATAAAGAAAAAAGACATTGATACCATGGAAGTACCAAAACAAACAAGCTGGCTGGTGAGGAAGATTTTTGGAGCAAGGAATTGGTGGAAAAATGAAAGCATATCACTGCATTCATGCTGCCTCAATGGGAGTTACAATATCAGGAAGGCATACTTACACTCTACTCCACAGTATGCCAAAGTCAACTGGAAGAACTTAGTAATGGTATCTGGGGTGCTGCCTAAACAGAAATTCATTTTATGGTTGGCATTACACAAACGATTGGTAACAGTTAATATATTAGAAAGGTGGGGTATTCACACTGATCAAGCATGTACATTGTGTGGGAGCTACCTACTGGAGACACATGATCACCTCTTCTTTGAATGTCCTTACTCACAAAGGCTGTGGCAAGGTTTGCTACAGTGGATGAAGTTTAAAAGAGTAATCACCAGTTGGGAACTAGAGGTTCAGTGGGTCTCGGCTAGAGTTAACAATAGGCATCCAAGGAAATCCATTCTAGCAATGGTGTTTCAGCAATCGTATACAACATTTAGATGGAAAGGAACGAAAGAAGATTTCGGCAGTCGAGCAAAGATGCGGCAGATAGAGCACGACAAATTTCTATCCAAGTGCATATCACTGGAATGAAGAAGCCAAAGTGGGAGAACACCCTACAAAACATGAACTGCTACCCAATGTAATCCAGACTAGATTCACATTATTTTTCGTAGTTAAACAACAATAGTTGTAGAGTAGCTAATAGACTAATTATTGAGAGTTGTTCTATAGTCCCAAAAGAACAACTGATGTACATTGACATTGGTTGAATACAAATTTTTCCTTCCGACCAAAAAAAAATTTGGAATATAATATTCAAACTAAATATACCGCAATATTCTAATTTGGAACACAATATTCAAATCAAACATACTTTTATTTTTATTTATTGAAAATATATTTTTTAACATGGAATATTAGCATACTTTCATAGTATACAATGACTAGTTTATTGTGTAATTTTTTATTGTATAGAAGAAAATAAGGACAAGGATTCTCATAGTTAAAATAATATCTCATTTAATGAATAATCTTTTTATTATTATTTAATTTTGGTCCAACTTTAAAATGGATGGTGTAAGATTTTGGATTTGCTTCGTATATACAATTTTTTTTAACTTAGGGGCCAAATTTATTGAGTAGGTATTATCCTTTGACTAAATGAATATGTGGGATAATTAATTGATGTGTAGTACATATAATTTTATAACTGAAGTATATAGTGTTAATGGTTCTTTAGAGGCGTATACATTGTAAAATTTCCAACATTGTATTTTTTGGGATTTTTTCTTGCTATATCATATATGAAACTTTATTATAAAAAATATGCATATTTTGTAAATTACCCGCTCTGTGCAGTGCTTTTCTATAATTTTTATACCATTCATTAATTAGTAATTAATAGTAGCTGAATCTTCCTAATATGGCGCGCTAAAACTATATTATTTTTAAGAGTATCTATAAAATTACTATATTTATAGTACAATTAAACTACAATATATGTTGAAAAAAAATATTGACTACAAAATATCTCTTCACCTACAAAATTTCTACAAAAAATTGGCTATATGCTTCTCTTCTCCAACGGCAATAGCTCTATGTCGTAAAACCATAAGAATATGATTTTGAATCCAAAAAGAAATATGAAAGCATAGGCCCTACTATATTGTACGTAACAAAATTACAATTTTTATCTCTGTATTTTTTGAGAAGAAGAAGGAATGGAGAAGAGGAAGAAAGGGGAGGGGAAAAACGGCGCATGTCTTTAGTAAATAGGGAGATAGATAAATGTGGGATATATGGACACCTTTAATTAAAGGGTAAAAACTGCCCATTAATTAAGTATGGTATATGATTGGTAATTTGGTATACTGAATGTAATTAAATCAAACCTTAAACATTGAGGGTGATAAGATTTCCTATGTGGCATAGGAATGTAAAAATCCCTATTTTTTTCGGTATTTGATCTGACATTCCAATAGATAAGCCCATTATTTTAATCAAAAGAAACCTCAATTCCTTTGTATGGGTCAAAATTAGATGAGAGAAATTCGGTACGAGGTCGCGGCCAATGTCGTGGACGCACACCCCAAGGTCGGACCGTCATCAACTGTCGTGGATGTACACACCAAGATCGGACCGCCATCAACGGTCGTGGGCGTACACACCAAAGTCGGACCGTTATCAACAGCCGTAGACGTGCACACTAAGGCCAGACCGACGTTAACGATCGTGGACGTACAAGCCATGAAGCATATGGTTTACCTTGGAAAACTCAAAAGGAATATTCTACCCAATATTCCCTGCAAATTGTGCCTTTTTGATTATTTCGAGGAGGGTCTCCTATTATATAAAGGAGACCCTAACATTGTAAAAAGGGGATCTCTCGATCTCCATCTCCCTCTCTCTATAAAATATTTAAACATACCTCTCTACAGAAATGAGAGGATATGTGATTTAATACTTCCATCAGATCCAAAAAGGGTAATGAAGTTCTTATACACATCTATTATTTATCTTTATGAAAAGGAGGGAGATCCATCTCACTGAAGACCAGGTGAATATTTTCCTTTATTCATATTTTTGTTACTTAATGCATCTTTATTTATGCTATTAAGTCTGATCATAATCGTCATCTACATTTATATTTAACTATGTCTTTTAATTCATATTATTCATCTCGGATCTAGAGTTAATTATTCTTAACTATGATTTACCCTTGATCTATTTCAATTGATTTGCTCGGAAAGTATTTGATAACTTTTGAGTCAAACACCCTTAATACTCGAAACAAGTTAAAATTAACAGGGGCTAGCAAGTTTTCGGACTGATATTTGAAATATAGCCAGCATTCGCAAAGTCATCGAAATATAGCCATTATTTTATGCGGAGATAAAATCTTGACAAAAAATACCATAGCTGACATAAAAAATTTAGCATAATATGCTGGATTATGAGACTCATGTGTATAAACTTATAACATATTTTGTTGGAACTTCGGTATATTATGAAATTCCAATACATTATGCTAGAATCTCATATGTAAAAAATTTGAACTCCATCATATTATGCTGGAATTTTTAAAAATTTTAGAGGTGTTTTATTCAAATTTTATTTTTATAAATGACTCAATTTTGATTACTTTTGTAACTATGGTTAACTTTTAGTTACCGGTTATAAATCACACTATTTCTTATTTTTTCGGGAGAAATTAAAAAATATCCATATTTACAAGTGGTCATTCAAAAATAGCCACAATTTCAAAAGTAATCAAAATTTAGTCATTTTCATGTAAAGATAAATCTGAACGAAAAAACAGTTCAAAATCCGAAAAAATTCTCCAGTATAATATACCGGAAGTTCTCCCATATATTATGCTAGAACTTTCAGTGTTGCAGCAAAATAATAACTATTTTTCAATATTTTACAATTATTGGTTATTTTTAAATGATCCGTCCGAAAATTGATTAGCCCGTGCTATTTTTACGAATCATTTGGCCCAAACAAGTAGTACTAATTACGAGGTGGGCCACGCGAAACCAAGGTGAAGGCCCAAATGTTTAATTCAAAACTTTAAAACATCAGAACCGCCATCTGAAAATTTGAACTGCTGATCTCACACACACTGCCTTTGTTCCAACGGTCCTGTCTATCTCTCTCTCCTCCCCCCACCCTTCTCTCTCTCTCCTCCTCCCCCCCTTCTCTCTCTCTCCCACACACGCACAGAGTGTCTCAAAGGGGAAAACGGGTTTGAACTTTGAAGTGTGATCCACAAACTAAGGTTGGTTACATCATATTCTCTATTCCAGTTTCTTCAAAGTAATAATTCTTTGCTGTTTTGTTGTTTGTTAGCCCATTTTCACTTTAATTTTGTGGAAAAGTATTATCTGTAGAAACTCTCTTGAATAATTTTACTTATAATTCTACTAAATTTGATTATTCATACTAGAAAAGAACTGCGTTACGGTCTGATCAGACAGCGAGTTATTTTATGTAAAGGATTTAAATTTATCACATACTTTATCAGTGTAGTTTAGCCCGTTGCAGTAATAAATTACCTTATTTTAGGTCACTTATATCTACACATTCTATAGATGCAGGTAATTAGATTTTATCTATTTATACTGTCAGTGAATATACTTAAACGCTAACTAAATGGAAGGCTAAGCTAGGAATTTGGAACAACATTCACAAAAAGGAGTATTTGATTTTAATAAAGCACAATTCTTTGTAGAATTGTTAAAAATCCTCACTTTCTAGTAGGTCATCAAACTAATACATTACTTAAAAAAGTTTATTTTTATAAATAAATTCACATTTTTGGGTAGGTATATTTCACCACTTCAGTTTAAGAATTATAGTTTCAGGCAAACAAGATAGATACAAAAAGGTATTTCTTATTTGAGAAGGAAAAATACCATGATAGCAAATTATTTGTAGAACAATGTAATCTCTAGTAATATTTACGATTCATTCAGCTCAACTGCAAAAAGTTGGCATCTTTATGTTTCTTCGAGTGGTAAATGGGTTAAAAGTAGAAACTTTTCTTCACAAGATTAATCTGTGTTGTATTGAGAAAAGGAGTACTTTATTCAATGAGACTGTATTTTTAAAAGCTAATGTTGTTTATTGTTGCTGTTAAATTGACAGGTTCTGTTGTCCCTGGGACTAATATGCAAATGGACTGTCTTAAAACATGTCAAACAGAGAACTTTTCTACTCCTAGAAAAATAGGACAGTTAGAATCTGCTGTGGTAACAAAAGTTAGAGTGATTGTTAGAGTTCGCCCCTTTCTTCCTCAAGAAATTAACTCGAGAGATGGAAAACCAATCTCTTGTGTTTCTGTTCTCAACTCAGAATCTGAGCCTTCTGAGGATGTCACAGTTCATCTGAAAGATTATGAAACCTGGTAAGCATTATCTCAGTTGTTGGCATGCTCTAAGATTAAATCTGTCTTACTACAATAGCATATTATATTACCTGGACTAGGTTTTGTTGCACAAACTTATCCTGGGATATTTCTGTTTTTAATTGTAGTCGTAATGAATGCTACAAGTTGGATGCATTTTTTGGTCAAGAAGACAACAATATAAGCCAAACATTTGACAAAGAAGTTAATCCTTTGATCCCTGGGTTATTACATGGTTGCAATGTCACAGTATTTGCTTATGGAGCTACAGGGAGTGGCAAAACTTACACTATGCAGGTATATTTTTATTTGTCTGCATAGCACACAACTTGCTCCATCACTCCTACAATTGGATTGAATACTACAATATGCACGTGGATTATGATATAAATATAGAGTTACTGAGTTACTTCAGAGCGACAGACCTACTCAGTGTTTCTTTACATGTTTTTTGCTGCTCTATAACTTCTATAACATAATCCATGAGTAAGCAAATGAGATATCAAACCATGCATAAGCTTATCCCATGTGTGAAGTAATGGGGCCCATCCCATTAATCATGGAAGAAGGTTCTTCCTTCTTTTTGTCAAAAAGGGCTGCAAGCAGCCCACATTTTTAATTTGGTTGATTAAAAATGTCAAGATGGGTGTGCTGTTCTTTCCTATTTTTTGCCTATAAAATGAGAGCTTCGGCTCTCATTTTGTGACACCAACAGAAAGAGAGAAAAAGAGTAAGGTTTCACAGACAGGGTATAAGAAAATAGTCTGTGAGGAAAATAGAGAGTGAGCGATATTGTAGTGAGGTGGAAATACCAAAAGAGGGTTATTTTTCTTTTGAGTGCTGTAGTGGTCTTTGGAGTATTTTTCTCGGACCTACAAAGTGTAAAATTCCTTACTATAGTAATATCAGTTGCTCCTCTCAGGGCCGTGGTTTTTTCTCTTATTCAGAAGGGTTTTCTACGTAAAAATCTTGGTGTCATTGTTACTCTTTTTATTCTTTTTAATTACCGTATCTCGGTGCTACATTATTGTTTCGCTTTTATTACTGTGAATATTATTTTGGTAGGGGATTTATTCCCAACAACTGGTATTAGAGAACAGGTTCTGCTCGTTCACTAAAATACTATTCACTGTCGGTAGTACTATACTCGGTGGAAAATAAAAATGTCAGGAGTAAAGTACGAGGTAGCTAAATTCAACGGAGATAACGGTTTTTCAACATGGCAAAGAAGGATGATGGATCTGCTCATCCAACAAGGATTACACAAGGTACTAGTTGCTGATGCCAAAAAGCCTGATACTATGAAAGCTGAGGATTGGGCTGACTTGGATGAAAGAGTTGCTAGTGCAATCAGGTTGCATTTATTGGATGATGTGGTAAATAACATCATTGATGAAGACACTGCACATGGAATTTGGACTAGGTTGGAAAGCCTATGCATGTCCAGAACGCTGACAAATAAATTGTACCTGAAGAAGCAGTTATATGCCCTACACATGGGTGAAGGTATGAATTTTTTGTTGCATTTAAATGTGTTTAACGGATTAATCACATAGCTTGCCAACCTCGGAGTAAAAATCAAGGAGGAAGATAAAGCCATCTTGCTATTGAACTCGTTGCCATCTTCGTACGATAATTTTGCAACAACCATCCTGCACGGTAAGACTACTATTGAGTTGAAAGATGTCACATCGGCTCTTTTACTCAATGAGAAGATGAGAAAGAAGCCTGAAAATCAAGGACAGACTCTTATCACAGAAGGTAGAGGCAGGAGTTATCAAAGGAGTTCGAGCAACTATGGTAGATCCGGAGCTCGTGGAAAGTCAAAGAATCGATCCAAATCAAAAGCCAAAAGTTGCTACAACTGTGATCAACCCGGTCACTTCAAAAGAGATTGCCCAAATCCAAGGAAGGGCAAAGGTGAAACTAGTGGCCAGAAGAATGACGACAACACAGCTGCCATGGTGCAAAACAATGACAATGTTGTCCTCTTTACAAATGATGAAGAGGAATGCATGCACCTGTCAGGTCCAGAGTCGGAATGGGTGGTTGACACAGCGGCATCTTACCATGTCACACCGGGAGGAGATCTTTTTTGTAGATATGTAGCAGGTGATTTCGGCACCGTGAGAATGGGTAATACAAGTTACTCCAAGATTGCGGGGATTGGTGACATTTGTATCAAGACAAATGTCGGATGCACATTGGTTCTAAAGGATGTCCGGCATGTACCTAATTTGCGGATGAACTTGATCTCGGGAATCGCTTTGGACCGAGATGGATACGAGAACTATTTTGCAAATCAAAAGTGGAGACTCACCAAGGGATCATTCGCGATTGCAAAGGGAGTTGCTCGTGGCACGTTGTACAGGACAAATGCAGAAATATGCCAAGGTGAATTGAATGCGGCACAAGATGAGATTTCTGCAGATTTGTGGCATAAAAGAATGTGCCATATGAGCGAGAAGGGATTGCAGATTCTTGCCAAGGAATCACTCATTTCTTATGCCAAAGGTACACCGATAAAACCTTGTGACTATTGTTTATTTGGTAAACAGCATAGGGTGTCATTTCAGACATCGTCTGAAAGAAAATTCAATATACTTGATTTAGTATATTCCGATGTTTGTGGCCCAATGGAAATTGAATCAATGGGCGGTAACAAATATTTTGTTACTTTTATTGATGATGAGGTGTTTCAAGTTTTCCAGACATCGTCTGAAAGAAAATTGAATATACTTGATTTAGTATATTCCGATGTTTGTGGCCTAATGGAAATTGAATCAATGGGCGGTAACAAATATTTTGTTACTTTTATTGATGATGAGGTGTTTCAAGTTTTCCAGAAGTTTCATGCTCTAGTAGAAAGGGAGACAGGTCAAAAGCTAAAACGTCTCCGAAGTGATAATGGAGGTGAGTACACTTCAAGGGAATTTGAAGAGTACTGTTCAAGTCATGGGATCAGACATGAAAAGACAGTTCCTGTAACCCCACATCACAATGGTGTAGCAGAGAGGATGAACCGCACTATTGTGGAGAAGGTGAGAAGCATGCTCAGAATGGCAAAACTACCTAAGTCATTCTAGGCTGAAGCAGTTCAAACATGTTACCTGATCAATAGGAGTCTATCGGTTCCATTGTCGTTTGACATCCCATTGAGAGTTTGGACCAATAAGGAAGTGCCCTACTCGCATCTGAAGGTGTTCGGTTGCAGAGCTTTTGCACATGTACCAAAAGAGCAGAGAACAAATCTGGATGATAAATCTGTTCCCTGCATATTTATCGGATGTGGAGATGAAGAGTTCGGGTACAGATTGTGGGATCCTGTAAAGAAAAAGGTCATCAGAAGCAAAGATGTAGTCTTCCGAGAAAATGAAGTTGGAACTGCTGCTGATATGTTAGAAAAGGCAAAGAATGGTATAATTCCTAACCTTGTTACTATTCCTTCTATTTCTAACAACCCCACAAGTACAGAAAGTACGACCAACGAGGTTGCCGAGAAGGGGGAGCAACCTGGTGAGGTTATTGAGCAGGGGGAGCAACTTGATGAAGGTGTCGAGGAAGTGGAGCACTCCACTCAGGAAGAAGAACAACCTCAACCTCTGAGGAGATCGGAGAGGCCAAGGGTATGCAGGTATCCTTCCACAGAGTATGTCCTCATAAGTGATGAGGGGAGCCAGAAAGTCTTAAGGAGGTGCTGTTCCATCCAGAAAAGAACCAGTGGATGAAAGCCATGCAAGAAAAGATGGAATCTCTACAGAAAAATGGCACGTACAGGCTGGTTGAACTTCCAAAGGGTAAAAGACCACTCAAATGCAAATGGGTCTTTAAACTCAAGAAAGATGGAAATGGCAAGCTGGTCAGATACAAAGCTCGATTGGTGGTTAAAGGCTTCGAACAGAAGAAAGGTATTGATTTTGACGAAATTTTCTCACCTGTTGTCAAAATGTCTTCTGTTCGAACTATTTTGAGCTTAGCAGCTAGCCTAGATCTTGAAGTGGAGCAGTTGGATGTGAAAACTGCATTTCTTCATGGAGATTTGAAAGAAGAGATTTATATGGAGTAGCGAGAAGGATTTGAAGTAGCAGGAAAGAAACACATGGTGTGCAAATTGAATAAGAGTCTTTATGGATTAAAGCAGGCACCAAGGCAGTGGTACATGAAGTTTGACTCATTCATGAAAAGTCAAACATACATAAAGACCTATTCTGATCCATGTGTATACTTCAAAAGATTTTCTGAAAATAATTTTATTATATTGTTGTTGTATGTGGATGACATGTTAATTGTAGGAAAAGACAAGGGGTTGATAGCAAAGTTGAAGGGAGATCTGTCCAAGTCATTTGACATGAAGGACTTGGGCTCAGCACAACAAATACTAGGGATGAAGATAGTTCGAGAGAGAATAAGTAGAAAGTTGTGGCTATCTCAGGAGAAGTACATTGAACGTGTACTAGAACGCTTCAACATGAAAAATGCTAAGCTAGTCAGCACACCTCTTGCTAGTCATCTAAAATTGAGCAAAAGGATGTGTTCTACAACAGAGGAGGAGAAAGGGAACATGGCTAGAGTTCCTTATTCTTCAGCAGTCGGAAGCTTGATGTATGCAATGGTATGTACTAGACCTGATATTGCTCACGCAGTTGGTGTTGTCAGCAGGTTTCTTGAAAATCCTGGAAAGGAACATTGGGAAGCAGTCAGGTGGATACTCAGGTACCTGAGAGGCACCACGGGAGGTTGCTTATGCTTTGGAGTATCGGATCCAATCTTGAAGGGCTATACGGTGCTGATATGGCAGGTGACATTGACAACAGAAAATCCACTACTGAATATTTGTGTACATTTTCAGGGGGAGCTATATCATGTCAGTCGAGGTTGCAGAAGTGTGTTGCACTCTCTACAACTGAAGCGGAATATATTGCCACTACTGAAGCTGGCAAAGAGTTGGTATGGTTCAAACGGTTCCTTTAAGAGCTTGGATTGCATCAGAAGGAGTATGTCGTCTATTGTGACAGTCAAAGTGCAATAGACCTTAGCAGGAACTCTATGTACCATGCATGGACCAAACACATAGATGTGAGATATCACTGGATTCGTGAGAAAGTGACGGACGAATCTTTACAGGTCAAAAATATTCACACAAGCGAAAATCCTGCGGATATGCTGACCAAGGTGGTACCAAGGGACAAGTTTGAGCTATGCAAAGAACTTGTTCGCATACACTCAAACTAAAAATTGCGGTGTTATTCCCTCTAGATAAATGAGACTGGAGGGGGAGATTAATGAGGTCCATCCCATTAATCATGGAAGAAGGCTCTTCCTTCTTTTTGTCAAAAAGGGCTGCAAGCAGCCCACATTTTTAATTTGGTTGATTAAAAATGTCTGTGTGTTGCTCTTTCCTATTTTTTGCCTATAAAATGAGAGCTTTGGCTCTCATTTTGTGACACCAACAGAAAGAGAGAAAAAGAGTAAGGTTTCACAGACAGGGTATAAGAAAATAGTCTGTGAGGAAAATAGAGAGTGAGCGATATTGTAGTGAGGTAGAAATATCAAAAGAGGGTTATTTTTCTTTTGAGTGTTGTAGTGGTCTTTGGAGTATTTTTCTCGGACCTACAAAGTGTAAAATTCCTTACTATAGTGAAATCAGTTGCTCCTCTCAGGGCCGTGGTTTTTTCCCTTATTCAGAAGGGTTTTCCATGTAAAAATCTTTGTGTCATTGTTACTCTTTTTATTCTTGTTAATTACCGTATCTCGGTGCTACATTATTATTCCGCTTTTATTACTGTGAATATTATTTTAGTAGGGGATTTATTCCCAACATGAAGCCATTTGGGCTTAATCTAGAACTTTATCATTTGGGCTTTATCTAGAACTTTATCATCTGACCTCTTTAGAGATATGTATGTGAAGTATATATTTCCCCTTTAGAACTTCCTAATTCTTGGATGTACACGTGAATTCTTTTGCAAATATCTTGTTGCCGATGCAGGGAACTGAATACCTCCCTGGTCTAATGCCACTTGCAATGTCCTCTATTCTCTCGAAGAGTCAGGGAAAAAGTACCATAGCAATATCATACTATGAAATATACATGGATAGGTGCTATGATCTACTTGAACTTAAGGAGAAGGAAATTTTCATATTGGACGACAAAAGTGGACAGATTCATCTCAAAGGACTTGCACAAGTTACCATAAGTTCAATGTCAGAGTTTCAAGAGGCGTTTTCTTGTGTGGTTCAGAGAAGAAAAGTTGCACATACGGGTGTTAATGATGTCTCTAGCCGTAGTCATGCTGTGCTCACTATTTATGTTTCTACTCCTTGCTGTGATGATACTGGAAATGTTGTTACTGGGAAGTTGAACCTTATTGACTTGGCAGGTTTTAACACTACTTAATTTAACCATGAATTATTGTGTGAGACCATTTAACTGAAAGATAACTCACATGTTGTAACTCTAATGTCATTGAATTAGGAAACGAAGATAACAGAAGAACTTGCAACACTGGAATTCGTCTACAAGAGAGTGCTAAGATCAACCAGTCCTTATTTGCATTGTCAAATGTGATTTATGCATTGAACAACAATCAACCGCGAATACCCTATAGAGAAAGCAAATTGACAAGGGTATTGCAAGACTCTCTTGGAGGAACAAGCCGTGCTTTGATGATTGCTTGCTTGGTAGGATGTTGTATATATTATCTCTTGCCTTTCGGTGCCGGGAATGCACAACAGTATTCTGAACACTATTTTCTTTTCTTTGTTCATAGAACCCTGGAGAGTACCAAGAATCTCTTCATACAGTTAGTTTGGCAGCCAGATCAAGACGCATATCCAATCTTGTTGCCTCAGCACAAAAAGGAGGTACTCCAAAGGTCAAAGTTGATATGGAGGCAAAGCTTCGCGCCTGGCTAGAATCTAAAGGCAAGACAAAAAGTGCTCAAAGAATTGGGGCATTTGATTCTCCATTAACTAGCAAAACTCCAAATTCCATATGCTCTACCAAAAAGCTTGGTTTGTTTGAGAGCTCTTCAAAGCATAAATTTATTAGTAAACAAGGTGCTTCAAGCATAAAAAAGAGGTAAGAGATTACTCTATGATCTTGCTGTACTTACCTGTGTTAGATTTGATGATTGCTTAACTTTGCATTTGATGTTGATGCCTGCTTAATTTTGTTGTACAGGGATCCAGATGGGGCCTGTAGAAATCTATTTAATAATGGACATCGATCAAACATCACAACGGAGGTAAAAGACAGAGAAAACTATAATTTTGACCAAGTTCGTTGTGAGCTAATGATGCAACATTTTGCTCCTTGCAGAATTCTTCGTGTTAAATTGAATAAAATCCACTGACAAACTTGGTCCATTGGATGCCCTTTATTATTTACTACTACTAGATAACTACTGTGAATATAACTCAATTTCTTTGAATTACGATGGACTGATTAATGTGAAACTATAACTATTGCCGTTTCCATAGATTCTCGAATTATCCCACTTTAAGTTAATATATGGCTGATAGCTTGATTAGCTTTAAAAACAGTTTTTAATTTACTCAACTTTTTCACAAAAAGAACTACTCAGTTAATTGATTTTGATATGTGATAACTAACGACTAGAAACTTTCTGTGGAATATTTTTTAATGTACAACAGAATGATTTAATCACAATTTTTATTATGTAAGAATTGGAGTAAATAGATAAAGCATTTTAAGTTGGATTTCTCCATTAATGTGCAAATGCAGGCTCAAGACCTTGCTGATGGTGGTAATAGAGAAGAAAAGAAGTTCGAGGTTTTTGCTGAAAGCGTAGCGCCTGAGTCTAATACACTGGTGCATGGTACTTGGCCAATATAACCGTATCTCAGTTCTTGTAGTCTGCCTTGTGTATTCGTAATCCAACTTTATATAGGTGCTCATATTAAGCTACAAGCAATTGACTATGTGCCAAAGCTAGTTCTAGTGTTCTCCTCCGCCTACTCTTCCCACAGAGAGCAGTAGCATACCTATTTTGCAAACTCATATTGAGATACAACCACGAGATCATTTTTCAGTTATCTATGTGCCAAAGCTAGTTCTGCACTGCTCTAGCTATATATGTTCCCACACAAAATGGTAGTATAACTATTTTTCATAGATTTGTTTGCAAACTTTCGCCAATTATGTCTATTATATTTGATCTCTTCTATCATGGTTCCATATTAGGTGCTTTTTGAGTTTATTAATTTCTACTATAAGATTGCACATCCCTCTGTATGACTTACAATCATCAAATTCTCATTTTTTAAAACTTGCTCCTCCTTCTCTACTTAGATTCTGTTAGATGGCACAATCTTAGGTGGTCCATTTCGCTGAGATTTTACCAAGTCGAACCCACTGAACTACCCCTTTTAAGCATTCTAACGGTCATTGCAGAATCAGGTTTCCCTCCACCATATGAAATTAATCATGGAAATGCACTCATCTTCGTGTTCTTCCACATACTCTAGAGAGGCATCCGTACTACAATTTCATCATCTATTTGAAGCATTTCGAACCCCCATATACAACAACAACAACAACAACTACTACTACCCAGTATAGTCCCACAAAGTGGGGTCTGGGGAGGGTAATATGTAGACGAGCCTTACCCCTACCCAAAAGGGCAGAGAAGCTGTTTCCAATCGACCCTCGGCTCAGTGAAGGAAAGGAAAAAAACAAAAACAAAAACAAAAACACAGGAGCATTAGTAACTCCATCAGAAATAGCGTAAATAATTATCTAAACATACGAAACATAAATAAAATAGCATGCAAAAATATCATACAGTAATTACCATAAGGAAGACACAATAAAAAACACAAATCATCTATGTATAGCCCTGCCAAGCCTCACCCTACCCCTGGTGTATAGCCCTGCCAAGCCTCACCCTACCCCCGGTGAGAAGTACGAAAAACTCTTGGAGGCCCTATCCTACAACCCTGATACTAGACCTCCAGACTTTCCTATCAAGGGTCATGTCCTCGGAAACCCGCATAGCCATGTCATGCCTAATCACCTCTCCCCAATACTTCTTAGGCCTCCCTCTGCCTCGTCGAACGCCGACAATCGCCAGCCGCTGACAACTCCTCACCGGGGCATCAGGACTTCTCCTCCGCACATGCCCGAACCACCTCAGCCTCGCCTCTCGCATCTTCTCATCCACCGGGGCCACCCCCACCTTCTTTCGAATAACTTCATTCTTAATCTTATCTAACCTGGTGTGCCCGCACATCCACCTGAGCATCCTCATCTACGCAACCTTCATTCTCTGAACATGAGAGTTCTTCACGGGCCAGCACTCCGCCCCATACAACATAGCAGGTCTAACCACCGGTCTATAAAATTTTCCCTTGAGTTTATGTGGAACTTTCTTGTCGCACAGGACTCCTGATGCAAGCCTCCACTTTGACCACCCCGCTCCTATACGATGAGTGACATTCCCGTCAATCTCTCCGTCCCCCTGAATCACCGACCCAAGATATCTGACACTGTCCCTCTTGGCGATGACCTGAGATCCAATCATCACGTCTCTGCCTACTTCGCTCGGCTCGGCGCTAAACTTGCACTCCAGGTATTCTGTCTTAGATCTGCTTATTTTGAAACCTTTAGACTCGAGAGTCTGTCTCCATACCTCTAACCTCTCAATAACACCGGCCCTCGTCTCATCTATCAAGACTATGTCATCAGCAAATAGCATACCAAGGCACATCCCCCATATACCATTTAGAATTAGTGTCTAATCCTCTCATTAGTGTATGTAATTGAATTGGAGTTTATTTGTCTCTATTGATCCTATTTACCGATAGCTGTGATAAAAATTGGGGAATAACAAACTGTTCCAAATAAGGAAATATCATATATCATTCCTACCTATAGTGACATAAATGTTGAAGACTTTTGTCTATTTGATCTTGTGTAGAAGAAAAAACCAATGCGGAGGAGAAAGTGAGTACCGTTGATTGTTTCAACTCCTCTAAAGCATGTGAGGTTGTTACCCCTATAAAGGTCCTTTCTACCATCAACTCCAACATAAACAATGAGAATATCCCAGCGTTGGGGACGCCACTTGAAAAGTTCAGTACACAAAGTTCTAACTTGAAGGTGAGCAGGAACTCTTGTTGTCATTATCTTCTGATTGCTTAGCATTTCTGGTGATAATTGTTAAATATCTTGAGTATACAGAACTCTCTAGTCCAGGAATACATTCAGTTGTTGAACACAGCCAGCAAGTGAGTGTTGCTTTCTGTTTTATTTTCTTTTCATTTTTTCTGTTTATTCCTTCTACATGGAGATTAACTTTATTTTGTGCTACACTGTGTTAGGGAGCAACTAATGGAGATAAAGGTATGTTATTGATCTATTCACATGATTCTAACATTGTCATTACTTCTACTAGTTGTAAGTTTTGACTGCGTTTTCTCATCTAATATAGGGAATTGGACAAAAGATGGCTGAATATATTATCGAACTAAGGGAAACAAGTCCAATGAAATCAGTAAGTACCTCTTTTGAAGGTTTATAATGTCAAGTTTCTTGGTTTGTGACTGCATAACACTAAGCTTGCTTCATTGGTTTATGCAGCTGGACGATTTGGAGAAGATTGGACTGTCATCAAAACAGGTAATGACATGCATTATATTTTCAATATTGAACTGAGACGAGCTTAAATGGAGCGACATGAATAGCGAGGGTTCATATATAGGACTCATATTTGCTTCTGATTGCTACTGCAAGGATTCTTAATAAGTAATTGTGAATTATGGAGTGATAATGAAGAGTGTGCCTACATCCACTTTAGGTACACAACTTATTCAGGTGGGCTGCAAGAGGAGTTCTGGGATGAAGTTGATTTGCAACACCTTGTTGTTACGAGAATGTGCAGGAGAAAAACTGGTTCTAGCTATAACTTATGTTATAACTTTTAAGTATTTGTATAATTGAGTACTTGGATTTGAGAGCTACGAAAGAAGGAAATTGTGAACTGCTGATATCAAATGTGTTGTATCAACTGTGTTGTATTTATGAGAAACGAAAATATTCTTTTCTTTATAAGTAACATATTGTCCCAATCCTACCCATAGATATTTCGGAATTTCAGCATTCAGATATCTGCTAGTTTTCTTGAATTGCTGGTACTACCTCCAGATTTGTCGAAATTATAATGTTTAATAGAAAAAAAAAACCCTACAAATATTCAGGTGTGATTGTTGAACAATTTTTCCTCCGACGAAAATTTCCTAAATTAATGAATCATTCTTTCTTCTACCTGAACGGGTAGTGGTTATGAAATTTCTTTGGCTCCAAGGCTTTTGGTCTCCTTAAACTGAAGGTCTGTGCACATACCGTCTCCTGGCATTTGGTCGTCATGTTCATAGGAGTTGGCTCCATTTTGGTTAGTGGTGGCCGGTGGGTATCACGCATAAATGATGAAGAGCCCACATGCAAATAGCAAATAGTAAAGGGAATAGAACAAGACTTCATACTAACAATAATTACACAGCACTTTTGAAGGACCAATTCCTTCGCGTTAAAAGAAATGGCTAAAGAGGAGAAAGTGAAAATGAATCTTTATAGTAGTTTTCTTCTTTATCAAATAAATATTTTTAGGATGAACCACGCAAAGGTAGGAAAAATAAATAACTCACAGTAATAACATGGAAGTAAGTTCTTCAATTAGTTGAAACCAAACCACAAATACTCCCAAAACATAGGTCGAGATGCTCATGTTACAAACCACACAACTACTTGTATACACAACACCACAATAACAAGAACCCAAACATTGTTCAGACTCTCAATTACTATTTCTTATTAGAGAGGAAAAAACACATAATTTCCCCCTGTTTTCAACAGACACAAGAACAATAAACTAGACATTTTTAAAACTATAGTTATTTGTTGTCTTAGCCATAAAAGGCTAACATCCATCTCTGCTTGATTAAGATTTAAATTGTTCATTTAGAACAAGTGCAAGGGTTACACTTGCAGTCAGATCCACATTTGCAGCCATTCTCAGCAGCAGGGGATTCACCCATTACCATTGTGCCGAAGCTTGTCTTCTCAGGTCCCACCCCAAGCACCAAACTCTCAGTTGTGGTGCTTTCGTTGTAGCTCAAATCTGGGTAATTCTTGCATCTGCAGCCAAAATTCAACACAAACACTAAAAATTAAGAAATCTTTCAACCACCACAAATCAACAATAATACATACCAAGTGTGATCCCACAAGTGAGTACTTCTCAAAGTTTGTGAGAAGTATGCAGATATTACCCCTCCCTTTGTGAGGGCAGAGAGGCAGTTTCTGGTAGCCCCTCGACTTTTCTACCACAAAACACACATAAAAATTTTGCAAAAAAATACCCAACACAAACATATAGACAAATCAAGGACCTAAAGTCAATAAGTTTAGAATAGATGTGAACTTGTTATAAGCACAATTTTTCAATTTTTTTTTGCATGTATAACATAGTTCGAGCAAAAAAAACAATAGGTTCAATTGAAGCCACAAAATCCAAGCTAGATCCGTATCTAATTACCCAAAAAATAGAGGCAGTCCACACAACGCATTCCGCATTCCGCATTCCGCATGGTACGAGGAAGGGACACACCGGGTGTGATATAAACGGCCTATCCTAATAGAACCATTAGTGGCTGTTTTCACAACTCAAAACCCGTGACCAATAAGTCACACCGAGACTTGCTAGTAATCCCACAATTTCCCAATTGAGATCGTATCATTTCCCACCAAATACAATCTTGCAGAAAATTCCCATCTACCTAAGTTTAAATTTTGGTGGGTAAAGTTATCCGACCCGACACATGTGCTGATGGAAGCATGCAAGTATCACATAAAATTAAATCAGTACAGGAGCATGCCTAAACACCACCGTCATTAAAAAAAACCAATAATACAGCAAAACTGCATGTTAATAAAAATAACATAAAATAGCAACAAATTCTGTATCAATTGTCAGGGGGAAAATAAGAAGGCATACCCGCCACAGCCGTTGCCGCACTTGCAGCCAGATCCACAACCACAGTTTCCTCCACAGCAAGACATTTTCAAAAACGAGAAAGTGTTTTGTTGATAAGATATATGCAAATTCAAGAAGATAAGTGTTTTTCTGATGATATAGAACAAGTATTGAGGAGTGTCCATTTATAGAACAACGGAGGAGAGGGGAGAGATGGTATCGACCGTACACGTGGCAAGATCGTGAAGGAATATCTAATCCTTGTAAGTCGGTCCATTCATGATCTTAATTACTTCCACGTATCTGTCGTTTTCGATCCTCCTAAAATCTGTTCCCTATTCTCACTCTTACGATGTACTCCTATTCATTAATCAGGAGAAGCTGGTATTTTCTAGAAATGTACGTCCTCTCTAACGTGTTATTTGGTTCTAAATTAAAATGTATGACACTAAATTTTAATCAAGCACTTTCTATAAACAAACGGTTAAGGGTCATATATAACATTGAATTATATATATATATATATATATTTATTTATTTATTGTTAATAATTTGGTACAGATATACTTAATCAATTAAATACTTGCTCATTGATGTTATTAGTTTAACGGAACCATTATTTTGTATTTATAAATAATGAATAAATTATATGATAATTATATTTATTTATTTGATAACTTGATAACTAATTTTTTTGTTACATATTATTTCGGGAAATAATCCTATTAAAAGTAATAATTGATATTTATTTATTATTTGTTATGAAATAATATAAGAACAAGTAGAATAATGCAAGAACAAGAACAATATAGAGAGAATAGGGAGAGGAGTATTCTTATTGTACTTTGGGATGGTTTACAATAGAATAGAACCCCTATATTTATAGGGAGGTGGTGACTTAGCCACCAAGTAGTAAACCCTAGAATCTCTCTAATTATAGACATTCACCTTAAATAGAGTTCTATTTATAACACTCCCCCTTGAATGTCTATTCAATAATGTGCCTCGTTAAAACCTTAACTAAAACAAAACCCAATGGGAAAAAATTAAAGAGAAGGAAAAAGAGTATGCGCCTATTGGTTGCCTCGTTAAAAACCTTGCAAGGAAAACCCAGTGGGACAAAACCTTGTAAAGGAAAAAGAGTGCAACGCGCATTAACTCCCCTTGATAAGAACATCAATTCATATCCTTAAGTCTTCGTATTCCGATCTTGTGAACTAGCTTCTTGAAGGTTGACGTTGGTAGAGATTTTGTGAACAAATCAGCCATATTATCGCTTGAACGAATCTGTTGCACATTGATATCACCATTCTTTTGAAGATCATGTGTGAAAAATAACTTTGGTGAAATATGCTTTGTTCTATCTCCTTTTCTGAATCCTCCCTTCAATTGAGCTATACATGCTGCATTGTCTTCATACAAAGTCGTGGGTAGTTTATTACACTTCAAACCACATTTGTCTTGAATATGATGTATTATAGACCTCAACCACACATACTCCCGACTTGCTTCATGAATAGCAATTATCTCGGCATGATTAGATGAAGTAGCCACAATTGATTGCTTAGTCGATCGCCAAGATATGGCGGTGCCTCCACAGGTAAACACATAACCCGTTTGAGATCGAGCCTTGTGTGGGTCGGATAAATATCCGGCATCAGCATAACCAACAGGATCGGGACTGCAATTATTGCCATAAAATAAACCCATATCAGTGGTCCCTTTTAGGTACCGCAATATATGTTTGATCCCATTGCAATGTCTCCTTGTAGGAGCCGAGCTAAATCTTGCTAAGACATTAACTGAAAAGGATATGTCAGGCCTTGTAGTATTTGCAAGATACATTAGTGCGCCAATTGCACTAAGATATGGTACTTCAGGACCAAGTAGCTCTTCATCCCTTTCTTGCGGTCGGAATGGATCTTTATTCACATCAAGTGATCGAACAACCATCGGTGTACTTAAAGGATGTGCTCCATCCATGTAAAACTGTTTCAGTACCTTTTCTATATAGGTAGATTGATGAACAAGAATTCCGTTTGCCAAATATTCAATTTGCAAACCAAGACATAATTTTGTCTTTCCGAGATCTTTCATCTCGAATTCATCCTTTAGATAATCAATTGCCTTTTGGAGTTCTATGGGGGTTCCAATAAGGTTTATGTCATCGACATATACGGCAAGTACAACAAATTCCGATGTTGTTTTCTTTATAAAAACACACGGGCAAATGGCGTCATTTATATAGCCTTCTTTTAACAAATACTCACTAAGACGATTATACCACATTCGTCCTGATTGCTTTAGACCATACAAAGATCTTTGCAATTTAATTGAAAACATTTCCCGAGACTTTGAATTATGAGCGTTTGGCACTTTGAGTCCATCGGGAATTTTCATGTATATCTCATTATCAAGTGAGCCATAAAGATAGGCAGTAACCACATCCATTAAATGCATGTCAAGCTTTTCAAGGACAACAAAACTGATGAGATAACGAAAGGTTATAGCATCCATTACAGGCGAATATGTCTCTTCATAATCGACACCAGGCCTTTGAGAAAAACCTTGCGCAACAAGGCGTGCCTTATATCTTTGTACCTCGTTTTTCTCATTTCTCTTGCATACAAAGACCCATTTATGGCCAACGGGCTTAACACCATTAGGTGTTTCAACTATAGGGCCAAAAACTTCACGTTTTGCCAGCGAATTCAATTCTGATTGAATTGCTTCTTGCCATTTTGGCCAATCATGTCTTTTTTGACATTCTTAAACAGATTGAGGTTCGAGATCCTCACATTCTTGCATAATGCTAGATGCGACATTATAAGCAAAGGCATTATCCACCACTATATCCACTCGATTAATATTTAGCTCAATATCAGTTGGATTTATGGATAGTTCCGTATTTTCCAGAGTCTCGGGCTCAATGGATTCTTCATGAATCTCAGAATTTGTTAAATCATGAATTTCCTCATGAGATTCTTTCGTAGTGTCATTTTTATCATTTGCTTTCCTCTTTCTAGGATTTCGATCTTTAGAACCTAATGGCCTGCCACGCTTCAGGCGTACATTCGACTCATTGGTTATGACACTAGATGATTGTCCAACAGGGACATCAATACGGATTGGAACATTTTCCGCGGGGATGTGGGATTTCGTTATCCTTTTCAAGTCCGTAAATGCGTCAGGCATTTGATTTGCTATTCTTTGCAAATGGATAATCTTTTGTACCTCTCTTTCACAAATAGAGGTATGTGGATCAAGATGAGATAATGATGCATTTTTCCACAAAATTTCCCGTTTGGTTTCACCAACTTCTCCCCCTAATTTTGGGAAAAGCGTCTCATCAAATCGACAGTCTGCAAATCGTGCAGTAAACAAGTCCCCTGTCAATGTTTCGAGGTAGCGAATGATGGAGGGCGATTCAAACCCAACATATATTCCTAACCTTCTCTGCGGACCCATTTTGGTGCGGGATGGCGGTGCTATAGGCACATATACTGCGCATCCAAAGATTCTTAAATGGGATATATTGGGTTCATGACCCAAAACCAATTGCAACGGGAAATATTTGTGATAATTCGTCGGTCTGAGACGAATTAGCATTGCTGCATGCAAAATGGCGTGACCCCATACCGAAGTGGGCAGCCTCGTTTTCATGAGTAATGGCCTTACAATCAACTGCAGACGTTTAATTAACGATTCTACAAGACCGTTTTGAGTGTGAACATGAGCTACAGAATGTTCCAATTTTATCCCAATTGATAAGCAATAATCATTAAATGCTTGGGATGAAAACTCAGCAGCATTATCCAGTCTAATAGACTTGATTGGATTATCAGGAAATTGTGCTCGTAGTCGAATTATTTGTGCCATTAATTTCGCAAACGCAAGGTTGCGTGATGACAACAGGCACACATGAGACCATCTACAGGATGCGTCTATCAAGACCATAAAATAGCAAAAGGACCCACTGGGTGGGTGAATAGGTCCACAAATGTCCCCTTGTATACGTTCCAAAAACGTGGGTGACTCAGTCCCAACCTTTGTTGGTGATGGTCTGATAATCAACTTGCCTTGATAACAAGAAGTGCAAGGATATTCATTATTTGAAAGAATTTTGAAATTCTTTAACGGATGCCCATATGAGCTTTCTATAATCCGTCTCATCATGATCGATCCCGGGTGTCCCAATCGATCATGCCAAAGTACGAAAGTATTGGAATCAGTAACCTTTTGGTTTACTGTTGAATGTGCCTCAATTGCACTAATTCTTGTCCAATACAGGCCACAAGATAAAGATGGGAATTTCTCAATAACCCTCTTTTGGCAGGAGACATTCTTTGTAATGATGAGATATTCAAGATTATCTTCATCTATTGTCTCAATATGATAGCCATTCCGGCGTATACCTTTAAAACTCAACAAGTTTCTCTTAGACTTGGAGGAGAACATTGCATTCTCTATGATAAACATCGTGCCTTTGGGCAGAGTTACAGTTGCTCTTCCGGAGCCTTCAATCAATTTACTACTACCAGAGATTGTAGTAACATTTGCCTTACACATATTTAGTTGAGAGAAATATTCCTTTTCTTTGAGTATCGTATGTATAGTACATGAATCAACTAAACAAATATTTTTACAGCTGGACGTTGATCCAAGCTTGCTTTGTGAGATATCCATATTTGCTTAGTTTTTCTTGAGAACGATTCTTGAGACGGTAGAGTCTCGTGCTGATAACGTGTTATGAAATAATATAAGAACAAGTAGAATAATGCAAGAACAAGAACAATATAGAGAGAATAGGGAGAGGAGTATTCTTATTGATACTTTGGGATGGTTTACAATAGAATAGAACCCCTATATTTATAGGGAGGTGGTGACTTAGCCACCAAGTAGTAAACCCTAGAATCTCTCTAATTATAGACATTCACCTTAAATAGAGTTCTATTTATAACATTATTTTAATAATGTAATATTCAAATTAATTTGTGCTTTCTTCAAATATTTTACTATCTATTTTTACTTTTTTCAAAATCTATTTGTAGTTTGCACCAATTTATTTTTATTATTTATTAGATACAAGTCATAAATTCAACTTTATATTGTTCGAATTGACTAAGCTCTCCTCGTTTTTTTTTTGAATTAGCTTCTTTTTTTTTTAAATGTAAAATCTGCTCATATGTATTTTTTTCTTAAATTAGTAGCTTAACTTCTTCCAAACTCACATAACTTTCAATCTCATCTATGATTTTGGATACTTCAGGAGTTTAGGTTGCATTTTGATCCGTTGATTTTCATAATTTTGATTCAATATTAAATTTTGAGTGATAACGAGTTTCAGTTCTATATTAGTAACAGTTTCCAGGATTACATTTAATATAATAGAAGAACTGAAAATAAAGGAGTGCCTGCCTCCATACCTTGATCTATGAAAACAATAAAATACACAGCTCTAAACTGTGTATTTTTATTTATGAATTAATTAATTAATAAAAATGGGTTTGTGAAAAATACAAATAGATTGTGAGAAAAATAAAAATAGATGATAAAATATTTAAAGAACGCACAAACTAATTCGAATATTATATTATTAAACTAATAAATAAATATCAATTACTACTTTTAGTAGGATTACTTCCCGAAATGATATATAGCAACAAAAAAATCGATTATCAAATTACTCAAATAAATAAATATGATCATCATACAATTTATTAATTATTTAAGAAAGACAAAATAGTGGTTCCGTTAAACTAAGGGCATAAATGGACAAGTATTTGACGGATTGGACATATTTGTGCCAAACTGTTAACGATGAGTATATCCATCCTAATTCACATAGTTTGCTGACATATGACCCGTTTCCGTTTTATAAACAAGATTGCCCTTTCAAAACTTTTTCCAAGAAGGTAGAGGTATTTTTATAAATAAATAAGTTTTTAAAAATTATATAATGTATATTATTTTTAATACATTAAAACAAGTAGCCAATAAAAAAAATAATTTTAATATAGCTAACCTCAACATTATTAGTACACTTTATTGTATATTATTCTTATATTCCCAACTATATGTCTTAATCGTACGATCATTCCCCGATGCAAAGAGGAAGGGAACAAAGTTTTTAGTTGATAGTGCAGAGAAAAGGATGAGATTTTGTAACATAGAGAAACAGAGATGATTATATTAGTGATTTTTCTATGGCTTAAAAGTCAAAGTGAAAGGTACAATATCATAATATCTTCACTTACGACCAAAAATTCTTTTTCTTGCAGCTTAACAAGTGTTGTTTATTTAAATATTTCTTATTTAAGAATGATTGTGTGATTCTTTTGCATGTGATGTTAAATAAAAATAAGAAATGCTGATTATACTGATAATTTTCTACCTAATTTTTTGTTTTTTCCCAACCTCAAGAGAGAGAACATATGCAATAATATTAATTAATTTAATAATCTATAACAATTTCCAGATTTCAAGATTAACCTCAAGCAGTGTCTAGTCAAAAAAGCTAATCTATTAGGTTACTCTTTTGGAAAAAATACAAGGTAGCAGGGGCCGCAATCTATTAATTATTAATTATTTTTGATAAATTAGACAATATAAGATAAGCTTTTGGAAAATATGACCCACCATCCTGGTCTAAATTCAATTTTCAATGTTAAAAAAGTATTGCTCCTTAAAAGGGAGATCATTATTATTATTCAGAGATCAAATAATTTTCTATTATGATTTATTATTTTCTTGAGATAGCTTTTTTTTTAACTTTAGTAGCTATAGTTTATAGTAGTATTTTTTTAATTATTTCTAAATATATATCATTTCAAAAAATTTAAAAATGATATTCAAATACACACCAGAATTGTATTGTGATTCTCTCATATGTCAACACCGCATTTTGAATTAAGTTAATGATAAGACCTTGTTCTCCATTTGCACAAATTTTCATAACAAAGATTGGTTATGTATGGAAACTTTTCTCACGTTTTATGTTATTCGAATTACTTTTTTGATTTTGTTTTTGTTTTTTTGTTCACAATTAATTGCTTTGAGTTGGTTTCCGCGCAGTTCCTAAGAAGATAAGATGATGATGATGACAAGTATCTTGATTCCATTTTTCTACTTCTGTATTGTCTTATATATATATATATATATATATATATATATATATATATATATATATAGTTAAATTTGGCTCATAATGCCCCCACCCCAAGTGTATGATAAGGGTGATCCAAGTAATGGCACGACCCAGATTGGTAAAAAAGAAATGACGTCGTTTAGTGCGTAATCTTATTACTGGGTGAAAGCCACCAACTTTGTACTTTTTAATTATTTCGAAGAAGGTCTCCTACTATATAACGGAGACCTTCACATTGTAATAGGGAGGATGATTATTCTCGAATAATATAACTTCTCTTTCTATCTCTATCTCTTTCTTGGTTTTCAACTATTGCTTCTCTCTTAAGCTAAGTCCATTTTTCTTCACACTTTCAGATCTACAAACATATTAAAATAATAATCATCTCTAGGGCTCATTATATTTGATTACAATTTGCCCTTATATATTTTCGATTGTTTTTAAGCTTATAAAGCACGAGTATAATTTTTTAGCTAAATAATTTGCCGCCATCTGTAGGGATTTCGAGATTCAAAACCATAGTTTGCACCTAGAGAACCATCAAAAGCCCTTCTCTACAACACAACAACAACAACAACAACAACAACAACTATCCAGTTATCCCACCAGGTGGGGTATGGGGAGGGTAATATGTAGACGAGCCTTACCCCTGCCCGTAAGGGCAGAGAGGCTGTTTCCAAACGACCCTCGGCGTGTAGGATAAAAGGAGGGAAAGCTGCATTACGAAAACAAAGGTAAAATTAGAAACACAAGCAAAACAAAACAAAATAATAAAGCATAGGTACTCCTGCAATAATAATGTAAGTACTCATGAAAACATAAGCAACATAAATATAGTCGCATGCAATAATGCAATAATAACCAACAGTAACTACCATATTAACAACCATATGGAGACATAAGCTAAAACACTAATCACCTATGGGTAACCCTACTATCCCACACCCAACCCCGAGAGATGCGAACGAAGGACTCTAGGAGCCCCTAGCCTACAATCCTGATTCTAGACCTCCAAACGCCCCTATCAAGGGTCATGCCCTCGGTAATCTGCAATCTGGTCATGTCCTGCCTAATCACCTCTCCCCAATGCTTTTTAGGCCTCCCTCTCCCTCGCCGACCACCAACAATCTCCAGCCGCTCGCAGCTCCTCACCGGGGCATCGAGGGCCCTCCTCCAAACATGCCCGAACCACCTCAGTCGCGCTTCTCGCATCTTCTCGTCCACCGGGGCCACCCCTACCTTCTGTCGAATAACTTCATTCTTGATCTTATCCAGCCTGGTGTGCCCACACATCCACCTAAGCATCCTCATCTCCGCAACCTTCATTCTCTGAACATGCGAGTTCTTCACGGGCCATCACTCCGCCCCATATAACATCGCAGGCCTAACCACGGCTCTGTAGAATTTCCCCTTGAGTTTGTGTGGAATTTTCTTGTCACACAGGACCCCTGAAGCGAGCCTCCACTTTGACCACCCCGCTCCAATCCGATGGGTGACGTCCCCGTCAATCTCTCCGTCCCCCTGAATCACAGACTCAAGGTATCTAACACTGTCCCTCTTGGCGATGGCCTGATAACCAAGCATCACTTCCCCGCCTACCCCACTCGGCCCGTCGCCAAACTTGCACTCCAGATATTCTGTCTTAGATCTACTTATTTTGAAACCCTTAGACTCGAGGGTCTGTCTCCATATCTCCAACCTTTCACTAACACCGGCCCTCGTCTCGTCTATCAATATTACATCATCAGCAAAGAGCATACACCAAGGCACATCCCCTTGGATATGTCGGGTTAGAGCATCCATCACTAAGGCGAACAACAGGGGGCTCAGCGCCGATCCTTGATGGAGCCCCATTACCACAGGGAAATGGTCTGATTCGCCCCCCACCGTCCTAACCCTAGTCTTAGCTCCATTGTACATGTCCTTGATTACTCTGATATAGGCGTCTGGAACACTCTTCGCCTCCAAGCACCTCCATAGCACCTCCCTCGGGACCTTGTCATACGCCTTCTCCAAGTCGATAAGCACCATATGAAGGTCCTTCTTCTTATCCCTGAATTGTTCCGCCATCCGCCTGACTAGGTGAATCGCCTCTGTGGTAGAGCGACCCGGCATGAAACCGAACTGGTTCTCAGATATAGTTGTCGCCTCCCTCACCCGCGCCTCAATCACTCTCTCCCAAACCTTCATCGTGTGACTTATCAATTTGATTCCCCTATAGTTGTTGCAGCACTGGATATTCCCTTTGTTCTTGTACAAGGGCACCACTGTACTCCACCTCCACTCATCCGGCATCCTTTTAGTCCTGAAGATCGCATTGAACAGCCTAGAGAGCCATTCCCCTCCAGCTCTACCCATGCACTTCCAGAACTCTACCGGGATCTCGTCAGGCCCAGTCGCTCGACCCCTACTCATCCTACGCAACGCCCCTAAGACCTCCTCCACCCTAATGCGCCTGCAGTACCCAAGGTCTCTATGACGCTCTGAATGCCCCAACTCCCCTAGCTCTATGCTCCTATCCCCCTCCTCGTTAAGAAGATCCCGAAAGTACGCCTGCCACCTCTGTTTGATTTGCGATTCCCCCGTCAGAACTCTACCATCCTCGGCCTTGATACACCTGACTCGGTCTAGATCACGGGCCTTCCTCTCCCTTGCTTTAGCCAACCGGAATAACTTCTTATCCCCACCCCTCTCCACTAGTTCCTCGTACATGCGACCGAACGCCGCGTTTTTAGCTTCCGTGACTGCCATCTTAGCTTCTCTTCTCGCCTCCCTGTAAACCAACATGTTCGCTCTCCGCTTCTCCTCGCTCGTGCTCCCTGCCAACCTAGCGAACGCCGCTTTCTTCACCTCCACTTTTCCTTTGACTACCCCGTTCCACCACCACTCACCCTGATGTCTGCCTGAATATCCCTTAGTTACCCCGAGCACGTCCCGTGCAGCCCCCCTAACCAAGTTCGCCGTCACTGTCCACATGGCGTCCGCTTCCCCATAACTACTCCAAGCTCCGCCCTCCACTAACCTCTTCTCCAACTCCTGTGCATTCTCCTTAGACAAAGCTCCCCATCTAATCCGCGGTTGACCCTGCGCGCCCCTCCGCTTCTTTTTCACCCAGAGATCGACATCCATCACTAAAAGTCTATGAAGAGTCGAAAGAGACTCTCCCGGAATAACCTTGCAGTCCTTGCACAAGCTCCTATCGCTCCTACGGATGAGAATGTAGTCAATCTGAGTCCTCGCCGCCGAACTCTTAAAGGTGACCAAATGCTCCTCCCTCTTCCGGAATGTCGAGTTCGCAATCAGGAGCTCGGAAGCCCTGGCGAAATCAAGCAGCGAAGTGCCTCCTCTGTTCCTGGCACCAAAGCCAAAGCCCCCGTGCACCTCATCATATCCACCAGCCTCAGCCCCAATATGACCATTAAAGTCCCCTCCAATAACTAACTTCTCAGACTGGGGGATACTCCCCACCAGCTCATCCAAGTCCTCCCAAAAGCGCCTTTTAGCCTCCTCGTCTAAGCCTGTGTGCGGCGCGTAAGCGCTGACGACGTTGAGGACTCCGCCCCCAATAACCAGCTTAATAGACATTAACCTATCATTCACTCGCCTAACCTCAACCACGGACTCCCTTAGGTCCCTATCAACCAAAGATTCCCACTCCATTCTTACCCCTCTCGAGCCCAGTGTACCACAGCTTATACCCATCAACATCCCGCGTCTTTGTCCCTTTCCACCTAGTCTCCTGGACGCACGCTATGTTAACCCTTCTCTGCTGAAGAACCTTTGCAAACTCAATAGAGTTACCCGTCAGAGTGCCTATGTTCCAAGACCCAATCCTTAATCTATGTGCGTCAACCGCCCTCTTCCCACGAAAAATGGCTGACAACGACACAAGAATGAAAGCGATAGCAGACGTTGCAACCAATCTCATCGATCCTCTCAACGAAGCCGGTGAAGAAGGGGTTTCAAATGCAACCCCTATCATCACCACAAGCGGAGAAATCCCACCTGCACTACCCGAAGATCTAACAATCTTGCGGGAAAAAGGCACTTCTAAGTCTGCAACTGAAGAAACACCCCCAGAGGTCAGGAAACTGCTGGAAGAGTGGTTAACGAGTACTCTAAGTGGCTTGGTTAAAACGTCACCCCAAAACAACGTCAGATGCATGCCGACAGCAGACCTTGCTGCAGTCGAAGGAGAACCCGAGATCGTACGAGCAAACAATGCGTTCATCGAAACTCGGGCCAACCGTGGCATGCTCACAGCCATCTTCAAGAAGATGGAGGAAATGGTAAACGAAAACAAGTCACTCAGTGACCAGATGAAGGAACACCAGGAGAGGGCGGACAAGATCCCTGATGCTCCCAAGATGCTGCCAAAGCGTGATGTGGGGAGGTTTGTTGAACAACCCTACACGGAAGAGGCTGCACCATACTCCATCCCAAAAACCTTCAAAATTCGTCCTTATTTGAGGGTGTACGATGGAACTATAGATCCCGAGGACCAGCTGATCCACTACGTCACTTCTGTAAAAGGTAACGACTTATCAAATGAACAGGTACCGTTTGTGATGCTGAAGAAGTTCGGCGAAACACTGACCGGAGGAGAACTGACATGGTATTCCCAGCTACCGGCCAAAGTCATTTCTACGTTCGAGGAGATGTCGGACAAGTTTTTCACCGCCCATGCAAGATCAAAAGAAAGAAGAGGCGAGGGTCAACGAAATCTCTGCTGTTCAGCAAACCGCGGGAGAATGGCTCAGGGACTTCCAAGCCAGGTTTAACAGAGTAAGAATGAGCTAATGAAACGTGTCAGAAGGCATGGCAGTCGCTGCTTTCAATAACTGGTTAAGCAGGGAAGGCTCGAGGGCAACCAAAAAACTACTAAGTCATCTTATGAAGTACCCACCCACCACGTGGGAAGAGATTCACAATGCCTATTGCCCTGAGGTACGTGCAGATGAGGACGACCTCAACGGGCCGACCCAACATTTAAAAACAGTACATCAAGAAATCAGGAGGGACCGGCGCAATGAAAAACGAGGGGAACAAGTCCCACGTCCCAAAAGGGATAGACACCAACCATACATCAGATCCTCTCACCCACCGCCACCCAGGCACGCGGGCGCACTACAACAACATGTTGCTCCACTACGAAATGACAAAGGTATGCCCTCTTTATTATCTGCCCATAACTTTTGTGTGTACCCTTTAGAGATAGGTGCAATGGCCGTCAAAGATGAAGTCGGAACCCATCACCAAAAAATCAAACGCCTTGTATGAGTTCCACCAGGAGCGAGGGCACTAAACCGAAGATTGCATAGGCCTATGGCAAGAGGTCGTCAGGATGCTGAACCAAGGGTTAATGAGATAGTTGCTCAGTGACACAGGAAAAATCAACTTTGCACGAGGACAGGAGCAACCCCACGGGCAACCAAAGCCGCCTTCACCAACACGCACGATCAACATGATCATCAGAAACGACGACGACTTGGCGATCAATAACGTCAAGTTCACCACTATGCACAAGCTAAAGCGAACTATCGCCCACGAATGGTATGACAACTTCTAAGATAGTATCACCTTCGATAAGTCCGATGTCTACGGTTTGTCTTTCCTTCATTATGATGATTTAGTTATCACTTTACGTATAGCATATAAGGATATCAGAAGAATTGTGGTTTGAGGACGGTTGCGGTGCCTGTATTACTCACCCTAGGATCCTCGTATTAGTGGGACTCGAAGATAAGATAGTACCGTGCTGCATAACACTAACTGGTTTCAATAATGGAGTAGAAAGGACTTCCAGGGAGATATCGCTACTCGTCCTAGCAGGAGCAGTCACGTTGGAAATAACTTTCCACATAATGAACCAGAAAACAACATATAACACCATCACGGACGCTAGTGGATACACGCCATGAGAGAGCTCCCGTCAAGTTTCTATGAAATGATCAAATTTCCCACCCCGTGGGGAATATTCAGCATTCGAGGTGAGCCTCGCACTGCTCAGGAATGCTATAAATAGCTCAAGACTGCGCCCACACCAAACAACTTAAAGGGAAGAGCGCAGATGCATAACAATCAGCTATGTCGGGGACTGAAGTCTGCCTGACAAAAAATGCCATTGAAGACCCTGATGTCATAGAAGCCTGCATGGCTATGGTCGAAGACCTCGACCCAGTCCAACTAAACAACGATGACCCTTCCAGGAATGCTTACATCGGGCACGGCCTCTCAGATCCAAGTAAGTATCGTGAATTTTTATCTAACAATGCAGACCTGTTTACTTTTTACCATTAAGATATGCTAGGGATCCTGCGAGAAATATCCACTCACAAGCTGAACGTCGACCCATTACATCCCCCGGTGCGGCAAATGAGAAGAAAATTTAACACCCCTATCAACAAAGCGGTCAGCGAGGAAGTGGACAAACTTCTGGCCAACGGCTCCATCAGGGAATAAAAGTACCCTCAATGGGTCGCAAATGTCGTCATGGTTAACAAGAAAAATGGGAAGTGGAGAATGTGTGTAGACTTCACTCACTTAAACAAGGCGTGACCAAAAGATTCCTTCCCATTGCCCCCACATCGACCAGCTAATAGACGCGACCACAGGGCATGAGCTTCTAAGTTTCTTGGACGAATACTCTGCCTACAACCAAATCATGATGGCTGAGGAGGACCACAAAAAAACAAATTTCATTATCCTCCAGGGGACGTATTGCTACAAGGTAATGCCCTTCGGGCTCAAAAATGTAGGAGCCACATACCAAAGGCTAGTCACCAGAATGTTCAAAGAGCAAATACGTAAGACCATGGAAGTCTATATTGACGATATTCTGGTAAAATCGGCAAAAAAGGAAGACCATATCGCCCTCCTAAAAGAGGCCTTCGAGATACTGAGGAGTACGCGATGAAGTTGAACCCCTAGAAATGCGCTTTCGGTGTGGCCTCAAGGAAATTAGGGTTTCTCGTATTGTATGAGGCATCGAGGTCAACCGAGACCAGATCAAGGTGATAGACGCAATTCCTAAGGTGCTGAGTAGCAAGAAATAGGTACAGAAGCTGACGGGGCGTATAACTGCCCTATCCTGATTCATCTCACGGTCATCCTATATGTGCCATAAATTTTTCAACGTGTTGAGAAAAGACCAAGGGCTACAGTGGAACGAGGAATGCTTCGAAGCCTTGAGAAAGCTGAAAGCGTACTTGTCTTCGCCGCCTTTGCTAGTCAAAGCAAGCCCAGGCAAACCCCTACTGGTGTATCTGGTCGTGTCCGAGGTCGTTGTCTTAGTTCGCGAAAGCAAAGGTACACAATCCCATATCTATTACATTAACCAAACCTTAGTGGACGTCCAAACTCGGTACCCACACCTCAAGAGATTGGCACTGGTAGTGGTCGTAGCTTCACGGAAGCTACGACCCTATTTTCAGTGCCATCCCATAAAAGTGGTAACGACCTTTCCATTAAGGAGCATCTTAACATGAATTATCAAGCCGACTCGCAAGATGGGCCTCGAGCTCAGCGAGAACGACATCTTATATCTTCCAAGAAATGCCATTAAGTCGCAAGTTCTGGCCGATTTTATAGCCGAATTTAGCGCAAAAATCCTGCCAAAAGCAGAACTTGAGGCACAACATGCCTCCACCAATAACGACCTGTGGGTCCTTTACGCTGATGGCGCCGCCAATGCATCGAGATTTAGACTGGGAATCGTCCTCGAGGTCCCGATGAGCGAAATAATTCGCCAATCCATTTGATGCCCTGAAATGACTAACAACGAGGCCAGGTATGAGGCTGTTATTGCAGGCATGAAACTAGCCATCAAATATGGGGCTCGCCGACTCATCCTCCACTGCGACTCCCAAATCGTAGTAAACCAAGTCACTGGGAATTACCAGATCAAAGAACAGAGATTTCAAAAGTACTAGTCAGAAATCTGCAGGTTAATAGCTGAGTTCGACGAATGCTGCTTGGAATAGATCCTAAGGGCATGAAATATCGAAGCAGACGGTCTAGCAAAACTGGCTACGGCCACTAAAAATCTCAACAAAGAAAGCTTGGTCACCCTCTTCCACTCCGCCATTGATCACACCGAGGTATTCTCTTTAAATATTACTTGGGACTGGCATAACTTGTTTGTATTCTATCTGTAGAACGGAACGTTGCAACCCGGCAAAAGAGAGGCAATGAAGCTCTGCACGCAAGCTGCTCGGTATTTCTTAATAAACAATGACCTCTACAAAAGAACTTTTGACGGACCCTTGGCTAAGTGCCTAGGGCCGCACCAAACGAGGTTGGTACTCAAAGAAGTGCACGAGGGCCACTGCAGTGCCCATATAGGTAATCGCACCCTCGTGCAATAAATCATACAGGCCAACTACTACTGGCCCACCATGAAGAATGAGGCAGCAGAATACGTCTGCCGATGCAAACAATGCCAAAAATTCGCTCCCATGATAAACCATCCAGGAGAGCCCCTTCATTTAGCCAACTCCCCATGGCCCTTCATCAAATAGGAATGGACATAGTCGGACCCCTACCCGCAGGACGGGAAAAGGTACAATTTTTATTAGTTTTAACTGACTACTTCTCTAAGTAGGTAGAAGCGGGTGCATACGCACATATACGCGAACATGAGGTGATCGCCTTCATATGGAAAAATATTATATGCCGCTTCGGCATCCTCAAAGGAATTAGTTGTGACAATGGACGACAGTTCATCCTGAAAAAAATGACTGAGTTCTTCGAGAAATGGCGCATCAAGAGGATACTTTCCATTCCATATCACCCTGCCGCTAACGGCTAAGCAGAATCCTCCAACAAAACAATATTAAACATACTGAAGAAGAAGCTCGAGGATGCCAAAGTGCTATGGCCCGAGCTACTGCCCGAAGTGTTATGGGCGCACAGGAACACACCCAAATCCAGCACGGGGGAAATACCGTACTCGCTGGTCTATGGAACCGACGCGGTCATACCCGTCGAGGTTGATGAACCAAGCCTAAGATATTCACATACCAGTGGAACAGAAAATGACACAAACAGACTCCAAGGTCTCGACGAAGCTGAGGAAAGGAGAGAAATGGCCCATATCAGAATGGTGGACCAAAAACAACAAGTCGAAAGATACTACAACAAGATGGTCAAAATAAGACCACTCAAAGTGGGAGAATATGTCCTCAAAGCCAAGAAATTGGCATCCAAAGACCCAAGTGAAGGAAAATTGGGCACCAACTGGGAAGGACCTTACAAAATTACAGCAGTAACCAGCAAAAGGGCATTCCAGTTAGAAATAATGGAAGGAAAAATGCTCCAAAACAACTGGAACGTTTCCCAACTCAAGTATTTTCACTTTTAAAAGGTGTCTCCCGAGTCATAATCGTTTTTCCTTACCTGAGTTTTGTCCCAATTGGGTTTTCTCGGGGAGTTTTTTAATAAGGCGACAAAGGAAACGCTTGGAGATATTTGCGGCACATGTTTACCATATCAGCCTTTCTTTACTACCTCCAGGCCGACATGATAAAATGGACTGGACTAGCTTGATCTTCAATGTATGAAGGGAAATCTCCAATGTATGAAAGGCTACGTCCATCTCCAGTGTATGAAATTCAACGACCATATACAAAATATAAATGGCTAAGGCCATCGTTGCCAACGGTTGACCTAGATTCGACTACGGCAAGTAAATGACTCGACGACAGTCGAAGTCGTCTGCATGGCTAAGTCCATCGATCTAATCATGGATAAGGGCATCAATCCTATCATGGATAAGGCCATCGATTTTATTATGGCTAAGGCCATCGCTTCTATTATGGCTAAGGCCATTGACTGTACTATGGCTAACGCCATCGATCCAATCATGGCTAAGTCGATTGATCCTATCATGGCTAAGGAAATAAATTCTACTATGGCTAAGGCCATCACCACCAACAGTCGACCTAGATTCGAATACGGTAAGTAAATGATTCGACGACTGTCGAAGTCGCCTTCATGGCTAAGGCCATCGATCCTATCATGGACAAGGCCATCAATTCTATTATGGCTAAGGCCATCAATCCTACTATGGCTAAGTCCATCGCCGCCAACGATCGACCTAGATCCGACTACGGTAAGCAAACAACTCGACAAGGGCCATCGACTCCATCACGACTAAGGTCATTACTCTAAGACCGATTAGGGCCGTCAACGCCGATGGTAAATCCGGGTCGGCTACGACGAACGAGTCATTCGATGATAGTCAAAATCGCACATGCGGACCAAGCTTAATCTACGGTGAAAAGCATGAAAACAAGAACCGAAAACGCAATAAAAGCTCCAAGGAACAAAAGAAAAACAACAACAGCAAAAAGTCATATTTCATTATCTGCAAAGGTATACATACATCTAGCCATACAAAAAGGCCCCATCTACACAAAAAATATATATAGAAAAGTCTTAAGAGCCTTCATCGCTCCCCCTATCACGTCCCGCCTGGTCGTCTAGTCCGTTACTATCTCCAGGCTGATAAGCCTTAGAAATCCACGAACTGGAGTCCAAACGGTTGACATCTTCAGAATTACAACCCTCTCTACCAGGCGAATCGGAGATATAATCGGCCGCTTAACGGGCAACACGGGTTAAGTGGCGTTACTTTTGATTTCCACCTCGGAAGCACGACCTGCTACTAAAAGCTCCTAAAAAACGATCAACCGGCACACATGATAAAAGAGGCAAAGCTCTTCCGCTAGAAGGTTAAGCGAAAAGGTATATCTAATCCTAAGCGCGTATTCATAGAACGTATAAAATCCGGGCCTATGCACATTGGCATAGTCCGTCCCGGCCGGAGCCATTATAACATGGTCGGGGACGTTGTATGTAGTTCTGACTGCGTCTAGGTGGGACTGCAGTAACTCACTATGCTCTCAGGGATAAGATGGGTATGTCGAGTTGAAGTCCTTTCGAACACTCAAGTCCTTCGGGAGAACATTATCCACCGTTAAAGGAACAAGGGGTTTTTTCCACTTCTTCCCCTTCGCCATCGGAAGAGGGCGGAGCACTAGTAAGAGCATTTTCCTTGGTCGTAACGCTTCACCATGATATGATTATAAGAAAATATGTTAACAAGAGATAAGATCCTTAGAAATGGCATTTCTCTAACGATACAACAATTACCTGAGAGAAAGATGAAGAAAGAGACAAAGGGAAACTCTCTAAAGGCTCGAAAGATGAATCTCTTTGAACCACTCCTCTATTTATAGGAATAAGGTACACGGAAATCGAAGAGGCACAATTCTGAAACTGATGCGGGAAACCAAAATGTCACGTCATGCTCTGAGCAGTCTCGAGAACAAGTATAATAATGACACATGTGACCAGTGACATCACCTTATAAAAGGGGGTCGCATGTCAACGGCTCAACAAATATTATCCACGCTCATGCTCTTTGAAAGAGGCGCCTATGGGTGCGGCCAAATTTCCGTAAAAGAGGATCGTGCTTGTCCGTCCATCGAAGATGGCCATCGAGTACGTCTCCAACGAACGGAGGGACTAACTGTATAGGGTTAAATTTGGCTCATGACGCCCCCACGCCAAGTGGGCATGTCCCTTATGATAAGGGCAACCCAAGTAATGGCACGTCCCATGTTGGTAAAAAATAAGTAACGTCGTTTGGTGCCTAACCTTTTTACTGAGTGGAAGCCACCAATTTTTGTACTTTTTGATTTTTTCGAGGAATGTCTCCTACTATATAAAGGAGACCTTTACATTGTAATAGCGAGGATGGTTTTTCTCGGATAAAACAACCTGTCTTTCTATCTTTATCTCTTTCTTAATTTTCCAACTATTGCTTCTCTCTTAATCTAAGTCCATTTTTCTTAACACTTTCTGATCTACAAGCATCTTAAAATAATAATCATCTCTAGGGCTTACTATATTTGATTATGATTTACCCTTATATATTTTCGATTGTTTTTAAGCTTATCAAGCACGAGTATAATTTTTGAGCTAAACATTTTCAATATATATATATATATATATATATATATATATATATATATATATATATATATATATATATATATATATATATGCCTTCAATTATTTTATTTTATTATTGGTCTGGCAAAATGATAAAGCCTCCCACAAGGTCAAGTGGCAATCTTACGTCCTCAAATTTTGCCAAGAAAATTGACATCAATGCTACGGTAGAGAACAAGGCTAAAGTACGGCACTTCTGAGTTCAAAAATCAAAGTCATATTTAAATGAAACAAGAAAAGAATCTGCTAAAGCAAGACAGAAGTAATTCATGAGAAATCAAAATCACATTAATATAGTATCCATATATAAATTAGAAAATTTAAGGAAAAAAGTATAATTAATTCAATTTAACCGAGTCCAGTTTGAAATATAAAGAATATTACATATGTATGTAGCGGAAGAAATCTCAAAAGATCTGTCATGAAAAATGAGGGCATGAAATGGCCATGAGTGTTTGGCAAAGCTTCTTCGGCCAATAGAATATTTTTTTTTGAAGTTGAGGTGTTTGGTCAAAGTTTCAGAAGGAAAAAAAAATAAAAACAGGATGAGTTTTTGAGAAGTAGGAAAAAATTAGCTTCTCTCCCAAAATATTTTTGATAAAAATATATTTAGAAGCATTTTTAAAAACTTAGTCAAATACTAATTGCAGCTCAGAAGTACTTTTTAAATTAATTAATTAAACAGAGGTGGAGTCAGGATTTGAAGCTAATGAGTTCAGGATTTTTTCATTCTACGTTGTTGGGTTCTAAATTAATAATTTATACCAAGCCTACTGAGTTCAGTCGAACCTGCATCCAAAACTTTAGCTTCGCACGTGTAGTTATACACAAAATATTTCTCATTAATAATATTTTTTTAAAGTACGTTTCAAAATAAGTTAATTTTAGAAGTTTGACTGAAAAATTAAAGATTATATAAGGTGGTGAAAATTGAAAATGAAAGTTCTGAGGGGTCATCTTAAAGGGTCTAAATTACTCAATTGATAATGACCTTTTACCTACCCATAGAAATAGTATTTTGTGTTGGAATAAAATATGGGCATTGATTTTCAAGTGTCATGCTTATCATTTATGAAGATCCTTTTACGTACCTTTTTGTTTCTCCACAATTTCCTCGACACCAATAATTTATAGATTACGAAAATTAAAATGTGGTTTTTTTTATATTTAAAATATGGAAATAAATATAAAAAAATAGTTACCAAACTATATATATATCGTTACAAAAGTGACGCTATACAGTAATGGTAACTACACCATTACTGTATAACGCCATTTTTTGTGGTGCTATATTAATTAAAGCTGACACATCTTACATAGCACCACTATCAATGCGCTATACCCATTATTAAAAAACCCTCTGTCTTCTTCTTCTTCTTCTCATTCAACTCCATTATTTTACTCCCTCTTGGTTCCCCCCCCCCCCCCCCCCCCCCCCATCCCCCATTTTAGATTGCTTCTGCCCCATTTTTTTTAAAAAAATTTTTGGGCACCCCCGACACATAAAAGTTGAAGATTGGTGGTCCCAAAGTCGAGTAGAGCTTCGTGTTATTGTGGATTTACTCTTTCGAAGTCAAAATTTTGATCTATTTACTATTCGAAAATTCTAAATTGAGATATTTCGATTTATTTTAAGTTGAAACTTTTATAACAATGCATATTACTTGATTTGTATGTGTTCTATTTCGGTTTGTGTTTATTTTTTTCGAAACTAGCATGTTAAATTTTATCCAAATTTAATTTTATTGTTGTATAAAAATATGTAAATTAGTCTAAAAAATTTACTTGTGAATATCCTCATGTATACTTATGTGTTTTTATGCCGTTTAGTTTAGATTATTTTTTAGCATAGTAAAATATAAATTTTTAGCGTAGTAAAACGTAGACTCTTCTAGTGTAGTAAAATTCAAAGCATTGTAGTGTAGTATTGTGTAGTATTTTAGCTTAGAATTTATTTTGTTTAATTATCTTATATTGTGCCACTGGACCTCTATATATCTAGCCCGGAACCCATAGATGTGTATATATATATATATATATATATATAATTTTTACAATTAAGTTATTTAAAAATATGAATAAAAATTATAAAAGATATAAAATTATTAATGATAGTTTGGTACTACTGGGCCTCAGAAAATCTACCCCAAAATCCATAAGTATAAATAAATAAATAAATAAATAAATATATATATATATATATATATATATATATATATATATATATATATATATATATATATATATATATAATTTTTACAAGTAAGTTATTAAAAAATATGAATATAAATTATAAAAAAAGATAAAATTACTAATGATAGTTTGGTACAACTGGGCCTCATAAAATCTAGCCCGAAACCCATAAATATATATATAATTTTTATATCATGCATGGTTTTCCACAGAAACAAATTGGAGGACGACCAGGTTGAGCCATTTGTGAAATATTTGTTTATAAAAAAAAAAACTTACTTACTTTTAATGAAATGTTTCTGGAGAAAATTTTGAACACACAAAATAACTACAATGAGCCCATTATTTATAGACGAAATAACACACATATAGCACCACATCTAATGTCGCTATATTAGATAGCGCCATATCTAATGACGTCATATCATGATATTGACATGACGACTTTATGTCAGCCGATCAGTTTTTTTAGTTCGACAATGCAACACGCACATAGCGTCATATATAATGGTGCTATATTTTGTGTATTAAATATCGTGATGTTGACAACACGACTTTATGTCAGCCGGTCAGTTTTTTCAGTTCGACAAAGACAACATACACATAGTTTCATATATAATGGCGCTATATTTTGCATATTAAATATAGTGATATTGACAGATGACTTTATGTCATCCGGCCAGCTTTTTCAGTTCGACAAGACAACATACACATAATAAATATATCGATAATTATATTAAATTATTATTTAAATAGGTAAAATAGAAAAGTACAAATCATAATTAACAAACAAGGAAATTTTATTTCATAAATATTTCAAACATATACATAACAACTAATTATTACAACATGAACTCATGGGTAGTTAGGTACATTAGAAGAACACCTGCCCTGAGCTTGATTACTGTTGCCACCCAAAGGACATTTCTACGGTCGTGTCCTGTTTGCAAGCATATATCACATTTGCGCGCATATACGGTATCGCGAACATCCATTTGGTTTTGTATACGCGTTCTCTTCTGCACCTGTCTTTTACGCAAATAGGAATTATTACACACCATTTTAAATGGTTTGGCGGGCCTGTAATGCTCAGCACCCACTAGCTGCAACTAACCACTATATGTGTTTAGGTATTTTAAAATACAATATTGTTGATCAATATAGTTGGTCTCCGCATAATCAACACGTTGAAAATACTTGATGGCATGTGAGCAAGGCATGTGGTAGATTGACTATTTCCCACATGAGCATAACCTTGTAGATTCATTTACAATATGTACATTATTACCCCGATTATTATGGATAGCAGTACGAACTTCAAAAATACCTCGTTCGTTATCATATTGCAAAAAGGAATGCCAATGTGCTCGCCGTCTGTATTTCTCTAATCTCTTCATAGGCACTAGCATAAATTCAACACCCCTTTCCATCAATTCCGTTGCAGTTGCAGACCGTTGCAAAAACCTCTCCGCCATCTGCTTGAACGACATACCCACCATGGTTGTGACGGATAATCCTCTTGTCGACTTCAATAACCCGTTGTAGGACTATGACACGTTTGTAGTAAGAATTACCCAGCGTCTGCCACCATCTGCATGCAACGTCCACTTTTTAGGGTCATGTCGCATTAACCAATGATATGCTGCCTCGTCTTCTTGCCTGATAGAATCCATATGCCTCCGGAATTTATGCTGTTGGTGGTCTGTTGCTGCCATCCACATCAAATCATGTAGATCCTTTTTGGGATGTGCCTTCTGGAAATTGTCCTTCAAGTGCTTCACACAGTAACGATGGTATGCATAAGGTTCTTGCCTTGCAGGAAGGTTCTCCACAGAACTTAATATACTCCCATGTCGATTAAATATTAGACAAATACCTGAACGCTGTTTGACAACGTGCTCTTTCAGGTGTTTCAAAAATATTGTCCACGTCTCTGTGCTTTCATTGGCACAAATAGCAATGGCTAGAGGAAATATCTATCCATTAGCAGCCACTGCCACGACTATCAATAGATTGATATCGTACTTTCCATAGACATGAGTTCCGTCTACAAATATTACGGTTACTGTTACCGTTACTGTATAGCGCCACTTTTTGTGCTCGTTATATATATATTTTGGTAACTTTTTTTACACTTATTTCCATATTTTGAGTAAAAAAGAACCACATTTTGGTTCCGAACTCATAATTTGTAACCCCAAAACTACATTAGATAATCCATGTTCTTTATTACTTCCTCCGATTCAAAATAAGTGATTTTTAACTTTTTTCTTGTGGTGCAAAATAAGTGATTTTTTCAGATTTCAAAAATTAATTAATTATTTTTTTCCTATATTGCCCTTGGAGTGATTAATGTTGGAGTATCTGTTAAGAGTATTTATATAAAGAGATAATAAAGGTTAATATGGTCAATTTCATTGTTAATTAATATTAAAAGGTGAAATTCTTAATATGTGTGAAAATAATAAAAAAATTACTTATTTTGGACTGGAAGGAGTATTCCATTAACACTAAGTTTTCTCGAACAATTCGGATTTTGCTTATATATTTGATCCAAGTCTAGTATTTATCTATTTTGTAGTCAGAGGTGGATCTACATAAAATATCGAATCTGGCGGAAAGATTATAGGCTCATGTACACCGTAAAAAAAGCCCTCATGTACACCGTAAAAAAGCCTAAATTTGCCCCTGTTTGTAGTAATCGCATAGAAGAATTGGATTTTGTTAGAATTCATTAAAACATTTTGTTTGTTGCTAATTATTCTTATTCATATTTTCTTTCATTGGATTGGAGAGCAACTATCATATTTTAATTTCTTTATGTCGATAAAAATTTCATTATTCAGAGACATGAAGTCAACTTTGAACTTTTTTTCCTTTGTAGATTCAGTAATTTTGCTCCAAAGCTAGAATAATTTTAGTGGCCAGAAAGAGCTCAATATTCCCTACGCAAGTAGCATTGAAGAAAATATCTATCATTCAAAAGCATGAATGAAGAAGAGACCACTCTTTTACTAAGGTCCATAGAAAGATTTTCCCCTTAGAAGAAAACAATTCTCTTAAAAATTCGGCTAACCATAAAAAAAAGTTATCAATAACTTTGGCATAAACTTTATATATATGTTGAAGTTTTATTAAATAAGTAATAATATATTTCAAATTCTAGATCTATCTTACCGTTGGAACGAGTCACCAATCTCAAATCATTAATTTGTATTCTATACCATATATAAACTAATTCATGACTATAAAGTCTTTTATTTTGTGTGATAATAGGTGCAAATTAGATAAAATATGTTTTTCAAAAATTTAAATTATAAAAAAAGGGACAGCCCGGTGGACTAAGCTCCCGCTATGTGCGGGGTTACGGGAAGGGCCGTACTATAAGGGCCTATTGAATGCAGCCTTACCATGCATTTCTGTAAGAGACGATTTCCACAATTTGAACCCGTAACTTCCTGGTCACATGACAACAACTTTACCAGTTACGCCCATCCGAAGCTCTTCATCCACCATTATATCAAATTAAAACATGGAAAAAAAGGAAAAAGAAAAAAGGATTGAATGGAAGATAAGAGATTTCTTTATTTGTCACCACATGGGAAGATAATTGTGCAAGGGTCCTACTTCTCAACTTTTCAGTCTTGGCAAGTGACCTTTTATTTTATGCAACATCAAATCAAATGGAAAATTATTGAGGCGTAATGAGATGGTTGAATTTCCGTCTTTAATTACATATGTTTGTATTTTAAAATGGAATATTTTTTTAATGGAGAATTTTATCTACAATCATGGTGTGGGGTAACAATGCACTTCCTACGTCGATTATGGATGTCGAATCTTTTAAACATGGCCTACATAAGTGAAATCTTCTTTCTCCTTTTTGCTTTTTCTTCAATCATTTCGTCAATACATATTAAACCTATGAATTATTGTTTGTTAGTACTTTATTGGTACCATCTTCACATGTTTTCAAGGTAGTACGAAAATTTTAGTTTAGTACCAAGTTATTAGTACTGCTGATTCATGTGATTAAGTAAAGTGTACAGAGTAACTTTTCAAGTCACAGTATCATTTCTCCTCGTTTCTTACAAAAGAGTAACTGTGAAAAGCTTTGACGTTGAATTATGTGTATAGAAATAAATATAAATAAAGTTTGATATAAATTTCAAAATTAAATATCTTAATTTAGAATCCATAACGTCTTAATTTTAGATTTATCGATAAAAAGATTGATATTTGAAGACTTTAAGCTTTTAGGTTACTTCATTTTGGTCGCGGCTCCGCTAAAAGTAGTACTACTTAAATGAGGAAGTATAAAGGAGATACGTTGCTAGTTGCTATTAGCGGTGTCAAATGGGTTGGTTGGGTCAATTTTGGACAGGTCAAAATGAGTTGAGTTAATAATTGGGCGGGTCAAATGAATCGCCCAAAAAATATTTGGGCTAAGATGAGTTAAAATTCGGGTCATAACCCAACCCTCCCAACTCTTATTAAACTTTAATTAATATATGTTATTTTCTTATAAATTGTATAATTACTAACTAAGGCTTTTTTGCTTGTGTTATGGTCATATTTAAAGTAGGGAAACTTACATAAATGTCCCATATAAGTTTCAACTTACCAACCTCTAGCCAATATTCTAAAAATCAAAACAAACAAGGAATTTTTTTAATGGGTATAGCCGAAATTCATTGAAAACATCTAGATAAGTCAATATACAAAATCTGAGGAAGATTGGAGGTGATTTGGACTGGTTTTGTATCAAAATTCATAATTAAATTGATGTCAAAAAATTCTTCTGTAACACATATATCAAACAAGTATCACGCATGTATATCACACACAGATATACATGTATATACATGTGATACACAATGGATACGAATATGATACACAGTGTGATACATGTATAATTTTTTTCATATTCAGTTTTTACTTCGAATTTCAATTCAAACTACCTCAAAACTTCACCAAATCATCCCAAACTGAGATTCAAACTTCTTAAGATATGCCCAATTTATTCTAATAGCACCCACTCAAAAGAAAGTAAAAATTTAATATTTTTTTACTACAAATAGCTAATTGACCATTTTGGCTAATATTAGTAATATTTTATCAATTGACCAATTTTTATAATGAGCTACCTATAAATGGACATAGATGGTAATTTTTCTTTAAAATATTAAACAAAAAATAAAATTATTTCTATGATATTTTGACAAACTTACTCTTGGATCAATTTGGGCAAAAAATTAGCCCAACTTTAAATGGATTGGGTCAAGATATGCTAAGTTCAATAAATGAGTGGGTCAATAACCAACCCAACCTTGGACGAGTTGGGGCGGGTCATTTGGGCTTGGGCCAAATTTGACAGCCCTAGTTGCTACCCTTCTCTTAGACAAAAGGTAGTTTGGCCTTGGGAGGGGAGAATATGCATGGGAATTTTCGTAAACAGTATTAATATTTGAATAAGTGAACAAATGAATAAACTACTGTAACGGCAAGCGATGTTATTTTTTACATTTATACCAAATATTTTAATATTGTTTATCATTTATACATGCAAAATACGAAAAAAATTCGATGAAGTGGTGTCATGTGACACCGCTTCAAGCAAGGTGCCTACGTTCTTGGGAATATAGACATGGGGTTGTGCATTTCTTTGTATTTTAGATTTTTTTGATTTCCTATTTGGTGTCCGATATTCGTATTGGAGCCCGACTATATTCAGATTCGCGACAGGTAAGACCCCATTCGGGGGTAGCGCTCCCTACCAAAAATTTTCCATACTCACGACTCGAACTCGAAACCTCTAATTAAAAAAGGAACAACTCCATCCACTATACCACATCACTTGATGATCTTTGTATTTTAGATTGAGAAAGAGATAGAATAAAGAGAGATAACAATATTCTTCTTTTCTTTTTTAAAGGGAGGGAGGATTTTGAGCTAAATTACAAGGAAATGAAAGGCGAAAAAGAGAGAGAGAGGAAATTATATATGCAATATACCTTCTTTTTTCTCATTTGTAGTTTGTTAGGTGCCATATGGCCCATAAGCACATGACGAGAAGCAAGAAGGTAACTATTGGTCCATTAATTGGAAAGGGGAAGTGCTAAAATATTGTGGAGAAGACAAAAAATATAAACTAGAGTCTAAACATAAGGGGGTTGTTTTTCTTTTAAAACTGAAGCATTATGTACAAAAAATGTAAAACTAGAGATAAAGGGGGTTGTTTGATTGCTATTGTATATACGATCTTAGAGCATTATAAGTTGAAAAGGAGAGGCCAGAATACATCATTATATACTATATTATAAGCATGACGATCAAAAGTTGGATATAAAAGATCAAAATAACCCTATAAACTAAAGTGACCATAATACCCTTAAAAAATTATGCCTTCATAAATAATTACAATAAGCAAACTTACATTAATTTCACTATTTCAAAATATCAAAAAATCTCAAGTTGTGCATTGGATAATAACGTGTAGACTACTTCAATTACTCCTTGAAAGAAAGCTCAGGAAATTTTAACCAAGAAAGGAATAATTAATATCTTTAATTTTAATGTAGAAAAGAGGAATAATTAAGTATAATAATGAATAATACTGCTAATAAATGTCAACGTTAGAGTAGATAAAGAGCCTACTGCTACAATTATCATTTATATGGTTTGTAGAATTGAATGAGCATTAGTTATAATCTGCACATTTTTAACCATAGATTCATAGTTCACTATGAAGTTACAACCTTTTGGTTTCCTAAATAAATGAGAGATCGACTGCATATAGTTTATATGCAAGTATATATTTTTTAGATCAAATTCAAATTGTACGTTTGTTCGAGAAGTCGGTGCAATCCTTACCGAAGGATCTAAAGAACGTGAGTATCCATTCATTTAGGTAAAACAATAACTTCTTTTTATTCTTAATGATAGTCATATATTCAATTCTTGATCCTATGTTTACATGGAGGTGCTATGGAGGTGCTCGTAGGCGAAGAGCGTGCCAGAAGCCTACATCAGAGTAATCAAGGACATGTACGATGGAGCTAAGACTAGGGTTAGGACGGTGGGTGGCGACTCAGACCATTTTCCCGTGGTTATGGGGCTCCATCAAGGATCGGCGGTTAGCTCTCTCTTGTTTGCCTTGGTGATGGATGCTTTAACCCGACATATTCAAGGGGATGTGCCTTGGTGTATGCTATTTGCTGATGACATAGTCTTGATAGATGAGACGAGGGTCGGTGTTATTGAGAGGGTAGAGGTATGGAGACAGTCTCGAGTCTAAAGGTTTCAAAATAAGCAGATCTAAGACAGAATACCTGGAGTGCAACTTTAGCGCCGAGCCGAGCGAAAAAGGCAGGGACGTGATGATTGGATCTCAGGTCATCGCCAAGAGGGACAGTGTCAGATATCTTGGTTCGGTGATTTAGGGGGACGGAGAGATTGACGGAGACGTCACTCATCGTATAGGAGCGGGGTGGTAAAAGTGGATGCTTGCATAAGGAGTCCTGTGTGACAAGAAAGTTCCACATAAACTCAAGCGGAAATTTCATAGAGCTGTGGTTAGACCTGCAATGTTGTATGGGGCGGAGTGCTGGCCCGTGAAGAACTCTCATGTTCAGAGAATGAAGGTTGCGGAGATGAGGATGCTCAGGTGGATGTGCGGGTTCACCAGGTTAGATAAGATTAATAATGAAGTTATTCGAGAGAAGGTGGGGGTGGCCCCGGTGGATGAGAAGATGCGAGAAGCGAGGCTGAGGTGGTTCGGGCATGTGCGGAGGAGAAGTCCTGATGCCCCGGTGAGGAGTTGTGAGCGGCTGGCGATTGTCGGCGTTCGGCGAGGCAGAGGGAGGCCTAAGAAGTATTGGGGAGAGGTGATTAGGCATGACATGGCTAGAATGCGGGTTTCCGAGGACATGACCCTTGATAGGAAAGTCTGGAGGTCTAGTATCAGGTTTGTAGGATAGGGGCTCCTAGAGTTTTTTGTACTCCTCACTCGGGGTTGGGTGAGGCTTGGCAGGGCTATCCATAGATGATTTGTGTTTTGGCTTGTGTCTCCCTTATGGTAGTTAATTATGGTAGTTACTGTATGATATTATTGCATGCTATTTTATTTATATTTCTTATGTTTAGATAATTATTTACGCTATTTCTGCTGGAGTTGCTAATGCTCTTTTATTTTTGTTTCTGTTTTTCCTTTCCTTCACTAAGCCGAGGGTCGATTGGAAACAACCTCTCTGCCCTTTCGGGTAGGGGTAAGACTCGTCTACCTATTACCCTCCCCTGATCCCACTTTGTGGGACTATACTGGGTAGTTGTTGTTGTTGTTGTTGATCCTACGTTTACAATGAAAATGAGACCTTTTGATAAATCTTAAAAAAAAAGCCAAAAGGGAGAGAATTAAAAATTGTCGGTGGAAGAAAGAATTTCTCCATTAATTTGAATATTGATTAATCTTAGAGCATATGCCTCTAATTACAACTTAAGTATAAACATTTTGTTCCTAGATTAGCATGTAGTTAACTAATTTTATTTTCTAATTTTTTTTTCTCGAGTATTCATGGTTACAAAGGTAAAGAACCTTATCGAAGAGAAGCCATAAAAGAACGCTAGTGACCAAGTTAAGAAGAAGAAGAGGAGTTGAGCTCTTGCAACGAAAAAGCGAATTAGTAATAGTAAAATCCTATCAAGCCATTTATTTTTTGGTAATCCACTTCACTTATTTGGTAATCCTATCTGCTTATACAGACACGTATCCAAAACTAGTAACAACAAAAGTGTTTGCGGATTTACAAAAGAAGTATAACGCCCACCGTGGGGCTCGAACCCACGACCACAAGGTTAAGAGCCTTGCGCTCTACCAACTGAGCTAGACGGGCCTTGTTGGTGATCTTCTTTCAATATTTAATATGGAAAGTAATGTGCAGTGTATACTGTATGATAAAACCACCATTCAATATTTCAAGTTGCTGTATATGATGAGTTAGGATAAGTGGCTCTATGCCCTTTTTTCCATTTATTATACATACATGGAGTGGGGGAATAGCGAAAATATATTTTACACCGAGGGTCTTGACATCTTTCTTAAAGGTTCCTTACAACTTATTTTCATAAAGGAAACGAGGAGAGAATTACAAGAAGAAAATCATACTCTCACCAATAAGGTAGAAAATTTTGAGGCAAGTAACCAACTTTCGGTCGGTTTAGTTCGGTTCGATTTGGTTGTAAATATTATTAATTTTACATATCAGTTATCGGTTTACAAATATAATAAACCGATAACGAACCGATAAGATATCAGTTATCGATTAATCGGTAATTAATTATTATTTGTTCGGTTATCAGTTTACCCGATAAAATAACTCAATCTAGAGTTAAGCAAAAAAAAGGACAATTCACTGTAGTAAAGCAAAAAAGAGAAGAATTCACATATAATATTATATTCATTTCTGTGTTCTGGCCACGACTAATATTAGAACATGCTTCATTTTGAATAATTCAAGACGTGTGCAATCTCAAAAATTGATACTACATCTCCACAAGCATTTCATCTCCAATTCGCACAAGCATTTCATCTCCAATTTGCTGAAAATAGAAGTTAACAGGAACATAAATAATAATTTTTTGGTTTCCTGCCAAACCACAATCAAGAGATCAATGCCTTTCTTCAGAGTCTACTTGCAGCAAGAGCAAGAAGAGTATTAGTAATTCAATAGTTGTCCAAACACAACTGAAATAGTACTAATTCTTATTGGGTTATGGGTTTACCCGTTAAAAAATTAGGTAAACCGAGACCCGAATCGATGACCCAATAGTAAAAAAATATTAAACCGTTACCGAATTGTTAATCCAATAACCTGATATCGATACCTCAATAAACTTTTTTCGGTTCGGACTATCGATTATACCCGATATATGCCCAGCCCTAAACTTAACTACTAAGATTCACCTAGCTTAGTGTCCATTGGTTCCCCTTCTCCTCTGTATTTTATGTAACAGGGCCCAAAAATCCAACTGGGCTCACAAGCCCGAGACAGAACGTTTTGGATTCGACTCAAATTTTCCTAGTAACTTATAGTAATCCTAAATATATATATATTTTAGCCGCTCTCTGAAATAATAGCCAACAATATATATATTTTTTGTGAATATGTATATTATATACAAATAATATACATATTTTATACAACTTTTGGCTATGGCTAGCGAATACACTTAGTTTCGGCCGACCGACCAATATTGTATTTTACCCATAGTTTAAGCTATTTTCCTTATATGGGTGATCAAAAAATTACAGCTAGTATGCAGTTGGTTACCTTGTATCTTCATATTCCATGATTTCAACTTTGGTTTTAGATGGATTTTAAAGCCTCTCATAGTAGATACTCCTAACATTTAAACCCATTATGTTTCTGTTCTATATTTTAACAACAATAGCATTTGAATTCAGAAGTTATGAAACTGATATCCTCACAAACATGTAAAAAAACATTAGTGCAGATCCAACAATATGGAAAATTAGGCCATACAGTACATGTGTCAATTCTTTAGAAGGGGAAAAAATTTAACCCTGCTGGCTTTCTTAGGAGAAGCTTATTCAGCTTCTTATAATACAAAAAAATATTGGGTATATTGTTGTTGTCGTCGTCGTTATTGTTATAATACAAAAAGTCCCAACAATATTCTACATCCCCAAGCTTTACTGCCTAATCTACCAAAATCTGTAGTCTCAGAATTTTGTGAACAAATATGTGCTCAGGATTCCTTCTATGTAGAAAAACACATAATCCTTCGAATAGGCTGCGAGCAGAAAGGAAATAGTTTACTCATCGCATAACAATTCATTCTTGAGTATAGTGTGTCACTCTATGTGCCCATGTGGCCATGTCTCGGAATGATCATAGTCTGACTGCTCGTCTAATATAAATTCAATGAGTAGATCTCACATCTTCTTCCCCGTACCACAGCCAAAAAGGATGGGCTATGATTATAGAGCATTAATTTGACCAAGCAATGTCCGATGTATCAAATGAAACTCAGCTCTTCTATTAGATCATTTAATATGAGATCCTCGAGCTCCAGTCCAACACACACTGCATCAAACTGAAGGTTCATCCAAGTTTCATCTTTTGCTAGATCGCGACTAACAGCATCATCGATTGGTTGATCAATCTTCATTTCGGATTCGAGACATGAGTTTATATCAGTCCAAACCTCCCCAAGGACATGGTAACCAACAGGCATTGTATGGATAAAAGAACGACATGTTAAGGACTTTGGCCAGTAGGAACATGATCTCTCATAAATTTGTAACAACACCTCATTGATTAAATCAAACAAAAGCAGTTGATCACATGACATATCAGCACAAATTTCCAATTCCTCAAATACTGAAGGATTCACTGGATGGTCAGCAGAATGCCATTTCCCTAATAACTGATCATTTCCACTGAAGCCGGATAGTTCTAGTACATCTTTTACATAATTGAATTCAGGTTTATATCTCTTATCAACCTGAATTTGCAAATGAATTCTGTTTAGTTCACTAGCTGAAATTCCCTTTCTATCGGCATTCAGTGTTTCCTCTTCTGAACCTGCAGAATATTAGATATTATCTTGTTTATTTAGACAATGACTAAGCAGTGTAAAATATAGATTGATGGCTTAAAAAATGGAAAATATAGAGAAGAATGTAGAGATTGTTTCGGATAAGATACCTTTAGATGCCGAGAGCCTGACTAGGCTAGTAGCATTCTGAAAAATAATATCAGTAGGTATAGGAATTGATTTATCTAATTTTGCATTAAGAGATGAAGTGGCTCCAATAATATTTTCAACCGAGGAAGAGTTCTCGTCTGTCTTTAAGCCACCAAAATCATCAAACGTCTCGTTGACATCAAGAAAAATTGTACTCTTGGAATCCGAATAGTAACCTTCTTCAGTTTGGTTTTCTGAACCTAAAGGGATATTGAGGGACTTCTGTTCATTGGACTTGGTACTTCCGACACTTAAGTTGTTGCTCGATGCAGCTCTAGCTAGTTTATATGATGAGTAACCGGGTTCAGGAGAGTCCTCAAGTTTGAAAGAAGAGTAATACCTGAGATCAGGCATAGAAAGAATCCTCTCTAGGCTGCCTATAGGGCTACTACTTCTAGCCGGTGAAGGTGATCGAGATGCTCTAAAACTCGACCTATCAAAACCATCCTGTTTTCCTTCCCTATAGAAGCAGGAGTCAAGTAATTGATTATATCTGTTCAATGATTCATTAACAGATGATGTTCTCCTAAAATATTTCATTTCACTCTTGCTAAACGGAGAACTACAATGAGTACAAGTACTTCCCGGGAAGTATTTCACATGTGTATCTGTAGTTTTCTCCTCAATTGTATTGTTTCCCTTTTTGGATGATCCGCGACCGTGTGGAACCTTATGAAGGACAGCATCCATGATAATTCGCTTGTCTTTTCTACTCTCCTTAAGTGCATGCCTTATTTTTCTCCGTAGATTCTTAAAACGATTGATGATGGGTTTACTCTCGTGATGTTTCTTTTCTGCACGAGGTGAACATGGAGAAACATTGTTAAATGATTCAAGTCTTGTCACCACATGTTTTCCAACATCATCATCGTCGCTACTCAAATCTGTTGATGTCACTGAATGGCTATTGAACTGTTCTGCAGAACTGGACTCATTTTCTCCTTTTGCATAACAGTCACATTCCAGCTTGTTCTTATGATTCCTCGACCTGACAGCTCTTCTTCCCCGTGAGCCACGTGAAGGAAATGAAACCGATTTGATAAAGTCAAACCTTGATTTGGATGCCTGAGTACTATGTAGCTGCAGTGAAGATACGTCATTTCTCATGTTTTCTGATTCAATAGGCTCACATGTGTTGGTTGTGGTGACAGCATGCTCGCGTGCCTTTTTTTCCGAAGGATCTAATAGACTGGCAACAGAATAATTCTCCTTCTCCAAAGTATTGTCAACTAAGAGAATTTCGTGAGAAGACTGTAGATCAGCAAGATCTAGATGATGAATAGAATTAATTCGTTCGAGCTGTATAGGACACGATGGACTTCTGTGATGCCTACCCTTTTTCTTAGTTGTTTCTTCTGTAATCAAAGATCTTATCCGAGATAACATTGAACTTTTGGACACTTGACCCGGTGCTGTAGTTTTCGCTACAATCTGGAATGTTATGGTTGATGACATAGTCAGTTAGTGCACAAATATAATGTAGCAAGAAGTTGTTAGAAAAGAAGATAACAGCGGAAAAATACAGTAGCTCTTAGCAAGTTCACACTCATACTATCTTGTAAACTTACAGAGGAATTCTCCAATTTGCTTTCTACTCTTCCTTGCATATCACCAGAACCAGTAGTTGTTGCATTATCCCCTACATCTTCAACCACTGGAAAAGAGAAAATAGTTAATGCCAGGAACTTCGTATGGTTTGGAAACAAGTTATGCATGGATTATAATGAAGGACTAGTAATGCACAGATTATTTCTTGTTCGGTGTTTGGTTCATTGCAGAAAAATTGGATATGCAAGATATCATTTAATAAAAGGGCAGCTCGGTGCACAAGGCATCCCTCATTCACGCAGGTTCCGGAGAAGAGCTGTACCCTAAAGGATGTGATGTAGACAGTGAGTTTACAATTAGGCCCTTGGATGCTTTACTTTCATAGGCTTCCAGTAAAGCGACAAGGACAATTTTGTCCTTTTGATGCTTTATCCATGTATAAGTTATACATGAATTAGTTATTCTATGTTGATAGTAAACAACAACAACAACATCATACCCAGTAATATCCCATACTGTAGCGGTCTTGGGAGGGTAATTTGTACGCGGACTTTACCCCTTCCTTGTGAGATAGAGAGGTTGTTTCCAATAGACCCTCGACTTAGGATCTATGTTGATAGTAGTATAAAATTATATGAAAATTGATATAACTTTATACAAGTATTAACCATACATATGAATAGAAAAGTAAACCAAACATTATATAACTATTAGCACAATTTTTTTTTGAAATCTAATATTGAAAAATCGTTATCTTCATTGAAATATGTTTCAATATAATATTCAGACTTGAAAGCAAGATCTTCACTCGGCTTAACAATTAAGAACCCCACTGCGCAAGGACATGAATATCGTCTTGGAGAGCAGCCTCTACATCATCAACAATAAATGAGCTCCTTTTTATCTTCTTAATTGCACTTTGTATCATGATTATTTCTTGCTAAATATACATCAAAACAAACGATCCCTAATAGTTATTCAATCCAACATTAAACCTACAGTAGTTGTACGCAAACCAACTGTCCTTTTAGCTGAAAAGCTTTAGTAATGAAGACAATAAACTGAGCAACTAACATGATATGCTTAAGAGATTAATTAACATAATGTAGCAGTGGAAAACTATATTATTAAAAATTAATTTGTTTTCGGTTTCTTTATTTCTTTCTTACCAGTAATCTGCTTTCCACAGCCCTGCCTTTTATGTGGAAGGTGTTTCCTGACTTGTTGCCATCGGTTGTGATTCAAATTGTGAAGTATTCCCCACATGCATCCCTTAGGATTTTCTGGACTAATACTAGGATCTTGATGTTTCAAGCTCTTTCCCATATAGTAAAATCTTGTTTACTACTTGATCAAATTATTATCTTCCTGCTTCCAATACCTGAACGACATATAAGAAGCCAATTTAGCCAAAACCAATAGATCAACCTCAAGGAAAAAAAAAGGCAGCCCGGTGAACTAACTATTTCGTATTTACGCAGGGTTCGGAGAAAGGCCGCACCCTGAGATTGTGATGCAGACAGCCTAATGCAAGTATTATTTGTAGCTGTTTTCACGGCTCGATCCCCTGACCTAACTAAAACAACTTTGCCTGCTCCAAGATTTCCCTTCTAAGAAATGAAACTAAATAACAATTCAAAATAGATCTTTATTAACGAAAAGAAATTCTCCATTTCAAATATGAATTCATGAGGCAACAATGTGAAAACTTAGAAAGAAAAAGGAAAGTGGCAAAAGGAAAAGAAATAAATAGCAGCACATAGTGAATTGCCTTCGTTAAAACCAAAGATAAGCATTCAAGGGTCAAATCGCATGAGATTCATACAAACACAACATGAAACCCCCATACCATACAAATGCATAGAGTAGGATCTATAATATAAATTGCTACTCTATTATTCCCATTTCATATTTAGGGTAATATGGCATCAAATTTTGATCAACCTATTCCCATTTCATGAAACTCCCATGCAATTATCATATACTAAGATCTCTAAAATGAGTTTCAACTCTAAATTTCATCGTATGGGCATCTCAAAAAGATGCATCAAAATGGTATCTTTACTGAAAACTTCCCATTTGAGCCTGGAAATGGAGAGATTCCTAGTTGGAAGCACTTTTCTCTTAACTGGTCTGGTCCTACGTAGCTCGATGGATACTTACGAATGATTAAACAAAAAGTTTTTGACATCCACGATAAAAAGAGGGGTTTAAAATTTTAGTAGCATGTAAAAATATTAATTAAATGGTATACTTACGAATTTTAGATTCTGAATTCGTCCGTGACATGTGTCAAAGGGAATTCTAAGTGTAACATTATCATCCTGATACATTAGGAAATTCCAACACGAAGGTTAGCACATTATCGTCATAATATCTTAATGTATTATGTAGAGAGAATATGGAGCTTCACAGACATGGTAAAAAGGTTGAAATTTGCAGAGGAAAAAAGAAAGAGAAAGAGAAAAAGTGAAGGAGAAAGAAGAAGTGGATGGAACAGAATGGGGAGACAAGAATTTTCTTCCTTTACTTTTGGCGCCATTTATCTGCCAACCGTTTTCCGTTTCTTTCTCAAATCTCTCTTTATATATATCTTTTCATGTGAGCATTTCTTATTTATTGTTTCTCTAGACTTACATAATCGCTTCAATGCTTCTTTTTCAACTTTGTTGTCACTCTTTCCTTTGTTCTTTTTTAAAGCAGTTGGTCTAAGGGTATACGTGTTGCGTATGTACTTTATCTCGATAATATATATATTTTTTAAAATATATAATTTATTTTAATTTAAAAACACAAATGATATTTCACAATGTTTTTGTGTGTGTACATATATCAATGCGTAGGCAGAAAATTTTATAAGCGGGGTCGAAATTTATAGAAGAATTAAAATACAACTTTGTGTATCATATTTTTAAACAAGAAATAGCCTTAACTTATTAGTTTTGTTGAGTCTTAAATTGGAATTGGAAAAGATCCCGAGTTCAATTCTATTTTATCATAATTTTTAACCTCTTAGAAGAAAATCAAGCACCTAACCAACACACCAAGATACAATTTATAATAATAGTGTCATTGTTTCCTACTTATCCATTTGCGTATAGTTTTAATACATATGTTGAGTAAAATTTTCTGACGAAGCAGTGTCGCATGACACTCCTTCGACAAGTGTGCATCCGCCCCTATCAATGAGCATACAATTAAAGAATATTATTAAATAATGTATTTTAGTTAAAAAATAAAATTAAAAAGTATGAGTTCTTAAAAATAATTAATGTTGATTGTATTTTGATACATCAATAAAGGAAGAAATTCTTCCATCTAGTAATTTCCGGTGGTTCAGTTAGCTTTGGGGGATGATTTGTAACTTAGGAGTGCGATCGGAATTGGTTTTGGAGGACCGATGTAGAATTAAGCTTGGTTTGGCGAAGTTAGTATTTTGGTGATTTTCGGTTGGTAGGTGAGATTTTGATCCGAGGGTCGGAATGAAATTCCGAGAATTGCAGTGGCTTTGTTAGGTGATTTGGCATGCATGTGCAAAATTTCAGGTTATTCAGAGATGGTTTGGTTGGATTTTTGATAAAAAGCGAGTTTCGGAAGTTTTAGAAGAACTTAAGCTTGAATTCGATATAAATTGATGGTTTTAGTGTTGTTTGAGGCACAAACCCGTTTTTCAACATTTCCAAGGCTACCATGACAATTGCAGCAGTTACTCTGGGGACTGGGACACTTTTACCTTCAGGAAACTTTTCTACCGAGACCGTGTCGAAAACTTGGTAAACCCATAGCCCCTTATCATCATCAGTCTCTATGAAGGGTACGATGGCATCACTTACAGTGCTCATGTCTTCCCTATGTACTACGATCTCTTGTCTATCCCACTTGAATTTGACCATCTGATGTAGTGTAGAAGGCACCGCTTTGGCAGCGTGGATCCATGGTTGCCCCAATAGAAGATTATAAGACACCGCCACATCTAACACCTGAAACTCCATGGTGAACTCGACCGAACCAATTGTCAATTCAAGTATGATGTCACCCACTGTGTCTGTACCACCAACATCAAACCCTTGAACGCAGATGCTATTCTTATAAATTCTGTAATCATCAACTTTTAGCTTGTTCAATGTAGACAAGGGACATATATTGGCACTGGACCCATTACCAATCAGTATTCGAGTGACTACCGAATCTTCACATTCCACGGTCAAATAAAAAGCTCTATTATGTTTTGTACCCTCCACGGGCAATTCATCATCAGAAAATGTCACTCTGTTTACCTCAAAGATTTTGTTCGCAATTTTCTCCAAATGATTCACTCAAATTTTATCGGGGACATGAGCTTAGTTTAATATCTTTATCAGAGCCCGGAAATGTTCATCCGAGTGGATAAGCAATGAAAGCAATGAGATTTGGGCTAGTGTTTTCTTTAACTATTCAACAATGGAATAGTCTTGTACTTTCATCTTTTTCAAAAACTCTTTTGCCTCTTCCTCTGTAATAAGTTTCTTAACTGGCACCAGATTTTCCTTGTGAGCCCTTTCTCAACTCTTCGGGGGCAAAACAATGCCTCGAGAAAGTTAAGTTATTCTATGCGTTCGCATCAGTGGGACTGCGTTCGCGTAAGTTGGAGAGTCAAGACATCGCGTTCGCATGATTATAGTCGCGTTTGCGGGCTGTATTGCAGAGATTGGGAGAGGAGAAGCTTTATGCTAAGTTCTCCAAGTGTGAGTTTTGGTTAGGTTAAGTGGCATTCTTGGGGTACGTGGTGTCTAGCGATGGTATTAAAGTTGATTCGAAGAAGTTAGAGGCAGCTCAGATTTGGCCTAGACTGTCCTTAGCCAAGAGATTCGTAGCTTCCTTGATTTGGCAGGTTATTATTGCCAGTTTGTTCAGGATTTTTCATCTATTGACTCGCCCTTGACCAAGTTGAATCAGAAGGGTGATCCATTTGTATGGTCGAACGAGTGCGAGGAGAGATTTCAGAAGCTCAAGACAACTTTGACCATTTCTCAGTATTGGTTTTTCCATCAGCTTCAGGTTCTTATACCATCTATTATGATGCTTCGAGAGTTGGGATTGGTTGTGTGTTGATGCCGGAGGGTAGAGTTATTTATTATTCTTCTCGTCAGTTGAAGCCCCATGATAAGAACTACCATGTTCATGATTTGGAGTTGACTGCCATATGCATTGAAGATTTGGAGATATTACTTGTACGACGATCTTGTGAGGTGTTCACCGATCATCGCAGTCTTCAGCATTTGTTTAAGCAAAAGGATCTCAATTTGAGGCAACGGAGATGGATAGAGTTGCTTAAGGATTATGATATTACTATTCTGTATCATTCGGGAAAGTTCAATATAGTGGCTGATGCTTTGAGCCGAAAGGCAGTGAGTATGGGGAGTTTGGCGTTCATTCCAGCTGGGGAGAGACCCCTTGCAATTGCCGTCCAGGCCTTGCCCAATCGGTTTGTGCGGTTAGATATTTCAGAGTCTAGTCGGGTGTTGGCTTGTGTGGTTTCTCGGTCTTCTTTACATGATTGCATTAGAGAGCTCCAGTATGGTGATCCACATTTGCTTGTCCTTAGGGACAGGGTTCAACATGATGATGCCGGAGACGTGACCATCGGTGATGATGGGTATTAAGGATGCATGGCCTTATTTGTGTGCCCAATGTGGATGGTCTTAGAAAGTTGATTCTGGAGGAGGCCCACAGCTCGCAGTATTCCATTCATCCGGGTGTCGCGAAGATGTATTATGATTTGAGATAGCACAATTGGCGGAGAAGAATGAAGAAAGATATTATGGGATGTGTGGCTCGGTGTCTCAATTGTCAGCAGGTAATTCATGAGCATCAGAGACCGAGTGGCTTGCTTAAGCAGATGGTTATTCCCGAGTGGAAATGGGAGAGAGTCACTATGTATTTTGTGAGTGGTCTTCCTCATACTTTGAAGAAGTTCAATGCTATTTGGGTGATTGTGGACCGGCTGACCAAATCCGCGCACTTCATTCTGGTGTGTACTATCTATTCTTCGAAGCGGCAGGCAGGGATCTTTATCCGGGAGATTGTTTGGTTGCATGGGGTTCCATCTTCCATCATCTCAGATAGAGGCACTCAGTTTACTTCTCAGTTTAGGAAGAATTTTCAGCAAGAGTTGGGTACTCAGGTGGAGTTGAGCACGACATTTCATTCTCAGACGGACAGGCAGTTCGAGCGTACCATTCATATATTGGAGGATATGTTGCGTGCATGTGTTATTGATTTCATAGGTTCTTGGGATGAGTTTTTTCCGCTTGCAGAGTTTGCCTACAACAACAGCTATCAATCCAGCATTCAGATGGCACCGTATGAGGCTTTGTATGGGAGACGGTGTTGATCTCCAGTTCGTTGGTTTGAGCCCGGTGAGGTTAGGCTATTGGGGGACAAATTTGGTTCAAGAGGCCTTAGAGAAAGTGAAGGTGATACAGGAGAGGCTTCATACAATGCAGTCTCGTCGGAAGAGTTATAAGGACCAGAAGTTTCGAGATGTGTCCTGTATGGTTGGTGAGACGGTCTTGCTGAAGGTTTCGCCCATAGAGGGTGTTATGAGGTTTGGGAAGAAAGGGAAGTTAAGTTCGCGGTTCATTGGGACTTTTGAGGTTCTTTGGAAGATTGGGGAGGTGTCTTATATGCTTGCTTTGCCGCCCAGCTTGTCGAGTGTGCATCCGGTATTTCATGTTTCTATGCTCCGAAAGTATGTTGGGGACCCGTATCTTGTTTTAGATTTCAACACGGTTCAGTTAGATGGTGATTTGACCTATGATGTGGAGCTAGTGGCTATTTTGGGTCGTCAGGTTCGAAAGTTGAGATTAAAGGATATAGCTTTAGTGAAAGTGTAGGGGAGAGGTCGGCCCATGGAGGAGGTGTAATGACCTGATCGGTCGTTTTGAGTCCTAGCGCGTCATTCATCAGTTTGAGGCCATGAGCTTCTTTATTTCAGGTGTTATGACTTGTATGCGTGGTCGGAATTGAAATTCAGGAAGATCGGAGTTAAATTTAAATGAAAATTCCCATTTCAGAAGCTTTAAGTTGAAAGAATGAACTAGGATTGGATTTTTGAGTAAACGACCTCAGAATCGGGATCTGAAGGTTCCAGCAGGTTTATATGATAATTCAGGACTTGGGTGTATGCCCGGTGCGGGTTTTGGATAACCCGGGAGCGTATTGGCATCTATTGTTGAAGTTAGTATTTTGGAAGAAATTTCATAATTTTGGATTGAAGTGCATTGCAGTGTTATCGATGTTCGTTTGGGATTTCGAGACTGGGAGTAGCTCCGTATGGTCATTTTGAAGTTGGGAGCGCGATCGGAAGTGAATTCGGAGGTCCGTAGGCGTTTTGAAGCCATTTTGCTAAAGATAGAAATTTGAAGGTTTTTGAGAAGTTTAACCGGGAGTAGACTTTTTGATATCGGGGTCGGAATCCGATCCCGGAAGTTGGAGTAGTCCGTAATGTCAAATATTACTTGTGTGCAAAATTTGAGGTCAATCAGACGTGATTTGATAGTTTTCAGCATCGGAAGTATAAATTGGAAAGTTAAAAATACATAAACCTTGAATTGAGGTGTAATTCATGATTTTGGCGTTAGTTGATGTGATTTGAGGCCACGAACAAGTCCGTAATGTGTTTTTGGGATGGTTGGTATGATTGGTTGGGGTCCCGGGGGCCTCGGGTGGATTCCGGGAGATTAAAGGATTGAAAATGGATATTTGGTGAAGGCTTGAGAATTTGCTGCTTCTGTCATAATCGCATCTGCGGTTATTGGACCGCAGATGCGATCAAAAGCTCGCAGAAGCAGAAGGGGCCTAGCCCAGGAAAATCGTAGAAGCGGCCCAGGGACTGCAGAAGCAGTTCTGCTTAAGAGGCCCCGAAACCGTTGAAATGGTCAGCTCTCTATTGCGCAGAGACACAAAAGTGTCCAGAAGTCGCAGAAGTGACGTCCGCAGAAGCGACAATAATCCTGCAGAAGCAAAAATGTGTGGAGGCAGAAGCTTGATTTAAGTCGCGTATTTGGTTCATTTCTCTCATTTTCTTAACTTCATTGTGCGACTTTGGAGAGCTTCAAGGAGGGATTTCATCATCAATGTCAAGGTATGATACTGCTACTTATTTCCAAGTTAAATACAAGATTATACCATGGATTTAGACATGAAAATTGTGGGAAAAATAGGGATTTTTGGTAGTAATCCTAGAAATTTAATTCTTGGACTTTACCCTCGATTTGGAGTATGGAATTAAGAGGAAATTATATATTTAAGTTTCTAAGGTCATGGTCAAAGTTTATCTTCGAAACATTTTGGGTTTCGGGCCCGTAGGCCCAGGGGCATTTTGGTCATTTCACAAAGCAGTGTTGGGAAGTTGTATAATTGGAATTTTTAGGAAGTATTTGAGTATATTCTCAGTAAGTTTGCCGTTATTTGGCAAGTTTTGGAGCTCTGTGTGTTAGTTTGAGCTTTCGGAAGGATGTAGAGGGTCGATTATGGATCTTCGGGCGAATGAGTCTCCTTTCTAATCTTGTGAGGGGGAATTTACCCACAGATGAGTTAAATTGATTATGTGCTCCTATTTGTGGGGTCTACGTACGCACGAGGTGACGATAGTCCGTGTGTAGCTATTATTATACTATTATCCGCGTAGTCTAGGACTCAAAAGCATGTTACACTTGGATTATTTATGAACCCATTGATAGCTTGAATTGCTTAACTCACATTGAATTAGTAAGTGAATTTCTAAAAGGGTTAAACTTCATTTCTTAAAATTGTTAAAAGAGAATTAGTTTTATTTGGATAAATATTCCCTGATACATTCTTATTTGACCGATTGGACATGTATTCTTATGTGTACCTGCGTCGCATGCATGATTCGCGAGCAGGGTATGTGTTTATTTATGGAACGGGCCGAATGTCATGGAAGACTAAGTATATGCATCTATGGTACGGGCGGCTCGACCCTCGAAAGTGCACAATTTATATTTCTGTTGGAGCGGGCCGTCGACCTCGACATGATTTGCACATGTTTGTGCTGTTGTCTTTAAATTACTAAAGTTGTTAATGCCTCACCCTGGCTCGACATTAATTGATTAATAATAAAAATGAATTCTGGAAATTTCCCACGAAAAAATTATATGTTTACTTATTTCCTCTATCTGGATTACAATCATGTTTATAAGATAAATCCACTATTTATATTTATATATATATTGAGGATGAATAATTATTGGACTATTAAAGAGTGACACAAAGTTGACCATCTCGTCTCTACCCCTTCGGGGTTAGGCGGGACACTCATTGAGTACACATTATTTTTGTACTCATACTACACTTGTTGTGTATTTTATTGCACATGTATATGTGACTCTAGTGGTCTGCTAGGTATAACAGCGGGGATGATTCTGGGACTAGGTGAGTTGCATAATTCGAAACGGCCGCAACTAGAGTAGTCCCTCCCTTTGTACTGTATTTACTTTTCGTCCATTGTATTCGGGACGGATGTTGTATTTTATTTCTTTTATCAGTAGATGCTCATGCACTTGTGACACCGGGTTCTGGGATGGTTTGAAGTATTGTATTAATTTTTTAACTTTTAGTTTTGATTTGAAAATATATTCCTTAAAATTTCTAAACAATAAAGGAAAAATCTCGTATTTCGAAAGTGTTAAACGAGATTTAGTTTAGTATTTGAGTGGACTGGCCTGATAGCGGTGTCCGGCGCCTCCATGACCCTTAGTGGATTTTGGGTCGTGACAACATGGTATTACAGCACTAGGTTCCCCTCGGTCTCACAGGTCATAAGCAAGTCTAGTAGAGTTTCGCTGATCGGTACGAAGATGTCTTTACTTATCCTCGGGAGGCTATGGGGATGTTAGAAGTACTTCCCTTCTTGATTTACTTATCGTGCGATTCGATTCCTTTGAGGCTTATGACTTTGATTCCTTTCTACTCAATCGTACGTGACACGAGCGCTTGCTAGAAATCGAGAATTTAAAGAACTGAAATGGCACTACAAATATGGTACGAGATAATTTTCTCGGTATAGTTGATTGGACTATTATAGTCACTTTGTGGAAGGGTATTCTATTGTTCAGTTCAGTAACATGACTTCTAAGAGTCTTGAGGCTGGGCACAGGTTTCCATGATGCTCGTGAGCAATTTTCCGTAGTGTTGTTATGATGGTAGGATGTTTTTCCACGTGTTGGGGCGGTGAATGAATTGAAGGGAGGTTTACTCAGCGTGTAATCAAGGGATTCAGTATTTTATTCCCGACAGGGGAAAGGCAGGCGAACTAAAGATGGTCAGTTGTGGGCTGGTGGAAGTAATGAGACCTTGTAATTGCAAGCGTGGTGGAGCTTTCTTCTATTATGGGGTGTTATGGCCCTAATGGAACGTACTAAGTTGTCGATGTTATAATCTGCTACAATTCGCCTTTAAGGCAGGATATTGTAAAATGGTATTGGAGATACAACAGTCAGATATCACATGGTGCGGTGGTTTAAGATCAAATCATAATTTCTAATGTTGAAAACTCGATAAAGATGACCTTTGGAAAGGTTTTAAAGTTAGCAGCAATGGTGGATTCAAGTGCTACGAAGATTGATTTTGTTTAAGGCAACAATTGAGCAGCAAAGCATGAGAAAGGGATGTGGGAATTGTCAGGCGGTGTTTAAAACTTCTAGAATTCCAAGTATGAGGAGAAAAGTCGAGTGGTTAATTAAAAGATTTGTTCAGCCAAGGGGGGAGAGTGGCGGGTGTTGCATATAGGCATAGTATTAGGATGACTACGTGCCTTAATGAGTGTTTGGATCGAATTGGGGATTTTAATGACTGGTGATCGAAGTCCGAGAGGCATGATTTGAAGTATGGGCTATTATGCGGAAGAAGATTGATATGGCAGAAATGAGCTGCTTGAAATGGAGAAGGGTAAATATAACCCTGAATTGGAAGGATATTGCTGCACATCTAATTGATGTCCGCGAGGGGCGCATGGACTTGTGTAGATAAAAGGTGAGTTCAGTCTCAGGATCGGCTATTATTGTCATAGTGAATGTACCCCGTGCAGCGACGTGGGAAAATATCAGGAGGTGATTTCCCTAGGTGGGTTATTCCGCGTGGGCAGGTTAGCGGTCGCATGGTTGGCGAAGCTTCTGCAAAGAATTATATTGGTTGTTCAACAAAGAGATCGGTCATGCGAATGTAGTTAATTATTCAGAATATGAAGGATGTGGATTTACAGGAAGATTCTGAGAAATTTTGATAATATATGGCGCGAGGTTATGGCGGTAAGAGTTGAAGAGCTCGGGAGAACTTAAGAATTGTGAAAAGATGGCTTCAAGATAAGTGAGAGAGTCCTACCGCTTGTGATTGGGCTGTATGGTTAACTACTTGCGTGATTTCTGGTTATTAGCATATTGACAAATTAGTTCAGCTATGATAAAATACCATAAGCGGTAATTTGGGCAAAAGAATTGTTGGAGGCATGCTATGGTTGGCCTTATTGTCTCATATTCGGACTTATCAAAATGTTCAGGACTTACGTCTCGTATAGATGCAGGCTTCAAAGGAACTGATTTCGTCAGGTGCTTCCCCGAGAGAGTATTTGTGTGTTATAAGATATAAGGAGTGAATTTTATTTGGGACCAAGTCAGAGTGGGTGGCTCTCAATAATGGTCCTAGTGAATTCGAAAATTAAAGTATGGTGCCCAATGATTTCGAGCCTATGAGTACGGTTAAGAATCAAGCTTTGTAGTATCTTATGAGAAGGTGCCCAGAATGTTCTATGATATTTTGACTTGTAGTGTAGCATTTGAGTGATATGAAATAGTTCGTGGTAATTGAGACAGCCTGGTCTCGTGATTCAAGGTCACTCGGGGCGAGTGTAGATGGAGTATGATTATGTGTTGGATGGAGTTAGTGTTATTTCTAAGGCATGCAAGGATGAATTGGATGAAGGTAAATTGATTAGCCATAGTTGAATGGGCATGTTGGGGCCAGTGATCAGTTCGGTCCGCGTGATTAACTTATGTGTATGACATGTGGCGGTACGTGTGAGGTCTGTTGGCCACCGTGATTGATGATTTTATCAGGGGCATTCTTCTGTTATGGCTTGTTAAGTGGAAGCGGATTCCGAAAGAGCTATGGTGGCTTGGATCACTACTTGCAAATTTGCATATTCTACGGTTGTAGGGATTTGCCTATGTACTTCTATGATTCTCCTGAAGTGAGTTAAGTGCAAAGTTCTTATATGATGAAGTGTTAAAATATAAATGATTTTGGAGTTATGATGAAAATCATATTCTATCATATATTGGCACGTTGGGTACAATGAATATCCTCGAAATTTGGAGTGAGGATCAAGGCGACAGTTTGGTGCTGGTAAGGATGTCACGGGCTCAGGTGAGCAAGGAAAATGTTGACTGATTGAGGTAAATTGGCGTTGTCTTCAGCGTCACCTGAGATCGATGTGTTGTGAAAGAGACTTTGCATCCTGCTTGAGGATTCTTGATCGCTTTTCAGCGTCAGTACGTACGGTGGGTCAGATGTGCGGACCCGTTATGTATTTCAAAAGTTTGTGGGAGCAAAACCCACGGGAAGTTATATAAGTGTGGCATGTAGTCACTTGATTGACTAGAGATTTAACCAAGTATGAGGATTGTAATAATAGCATTAGTTTGAGAATTTATGCCTGGAGAGAACTTTGTTTATTGGGTTATGAACTGATGAGGTCGCTCTGGTTATGATGGTTTTTCTTACTTGCTATGAGGCAAAGACGAGTTAAATGGACTTTCGGCTTGAGATCAATGGATTGATTTATATGTGAACATGGCTTTATATCAGGCCACTTTTGTGTTCGTTTCAGCGAGCATTCCCTATGGGGGAATAGTCGGGGTGTTATTTTGTCTTCATCTATTCCAGGTAATGATGTATTTCGCCGTATGAGTTGTGAAACCTCTTGGTACGTTTCTTATGTGATAAGGTTCCGCGTAGCGGTGATGTCATACAAGCAGGATGGCTCTTGAGATTCAGATCATGAATTGCACCTCAGTTGTGCCTGATTTTTGTAGCCTATAGCGCTATATGTTTCCTCAGGGATGGTATTATGAACCTAAGTGTGTTTATGACCAATATTCGACATTTTGATGTGGTGAGCAATTTAGCTCGATGTGTATCTCCTTATGTGAGTTCAACGTGTGGATCGGGTGGCGCACCGCCATGGTTATATTGTGTCGATCGGTTGGCACGCCACCATGGTTATGCTATTTGGATTGGGTTGCACGCCATAATAGTGTGATGTTCAGTACAGTTACCCCTAGTTTCTCTTATGTGTTCTGTTTCCCATGTTTTGAGGAAAACTCATATAAGATGTTAGCCCGCGTCGCATGTGTGATTCGCGGGCGGGGTAACTAGATCTCCATTTTAGAGTTCATTTTCCTCTTGTATCATATCTTAATCGGTAGCCTATTGGCACATTGTGGCATCATATGGGACTCTTGATTGTGTTCGAGGCTGCTTATCGCCCGAGCAATTCGTACTGGATGAGACGAGATTATGGGATTTATGATCGGGGAAATCTGAGTATATGAAGTGTATTAAAGAACAGAGATCATTATTTGTTTCAGAATGTGGTAATCGTTCTTGACAGAGGTATAGACACAATGATTTGTTGATTCAGTAGTCGGTTATAAATTTTGGAACATCTCTTCGGTCGTGTTAGTGTTACAAAAGTTAGAGCAAGACCTATGTAGGTCATGAGGTGCAACAGGAGCATGTGATTCGTTGAATTTTGGCTAAGTTGATCAGAAAATATTATCAAGGTCATGTGGAGTAAGTGTTGCAAAGTAAAAATCCAGCAAAATTATGCAATGATGTTGAGTACAACGTGTCGTGATTGATATGGTGATCGTATGTGGAAAACAGGCCTGGCATAGAATTTCGGATGTTGGAATCGGCCTCTTAGGCTTATTTTCTTGAATAAATGGGAATATCTTCAGAATATATCGAGCTGATGTGCTCAAGTAAGTTGTGGTAGCACTGGAAGGTGCATGAGGTGCTAAACAGTGATTTTAGACTACTATAGTTCTCAGCACGTTCGAGGATGAATGTATGTTTAAGTGAGAGAGAATGTATTTACCCGATCGTTCGTTTTGAGCCGTAGAGCTTCGTTTAGCAGTTTGAGGGCATGAGCAGCTTCATTTCAGGTGTTATGAATTGTATACATGGTCGGAATTGAAATTTAGGAAGACCGGAGTTAAATTTGAATGAAAATTCCCATTTCAGAAGCTTTAAGTTAAAAGAATGAACTAGGATTGGATTTTTGAGTAAACGACCTCGGAATCAGGATTTGAAGGTTCTAGCAAGTTCCTATGATGATTCCATACTTGGGCGTATGTCCGGTGCGGGTTTTGGATAACTCGAGAGCGTATTGGCGCCTATTGTGCAAGTTAGCATTTTGGAAGAAATTTCTTAAGTTTGGCTTGAAGTGCATTTCAGCGTTATCGATGTCTTTTTGGGATTTCGAGAGTGGGAGTAGCTTCGTATGGTGATTCTGGAGTTGGGAACGCGATCGGAAGTGGATTCAGAGGTCTGTAGGTCGTTTTGAAACCATTTGGCTAAAGATAGAATTTGAAGGTTTTTGAGAAGTTTGATCGAGAGTGGACTTTTTGATATAGGGGTCGGAATCCGATTCCGGAAGTTGGAATAGGTCTGTAATGTCAAATATGACTTGTGTGCAAAATTTGAGGTTAATAGGATGTGATTTGATAGGTTTAAACATCTGAAGTAGAAGTTGGAAAGTTCAAAGTTCATAGAGCTTGAATTGAGGTGTAATTCATGATTTTGGCATTATTTGATGTGATTTGAGGCCTCGAGCAAGTCCATAATGTATTTTTGGATTGGTTGGGGTCCTGGGGGCCTCGGGTGGATTCCGGGAGATTAACGGATCGAAAATGGATTTTTTGGGAAGCCTGAGAATTTGCTGCTTCTGTCATAACCGCAGATGCGGTTCTTGGACCATAGAAGAAGTACCCCAGATGCGGTCAAAAGCTCGCAGAAGTGGAAGGGGCTTGGCCTAGGAAAATCGCAGAAGCAGCCTAGGGATCGCAGAAGCGGTTCCGCTTAAGCGGCCCCCAGATCGCAGAAAGGGTCAGCTCCCTCTTTCCCAAAGCCGCAAAAGCGACCAGAAGTCGCAGAAGCGACGTCCACAGAAGCAACAATAATCCCGCAGAAGCGGAAATGTCTGGAGGCATAATCTTGATTTAAGTCGCGAATTTGGTTCATTTCTCTCATTTTCTTCACTTTATTGGGTAATTTCGGAGAGCTTCAAGGAGGGATTTCATCATCAATGTCAAGGTAAGCTACTCCTACTTATTTCCAAGTTAAATAAAAGATCATACCATGGATTTAGACATGAAAACTGTAGGAAAAGTAGGGATTTTTGGTAGTAATTCCAGAAATTTAATTCTTGGACTTTAGCCACGATTTGGAGTATAAAATTAAGAGGAAATTATATATTTGAGTTTCCAAGGTCATGAGAAAAGTTTATCATTGAAAAATTTTGGGTTTCGGGCCCGTGGGTCCAGGAGCATTTTGGTCATTTCACAAAGTGGAGTTGGGAATTTGTATAATTTGAAATTTTAGTAAGTATTTGAGTATATTCTCATTAGTTTGCCGTTATTTGGCCAATTTTGGAGCTCTGTGCGTTGGTTCGAGCTTTCGGAAGGATGTAGAGGGCCGATTATGGATCTTTGGGCAAGGTGAGTCTCCTTTCTAATCTTGTGAGGCGGAATTTATCCCATAGGTAAGTTAAATTGATAATGTGCTCCCATTTGTGGGGGATATGTACGCACGAGTTGAGGAGAGTTCGTGTATAAATACTATTATGCTATTGTCCGGGTAGTCTAGGACCCAAAAGCATGTTACACTTGGATTACTTATGAACCCATTGATAACTTGAATTGCTTAACTCACATCGAATTAGTAAGTGAATTTCTAAAAGGGTTAAACTTCATTTCTTAAAATAATTAAAAGAGAATTGGTTTTATTTGGATAAATATTCCCCGATACGTTCATATTTGACTGATTGAGCATGTATTCTTATGTGTACTTGCGTCGCATGCATGATTCGCGAGCAGGGTATGTGTTTATTTATGGAACAGGCGAACGCCTCGGAAGATTAAATAGATGCATCTATGGTACAGGCCGCTCGACCCTTGGTAGTGCACAATTTCCATTTCTTTTGGAGCGGTCTGTCGACCTCGGCATGATTTGCACATGTTTGTGCTGTTGTCTTGAACTTATTAAAGTTGTTAATGCCTTACCATGGCTTGGGATTAATTTGTTAATAATAAAAAGAAATTCTTGAAATTTCGCACGAAAGAATATATGTTTACTTGTTTTCTCTATCTGAATTAGAATATTGTTTATAAGATAAATCCACTATTTAATATATATATATATATATATATTGAGGATGAATAATTATTGGACTATTAGAGAGTGTCACAAAGTTGACCATATCGTTTCTACCCCTTCGGGGTTAGGCGGGACACCCATTAGATACACGTTATTTTTGTACTCATACTACACTTCCTGTGCATTTTGTTGCACATGTATATGTTACTCTAATGGTCTGCTAGGCATAGCAGCACGGGTGATTCTGGGACTAGGTGAGTTGCATCATTCGAGACGGCCGCAGCTAGAGTAGTCCCTTCCTTTGTACTGTATTTACTTCCCGTCCATTGCATTCCGGGCGGATGTTGTATTTTATTTCACTTATCAATAGTTGCTCACGCACTTGTGATACGGGGTTCTGTGATGGTTTGAAGTATTGTATTAGTTGTTTAACTTTTAAATTTTATTTGAAAATATATTCCATAAAATTTCTAAACAATGAAGGAAAAATCCTGTATTTCAAAAGTGTTAAACGAGATTTAATTTAGTATTTGAGTGGGCTGGCCCGACAACGGTGTCCGGTGCCACCATGACCCTTAGTGGATTTTGTGTCATGACTGGAGGCTACCTGAGAGACCGAGCGGGAGATACGGAGCAGATATTTTCACCTATTTGAGGCTTTTGGTACACGTTTCTTGACTCGCTCAAGGAAGAGTGTTTGTTTAAGTTGGGAAGGATGTGACGACCTGGCCAGTCGTCTCATGAGTTACTACTTCTTTTCCCCCATTTTTCTGATTCTTTATGCTTCGTTATTCCCGTCTTATGTGATTGAGTTGGTTTGGAGTGGTTTTGGTAGGAAATGAGACACTTAGTCTCTTTAAAGAATGCTTAATTTGGAAAAGTCAACCGAATGTCGACTTATGTGTTAGAGGGCTCGGATGTGATTTACGGTGGTTCGTTTAGCTTTGGGGGATGATTTGTGACTTAGTAGTGTGATCGGAATTGGATTTGGAGGTCCGGTGTAGAATTAAGCTTGGTTTGGCAAAGTTAGTATTTTTGGCGATTTCAGGTTGGTAGGTGAGATTTTGATCCGAGGGACAGAATGGAAATTAGCGGGTTGGAATGAAATTTTGAGAGTTGCAGTAAATTTGTTAGGTGATTTGAGATGCGTGTGCAAACTTTCAGGTCATTCAGAGGTGGTTTGGTTGGGTTTTTGATCAAAAGCGAGTTTCGGAAGTTATAGAAGAAATTAGGATTGAATTCGATGTGAATTGATGGTTTTAGTGCTGTTTGAGGTATTTTGATGATTGGAACAAGTTTGACTAATATTTTAGGATGCGTTTGTGCTTTTGGTTGATGTCCCGGGGGCCTCGGGGTGATTTTGGATGGCTAAACAGGAAGTTTGAGGCTTGGAAAGATTGGAGAAATGCAGCAGTTGTTGCAAGTTTGATATGGCCTTCACGATCGCGAGCTTGGAGCCGCGATCGCATAGAAGGATTTGTCAGGCTGAAATTTTGTTCTTCGCGTTCGTAATAGTGGATCAGTGATCACAGAAGGTGAGTTTTGGTGCTTCGCATTCGCAATGAGGAGTGTGCGTTCGCGTAGTAGAAATTGAGGGTCCAGCTAAGTTATTCTACGCATTCGCATCAATGGGGCTGCGTTTGCATAATTTGGAGAGTCAAGGCATCGCGTTCGCATGATTACTGTTGCGTTCGCATAGACATTTTTTGAGGCTTGAAAAATTTGCTCTTCGCGATCGCAGCCTGGGGCCGGGATCGCATAGAAGTAAGTCAGTAGCTTGGAAAAAGGATTTTTAAACATATTATTCCGCGAGCTAAGATATTTTTCCTCCATTGTTGAATATTTTGAGAGCTCTTTGGGAGAAATTAAAGATGGATTCAAGGAGGATTGATTGGAGGTAAGTTCTATCAACAAAAAACGTGATTTAATTATGGAATTAACCTAGAAATTCTTGGAAACTTAGCTAAAAAGGGACGAACTAGAGCTTGGGTTTTTGAAATTTTAAATTGGGATTTGAGGGAGCATTTGAACTCGGATTTGAGAGTTTTTGATATGTATGGACTCGTGGCGAGATAAGAACCCTGTTGATGTAAATATTTTTGAGTTTCGAAAAGTGGGCTCGGATTTGAGAGTTTTTGATATGTATGGACTCGTGGCGAGATAAGAAACCCGTTGATGTAAATATTTTTAATTTCAGTTATTGTGAGAGATTTATGAATTGAGTGCTGAAGATAAGTAATAATTAATGAATACTGTGCTCAAGGAGCGGATGTATACTTGTTAATTACTTGATAAGTTACATGTTTTACCTTATCTGAGGAGATTTCACTTGATTTCATTACTATTTTACTGATGTAAGTTATTTTTTGCTTTGATAAAGAACTGCATAGTGCTTTTACGTGTTTTCATTATGTCAGTCATTATTTATGGTTATTACTCATTGGGTGAGAGCACTCACATTGCTTCCTAGACCGTGTGTAAAGATCTAGGTGTTCCTGAGGCGCAGTGCGAGCTTTCCTGCTGTTCAGTTTCCATCGGAGTTATCGAGGTAGCTGCATGACATCCGGAGACCCGATTTCTCCCTCTATCTTTTACTTTTCAGCATTTTAGACTATCACGGTATTAGGCTGTTGAAGCATTTGCAGTAGAGGCTCTTGACTTGTGACACCGGATCGGTGAGCTATTGTACAGATATTATTATAGTTTTTGCGCATTTTATCTACTGTTGCAAACTTCTGTTAAGTTGAACTAGTATTTAACTCTGTAATTGGTAATGAACTCTATAGAAAGGGATTGTGAATGTTAATTGGTCGGGTTTGGATAGCAATGTGTTAGGCACCATCACGATCTGGATTAGGGTCGTGACACATACATATAATGCGAATACTGATAGGAGAAATTCTAAAATAAAATAAAGTATTAATATAAATATATATTCAATAACACATATATTTCGCTAATATTTTGTTCAACTATTGCTTCTTCCTTTGCGGGCTCACTAGAGTGCCAACTAAAATTCATAATCAATTTGAATATTAAGAGATACAATCCATCATTGATTTATCAAATTTTTAAGTGAACACAATTCCAGTTGAATTCAAATATCACTATAAGCTAACACCTAAATATTAGTACAATAAAAATGATTGTCTCAGTTATTTTACTTGCCTAATAATTATATCAAGATTTTTAAATATACCTTTTATTTAATTGTAAGTAATGGACTATTATCATCATCCACAAAAAGCTTTAACTTTGATTTGTCTTTGAGTTTGTTACCTTAATCAAATTTTCAAGAATAGATAAAATTTTATATTCAAATATTTGGCCTTTGATCAAACTTATCTTTCTATATAGTATTTTCTCTAAAACAATTAAATTTTTCATCAAGTATCTCTTCATACAAAAATTTCAGGAAAAAGTGTTTTTTTCTCTTTAAAAGAATTGTAGATTCTCTTTTGTGTCTTCGGTTATGATTCAAATATTACAATAACAACAACTAAGACAAGAGAGTTATAGATAAGCAAGCAAAAAGGATAGGTGCAAAAAGGCGAGGCAAGAGGCTCTCCATCTCTAAGAAGATTGTGTCCAGGATCTGATAATCTAGGCCTTGCTTCTTCTGGTCGGCTCGTATTAGCCTATGCTTTATTACAGGTAGTCATTCCCCCGTTCCTTTAGTCTTTTCAAGGGTACTTTTTTCTTAAGTCGCGGTCATGTCTTGTCCCCCAGTATAGTGACCGCTTCCATGTTTTCCCCGAATTTCATCAGTTCCAGGCTCAAGTGCCTGTTCATCCATCTTCATTCCAAATAAAGGCGAACATCTCCATTGAGCAATATAATTCTACACAGTGGGATCTGGGGAGGGTAGTTTGTACGCAGACCTTACCCCTACTCTGGGGTAGAGAGATTGTTTCCAAGTAAACCCTCGGCATCTTTCCTTCAAAAAACTTCCCACCTTACTCTTGGGATGACTTGAAATCGCAAACTTTTATATGAGTCAATATTACAATTAACTTTAAAATGCTAGCACTAACAATATTACAATTAACTTTAAAATGCTAGCACTAATGTTCTTGACATCTAAAATGATATTTAAACATCACATGTATTTACAAAGCAAAACAGAGTTTGAGAATCTAAAACATCCTTGAATATAGAAGGTATGAGATTGCATAGAAGTATTCGTAACACGCAGCTGAAGATAATAATAAATTTAGGTAGATTTTTTTGTTTTTAATTTATTTATATGTGAAACATTAAATTTAAGACGTACCTGATGAGTACAATCTCGTTTTGAAATTTTTTAGAAAGTGCAACAAATCTATGAGTATTCACAGCGAAATCAATTCTTATTATTAATTTTTTGATTAACGAAATACGTAAACAAATTGAATGAAAAACTTCAGCTAAATTTTTTCTCAAAAACTTCGGTACTAATAATAGGACAAGAAAGCAATTATTCTTGTCGAAGATATCTATCTCGATTATGCGGCTCACGGATGCATTATATTTCACACTTCCTCGTCACACGTAGGAGTGGTACAGGATCGGATATGGTTCGGGTCTAAAACGGATAACGGATCAATTATCCGACCCGACCTATATTTAATACGAATAAAAAACGGATTAATCGGCGAATAATATGGATACTTCTTGTATATGATCACTTTTGGGAGAATTCTTAGTCTCCCTAACTTGAGGAACCTCCAATTTGATGCTTTACAAATGTAAAAGTTAGACCCATTGGTTACTCATGGATTACCCATGTTCTAAATGAATAATATGATTCTTATCCATATTTCACCCGTTTTTAAAATGTTCATTATCTAACCATTTTTAATAGATAAATATGGATAGTTAACTGTATTTTTTGAACCATTTTACCATCCCTAGTCACATGTATACTGATGTTTATATATCACCACTAGCCAAACACGGTAAATAACATGTTACAATGGTAAAACAAAGCTACAATTATAGTGTATGTTATAAATACACTTCTATTTAAGGTGAATGTCTTTAATTAGAGAGATTCTAGAGTCCTATTATTGGTAGCTAGATCATCCCACTCCCAATAAATAAAGGGGTCTTCTACCATTGTAATACACTCCTAACATTCTCTAAGTATCAATAAGAAGAACTCTCTCTACTCTTCTCTCTATTGCTCTTGTTCTTGCATTATTGTTCTTGTCTTTTATATTATTTCATAACACGTTATCAGCACGAGACTCTACCGTCTCAAGAACCATTCTCGAAAAATCTAAGGTATTTCCCTCTTCCTAATTTAATTTTCGATTATGTCTGACATTACGAAAAGAAAGTTCGTTGCCCTTGAAATTTCGGGCAAGAACTATATGACATGGGTGTTGGATGCTGAAATCCACTTAGATGCTATGGGTCTCGGAGACACCATCAAAGATAGAGAAAAAGCATCCACCCAAGACTATGCGAATGCCTTGATTTTCTTGCGCCATCACCTTGATGAAGGTTTGAAGATTGAATATCTCACCGTCAAGGATCCACTCATCTTGTGGAACGGCTTAAAGGAGAGATATGACAACCTGAAGTTGGTCACTCTGCCACAAGCACGATATGATTGGGCTCATCTGAGGCTCCAGGACTTTAAGTCCGTTTCTGAATATAATTCTGCAATGTTCAGAATTACTTCTAAATTGAAGCTATGCGGGGATAATATCTCCGATTATGATATGCTTGAGAAAACGTTTACAACGTTTCATGCCTCCAATATGGTACTGCAACAACAGTACAGAGAGAAAGGCTTTACAAAGTACTCTGAACTGATTTCTCTTCTACTAGTGGCTGAGCGAAATAATGACCTGCTCATGAGAAATCACGAAAATCGACCCACTGGGTCCACACCACTGCCTGAAGCAGATAAGGTGCACTCTCATTATGCCAAACATGAAAAGGGCCATGGTCATGGTCGTAAACAGGGTCATAGCCAGGGACGTAGACAAGGAAGAAATTCCAATGAAGTCCGTCAACCCCCAAGGAGAGATAACCACCAAAAGCAGAAACGGGGTCATGAAGATCCTAAGGCAAATGGTTCAGAAACTATATGTTATCGTTGCGGTGGGAAAAGGCACTGGTCAAAGACTTGCCGTATACCAAGACACTTGGTTGACCTTTATCAAGCATCTCGAAAGAGAAAAGGCCCTGAAACAAATTTTGTCTATGACGACAACTTGGACATCACCCACCTGGTGTGGCAGACTTCTTTGAGCAACCCGAGGGGAAAATAGACCACCTAATCGGCGATGGGCGCGTGATGAAAGAAGATGGAGTTATTTGATTTTGTTCTACTTATTTGTATTAGTTAGTGAATAAACTAATAGTCATTAGTATTAGCTCGTATTAGTTAGTTCATGATGCAATGTTAGCAGTAGTTCTTTAGAATATCTTCAATATGCTCAAATATCAATAATATTTTTATTTTCCAGTAGGGGTAATCGACTAGCCTGAAAAACTAGTCGATTATCTACTATTTTCGCATTAAAGCTGAAAAACAATTGATCGACAATCGATTGTCTTTGTCTAACAATCGATTGTCGTTAAGACAGTGTAATCTGGAATTTTCAAAAATCATCCACAATCGATTGTCTTTGTCTAACAATCGATTGTCGTTATAACAGTGTAATCTGGAATTTTTCAAAAATCATCCACAATCGATTGTCTATGCATAACAATCGATTGTCTTAAAACAGTGTGCTCTGGAATTTTTCAAAATAGCCAACAATCGATTGTCTATGCATAACAATCGATTGTCTTAAAACAGTGTGCTCTGGAATTTTTCAAAATAGCCAACAATCGATTGTCTATGCATAACAATCGATTGTCTTAAAAAAGTGTGCTCCGGAATTTTTCAAAATAGCCAACAATCAATTGTCTATGCATAACAATCGATTGTCTTAAAATAGTGTGCTCTGGAATTTTTCAAAATAGCCAACAATCGATTGTCTATGCATAACAATCGATTGTCTTAAGACAGTGTGATATGAAGTTTTTCAAAAATAGCAAATAATCGTTGTGTGTGTTTAACAATCGATTGTCAATGTTCAACAATCGATTGTTTGTGTTTAACAATCGATTGTCTGAAGAAAATGCTTAAACTGAAATTTTCAAACTGCAAAGTAATCAATTATGGATAACATATCTGATTTTGTTAGTCAACTGTTAGCAGCAGATTTTGAAAATATTATGTGACACAAACAAATTGAACTTGTTTATTCTTATGTTCGTGTATCTCTTTTGTATGTCAAACTATGGGATATCAAATATGGATATCTCACAAAGCGAACTTGGATCAACGTCCAACTGTAAAAGTATTTGCCTAGTTGATTCATGTACTACACATACAATACTCAAAGAAAAGAAATATTTCTCTCAACTAAACATGTGTAAGGCAAACGTTACTACAATCTCTGGAAGTAGTAAATTGATTGAAGGCTCCGGAAGAGCAATTGTAACTCTGCCCAAAGGAACGACGTTAATCATAGAGAATGCAATGTTCTCCTCCAAGTCTAAGAGAAACTTGTTGAGTTTTAAAGATGTACGCCGAAATGGCTATCATATTGAGACAATGGATGAAGATAATCTTGAATATCTCGTCATCACAAAGAATGTCTCCGGCCAAAAGAGGGTTATTGAGAAATTCCCGTCTTTATCTTGTGGCCTGTATTGGACAAGAATTAGTGCAATTGAGGCACATTCAACAGTAAACCAAAGGGTTACTGATTCCAATACCTTTGTACTTTGGCATGATTGATTGGGACACCCAGGATCGGTCATGATGAGACGGATTATAGAAAGCTCATATGGGCATCCGTTAAAGAATTTCAAAATTCTTTCGAATAATGAATATCCTTGCACTTCGTGTTATCAAGGCAAGTTGATTATCAGGCCATCACCAACAAAGGTTGGGACTAAGTCACCCACGTTTCTGGAACGTATACAAGGGGACATTTGTGGACCTATTCACCCACCTAGTGGGTCGTTTAGGTATTTCATGGTCTTGATAGACGCATTAGATGGTCTAATGTGTGCCTGTTATCATCACGCAACCTTGCGTTTGCGAAATTGATGGCACAAATAATTCGACTACGAGCACAATTTCCAGATAATCCAATCAAGTCCATTAGACTGGATAATGCTGCTGAGTTTACATCCCAAGCATTTAATGATTATTGCTTATCAATCGGGATAAAAGTTGAACATTCTGTAGCTCATGTTCACACTCAAAACGGTCTTGCAGAATCGTTAATTAAACGCCTGCAGTTGATTGCAAGGCCATTACTTATTAGAACGAGGCTGCCCACTTCGGTATGGGGTCACGCCATCTTACATGCAGCAATGCTAATTCGTCTCAGACCGACGAATTACCACAAGTATTCCCCGTTGCAATTGGTTTTGGGTCATGAACCCAATATATCCCATTTAAGAATTTTTGGATGCGCAGTATATGTGCCTATAGCACCGCCATCCCGCACCAAAATGGGTCAGCAAAGAAGGTTAGGAATATATGTTGGGTTTGAATCGCCCTCCATCATTCGCTACCTCGAAACATTGACAGGCGACTTGTTTACTGCACGATTTGCAGACTGTCGATTTGATGAGACACTTTTCCCAAAATTAGGGGGAGAAGTTGGTGAAACCAAACGGGAAATTTTGTGGAAAAATGCATCATTATCTCATCTTGATCCACATACCTCTATTTGTGAAAGAGAGGTACAAAAGATTATCCATTTGCAAAGGATAGCAAATCAAATGCCTGACGCATTTACGGACTTGAAGAGGATAACGAAATCCCACATTCCCGCGGAAAATGTTCCAATCCGTATTGATGTCCCTGTTGGACAATCATCTAGTGTCATAACCAATGAGTCGAATGCACGCCTGAAGCGTGGCAGACCATTAGGTTCCAAAGATCGAAATCCTAGAAAGAGGAAAAAGAACGATCAAAATGACACCACGAAAGAATCTCATGATTTAACAAATTCTAAGATTCATGAAGAATCCATTGAGCCCGAGACTCTGGAAAATACGGAACTATCCCTAAATCCAATTAATATTGAGGCAAATATTAATCGAGTGGATATTGTGGTGGATAATGCCTTTGCTTATAATGTAGCATCTAGCATTATGCAAGAATGTGAGGATCTCGAACCTCAATCTGTTGAAGAATGTTGAAAAAGATAGGATTGGCCAAAGTGGCAAGAAGCAATTCAATCAGAATTGAATTCGCTGGCAAAACGTGAAGTTTTTGGCCCTATAGTTGAAACACCAAATGGTGTTAAGCCTGTCGGCTATAAATGGGTCTTTGTACGCAAAAGAAATGAGAAAAACGAGGTACAAAGATATAAGGCACGCCTTGTTGCACAAGGTTTTTCTCAAAGGCCTGGTGTCGATTATGAAGAGACATATTCGCCTGTAATGGATGCGATAATCTTTCGTTATCTCCTAAGTTTTGCTGTCCATGAAAAGCTTGACATGCACTTAATGGATGTGGTTACTGCCCCTCTTTATGGCTCACTTGATAATGAGATATACATGAAAATTCCCGATGGACTCAAGATGCCAAACGCGCATAATTCAAAATCTCGGGAAATGTTCTCAATTAAATTACAAAGATCCTTGTATGGTCTAAAGCAATCTGGACGAATGTGGTATAATCGTCTTAGTGAGTACTTGTTAAAAGAAGGCTATATAAATGACGCCATTTGCCCGTGTGTTTTTATAAAGAAAACAACATCGGAATTTGTTGTACTTGCTGTATATGTCGATGACATAAACCTTATTGGAACCCCTATAGAACTCCAAAAGGCAATTGATTATCTAAAGGATGAATTCGAGATGAAAGATCTCGGAAAGACTAAACTATGTCTTGGTTTGCAAATTGAATATTTGGCAAACGAAATTTTTGTTCATCAATCTACCTATACAGAAAAGGTACTGAAACGGTTTTACATGGATGAAGCACATCCTTTAAGTACACCGATGGTTGTTCGATCACTTGATGTGAACAAAGATCCATTCCGACCACAAGAAAGGAATGAAGAGCTACTTAGTCCTGAAGTACCATATCTTAGCGCAATTGGCGCACTAATGTATCTTGCAAATAATACAAGGCCTGACATATCCTTTTTAGTTAATGTCTTAGGAAGATTTTGCTCGGCTCCTACGAGGAGACACTGGAATGGGATCAAACACATATTGCGGTACCTAAAGGGAACTACCGATATGGGCTTATTTTATGGCAAGAATTGCAGCCCGGATCTTGTTGGTTATGCTGATGCTGGATATTTGTCCGACCCACACAAGGCTCGATCTCAAACGGGTTATGTGTTTACCTGTGGAGAAACCGCCATATCTTGGCGATCGACTAAGCAATCAATTGTGGCTACTTCATCTAATCATGCCGAGATAATTGCTATTCATGAAGCAAGTCGGGAGTGTGTGTGGTTGAGGTCTATAATACATCATATCCAAGACAAATGTGGTATGAAGTGTGATAAACTACCCACAACTTTGTATGAAGACAATGCAGCATGTATAGCTCAATTGAAGGGAGGATTCATTAAAGGAGATAGAACGAAGCATATTTCACCAAAGTTATTCTTCACACATGATCTTCAAAAGAATGGTGATATCAGTGTTCAACAGATTCGTTCAAGCGACAATATGGCTGATTTGTTCACAAAATCTCTACCAAAGTCAACCTTCAAGAAGCTAGTTCACAAGATCGGGATGCGAAGACTTAAGGACATAAATTGATGTTCTTATCAGGGGGAGTTAATGCGTGTTGCACTCTTTTTCCCTTACAAGGTTTTGTCCCACCGGGTTTTCCTTGCGAGGTTTTTAACGAGGCAACCAATAGTCGCATATTCAAACATGTGTACTCTTTTTCCTTACTTTAATTTTTCCCATTGGGTTTTGTTTTAAGGTTTTAACGAGGCACATCATTGAATAGACATTCAAGGGGGAGTGTTATAAATACACTTCTATTTAAGGTGAATATCTTTAATTAGAGAGATTCTAGAGTCCTATTATTGGTAGCTAGATCATCCCACTCCCTATAAATAAAGGGGTCTTCTACCATTGTAATACACTCCTAACATTCTCTAAGTATCAATAAGAAGAACTCTCTCTACTCTTCTCTCTATTGCTCTTGTTCTTGCATTATTGTTCTTGTCTTTTATATTATTTCATAACAGTATAAATTTTCTTTGCCAATAAAATAATATTGTCTTAAACCACCACTTATAATTTGCAGTAAATTGTAGGATGCCTTATGCGCATGAAAAATAGTTACAACTTCGTAGCCATGGACTTAAAAGAATAATAAGAAAAGGACAATTTAAAATTTCTAAAATATATTCATGATATGGTTGGCTCAATTATCACTACAATGAGCTATGAGCTGTAAAAGTAAATGAAGCAAAAGGCACTCTACACCTGACCTAACACATACACTATACTTTTTCCAGTTTAAAATAAGTGATAAATTTATTTTTGGCATACTCATTAAAAAAATACTAAATTTTATATAAAAATATCTTGTATAATAAAACTATTCCTAGTTAAATATTTAATGTGAGGAGTAATAAAACTTTTTAAGAATATGTACATAAAGGTTATTTTGTAAAATCAAATTGAATTCTTTCTTGATTATATAAATGGACACTTATTTTAGACAAAAATAAAAAAAGCAAATTGGTACTGGAGTAAAAATTTATTTTAGGCTCTTTCATTTTTACAATAATTTTAAGCTCTTTAATTTTTAAGTCTGTTTCTATACTTTCAAGTAGCTTTCCTCTCGTGCCTTAAGTATTTCGCTAAGTAATGAATAGTCAAGAAACAAGATTCCATTACGAAATTTTTGTCTTTTTGTTGGGTAAAAAGTCTTACTTTTAGTTGCAAAGAGAAAACTGTTGGAATTATTCATAATGCAAACTCAAAAGAAATTTTCCTTTGAAGTTTTATTGTTCATATTGGAGCCAAGTGTCTTCATGCATGGAAGACAAGTTACACTTGTTCATATTGAAGCCAAGTGTCTTCATGCATGGAAGACAAGTTACACTTGTCAACATTAGAGCAAAGTGTCAAAAGTCTCTCGATACTTGTCGTACATGTAACTTCCTTAAATCCCTGTAAAAAGGCTATGAATTATCCATCACAATCATTCAATCTTAACCAAAGAATTTATCTTGCTAATCGTTAATATTCTTCCTACAACATTCTTTAATTTATGTAATTACAGAAAATACCTTCATCTTCTCTTCAATCTGGGCAACTGTTTGTGCAAGTTCTAAACTTCCAACCACGAGTGCACGTGTTTGGTGGTGCTGTGGAACCTTGGGGAGCGATCAACCTTAACGATTTTTACCTAGTCGGGCTGAAATCACTTTCAAGGCAGTGGCTTGCCACAACACAGTATTTTGATAAATTGTTCTTCTTTCCTTCTTGTTTCTTAGTCAATATTATCTATTTATTTTTCTTACAATTTGAAAGCGATTTACATATAATATTGAATAATTGCTACCACTTTGAACAAAACACTTCTTGATCTCTCAAAGCTTGAGCCGTTAGATAGAAATAATTATAAGAGTTGGTCCCAAAAACTTGTAATTTTCTTTGAACAATTAGAATTGATTATGTTTTGTTTAATGATCCTCCTACTGATATTGTTGTTAATAGTTCTAATGTTGCTAATACTATTGTTGCTGATGAAGCTGATAAGAAAAAATTTGAAAAGGATAATAAAACAGTAAGAGGGCATCTGCTTAACCATATGACTAACCCTCTCTTTGATTTGTTTATAAATTATAAATCTGCTAAAGTCATATAGGACAGTTTGGAGAAGAAATATGGTGCTGATGATGCAGGAAAAAAGAAGTATGTCGTTGGAAAATGGATCAAGTTTCAAATGGTTGATGATAAGCCAACCATGGAACAGGTTCACGAGTATGAGAACTTAACTCCTGATGTTTTAAACGAATGCATGGAGATGTGTGAGATTCTTCAGGCTAATGTTTTGCTTGAAAAGTTTCCACCTTCCTGGAGTGATTATAGGAATTAACTAAAACACAAGAAGAAGAACTTAGATCTTCAAGAACTAATCAGTCACATGAGGACTGAGGAAGAAAACGGTCTTAAAGATGAGGAGTCTGAACGACTTAAGGATAAGATGAAATCTCTCTTTCTTAATCCTTCTAAAGCTAACCATGTGGAATCTTCTAGTACTTTTGTGAAAGACAAGTTTAAAGGAAAACAGAAGAAATGCCAGAAGAGGGGACATGTGAAGAAGCAGAATTACTTCAATAAGCCGGAGGGCCATATTCAAAAGTCGAAAGGACCTTGCTAAGTCTGCGGCAAAATTGGTCACAAGACTTCTCAGTGCAACCATAAACAAGGACAAATCTCAAAGAATGGAGAAAAAGCTTTAGTCCAAGCCAACCTTACAGAGTGTGGTGATATCATTGTTGCTTTAGATGTTGAGGTAAATATGGTGGCTAACAAGACTGACTGGATACTGGACACAGGCGCTTCAAGGCATCTTTGCGCCAACAAAGAGCTGTTTCACGACTTTGAGGAATCTGCTGATGGCGAGTGTTTCTACATGGGTAACTCCACTACAGTTGAAGTTATGGGTAAAGGAAAAATTCTCCTTAAATTAACTTATGAAAAAACCTAAGCCTTGAACAATGTTCTGTATGTACCCTCCCTTCGTAGAAACTTAGTTTTTGGTGCGCTTCTCAATAACGCAGGTCTTAAACTTGTTTTTGAATCTGATAAAGTTATTATTTATTGTGGGGGAGACTTTGTTGGGAAAAGTTACCTTAATGGGGGTTTATTTGTACTAAACATCGCTAAAGAGATTACTAATAATGCTAGTACTTTCAATTCTTCTTATATTGCTGAGTCTATTGATTTGTCGCATGGTAGACTACGGCATGTTAATATTGCTTCTATTAAAAGACTTATAAAAATGAAATTAATTCCTGCAGTTAATATTGATAATTTTTCTAGGTGTCCTGTTTATGTAGAAGCAAAACATACCAAAAAGCCTTTTAAGAATATAACTAGTAGAAAAATAGAGTTGCTTGAACTAGTACATTCAGACTTTGCAGATTTCTAAAACACTATTAGTAAAGGTGGAAAGAAATACTATATCACCTTTGCAGATGAATTTTCTAGATACACTAAGGTATTTCTTTTTAAGTCAAAAGATGAAGCTGAAAGCATGTTTTTAAAATACAAGGCAGAAGTAGAGAATCAATTAGACAGAAAAATCAAGAGACTTAGGTTTGACATGGGTGGTGAATACAGTACTAATACCTGTGAATACAGTACTAATACCCTAGAATCCTTTTGTGAGAAAAATGGTATTATACATGAGGTTAGTGCTCCCTATATTACCCAACAAAATGGTGTAGCCGAACGGAAAAATCGAACCCTTAAGGATATGATGAATTCTATGCTTTTGAGTTAGGGTTTATCTGATGATATGTGGGGGGAAGCTATTTTATCTGCATGTTATGTTCTTATTAGTCCCTCATAAGAAGTTAGATAAAACCCTGTATGAGTAATGGAAGGGTTTGCCCCTAACTTAAAATTTTTGAAAGTGTGGGGGTGTTTGGCTAAGGTTGGTTTACCCGATTTTAAACAAGTAATTGTTGGACCCAAGACTTTTAATGCTATTTTCATTTGTTATGCTTAAAATAGTGCTGCATATAGATTTATGTCTTTGAATGATAGTTCTATTTGTGAATCTAGAGATAAAATTTTTTTTGAGTATATTTTTCCATTGAAAAATAATATGCCTAGTGATGTGACTAATAATGCTTCTACATCTACGCGTGTTAATTCTCATATTGTGTCTTCTTCTAGTGTTAGTGCTAATGAGCATGAAAACAACCTTAGAAGAAGCAAGAGGCGTAGAATTGAAGCTAGCTTTGGTCCAGACTTTATTACCACTTTCTTGACTGAAAATATTAATTTTGATATTTTGAGCGATGAATTAGTGTCAATCATTTAATAGAACAAGAACCTAAGACATACAATGAAGAAATGAGGTCAATAGATGCTAGTTTTTGGAAAGAGGCCATTAAAAGTGAATTAGACTCTATAGTTTCTAATCACACTTGAGACTTAATTGATTTGCCTAAAGGCTGTAAATCCATAAGTAGCAAGTGGATATTTAAGAAGAAATTGAGACCCGATGGTACAATTGAGAAATATAAGGCTAGACTTGTTATTTGGGGTTTTAATCAAAAGAAAGACATTGATTACTTTGACACTTATTCGCCTGTGACTAAGATAGCGACTATTAGAACTCTTGTTGCTGTAGCCGTTATTCATAATTTGGTAACACATCAAATGGATGTTTAAACATATTTCCTAAATGGTGATTTAGAGGAAGAGATTTACATGTCTCAACCTGAGGATTTATGATCAAAGGACAGGAGAATAAAGTATGCAAATTGAGAAAGTCTTTGTATGGTCTAAAGCATGCACCTAAACAATGGTCTGAAAAATTTAATAGCACATTAGTAGATAATGATTTTTTTGTTAATGCATCCGACACTTGTGTTTATTCCAAGATGATGGGATCAGAATGTGTTATTATATGTTTTTATGTGGATGACTTGTTAATATTTGGCCCTAATGTGAATGTTGTTAATGAGACGAAGAATTTTTTGTCTTCTAAATTTGAAATGAAAGATCTTGGAGAAGCAGATGTGATTTTAGGGGTTAAAATCAAAAGAACTTATAATGTTTTTCATTGTCTCAGTCTCATTATATTGAGAAAATGTTGAAAAGGTTTAATTGTTTTTATGTGGCACCTGTGAGAACTCCTTATGATCCTAGCATACACTTGAAAACGAATAAGGAATCTAGTATTTCTCAAACTGAGTATGCTAAGATAATTGGTAGTGTAATATTTCTCATGAATTATACACGACCTGATATTGCTTATGCTGTTAGTAGATTGAGTAAATATACTGACAACCCTAGTAGTAAACATTGGAATGCTCTTCATCGTTTGCTAAGATATTTGAGAGGTACTATGGATTGGTGTATGCATTTTAATAAATTTCCTGATGTTTTAGAAGGATTTTGTGATGCAAACTGGGTTACTGACAATGATGAAGTTAGTTCCACTAGTGGCTATGTGTTCACTTTGTGTGCAGGTGCTATTTCATGGAAGTCTTCATATTAGACCTGTATAGCACGATCTACTATGAAGTCTGAATTCATTGCTCTTGAGTTGGCAGGACAAGAAGCTGAGTGGTTAAGAAACTTGTTGGCAGACGTGCCTTTGTGGGGAAGGCAAGCTTCACCAGTTTCTCTACATTGTGACTCATAGGCAGCAATTGGAATTGCCAAAAATAGTGTGTACAATGGAAAAGGAAGACATATCCTCATTAGGCATGGTGCGGTAAAACAGTTGTTGAAACATGGTGTTATTTCCTTGGAATATGTCAGATCCGAAAGAAATTTGGCGGATCCTTTAACCAAGAGTTTGGCAAGGAGAGTTATCCTTGAAACGTCAAGGGGGATGGTGCTAAAGCCCATGGATTGAGGAAGTATGGTAGATACCCGTTTGTGGTCAAACGAAGCCATATGAGACCTCAATATGCACTACATTTGCTATCCCTATGGCGTGTGGTAGTGCTTTATAAGGTTGAGCTTATTGCTCTTAATGATTCCATAGCCTTAAGGTAGTCTATGTGTAGATAAACTTGATGGAATCACCAACGTGAGTGTAAAGGTGGGGTTTCCTTTTATGAAAGACCTGGGATGTCTTTCTAGAGAACTCATGAGACCCAAGGTATGTGCATGGCCATAAAAGCACTTTGTTTGTATCACAGAATTTGCATAAAATTAAGGATATAGTATGTGTTGTGGGGGTCTCAGCTAATGTCCATTCAGTTTAAGAGTACTGCACTTTGTGGATGTTAGTTGTTGCTTCATTTCATTACGTGTCAATTCAAATCGAAAGATATTGATACTTAAGTACATGTTCTTTCTGTTACCCAAAATTATTCTATTTTTGTCTTTGCATTAGCGGGGGATTGTTGGAATTATTCATAATGCAAAATCAAAAAAAAATTTCCTTTGAAATTTCATTGCCCATATTGGAGCCAAATGTCTTCATGCTTGTAAGACAAGAAACACTTGTCCATATTGAAGCCAAGTGTCTTCATGCATGAAAGATAAGTTACACTTGTCCATATTGAAGCCAAGTGTCTTCATGCATGGAAGACAAGTTACGCTTGTCAATATTAGAGCCAAGTGTCAAAAGTCTATCGACACTTGTCATACATGCAAATTCCTTAAATTCTTATAAATAGGCTATGAATTAGCCATCATAATCACTCAATCTCAACTAAGAATCCATCTTGCTAATCATTAATATTCTTCCTGTAACATTCTTTAATTTCTGTAATGATTACAGAAAATACCTTCACCTTCTCTTCAATATGGGCAACTGTTTGTGCAAGTTCTAAACTTCCAACCACGAGTGCACGTGTTTGGAGGTGCTGTGGAACCTTGGGGAGCGACCGACCTTAACGATTTGCGTCTAGTCGGGCCGAAATCGCTTTCAAGGTAGTGGCTTTCCACGATACAGTATTTTGGTAAATTATTCTTCTTTCCTTCTTGTTTCTTAGTCAATATTATCTACTCATTTTTCCTAAAAACAAGGACAATTTTACAACTCCATTAGTATTTTGTTTTCCATATTTTGTAGAACAGTTAAATGCTTGGTCCTTATTTAATAAATATTAGTAATCCTTTTTCATTTTCACTAAGTTAAAGAAAGGCTAAAGGCCGTGGCTTAATGTGCAAGTTAATTGCTAAAATATTTTCCTATTGAAGTATTATATTAATCCAATTACAAATTGGATTGAAGTTGCCGACAGTCCTTTTTATGGACTTTAGACGTGAACCGAACTATTTCCTTACTTTACAGGTAGGTGTCTGATTTCGAAATCTTAAAAAATATTCCTTTATTTTACAGGTGAGTGTCTGACTGTCAAAATTAAAAATCTTGAATATTCCCTTACTTTACAGGTGGGCGCTATGATTGAGCAAAGAGATGCACATGAACCCTAAGGGTAGCTCGGCCGGTAAAGGCTTGAGAACAAAATATTTCACGTCGGCAGTTCGAGCCCCAGCAGGATTATCAGAGATATTATAAATCGGTCGCGTCTCTAGGATCCGTGAAATTAACTATGGTGCACTTGCCTTAAAATAGCGAGACCCGATAGATATAAGTAGTCGGATTCGCAAAGCGATATCCGAAAAAAGCGATGCCCAATTCATATTTCTTTCTAGTAATCGGTTTCTACACTTATTAGAGACTTCCAAAACTCTTGTATCTTTCATTTTAGATCTTGGCGAAGTATTGTTTTTCCATGCAGTTTAATAATTACCGAAGATCTCCAAGGATAATATACGCGTTTGTTTATCCGTAAAACGGTATAATTAAATTTGTACGTACTTTCTAGACAAGTAAATTAATTTAATTTTGAAGTAATTATATAATTCAATAAATATATAATATTTAGCATCGATATGAAGACGAAATAATGATTCTTCTTACCTAGTCTTGGTTTCATCTTCCCAAATAAGAACTAAGAAATTTAGGGCTTAATCTAGTGCTGACCACCATTAAATTGACAAATAAAGCATGGAATCAGTTTAACATAACCCAAGCAATTAATAACCCATTAATTTGCAAACTTAGGTCTACATCCCAAGCAGAGAATTAGCTACTCATACTAGAAATGAAAGTAAAAGCAATTAAAAGATAAGAATTTAAATATCGGTAGTGTATATAAGTTAAAAGCTATGATTATATTTCGGTTGCTCTATATTAATTCTCTCTTTTGTTAAAGAAAACCTGCTTATGACTTATGAGATATATATAATCCTAAATTGTGTAAATAAATTATTCACCAAAAATAATAATTTTGAGAATAATTATTGAATTTTGCATTGATATAATATATAATAAATTGATTCTTAAGTCTCCAATTAACATGAAGTGTGCCGCTGGAATTCCTTTATGGACATTCCATGTCCAATTCAAAATTGGATCTAAGTAGTCTTTATTATTCCTTCCGTTTTAATTTATGTGAACCTGTTTAATTGAATACTGAATTTAAAAAAAATAATTTTTTTTGAAATTTACAGTCATAAACAAGTTAAAAAGGAACCCAGAGTATTTGTGTGGTTATAAAAACCTCTCATTAAGGGTAGAATTGTAAGTTTAAGCTAAATTATTTCTAAATTTTGAAAGGGTTTATTCTTTTTGGAATGGATCAAAAACGAAATAGGTTCACACAAACTGGAACAGAGAGTAATATGTTTATACATTTCATATATAGATAAATATTAATTATGAGTACTAAATATATATCAAATATGTATTTCAAATAGAGATATAATTTAAATTTCTATTCCAAATAGAAAACTTTAATTTGTTCACAATATTAATTATATCCTCTCTTCTAGTAAGGAATATAAAAATATTTCATTTGCACTAATAATTTAATTTATTTGACTAATTAAATTTTTTAATTTAATTATCAAATAACAAAGTCATTAATTCTTTAGCAAAAATTAGAACACTCGTTAGCGTGCAATCTCATAGGTTCAATACTAAGCAGGTAGTAAAATAGTTAGATCAATATAGTAATCAAGGGGGCGTCTAGCAACACTCCTTGACAACCCGATAGAATGAAGTATTGTGTTGACCCAAAAGGTCATCTTATATATTAGAACTCGATTCCGTATTTTGCGACGTTCAAAATCTTATTTTATTCCTCCTTGATTTGTGTGTGTAATACGGGCATATTTTTCAAAAGCGTTTATATTGAAAGTTGATACAAATATTAATTTTTTCCTTTAAAAGTTGATTTAGTTGACCCGTCAATATTTTGAGTAAACGGATCCGGACTCATATAATGATAGTCGAGGTAGGTCCTTATCGAAATATGGGACCTGAGCATATGCCTGAAATCGAATTCCGAAGTCCCTAACTCGAGATATGAATTTTTGATTAAAACTGAAAGACTTGATATCTAATGGTTTAAAGAATTTGATTAATGTTTCATATCATTGGTATTAGATCCGTATTTTTGTTTCAGAGCCCGGTACAGGTTCATTATTATATTTAGGACTTGTCCATGAAATTTTTTGAGAAACGGAGTAGGTTTGACGTAATTCAGGCGTCCGATTGTGAAGTTAAAAGTTTTAAAAATTTCTGGAAAATTTTATTCATTTTGTGCTAAATTCGTAATTCTAGATGTTATTTTGACGATTTGATCGTGCGATCAAGTTCGTATAATATATTAAAACTTGTGTGCATGTTTAGTTTGGAGCTCCGAGGGCTCGAGTGAGTTTCGGATAGGCCTCATGATGTTTTAGACTTGGGAAATTTTGATTTTTCTGCAGCTTCAGTGATTGCTGGTTTTCTTCTTCGCGTTCGCGAACCTACTCTTGCTGATCGCAAGTAGTAAACTAAAGCTGGGTGTGTTTTGTTCTACGCGAACACGTAAGCTCGATCGCGAACACGAAGCAGTGAGGGTCTTACCCTTTGTAAACTCGACCGGCATCTCGCAAACCCGTAGAGTAAGGGACTTGAAGGGGGGGGGGGGGAGGTCAGTCATTCCTTCTACGCTAATGCGAACAATGGTTCGCGAACGCGAGTTGGGAATAGCCTTCACGAATGCAAGGAGGAATTTGCGTTCGCGTAAGCCTAGCAAGGAAGCTCTTCGCGAATGCAAAAGGCCTTTCGTGAACGCGAAGAGGGCCTACCCAGTCTATTGAGAATAGAACTCAATTACGGGATTAAGCCATTCTTTCATATTTTCAAAAAACTAGAAGATCTAGAGGCGATTTTCAAGAGATAATATATTTCCCTAATTTGTTGGTAAATGATTCTAAACTACTTTCTTTCAATTACTCATTACATTTCTTGAATTTTAAACCTAAAATCTAGGGTTTTCATGGTAAAAATTGGGGATTTGGGTAGAATTAAGAATTTTTGTATACTTGGATGTAACGACTCGGCCGGTCATTTTGAGCCCTAACGCGTTGATCGGCAGTCTCAAGATGTGAGCAATTTCATTTATGGTATTTTGACTTATTCGCATGGTCGGAGTTGAAATTTAAAAAGACCGGAGTTAAATTTAAATGAAAATTATTATTTCAGAAGCTTAAAGTTGAAATATGAACTAGAATTAGATTTTTGATTAAACAACCTCGGAATCGGGATCTGAAGGTTCCAATAGGTTCGTATGATGATATCGACTTGGGCGTATGCGCGGTTTGGGTTTTGGATAACCTGGGACTATTTTGGCACCTATTGTGGAAGTTAGCATTTTGGAAGAAATTTCTTAAGCTTGGCTTGAAGTGCATTTCAGCATTATCGATGTCTGTTTGGGATTGTGAGACTGGGAGTAGCTCCATATTGTGATTATAGAGTTGGGAGCGCGATTGAAAGTGAATTCAGAGGTCCATAGGTCATTTTGAAGCCATTTGGCTAAATATATAAATTTGAAAGTTTTTGAGAAGTTTGACCGGTAGTGGACTTTTTGATATCAGGGTCGGAACCCGATTCCAGAAGTTGGAATAGGTTCGTAATGTCAATTATGACTTGTGTGCAAAATTTTGAAGTCAATCGGACGTGATTTGATAGGTTTAAACACCGTAAGTAGAAGTTGGAAAGTTCAAAGTTCATAAAGCTTGGATTGGAGGTCGATTGACGATTTTAGCGTTGTTTGTTGTGATTTGAGGCCTCGAGCAAGTCCGTAATGTGTTTTGGGATTGGTTGGTATGATTAGTTGGGGGTCCCGGGGGCCTCGGGTGGATTTTGGACGGTTAACGGATAAAAAATGGAATTTGAAGAAGGCTAAAGCAGCTGGTATATGGTATTTTCGCTTCTGCGGAAAATGGAACCGTAGAATCGGCACCGCAGAAGCGAAGAGGAAGCCGCAAAAGCAGTTAAGCATGAGGGAAGCCAGGACCACAGAAGCGGCCCTTGATTCGCTAATGTGGAACCGCAGAAGCGGTCGTCTGATCGCAGAAGCGAAGCGTGGGCTGGATCCCCTGGTCCGCACAAGCGGATTTTTGTCCGCAAAAGTGGAACTGCAGAAGCGAAAAAAGTTCCGTAGGTGCGAAATAGCCTAGAAGAAAATGGGTTATTTTAAATCGGATGTTGTGCCATTTCTCTCATTTCCTTCACTTCATTGGGCGATTTTTTGGAGAGCTTCAAGGAGGGATTTCATCATTAATGTCAAGGTAAGCTACTCCTTCTTATTTCCAAGTTAAATACAAGATTATACCATGGAATTAGACATGCAAATTGTGGGAGAAATTGGGATTTTTGGAAGTAAACCTAGAAATTTAATTGTTGGACTTTAGCCACGATTTTGAGTATGGAATTAAGAGGAAATTATATATTTGAGTTCCTAAGGCCATGGGCAAACTTTATCTTCGAAAATTTTGGATTCCGGGCACGTGGGCCCGAGGGCATTTTTGTCAACTTTTTGTTCGGGGTTAAGAATTGTTACAAATTGAGTTTTGGAGTTTAATTAAGTATATATTAATGGATTTGAATGACCATTGACTAGTTTTGGAGCATTGTGCGTTAGTTAGAGCCTTCAGAAGAATGTAGAATGCCGGTTGTGGATCTTCGGAGAAGGGTGAGCCTCCTTTCTAATCTTGTGAGGGAGAATTTACCAATGGGTGATTTAAATGGGTTATGTGCTCCCATTTTTGGGGGTTAAGTATGTGCGAGGTAACGAGAGTCCGTGCGTAGCTACTATTATTCTTTTGTCCTGGTAGTCTAGGACCAAAAAACATGTTATACTTGAATTAATTATGAACCCATTGGTGGCTTGAATTGCTTAAATCACAGTAAATGAATAAATGAATTTCTAAAAAGACTCTTCTTTTTTTCTCAAATTATTAAAGAGAATTGGCCTTTCTTAGATATTTGCTCCATGTTGACTTCTTGACTGATTTTCTGTCTGTGTGTGTTTATTTTGGAACGGGCCGAATGCCTTGGCAGATTAATAGATGCATATATAGGCGCGTCGTCAACCATCGGCAAGTGCTTATTTATTTCTGTTGGATCGGGCCATCGCCTCGGTGTCATTTGCGCATGGTTTTATTGTTGCCTTGACTTATTTAAGTCGTGACATGCCTCACTCTGGCTCGAGATCATTTGTTAATAATGAAAAGAAATCTTGGAAAATTTTCTATGAAAGCACTATGTGTTTACTTTTTTCCTCTATCTGTATTAGAATCATCTTTATAAGATAAATCCGCTATTTAATATATATATGAATTATGAATAATTATTGGACTATTAGAGTGTCAAATTTGACCATCTCATCTCTACCCCTTCGGGATTAGGCAGGATATTCATTGGGTACATGTTATTTTTTTGTACTCATACTGCACTTGCTATGCATTTTGTTGCACATGTATATGTGACTCCAGTCGTTTACTAGGCATGAAAGCGTGGATGATTCTGGGACTAGGTGAGCTGCATCATTTGAGACAGCCGCAGCTAGGGTAGTCCCTTTCAGTGTACTATATTTCTTTTCCATCCACCGTATTCCGAACGGATGTTGTATTTTATTTCTCTTATCAGTAGAGGCTCATGCACTTGTGAAACCAGGTTCTGGGATGGTTTTAAGTATTATATTAATTGCTTAACTTTTAAATTTGATTTGAAAATATAATTCTTAAAAATTTCTAAATAATGGAAGGAAAATCCTGGATTTCAAAAGTGTTAAAATGAGATTTAATTAAGTATTTGAGTTGGCTGGCCTGACAGCGGTGTCCGGCGCCACCACGACCCTTAGTGGATTTTGGGTCGTGATAACATGATATCAAAACACTAGGTTCCCGTCGGTCTCACGATTCATGAACAAGTCTAGTAGAGTCTCACGGATCGGTACAGAAACGTCTGTACTTATCCTCGGGAGGCTACATGGCTGTTAGGATTACTTCCCTACTTGATTTCCTTATCGTGCAATTCGGTTACTTTGTGGCTTGTGCCTTTGATTCCTTCCTACTCAATCTTACATAACGCGAGCGTTTGTTAGAAATCGAGAATTCGAAGAACTGAAATGGAACTACAAATGTGGAGCGGGATGATTTCCCCGGTATAGTTGATTGGACTATTGTAGTCGCTTTATGGAAGTATGTTCTATTGTTCAGCTCAGTAACAGTACTTCTAAAAGCCTTTAGGCTAGGAAGAGGGTGCCATGATGCTTATGAGCGATTTTTCACAGTGTTGTTTTGATGGTTGGATATTTGCCCATATGTCAGGGCAGTGAATGTATTGAAGGGATATTTACTCTTTGTGTAATAAATGGATTCAGTATTTTATTCCCGGCCGGGGGAAACGCAGACGAACTAAGAATGGTCAGATGTGGGCTGGTGAAAGTAATGACATTTAATATTTGCAAGCGTGGTGGAGCTTTTCTTCTATGATGGGGTGTCGTGGTCCAGATTGATCGTACTTAGTGCCGATGTTATAATTTGCTACAATTCGCCTTTATGTCAAGATGTTGTGAAATAGTATTGGAGATGCAACTATCAGATATCGCATGGTGCAGTGGTTTAAGATCGAATCAGAATTTCTAATATTGACGGATCGATAAAGATGACCTTTGGAAAAGTTCTAAAGTTAACAGCCATTATAGGTTCAAGTGCCACAAAGATGGATTTTATTTAAGGTAGCAATTGAGCAGCAATGTGTGAGGAAGGATGTGTGGGAAATGTCATGCGATGTATAAAATTTCTGGAAGGCCAAGTATGGGAAGCAAGGTCGAGTGATCGATTAAGTATATGAGTTCCGCCAAAGTGGGAGAGTGGCGGCTGTTGCATATGGGCTTGGTAGTAGGATGACTACACGCCTTTAGGAGATTTTGGATTAAATTGGGGATTTTAATGATTGGTGATTGAAGTCTGCGGGTACGATTTGAAGTATGGAATATTATGCGGCAGAATATTGATATGGCGGAAATGAGCTACTTGAAATGGAGGAGGGTGTAGCATAACCCTAAATTGGAAGGATGTTTTCGCATATTTAATTAATGTCCGCAAGGAGCGAATGGACTTGTGCAACTGGAAGGTGAGGTCGGACTCAGGAGGGCTATTGGTGTCATAGTAAATGTACTCCGTGCAGCAACGTGGGAAGATGTCGGGGGTGATTTCCCTAGGTAGGATATTCCCTGTGAGCAGGTTAGCAGTCGCATGGTTGGCAAAGCTTCTGTAGAGAATTATATTGGTTGTTCAACAGAGAGATCGATCGTCCGAATATGGTTAATGATTCTGAATATGAAAGATGGGGATTTACAGAAATATTATGAGAAATTTTGATAATTTATGATGCAAGGTTATGTCAATAAAGAGGTAAAAAGGTCAGGCGAACTCAAGAAATGTGAAATGATGGCTTCAAGCTAAGTGGGAGAGTCCAACTGCTTATGATTGGACTGTATGATTTTCTACTTGCATGATTTATGGGTATTAGCATATTGATGGATCACTTCAGCTATGTCGAATGCATAAGTGGTGAATTGAGTAGAGGAATTGTGGAATGCATGCTATGATTGGCCTTGTTGGCTCATGTTTGAACTTGGGAAAAGATTCAGGATTTATACCTCGTATAGATGCAGATTTCAAAGGAGGTGATTTCGCCGGGTGCTTCATTAAGAGTATATTCATGTGTTATAAGATTTATGGAGTGGATTATGTTCGGGACCCAATCGGAGTGGGTGGCTCTGAATAATGGTCCCAGTGAATTCCGAAGTTAAGATATGATGCCTAATGATTTCGAGCCGATAGGTATGACTAAGAATCAATCTTGGAAAGCAGCTTATGATAAAAGGCACAGAATGTTCCGTGATTGCTGGCTTGTGACATAGCAAGGGGAGGTATGAAATGGTTTGTCAGATTTGAGACAGCATGGTCTCGTGATTCAAGTTCACTCGGGGTGAGTGTACATGGAGTATGTTATGTGTGGAATGGAATTAGTATTATTTTTAAAGCAAAAAAGGATAAAATTTGAAGAAGGTAGAATGATTACCACAGTTGAATTGGCGAATTGAGAGAAATTGACCAGTGTTACATCGGATCAAGTTATGTGTATGATTTGTGGTGATACGTGTGAGGCTCATCGGCCTCCGTAACTGATGTTATTCAGAAATATTCCTCTGCTATGGCTTGTTAAGTTGAGGCAGACTCCGGAAGGGATATGGTGGCTCGGACCACTACTTGCAGATTTACATATTCTACGATTATAGGAATTTGCAGTGTGTTGCTATGATTCTCTTGAACTGAGTTAAGTGCAAGTTCTTATATAGTGAAGTGTTAAAATAATAATGGTTTCAGAGTTATGATGAAAATTGTGTTTATTGTATATTGGCACGTTAGGTGCAGTGAGTAGCATGGAAATTCGAAGCGAGGATCAAAGTCGCAGTTTGGTGTTGACAAGGATGTCACGGGCTTGGATGAGTAAGGAATGGGTTGAAAGATTAGTGTAAATTGGTATTTTCTTCAGCGTTACCTAAGATCCATGTGTTGTGGAGAGGTTTTGCATCCAGGTTAAGGATTCTAGATCGCTTTTCAGCGTTAGCGCATCCGATGGTTTAGATGTGCGTACCTATTATTTATCTCGAAAAATTGTGGGAGCTTGTTCCACGGGAAGATTGTATAAGTGTGATAGGTAGTCACTTGATTGGCTAAAGATTTAACCAAGTATGAGGATTGTGGTAATATCATTAAATTTGAGAATTTATTCCTGGAGGGCACTTTGTTAATTCCGTAATGAACTGAGGAGATTGTTCCGGTTATGATGGTTGTTCTTATGTGTTAAGAGGAAAGGGAAGTTACTATGGACCTTTGAAAGGTTATTAGCCAAGTTGGTGCAACCAGAAATCGGCTTGAGATCAATGGATTGATTTATATGTGAGCAGGACTTTATATCAGGCCAGTTGTGTACGTTTCGGCGAGTGTTCCCTATGGAGGGACAATCAGGGTGTTATTTTGTCATAAGCTATTCCAGGTAATGATGTATGGCGCCACATGAGTTATGAGACGCTTGGTAAATTTTTCTTATGTGTTGAAATTTCGCGTGGAGATGATGTTATGGGAGTAGAATGGCTCTTGAGATTCATATTTTGTATCGCACCTCAGTTGTGCTTGAGTTTTGTAGCCTATGCAACTATGTCTTTTCTCAGGGATGGTATTATGCACTTAGTGTGCTTGCGATCAAAATTCGATATTTTTATTGTAATGAGTAGATGTAGCTCGAAGTGCTATCTCCTTATGTGAGATTTATGTGTGGATCGGGTGGCACGCCATCATGGGTATGTCATTTGGATCGGGTTGCGTGTCACAATAGTGCGATGACTGAGTCTGGTTTTCTATATGCTATTTTTGTGTGTTTCGCTTCCTATCTTTTAAGGAAAGTACGTACTAGTGTGGGGGTTAGATAATTCCTTCCACAGTTTGAATTCTTGTTTATGTTGTGTTCGGATTGGTGGCCTTTTGGCACATTGTGGCGTCATATGAGATTTTTGATTGCATTTGTAGTGGCTTATTGCCTGAGACGTTCGTACTGGGTGAGACGAGATTATGGGATTTAGGATCAGTGTAATCCGAGTATATGAAGTATATTAAAGAGCAGAGAACATTATTTGGTTCAGAATGTGGTAATGGTTCTTGTAAGAGGTATAAACTCAATGATAGGTTAATTCAGCAGTTGGTTATGAATTTTGACGTATCTCTTCCATCGTGTTAGTGTTATAAAAGTTAGAGCAAGACCTATGCAGGTCATGAGGTGCAATGGGAGCATCTGATTCGTTGAATTTGGGCTAAGTTGATCAGAAAATGTTATTGTAGTCCTATGAGTGAAGTGATGCAAAGTGTGAAATTCAACAAAGTTATGCAGTCATGTTGGGTACAGCGTGTGGTGAATGACTTGGTGATCCTATGATGAAGACATGCCTGGCATAGAATTCCGGATGTTGGAATTGGGCTCTAAGGCTTATTGTCTTGAATAAAAGGGAGTATCTTCAGAATTTATCGAGCTAATGTGTTCAGCAAAGTTGTGGTAGCACAGGAAGGTGCACGAGGTGCTAAGCAGTGATTTCAGACTACTTCGGTATAGTTCTCAGCACTTTTGAGGACGAACGTATGTTTAAGTGGTAGAGAATATAACAACCCGATCGGTCGTTTTGAGCCCTAACGCGTTGTTAAGCAGTCTGAGGCCTTGAGAAGCTTCATTTCAAGTATTGTGACTTGTTTTCATGGTCGGAATTGAAATTCGGAAAGATCAGAGTTAAATTTAAATGAAAGTTCTCATTTAAGAAGATTAAAGTTGAAAGAATTAACTAGGACTGGATTTTTGAGTAAACGACCTCAGAATCGGAATATGAAGGTTCCACAAAGTTCATATGATGGTATCGGACTTGGGCGTATGCCCGGTTTGGGTTTTGGATAATCCGGGAGCATTTTGGCGCCTATTGTGGAAGTTAGCATTTTGGAAGAAATATCTTAAGTTTGGCTTGAAGTGCATTTCAGAGTTATCGATGTCCGTTTGGGATTCCGAGACAGAGAGTAGCTCCGTATGGTGTTTCTGGAGTTGGGTGCGCGATCGGAAGTGAATTTGGAGGTCCGTAGGCCATTTTGAAGCCATTTGTCTAAAGATAGAAATTTGAAGATTTTTGAGAAGTTTGACCGGGAGTGGACTTTTTGATATCGGGGTCAGAATATGATTTTGAAAATTGGAATAGTTTCGTAACTTCATAAAGCTTGAGATTGGAGGTCGATTGATGATTTTAACGTTGTTTGGTGTGATTTGAGTCCTCGAGCATGTCTGTAATGTGTTTTGGGATTGATTGGTATGATTGGTTAGGGCCTGGGGGCATCGGGTGGGTTTCGGGTGGTTAACGGATCAAAAATGGAATTTGGAAGAAGGCTGAAGCAGCTGGTATCTAGTATTTCCGCTTCTGCGGAAATGGGACCGCAGAAGCAAAGAGGAAGCTGCAGAAGCAGTTGAGCATGAGGGAAGCCAGGACCGCAGAAGCGGCCCTTGATCCGTTGATGTGGAACCGCATAAGCAAAGCGTGGGCTGGAGACCCTGGTCCACAGAAGCGGATTTTTGTCTGCAAAAGCGGGACCGCGGAAGCTGAAAAACTCCCGTAGGTGCGGAAAAGCCTAGAGGCAGAAGGGGTTATTTTAAATCGGATGTTTGGCCATTTCTCTCATTTTCTTCACTTCATTGGGCAATTTTTTGGAGAACTTCAAGGAGGGATTTCATCATCAATGTCAAGGTAAACTACTCCTACTTATTTCCAAATTAAATACAAGATTATACCATGAATTTAGACATGAAAATTGTGGGAAAAAATGGGATTTTTGGAAGTCAACCTAGAAATTTAATTCTTGGACTTTAGCCACTATTTTGAGTATGGAATTAAGAGGAAATTATAGATTTGAGTTCCTAAGGTCATGGGCAAAGTTTATCTTCGAGAAATTTTGGATTCCGGGCACGTGGGCCCGATGGCATTTTTGTCAACTTTTTGTTCGGGGTTAAAAATTGTTACAAATTGAGTTGTGGAGTTTAATTAAGCATATATTAATGGATTTGAATGACCATTAGCTATTTTTGGAGCATTGTGCGTTGGGTCAAGTGTTCGAAAGAATGTAGAATGCCGGTTGTCGATCTTCAGAGCGAGGTGAATCTCCTTTCTAATCTTGTGAGGGGGAGTTTACCCCATAGGTGAGTTAAATGGGTTATGTGCTCCTATTTGTGCGGGCTACGTATGCACAAGGTGACGAGAGTTCGTGCGTAGCTACTATTATGCTATTGTCTGGGTAGTCTAGGACCCAAAAGCATGTTATACTTGAATTAATTGTGAACCCATTGGTGACTTGAATTGCTTAAATCACAGTAAATGAATACATGAATTTCTAATAAGACTTGAGCTTTGTTTTTTCTCAAATTATTAAAGAGAATTGGCCTTTCTTGGATATTTGCTCCATGTTGACTTCTTAACTTATTGTCTCTGTGTGTGTTTATTTCGGAACAGGCTGAACGCCTTGGCAGATTAATAGATGCATATATAGGCGCGCCGTCGACCCTCAACAAGTACACAATTATTTCTATTGGATCGGGTCATCACCTCGATGTCATTTGCACATGCTTGTATTGTTTCCTGGACTTATTTAAGTCATTACATGCCTCACTCTGGCTCAAGATCATATTAATAATGAAGAGAAATCTTGGAATTTTTTTATTATAAAAGAACTATGTGTTTACTTGTTTTCTTTATCTGGATTAGAATTATAAGATACATTCACTGTTTAATATATATGTGAAGGATGAATAATTATTGGACTCTTAGAGAGTTTAAAAGTTGACCATCTCGTCTGTACCCCTTCTGGATTAGGTGGGATACTCATTGGGTACACGTTATTTTTTTTGTACTCATACTACACTTGCTATGCATTTTGTTTCACATGTATATGTGACTCCAGTGGAATACTAGGCATGACAGCGCGGATGATTCTGGGCCTAGGTGAGATGCATCATTCGAGACGGCCGCAACTAGGGTAGTCCCTTCAAGTGTATTGTATTTATTTTTTATCCACTGTATTCTGGATGGATGTTGTATTTTATTTTTCTTATCAGTAGATGCTCATGCACTTGTGACACCGATTATGGGATGGTTTGAAGTATTGTATTAATTGTTTTACTTTTAAATTTGATTTGAAAATATAATTCTTAAAAATTTCTAAAATATGGAAGGAAAACCTGGATTTCAAAATTGTTAAAATGAGATTTAATTAAGTATTTGAGTTGGCTGGCCTGATAGTGGTGTCTGGTGCCACCACGACCCTTAGTGGATTTTGGGTCGTGACATTGGAATTTAGACCTCGATATGAGATCAGATTTAAAACTAATCACATATTCGGGCTCGAGTGTGAATGGGTGAATGGATTATTGTCCGAACCTCGAGTTTTGACCAAGCCGGCCCGAGGTCGATTTTTGATTTTTTGGGAGAAAAATTGGAAAATTTAAATATATGTGTTGTAATTTATTTCTTTAGCAATATTTGATGTGATTAAGTTTAATATGGCTAGATAATAGTGGTTTGGAGGTGGAAACTAGAGGAAAATTGGTAATTGAGCAGTGAGTGTCCTGTGGATCGAGGTAAGTGTTGTGTCTAATTTTGAATCGAGGGATTTGGAATATTTGACTTAATTACTATGTGAAAATCCATGTGAGTGGCATATTGGTGAGTTGACGAGTACCTATGCGCCATCAATTTATCTATTTTGCTTGTTTTATTCCTGTTCTTCTTATATTGGCTTTTTCTGCCTTAACGACTGCTCCCTCCATTTTAATTTATGTGAATATGTTTGACTAGGCACGGAGTTTAAGAAAAAAATGAATACTTTTATAATTTGTGGTCCTAAACAAGTCAAAATGTGGTTCAGAGTATTTCTGTGGTTATAAAAGTTTCTCATTAAGGGTAGAATTGTAAGTTTTAGCAAAATTATTTTTAAATTTAGAAAGGGGTCATTCTTTTTGGAATGAAACAAAAAGAAAATAGGTTCACATAAACTGAAACGGAGGGAGTATATGCTTTACTTGTAATTCAATTCCTAACTGCTAGTTAGTAGACATCATATCTTTTGTTAGAAGTGTTAGGTCTTTCGTAGCTTCGTTGTCCCCTATTATTTTTTGAGCTGGTTATTGGTACTTTCAAGGCATATTATGGATTGGTCTCGATAAGTAGTATTACTTATGTAAAGTCTCGTAGTGCATAATCTTTCTAAATGCTTTGGTTTGAAGTTGAGCCTTGTGAAGAGTTATGTGATTTGAATTGTGTAATTTATGTACTTGCTAAATAAATAATATTGGTATGGTGGGATTGGGTTGTGTGCCACTACAGGTGTAATAAGGGTCGATTGTGGTGAGATAAGGGTGAACTATGACTGTCATTATTGTGATACAATGGGATCGGGTTGCACGCCACAATAGGTGTAATAAAGGTGGATTGTGGTGAGATAAGAATGAATAATGATTGTGATTATTGTGCTATGGTGGGATCGGGCTGCATGCTGCAATATTCTTTATGTTTATATTTTCCTTCACTGTGTTACAGTAGTATTAAACTGTACTTAAGGATTGGTTATAGCTGAGCACTAATGATATGTTTCGAAAACGGTATCTAATCCTTGCAAGTTACTACTTTAGTTTGTCATGTCCTTTTTTCTGCTTTTATTATACATTGTATGCATGTTATATTGTAAATGCCCAGCCGTTGTCCCGTCACTACCTCGTCGAGGTTAGGCTTGGCACGATTATACTGATACTGCACTCTGCACATTTTGTGCAGATTTTGGAGCAGGTATTGGCTAATCGAGAGGTTGGTTGCAGCTTTTACAACTAGGAGAGCCAAGGTAGTCATGTTGGTGTCTGCAGGCCCTGGCGTCCCCTCCCATGCTCCTATATTTACCGTTTTACTTCCCTTCATAAATAGTTGTATCTTCTTTCGAACAAATATTTGTACCAAATCTTAGTATGTTTGTGGATTGTGATATCGAATTCTGGATAGTAATCGTAATAGTATTGGTAATCATATATAAACAAAGAGGCTATTTACTTACTTCCGCATTTATTTTCTACCGGTTTTAGCTTGTATATTTTTAATTTCTGGAAATGTAAAGGATTTGGCTAATTCAAACTCTAACATTTGATTTTCTAGCAAGTGTGGTGTTAAGCGCCATCACAGTCCCGATGTTGGGGATTTCGGGGCGTGACAAGTATATAATTTATTTTCATGAACCCATAGAAGAATAATGTAGTATTTCCTTCCGTCCTTATAGCTCTGGTTCACCCTAGGATATGGTTTAACTTTCAAATCCTAATAGACGACCAACTACGTGTTCATGTAATATATAATCGACCATTGAATGGCCTAACAAACTCTTTTCTTCTTTCATTCAATAACCCTAACCAAGGTATTAGTTTGGTTGTTTATAATTCATGACAACATGGAGATTAAACTCATGATCAAGATTTTTCAGATTCCATCATGCACAATATTCTTTCAACTATTGTCCAAGGTCCATAGCTATCAAGTATCAAAACACAATAAATAACTTGTAAATTAGTATGACGATCTCATATTAAAGAAAATTCTTACACCACATTTTTCAAGAGAATATCCTATTAATGATTAATGATAATGCTAACCATTATGAATTATCTAAATCGAGAATTTTATCAAGGACCTTATCAAATTATTCGAGCAATTAATAACATTGATAAAAGAATATCAAATGCCATATATATATATATATATATATATATATATATATATATATATATATATATATATATAATAACATTCAGAAAATACATTCAATTCATCAAATATGAGATTAGATTTAGGGCGTATGCATTATATCCCTAAAAGATGGAGTATCGACAAATATTATCGATTTTAGTATCACTTCATTCTTACTTATTCTTTATGAATTTTACCGTTTTTGCTTTCCCTGTTCATCATTATATCCAAACTCACTTTTCTCACTTGATGTGACGACCCGACTGATAATTTTGAGTATATGAACTTCGCTCGGTATTTAAGGGATAGAGTATCTCCACATGATTTGACTTGCGTAAATCGTCGGTATTGGTTTTCAAGTTATACGAAATCAATTTGGAAGAATGAAATTCATGATTTTAAATCTAAGTTGGAAGAGTTGACCAAATTTGACTTGTTAGCATTTGATCTCATAATGGAGTTTCGTCAGTTTCGTTAGCTTCTTTGGGTGATTTTGGACTTATGAGCACGTCCGAATTGTGATTTGGAGATCTGTAGTTAAATTTGGCTCGAAATGGCAAAAGTTGGATTTTTGGGAAGTTTGATCGGGAGTGGACTTTTTGATATCGGGGTCAGACTTCAATTTCGGAAGTTGGAATAGGTCTACAATGTCAAATATGACTTGTGTGCAAAATTTGAGGTCAATCGGAGGTGGTTTGGTAGGTTTTATCATCGGCTGTGGAAGTTGAAGTTTCAAAGTCCATAGATTTCGACTTGAGGTGTGATTCTTCATTTCGATGTTGTCATGCGTTATTTGAAGCTTCGAGTAGGTTCGTCTTGTCATATAGATCTTGTCTGCCAAATATAACTCCATTCGGAGTTGATTTGATAGGGTTCAGACGCTCAGTTGTGAATCTAGAAGTTCTTGAGGTTTAGTTTGATTGTCATGTATTTTGGCATCCGATTCGTGGTTTTGAAGTTATTTTGATGATTTTAGTGTGCGAGTGAGTTCATGTTGTGTTTCTAGACTTTTTTGCATATTTAGTTTGGAGCCCCGAGGACTCGAGTGAGTTTCGGATTGGCTTGGAAATGATTTTTATAGTTTTTGATTGCTGGTACTGGTATCATCGCATTTGCGATGTATTGGTTGCAAATCCGACAACCGCAAATGTGAAATAGCCATCGCAATTGTGAAATCTCAGCTGCTAGGTAGAGTTTGCATTTGCGAAGGACTCTGCCGCATTTGAGAAAGTCCTGCCATCGCATTTGTGAAAGTCCTGCCATCATATTTGCGAAGTAATAGTCACAATTGGTACCTAAGCAGTAGGACTTCCAGTTCGCATTTGCGAAACCCCTGCCGTAAATGCGACATCTGTAGCATGTTAATGTCACAACTCCAGTTTATCCTCCATGAACATATCGTGACGGCACCCAGTCTGTACGACTAGGCAAGCCTAACAATGCGAAAAATAAGCTAACTTGAGAAACAAATAATCAAAAATGAACAGCTGGAAGAAACAATATGTAAAATGCCGTTCAACATATACAACTCATCATAGCAGAATCCTACAATACTATCCCAAAACCCGAAAACTTACGGGAACACAAGCAGAAAGAAAAGCAGTACAATGCTCTAACTCTAGAGTGTCTACAGCAACAGTAAGAAAGAAGGCTGAATACAAAAAGATGGAATAAGATAGAGACTCTTCGGCATGCGGGCGCAACAGATGTACCTCGAAGTCTCTAATAAATGTCCCTACCTCAAGGGTGATACGCCTGGGTAGAGGTACCTGGATCTGCACATGAAAAATATGCATAGAAAGGGCATGAGTACACCACATCGGTACTCAGTAAGTGCCAAGCCTAACCTCGGTCAGGTAGTGACGAGGAAGGTCAGGGCCCTACTAAGGCTAAACATAATATAAAGTTTCAACAGTATGAAATAGACAATATACAGGAGTATAACAGTGAAATAAGACAGGTTATCAAAGGTAACAAAAAATTTACAAAGAACCAAGTAAATACGAAAATATATCCCGGGATACCATCCCGTAGTCCAATTATCAATGCGTGAGGATCTACCGCAACCCCGACATATAGTCCCAAATGTAAATGCTCAGTACTGAGGGAATCTACCGGATGCATTCTTGTAGTTCCATATCACTGTGCATGGGGATCTACTGGGAATCTAATCCGTAGTCCCGAAGTAAACAAATAAGGGAGGAGCTACCGGAATCCCACATCCGTAGTCCCAAAGTAAATGCGCATCAACAACAAGAATATATTCAGAAAATGAAATTTCATATCATGGAAACAAGTAATTCTAGCCTAAGATACTTCAACATAGTGCAATCAAGGAAATTTAAGCTAATAGACTATTTAAGTCAACTAAACATGTTTTTCTAACTAACATGCTAAGTTTCCAAGTATAAAGCAGGAAAAGAAACATGCTAATAAATACATTTAGAAAAATAGAATTTCCAACAACTTGTACAAGTATGCACTCGTCACCTCACGGACAAGGCAATTCAGTTACCAAGTATACCAATCCTAAGGGGAAGGCCCCCCACACAAGGTTAGACAAGCCACTTACCTCGAACTGGCTCAAAATCAACTAGAAACCATGCTTTTTCCACGAGTATCCGACTCTAAATGGCCCAACTCTATTCTATGCCATTTTATAATGTACATAATATTTCAAGAAGCTGATACTACAATAAATTTCTAAGCTAATACGCGAAATTATGTAAAATAACCAAAATTCCCCTTAGGCCAATGTCTGGGAATCGGGTGAAATTAACATTTGTAGAAATCTCGTACTCTCACGAGTCCAATCATATTAAAATCTTTCAAATCGATTGTCAAAAACCCAATCAAAACTCAATTTCTAGGTCAATGAACTTTCCCCCAATTTTCATACAGATTTCGAAATTAAAAGATGAATCTATGTTTAGATTAATGGGTTACAAGCAAAAAAGAGTTGAGAACTGTTACCAACAAACTTCTCTGAAAATCTCCAAAATTTGTCTCCTATCGAGCTCCCAATTCAATTTTGAGATAGGAACTCAAAACCCCCGATTTGAACTTAAACATTTTGCCCCTTTATTCCTTAATCACGATCACGACATAAGCCTCGCGATCGTGAAGCATAAAATAGAATTCCCCTCAACTGACCCTATGCAATCACAACACGCGCCACGCGATCGTGAAGCTATAACACTCAAACTCACACGATTGCAACAATGACCACGCGATCGCGAAACTATACCATACAGACTCACGCGATCGCAATCCTACTCATGCGGTCGCGTAGAACAACTCTTCCCCTTCCCTCAATAACCTACGCGATCGTGGCCCCTTATACGCGATCGCGAAGAACAAAATGTCTGCAACAGACCTAAAACAAAATCTGCAAATCTTTCCAACTTGAAATTATCTTTTTAACCACCCGAAACACATCCGAAGCCCCCGGGACACCAACCAATTGCACCAACATATCCTACAACCTTATTCAAACTTGTACCAATCCTTAAACCACCTAAAACAACATTGGAAAATCGAATTAATCAAGCATTTAAGCCCAAGAACTCCAAATTTTCTTAAAATATGCTTTCGATCAAAAACCCAATCAAACCACATCCGAATGACCTGAAATTTTACACACACATACCAAGTGACATGCCCGAAACTGCTACAGCTTCCAGAATTATTTTCCGATGCTCGAATAAAAATCTTACTATCAGACTGGAAACTTCAAAAATTCAAACTTCGGCATTTCAGGCCTAAATTATCTACGGGCCTCCAAAACACATCGTGATCACGCTCCCAACCCCAATATCACCGAACGAAGCTAACCGAACTATCATATTTCCGTTCATAGGCCGTCTTCACACTATTCCAACTATGGTCAATTTTCCAACACTTAAGCTCTCATTTAGGGACTAAGTGTCTCAAAACTCTCCGAAACTCACAATCGAACATTCCGTCAAATCAAATTAGCAGAACTAAACTTAGGGAAAGCAGATAATAGGGGATCGAGGCATAAATTCTTATGTCGACCAGCTGGTTTATCACATCCTCCTACACTTAAAAATTCATTATTCCTCGAACGAGCATAGAGACATACCTGAAGTTACAAAAAGATGAGGGTAACGGCTGTGCATATCCTGCTAGATTTCCCAGGTCGCCTCCTCGACTGGCTGACCCCGCCACTGAACCTTTACTGAAGAAATGTTCTTTAACCTCAACTTTCTAACCCGCCTGTCCAATATAGCCACTAGCTCCTCAAGATAGGATAGACCCTTGTTCAGCTGAACTAAACTGAAATCCAACACGTGCAACGGATCACCGTGATACCTATGGAGCATTGAAACATGAAATACCGGAGGAACTTCTACCAATATAAAAGGTAAGGCGAGCTCATAAGCAACCTCCCCAACACACCTCAATATCTTAAAAGGGCCAATAAACCTAGGACTCAATTTCCCTTTCTTCCCAAATCTCATAACGTCATTCAGAGGCAAAACCCGAAGCAGAACCCGCTCTCCAACCATATAGGAAACATCACGAACCTTCCGGTCTGCATAGATCTTCTGTATAGACTGTGCTGTAGGGAGTCTATCCCGAATCACCTTAAGCTTCTCCAAAGCATCCTGAACCAAATCTGTGCCCAATATTTTGGCCTCATACGGTTCAAACCAACCCACCAGAGATCTACACTGTTTACCATATAAAGCCTAATACGGTTCCATCTGAATGCTGGACTGATAGATATTGTTGTAAGCAAACTTTGCCAATGGCAAGAACTGGTCCCAAGACCTTCTAAACTCAATCACACACGGACGAAGCATATCCTTAAGAATCTGAATTGTGCGCTCGGACTATCCGTCCGTCTGAGGGTAAAATGCTGTATTCAACTCTACCCGAGTGCCCAACTCACATTGAACGGCCCTCCAAAACCACGATGTAAATTGAGTACCTCTATATGAAATAATGGAAACTGGAATACTATATAGACGAACAAGCTCCCAGATATAAATCTCTGCCAACCACTCCAAAGAATAAGTAGTACACATAGGAATGAAATGAGCGAACTTGGTCAGCCGATCAACAATCAGCCAAATGGCATCAAACTTCTTCAAAGTCCGTGGAAGTCCAACTACAAAGTCCATGGTGATCCGATCCCACTTCCGCTACGGAATCTCTATCTGCTGAAGCAACCCACCGGGTCTCTGGTGCTCACACTTCACCTGTTTATAGTTGAGGCACCTAGCTATAGATCCAACTATATCTTTCTTCGTCCGCCTCCACGGATAGTGCTACCTCAAATCCTGATACATCTTCGCGGCACCCGGATGGATAGAATATCGTGAACTATGGGCGTCCTCTATAATCAACTCTCGAAGACCATCAACATTTAGTACACATATCCTACCCTGCATCCTCAACACTCCATTGTCTCCAATAGTCACATCCTTGGCATTATGTGCTGAACCTTGTCCTTGAGGACAATAAAATGAGGGTCATCACACTACCACTTTCTAATACGATCAAATAAGGAAGATCGAGAAACCACACAAGCTAGGACCCGACTAGGCTCCGAAAGATCCAATCTCACAAACTGACTGGCCAAGGCATGAACATCCATTGCTATAGGCCTATCTGATGCTGGTATATATGCCAAACTCCCAAAACTCTCCGCCCGATGACTCAAGGCACCAGTCACCATATTAGCCGTGCCCGGGTGATACAAAATAGTAATATCAAATCCTTCAGCAACTCTAACCACCTCCTCTGGCGCAAATTTAGATCCTTTTGCTTGAATAAATATTGTAGGCTCCGATGGTCAGTATAAATCTCACAGGGAACCCTGGATAAATAATGATGAAAAATCTTTAGGGCATGAACAATAGGAGCTAACTCAAGGTTGTGAACATGGTAGTTCTTCTCATGTATCTTCAAATGTCTGGACTTATGGGCAATCACCCTACTGTCCTACATCAACACTGCTCCGAGGCCAACCCTTGAGACATCACAATAGACTATATAAGACCTCGATCAGTAGGCAATATCAAAATTGGGGCTGTTGTCAAAGCTGTCTTGAGCTTCTGAAAGCTCGCCTCACACTTCTCCTCCTATAGAAATGGAGCACCTTTCTCGGACAATCTAGTCGTTGGGGCTGAAATCGATGAAAACCTCCAATAAATGATGGTAGTAGCTCGCCAATCCAAGGAAGCTACGAATCTCTGTAGTTGAGGATGGTCTGGGCCAACTCTGCATGGCCTGTACCTTCTCCGGATCCACCCGAATACCCTCACTCTATCCCACTTGGCCTAAGAATGCCACTTAATCCAACCAAAACTAACATTTTGAGAACTTGGCATATAACTTCTTCTCTCTCAGAGTCTGAAGCACAGTCCTCAGGTGCTGCTCATGATCTTCCCGACTCGGGGAATACACCATAATATCATTAATCAAAATAATGATAAACTAGTCAAGATACGGCTGAAACACACTGTGCACCAAATGCATAAAGGTTGCTGGGGCATTAAATGACATAACAAGGAACTCGTAATGACCATACCGGGTACTGAAGGCATTCTTCGGGATATCTGGCTCCCGAATCTTCAATTGATGGTAACCTGAGCGCAAGTCAAACTTAGAAAACCCTTGTGCGCCCTGAAGCTGGTCAAATAGATCATCAATACGAGATAAAAGATAACGGTTCTTCACTGTAAGCTTGTTCAACTGGAGATAATCAATGCACATACGCATAGAACCATCCCTTTTCTTCACAAACAAGACAGGAGCACCCCAATGTGAAACACAGGGTCGAATAAAAGCCTTATGAAGCAATTTCTATAACTGATCATTCAACTCCTTCAAGTCAGGAGGAGTCATGCAATACGAAGGAATAGAAATGGGTTGAGTGCTCGGTAATAAATTAATTCCAAAATCAATATCTCTATCAAGAGGCATGCTTGTAAGGTCAACTAGGAACACATCGAAAAAATCTTGTACTATGGGACTGAATCAATTGAAGGGGTATCAATATTGACATCTGTCGTATAAGCTAAATACGTGCCACACTCCTTCTCAACCATACGTTGAACTTTAAGGAACGAGATAACTATACTGGCAGTGTGATATAATGTACCAGTCCACTCGACACGCGATACACCTGCATAACCAGCGTCACGGTCTAGGCGTGACAATATAGAATAGTATAGTAGGGCAACAACCAGTCCATGCCCAAAATAATATCTAAATCAACCATGCTGAGTAGAAATATATCGACTCTAGTCTCAAAACCACTAATAGTAACCAAACACGACCGATAAACACAGTCCACAACAAGAGAATCTCCTACATGAGTATAAACATAAATATGGAAACTAAAGGAATCTTGGGGTACACAAATGCGAAGCAAAATAAGAAGACACATAAGAATAAGTGGAGCATGGATCGAATAGAACCGATGCATCCATGTGATAAACCAGTATAATACCTGTGATGACAGAATCAGAGCCAACAACCTCGGTATGGGAAGAATGACATAATATCTGGCCTGGCCTTCCCCTCTAGGGCGACCTCTACCTCTCCGACGTCCACCTATAGCTGGCTAGGCAGATGGGGTAGCAGTTGGAGCTATGATCATAGCCTGAGAACTCTGCGGGGCACGCTGTGGCTGAGAAGTCTGTGAAGGTACACCCCTCGCAAATCTGGGGCAATCCCTAACCATATGGAGTGTGTCACCACACTCAAAACAAGCTTTGGGAGGAAGTGGTGGCTGTAGTTGGCTCGGGCCAAGTTTACTGGATTGACCTCTAAAAGCACCCCGCATAGGAGGCGCAAGAAACGGAGGTGCATAATAAGGCTCCTGAGGCCTAGTAGGTGATGGAGCACTGCTGGCTACTGGAAGAGCTGAATGAACGAGGAGAATCATATAACCCCTAACATGATGACAGAAAGCTGGGGAACGAGCACATGAGAATTGGCGTGACTCTCGAGACCTCTTGGCCTTCTCTCCTCTCTCTCTGTAGCATGCATACCCTCAATCCTCCCAACGATGCTCACCACCTGCAGATAAGAAATATCTATATCCAACTCACGAGCCATGCTTGATCTGATGGGAGCAATAAGCCCTTCAATAAACCGGTGAACCCTCTCGCAAACAGTAGCACCAAGGCTGGTGCATGCCTAGCCAAACTGGTGTAACAGACAACATACTCTGAAACAGTCATGGCACCCTGGTGCAAATGCTCAAAATCTATGCGGCATGCGTACCTGAGGCTCTGACGAGCATACTCTTTCAGGAAACGATTCAAAAATTGAGCCCAAGTCAGTGAAGTAGTCTCATTTGGACCGTCTAGCTCATAGGTGCGCCTTCAATCATAGGCACCTTCTCGAAGCTGGAAAGTAGTGAAAGAAACCCCGCTCGATCCAAAAATACCCATAGTACGGAGAATGAGGTAACACTCATCAAGAAACCCACATCATCCTCCGATGCTAGATCGCTGAACTCAAGAGGATTGTACCTCTTGAACCTCTCAAGCCTCAACTGCTCCTGCTTGGAAGTCGCTGCCATGCCCTCGGGTTGAAATGGCGCTGCAGGAAGTACAAGAATAATATCAAGGACCTACTCAACATGCACTCACTGCTTGGGAATGCGGGCAGTGGGAGTTTATGATCCTCCCCCAACCGGGGATGTGGCTGCAGCAAGGGGAAGCAATCCTACCTGAGCCAAAGTGGTGTACATGCTCTTGAACTATGCCAAAGTCTCCTGAAGGGATGGAGTGGTGGTATTAGTATGCGCGTCAGGTTCCTGGACTCTGGCTGGATCTGTTGGTGGTACCTTGGTAGCACCACAGGCGGGTGCTCTTGCTGCACCGCATGCGCGTCCTCGTCCTCTATCTCGGCCTCGACCTCTGCCGACGGCAGTAGGGGGAATAGGTGCCTGATAATCTCGAGTAGCATGTGTCCTCGCCATCTGTAACAGAATAGAAGACGAAAGTTAAGAATGTGATGTAAAAATGTTGCACGACAAGGGAATCAAATGAAGTGAAGGTTTTCCTAACAGTTACACAGCCTCTAGTAGATAAGTACGTACGTCTCCGTACCGATCAACAGGACTCTAATAAACCAGCATGACTCCTATAAACCTAGAGCTCTGATAGCAACTTGTCACGACCCCAGTTTTCCCTCCGTGAACATGCCATGACGGCGCCCAATTTCTATTACTAGGTAAGGCTAATAATGCAGAAAATAAGCTAACTTGTGAAACAAATAATCAAAACTTAACAACTAGAAGAAACAACACATAAAATCCCGCTCGGAATGTACAACTCAACATCGCAGAATCCTACAACACTATCCCAAAATCCAAAAACATACGAGAACACAAGCTAAAAGAAATGCAGTACAATGCTCTAACTCTAGAATGTCTACAGCAACAGTAAGAAAGAAGGCTAAATACTAAAAGATGGAATAAGATAGAGACTCTTCGGTCTGCGGGCGCAACAGATGCACCTTGAAGTATCTGATAGATCTCCCTGCCTCAAGGGTGATACGCCTGGGTAGAGGTACCTATATTTGCACATGAAAAACATATGCAGAAAGGGAATGAGTACACCACAACTCCTTCAAAGGAGTTAATGGGTTACAAGTAAAAAGGAGTTAAGAAACATTAGCAGCAAACTTTCTCCAAAAATCTCTCCTAAATTTGTCTGCTACCGAGCTCCCAATTCAATATTGTGATATGAACTCAAAACCCTCGATTTGAACTTAAACATTTTGCCCCAGTTATTCGTTAATCGCGATCGCGGCATTAGCCTCTCGATCGCGAAGCTTAAAATATATTACCCCTCAACTGACCCTACACGATCACGATATGCTCCACGCAATCGCAACACGCTCCACGCGATCGCGAAGCTATAACACTCAAACTCACGCGATCGCAACAATGACCACACGATCACGAAGCTATACCACACAGACTCACACGATCGCAGTCCTTCTCATGCGGTCGCGTAGAATAACTCTATCCCTTTTCCCAGTAAGCCTACGCTACCGCATCCCCTTATACGCAATCGTGAAGAACAAAATGTGTCCAATAGACCTGAAGCAAAATCTACAACTTTTTCCAACTTGAAATGATCTGTTTGACCACCCGAGGCTCTCGGGACCCCAATCAAATACACCAACATATCCTAAAACCTTATTCAAACTTGTACCAATACTTAAACAACCTAAAACAACGTCAGAAACCCAAATTAATCAAGGATTTATGCCTAAGAAATCCAAATTTCCTCAAAATACGCTTTTGATAAAAAACCCTACCAATCCACGTCCGAATGACCTAAAATTTTACACACACATCCCAAATAAAATGAAAAAACTACTGTAACTTCAAGAATACCATTCTGATCTATGGATCAAAATCTCACTATCGGGCTGGAAACTTCAAAAATTCAAACTTCGGCATTTCAAGCCTAAATTAGCAACGCATTCCGAACATGCTCCCAACCCCAAAATCACCCAACAGAGCTAATGGAACCCATCGAATTTCCATTTCGAGTCCGTTCATATTGTTTGAACTACGGTCAATTTCCCAACACTTAAGCTTTCATTTAGGGACTAAATGTCCCAAAACTCTCCGAAAATCACAATCGAACATACCGACGAATCAAATTAGCAGAATTGAACTTAGGGAAAGTAGTTAATATGGGATCAGGGCATAAATTGTTTAGACGACCGGCCGGAACATCACAATTAAGTTCTGAGAATTCTGAGTATTTGCTTCATTTTAAAGTTTTTGAACCCTAGCTTCGAGGTGAGGTGATTTTGAGAGGGGATTTTCGTACCAAAACATTGGGTACATATCTTAAATCAACTTCCAACTATATTTCATGATTTTATACAAGATTTAACTATAAATTCATGGAAAATCTATCAAAAAATTTGGGAATTTTTTCATAGTTTAGAAAAATAAAAATTTGAGATATAAGAGTCGAATAAGACTCAGTTTTGAAAACAAAAAACATATGAGGACTCGTGAGGTATGGATAGTCAAGACCTACCTTTGACCCCGGGTTTCAACCGTGCGGGCTCGAGTTTGACTTTTGTTGACTTTATAGAAATTGAATAAAAATCATAGCTTTATTGATTGAATTATTTTCTCTTGCATTGTGCGGTGTATTCAAGTCGTCATTGGCTAGATTGAGTTGAACAGAGGAGAATTTGTAGAGGAAAAGGCAAAGTTGAGTGTTGAATTAGCCGAATCGAGGTATGTGTTTGGCTAGCTTTGTTGAGGGATTTTTTCCTCCTAATTGTCATTGTTTGCCACATGTGAGAGTGATATATATATGAGGTGACGAGCGTATATATATGTTCCAGGGTTAATCATGCTCCGGGGGGGGAGGGGAGGAGGGGGAGATTATGTTGTAATTTTGAGTGTAGAATTTTGTGACATCCTACTTAATTCCTTACTTGACTCTTAGATACTAAGGACATAAAATTAAATGATAGACATCAAGACTTAGTTTGTTATAACTTGATCAAATTTGATGGAAATTGTAAGAATACATCGATGTGTTTAATTCGGTCATCTCTATACAAAATCATTACTACATTACTACAACCGATATTCTTGAGATTCTAGACTCTATACTTGCATTGTGGATCATTTACGAGATTCGTGAAAGTATTTGAATAATTAGTTCCTGAGGGTTGTTGAACCATTGTTGACTTGGAAAGTTGTGATTGGGAATTATTTAGAATATTTGTTAAACACTCTCCTTGATGTCAATTATGCTTCCTGCCTTATTTGTTGCTATTATAGTGTGTGTGTGTATGAATATATATATATATATATATATATATATATATATATATATATATATATATATATATATATATATATATATATATATATATATATATATATATATATATATATGCTTAGTAAAGAAGAGTGTAAAGCATGAAAGGTGATGCCGTGTCATTGTTATACATTATCATGTGAGGGAGAGTGTAAAGCATGAAGGGTAATGTCATGCCATATTATTGAAAGTAAAAGTGCGAAGGGTGATGCCGTGCTACATTACTGAGACTACAGGAAAAGGGGTGATGCCTTGCCATACTATTGAGAGTGAAAGCACGAAAGGTGATGTTGTGCTATGTTATTGAGAGTAAAAGCACGAAGGGTGATGACATATCATTTCATTTATATTTTTATGCTTGTATATCATTCTGAGTTCATGGAACAAAGGGTGTTTCCGTGCAGGTGAGGACGAGGGACATGCATTATGATGCGATATCTGTTTCCCGTGTATATGTTTGTGCCTTACCTTCGAGCTGTTACTGTTGTATTTACAGATTTTGTGTGAATTATTGTTATTTTCCTATTCTTGATCTTTATCTCAATTGTTGTTTCATTGCCCATGTCTTTTACTTGCTTAAATTGCGAATGCCATGCTTATTTCCTGCTTTTTATAATTATACTCATGTTTTATTTATTCTGTTGCACTTTAGTTTAAGCCTTCTACCATGCTAGCCATTCATGCTCTTACTTGTTAACTTGCAGATCATGTGCTTCCGTCTTAGTTGTTATATTTGTACTTAGGCCTCCAATATGCTAGTTAATTGTAGTCGATATTCCTTGTTTTCCATTTGTTTTTATTACTCACATGCTTTCCATTAGTCCTATACTATGACTCACATGTTCATCCTTTCTCATCATTATTACTTGAATATTTCCTACTCATTAATTCCTATTTTTGTGTTTGTGTGATATGGTTGACTCTGTTATACGTTCATTTGGAAAGATAAGTTGGACACACGAAGGGTGTTGCCGTGCTATTTGAATTGTTACATAAAATTTATACATGGTGAGGATGAGATAAAAGCACGAAGGGTGTTACCGTACCATGTGTTGACATTTGACATTTGGGGTATATATATAATGCTAGTAAATACCGTAAATATTCTCATGTGGTATGTTTTATAAATTATTGACTGTCTCACCGAGTGGTTTATGATACTTTTACCTATTATGCTTTGAACGACTTTTACTGTTAATCTAATGTACATGTTACAGCACTAACCATCTTTTAACTAATATCCCCGTCACTACTTCGATGAGGTTAGACAAAATACTAGCTAGTACATGGGGTCGGTTATACTGATACTACACTTCTGCACATCCCGTGCAAATTTTAGAGCAGAGCTATTGGTGACGTCTGGTGCTGATTTGAAAGATGTTCATGCGTTTGGATATAGCTTCCACTTGTCCCTAGTAGTTTAGATTACTGAAACCTTCAAACAAAACTTGTATTTAGTCGTATCAATTTTGAAATTTCAAATCTTTAAAGGTTGTGATTCGTACTACCAGGTCTTGGATAAATTTATAAATGATTATTTATTCTCTATTTTCATATAATCTCAGTCGAGTTGTATTTTTCTATTAGTTGGATTACCTAGCGGATCGAGTTAGGTTCCATCACGACTAATGGTTTATGGGTCGTGATAAGATGGTTCAGAGCACTAGATTCGTAGGTTCTACGAGTCATGGGCAATGCAGATTGGTATAATGACGTCCATACCTATCTTCGGGAGCTACAAGGCATATAGGAAAAATTTCCCTTTCTTCTTTTCTTATGTCATGACGTCCCCAGCTTGAAATCTACGACTTTGACTATTCGCGATCGCTCATTTGTGATGTTGCACACTCAGTATTCGCTATGTGCAGACGAACGGTGATGTTGAAGATAGATTACGATGGTTGTGGATGCTTAATTATCATTGCGATGTACTGTCTAGCCTAAGAATAAGATGCAATGTTAAATCTTCTAGTCGTTCATTTTTGGTAGGATGCAGTTTCATATGTCTGGTTGGTGAGCACAAATTTGGGGAAGATTGGCTTGGTGCTATGCTATTATGGTTAAGGTAAGTTCATGATTAGGTGTCGATTTGAGTATAACCGATGGGCCATCTCCTGCATGATGAGTTTTGATCGTGTGTCTTTTATGACGTTTCCATTTGGTGGGGATGCATATATCATCATTTCAAAGCATTTGGGGAATGTTGCTCGACTATTGTAACGATAGGTAAGTGTTTGTCAGAGTCTTCGGGGTGTTCTATGATCATCATTGCGTGAGTTCTGAAGTATTCAGCTAAATAGTCATGTAGTATCAAGGCATGTGATGAATATATGGTACTTTGGGATTCTGGTGAGGTGTTCTATGGCTTCGAGCTAAGTGGTGGAGGCTGCTAATGATGATCAGATTGTAGGAACATGGGATGTATTAGTTTCCGGACTGAGAGCTTTCATGGTTATTTCTTTGAATGGGCATATGCTGGTGAAGTACAGATTGCTCAATGTGTATAAGCTGTGTATTGAAGAGCAGAATAAGATGAGTGGATTTAATGACTTTTGAATTTGTCCACGGAGCAGTGAATGGTAATCAGATTTGCGGTATTTCCTTGTCAAGAAAGGTCTAGAAGTCAATATTGGGGTAATGTAAGAAATGGCTTTAGGTTCCCAGGAGGTTCCCTCCGGGAGGGCGTATTGGATTACGTTACTTTTTGGTTGGAAGTCTGCGTAACTCAGTTGAGTTAGAGGCTTGGTTCTTATCCCTCAATTATGTGTTAATGAGTTCCGAAAAATTATCATGGTTATGACCATGGTCGGAGTTGATGTTTTCTACAAGTATAGAGGCTATATTGCGTGTGGTGGTGTTTTCTTGGCTTGGGTCAAATGGAAGATTCACAGTTGATGAGGCGTTCAATTTTCTTATGGTTTAGAGCTGTCTATGAGATTTTCATAGTATTGCGAGTTAGCACGTTGGATGTAGTACGCTATGTGGGGATGAGAAGTTGCATGTGCAAGGTTGCGGTATTTTTTTGGAGGGAAGGATACAAGTTCTTGATGTCTTGGACAATTTCAGATGTTTGAGGTCATGTTGGCACTATGGGTTCGCATCGAAGTAGAGTTCTCCTATTGGCAGGTATATTGTATTTTGACATATAGGTGTTTCTCCGTGAGATGATGGAGTATGAATTACATGTCAGCTATTTGAGTAGCGGTATTGATATTGGGTATGAAAATTCTGGTATTCGTGAGGCTCAGAGACTAAACGTTCTTGTTGGCAGACTATTCCTTGATCGTGACTTGTGAAGGAATAAAGCAGATTGGATGATTAACGGTACGTGTAATGGAAAGGTTGCTATAGAATTTTGGAAGGTTTATTACATGTTGAAGGAAGATCAGAATTTGGTTTGGGGATTATTTTGAGCCGAACGAGAGTGTGTATTTTATATCGGATCGAGCCTATTTGTTTTCCCCAGTTATTTCCATGGGTAAAACATCTGGTGGAATGGATGTCATTCACGCCTTGGTTTATGTTATATGTTTCTCTCTTATGCTATGGCGGGTTGTGAGGGTTACATGATTCTTCGCACGCATATTGTGATTCAGTTTAGACTTCATGGCATTATGGGCGAGGCGGCCTTTGTCTTGTTGATTTGCTTATTGCACCATAGTTGTGCTTGTCCTTCTCAGTATTGTTTGTTCCTAATGATTTTTCCCATAGTTATATCTTTATGCACTCTATTTTGCTTGATGTTGACGCACATATGATCAATGAACCCAAGTATTATGGCTCGAAGGGTACCCTATGTTGATTGATATGATGGGATCGGGTTGCACGCCTCAATGGTACCGTGATGAAGAGTGACTCCTTATTTCTATTTTGTGTATTTTACTTTCACCTTGTTGAGGATAGTTCACAGTAAAATCCTATGATTTTCCCTACCCGTTTAACCTGCGTAGTAGTTTTCTTAATGTTATCTGTTTTGTCTGGCTTATTATTTGTTAGTGGCAAAACTGAGTTGTGTGTGGCTCCATATGTTTATTGTTGATACTTGTCGGTGTGGCTTCTTGTATTGGATGAGATAAGGTTTCTAGACCTGATATTTGTGCTATTGTATTGGGACAAGGAAGGCTTGGAAGAATAACATTATGATTTATGAGGATTTGGGCAATGGTTGTGGTCGGGCAAGTGAGTTTCTTGGCTTATCGATCAGATGGGTGGCTAAGCATTTTATGCGTGTTTCTTTCATCATCTGTAGGGTATGAAGGTTTTGAACGAGGTTCTAATCAGTATGAGGTTTACTACTGGCACCGGATTTGTATTTGGGCCATATTGGCAGTCATTAGTTCCTACTGTGAGTATCAGAGTGACGGGGTATACCATGTGATTACATCTTGTGTTATGATTGTGACTTGATACAGCTTGTTCAAACTTATCCATTATGTGGTTGTGGGATTCAGGTCTTGTAATGAGTTTTGGATGATAAAGATTGAGTTCTAAGGTTTAAGGACCAAGGTTGAAATAAGGATCTCTAATTATGTTGGGTTGGCAGGCTTATATCGATCAGGGTGACGTGGGATCACCCCCAATTTATTCTTAATAAGGTTACATCGTGATTAGATGGCTTGGAACGACTCCTGGCACATTCAAGGACGAACGTATGTTTAAGTGGTGGAGGATGTGATGACCCGACTGGTCGTTTTAAGTATCTGCACTTTGCTCGATATTTGAGGGCTTAGAGTATCTATGCATGATGTATTATGACTTGCGTAAATGTAATGGTTTTCAAGTTATCTGGAATCAATTTGGAATAATGAACATCAAGATTTAAATTCTAAGTTGGAAGAGTTGACCAAGTTTGACTTGTTAGCATTTGAGCTGAGAATGGAGTTTTGCCAGTTCCGTTAGCTTCGTTGGGTGATTTTGGACTTAGGAGCGCGTCCGAATTGTGATTTGGAGGTATGTAGTTGATTTGGCTCAAAATGGCAAAAGTTAGATTTTTGGGAAGTTTGACCGAGAATGGACTTTTTGATATCGGGGTCGGATTTCAATTTCGGAAGTTAGAATAGGTCTGTAATGTCAAATGTGACTTGGGTGAAATTTGACGTCAATCGGAGGTGATTTGGTAGGTTTCGATATCGGGGTCGGATTTTAATATTTAGATGTGTATTCAGATTTAGACTCTTTAATCTTAATGCACATATTAATATTCAGGTTCAGACGTCTTAATTAATCTTAATAAAAATAAATGAGGCCTTATTACCTTTACTATTAATTTTAAATTTTTGTTTTATCCAGATGAATATCTTGAGTTGAAATATATGACTCTTGATGAATTACTTTCCTAAGATACGAGAAATTCCAATTCATCAGGGGAAAGGAAAAAAAACAACCAATAGGCAATGAAGATATGAGAAATTTTACTTTTTTGGGGTTTAAAAAATTTCTTAATTGTTTGGAAATTTAGATCGGTAAGCATTTATTAAAGTGATATTATTTGTAAAAATAATATTTTTTTGTTGAATTTGGACATTTTATTTAGAAACTACAAAACGTGGTTGAAAGGATCCATAGGATCATTACACATAGGTAGTCAGATTACCTAGTTTAGCTAGACTTCTACAAGTGCTTTCTACCACTATTTTCATAAAAAAAAAAAACTCCATCCTTGTCCGCCAGCATCCTGGGCACAACAAAGGTGGAGAGATAACAGAAATAATTAAACTTATTTAGGAATAAGATGACTTACTTGGTTGCTTCTTTTGCCAGCAGATGAGCTACTTCTTTCCTGTGAAGTAATTTATGCCAGACCACTAGCTCCCTTTCCTTCTGAAATGATCTTATTGAGTAGTCATTACATCAACATTAGGGGGTGATTAAAAACTTAATCCAAGCTGATTAGTTAGAGGCCGTTAGAAGAGTATCTGTAAAAAAGTTAGTTGTAACTAACTTTCCACCCAAAACTGTCTCTCTTATATAGTTGATTCCTTCTACTGTAATTCTGAGATTTTGAGATGTTAAATGAATAAAATTAGTCTTCTCTCTTCTCTCTCGATTACATTTAGCTACTAGTTGAGTTTAGAGAATCTGCTCAAGGGTAATTCTTTTACCTTTTAGGTTTCTCTTCCCTTCATTGTTCTAGCTCGAATTAGTTTGAGATTGCATCATTGGTATCAGAGCCCCCATTCCTTGGATATGTGAATATGGTCGATCATAACACTCAAGTTCACGAATTGAGGAAAGAAGTCAGTATCAAGGGATCGATTGAAGCAATTACATAATATGTATCAGAATTATAGAAATCAGTGGATAAGAAGGTAGCCCAGGCTATGGAGGAAATTAGGAAGATGCTGGTGGGAAATTTGGCTGCAACTAGAGTTCAATACCATGAAATTCCGGTAGAGAACGAAAGGCCAGAGGTGTTAGGCCATCGCCCTAGAGGCCATCAACCTCCCAATCGTGATTATCACACAGAAATTCCTGTTTTTGATGGTGTAGGGATGAAAGATTAGTTGTACAAATGTGAGCAGATCATCAGGACATACATGAGGATTCTAAGGTGGGAGCAGTGTCGTGCAAGCTGGAAGGCAGGGCACTACAATGACACCAATCTTACATGAAGCATAGGGTACTATAGATTGGCCTTTATGGGGTGAGTATGTAGCTTACTTGTATGCTAGATTTGGATATGAGCTTTTTGATGATCCTATGGGAGATCTCAATAATGTAAGGTAGGTAAGTTCAGTACAAGATTATGTTGATTTGTTTAATGAATTGCTAACTATGGTAGAATTATTTGAAGAATATATTGTTAGTTGCTTTATTAGAAGGCTGAAGCCAGAAATTAGCTTACCTGCTAAGATGTTAGCTCTTAGGTCTCTAGATAAAGCGGTTAGTTTAGCTAGGATTCAGGAACACACATTGGTAGTGTAGAAATAAGTCGTCATGATACCATCGAATCCCTCCTATTCAACAAGAAATATCCGAAGATTTTCAGTTGTTAACTCCCAACCTTCCCAATCAAATACCATAGTAACCCCCAGATTTAGTCAACCTCGCAATAACACTTCCAATCCTCAATCCTAACTTGATAAACCTACCTATTAAAATTCCAAGAATCTTACCCCTGCTAAAATGGAGGATAGGAGAAGTAAAGGACTTTGTTACAACTGTGATGAGAAATACAGTATTGGGCATGTGTGTAAAAATAGAAGATAGTTGTTTTCTATGGAGGTGGAGGAGGGATTAGAAGAGGTGGAGCTAGAACAAGATGTGATGTTGGATCCAGCAGAGCTATTAAAAATGATTGGTTACGGATTGGAGACAGATGCTGAGGGATCCATTCTACCTCATATCTCCATTCATGCTATGAGTGGCCTGTGCAAGTTTTGATTGTATTGGCACCACTCACAATTTCTTAGATCTCAATACTGCCAAGAAGTTGGGGTGTGTTCTGACTGCAATAGCCACTTTGCAGTCTCAGTAGCTGATGGCAATAAGGTGTAGAGTCACTCTGTTTGCAAGAGGTTAGTGTGGAAAATGCAGGGAATCTCTTTTGATTCTAATATTCTTGTACTACTTATAGGGGGATGTAATATGGTCTTGGGCATTCAATGGTTGATAACCTTAGGGGATATTTTGTGGAACTTTAGGAAGCTCAAAATGGAGTTTACTATCATGGGAAAGAAAATCTCTCTCAGGGGAATCCAGCTTCCTGTTGCCAAACTCATACAAGTAGGGAGTATCGATAAGTTACTAGCCAAACCAGCAGAGTTTTGTATGAATTCAATAGGGGTATTATCATAAGGGGATTCTAAGAATACTATTGACTATTCTCAATGGGAGGCCAGGATCAAGATCAAGAAAAGTCCTCAGCACTTGATTTGATTCTGCAGAAGTACCATGTATTATTGAGGAGCCTGAGGGACTACCACCTTCAAGAGAGCATGATCACAGAAGTGTTCTCAAGGAGGGTACTACTCCAATTAATAAAAGACCCTACAGGTACCCAACTATTCAAAAGGATGAGATTGAGAAGATGGTTGATGAAATGCTGAATTCTGGAGTAATAAGGCATAAGACCAATCCTTACTCTTTTCCTATTATAATGGTAAAGAAGAAGGATGTTACATGGAGAATCTGTGTGGATTATAGGGAATTGAACAATAACACTACGAAGGACAAGTTCCCAATTCCTATTATTGAGGAATTACTAGATGAGTTACATGGAGCTAAGTACTTTTCAAATCTGGATTTAAGGTCAGGCTACCATCAAATCAGAATGTTTGAGCAGGACATCCCTAAAACAATATTTAGGACTCACCATGGACATTATGAATTCATGGTAATGTACTTTGGTTTGACTAATACCATCCAATTTTTAGAGCCTTATGAACTAGATTTTCCATAGTTATCTTAGAAAATTCATCCTTGTTTTCTTTGATAACGTCCTTATTTATAGCTCAAACTTGTCAGACCCTATTTTTCACTTGGAAGAGGCTTTTCAATTATGAAGAAATCATGTGTTGTTTTTCAAGAAGAGCAAGTGTGCTTTTGAAGTTACACAGATAGACTACTTGGGCCATGTTATCAGTCTAGAAGGGGTAGCTATGGACCAACAAAAAGTATCAACAATCCTGAGTTGGTCTCAGTCAAACACTCTAAAAGGACTGAGGGGTTTTCTTGGGTTAACAGGATAATATAAGATATTTATCAAGCATTATGGGTTGATTGCCAGACCTTTACATGACCTACTCATAAAGGGAAGTTTTGTATGGAATTCAGCAGCCACTGAAGCTTTTGAATCATTGAAGAAATCCATAACTTCTACTCCTGTGTTGGCATTACTTGAATTCTCTAAGGAATTTGTGGTGGAAACTGATGCTTCAGGTACAGGTATTGGATCAATACTGATGCAAGATAATAAACCACTAGTTTTCTTCAGCAAAGGACTATCAGAGAAAAACAAGGCTCTTTCTGTTAATAAAAGAGAATTGCTGGCTTTGGTGACTGCAGTTCAAAGGTGGAAACCATATCTGATAGGCAGGCATTTTGTGATCAAGACTGATCACCACAGTCTCAAGTATCTTTTGGAGAAAATGATCACTACTCCTAGTCAACATAAGTAGTTGGTAAAGTTGCTAGGATATGATTACACTATATCTTATAAGAAAGGAAAGGAAAATATGGGAGCAGATGCACTTTCAAGGAAGGAGGAAGATATCCAACATTAGCATTTCTAGGGTCTCTTCCCAACTACTGGGGTCTGTTAAACTTAGCTGGGAGAAAGATCTACAATTGCAAAAGCTGGTTCAAAAAATTCAGTCTTCCTCTAATAATAAACCATATTACTCTTACACTGGGGGCATACTAAGTAGAAAAGGAAAGATTATGGTAGGGGTTGACCAGTCATTGAAGAAACAACTACTAAACTTCTATCAAAATAGCTTTATTGGAAGTCACTCTGGGATCACTGCTACTTACAAGAGAACTAATCCGGGTTTCTAAAGAAGTTGAGGCAAGATGTTTACAAGCACATAAAGGAGTGTTACACTTGTAAAAGGTGCAATGGTAGAAAATGTGGAATACACTAGCCTACTCCAACCCTTGACAATCCCAGAAAAGGTGTGGCATGATATCTCTATGGACTTTATAGAAAGATTACCTAAGGCTGCATGCAAAGAGGTTATCTTTGTGGTAGTAGACAGATTGAGCAAAGCTTCTCATTTTCATGGCTTTAAAACACCCCTACTCTGTCCTAGAAGTAGCTCGGATTTTCATGGATGGGGTGTTTAAACTACATGTGATGCCCAGGACAATAATTTCAGATAGGGATAAGGTCTTCACAGGTAAATTTTTGTAGGAGCTATTCAAATCACAGAAGGTTTCTCTTTTAACTTTATCTGCCTATCATCCTCAAATTGGTGGACAGACTGAAGTTGTTAACATGTGTGTGGAATGCTATTTGAATGTATGACATTTGAAGAACCTAAGAACTGACCAATATGGTTTCCCCTAGTTGAATGGTGGTACAATAATGCTTATCATTTTGACACAAACATGACACCCTTATGAAGCAGTATATGGCGAGAAACCTCCTCCCACGATCTCATATATGCCATTTGATTCCCAATTAAAAGTAGTTGATAGGAGTTTACAGACCAGGGAAGCTACCTTGAGGGCTCTCAAGCAACAACTGGAGAAGGCTCAGCATCAAATGAAGGTACAAGCAGACAAGAATAGAACAGAGAGCTCCTATAATGTAGGGGATTGAATTTTTATCAAACTTCAACCATACAGACAACTTTCTCTAAAATATCATGCTTATCAAAAATTATTTACCAAATATTTTGGTCCATTTCAAATTCTTTTTAGGGTAGGACCTATTTCTTATACTCTAGACCTACCTTCTCACTCCAAAATACACCCCACTTTTCACATTTCCTTGTTAAAGAAGAAGCTAGGCAATCACATTGTCTCTGCAGCACTGCATGTGGTGCACTCTGATTCCGGTCATGTTCTATTAGAGCCTGAAGCTATTATGGACAGGGACTTGCTAAGAAGAATGGAAAGGTAATCACACATATACTAGTTAAGTGGTTGAATGCACCACCTGAAGACAACATATGGGAAAAATTACAATCTTTCAAGTTGAAGTTTCCAGAGTTCAATCCTTGAGGACAAGGATTAATGAAGAAGGGGGTATTGTTATGATCTTATTGAGTTGTCATTACATTGACATTAGGGGGTGGTTAAAAACTTAATTCATGCTGATTAGTTAGAGGTTGTTAGAAGTAGTTAGAACAGTAGCTGTCCAAAAGTTAATTGTAACTAACTTTCCCGCCAAATTGTCTGTCTTATATAGTTAATTTCTTCTGCTATAATTCTGTGTTTTTGGGATATTAAATGAATAAATTCAGTCTCCTCTATTCTCTCTCGATTACATTCAACTACTAGTTGAGTTTAGAGAATCTGTTTAAGCGTAATTCTTCTACTTTTACCTTTTAGGTTTCTCTTACCTTCATTATTCTAGCTCGAATTAGTTTGAGATTGCATCACCTTCATGGAAATTAACTACATGCAATTATTTATAAGAAAATATTAATATGTTGCCCATTTTCTAACAGGTTTATTACCTGGGCGAGTGTTTCAATTTCAAGAGGAAACAAGTTTTTTGCCATGGCGAATTCCAAACTTTGATCGAGTGCTAGTAGTTCTGCATGGATACAAGATATATCTTGCACCCTAATATTGAATCACATGAGCCAATGCCCGTTATGGTCTCGAACAACTCCACCTAAAGCGCTGGTATTTTATTTGTAAGCTCCATTAAAGTTTAGTTTATGCATCCCAGTATGTGGCTTCCTCCAATCCGTCCTACAATGGATAGTCCCCGAGTCACTTTCCCTACTAGTGAGGGAGGAGTAGTATTCAGTGGCTTGGTTGATGATGAAAGGGGTAGAAACACTATCCATGGAATTGTTCTCTATATTTTTGTTTCCGTTTAGCCAAAGATTTCACAAGGTAAATGGAAATAGTTGGGCCCAAGTTATCAATTTAGAAGGGAAATTAGGGTTACTATATCTAATTTTATCCACCAAGTGATGGTTATTGGGGTGCGGGTTGTGCTATCCCAATTGAGGGAGTGTCATACATTTTCTGCAGTGTAACATTGAAGAAAGATGTGTGATAAATCTTCCTCGCCTGCTCTACATATGGTTCATACTTTGTCCATGTTGATCATGCTAATTTGGTTTCGGTAAGATAGGTAGGGTAATCTATTATGGTAGCACTTCTAAAAAAAGGACTATATTTTATTAGGACATGGTATTCCCCAAATCCATTTGAAATATCTAGGAGAGGAGGTATCTTGGTCTATAATTTTATAGCAAGAGGCCGTTAAAAATAAACCATCACTGTTAGGTCACCGTAGGGGGCGGTCATAAGGTACATTTATAAGGATAGTAATAGAGAGAATGTTAATAATAATGATATGGGGTAGTTCGAAGTGAAACTTAGCTTGTCCAAGGACCAAGAATTATTATTAATTAAGTCGCCAATTTTTGTTGAAGAGTCATTTATATTTAAAGGGCCATGCATGCAACTTCTAAGAGGGAAAAATCCAATAATAGCCAGATTTACAAGAGGTCATTCAAAAATAGCTACAGTTTTAAAAATAATCAAAATTTAGTCACTTTTCGTGTAAAGATAAATTTGAAAAAACAGTATTCAAAATTCGAAAAAATACAGCAGTCTAATATACCGGAGTTCTATTATAATATACCGGTCCTACATAATATACTGGAATTTGAAGCATTGGTGTCACGACCCGGACTTCCCGCCTTCGGGAGCCGTGATTGCGCATACTCGTAGAAGCTAGGCAAGCACAACTCTTATATTCTCCTCCTTTATTTTAAACCATTTTTAACAAAAATAACAACAAGAGTTCAATAATTAACAACTGCGAAAACACGAAAATTAATGCAGAATATTTAAGTTAAATAAACTGAACCATAACGCGAAATTCACAATACATCTCTACCCAAGGACGTGTGTCACATCACTCACACACTACTAAGAATACTAAATACAATTATTTGAAAAGAAATGTGAACTATTTGTCTCGTAATACAATGAGATAACATGCATATTTAAAAGATAGAGGAGACTTCGGGCCTGCGGATGTCAGTAAGGCTACCTCGGCGTCTCTGGATTGATAGCTCGCTCTCTGACTACTGTTGCTGCTCCAACACCGGGATCTGTGCAAAAGAGCAAAGAGTGTAGCATCAGCACAACCGAACCGATGTGCTGGTAAGTGTCTGGCCTAACTCGGCGAGGTAGTGACGAAGTTAGGACAAACTTCAGATAAACCTGTGCAGTTATATAATACATGGCAAAGAAGATAACCAAAAATAACAAGTAAAACTGGAGAGGGGAAACATGCTCTGGGGATAGCAAATAAAATAAAATATCAGGGATAAAAGAGTATACATCTACAATCTAGCTTCTAACAAAGAATAGAGGAAATAAGACAACTTTCACATTCAATTCATCTTGTTGCAGACGTGCAACCCGATCCCATTTCATCATGACTTGTGGTAGGCGTACCACCCATTTCCATTTCAATCCATATCTTGTTGTAGGCGTACCACTCGCTCCCATTTCAATGTCATTTGTGGTAGGCGTACCACTCACTCCCATTTCAATTCTATTTGCGGTAGGCATACCACTCACTCCCATTTTAATATAATTTGTGGTAGGCGTGTCATTCGCTCCCATTTCAATATAATTTGTGGTAGGCATACCACTCGCTCCTATTTCAATCAATATCTTGTGGTAGGCATACCACCCGCTCCCCTATCTTTCAATATCTTGTGGTAGACGTACCACCCGCTCCCATCTATTTCAACACAATACACAATATAATCTCGGCAAGGGAAAAAAAGATAATATAATGATTTTCCAGGAAGGGAACAAGAATATTACATCAACTATCCCGGCAAGGGAGGTCCAACTATAACCAATCCTATTCAATTTCTACTTAGCACAGTTAAAATCAACAGTATCAAGGCTCATCAAACAAGTATTTTGTAGAATAAATTAATTATACACAATATCAATTTAAGACCCACGGTCATGCTCGACACCAACATGTGGATACTCGTCACCATATACGTCGTACTCAACACATAACAAGTAACAATTATGACTCAACTTCTAATCCCTCAAGCCAAATTTATACCGAACACTTAGCTCAAACTTTCACGGCTAAATCAATCCACAATAACCGCTTTTCCTCTCAAACTCGGCTCCAACTCAATCAAATCTATGCAATAACGACTTTATAATATCAATAATAGCTAAACAAATCAACACAAATGTCTAAGTATAGATTCCCAATGCTTTCTTCCCAAAATTTTAAAAATCGACCCCGAGCGTGCTTGGTCGAAACATGAGGTTCGAACCAAATTCATGTCTCCCGTTCCTCCACGAGCCCGAATATACAATTTGTTTCCAAATTCGACCCCAAAAGATGGTCTAAATAAAAACAAAGCCTAGCTCTACCCATTTTCCCCAATTTCACTCCTAGATTACATGATTTGAGGCTAGGAATTTGATAAAGGATGATGAAAAATGAAGAAATTATGTGGGAATTTACTAACCCAAGTGGTCTTGAAGAATGGGGGCTTCAATGGACTCCTAAGTGCTTGGGGAAGAAGAGAGCTCGTGAGTTTTTGAATGAATCCCGTAGCTCTTGTTTCTGTTTTTTAAAAAATATAACTGGGCAGAAAATACTCTATGCGATCGCGAAGGGGCTCATGCGATCGCATAGGGATAGGAAGGTTGGCCATTGCAATCGCGGAGAAGGTGATGCGAACGCATAGAAGAAAAAGGTTGTGCACTCCAGGTTTGGGCTTAATGAAACGCGATCGCGGAAGGGTAATGCGATCGCATAGAACGAAAGGGGGGCAAAGGTACGCGATCGCATATGATGCTATGCGATCGCATAGAACAGAAAATGGACATCACAAATTAATTCTACGCGATTGCAGAATGGAGTATGCGATCGCAGAGAACATTTTATCTCAACACTAGCAATAGCCGATTTCTGCAATTTTTTAAGTTCAAAAATACTCCGACACCTACCCAAATCACGTTCGAGCCTCGGGGCTACTAACCAAACACACACGCTAACTCAACTATATTATACGAACTTAACTATGTGATCAAATCGCCAAAATAACATAAAAATAACGAATCAAACCTCAAAATGATTACTTTTTCATCAAACTTCGTATGTTTTCATTTTTAGATTTAAGTCAGAAACACATCAAACGACGTCCGATTTCAACCAAATTTCACAGGAATATCTTAAAGCACATATAAGACTTGTACCGGCCGCCGGAACCAAAATACGATCCTGACAACACGCTACAATCCATTTTCATTTTAAATTTTCTTAATAATTTTAGAAAAATAATTTCTTTTTAAAAAATCATTTCTCGGGCTCGTGATCTCGGATTTTCGATTCCGGGCATACGCTTGAGTCCATATTTTTCTACGGACCCTCCAGGACCGTCAAATCATGGGTCTGGGTCCGTTTACCTAAAATATTGATCACAATCAACCTTACTCATTTTAATACCAAATTTTAGCATTTTCCACAGAATTTCACATATAAGCTTTTCGGCTATGCGCCTGGATTGCGCATGCAAATCGAGGAGACTAAAGATGAGGTTTTTAATGCCTCGTATGTATGGAAAGAGAGAGAAACAGGTGATGATCCTTTGGGTCGTCACATTCTCCACCTCTAAAACAACCGGTCATCCTCGAACGGACAAAAGAAAGAAGTATCCGAGTCGCAAAAACAATGAGGATAGCAGCTCCGCATATCAGACTCAGAGTCCCCAGTCGATGCCTCAGGAGGCTGACCTCTCCACTGAACACGCACTGAAGGAAAATTCTTCGACCTCAACTGTCGAACCTGCCGGTCTAGGATAGCAACCGGATCCTCCTCATAAGACAGATCCTTGTTCAATTGGATAGTGCTGAAATCTAACGTGTGGGCTGGATCGTCGTGATATTTCCGAAGCATGGATACGTGAAACACCGGATGCATGGCTGACAAGCTAGGCGGCAACGCAAGTGTATAAGCCACCTTTCACACACGATTGAAAATCTCAAATGGACCAATAAACATAGGGATAAGCTTTCCCTTCTTCCCTAATCTCATCACACCCTTCATAGGCGACACTCGGAACAATACCCGCTCACCAACCATAAAATCCACATCTCAAACCTTGCCGGTTACATAACTCTTCTTCCTAGACTGAGTTGTACAAAGCCTATCCTGAATGATCTTGACCTTGTCCATGGCCTTTTGAACCAGTTTCATACCCAATAACTGAGCCTCTCCTGGCTCAAACCATCCAACCGGAGATCGACATCGCCTACCATATAAAGCCTCATAAGGAGCCATCTAAATGCTGGACTGGTAGCTGTTGTTGTACGCACAGTCCGCTAAAGGTAAGAACTGATCCCACGAGCCTCCAAAATCAATGACATAGGCTCGGATCATATCCTCCAATATCTGAGTAGACCGCTCGGACTGTCCGTCCATCTGAGGGTGAAATGTTGTGCTCAACTCGACCTGGATTCCCAACTCTCACTAAACTGCTCTCCAGAAGCACGAGGTAAATTGGTACCCCAGTCGAAAATGATAGATACTGGCACCCCATGAAGGTGAAAAATCTCTCTGATGTAGATCTCAGCTAACCTGTCAGACGAATAAGTGGCTGCAACAGGAACAAAATTCGCTGACTTGGTCAGTCTATCAACAATGACCCAAACTACATCGAGCGTCTTCTGGGTCAACGGAAGTCCAGTAACGAAATACATGGTAATCCTCTCCAACTTCCACTCAGGAAGCTCAATCCTCTGAAATAATCCACCAGGCCTCTGATGCTCATACTTAACCTGCTGACAATTCAAACATCGAGCCACATATGCCACAATATATTTCTTCATTATATGCCACCAATTATGCTGCCTCAGATCTTGATACATCTTCGCGGCTCCCCGGATGAATAGAATACCGGGGACTATGGGCCTCCACTAAGATCAACTCTTGAATCTATCCACATTGGGTACACTAACTTGCCCCTACAATTTCAAAACACCATCATTGTCAAAGGTCACCTGCTTGGCATCTCTACGCTGCACTGTGTCTCTCAGGATACACAAATAGGGATCATCAAAATGTAGATCACAACTATGCTCCAATAATGATGAACGAGTGACCGTGCAAGCCAACACGCGACTGGGCTTAGAAATATCCAACCTCACAAATCGATTGGCCAAAGCCTGAACATCCAAGGCAAGCGGTCTCTGGTTGACCGGAATATAAGCAAGACTGCCCATACTGGCTGACTTGCTACTCAACGCATCGGCCACCAAATTGGCCTTCCCCCGGTGATACAAGATAGTAACATCATAATCATTCAACAACTCCAACCACCTCATTTGCCTCAAGTTCAACTCTTTTTGCTTGAACAAGTACTGAAGATCTTGTGATCAGTATACACCTCATACGTCACACCATATAAATAATGCCTCCAAATCTTCAAAGCATGAACAATGGCTGCCAACTGTAGATCATGAACCGGATAATTCTTCTCGTGGATCTTCAATTGGCTCAAATCATATTAAATGACTCTTCTATTCTGCATTAATACTGCGCCAAGCCCAATACGGGAAGCATCACAATAGACTGTATAAGGCCTTGAACCTGTGGGAAAAACCAATATCGGTGTCGTAGTTAGAGCTGTCTTAAGCTTCTAAAAGCTCGCCTCACACTTGTCCGACCATCTTAACTAGGCACCCTTCTGGCTCAATCTAGTCATCGGTGTTGCAATAGATGAGCCTGCCAACCCTAAGAAACTCTGAATCTCGGTAGCTTATGTTGGTCGAGGCCAGTTCTTGACTGCCTCAATCTTCTTCGGGTCCACCTAAATACCCTTTTCTAATACAACGTGACCCAGAAATGCAACTAAAATCAACCAAAACTCACATTTTGAAAATTTTGCATATAGCGGACTATCCTTCAGAGCCTGAAGAACCACTATGAGGTGCTGCTCATGCTCCTCCTGGCTGCGGGAGTACATCAGAATATCATCAATATAGACTATCACAAACAATTCCAAATAAGCCTGAACACTCGATTCAACTCCATGAACGCTATTGGGGCATTGATCAACACAAATAACATGAACAAAAACATATAATGCACGTACCGAGTGCGGAAAGCTATCTTAGGGACATCGGATGCCCTAATCCTCAACTGATGGTAGCCAAATGCCAAGTATATCTATGAAAACACCTTGGCACCCTGAAGCTTGTCGAACAAGTCGTCAATCTTCGGCAGTGGATACTTATTCTTGATTGTCATTTTGTCCAATTGGTGGTAGTCAATGAACATCCTTATCGAATAATCTTTTTTTTCTTCACAATAACAGCGGTGCACCCCAAGGCAAAATGATGGGTCCCATGAAGCTCTTCTCAAGAAAATCCTGCGACTGCTTCTTTAACTCTTTCAACTCTGACAGGGCCATGCGATACGGCGGGATAGACATGGGCTGAGTGCTCGGATCTAGATCAATACAAAATTCGATATCCTGTCGGCGGCATACCAAGCAGGTCTGAAGAAAAAAACCTCAAAGAACTCCTGAACAATAGGTACAGATTCAATAGAAGGGACCTCGGCACTGGAATCGTGAAGATGCTCCAGATAAGATAAAAACCCTTTCTCGACGATGCGTCAAGCCTTCACATTTGAGATAACACTGCTAGTGGTATGACATGGGGTCCTTCTCCACTCCAAACGGGGAAAATCTAAGGTCACGGTCTTGGCATGGCAATCCAAGATAGCATGATACGGAGACAACCAATCCATCACTAATATAACGTTAAAATCCACCATGTCTAAGCACAACAAATTGACACGGGTCTCAAGACTCCCAAACTCTATAACACAGGAACGAGAAACTCGATCCACCATAATAGAATCACCCACCAGTACAGACACATAAACAGAAATACTCAATGCATCACTAGGCATGACCAGATACGATGCAAAATAAGATGACACATACGAATACATAGACCCAGGGTCAAATAGCACTGAAGCATCTCTATCACAAATCAGAATAGTACATGTAATGTCTGCATCTAAAGACTTAGCCTCTAGGCTAGCTGCTGGCTTGCCTCTACCTATGGCGACCTGAGCTCCACCTCTATGACCTCTACCTCCACCTCTAACACCCTTTCCACCACCTCTAGCTGACTGGACAGGATGTGGAATCTCTGATGCCTGAATCCTAGTACGAGAGCTGCTCGAAGCTCGAGGGAAAAATTTGACAATGTACCTCATGTCACCACAAGCATGGAAAGACCTCGACTTCTGCGGCTGAGCACCCCTCAACCTCGGGCAAGCCCTCCTGAGATAACCATACTCGCCATACTCATAACATCCACGCGACTGCTGTAGCTGCAGAAACTGAGGATGACCCTGTCGACCTGAATGACCACCTGAAGTACCATGAGTGACCTGGAGAGATGACTGAAAGGGTCTAGAAGGATGGCCTCTACAATAAGAACCTCTACCTCCAAACGAGGTACCACTGAATCTGTTTGCATGATGGGGACTCTTACCTGACCCATGACCATCTCCCTGTGGCAGAAACTTCTCAACTCTACGAACCACATTGGCCGCCTCCTAAAAAGTAACCTCACTCCCATCCTGAGCCACTACACCCGGCTAACCTACCACCGCTACCTGAACCACTGGAACTTGAACCTCGGGAGCCCCCTGCTCCGCAGTACATGTAGCAGGAGTCTGAACCCCTCCTCCAACCTGAGAAGTGGCTGGGGCTACTAGAAGAAAATCCCCATGAATGTCACTCTCCATGAGGCCTACCAATCTGACCAGAGCATCCTGAAGAACTAGGTGGCAATGAACCCCTCTGGGACCTGATCTGGGCCCATCGGAACTATTGGGGTTGGAACTTCCTCCTCAAAATCAACCTGAGGCTCCGCCATTGGAGCTGTTGTTCGGGGCTCAGACTACTAAGCGGTAGATAACGAAACGCATGTTCTCGCCATCTGCGGAAGAACATAGTAAAGATTGTAAGACCTGTGCAACCAAGTTCTCTGATACCAACTTATCACGATACGACACATGGGGTCGGTTGTGTTGATGCTACATTCTGTTCTCTTTTGCTGAGATCCCGGTGTTGGAGCAGCATTTGAGCGGCAGCAGTAGTCTGAGAGTGAGCTATCAGTCCATAGATGCCGAGGTAGCCTTGCTGACATCCGCATGCCCGGAGTCTCCTCTATCTTTAAATTCCGCCTGTTATCTCATTGTATTTCGAGACAAACAATTCACATTTCTTTTCAAACAACTGTGTTTAGTATTCTTAGTAGTTTGTGAGTGACGTGACACCAGTCCTTGGATAGAGATGTATTGTGAATTTCGCGTTATGGTTTAGTTTATTTAACTTAAATCTTCCACATTAATTTTCATGTTTCCGCAGTTGTTAATTATTGAACTCCTATTGTTATTTTTGTTAAAAATGGTTTAAAATAAAGGTGAATAATATAAGAGTGTGGCTTGCCTAGCTTCTACGAGTAGGCGTCATCACAACTCTTGAAGGTGGAAATTCTGGGTCGTAACAATCGGTGATCCAGTCTCCAGTATATTATATTGAAGCCAACAAAGTATATTGGTCCAGCATAATATGCTGGAAACTCATATGCAGGTGCACCAAACTTCAATATATCATGCTGGACCTGTCTCTGTTGCAGAAAAATAGTGGTTATTTTTAAATGACTTGATAAACCTTGTCTATTTTTGAATGACCAGTCCGAAAGCTGGCTAGACAGTACTATTTTAACCTTCGGAAGAAATTAAAAAATAGCCATATTTACATCTAGTCGTTCAGAAATAGCTCCGTTTTAAAAGTAATCAAAATTTAGCTATTTTCATGTAAAGATAAATCTGAGAGAAAACACCGTTCAAAACCTAAAAAATACACTAGTATATTATGCTGGAGTTCCAGCATAAGTATGTTGGAACTCCAGCATAATATAATAGAGTTCCAGCATAAGTACACTAGAACTCCAGCATATTATATTAGAGTTCAAGGATAAGTATGTTGGAACTCTAGCATAATACAATGGAGTTCCATCATAAGTGCACTAGAACTCAAGCATAATATACTGGAATTCCAGCAAGTATACCGGTCCAGCATAATATACTGGAGTTTGGAGCACAGGTGCTCTAGTCTTCAGTATATTATACTGGAACCAGCAAATCATACCGGTCTAGCATAATATGCTGGAGTTCATACACAAGTTAACCGAACTCCAGTATATTATGCTGGACTAGTTTCTGTTGCAGCAAAATAGTAGCTATTTTTCATTGACTTGGTAAACGCATGCTATTTTTGAATGACCAGTCCGAAAACTGGCTATACCGTGCTATTTTTACTGTAAAAATCTATGGGGTATTATTACTTGTATCCCCTGCCAGAAACTATTTATATCTGATAGCAGTTAAAGTGTATAAAATTTGTATAATTTTTAAATAATTTATATAAAATTTGTATAATATTTGTATATAACATACAAGATATGTGTGTGTGTATGTATATAATTTTAAATTTTTACTATTATTTTTACAATGCTTATACAGTGTCATTTTTTAAAGATCTATTCATTAAAAAGACTTGTCTTTCCTTTTGCAACATTATTGGGCCACTGTTCTTCATTGGGATTGTCGATCACATGCATTAGTTTGGGATCAAACTTCATTTATGACCGTTCGGCACAAAATTTTGACAACCGCTATCCCACTATATTTAAATACAAATTATAGCCAAAAACTTATTATATTGGCTACACACACAAAAAATGCTGACCCATTTGTGCGCTGACCCATTTGTGCCGCTGACCCATTTTTAATCTATTTTCTCTTCATTATTTCTAGGGGTGTTCAAAACCGATCCGAAACCGAAAACCGATCCAAACCGAAGCTTAACGGCTTATTGGTAACGGCTTAACGGACGGGGAACGGATTAAATTTTTTTTATTAACGGCTTATCGGATTGGGGGCGGATTATTCAATTTTCTTAACGGGTAATCCGTTAACCCGTTAAGAATATATATAATTTATTTTTATTTATATAATTATATATATTAAATATAAAAAATTTAAAATCTTAATAAAAGAATAAGTATAGTGCTGTACAATGTACTCAGTAGTGACTCACTGTCTCGGGTGGTGTGGACTGTCGTGCTCTCCAGTCTCCACTCCACTCAACCACAAAAAAAAATTCTTATATTCTAATTCCTAAATTAATTAGTAATTACTATTTCTTATTCTAGTCTTCTAGAGAATTAGAAAGACTCAAAGATAGAAAAGTGAGACAGAGAAGTGAGGTCTGAGAACAGAGAGGAGAGAACTGAAACGGTGAAACCCTAACACCTAAAGCAGCAGCCGCCAGCCAGTACCCAGTAGCCAGCAATCCTTTCCGCCTCCGCTCGTTGTCGTCTACTTCCACCAGTCGTCGGTCTCCCTCCTCTCGCCATCTCGTCTCTCCACTTCTCCAGGTACTCTTCTTATCCTCGTCTAAATGATTTAGAGACTGCTTATCGTAGATTTTAACTTTTTTGAGATACAAATAGTTATTTCAAGGAGTTGGGGACTTTAGTGGCAGGAAGCAGTTAGGGCAAAGCTTGGGGTTAGCACTACAGTTGATGTACCTTTTCTTTAACACAACACTCTTGCATCCGAATGTGCGTTTAGTACGGGAGGACGTCTTCAAGATTGGCTTCGAAATGAAATATTAAAACAACCCATCAGTAATGATGAAGATCTTGATAAAATCGAGCAGCTTGAACAAGGTAATAAAATTGATTACTATATTTGTTATAATATAAGTGTTTTTGATATGCTTTTATTTATTGCACGACTTATTATTTTAATTTTTTTCAGATTTAGCTAGCAATGGGAAAGACCCTTCCGTAATTGACGTGTAGTGTTAATATATTTGGTAAGATTATTCATCAGCAATTCTTTTTCTGAAACTCTTCACTTCTGTGCTTTACAAGTTTGTGTTATTGATTGTAGATGTTGAGAAGTTCTATCAACAGTGTAATCCTGGTGAGTTTCCTTTTGCTCAGTTTTTCCTTCATTCCTTGGATACATGCTGTTTATGTTTGTAATATGTGCTCGTTTGGTTCTTTTTGCTGTACAATTGAGAAATGTGAAATGTTGGTTGCTTTCTGCAGTTTAAATTCCTGGAAGCGTGTGTTAATATTTTTAACTTTATAAGTAACACTTTTATGTAGTCTCTGTGTGATGTTAAATTGCATTTTAAAAAAAAAAACTGGACAGTGAGGCGTGAGCAACTGAGCTTGCTGCTTGCATTATAAATTGAATGTAGTGTGCGGACAAAATGCGTTTGAGCCCATAGGTAACCGATAAACCGCCCAGTAACCGCCCGATAAGAGCTAACCCGATACCAGTCCGCCCGATATCTTATTGGGTGGCTAACGGATGAATACATTTAAAAGCCGATAACCGTTAAGCCAAACCGTTAAAGTAAAAAGCCGCCCAATCCGCCCAATGAACACCCCTAATTATTTCTCCACCATAAATAGTTAAATTTTTAAAAATAAATCAGTTTTCTTATTTAACTCCATTTGATTTGCAGGATTTAGTAGACAACTGAAAGTTATTTTATAGTCGATATCACTTCTGTTTTTATAACTGTTACATAATTCATATCAACCGTTGTACCACAAAATTTATATCAGTCTATTTCCACATAGCAAGGTTGTACCATTTGGAAAAACAACTCCCTAAGCAGTTATCAAATTAATTAAAGGGAGACCTTCCTTCAGTTTTCTCTTGTCACATTGAACTCCCTTATGGTTCACAATATTGTGCTTACTTTTACTATATTAATTTATTTGTAAAAATTATTTTAGTCTATTTTTCATTAATTCATATCAATGGTTATTATACAAAATATATACAAATAGACTGTCACTATATAAAATATATACTAAATAGACTGTAACTAAACAAAAAATACAAAATAGATTATCACTATACAAAATATATACTAAATAGACTGTCATTATACAAAATAGACTATTGTTATACAAAAATATACAAAATAGGCTGTCACTATACAAAATGGACTGTCACTATACAAAATAGACTGACATTATATAATTTATATACACTAGACTATTATTATATAGAATATATACAAAATAGGTTGTCATTATACAAAGTATATACTAAATAGACTGTCATCATACAAAATAGATTTTCACTATATAAAATAGACGGCCACTAACTATACAAAAAATATACAAAACAGATATTTCGGGCTACTAGATGCAATATGTTTGGGTCGAAGGGCCATTTTTTGCAAGTGGGCCAAAATATAGGCTATTAAAATTTTGAGGAGCTATAAAGGGTAGTTTTCCCTTAGTTTGGTCCACAAATCTTTGATTAGCCCCTTTGGCTGAAAATTAAAGGCCCAAATCCTATATCCCAGGCAGTTACGTAAATTTTGGGGTTTTGACATAGTTACCAATAAAACAAAACTATTTACATTTGTCTACCCATTTATTTTTATATCTTTTACCCATAATTGTTTTGTGGAGATTTTTTCTTTATTCTCCAATTCTTTTTTATTTCTATGCTTCTTTTCTTCTTCTTTTTTTATTATTTTTATTTTCTCTTTTTCTTTTTTTCTCGTTTTCTTCTTTTTTTTTTCCTTTTTTCCATTTCTAATTTCATTTAATTTTTTATATTCTTTTTCTCGTCATACTCTAATTTTATTTATCTTTTTCACTTTTTTTATACAATAAGAAAATATTACTGATATAGTAAATAGTTGTTCACCTTCTTTTAATATAACTAGTACAATATACCTTTTTTTTCTTTCTTATTTTTTAAATTCAATTATTAAATTGAGTAATTCACTGAATATCATATTGATTTGAGCACCATAAATTACATAATCTGATTCTAAGAATCAACACGTGATTTGTTAGAAACTACGCTTAACGCTAGAGGGGGGGTGAATAGCGTTTTAATGAAATTTAGCGTTTTCTTGTGGAATTTAAATTTTACAGGAAGTAAATAAGTGCAATAAAAATAACTTACACAAGGATATATCCTGGTTGGCCACAACAGTGGTTAGTCCAGTCCCCGAGAGACTCTCTCGAGATTTTCTACTAACTTGTTAAGCTTACGGGTGCTTAACAAACCTTTACAGTTGCTCGGAGATACAATCTCAAAGACTTCACTTGCTCGGAGGTTCCTCACCTCAAAGACTTCACTTGCTCGGGGATACAATCCCAAAGACTTCACTTGCTCGGGGATACAATCCCAAAGACTTCACTTGCTCGGGGATACAATCCCAAAGACTTCAACAGAGGAAGCACAAGTTCCTCAACACAAGAGAATCAAAATTCTCTTACAAGTATTTGAAATACTTGAACACTCACTTAACAAAGGTACTCCTTGATGAGTAGATATGAGTAAAATAATACGCTCAAGATCACAACAACTTTGAACAATAATATGGCTCTCAAAAGCTTTATGAAATGAGTAGAAAATGATGAACAATTGAATGAAAGCTTAAAGCAATGTAATGATCAGTTAATGTATGTTGTTGTGTTTAAAACACTGAGTTGAAGCTGTATTTATAGGTGCAAAACTTGGTCTTACCGTTGTCTAATTGCCAATTAAGAATTGCTGAATTTACTCAGTGATAATCGATTGTCATGACCCAACAATCGATTATCTGCCAGTCAGATCAAAAATCAATCCCAGATTTTACGCTTCATAATCGATTACTTACAATCCATAATCGACTACTGACAAAATTCAAAAACAGATAATCGATTACACCAAATCCATAATCGATTATATTGGCAACGTTCTAAAAATCATTTCCGGATTTTAAGCAAAACATCGATTATATAAAATCTATAATCGATTACCTCAGCAACGTTCTAAAAATCATTTCCAGATTTTAAGCAAAACATCGATTATATGAAAACCAATAATCGATTACTTTGAGGTATTTGAAAATCATTTGACAACGGTCAGCTTCAACAATCGATTGTCCTTTGCAACAATCGACTACTTGTTATTTTCTGAAAATCATGAAACTTACTGTCTCAGTGATAATCGATTATTTAAAGCCATAATCGATTACTTGTTATTTTCTGAAAATCATAAAACTTACTGTCTCAGTGATAATCGATTGTCTAAAGACATAATCGATTACTTAATTAAATTTAAAATCACTGAAAGACATTGTCTCAACATAATCGATCACCATTAGTTCATAATCGATTATTTTGAGTATTGAAAAACTTTACCTCAACAACAATCGATTGGCATTTGATCACAATCGATTATCATGCAGATTTGGAAAAACCTGATGTTCACTGTCTTACTCACAATCGATTACCATTAATTCATAATCGATTGTCATGCAGTCTTGGCTCAGAAACAATCGATTATCATAAGTTCATAATCGATTATTTTAGCCCAGATTTTTGAGGCATGTTTATAAAATATTTTGTCTAATGTAAATATGCATCATTTGAAATTATTTGAATACAGAAATAAGTATGCATGATTTTGGAAAATAGTTTTATGAGAGAAGCCATGTTATGGAGTCAAGTTATAGGATCAAGATCACATTTAAGAATGACTCAATAATAACAATTAAAAACAATGTCTTGAGCTTCAATCTCAACATTTGTGCTCTTGTACTTGAACTCCGCCATATATCAATTTGTGCTTTGTTTGTCATTCATCAAAACCTACAAAAGAATACACGTTTAGTATATCGCATTGAGAACGTGTTTCCAACAATTTCCCCCTTTGTGATAATGGCAAACATTAAGCGGGATATGCAATTTTGACAAATAATGTTGACGATTCAAGACAAGTAACAAGTATGCATCATTTGTTCTTGTTCCCCCTCAATTTAAGAATTCCCCCTCAATTTAAGCTTATAAGCAATTAAGCAATTTAGAGGTGGTGCAATTTAGCAATGTAGAGGTAGTGCATACCCGTTATCCCTATCTTCCCCCTTTTGCCATTAGCAAAAAAATAGTAAGGAAAGATACACAAAGACGAAATAAAACAAAGTTTATTTATTGAAAATTAAAGGGGTACAGCAGAGGGACATCCAACAATACAATTAAAACAAAAAAAAATACAATATCAATTATCTCCGTCACGATCCGCCTCGTCATTCGGCGCAGCTTCAAAGGGAACGAGACCCGCATAGGGATAATGGACATGGTCAAAATAACCATGGATCTCGTGTGTCAACTGAGAAAGCTGGTCGGATATAGTTTGGAGAGTGGGCTCCTGAGATGGACGAGCACGACGGGCAGGACGGGTAGGAGGAGGAGCTGGAGCATGATCACCATCATGATGGAAGGATGATTCCGAGATTTCCCAGATTTTGGTACTCCTTTTGAGAGGACCATTTTCAGTGACAAATCCGGATGCTTCAAGAAACTTCATGATGAGGAGAGAATAAGGAAGGGGCATGTTATCGGCGACGGCATCGAGCATGTGCATTTTAATGAGCCGACACCAATTGATCTTGGCTCCAGTGACAATGGCATGTAAGAGCTTGGAGTCCTCTTGGGATATGGTGGTATGATTGTGCCTACGAGGTCTTAGGACACGGGTGATGAAGTAGAGGAGAAATCGATAATTTGGGTCCATGCCCGAGATGGTAGGACGACGAGAAGAAGCTTGATCATAAGAGATTCCGGCTTGGCGGAAAAAATTGGATTCATCAAAGAGAGAGCCGGCCTCATTAATATACCGGATAAGATCTTCACCATCGTTTGGAATGCGGGCGATGGTGTGAAGGTTCTCGTCAGAGAGGAGAATGTGAATGCCATTGATGGAGGTGACCACCTCACCATCTTCATCTTTGTGAAGATTTGAATAGAATGCTTCAACTAAGGTTGTGTTAATATGAGGATGGGTACGGAGCAAGAAATCATAGAGTTGACACTCTTTGAGCATGTTGGCGGCAGGGGCGAAAGGTTCAAGGAGCTTGCTTCTTAAGAAGCGAGGAGGAAGAATAAATCGCTTCTCAAACTTGGAGAGAAACCTAGAAAGTTCAGCTTGAGTTTCGAAGAACAAAACGGACCCGTCTTCATATGGGAAGTTTAGAGGATGAGGGACTGTTGAGGCTGAGGCACCTTGCCTGGAACGAGAACGTTTGGAGGAGCGTCCAGACATATTGGAAAATTTTTACTGCTGAATTTTTGAGACTAAGATGCAAGGAATTGACCTTTGATTTTTAGAAATGGTGCTTGAGTGAGTGAGAATGATCCTATATGAGGGCTATTTATAGGAGAAGGAGTGATCAGCCATTTACTAAAGATACCTGCTGAAAATTGAAAGTTGGAGCAGTCAAAAACGGTAAGGAATAAATTTGCTGACCGTTAGATAATCGATTATTTGGCAGAGATAATCGATTGTATTTACTGTTGGATTGAATTTTGAAACTGACAAATCGATTTAAGAGACAAACGGTAAAAAAATTTGAATGAGATAATCGATTATCAACACAAAATAATCGATTATGGAGCATTTATGTCCTGACAGCAATCGATGTTGGAGCCAAACGGTAACAAAGTTTAAACAAGAAATAATCGATTGTCAATATTGGTAATCGATTATTATTGAAATATGGTTGATACAGAGAACTCGGAGAGTTTCTGAATATGACAACTAATCGATTATAGGAAGAAATAATCGATTGTCTGGAAAAGTATTGCTGAATGACTGAGACGGAAATCGATTATGCAATATAAGGAGTTAACAAATTAAACACATTTGCATAATAAAACTAATCAGTCGAAACAATCGATTATTGATACTGATAGTCGATGTACTGCACAGTAGATAATCGATTATTGTCTTGGGATAATCGATTGCAGTGTGCTAAGACTTTATCTTATCTTTGGGGAAGTACCTGCAAAATGGAATTAAACGTCTCTGACGCTCAAGTCAGTAATTTATAGTGACGTGAATAAATTACACTAGTGTTATCAAGTGATATCGTGAACTCTTAAGAATTGTGTCCTAGAGTGTTCTTAAGAGAGTTTCGGGTACTTACCTTTCCTCCGACGTCGCCAATTACCTGATCAAGAGGGTGATCTTTGATCGTCCTTCATTCATTTTGTTCTTTTGTCTCACTCCCCAAATGTGAAGCTTCTTCCGTTGATTGTTCCACAATTTCATCATTGATTTCCTTCGATGCCTTTTCTTGTATTTTGTTTTTCAAATTTCTTAAAATATCAACCGATCTGAATATGATTGTTTCCAAATATGACGCTTCCTCCTTCTTTGTGCTCTAGTTGAAGGGATTTGGATTCATCTCCCGTCATGTGTTTGGAGCATCCACTATCAAGGTACCATAGTACGCTTGATCCCTTCAAGCACACCTACAAAACAAATTAATTTTCTTTGGGTACCCATGCCATCTTGGGTCCTTGAGGGTTAGGCATATTGTAATAATATGTTTGAGTAGCATGTCTATGACGAGTAAAACATGCGGGAGCAATATGACCAATGCGTCTACAATAATGACATGTCACATTCGGATTATGCATTCGTCTAGGTTCATAGTAGCTAGATGAATGAAGGTTGCTTACCTTATTTTGAAAGCTATCATTTCTCCTACTTTGATCTCTAGGATGGGTAGTGTTTCTAGAGTGATGATATCTAGGTTGAGGACCATTTTGGGGTCTTCTAGGAGGTTCACAATTTTGCCTAAAATATGCATCATGTCTATGGTGACTATTTCTAGGCGGAGGGTCATTTCTTGGTCTAGCATGCGAATTTGTTCTAGGATAGCTATTTCTAGGATACACCTTTTTGTTGTTGTTCCTAGGTTGAGCTCTAGGTTTTTGAGGTTTAGCATCAACCTTTTCTTCATTTTTAAAACCTATTCCGTGCTTAGTTGATTTTAGGTTATCAAGAACAACATTCAAGTTTTTATGCGAGGAATTAAACTTATCTAGTGTGCCTTTAAGTCTACCTACTTCATTCTTAAGGATCACACAAGAAACACAACCTTTAGTAGAACTTTCAGGTTTGTCGGCACTTCTCTTTCCATAAAACTTGTTTTGTTCGTGTAGCTTCTCATTTTCCAAAACCAGTTTTTCTAATTCCTTTTCTTTTAAAGAAATCTGTTTTTGAAAATCCGTTTCTTTTAGAGAAGCGTTTTCTCTTAAGCTAGTGACAGTTTTTGAAGCCTTTAAAAATTCAGTATATAACTCATCAAAGGCATTACGCATTTCATCAAGTGAAAAGTTTTCAGACGAAATTTGACGTACCTCATTTTGGTTGTCTTCTTGTACCATGAGACAAAGGTTTGCAGCTTCGTCGTTTTCTTCTTCACTTGATTCATCTCCGGAGTCGCCTCCCCACGAGATATATGCCCGTTGCTTTTTAAAGGATTTCTTCTCCTTTTTGATGTTTGGGCAATTTGTTTTGATGTGTCCAGTTTCTCCACATTCATAGCATTTTATTTGCTCACCTTGTTTTTTCCCTTTGCGCTCATATTCCTTGTGCATAAACTTTTGGAATCTTTTGATGACTAATCCAAACTCATTGTCTTCTTCTTCTTCAATCTTTGGTTGGCTTGTGCTTGCTTTTAGAGCAATCTTTTGCCTTCTTTGATCATCAACAAACGGGTTAAGAATAGTAGATTCATAGGTTTTAAGATTACCTCTTAGTGCGTCGATGGTGACGTTTGAGACTCCAATTGATTCTTGGATAGCATCGGCTTTGGATCGCCATGCCGGTGTGAGGCTTCTAATAACTTTTCGAACAAGTTCTCTATCCGTGAACGTCTTCTTGAGGACGTGTAGATCATTTACTATTGTTGAAAAGCGCTCAAACATCTCATCTACTTTTTCTCCTTCCTTCATATGAAACAATTCGTAAGCATGAGTAAGAAAATCAACTTTTGCTTCTCTTACCTGGTCAGTCCCTTCATAAGTGACTTCTAATTTGTCCCACATTTCTTTTGCTGTTTTGCAACATGAGAGTTTCCTGTAATCGTTAGCGTTAATAGCACAATACAATAAATTTACAGCTTTATAATTATTTTGAATCATTCTATTGTCCTCTGTGGTGTACTCCTCTTCGGATTTGGGAATCCATTCGCTTTCCACTTTCTTGACTGGAATTTCATTTCCCTTTGTGTACACCTTCCAAAGGTAGGGACAGTTTGACCGAATGAAGATTTCCATCCTCTCCTTCCAGTATGAGTAATTTGTGCCATTGAATAGAGGAGGTCGTGTAGGGCATTGTCCTTCTTCAATTCCTGCAAAAGAATCTAGAGTAGAAGCCATGGATGGTTCTCTCAAACTGTTAAGTTTTTCAGAGAGTTGGGCTCTGATACCAATTGTTAGAAACTACGCTTAACGCTAGAGGGGGGGTGAATAGCGTTTTAATGAAATCTAGCGTTTTCTTGCGGAATTTAAATTTTACATGAAGTAAATAAGTGCAATAAAAATAACTTACACAAGGATATATCCTGGTTGGCCACAACAGTGGTTAGTCCAGTCCCCGAGAGACTCTCTCGAGATTTTCTACTAACTTGTTAAGCTTACGGGTGCTTAACAAACCTTTACAGTTGCTCGGAGATACAATCTCAAAGACTTCACTTGCTCGGAGGTTCCTCACCTCAAAGACTTCACTTGCTCGGGGATACAATCCCAAAGACTTCACTTTCTCGGGGATACAATCCCAAAGACTTCACTTGCTCGGGGATACAATCCCAAAGACTTCAACAGAGGAAGCACAAGTTCCTCAACACAAGAGAATCAAAATTCTCTTACAAGTATTTGAAATACTTGAACACTCACTTAACAAAGGTACTCCTTGATGAGTAGATATGAGTAAAATAATACGCTCAAGATCACAACAACTTTGAACAATAATATGGCTCTCAAAAGCTTTATGAAATGAGTAGAAAATGATGAACAATTGAATGAAAGCTTAAAGCAATGTAATGATCAGTTAATGTATGTTGTTGTGTTTAAAACACTAAGTTGAATCTGTATTTATAGGTGCAAAACTTGGTCTTACCGTTGTCTAATTGCCAATTAAGAATTGCTGAATTTACTCAGTGATAATCGATTGTCATGACCCAACAATCGATTATCTGCCAGTCAGATCAAAAATCAATCCCAGATTTTACGCTTCATAATCGATTACTTACAATCCATAATCGACTACTGGCAAAATTCAAAAACAGATAATCGATTACACCAAATCCATAATCGATTATATTGGCAACGTTCTAAAAATCATTTCCGGATTTTAAGCAAAACATCGATTATATAAAATCTATAATAGATTACCTCAGCAACGTTCTAAAAATCATTTCCAGATTTTAAGCAAAACATCGATTATATGAAAACCAATAATCGATTACTTTGAGGTATTTGAAAATCATTTGACAACGGTCAGCTTCAACAATCGATTGTCCTTTGCAACAATCGATTACTTGTTATTTTCTGAAAATCATGAAACTTACTGTCTCAGTGATAATCGATTATTTAAAGCCATAATCGATTACTTGTTATTTTCTGAAAATCATAAAACTTACTGTCTCAGTGATAATCGATTGTCTAAAGACATAATCGATTACTTAATTAAATTTAAAATCACTGAAAGACATTGTCTCAACATAATCGATCACCATTAGTTCATAATCGATTATTTTGAGTATTGAAAAACTTTACCTCAACAACAATCGATTGGCATTTGATCACAATCGATTATCATGCAGATTTGGAAAAACCTGATGTTCACTGTCTTACTCACAATCGATTACCATTAATTCATAATCGATTGTCATGCAGTCTTGGCTCAGAAACAATCGATTATCATAAGTTCATAATCGATTATTTTAGCCCAGATTTTTGAGGCATGTTTATAAAATATTTTGTCTAATGTAAATATGCATCATTTGAAATTATTTGATACAGAAATAAGTATGCATGATTTTGGAAAATAGTTTTATGAGAGAAGCCATGTTATGGAGTCAAGTTATAGGATCAAGATCACATTTAAGAATGACTCAATAATAACAATTAAAAACAATGTCTTGAGCTTCAATCTCAACATTTGTGCTCTTGTACTTGAACTCCGCCATATATCAATTTGTGCTTTGTTTGTCATTCATCAAAACCTACAAAAGAATACACGTTTAGTATATCGCATTGAGAACGTGTTTCCAACATGATTGCCATGCAAACATTGATCTCAACAACAATAACAACTACCCAGTATAGTCCCACAAAGTAGAGTCTGGGGAGGGTAATATGTAGACATGCCTTACCCTTACCCGAAAGGGCAGAGAGGCTATTTTCAATCGACCCTCGGCTTAGGGAAGAAAAGGAAAAACAAGAAACAAACACAAAAGAGCATTAGTAACTCTAGCAGAAAATCGCACAAATAATTATCTAAACATAAGAACCATAAAAAAAGTGGCATGCAATAATATCAAACAGTAACTACCATAAATAACTACCGTAAAGGAACACAATCTAATACATAAATCATCTATGGAGAGCCCTACCAAGCTCCACCCAACCCCGGGAAAGGAGTACGAAAAATTCTAGAAGCCCCTATCCTACAACCCTGATACTAGACCTCCAGACTTTCCTATCAAGGGCCATGTCCTTGGAAATCCGCATACTAGCCATGTCCTGCCTAATCCCCATAAATATCAGTACACACTCTACCATTAACAGTAATACAATAATTAATAGAGCAAGAAAATATAATCTACGACAATCAAATCTCCATATATACTAGTTAGAATAAAAATGATAGTAAAATCTTAAAAAATGCAACAAAAATATAAGTAACAAAAAAGACTTCTAGTACAATGTAACCAGTATGGTATATATGTATACCAACAGAGAATATGATTTCTCTAGAATATTGCTACAACTATCTGCGACTATACCACTGTACCAAACATTAAAGGACGCGATAAAAGTATGAGAAAATTACATGCTCGTATTGCAAGCTAAATATTCGCAAAACAACTTGCTCATTCCTATACTAAGAGGGTATATAGTTGTATGAGGTCGTTCCAACAATTGCCTACAACTATAAAAACTATTACATAATACACATAATTTATGTTCATCGCACACAAAAATTTCAGCATTGCAACTCTTTCTCATATAAATAATTTCATAATAGAATTCACTTAAAATGCAGTAAAAACAATCAAAACAATGTTTAACTATCATTTGATACCGATATGGCATCTAATTATACCAACATGGTATATAGTCTTACTAATTAATTTCCGGCAACTATATGACTATACTACTATCACATAACACGCATGAATAAAGAGACAAATAAAAATTGTACTACATATTAATATAATAAGGTATTTTAAGATATTGTACTATATTACTATTATTAACAAAAATTAAATATTGTACCAATTAAATACGGCTAATACAATCAAAAACTGATTCAGCTAGCATATGATACCAATATAGTATATAGCTATACTAATATGGTATATAGTTAGAATGAATTGTATACTAAAATGGTATATGTGTATACTATTTGGGTATACAATATAAATTCGTCTTCTTCTCTGGTTTAACTATAATTCAACTCAAATTTCTAAAATCTACTACAAAATCTCCATAAAATTGACTAAATTTTAGCTACAACCTCCAATATAATTTCCAAAAAACAAATACAGGATCAGATCAAAACTATTAAAAACTCAAACAAACCAAGTTATGAGTTTCAAATTTCAAGGTCCTTCAATGGTGGATTTAAATTGAGGGAAAAAACAAGAAAGTGATAAAGAAAAACATGAGTGGGGGAAGGGGTTCACGGTTGAATGCATGATCAGATTCCTATGGGCTGATTTGTCTTTGTGATTAATATCTACTTCACAATTTTTTTATGTGTAAACACTAATGCATCTGTTATAAGAAAAAAATTGAACTGAATGGGTATAGTGAATTCAGGTTTTTATGGATGAGACAGAAATAATTTTGATACGAATTGGGGTAACATGTTTACCCTTTAATATGTACAGTGAATTCAGAAATAACACATTCTAGGAAAAAATCGGGTAAAGAGTTTTTGCCTCATGGGTAGGAATAACAAATAGTTTGGGTATGAACATTAAATGATAAATAGCATAGGATTAATAGGTATAAAGTGAGATTTTATCTAGAAATTTTACATGGCACCCAATTTTACATTACCCATTGAATTTGTACATATTTTTCAATTTTTTTATTGATAATTTTTAGTCAACTTTAAATACATATACTTTTCTCCTCTTCTTTATTGTTGTTTTTTCTTCTTCTTCTTTGTGCTTATAGTTTCTTCTTCTTATTAGTTGCAAAATAGATTTATTAAATTTATTGTTGTTCTATATGATATATTTATAATTTATGTTTCAGATTTAAGCTTATTCGGAGTAGATTTGAACATTGAATCGTCTATTGGATTGTTGAAATTCAAAGAACAAGTATATATTTCAGAAATTAAGATTTGAAATCTCAAGTTCCATTCAATAGATTGAATTACTTAAGATTCGAATTTCTAAAGTTTCATTTAAATGATAGAAGAACTTCATATTTGATTTCTGAAGTTGAATTGAAGAGATTAAACTACTTTAAAACGAGCAGGTACACTTTGAAATTTTTTGTGTAATATAGATATAATTTCAACGGTGGCTCCAAAAATGTGTATATATGAAAATGCCACGTAAATTAGCCCACTGTGCAATTATTGTAATTTCTTGTATCACCTTTCGATGTTTGATTGACGATAGTTGTTCAACCATACGTTCTCTACATTCATTGCAAATAAAATCTTGCAAAATTTAATTTTATGATTTTTATTTATTTTTCAATAAAATACAATTCTGCCTTTGGTCATTATTAGGGGTGTAGTAATGGTATACAAAGGAAACCAACAACCGCATCATCCGATAATCCGAGTCAAATCGAAATAAAAAACCTAACTAAGGTTTGGTTTGGTGTTGAAAAAAAAACGACCATACTTGATTTGGTTTGATTTTGTTTTAACTAAGACGTAATACATATGGAGACACCCAAAGTTGACACGATCTTTCACTTAGACACTTTATTTAGCTTAAAAGTTCTCATATACTTTGTAAGCGTAGAACAATCAAAATAAATGAAGGGTCAATCATAGCAGATCGTAATAAACCAAAAAACCAAATGAGTAAGATGCAAGAGACAACAATTATAAGTTAAAGCGAGGAGGGTGAAGATCTTTTATTAATGGTATTGGTTTGGTCTGCCTCTCCATGGAGAGGTTCAGAGCCTTACAATGATCTATTCTCTCTCCTTTTAGAAGTAGATGTGAAAAAGAAGAAGAAGCCCCCTTTTTAGGGTTCCTTCTCTTAGTATTTATAGCTAGGAGATCTACCAGCTGGCGCCAAGGGGTTGGGACCATATAGAGGGGGCACCTCGTAAGGATGGCCAGGCCGTGGCCTTAGTTGTCAAATTGGGTAACTGCCCGAATCTTGTTAATAAGTGACCATACTATTTATTAATCACAAATAGACTTTAATAAATATGTTGATCTCATTCATTATCCTGAGGTCAAGTTTTGACCTATATAGGTAGTCCCTCCGCTTATTGAGGTCGTGCCCAGGCCGAGCTAATGAGCGGATTCCGCCAATAACTGTAGCCGTTTATGCGTTGGGGACGATCGTAGTCCTTTATTCTTCGAAGATGGCCTTAGCCGTTTTTACTTTAAAGATTGTCGTAGCCTTTTATATTTTGGAGATGGCCGTAGCCATTTTTACTTTAGAGGCGGCCGTAGCCTTTTATATTTTGGAGATGGCCGTAGCCATTTTTACTTTAGAGGCGGCCGTAGCCTTTTATATTTTGGAGATGGCCGTAGTTATTTTTGCTTTAGAGATGGCGGTAGCCTTTTATCTTTTGGAGACGGCCGAAGCCTTTTATCTTTTGGAGTTGGCCGTAGCCATTTTTTCTTTAGAGACGGCCGTAGCCTTTTATCTTTTGGAGATGGCCGTAGCCATTTTTGCTTTAGAGATGGCCGTAGCCTTTCTCACGTGCTTGGAGAGAATACGATCATGCTCGCCGCGCATAAGGGGAGCGTCATATGCATGGTGACACATGGGGCGTGCTCTTGGTATCTTGGGGCCGTTATAACCGTTTCATGGGGGGCGTGCCAATTGATGGTTGAATGACTGTTCCGTGGTATCTGTCATAATGGTGCCCCTTACTGTAGGCTTGAACCGTTTTGCGGTTGGTTAGGTAGTTAATGGTGACCTTTGGGATTCGTGAAAGTCATTTATGCTTCATCTATAAATAAGGGGTTGTGTCGTTCAGTTCTTACTTTTCAAGTATTTGTCTAAGTGAAATTCCGAGAGAGATAGCTCTTCTTGTTTTCCGATTATCTAGTCTTTGCTCCTTGTTAATTAATTCTCCGTTGTTTTCGTCGGATCTTCGTCTTCTCTTGCTTTTCCGGTGAATTTTTCCAGTTCTCTTTCAGTATATTGACAATGATGAGCGGTTCTTGTTTCGATATTGCTCCGGTGGCGGTTACGGCGGCTGAAGGCCCATCTGCGATGGTGAGAACCACCGATTCGCTGAATGTTGACCGGTTCCCGTCGGCGACTGACATTCTCTCTCTGCCCGGTGGTCCGCCAAGTGATCTCATCAACCCAGATGGAGAGGATCAAGTGGATGAAGCTCCAATGATGATGGGGGAAGTTGGCATTGCCCACCTGAAGGAGAAATGTGATATTCCTCACATTGCGGACATCGTCCTGGCTAAGAGCGGCGAAAGGGTACACATCGACCGCCGGGGGTACTGTGTCTTTTATGCCTACCCTTTCAAGATGGGAGTCAGGCTTCCTCTCCCAATGTTAGTGATCGACTTCTGTAGCTACTACAGGGTGTGCCCTTGTCAGCTCGTCCTTTCTTGTTACAAGTTATTGGTGATGGTGATCAAATATGCGAAATTGGCACGGCAGCAGATTACTCTTGGGCCCGTGTTAACCCTTTACGCTCCTCAGAGGGTGCATGGAACCATGATTCGATTGGTCCCTCGTGGGGTCAACGGCTTTACTGCGGAGCTTGATGATGACGTTGCTACCCGCCTTGCGAGCACTTCTTCTACATCAGCACTGAGCACCTGGTGGCTTGTGCTACTAACTTCCCGGAGGAGTGGAACCATGCACGTAAGTTTCTCTTATCTTGGCCTGGATTTCTTTTGGTTAAATGACTTGTTTTATGTTTGTTCGTATTGATCTTCTTCTTGTGTCATAGCGGGAGGTACGTCACCGGCACCATTTTTCTGGCATTTGAGAGTGGGTCAAGGCCGTGCTCCCCATTACAGTGAGGATTCGTACATGGGCGTCTTTCTGGGAGGTCCATGGCCGCAGTCCTGCATCTGGTAAGAATCTCTTGTAGTTATTGCTCTTCTATTGTAGTCTTTAGTTTCTTTTACATAGCCTTCTTCCTTGGTTGGACAGAATGACCACGTCGCATGAGGGCTCTTCAGCTTGCTTTCCGTAGGCCGGGGGCGACTGCTCGATTGATTACAATGCCAGCGCCTCGCCCGTTTTCGAGGTCGACCTCAGCAGAATCCTCAGCGGCAAATTCTCTGGCACGGTACATGGCTGCAGTTGATGAATCTCCAGGTTTCGTGCGTTCCAGGGCGGAACGATCACCGAATGAAGATAAGGAAGAAGACGGGAGGCCGTTGGTTCGGCGCAGGGTGGCATTCACCCTGGCCCTTCTGGTGGTGATTAGTTTGGACTCTTCGCCAATGGTAGAGGAGGGGCGCAGCGGACCTTGCCCCAGAGGGCGATCACTCAGAGGGGGTTTCCCTGGTTGGCTCATGCCAAGGTGACACAATCGCTTCGGCGATTCAAATTTATTGTTCCCGTTGCTGAGAGGAAAGGTAGCTCCTCAGCAACTATTTTGGCGGAGGGTACAAACTCTGATATTTTGGCGAATGCGAGCGATTCAATGTCCCAAGTGGCGGAGGCTTCGACTTCCAGGGCGGCGGAAGGAAGGGGCGCCTCGGGAGAGGGGATGATTCGGAGTCCGACATGGATCCCGAAGACGTGTCTTTTGAGGGTTATACCCGCCCAACGGTGCAGGCCAAAGGGGATTACCGTTATTTGGAGATCCCTAACGACCTGAACCTGCTGCTCGAGGAGGAGAACCTGGTGACGCTGTTCGGGGTTCTGTGCTCGAAAGCGGAGATCGCGTCCCTGGGGGGCATCTCCAACGTCGGGTTAATGGGCGAGGTGGCCGCCCTAAGTATAAAGGTATGTATAAATTTTTGGTTTGTTTTCTTTCTTGATACGTCTTCTTGTATTAACTGTCTCTCTATTTGTTGTAGACATTCTTGCTGGAGGTGGCCATGGCACGAGTCGGGACGTTTTCTTCCCTTCTTTTTGTTTTGTATTGAATACATTTTATTCTTTTTTTTTGTGCTTGTTTGGGAGGGCCTTGCCTTAGAGTTTTTCTAGTGAGCATGTTAATAGTCTCAACCGGTTAGGTGATTTCGACCATTGTAGAACTGATTCCTTTCCTTAAAAAAAGTTGGTGTAGATGGCCTTGGCCATAGATAGACGCTTGTGGTCGTCACCTTCCTCCACTTGTTGGGAGTGAGTTGTAGCCGCATTTGGGCAGTGGCGGCACATAGCCTTAGTCCCAGTTTTGAGTTAGTCGAACAACTGGCCGTGATAATAAAAAGCACGACCTTGTAGTTCGACTTGGGCGGAACTTTGCGCGGGTTAACACTTTAGTTTGAGTTAGTCGTACTTACTTAAACGGTGGGGCGCTTGGCCCGACCTGGGGTTTGTCCGAGGTTGGACATTTGGGGGAGCTTGTTCTCGTCTGATTGCGGTCCAGCTTATAGCCTTGGGGACGTGTGTCCTTGGTTTTAATTCGTCCATGGTTGAGTTTGCGGATTTTGCGACGGAGGCGTGTATCCTAAGTTTTGGTTCGCCTCATAGTTGAATTCTTTTGTAATCCATAATCGTGGAAACACTTGGCCCTAATCCTAGTATAACTCGTAGTCAAACATTTAGGTGAAGGTACGTAGCCCGAGTTATCATTCAATCGCAGTTGAACCTTTTTAGTTTTTGAAGGCACGTAGCTTGAGTCCCAGTTCAACCGTAGTTGAATTTTTGGGTGAAGGCGCGTTAGCCTGAACTATCGTTCAACCGTAGTTGAACTTATGTAATTTTAGAAGGCGCATAGCCTCAGTAGTCATTCAACCATAGTTGAACCTTTTTAATTTTTTGATGTCGAAGGCATATAGCCTGAGTCCCAGTTCAGCCGTAGTTGAACTTTTTGGGTGAAGGCGCGTAGCCCGAGCTGACGTTCAACTGTAGTTGAACCTTTGCAATATTTGAAGGCGCGTAGCCTGAATTGACGTTCACCCGTGGTTGTACTTTTGTACTTTTTTGAAGGCGCGTAGCCTGAGTCGAAGGCACATAGCCTGAGTTCCAGTTTAACCGTAGTTGATCTTTTGAGTAAAGGCACGTAGCTTGAGCTGCCGTTCAACCATAGTTGAACCATTGTAATATTTGAAGGCGAGAACCCTGAATTGACATTCAACCGTAGTTGAACTTTTTGTAATTTTTTGAAGGTGCATAGCCTGAGTCCCAGTTCAACCATAGTTGAACTTTTGGGTGAAGGCGCGTAGCCTAAGCTGACGTTCAACCGTAGTTGAACCTTTGTAATATTTGAAGGCGCGTAGCCTGAATTGACGTTCAGCCGTGGTTGAATTTTGTCATTTTTTGAAGGCGCATAGCCTGAGTTCCAGTTCAACCGTAGTTTAATTTTTGGGTGAAGGCGCGTAGCCTAGGCTGACGTTCAACCATAGTTGAACCTTTGTAATATTTGAAGGCGCGTAGCCTGATTCTAAGGCGCATAGCCTGAACTGACGTTTAACCGTAGTTGAATCTTTGTAATATTTGAAGGCGTATTGCCTAAATTGACGTTCAGCCATAGTTGAACCTTTGTAATATTTGAAGGCGCGTAGCCTGAGTCAAAGGCGGATAGCCTGAGTCCTAGTTCAACCGTAGTTGAACCTTTGTAATATTTGAAGTCAAAGGCACATAGCCTGAGTTCCAGTTCAACCGTAGTTGAACTTTTTGGGTGAAGGCGCGTAGCCTGAGCTAACGTTCAACCGTAGTTGAACTTTTTGTTTTCCCACATAACTCGCTTCGTGTTGGAGGTTGGGATTTGTTTCTGGTTTCAGATCTTGCCTAACTTGCGCTAGTGGTCTTTTCAACTGGCTCGCGCGGGTCACCTCATTACAGAACTCGGTTTGAGAGATGCTTTTGTGCTTTTCCCCCCTTTTGGCAGGTCCCGTCTGGAAAGGGGGCGAGGTACCTTATGCACATGTTCCCCATGGGGATGGGGGATCTGCTTCTTCTTCTTCTTCTTCTTCTTCCTTTTGCTTGGAGACGCGGGGATGTGGATGCGAGCTCATCTCGTAGTTTTTGACTTCCTTTTATCCGACATGCCGCTTGGGTTTGTTCGAGATGGGTTGTTCTTTATCCTTCTTTGGTCTAAAGATAAACTACCCGATTCTGCTATGAAGTCCCCACAGACGATGCCAAATTCTTTAGCTCAAAAGTTCTCATATACTTTGTAAGCTTAAAATAATCAAAATAAATGAAGGATCAATCATAGCAGATCGTAATAAACCAAAAAATCAAATGAGTAAGATGCAAGAGACAACAGTTATAAGTTAAAGGGAGGAGGGTGGAGATCTTTTATTAATGGTATTGGTTTGGTCTGCCTCTCCATGGAGAGGTTCAGAGCATTACAATGATCTGTTCTCTCTTCTTTTAGAAGTAGATGTTAAAAAGAAGAAGCGGCCCCCTTTTTAGGGTTCCTTCTCTTAGTATTTATAGCTAGGAGATCTGTCAGCTGACGCCAAGGGGTTGGGACCACATAGAGGGGGCACCCTCGTAAGGACGGCCAGGCCGTGGCCTTAGTTGTCAAATTGGGTAACTGCCCGATAATCTTGTTAATAAATAACCATACCATTTATAAATAGGCTTTAATAAATGCGTTGATCTCATTCATTATCATGAGGTCAAGTTTTGACCTATACACACATAAACTAGGCCTCTTTCCAATTAGACACATTTCTTAGGCAATTCTCATTCCAATTAGACACTTTAACTAGGCTCTAACTCATGACTTCTTTGGATAATATAATAAATCCCTATAAATATCCTTAAAAATAAACTTAACTTCATAATTAGATTCAAAACATCTCCAAAACTGTTTTCTCCTTTTCTCTCCTTTCCATTTCTTATGCTAATTAGACCAGATATGCATGACACACATCCTAAATTCAGCATTGGGTAAAACTTCTTTCAAAGCTGCAGCAAATCCCTACATAATAATTAATAAACCAGAAAAAATGTGTCTAATTGGTATGAAAATTGCCTAAGAAACGTGTCTAACTGGAAAGAGACCTAGTTTAAGTGTCCAAGTGAAAGATCGTGCCAACTTTAGGTGTCTCCGTATGTATTACGCCTTTAACTAAAGAAAGTCAAACCGAAACCAACCAAACCCGACATTACATATATAGAAATTTAGATATATTTAATATATAAATATACTATTGTGATGTAATTTATACATATTTCTTAAAATTTTTCATATATAATTTTATCTTTTAAGGTATTATTTCAAGGTTGGACTTAGAACTTTTGAATGTTCCAATAAGTTTTATAGCCATTAACATTAATTAATTAAATAATTCTAACAAAAGCCCAAACCAAAATCAAATAAATACTAATGCTAACAAAACACATTCAATTCAATAATACGAACGGGAATATATTGATATCTATTTTTTATTTTGTAATAATTTAGATAAAAATACATAACCTATTTTTATTTTCTCTGTAGCGTTTAGTCATGTAACTAATATTCTCTTATTAGTCTACTTATTTTAGCATGACTTAGTATTTTAAGATTATGTTTATTTTTATTATGCCTCTTTAATTAGCAATATTTATATTACATAGTTTTATTAGCTTTACTGTTGAATATTTTAGGATAATGCCATGACACAACTCATATTTTGTATTATATTTTTGGAAAATACTTTATATATTTGTATCTTACTAGGATTAAAGAAATAGTTTGAGTACAATTTGTATGTTTTGTTCTACAAAGATTTTATCGGGAAAAAATCCCGAAAATCCAAATAACCCGAAAATTCGAGAAAATTCGAGAAAACCCGAGAGTGAAAAACCCAAATTTTATTGATTTGGTTTGGTCTTTAAATCTAATAACCCGACACAATTGGTTTAATTTGACAATTATAAAATTCGAACCAACCCGACCTATATACACCCTTATCCTTTACGTAGAAAATAATTCTACATGAGATAGCTTGGGTCACAATTTCATTATTTTTGTTCCACCCACTAATTCACTTTTCACAAAAAAGAAATTCAACGAACTTAATGACAAAGGCATGTCTAGTGGTTTCCGTTATTAAATGTCATCTTCAAATGACAAAGGCATGTCTAGTGGGTTGTCTATCTTTTTCTTTTGCTTGTTCATCGTATTTTATTATGTATATTCAAAGGATTTATAATTATTTATTTAAAGGTATCCCTAGAAGTACTTGTAAAGCAAATATCTTTAGACGCCATGGACAATATCAAAGAATTTAGAATAAAAGAATTTAAGACTAAGTGTATCCAGTATAACCTTAAACCTAGATTCATGCCAGACGAAATTATTACTAGATGGAATTATACATATATATTTTTAAAATGTTGCTACAAATATAGATTCCCAATAACTGAAGTTACTAATGCACATTGTACTGATCCTTGGCGTATGTTAACAATTGATACTTGGGAGGTCATTAATTATGTTGCTAAATTTTTACATAAATTTTATACAGCTACTGTTGAGTTTTCTGGAGCATATTACTCCACTGTTACTATAGCTTTAGTACATATAGCTGAAATTTCTTTTCTACTATCTGAATTTAAGAAGAAAGAAAATATAAGGATGTTGTTGAAAAAATGCAAGCAAAATTCAAAAAATATTTCTTTCCAATTCCTCCGATTTACTTAATTGGTGCAGTTTTAAATTCTTCTATTAAAATGTCAGATTGTCACCAATTAATGAATGCTTTATATACTTATATGGAGATTGGAGAAACTGAAACCCCAAATTTATATGATTCTATGAACAAGCTAAATGAATATTTACAACAACTGTATAATTATTATGCAAATGAATGTGATATACTGCTCGTGCTTCTGGCAATGTTAATCCTGCTATGCAATGTAGCAGTTCTGCAAATGTGGATGATGAAGGCCTTGATAGTTTTAATATTTTTTCTACATTTTCTAACACTCAAACCAGTAGCAGGAATATTGATGAGCTTCAATTCTACTTGCAGAAGCAAAAGGAGCCTCGCACAAAGGAATTTTCACCGTTGGGATGGTGGCATGAAAATGAAAAGCAATTTCCTGTTCTTTTCGCTATTGCTCGGGACGTCCTGAATGTGCCAATTTCCATTGTTGCATCGGAGAGTGCATGTAGCCAAGCAAGACAACAACTTGGAGACACCCGCCACTCATTGGGAGAAATGCTTTGGAAGTTTTAGTATGTTTCATAGATTGGATTAGATCGGAACGAAGAAATCAATGAAAGGAAGATGTTGATAAGCCAGAAGACGAGGAACTTGGAGATATATTAACTCATGGAAACCCATCCGAATTTAACTCCCAGAAGAAGGTCAATCGGTTCATATTGATTATGATGAACTTGCTAGGGCGATGCAAAACATTTTAAATTACTACTTTACTAGTTTACTTGTTAGCAAAAATGTAAACATTTCATTTTCTACTTTTCCAATTTGAAATTAAGAAATAAAGTAGCACTTGCAACCATCTTACTTGTATTCATTCAATTACAAAGTATTAATATAACTTAATAGTTATACCACGTATAATTCCAAAAAAAAAAGTGAAAGTATACTAAATCCGGACCGGCCCGACCCCCTCAACCCGTAACCCGTATGGTTCAATACATTTAATAACTATAATCATAAATTATTCTTAAAGTATCATTTGTTTCTTCCTAACTTAATTAATTCTCCACTACTTAAAACACCAATAATACATTTGAAAAGGGTAATAAACGAATTCTTATTTCTCTCAAAATTCGCATATTTCAAACAAATTCAATTTGTCAAAACAATAAATATTCGGAACAAGTGGGACTATGTAAATTCGTCCTCGCTTCTCTCCTAACCTTCTTTGGTTCTATCTGCTTGATTGTTTCATTTCTGCCCATAACTCTTTTTATTGAAAATTAAAACCTATTATTAGCAATCATTTATTATTGCAAATTACAACTGAGACCAATTATTACTCTTAGCTGAAATGAAATAAAATTCAGAGGGTGGAAAGCAGTATATGGCTCTTCCTTCTCCACTACTTGTCAAATTGGTCAACTCTTTATTACGTATATTCACAAAGTCAAAAATAAATGGCAGCAAAAAAAATAAAAACTATAGAGAAAATAAGTTCAAGTTTTCTTTTCTATCTCCAAACTTTTTCATAGGGGTGCGCCTTTGAATAGTGAAATATAGGAAAATAGAAAATTCCAGGAATTTGCGGTGCGACTACAACTTTGACATTATATTATATTATATGGTATATAAGCTGAAGTTACCAAAAAAGTGAACGACTCTAATTAATTTTTAGAAGTAAACACATACTAATTGACAAGTAATATTTGATATATATTACGTAGCGCCAACAACAACAACAACAACAAAAAAATCAGCATAATTTCAAAAGGTGGAGATTGAGGAAAAGAAATCACATACCATAAAAGATATCGCAATCTTCCTATATAATTTTCTTTTTTCCGCTATTTTTTGAGTCATGACAAATATATACCACCAATTAGTAGATTGCATCAATTTACTAATTCAATATGAATAAATACTGTTGGGTTTATGTATTTAATTAATAAATTAAATACTTAAAAGATGGTGAATGGGAAATTGAGGGAATTTTTGAGTGAAATTTTAAGTTTTCCCTTGGCATATGCACATTGTCCCATATTGGAAGAGAAAGAGATTATTTATGGGTTTATAAGCAATTGCTCTTCTTCTAGCTTTTAAAGAGTTGAGAAGAAAGCAAGCCTCGCGTCATCGTTGTCGTCGCTCGACTTCGACCAAATTTTTGGACCAATTTTATTTGTTAATAGTAAAATATTAACAAAAAAATGTGTTATTAAATATTTGTTAATAACAGAATATTAATATTAAATATTAATATTAAATCCAATTCGTTTTTCTGTTTTTGTAACAGAAAATTAACTACCCATCAATTTTTCCTCTTTATTGTTGAGCAAATAGTTATTTATGTAATGGCATTATGCTGTGGCAGTTTTGCAGAAACAGTCATTCTGAAGAGTTGCGCATCTTCAGATTCTAGCCCAAATTTTGGCTATAAATACAATACTATTCTGCTCAGAATCTCACTACGAATTTTTGAGTTTCCTCTCCTTCTTCTGCATACTTTTAGCATACAAACAAAGCAAAAAGTAAGTGTGATTTGCTACTGATCGTTATGTTTGCTGAAACACTGGCATTTGGAGTACCACTACACCCGTGTGTAATTCGTTCTATCATGGGAGGAAATAATTCATAACCTTGGGTGTTAGAAGGGGATTAAATTCCTTAAAGAGACACTGTGAATTCAGTGAGCTCGAATTGTTTGATCATTTTTGTTTATATAATTTCTGTTTATTAGAATTTTGTTTATATTAATTTATATTTCCAAAATTATTTTACAAATACAATTTACTAACAAATACTTATATACTTGATTAAAGACTACGGTTGAGCGAAACTTGAATCTAAAGCTTATTTTGTTTAATTTTGGTAGATATATAATTAGTAGATAGCCTATAAACTGTCGAGTCGTGCAGAGTGTCTTCACGCCTTCTGTGCCAAGCTTTTGGTCATTTATTTGACATTTTCTTGTTCTATTAAACGTCTTTACTCGCCGTCTTATAAAAAGGAAGTAGAGTCGTTGAAATGGTTTGGCTGTTGAGTTAAGCTATAATATAAAAATAGTTATTTAAAAGTTGTTGGAGCACAAAAGAGTACAGTACTGCATTTGTACTTTTGAAAACTGCTGCTAATTCCTTGATAAATTCTCCTTTTTCTACTTTTTGATGGGTAAATTTTAAGTAAAGGTGTTCAACGGGTGGGTCGGATCGGATATGAATTTGATCCGTACGGGTTCGGTTTCGGACCGGTTTCTTAAAATCTTAAAATAACACATATATAACATATTTTAAAAATAATACGTTACCATCATATTTTATAATTTGAGCATTTATAGTTTTATACCCTAAATATTTATACTATATGTTAAATTCCAACCATTTCAAATTATGTTAATTAGTATACATAACTGGTATATTCATAGTATATATATAGTATATTCAAAATATTTACAATATATTCACGGTATATTCATGTTATATTCACGTTTCGGGCCGTGCCGGATAGCCGATTTAATGGCACTGTTCATCATTCGCGTTTCACCGGGCCGGATAACCCGTTTCAAAAATTTAAACCATCCAAACCCAGCGCAGCCCCCTACCCTGCCCAGCCGAGCCCAACCCCTCCTTACCGGTTCGGTCCAGTCCGGACCGGTTTCGGGTTCTACCGGTCTGGGCTGGTTCGGAACCAGGCTGATCCGGCCCGTTTAACACCTCTAATTTTAAGTAATGAGCTATATATAAATATTCACTCTAAGATTTATTTTTTTTATGCTAAATCATGACAAAATTTCTTCAGGGAATATGATCGAATTTATTCAATTAGCACATCTTTCTATTGATATTGACTTGATGTGATGCTATCTTCTCTCGTCCGTAAACCACGGGAAACATCCGCAGCAGACATCTTCAAAAAAGCTGGTTGGAGTTGCTCATTCCCATTTTCCTTTTGGGTAGTTGGTCGGAAAGTATCCCCGAACCGTACAAGATAGTTACCACCTATCATACAGATTTCTAACTTACCTTCTTTTCCGGTTGTTCCGCTCTATCGATCGATGGTAGTATAAGAGATCTGTAACCTCCAGAAATTTTTTACATAATGGTTCCTGCTTCATACCCATAGTTAACATGTATTTCCCCCGGTCTTACATTAGTATTTATACTGAAAGTTAAACTAAAATATGGATATATTGTAAAGTTTGGCTTAATTAAATGTTACTTCAAAAATTGGGAGGTGAAGGGTTAGGGTTGAGGATCCAACCGTAGAGGTGTCTTTTGGGGTAAGTTCCAAAAGATAAAACCATAAAACTCTAAAGGCTGAGCCAGAGCGGACAATATCATGACAAGTGGGTTTGGTTCATGACAAAGTAGCATCAGAGCCAGTGCTTGTCCTCTTATTAGGAGAGAGAGGTAAGTTGTGATAATCTGCGAAGGGTCACACTTAAAGTCGAAAAAAGGTTTACTGCTTTAAATGTTCGTATCCAGTGGCGGAACTAGCTTAGATTAAAGGAAATGAGTTTAATTGAAACCCGATTGCTGAAAATTATAAGGTGAAAATAGGTTAAAACTATTTTTTTGGGTTATATATAAGCTTTTAAATTTTCTTGACATGTGAAAAAATTCTAATAAAGTGATAAAGGGGGTCAAAATTATATTGCTTTAGATTATAGGTTTAAATCCTAAATATGATGTTTTTGAATTCCGTATATAAAATTCTAACTCCATCACCGCTGATATTTGATATATGATGAAAATATATATTTTTGAGTATGTTTGTATATTATTTCTTATGTGAGTTGCGGGAGATTATATGTTTATAAACATATAATATGCTAATTACATGTTTATTGTGTATATGAATGAATTTGGATAAATGTTGGCACTATTGGAAGATTTGATGCAAAAAAGACTAAAGATGCAAGACTTAGGAGCCTGCCACTAGTGGTGCATTGCGTGAAAGTAGTCACGAAATGACTTAGAAAATAAATAAGAAATAGCAAAGTATGAAGTTTGGCACTAGATCTGGCACGCGAAAGAACAAAGATGAAAAAAGAAATAACTGGGAGCATGCCAGAAGTCGCGCGTTGCACCAACTCTCGCACGTGACTCATCATGTCCTTTTCGAACTAGGAGAGATCAAGAATGCCCCATCAACCCTAATTTATATAAATACATCATAAAATATCTTTTTGAAGGGTGGAGACACTACTTTAGGGTAACGCAACACATTTGGAGGCAAGAACACGTTAGGAGCAAGGAGGAAGATTCAACCACGAGTTTTTTCCCCTTCTTCTTCCTATTTTTATTGTTGGTTATTAATTTGAGTTTCTATTTCACATACTTTTCTGAATAGTTAATTTATTATCTAGAGTTTTGGTGAACATCTTGAAGAATGAATTCTTGTTATTTTTAATATAATTTAACTTTTGGATTTATCTACTTGTTCAACTACGTGCTTATTTCAATTGATTAAATGGTCATCGATTGACTGTACCTATTTATTATGTATTGATTAGAAAGAATGCATATTTAGGTTGTTGTTAAATAATGCCACTCTCAATGTATATGAGAGATTAATACGGCGAATTTAAAAGCAAGATTAGAGATAATGAAGCTTTGATGTGATCATAGTAAGTGATGAAAAAGTGCGAGCTAGTGTAATTCGAGAGATTATCACTAGTACATTATTGTAGTTTCTCGAGAGAGAATTACTATAAGTCGTGTGATGACCCAAAAGGTTATCACTTGCTTTTAATTGAATTTCATATCTCTGAGGCATTGAAAACCTTATTTAGAATCATCTCGTTTGCATATGCAATCCGGGCGCGTAGCCAAAAAGCTTAAATATGAAAATCTGTAAAAAAATAATAAGTTTTAATTATAAAATGAGCTAATTTGACTTCGGTCAGTATTTTGGTTAAACAGATCCGGACATATAATTTAACGCTCCCTGAGGATCCCTAGGAAAATATGGGACTTGGGCATATGCCCGGAATAAAATTCCGAGGACCCAAGTTCGAGAAATAAATTTTTAAAGAAAATTATTGTTTGAAATTATTTAAGGAAATTCGAAATGAAATCGGATTAGAACATGATGGTATTGGGCTCATATTTTGGTTATGGCGCCCGTATAGGTCTTATATATGATTTAAGTTATTTCTGCAAAATTTGTTAAAAATGGACATCGTTTGACGTGATTCGGACCTAAATTGCTAAATTTGATACTTGATGAAGTTTGAGAAAAGTTCTTACTTTTGAGGTTTACTTCATTGTTATTGAGGTTATTTAGGCGATTTTGATCGCACGGGTAAGTTCGTATGAAGTTGTTGAGTCACTACGTGTATTTGTTTAGGAGCCCATAGGGCTCGGGTGTATTTCAGATGTGATTCGGAAGGTTTTAGACATAAGAAAAAGTTGCAGATTTCTACTGTTAGTGACTAGGGATTTTACCCTACACGTTCTCGCAGTCCCTCTTGCTAACGCGTAAGGCAAAGATCCTAGGTACCCATTTTCTTCTTCGCGAACACGGAGTTTGTGATGCGAACGCGAAGCTGGGGGGGGAGACCCTTCGCGAACGCGTCCCTCCACTCGCGAATGTGTAAGGTTCAGGGGAGGGGTCACCAAATTGTTCATCGCGAACGCGTAGGCTTGAGGAGCCAAAGCTCCGCGAACGCGAGCCTTTTCATGCAAAAGCGAAGGCCTAGCAGGCCTGACTCATCGCGAACGCAATGAGCCTGTCGCAAATGCATAGAGTAAATTCTGCCAGTTAAATTTTAAAATCCAAAACAGTAGTCTTACAGGGTTATTGCAAAATTTCACAAACCTCTCCTTCTCTAAAGCTCTTAGGCGATTTTTGAAGCTTTTCTTCACCATAACCTCTTGGGTATGTAATCTTTAACATGTTTTCTTCATTGTCCATCAACACCCACTAGATTTCTAGGCCAAAAACATGTGATTAATGATAGAAAATTAGGAATTTGGATCAAATTAGGGCTTTTTAATTAATTGTGATTTAGACCTCATTTTGGGGTCGGATTTGAAAAAAAATTATATATTCAGACTCATGGTGAATGGGTGATAGGATTTTGGTTCGAACCTCCTATTTTGACCAAGCAGCCCCGAGGTTGATTTTTGGATTTTTGGAAAGAATGATTGGAAATTTATAATTAAATATTAGAATTGGATTGTTCAACATTTATTGAAGTAATTAAGTCAATTATGTATAGATAGAGCCGAATTTGAAAGGAAAAGCAGTGTTTGAGGCTTGAGTTGGCCGTGGAAGTTTGAGGCAAGTATTTTCTTTAACCTTAGATTGAAGGATTAAGAGTCGAGTCCTATTTTCTACGTGATTATTTCGGAGTACGGTGTATACGCATAGTGATGAGTATCTATACGTTGGTTTCTAGCATGACCGTGAGTCATATAATGTGATTTTCATGATTTCGTTGAATAATATATGCTTTAGAAGTGATTTCTATTTGTTGTGAAAAGTTGAGGAAGTAATTATGACATTTGAACATCGAGGAGCATTGGCTCAAGTTATATTACGGATTGTGAAAGTAAATGAGTTGATTGAACCCTTTGGAGTATTGGCTCAGTGGTAAAGGGAGTTGTGAAGTAAAAGTGAAAAAGAGAAAGAGTTATTAAATTATTCCCTTACCGGGACATTATTGCTTTATTGGTTATCTCCCTTTCTGGGATGTTGATATTGTTCCCTTACTGGGACATTATTGCTTTATTGGTTATCTCCCTTGCCGGGATGTTGATATTGTTCCCTTGTCGGGATTAAAATTTCTAATTGTTGTTCCCTTGCCGGTATTTCCTATTATAATCTTGTTTATTACCTCGCCCCATTGTTTGTGATTGTTGTTTGGATGTGGGCACTCAGCCCATTTCTATCCCACCGTATCTTATGGCCCCGCCGGAGTTGAAAGAGTTGAAGGAACAGTTGCAAGACTTGCTTGAGAAGGGTTTTATTAGATCCAGTGTTTCGCCTTGGGGTGCACCGGTGTTGTTTGTCAAGAAGAAGGACGAATCGATGAGAATGTGTATTGATTACCGACAGTTGAACAAGGTTACAATAAAAAATAAGTATCCATTGGCGAGGATTGATGATTTGTTTGATCAGCTTCAGGGTGCTAAGGTATTTTCAAAGCTTGATTTGAGGTCTGGCTACCATCAGTTGAGGATTAGGGCATTTGATGTACCTAAGACATCGTTTCGTACTCGCTACAGGCATTATGAATTCTTGGTCATGTTATTTGGGTTGACCAATGCCCCAGCAACTTTTATGGATTTGATGAACCGATTGTTCAGGCCCTATTTGGGTTCATTCGTGATAGTTTCCGTTGATGATATTTTGATATATTCCTACAGACAGGACAAGCACGAGCAGCATCTCAGATTGGTTCTTCAGACTCTGAAGAATAGTCAATTATATGTTAAGTTCTTAAAGTGTGGGTTCTGATTGAGTTCAGTTGCATTCTTGGGTCATGTTGTATCAGCCGAGGGTATTCAGGTTGATCCGAAGAAAATCGAGACAGTCAAGAACTAGTCTAGACCAGCATCAGCTACAGATATTCAGAGTTTCTTGGGATTGGTAGGCTATTCTCGTCGGTTCGTGGAGGGGTTCTCATCCATTGCAACCCCGATGACCAGGTTCACCCAGAAGGGTGCCCAGTTCAGATGGTCGGATGAGTGTGAGGCGATATTTCAGAAGCTCAAGACAGCTCTGACTACGGCACCAGTGTTGGTTTTGCCTATAGGTTCAGGGCCTTATATAGTTTATTGTGATGCATCTCGTAATGGGCTTGGTGCAGTGTTGATGCAGGATGGCAAGGTCATTGCCTATGCTCTCCGGCAGTTGAAAATTCATGAGAAGAACTATCTGGTCCATGATTTAGCGTTGGCAGCCATTGTTCACGCGTTGAAGATTTGGAGGCATTATCTGTATGGCGTGGCATGTGAGTTGTTCATTGATAACAAGAGTCTTCAGTATTTGTTCAAGAAAAAGGACTTGAATTTGAGGTAGAGGGGGTGGCCGGAGTTGTTGAAGGATTATGATATCACTATCTTGTATCATAGGGAAGGCCAATGTAGTGGACGATGCTTTGAGTAGGAAGTCAACCAGTATGGCCAGTCTTGCTTATATTCCGGTCGGCGATAGGCCACTTACTTTGGATATTCAGGCTTTGGCCAATCTATTTGTGAGGTTCGATATTTCTAAGCCTAGTCGAGTATTAGCTTGCACGGTCGCTGGTTCTTTTTTATTGGAGCGTATCCGTGATCGGCAGTATGATGATCCCCATTTGTGCGTCCTTCGAGACACGCTGCAACGTGGAGGTTCCAAGCAAGTTACCCTAGATGATGATGGAGTTTTGAGATTGCAGGATCGAGTATGCGTGCCTAATGTGGATGGGATTCGAGAGTTGATCTTAGACGAGGCCCATAGCTCCCGGTACCTTACTTATCCGGGCGACATGAAGATGTATCAGGATTTGCAGCAACATTATTGGAGGTGTAGAATAAAGAAGGATATTGTTGCATATGTGGCTCGGTGTTTGAATTGTCAGCAGGTTAAGTATGAGCATCATAGGCCTGGTGGATAATTTCAGAGGATTGAGCTTCCCGAGTGGATGTGAGAGCGGATCACTATGGATTTCGTTGTTGGACTACTGCAGACTCGGAGGAAGTTCGACGCAGTATGGGTCATTGTTGATAGGCTGACCAAGTCAGTGCATTTCCTTACTGTGGCAGTCTCCTATTCATCCAAGAGGTTAGCTGAGATCTATATCTGGGAGATTGTTCGTCTTCATTGTGTGCCCGTGTCTATCATTTAGGACTGAGCTATGGAGTTTACCTCGCATTTCTGGAGAGCAGTTCAGCTAGAGTTGGGCACTCAGATTGAGTTGAGTACATCATTTCATCCTCAGACAGACGGGTAGTCCGAGCGGGCTATTTAGATTTTGGAGGATATGCTATGAGCTTGTGTCATCGACTTTGGAGGTTCGTGGGATCAATTCTTGCCTTTAGCAGAGTTTGCCTACAACAACAACAACCAGATGGGTCGCCAAATTGTTCATCCCGAATGCTGCCACTGTCCCGCGAATGCGTAGGCTTGAGGAGCCAATGCTCCTCGAACACGAGACTTTTTACGTTAACGTGAAGCCCTAGCAGGCCTAACTTATCGCGAACGCGATGAGCCTGTCGCGAATGCATATAGTAAATTTTCCTAGTTAAATTTTAAAATCCAGAACAATAGCCTTACGGGATTATTGCAAAATTTCACAAATCTCTCCTTCTCCAAAGCTTTTAGGCAATTTTTGAAGCCTTTCTTCACCATAACTTCTTGAGTAAGTAATCTTTAACTTGTTTTCTTCATTGTCCATCAACACCACTAGATTTCTTCGCCTAAAATATGTGATTAAGCGTAGAAAATTAGGGATTTGGGTAGAATTTGGGATTTTTGATTAATTCTGACCTCTTTTTGGGGTCGGATTTGAAAACAAATTATATATTCAGGCTCGTAGGTGAATGAGTGATCAGATTTTGGTTCGAACCTCATGTTTTGACCAAGCGAGCCCGGGGTCAATTTTTGGATTTTTGGAAAGAATGATTGGAAAGTTATAATTACACACTGCAATTAGATTGTTTAGCATTTATTAATGTTATTAAGTTAATTATGTATAGAATCGATTGGATTGGAGCCAAATTTGAAAGGAAAATCAGTATTTGAGTCTTGAGTTAGTCGTGGAAGTTCGAGGTAAGTGTTTTGTCTAACCTTAACTTGAGGGATTAGGAGTAGAGTCCTATTTGTTACGTGATTATTGTGGAGTACGACGTATAGGAATAGTAACGAGTATCTATACGTTGGTTTCTAGCATGACCGTGCGTATTATAATGCGATTTTCATGATTTCGTTGAATAATCTATGTTTTAGAAGTGATTTTGTTTGTTGTGAAAAGTTGAGGAAGTTGTTGTGACTTTTGAACATCGAGGAGCGTTGGCTCAAGTTATATAATGGATTGCGAAAGTAAATGAGTTGATTGAACTCTTTGGAGCATTGGCTCAAGTGGTAAAGTGAGTTTTAAAGTAAAAGTGAAAAAGAGAAAGAGTTTTTAAATTGTTCCCTTACCAGGACATTATTGCTTTATTGGTTATCTCCGTTGCTGGGATGTTGATATTGTTCCCTTGCGGGGATTAAATTTTTTCATTGTTGTTCCCTTGCCGGGATTTCCTATTATAATCTTGTTTATTCCCTCGCCCCATTGTTTGTGATTGTTGTTTGGGTGAGGAAGAGTGTTAAAGCACGAAGGTTGATGCCTTGTATTATTTGTTTTGTGAGGAAAGCGTATAAAACACGAAGGGTGATGCCATGTATGATTGTGAGGAAAGATTGCAAAGCACGAAGGGTGATGTTGTGCCGCATGATATACCATTCCGTGCAGATTCTATTGATTATTTGATGAGTAAAGAGAGTAAAAGCACGAAGGGTGATGCCGTGCATATTTCTATTATTCATTTGCTTTGGTGAGGATGAGAGTAAAAGCACGAAGGATAATGTCGTGCATTTATTGATTCCTGATTCCTTATTGGTATCCGAGTTATGTTATTTCCTAAACTACTTGATGTCTATTTTTTACTTGGAAATTGTTATCTCCCCCACAACATGCTCCCTTCCCGTATTGGCTAGATATCGATGTATTTCTTTCCGTTGTGTGTGTGTGTGTGTATGTGTGTGTTTATATATATATATAACTGCACATTAGATGATGCTCTGAGTCTCTTTCGCCGGATGATCAGAACGAAGCCTCTTCCTTGTGTTATTAGCTTCTCCAAAGTATTTAGTTTTATAAAAAAATTTGTGATCATGAACGCTCTCTCTCTCCTCTCTTCTGATTACGCACGCCTATTCTAACGGTAACACTGCCTTCCTTCTCCTCCGGCAAAGCCCAACGCCGGCGATAACCAGGTAAGTACGACGCTTTCTCTCTCTCTCTCTCTCCTCTCCTCTCCTTTCTCTCTCCTTTCTCTTCTTTTTTTCTCTCTCTCCTTTCTCTCCTCCGTCTCTCTCTTCCTTTCCCTTTCGGCTAACCCTATCAGCAGCTTTTTAGGTGACCGACGACACACCGGTGCAAGCACGTAGCTCTTCTGCTTTCCCGGCTCAACAACACCACCCTCCCATGTGCTCCCCCTTTCTTCAAACCTTCATTCCTTTATCGGGCAGGTTCTGTTCTCCAGCGGCTTTTTCGGCAACATCCCCCAATTTTTTTATTGGCCTAGGGATTTTCTGTGTGTATTGCAGGTAGCACCTTTGGTGACTTTTGGTGGCTGTTTGACGACAGGTGGGAGGTGCACGGACAAGCTTAGCGGAGAAGGCCTATTGACAGTAACAAAGACGTCGGGTTCCAAAGCACTCAGAGTATATTTGCGGGATTTGTTGCAGCTGACCAGGCAAGCACCAAGCATACGGGCGAGTTGAGCGGAGCATCTCTGGTAGAATCAAGCCATACTTCTAGGTTCTGTCCATCGGGATTTGGTACCTCACATTTTCTTGTCTCTCTTTCTCTATTAGATAATTTGTGGCTGTATGGTTAGCATCATTTTAAGAGTACTCCTAGTATTTGTAGTATACCTGTATTTGCAACCGGATATTGTTTTGTTTGGGTCCAGGTTAGTGTCTTCCGAAGTTTATCATAAGTAAAGTGGTCGTGGGTGGGATGGTAGAGTAAGGTCATGTCCTCGAGGGGAACTAGGGGTGCGAGAGGGGTGGGGAGGGGGTCAAGGACTGGGACGAGAGGTAAGGAGGGTAGGGGGAAAGAGGGATGTTGTTCATTGAGGATCGGGTCATGGAACATAGGAACGGTGACAGGCAAGTCTATTGAGTTGGCCAAGATTCTCCAAAAGAGAAAGGTTAATATAGCTTGTGTCCAAGAGACTAGGTGGGCATGGTCGAACGCGAGGGACGCGGACGGTTATAAGTTGTGGTACTCTAGAGTCATGAGGGGTAAGAATGGAGTGGGTATCTTGGTGGATAGGGATCTTAGAGAGTCTGTGAGGTTAGGAGAGTGAATGATAGGCTAATGTTGTTGGTGATTGGTCAGTGCACCCTCAATGTAGTTAGCGCTTACGCACCGCAAGCGGGCTTGGATGAGGAGGTTAAGAGGTGCTTTTGGGAGGGCCTGGATGAGATTGTGCGTAGTATTCCACCTACTGAAAGGTTATTTATTTGAGGGGATTTTAATGGCCATATCGGGGCGACTGTGGGTATATATGGTGAGGTGCATAGCGGCTTTGGCCTTGGGGATAGGAACGGAGGAGGTACATCGCTGTTATTACCTCCTCCTCAGAAGGTGTAATAGAAAGTTGTGCAAGGATTGTAAGGTTATCCTGGGGGAGACCCTCGCGAATCAGCATAGGCTCTTAGTGATAAGCATTAGCATTACGATGAAGAGGAAGAAGACATATTCTCGTGGCCGACCGAGGATAAGATGGGGAGCTTTGACCAAGGATAAAGCCCAAGAATTGGAGGGGAAGTTATTGAGGAGTAGTGGAGATGCGAGCACTATGTGGTCAAGTACGACGAACTGTGTGAGGAAGGCGGTGAAAGATGTGCTAGGTGTATCGACAGGTTTTTCCGGCAGGCAACAAGGAGACTGGTGGTGGAATGACATAGTCCAAGGTAAAGTGGAGGCAAAAAAGGTAGCATACGCGAAGTTGGCAAGGAGCTTAAGCAAGGAGGAGAGGAGAGCGAATAGGCAGAGGTACAAAGTGGCTAGGATGAGGCGAAGAGGGAAGTAATGGAGGCTAAGAATGAAACGTTTAGCCGTTTATACGAGCAATTAGGGGATAAATGAGGGGACAGGAAGTTGTTTCGGCTGGCTAAAGCAAGGGAGAGGAAGGCCCGAGATCTGGACCAAGTGAGGTGCATCAAAGATGAGGATGGTAGAGTTTTCATGGGAGATCCCCAGATTAAGCAGAGATGGCAAACGTACTTTTATGGTCTTCTAAATGAGGAGGGGGCCGGGATATAGCGCTAGGGGACTTGGGGTATTCGGAGAGTCTATGAGATTTTAGGTATTGCAGGCGCACTAGGGTTGACGAGGTCGTGGGGGCTTCGCGTAAGATGAGTAAGGATAGAGCGACCGGGCCAGATGAAATTCCGATTGAGTTTTGGAAGTATATGGGTAGAGCAGGACTGGAATGGCTGACTGGGTTGTTCAATGTAATTTTTAGGATGAAAAGGATGCCGGAGGAATGGAGGTCGAGTACTGTGGCTGTACAACAACAAAGGTGATATCTAGTGTTGTAATAATTATAGGGGTGTCAAATTACTTAGCCATACCATGAAAGTCTAGGAGAGGGTGGTGGAATTGAGGGTGAGGAAGACGACGTCTATATCCGACAACCAGTTTGGGTTCATGCCAGGACGCTCTACCATGGAAGCTATCCACCTTATTAGGAGGTTGGTGGAACATTACAGGGATAAGAAGAAGGATCTGCATATGGTGTTTATTGATTTGGAGAAAGCGTATGACAAGGTCCCAAGGGAGGTGCTCTGTTGATGCCTCAAGGCAAAGGGCGTGCCGGTAGCCTACATAAGAGCGATGGACATGTATGACAGAGCTAAGACTAAGATTAGGACTATGGAAGGCGACTCGGAATACTTCCCGGTTGTTATGGGATTACACCAAGGCTCTGTGCTTATTTTCCTTGGTGATGGATGCTTTGACACGCCATATACAAGGGGAGGTACCATGGTGTAAGATGTTTGCTGATGACATCGTTCTAATTGACGAGATGAGGGTAGGTGTTAACGAGATATTGGAGGTTTGGAGACAGACTCTCGAGTCTAAGGGTTTCAAATTGAGCAGGTCTAAGATAGAGTACATGGAGTGCATATTTAACACTGAGTCAAGGGATGTTGGCGGGGACGTGAGGATTGGGTCATAATCCATCCCCAAAAGAGATAACTTCAAGTACCTTGGGTCGATGATTAAGGGGGACAGAGAGATCGACAAGGAAGTCACTCACCACATAGGGGCGGGATGGATGAAATGGAGGCTGGCGTCTGGAGTCTTGTGTGATAAAAAAGTACCATCGATACTCAAAGGCAAGTTTTATAGAGTTGTGGTTAGACTGGCTATGTTGTATAGGGAAGAGTGCTGGCTGGTTAAGAACTCCCATATCCAGAGGTTGAAAGTAGCAGAGATGCGGATGCTGAGGTGGATGTGCGGTCACACTAGGATAGAAAAAGATTAGGGATGAAGATATTCAGAGAAAGGTGGGCGTCGCTTCTATGGATGACAAGATGTGGGAAGCGAGGATCAGATGGTTTGGGCATGTGCAGAGGAGAAGTATTGATGCTTTGGTGAGGAGGTGCGAGCGGTTGGCCGTGGTGGGTATGAGAAGAGGTAGAGGGAGACCTAAAAAGTATTGGGGAGAGGTGATCAGGCTGGACATGGTACGTCGGCAGATTTCCGAGGACATGGCCCTTGATAGGAAGGCATGGAAGACAAACATTAGAGTTGTAAGATAGGGGTAGTGGTGCTTTCCTTTCTGCATACCGGGGGTGAGGCGATTTTGGATTAGGATTGATCCTAGATGGCTTGTAGTTTATCTTCACACTATTCTTGAGGTTTATCTTAGATGCTTTAGACTCTGGGTACTGATACTGCATGTCATTAATCTTTTGTTTTCCTTTGTTTTTCTATGCTTCAGTTACTATAATTTTTACTAGAGTTACTAATGAATTCTCTTTTTCTTTTCTTTTCTTGTTTTCCTTGTTCTCTTTTATTTCCGTCGCTTTGAGCTGACGGTCTATCGGAAAACAGCCTCTCTGCCCTACCGGGGCATGGGTAAGGTCTGCGTACACATTACCCTCCCCAGATCCCACTATATGATATTTTACTAGGTAGTTGTTGTTTGTGTTGTATGTTTATTTGGTAGTCTGGTCTAAGCCTCTTCATTACTTCATCGAGGTTAGGCTAGGCACTTACCAGCATATGGGGTCAGTTGTGCTGATACTACACTCTGCACCGTGCGCAGATCCCAGAGCAGCTTTCGGGCAGTAGTTGGAGGGCTTTCGTCAGTCCACCCGGAGACCCATGGTAGACTTGCAGGCGTCCGCCGGACCTGGAGTCTCCCTTTATCTCTATTTCATTTTTCCTTCTCTTTTGTTCCGAAATAGTGTACTGTTATTTCTTTAGACCTTGTATGTAGTAATCTTAGATAGTTTGTGACACTGTCGCATCGGATTTTGGGTATTTGAGGTTTTAAAAGTTGTAATAGACGTGGTTTTAGATCTTTTATTGTTATCTTCCGCTTAATTATTTAAAGTTTTGTTGTTTTCATGTTATCGCTTATATTTGTTAAAAAGAAGTAATTTGATAATGAAGTAGGTAGTTAAGATGTGGCTTGCCTAGCTTTCGTTAGTAGGCGCCATTACGACTCCCGAAAGAGGGAAATTCTTATCGTGACAAGTCGATTGCTCATTATCAGTAGAGAATACTTAGCTGAAAGTATAGGAATGTAGCAGGAAGGATTTCAACAATTAGGAAAACCATAACTCTAGACCTCCTTAATTTAATCTCCAAACCTCAAAATCTTTAGTTGTTAATTTAATATTTTAATTTGTCAATTAATTAGTTAGATATAAGAATTAATATTTATAACTTAGAAACTGTTCGAGCTTGTATTCTTGGTGATAATAAACAACTACAGCTATCCTTAGTTCTCTGTCAGATTCGACTCAGGACATTTAAACCAGATTATATTTGCAGCGATTGCTTATCTTCTTTAGGACCAGAGTTGGACGTGATCAAATTTCGGGGCTATTGCTGGGGAACTAACGATATAGGTGTAGGTGTATATACTGCTAGGTTTCAATTTGAATTTTTTTGTATTTGATTTTTTATTTATTTTTGTTTTACTTGTTGATTTGAGAAACATGGCATCTTGGAGTTATGGGAGTTTAGGTATCAGTAATTCTACTATTGATCCTCATACATATTGTGGAGGAAACCATATATGGACAAATTGCCAAATTATTCCCGAGAATGAGTTATGTTCTCAAAAAATCGAGCCAACTAGAATTTAAGGATGCCTATGTTGAAGATGTGATACTAGAGTCAATAAGGATATTGGGAATACCAAATTTTGTTGATTCTAGTGTCAATGGTGTTGAGGATGTTGACAGTCCTGAAGTTCATGTATCTTAGCGCATTGGTCCTCACTCCAAGCATTTTTCCACATTGTGTTTGGATGAGGATATGAAAATCGAGTCATCCGAGTCAATTGAGGGGTCAAGGAATGATGAAGAAGGCGGCTATAGTCTGAAATTCATCTTGCCAGAAAGTCAGGATTACACACCTCATGTCAAGTCCAAGAAGTGCAGAATATTACTTTATTTCCTTGGGCCGGTTAGATTTGTTCCACCAACCATGAAGCATAGTAGAAAACTTGAAGCAGAATTAGGGGTCCAATTCATAAGCTCGAGGTGGAGGCAAAGAGTGCTCCACGTCGTCCTGCAACGTTAAATCAGACGCCTGTTGGGAAGCAACCCAACTTTACTATTTTTTTATATTTTTTTTATTTGTATCATTTTTATAGTGTCGTTTCTGATTTTCTAGGAGCAAAGGAAGCAAAACCATTAGAAGGAAACCAAATCAAGCGAGATGGTTAGAACAAAGTATGGGTTGCCCACATAATGAACCAAGTCTGAGTATCTCATGAGCTGCTAATGCTTCGGTCTTTGGTCTATTAGGGAGTTTCCTTTACCCTCGTGTATTTATGGGTGTGCATTGGAGAAAATGCACAATTTTAAGTGTGGGGTAAGAGACTTTTTGGGTGATTTTCTATGTTATTTTAGTTGTATTATTTTATGTGTATTGAAAAAATCAAAAATAAAAAAGAAGCAGCTAGAAATAATTCCTCTTGATTTTTCTTATGGCCGTGGTTCTTTTCCAAGGGATGACTTTTCCAACCGGGTAGTAGATTCTTTTGTAGGTAAAATTTTCAAAAAAGGAAAAAGTTTTGGATACTTCCCTACGTTGGACTTCCTAGATAGTTTTCTTGAGGGCTTAAAGTAAAAATATTAAAAAAGATTTTCTTTTCAACTGATAATGGAATAGGAAGAACTTGAGTGGCTATGTTTTTGACATGGTTTATATCAGGGCTTAGAGGTGGTGCATTTGTGCTTATTACTTTCTTCCTGATTATTATGATTATATGCCTTGAGAATATATGTGGCTTCCTTTTGACGCTTGGGCTCGTTTATTGGCTCCTAATGTTATTTCCTAGTGGTTGGATTATATGATGAATGTGCTAGTGTTTTAACTTGAGAGTCAGGTCATAACCGTCCTGAGTAAGTCATGTGCATTGTGTGATGGGAGATTGGTTGTACTCTATGCCATCCCGTATTAGCCTAGAACTTACCCTGTGTGTGAGTCAAAGTGAAATGATTAAGTCTTGTAAGTTTGGAAAGTTATATAGGCTTTATTTGGTTGACCCTTGAGCCCCTACCATTGATAGCATTATCTGTAGTCAGCCCTTTTGAGTCAATAGACTTTTTCTTTGGCACCCACATTACGAGTCAACCCTAGTTTGTTTGAAATCATATCTTGTTCACCCTTTATCTCCGAAAGCATATAAGTTGTTGAAAGAGTGAAGAAAGAGATTGGGTAGCTTTTGAGTGGAACCATAAAAAGGCCGACAAGGTGTTGTGGGTAAAAGTCTTACTAGCCAGAAATACCAGATTAAGGAGAGTGTAAAAAAAATACAAAAAAACAAATTATGTATGACACATCCCATATCTTTGTTTGGACTAGTGAGTATCTATAAATTAATGTGCTTACTGAAGAATGGCTTAATTGTATATGGTTTTACGGTAAAACATTGAATTGATCATGACAAGAATGTTCTTGAAAGTATGGCGTATTAAAGTGCTTAGGATGGTTAGGCACTATTTTTCTATATATATTCTACATATCCCTTAGCCTACATTACAACCTATAAAGTCCTACTTGATCCTAGATTTTTCAAGCTTAAATTAGTAGAGTCTTATCTACGAGCAAGCCTATGGTACGAACTTGGGAGGCATACTAGTTTCATCGTGAGAGTGAGTGAATTCTTTTAATATTTGAGTCCTTAAACGACACTAGAACTTATATTTGAGTGTGTGAACTAATTCTCCTTGTGTTTTGTTGGTAAGGGCACACGATTTGCGAATGATTGGTAAAGCCCTTGATTTTTGAGTTGGCACAAGAATCAAGTCATAGGATGTAATATATTAGAGTCAATTTTTGAGGCTAAGATGTTAGAAGAGTCACACAAATGTTTCAAATAGTCTTAGCATTTGTCTAAAAATGAGGAGAGTAGGAGTCCTTATGTTGGGTTCTAAGCGCTGATAAAAACTACTTTCATTGATATGATGCTTGAGTATGTATTGGAATTGTCATAATTGCCGATGTGCTTAATTTTAAGTTACTCGAGGACGAGCAAGAGTTTAAGTATGGAGTAGTGATAAACGATGAAAATGCTTATTTTTTAGTATGTCTGTATATTATTTCTTATTTGAGTTGCGAGAGATTACATGTTTATAAACATATAATATACTCATTACATGCTTATTCTGTATAGGAATGAATTTGGATGAAAGTTATCACTATTGGATGATTTTATGCAAAAAAGAGTAGAGATGCAAGATGCGAAAGCATGCCACAATTGGTGCATTGCGTCAAAGTAAGTGCGAAATGGCTTAGAAAATAAACAAAAAAAATAACAAAGTATGGAGATTGGCACTAGACCTGGCACGCAAATGAACAAAAAAGAAAAAAAGAAATAACCGAGAGCGTGCCAGAAGTCGCGCGTTGCACCAACTCTGGCACGCGACTCATCATGTCCTTTTCGAATTAGGAGAGATTAAGGACGCCTCAAATCAATCCTAATTGATATAAATACATCATAAAATGTTCTTTTGAAGGGTTGAGACACTACTTTAGGGTAAGAAAACATCCTTGGAGGCAAAAATATGCTAGGAGCAAGGAGGAAGATTCAACCACGAGTTTTTCCCCTTCTTCTTCTATTTTTATTGTTTGCTATGAATTTGAGTATTGTATTTTCACATATTTTTATGAATAGCTAATTTATTATCTAGAGTTTTGGTGAACCTCATGGAGGATGAATTCGTGTTATATTTTAATATAATTTAATCTTTGATTTATCTACTTGTTCAACTACATGCTTATTTCAGTTGATTAAATGATCATCGATTGACTGTGCCTATTTATTATATATTGCTTGAAAAAGAGTGCATATTAGGTTGTTGTTGAATAAATTCACTCCTAATTTATATGAGAAATCAATATGTTAGGTTTAAAAGTGGAATTAGAAATAATGAAGCTTTGGCATGATCTTAGTGAGCGGTGAAATAGTGCGAGCTAGCGGAATTTAAGAGAATATGACTAGTACATATTGTAGCTGCCCGAGAGAGAATTACGATAAATGGAGTGCTCATGATCAATAGAGAATACATAAGCGAAAGAATAGGAAATGTAGTAGGAAGGATTACGATAATTGGGGAAATCATAACTCTGAGTCTCCAAACCTTAGAATCTTTAGTTGTTAACTTAATATTTTAATTTGTTTGTTAATTATTTAGATATACGAATCTTATTATTTATAACTTAAGAGTTGTTCGAGCTTGTATTCTTGGTGATAATAAACAGTTATAGCTAACCTTAGTTCTCTGTAAGATTTGATTCCGGACTTTAAAATTAGATTATATTTACAGCGATTGCTTATCCTTTTTAGGATTAGAGTTGGACGTGATCAATAATGCATGTAAACATTTATGTGTACACCAATGAAAAAAATCAAAAAGTAATCAAGAAACCGGCTTGCATCTTATTAGTGTGAAAAGAGTCATCTTTTTCACTTAACTACTATCTAATATGTTTGTTAGAAAGCATTCATAACGCGATGTCTTTGGTTAAATCCAATCTTTATTACCAAACAATAAAGACAAACAAAAGAAACTTGAAAATCAGATTACAAATATATAATCTGATTTTATTAATGTTCATTTTTCTTGGTGGTGGGTTTTCATTTAATGTGTTGAACTTGAGTAATTAGTTTTTCCTCTTATTCTACTTCTCTTCCTAGAGATAGGATGATAATAATTGTAGACAACACTATGGTGAATGCTTAAAGACTAAGATGACAATAGACAGCTGCAATCCTTATGTCTTTTTTGTTGTAACTTGTGAGGGGTGTAGTTGACCATAAGGCTGGCTTGTTCATTATAATTTGTGTTTTGATTAACAAGTCAATTACTCATATAAGTTTGTCTGATCAATTTTATCTTCTTGGATTTCATAAAGAGACTGGATTACAAGAATCCAAATTATAACTACTCCTTTATCCCAATAAACATTTTAGTTAGTTTCTTTTATGGTGGAGTGACCATATGGCTAGCTTGTTAATTGCTCTATCCATATCAAATTATCTGTCATATTTCTCCTTTAAATGTCCCTTAAGAAAATATTAAATAGGAATGATTATTAATTATTTTGTCTTAAAATATAATCTCTTTTCATTTGATTAATGTATTTGCAAGTTTTAAAAACAATTAATAATAAAGGTAGAATAGAAACAACTACAACAACAACCCCTCTTGTCTTTAAAGATAGAATAGAAAAATATAATTAATTTACCCTTAAACTTCTAAATTGACAAATAATTTGAAAAAAGTAAGTTTAGAAACCACAACCAATAATTTGAGACAGAGGGTATATAATTTACGTTTTGATTAACAAGTTAATTATTCATTTAAGTTTATTTGGTCAATTTTGTCTCCTTGGATTCATAAAAAGGTTGGATTGCAAAAATCCAAATTATAATTACTCCTTTATCCCAATGAATATTTTAGTTAGTTTCGTTTATGGTGGAGTGACTTCTTAGGATAAAAGTTGTTTGTTATAGATAACAATGTGATTAATGTTAAAGTCAAAAGACATTTGAGTGTTGGAGATGGCAAAAGAAAATAAAAATAAGCAAATATTTGATTGTATTTTTAAAAAATAAATCTATTAACTTTTTGGGGGCATTAGTGACAACCGTATATATGGCGGATGGCGCATGACCCATAACTGAAGCACATCTTTAGAGAAGCTAATGGAGTAGCAGACCCGTTAGCTAAAAATAGTTGCAGCCTGAACACCTTTTTACTTTGCAAATTTTTGTTGTTCCGCGTATTTTTACTTTTCATGCATTAAAAAGAGACAGTTTAGATACTTTGTGGCCTAGACTGAGTTCTTGTTGTAATAATTCTTTTGTTGAATAAATCTTTGATTACCAAAAAAACGTATATATAGGGCCTTAAAAAGGTGAATAGAAAAATCTAATATTGTCAAAAAAGGACAAAAGGTTAATGTATATTAGTAAATAATATAGTAATAGTTAGTTTATCATTTCATTAGTTTAATAAACAAAGGGGCTAGATCTAATGTTCAGCATTTAGTATTGAACTTTGTAGGTTTTATTACAACTTTGAAAAACGAATTTAAGACTTTAAACTTTATTTCTTTGATAAGATGTTTATTTTAACAAACAATTTGTTATATCGCAAGAAGTATTGGGGAGAGGTTATTAGGTAGGATATGGTATGACTGCACATTTCCGAGGGCATGACCCTCGATAGGAAGGCCTGAAGGTCACACATTAGGGTTATAGGATAGGGGTAGTAAAACTTTCCTTACTTCATTCCTGGGGTGAGGTGGATTTGGATTAGGGTTGGTCTTAAATGACTTGCAATGTGTGTTGGACCCATACTATTCTTGTTGTTTGTCTTAGCCTCGGGCCTTAGATTATGGTTACTATTATTGCATGTCATTCATCTTTCGATTTTTATGTTTTTGTTATTATTACGATTTCCAGTGGAGTTACTTATGATTTCTCTCCTTTTATTTTTTTCTTACTTTATTTTCGTCTTTTTGAGCCGAGGGTCTATCAGAAACGTCATCTCTATCCCTATTGGGCAGGGGTAAGGTCTGCGTATACATTACTTTCCTCATACCTCATTATATGAGACTTTACTGGATAATTATTATTGTTTTTGACTAGTTATATAATCTCTATATTAAATAAATATTTAAATTAACTATTCAATTAAATACTGTTACATTATTAAAGAAACACTAAAGAGGAGGATATATGATTGGCCGACGGCGAAACCACCTTTGTCTAAAGGTTGTTTATTGATAATTTTTTTGGCAAAAAAATTACGCTGTGTAGTTAGGTAATATATACATACATATATAGTCTTTAGATTTTTTCGTGCATTTAATTATTTATATTCTAACTCTCCTTAATATAAATTATGACTCCGCTACTATAATTGACCTGGTGGATTTATTCTTTTGCAAACATGTCACCTAAAATATTTCTCCTTTTTTTTTCTTGAGAAAATTATCTCAGTTATCACGACTTTTATTCTCTTTACTGTTATAAAATTTAAACTTTTACTTTGACCCCATTCAATATTCTTAAATTCCTCAAGTTGCTACATATTTGACTTTCTGAAATAAAATACTAGATTAATAATTATTCAAAAATGAACACGCTTTACCTTATACCTTAAGCCTTAACTCCTTAACAAACCCCCGCCCCCCCAGCTCCCCCCACCTCCCCAAACAAAACCCCTTGACTTCTCACCCACCGCCCAAAATAAATACAAAAAGAATCAAACAAACGTTATAGTATTGAATGTCAACGCCCCACCCAAAATAAACAAAGAATAAATATTTTAAAAATTAAATTAGTAAACTGCCCACCCAAACCAGTATCAAATAAAAAAACAAATTCATTTAAAATATTATTTTTCCTTATATCTATAGTTAACTCTTTCTCTTTCCTCTTCTCCATTTAAATCCTCTTGCCATTTTTCCTCCTCTGAACTTTGAAACAATTTTCTTTCTTCTTCTTCTTCTTATTCTCTCACCGTTGTTAATATTTGATGAACAACAATCACCTGTAAAATTGTGTTTAAATATTTTTTATTTATTTGTTCAAAATGGGTAACGGAGTGAGAAAGTTGAATCTTTGTTTTGCGGGAGATGTTGGAGAAATCTCAAAAAGACATCATGATATAGCTATGAACATAACTGATCCACTTGATGAAGGTTTGGGTCATTCTTTTTGCTATATTCGACCCGACCCGTATTCAAAACCCCACCTGTTTTCCAATGATTCGTCTTCTTCTTCTACTACCACCACTATTTCCAGCGCCAGCAGCTGTCCTACGGCGGCGTTCCGTACAATATCCGGCGCCTCTATCTCTGCTAACACCTCAACGCCTTTGTCAACGGCCATAGTTGACTTTTCTGCTTACAATCATAATATTGATAAAGCTTCAGCTTTTGAGAGTTCTCAGTTTTTTTCATCCATTCCTCTTCAGCCAATCCCAAGAGGTTCATCATTGGCTGCTTCTACTATTCATTCCGGCCCGATTCCGCCCCGTATTTCTAATATGGACACTAGCTCGGGCCCGATCGAGAGGGGATTCATGTCCGGCCCGATTGAGCGGAGCTTCACCTCCGGCCCGTTGGAGAACCAGTATGATCATATCCAAAGGTACAAGCCCAAATCCAAGAAATGGGGTTTAATTAGAAGTTTAAAGAAAGTGTTGTCAAATTCTTTTTTGGGGTTTAATAAAGAAATGAATTTGGTTGAGAAAATTAATAATAATAATAATAATAATAATAATGAAGTTAATGTTCAAGGGAGTAATAGTCATCTTAGTAATGTTGGAAATAGTTTGAGTAGTCAGAATAGTTTGGCTGATGATGATGATGAGGGAAATGACTCATTTAGAGGCCATAATGTGCATTGGGCTCAAGGTAAAGCAGGGGAAGACAGAGTACATGTTGTGATTTCTGAGGAACATGGTTGGGTTTTTGTTGGGATTTATGATGGATTTAATGGACCTGATGCTACTGATTTCCTGTTGAATAATCTTTATTCAAATGTCTATAAAGAACTCAAGGGATTGCTATGGAATGATAAGTTAGAAACCCCCAAGAATTCGACGAGTAACGAGACAATTCCGTTAAGAAACTCGGGCTTTAAGGTGGAACATTTTGTTCAAAATCAAGAATTTGATCAGAAGGAGAAATTAGATGGGGTTTTCGGTGTTGACCATTCTGATGTATTGAAGGCTTTATCTGAAGGGTTAAGGAAAACAGAGGCGTCGTATTTGGAGATTGCTGATATGATGGTGAAAGAGAATCCTGAATTGGCTTTAATGGGATCTTGTGTTTTAGTAATGTTGCTTAAAGATCAGGATGTTTATTTGTTGAATGTTGGAGATAGTAGAGCTGTTTTAGCTCAAAATCCTGAATCTGATATTTCTATTAGCAAGTTGAGAAGGATAAATGAGCAGAGTGTAAATAGCATTGATGCACTTTATCGACCTGAATCTGATCGTAAACATAATCTCGTTTCTTCTCAATTTACTAAGGATCATAGCACATCGATTAAAGAGGTACAAAATTTAGTCCATTTACATAAGCAATTGTACGAAAACGTTTGTAGTTTTTGCCTGTTTCATATGTTTATGTTGTGCTTGTCTTGTGAATGATTGCAGGAAGTAATTAGGATTAGAAGCGAGCATTTGGATGATCCTTTCGCGATTAAAAATGATAGAGTGAAAGGTTCCTTGAAAGTTACTCGAGCTTTCGGGGCAGGATATCTCAAACAGGTACTAAACTTGATTTTACACCATTTGTATCATTGATTATATTGAAGAGGAGCCTTAGTGTAATGGTAAAGTTGCTCCCATGTGACTGGGAGGTTACAGGTTCGAGCCATGAAAACGGTCTCTTGCAGAAATGCAGGGTAAGGCTGAGTACAGTTGACCCTTGTGGTCCGGCCCTTTCCCGGACTCCACACATAGCAGTAGCTTAGTGCACAGGGCTGCCCTTGTATCATTGATCATATTGATGCATGATTTTTGAAGATTGTTATTAGCCTTATGTTAATATCTTTTTCACTTCTGTGATTTTTACAGCCCAAGTGGAATAATGCACTTCTGGAGATGTTCAGAATTAACTACATTGGAAATTCACCTTACATAAACTGTTTACCATCACTTTACCACCACACACTTGGTTCAAGAGACAGATTTTTGATCTTATCATCTGATGGTCTTTACCAATACTTCACAAATGAAGAAGCAGTCTCAGAAGTAGAGACCTTTATGTCTATATTCCCCGAGGGAGATCCTGCACAACATCTCGTCGAAGAAGTGTTATTCAGAGCTGCTAAGAAAGCTGGTAATTACAATCACTTTGCATGTGATATTTGCTAAGTACTGATTTCTCATAGCAATTGTTCTAAACAAAACTTTGGTTTTGGATTTTGCAGGATTGAACTTCCATGAGTTGCTCGATATACCTCAAGGAGATCGTAGGAAGTACCATGATGATGTTTCGATTATCATTTTGTCCTTCGAAGGAAGGATATGGAAATCATCGTTGTAAATCAGCTAGACAGAGGAATTTTGATATTTTACCCTCAGAAAAAAAAGGAAGTACATAGAAAAAATCGAGCTAATTTTGCTGTTAACTGTTGTTTACTCAAATTTAGCAGTAGTGTTTATAGTATACAGTTTAGGCTGCTCGATAAAGGATAGCGAGGCTGAGGTTCTTGATCCAGAGATTGTAAAGTTACCAATAAACTTATAACAACCCCTGCCTCTTTTTACATTCAAATGTTATTAGGACATGGTAAGTTTTGTAATAGATGGTGCTCCTTGTATACATTCTGGAGTTACATTTCACAAAATTTTACCTTAATAGATATGGCGCATTGGTCGAAATTCCTTTATTTTATACCATACTTATTTTCTAGTTTCAACTATTCAAGATTGATGTTTGCACCCTTTTCTGGGACGCAACCCTTCCGCAGACCATGCATGAATGCTTTGTTTACCGGGCTGCCCTTTTAACTATTCAAGATTGACGTTTTATCCTGAACAAGTTAGAAAAATGTATGTGGAATCAGAATTTTGGCATAATGCTAAAAGTAATTGAAGTGACCAAGAGAGGAAAAGTTGAAGTTGAAAATCTTGTGGAATTCTTTTATTCCTCATGTCCATAAGTTTGGTTTCTCAAACAAGAAAGAGATTGTTGTTGGAAATAGAAAGTTGACTACTGATTTTGTTCACCATTTCAAACTACTGCTTTATTTTCTTTTGCTCTTTCATTTCATCATCAATGATTCTAGTTGACCAAGTTGTCGAACTAAACTGTTTTCAAGTTTCTTTATCACCTTATCATCATTTGGTTAGTTTGGTTCCAACTTTCAATTTGATTAATGAAAATAATGATAATTATGTCTCACTCTCAAGCAAGTTGGAGGTTATATCGGCTAGATGAATCATCAAAATCCTTCTAGCCAAGTAGAAGAAAATTTCGAAATAACAATATTGTTGTCATTTTTCGTCGTGACTATACAAGGGCCTGAAAAATTGTTGATATGAAATGGTGGACTAAAACAAGAGACAGATCCATAATTTAAATTTAACGGGTTCATTTTTTAAGATTTTCAACATTGAATTCATTGTACTATTAAAAACTTAAACTTTTAGTGGGGGTTTTATATATAATTTCATACTTCATATCGAAAGTTATGAGTTTAATTGAACCTGTAAATGAAAGACTACATTTGCCCTTGACTAAAACTCTATATTTCCAAGAACCCATTAGAAATTTCAAGTTGAAAATTTCAAAATTAATCCTTCGTTTACTCTAAACAGAAAGAAATTGGCCAGAGAATGGACATAGTCAATAATACTCATCATTTGTAATAAACCATCTACGCGTTTTCTTTGTTAATCTAATCAATTCTTGAGTTGAAAAATGAAAACCCAAAAAAAAGTACAAGAAAAAGTTGGCAAATTAGCCACAAAAGTCGTACTTATAACCTATGAAATTTACAGTAAGGAGCAGTATATATATTTGGTCTACTTACGTTTGTAAACTGCTATTATAGTACTACTATAGTGCTGTATGGAGCATGACTTCTAAAAATAAACTACTCCATAAGCAAGAAAGAAACAAAAAGGAAATAGTTGACCAAAAGCTAACAGACAAAAAGCTTGCATTAAGGTTGTTTTTTTCAAGAGCACTGATTGGATGTTTTTGTTAGCTGACGATGTAATTAAAAACAAATAAACAGACCACATCATGGGTGTTAGGTGTAGTGAGATGTTTCGGAGGCGAACTCAGGATTTCATATAAATTTTTTATTGTTCACAAAAATTGATACGAGGGACTATATTATTATTTGACTTATTTTTCTTGGAATATTTTTATATATACATGGACTTTTTCCTGAAGTTTTCGGGTGCTGGTGATGACTATTTTTTCTTGAAATATTTTGATGTACACATGGACTTTCTTATGAAGTTTTCGAGTGCTGGTGACTCTATATAGTATATTCTATAGTGTGTTTGCCTATAGACAGTTCATATGTTTCAGATTCAACTTGGGTGGACGTGGAGTTCAATATACATGTTTATCCAAACCCTTTAGTTTTGACTCGAATCTTGCAAAAAATTCATTAATTAATTATAAATAATTAAATCTCAAACCCAATAAATCAGATGTATTATGGTAGATTAAAAAATTTGAACCCATAAGTTCAAATTATGAACCCGCTTCTGAAATCCAAGACACGGATTGAAGAATTTAAGTAAAGAGCACTTTACCTCGCTCCATCGGTTGTTCAATCGTGAAAATGGCAAAATCGTAAATTTCGCTCAGGTTGTTTATATACGTTTAAAAATTAATATATGATCCCTTATATATATAGTATATAATTTTTCAACTAAGGGTGTTTAACTAACACTTGGTTTCATTTCAGATGCCGGATTATTTTTAAAAAAATCAAATAAATAAAAGAAATGGAAAAAGAAGGAAAAAAAGATAGAGGTTGGTTTCGGTCAATAAATATATGAAAACGTTGCGCATATAAAATTAGATACAGGAACATGAAGGTAGAAAGTCAACCTAAAAATATATCTGACAGTTGCTTGTGGTTTAGGTATCTCTAAAATCTCGTGACCTTATTAATGACTTATCATGAGTTTTAAAATATTAATGAAAAAGATGAAAATAAATGTTTAAAGTACAGAAGAGTTGGTTTTGATTTTTTGGACTATCAACATCAGTCATTAATTACCCACTGAAAAATACTATTGCTAAAGTAATGCTGATGCTTCTTTCACCTAGAAACAGCAACAAAAAAACTATTTTAAATTTTTGTGATAATTGGTTCCAAATTTCTGATAGAAAATTGGAAATTCTGGCTGGATTCAACGTTGAAGTTATAATAAAAAAGTGTAAATCCTAGAAAAGAGAAAAGGATAAATCCTAAAAAGGATACTTTGGGAATTTTTAATTTGAGAAATCATGCAATGTTATTGGTTGGTTGGTTTCCGATTTATTAATTTCTAAACTTCTAATGGAATAGTAATGTCTAGTTTTACTATATAACTAGAAACCACCTCTTATTTCTCTGGTCTAAGAGCTCGTATGGCTTAGCTGATTTAGAGTAGCTGATAAATATTAGGTGGTAAAAACTACTTTTAAGTGTTGAAATTGATTTAAAAAATAAGCAGTTACGTGTTTGGGTTGAAATTAATAATAAACAACTGAAGAACTGGATATATGAAGAGTTTTGTTTTTAAAAAAAATCTTTTAGGGATAGAATAGTAAATATCTTGGTCAAACATAAAGTGTTAATTTATAAGCTAAAATTTGATAAGTTGGGGGAGACCGGCTTATGACTTTTGGCTTATAAGCACTTAACTTATAAGCATTTTTAATTTTACCACACACGTAGATAAGCCAAAAAGTACTTATAAGCCAGTTTGACCAGCTTATAAGCTTAGCCAAACACCCTCTAATTTATATCAGTTGACTCCACCTATATAACTAATGAATTGTTATATATAGAGTCAATAAAACTACAGAAATAGTGACAAACAAGTTTGTTTATTTTCTTTTAAAAAAACAAGATTATAAAAGACTGAATGAAAGAATTATTTTAAGAGTAAGACAAAAAATAAAAAAGAGAAAACTTAGCGTAGCTTAATATTTTGTTTTTTACCTATTAAATCAATCAAAACTTAATTACATCTATACAATTGAAAAATGAGAGAAGACAGAAACACTCAATGGACTTAAAACAAAAAAAAAATGATTAAAATAAGGACAGATTTTATAGTAAAGTCATAAAAGAACTTCAGTATTTATGTTGTGAATGTAGTCAGTATTACAATTTAGAATAATAGAAAACACCAATTTTTATATAAAACATTTTTAGGTAAAAAGGGGACGAAAGAATATCATCAGCCTGTTATCCCGGCATACTTTTGATCCGTTGAGCAAGAGCCTTTCCACACAGGACTCCCGGATCCTTCGGGCAAGGAACGCATGATAGTATTTATGTTAAGACAATTGCTTAGCTCTTAGTGCCTCTGTCCGAAAGTCAAGTTAACTAATTTCACGAAAAGGACAGAAAAGGAAAAGATACAAGGAAAGAAGACTATTTCTTATTCATAAAAAAAAAAAGAGATTGATAATTTAGAGAGCGAAATAGACATCACGTCTTCAAAATCATTATTCAATGGCTGGGTTTTGAGATATGAAGAGAAAAATATCTATAATTTGATGTTAGAGGGGAAATTTTGATTTTTAATATAAATCTGGAGAAAAATCATTTTCACCCCTTTTGAAATTCAACATTAGTAGTCTAAGATCAAGCTTTTTAAAATCTTAAAGTTTAATAACGTCATTTGAGTTAGACTTCATTCTCAAGTTTATAGAAATTTATGGTTCCTAATTCATTAAATTATCCTTTCTCTATTCTAAGGTATAGGTAATTCGACATGTGAAGCGATCTTTGACTAAACAAACTATTATTAAAAAATTATTTGAAAATTACAATTTTGTTTCTCAAAAATAAATTATAAAAGTCTGATTCACCTAAATTGGAATAGTCTAAAATGAAAATAGTATCTTTCTGACCCAACCATTTATGGTTTAGGTTTCTTCACACGATTAGTTAATCGAGTTTCTTGGAAAAGGGTCCCTCGTTTACTTCCTACTTTCTATATTTGTATACTAACTGACTTGCAATTGGGTTATCTTGGAAATTTGTCTTAATTGCAATTTGTAAAGTCAGACTATATTATTGGATACACACATATATATTTGGGTTTAGAAGACTCCTATTTGGTTGCAGCTGCAAATTCAAATTTTGCAATGACCTATCTGACATCCACAATTTATTTTAGAGCAACAACAACAATAACAACTCAGTAAAATTTTACTAGTAAAATCTGGGAAGAATAGTGTATACGCAGATCTTGCCCTTAACCCGAAGGAGTAGAGAGGTTGTTTCCGAAAGACTCTTGGCTCAAGAAAACAGAAAGAGAAAAGAGAGACAATATTAATATCACCACATAAATCATAGAAAAAATAGGAACAACATTAAATTCAGGAGAAAGATGCAAAGCAAAAGCAATAGATAGTAAATATATCATGCATTGAAAAGCGTAATAGTAAGATACAATATTGCCAATAGCTATCTTAGACAAAAATCCTACCAGGCTAGTCTCATAGAGGTACGAAGTAAGGCAAGACTCAACTACCTCCTAACCTACAACCTTAATACTTGACCTCCACATTTTTCTACCAAGTGTCATGTCCTCGGAAATTTGAAGTCTCGCCATATCCGGCATGATCACCTCTCTTCAATACTTCTTAGGTCGCCCTCTACCTCTTCTAGTGCCCTCCATAACCAGCCGCTCACACCTCCTTGCTGAGGCATTTGGGCTTCTTCTCTAAACATGCCTGAACCATCTAAGTCTAGCTTCCCGCATCTTGTCATTAATGGGAGCCACGTACACCTTCTCTCGGATATCATCATTCCTAATCTTATCTATCCTAGTGTTCCCGTACATCCACCTCAACATCCTCATTTATGCTATTTTCATCTTTTGGATATGTGAGTTCTTAATAGGCCAACACTTAGCCCTATACATCATGGCCAGTCTAATCACCGCTTTATAGAATTTACCTTAGAGTAACTGTGACACTTTCTTGTCACATAAGACTCCAGATGCTAACCTCCACTTCATCCATCCTACCCCAATACGGCGTGTGACATCCTCCTCAATCCCCCCCTCCCCCCGGATGACTGACCCAAGGTACTTGAAGCTTCCTCTACTTGGGATGACATGTGATTCAAGCCTCACATCCACGCCCACTGCCCCCGGCTCAGCGCTGAACTTACACTCCAGGTATTCCGTCTTCGTCCTGCTCAGCTTGAAACCCTTAGACTCAAGAGCCCCCCGTTAATACCGGCTCGCGACTCATCAATCAGCCTATGTCATTGGCGAATAGCATGTCCCACGGCACCTCCTCTTGAATATGGCGCGTTAACGCGTCCATCACCAGGGCAAATAAGAACGGACTGAGCACAGAACCTTGGTGTAACCCCATAACAACCAGAAAATGGTCAGAGTCGCCTCCAAATATCCTAACCTGAGTCTTAGCCCCATCATACATATTCTTAATCGCACTAATGTAGGGAAGCGACACCCCTTTTGCCTCCAAGCATCTTCAAAGAACTTCTATAGGAACCTAGTGTCATACGCTTTCTATAGGTTAATAAATACCATTTGCAGATCCTTCTCCCTCTATATGTACAGTTCCACCAACCTCATAATAAGATGTATATCTTCTGAAGTAGAACGACCCGGCATGAACCCAAACTGGTTGTCGGATATAGACATTGTCATCATCACCCTCGCTTCAACTACCATCTCCCACACTTTCATGGTATGACTCAATAATTTGATACCTCTATAATTGTTAAAACTCTGGATATCACCCTTATTCCTATACAATAGGACCGCCGTACTCCACCTCCACTCATCCGGCATCCGCTTCGCCTTAAAAATAACATTAAACAACCTAGTCAACCACTCCAAACTTGCTCCCCCCACACACTTCTAAAATTTCACCGAAATCTCGTCTGATCCGGTCGCTCTGCCTCTACTCATCTTACGCATAGCTTCCACAACCTCCTCAACTTTGATAAGCATGCAGTACCCAGAGTCACGGTGACTCTTGGAATGCTCCAATTCGCCTAACACAATATCTCGATCCCATTCCTCATTCAGAAATTTATGAAAGTATGTACGAGTTTATTATTTATTATAATTATGTATTTTTAGAATTTGGGTTGTAGGTTTGTATGAAGTCAAACGTCTTTTCCTTTTATAATAATAACAATAGTAGTATTATTTTCTCATTCTCTTATTCTTGAATTTATAATCACTCTGACTTCACAAGATAGATATACGGTTTACGTATACACTCCGTTCCCCAAATTTTATTTGTAAAATTACACTAAATTTGTTTTTCTTGTTTATGTTGTTGTTGTTGTTTATATGTTTTGAATTTATACTAAAAATATTAGTGGTGTTCACGCACAAAATAAGGATAAAGACTAGTAAACTAGTAGCATAACAAGCGGGGTTAATTTGGTTTTGACTTACATGGTTTTAAGTGTTTCAAGATTATCTGTCAAAAGAAATTCTATATATCCTCATCAAGAAGTAGATTGAGAATTTCAATCTATGTACAAAATATTTACTGTACTTATTCTTTTTTAACATTGCGTATGAATCTATTATGAATATATCTTTTTTGAATTTTACATATGTGTCTATAAATAGTTCGATTCGAAAACCATGCTACTAACAATAGAGCAATAAAGAAAAGTTACAAGGTGTGTGAGACATAAAATAAAACTTCTCCTCGTTAGTATATACTCGTTTGTCAATATTAAACTATAACATGAATTTGTCGTTGGAGCCTTTACACGGGCTACAGGTGAATTGGCTACGACCAGGTCATATTTGGGCTCAAATTTCACTATTTTTAGCCAATTTTTCATTTTCATCTTCTTCTTTTTCTTCCTGTTTAGACTTTTCCATTTTAGCAACTAGTCCTCGCTTGTTTATTCAATAAATTTTGGTATGCAATTTCTTTAATTTCTTAAATCTGTTCAAGAGTTGAGGTTTTTCTTTTTACCTTTTCCCATTAAACGTCCAATGTTCGGATTTGAGTGGGTTGGCCTTGTTAACAACCGAATTTTCTTTGTAAAAATAGGAGCACAATTCATTTGTAGCCTCTGGGAAAAAATTAATGACAATTGCTAGTTACAAAATAAATCATATAATTAATAGTCCAAAATCAATTATAAGGGCTAGCCCAAAAAGCTACCTTTGTTGTATGCTTTCCTTAATTTCTGGCTGTTTGATTTCCTAAACTAATTAGGGAATTTAACTAGGTAAAATCATAGCGTCCAAACAAGTGCGACGTGGCAACCATATTTTAACTAGAGCATCATTATACCAAGTCAATATTCGAGGACCCAAAAACAATTAATATTCGTGCCAATTAATCAATCAAGTATCGTTGTGGGATAAATAAAATTTCATAATTATAGGTCTAGAACAACTTTCTCCTTTTATCAAGAAGTATACCCTCCGATCTTCTTTAATTATTTTTATCCTCGAAAAGGTTCCCTTCCTGATTTTTGTGTTCGTTATGATAACATGTTTTCCTCATTTTTAATGAATTTTTCATATTGGTTTAGATTTTAGTGTTTGTTCTTTAATTCTGTTGATTCAAATTTAGATAGAGCAGAACAAGAAATGATAATTCCTCTGCTAAATAAGAAGATATACAGAAATTAAATGGGTGAATTTTCATTTTATTGATAGGAAACACTATCAATTTTTTTTTTTACAAACTCTATTCTTGTTTAAGTTCTGCTTAAATTTGATGTTAGCCAATTGTTGCAAGGCATGATAAATAACAAAAAACAAATGAGAATTCTGCAAAGAATTAGGAGGAAGTATTGAATATTCATACAAATGAAGAAAAAAGAGAAGTTTTTTTATTTTTTGGTATAACCTCGGGGAAGCATAAGAAAAGAAAACAAGAGAATGTATACAGAGGCGTTAGACGACGATAAATAGAATTTTGGACAAATGAGGTGAGGAAGAGCTATTAGTACGCTAAATGAAGCAGTCGTCATCTTCAAAGTAATATGTCCTTATTGTTATTTGTCACTATACAAAAATATATAAAATAAACAGTTATTGTATAATTTATATACAATAGACTATCACTATACAAAAAATATACAAACTAGACTCTCACTATACAAAATATATATTAAATAGATTGTCCCTATACAAGCAGTATACAAAAAAGACTGTCACTATACAATTTATGTACAAAAGATTGTCACTATATAAAATATATACAAAAATAGAATGTGATTATACGAAAAATATGTTAAATGGTCTGTCATTATACAAAATATGTATAAAATAGTCTATCACTATATAAAAATATACTAAATAGACTGCTACTATACAATCTATATACAATTAGCTCTCACTATACAAAACATATACAAAATAGATTGTCGCTATACAAAATAGTCTGTTACTATACAAAAAATATACAAAATAGACAATCACTATACAAAAAATATACAAAACAGATATTTCGGGCTACTATATGCAATATGTTTGGGCCGAAGGGCCATCTTTTACAAATGACTCAAAACATGAAGTATTAAAAATTTGAGGGGCTATAGAGTATAGTTTTCTCTAAAAATAGCACATCCTATACAGTGATGGATATAATCCAACCCTAATAGAACCAATCAACTTCAATTATATTTATTTCAATTATCCTTAATCGTTGTCTTTTAGTCACAATGTTTAGAGATGGTCTTAACGTCTGCCTTAGCCAAATGTTTAAAGTATTCAAGAACATTACTTTTTTTTTGTTTATTTATTTTATGTCGTTGAAGAAGAGCCTTGGATCAATGGTAAAGTTGTTTCCATGTGACCTATACGCCACGGGTTCAAATTATAGAATCAACTATTAACACTTGCATCAAGGTATGCTGCCTACATCATATCCTCTTGAAGTGCGGCCCTTTCTCAAATTATATGCCTGAATGCACGATATTTCGTGTCGCCTTTCATTTACTTTAACAAATATGGAAAATTTTCATAAAGTATTATCTTTTAGTAGTAATTAGCCATCTATACATACCATTTGTTATAGCACGGATTATAGATATCTTTTATGTGGTTATAAAATATATTTGATGTATTTAAGCTATTGTATTCATGAATACAATAACAAAAATAGGCGTGAATCAGGAAAGTCCAGCTAATCATTTGTTGTATTCGAGTGTATTCATGGAGTGAAACATGGAATTACAGCTGGACATATTATTGTATTCGACTGTATTCGACTTTATTCACGGCGTAAATAGTGGGTTACACTATTTTTAAAACGGGAGTGAATCAATTAACATAATAGACTCCTAATATAACTCAACAAACTCAATTATAACACACAAATTTGTATTTTCAGTTATAAAAAGATTCTCAACCGAAAAATACCCCAAAAACATAGAAATCTTCAGGTACATCTTAGTACATAAATTATATCAATTAAAAAAAACTTATGAATACATTCATGGCATATAGCTAAACAGTGAATACAATAAAATACAAAGAATATAACGGGATACATTGAAATACAATGAAAAAAGACGGTGAATATAATAAAATAAATGAAATACAGCGATATACATTGAATTATAATGAAAAAAGACAACGAATACAATGAAATATATGAAAACACAACGTAAAATCAAGAACCAGCAACTCTTTTCATCACAAAAACCATAACTCCAATAGATCTTCGTCCCTCATATTGTCTTCCTCTGGCTCAAAATTCACGATCTCCAAATTTTGTGAAGATGAACAATGCGTCAGTTTTAATAATTGGCAAAATTAACATGAAGAGCACATACTCATGCGTTACTGAACCCTAGAATACAACGAATAGGAGAAAGCTGACTCATATTGAAGATGAATATAGCAATCTGCATCTATTACAATGGGATGAGGCTTTGTACACGAATAAGTTTAATATCCGCGACGGCTTTGAGGTGGGCTTTGCACAAATCCGATGGAATGAGGAAAAGATCGAACATTTTAATGAGATGAGGAAGAGAATGAGATGTATCAAAGTAGAGAAATAAAAAATTAGTGTAACTGATTAGCGTATTTAGTGGCTTAGAGCTCAGAGATAACTAAAATTAAATATTTTGCTATAAATCTTAAAAAGTATATTTAAAATATAATTTTTTAAATGATATTTATTTAAAATAGATAAGGTGTTAACTTTTGCTATAAAAAGTAAAAATTCCAATAAAAAATATTGATGCATTCTTAGAGTGTTTCTCAAAAAAGATTCTGAAATTAAAGTCTTCACAAAGGCACTTATCTTACCACATTACTCATTACCAAATACAATGCATTGGGTGTTGCAGTTAAGCATAAACGTGTAGTATAGTCATCCATTGACTAAAATATCCACACACAAAAATTTGACTAAAAGCAAATATAGTTTTCTGTAGTGGGAGTTCTCTCCGCGTAACTCCATGTCTGAGACAGTACATAATGTTCAACTTTCAAAGAGAACCTACGAATATAATTTTTGTTTTTATATGTCCTGAATGGTAAACCTTTGACAATATTATTATCTACTTTTCTTTGCTTACTTACTACTCACTCCATTTCAATTTATGTAGTTTAGTTTGACTAGGTACAAACTTTAAGACTTCCAATTTTTTGTGGTCTTAAAGATGTTAATAATGTACTAAAATGCCTTGTCTTAAAAGTGTGAAATGTTGGAGTTGAAGAGTTATTAAATATAGAAAGGGGTATTTTTTTTAAACAGAATAAGACGCAAAGTAAGATGCATGCTAAATTAAAACAGGGGAAGTATTCAGAAGATTCATCATAATTAGGTTATTTCGCTAGTTCATTAGTATTTAGAGATTTGATCTTGACTAAAAATATTTTATACTAGTAAAGTTGCTGCACGTGATCAGTAGGTCACTGGATCGAGCCGTGGAAAGATCTTGCAAAAATGCAGGGTAAGATTGCGTACAACGAATCTTATGTCAGGCTCTTTTCCAAACCCCGTGCATAGCATGAACTTAATGCACCGGGCTACCCTTTTAGTTATAAACTAGTCGCAACTCCTAGCTTTTGTTGACTTTTAAACTGACTGCACTTTACACGTAGGCAGAGTTCCAAAACACTATTCCTATGATGCGCAAATAGCTAACATTCAAATTCAATAACCCATGCAAGCTTCCTTTTACTTTTCTTACAAGTCTGTCAATGTCAACGTAGAAATCCTCGTTCCAATATTCCCACGTTTTCCCACCAAATAAACATTTGAAACGAAAGCTTAAAGATAAACTATATTTGACGAAAGTAATTTACGAAAGCAGATAGAGTTAATTTGATATAATGAGCTACTAACCAACCTCAATGGTTAGCAACTTGTTTCGATAAAAAGTTCCTTTCACCACTCATTCTGATGCTAATATAGTAATTGTACAATATCAACGACTTGACCCTTTCCCGGACCTTGCGTGAATACAGGATGCTTCGTGCGCTAAACTGCCTTTTTTAGGTACAATATCAACGACAACATCTACCAAAATTTGATAGGCCAGCTAGATCATCATTCTCATATAATATACCAGTTCCCCCTAAACTTACAAAAAAAGAATGATCCTAACTGCATGTCAAAAGTAGAATAGGTGTAATAGTGCCTTGTGAACTTTATGCTTGCCAGATGAATGAGCAAATTGGCCAGTTGGGATCAGCAGGTACAGCCAGAATACTGGTGCAGCAAATCTAAACCACTTGAGTTCTCCTAAGTGTCTGTCTTGCTACCATATAAATCTCTGTACACCAGTCTCATGGACCCAAGAAAACGGCCGGAACAAGAACATATACATAGTGAAAAAATTGATGGCAACATACTGGACTCCCATCAGAAGCCAACTTCTGTCATCATCAACATGAGAATGGAGGATCAAGAAAAAGAATGGAATGGTATAATATCTGAACTCTATAAGTGGAGCAGGAATCAATGTCGCAGCGGTAGCCAAAAAATATACTAGTACCCATGTCTTCCTCTGACTTTTAGCTGCAAATGGAGGAAAAAAGGAATATGCTTAGGAGAAACCCCAGCTACATACAAAATTTTCTCTTCTTTGAACATCTAGTGCACAAACCTGAGGTAACCCCCATGAGGAGCCAGGGATGTATATTCGAAACAACATATGCAACTTAAAATAGGACTGAATATTTTACTGACCCAATATATAGAAGATGGATATCCATGAATACACATAGAGTGGAACCAGAAGGTACTTCATTGTCCAATGAAATTTGATTACTTTTCTCCAGAGATAAAAGGGATAGTGTCGATTGTCAGCAACGAGATAAGGGTGGGCAATGCTGCATTCATCAAAATATTATGTCAAAAATACACACTACCATTTCCTGGCCACTTGAATTCAAACTATTGCCCTTCAAATTTCTGAGAAACCAATTAATAGATGAAATTAGAATGACCCAAAAACAATAATGCACACGCCCAAAATCTCTAAGAAATGAGCTCCAATAAATCTTTGTTTGCAATAAAGAAGAAATACGTAAGAAAAAAAACACTTTAAGAAATGATGTATAGTTTGGATTGCAGAACAAGAAAGTGATGAATGGCTCAAAAAGACAGAAAATAAAAAGAGAGATAAAAAAGGAATATAAGGATAGTGAAACTGAACTTGGCAAACTAACAAAGATTATCAATCATCTTACCTGAAAAAGTGCACTGAGAAGAACCCAACGATTAACGCCGTACCCAACTGAAAGAAACTGACCAGCTTATTTTTATTCCAGAAGGACTGAGCCAGCACTGCAGGTTGCCTAATTGTGAAGTGCACGGGAGTCATAAACAGGGCAGATACCAAGCTAAAATACATCAATTGTGCAAAATGTGGAGAAACTGTATGAGCGTCTTTTGCACCTGGAATGTAGAGAACGTGCATGCACAAACGATTAACAAAGGAAGAGACACCATAAAAGAAACAAAGAAATGAAAGTTCAGAGAGAGAGAGAGAGAGAGAGAGAGAGTTGGTACCAAGAACTATACTCCCATTCCAACAAACAAAGGTAATGAAAGCGACCATAACTATGAAGTAAGGCCAAAAAGTTGCAAAAAGCTCCCACTTAAGTTGCCACAGTCTTGAGATAATTTCACCTACCTCATGGGAGAAATCTGAAAAGGAATATAATCTCATGTACAATAATGTAACATAAAGAGTACTGGCTAATAAACTTGCATATACAAAAGGAACCAAGATCACATTGCCAACTAACATGCAAGAAAGGATAACTATGCATGAGCCCACAGGAGCTTACATGTTTGTACGATGCCATCTGACAAGAAACGCATACGCGTTTGTACCATGTTTAAACACAATGGACGAATTTGTCGCCAATGTGTTCGTAAACATGCTAGGTACTCTGGCTACCTAAGAAGGATGCCTCAAACATGTGTAGCAAGTTTTCCACATGTCACTTCTTGTAAGAAAGTTTGCAGCAAGGAACGTTCATTTGAATTATCTAATTTTGTTTTTGATACCTCCTAATAGATCCTCTCAAGTCAAAGGAAGTTTGGCTACTAAACCTGATATACTAACAAAGCAATTTTGATAGAGAACACGAAATTGCAAAAGTGAGAAGGATGAAAAACATGCCCAAGAAAAAAAGAGACTTACCCTGAAAATATGAAGGGTAAAATAAAACACTTGCCAGAACATGTAATAATCACATGGCTCATTAATTAGCAATACATTAGGATTGTAAGAATTAATGTATGGAGGGATCTCAAAAGCCTAAAATTTGATTTATTGAGGGTAGTGTGTGTTAGATATGTAAATATAGTAGAACTCTAGTTATAGTAGAACTCTAGGTTATTAGTATTATATATAGGGATCATTGTATTATGTTTAATCTCAGTTATATTCTTCTCCCGTGCTTTCTCACATGGTATCAGAGCTTTGGTGAGATAATTATCGTTGTGCGTCATTCCAACGACATCCGGGAAAAAATAACTCGGTCACCGTGCAATTTTCCGGTGACCTAAGTGACTAATTACGTCAAAGTCACTAATTATCAGTGTTGTGCAAAAACCAACACCACCACAAGACTCGGAATAGAATTCCGACCAAACCCAAGAAATTTCTCCGGCAGACTCCCCGTCACGCGCCGCCACGCGCCGCCACAGCTGTCGGCGCGTCAGACCACGCGCCGGCGCGTGGGGCTGCTTTCGGCCAGTTTTTGGCTTCGCTCCAGAAGGACAGTTTGGTCGGCCTTAATTTCCGACCCTACCCATCCTTGTTCCGTTCGATTCCGACAACTTTCAGTTTTTCCGGCGACTTTTCCGGCAGCTACAGAGACTTTCCGGCCAGAATTTCAAAAAGTTTCTTCAGGACAGTATCATCGCCCTCAAATTCCGAGCCTACTCATGTTTTTACTTTTCAATTCCGACAACTTTGAAGTTTTTCCGGCATCTACAGTGATTTTCCGGCAAAAAAAAAAAAAAAACAGTTTTCCTTCATCTGTTTCAGCAAATTTTCAACGATGTCTTTGGGAATCGATGCTTTCGGGTCTAGAAACCTGGGTTCGATGTTAAACTACATATGTAACAAGCTCGGTACATATGATTTATATGCACCAGCTTGAGGGGAGTGTTAGATATGTAAATATAGTAGAACTCTAGTTATAGTAGAACTCTAGGTTATTAGTATTATATATAGGGATCATTGTATTATGTTTAATCTCAGTTATATTCTTCTCCCGTGCTTTCTCACAGTGTGTTTAGTCAAGAACCACAAAGATCACATGCAGATGTTGCTCGGATCAAAATCTCAAGTTTCTCTTGTTAAGTACTACTATTACCTAACAATCACAGAGAACTATATTACTAAAGAAAACACTTACAAGTCCAAGTAACTATTTCAAGTAATAAAAGTTCCTTTTCCTCCCCCACTCACTTCCCTATTGTGGAGTTGAGGTGCTCTAACAGGTAAAAAGAAGATATTGACAAAAGCACAACCAAAAGTATCTCTATGTAGGACACAAGTTTCCCCTTTTATCTTCCATGGTTACCAGCTTTTTTTTCCAAAACAGATGAATTAAATTCACCATGCAGTTCATAAGTAAATCGTTTGGATATTTCACCTCATACGAAACACTTGACAGCTTGTAAAATTGAACTTGATGCATTCCACAACAGCATTTGATTGTAATTATTTGATTCGATGTACTTTAGATAACTGGACAGAAATTATTAATCAAAAAGAAGATCACTGGATAGGTATAAAAATCAACAGATGCTATTATGTGTCCTAACACCACATAAATGCAGATGAAAAAACTCAAAACAAGATGAGATGAGAGAACCTGAGGAAGGCTTTGTGGAAGCAACCGTTTGGTGGACAGAAGAGCTGAATGCAGCTGCCTGATTACCATTTCTGCGCTTTCTCAAGTTAGAGCCTGTTCGGACACCTTGATTCCAAACTGAGAAAGCATCTTTACCTTGTGATAGACTAGATTCAGCCAATACAGAACTATCTTTCTGCTGAGTTAGAATATAGTCTAAAACCCCCGTGCACGCTATAAAAAGGACCCATATGATATTTGTTTGCCGTATCAGCACAGCCAGAGCCCCAACCTTCAGATATATGAACTCAGAGTTAACTTTTCAATTAGAAAAAAAAGTATGGTCAAATTCAGTTTTTGATCATCAAATGGAAATTAGAAAAAAGTGTGGTCAAATTCAGTTTTTGATCATCAAATGGAACTATCAAAAGCAGCTAAAAACATCTACTCCAGGAAGGTGGTCACGCTTGAGAGGAAGAAATTTTTGTTATGAAGTTACAAATTTGCTTTTGTTTTTTTCTGTCTCTTTATTATTATTTTTTCTTGTGGGTGGCGGTGGGGGGGGGGGGGGGGGTGTATTGAGTGTTGTTATTATTTTGATACAGCTCAAGTGGAGGGAAAATATTATACAACGCCAAAGCACACTGTAGGCTAACGTGTGGTTTCCAGTAATCAGCAACTTGTCAGATGTTAAATCATAAATCTCCTTGGAACATGTTTTTGGTGCATGAATAACTAAAGTTCATATAAGTTATTGGAGAAAGATTCTTTAAAAGGTTTCGACTGATATTCACAAAAGTCATACAGAATAATACAATTCCATATGAGTAAGCTATAAAGAGTGTGAATAAAAGTCAATTAATAACTTTGCTCCCTGTTATTATCGACTAGAAAGAATTAAATGGGATTGAGTTGATCCTCTTACCAGGGAACTCAAGAAATAATTCTTCTTGAGACTCATAAGATATGATGCCAGTACAGCAGTTAGTGATGCTACATCTGTATAATAAAGAGAACTGAAGAACCAGTGAAGGGGATACAACGCTACGACAACTGTCCGAAGAGTTACTTTTCTGTCACTATGGGAAGGCCTGAGGTGGGTAAGTATGCTGTAGACCACAATGCTGCAAAATACAGCCAATACACCATTGCTGGAGCGTAGGATGGAAGAGGAACAAACATCTGAAAATGAAGCACCTATTTTCATATAGAACAGCCCTGGAAACAAAGAAGCAACATGGGCAAGTGAAACAATATACCTGCAAAAATTTTAAATTATCTGCATCAAATTCCCTTATCAGTTAGATCTAAAGTGCTTTTTTCAACTGAATCATCTTAAAGAATATTTCTTTTCATATCTATGGATCAAGGTCATGGCACATGATATGTGATACTAGCTCTGTCCTTTTATTTCTTGTTCTGTTCTTTACATCCTTTTTCAAAATTCCTTTTCTCTTTGACAAACAACAGAGACAAATCTGAGAGAATCCTTTGTATCATTTGATGATGTCTCTATAGCATTTAGCTGAAATCTAGTCACTGTCAATGAACTTCATTGAACCAAAGATCTATAGTTCACGGGTTCGATACATGGAATCAGCTTCAAACTTCTCACCCCAAACCCAAATTAACAACCTCAATCCGCCATAATCAGCCTATTTTACATGGCCATTAACATAAAATTGAGAGCCTGAGAGAAAGATAGTACATACTACCTAGTACAGAGTGAACTAAGTGCCATAACCTTTAGTAATTGCTTTTTCCGTTATCTTGTTCAATCTTATTCACTCCCTCCTATCTAATTTATGTTAGTACATTCTTTCCTTTTTAATCTGTCCCCAAAAATAACACTTCTCTCTTTTTGGAAACAACTTAATCTTAGAATGCCCATTTTACCCTTAATGACACAATTTTATAATTAGCCACAAAAATGTCATGGCATGTCTAAACCACAAGTTTCAAAAGCCACTACATATTTCTTACACTCTGCGTCCAATCAAACACTTTTAGATGAAGCAACTTTTGAATACTTGCACATGAAGCAACTTTTAGATTCTTGCACCCAATATTATTGAATTTGTATATTAGAATATATATTATATATCGTTTTTGTTCACCTTGTTCTTTTGCATGTCATGTTACTTATGGTCTATGTTTACATAATTATGTATCATGATTTCTGTTGGAATTACTAATGCTCTTGTGTTTTTGTTTTTGTTTTTGTCTGTATTTCTATTTTTCCTTTTCTTTTTCTAAGGTGAGGGTCTACTGGAAATAGCCTCTCCATCCTTTCGGGTGGGGTAAGGCCTGCGTACATATTAGCCTCCGCAGACCCCACCCTGTGAGACTATACTAGGTTGTTGTTGTTGTTGTTATATTAGAATATATACATGAAGTAGCGTATTAGCAAATAATTTGGAGTTCTCTAACAAAACTCTGTGTCCAATCAAACACTTTTACGTGAAGCAACTTTTGAATACTTGCACATGAAGCAACTTTAGATTCTTGCACCCAATATTATTAAATTTGTATATTAGAATATATACATGAAGTAGCGTATTAGCAAATAATTTGGAGTTCTCTAACACTATTGGTCCTTTACATTTTCTACTTCAAATCTTTAAATAAATTGAAATCACTTATAGCAAACAGTAGATTTAATGTAAATGTACCAACATTATAAGTCGTAATCTCAACTAATTAGTATCGCCAATATGTGTCCTTTAATTCCATTTTGTATGTTTTACGCTAAAGTCTGCTTGCTAAAAACAGAAGACAATAGTAGTATACTAGTATGTGCATAAATTTGGTTTGCAATATCAAAAATTGTAACAAAAAATGCTTGACGTTTCAGTTATCACGGAACTAGTGCAATATGGAGAAAGAATGTAAGACTGGTACCAACAGCTCCTATATGAAGGAACCATTAGCTAAATTAAGATCATCAACAAGGTGAAGCTATACTTAGGAAACAACAACAACAACAACAACAACTACCCAGTATAGTCCCACAAAGTGGAGTCTGGGGAGGGTAATATGTAGACGAGCCTTACCCCTACCCATAAGGGCAGAGAGGTTGTTTCCAATCGACCCTCGGCTCAGTGAAGGAAAGGAAAAACAAAAAAAAAAGACATGCTTGGTCAAGATATATATTTTGCAATCAAATAAAAGGGAAAAGACTCATAATCTGTAGATACACAAAGTGATCAAGATCTTGTAAGCTTCACAAGGAATGCATAGCACGTACAATTCCTATTTCCATGTAGACGTTTTCTCCCTAACAAGAACGCATATATTGCTATTCCGAAGGGCAGATCTACCGTGTTGATTACGAGTTCACGTGAACCTTTACATATATAGAAGTCCACAAAATTTTTATAAATATTTGATGTTGAACCAAGAAATTAATGTAGTATTAACTTGATTTCGCTATAGAAATCCATAAACTTTAAATCTTGGATCCATCTCTGGCATAATTTACCACCCAAACGACTCAAGAAACTATATGAGGAGAAACTCGCTGCTAATAGTCATTTAAACATATTCCTAACTCTTCATAAATTTATTCATCCTGCATAAGGCAAAATTGACCGCACGAGGCTAATGAAGGGGCAGATCCACCTTGCAGCATACGGGTTCACGTGAACCCAGTAATTTTTGTCCAAACAATATATATGTGTTCGAAAATTCACTAAGTATCTATAATTATTTTAATGTAAAACTCAGTTACTATTGAAAATTTACTTGAGAAAATTTACTTGAGGTCATTGCAGGAACCAACAAAAATTAAATCCTGGATCCGCCTCTGGGTTAATGCTGTCACATTTAAGTTGCCACATATGACTAGGCACATATATTGAAGGTTGTAACTTGTAAGTAATGAGAAAAACGAGGTAATACTCACAGGCCAGGAGGGGTGGTGATCATGGGATCCCAGCTTCTAAAATTGCCTTTGCAGTACTGTTGCGCTTGAGGTATATGAAATATCTCATCCTGAAAAAGCACCCATTATTCACTTTACACCACTAAAAATTTCTCAAAATCGATCAATATACATTCAATAAAGAAGAAAATTTGATTAAATAGAAAATGATAGAAGGAATACCATGTAAGGATCAGGCACAATGCAATTGACGAGAATGGATATAGCTACTACCCATGAACTTACAATCGCCACAACCGCAATTTTACCCATTTCGCTCCAACTCCCGTTAATGGATCTTCGCCGATACAGAATGGGAATCCCTGATGCTGCTGCAGGCAGCTTCAAATGACGACGTTTCGAATTTTCTAACAAATTTCTCTCCTTTGGGTCTCCAAGTTTCCACTAAATGTGAAATCAACCCCTTATATTTGGGATAATAGTAAAAAAACCTTTTTATAGTTTGGCTATGGAAGATATTATATTATATTATGTATTATATTAACTGGATTACTACTTTGAGTAACAACGGGAGTGAGGTTTAAGGGTTGTTCTCCCCTCATAACCCTTTCTTGTGTCACATTTTGGATAGTGGAAAGGTTTCTGAGTATTGGGATTAGGGGAGTTGGGTGTTCATTACTTGGGGATATAATGGAGTTGACGGTTGTGGTCATTTCGACTGGAGGAGGAAAGGGGTGCAAATAGAGCACCCGGTTATCATGTCTCTTGGGATTTCTCCATTAGAGAGTCTTGCAGTAGATTTGGTAGGAAAAGCATAGGCTTTGGTGTATGGGTGGAGAGTTGGGTTGTCAGTGATTTCCATGGTGGAGTACCCGTTTGGGTGTAAGGGACCGGGCCCATTGGGCGTTTCGCCCTGTGTGATGATTGAGACATTGGGTTTAGGTTGACGTCCTCTTGATAATTGGACTGATGATTTGAGTCAGTGAGGTCATCTGTTGTTGGCCCCGCATTTCGTTTGGATCCCGTGTTGGGATGGTCTCTTGCGCTTGGATTTTGCCTTTCCTGCGATTTCACCCTGGACAATTGGAGGGTGACACTGATAGTGCAAAATCCGGCACACCTAGCCAGGGTGACGGTGGAAGCCTTGAATAAGGCCTTGCTGGCGTTTGGACCTCTCCTATAAGGTTGTATGTTGTCCTGGGCCCGGGCCTAAACGGGCGTGACAGGCCGGGCTTCACGGTCCTGGTCTTGGTGTGCCGGGCCTGGCGTGCCTGGCGGTCCCGGACCTGGCGGTCCTCACGGTAGAGACCGGCCCGTGACGGGTCTAAGCACACTGCGGTCCTGGGCCTGGTGGGCCGGGCCTGGCGGGCCTAATGGGCCTGACAATTTTTTTTTTATTTTTTAAGTCAATATCTTGTATAGTAGTAATTAGTATAGTGTAGAATATATTTTATATGGTGTACTAAGTTATTAATATATGTTACAAAACTTAGCTCAAAGTAATAAATAAAAGATAGACAACAAAGTAGAGAGAAAGAGAGAAAAGAATATATTTCTTCCATGTATCCAAGTGTATTACAAAATGAGTCTTCATCCTCTATTTATAGTACAACATAGAGGTATACCAAAAGAATTTCATAAGTATGTCATTAAGTATTTGAGATCATGGAGGAAGATCATGGGTAAATTATGAAGGTATGGGAGTTACAACAATAATGGTGAGAAGTAGTGGGGATTATCTACATAATGGAGAAGAGTAGTGGGAGTAACTTCTTTAGGAGTTATAGACATCCACTACAAAGTATAATATTTCATAACACTCCCCCTTGGATGTCTATAGATAATGTGCCTCGTTAAAACCTTAACTAAAATAAAACCTAATGGGAAAAAATTCTAGAAAAGGAAAAAGAGTACACATATCTAACAAAATGCTTTTTTGTTGCCTCGTTAAAAACCTTGCAAGGAAAACCCAGTGGGACAAAACCTTGTAAGGGAAAAAGAGCGCAACGCGCATTAACTCCCCCTGAAAGAGCATCAATTCACATTCTTGAGCCTTCACATTCCAATCTTGTGCACCATCTTCAAGAGATCGTTGGTAGAGATTTGATAAATAAATCAGCCATATTAACTATAATGAATATTTGCACCTTGAAATCATAACTCGTGGTAGATATATAATGTCTTCACAAATATCGTGGAATGGCTTTTCAATATCTCCATAAATGTATCATCGCTATCATATTATCATGCTTATAGTTATAGCAAGATACATTTGTGCATAAATTGCACTGAGGAAGTGGTACCTCAAGATCAAGAATTATAGATGCTTCAAGCAACTTAAATCCTTTATGGATTGTCATATAAGTTGAGTCATATAAGCCATATTATAGACTTTAGATGCATATCAAGTTTTCATGTCATGCTAGACGTATAAGATATCGAAAAACTGATTACACATACCATTGACTTTATACTTTTAAGTATTCGAACTACATGTCCAAAACTACATGTCTTTCATATGGAATCAATTCAACTTGAATTGTATCTCTTCCATTTGGCCAATATTTTGTTTGTATTCGACAAACTTAAGATCCTCATCGATATTTAGCGTTATCATAGATGTCATCGACGAACATTTTATATCGGTTCCAGTAAATTTTCATAAAGACATAACATGGAGATCTCTTCATTCATATATTCAGGTACCTGAATCTCTCATGAGATTTTATGAAGTGTTATGTCATGTGATCTTCTAGATCACTTGCCTCCTTATTATGATCACTTTGATCATTTGCTCATCTTCTTTATTAAGAAGTTCTTTTTGAAACCGATTTGTCTATACACTTTAAGCGTATCAAAGACACTGTCCTTCTAGGACTTAATATGAGCATCTGCAGTGAGAATATAGTTACTTTCTTTGGGTCAGTAAATGCGTATGGCATGCTTTGCAATATGTTGCAATTGAATTATCTTTTTATGAACTTCAAGTTCATATTATGATATTCGAGGATCTATATATACAAATGATAATTCGTTCCATGTAACTTTTCTCAAGTGTTTATCATGTCTCCCTCTCATGTTAGAAAAACTAACTTGTTTTCTCAACTCTGGGAAATCATCTTTGTGCATTATCATGTTAATATACACTGCACATCAATAATAATAAGATGAAATTATTTGGTTCCTGGCCCTGAACCACTTGTGAGGGGAGAATATAATATACTCTCGTGTATAGCGTATATCAAATTGATATAGATAACTTTGTTCTCATAAGCAATAATTTAGCTATTAAGTGGAGGCACTCAATAAATTATTTTGCTAAACCAACTATGATGTAAACCAACTTATCAAGATGAACTATCTTGAATAGAAAATCTGGAAATTATGCTCGAAATTAGATTACTGAGCAAGTTACCTCGCAAGCACCGGCCAGGCTGCAGGTTAATAATAATCGCACATGTAAACATATCATAGATGCATCATATGTGGTATACATGGCAGGTGAATGTGCCCATATTCGCCTTTGATATTTCCAGAATTTATGGGATTCAACCCCAACTTTAGTTGGTCAATTAATTAATGAGAACAAGTAATATAAAAGAATTCGTAAAGAACTTTCTAGTTCTTTAATATTTACCCATGTGAATTCTCTATTATTGTTGCACATTATACTTAAATTGATATGGCTAACCCGAATGCCAATTGAATAAATTATCAATATTGATAAAATTCATGTTTACAACATGACATGTGCAATTATCGATAAACTCTAAGTTTATTATGATATGAGTTTTTATATCAATAAACATCCACTTTATTGTGGCATTCTTTTGTTTGTATAGTACAAATTGGAGAATAAAGCTGGTAGCTTTTCACATGCATATTATCATGCTACAAGTTGTAGTAATAGAAGATATCAAATCTTTCTTTTATTTATAGTCTCAATATAATCAATCGCTTCGCATATACTTTGGAAACTGAATAAGTTTCTTTGAGACTTATTACAATACAATACCTTATTGGTAATCAATTATGTTTCTCCAAAATAATATAATTGGCTCTTAAAGTTGTACCATTATGGTCATGTCAAAATTATATGCAATATATGTTTCTTGCATTATTATTGTCCTTTAATAATCATATTGCCAAAATATTTTGGCGTACAATAGGTACGTGACCAATGACCATTCATGCCATAATAATGACATTATTTTCTTATATCATCTCAACCCTCCTTCTAGAGGTGAGTGTGGTATATTCAATACCAATAGCATGTTCATATTCTTCCAATAATGAATATGTATTCATAAATCATATGTTGTCACATTCACATCATGAATGGATCATAATCATCTATATGTGCTGTATAAAATCTCATGTCAAATCGATGACATATATTACTTTCACAGAGTGAAGGAATATTTTGAGAATCCTTATTATTCTCATTATCACAATGATGACGATTATATTTTCGTCTATTGCCACGTCCATATCCATTGATACCTTCACGATAATAATTTTGTCTTCTTTCAGACTTATTACATAGTGCTATCATATTTTCTGCGGGGACATGTAATTTTGTTATCCTTTTCAAATCCGTAAATGCGTCTGGCATTTGATTTGCTATTCTTTTCAAATGAATAATTTTTTGCACCTCTTTTTCACAAATAGAGGCACGCAGATCAAGATGAGATAATGGTGGATTTTTCCACAAAATTTCCCATTTGGTTTCACCACCAACTTCTCCCCCTAATTTTGTGAAAAGTGTCTCATCGAATTGACAGTCTACAAATCGTGCGGTGAACAAATCCCCTGTCAATGTTTCGAGGTAGCGAATAATGGAGGGCGATTCAAACCCAACATATATTCCTAACCTTCTTTGCAGACCCATTTTGGTGCGATATGGTGGTGCTACAGGCACATATACTGCACATCCAAAAATTCTTAAATGGGATATAATAGGTTCTTGACCCAATACTAATTTCAAATGGGAATATTTGTGATAATTTATCAGTCTGAGACGAATTAACATTGCTGCATGCAAAATGGCGTGACCCCAAACCGAAGTGGGCAGCCTCGTTTTCGTGAGTAACGGTCTTGCTATCAATTGCAGACGTTTAATTAAAGACTCTCCAAGACCATTTTGAGTGTGAACATGAGCTACAGGATGTTCCACTTTTATCTCAATTGATAAGCAATAATCATTAAATGCTTGGGATGAAAACTCAGCAGCATTATCTAGTCTAATAGACTTAATTAAATTATCGGAAAATTGTGCCCGTAATCGAATTATTTGTGCCATTAATTTTGCAAACGCAAGGTTGCGAGATGACAATAGGCATATCAAACAGCTCAATCTTCTTTAACCATGGATCCATCACCGATCAAGTAATCTATTTTCCCCTCAGGGTGCTCAAAGAAGTCTGCCACATCCAAGTGGGTGATGTCAAAATTATTGTCAGAGACAAAATTGGTTTCAGGGCCTTTACTCTTTAGAGATGCTTGATAAAGCTCAACCAAATGTCTTGGTACACGGCAAATTTTCGCCCAGTGCCCTTTTTCACCGCAACGATAACATATAGTTTCTGAACAATTTGCTTTTGGATTCTCATAGTGACCAACTTTAAGTCGTCATATCTCTCCTTTAAGCCATTCCACAAGATAAGTGGATCTTTGACTGTGAGATATTCAATTTTCAAACCTTCATCAAGGTGATGGCGCAAGAAAATCAAGGCCTTAGCACAGTCTTGGGTGGATGCATTATTTCTGTCTTTAATGGCGTCTTCAAGACCCACTACATCCAAATGGATTTCAGCATCCAACACCCATATCATGTAGTTCTTGCCCGAAATTTCAAGGGCAACAAACTTTCTTTTCATAATGTCAGACATAATTAAAACAAAATTAGGAGGGAATACAAAAATGCAGCATATGCAATATTGTAACTGAATTGCATAAATACAAGCATCAGCAAGTATCACAAAAGCAAACTCACGTGGCATATAACAATAAAAAGTCGCAATTTAATTCACTAGCAATATAAATATGCATATGCTGACAGTAGGCATATCATTAGTCATAGCAGTTATACTATTATTCGTGTATACTGTTACAATTAGCTTTGCGTTAAACGAATAGTTAGGCATGCATGAAATATATTTCTTACATAAGTGCAGCATATGTATGTTATAATGTACGATCGAATAAATAGAAGAAGATATACAAGTAAACCATCATAATGAATATAACAATTCACAATAAGGTGATATATGTGGAATGAGTGGCAGACACATTTACAGCACAACATGACTTCAGAATGATTTGTTTGTGAATGTACAGACGATGTGACTGCAAGAAAAAAAATACCTTAATTTTCTCAAAGAGATTCTTGAGATAGTAGAGCTTCGTGCTGATAACGTGTTACAAAACTTAGCTCAAAGTAATAAACAAAAGATAGACAACAAAGTAGAGAGAAAGAGAGAAAAGAATATATTTCTTCCATGTATCGAAGTGTATTACAAAATGAGTCTTCATCCTCTATTTATAGTACAACATAGAGGTATACCAAAAGAATTTCATAAGTATGTCATTAAGTATTTGAGATCATGGAGGAAGATCATGGGTAAATTATGAAGGTATGGGAGTTACAACAATAATGGTGAGAAGTAGTGGGGATTATCTACATAATGGAGAAGAGTAGTGGGAGTAACTTCTTTAGGAGTTATAGACATCCACTACAAAGTATAATATTTCATAAAAGTATAGTATATATTGTGTTGTAGTAATTAGTTTATATTGTATGTTATGTATATATGGGTATATCTTATGTATATAATGTGTTGTAATAATTAATATATATTGTATGTTATGAATATATGGATATATGTTATGTATATAATGTTGTAGTAATTAGTATATATTGTATATTATGTATATAGTGTGTTGTAGTAGGTAGTATATATTGTATATTATGTATATAGTGTGTTGTATATTATATATATATATTGTGTTGTAATAATTAGTATATATTGTATATAATGTATATATTGTGTTGTTGTAATTAGTATATTGTGTTGTTTGTTATATATTGTATGTTATATAAATATTCACGGATTGATATTGAAGTAAAGACAAAGAAATATTCAGAAAAAAGATATTCAAGGATATGATAAAGAGCATATTTATTGACCAAAATGGCATATCTTTCTTAGTCTTCCTTTCCCCAATGGAATGAGCACAACAAGATACTAATACTACCATTAAAAGGAAAAAAAACTAAAAGAAGACGTGCCAATGTACAAGTTACATCATAATTTATGTTGTATTTCTAATAAATCTCATAAATCCGTCAAGGTTGGGAGGAGGTTGTGTTGGCGGTGGTGGAAATGAAGCTTGTTCATCACCACTTCTGGGTGAAGCCGATTCCTCAGCAAGTTCTGGTTTCATTTCTTCATATCCCTCATCTATTGCCGGTTGTGATTCTGCTATGCCAAAGTTTCTTCTTTCTGCGCGGATCCAATCTCTAAAAAGCACAGATTTTTCCAAGCTCTCCCGCATCGACGCTCTGCGATCACCGATTTGTAGTCTTGCTTGACTGAAAGCGCTCTCCGATGCAACAGTTGACGCTTGAATTGACAAAACATCCCGAGCCATCCTTGCAAGAACGGGAAAATGCTTTTCCCTTGACTTCCACCATTCCAAAAGGTCGAAAGAGCCGTATGGATTCTCCTTTTCTAGTCCCTGTGAAAAGTAAACTTGAAGCTCATTTAGATGAGAAATTTCATCAAAATTATCGCCTTGAGAACCCCAGAACTCCGTCCACGATTTAAGAGCTGTTAAGCCAGCAGCTCTTTTAGACGATTGTGATGTAGACGAAGTAGGGGTTGGAATATTTGTCCTAGCATGCTCTAACGCCTGTTTATAAGCATTATAAACAGTTTGAGCATTAATTTTAATTGATGCTTTCGCATCAGCAAGTGTAGCAATTTCGTCTTCTGAAAGATCTAAAGCTTTATAAATATTAGAATACCAAAAGTGAGGACCTCCTAATTTCATTGTTGGATTTAACATAGCAGCTACACCAAAAATAGGAGGGATTGGAAAAAAATATTTTTTAAACTTTTGTTTCATTTCATTTATTGCAAGTTCATAAATATCCCCACCCTCGCTAAATTCAACAAACAAATTAGCCAGTGCGGTAATATAAACTAAACAGTTAGAAATAGTCGGATAATATTGTCCAGAAAAAGCATTTGTAGCCACTTGAAAATATTCTAAAAAATCTAAAAGAATTTTAACATTAGTCCAGTCTTGGGTAGTTAGCATTTCATCATCATCCTCACCACCTGCACGAGAACTAAACGTAGAATTAATTGGGTTTCTATATTCATACGCTACTACTAAACTATGCGATTAGGTATATGAATAAATAAATAACGCAAATATTGTTCATATTCATGCTTGAATTTATAAATATCAGCCTTAACTGTTGAGCGAGGCCAACCTTTATAAGTAGGATTAAAGACTCTTCTAATATAATGAATCCAATTAGGATTAGAAGCAAAAGTATGAGGCAAGCACATAACAGCAATCATTTTTGCTAATTCTTCATGATCCTTATTTGGATCGTAATATAAAATACCTCCGGCTACAGTGTTAATTCCTGGTTGAACTATATTTGAACCAGTACTAGGGTTAACTTGAGAATCTACACTTGTCCCCCCCCCCCCCTTGTTGCGCTTGCATTTGGAAAAATCTAGCCCTATCTCTAGGGTGTAATTTTATATGCCTAGTCAAACTACCCGTGCCGCTACGGTCTCCAGTATACCTATGAACAAGTAATTTCCCACAAGTTTTACACTTAGCCTTGTCGTGCTCTCTTACTTGGGTAAAAGAATGCCAAACTAATGATGTTTCTTGACGTTTAGCAGGTTGTCTACTAAAAATGGGAGTTTGTACATGTGGGTGTGCCGGTTCATTACCTAAGTTATGAGCAGGACTAGTAGGTGTATCATCTAAATCTGGTGCTTGGGTTTCATCATCATCATCATCATCATCCTCATTTTCCTCTAAGATAGGTTCATTAGGATAAAGAGCATTCATAATATCATCATCTAATCTATCACCTACTGCAACATCATGTAGAAATTCACTATCGGTAAATTGAAAACAAGGGTGATCACTATCAAGCATTACGGGAGGCGGATTAGGACGTCTAGGTTGGCTACTACTTTCAACTTGCTTATATTTTTTAGGTCGGGGAGCCGGGGGAAGGGTAGTATTATGGCCACTACTTTCACCGGTTTTACCTTTTCCTTTACCGAACATTTTTTCCAAAGAAAATGCCATACTAAACTAAAAAACACAAAAATATATTATTAGCACGTAAGAGTTGAAACGAGTTTACCGGATTGCCGAACAACTTCTTGAAAATTGAAAATCGTTGAACTTGAACACTTGAAAACTTCAATTCAACAACTTCACAATTTTTCACGATTTTTAACAATAAATTAAGCACTTGTAGTAGAAAGATTGAAAGAGAGCTTCAGAGAGATTGAGAGATATTGATGAATTGGTGAATAAAAATGAAAGAATGAGGGGGTATTTATAGTTGAGAAATGAGAAAAAGTGTAATTATATAAAGTTTGGAGGCCAAATAGCTATTTTTCAAACTTCCAAACGGCTACTTTTTGCAAAGAGCCGTTACTGAAATTTTAAATTTTTTTTTATAAATAATAGCCGTTGGGCCCGCCAGGACCGGCTCAGGCCCGCCAGCCGGTCCCAGGCTTGGCGGTCCCGGGCCTAACGGTTCAAGGTGTGAGACCGGCCCGTCACGGGCTTTTGGGAACGGTAGGACCGGCCCGCCAGGACCGCGGTCCCGGGCCTGAACCGGGACAAAATACAGCCTTACTCTCCTATGGCAATCTATGGCCAACATCGATTGTCCCTCACTAACAACAGACCCCGAAACACTCAACAACCATATCCTTCAGAGTTTTCAATCTCTCCTCTTCTTCCCAGATCTGATGAAAGAGGATCCAGCGGTGGAACCAGTCTTTATTCCGATCGACCTACTAGCCAAACCTTCATTTTCCGCTTCAAAGAGAAAGAACAACTCACCACCCCTCCATAACATCCAAAAAGGAATCTCCAAAGCACTGGAGATACTCGAAGAAGGATGCCCCAGAGGAGCCGGGAAAGACTTACCCAGTACCAAGAACGGACTTGATACTACTTGACTCGGTAAGATCGATCGATTTCAGCACAAAAGCAATCGAGATAGTCGTAGTCCTATGCCCCAAATCCATATCTAAGTGTGGAATGAGCCTAGTCTCAGCCCAAACACAAGTACCATTGAAACCACTGTTGAACCTAATCCCGATTCTAAGCTTGAAGAGGAAGTCTCCCCCCATCCCCCCCAAATGCCAGGTCTACCAGGACCAACGAGCCCTCATTAGGGATCTCACCAATCACCCACAACTCTAATGATGAACTACATTATATGAAATGTTAGGGGTGGAAACAGCGCAGAATTCAAAAGGCGCTGTTTAAAGATGGTGAGGATGCACAAACCATCAATGTTAGTTTTTCCTGAAACAAAGATGGTAGACCATCAAACCCTGGCCCAAAAGCTTGATTTTGATATGATCATTCAGTTTTCAGCGGTAGGCCCATCTGGGGGAATCGTGTTTATGTGGAAGGAGGATGTTGTGGCTGTGGAAGAAGTGGCCACTACCCCCAAGGTATTCACACAATGGTGAAGGTAAGCCCAGATCACCCTCCATGGCGTTTTTCAGCTATTTATGCTAGTAGACATTTAAGGGAAAGAAAGCTCCTATGGGAGCTACTAATCACTATCTCCAATAACACAAGAAATAACTGGTTCATAAATGGAGACTTTAACGAAGTCTTGAAGGCCAGGGACAAGTTTGGGGGCAGCCGTATAAACCTAAGCCGCAGTAACCTATTTTGGAATTGTATAAACAAGTGTCACTTAATAGACCTAGGGTATAAAGGAAGTAAATACACTTGGACTAAAAAATGGTATTCCAACAGAACTTCCCTAATCCTAGAAAGAATTGATAGGTACTTTGACAATGAAGGTTGGATTGAACAGTATCCTGAGGCAACTATTTAGCACCTCACTAGGATCCACTCAGACCATTGTTCTTCAAAAATTCAACTGGTAGGGCCCCAAAGTAACAAACCTTCAAGGCCCTTCAAATTTGAAACAATATGGGCTAGCCACCCTTCCTTCCCCAGCATCATCAATAGAGCCTTCTATGGTCAATCATCCCTCATCCAATTCACTGAAAATTTTAAAAACCTGGCAACCAGATGGAACCAAGAAGTCTTTGGAAACATTTTCTATAAAAAAAAAAAACAGATTCATGGCCAAAATATGTGGTATCCCAAAGTCCCCCAGCTACCAATTCAGTAGCTTCCTTCAAAAGCTTGAAACAAACCTTAATGAAAAGTTGAATCTCATCCTCAAGAATGAGGAAGACTTTTGGAAACTAATATCTAGGATCAACTAGCTAAATAAGAGTTATGCCAACACTAGATTTTTCCACACTTCTACCCTTAATAGAAGAAGGAGAAATGTAATCCTATCCCTCAAAAAAGAAAGTGGTAACTGGATCCATGACCAAAATGAGATCCAGTCAACCATTGTTGACTTCTTTACTGGGCTTTACTCAACCTCTCACTCTAAAGTCCCCTGGGCAACCACCCACCACTCCACCATGGAACCCACTCTGCTCCAAAGCCACAAGGCTTTCATGGAGAGGCACCTTCAAATGAGTGAGATAAAAAGGGTTGTCTTCTCCAGCAAACCCTTCAAGTCCCCAGGCCATGATGGCATCTACCCTTTCTTCTATCAAAAATGCTGGGATAATGTTGGGGACTCTGTCTCAAAATTTTTCCAAAAGTGCTTTAGCACAAGCTCCATGGATAACACCTTGAACCAAACCTTCTGTGCCTAATTCATAAATTTCCACAAGTCTCAATGTTGAAAAACTTAAGACCCATTGGCCTTTTCAATACCATCTACAAAACAATCACTAAAATCACTGTAAACAGGATAAACCATATCCTATCTCACATTATAGGACCAAGCCAAGAAAGCTTCATAACTAACAGAAGGGCCTGTGACAGTGTCATCATTGTCAAAGAATATATCAACTATTTCAGGAAAATGAAGGGAAAAAGTGGCAATATGATTCTACAAATAGACTTAGAGAAGGCCTTTGATAGGCTGGAATAGTCTTTTATTAGAGACACTTTAGATGCTTTCAGTTCCCCCCAGGACCTATCCAGGCTCATCACGTCTTGCATAAGTACTTCCTCTATCTCCATCCTTGTCAATGTGGGAAAAACTAAACCTTTTAACCCCTCAAGAGGTATCAGACAGGGAGACCCCATGTCCCCCTTTCTATTCATCCTGTGCATGGAAAGGCTTTCTAGATCCATTAGCAAGGCAGTTCTGCAAAATCAATGGCACCATATAAGCATAAGTAGGTATGGACTAATAATCTCACACCTCTTCTTTGCAGATGACCTCACTCTCTTTGCCAAAGGCAACACCAGAAACTGCAATACCATCCTCTCCATATTACACAACTTCAAATAGTCAATCAGTACAAAAAATAAACCTAACCAAATTCAGAGTCCTATTTTCCTCAAACACCATCCAAGATACCTCCCAACATCTCACGAACCTCCTGTCCATCAAACATACAACCTCCTTTGGAAAAGATCTTGGTATTTCCATTTTCCACAAAAAACAATCAGCCCTAACTTCCAATTCATTATTGACAATATGCGAACCAAGCTGGCGGATGGAAAACAAATTACCTCAATATGGCTGGGAGAATAGCCCCGGCCAAAACCACCCTGAGCAGCATCCCAAGACATGTAATGCAATACATCACCCTTCCTACCAAAGTACCGATCAAATTGATAGAATCCAAAGAAACTTCCTTTGGGGCACCACCCCTGAAAAGAAAAAGCTTTATTTGATTAAGTGGGATGTAGTCACTAGAACCAAGCCTGAGGGAGGGCTAGGGCTGCAAAAAGCTAGTTTTAATAACAAAGCTACTCTAGCAAACCTGGCATGGAGAGCTTAAGAATACCAATAGCCTTTGGGCTAGAGTCCTTATTCACAAACATTGCAACATGTCATGACCTACACATGTTTTGAGACACCTAGGGAGCCATAAATCCCCAATTTGGAAGGGTTTACTAAAGGGTTGGGAAACATGTAGCAAAGCAAGTGGATGGGTTGTTAATAGAGAAAATATGGTCAATTTTTTAAATGACACTTGGATTCCTAACCAGCTAGCTATCAGGCATATGATAGAAGGCCCCCTAACCCAGGATGACCTCCAAGTCAGGGTTGAAACAATTCACAATATGGGCACTTGGGACACCTCAGTTCTGTCCATTACCACCCCCACATATCCTAAACCTTCTTAAGTCTATGTTCATTCCCAGTTCCACCACTAAAAAGGGAAATCTAATATGGGACCTGACAGCCAATGGGCAGTTCTCCAACAGCTCTGTCTACTTCTTCATAAGCAGGAACACACCAGCTTACTCTCCTGTGGAAGAAGCACCTTTTAAGTGGATTTGGAAGCTTCAAAACTCGAACAAAATCAAACATTTTACCTGGCTCCTAAGCCATGGAAGACTCCCTACCAAGAGCTTTCTACACTCTATTGGAATAAATTACCCCCTATTGCCACTTTTGTGGATTTGATCTGGAGGACATTGACCATATCTTCTTCCTCTATCCCAATGCTGCACATTACTGGAATGTCATCTTGTCAAAATCATCTGCTTCCATATCATCCAATCCAGTTCTTAATAGCCACATTTGGCAATCAGCATGGCCAACACTCAAAGGTGTGTAGTATAACAACTGCCTCAACTGGGACAGTCTTACCCCTTTTTGCCTCTGGCACATTTGGTTGACAAGGAACAACAATGTCTTCAATAAGAAAAAAGACCTTATTAATGCCAACAATACCATAGCAAAGGCAACAAAGTACCATGTGCTTAGTAATAACAACCCAAAACTGTTTACTCACCCAATCATGCTTAAATGGATTCCACCACCTAGAGGCTCATACAAACTGAACACTGATAGAGCAGCAAATGGCAACCCAGGAATAGGTGGAGCAGGGAGGATTTTCAAAAATCATAATGAGAACTGAATTTTGGGCTACATGAATAACATACCTAAAACAACAAACACAAGGGCATAAATTCAAGCCCTTATTAGAGGTCTACAACTAGCTGAACTAAACAACCTAGTTCCGCTAGAAATATACACTGATTCAGCAAAAGTAATCAATATGTTGATAAATGAAAATCTATTTTTGACCCCCTAATTTGTGAATGCAGATCAATGATCCAAAGGATGGGCAGCGTGGTGCTGAGGCACACATATCGGGAGCAAAACAGAGTAGTTGATGCATTGGCGAAGGAAGCAGCAAAAGAAACTTTTTCGAACAAATCCTTGTCTTTAGCAGTTCCTCGTGTGTTTGCCAATGATGTATTTTGGGCAGTCATCCTATAAATGAACTACCTAGATCTTTTGTGGGATGTAACCTGAGTACAATTATGCATAACATTGCAACAATATGTGCCATAAGGTATCCGAGTAACGCCCAACCGTAACCCCCCGTTTAACTAGTTTGGCTAATATAATATAATATCCCTTTGACAAAAAAATAATAATATATATTTCAGTTCGTGTTAAATTAATGTTTGTGTTTGTGTTACTCGTATGATTTTGTGTAAAGTTTTCTTGAGATGCTTATCTTATATTTGAAAATTTTCGTAAATCATACAAAAAATCAACATACACAATTTAGAAATATCTATTAATGATCAATAAATAAAATATGAATGAAATGCAACAACCTTAGAAGAATGTAAACTTTAGTCATTTTTTAAAAGATGGAAGAAAATTACGATAAACGTAAATATCTAAACATGGACTAAGATCCCGTTATGTGCGAGATTCGGGGAAAAGTCGAATCACATTATGTTTTGTGTATGTAGTTTTATCTTGTTATTTTCGCGATTTGAACCCATAATTTTTATTTATGTAACTTCTAATATTGCATCTAATCTCCCCTTCACAACAACAAAACGAAAAGTATGATTTATTAAATATATTTTTATTTAATGATTTTTTGTGATGTGGATGCTTAGATGGAAGGATTTGAAACTACCAAACTCTAAGTCAATGTTTGTGTGATTTTTTTTACTATTCCTAACCATTTTAAGAAAAGTTAAATCTGTATAAAAATAAGTCTTTAACTTACTAAACAAATTTAACATATCAGTTGAGTTCTCTGGCGCCGTGGCTGAGCTGTAAATATTCTCGGATTCAGTAACCTTATGACTTTTGTCTTTAATACTATTTCAATTTCAAGATCTCAAATCACACTTTGGGGAACGAGAGACAAAGTGCCACTTAAACTTCAATATATTTTATCGGAATTTCTCTTGTTATCTCTTCGTTAAGAAAATAGAAATAAAGTTAGGTCGATCACATATTAAAATTTGATGATGCTCTATAATTGTAGATTTGTACATTGCTTTGATATAGGCATAAAAATGAACAGTTCTATTCAGCTGGAAAACTTATTACATGGTCCTCTGGAAATGGTACTACAGAAAAAGAACAAAATATAGAAATACAACATGATCTTTTAAATACAATTGATTAAAAGTTATGAACAAAAAATTACACCAACGATATATAGAGATGAAACCAAAAGAAGAGGGGCCATTGCCATCAGAAACTCAAATCTTGAATCAGACTCAACTGCTTTATCATTTGTTATGATTAGAAGCACTTCCTATGCACAATGGAGGGGCCAGACTCATCATACTCTGCTTTAGCAATCCACATCTACAATCCAAAGAATTATAATGATAATTATCATCAATTAACATAAAGATAAATGAGTTAAACCAGTTGAAAAAGGAGAATATATGTATAAGAAATAAAGGAAAATGCCCCTCTTTGGTTGGGAGCGATAAATCCCCATAGTGGTCGCGAAATGAATTAGTCGAGCCAGTGGATTTCAAAGAAAATCGGATGGTTAAACATACACACACACAGAAAAAAAAAAATGCTAAACCCCCCATAGCGGGCTCTCTACAGTGCGATCTGGATTAGTCCAGCCAGTGGATTTCAAAAATCGGATTGTTACACCCCAAAAGAAAAAAGAAGGAACATGCTAACCAACCTCAATAGTGGGCTTTCTACAGCGCAATCTGGATGAGTCGAGCTAGTGAATTCCGAAAATCGGACGGTTAAACCAAAAAAAATGCTAACCGCTTACCATATTGGGCTTTCTACTATGCAATCTGGATTAGTCAATCCAATGAATTTTGAAAACCGGATGGTTAAAGCCAAAAAACAAAAAAACAAAAGAAGGAAAATGCTCAACCCCAATAAGTGGGCTTTCTATGGTACGATCTGGATTAATCGAGCGAGTGACTTTTAAAAACTGGATAGGTAAACTCAAATAACCGAAAAAGAAGGAAAATACTAACCTGCTGGAAGGTACTGAGGGATGCCAAAATGGAACCTCCTATCCAGACGCTATACTTTCTTTCAGGAGGAGCAACCACTTTGATCTTCATGCTGCTTGGTGCTAAGGCTGTAATCTCCTTGCTCATTCTGTTAGCAATGCCAGGAAACATAGTCGATCCACCACTAAGTACAATATTTCCGTAGAGATCCTTCCTAATATCCACGTCGCACTTCATTATAGAATTGTACGTCGTTTCATGAATTCCAGCCGCTTCCATTCCAATCAAAGAAGGCTGGTAAAGAACTTCAGGGCATCGGAAACGTTCAGCCCCAATAGTAATCACTTGTCCATCAGGAAGTTCATAGTTCTTCTCGACAGATGAGCTTGTCTTGGATGTCTCCAATTCTTGCTCAAAATCAAGAGCAAGATATGACAGTTTCTCCTTCATATCCCTCACAATTTCCTTCTCAGCGGTTGTCGTGAAGGAGTATCCACGTTCAGTGAGAATTTTCGCCATGTACTCAGTGAGATCACGACCAGCAAGGTCGAGACGTAGGATAGCATGAGGAAGTGCATAACCTTCATAAATAGGAACTGTGTGGCTGACACCATCTCCGGAATCCAGGACAATACCTGCAAGAAAACCGCGTAAATTCCCAAGAACAAAATTTATGCATATTCAACCACAATACACTTCATATTTTCCATCTAAACTACGTGCAGATGGTAAATATCTTACCAGTTGTACGTCCACTAGCATACAAAGACAGAACAGCTTGAATTGCAACATACATTGCTGGGGCATTGAACGTTTCAAACATTATCTGAGTCATTTTCTCACGATTAGCCTTCGGGTTAAGAGGTGCTTCAGTGAGCAGAACAGGATGCTCTTCAGGAGCAACTCGAAGTTCGTTATAGAACGTATGATGCCAAATCTTTTCCATATCATCCCAGTTATTTACTATCCCATGTTCAATAGGATACTTCAGTGTGAGAATACCACGTTTCGACTGTGCTTCATCTCCAACATATGCATCCTTCTGTCCCATGCCTACCATCACCCCGGTGTGACGGGGACGGCCAACAATACTAGGAAAAACAGCCCTTGGTGCATCATCTCCCGCAAATCCAGCCTGCAATAAAATATCAAATTGTTTTAACCATATACTGCATGCTAAATTAACAGAGAGATTAAAAACTAGGATGAATGAGGAAATTTAAAAGAACCTGCAACAACTGGAAGCAAATTCATTACCTTAACCATTCCAGTTCCATTGTCACAAACAAGAGGTTGAATGTCCTCAACATCGGCCATTTTCTAAAACTTTCATACAAGAAAAAAAGTTATAACCAACTGAAAAACAAGGCTAACGAAGCACAAATTAAGCCATTTATAATTTGCAGCAGATTTGCGTTCTTTGTCCAATACATTTGGCAGCTTAGTAAACAAAAGATTCAAACATTGACGGCAAAGGTAGTATATTCCAACAAACACATTTCAGAAAATAAAAGAAGCGGACCTCATAACTCAAGTTTGGTTTGGTTTTTTAATTTTTTTAAACCAGAGGAAAATCATTATTTGTAGAAAAAACATAATATCCAAATAGCGAAACCTTAGAAAAAAGGTAGCAGGTACAGATTTTTCTGTTCACATTCATTCAACTACATAATACTCGGACATAATGATAATCCTAAACTTAGAGCAATAATTCATTCTTGTTCATCATATTTAAAAAAGGACTAACAATATTGTTAGCTCACGTAAGATAAAATAATATTTAATAAACACACAAATTATGACCAAATCATTCACTCCAGAGTCCAGACGGATATCAAATCGATTTATTGGTGTGCGAATAAAGTCCTATATTGGTAGCTGAAAAGATCGAGAATCTATATATAAAGCGTATGGATCTCTTAACGGTGTGAGACCTTTTGGGTGTGCAGGCTTGGTCCAAGGCGGATAATATTATACCATATTAAGAGTATATTTGGGCTGATTTAGCCCAATACGAGACACAAATATTCAGTCAAGCCATGTGTGCGAGCAGAACTAAATATAATTATACCAAATGATAAAGCCAATGCATCATAAATTGGAAGCCGATTTCCAATAATGTTTTACAATTTACACCTCGTTTTCAAAATTCTAAAATGAACCTAAATTATTCACGTTCTTTTTCATTATTTTGATAATTGATCTGTTCATAACACATGCTTACACTATTATGCGGAATTTGTATTCCGGAACCTGTAATTTCCGAAAACCTAACTAGGATCACAAGAAAATGAATATGCAAAAGTCAAAATACTTGTAACAATGAAATTAAATCGATCATAATTTCACCTCTGCTTTGATTTCAAAAGCCTAAAATTGTAATTATAGGTTGAATAGGGTATTCAAAGGCGGAAATTGTGATAATCTTTGTCACCTTAGTTTCAACAATTAAAAAAAGAGCCGCAACTATTCAGGTTAATATAGTTCATACACATGCTAAATTCTAATTAAAAACTTAAAATGAACTCAAATATACGTAAAATCTAACAAGAAAAAAACAAATTAAAAGGGATGAAATTAATAAACATTCTCACCTTTGATGCTGAGCTTTTCTTTTGAAAACCGTAGAGAATGTGAGAAAGAGTTTCAACGTAGAAATTAAATAAGGCAACGTTATGTAGGAGTGTAGAATAGGAGATTTAAGGGGATGGATGTGAGAAGAACTAAACCGAGAGACACGCTTGATGCATTCATGACTCGATTCTTTTGCCTTATTTCTCGATTAATTTGTATTCTTTCATTTTAGTTTTCAGCCTTTGAAAAATATTTTCCTATTTCAATGGCCGTTATAAATTTTTCTAAGGTTAGTAAAGGGAAAGTAATTTGAAAATTGGAACTTCTACGTATAAAATTTCTAAGTGGGGATGGTAAATATTGATTAATTTTTGATAACTATCAACTCTCATTAATTATCATTTACAAATCCATTAATCCAGCTGGACTTTATAACTGATAATATATCAAACAAAAGAACCTCACTGATGGAGACTATCATGTACACCTTAGCTAGGAAATCTAAAATTCGGTATAGGCGTCCTAAGGTTATGAGCAACGCGAACATGACAAGTATGAGCTATTTCTCTAGCTACAACGGTTGGAAATAAACCACGTAAAAATAATATTTACGGTATTAGTGATAGATACGGACCACTAAGTTATGGTTAAATGATCAAGAATAAAAATGTAGCAAAAATAACATCAAGATTTTACGTATTAACCCTTCTGAATAAGGAAAAAAACTATGGCCAAGAAGATCAACTGATATCACTATAGCAAGAATTTTACACTGTATAGTGACGAGTACCAATACCCCTAAGACCACCACACCTTCAAAAGAAAAAAATACTCTCTTTTGTTTTTTCACCTCACTACGATATCTCTCACACACTATTTTTCTTCGTAGACTATTTTCTTATAGTGTATGGAATACCTTCTCTCTCTCTCTCTCTCTCTCTCTCTCTCTCTCTCTCTCTCTCTCTCTCTCTCTTTTCTCTTTGTTGGTGTGATGAAATGAGAGTTGAAGCTCCCCTTTTATAGCCAAAACCTCACTCTCTAAAGCCTACAATATTTGTAAATTTGCATAACCTTTTCACAAATTCAACAAGGTTGACTACCAAATCAAACCAAGTCAACAAAATTGGCAACAAGGTTGGCTACCAAACCATTTGAATAAGATGGATCCCATATCAATCTCCCCTTCCACTCTCATTCATCTAGAAGAGGTAGAACTGTCTTTTAGTTTGAGTGCATGCCAACAAGTTCTTTCCATATCTTGAACTTATCTCTTGGTTCCACCTTGGTCATTCTCTCTTTTTCCTTCGTTATTATAGGACACATATTCTTGCTCAACTTTAGATGACCAGGAAGGAGTGTGCGAACCAAATTAGCACTTTTCATATTGAAGCGCTCCAATACACGTTCTATGTACTTTTCCTATGACAAAGTAAAGCTTTCTTTCGTTTCTCGAACGAGTAATTCTCATGCTCAAAATCTGATTAGCATGACCCAAGTATTTCATTGCAAAAGACTTATTCAACAGTTTCTTCAACTCGTCAATCTTGGAAGCATTCCTGCCTACTATCAACATATAATCCACATATATCAAGAGGATGGTGAAGTCATCATCGGAAAATCTTTGTACAAAAACACAGTGATCTGAAATAGTCTTTTTGTAGCCTTGCTCCCCCATAACAGACTCAAACTTCTTGTACCACTGTCTGGGAGCTTGCTTCAATCCATATTGACTCTTCTTAAGTTTGCATACAAGATTTTCCTTACCCTTTGCCTTGAAGCCCTCAGGTTATTCCATATAAATTTTCTCTTCTAAATCACCATGAAGAAAAGCAGTCTTCACATCCATATGCTCAATCTCCAAATCAAGACTGGCAGTCAAACGAAGAATGATTGAATGAAGGACATTTTTACAACAGGAGAAAATATTTCATCAAAGTCAATACCTTTCCTTTGACCAAATCTCTTGATGATCGATCTAGCTTTGTATCTGGGCTTCAAACTATGTTCTTCATCTTTAAATTGGAACACCCACTTATTCTTCAAAGCTCTCATGCCCTTAGGCAATTTTACTAACTTATAAGTATGGTTCTCTGCATAGATTTTATCTCATATTTCATGGATTCAATCCATTGATCCTTGTGCTCATCTTCTATGGCCTCCGCATAACATTCTGGTTTTCTTTCATCAGTAAGTAATACATACTCATTGGGCGAATAACGGGAAGAAGGAGTACGAGGTCTAGAAGACCTCCTGAGTGGAATATCTAACTCGTCCACAACTCCATGAGTAGGAGCATTTACCTCATCAATATTAGCATTGTTATCACCATCACCATAAATATACTGATCTGGAATATGGATATGAGCATCACCATCTTCATTGATCCCACTAACTTCATCTGCATTTGTATGAGGAATTTGATCAAGATTAACTAAATCTTTAGACTTGGAGATTTTAGCTTCTCCTATTTGTAAATATCTTTAATGGTTTGACCCTCCACAAAGATAACATCACGACTTCTTATGATCTTCTTCTCAATTGGATCATATAGCCTGTAACCAAACTCATCAAGGCCATAACCAATGAAGATGCACTGCCTTGTGTTGCTCCAACTGCACACGCAAGTATACGCGATTGTCAAGTAATAAAGTGACTAAAAGTCGGATGTCGATCCCACGAGGACTTGTGATTAACTTTTAACTAAATTAGACTTTCCTAATTATCTAAATAAGAATTAAACCTAGAAATATTTGATTCTAAAATAATTAAAATAAAAAGAAAACAAATAATAAATTCTGAACATAGAAAGAGCAGATTTTTATGTTATCAATGTAATGAAAACGATCTAGGGTTATGGGCTATCTAACATTCCTATTGTATTCTTCTATTGAATTAACTAACTAATTTATCTAGTTTATTGGTTGACAGGGTTAATGTTGCTCATAAGAATCAGTCGAGTTCTTACTTGCCTATTCAAGCTAACATAACGCCTATATGTCTATGGAGTTAAAATCAACAAGAACACATTTATAATTCCTGTAAATCAACCAAGCAAGGCAATTAGGTATATGTCTATCCTAACCGCGAATCCGTTCCCCGATGCCTAGGTTCAAGAACTTGCTCTACTCAATCCTATATACAATCTAGAATTCCCACTTCCTAGTTCAACTCTAGATTCGTAGATAGTATTCAATTGGTGATCAAGCAATCAAATAATTAAGCGCAAGATTGAATAAATAAACCAATATGATAAACTAAGAAATCAAAATCAATATCCAAATAACAATAGTCATGAAAGAACGACAACTATAGAACGTGAAGTTTAGCTCCACATAGACATGGTAGCAAAACAACAAATCATACAAAGAAACATAAAAATTACTAAGTTTGATGGAAGAAAAGATGAAACCCGGCCTCCACGGTGGCTTTGTGCTCTTCCTAGGTCAAAAATTACTCTAAAAAACGTTCTACTCTGTATATATACCAAGTGGGGTTGGACCCAAACAATTATACCTTCTCCAATGTGAAAAAGAACACTTTTCCCGGGTCAAACTAGCGGGGTCGCGCACCTGGGCGCGCATCTGGGCAACTTTCTGTCCCGGGCGCGCTAAAACTAGCGCGGCCGTGCTAGTGCAAATTTTTCACCCTGTTCCATTACGAATTTGGAAAAACATAAAACATTAAAGTTGTATCCCTTTGAGACAGATTTCCAATCATATATTATGGAGCCAAATTGGAGTTCTGAGCAAAATGTTATGTCTGTTTTACTATACAGTGTCCAATCTACCTACTGGATGCTTCGTTCGCTCTAACTATTATCCGTTGACCCCCAAACGCGATCCTGACTTAATTCCTTGAGCTTTTACTCAGATTTCAAAGCTACAAATTACTTGAATTCATTCCATTACATCTATATAGCTCGGAATTACTCCTACAAGGCATAAAACACATAGTTAGTGCATGGCACTAGCGATTAAAGAACAAACTCAATCAAAGTGCAGTAAATTTGAGTGTAATAAGCGACTAAAATACACAATTATAGCCTATCATCAACACCCCACACTAAACCATTGCTCGTCCTCGAGCAATCAAACTACACTTTATATAGACCCAACCTTTTAAAATAATTTTCTTAACTCATCACACCAAGAATATTTAAAATAGATTAAGCACAAAAGCGTAACATCTTCACCTCAAGATTTGACTCACAAGTACCACGCATTATTCGCAACTCGCCCACTTACTCTAACATAGAGATCACTGAAATTACCTTTCCTTCATGAATCAAGTGCCCTCACACAACAAAAGAGAGTAGTTCCACACAGTAAAATTTAAGAACACTTAGGAACTCAGGGTAGAAAAATTCACTCACTCTCAGAAATAACATTCATATGCTACAAAAGATGCACCATAAGCTTGCCCGTAGTGTAATACTCCACTAATCGAGATCATTCAGTCTAGGATGAAGTAGGACTTTATTTGGCTGTAATGTAGGCTGCGGGACGGGTATGATACATTTAGATATAAGATTGACTACACCTCCATGAGCACTTTAATACATACACTTTAACATGAAAACCACACACTTATGTCAAACCGTAACTCCACCTTCACATTAATATATATAAACTCCCAAATTATTTAAGCGCAATTACATCAAGAGTTACCACTATCGAAGAATATTTTTCAAAGCAATACAACTACTTTTTTCCTGTTTCAATTCAAGTGTCTCTTCCTCCTTCAAATCAGTGCACCTTTCTCCTTGTTTAATTAGTTCCACTCAAAAGCCAAACCAACACCTCACACTTTAACTTTTACAAAGTTCATAACAATTTAAGTACTCATAAGAGGTGAAAAGATTCAAATATATGGTTAATTCAAACAAATGGGTAAGGCTTGTACTGTGGTTTCCAAAGAAACATGATTACAGGTTCAAAGGGGTAAACTACGATACATATCAATTAGGCGGATCAAATATTTATATGGCTCAACAATGAAACACCTATATCACTTCCAAGACCGAACAAAACTACTATTTCGCTTTGCAAACACACTGGGCAAGTTCTAGACATCAAATTCAATGCACAGAATAATACAAAACCTTACACACACATGGCACATAACTCACTCAGGGTTGGACTCATCAAGACACTGTCGTCAAAGAAGTTAAGCAAAGTTAAGATCATACAATTTAAGGTACTTATACAAGAGTCAAAAATCAAGCCTAAGCGTCACAACCAAAGTACTCACTATTCTTAAGGCATAACCAAGTCAAGAGATATTGCTTCAATTCAAAGCACTACACCATGGCTTCTCTCCTAAAAAAAAATAAAACTACATACATCCGGTTCAAATAAAACCCTTGGAAAAGAACCGTGGCCCAAAGAAAAATCAAGGGAGAGTTACTACACTACCTAAGAATTTTTTTTCTAGACTAACTTCCATCAAGAAAATTTTCTAAAGGATCCATCATCAGGAAGAGTCTACATATTTTTTGATTTTTTTTAAAATAAAAATTTTTATTCAATTAAACTAACACAACTAAAATAGCATATAAAGTCACTCAGACAATCTCCTCACCCCACACTTAAAATTGTGCAATGTCCTCAATGCACACCATAAATAATAAGAGGGTAAAAGAGACTCCCCGGTAGGCCAAGGGCTGAATGATTAGCAGTGATACTCAGACTTCTCCCAGGTATGATTCTTTGTGCGGGTACCTCACACTTAGTTTCAACCACCTGCTCGTTTTTTTTGCACACTTCCAGTGGTTTTTCTTCTATGCTCATACTCCTAGAAAAAAATGCTAGAAAGATAGAAAAATAAAATAAACAAAAATAAATAAAAAATAAAAGTAAGTAGTAAAGCTGGGTTGCCTCCCAACAAGAGCCTAATTTAAAGTCGCGGCACGACTTGAACCAATTTTTGTCTCCACCTTGAACTTATGAATTGTACCCCTAACATGGCATCCAGTCTATGGCTGTGCACCTTTGGTGGGGCTACAAAGATAACCAGGCCAAGTAATAAATTTTTAACTCTGCACCTCTCGGCCTTTAGATGAGGAATGTAATTTTTGCTTTTTTTGGCACAACAAATTCAAGAATATAGGCGCTCTCATCCTCACTCTTTGACCCCTTAATTGGTTCAGATGGCTCGATTACTCTCTTACTATCTAAACAAAATGTGGAAAAATGATTGAAATGAGGTCTAATGCGCTCTAACTCATGAATTTTACTACTATTTGCATCCTCATATTTACACGCACTCAAATCTCCCAAAGTAATGTTATCTACTCCCTCACATGACTATAGATCACTCTTCTCAATATTTGCATCCTCAAGAAAAACAGGGTCTAGTGATTGGTATTCTTATTTTAGCTCCTCAATTTGGTCTAGAAGATTTTTTTCAGCTTCACACAACTCATTATTAAATTGTTGGGCGTTATATGCATCAACCTTTGCACTCAAATCCGCATCTAAGTTATGCACAGCCAAGCCAAAATAATCAATTTTATGTGCAAGCTCATCTCTCTCCTTAGACCAATCTTTCACCAACGTTGCTAGAAGACAACGCCATTTCGCATATTGGACTAAGTGAGAATATCTTTCCCAATACCAACCCTTACTACCATATTCAAATTCAGATCTCCAAGAGGTCAAGCCATGATAAGCCCAAAAAGACGGGCCATAAAAGACTTCCGTTAACCAAGTGTCTTCATCAATAACCTTATCTCCAAATATTTCATCCCCAGATGTCATGTTGAGAGAACTAGAAACACACTAAGAGAAAAAGTCAAATAGTTATAAATTATAAATACTTAGAAAAAAGAATAAAAAAAAACCTTGTAGAGATAAAGTGATAAAAAGTGGGATGTCGATCCCACAAGAACTTGTGATTAACTATTAACTAAATTAGACTATCATAATTATCTAAATAAGAATTAAACCTAGAAATATTTGATTCTAAACTAATTAAAATAAAAAAAAAAACAAATTATAAATTTAGAACAAAGAAAGAGCAGATTTTTATGTTATCAATGTAATGAAAACGATCTAGGGTTATGGGCTATCTAACATTCCTATTGTATTCTTCTATTGAATTGACTAACTAATTTATCTAGTTTATTGGTTGACAGGGTTAATGTTGCTCATAAGATTTTGTCGAGTTCTTACTTGCCTATTCAAGCTAACCTAACGCCTTATGTCTATGGAGTTAGAATCAACAAGAACGCATTTATAATTCCTGTAAATCAATCAAGCAAGGAAATTAGGTATATGTCTATCCTAACCGCGAATCCGTTCCCCGATGCCCAGGTTCAAGAACTTGCTCTACTCAATCCTATATGCAATCTAGAATTACCACTTTCGAGTTCAACTCTAGATTCGTAGATAGTATTCAATTTGTGATCAAGCAATCAAATAATTAAGCGCAAGATTGAATAAATAAACCAATATGATAAACTAAGAAATCAAAATCAATATTCAAATAACAATAGTCATGAAAGAACCACAACCCTAGAACGTGAAGTTTAGATCCACATAGACATGGTTGCAAAACAACAAATCATACAAAGAAATATAAAAATTACTAAGTTTGATGGAAGAAAAGATGAAACCCGGCCTCCACGGCGGCTCTGTGCTCTTCCTAGGTCAAAAATTACTCTCAAAAGCTTTCTACTATGTATATATACCAAGTAGGGTTGAGCCCAAACAATTATACCTTCTCAATGTAGAAAAGGACACTTTTCCCCGGTCAAACTAGCACGGTCGCGCACCTGGGCGCACATCTGGGCAACTTTCTGTCCCGGGCGAGCTAAAACTAGCGCGGCCGTGCTAGTGCAAACTTTTCACCCTGTTCCGTTATGAATTTGAGAAAACGTAAAACGTAAAAGTTGTAGCCCTTTGAGTCAGATTTCCAACCATATATTATATAGCCAAATTGGAGTTTTGAGAGAAAGGTTATATCTATTTTACTAGACAGTGCACAATCTGCCTACTGGATGCTTCGTTCGCTCTAACTATCATCCGTTGACCCTCAAACGCGATCCTGACTTAATTACTAGAGCTTTTACTCAGATTTCAAAGCTCCAAATCAATTCATTCCATAACATCTATGTAGCTTGGAATCACTCCTACATGGCATAAAACACACAGTTTGCGCATGAAACTAGCGATTAAAGCTCAAACTCAATCAAAGTGCAGTAAATTTGAGTGTAATAAGCGACTAAAATACACAGCCTATCATCACCTTGTCTTCACCTATCGTCTTTAGGTACATGTACAAAAGCTTTGCAACCAAACACTTTCAAGTGGTCATTGGAAAAATCCTTGCCACACCAAATTCTGTTTAGAATATCACGTTGCAAAGCAACCACATGGGATAGATTAATAACATGTGCGGCAGTCAACAAAGCCTCACCCCAAAAGGAATTTTGCAACTTTGCTTCAAAAAGAAAACTTCTGACTCTTTCCATCAAGGTCCTATTCATCCTTTCTGCTAAACCATTAAGTTGATGAGTCTTAGGAGGAGTTTTCTGGTGTCTGATACCCTGTTGCTTGCAGTATTCGTCAAACGGTCCACAATATTCACCACCGTTATTAGTATGAATACACTTCAGCTTCTTTCCTATTTCGCTTGCAACTGAAGCCTGAAATTGCTTAAAGACACCCAACACTTGGTCTTTAGTCTTCAAGATGTAGACTCAAAGTTTACTTGAGGAATCATCAATAAAAGTAGCAAAATAAAGTGCACCAACCAAAGTCCTTATCTTTGTTAGAACACATAAATCTGAATGCACCAACTCAAGTAACTCTGTCTTTCTCTAAGGAGGATGATATTGGAAAGAAACTCTTTTTTGTTTTCCAGCCAATCAGTGCTCACATTTTTCTAATTTTGCACTTTCAAAGTTGACAACAATTTCTTCTTGGCCAGAACATTTAGTCCTTTCTCGCTAATGTGGCTAAGCCTCTTATGCCATAATGTTAAAGAGTTATTTCTCTTAATGGCATTCACTATATAAACACAGGTAGAGGCTGTATTCTAGTGTAGACCATGGTGCTTTTCCCTACGAGCCACAATTATGGAACCTTTAGTGAGCTTCCATTTTTCAGCACCATTGCTATTGACATATCCCTCATCATCCAAAACACCAACAGAGATCAAGTGTAAACGAACATCAGGTGCATGTTTTACATTGTTTAGAACTAGTTTAGATCTAATTTTAGTTTTCAAACAAATCATTCCACACTAGCCACCCAAGATACAATCTCATACCCATACTCAAAGTTCCAAAGTCACCCTGAGTATAGGATGAGAAAAATTCCTTCCTTGATGTCACATGAGATGCGGAACCACTGTCCACAATCCAGCTTGACTCATCACAAGCAATATTTATCAGATCCACAGTAAGGATAGTAACAAGATCTTCTGTAGTGATGGTGGCCACACGATTGGCATCTTTTTTCTGTTTTTCCTTGTCTTTATTCTCCTTTTTCAAAGTCCGGCAAAACTTTTTTGTGTGCCCTTTCTTCTCGCAATGATAGCACTCAATATATTTAAGTCTGCTTATGGATTTTCTTCTATTATGTTCTCTATTGAACCCCGATTCTTTCTTCTCCCCTAGAGTCAGTCACCAAGACATGTGATAAGGAGGAACCATGTAATTTTCTTCTCATCTATTCATTTAAAAGGATGCTCTTGGTAAGATTCATAGAGATCACTCCATTCGGAGTATAATTTGATAATAAAGTTCTAAGAACTTCCAAGAATCTAGTAGGGAACCAAGTAGAAACATGCCTTGAATTTCTTCATCAAATTTAATGCCCATAGCAGATAACTGGTTCATGATCCCCTTAAAATGATTCAAATGATTTGTCATCGCAGAACCATCATGGTATTTTAAACCCAACATTTGCTTTATTAGCAACATCTTGTTGTTTCCACTTTCCCGAGCATACAGACTTTCAAGGTGTTCCCATAAGGTCCGAGCATGTGTATCCCCGAAAATATAGTTCAAAATATTATGTTCAACCCAATGTTTAATAAAGCCACAAACCCGCATGTGTAACAAATTCCACTCTTCTTCTGGTTTATTATCAGGATTTTTAGTGGTAAAGGCAAGTTGATGAAAATTCTTTACATGGAGCAAATCATCCATTTTGCCCTTCCAACTAGCATAATTTGTGCCATTTAAAGTAACCATTCTACTAGTGTTGGCTTCCATTGTTTTTCACAAATACGAATACTATTTATTGGAGGGCCAAAATAATTCTTTTCTGATGTGGAAGTTCAGACTATGCTGCAATCACAGAGCATACTGAGATAGAACATTGGCTCTGATACCAATTATTGGGAATAAACCCCGTAAAAATATTATTCTCGGTATTAAAGATAAACGCGGACCACTAAATCATGGTTAAATCAACAAGAACAAAAATATATCAAAATAACACCAAGATTTTATTGGAAACCCTTCTGAATAAGGGAAAAAATCACGGCCAAGAAAAGCAACTAATATCACTATAGCGAGGATTTTACACTGTATAGTAACGAGTACGAATACTCCTAGGACCACTACACCCTCAAAAGAAAAAATACTCTCTTTTGTTCTTTCACCTTATACCTTGCCCTCTCTCACTTTCTCTCTCTCTCTCTCTCTCTCTCTCTCTCCCTCTCTCTCTTTGTTGGTGTGATGAAATGAGAGTTGAACCTCTCCTTTATAGCCAAAACCTCACTCTCTAAAGCCTACAATATTTGACAATTTGAATACCTTTATCAGATATTCAACAAGGTTGGCTATCAAACCAAACCAAGTCAACAAAATTGACTACCAAATCATACCAATTTAAACAAGGTTGGATACCAAACCATTTGAATGAGATGGACACCATATGAATAACATCACTTGTACTCTCTTTCTGCACAAAAATTCTGTTATTTCACTGAATCCATATTGCATAGATGAACTCTGGATATATCATTTTCACCATTCTTGCTTGTTTTGTCTTTCCTCTTGTACTTTGCTCTATCCAATTTTGCATTTGATCCTATGAAGTGATTGTTGGCCAAGCAATTTGTATCCAAGCCATTAGCTTACCCCACACTCATCTTCTAACTTCACATTTAACAAATAAGTAATCCCTACTCTCTTCTGCTAGTTTGCACATTTGACACATCGTACCAATCTGTATTCCCCAGCTTTTGAGCCTTGTTGCCATGAGTAATATTTCTTGAAGCTGGAGCCATGTTATCAAAACTGATTTCAGCCTTGCTGCATTCATGCACATTAGATTCTTCCAAGTAACTTTCGGCAGTTCCCAACTATTTTCAGGTAAATGCTCCTAATCATGTTATTAGTGCCTAATGAATCATGATCCACATTACTCAACTACTCCCTTGCTATGAATATTTTTTTTAACATCCAACTTGCTTGCTAGGGAATAGGCATATTCATTCATTGTTTCCCTTTTATGTAATACTGTGATGACCCAAAAGGCCATCTCTTGCTTTAGAAGTCAAATCTGTATTCTGAGGCATTGAAAATCTCCTTTTGTCTCTCCTCGATTTGCGTATGCAGCCAAGACGTGCATTTAGAAAGCCCTTATGTGAAAAATTTAAGAAATAATATTTTTTAGCTTAAAAAGATAATTTTTTGTGGACTTCGGTCAATATTTTGGGTATACGGACTCGTACTCATGTTCTGACAGTCCCGGGGGGTCTGTAGTAAAATACCAACCTATGTGTATGCTGGGAATCAAATTCTGAGGTCCCTAGCTCGAGAAATAAATTTTTGAAAGAAATTGATAAGCCTAAAAATGTAATAATTTAAAAGATTTGATCTTGTTGGTATCGAGTCCGTATTTCGATTTTGGAGCCCAGTACAGGTCTTTTATGATATTTAACCATTATATGTGAAATTTGGTAAAAAACGAAAGTGACTTGATGTGATTCGCACCGTTGGTTGAGAAAATAGAAGTTTTGAAACTATCGTGAAAATTTTATGTGTTTTGGTGTTTAATTCATAGTTCTAGGTGTTATTTTGGTGATTTGATCTCACGAGCATGTTCGTATTATGTTTTATGACTTGTATGCATGTTTGGTTTTGATCTGAGAACTCAGATGAGTTTTGGATAGGCTATGGAGTGAGTTTGGAACTTAGAAATCTAATGTTGCATCTGATACCTGTAGTAGGCCTCTTGAGAGATCAGGCTTTGCATTTGCGAGCTTAACAGTCATGGCAATTGCGAGGTCTTTATCGCAAATGCGAAGAAGACCTAGGCCAGCAGAGTTCGCAATTGCGAACATATCTTCGCATTTGCGAAGTGGTCAGGGAAGGGGGAATTATCGCAATAGAAACCAAAGGCTTGCATTTGCGACAGTAGTAGAAATGCGACAGGTTCGCATTTGCGATGCCAGTCTCGTAGTTGTGAGCTTCAGAATTGCAAAGCTCAGGTCACAAATGCGACATCTACAACTGTTCAAAACAAGTTTTGGATGGGATTTTTGATTCATTTCCCAAATTTTCAAACCCTAATCTTCAAGAGGCGAATTTCCAAAGACCATTACTTCCCGAAACAGTAAGTAAATGATTTCTAACTTATTTCTTTCAATCTATTTCATCTTTTTTCAAGATTTTATCACGAAATCTAGGGGTTTTTATGGTAGAATTGGATATTTTTGGGTAGAACTTAGTAACTGAAATTCTGGGATTTGGACCTTAATTTGAGGCCGGATTCCAAAACCATTACGTATCCGGGATCGGGGGTTAATGAGTAATCAGGCGTTGGTCCGAATTTCGAGTTTGGACCAAGCGGGCATGAGCTGGGTTTTGACTTTTTGGGAAAAAGATTAGAAAACCTATAATTATGCATTGGAATTGATTTCTTTAGCATTTATTGTTGTTATTAAGTTAATTATCGCTATATACGAGTGTATTGGTGGTGGAATCGAGAGGTAAAGCGGTAATTGAGCTTTGAAATACCCGTTGGATTGAGGTATGTATTTGGTCTAACCTTTACTTGAGGATTAGGGATCCCGACTTGCTTTCTATGTGAAATATCGCGTGTGTGGCGTATAGGTACGGTGATGAGCACCTATACATCGCCAAATTACTTGTTTAGCCTGTTCCCTTGACCCGTTTCCCTATATATTACTCTCCTGTGTCTTACTTGCTACTTGCTTATTGATGCTTCCATATGTAATTGCTTCTTGTTAAATATTGCTTCTCTATTGGTGTTGTTAATTGTTCCATTATATCACATTGTTGGTTTATACTGGTTTATTGGTGCTTTATGGTACACTTTAGTTGGTCTCGTTGTGTAGTTTCAACTGGTGAAGTTTCATATTTGTAGTGATATTCCATTGTGTTGGATTGAGGTATAAGTGTTGTGGAGGATATGAGTTAACTTCTGAAATACTTGTCTTTATTTTTGTGATTGGTGCTGAAATATATACAGATATATATAAATATATATATATATATGGTCGTGAGTGGGAGCTTAGTTTCCGTCTGGGTATATATATATATATATATATATATATATATATATATATATATATATATATATATATATATTGGGATCGGGTTGCACGTCGCAATAGGAGGAATAAGGTTGAATGTGATTGTCTGTTGGAATCAAGTTGAACGTCGCAACAAGGAGTAATAACGGTGGACAGGTGGGATCAGGTTGCATGCCGCAATATGATGAATAAGGGTGATATATTGAGGAGTAATAAGGGTGGACTGGTGGGATTGGGTTGCCCGCCGCAACAAGGAGTAACATGAGTGACTATTTATACCGTTATTGATTATATGGTGGTATCGAGATATGCGCCACATCAGTTGTTGTTTATGTATTCATTTCTGGCTAGGCGCATTATTGTGGTGTTGAAACCCCTCTAAGGAATGGTTATAGCTGAGTATTGGTAGAAGACTTATTTCAGTATTTATTTAATTCAAGTTACTGTTATATTACGTTATGTATTTTCTTTATATTTTAGTATCAAATCTTGCTGGTTACATAGGTTGTTATCCCCCGCCGTAGCCTCGTCACTACCTTGTCGAGGTTAGGCTCGGCACTTACCAGTACATGGGCTTGGTTGTACTGATGTTGCACTCTGTACTTTTTATGCAGATTTCAGAGCTAGTGGCTAATTGAGAGGTTGGTTGCTGGTACTGCATTTAGGAGACCCAAGGTAGTCCTGCAAGTGTCCAAAGGCTCTGGCGTCCCCTCCTATCTTTACTTTATTTCTGTATTACTTTCTCCGAGACTGATGTATTTTCTTTCAAACCATTACTTGGAGTACTGGTAGACTGTTCGTGAGTTGTGACACCAGATTCTAGGCGGTATTTGCTTTTGGTTTCGTTAATGGTATAAGAGTAATTAGTTAAATCATGCACTTTAGCTTTTATTTTTGTTGATTTAGTTTTATTAGACCTTAATAATAAATGGACAAAGGAAAAAGGTGTAAATTTCTGTAAAGTTGGCTTTCCTAGCGAGTGCAATGTTCGGCGTCATCATGGTCCCGACGGTGGAAAATTCGGGTCGTGACAAGTTGGTATCAGAGTACTAGGTTGCCTAGGTCTCACAATTCACGGACAAGCTTGGTAGAGTTTGAGGGATCAGTATGGAGACATCTGTGCTTATCCCCCACATGCTAGAGAGTTAGGAATAATTTCACTTCTATTTATTTCTGTCATGCGGTTTGATCTCTCAATACTAATTGAACTCTTTACTCTGTTCTATCACAGATGGAGAGAACACGCAACGTTTCATCAGCTGATTAGCAGCTCGAGCCTCTAGTGGCAGCTTCTACGAGGGGCAAAGGCCGAGGCCGAGGCCGTGCTAAAGGCCGAGGCAGGGGCATGGCATAGCCTAGAGCTCGAGCAGTAACATCAATGGCAGAGCCTCAGGTAGAGTTTGATGATGAGGTTCCGGCCCAGATTTTTCCAGCAGGGCCAGCTCAAATTCCAGAGGGGTTCATAGCTACCCCAGTACTTCAGGATGCTTTGGTCCGTCTAGTGGGCCTTATGGAGAGCATTACTCAGGCTAGCATACTTCCTGTACCACCAGCCCTCTCTCGGGTTTGGGGAGGAGCACATACTGCCGCTACTCACACTCCGGAGTAGATGGCTCCCCAGTTTCAAACTCCAGCAACTCAGCTAGTTGGGGTAGTTCCGCAGAGTATTGTAGCGCATACCAGTGATGGATCAGTTATGTCTTCGGAGGCTTTGTGGAAGTTGGACAGATTCACCATGTTTTTCACTACTACCTATAGCTATATATATTCAGAGGATCCCCAAGACTATTTGGACAGTTTCCACAAGAGTTTTTAGATCATGGGAATAATGGAGACCAATAGGGTTGACTTTGTTGCTTTTAGTCTGTCAGGTTCCGCCAAGAAATGGTGGAGGGATTATCATTTTTCCAGACTAGTTGGGTCACCAGATCTCACTTAGGTCTAGTTCTCGCAGCTATTCTTAGAGAAGTATCTTCCTATCACTTAGAGAGAGTTCTATCGGAGGCAGCTTGAGTGCCTTCAGCAGGGTTCTATGACTGTCACTCAGTATGAGTCCATATTTATTGATTTGGCCCATCATTCTTTGCTTATACTTCACACTAAGGGAGATAGAGAGAGAGCGGGGAGTTTTATTGAGGGACTTTCTCAGCCTATCAGATTGCATATGGCTAAAGAGAGGGAGTGAGATTTCTTTCCATGATGTAGCCAATATAGCCAGGCGAGTTGAGACCGTTCTAGATCAGGGGATTGGTTAGGGGTCTTACAAGAGGCCTCGTCACTCTGGTGGATTCAATGGGATCTTATCAGGAGGCCGAGGTACTTATGGTAGAGGCCATCATCTCAGGCCATTTCATTCAGCACTCCAGGCATCCTAGGGAGATTCAGGGGGTCGTGGCCTCTTTCAGGCCAGGCAGCTTATGGTGAACCGCCAGCTTCTATCAGAGCATCTCCTCGTCAAAGTTATTATCACGGTCAGCCGGCTCATCAAGGCCAGTCTCAATTTCCTCAGCTGCAGTATTCATATGGATGCTTTGAGTGTGCTAATTATGGGCATGTCCGGAGGACCTGTCCGAGATTAGTGGGTGCTCAATCATAGAAATAGAGTTATCATTTCATGATTCCGGCACCTCCTACATAGCCAGCCAGATGTAGGGCTTAGGGAGCTTGAGGTAGAGGTCAGCCCGCCAGAGGTGGAGGCCAGGCCATTAGAGGTGAAGGCCAAACCACTAGAGGTGGAGGCCAGGCCGCTAGAGGTGGAGGCTAGCCAGTAAGAGGTCTTCCCAGGGATATGGTTCAGGGAGGTTAGCCCAAGCCTCGATGTTATACTTTCCCAGCCAGGCATGAGGCTGAGTCCTCCGATGTAGTTATCATAAGTACTATTTTGGTTTGTAGTATAGATGTTTCAGTTCTATTTGATCTAGGGTCTATATACTCCTATGTGTCTTTTTATTTTGCTTCATATTTGGTTGTGCCTTGTGATTCATTGAGTGCTCATTTATATGTATCCATGCCGGTGTGTGATTCTATTATTGTAGATCATGTCTATTACTCGTGTGGCGCCGGTGTGTGATTCTATTATTGTAGATCGTGTCTATTACTCGTGTGGGGTCTTGAGACTAGTGTATATCTAGTTCTCGAAATGGTGGATTTTAATGTCATTTTGGGGATGGATTGTTGTCACCATATCATGCTATATTGGATTGTCACACCAAGACTGTGACCTTAGATTTGCAGGGTTGCCTCGATTAAAGTGGATATGGATTCATGGACATTCGACCAGCAGGGTTATCCCTTATATGAAAGCTCAGTGTATGGTCAAAAAAGGGTGTTTGTCTTATTTGGTTTATGTTCATGAATTGAGTGCTGAGGTTCCTTCTATGGGTTCTATGCCAGTTGTTCGAGAGTTTTTAGAGATGTTTCTTGTATACCTACCGAGGATGCCACCCGACAGGGATATAGACTTTTGCATTAATTTGGATTGGAGCACTCAGCTCATTTCTATTTTGTCGTACCGTATGGCCCTGCCAAAGTTGAAGGAATTGAAGGAGCAGTTGGAAGACTTGCTTGATAAGGGCTTTATTAGGCCCAGTGTCTCTACTTGGGGTGCGTTGGTATTGTTTGTTAAGAAGAAGGATGGATCAATGAGGATGTGCATAGATTATCGGCAGTTGAACAAAGTCACCATCAAGAACAAGTATCCATTACCGGGGATTTATGATTTACTTGATCAGCTTGAGGGTGCCAAAGTATTTTTGAGATTGATTTGAGATCTCGCTACCATCAGTTGAGGATTAGGACATCCGATGTCCCTAAGACAGCTTTTCGGACTTGATATGGCCATTATGAATTCTTAGTGATGTCATTTGGGTTGAAAAATGCCCCAGGTATGAATTTGATGAATTGGTGTTCAAGCTCTATCCAAATTCCTTTGTGTTTGTTTTCATTGATGATATCTTGATTACTCATGCAGTCAAAAGGAGCATGAACAGCATTTTCAAGTCGTTCTTCAGACTCTAAGAGACAGTCAATTATATGTTAATCTTTTGAAATATGAGTTTTGGTTGAGTTCTGTTTTATTCTTGGGTCACGTTGTATTAATAGAGGGTATTCAGGTGGATCCTTAGAAGATTGAGGTAGTCAAGGATCGGCCTAGACCCACATCATCTACAGAGATTCGGAGTTTCTTAGGTTTGACGGTTATTACTATTGGTTTGTGGATGGGTTTTCATCTATAGCAGCCCTGTTCAGGTGGTCGGACGAGTGTGAGGCGAGCTTTCAAAAACTCAAGACAGATTTAACTATGGCGGCGATATTGGTATTGCCCACAGGTTCAGGGCTATATATACAGTATATTGTGACGCATCTCGTATTAGACTTGGTGTGGTGTTGATATAGAATGGCAAAGTTAGTGTATATGCTTCTCGGCAGTTGAAGATTTATGAGAAGAATTATCCAGTTCATGACTTGGAGCTAGCAGCCATTGGTCACGCGCTGAAGATCTGGAGGCATTATCTGTATGGCGTGTCGTGTGAGATGTTCACAGATCATAAGAGTTTGCAGTATTTGTTCTAGTAGAAGGAGCTTAATTTTTGGAAAAGAAGATGGTTGGAGCCATTAAAAGACTATGATATCACCATCTTATATCATCCCAAAAAGGCTAATATAGTGTCCGATGCTTTGAGTAGGAAGTTGGATAGTATGGGTAGCCTTGCATATAGGTTGTAAGAATTTTTGGAAAAAAATTGAATGTATTGGAATTTAATGGTATGGGGTCAGTATTTTGGTACCGGAGCCCGGTACGTGTCTTATATGTTATATAAGCTAAGCCCATAAAATTTGGTAAGAAAAAAGACTTGAAATAGTGTGAATCGGACCTCGGTTGTCAAAAATGGAACTTAAGGGTTCACGAGTATTTTCCTTGGATTTTGATGCTAAATTCGCTATCAAAGGTGTTAATTGACGAGTGAGGCTTGCTCAGTTGGTAAAGCACCTCCACCTACGACCGTTAGGTCCTGGGTTCGAGTCACCATGGAGGGGAAGTGTGGAAGCACTATAGATCCTTCTAATTTGGGAGGGGTTTAAAAAAAAAGTGTTAATTTGGTGATTTAATCGCACGAGTAAGTACATGTGATATTTATGAGTTAGTATACATATTTTGTTTGGAGCCCCGAGGGCTCGAGTGAGTTCTGAATAGGTTTCGGGATGCCTTTATACTTAGGAAAAAGTTGCAGGTTCACAGAAGTTGCAGGTCTCTGAAGCCAAGTCTTGCGGTCTGCAGTGGAACCTTCGCGGACGTGGTGGGGGCTTCACGATCGCTTTGGGATTCATGTGGTCCGCGGTGAGAAAGGCCAAGCCTTCGTGGCACACTCAATTTCTTGCGGTCCACGGTGGAGCTTCGTGGCCGCAGTTCTTTTATCGGGTCCGCGGAGAGGGTCTGAGAGGAGTATTTAAACGGATATTTCAGCTATTTTTCACTTTTCAAAACCCTAAAACATAAGAGGCAATTTTCCAAACGCTCTTTCTTCTCCCAAAACACTAGTAAATGATTTTTAACTTATTTCTTTCACTTCTTAACTTTTTTTTAACAAGATTTCATTCTAGAATCTAGGATTTTCATGGTGGAACTTGATAATTTTGAGTAAAACTTAAGAATATTAAAATTTAGGGATTTAGACCTCAAATTGAGATCGGATTCCAAAACCAATTATATATTCGGGCTCGGGGCTGAACGGTAATCGAGTTTTGGTCTGAATTTTGGGTTCGGACCATGCGGGTTCGGGGTCAATTTTTGAATTTTTGGGGAAATCTTTATAAAACCTATTTTCATGCATTAGAATTGATTTATTTTGCATTTACTGATATCATTAAGTGAATTGTGGCTAGATACAAGTGAGTTGGTGGTGGAAATAAGAGGCAAATCAGTAGTTGAGGCTTGAATTGTGTTCATGCCATTGAGGTAAGTGTTTGTTCTAACCTTTGCTTGAGGGGTTAGGAGCTGAGTCTTATTTGTTATGTGGTAATTGTTGAGTAAGACGTATAGGCACGGTGACGAATGTGAGCACGTGTTTTTTTCCTTATATGAATTACTCCCATAAATTCAAAACAAGATAATTTCTTCGTTGTTTGCCATTTTGGGGATTTTTGTGGCATTTTGTGTCCAAGTGTTTGCATTTGTCTGTGCATATTTACTTTATTTAATTAATAAAAAATATAAAAATTTATGTTGCATTTAGGATTTAACTTTGCATTTTTTATTTTTATAACAATGAGAAAATCACAAAAATAATTATTTTTGCACTTTTAATTTTTAATTTTTGAACTTTGTTAGTTTTTCCTTTAAGTTATTTTTTAATTATTGGTGGTTGTTTTTTATAAGTTGGTTAATTTAATTTGATTAGATAATTTGGTTTAGTAATTAATTTAGGTTTATCTTTAGGTTTAAATTAAAATAATTAAAAAAAATAAAGAAATGAAAAAGGAAAGGAGTTATATGAAGGAATGAATTTTTGGGCCAAGTTTAATTATTTTTCCCAGCCTAGTTGGAATTCCACCGAACCCCTCTAATACTCGTCCAACTAGTCCCAAACCCATCTCAGTTCTACCCTTACCCCACCCATTCCCCCACTCAACCCAAGCGACCACGTTTAAGTTAAACCAGATCTGAGTCGTCGAGGTTTTTGTGATCCGATGGTCTAGAAGTAGGGGGTTACTTGGTATATAATTGTCCGAACCCGGTAACTCCCCCCGCCTTGTCTCTCATATCCCTCAAACTCAAACCCTAGAGACTATAGCCCGCCACCACTATTTTCACCACAGGCCGGCAGCGACGCCGCAGACGGCCCAATCCCCACCAAACTTAAACCCTATGAGCCCTTTACCCCTCATTCCAAATCCTCACTAATCCTCCCTCGAATCCCGCCGGAACCTCTCGAATCTAAATCTGAAAGACAAAACATAAAATCCCCAAAGCTCTAATTCAAGGTTTAATTGAAGATTTTAGGCCCAAGTCGACTTTATTCCTGTGTCTTTGATATAAAAGCACATGATTAATTTCGGATTGGGCCGAAAATCGAAGATTCAAAGGCTGTCTCCTATCTCCTATCGTCCGAATCTATTTTAGGTATTTTTCTTTCTTAATCTTCTTTTCAGTTTTCTTTCCTTTTTTACTCCTCTGTTTTTTTTATTTGTTGTTTTGTTTGATTCTTTTTTATTCGTTTGAGGGTCAATTGTCCATGCATGATATATTTATCACTGTTGATTATCTTGTTTTTATTAATTAGTATAGTTTTATTTATCTTTTGTTTTTAATTATGGATTAAGGCTGCCGTGATTCCTCTTTTGGGAAATTTTTGGTCAACTTTTAAATTGGTGAACCATGTTAAATTTTTTTTGGGCTTATAAAAATTAAATAGCCCGAAAGTTAAATGAATTGGGTTTATTTGGACCCATTAACTTGGGCCAATTGGACCTAGGTTCTGTTTGGCTGGAAGGGTAATAAACATGAGTTTAAAGGTAATTTGGGGATTGTAGTTAGGGAATCTGCGGTGTAATAGATTGGGGAAGCTTCCTATGAGGCTGGGTTGGGGCTGTTTTGATAACTGGTAACTACATTACGGACAGTTAAGCAAAAAGGAAATTAGACTAGGGATTTTAAGCTAAAATAAAAATTGGAGGAGGGTAGAAGTTGAAATTTAATTTCTCTATTGCTGCCATTCCCTTGACTATAAATGCACATTTTTCTTACCATTCAAGGCAGAGCTTAAGGGATAAAAATCAAAACAGTTGAGATTTTGAAAAGAACACTGTTCCATTGAGTTTTTTTTTTCTGATTTCAAAAGGTTTCAATTTCTGAAAAAAATTATTATCCATTAGGGGTTGAAATGGGTTGAATCTGGTTGTTTAGGAACTTTGGTTGGTTTATTGGTTGATGCGCATCTATTCTTGGCTCGAAACTGGTTCCACTAATTATTTCTACTGTTGATTGTTGCTATTTCTACTGCTGATTCCTTACCCTAATCTTTGTTCATTCAACATCCAAGTACTTCTCACATCCTGAATAACATGTGAGGTGCAAATATGTAGTGCAACATGGAAGTCTAATGACAAATATTGCTTGTTGAAATTTTGTCTTTTGTCCTTTAAGATCATGTAATTGCTATATAGTTTATGCTTCCCTTACATGTTTTATTTGCTCATTTATATTCCTGGTTTTAATCTCTTTTATAAGCTGGATTGGTGTCATAATTTGGCAAGTTTGGCTTGTGAATTAGCTGAAGCTTTGTTTGTTGGATGAGGTATAATATTTAATCTCCTATAGTATGGACTTGAACCTTGTACGCAAGTTGAATTGATGGTTCAATGCAGTAGTTTCTAAGTTTGATTTGTGTAGTAAGTCTCAATATTACTGAACATCTGCTTTCCTATTGCAGAGATCAAGGTGTGCTTCATTATTCCTCTTTAGATCTAGTTTAAATTAGTTTCATGTTTCACTTAGTTCTTCTTTCAGAATACGAGTCTCGTATCCCAGTTTTCTAGTGCATTGTCTTTTAGAATGCAAGCGAGGCATATGTTTTCTTGAAGAACTGTGATTCAAACAATGAATTTACGGTTCTACAAGTTACAAAACTTGAAAAATTATGTGAGGTTTTCATTGTTATTGGCAAGGTCACAATTAGGATTCAAACTTCATGTAATATGTTGATGATTTAGTTTGTTCGAAAGTGGAATGTGAATTCTTATTATTATTCCATGTTCAGTTATTTTGTATACAATAACGATCATTTGGGGTTGCACTTTAAGCAATTAACTAGTATAATATGATTGCTGCATCGTCATGGCAAGGTTGGTTCAAAATACATGGAAAGTGTTACTAGAAATTTAGTTTTTTAATCATACATTTTGTTTTGTTTAAAATCAGAATAAGCGTGATTAAATTTGATTCTCTGTTCTGTGCTGGTATCAGTTAGTTGGCACTCTTTGATCGACATATAATTGGGGTGGTGGTGGTGGTGGTGTATGAGATTAGGCCTAGAGCAGGTCCAGATGAGGAATAATTAGATTCAGACCCATTCCTCACCATAAATTGGACTTGTTTGAGCCTAAAGCTTGACGACCTCTTAAGGGGGTTTGTCCAATTGTTTACTTGAAGTAATTTTCTTCGGATTTGTGGGTCTCTAATACGCTACTTTTAAGTCATCTCACGGGGAATAATCTTTAGTTCAAAATAATTAGAATCTCTTAAGTTTTCTTTAATCAATTAGCGGGGGTGAGCTATACTGGATAACATAAACAGTTTATAGCCCTCCGGATGTAGTTCGAATTCCCTTTTAAAAGTTGGAATTGAGGTGCTTGCCTAATAAAATCTCTAATGCATGACCCTCATTTTACTATTTCTTTAAAATCCTTAGAATTCGAGGCGTGCCCTTTAGCAAATTTCCATGGCCCTTACAAGTTTAAAAATGCGTAGTTGCTTTAGGCGCGTTATTATAATAATATTACCTTCCTAAACTTGGGTGCGCATTTTATGAGATCTAAATTCAAATCATAATAACATCAAATAACATGTGTTTCAGATTGCGGGTGCATTTCATGTGGCGCGGTCCAAAGACATGTCTTAGACGGCGTTAAATCTTATTTAAAATAAATAAAAGCGGTATTAAAGTTAAAATGCACATAGGTTCAAAGTGTTATAAAAACAGATAATTAGTTCAATTATAACACTTGAGTGATCTCGTTTGAACCACGGAACTCGGGAATGCCTTATACCTTCTTCCGGGTTAACAGAATTCCTTGCCCCGATTTCTGGTTCGCATATTGTAATACAGAGCCAATATTTTCCTCAATTCAGGATATGAATCGGTAACTTGGGACACCATAAACTATCCCAAGTGGCAACTCTGAATCTTTAATTGAAATAATCCCGTTTCAATTATCCTTCCATTGAAGAACTCCCTTATACCATTCTAGGGGTTGTAAGAAAAAGGAGGTATGACAACGAGTATCTATACGTTGGTTGATAATAGGTGCATTAACTATATTCAGGCACTACATAACCACCTTCTTGCAATGTTTTGGTAATGAAAGTTATAAGAAAATGCTCTTATTAGTGCTTTTCATGATTTGCAGGTTATATATGACTAAGAAAGGCTAGGGAGTACTTTTGGAGTCAAAAATGATGAAAAAAGAGGCCAATTGTGAAAAATACCAAGTGACCCACACAGAAAAAGGCTGAAGACTTATAATGTGAGTACTATTGCAGTTCTACCGCAACCGCGGCAGGACCGCAGTGAATGACTGTCCGGACAACATGAGATTCAGAGGGGTCGATTAGCCATGGTTCTACCGCGATCACGGCAGAACCGCGATAGGCGCTCGGAGCTTCAGGGGCAGACTTGTCCAAACGTGATTTTTATCCCTAAAACCTATTTCAATCATTAGGTTTCAACTCGTGGAGGCATGTATCCGGTTTTTAGAGTTCTTTAAAGGAAAAATAATTATGAGAGAATACACAAACCATATTTCTTCTTTTCTTTTAATTTTTATTGGTAGCTATGATGATTATTAATTTAGTTTGTTCCCCCATTATTATGAGTAGCTAAGTACCTTTAACTAAGGTTTTGGTAGAACCCGTTGGGGATAACTTGGTTGTTTGATTAATATAATTTGGTTTGGTTGTTAATCTCTATTTGTTCATACGTGTTTTGTTTGTGGTTAGTTGAAAAGTTCCCCCAATTATCCGTTCATATTTAGTATGTATCTACTTAAGATAGAGGGTATATTTAGGTGATGTATGAACAACATCACTCCCGGAGTATAGAAGAGAGTCATAATCGAGGGTTTAGAGGTTGGTTTAGGGATAAAGATACTTCTGATGCAATCTAAGTGAACTGTATTGTGAAATTAGCTAGCGTAACTTGAGAGAGTGCGTCTAGTAGATTGTCATAGTTACTCGAGAAAGACGTATGATACCTTGAGTGTTCATGATTGATAGAGATAAGATAATCGTATATATAATATTTACGCAACCAAAGAAATCAAAAACGGGGGAAACTATTGCCTTACACCTTATTCCAACTGCTTACAAATCAAGTTCAGTTAATTTCCAGCTTTTACCTTCAATATTTAGTTGTTAGAAAAATCAACCACTGTGAATCAAAAAGTTCTTTAAAGTGATTTTGTGAATTGAGTAAATCTTACAAGGGTGATTGATAGGTTAATTCTCTGAGGTTCGACCCTGGGCTTCAATACTCATATTATATTTGCAACGCCCGCGTAGTCTTTTGCGAGACTCGGTTGAGCGTTATGAAATTTTGGCGCCGTTTCCGGGGAGTTAACAGTGTTATCAATTACCATTGAAACAAATACAAAGATTCTAAGTGTAATCATTTTCTCTACACAAATATGTTCATTGAAATTTAAACGTTCCAAATCTCGTGGGAAGCATGTGTATGTCTAGAAATTCTTCGAGGACTGGAGAACTACTTGAAGGACTCTCAGACCCCGAGAAGACATTTCGGGTATTGAATCGTGCCAACAAAAGACTTTAGTGCTCTCAACAAATAACCTACCTCGGAATTGACATGGCTGACATTCAAGACAATGTCAACTGAAATGTCAGGAATGAGCAAGATGACTTAAACGTCAGACAAGTGGCACCTCTTGTGCCCGAGGCTGCATTGTACGACTGGGAACAACCCACAAGTGACAATGTGTCCACTGGCATAGATGTGCCCGCAATTCAAGCGGAGGCATTCCAAATCACCAACAATATGCTGCATCTGCAGTAGAATAAGGGACTGTTCTCCAGGTCTAGTATTGAAGACCTGCAGCAACACTTGAACAATTTTCTGTCAATTTGCATGACTCAAAGGCAATCTAATGCAACCCCAGAAGCTATCAAACTGCTACTGTTCCCATTCTCAATAACTGGGGTAGCTCAGACTTGGCTAAATTCGCTCCTTATCAACTCCATTACCACTTGGGAGGAATTAGTCCAGCAGTTCCTGAACAAGTTCTATCCGCCTAACAAGACTGCACAACAGATTGGTGACATATTGCAGTATAGGAAACATTCCACTGAATCCTTGCAAGAAACCCGAGAGAGATTTAAAGGGATGCTGGTGAAGTGCCCTCATTATGGCATTCCAGACCAGATGCTCGGCCAGAGATTTTACATGGGTTAGCTGACAACTTGAAAGCTAATGTGGATGCTTCAGCTGGAGGTGCTTTCTTAAGTAAAACGTTCACTGAGTGAAAAAATTTTGCTTGATAAGATGTCACAAAATGCAGGGTGGATGACTAGAGGTACAATACTAGCACCCATAATTGCATTCAGTCCCACTTGATCCCAATGATTCACAAGAAGAGAACATGGCCACACTTCTGATCCAGATGAGGCTACTAACAAAGAAGATTGATGAGATGGGTTACAAAATAGGTGCATATCATTGACACAACGAACGGTGGACTATGTATGCCGTGCATTAATCAGTCCTATGTGTCTTCATGGAGTGGTGGAGGTGAAACTCAAGGAGTACGGGAAGATATGAACTATGTTAACAACTATGGGGGTCAGAGACAAGGAGCACCGCAGTAGAGACTGCAGCAAAACCAACAGTACATGCCTAATATGCAGCAGCCTGGGGGTATGAACCCTCAAAACCAGTTAGTGCCTATGCCTTATCACAAACCACATGGCTATCAACAACAGAATCAGTAGCAATTGGTTTAGCAACCACCCCCTCAGCAGCAAGATAACAACATGGTTGAGATTAGAGGTATGCTTCAATAACATATTGGGACAAATAATAAAGTGCAGGAAAAATTGGCAGTGCATGATTCAGCAATCAAGAAAATTGAAATACAGCTGCGTCAGTTGTCCATGGCTCTTAACAACTATCCTCCGGGAACCTTGTCTACAGATACAAACATAAATCCCAAAGAGCAAAACCCAAATCAGCTGATGGCAGCCAGTCTTAGGAATGGTAGAGATTTAGATAGAGAGCAAGAAATTGTGCAGGCCAGTAAGATTACTACACCAACCACTCCAGCTCAATTAGAGGTAGAAGAACAACCAGAACTCACCGAAGTGGTCGTTAAGCAGATCCAGGAAGTAAAAGGGAAAGAAAAGGTGAAAGATAAAGTTGCAGAACAGGTGGCACCTCTTGTGATCTTACAAAGAGAAGCCAACGAACAATGCACAAAGGGTGTTACCAACACCCTTCCCTCAGAGACTGGTCAAGCAGAAGAAGGCAGACCAATACAAAAAGTTCATAGAGATGCTGCGACTAATTCAGCTGAATATTCCTTTGATGGATACTCCGAGGGAGATGCCCAGTTATGCCAAGATGAGGAAAGATCTCATGTCGCAGAAGTTTGATTTTCAGGATTTATCTACTGTGACATTGAGACAGACTTGCAGTGCCGTGGTAGAAAATCGATGGCTCAAAAGATGTATGATCCAGGTATCTTTACTATCCCTTGCACAATTGGAAGTTATTCCTTTGCAAAGGCATTGTATGATTTGGGAGCCAGCATAAGTCTGATGCCGATGGTTTTGTACACTAAATTGGGCATCGACAGAGCTAGGCCGACTTCTATGCTACTACAGCTGGCCGATCGCATTGTGAAAATACTAACGAGTATTCTTGATGATGTGCTGGTGCAAGTGGGAAATTTTGTATTCCCTGCAGACTTTGTGATACTGGATTGTCAGGATACCCCTTATATTAGGGAGGCCATTTTTAGCCACTAGAAGAGCACTGATAGATTGTGAAACCGGGGAACTAAAAATGAGACTGAATGATGAAGAAGTCATATTCAATGTTCAGTAATCAATGAGAAGACCCAGTGAATATGCCAATTGCTCTTTAGTGGAGGTAGTAGATGTCATTCTGCAAGACGATGATAGGGCCCTGACAGTTAATGATCCATTGGAGGCATGTCTAACAAATCTAGAAGAGATGGATGGTGAAGGGTTAGCTGAACGGGTCATGGAACTGGAAGGCCGAGGATTTTGGTCAAGGGAACCTCAATTCGAATCCCTTGAGCAAGAAAAAAGGGCTATTCCTCCAACAAAGCCATCAATAGAAGAACCACCCAAACTAGAGTTGAAGCCATTACCAGACCACCTCAGGTATGCATTCTTAGGCCAAAACTCTACCTTGCCTGTTATTATATCATCCTGTTTGCTAGATGTGTAGGTAAAACAGCTCTTACATGTGTTGCAATATAACAAGACTTCCATTTGCTGGACTATGGCAGACATATAGGGTATTAGCCCAGCCTTCTGCATGCATAAGATTCTCCTAGAAGAGGGGCACATACTGTCCAGGGAACACCAACGAAGTGTGAACCCTAACATGAAAGAGGTTGTAAAGAAATAGGTCATCAAATGGTTAGATGTGAGAATCGTTTTCCCCATCTCTGATAGTAATTGGATCATCCCTGTCCAATGTGTTCCGAAAAAAGGGGGATGACTGTTGTAAAAAATGACAATAATGAGTTGATCTCAACTCGTATAGTCACAGGGTGACAAATTTGTTTGGATTAGCGAAAGCTGAACACTCCCACCCGAAAGGACCACTTTCCCTTGCCCTTCATTGACCAAATGTTGGATAGGCTGGCCGGAAGATCCCACTTTTGTTTCTTAGATAGTTATTCAGGGTACAATCAAATATCTATAGCCCCCGAAGATAGAGAGGAAACATCCTTCACCCATCCATATGGCATCTTTGACTTTCGGAGAATGCCCTTTGGGCTTTGCAATGCACCAGTGACTTTTCGATGGTGCATGCTATCCATCTTCATAGATATGGTGGAGGATATTATGGAAGTCTTTATGGATGATTTCTCCGTGATGGGAGATTCATTCGAAGACTGTCTTCACAACCTAAGTAGAGTGCTCAAAAGGTGTGTGGAGACAAATTTAGTGCTAAACTGGGAGAAGTGACATTTTATGGTACAACAAGGGATAGACTTAGGACATCGAATGTCCAAGGAAGGAATTGAGGTCGACCATGCTATGGTTGACGTGATTGAGAAGCTACCACCGCCCACTTCGGTCAAGGCAGTGAGAAGATTTCTAGGACATGCCGGATTCTACCCGTGTTTCATAATTTTTTTTTCCAAAATAGCTAACCCACTATGCAAACTCATTGAAAAGGATCAACCCTTTGTGTTTTCTAATGATTGCAGGTTGGCATTTGAGGAGTTGATGAAGCAGCGGATAACTGCCCCCATCATTGTTGCTCCCAACTGGGAGCAACCATTTAAGCTCATGTGCGACACCATCGACTATGCTATAGGAGCAGTCTTGGGGCAACGAAAGGATAAGCTGATGCGCTCGATCTACTACGCAAGCAGAATGCTAAGTGGTGCAGAGCTCAACTACATAGTGACAGAGAAGGAGATGGTTGGAGTTGTGTTTGCATTTGAAAAGTTCCGATCATATTTGAATGGTTCTAAGATAATTGTATATATTGATCATGCAACTCTTAGGTACCTGATTGAGAAAAATGAGTCTAAAACGCGCCTGATTCGTTGGGTCCTGCTATTGTAATAACTCAACCTCGAGATTCATGATTGTAATGGCACAGAAAATAAAGTCACTGATCATCTATCATGACTTGAAGGGGCTGAAAAGTCAGTTGAGGTCGAAGAGATTCTAGAAACCTTTCCAGACGAGCAGTTGCTTGCAGCCAGTTTAGAAGAAGTGCCATGGTATGCAGATTTTGCAAACTACCTGGCCTGTGGTATTGTTCCTTATGATCTTTCCTCTGTCCAAAAGAAGAAATTTTATCGTGACTGCCGCATGTATTTTTGGGACGAGCCTTACTTTTTTTAAAATGTGTGTTGATAATATGATCCAGAGGTGTGTCCCCGAGATAGAACACTCATCTATGTTCCAGGTTTCTCAAGCATCTGCATATGGAGGACACTTTGGAGGAGTTAGAACTACTGCAAAGGTGTTAGAGGCCGGGTTCTTTTGGCCAACAATGTTCAGAGATGCGTACCTATTGGTGAAGGGCTGCAATGAATGTCACTAAACAGGGAACATTTCCCGTCTCCATGAGATGCCCATGAAACCATTTCAAGAGGTAGAGGTATTTGACGTTTGAGGGATTGACTTCATGGGTCCCTTCGTTACTTCGTTTGGCAATAAATACATACTGGTTGCTGTGGATTATGTATCTAAATGGGTGGAAGCTGCAGCCTTGCCCACTAATGATTCAAGAGTGGTGATAAGATTTGTGAAAAAGAAGATATTCATCCGTATCATCACTGATGGAGGCACTCACTTTTGCAACAAAGCCTTTAAAAAATTGCTTGCGAAGTATGATGTACGCCACAAGGTGGCCACACCTTACCATCCGCAGACCAGTGGGCACGTAGAAGTATCTTACAGAGAAATAAAGAGTGTACTAACCAAGATGGTGAATGCTACCGGAACTGATTGGGCAAAGAAGGTGGATGATGTAGTCTGGGCCTATAAAACTGCCTACAAAACACCAATAGGTATGTCTCCATACAAGTTGGTATTTGGGAAGGCTTGTCACATGCCTGTGGGGCTAGAACATCGAGCTTGGTGGGCACTGAAGCAATTAAATATGGATCCTGATGCAGTTGGGCAAAATAGACTTGCTGAGTTGCATGAGTTAGAAGAATTCAGGTATCAGGCCCTTGAAAGCACGAGGCTCTAGAAGGAGAGAATGAACAAAATGTACGACACGTACATTGTGGACAGAGACTTCAAACCCAACAACTTGATACTCTTGTACAATTCAAGGTTGAGATTATTTCCGGGTAAGTTAAAGTCCTGATGGTCAGGGCCGTTTAGAGTGGTGCAAATGTTCGCTAGTGGAGCTGTTGAGATTAAGTGTGAAGATGGTACAAATAAGTTCTCTATCAATGGACAAAGGTTGAAACATTACCTTGGAATAGCGGAAGAAAAAGGGGATACAATAGTGAACCATTTCAAAGAACCCTAGTACGCGACGGAGGAGTAAAGGTTAAACTATGTGCGTCATGCCGCGATGTTAAATCAGGCGTTGAATGGGAGGCAACCCATGAAATTGTTGTAAGTGTAACCCTCTTTATATATATAAAAAAAGAGTGGAATCTTCACAATGCCGCGACCACGGTCAAACTACAGTATAGAGGGGTCTCTGAAAACAACCCCTCGCAGTTCTACCGCGAACACGGTCAAACCGCGGTCCCGACCCCTCTTTGAAACAGGTCCACCGCGGTCCTACCACGATCGCAAAAAAACTGCGGCAGACCCTTAACGGGACCAGGTAAGTCTTTTATTTTATTTTTTGTTTCGCTTTTTTCCTTTTTTCCAAAAATACCCCCCACCTGCCCATTTATCTATCCCTTCAGATCCCCCAACCCTCCCAAATACCCAATTTCTTTTCTCTCTTCTTCCCTCTTCTTCACACAATCCCTCTCCCACTCACTCAAAATTTCTCCATTACCATCCTCCTCACTATCTTCCAACTTCACAACCCACTCCACTAATCCCCACAAGTAAGTTTCTCATTCTTTTTCTCTCTTTCATCATCTAAGTTAGTATAATTAATATAAGTTCATCTAACTAAACCCTAAGTAGATTAAGTTGATTTTTTTATAATTGTTGCTTCTTGTTGTTGTATATGGTTGTAGTTAATTCTTGTGGGTTTATTTGGTGCTAAATGGGTTGGGTCTCCATTATGCTTTAGTTGTATGGCTTGTTTGGATGTTTTGGAGGCCTAGAATTGTTTTTGGGGTGTAGTTGTTGCAAGGATTTATGTTTGCCAAAATTCTGGAGTTATTGTGGTGTAGTGGGGCGGATTCTGCCTAGTTCTAATTAGGGGTTTGGTATTTGGTGATTTAGGGTGTTGTGATTGTTTGGAAATATGTAAAGGAGTAAGTGTGGGGTAGTGTAGGCCAAATATTGTAAGTAGCTCTGTTGTGAGGCCCTTGTGAAGATTATTACATGCACCACCCTGCTAGTGGGGATAGTTGCAGAGCAAAACACAATGGAGGTATTGTTTTGGTGCCATCAGGTGGAGAAGTCTGAGGAACCATCCGATTAGCACTAGTTAGGATGAATTTGATGGTGTTTCTGAACTCTCTGCAGGTACTATGGCTCCCAAAAGGCAAAGGACAAGGACTGGCTCATACCAACAGGCGACCTATGATGAGTCAAGGTTTGGCTCGGAACGAGAAGAAGATTATTTCAACGTCAAGGCTTGGAAAAACTTTATTTAGGAGCTTCAAATTGATAGGGCAGTCCTACGAGTGGAATAAGAGGACATGTACGAAGAAATTCAGAGGCAAGGCATGGAATTCCTCTTTGATAAGCCTGTCTGGATGAACCCGATGCTGGTTAGGGAGTTCTATGCAAACTGCCCTTCAAACTCCAATCAAGATGTGATTGTGCAGGGTACAAATTTCCAGCACACATTCCTTATTTTCGTTAGGCCTTGCAGCTGCCTGAGTTAACATGCGATATTGATTATTACCACGACATACTAGATGCCATGTGGGTAGTGATGAATGAGGTCATTTATGTTGGAGGGCGTCCAACTTGGATAAAAGGACCATATCACCCTGAATTCTAACTCTTTCATACACTTGGCTAAGTGCTGGTTGATGGTCATTTACAGCAGGTTCATGCCTTCCAGCAACACGACGGACGTGAACTTTAACAGAGCCCTACTGACATGGTGCTTCGTCACAAAGAAGGATTTTGATGCAGCACAAGTCATTGGTGATGAGATGGTCTTGCGAGGACCACTGCTGTCTAACGGATTTTATTTCCTTCTTTGATGACTCTACTATGCTTACGAAGGAATGTCCCCACTAATCCTACCAATGGGACAATGGCACCTGAAGCACTCTTCCGCGCTTTGCGCATCAGAGTGGGCAGGGGTCCACGAACGACAATTCAGATAGAGGATGATGATGATGACCCGATTTCTCTCGCACCATCCAGACGGTCTACTGACAGTGTCGGACCCTCTCAGCAACCCAATTCTGGGGAGGGATTCTCTAGATCTCAGTCTACCCGGACAATGCTATGTTCAATGGAAGATGAGGTTGCGGATCTACGCACCTCAGTTGATGGCCTACACACACGGCTGGATGCCATGTCTCAGAGGCAGGTCAGGTTTGAGGGACGGTTCATGTCATGGTTTCGTGCATTAGGGAGAGCTTGCAATGTGGACCCCAGCATCGTCTCTGACTTTGATTGAGTCTCAGGGAAGTCTTCTTTGTTGGAAATAACGCTTTACGCTAGAGGAGGGGGGGTGAATAGCGTTTTAAAATTATTAAGCGTTTTAGTGCGGAATTTAAAAACTTTGCAGAAATTAAAACAAGTGCAGTAGAATAAACTTACACAATGATGTATCCTGGTTGGCCACAAACGTGGTTAGTCCAGTCCCCGAGAGACTCTCTCGAGATTTCCACTAAACTTGTCAAGCTTACGGGTGCTTAACAAACCGTTACAGCTGAGGACACAAGCCTCACCTAGTTGCTCGGGGATCACAATCCCAAAGACTTCAATTGCTCGGGGATAACAATCCCAAAGACTTCAACTGCTCGGGGATAACAATCCCAAAGACTTCAACTGCTCGGGGATAACAATCCCAAAGACTTCAATTGCTCGGGGATAACAATCCCAAAGACTTCAACTGCTCGGGGATAACAATCCCAAAGACTTCAACTGCTCGGGGATAACAATCCCAAAGACTTCAACCGAGGAATCACAAGTTCCTCAACAAACGAGAATCGCAATTCTCTTACAAATACAAAACACACTCACTTTACAAAGCACTCCTTAATGAGTAGATATGAGTAGAAATAGTACGCTCAAGATCACAACAACTTAGCTCAATAGAATGGCTCTTCAAAAAGCTTTATGGATGAATGGAAAATGATGATCAATGTAAGAAAGCTTTTAGCAATGAAAATACTCAAAGTGTATATGTTGTTGTTCTGAAAACACTGAGTTGAAGCTGTATTTATAGGTGAAAAACTCAGTCTTACCGTTGTCTAATTGCCAATTAAGGATTGCTGAAATTACTCAGTGACAATCGATTGTCAAGACTAAACAATCGATTGTTTGCCTATCAGATCAAAAATTCAATCCCAGATTTTACGTCAACAATCGATTACTTCAAATCAATAATCGATTATTTATAACGTTAAGAAATCCTTTCCAATTTTTGGCATAAAACATCGATTGTCCGGAAATCAACAATCGATTATTTTAACAACGTTCAGAAAATCTTTTCCAGATTTTACGCAAAACATCGATTGTTAAATATCAACAATCGATTACCTGACGGTAATTGAAAATATATGACAACGGTCAGCTTCAACAATCGATTATCAAATGGAATAATCGATTATTAATTAATTTCAAAACTCTCTGTCTCATATATAATCGATTATCAAAAGCCACAATCGATTATCATTTTATTTAAAATCACTGGGAGACATTTTTCTCATTCTAATCGATTACCATTAGTTCATAATCGATTTTTATGAGTTTTGAAAACTTTGCCTCAGTTAACAATCGATTATCATAAGTACACAATCGATTGTTATGCAGTTTGCAAAAACCTGATGTTAACTGACTTACTCACAATCGATTATCATTAATTCACAATCGATTGTCATGCAGTCTTGGCTTAGAGATACTCGATTATCATAAGAACATAATCGATTATCTTAGCCCAGATTTTTGAGGCATGTTTGGAAAACATTTTAACAAATGTAAATATGCATAGTTTAAAATCATTTGACACTTAATTTAAATATGCATGATTTTGGAAAAATAATTTTAGTAGAGAAGCCATGTTATGAGCCAAGTTGAGGAATCAAGATCACAATTAATATTGACTCAATTTTAACATTTCTAAACTTTGTCTTGAGCTTCTTGTAATGCATCCATTTTGTGCTTGTCCTTGAGTACTGCTATATATCGCTTTTTGCTTTGTTTGACATTCATCAAAACCTACAAAAGAACACACGTTTAGTATATTGCATTTGAAACGTGTTTCCAACAATTTCCCCCTTTTTGATAATGGCAAACATAAGCGGGATATATGCAATAATTATTTTGATAATCCAAGACAAGTGTAAAGTATGCAATTTGATGTTCCCCCTCAATTCATGTTCCCCCTCACTTTAAGCATGAATGAAGTTGAGAGTGATATAGCATACTGCTTGATATCCCGTTTCTTCCCCCTTTTGCCATTAGCAAAAATATATACAAGAGAAGAATACGCAAAAAAATATGAAATAAACAAAAGTTTATTTATTGGAAAATAAAGAGAACAAAAGTAATCGATTATTGATACAGTAATCGATTGTTTGACGGCGATTTTCCTGTAGAATACTTGAGTATTTTGCGTCATGCTTTTATGATCCCCTTTTCTTTAGGGTGATACCTGCAAAAAAGTGTTAGACGCCTCCGACGCTCAAGTTAGAAATTATGTAAGAAATAAAATGCAATGCATGACTTAGATCAACGTGGAGTCAAGGATCCCGAGTTCACTACGAATTCGGAAGAAGGACTCTTTATCTAAGGGCTTTGTAAAGATGTCTGCCAATTGGCTTTTTGTTTCAACAAATTCAATTTCGACATCGCCTTTTAGAATATGATCTCTAATAAAATGATGTCTAATTTCAATGTGTTTTGTTCGCGAGTGAAGAATGGGGTTCTTCGTCAAGCATATGGCACTAGTGTTGTCACATCTAAGAGGAATGTGGTTAAGACGTAGGCCATAGTCCAAGAGTTGTTGTTTCATCCATAGGATTTGAGCGCAACAACTCCCCGCGGCTACATATTCAGCCTCGGTTGTGGACAACGCAACACTAACTTGCTTCTTACTAAACCAAGAAACTAAAGCGCTACCGAGCAAGTGGCAAGTGCCGCTAGTGCTCTTGCGGTCCAATTTGCATCCAGCAAAATCGGAGTCGGAATAGCCAATAAGTTGGCATGAAGAACCTTTGGGGTACCATAGACCCATATTGGTAGTACCGACAAGATACCTTAGAATCCGCTTTACCGCAGTAAGGTGAGACTCTTTCGGACATGATTGATAAGGGCACAGACGCACACGCTAAACATGATGTCCGGACGACTAGCAGTAAGATAAAGAAGAGAGCCAATCATACCTCGGTACTTTTTGATGTCGACTTCCTTACCTTTTTCATCTTTGTCGAGATGATCGGATGTGCTCATGGGAGTTGCCATTTCCTTTGCATTGTTCATATCAAAACGTTTAAGCAGTTCTTTGCAATACTTGCTTTGACAAATGAATGTACCTTCCTTCATTTGTTTTACTTGTAATCCCAAAAAGAATTGTAACTCACCCATCATGGACATCTCAAATTCGCTAGTCATTAAGTTTGAAAATTCCTTGCATAGAGCATTGTTAGTAGCACCAAAAATGATATCATCTACATATATTTGAACTAGCAAGATATCATTATTTTCATGCTTGACAAATAAAGTTGTGTCAACTTTTCCACGAATAAAATTATTTTCTAAAAGAAATTTACTCAACCTTTCATACCAAGCTCGAGAAGCTTGTTTTAAACCATAAAGGGCCTTTTTGAGTTTGAAAACATGATTAGGAAAATTAAAGTCTTCAAAACCGGGGGGTTGCTTTACATAAACTTCTTCTTGGATAAAACCATTTAAAAAGGCACTTTTCACATCCATTTGATATAAAATGAAATTCATAGAAGATGCAAAAGCAAGCAACAAACGGATGGCCTCTAATCTAGCTACCGGAGCATATGTCTCATCATAATCAATCCCTTCTTCTTGATTATAGCCTTGAGCCACAAGCCTAGCTTTGTTTCTAGTGATTATGCCATTTTCATCTAATTTATTTCGAAAAACCCATTTCGTACCAATTATGGTATGACCTTCGGGTCTTGGCACCAAATCTCAAACGTTGTTACGTTTGAATTGGTTAAGCTCCTCTTGCATTGCCAAGGTCCAAAATTCATCCCCAATTGCTTCGGAGATGGTTTTGGGTTCAACTTTTGAAAAACAAAAGCAGTAAGATCTAAGGTATTTCTAAGGGAGCTCCGGGTACTTACCTTCCCTCCAACGTCGCCTATTACCTGATCGAGTGGATGGTCTTTGACTGTCCTCCATTCTATTTGCTCTTTTGGTTCATTTTCCGGTTGAGGAGCTTCTTCAATTGGTTGTTCCACCGTTTTGTCAATATCTTTCCTTGGTGGTTCTTCTTGAATTTTGTCCTTTAGACTTTCCAGAATGCCTGAAAGATCAAGACCACAATCCCTTCTCGCCAAGCGAGTATTATCTTCGGAAAATACAATATGAGAAGATTCCTCTACAACTTGGGTTCTTTTATTAAAAACCCTATAAGCTTTACTACGAGAAGAATAGCCAATGAAGAAACCTTCATCAGACTTTGCATCAAATTTTCCTAGTTGGTCCTTTCCATTGTTATGCACAAAACATTTACAACCAAAAACACGTAAATGTGAAATGTTAGGTTTTCTACCTTTGTAGAGTTCATATGGGGTTTTTAAGAGTATCGGCCGAATTGCTACTCTATTCAAAACATAGCATGCGGTACTCACGGCGTCTGCCCAAAAGTGTTTGGGAATCTTAGCTTCGTCGAGCATGGTTCTAGCCATCTCTTCGAGACTCCTATTTTTCCTTTCTACCACCCCGTTTTGTTGTGGTGTACGTGGAGCGGAAAAGGTATGCTCGATTCCGAGTTCATCACAAAAATCCGCAAAGAGATTGTGATCAAACTCTCCCCCATGATCACTTCTAATGGAAGTGACAGTTGATTCCTTTTCATTTTGAACTCTTTTAAGAAAAAGCTTGAAGCTAAGAAATGCATCACTTTTATGCGCAAGAAATAATGTCCATGTAAATCTAGAGAAATCATCAACAATTACAAAAGCATATCTATTTCTTCCTAGACTTTCGATACGGGATGGTCCGAATAGATCCATATGCAATAGTTGTAAAGGTCTAGAGGTTGAAACAACATTTTTGGATTTAAAAGATGCTCTTGTTTGCTTCCCCTTTTGACATGAATCACAAATAGTATCACTTTCAAATTTTAAGTTGGGAAGACCAATCACTAGATTTTGAGAAATCAATTTATTTAAAAGATGCATGTTCATATGAGCTACTCTACGATGCCACAACCACACATTATCATCTTTGCTCAACAAACAATCAACATACTCGGATGAGGAGTTTTCAAGATCAACCATGTAAATATTGTCAACTCTAAAACCACGTAGAATAATCTTGAAGTCATTACGTCTAAACACTAAACACTCATCCGAATCAAACAACGCAAGATTTCCCTTGTCACATAATTGACTTATGCTCAAGAGATTATGCTTTAAACCTTTGACAAGTAATATATGCTTTATAGAGGATTTTTCATTCTTACCGACCGATCCGATGCCAATAATTTGTCCTTTATTGTTGTCACCGAATACAACGCTTCCTCCTTCTTTGTGCTCTAGTTGAAGGAATTTGGATTCGTCTCCTGTCATGTGTCTGGAGCATCCACTGTCAAGGTACCATAGTACACTTGATCCCTTCAAGCACACCTACAAAGCAAATTAATATTCTTTAGGTACCCATACCATTTTGGGTCCTTGGGGGTTAGGCAAATAACGACCATAATAATATGAAGAATCTCTATGCTTTGTAAAACACATAGGTGCAATATGACCTATACGATTGCAGTAATGACATACTACGTTCGGGTTGTGTTGATGCCTAGGTTGAGCCAACAAAGTTCTAGGCGAATGAAAAAGATTAACACTAGACATATTGTTCCCATTTCTAGTATAATATCTAGATGGTCTAAAGTCATTAGTGCTAGACTTGTTGAAGGACCTAGTGTCATGTCTAGGTGGTCTAAGCTCGTTCCTAGAGTTATTTCTTGGTTGCCGAAAATTACTATTTGTAAGCTTGTTTGCAAGAATCCTAGATTCGGATCTAGGTTGTCTAAAGATATTAGTTCTACCCTTATTTTCATACATTCTAGCATAATGTCTAGGTGGTCTAAAAGAATTTGTTCTAGGCTTGTTTAATACCTTAGAGTTATTTCTAGGTGGAGTAGTGAAGTTTTTGTTTTTATGCCGTTGATAATTCTTAGGCGTTTCTTTTTCAACAACTTTAGGAACTTCTTTACTACGTGTTTCTAATGTTTTCCTAAGTTCTGTGTTTTCTAGTCTTAAGGACTCACAAGCAGTACAAGTAGAGCATTTATCAACATAAGAGGCTTCATGCATAGTCTTTATGACTTGTCTAAGTTCTATACTATCATTTAACAAAAATTGATTTTCATTTGCAAGATTCTCGTTATCACGAGACAGATTTTCAACACCTTTTTGAGCTAAAGAAAGACGTTTTTCAAAGTCCTTGTCTTTTAAAAAGAGTTGTTTTTGAAAATCCTCTTCTTGTAAAGAAAGAGTTCTTTGTAAATCTTTAATAGTCTTAGAAGCATTTACCAACTCATCATGCAGTTTGTTATAAGCAATTTGCATATCGTTAGATGTACTTACCTCGTCTTTTTCGTCTGCCATGAGGCACTGACCAGTTGATTCATCGTTTGTGCTGACCGCTTTTTGAGGCGTGTTTTCGTGCAATTCCTCAAGTTTGTCCCACATTTCCTTAGCAGTTTTATAGTGGGAGATTTTTCGCCAAAGTTCCTGGTTCAAGGCGTTATGTAATATATTCATAGCTTTAGTGTTGTATTCACTTACCTTATCTTTCCCGACTTTTGTCGTCAGTTGATCACTGTGTTTAATAGCTTGCCATAGATACAAATCGTTTGCCATTGTAAAAACTTGCATCCGATATTTCCAGACTGAGTAGTCGTTTTCGTCTAATATTGGAGGCGACATGCTGCATTCTCCTTCACCTATTCCTGCAAAGAAATTTAGAGTAGAAGCCATGGATGGTTCTCTCAAACGGTTAAGTTTTTCAGAGAGTATGGCTCTGATACCAATTGTTGGAAATAACGCTTTACGCTAGAGGGGGGGGGGGGTGAATAGCATTTTAAAATTATTAAGCGTTTTAGTGCGGAATTTAAAAACTTTGCAGAAATTAAAACAAGTGCAGTAGAATAAACTTACACAATGATGTATCCTGGTTGGCCACAAACGTGGTTAGTCCAGTCCCCGAGAGACTCTCTCGAGATTTCCACTAAACTTGTCAAGCTTACGGGTGCTTAACAAACCGTTACAGCTGAGGACACAAGCCTCACCTAGTTGCTCGGGGATCACAATCCCAAAGACTTCAATTGCTCGGGGATAACAATCCCAAAGACTTCAACTGCTCGGGGATAACAATCCCAAAGACTTCAACTGCTCGGGGATAACAATCCCAAAGACTTCAACTGCTCGGGGATAACAATCCCAAAGACTTCAACTGCTCGGGGATAACAATCCCAAAGACTTCAACTGCTCGGGGATAACAATCCCAAAGACTTCAACCGAGGAATCACAAGTTCCTCAACAAACGAGAATCGCAATTCTCTTACAAATACAAAACACACTCACTTTACAAAGCACTCCTTAATGAGTAGATATGAGTAGAAATAGTACGCTCAAGATCACAACAACTTAGCTCAATAGAATGGCTCTTCAAAAAGCTTTATGGATGAATGGAAAATGATGATCAATGTAAGAAAGCTTTTAGCAATGAAAATACTCAAAGTGTATATGTTGTTGTTCTGAAAACACTGAGTTGAAGCTGTATTTATAGGTGAAAAACTCAGTCTTACCGTTGTCTAATTGCCAATTAAGGATTGCTGAAATTACTCAGTGACAATCGATTGTCAAGACTAAACAATCGATTGTTTGCCTATCAGATCAAAAATTCAATCCCAGATTTTACGTCAACAATCGATTACTTCAAATCAATAATCGATTATTTATAACGTTAAGAAATCCTTTCCAATTTTTGGCATAAAACATCGATTGTCCGGAAATCAACAATCGATTATTTTAACAACGTTCAGAAAATCTTTTCCAGATTTTACGCAAAACATCGATTGTTAAATATCAACAATCGATTACCTGACGGTAATTGAAAATATATGACAACGGTCAGCTTCAACAATCGATTATCAAATGGAATAATCGATTATTAATTAATTTCAAAACTCTCTGTCTCATATATAATCGATTATCAAAAGCCACAATCGATTATCATTTTATTTAAAATCACTGGGAGACATTTTTCTCATTCTAATCGATTACCATTAGTTCATAATCGATTTTTATGAGTTTTGAAAACTTTGCCTCAGTTAACAATCGATTATCATAAGTACACAATCGATTGTTATGCAGTTTGCAAAAACCTGATGTTAACTGACTTACTCACAATCGATTATCATTAATTCACAATCGATTGTCATGCAGTCTTGGCTTAGAGATACTCGATTATCATAAGAACATAATCGATTATCTTAGCCCAGATTTTTGAGGCATGTTTGGAAAACATTTTAACAAATGTAAATATGCATAGTTTAAAATCATTTGACACTTAATTTAAATATGCATGATTTTGGAAAAATAATTTTAGTAGAGAAGCCATGTTATGAGCCAAGTTGAGGAATCAAGATCACAATTAATATTGACTCAATTTTAACATTTCTAAACTTTGTCTTGAGCTTCTTGTAATGCATCCATTTTGTGCTTGTCCTTGAGTACTGCTATATATCGCTTTTTGCTTTGTTTGACATTCATCAAAACCTACAAAAGAACACACGTTTAGTATATTGCATTTGAAACGTGTTTCCAACATTCTTACCCTTCTGCGCTTTACTTTATTGATATGACATGGGGACATGCCATGATTTTAAGTATGGGGTGGGAGACTGACTTAGTTTTTGTGTTGTACTCTATATAGATATTGTGATTGTTGTAGCATGGAAATGTTTTTGTTGTATATAACTGATGGTAGATATATTAGGAGTACCTGACTTGGACCAACGACGGACACTTGTCGAATGGGTCTCTTGAGGGTCCAAGTCGGATACATAAAAAAAAACAATAACAAAACAAAGGTAGAGGACTTTTCCTGAGGACGGACCACTTGGACAGTACTCTTGAGGGAAGTAGTCTATGTAGATTTTATTTTATTAAAATTTTTTCGTTTTAGGTAGTGTAGTAAGTCCCCCTTGGTTTTTCTTTTGACCACGGTCCTTTTACAAGGGTTTCTTTCTTGAACCGGGTTAGGTAGATTTTCTCTTTTGTAGTTTAGGACTAAGATGGGTAAATGCTAGAATGCAACCCTTGATGTTCACACCTGCAAACAACTAAAATGAACTTGAGAGTGTGATGTGTAGGCTCAGTTGTGGACTTGTAAATCTATGATTTAATTTTGCACATCTTGTCTCGCTTGAACGCTCGTATGAGTGTTTTGATAAACTGATTCAAAATAAGTTACATGCTAAGTTTGTGTGAGATATTTTACTTGCATTACGTGCTTGCATGCGATACCTGCAACTTGCCCTATGTGTTTGCAAACCGAAATAGAAGCTGTTCGGTTTTAGAAAGGATTGAGGCAGTTCTTTGTGTAAGCCTATATAATTCTGAATCTACCAGTATATATATATATATATATATATATATATATATATATATATATATATATATATATATATATATATATATATATATATATATATATATATATATATATATATATATATATATATATATATTGCCATAGTTAACCCCTTTGAGCCTGAAGCCTGTTCTTTGATAACCCTGTATTGACCTATAGTCTTGTGTTTGAATAGCTTGATTGTTTGAACCTTTACCTCGTAGAAGCACTTGAATCATTAAAGAACATACAAAAGTCAAAGTGTGGGGTGGTAGGGAGTTAGCGAAAAAGAAAAGGGAATCAGGAATGGAAAGTTGCTTGGTTCACTGGTTTTGTAAAAAGAAAAAATGAAAAAAAGAGAACAAAATGAAAAAAAGAAGCCAATGAACCTAAAGAAAAATAGGGGTGACTTATGAAATAAAATGTGGAGGAACAATTGAGCTGAGAGGGGAAATTAAGATAAAGGAAGTATGTATTAAAAAGTGCTTAGGGAGGTTAGTCACTACACCCAAATGTATCATACCTATCCCTTAGCCTACATTACAACCAATAAAGACCTGTTGATCTTTGACTGGAACAACTCGATTAGTAGAGTACTACACTAGGGGCAAGCTTATGGTGTGTCTCTGTGACATGTGAATATTCTTTGCTGAGAGTGAGTGAATTCTTTCTATATTTGGTTCCTTGTTGTTTGAATGTTATGTGTGTGGAACGTCTCTCAGGCTGTTGATGTGAGGGCATGTGACTCAGGAAGAAAAAATAAGTCTTCACCTTTGTTAGAGTAACTAGAGTGTGTCATGGCAGTAGAGTCCGCATCTGGCGTATGACTGTTGCATTGCTTAGGTTGTTTCATCAAAATAGCGGGTTTGACATATCTGAGGTAGGCCTAGAAGTGTGGTTTAGCTATCTCGAGGATGAGTAAAGGTTTAAGTGTGGGGTGTTTATGTGAATTTAACTATATTCAGGCCCTAAATAACCACATGCTTGCAATGTTTTGATAATGAAAGTGATAACAAAATTCTCTTATGAGTGCTTTTCATGATTTGCAGGTTATATATGACTAGGGAACGCTAGGGAGTACTTTTGCAGTCAAAAAATGAAGAAAAAGTGGCCAATTGTGAAAAATACAAAGTGACGCACGCAGAACAAGGATGAAGACTCAGAATATGAGTACTGCCGCGGTTCTATCGCGAGCGCGGTAGAACCGCGATTCTATCGTGACCGTGGAAGAACCGCGGTGAATGAATGTCGCGGACAACATGAGATTTAGAGGGGTCGATTGGCCGCGGTTCTATCGCGATCGCGGCAGAGCCGCGGTAGGCACGCGAAGCTTCAGGTGATTTTTAGCCCTAAAACCTATTTGACTCACTAGGTTTCGCCTCTTGGAGGCATGTATCTTGTTTTTAGAGTTCTTTGAAGGAAAAATAATTGTGAGAGAATACACAAACCATTTTTCTTCTTTTCTTTTGATTTTTATTGGTAGTTATGATGATTATTAATTTAGTTTGTTCCCCCATTATTATGAGTAGCTAAATACCTTAAACTAAGGTTTTGGTAGAACCTGTTCGGGATAACTTGGTTGTTTGATTAATATAATTTGCTTTGATTGTTAATCTCTATTTGTTCATACGTGTTTTGATTGTGGTTAGTTGAAAAGGGCCCTCAATTATCCGTTCTTATTTAGTATATATCTACTTGAGAGAGTGTGCATATTTAGGTGATTGTATGAACAACATCACTCCCGTAGTATAGACGAGAGTCATAACCGAGGGCTTAGAGGTTGGTTTAGAGATAACGATTCTTTAGATGCAATCTAAGTGAACTGTATTGTGAAATTAGCTAGCGTAACTTTAGAGAGTGCATCTAGTAGATTGTCATATTTACTTGAGAAAGACCTATGATAGCTTGAGTGTTCATGATTGATAGAGATAACCAAATCATAGTTATAAGATTTACGCAACTAAGGAAATCAACAACGGGGGAAACCATTACCTTAGTCCTTATTCCAACTGCTTACAAATCAAGTTAAGTTAATTTCTAGTTTTTACCTTCAATCTTTAGTAGTTAGAAAAATCAACCACCGTGAATCAAAAAGTTTAGGAAAGTGATTGTGTGAATTGAGTAAATCTTTCAAGGGTGATTGATAGGTTAATTCTCTGAGGTTCGACTCTAGGCTTCAATACTCAGATTATATTTGCTGTCTTTTGCGAGACTCGGTTGAGCGTGATCATTGGTGTCAAGAATGCCCATGAGTATTATACTATGATTAATGTGACTCTATTTCATATTGTTCATGCTTTACATAATGATTTCTATTGATGAATAAGAATTGTGAAAGTATTATTGGTAATTGAACACTGTAGACCATTGGATCAAGTTGAAAATTGAATTGTTGAACATTGCAGAGCGTTGGCTCAAGTTGAAAATTGAATTGTTGAACATTGCAGAGCGTTGGCTCAAGTTGAGAATTGAATTGTGAACTAAATGTGGAAAAGAGAATAGGTTTATGATATTATCTCCCTTGTCAAGATGTTATTTCTTTGATATTATTTCCCTTGCCGGACATTATTATTCATGATATTGTTTTCCCTTGTCGGGATATTGTTGTTGTGTTATTGTTCCCTTGCTGGAAATTTATTGTAATGTTATTGATTCCCTTGCTCTTATTATTTTGTTATTGTTGTTTGGGTAAGGAATATTTGTGAGAGAGTGCAAAGCACGAAGGGTGATGCCATGTATTATTTTGAGAGTATTAATGCACGAAGGGTGATGTCGTGCCAATATTGTGAGGTAAAAGCATGAAGAGTGATGCCGTGCTGCATAATGTACAGTTTTGTGCTGATTATATTAATTTTTATGGTAAGGAAGAGCGTAAAAGAATGAAGGGTGATGCCGTGCAGATTATATTGATTTTTATGGTGAGGTTGAGAGAAAAAGCATGAAGGGTGGTGCCGTACAGATTTTGTTAATTCTTATGGTGAGGACGAGAGTAAAAGCACGAAGGGCGATGACGTGAACTTGTCTTTTGTTTATGATTCTTACTAGTAATTGAACTTTGGTGATCCTTAAATTTATCTGTTGTTCTTCTGTTAATGTTTGATGTTTCCCCACATTATGTCTCCCCTTCCCATCTTAACTGTACATTTCTGCTTTTATTTCTCGCTATATATGATTAACTCCACAGGTTTATTTGGTAGTCTGGTCCTAGACTCGTCACTACTTCGCCGATGTTAGGCTAGGAACTTACCTGCACATGGGGTCGGTTGTGCTGATACTACACTTTGCACTGTGTGCAGTCTCGATACTTGAGCTTACGGACCTTCGCTTTTGGTTGCTACCATCAGTCCATTCAGAGATACGAGGTAGTCCTGCAGGCATCCACAAGTCCTGACGTCTCCTTCAATCATTCCATCCTATTTTATTTATGTATTTCAGAGATAACATCATATCTATTTTTTGGACCTTTAATTGAAGTATTCCTTGACCGTCTATGAAATTGTGAGACTAGTTCTGGGTAGTTTATGCTTATGAATTCTTATTGGAAATATTTAAATGCTTATATTTTGTTCTTCCGCTTATTGAATTTTGTTGTTTACATAATGTTGATTCTTAATTGTTAAAGGATTAAAATGGAAAAAGGTAAATCATACAAATGGTTGTCTTGCATAGCTTGCACTAATAGGCGCCATCACAACTCCTGAGGATGCGAAATCTGGGTCGTGACAAGTTGGTATAAGAGCTCTAGGTTGCTTAGGTCTCATATTTCACAGACAAGCTTAGTAATGTCTGGGAGATCCGTACAAAGACGTATGTATTCCCCAAAGGTTACAAATTTAGGAAAAACTTCACATCTATTCTTCCCTATCGTGCAGTTTGGTTTCCCAATTCTAATTGAATTTTTACTTTGTTTGTTCGCAGATGGTGAGAACACGCGCTTCCTCATCCACTGATGAGCAGCGCGAGCCACCAGCAGTAGCTCCCATGAGGGGCAGAGGGAGAGGCCGAGGCCTTTCTAGAGGACGAGGTAGGGGCAGAGCTCAGCCAAGAGCAGCAGCACCAACGGCAGAGCCTCAATTGAGTTTGATGATGAGGTTCTGGTCCAGTCATTTTTGGTGGGCCCAACTCAATTCCAGAGGGGTTCATTGCTAACCAAGTACTCCAGGATGCTCTGGTCCGTCTAGCGGGCCTAATGGAGAGTGTCACCCGGGCAGGCTTTCTTTCTGTCGCTCCAGTAGTCTCTCTGGTTGGAGCAGGAGTCTACTCGCACTACAAGTCGATGGCCCCCAGTTTTAGACTCCAGTAGCTCAGCTAGTTGGAACAGTTCAGTCGGGTGTGGTAGCTCTGACCTGTAATGGAGCAACTATGTCTGCTTTGCCTTGTGAAGATTGGACCGGTTCACCTAGATCTTCACTACCACTTTTAGCAATGCATCTTCTAAGGATCCTCAGGATTATTTAGACAATTATCATGAGGTTCTTAGGAACATAGGGATATTTGCGACCAATTGGGTCAACTTTGCTGCTTTTCACTTATCTGGATCTACGAAGACTTGGTGGAGAGATTATTGTTTAGCTAGACCAGTCGGGTCACCAGCTTTAACTTGGGATCAGTTTTTTCAGCTATTTCTGGAGAAGTTTCTTCCTATCCCTCAGAGGGAGAACTCTCGAAGGCAGTTTGAGTATCTCCAGCAGGGTTCTATGACTGTCACTCAGTACGAGACCAGATTCATCAACTTGGCCCGTCATGTTCCTATCATACTTCCCACTGAGAGAGAGAGAGAGAGAGAGAGAGAGAGAGAGAGAGAGAGAGAGAGAGAGAGTGAGGAGGTTTATTTATGGACTAGACGGCAGTTTGAGTGTCTCAAGCAGGGTTCTATGACTATCACTCAGTACAAGACCAGATTCATCAACTTGGCCCGTCATGCTCTTAGCATGCTTCCTACCGAGAGAGAGAGAGAGAGAGAGAGAGAGAGAGAGAGAGAGAGAGAGAGAGAGAGAGAGAGAGATAGAGTGTGAGAGAGAGAGAGAGAAAGGAGGTTTATTGAGGGACTCGTTAAGCCTATTCGACTTCAGATGGCTAAGGAGATGGGGAGCGAGATTTCTTTTCAGGATGCAGCCAATGTGTCCAGGAGAATTGATATGGTTTTATTGCAGGGGGGTGGTCAGGGGTCTAACAAGAGGCCTCGTCATTCGGACAGGTTAAGTGGTGCCTTATCTAGAGGCAGAGATTCTTTTGGTAGGGGCCGTCCTCCCAGGCCATTTCATTCAACACTTCAGGTTTCTCACGGCTCTCTAGGTGGCTATGGTTCTCACATGCAGTATTCCGATCAGCAGTCCTACAGTGCACCATCAGCTCCTATAAGCGTTCCACCACTCTAGAGTTCCTGAGATGGTCATTCAGGTCGTCAAGGTCAGTAGTCTTAGCAGCCGAGGGCGTGTTATACTTATGGTGATATGCGACATATCGCTGGATTTTTCCCTCGAGCATCGAGCATCTATCAACATTAGGGTTCCCTTGCCATGGTTCAAGCGCCAAGTGTTTCACAGCCCGCTTAGCCAGTTAGAGGTGGAGGTAGAGGTGCTAGAGGTAGAGGTAAAGGAATTAGAGGTGAAGGTCAGGCCGCTAGATATGGAGGCCAGCCAGTAGCAGGTCATCCCCGGAGCCCGGAGATGTAGTTCAGAGTGGTGGGGCCCAGGCCTGATGTTATGCTCTTCCAGCTAGGCCTGAGGCTGAGACTTCCGATGCGATATCATAGGTACTATTTTGGTTTGTAGTAGTGATGCTTCAGTTTTATTTGATCCGGGATGTATATACTCCAATGTGTTATCTTATTTTGCACCGTATCTGGTCATGCCTAGCGATTCTTTGAGTGCTCCTGTATATGTGTCTACACAGGTAGGTGACTGGATTATGGTAAATCATGTCCATAGTTCGTGTATAGTTGTGATTGGGGGTCTTGAGACCCGAGTAGACTTATTACTTTTGGACATGGTTGATTTTGATGTCATATTGGGAATGGATTGGTTATCACCTACCATGATATCTTGGACTGTCATGCCAAGATTGTGATCTTAACCTTGCCGGGGTTGCTCATTTAGAGTGGAGAGGGACTCATGGTCATTCTACCCGTATGGGTTATCTCATATATAAAGGCTCGACGTATGTTCTGTTGGAACATATGTATATGTTCATACTAATATGTTTTGATAATTGACAAACAATTTTAATGGAAAATAATATATGCCAAATAAATGTGAGTTATTATTGAATACACTTTAATTTATATTTTAACTAAAGTGCTATTCATTTTGTAGATATGCAAAAGGAAGATAAAGAATTGATATGCAAAACTACAATGAGCATAGAGGAAGAAAAGGCTATGCAACGTTATTTGAGCGGACAAGAATTGGAGTCCAAGAAGTTGAAGACAAGATCGAGAGAAGCAATGAAAATAAATGAAGACCTTTTGTTGAGTCTTATTTATATTGTCTTTATTGTGATCTTGATCCGACTTTAAGTTTGAGTCTTGGCTTCTCTCATAAAATGATTTTACAATGCATATCATAAAATGATTTTACAATACATGCATATCATAAATGATTTTACAATATATGCATATCATAAATGATTATCATAAATGGTTTTACAATATATGCATATCATAAATATTTTTATTGCATTTAAAACAAATTGGTTTTAAATGTTATATAATAAATATTTTCAATACATTTAAAACAAAATGATTTTAAATGTTTTTATTGATTCGGAATGGTCATTACAATTGTTTTTCATGTTTAAGATATTTATAATATTTTATATCTTCAAACAAAGCTTTGAAAAACATTTTATAACTTATTTTCAATAAGTTAGTTGTTTTAAAATCGGACCATTTCCGCAGGGTCAGATAGTCGAATGTCTGATATTGGATAGTCGACTATCCTGATGACCGTTGCCAAGATAGCCGAATATCCATATCAGATAGTCGACTATCCTTGTGACCATTGCCAAGATAGTCGAATAACCATATCGGATAGTCGACTATCTAACAGATTTTCAGAATCTGTATTTATGATCATAGCAACGGCTAGGAGTGATTTTGGAGCTATAAATACACCTCAAAATCACTCATTAAACACACAACTTCTGACCAAAACATTCATAAGCTTTCATACATTTCCAATATCATTTATTGATCATTTTTATCACATTTTGAAAGCCAAGGTCTTGAATTTATTGTTGTGTTCTTGAGCGTATTTGTTTACTCATATCCATTCTATTAAGAGAGTCTTGTTTAAGTGAGTGCTAAGTGTTTTATACACTTGAAGGGAAGTGTTAGTCCCTTGTGTTGTAAGAAGGAACTTGTGTTTCCTTTGGTTGAAGTCTTGGAGTGTTGTATCTCCGAGCAAAGGTTGTTGAGGCTTGTGTCCTCAGGTTGTAAAGGTTTGTTAGGCGCCCGTATGCTTAACAGTGAAGTCTTGGGGTGAGGTATCCTCAAGCAAGTGAAGTCTTAAGGTGCGGTATCCTTGAGCAACTGTAACGGTTTGTTAAGCACCCGTAAGCTTAACGAAGTTAGTGGAAATCTCGAGAGAGTCTCTCAGGGACTGGACTAGCCACGGGTTGTGGTGAACCAGGATATATCGGTGCGTTCGTTCTTATTTATTTACTTATCGCACTCATTTATTTCCTGCAATTTTTAAATTCCGCAAGTTTACGCTATTTTTTTATAACGCTATCACTCCCCCCCTCTAGCGTTAAGCGTATTATCAAACAATTGGTATAAGAGCCTAACTCTCTGAAAGACTTAACAGTTTGAGAGAATCCTTCTATGGCTTCTACTAGTAGTGCTTTTGCAGGAATAGGTGAAGGTCACGCTACCTTTTTGCCTCCAATATTTGATGGAAGCTATTACGCACATTGGAAAGATCGGATGACAATCTTCATCAAATCAAACAACTTTCGTCTATGGCAAATCATCAAGTGTGGTGAACAAATGATGAAACAAGTTGGAAAAGCCATGGTAAGTGAATACAATACCAAGGCTATCAATATGTTGTATAATTCCTTGAAACAGGAGGACTATCGGAAAGTTTCCCAATACAAAACTGCTAAAGAGATGTGGGATAAGCTTGAGGACACTTATGAAAATGCGCCTCAAGAAGCAGACAGTTCATGTGATGAACCAACTGCCAAATGCCTCATGGCCGACGAAGGAGAAGAAGTAAGTACATCTAACTCTCACTCTTTTGAAGAATTACAAAGTGCCTATGATAAATTGTATGGTGAATTTGTTGATGCTTCCAAAACGATAAAAGATTTGAAGAAAACACTTTCTTTGCAAGAAACAGATTTTCAGAAAACACTCTCTTTACAAGAAAAAGATTTTGAAAAATTGACTAATGAAAATGACGTTCTTAAAAATAAAATTGATGTTTTAGAAAAAGAAAATAATTTTTTGAAAAATAACTTTTTTGATCTTAGAAATAAGACTAAAGCAGTGAATGAATCTTCTTCAATTGATAAAAGTTTTATTTGTTTATCTTGTGATTCCTTGAAACTAGAAAACATAGAACTTAGGAACACACTAGAAAAACATAGTGTAGATGCTCCTAAAACTATTGAAGAGATCAAGAAGAAAAAGAAAAACAGAAGGCGTAAAAAGAATAAGAATCATGCTAGAAATCGTGATGCACCACCTAGAAATAATCCTAGGATTTTTAATGAGTCTAGAATTAATAATTTTAGACCACCTAGAAACGATTCTAGGAATTATACAAATGAGCCTAGAAATAATGATTTTAGGCAACCTAGAAATAATTCTAGGAATGAGACTAGACCACCTAGAAACGATACTAGATTGTTCAATGAGTCTAGAATTAATAACTTTAGATCACCTAGAAACGATTCTAGAAAGTATGCAAATGAATCTAGAAATAATTACTCTAGACCGCCTAGAAATAACTCTAGGAATTTCAACGCTCCTAGGAATGATGATTTTAGATTACCTAGAACGTATTTGGCACAACCTAGGCATTTGCACAACCCGAATGTTGTATGTCACTACTGCAACCGGGTAGGACACATAGCACCCACACGTTTTGCAAAACATAGGGATTTATCTTGTGGCTATAATTATTATTTGCCTAACCCCCAAGGACCCAAAAGTGTTTGGGTACCAAAAACCTATGTTTAGGTACTTCTGCAGGTGTGCTTGAAGACTACAATATTGTAGTAGATGCACCAAGCACGGAACCTCATTGCATCAAGGGGGAATTTCGGTTAGTTATCCTTTTCGATAAAAACCGAATTATTGATATGTGCAAGCAACCGATGTTAACATATTTGTTGTTAATTTGGTTCTTGTATTGTTGAAATTCTTGATATGCTTAACCGTAATAGTTGATAATGTGCTAACAATTGTGATATCCGTGTTAACAATTAATATCAATTATCCTTGTTGATTCACATGTTGAAAATTTGGTGTTAAGCAACAATTGATACAATTATCAATTGATTGATCCATGGTTTGATAATTACTTTTGATATCAATTATTTTTATTAATTCATGTTTTACTAAAAATAACATTTTGTATCACTGTTGATAAAAATAACAATTGATACATCTGTTGTGTTTTCCAATAACAATTGATTTTAAATCATGCATATTTATTTTAGCCAAAATGATTTTTAAAGATGCCTCTAAAATCTGGACTAAGATAGTCGATTATGTACTTATGATAATCGATTATGTTTAAGTCAGCTGCTTGATAATCGATTGTGAACTTATGACAATCGATTGTGTTAAGGCAGTGAGCATCAGATTTTTCAAATCTGCATGACAATCGATTGTGATGAGGCAGTGTCCATCAAAGTTTTTCAAAGTCACAAAATAATCGATTGTGAACATATGACAATCGATTGTGTTGAGGCAGTGTCTTCCAGACTTTTTCAAAGTTATTATATAATCGATTGTGAGTTTGTAACAATCGATTGTCAAGAGGCAGTGTCTAAATTGATTTTTCAAGACTGATATATAATCGATTGTCAACATTGCATAATCAATTGTATAACTGACCGTTGCCAAAAAGTTTTCAAATACCGTCAGGTAATCGATTGTAGATTTGTAACAATCGATTGTTTTAATTAAAATCTGGAAAAGATTTTTTTGAACGTTGCCAGTAATCGATTGTTGATCTTAGATAATCGATTGTTAAGCGTAAAATCTGGGAATGATTTTTGGAATGACTGGCAGACAATCGATTGTGGTAACTTGACAATCGATTGTCACAGAGCAAAATCAGCATTTCTTAATTGGCAATTAGGCAACTGTTGTGTATGTTTTTTTTAACAAATGGTTTTATCATTGTTTTATAACAATTGGAAGATCTATTTTGTTGGTATGTCTTGATAAATTTCTATAAATCCTCATACTGCATACTTCTCATAGTCTTTCTTTAATGTACTCTCTTCTTGCTAAATGCCAAAAAACGAAGAGGTGTTTAGGCGATATGCTTCAAGTAAGGGGGAATGTCTTTACACTCTAGTTTGCCTTATTTGAGGGGGAACCTTTCATTAAGGAAAAATAGATTGCATGAAGTTTATTAATGATATTTCTTGTACTTTAAAATTAATTTTTATTGATGATATTATGTTTGGATCAACTAAAAAAATTTGTATGCAAGGAGTTTTAAAATTCATGAGTAGCAAAAATTGAGATGTTAATGATGGACGAGCTTATTTTCAACTTGAGGTTGCAAGTGAAACAAATGAAAGAGGGAACTTTCATTTGTCAAACTCAATATTGCAATGAGTTGCTAAATCTATTTGAAATAAGCAACACCAAAGCAATGGCCTCTTCAATGAATTCATATGACCATCTTGACAGAAATGTGAAAGGTAAGGAGAACAATACCAAGGATTACAAAGGTATGATCGTTCCTTGCTTTACCTTATAACTAGTAGAATTGATATAATATTTAGCGTTTATTGATGTGCTAAGACATAAATCATGTTCAAAGGAGTCACGTCCTAGTGTGGTTAAACGTTGATCTAAATGCATACTTTTTTAGGTTGCATTTATATCTTGAATATTACTGACTTGAGCGTCGAAGACGCGTATTTTCTTTTGCAGGTATCGCCCTAAAGACAGGGGGAACCAAGATAAAGTTTTGATTCAAGTCAATATTATCTTTGCTTGGCTTGTGAATTTGGAAACAACATATTTGTTCTTATAAAATTATTTTCATAAAAATATGATATATATATTTTTCCAAAAATATAGTTTATTTTTTTAATAAACGAATTCCATAAAATGAAAATTATTTTTCCAATATTTTATGCTTAAACGATTTTTTCAAAGTCGTCGAAGTTAATCGACTAACTAGAAGTTATTCGAATAACTTGATTATCCAGAAAATCAAGCTATTTCTCCAGATATTCGACTAACCAGAAGTTATTCGAGTATATCTGTTTCCAGATATTCGACTATCCCAGAAGATATTCGAATATCGTTCCCAGATAGTCGACTATCCAATAAGTTATTCGACTATCCTCAGTCAAATTTCAAAAATCTGACCGTTTTATAGCTGTTCCAATCAGTCCAAAAATCTCATTTTTGTCATTCAATGCTATGTTTTCTTGAACTCTATAAATAGGATTAGTGTGCACTCTTTGTTTCACACCAAAATCATTCTTGTTCAAGAAATTCTCTTCAAAAATTCTATTCCAAACTTCTTCCAAAAGTTCTTCTTGCCTACAAATTTCAATGGCAAATAGAAGCTCTAAACGCTCTCGTGCCGGAAAGAATATCCCTTCTTCTTCAAATCCTCCTCCATCTCTACATTGTTATGATGATGGATCCGTTTTTTGGTTTGAACAAGAAAATGAGCTTCAACGATTTATTAGAAACTTTGAAAATCGAGATATTCTTCCACCTCGATTCACAACCGCAAGATATCTAGCGGATTCTAATCATTCCAATATACTTCTACAAAGTTCAATCCTTGACTTTGTTTATTTGAAGTATGATTTTATTCATCCTCTTTTGATTCAAGCCTTTTATTCGAATCTTAAGAAAGATGAAGATGGAGTTCTTTCTACCAAAGTAAATGGTATTCATATTCTTCTAAGTGAAGAAAATATTCAAGCTATCACAAATCTTCCTCGTGATGACCAAGACATCGACCAATATACCGGTGTCGAAGGAATACTTTATGATGAAAATGTCCTCTTCAACCTTATTGGAATTGGACAATTTGAATTCTCTCAAGAGCAAAAGAGAGCTCCAATTAAAGGAATTTTTCCGGAATTTCGTTTGATTCTCTATGTTGTCACTCGGATTCTTAAACCGAGAAAAAGCAATCACACGACAATTGGCCGTGAAGATGCAAAAATCATGCATGCTATTATTTCCAAAGCACGCATAAATTGGTGTAAATTTGTTCTTACACATATGTTTGACTCAATAGGAAGTGACAAACCCCTTCCTTATGCATTACTTATAATGCATCTTCTTGAAGCATCTCAAGTCAACACCAATGTTGGAATCAAGAAAACTCGCACCAAACATTGGGAAATTCAAGAGACCTCTTTTCATGGCCATGACCAACCACATGATCAAATTCCAAATCCTCCTCCTCCAATTCAAGCTCGTCGTCCTCGTGCCCAACCGGATGTGTCTCAAGCCATCTTGGATCAACTTGCCTCTCTATCGACTTCAATTAATCGAATCGATAGTAATGTGTCTCGCACGGAAAGAAATGTGCGTAGGCTTAGTGACGAAATCCACGGATATTTTGACCATGTCAATTATTCGTATTCTCGCGTCTACTCCGCAAGTACTTCTAGCGATGACGATGATTTCGGCGACGATGAAAGTTCTTGACTTGTATCTTCATTATTTGTAGTTTCATTATTTGCAATGTACTTTCATTCATTGTAAAATATTTTCAATTACTCTTATTGTAATTTTCCTTCTTCATTAATGAAATTATCTTTTTGTTAATGTCAAAAGGGGGAAGATTAAGGGTATATGCATATTTATCTTTAATCATGCTTTTGGGAAGATTAAGGGTATATTTATTTTCCATGCATTGGGAAAGATAAGGGTATATGCATACTTATTTATTTATATGCATATTTATTTGTTTTAAATATTTATTGCATAAATTGAGGGGGAACTCAATAATAACTTGTCTTATATTTGGCATAGTCTTTTATAAAGGGTATATGCATATTCCCATGAAGGTTTGCCATTATCAAAAAGGGGGAAATTGTTGGAACATATGTATATGTTCATACTTATATATTTTGATAATTGACAAACCAATTTAATGGAAAATAATATATGCCAAATAAATGTGAGTTATTATTGAATACACTTTAATTTATATTTTAACTAAAGTGCTATTCATTTTGTAGATATGCAAAAGGAAGATAAAGAATTGATATGCAAAACTACAATGAGCATAGAGGAAGAAAAGGCTATGCAACGTTATTTGAGCGGACCAGAATTGGAGTCCAAGAAGTTCAAGACAAGATCGAGAGAAGCAATGAAAATAAATGAAGACCTTTTGTTGAGTCTTATTTATATTGTCTTTATTGTGATCTTGATCCGACTTTAAGATTGAGTCTTGGCTTCTCTCATAAAATGATTTTACAATATATGCATATCATAAAATGATTTTACAATATATGCATATCATAAATAATTTTACAATATATGCATATCATAAATGGTTTTACAATATATGCATATCATAAATATTTTTATTGCATTTAAAACAAATTGGTTTTAAATGTTATATAATAAATATTTTCAATACGTTTAAAACAAAATGATTTTAAATGTTTTTATTGATTCGGAATGGTCATTACAATTGTTTTTCATGTTTAAGATATTTATAATATTTTATATCTTCAAACAAAGCTTTGAAAAACATTTTATAACTTATTTTCAATAAGTTAGTTGTTTTAAAATCGGACCATTTCCGCAGGGTCAGATAGTCGAATATCTGATATTGGATAGTCGACTATCCTGATGACCGTTGCCAAGATAGTCGAATATCCATATCAGATAATCGACTATCCTTGTGACCGTTGCCAAGATAGTCGAATAACCATATCGGATAGTCGACTATCTAACAGATTTTCAGAATCTGTATTTATGATCATAGCAACGGCTAGGAGTGATTTTGGAGCTATAAATACACCTCAAAATCACTCATTAAACACACAACTTCTGACCAAAACATTCATAAGCTTTCATACATTTCCAATATCATTTATTGATCATTTTTATCACATTTTGAAAGCCAAGGTCTTGAATTTATTGTTGTGTTCTTGAGCGTATTTGTTTACTCATATCCACTCTATTAAGAGAGTCTTGTTTAAGTGAGTGCTAAGTATTTTATGCACCTGAAGGGAAGTGTTAGTCCCTTGTGATGTAAGAAGGAACTTGTGTTTCCTTTGGTTGAAGTCTTGGAGTGTTGTATCTCCGAGCAAAGGTTGTTGAGGCTTGTGTCCTCAGGTTGTAAAGGTTTGTTAGGCACCCGTAAGCTTAACAGTGAAGTCTTGGGGTGAGGTATCCTCAAGCAAGTGAAGTCGTAAGGTGCGGTATCCTTGAGCAACTGTAACGGTTTGTTAAGCACCCGTAAGCTTAACGAAGTTAGTGGAAATCTCGAGAGAGTCTATCGGGGACTTGGTTGATAAAGGCTTTATTAGACCTAGCATCTCGCCTTGGGATGCGCCGATGTTGTTTGTTAAGAAGAAGGACGGATCGATGAGGATGTGTATAGATTACTGGTAGTGGAACAAAGTTACATCAAGAATAAGTATCTATTGCTGAGTATTGGTGATTTGTTTGATCAGCTTCAGGGTGCATGTTATTTTTGAAGTTACTTGAGATCTAGCTACCATCAGTTGTGGATTAGGGCATCCGATGTCCCAAAGACAACTTTCTGCACTCGGTACGGCATTATGAGTTCTTGATGATTTCATTTGGCTTGACAAATGCCCCAACAGCTTTTATGGATTGGAGGAACCAAGTGTTTAAGCCTTACTTGGATTCGTTCGTGATAGTCTTCATTGATGATATTTTGATCTACTCCCTCAGTCGGGAGGAGCATCAGCAACATCCGAGAGTGGTTCTTCAAACTTTGAGAGATAGTCAATTGTATGCTAAGTTTTCGAAGTGTGAGTTCTGGTTGAGTTCAGTTGAATTTTGGGTCATGTAATATCAACAGAGGGTATTCAGGTAGATTCGAAGAAGATAGAGGCAGTCAAAAACTGGACTAGACCCGCATCAGCTACGAAGATCCGGAGTTTGTTGTGTTTGGCAGGCTATTATCATCCGATTAGGTAGGGGTTTTCATCTATTGTGGCCCCGATGATCAGGTTGATCCAGAAGGGTGCCCAGCTCAGGTGGTCAGACTAGTGTGAGGTGAGCTTTCAGAAGCTCAAGATAGCTTGGACTACGGCGCAAATGTTAATTTTTTCCACGGGTTCAGAGCCATACACAGTTTATTGTGATGCATCTCGTATCAGACATGGTGTAGTGCTGATGCAGGATAACAAGGTCATTGCTTATGCTTCGCGTTAGTTGAAGATTCATTAGAATAATTATCCAGTTCATGATTTGGAGTTAGCAGCCATTGTTCACGCGTTGAATATTTGGAGGCATTATCTATATGGCGTGTCAAATGAGGTATTCACGGATCACAAGAATCTACAATATTTATTCAAGCAGAAGGAGCTAAATTTGAGGCAGAGAAGGTGATTGGAGCTATTGAAAGACTATGATATCACCATCTTATATCATCCGGGAAATGCCAATGTGATGGCCGATGCTTTGAGTAGAAAGTCTGTCAGTTTGGGCAGTCTTGCAAATATTCTGGTCGGTGAGAGACCGCTTACTTTTGATGTTCAGGCTTTGGCTAATCGTGAGGTTGGATGTTTCTGAGCCCAACCGTGTGTTAGCTTGCAGAGTCTCTCGTTCTTCTTTATTAGAGCGTATCCAAGATCGGCAACATAGATTGGTGTATACAATTAAACCTATGAAGATATATATAAAAATACAACGGAGAAAGAACCAAAATAAACAATTAAAGCTGGGGGAGGGAACATGCTTCAGGGGTAAATATAGAAATAGAATATCTCGAATATTAGAGAAAAATCTACAGCTTAGCTTCTAACACGGAATAAAGAAATAAATACAACTTTCATATTCAGCTCATCTTGTTGCAGACGTGCAGCCTGATCCCAGTTATCATATCTCGTAGTACGCGTACCATCCACTCCAATTTCATAATGTATTGTGGTAGGCGTATTACCCGCTCCCATTTCATCGATCTTGTGGTAGGCGTACCATCCATTCCCATTTCATAATATCTCGTGGTAGGCGTACCACCCGCTCCCATTTCATCAATGACTTGTGGTAGGCGTACCACCCGCTCCCATTTCGATTAAACACAAAATCACAATAAAATCCCTGCAAGGGAACAAAACAATATAATGACTTCCCGACAAGGGAACAAACGATATAATAACTTCCCGGCAATGAAACAAAAATATCAGATCAAATGTCCTGGCAAGGGAGAATCAGCTATAACCAATCTTCTCCCACTTCTACTTGGCACAATTAATACCAAAACTCAATCATAACTAAAGTTTACAGAAATAACAAAATCCTTGCTCAATATCGAGAATTAGTAATCAAAGCTATCATAGGATCATTTGAGAATACAACAATTAGCAATTTAGGACCCACGGTCATACTCGACACCAAGGTATAGATACTCGTCACCATGCATATACGCCGTACTCAACACATAAAAGAAGCAAATATGACTCAACTCCTTATCCTTCAAGCTACAGTTATACTAAACACTAACCTCAAACTTCCACGACTAAATCAATCCACAATTACCGCTTTCTCTCTAGAATTCGGCTCCAAATCGATTGTGTCTATACAATAATGACTTCAATACATCGATAAATGCTAAGCAATACAAACCCAATACCTAATTATAGCCTTCCAAGCATTCTTCCTAAAATCCCAAAAATTGACCCCGGGTCCGTTTGGTCAAAATACGATGTTCGCACAAAAATCCAACCACCCATTCACCTATGAGAACGAATATATAATTTATTTTCACATTCGACCCCAAAACGAGGTCTAAATAAATAAGAATCAAAAAGCCCAAACTTTACCCCTAATTTCTACCCTTAGTTACGTATCTTAGGCCTAGAATTTCAGTAGATGTTGATGAGAAATGAAGGAAACAAGTTAAAGATTACAAACCTACGAGGTTTTGGTGAAGGATTGCTTCAATGGTCTTCTAAGAGCTTGGACAAGAAAGGTTTTTATGAAAACTTAGTGAAATCCCGTAATGGTTATGTTTTGTGATTTTAAATATATTTGGGAAAATTTTCCTTTCGCGTTCGTGATGGGAAACTCGCGTTGGCGATAGTCCAGTTCTGAAGAACTTCGCATTCGCGACACATCGGCTCATGTGCGCGGAGAGTTATCTCCATGAGCCTTGCGTTTGCGTCCTTAATGTCGCATTCACGATGAAGAAACTAGTGACCCATCCCCTGAACCCTATGCATTCACGGTTACTGGGTTGCGTTCGTGAAGGGTACCCCCGTAAAGCTTCGCGTTCGTGAAGAGAAAGTAAGGCACGCCTTACGTGTTCGCGAGAGTGCCCATTTGAACGCGAAGAACAAAATCCTTGGGCATAAAACAGAAAATCTGCAATAGTCCTAAGGCCAAAAACCATTTCGAAACACTCCCGAGCCCTCGGGGCTCCTAACGAAACACACGTACTATATCAACTACATCATACGAACCTATACATGTGATCAAACTGCCAAAATAACATCAAAAACAACGAATCAAACCTAAAAATCAAGAGTTTTTCCTCAAACTTCATTAAGTTTCAAATTTAGGATTTCAAGTCTGAAACACGTCAAATGACATCCGATTTTAACCAGACTTTACAGAAACATATTAAATCATATACAATACCTATTTTGGGCAGCGGAACCAAAATAAAGACCCAATACCAACACGTTCTAATAAAATTTCATTTCGATTTTCCATAACAATTTTAGAAAAACAATTTTCCATAAAAATTCATTTCTCGGGCTCAGGACCTCAGAATTCGATTTCGGGCATACACCTGAGTCCCATATTTTCCTGCGGACCCTCCGTGACCATCAAATCACAAGTCCATGTTCGTTTGTCTAAGATATTGACCGCAGTCAAATTTATTCATTTTAACATCGAAATTTAGCATTTTTAAAAAGAATTTCAGATTTAAGCTTTTCGGCTATGCATCAGACTGCACACGCAAATCGAGGAAACTCTAAATGAAGTTCTCAAGGTCACTGAAGCACATAATGGATAAGAAAATAGGTGATTACCCTTTGGTCATCACACGGCATCTCCTTGCGTTTGTTTTTCAAGTAGTTTTTGGAGTCCTTCACAAAGGAGGCAACTTCTCAATCATCGTTGCTACTTGGAATGCTTCACTGATGAAAAGACCTTCAATACATTATGTTAGTAAAAATACTGCATTACTACATTTTACATCAGTATTAATTTGATTTATACCTTTAGAAAGGAGATCGTGAATAATCACTTGCAATTCTTGGACTTGGGTAATAACAGACTTGCTATCTACCATTTTGTAGTCCAAAAACTTAGCGGCAGTGAATTTCTTCAACCTGACATCTTTAGTTTTGTATTTCTTTTCAAGTGCAGTCCATAATTCTTTTGACGTCTCCACGCCACTATAGATTTTATGCAAATTGTCCTCGAGTCTGTTAAGAACATAATTCTTGCACAGAAATCAGAATGCCTCCACGCTTCAATCACGAGAAAGCTTTAATTCTCTGGAGTTTCATCGGGTAAAACATGAACATCTTCCTTGATGAATTTCTGCAGACTTAAAGTAGTCAAGTAGAAGAACATCTTCTGCTTCCACCTCTTGAAATCTAACCCGAAATTTTTTTTGAGTTTTTCTGCCGGTGCCAATGCCGGTATTCGACTTGTTAAAGCATTGGAAGTCACTCGGTTTTCATTATCATTAGTCATTTATGTAAAAGAATGGCTCAGTCAGACGTTAATATCACGTAAATTTTAATCTTCAATGGAGTAGAAAATCACAAAGGTTTTAATCTCCAGAGCAGTGAATATAACACAAATACAGAAAATGTTAAATTCCTTAAGCTTGTTAGTAAACTGTATTTATAAAATAATTTTGGAGAAAATAAAGTAAGATAAAGAGAAATATAAACGAAACAAAAGTTAATCTGAGACCACTGAATTCACAGTGTTTCCTTAAGGAATTTAATCCCCTCCTAGTACCCAAGGTAATGGATTATTTTCTCACAGGATAGAATGAATTACACCTGTAGTGGTACTTCAAACCCCAATGTTTCAGCAAACATAAAGTTCGGTAGCAAATCACACTTATTGTTTCTTTCATTGCAGAAAAATTAAACCAGAAGAAGGAGGAGAAACTCAAAAAATCCTATGGAAATTCTGAGAGAATGGACTTGTATTTATAGCTAATTTTGGGCTGAAAAATAAAGAGGCGCAAATCTTCAGAATGGATGTTATCCAAAACGACCATAGCATAAATGCCTATTTTATGAAACAATAAATTGGAAACTGAAGAGAGAAGTTTAATTTTCAGTTACACAACTGAAAATGAAAAATGGATAACAATTGGATTTCATATTAATATTAATATTCTATTATTAAAATAGATTCTTATTAACATATCTGTTAATATTTACTATTAATAAGTGAATTTGGTACAAAAAATTAATTAATAAATAATTTTATTAAATCAAAATATGAATGCGAATATGAAGCTGAAGCGAACACCGAAGCCAAGCCGAGGGGGCGACGCCGACAGCTCAAGGCTTTTCTTCTTCTCAAATCTTCAAAATATAGCGTCCATTGATATAAGATCAGAGGTATGTTGTTAGTATTGTTAGGGCCCGCAGATAAAATTTCATTCAAATTTGCTATGCTTTGAAATTTAACAACACTGTATACTTCCTCATCATAATATATTTCAGATTCTACAACAGTGTTGCAATTTTGCTTAATATACTTCTTCATATAGTTATATCCAGGTGTTTCCTCATATCACATAAACTATTAATATCTTTGGTGGGTGGGGCGGGAGGCAAGGGTGGAAAGGGGTTAGCGGCCGCTCATAGATTGAGAATCAGTTCGTGGAATATAGGCATCTTGACGGGAAATTCAATTGAGTTGGAGAAGATTCTTCAGAAGAGAAGGGTCAACATAGCTTGTGTGCAGGAGACTAGGTGGAAAGGGTCGAAGGCGAGGAATGTAGACGAGTTCAAGATGTGGTACTCTGGGGTCGTGAGGGGTAATAATGGAGTAGGTATCTTGGTGGATATGGATCTTAGGGAGTCCGTGGTTGAGGTTAGGAGAGTTAATGATAGGTTAATGTATGTTAAGTTGGTTATTGGGTGTTGCATCCTCAATCTTACGTGCCTCAAGCAGGTTTAGATGAGGATATCAAAAGGCACTTCTAGGAGAGCTTGGACGAGTTGGTGAGTAGTATTCCTCAATCTGAGAAGTTAGTTATTGGAGAAGATTTAATGGTCTTATTGGGGCTGATGCTGGTGGTTATGGTGAGGTGCACGGTGGCTTTGCACTTGGGCTAGGAATGGAGGAGGCACTTTGCTGCTTGATTTCGCCGGGGCTTGCGACCTTTTGATTGCGAACTCGTCATTTCAGAAGAGGGAGGAGCATTTGGTTACTTTCAAAAGTTCGGTGGCGAGGACTCATATTGATTACATCCTCCTCAGAAGGAGCGATAGAGGGTTGTGCAAGGACTGCAGGGTTATTCTGGGTGAGTCCCTATTGACTCTTCATAGATTCCTAGTGATGGATGTCGGTCTCTAGATGAAGAGGAAGAGAAGGGGTGCGCGGGGCCAGCCGCGAATTATATGGAGAGATTTGACTAAGGAGAGAGCCAGGAGTTGGAGAGGAGGTTAGTTGATGCTGGAGCTTGGAAACGTTCTGGGGAAGCTGACGCAATGTGGTTAAAGACGACAAACTTGGTTAGGGAGGCACCGCTGGATGTGATCGGGGTAGCCAAGGGCTATTTAGGTAGACATCAGGGTGACTGGTGGTTGAACGATGTAGTCCAAGGAAAAGTGGAGGCGAAGAAGGCGACATTTTCTATGTTGGAAGGGAATTCAAGCGAGGAAGAAAAGAGAGTGAACAGGAAGAGTTACAAGTTGGCGAGGAAGGAAGCGAAGCTGGCGGTCACGTAAGCTAAAAATGCAGCATTTGGTTGCATGTACGAGGAATTGGGGGAGAAAGGAGGGGACATGAAGTTATTCAGGTTGGTAAAGTAAGGGAGAGGAAGGCGCGGGATCTAGACCAAGTTAGGTGCATCAAGGACGAGGAGGGTAGAGTTCTAATGGGGGAGTCTCAATTCAAGCAGAGGTGGCAGGCATACTTTCGAGATCTGCTTAACAAAGAGGGGGATCGCGACATAGAGCTAGGCGAGCTGGGGAATTCGGAGCGTCATAGAGACCTTGGGTACTGTAGGCGCATTAGGGTGGAGGAGGTCATGAGGGCTTTGCATACCATGAGTAGGGGTCGAGCGACCGGGCCAGAAGAAATCCTGGTGGAGTTTTGGAAATGCATGGGTAGGACTGGAGTGGAGTGGCTTTCTAGGTTGTTCAATGTGAACTTCAGGACTAAGAGGATGCCGGAGGAGTGGAGGCGGAGTACAGTGGTGCCCTTGTATAAGAACAAAGGGGATATCCAGTGTTGTAACAACTATAGGGGTATAAAATTACTAAGCCACACCATGAAAGTTTGGGAGCGGGTGAATGAGGCGAGGGTGAGGGAGATGACGTCAATATCCGTAAACCAATTCGGTTTCATGCCAGACCGCTCTACTATAGAATCTATTCACCTTTTCAGAAGATTGGTGGAACAGTTTAGGGATAAGTAGAAGGACTGCACATCTTCCGTAGTTCCGTTCATGATAGCTGAATCTCAAGTCTTGGTTCATGACGATCATCATATTAACGATGCACAATAAATCCAATACCAAGCTCTTGAATCAAATTCGAAGTCCATCAAATTCAAGATCAACCTCTCGAGCCTTTGATTGATATTTATTAGGAGATGAATTTGAGAACCGCATCTATTTAAATTTGAGATATCCTAGTAATTGTAATCCTCATCGTTTACTGAAATCAAATATATATTATAGTTGTTACTATTTTCTTGTCTAGATTATTTGGAAAATTTTTGTTACATTTGTCGAACAAAGATGGGTTGAAAAGGAAGTAAAAGTAAGGAAGATAGTATTTGCTTAAGGTTTGTGAAGAAGAAGACAAAGAAAGAAAAAGGTTAAATATGTATGCGATGACAACCGTCAAACTTAGAAGTGTAATTATGGAAAGCCTATAATAAAGGTAACTATCACTTCGTGAATAATGGAGTAAAGATGCTTTGAAAAAGGGTGTAAAATTGTAGATCCAATCAATTGATGACATGTGTATGAAGCATTAAATGAGAAAGACAACTAAGACGTCAATACTGTCAGACGCATGAATTGTGATAAAAATTCCCTTTTTTATGAAGATCCACTTCCTAATTATTTAATTGGTAATGAATGGAATGAGGGGGGGACTATCTATATTGGGAAAAAATTGAATTTAAATTAAAGATGATATGGCATGACACGTGGGATGGTAAAATAGTCAAAGTGCAATAATCAAGTAAAAGGCACGAGCGATGACAGATATGGGAAGAGACATGTAAACAGGCACGGGAAGGAGTTTAGACACGAGTTTTGTACCAATTCAAGTCGTTTAATGCCAACGGGTAAAAAGAGCGCTGAAGACCAGAATCGAATGGCAAAAAGTAGTCTAAATTCATTATTAAATGCATGATACGTTATAGAATCAGTATTTAATAGCAATGATTGTGTAATGTCTCATTAAATGTCCTTTATTATTTAAATTAAACCGTTACTCCTTATCACCCATGAAAGAAGGATGTTTCATCATTTGTGAAGACACAAAAAATCATTCACATCACGTTGAAATACAAACTTATTATTGCTTTATTTATATTCTCAGAAAGCCTATTATTCTTTTTGGTCTCTTGATTATCAGTAACCCGATTTCTTCTCTCAAAAGTCTAGCTTTGACCAAATAATAATTTTTCGTTAAAAAAATTGGTTCCGTTACCGGGAATCTGATAATCCATCTTTTTTAAAGTTACATTCTACCCACTATTAACATCGTGTCAAATAACAATGACAATAACAATCAGGAAAACCAGATCCATCAAGTGGATGGCGATGAACTCAATAATGTAATCCCTCAAGCTTCTCCACATGGATCTCGAGAAGGAACTCCTAATGATATGTCTGAGCATGCTGACAGAGAAGCTGAAACAAGAGATGAACTTTTACAGTAAATAATTGATGCACGAATTGACAACGCTTTGGAAGCTTTAGTTAGTCGATTGCCTGCTACACCAACAATGCCTAATAACACCACGTTGGAAAAACCTCTCTCTTACCTAGTTAATTCTTGTAATGAAGTAACCCCCAGTGACTCACAAGAAGGAGAACCAGGTAATTCAGGTAATTCTCATCTTCAAATTTTAGTACTAACCTTGCAAAAACAACTCAAGGAGCAAAACGAGCATATCGAGTAAATCCCTAGAGTTCCACCTGTGATAAAAGGAGTGGACATGGATATATACTAACAACAACCTTGGAAACCAAGTGCTGCTCCCCTACCAATTCCAAAGAAATTCAAAATGCCCGATATCCCAAAATATGATGGCACAACAGACCCACGCGACCACATAATTGCATTTACAACAGGAGTGAAAGGCAACGATTTGACCAAACAAGAAATTGAGTCAGTGTTGGTCCAAAAGCTTGGGGAGACGCTCACCAAAGGGGCATTAACCTGGTATTTTCTTTTACCTGAAAATTCAATAAATTCTTTTGCTGAGCTTGCAGATTCTTTTATTAAAGCGCACTCGGGAGCTCAGAAGGTTGAGAAAAGGATGGAAGATATCTTTAAAATCAAACAGGGGAACTCTGAATTGCTCAGAGATTTTGTTGATATATTTAAACGTGAACATTCTCTGCCTTATGTACCAGATAATTGGGAAGCGATAGCTTTTGCGAGTAATTTGAATGACAAAAGTTCAGAAGCCACGAGAAGGCTTAAAGAAAGCCTTCGTGAGTTACCTGAAACCACATGGAACAATGTTTACAACAGGTACAATACAAAGCTTAGAATCGAAGAGGATACCGTACCTCAACATCATCGTGAAGAGAGCAGCGGATCCAGAAGATCAGAAGCAGAAAAAAGATCACGTAAAAACAGGTATGATCCATATATGGGACCTGCAGGAAAAGATTCACGATTTGACAGAACAACCAGCACTATGACCACATATCAAGAGACAGGGGAATCGGGTCTTCATCCAGGTTCAGGGGCGATCGAAACAACCAAGAGCCATGAGATGATGATAGGAATTTAATTGCACGATTTGCTGGTAATAGTTTCAACGTAACTAATTCTGAGCTCGTAGCTGTTCTAAGGAGTACAGGTGATAAGATACGGTTGTCAAAGGAGATGCGATCAAATCCAAACAGACGCAATCTGAACCATTGGTGGGAATTTCACAATGACCACGAACATAAAACATCAGAATGCAGATTCCTTCAAAGTGAAGTAGATCATCTATTGAAGCAAGGATATCTCACAGAGCTGGTTAGTGAGAAGGGAAAGCAAGCTTACATGAAAAATAGGCAGGAGCCACCAAAACCGCCCTCACATAAGAGAATAGTGAATGTAATCAGTGGAGGAGAGGATATTTATAGAGTAACATATACAACTTCAAATAAGGTTTCTAAAATGATGATAACACACGGCAAACGAGTACGACAAACCTTAGATCATGAGAGCATACACTTCGATGATGCAGATACGGAAGGAGTGATTAGTCCTCACAATGATGCACTGGTAATATCCTTACTTATACATGATACTGATGTAAAACGAGTTTTAATTAACCCAGGAAGGTCTGTGAATATTATTCTACTAAGAGTGCTGCGGGAAATGCAAGCTGAAGATAAAATGATACCTAAGGCGCATGCTTTGACAATTCAAGCGTAGTAACAAAAGGTGAGGTAACTCTAACCACTTATGCTGCAGGTGTTATTAAAGAAACTACATTTCAGGTAGTTGATATGGAAATGGCCTACAACATAATTATGGGGAGACCATGGATCCATGATATGGATGATGTTCCATCAACCTTACATCAAGTTATCAAATTTCTATCACCCTAGGGAATATATCAAATTCGAGGGGATCAACAAACAGCCAGGAATACCAACACAGTAACAGATACGAGTACCGCGAGTAAAGAGAAATAGCAATTACAGGAAACAGTTGAAGGCTTCAGCAACCAAACTTCAACTGAGAAGATGGATTTAGATTCAAGACCTGATGTGATTCAAGAACCTGAAGAAAATGAGAACATCAAAACAACAATGGAGGAACTCGAGGCTATGGTGCTATTCGAACAATGGCCAGAAATAAAACTTCAACTGAGAAAACGTATTTAGATTCAAGACCTGATGTAATTCAAGAACCTGAAGAAAATGAGAACATCAAAACAACAATGGAGGAACTCAAGGCTATGGTGCTATTCGAACAATGGCCAGAAAGAAAATTTTACGTAGGAGCCAATATAAATCCCGATATGCAAGGTATGTTAATTGAATTTTTTAAAAACTAACGTAGACTATTTTTCCTGGTCCCACACTAATATGACATGCATTCCACCGGATGACTCATAAACTCAATAAAGACCCATATTTTATTCCAATAAAGCAAAAGAAAAGAAAGCAAGGGGCTTTCAAAAATCAAGTAATCCAGGATGAGGTCCAAAAGTTGTTGAAAATCGAGTCAATTCTCGAGGTAAAGTACCATGATTTTTTAGCTAACACGGTGGTCGTACCTAAGAAGAATGGTAAGTGGCGAGTTTGTCCAAAAGATTATACTGATCTAAACAAAGCCTGTCCAAAAGATTCATTCCATTTACCCCATATAGATCAACTGATTGATGCAATTGCAGGTTATGAACTTTAATGTTTTATAGATGCATATTCGGGGTACAATCAAATTTAAATAGACCCTAGTGATGAGGAAAAGACTTCTTTCATCACAGACCGAGGGACTTACTGTTATAAAGTAATGCCCTTTGGTCTAAAAAATGCAGGTGCAACCTATCAAAGGTTAGTCACTAAAATGTTTCAAGAACATTTAGGGAAAACTATGGAGGTGTATATAGACGACATGCACGTCAGAAACTTGCGTTCTCATGATCATATCTCTCATTTAGTAATTAGCGCTGAAATTTTGCGAAAATTCAATATGAAACTTAACCCTGAAAAATGTGCATTTGGAGTTGCTTCTGGTAACGTTTTAGGTTTTCTAGTTTCTAACCGTGGAATTGAGGTAAATCCTTCTCAGATTAAAGAAATTGAAGAATGATGTTCTTACCAGTAAAAAGGAGGTTCAAATATTAATAGGAAGAATCGCGGCCTTAGGGAGATTATGTCCAAATCTTCAGAAAAGTGCTCCAAAATTTTCTCTGTGCTTAAAAAATAAGATCATTTCGAGTGGAATGAAGATTGTCAACAAGCCCTTAAAAATTTGAAAGTGTACTTGTCAAACCCTCCTCTACTGGGAAAACCTAAGGAAGGTGAAAAGCTACTCATTTATTTGGCAGTTTCAGAAGTAGCGGTAAGTGATTTTTTAGTTCGTGAGGATCAAGGTAAGCAATCTCCTATTTATTATGTAAGTAAAACTTTACTGGACGCCGAGACAAGTTACCCGCAACTAGAAAAGTTAACATTAGCTCTCATAATGACATCTAGAAAATTAAGGCATTATTTTCAATGTCACCCTATTGTTGTTGTTACTACTTTTCCATTACAAACTATTTTCCATAAACATGAACTATCAGGAAGATTAGCAAAATGGGCTATAGAGTTAAGTGAATATGAAATAATTTACCAACCTCGAACTGCTATTAAATCTCAAGTACTCACCGATTTCGTAGCTAATTTTAGTCAAGGAATGCATTCAGAGGCAGAAAAAGAATTGCAGGTTTTTAATGGAGCTAATCCGGGGACTTGGACATTATTTACTGATGGTTCATCTAATGTAAAGGGGGCAAGCTTAGGAATTGTTCTTGTACCACCTACGGGTGAGATAATTAGACAAGCTATAAAATGTCACCCAATAACTAACAATGAAGCAGAGTATGAAGCTGTGATTGCAGGTCTAGAGTTAGCACTGGAACTCTGAATCATGCAAATCATAATAAAAAATGATTCACAACTTGTAGTAAATCAAATGCTGGGGACTTACGTGGCAAGAAAAACTCGAATGAAAGAGTATCTTGGAAAGGCACGAGAACTAATAAGACACTTCCAAACTTGGAAGGTAATACAAATCCCAAGAGAGGAGAACGTGGAAGTAGATGCTTTACGCAATCTTGAGCCCGCAACAGATATAGCGAAAGATGCAAACGCATCAGTCATATATTTATTTCATTCCGTTCTTGACTCTGATGCAAATGAGGTAAATTTTAATCACTTGACTTGGGATTGGAGAAACAAAATCATATATTTTTTGTAGCATGGAACCGTACATGAGGATAAAATAAAAGCTCATGCGCTTAGAAAGAAAGCTGCTCGTTATTGCTTATACCAAGGGAACCTTTATCGAAAAATGTTTGGTGGGCTATTAGCCAGGTGTCTCGGGCCTTCTCAAACAGAATATGTGATGAGAGAAATACATGAGGGACATTGTGGAAATCATGCAGGAGGTAGATCACTTGTAAAGACGATGGTCCGAGCAGGATATTATTGGCCTAAAATGGAAGAAGAAGCAAATGACTTTGTATCTAAATGTGACAAGTGTCAAAGGTACGGCAACAACATGCACATACCAGCTGAGTTATTACATCCCGTTATAGCTTCGTGGCCTTTCATGAAATGGGGAATGGATATCGTAGGTCCATTACCCTAGGCAAAAGGACATGTAAAGTTTCTATTCGTGCTTACTGATTATCTCACTAAATGGGTAGAAGCATGGGCGTTTAAACATGTACGAGAGAAAGAAGTTAAAGATTTCATTTGGAGAAATATAATTTGCCGATTTGGTGTACCAAAGGAGATTGTGTGCGATAATGGACCACAATTTATAGGGGCACAAGTCACATAATTCTTTCAAAGTTGGCAAATCAAAAGAATTATGTCAAGACCATATCATCCAGTGGGTAATGGGCAAGCAGAATCTACAAACAAAGTAATTATCAATAACCTAAAAAAAGGTTACAAGACTCAAAGGGTAATTGGCCTGAAGTACTACCACCAGTATTATGGTCATATCGAACAACGACAAAAACAAGTACGGGAGAAACATCGTCCTCAATGGTTTATGGTGCGGAAGCTTTAATACCGATTGAAATAGGTGAACCTAGTACATGTCGTGTTCAAGCAGAGGAGGACTCAAACAATGAAGAGCTACGATTAAATCTTGATCTACTCAAAGGGAGAAGAGAAGATGCGTTAATAAGGATGGCAGCTTAAAAGCAAGTAATTGAGCGATATTACAATAGGAAGGCACGCCTCAGGTTCTTTAAAAATGGGGACTTCGCTAAAACAAGTGTTCCAATCTACAAAGACATCTAATTTGGGAAAGCTAAGTCCAACATGGGAAGGACCTAATACAGTTAGCGAAATTGCAGGGAAAGGAGCATACGAGTTGGAAACAATGGATGGTAAGGTTTTACCTTCGCACTGGAATGCAGTTCACTTGAAGAGATATTATTTCTAAGAAAGTACCCACGGTCAGGTATCATCATGTTAAAATTTTTTTTCTTTGAGTTGTTAAAATTTTACTAACGATTTTAGGTGCTAGGAAAATACCCTAACTCATGCCAAATGTTGAGTCATGGCCTGCACGGCAAAATAGAATATTCTTAAACTCCTAGCCTAGGGTTACATTAATCTGATAGAAATACACACGAGTTAGGCAGTCTTCATCTATAATCGCACCTCCGGGTCCTGTATATTTTTCTGCTTTAGGAAAAGGACCAAGTTGGGAGAAAACGCACAAGTGCTCGAGGCTTCATACTTCAGCGCTCAAGCACTTGGGGGACTATACTATATACACACGAGTATATGCAGAAGAATAGATACGAGTTAACAAGATTTAAAATCAAGCTACAAGAAGTCAAGTATCAAGTAACGAAGTCACTTCTTAAACCCTTCTTAATATGTAAAGGCAGGTCATGACTATGTATTAAAAACATGTTACGAAAAACCTTGTATATTTTATAAATCTGTTGAAAGAAAAAAGTTACGAGAAAGTTGTAGATGTACTTCAATACATGTAATTCTCAAACTTGTCAAAGCTCATGAATAAAAACCTGTCAAAGGTTATTTCATACAAAACATTATTCCTATTTCTTTCATCATATTATAACACCATTATGAAGTTGAGACGTCTTCTTCCTTAAGTGTCGATAAATAAAAGGGCCCTCTGTTATTTTCCTCATGATGATTATCCACGAGAAGAGTCATAAAAGCATTTTCTAAAAAGATAAAAATGCTAACTTATTCTTTAAGTCCTAAAAAAAAAAGCAAGAATAGGGTAAGTAGAAAATTATTCTACAAGTCCTAAGTAAATAAATAGGCAAGAATAAGAACATAAAGAAATACTCATACACCTTCTTAATATAAAAGACTAAGAAACATACTTAGTCATCAAAAATATATGTTCACAAATGCCCCATTGTAGTAACTGGGGACTTCATCAATAGCACTAAAAAAAAGAGGAATGAGAACAGCAAGAACTTAATTGTTCTCTGAAGGAGTTGGAACTTCAGAAGTTGAAATTTCACTTTCAGAGGCAACAATTGGCACGGTAACAACTTCTGAAGAAACAACAATTGGGATGGAGTCAGTTAAGTCCGCAGTCTCAGCAAGGGTAGTAGTAGTCATGGGAACTTCAATTCCCATAGACTTTGCCATAGAAGCTTCACCTTCAGAAACTGGAATCGTAGCTTCAGCCACATCAATAATTGCTTCCGAGTTCAATAACTTATCTGTTCCATGAACTTCAAGAGATGGGGAAGGGGTACCAATGCTTCCAAGGGCTGGAGAAGAGTATCAACAAGTTGCTAGCTTTTCTCGATTGTATCCCTGATTTTGGCCAGTTCAGATTGTAGATCAAAATTTTCTTTTGTAGCCTCCATCAAGACATCACGGCGAGAATTCAGAAAAGACCAACTCACTTCTATGTTAAAATTCTCTTCAAGGGCATTGTATTCTTTCTCCAAAGCCTTGTATTCCTTTTCCCACACAGCAATATCATTTTTTGCTATTTGGTGCTCAGCTAGGTGGGAATCTAATGAAGCTTCAAGAGAGGCATGAGAATTCTCCAAGGTACGAATTTTCTCTGAGGAAATCCTCAGATCATTTTGAGCACAAGATAGGTTCTCTTCCAACTCCCTTGCGTATTCATTCTACTTCTCCAAAAGAGCCTTGAGCTCTTTAATCTCATCGTTGGCTTTAGATAAAGAGCATTCTAAAATCTCTTTATCCTTTTTAAGTTGACCCTATGAGGCGTTAGCAATTCCCAACTCTAAGGATAAACTACGATTCTGCCACTCCAAATGAACCTTGCTCCCCTGTAATTCCTATATAGTCCCTTGAGCACTTTCAAATTGATCCTTCCAATTCGCTGCTTCAAGTAAGGCTTCCTCAGCTATTTTCCTAGCTTCAGAGATAGCCTTTGTGGACTAACGATCCTTTTTCTCCAACAAAGAGACTCGCCCCATCAGCTCGGTCCCAATGAGAATAGCCTAGGGTTAAAAAACATAAAAGTCAGGACTTAGAAAGGAAAAGAAGAAAAACATTCAAGGTCAAGAAATTACCTTTAAAGTTGAATGAACTATGTCATTCATCAGGATATAGCAGCTGTGGCTCTGCATATTGTTCCTCTTAATATCCCCGATAAGTGGCTCAAGCCAAGTATCTGCACCTCCAGGTTTTCTTAAAAAGCTTTGAGTGGCAGTAGCTTCGAAGGTAACACTCCTCATAGCCATGCCTTTACTACTGGAGCTAACCTTTACTAGCGGAGCGCATGAAGATGGAACAACAGAGGGGAGAGTAGTAGAAAAAATAAACACTATAAGAGTCGTAGAAATTGAAGCAGGAAGGGAAGGAGAAGATGTAGAAATTGATTCAGGAACGGGAATGGAAGTATTCAAAATTGGTGAAGGAACGGAAGCAATCATTTGTGATGATAAAACAATTACAACTGGCAAAGGAATGGAGGAAGTAGGAACGAAAGAAGAAAGATGGGCTTCATAAAAGAACATATCATAGCTCGCCACTCCAAAAGCCATTATCCAAGGGGGGCTGAGTTGGTTCACTTGTATCTTATGGCACGGTATCCTCATCTGAAAGAATCAAGACAGGCTCGGTGGTTGAAGGTTGAGCAGGAATATCTTCGGTTCATCATCATTGATGACTCGTCTTCTAACCCTTGTCCTGGCTATTAACGAGGTACCTTCCTCTTCTTCATTCTCCGTACCTTCTGCTATAGATTTTATGTTTTGGAGGAAGGCTCGAGCCTTGTCCAAGTCTAGTGCAGCATTGCCAGACATACGAATGGCCATAGCATCTTCAGCTGCCATTCCTTTGTAGCCAAATCCTGACCAAAAGAAGGATATGGAATCAAAATTAAGGAAAAAGGTGCTTAAGGCGTAAAGCATGAGTGTAAGAAATACGGTACCATGTGCTTTGACTTTCTAGCCATGTATGGCACAAATTGATTTTCAAGTTCTTTGCTCCTTAGGAGCAATCTTCAAAAGTGAATTTACCCAACCACAGAAGTTGGAAACAGGTTCCACATCTCCCATGGTTGCTACAAAAAACCAAAAAGAGGTGAAATCAGAATCAAAGTTCTAAAAAAAATATAGGTACGGTATAATAAGAAAAACTTACATGCAAAATTCCACTTCTTAGGAAAGAGAATGTTTGTTTTACCAAGCAAATCCACCGTACGAACAACAACGTAACAGGCATACTATCCTCGATCTTTGTCGTCTTATGGGCTTAGAAAAACCTTCTTACTCCTCGCAGTCAAGGTAAAAACCCCATGGCGTATTAAGTTAGGATGGTATAGATGAATGAGGTGCGAAAAAGTAAAATTGACGTTGGCTTTGATGGATAGAAATCTTAAACAAGCCACTGTCATCCATACCAGGGGACTAACTTGGGCCAAACTTATATTAAAGAAATGACAAAAATCAAGAATAACCGGGTCGATTTGAGGATTAAAGCCCAATGTAAAAGGGTAAGTGTAAACAAAAGAATACCCAATCCTGAAAGAATAAATTCTTTGATTTGGGGTAGGAATAGACATTCTAAGGCTGTTTTCCAGTTACAGTCTTTTCTAATGGAAGGGATTGTGAGTTCGGTTACTAAAGTAGGATAAGTATCGCCTTTATCCAAATCAGTAACTTGTTTATCAAGAGATTGTCTATCACTGATAAAAGATAAATCGTCGTGTACGATTTCATCCACTAAAGGTTCTCGAGAGAAATCAGAAACTTCTTTACCTTTAGAGGAAGGTGTCTTCGAAATAGAACTCCTAGAAGAGGAACCGGAAGAGTTGTCTCGAGTAGATTCTGGTAGAAGTCTACCAACTCAGCCTCTTCTATGTCTAACATGGGGCATTGGGAAATTTGTCCAAAATTAGAACTCTTTTGGGGTTAGGGTTTGAAGATGCCATTATTGAACAAAGATGAGTTGAAAAGAAAGTAAAAGTAAGGAAGAGAGTATTTGATAAAGGTTTGTGAAGAAGAAGACAAAGAAAGAAAAAGTTAAATATATATACGATGACAACCGTCAAACTTAGAAGTGTAATGATGGAACGCCAATAATAAAGGCAACTATCACTTCGTGAATAGTGGAGTAAAGAGTCTTTGAAAAAGGGTGTAAAATTGTAGATCCAATCAAAGGATGACACATGTATAAAACATTAAATGAGAAAGACAACTGAGACTTCAATACCGTCAGACGCATTAATTGTGACAAAAAATCTCTTTTTTATGAGGATCCACTTCCCAATTATTTAATTGGTAAATAAATGAAAAGTGGGGAAACTATATGTATTGGGAAAAAAACTGAATTTAAATTAAAGATGACATGGCATGACACATAGGCTGGTCAAATAGTCAAAGTGCAATAATCCAATAAAAGGCACGGGAGATGATAGATACGGGAAGAGAAATGTAAATAGGAACGGGAAGGAGTTTAGACATGAGTTCCGTACCAATTAATGTCATTTAATGCCAACGGGTAAAAAGAGCATTGAAGACGAGAATCTGGTGGCAAAAAGTACTCTAAATTTATTATTAAATGCCTGATACGGTATAGAATCAGTATTTAATAGCAATGATTATGTAACGTCTCATTAAATATCCTTTATTATTTAGATTAAACCGTTACTCCTTATCACCTATAAAAGGAGGAAGTTTCATCATTTGTAAAGACACGGAAAGTCATTCACATCACATTGAAATACAAACTTTTTATTGCTTTATCTCAGAAAGCCTATTATTCTTTTTGGTCTCTTGATTATCAGTAACCCGATTTTTTCCCTCAAAAATCTAGCTTTGACCAAATAATATTTTTTGGTTAAACTAACTTTCTTTTTTGAACAACATACCACAGCTCTTTTTGGGTCTTTTAACGGAACATATTGAGTTTGAACATGAAAATGCTAGTTATAAGTGGCATATATTTTTTAGATCTATTAGAAACACACAGGGGAATTAATATTCTCATATGATCAACATGGCGGGACAAGAGTTACAATCTTCTTATTGATATCTTGAGCCGAGGGTCTCTAGGAAATAGCCTCTTTGCCTATTGAGGTAGGGATAAAATCTGCGTATATATTACCCTCCCCAGACTCCACTACTGGAAATATATTGAATTGTTGTTGTTGTTATGTTATATCCTTCACACTGCTCCATCTTTTTTAAAATGCAAGTATACAACCATCCATTCCCTTGGTTAATTTGTTATACCCTAAGTCCTCTCTCATCTTTTGTACACAAGATACCATATTATTATACTGATCGGTTAGTCTATGGTATAAAAATATATATAACAGTAATCATATTATCGTTCTCTTTAGGTTCCGTCCTTAATTAAGTATATCAGGAGAGAAAATGATGATTTCGCCTCAACCCAATAGATTTAATCCTCTATTGCCTTTTTTTTCTTTATTTCACATTATTAACATGAAGTAGAGAAAACTCAACCATGAAACAGTACTATAATATAAGCTGTGGCCTCTTCATATATCCCCCCCCTCCCCCACTTTTTTTGTATAAATAAATTTAACCATCCGCTGAAAATTAATTCACTAGATTTAACTAATTCGAAATTTTCCCACAGTATAAAATCCATTAAACGGAGAAACACTTTAAATTCAAAACCTCTAATGAAGGTTGAAGATTGGTATTAAGTTATTCGCTAAAGAGATGATTTACTCTCTTTTACCTTAGAAACATGGCAAAGATCACATTAAGCTTACCACAAAAACTATTGGCATTCTGTAGTTGAAAAATATATATATATATATATATATATATATATATATATATATATATATATATTAATAGTGGTTATACAGTGTCATTTCTCCGAGAAGATTCATAGTTGAAATCCATTAAAAGATGCAAACGAGAAGGAAGGGACATAGAATTCCGCCTGCCAAATTAATCTTAAGTAGGCCAATAAGATAAAAACTGTGGCACGTTAGGAACTTTCAGGCCTCCGTCAGAATATTAACGTAGCTCAGAACTGAATGCAGACAATCAATCCAGTCCGTTATAATAGTGATGATCTGGTTCTTAAATTGCCATAATGAAATAGTCAGTTGACATTGAAGAATACATACTTCTTGTCTCTTGCTCTGGTCTGTGGACAAATTAATATTGGAATCATAACGTGGAGTTATAATATGACAATTAAAATAATGACAAAAATATTTAGTAAATATACTTTTATTGACAGATATTTGATTCATTGGACCTAAGATGAAGTATAAGACGTATAATAAAATTTGTGTGTGGTTTACACTAAATAAACTTGAATAATTTTTATTAATATTTCTAACCTTGATTGTATGAAAGTTAATCTCAAACTTTATTCTGAATGTAGTGGGGATAGAATTTCTCCACCTTTAATTAGTAACCCTGAGTTCAAATTATAAAAATAAAGAAACAGATCATAGAGAGTGATTTTCCTTTTATGAGCTTTATAAATCGCAAACTAAATTAGTCGGTCGCTGAATTCCGGTATAAATAATAACACGAAAATTTAGAGAAACAAGGGGATTATCGAAATCTTTCGAATAAGATGAGTTTTTATAGCAGTATTTTCGTGAAAAAGAGGATCATAAACTAAAAAGATAAAACCTAAAAAAATGTAATGAATTTATGTGGAAAAAGAAAACCAAAAAATTAAAATAGTGAAAAGTTAGGGATATGAGCATGAGGCGTCATGGTTTCCCTTAGGGGCATCATGAAGCACTTCCAACCGAGAGATTGTGAGTTCGAGTCTTCCCAAGAGCAAGGTGGAAAGTTCTTGGAGGGAAGGATGCCGGGGGTGTATTTGGAAACAACTTTTCTACCCAAGGGTAAAGGTAAGGTCTGCGTACACATTACCCTCCCCAGAACCCACTAAATGGGATTATACTGGGTTGTTGGTGTTGTATTTTATAATTCAGTATTTATTTGAATTTGACTTTGCCTTATGAACTCCAAAAGTAGATGGGTACAAATTAACTCGGTCAAAATCTTAATTGACAATTTTATGATAAGATACCGCAATTCGAATGTAACTTGTTTTAATATATGGTCAGAGTTTTTTTTATATATGTATCGTTAGAGGTGGACCAAGAATGTAATTAGTACAAGGCACCTAATAAAAATGAAAGCAAAGAAGCTTATGCTCCATAATAACATGAACAACTCTACAAGCACAAAGATCAAAAAGTGAAATAGTAATTAAATTTTTAACTATTTCAAAATATAATTTAATTGAATCAATAGAATTTTAATCAAAGTTAAATATTTAAAAGTAAGAATGAGCTCATATTAAAGACTTTAATCAAACAAAAGATAAATTATTTTCTTTAGTATTGAGAATAAATAACCTAGTCTTTAAATTAACTAATTAGCAAAAGAATGTCATTCTATTATTTTCTAAATTCTTCATACAAGCAAAATATTTCAAGTTGACAAAACTTTTTGAGCACATAAATTTATTTCCATAAGAAAACAGCAGCTCTGAAAGAAACCAAAAATAAAATCGATTATAACATAGTAGTATTAAAAATCAATTGATTAAAATGCAAACTTGAATAAATGAGGTTAAAACAGTAAAGACAAAATATATTCTAGTGAGTTGATGTTAATTATTTTTCTTTCATTTTCTATTTATTCCAACAATTGATTCTTTATAGTTTTTATTACAAATAAAATGAATGTTTGTAGTATTTTGAACTCAACATAAGTCATATTTAAAATTTAAATTTATACTCAATTCATTTTAGCAGCTATAGGATTTTATTTATTAATTCCCAAATCTATGAAAGACTAGAAGATTCAATTTTTTAATTTGTGTCTTTGACAAATATTTAAAAAAAATCATGAAAAAAGAATATACGTAATAAATATCAGGTGATTCAAGCCCAAGGAATTTATTTTTGTAAATTAGCGACAAACTACATATGGCGGTACAGGGGTATCAATGGATATTCGAAAATCGACTAAATCGATCGAACTGTACTACATTGAACCGAGTTTTAGAATTCTTTTTAAGAAATCGTAGGTTTTTATATAAATTTATAATCGCGCTAATAATTAGGGTAGGTTTTTTATTTTATAAAAATAAATCGAAAAAATACCGAACCATGCCGATTACATGTGGAAAATATATTTATTTAATAAATTTAAAAATAATAATGCATTAAATTTTCTTTGGGCCTTGGAATTATGAAAACTATTACAAGCCAATAATTAATTAAACTCAAAATTAATTCCTAAAACATATTATGCTACTTCTACTTAAACTAAGTTATTTCAAGTATCTTTATTAGCAAGACACAAAGTATTCTAGCGATTATGAGTAGCAAACTATAACGTATTGAATATGTTTCCTTTCATATAATTTAGATTTATCTTTTTGAAAAGTTTAATCTTTTATAGACTTTATTCTTGAGTCCCAATTTGTTATCTTTCAACTGGTGTGATTTATATTTTCTTTCCCTTTGTTTGATTTCTCTTATATTGTCGTAGAATAGTTGATGGATCTATACTCTAGCTATTTTTTTCCTTTTTTAATTCATCACCATTTAAACAATAAAAATGTACAGAGAATTTTGCTAAGTGTTCTCAAAGAACGTATGTTATTGCAATCATTTTACTTCTACTGGTGAATTTTATATGATATTAGAAAATATACCAAAAATTAACTGTACAGTACCGATACCGAAAAGAAACCGATATTATTGGGACGGTGTCAAAAATTCTAATTTTCGTAATATATAACAGAATAACCGAAAAATTGGTATTGTACAAATTCTATAAAATAATCTGCCGAACCAACACTCCTATAGCAGTATTCAAATTGATTATAGCCTTCTTGTGAGATGTAAAGAAAGAAGGTATGAGTTGATCAAAATCGGGATTAAGAATGTGTTGTTTAATTACGTTTTTCATAAATATTTTATTCTAGAGTCATATTGTATCATTATGTTTTATTTTATAAATCAACAAACTATTTAATAAGCATTATGTTTGATTTTATAAATTAGCAAATTATTTAACACTATTTATGTAATTGTTAATTAGTTTATTTATTATACCGAGGAGGCAGATTATACCAAGGGTTGAAAAGATGAGCCACTTCAGAGCCGACTTTCAGGATGACGATAGCCCATACAAATGCCAAGCTCAACATATGGGGCACTGTAAAATCGTCCTAGGAAGGGATTCCATTGAACCAGATAGGTACCACGGAAGCTATACTCTATGCTACTTGGATTGGTTGGAGGACGGTCGAGAAGAGTTAGGTCAGCCGGGGTTTGTTCGAGGTCACAGAATTATTGACGAAAAGGCTGAAGCACATGTCAAGTACAACCAACTTCGTAAGAGGATTCGAGAAATAGAAAGAGAGCACCATGAAATTCAGGAAGCTCATCAAAAGTTGATTGAGGAATGGAAAGATATGGCTATTCGCGCCAACAAGCGACTGAGATACTTAAAGCAAAGTATAGTGGAGCTGCGAGGAAAGTTCATCAGAAGGATTGAAGACTGTCAAAACGCTAAAGAAAATGCGGGCGGACATCTGGCCCGACTGCTAGGACTTCGTGAGATGATGAAGCTGTTGGATGGAGCTAAAAATACCGAGTTTGGGGAAGGTCTTTCTGGGACCAAGTTAGGATAATTTACTTTCTTGCTTTTAATGTAATAAGGCCAATAACCATTAGTAATATTTTATTTTTCTACAGTTTTATAGTCGTTTTGGATTCGTCTTATTTTTTATCAATAAAATGAGGCATTTAACATTATAAGTTCTCCAAATAAACTTGTTTCTAAGCCTACCTCGAGCACAACGAGGAACTCTAAATTAGGACACGATTTTATTCTTGCACAATGTGTTTAAATATTGCAACGTTTTCTTCTCATAATTCGCTCTAACTTGTTATCTTTTTGTTTTATTTTTTTCCCCCTCCCCCAAAGATTAGTCCATACACTCTGGCATCATTATCATACTCTACAAAATCCAAGGGCCCTCCACCTCCTCCTCCTCTGAGTCCGATAGGAATAAGAACAAGACAAAAATTGAAGACTTGAACAAAATCATAAAGGAGAATTTGGGTGAATGAGCTGAGGTTACTTAGGGTATCCAGGTCTCCCAGGAAAGTGCCGCCCAAGAGGTCGTTAAAGAGGTTGAAAATTTTGTTCTGACAAATGGACATAGAGTCAGAAGAAGATGATATACACAAGAGGTCGTTAAAGAGGTTGAAAATTTTGAGAATAGGCCTAAGTCTAACTTGGACGAAACTGAGGTTGTCAACTTGGGAGATACAGAGAATGTCAAGGAAACACACATTAATATTAACTTGTCCCTGTCAGAAAAGAAAGAGTACATGGAATTTCTAAAGGAATATGAGGAAATATTCGCCTGGTCGTATGATGATATGACTGGTCACAGTACATATATTGTAGCTCACAAATTGCCAACAGATCCTACATATCCGCCGATAAAACAGAAGCTCAGGAAGTTCAAACCTGACATGACTTTGATGATCAAGGAAGAAGTTACCAAATAGGTCAAAGCCAAGGTTCTCAGTTTAGTGGAGTATCCGACGTGGATGGCCAACATTGCGCCAGTGGTGAAGAAGGATGTAAAGGTTAGAGTTTGTGTCGACTACCGGGATCTCAATCGGGCAAGTACCAAAGATGATTTCCCTTTAAAAAACATACACATTCTAATTGACAACTGCACCAAGCATGAGCTGCAGTCGTTCACTGATTGTTTTGCTGGTAATCATCAGATATGGATGGATGAGGAAGACGCGGAGAAAATTGCTTTCATTACTCCATGGGGGATGTATTATTACAAGATGTTGCCATTTGGGTTGAAGAAGGCTGGGGTCACCTACATGAGGGCCATGACTACTATCTTCCATGACATGAAACACAAAGATATCGAGGTATATGTAGACGACGTCATCATGAAATCCATGAGAGATGCTGACCACACGGAAGATCTGAAAAAATTCTTCAATAGTCTCAAAGTTACAATCTGAAGTTGAATCCTCCAAGAGTGCATTAGGGGTTCAAATAGGAAATTTACTGGTATTCATCTTGAGTTGTCGAGGAATAGAACTGGATCCATAAATGGTTAAGACCATTCAAGAATTGCCACCACCGAAGAATAAGAAGCGTAATGAGTTTCCTAGGGAGGCTTAAATACATCAGCCATTTCATAGTCCAGTAACCTGTCATTTGTGAAACCATCTTCAAAATGTTGAAGAAGGACGCCGCTACCAAATGGACTGTAGATTGCCAGAAAGCCTTCAACAAAATCAAGAAATACTTATCAACTTTGCCAATTTTTGTTCTGCCCAAACCAAGTAGACCTCTATTGCTCTACCTTGCAGTATTGAATGGAGCATTCAGTTGTGTTCTGGGACGATACGATGAAACGGGAAGAAAGAAGAGAGAGATCTACTATCTCAACAAGAATTTTACCTTGTACGTGGCCCGATATTCTCTGTTAGGGCGCACCTGTTGTGCTATGACATGGGTAGCACAGAAGTTGAGGCTTCATTTCTGTGTCTATACCACTTATCTCATATCAAGAATGGATCCACTGAAGTATATCTTCCAGAAGTCCATGCCCACTGGCAAGCTCGCCAGGTGGAAAATCCTGCTAAGTGAATTCGACATTGTTTACTTAATTCAGAAGGCAATCAAAGGACAAGCCTTGGCAGACTATCTCACCGAGAATCCCGTGGATGGAGAATGCGAGCCTCTAAAGACGGATTTTCCTGATGAAGAGGTGTCTTTCATAGGATATGATATTGCAAAATCCTATGATAGTTGGAGAATATTTTTTAATGGAGCAACAACTTTCAAAGGAGTTGTCATAGGGGCAGTCCTGGTATCAGAAACTGGCCAGCATTATCCTGTATCTGCCAAACTCAGGTACCCGTGCACCAACAATATGGTCGAGTACAAAGCATGCGTCTTAGGGATCAAACTATCCATTGACATGAAGATTCAGGAGTTGCTAGTGATCGGGGATTCAGACTTTCTCATACATCAGGTTCGAGAAGAATGGGCAACCAAGAGTTCTAAGATACTTCCTTACCTACATCATGTACTGGAGTTGAGGAGAAGGTTTATAAAGACAGAATTCCTACGTGTTCCCAGGGTCTAGAATGAGTTTGTCGACGCATTGGCTACCTTATCATCAATGATTCAACATCCCGATAAGAAATTCATTGATCCCATCCCGGTAAAGATATATGATCAGCCAGCTTATCGTGCTCACTTCGAGGAAGAAGCAAATGGAAAACCGTGGTTCTTTGACATCAAGGTGTATTTGACAACAAGAGAATATCCTGAACTTGCAAATACTACTCAGAAGTGTACACTTCGGATGTTATCTAGCAACTTCTTTTACAATGGAGGAATCCTATATAGGAAGGACACCCGATTTTTGATTACTAAGATGTGTTGCAGAAAAACAAGCATCCAAGTTTTTAGAAGAGATCCATGCAGGAACCTGCAGTCCGCACATGAACGGTTTTCTCTTAGCAAAGAAGATACTCCAGGTAGGATTGTTTTTTATGACTATGGAAACGATTGCATCCAGTATGTTCGCAAATTCCATCTCTATCATGTGCACGAAGATTTGATAAAGATACCTCCAAACGAGCTTACTGTAACAAGCTTGCCATGGGTGTTTGGAACTTGGGGAATGGATTTTATTGGACATATCGAGCCCCCCGCGTCAAAGGGGAACACGTTCATTCTAGTGGCAATTGATTATTTCACCAAATGGGTTTGAAGAAACATTGTACAAAGCAGTGACTTAGAAAGTCGTAGCAGACTTCGTCAGTGATCGTGTTGTTTGTCGGTTCGGCATTTCGGAGTCAATCATTACTGATAATGGTATCAAACACAAGAATTTTATAGCCTACTGACCTCAAATGAATGGAGTTGTAGAAGAGGCCAACAAGAATATCAAGAAGATACTGAGGAAAATGATAGAAAAGAATAACCAATGGCATGAGAAATTATCATTTGCCTTTTTGGGATACTGCACCACAGTTTGCACATATACATGTTGGTTTATGGTATAGAGGTGGTCATTGCCGCCGAGGTGGAAATTCCCTCCTTAAGTATCATACAAGAAGCGGAGTTAGAGAATGAAGAATGGGTAAAAGGTCACTACGAGCAGTTAGCCCTTATAGATGGGAAAAGAATGAATGTAGTTTTCCACAGTCAATAGTATCAGAACAGAATGTCCAGATCCTTCAACAAAGAGTCAAGTCGAGAAAGTTTGCACCGGGACAGCTGGTGTTGAAGAAACTATTCCCACATCAAGATGAAGTCAAAGGGAAATTCTCTCCCAACTGGCAGGGTCTGTACGTGGCTCACTGGGTTCTAATCGGAGGACCCTCATACCTGCAGAAATAGACGGAGAAGTCTAGCCAAAGCCCATCAATTCAAATACAGCAAACAATACTATGTGTAACATTTATCCTTTCCCTTTATGATGTAACTTGAACTACGCCTGACCTGATTCCCGTTTAAGAGGGGATACGTAGGCAACCCTATGGGTTCGATCATAATATAACAAAATTTTCATTTCCCCCGATATTGGAAACTGGGGAAAAATTTTGAGGAGGACTCTCAAAATTCTGAAGTTAATCGTCAGCCATTCATCGCGTGGACAAGTCAGAAGTGCCAGCCCAGTAAATTGGGTAGAATTTTGAGGAGGACCCTCAAAATTCCGGAGTAAGGGAGGTTTCAATATCTTGAACCATGTCGTCGGTTCATCTAAAAAGGAAACTATTGTTCTCAAATATGTATTTACATTACAGTTCTTACTAAATCATGCATAATTATTACCCAAATTTCTTTGTTTAGCAATTCTACCCCAATGATACACAGACACAAGCAAGACGAGCAAAGTCCACGGAGAAACAGGCTAGCCTTCCCCCTTTACAGAACTCACAATATTTCTTTGGGTGTAGGTAACCAAGTCACAAATCGACGAACGCATTTATACACTCATACTTTCAGGAATGCAACTCTCTGAACCATCATCCATCTACAATCGCTATCAGTACACGATATCCCCAGTAGTCACAATATCACAATCAGCTATCAGCTAAGAGATTTTCCTACAGTTTACCCTTTACTTTTCTGCATTGCATAAGGCTACTTTTCTGCCTTCCGAGGTTAAGCTCTACCTCCATCTGCATATCTATGTATTGTATAAGGCTATTTTCTGTCTTCTAAGGTTAAGCTCTACCTCCATCTCCATATCTCTTGCATAAGGCTACCTTTCTGCCTTCAGAGGTTAAGCTCTACCTCCACCAGCATATCTCCGCATTGCATAAGGCTATCTTTATGCCTTTCGAGGTTAACCTCTACCACCATTTTCATATCTCTGCATTGCATAAGGCTACTTTTCTTCCTTCTGAGGTTAAGCTCTACCTCCATCTGCATATCCCGGAATTGATAAGGTACTTTTCTGCCGTTTGAGGTTGAGCTCTACCCCCATCTACATATCTTTGCATTGGATAAGGCTATTTTTCTGCCTTCCGAGTTTAAGCTTTACCTCCTTCTGCATATCTCTGCATTGCATAAGGCTACCTTTCTGCCTTTCGAGACTAAGCTCTACCTCCATCCTGCATGACTGAAATATCGGCACTTTATTTATCTTGCATGGCTAAAATACTACCACCTTTTATTTCCATCTTGCATCGGATGAAAGATTGCCACCTTTTGTATTTCATGGGCTGAATGATCACCAAGTTCTCCGAAGGCATCACTGTTTAGAAGCTCCATTTCATAGCCCGAGAACGCCATGCCATGGCTTGAGGACCCCGTTTTATATTTTGCATATCATTATTCAAAGGCGTCATAGTTTGGAGGCATCATTCTCAAAGCCTGAGAACATCCTTTCATAGCCTGCGAATCCTTTATTATATGTTTCATGGCCCAGGACATCATCGTCTGAGGACGTCATCCTATCCGTCCAAAGACAGCATTTCTGGTCCAACGGGAACTTGCATCACGTTTAATTTTATGCACAATATATGTTTGTATTGCTCACTTTCAGGTATACTGACTAGAAACAGCCATCTTACAGGAACGATCCCCCTCCGGTTCCCACATAATATTAGACTTCAACTATCTTTCTCAACCTAGGCATCGTGTCTGTTCCTTTCAAAGAACTCTATCGCCCTATTCGGCTGATGGATCCGGAACTACATATGGCCTGATTCCTGTAAAATCATGGTTATGTAGGCAGCTCAGAAGGCAGAGCTCAGATAGAACTCTTTGCAAATCATTTTTTTCGGTTAAAGTTGACCATCATATCTTTACTCGACAACTCTTTCATCCTTCCCAGGTAAAGATGAGCAGTTGTTGACACCCAATTTTTTCCTATGTATTTTTATATGAAAAATACCTTAAAAGTAACATATATATGAATATATAAGCATACCAAGTATTTTAGTATATTTCCCAATTTTTAAGGATCTTCAAAATCAATTTATCGTCTATTTTTGCCGTACAAAAATCCAATAATTATTACCAAAATTATTATTTTGGTGAATAACTTATTTTATTCTCATATTTACCCCAAAATATAATTAAAATATTTTTTGCATAATTTTACAAATCTATTCGATATTTTTTAAGCCAAATTGCATAAAATTACAATTATAGTCTATATTACGATTAGTAGCATTTACAATTATAAAATTACTCCTAGTATTTTAGGTTAATATATATATTATTAATTAGTTCAGTGCTTTACATTATTTTTTGAAGCCATTTTAAATATTGCAATTATAAAATATTACGATTAGTAGCATTTACAATTATAAAATTACTCCTAGTATTTTAGGTTAATATATATATTATTAATTAGTTCAGTGCTTTACATTATTTTTTGAAACCATTTTAAATATTGCAATTAAATTAAAAAGGGAGAAATTAGCTATTTAACATATAACTCATTAACATTTCAATTTAGCCCAATATCAAACCCCAATTCCACCCAATTGAACTACCCAATTCTTAATTTTTTAACTCGACCCCTTAACCCATTTCAAACCCACCCGGATCCTAATATTGATCCATGCCGTTGATCATTTTGATCAACGGCCATAAATCATCCTTACCTTTTTAACTTCAAATGACTAACCCTAACCCCTCATTTCCCATCTCTTAGCTGCCTATGAATCCCTCCTACTCAGCTCTCTCTCAACTTCCCCTCAAACCCTAGTCGCCTTCTACTATCTCCACCCTTAAACTCACCGGAGTCTATAGCTCCTTAGGCCATGGACAACCTATACTCACCTCTTACGGCTCTTACATGCCTGATGCTCGAAGGTTCGAGGCCAGACTTCGAGGGTCTTCACTCAGACTTCACCGATTTGAGGATTCTGGCTATCTCCGGCCTTGCTCCAATGGCTCTTGGTCTTCTGACCCTGTTTCTGACCTTATCTGACTTAGATCGGACCTTTTCCAAGCCTTTCTCACTCTAGAGGTTCTTCTAAAACCCTAACTACTCAAGGTTTTCTCTGATTTTCTTAGATTTATTGTGCATCCCTGCTTTATTTGAGTTTTTGAACGATTTTCCCAACTTTTCTTTCAAAAGTTACTTCTTCCCGATTTAGGGTTTTCTGAAAACTTTCTAAATTTTCTCTGACTTTTCTTTTCCTTTCCTTTGTGTGTATTTGTTTATATTGTGTTTTTATGTTTTCCCTTTATCACGCATGTTCTCTACTGTGTTCCGTTCTTTCTTCTACTGTGTTTTCAATGTTACGTTCTCACATGCTTTCTCACTATGTTATGCTATTTTTCTGATATGCTTCGCCTATTGTATCCTTCTACCATGGGCTTAAGTGTTCATTGTTTTATCTTCTGCTTTAACTATTTTAAGTTTCTTCTAAAAGACCTGTTTAAAGCATGTTTTCTTCTACTGTTTCCTATACTCTCACTATGCTTCGAATCAGTTTCTTCACTCTGTTTGCTTTGAACTTTCTACTGTACTTGTTTATTTTCTTACGAGTCTCTGAATGAGATCTCTGGGCTTGTTCCAACTACTTGCCTTTTCGTCTCTGTATTTTCTTTGAGGCTGAAACCCTAGAATTTGGGGGTTTTGCCAAGGTTTAATCCTGTGATTAAACTAGGGTTTATAGAACCCTTAACATTTTCAAAATAAGTTCTGAGTCTTTGAACTATGTTCGAACTTCTTTGTTTGCATACAACTAGACTCTTTTGTTGAATAGCATGATAAATTCCTTCATGTATATGCATGCCTATGTTCTTTATATATGTGTCGGATCCTTCTTAAAAATGTTTTCAGACTTATGATTGAATCAGAATCCTTTTTTCTAGGTTTAATTGAATTAATCTCTAGTTTCCTTAAATAAAACCTTTTCTTCACCTTTTCTGACTGGGTCCATTCATATAAAATCTTTGACTTCTGATTTCGTGGTTGTTAACTGATTCCTTTACCTTATTTGCACGAACCGTGTATTTCCAAGACCTTGTCTTTAAATAGACCTTTATGAACTTACCCCTATTATACTATCATAACAAAAGTGTTTGATTAATTTAGTTCCCTAATTAGTTTTACCGTTTGAAATCAAAATCCGTTAATTAAAGGGAAACCTTGTTAATTGATTGACAATTGATTTTCAAACTATTCTCGTACCTTATTTTTGCTCTCCTTCTATACTATAAAAAGTATGACCTTTTTTTCACAAACACACTTTCATATACACAACTGAATACACTTCAGACTTCACAATTACAATTCTCATAATCTCTACTGAATTTTTACTTAAAGTATTCTTGTCTGCACTTTGGCTTTCACAAGACTGATGCTCTCTCTTTGTTTGTCTCTTTTAAAACTGGTATGTCTTAATTCCATCCCAATGTGTTTTCTTACGGTCTTTATATCTATGTTTACTTTCTACGGAGTTTGATATGCTCATATGCTACGGTTTTTATTACTTTCTTGTAGATACCTGCTCCCTATCCCATTACCTTCTATATGCTCATAACTGGGGATTCAGGGCATGGAAACATGAATTGTTGCCATGAACTAAATTTTGACCCCAAGTAAGATGAAAGGTGTGCAGTATATCTATTGCTGAGCGTGTCTTTTGCCTACTGTTTCCTTATATTCTGCTTTTATTATGAACCCCATATCGCCACTCTCCTATGTATGCTGAGTTAAAGTTTATGGTCTGGCAACCTTCAAATGGTTGTCCAGGTCTGAACCTGACCTTCAACACGTCTGAGCTCCTTAATTTGAAAAATGACAAGCTGGTCAGGGGTGTGCCAGCACTTCAAATTGCTTTGCATGACCACCGGCTTACCATTTCCCTCCCCTGCACATACACTTACTCCTAGTCTCTAAGTTCTGTCCCCTTCCTATGATCCTTGCCTTGGGACCTTGAGTTCCTTCTGAACTTGGAGATTTGTGGGATGGACCTTCCACACTGTACTATTATCTGATTCTGCAATGATATTTGGGGTGTAAGCATTGCCTGGAGTTCTTGAATCTCCTTGGAACTTTGACACATCCCAAATAAGAGAAAGGCTTTGAAAATCTGATCCCAAAAGTTGGTTTATCTCATACTATAAGACTCTGAGTCTGAATTAGGCTGATTAGATGTAGATGTAATCACTGATGTAATTTTACTTTCTGTCTGATTCATTTGGTATGTTATAATTTTGTAGCAACTGTTTGGGTGTGAATAAAAGGGAGCGTCAATCATGCATGCAAAAGGGGTAGATACCATGACTATAGGGAAATACTATTTCTTGAATTCTGCATTTTCATACAGTTAACTACTGAAACTCTGCATCTCATATAGATATCTTGTTCATAGGTTATTTTGCATTTCATATTAGATACCATGTTCGTATGGTGTTTCTGCAATTTCATATAGATATCATGTCATAGGTTTTCTGCACTTTGTATAGATACCATGTCAATAAATCTGCAAATCATGTAGATAATATGCCTATAGGACTTATGCATTTTTGCATATGCATAAGTCGTTAGGAAAACTTGTTATAGGATTTAAATAACTAACTGCATATAGAAAACCTGTCTATAGGATTTCTGCATAAACAATAACAGTGACCAAAATCAGTAACGCCTAGAAAGCATTCCTATAAGAACTATCAACTAAACCTAAATCGTCCACTCGCTCCTGAGACTAAGATCAGCAGCAATTTTGTTTAACACTCGCAGAACTTATGACCTTGTAACTAAGATCTCTTTTTTCTGTAATCAGTTTACTCCTTTATTTTTGAAACTTATAGATATCACGCCTATATGTCCAGCTTAACACATAGGCAAACTGTTAGGTAATTAATCAACTGTGCCAGTCTTTGATAACTACATCTAAGCAAGGCTAATTTGGACTCCCTATCTGGGAAATATGTGGTAAATAAACCTGTCCTACGCCTTAATTTAATTTAGACCAAACCAATATGTGTAAGACATGCTAAACTATATGTGTTTCTTTGATTTAAGGAGGCTTATTTGAGCCATTTCTGTTTACTTGCCTACCAATACTTGCCGTATAAGTTTTCAATGTCGCCTTAGAATTTTATCCTTTGAAAACTATCAAAAGGCCCCCAACTCCCTCCTCTTGGGATTAGTAGTCGCATATACCTCCGGGACTGATAAGATTGGGACAGGTAGTAGCATGTAATATGTAACGAAACCATTCCGCGCTTTAATACCTTAACAGGGTGGGAAGGGTAGAATATGGATATGATGACCGGTGCGCTAATATCACGTGTGACCCCTCTTCTGAGGAGTGACTGCTGGATATTCCATTGATGTGATCCATATTAATCACAAACCTAGGAGCCCTTTCCCTTTATTTGCCTAAATCTCTTCTTATAAAACTCTTTAAATCTTTTCATAAAATTCTGCCCTCTCTACTTACCTTCGAAAGTTTTTAACTTGTTTGCAATGTTATATACAAGTCCTTTATTTGAAACTTAATTGCTTATTTGTGTAAGTCACAATTGTAACATGGTTGGGAACCACACTTGTGGATCCGGAGGGGTGCCTAACACCTTTCCCTCGGGATAATTTCTAGCCCTTACCCTAATCTCTAGTTTCTAAATCAAATACCTTCCTAGTGTCCTAATGCACTAAATCATTAGGTGGCGACACTTCAAATTCAAAACACAATTCCCAAAAGGTAATGAGTTGTCCTCCCAAATATCATGAACTCGATTTCAACATTAGAAAAAGGGGGTACGACATTCAACCTAGTCATCAGCGCTGTGATAGATGAAACCCCATCCACGAACCAATGATAGTAGCCTGTCAATCCCAAAAAACTTCGAATCTCTGTAGCTGATGCTGGTCTAGGCCAGTTCTTGACTGCCTCAGTCTTCTTCAGATCAGCATGAATACCCTCTGCTGATATAACATGACCTAGGAATGCAACTGAACTCGACCAGATACAACTAACTATCACTTAAGGTCTGAAGAACCACTCTAAGACGCTGCTCGTGCTCCTCCCGGTTGCAGGAATTGATCAAAATATCATCAATGAAGACTATCATAAATGAATCCAAATAAGGCCTGAACACTCGGTTCATCAAATCCATAAAGGTTGCTGGGGCATTTGTCAACCAGAATGACATCACCAAGAACTCACAATGCCGGTACCGAGTGCGGAAAGCTAATCTTAGGGACATCGAATGCCCTAATCCTCACCTGATGGTAGCCAGATCTCAAGTCAATCTTCGAAAATACCTTGGCACCCTGAAACTGATCAAACAAATCATCAATCCTTGGTAATGGATACTTATTCTTGATTGTAACCTTGTTCAACTATCAGTAATATATATTATCATCGATCCGTCCTTCTTATTAACAAATAATTTTGGTGCATCCCAAGGAGAATCACTCAGTCTAGTGAAACCCTTCTCAAGCAAGTCTTGTAACTGCTCATTCAACTCTTTCAACTCAGACGGGGCCATATGATACGACGAGATAGAAATGGGGTGAATGCCCGGAGCCAAATCAATGAAAAAGTCAATATACCTGTCGATCAACATACCCGACTTTTATGAATGAAATACCTCAGGGAACTCACAAACAACAAGCATGGAATCAATAGAAGGAACCTCAACACTAGAATTATGAACATACTCCAAATATGCCAAACACCCCTTCTCGGCCATACACTGAGCCTTCACATAAGAGATAACACTATGGGTAGAATGACTAGGAGTCCTTCTCAACTTTAAACGAGGTAAATCTAGCAAGGATAAGGTCATAGTGTTGGCATGACATTCAAAGATAGCATGGTAAGATGATAACCAGTCCATCCTAATATGACATCGAAATCAATCATATCTAGAAGAAGCAAATCTATACGAGTCTCAAGACCCCCAATCACAACTATACATGAACGATAGACTCGATCTACCATAATAGAATAACCCACTCGTGTAGACATATACGCAGGAGCACTGAAAGAATCACTAGGCATGAACGAATATTGTGTAAAATAAGATGACACATACGAGTATGTAGACTCTGCATCAAATAACACTAAAGCATCTCCATCACAAACCAAAACCTTACCTATGATAACCATATCAAAAGCCTCAGCTTCGGGCCTTGTTGGAAGAGCATAACATCGGGGCTGGGCCCCCACCCTGAACTACATCTCTGAGACGGCCTGCTGCTGGCTGACCTCCACCTCTAGCCGCTTAAGCTCCACCTCCAATACCTTATCTCCACCTCTAGCACATCTACCCCTACCTCTAGCTGGCTGGCGGGCTATGGAACACTCGGTGCCTAAACCATTGCACAGGAACACTAATGTAGAGAACTGCTCGATGCTCAAGTGCAATACTGAGCAATGTGCCTCGTGTTGTCACAAGTAAAACAAGCCCTCGGCTACTGGGGCTGACGACCCTAGAAACTCTGAAGCAGTGGTGCACTAATAGGATCTGGTGGTGCACTGTAAGACTACTTATAGAATACTGTACATGGGAACCATGACGACCTGAAGCACCGTGAGAAACCTGAAGTGTCGAATGAAAAGGCTTGGGAGCATGGCCCATACCATATGAATCCCCACATCAAGACGAAGTACCATTGAATCTACCTTAATGACGAGGCTTCTTGTCAGACCCTTGACCACCTCCCAACGATTGAACCATCTCAACTCTCCGGGCTACATTGGCTGCCTCCTGTAAGGGAAATCTCACTCCCTATCTACCTAGCCATCTGAACACCAATCAGCTAAAAAAGTCCCTCAATGAACCTCCCCACTCTCTCTCTTGGTGGGAAGTATGATAAAAGCATGACGAGCCAAGTCGATAAATCTGGTCTCATACTGGGTAACAGTCATAGAACCCTGTTGGATGTCGTAGCCCCCTTTTTCTAAAAGCGAAAAATGTATATTGTTCAATAGGGTATATGACATTTGGGAGGAAAACTCTATTCCCTTTCAAGAATTGGGTTTTGGAATTGAAGAATCACCACCTAATTATTATAGTGCATTAGGACACTTATAAGAAAGAATTTGATATGAAGAAACCAGAGTTAGGGTAAGGGCTAGAAATTATCTCGAGGGGAAAGTGTTAAGAAACCCTCAAGATCCACTAGTGTGGTTCCCCGCCATGCTACAATTATGACTTTAATCAACAAGGAAACAAATAAAAGTATCAAATAGACGGGTTTTCACATAGCATTGCGAACAAGTATAAGAGTTTGAAAAGAAGAGGAGTAGAAAGTTTAGAAAGATAGTTTTAAATAACTTAAATGAAAGAATAACAAGTAAAGGGAGAGGGAGGGTCCTAGTTTTACAAATAATATGGATCACATCAATGCAATACTCGGCATACATTCCTTAAAGAGGGGTCGCACGTGATATTAACGCACAGGCCATCATATCCATATTCTACCCTTCCCACCTCGTTAAGGTATTAAAGGGGGAAAAGTATCGTTACTTATTGCATGGTAGTACCCGTCCCAATCCTATCAGTCCCGGAGGAATTTTGGACTACCAATTCTGAGAAAGGGATTTGGGGCATTTGGAGAGTTTTCAAAGGACAAAATAAAAAGGCGTAAATCGAAACATGTAGTACAAGTATGGGAAAAACATGTAAACAAATAGGGCTCAAGTAAGCCTCCTTGAATCAGATAAGGGCATATCGTTTAGCATGTGTTGCTTGTACTGGTTTGGTCTAAATTAAGTTAAAGTGATAAGCAGACTGGTTCAATACATATTTTTAGATAAGAAGTCCACATTAGGTTCGTTCAAATGCAGTTCTCTAAGACTCATCCAACTGATTAATTAGACAACCTTTTGCCTATGTGTTGAATATAACTCCTGATTTCAATAACAAACTTATTCTAAAAGAGTACCAGTTTTATCAGAGTAAAATAAGTTTCAGAAGAGAAAAGATTGCAAACTCCATGAAGGAAACGGAATTGCTAGTTTTAACAGAAAGAGTGAGTTGCAGATTGATTAGAAAAGTTTTATCAGGTAAGTATAAAGATATGAATTTCAAGAAATACAGACCGGTTTTAAAATATTTACCAGATTTATTTGAATGAATTAAGATTTAAAGAAATGCAGATTGATTATGAGAAAAAAAAAGGTTTAAGAGCTTCGAAAAGGTGCAGAAGTTACTAGTTTTTAGCAAAATAAGTACGAGTTTCAACAATCGATACTATTTTAACGAGTGGGGCAGTTTTGATTCAAGATTTTCCTAAAGGAATACTTTCTATAAGTTACTTATTTTAATACCCTTTCAAACGTTAACAGGAGTTCACAAACATGGTATCTATATGAAACTTTATCATTAAGCCTAACTCTTTGCCTAATATCATTATTATATATTTAGAAATGCAGAAATCTATTGGCATGATATGTACATGTGAAGTTACAGGAATCAGAAATAACTCCCTATAGTCATGGTGTCTACGTGTGAAGTTGCAGGAATCAGAAGTAAAATCCTATAGGCATGATTTCTCCCCTTGTGCATAAAAGTAACCCCCTTCCATTTTCTACTAAATCCAAAGAGTTTATTACAAATTATTACAAACCAGTAAATCAAACTGAAATTTAAAGTACATCAGGAACTAACAGCTGCATAAGAGAAACCTAATTCAGACTTAGTATCTAACAATATGAGATAAACCACTTCTAAGATCAAGGTTTCCAAAGCCATCTCTTATCTATGATGTTTCAAAGTTCAAAGGAGTTTCAGGAACTCCACGCAATACTTACACCCAAGACATCAATTAAAATTAAATTAAAGTACAGCGTGGAAGGGCCCGCCCTCGAGTGTCCAAGTTTAGAGGGAGCTCATGGGTCCCAATTCTAGGCTCACAAGAGGGGAGCATAACATAGATTCTAGGAACAAGTGCAAGTACAAAGTTAGGGAGTGCCAAGGTAGGCTAGTGGCCAGCCTGTCAGCCAATCAACTATGAGTAAAGACCAATTGAAGGTCAGGCCATCTTGTGGGCAGTGATTAGGTCACTGCCAGACCAAAGTCTTAAACTCAGCATAAATATAAAGGGGAATGGGGATGGGAATTGAAAGATTATAGGACCCAAGAGGGTGCAGTTCATGTCCATGGACTAATATTAAGTATTGCCATGTTTTTGAACAAACCATATAGAGGGGCTTAGGGTTTGGGATTCATATAAGAGCAGGAATAGTGAAATAAACAAATTTGCAGAAAATCATAGCATGTAAACAGTAAGAGATGAACTATAGAATAAACACATAGGGAGAGAGAGACAGGAATTGCACATAAGAATATACTAGTTGCAGAAAAGTAAGCAAAGAAAGGCGCGATTCTTTCAAACAAAGCCACAATCAGAGAAGAACGCTTTATGCGTGTGAGTTCAGAGAACTCGAGTTCTTATGAAAATTCTATGTGTATTTGAGAGTGAGAAGTAATCAAAATTAATAATGTTTGAAAGTGTAAAAAGGCTTCCCCTTTTAAAGTGTAGAAACGCAAGCACAAAAGACAAGAAAACCTTTTGAAAATCAGTCAGCAATACTCTCCTTTTAGTTAAGGGATGTAATTTCAAACGGGAGCATATAATTAAGGAAAGGAAATTTTAGTAAAATCTGTCACGGTAGCAGAAGAAGGGAGAATACATGAAGTTTATTTAAGGAAAGCATTGAACAATACTTGATTTATAAAGAGAAAGGAAAGGGAATCGATCAGCCAACTAATAAAATCAAGGTAAACAGGTTTAATTCGAATGAACCTAGTCAGGAATAGGTAGAGGAGGGCTCAAACAGAAGATCAGTGGCAATCAGTCGAGAGCACATCAAAGGAGCCAAAAATCAATCAATTAATTGTCAAAGCATTTTGAAAGAGGAGTTTATCATATATATAAAGCAAGCAAATAAAACAAAAAGTCTAAAATTACAAGGCTTAGGATCATATAACAAAATAATACGAGTTCACTCATACATTCGTAGTGAGTCTGAAAGTACAGGGTCCAGAAGTTGAACCCTATTTCAATTTATCAAGGAAATCCCCAAATTCTAGGGTTTCCCCATCAATCAAACACAAAAAAGAAGAAGGCAAGTGAAGTGACTCAAGGAGTCTCATGAGAAACAAACAGACCATGATAGCAGTTTTGAAACAATTAGAGAAAGAAAATTGATTTGAGAGCATAGACAGACGCGTTTTGGATACTCAAAACTTAGACAAGTGCAGAATAGATGAAACACGCTTGACAAGAACATGAACAGAGTTTAGAAAAGCAAAAGTCACGAAACTTAGTAGTAAACACACATGGTAGAGGAGTGAGGAAATTTTAAGCATAGATTAACCATGTGAGCACACATATACAAAAAAAAAAAGACAATACATGCGTAATAGAGAAGGAAAACATATGAGTGCAATACAGAAAAACATCTAAAAGAAAAGAGCGGTAGAAATCAGAAACCCTAATTTGAAATCAAACGATTTTGAAATGGAAATTTGGGGAAAACACTTAAAACATCAAATATAACATAGACCCAGCATAGATCCAGGAAAATAAGCAAAGAAAGAACTTCGAATAGTTTAGGGTTTCTCAGAAATCCTAGAAACCAGAAAGGATTGGAAGAACAAGATCAGATCTCGAGCCGAAGTGGTCAGGAATCAAGCTTCCAGTGCTTGAATATGCTGGAACGTGGCCGTAAAACCATAGATCTATGGATATGAGGTGAATATGACAAGAGACCATCGTGTTCAAGCCTCCAAACCTTGAGTAGCTTAGGATTAGGGGTGAGAGAAGGCGAGTGCAGGTCATCCATGGCCTGAGAAGCAATGGATTCCAGGGAGAGGGCAGTTGAAGATGGGAGAAGATTACAAAGGTTTCAGGAACCTTCGAGAGAGTTTTTTGATAGGAAAGTGCTTGAAGGCGGCTTAGAGAAGATAATGAGGTAAGGTTAGTGGTATGGGAGGATTAAAAAAGGAAAGGAGGGATCTTGGTCGTTGCTCAAAATGATCAACGATTCAGATTTAAAAAAGACCGGGAGTGTTTGGAAATTGGGTCAGGGGTCTGGCCAAAAATGAAATAGGGTCATTTTCATTTAAGCGTGAAATTGGGTTAAATAGGGGTATCAATTTGGGCTAAAATTAAAATGAAATTGGGCCAAATTTTAAATAACCATTTTTACCCATTTTATTTTATACAAAATAATAACATTTTCTGAAAAAATTAAAGGTACTATTTTAATAAATAATATACTAATATTAAACTAAAAATACTGAAAGTAATTTTATAATTGTAAAATAATAGGCTATAATTGCAATGACATGCAATTTAGCTTTAAAAAATGCTAAATACATTTGTAAAAATGTGCCAAAATAACTTAATTATATTTTGGTGTAAATATAAGAATGAAATAAGTTATTCACCAATAATAATAATTTTGAAAATATACATTGGATTTTGTGGTATAAAAATAAGTAGGTTTAAAAATTATTAAAAATACCAAAACTCTTGGGTGCGCTTATATATGCACATATGTGCTATTTTGAAAGTATTTTGGGTACAAAAATGCCTAGGGAAAAATTGGGTATCAAAAGCTTCCCCTCGTTACCCGAGGAGTATGAAAGAGTTGTCGGGTAAAGATAAAATGGCCAATTTTCACCAGAAGCGACAATTTGAAAGGGATTTTGACCGAGCTCTACATATCCCTGGTTTTACAGGAATCATGCCATAGTTTAGGAACCATTGACGGAATGTGCCGATGGAGATTTGAACAGAACGGACATGATGTTTTGGTTGCATTAGGTATTTGAAATCTAATAGGCTACAGGAATCAGAGCGGGGATCGCTCCTTCTAATACAGTCATTTGCTAGTTGATGTACCTGCAAATAAGCAATAGGGGAATATATCGTGCATAAATCTAAATTTGATGCAAGTTCCCACTGGACCGTGAATGCTGTGTTCGGACGGTTAGGATGACGTCCTCTGACCATGATGTCCCGGGCCAGGAAGAGTGTAGATAAAGATTCGCATGCTAGGAAATGATGATCTCGAGCCATGTAGATGGTGCCTTCGAACTATGATGCCTTGAATAGGTTGGCGATCTTTCATCCCATGAAATGCAAAAGGTGGCGATCTTTCAGCCCATGCAAGAAATGGAGATATTTCAGCCGGTACAGAATTTAAATGAATGTGGCGATATTGCAGCCGTGCAAGAAAAATAAAGAGGTCATATTTCATCCATGCAAGATGCAGATGGAGACATTACTTAGTCTCGGAAGGCAGATAAGTAGCCTTATGCAAATGATTATGAAGGTAGAGATTAATCTCAAAAGGCAGAATATTAGCCTTATGCAAAAATGCAGATGGAGGTAGAGCTTAACCTCGGAAGGCAGAAGAGTAGCCTCATACAGAAATGCAGATGGAGGTAGAGCATAGTCTTAAAAGGAAGAAGAGTAGCCTTATACAATGCAGATGGTGATAGAGCTTATACTCGGAAGGCAGGAGAGTAGCCCTATGCAGAAACGCAGATGGAGACAGAGCTTAGTCTCGAAAGGCAGGAGAGTAGCCTTATGCAATGCAGATGGAGGTAGAGCTTAACCTATGAAGGGAGAAGAGTAGTCTTGTGCAATACAAGAATGTAAAGAGCGAATAGTAGTAAGATTTATTAGCTGATAGTTGATTATGATATCACGAGTGCTGGGGTAGTTGTCTATGGATAGCGATTGCGAATAAGTGATGATTCTGAGAAGTTGCATTTTTGGGAAAGTATGCATACATAGATATACCCTGATGATATTGAAATTTGAGTGCCTGCATCCAAAGAAAAATCGTGAGTTCTGTAGGGGAAAGGTTAGTTCGTTTTCCCATAGCTCCTGGCGTTGTGTGTCATTGGGGTAGCATCTCTAAACAATAGCAATTCGGATAATAATTATGAATGATTTAGTAAATATAATGTAAGTATATAATCAAAAATAGTTTTAGTTTGATGAACCAACAACTGCGACATGGTCTAAGAGATTGCAACCTCCCTCCTCCAAAATTTAGATGGTCCTCCTTAAAATTCTACCCTAGTTTACAGGGCTGGTGCTTCCGATGGCTGCTTGATGAATGGCTAAAAATAACTTCGTAATTTTGAAGGTCCTCCTCAAAATTCTTCCCGAGTTTCCAATAATAGGTGGGGGCAATGGAATTTTTATGAAATTCTGACCGAACTCGTAGGGCTGCATACGTATCCCCTTTTAAATGGGAATCAGGTCAGGTGTAATTCAAATTACATCATAAAGAGATCATAAATGATTATACGTAGTATTGTTTGACTGTATCTGAATTGATTGGTTTCGGCCAAACTTCTCCATCCATTCTGCAAGTATGAGGGCTCTTCATGTCAGAACCCGATGAGCCATGTATGGACCTTGCCAGTTGGGAGAGAATTTCCCCTTTGCTTCATTTTTATGTGGGAATATTTTCTTCAACACCAGCTTCCTCGGTGTAAACTTCCTCGGCTTGACTCTTTTGTTGAAAGCTTTGGACAATCTGTTTTGATACAACTGACCGTGGCAAACTGCATTCATTCTTTTCCCATCTATAAGAGCCAACTACTCGTAGCAATCCTTTATCCATTTTGCGTCATCCAACTATGCTTCTTGTATGATCCTTAAGGAGGGAATTTCTACCTCGGAAAGAATGACGGCCTTTGTACCATAAACCAGTATGTAGGGAGTTTTCCCGGTTGATGTGCGGACTATGGTGCGGTACCCCAGTAAGGCGAATGATAATTTCTCATGCCATTGTCTGTGCCTATCGATCATCTTCCTTAGTATCTTCTTGATATTCTTGGTGGCTTCTTCCGCAGCTCCATTCATCTGAGGCATGTAGGTTGTAGAGTTCTTGTGTTTGATCGTTAATATCTCACACATTGCTTTCATCCATTCGGTGTTGAGATTGGAACCATTGTCGATGATGATTGATTTCGGAATTTGAACCGACAAACAATATGGTCGCAGACGAAATTCGCCACAACTTTCTTCGTTGTTGCTTTGTATGACGCTGCTTTGAACCATTTGGTAAAATAATCAATTTCCACTAAGATGAACATGTGGCCATTTGATTCCTCAGGCTAGATAAGTCCGATAAAATCCATTCCCTAAGCGGTGAATGGCCATGGTGAGCTTGTTGCAGTACGCTCGTTTAGAGGCACCTTTATCATATCTGCATATATATGAAAACCATGGCATTTCAGAACATACTGGATTGAGTCTGTTTCCATAGTCATCCAAAAATACCCTGGTGAGAGTATCTTCTTTCCTAAGACAAAACCATTCAAGTGCGGCCCGCAGGTCCCCGCATGCACTTCGTCCAATAGATTGGATGCTTCTCTTGCCTCGATACACCGTAATAGTCCCAAATCGAGAGTCCTCCTGTACAAGATTCCTCCACTATGAAAGAATTTGTTTATCAATCACCTAAGGGTACGCTTCTGAGTAGCGTTAGCACGTGGTATTCTCCTGTCGTCAAATACTCTTTGATGTCATGGTACCATGGTTTCCCATTTGCTTCTTCCTTAACGTGAGCACAATAAGCTGGCTGATCATAAATTTTAATGGGATGGGATTAATGAAATTTGTATCTGGATGCTGAATCACGGATGATATAGTAGCCAATGCATCGACAAACTCATTTTGCACTCTGGGAACATGCTGAAACTCTATCTTTGTGAATCATTTCCTCAACTCCTGTATGTGATGCAAGTAGGAAGTATTTTATAGTTATTGGTTGCCCATTCTTCTTGCACCTGACTTGTGAGAAAGTATGAATCCCCAATCACTAGCAACTCGTGAATGTTCATGTAAATGGCCATTTTGAGCCCCAAGATTCAGACTTCATATTCACCCATATTGTTAAGGGAACCTGAGCTTGGAGCATACCGGGTAGTATTGGCCAGTTTCTAATACTAGGACTGCTCCTATGCCAACTCCTTTGTGTTAGAAACATGTTCTCAATGCAATATACTAAACGTGTACTCTTTTGTAGGTTTTGATGAATGACAAACGAAGCAAAAATTGATATATGACGGAATTCAAGTACAAGCGCACAATGGTTGCGAATAAGATTGAAGTTCAAGATATAGCTTTTAATTGTTATTGAGTTGTTCTAAATTGTAATCTCGATCCTATTACTTGACTCATAGTATGGCCTCTCTCATAAAACTATTTTCCAAAATCATGCATATTTAATTCTGTGTCAAAAAGATTTTAAATCATGCATATTTACATTAGACAAAATATTTTCTAAACATGCCTCAAAAATCTGGGCTAAAATAATCGATTATGTACTTATGATAATCGATTGTTTCTGAGCCAAGACTGCATGACAATCGATTATGAATTAATGGTAATCGATTGTGAGTAAGACAGTGAACATCCGGTTTTTCCAAATCTGCATGATAATCGATTGTGAACAAATGACAATCGATTGTTGTTGAGGTAAAGTTTTTCAATACTCAAAATAATCGATTATGAACTAATGGTGATCGATTGTGTTGAGTTGATGTCTTCCAGTGATTTTAAATTTAATTAAGTAATCGATTATGTCTTTAGATAATCGATTATCACTGAGACAGTAAGTTTTATGATTTTCAGAAAATAACAAGTAATCGATTGTTGCACAGGACAATCGATTGTTGAAGCTGGCCGTTGTCAAATGATTTTCAAATACCATAAGGTAATCGATTATTGATTCTAGATAATCGATGTTTTGCTTAAAATCTGGAAATAATTTTTAGAACGTTGCTGAAGTAATCGATTATTGATTTTATATAATCGATGTTTTGCTTAAAATCCGGAAATGATTTTTAGAACGTTGCTGAAGTAATCGATTATTGATTTTATATAATCGATGTTTTGCTTAAAATCCGGAAATGATTTTTAGAACGTTGCTAAAGTAATCGATTATGAACTTAGTGTAATCGATTATCTGATTTTGAATATTGCCAGTAGTCGATTATAGATTATGTATAATCGATTGTGAAGCGTTAAATCTGGGATTGATTTTTAAACTGACTGGCAGATAATCGATTGTTTGGTCTTAATAACCGATTATCACTGAGTAATTTCAGCAACTCTTAATTGGCAATTAGACAACGGTTGAACCAACTTTTTCAACTATAAATACAGCTTCATTTCAGTGTTTTAAAAACAACAACATACACAAACTGATCATTACATTGCTATAAGCTTTCATTCAATTGTTCTTCATTTTCTACTCATTTCATAAAGCTTTTGAGAGCCATATTATTGCTTAAATTTGTTGTGATCTTGAACATATTCTTTTACTCATATCTACTCAATAAGGAGTACTTTAGTTAAGTGAGTGTCCAAGTATTTGATATACTTGTAAGAGAATTGCGATTCTCTTGTTTCAAGGAACTTGCGTTTCCTTGGGTGAAGTCTTTGAGATTGCGATCTCCGAGCAACTGTTTGAGGCTTGTGTCCTCAAGTGTGTAACGGTTTGTTGAGCACCCTTAAGCTTAACAAGATAGTGAAAAATCTCGAGAGAGTCTCTCGGGGACTGGACTAACCACGTTGGTGGCCAACCAGTATACATCTTTGTGTAAGTTTATTTTTCTGCATTTATTTTACTTCCTGCAAAGTTTAAATTCCGCAAGAAAACGCTAAATTCTATTAATACGCTATTCACCCCCCCTCTAGCGTAAAGCGTAGTTTCTAACAATTGGTATCAGAGCTCAACTCTCTGAAAACTTAACCATTTGAGAGAACCATCCATGGCTTCTACTCTTGACTCTTTTGCAGGAATTGAAGAAGGACAATGCTCTACACGACCTCCTCTATTCAACGGCACAAACTACTCATACTGGAAGGAGAGGATGCAAATCTTTGTGCAATCAAATAGCTTTCATTTGTGGAAAGTATTCACCAATGGAAACCAAATCCCAACCAAGAAGGTGGAAGACGAATGGGTTCCAAAGACCGAAGAGGAATATACCGCGGAGGATATTCGTAAGGTTCAAAATAATGCCAAAGCTATAAATTTATTATATTGTGCTGTTAATGCTAACGACTACAGGAAGATATCATGTTGCAAAACAGCAAAAGAAATGTGGGATAAGCTTGAAGTGACATACGAAGGAACCGACCAGGTACGAGAAGCTAAAATTGATTTCTTAACTCACTCTTATGAACTATTCCACATGAAGGAAGGAGAGAAAGTAGACGAAATGTTTGAGCGATTCTCAATGATCGTGAATGATCTACACGCCCTCAAAAAGACGTTCACGGATAGAGAACTTGTCCGGAAGATCCTCAGAAGTCTCACTCCGGCATGGCGATCAAAGGCCGATGCAATCCAAGAATCCATTGGCATCACAAACGTCACAATTGACGCATTAAGAGGTAATCTCAAAACCTATGAATCAACTATACTTAACCCGTTTATTGATGATCAAAGAAGGCAAAGGATTGCTCTAAAGGCTAGCCAACCACAAATTGAAGAGGAAGGTGACAACGAGTTTGGACTCGTTATCAAAAGGTTTCAAAAATTCATGCGCAAAGAGTATGAACGCAAGAACAAAAAGCAAGGCGATCAACTAAAATGCTATGAATGCGGAGAAACCGGGCACATAAAATCAAATTGCCCTAACGTCAAAAAGGAGAAGAAACCCTTCAAAAAGCAACGTGCATACATCTCTTGGGGAGGAGATTCCGGAGATGAAGCAAGCGAAGAAGAAGACGATGAAGCAGCAAATTTATGTCTCATGGCTCAAGAAGACGGCAAAGACGAGGTGTGCTTGAAGGGATCAAGTGTACTATGGTACCTTGATAGTGGATGCTCCAAACAAATGACGGGAGATGAATCCAAATTCCTTCAACTAAAGCACAAAGAAGGAGGAAGTGTCACATTTGGTGATAACAATAAAGGAAAAATCATCGGCATTGGTTCGGTCGGTAAGGACGAAAACTCCTATATTAAACATATACTACTTGTGAAAGGTTTGAAGCATAATCTCTTGAGCATAAGCCAATTATGTGACAAGGGAAATCTTGCTCTATTTAATTCGGATGAATGTCTTGTATTTAGACGTAGTGATTTCAAGATCATACTTCGTGGTTTTAGAATTGATAATATCTATATGGTTGATCTTGCAAACTCCTCACCCGAATATGTTGATTGTTTAGTAAGCAAAGAGGATAACTCTTGGCTATGGCATCGTAGAGTAGCACACATGAACATGCATCTTTTGAACAAGCTTCTTTCTCAAAACTTAGTAGTTGGTCTTCCCTGTTTAAAGTTTGAAAATGATTCTATTTGCGATTCTTGTCAAAAAGGGAAGCAAACCAAAGCATCTTTTAAATCCAAGAATATTGTTTCAACGTCTAGACCTTTGCAATTACTTCACATGGATTTATTTGGTCCCTCTCGTATTGAAAGTCTTGGTAAAAATAAATATGTTTTTGTAATTGTTGATGACTTTTCTAGATTTACTTGGACTCTATTTCTTGCAAATAAAAGTGATGCTTTTCAAAATTTCAAGTATTTCCTTAAGCGTGTTCAAAACGAAAAGGAATCGACCGTCCCTTCGATTAGAAGTGATCATGGGGGAGAGTTTGATCACAATCTCTTTGCGGATTTTTGTGACGAACTCGGAATCGAACACACCTTTTCCGCTCCACGGACACCACAACAAAATGGGGTGGTGGAAAGGAAAAATAGGTGTCTCGAAGAGATGGCTAGAACCATGCTCGACGAAGCTAAGATTCCCAAATACTTTTGGGCGGACGCCGTGAGTACCGCTTGCTATGTTTTAAATAGAGTAGCAATTCGGCCGATACTCATGAAAACCCCATATGAACTTTATAAGGGTAGAAAACCCAACATTTCTCATTTACGTGTTTTTGGTTGTAAATGTTTTGTTCATAATAATGGGAAGGACCAATTGGGTAAGTTTGATGCTAAATCGGATGAAGGTATTTTCATTGGTTATTCCTCACGTAGCAAAGCATATAGGATCTTTAACAAAAGAACCCAAATTGTGGAGGAATCCCCTCATGTTGTGTTTTCCGAAGATAATACTCGCTTGGCGAGAAAGGAATCCGGTTTTGATCTTGCAGGTATCTTGGATAGCTTGAAAGATAAAATCCAAGAAGAACCTTCAAAGGAAAACAAAATGAAATTGGGGAACAACCAACAGAAGAAGCGCCACAATTAGAAAAAGGAATAAATACGCCTAATGAGTGGAGAACGATCAAGGATCATCCTCTCGAACAGGTAATTGGCGATGTTGGAGAAAAGGTAAGTACCCGAAACTCTCCTAAGAACACTCTAGGACACAATTCTTAAGAGTTCACGGCATTACTTGTTAACACTAGTGTAATTTATTAATTTCGCTATAAATTACTAACTTGAGCGTCGGAGACGTTTAAATCTATTTTGCAGGTACCACCCCAAAGGTAGGGGGAATTATGAAGTTTTAGCACAAAATAATCGACTATTTCAAGCCACTAATCGATTATTTTCTGTGCAGTACATCGATTATCAGTATCAATAATCGATTGTTTATGACTGATTATTACTATTATGCATCTGTGTTTAATTTTTTACTTCCTAAATTGCATAATCGATTTCCGCCTCAGTCATTCAGCAATGCTTTCTACAACAATCGATTATTTTTTCATACAATCGATTATTTGACAAATTCTGATATTCTCCAAGTTCATTGTATCAAATTAGTTCCCTAAATAATCGATTACCAAGAATTGACAATCGATTACTTCATATTAATTTGTTGTTGCCGTTTGGCTCCTCAATCGATTCCTGTCAGGTCTTAAATGCTCCATAATCGATTACCAAAATTTAACAATCGATTATTTCATTCAAATTTTTTTACCGTTTGACTCAAGAATCGATTTGTCAGATTCAAAATCTCAATCAAACAGTAAATACAATCGATTATTTCAGTTCAATAATCGATTATCTAACGGTCAGTAATTTTTAATTCTTACCGTTTTCTGACTGCTCCTAAACCAAAATCTCAGCAAATGTCTCCATTCAATGCTTGATAATCCTTTCCTCTATAAATAGGCATCATAAGAGCTCACATTCACCCACTCAAGCACTATCTCTAGTATTCAAAAGCTAAATCTCTTCTATTTTCTTTGCCAAATTCCAGCAGTCTTTCTCCTAACATGTCTGGACGATCTTCAAAACGTTCCCGATCCAAACATGGCGCATCAGCCTCAACCGCCCCTCCTCCTTTAAATTTTCCATACCAAGACGGTTCCGTCTTGTTCTTTGAAACTGAAAATAAACTCACAAGGTTCCTATCAAAATTTGAGAAACGCACCATTCTTCCTCCTCGGTTCTCAAATAGTAAACTCCTTGAGCCTTTCACCCCTGCCGCAAATATGTTAAAGGAGTGTCAACTATATGACTTCTTGCTTCTCACTCATCCTCACATAAACACAACTCTCGTTCAAGCTTTTTACTCAAACCTCCATAAAGATGAAGATGGCGAACTTGTCACCTCCATTAATGGGGTTCAAATTCTTCTCTCTGAAGAGAATCTCCACACCATTGCCCGCCTTCCAAATGAAGGTGAAGACCTTTACCGGTATATTGATAAGGCCGGGGCTTTCTTTGATGAAACCATCCTTCTCCACCAAGCCAGTATAACCTCCTATGATCCATCTATCTCTACCCGTCGTCCTACCATAACGGGAATGGATCCAAACTACCGGTTGATTCTTTACTTCATCACCCGAGTCCTCAAGCCTAGACGGCACAATCACACCACCATCTCCCAGGAGGATACCAAACTTCTGCATGCCATTGTCACCGGAGCCAAAATAAATTGGTGTCGGCTCATCAAAATTCATATGCTCGATGCCATCGGTGATGACATGCCTCTTCTTTATGCCCTCCTCATTATGAACTTCCTTGAAGCATCCGGATTTGTCACGGAAAATGGTCCTCTCAAAAGGAGTACCAAAATTTGGGAAATCTCGGAGTCTTCTTTCCATCATGATGGTGATCATGCTCCAGCTCCTTCTTCAAGTCGTCCACCCCGTCGTGCTCGTTCGTCCCAAGAGCCTACTCTCCAAACCATATCCGACCAGCTTGCTCAACTCACTCATGAGATCCATGGATACTTTGATCATGTCAATTATCCATATGCAGCTCTCGTTCCTTTTGAAGCAGCGCCAGATAACGAGGCGGACAACGACGGAAATGAATAAATTTTTTTTGTTTTGTGTGGTTTTTGGTGTTGTTCTCTTTGGTTCCCATTGATGTACCCTCTTTTTTTTCCAATAAATAAACCTTGTTTATTTCATCTTTTTGCATCTTTCCTTACTATTTTTTTGCTAATGGCAAAAGGGGGAAGAAAACGGGATATCGGGTACGCACCACCTCTTAATTCATTGATTGCTTATAAGCTAAAATTGAGGGGGAACAAGAACAAAATTGCATAATTGTTACTTGTCTTGAATTGTCAATATCTTTTGCCTAAATTGCATATCCCGCTTAATGTTTGCCATTATCAAAAAGGGGGAAATTGTTAGAAACACGTTCTCAATGCAATATACTAAACGTGTACTCTTTTGTAGGTTTTCATGAATGACAAACGAAGCAAAAATTGATATATGAAGGAATTCAAGTACAAGCGCACAATGGTTGCGAATAAGATTGAAGTTCAAGATATAGCTTTTAATTGTTATTGAGTTGTTCTAAATTGTAATCTCGATCCTATAACTTGACTCATAGTATGGCCTCTCTCATAAAACTATTTTCCAAAATCATGCATATTTAATTCTGTGTCAAAAAGATTTTAAATCATGCATATTTACATTAGACAAAATGTTTTCTAAACATGCCTCAAAAATCTGGGCTAAAATAATCGATTATGTACTTATGATAATCGATTGTTTCTGAGCCAAGACTGCATGACAATCGATTATGAATTAATGGTAATCGATTGTGAGTAAGACAGTGAACATCAGGTTTTTCCAAATCTGCATGATAATCGATTGTGAACAAATGACAATCGATTGTTGTTGAGGTAAAGTTTTTCAATACTCAAAATAATCGATTATGAACTAATGGTGATCGATTGTGTTGAGTTGATGTCTTCCAGTGATTTTAAATTTAATTAAGTAATCGATTATGTCTTTAGATAATCGATTCTCACTGAGACAGTAAGTTTTATGATTTTCAGAAAATAACAAGTAATCGATTGTTGCACAGGACAATCGATTGTTGAAGCTGGCCGTTGTCAAATGATTTTCAAATACCATAAGATAATCGATTATTGATTCTAGATAATCGATGTTTTGCTTAAAATCTGGAAATGATTTTTAGAACGTTGCTGAAGTAATCGATTATTGATTTTATATAATCGATGTTTTGCTTAAAATCCGGAAATGATTTTTAGAACGTTGCTGAAGTAATCGATTATTGATTTTATATAATCGATGTTTTGCTTAAAATCCGGAAATGATTTTTAGAACGTTGCTAAAGTAATCGATTATGAACTTAGTGTAATCGATTATCTGATTTTGAATATTGCCAGTAATCGATTATAGATTATGTATAATCGATTGTGAAGCGTTAAATCTGGGATTGATTTTTAAACTGACTGGCAGATAATCGATTGTTTGGTCTTAATAATTGATTATCACTGAGTAATTTCAGCAACTCTTAATTGGCAATTAGACAACGGTTGAACCAACTTTTTCAACTATAAATACAGCTTCATTTCAGTGTTTTAAAAACAACAACATACACAAACTGATCATTACATTGCTATAAGCTTTCATTCAATTGTTCTTCATTTTCTACTCATTTCATAAAGCTTTTGAGAGCCATATTATTGCTTAAAGTTGTTGTGATCTTGAACATATTCTTTTACTCATATCTACTCAATAAGGAGTACTTTAGTTAAGTGAGTGTCCAAGTATTTGATATACTTGTAAGAGAATTGCGATTCTCTTGTTTCAAGGAACTTGCGTTTCCTTGGGTGAAGTCTTTGAGATTGCGATCTCCGAGCAACTGTTTGAGGCTTGTGTCCTCAAGTGTGTAACGGTTTGTTGAGCACCCTTAAGCTTAACAAGATAGTGAAAAATCTCGAGAGAGTCTCTCGGGGACTGGACTAACCACGTTGGTGGCCAACCAGTATACATCTTTGTGTAAGTTTATTTTTCTGCATTTATTTTACTTCCTGCAAAGTTTAAATTCCGCAAGAAAACGCTAAATTCTATTAATACGCTATTCACCCCCCTCTAGCGTAAAGCGTAGTTTCTAACACTTTGAAATTTGCGGCTCCATCAAAACACATTCTCCAACCATCATAGGATTCTGCAATATCTTCTCCTACAAAAGATATCTCTTCATTGGGAAAATGCGTCTTTAAAGGCTCGTATTCTCTGTCCACGGGATTCTTGGCGAGATGATCCACCAAGGCTTGCCCTTTGGTTGCCTTCAAAGTCATGTAAACAATGTCGAATTCACTTAGCAGAATTTTTCACTTGGCTAGTTTTCTAGTGGGCATGGGTTTCTGGAAGATATACTTCAGCGGGTCCATTCTGGATATGATATAAGTAGTGTAGGCACAGAATAATGCCTCAATTTCTGAGCCACCCAAGTCATAGCACAACAAGTGCGCCATTAGAAGAGAATAACATGCCTCGTATGGGGTGAGATTTTTACTGAGATAGTAGATGGCTTGCTCCTTTTTCACCATTTTGTCATGTTGTCCCAAAATACAACTAAATGCTCTATCCAATACTGTAAGGTAAAGAAATAGAGGTCTTCCTAGTTTGGGGAAAACCAAGATCGACAGCGTTGACAGGTATTCCTTGATTCTGTCAAAGGCGTTCTGTCAATCATCAGTCCACTTGGTAGTTGTGTCCTTTTTCAACATTCTAAAGGTGGGTTCACAAATGATAGTGGACTGAGCTATGAATCGGCTGATAGAGTTGAGGCTCCCTAGGAAACTCATCACATCCTTCTTGTTCTTTGGTGGTGGAAATTCTTGGATGGCTTTGACCTTTGATAGATAAAATTCTATTCCTCAGCGACTCACGATGAAACCCAGCAATTTTCTTGCAGGAACCCCGAATGCACACTTGGTGAGATTCAGCTTCAGATTGTACCTCCTTAGTCTATTGTTTAACTTTCTCAGATCCTCCATATGATCAATGGATTTCTTGGATTTGAAAATGACATCTTCCACATATACCCCGATCTCCTTGTGTATCATGTCATGAAAGATAGTAGTCATGACTCTCATATAGGTGGCACCATCATTCTACAAACCAAACAGCATCATCTTGTAATAGTACAACCCCCACAGTGTGATGAAAGCCGTTTTCTCTGCATCTTCCTCATCCATCCATATCTGATGATACCCAGCAAAACAATCAACAAAAGACTGCAACTCATTCTTGGCGCAGTTATCAATAAGAATGTGTATGTTTGGCAAGGGAAAGTCGTCTTTGGGAGTGTCCCAATTGAGATCCCGGTAGTCGATACAGACTTTAAATTTCCCATCCTTCTTAATAATCCACTACCCTTAGAACCTTGAGTTTGACTTTCTTGGTAACCTCTTCTTTGATTTTCAAACTCATTTTAAAGGTGTTTTACCGACAGACATGTTGGATCTATTGGCACTTTATCAGATACAATAGATGTACTGAGACCACTCATATCATCATATGACTAGGCGAATATGTCCTTATATTCCGTTAAAAACTCCGTGTACTCCTTCTTTTCTGATGGTAATAGGTGAACAACGATGCACATTTCTTTGACATTCTCTATATCCCCCAATTTGACGACCTCAGTTCGTCCAAGTTAGACTTGGGCCTATTCTCAAATCCTCAATTTTTTCGATGACTTCTTCTAGTATATCATCTTCTTCTGAATCTATATTTGTTTGTTGCGTTGCCTCGTTGCAAGTCATAGTCATCGGTTCATCATCAAGATAAGTAATAGTAATTCTGTGTAAAATAAAGTAAATGATTGAGAAACTAATGAGAGTGAGACATATAATAAACTAAAATATTTTGATTAAATTCAAAATTATTTTGAACATCGGATTCTTTTCTAAATTAAAGACAATAAGGAAAGAAAATCAACTAGTAAAAAGTAAAATGTGATGCATGGTACTTTTGTTTAGCCTTGCTACCCCGAAGCTTTCCGAGTCCTAGTGGTTCTGATTGACCAATTGCTGGGGTATTCTCCTCCATTCACAGCTTGTATATAAGGCCCTTCATCCCGTTCCTCGTCAAAAATGACACAGCAGTCCATATCATCTTCCAGAAATAGGTTCTTTAATACTGCTAATGCTTCATCTTCTCTGATCCATATATGATGTCTACTGGTTGGAAAGTCTACTCCAAGCGAGGTATCAGATGCTACAGTGGATAGTAGAGACCGCACCATGGTGGAGACCAATGGTTGATTTCCTCCCACGTGTATTCAAACCCCCCAAACCAAAGGTAGTACCGTGTTTCTTTAGCTTGATGGGTTTAGCAATTCCTTGGAGGTTTTTGCCGAGTCCATTTCCAGGTTTGTATCTACACCAATTCAGGATACTTTCAGTCTTGTTGTCCCACCATTTATACTTGTCGACAGCATTGACCTTTTCAATGTGGTGGTATGTTTATCCACATATTCTCCTTCTGCCTCCAATCACGGGATGGTCTAGTGACTATATAAGAGGTTGCTACCATCGCCATGAATAATCACCTCTTGGTGATTCCATTCGAATCCCATTTCCTGATGTAGGTTGATGCTACAGCTCCAGCAGCGTGGATCCATGGTCGTCATAACAAAAAGTTGTAGGATGTTTCGACGTCTATCACTTTAAAGTAAATGTCGAACCAGGTTGGTCCCATTTGCAAGCTGATTTCTCCAATATTAGACCTTTGGGACCAAATCGAAGGCTTTGACATTGATAGCCCCATCTTTGATCTCGTGTAGGCTCTTCCCCAATGTTCTGAGAGTTATCAATAGACAGATGTTGCGGATGGAGCCTTCGTCGATCTAGAATCTATTAATGAAGTAATCCTCACATAGCACAGTGATGTGTAGGTCCTTGTTGTGACTCAGTCCTTCCGACAGCATCCCATCTTCGTGGAAGGTGATTTTGTGGCTTTCCAGTACTTGCCCTACCATGTTCGCAATTTCTTATGCATTTATTTTGCCGGGCACATACGCCTCACCTAGTATCTTCATCAAGGCGTTTTTGTGTGCGTTAGAGCTCTGCAGAAGAGCTAGGATGTAGATCTGCACTGGTGTTTTGTTCAACTGCTGAACGATTGAGTACTCCGTAGGTTGTATTTTCCTCTAAAGATCATCGGGCCCACTTTCAATATGTCATCCAAAGGCTTTCTTATTGGACTCAACTAGGTGTTTTGGAGTGTAAACCCTGCCTTTTCTGGTCATACCCTACGGATCAATTGCTACTCCAGTTTTGGCCTTCCCTTTCCTCCTAGCTTCAGCTGTGTAATCCCATGGTATGGCATTTGAGTAGAATGGTGCTATGTCTAATATTGCTACAGGAATAGGTACCCTTGGTGGTAACACAACAACTTTAAATGGTGTAAGTGTTTTCGAAACTCCAAACTCAACCTCAATTGGTCCGGGAACCTTTGCAGAAGAAGGCGCTTCAAATTCAAGTGGTATAGACATGTTTACTTCATTGCCCCGGAGGGCTGATTTTGCACAATAATTGGGTTAGGTGTGACCGCTGGTTTCTTTGGATTGTCACCTTCAGCAATCAATCCAATCGACTCTTTGGCATCCCAATCATCTTCTACCTCGATCATGTGAACGCCTCAATCCTTGTGGTCCGGCATAGGGTTGTTATAAACATTAGGAGCAGGCTCCTTTGCTAAGAGGACCTTATTGTCGACAAGGGTTTGACTTTTGTCTTTCAATGAGAGGCATTCATCAATGGTATGTCCCTTCATGCCGGAATGGCATGCACAAGTTTTATTAGGGTTGACCCACTGAGAAGGATTTTGTGGAGTTATGGAAAGGATATGGGTGACGTAAATAGTAACTTTATGTCTCTCATACAACTAGTCAATTGGTTTGGCGATGGCTATGTAATGTCTGGGAGGTCCGCGGTCAAAATGTAGTCTAGGTCTAGGGAAATTTTGACGCGTACGAGATGATTGGTAGTGAGAGGGTCGAGCATTATAAGCTTGGTAGATAGGTGCAGGTTAAGAGTATCTAGGTGAAGTGGGTTGATATGGGGGCGATGGAGGTGATTGGTAAATGGGTGGTGGATTTTGGTAGGAGGGTGCGGGTGCTTGGTAATTCGGGATAGGTTGATATGTAAGTGGGGTGATGGGTAAGTGTGGTATTTCAATGGTGATTTAGCTCCCTGTATGACCATCACGGTACTCACATCCTTATTCTTGGACGTGCCACCAGATTGTAAAGCCTTGTTGGTGGCCTGCAATGCCTCAAGATTAGTAACTATACCATTCTTAATGCCTTCCTCAATTCTCTCCCCACATTGATGATAACGGAGAATTTCTGGCCCTCGATCAGCATCAACCTCTTATAATATTGCGGATCCTGAGCCTGGACAAAGAATTTATTCATCTGTTCCTCTTCTAAGGCCATCCTGACTTTAGCAGCCTCTAATCTCCAATGAGTAGCATACTCCCAGAATATCTCGGTAGGTTTCTTCTACAAATTTTGGATGTAGAATACATCCAGTGCATTCTATGTATTGAATAAGAACCTATCCATGAAATCTAATGCCATACCTACCCAGCTTGTCAATTTCTTAGGGCCCAGGCTGATGTACCAGGATAAAGCATCCCCCTTCAGACTTCTCATAAAGAGTTTCATACGGATCTTCTCTACTTAAGTATTCCATTGCTAAAGCAAACAAGAATGGGGAAATTGGGTCACCGTCTTTGAGGCCTTTTGCAGCTGGAAAAGGCTCAGCTAGCTCTCCATTTATCAATATAGAATAACTCACACTATGAATACATGGCGACACCCACTGATTAAATTTATGAGGAATCCCCAGACCCTCCATCACTTATATCAATAAACTCCATTCTACACTGTTATAAGATTTTTGCAAATCTATCTTGATCATACATCTAGGTTATATGTGTTTTCTTGAGTAAACCTTAATCATTTCATGTGCTAAATGATAGTATCAGCTCCTTTTCTTCCTGGTAAGAAACCAGCCTGAGTTCCATCAATCAAATAACCCATTGCTTTCTGCAATCTTGATGCTAAAATTTTGGAGATGATCTTACACAATACATAACATCGGGATATAGGTATGTAGTCCTTGATATTAGTAGAGTTGGTGATCTTAGGTAATAGAGTAATTGTAGTACAGTTAATGGCCTTAGGCATCATGCATATAGCAAAGAACTCTACAACTACTTCATATACATCATCCTTAATAACCTCCCATACTTTCATGAAAAAAACAATATTATATTCATCAATTTGAAGAACTTTGTCATTACTAATCATGTATACATTTATCTACTTCTTCCTTGGATATATCTTTGATCAGTTACATGGCTTGTTGATGCTTCAGTTGAGGTCCATTTTTCAAAATTTGCATGTTAACAGCAGGTAGAGTTGTAGCTGCAATTCCCATAAGGGACTTATAGAAATCAACTATCTCCCTCTTGATACTCTTAGGGTTTATCAAAATCTCACCATTTAGGGCTGTTAGAGTAGTAATATTTTCCTGCTTGTTCTGTCTTTCATCATTGCAAAGAAGTGTTTATTGTTTTCATCATCAACATTAATCCAGTGAGCACTTGATTTCAGTTGTAGTATCTTCTCTTCAATGCTTGACTTTTTTTCTAATCGAAATCTGGCCTTCTTCTACATCATCCTTAGCTGATCTGAGTAACATCTATTCATTTCTTTTTGGCATTCAATCAATTCATTCTTTCTTGATCCATCTTCTTTATTATATTCTTGAAGTTTCTGTTATTTAAGTTCTTAAATGCAGGATTCATAGCTTTCAGCCTGTACCAAATAGTAGCTAGCTTGCAAGACCGGTGCTGTCCTTGCCATCCTTCATTAACAATACTCTGAAAATCTTCATGCTTTACCCAAACATTTAGAGATCTGAATGGCATTCTTATGTTATTGTTTCTTCTCTAAAAGTTTAGTGTGAGTGGTGAGTGGTCTGAGATAAATGGGTCCCATATTTCAATAGGTGATCAAAGTTCATCACACATTCATCATTCCCCAATGCTCTGTCTATCCTGCTAATTATCCTATCTTCTCCCATTTTCCCATTTGTCCAGGTAAAGAATTCCCCTCTCCATGGGATTTCAGACATCATTGTATCTGAACAAAAGCTTGAAAAGTCTTGAACATCTACTTGTTTTGGTGTAGTCTTTGATACTCTATCTTGAGTAGGGATAGTAGTATTAAAATCCTCCCGTAGTAACCATGGTTGGTTAATGGTTTGTGCAAGGTTCTTAAGCTTTTACACATCTCCTTTCTCTTCTCTAAACTATTATACCCATATACTACAGTCATAGCACACCTGACAGTAGAGCTACTAATGGTACAATGTATAAATTGAGCATCTATTTATATCCTATCTACATGCCATATATTTTTGTCGACTAATAGTCATATTCTTCCATTAACCGCATGGTCATAGTTATGTACTAAGTCCTAATATTTTGCAATCTTGGGGACAGTAACCAAAACACTTTTGTTATTTGATTCTAGTCTCCACTAAATCACCTAAAGAAATATGATTATCTTTAAAGAATTTAGCCAACTCCTTCTATTTGTATCTTTGGTTTGCCCCCCCTGACATTCCATATGAGAACTATCATTTGTAGAGATTTCTTGTACCACCTCTATTTGGTGGTTGATTATTCCCTTGACCTCCTCATAGAACCTCAAATGTGTTCTTTGTGACGATTGAAAAATTCATACCAACTACAGTTTTTCTCGGAGTTGAAACATTATTATTTTCTCTCGATACACTATTATCCTATCTTTTATCTTGTGTGATACCTTGTGTATTTTCCACAGATTTTCCAGCCATTATAATAGGGTTACAACTACTTGCACTTTATGAGGTATTGTTTCAGCAGTATTAGGCTTAGAAGTATCATTTGGTTCAATTGACTCTCGACGCTTACTTGTATTTTGTGAAATACTTCTTTTGCTTCTCCACCCCTTTTGCTGGCTGATGTAATAAATAGGATTACTATGCACTTAGAGCACGTTTGGAAAGTCACTTTGAAAATGAATTCACCTCTTTGGAAATCCACCTTGATAATGGATTTGAGTGTAATTGGTGTAATTATATAGTTTACCGTATTTGTTTGGCCAATTAATTACTTAGTCAACATGAAATTGGATGTAATTGGACGGTGTAATTAAACTCTCCAATTCTCAAGGGAGAGGTGAGAATTGATGATAATTACACGATGTAATTACAAGACTGCTTTTTAATATCTTCACTTTTGTTTTTATTTTAATCTTTTTTCTTTATAACTTTTTTTTTCTATTATTTTAATTTTTTAATTTTATTTTTACTTTTATATTTTCATAGTTTTATTTTTACTTTTATATTTTTTTAATTTTATTTTTACTTTTATATTTTTTTAATGTTTATACATATATATATATATATATATATATATATATATATATATATATATATATATATATATATATATATATATATATATATATATATATATATATATATATATATATATATATATATATATATATATATTATTTTTCTATTTTTACTTCTTGTGATTCCAAGAAATTGCTTATATTTTATTTTTATTTATTTTATTATTCGATTTTTGATACTACACGTTCTAAAATTAGAAATAATGAATCATTAACAAACTTGACATATAATGAGTGATGCAATTAAAGTGAAATTTCATTTTTGAATGTGGTTATAAATCTATTTTGTTTCCTAATATGTTGGAATTTGACATATGTTAAACTATTTTTTTTTGAATTTTAAAATTATTTTATATTCATGGTTACAATTTACTTGTTTTAGTAGTATTAGCTCACGTTAGATGTTCATTTTTGAGTTAGAATTGATCAATTAGTTTTGTCAAACATTTGAATAATATATGGCATTATGTTTATAAATATTAATTTATTTTATTCAACATGAATTCCACGATATTCTTACAAAAATATATATAAATCATTTTTAAAATATTAGTTATAAACACGAAAAAATATACGTCTTAAATATCAAATATAATATTATTTTTACTTATACAAATTTATAGACACATATTTTTTTTTAATAAACAAATTTTCTATTCCATTCCGTCAAAAAAAGTACACGTACAAACATAGATGCTGACCGTCTATTCTCATATGATATGCAATCACTACACCTATTATCACTCTAAAAAAGAATTACAATATCACTATTTGATAATAAATGTGACAATTCTGTCCCAAGAGTAGCCTAGGGGTAATGGTTTAAACTTTGTAGAACAGCCCTCCATTTATGAGTTGAAGCCCCTCTTGAGTGGAGATAAACTACTATTTCCTTACAAACATTATCGCTCAGAAAATTACCTCACTGGAATCTCATTTTATTACATTCTCTCCATATCACTGTCACCAGGATCCCAAACAGACAGGCAGTGATTTCTGCTACTCCAGTTCTACTTCTTGCCAGCTTACTAACCCAGTCACATTCCTCCTTCCAGTCAGAAATGGAACGCTTATAGTCCAACCAGCTTATAAGTCGATTCCAAATTCCATTAGTCTTCAAGCAATCAAAGTACAGATGATCAAAAGTTTCACGATACATTCCACAGAAAATACATTTCTGTGGAACCAGGATATTGAGCTCCTGGAGTCTGTCCACAGTTGCTAATCTCTTGTGCATAGCCAGCCACAGAATAAATTTATACCTGGGATGTAATTGAGTCTGCAGTATGATGGCCTTCCATTGGACTTTACAGTATTGAGGTTGTTGGTGTCTGTATAACTTCTTGATGCTGAATGAATCACCCTTCTGAAGATGAAGCAATCGACTGTCCAGATTACCGTGAAGAGTTTCAATGACATTTATCAACTCTCTCGACTCAAATATTTTCCTTATTTCCCAAGCAGCAGACCTAGGCACTGGCATGTCATCAATACAACAATTATTAATATAGAAAGTATGCACCCATTTTATCCACAGATTATCCTTCTTCTTGGTCAGTGCTCATAGATTCTTTACAACAGCAGTCTCATTCCATTTAAACAGGTTCAACACATTTAAACCCCCTGCATTGTATGGCATACATAGAGTTTCCCAGGAAACCAGAGCTTTCCTTGATACTGTAGCTGAACCTGTCCAAAGGTACGATCTGCATATTGCTTCAGTCATTCTCACAACTTTTTTAGGCAGTAGAAATATTTGGGACCAGTAGGCTTGAATACCAAACAGAACTGATTTAATCAGTTAAAGTCTACCAGCATGGGAGAGCAACCTTGATGACCAGCAACTTATTTTCTGTGTGATTTCTCCACCAGGGGCCAACATTGAGCAATGGTCAATTTCTTTGAATCCAAAGGAATCCCCAAATATTTAATGGAAGCCTGCCTTCGGGGAAACCTAACACCTTTAAGATCTCCTCCTTCTGCCAGTTTGTTACCCCTGCTATGTACACAGCACTTTTATCAGCATTTGCTTGAAGTCCAGAAGCTCTAGAGAAATTCTGGAAAGTCAGCTTCAGTAAGATTACAGACTGAATATCTGCCTTACAGAACATAAGAAGATCATCCGCAAAGCAAACATGTGCTACACCTAGCTTCTTGCATCTGGGATGGAATTTGAACTCTTTCCTCATCATCATTTGCACAAATTCTCTTTGTAGATACTCCATGGCCAGAACAAAGAGGTATGGAGACATCGAGTCACCTTACCTTAAGCCTCTTCTTCCTTTAAATAGTGCAGTGAGTCCACCATTGATGTTGAAAGAGTACAGAGGATATGCACTCCATTACCCACCCAATGAATTTATGAGGAAAGCCCAAGTCCTGCAGCATCTTTGTAGGAAGCACCATTCAACTGAGTCGTAGGCCTTCTTTAAATCTAGTTTAAGCACACATCTAGGAGAAATGCCCTTCCCGGAGTAGCCTTTGAACAGTTCTTGTGTAAATAAAATGTTATCAATGATACTACGACCCTCAATGAATGTTGACTGTGATCTTCCAACCAGTTAGTCAATAACTGCTTTCAGCGTAGCTGTAAGGATCTTAGTGATGATTTTGTACAGAGTTGTACAACAGGCAATGGGTCTGTTGTCCTTCACTTTACTTGGATTTTGCAATTTAGGAATTAGAGTTAGTGCAGTGCTGCTAACTCCTTTATGCAAACTCCAGTGAGAAAGAATTCCCTCACAGCTTCACAGATGTCTTTCCCCACTGCACGCCAATGCCTTATAAAAAATTCAATTGGGAAGCCATCCACACCTGGTGCCTTATCATGAGGCATATCCTTAATTTCCATTAGTATTTCCTCCCTTGTGACTGGCTTTACTAGATCATCTTTCTGTTGCAAGTTGAGACAGGGGCCCTGATAGATTACTGCATTGTTTGGACATTGGCAGATGTTATTGTTTCCCCCAGTAAACTCTTGAAGCAAGTAATAAACTCTTCTTCCACCTTCCTGGGATCAGACAATTTTACTCCCTCTTCAGTATATATAGAGTTTATAGTATTAAAGTTTGTCCTCATCTTCAGTTGAGCATGAAAATATTTAGTGTTTGAATCTCCACAAGCAATCCAGTGAGCTCTAGATTTCTGGTGTAAGATCTGCTCCTCTATGTTACTCCATTTCTCCACATCCATAAGCATCATCCTCTCCTGATCAATCAGACCTTGGTCCATACAATTGAACTGCATCTGATTCTGTATAGCTTCCAGCTTCTGTCTTGCCTCACTGAGGTGTATCCTATACTTTGCCATATAGGTAATAAAATCCTTTTACCCTACTTTTAGGGCCTTCAATTTATTCCATACTCTATGCATTTTCCCTCCATGCTGGCTCTGATTCCATGCAATTTTCACAATGCTAGGGAATTCAGCATGATCCATGACAGATGTATACAGTTTGGATGGCTTAGGATGAATGTTCCTTCTTTGTTCCTCAGGGTTGCACAGTAAAAGGATAGGGGAATGGTCTGAAACTCCCTTGGTCAACACATCAACTTCAATGTGACTGTATTCCTGCATCCAGTTCACATTTCCAAAAGCCCAATCAATCCTGCTATATACTCTTGTCTCTGGTTTTTGTTTATTGTACCATGTATATAAACAACCCAAACTCTTCAGCTGAGTGAGTTGAAGAGCAATAAGTGTGTCATGGAAACCTTGAATCTCCTGTTACATAACTGGAGCACCTATCCTATCATCAGTGTGGAGAACATTGTCAAAATCTCCACTAAGTAGCCAACTCTCCTGAATAGTTGGTCAACAGTTTGGCCCATAGTTGTTGTCTCTTGTTCATCTCATTATTTGCATACACTACAATGATCAGTGTTCTGAAATTTGTACTTCTTTCTTTAACCTCACAGTGCATAAACTGTTCATCAATCATCAATATCTGCATCTCAACATTTGAATTCCACAGAATCCAGATTCTCCCATTTGGATACTCATTGTAATTCCCACTATATCTCCAATCATTTCCCAGTTTTGTAATAATCTTTTGCACCTTTGCTTCCTTCACTCTAGTTTCTATGCATCCCATACAGTCTACTTTATACTTTTTCGGAAAGAGTTTCAGCTCCTTCTGTTTATGGGGCTTGTTAAGGCCCCTAATATTCCATGTGCTGAAAATCATGTTGTGGTGAAGCTGGATGGGCCAGCGTCCCCTGGGTCATCACCTATCTGTAACAAAGAGAAACTGTTTGTCATGTTCAATGAGGCTCCAGCATAGTGTTGTACATTTTTCCCTTTTTCCAAACCTCTATCTATCACCCTGCTTCCAGCATTGTCAGTATGCTTGCTTTCCTCCACTGTCCTAGCATATTTAACTACCTCACCATTCTGCTTTGTTTTTGGTATCCATTTCCAGTTCTCACTTTGCATTTGCTTCTTTTCCCCTGCTGCTTTGTAATGGTTCTGTGTTACCTTTCCACTTCCCTGCTTCTTTTTATACCAACAATCATCAGTGTTATGGCCAAATCTTACACAGTCACAGCATATTTATTATATTAAATTTTAAGTTTTGATAATTACATAATTTAAATTCTTTTTTATTTTTTTCAATTTTTTTAAAAAATGTGTTTGTCCATAAACGTTTGTAAGTTTTTGGAAATTTGTTAAAAATGAATTTTTCAAAATTTTGAAAAAATAAAAATTTTCTCACTCATAAAACTGCAATATTTTTTCAAGTGAAATATAATTTTAAATTTCAATGTATATTGGAATTAATGGACGCATCAGTATAGGTCCCGACAGCAGATGAAAACCAAAATAATTAATCATGTACTCCGTTTGCCGGCCCCCACGCCTTGTGCTCAAGGTTGATCTTTATGGTGTCTGAGAGAAGAGTTTTGGGAAAGTCTACCAAATCATTACCTGTTCCAGTTTCAACGCAGAATCCTATGCTGTGTCAAAGCACTTCAGATAACATACGAGCCATTAAAAAAAAAAACTTTATATAGGGTACTTTTTGAAAATGACCTGAAAATTGAGATTTGGTGTAATTACACATTTGACAGATACATTACACACACACCAAAAAAGAAAAAAAAAACAACTTACGCTTTAGTTAATTATACGCAGATTAGGTACACCGCTTCATCATATTTTCAACCGCAGGTGAAATTTTTTATGACACCTAATTAAGACACGTCGGTAATATCAAGTAAGGGTGGCAAACGGTAAGGTCCGGCGAATATGGGACGGATTAAAAACGTGTATTACAAAACACATAAATTATTCGATTTGACTCATATTTAATGCGGAGAGTTTACCGGTAGGTAATACGGATTTGGTGTAATCACTTTTTGAAAAATTTCTAGTCTCCCAAACTTAAGGAACAACCAATTTACAAGCTTTACAAATATAAAAGTTAAAGTCATTAGTTATCTATTTTCTAAGTGAATAATATGGTTCTTATTCACGTTTAATTCATTTTTAAATAGTTAATTATCCAATTTATTTTTTAATAAATAATATAAGTGAATAACTATTTTACTTTTATCCATTTTGTCATCACTAGTAACATGCAATCGGATCCACTCGAAGAAACGTGGGGCACGGGCATCTATCCTTCTTACAACTAAAATTGGATTTCCCTTATAATTTTGTACAGAATTTGCAGGATAGTGCATTAGGTACGCATGCTCAAAATTCGCAATGGTGTCTCGGTAGAGCGGATTCGAGATACTATGACGATTTTGATATTTAGTTTAGATTTTCTTCTTTTTTGTCCTTTAGTATTTTTTCTATTTTTCTCTTTCACCATTTCCTTTCTTTTTATTATTTTTTTAATTTCTTTTTCTCTCCTCATGATTAATCTTCAAGTCTTCACGGTAAATAAAAAATTAAAAATCCAAAGTCTAATTGAGATTTATTTTATTTTAAGCATTATAAATTCATTTCACTCTAAATAATTTATATAAATATAAAGCCTAAGTTATACGAGTTTACATATTCTTTTCAATCAAACCATGAATGTCTGTCTCAAATTTTTAGTACAAAATATAGTTTTATTTTTGGTAAGCAATTTGCATATAAAGAATTAGTCAAATGCCATTAATCCTTTTGAATTGTGACGATAAAAACTGAATTATACCGATTACAAAGTATAGTATTAACGAAAACATAAATATATATTTACAAGAGTTTATTTATCTCTTTGCATAATGTGTGAAATTGATAACTATGTCATAAAATATTAGTACTTCTCTGGTCCATAATAAATAATTTTTTTGAATTTTTTATTTGATCCAAAATAAGTGTATTTTTACATAATCAAGAAGAAATTAATTTTATTTTTCTAAAATTTATACTTATTTTATCACGACCCGGATTCCCCACCATCGGGGGTCGTAATGGCGCCTACTGTCGGAGCTAGGCAAGCCAACTTAAACATTCATTTTCATCTTTTATTCAACAAGATAATAATAATAAACTATAGATTCAAGCGGAAGTCTCAATTTAATAATAACTGAAAGAAATATGGAAAAATTAAAATCATCCTCTACCGAAGATTTAGTATCACGATGCTCACGGACTACTATGAAAAACTTGAAATAAAAGTCTGAAAGAAATTACACAAGAAGTCTGTTTCGATGTAATGAAAATAAACATAAATGAAATAGAAAAGACTCAGGGCCCGCGCACGCCAGCGAATTACCTAGGAGTCTCTAGACTGAAGGAGCGCACCCAATCTACTGATGCGGTCCATAAGCTGCTACGGTATCGTAATCTGTGCAAAATCACAGAAGAGTAGCATCAGCACAACCGACCCCGTGTGCTGGTAAGTGCCTGGCCTAACCCCAGCGAGGTAGTGACGAGGCGAGACATGACCTACCACAATTAACATGTGCAAATATAATATACAAGTACGAGAAAAACAATAACAAAATGATACAAAGTAAAACTGGGAGGGGGCATGCTATTGGGGAGTAATGGAGAAAAATGAAACATTAGATACAACAGCAGATCTATTCCGGATTTCATAACACATATGTCTACAGTGGAGAGCTTGCCACACGATCCCGTAGTGTAGTATATAAGTGGACGGCGCGCCACACGATCCCGTAGCGTAGTATATAAGTGGATGGCGCGCCACACGATCCCGTAGTGTAGTATATAAGTGGACGGCGCGCCACACGATCCCATAGTGTAGAATATAACTGGGCGAAGCACCACACAATCCCATTTTCTCCGTGCACAATGTCACCGGCATCAGGCCAATAACAATTATCAATATAAGTTGTGGTTGGCGTGCCACACGATCCCGTATTATAATTCATAAGTGGTCGGCGTGCCACACGATCCTATAGTATAATTGTTTATCTCTAATAATCTCTTCAAAGGAGGTCCCCTTAGGGAAGAACAACAATATAACAATTGAACCCAGCAAGGGTACATCTAACAGCCCAAACATCCCCGTAAGGGAGAATTCAAAAAGTCAAAGTCTACTCGTCCTGGCAAGGGAATCATTATTTCACAAACTCTTTCAGTTCATTTCGCTCTTATCCAACACTTTACATGGAAATTATAAATTTAACAAGACAATTGTATCATATCATTCGAATTAAAAGCATTTACGACTCACGGTCACGCTAGAACTCGGTGTATAGATACTCGTCATCATGCCAATACACCGTACTCGATCATTTAGCAAATAGCAATCAAAAACTCTAATCCTATTCTTTCAAGCCAAAGTTAGATCAAACACTTACCTCGGTCCAAAAATACTAATCAAGCCTCTAACACCGCTTTTCCTCTAAGATCCGACTCTGAAACAACGATATCTAGCCATAATTTGTTCAATATTATCAATTATGGCTTAAAACAAAATTCCATAGCCAAGAAATGAATTTTCTATCATTCTTCCAAAAATACCAAAACCCGACACCGGGCCCACATGGTCCAAACTTGAGGCTCAAACCAAAACCCAATCAGCCATAACCCCACAAGTTCAAATACATAATTTGTTTAATGATTCAACCCCCAAATTGAGGTTGAATCGCCCAAAATTCCAAAAAAAACTAACTCTATCCAAAAGCCCTAGTTTCTACTTTGATTTCATGTTTTTGGGCTAGAATTTTAGTGATTAGATGAAGAAATAATTGGGAAACAATGTTAAGATTACTTACCAAAAGAATTATGGAGAAAATAGAGCTTGAATTCCATCAATGGAGGGTTTGGAGAAAGAGTTCGTATGAAAATGGAAAGAAATCCCATCACTGTTATGGTTTTAAACATAAAAATTCACTAGGCAAAAATGCTCTTCGCGATCGCGGTAATGGGGACACGATCACGGTGAACTACGTGATCGCGTGAGGGTTGCTGCGATCGCGTAGAGGAAAATCTCTGAGGGGTTAATTTGGCCTATGCGATTGCGTGGGCTGGTACGCAAACGTGGAGAAGGGGGAAGCTGGAAGCTACGCGATCACGTGAAGGAAGCTACGATCGTGTAGAGGGTCAAGCCAAGTTAATGCGATCGCGTGGCTGAGGCCACGATCGCGTAGAAGGAATTATCTGTGCAAAAATTGAAGAAAATCTGATGTGTTTCTAAGTGTAAAAACATCCCGAAAGAACCCCGAAATCACTCCCGAGCCCTCGGGGCTCATAACCAAACACACACACTAACCCAATAACCTCCTACGAACTTAGTCGAGTGATCAAATCTCCAAAATAACATCAAATTCAAGGAATCAACATAAAAAACTCATGGTTTTCATTTCAAAGTTCATAACTTCCCAAGTTTTCTATTTTTATTCCGAAACATGTCAAACGATGTCCGATTTCGACAAAATTTTACAGGAAGCACATAAACCATATATGTGACATGTATCATGTGTCGGAACCAAAATATGAGCCTGATACCATTAGGTTTTGATCAAATTTACATTTTTATTTTTCTTAAACATTTTCAAAAAACAATTTCATGAAAATAATCTTTTCTCGGGCCTGGGACCTCGTATTTCGATTCCGGGAATATGCCCGAGTCCCAGATTTTCCTACAGACCCTCCGTGACCGTCACATTACGGGTCCGGATCCGTTTACCCAAAATATTGACCGAAGTCAACTATATTAATATTATTATCAAAATTCATAGTTGTTAACATAAAGTTTATATATTTTCACATAAAAACTTTCCGACTTCGCGCCTGGACTGTGCACACAAATCGAGGTGACCGAATAAGAGGTTTTCAAGGCCTCAAAAGCAAGAAGAAAGGGAGAATTACGGCGATGACCCTTTGGGCTGTCATATCCTCCACCTCTAAAACATTGTTCGTCCTCGAACGGACAAAAGAGATAGGTACCTGAGTCGGGAATAGATGGGAATAACGGCTCTGCATATCAGATTCGAACTCCCTGGTCGATGTCTCAGAAGGCTGACCTCTCCACTGGACTCGCACTGAAGGAAAACTCCTCGTCCTCAACTGTCGGACTTGAAGGTCTAGAATAGCAGCTAGCTCCTCCTCATATAACAGATCCTTGTCCAACTGGACAGTGCTGAAATCTAACACGTGGGCAGGATCGCCGTGATACCTCTGAAGCGTGGATACATGAAAAACCGTATGCACGGCTGATAAGCTAGGCGGCAAGGCAAGTCTATAAGCCACCTTCCCCATGCGATCGAGAATCTCAAGTGGGCCAACAAACCTAGGACTAAGCTTGCCCTTCTTCCCAAATCTCCTCATGCCCTTCATAGGCTATACACGCAGCAATACTCGCTCACCAACCATGAAAGCAACATCCCTGACCTTGCAATCTACATAACTCTTCCGCCTAGACTGAGCTGACCGAAGTCTGTCCTGAATGATCTTGACCTTATCCAAGACCTCTTGTACTAGATCTGTACCTAATAATCGTGCCTCTCCCGGCTCAAACCATCCAACTGGGGACCGACACCGCCTACCATACAACGCCTCATACAGAGCCATCTGAATGCTGGACTGTATTCTGTTGTTGTAGGCAAACTCTGCTTAAGGCAAGAACCGGTCCCACGAGCCTCCAAAATCAATAACGCAGGCTCGGAGCATATCCTAAAAAATCTGAGTAGTCCTCTCGGACTGACCGTCCATCTGTGGGTGAAATGATGTACTCAACTGAACCTGGGTGCCCAACTCATGCCTTACCTCTCTCTAGAAATATGAGGTAAATTGCGGACCCGGTCCAAAATAGTAGATATAGGCACCCCATGAATGCGAACGATCTCTCTAATATAGATCTCAGCATTTCTCTCGGACGAATAGTTGGTGGCCACTGGAATAAAATGCGCTGACTTGGTCAGCCTATCAACAATAACCCGTATAGCATCAAACTTCTTCCGAGTCAACGGAAGGCCCGTAGCAAATCCATGGTGATTCTCTCCCACTTCCACTCGGGAAGCTCAATCCTCTGAAATAACCCACCAGGCCTCTGATGCTCGCACTTAACCTACTGACAATTCAGACAATGAGCCACATATGCAACAATGTCTTTCTTCATTCTGCGCACCAATAATGCTGCCTCAAATCCTGATACATCTTCATGGCGCCCAGATAAATAGAATACCGGGAACTGTGGGCCTCTGCTAAGATCGACTCCCGAATACCATCAACATTGGGCACACAAACTTGCCCCTGCAATCTCAATACACCATCATATCCCAATGTCATTTTCCTGGCACCTCCTCGTTGTACCGTGTCCCTCAGGACACAAAAATAGGGATCAAAAAATTGTCGCTCTCGAATACGCTCCATCAACGACGAACGAGCAGCCGTACAAGCTAACACCCTATTAGGCTCAGAGATATCCAATCTTACAAATCGACTGGCCAAGGCCTGAACATCCAAAGCAAGCGATCTCTGGTTGACCGGAATATAGGCAAGACTACCCATGCTGGCAGACTTCCTACTCAATGCATCGCCCACCACATTGGCCTTCCCCGGGTGGTATAAGATAAAAACATCATAGTCTTTCAACAACTCCAACTACCTCCGCTGTCTCAAATTCAACTCTTTCTTCTTGAAAAATTACTGAAGGCTCTTATGATCCGCGTACACCTCATACGTCACCCCATATAAATAATTCCTCTAGATATTTAAGGCATGAACAATGGCTGCCAACTCTAGGTCATGAACTGGATAATTCTTCTCGTGCATCTTCAACTGCCTCGAAGCATACGCTATGACCTTACCATTCTATATTAAAACTGTGCCAAGCCCGACAGGGGAGGTATCACAATAAACAGTATAAGGCCCTGATCCCGTGGGCAAAACCAATACCGGTGCCGTAGTCAGAGCTGTCTTGAGCTTGTGGAAGCTCGCCTCGCACTCATCTCACCACCTGAACTGGGTACCCTTCTGGGTCAATCTAGTCATCGGGATGCAATTGATGAAAACCCCTCCACAAAACGTCTGTAGTAACCAGTTAACCCCACGAAGTTCCGGATCTCTGTAGCTGAAGCTGGTCGAGGCCAGTTCTTGACTGCCTCTATCTTCTTCGGGTCTACCTGAATACCCTCTGCTGATACGACATGACCTGAGAATGCGACTGAATGCAACCAAAAATCGCACTTTGAGAACTTGGCATACAACTTACTATCCTTCAGAGTCTGAGAACCACTCTGAGGTGCTGCTCATGCTCCTTCTGACTGCGGAAGTATATCAAAATGTCATCAATGAATACAATCACAAACAAATCCAAGTAGGGCCTGAACACTCGGTTCATCAACTCCATGAATGTTGCCGGGGCATTGCTCTACCCAAACGACATGACCAAAAACTCATAATGCCCATACCGAGTGCGAAATACTGTCTTAGGGACATCAGATGCCTCAATCCTCAACTGATGATAACCAGATCTCAAATCTATCTTCGAGAACACCTTAGAACCCTGAAGTTGGTCGAATAAATCATCAATCCTCGGTAGTGGATAATTGTTCTTTATTGTCACCTTGTTCAACTGTCGGTAATCAATGCACATCCTAATGAACCATCCTTTTTCTTCACCATCCTTTTTCTTCACAAATAACACCGGTGCACCCCAAGGTGATACACTGGGCCTAATGAAACCCTTATTAAGCAAGTCCTGAAGCTGCCCCTTCAAGTCTTTCAACTATGGCAGGGCCATGCGATACGGCGTAATGGAAATAGGCTGAGTGCCCGGAGCCAAATCAATACAGAAATCAATGTCCCTGTCTGGCGGCATACCCGGCAGGTCTGAAGGTAAAACCTCGGGGAACTCCCGAACAATAGGAACAGAGTTAATAGATGGAACCTCTGCGCTAGAGTCGCGAACATACGCCAGATATGCTAGACACCCCTTCTCGACCATACGCCGAGCCTTGACATACGAAATAACATTGCAGGTGGCATGACCTGGGGTCGCTTTCCACTCAAGTCGGGGCAAATCTGGCAAAGCCAAGGTCACGGTCTTGGAGTGACAATCCAAAATAGCATGATACGGGGACAACCAATCCATCCCCAATATAACGCCAAAGTCCACCATATTTAAGAGTAGTAAGTCGACACGGGTCTCGAGACCCTCAAATACCACCACACATGAATGATGCACTCGGTCGACCACTGTAGAATCACCAACCGGTGTAGACACATATACAGGAATACCCAAAGCCTCACTAGGCATAACCAAATAAGGTGCAAAATAGGATGAAACATATGAATACATAGATCCCTAATCAAATAACACAGCGGCACCTCTATAACAGACCATAATAGTACCTGTAATCACAACATCTGATGACTCTGCCTCTGGCCTGGCCGGTAAAGCATAACAATGGGGCTGTCCTCCACCTCCCTGAACTGCATCTTTGGGACGATCTGCTACTGGCTGACCCCTACCTCTGGAGGTCCGAGCTCCACATCTGCGGTCTCCTCCTCCACCACAATGATCCCTACCCCCGCCTTTAGCTGGCTGGGCAAGATTGTATCACCTGGTGCCTGAATCCTCAGGCGAGGACCCTGCTGCTGAGAACTACTAGAAGCTCGAGGGCAATACTTGGCAATGTGCCTCAGACCGCTGCAAGTGAAACAAGCCCTCGGCTGCTGAGAATATCGAAGTGGTGGTGCGCTGATAGGAGCTGATGGTGAGCTCAAGAGCTACTGGTCAGAATATTGTGGCTGAGAAATGCGACCGCCTGGAGTACCATGAGAAGCCTGGAGGACTGACTGAAAGGACCTCGGGGGGTGGACTCTACCATAAGAATCCCTACTTTCAGACGAGGTAACACTGAATCTACCAGAATGTCGAGGCCTCTTATCAGACCCCTGACCACCTCCCTAAGAAAGTGCCATCTCTATCCGGCGGGCGCCATCTGCCGCCTCCTGAAATGTAATCTCACTCCTGACTTTCATGGCTATCTGAACACGGATCGGATGAACCAACCAATCCATAAACATCCGCACCCTCTCTCTCGGTGGGGAGTATCACAATAGCATGGCGTGCGAGATCAATAAACCAAGTCTCATACTATGTAACCGAGTCTCATCTTTTACTCAACAAGATATTAATAATAAACTATAGATTCAAGCAGAAATCTCAATCTAATAATAACTGGAAAAAATACGAAAAAATTAACATCATCCTCTACCCAAGATTTAGTGTTAGGATGCTCATCGACTACTATGAAAAACTACAAACATGAGTCTGAAAGAAATTACACAAGAAGTCTGTTTCGATATAATGAAAACAAACAAAAATGAAATAGAAGAGACTCAGGGCCCGCGCACGCCAGCAAACACCTAGGAGTATCTGGACTGAAGGCGCGCTCCAAATCTACTAGTGCAGTCTGTAAGTTGCTCCGCTATCGTAATCTATGCAAAAAGCACAGAAGTGTAGTATCAGCACAACCGACCTCATGTGATGGTAAGTGCCTGGCCTAACCTCGGCGAGGTAGTGACGAGGCTAGACAGGACCTACCACAATTAACCTACGCAAATATAATATACAAGTACGAGAAAAACAATAACAAAATAATACAAAGTAAAACTAGGAGGGGGCACGCTATCGGGGAGCAATGGACAAAAATGGAACATTAGATACAACAGCAGATCTATTCCGGATTTCATGATACAGATGTTTACAATGGACGGCGTGCCACACGATCCCATTTTTTATAACCTAAGTGGTCGGCGGGCCACACGATCCCGTAGTGCAGTATATAAGTGGACGGCGTGCCACACGGTCCCGTATTGTAGTATATAAGTGGACGGCGTGCCACACAATCCCGTAGTGTAGTATATAAGTGGAAGGCGCGCCACACGATCTGGTAGTGTAGTATATAAGTGGATGGCGCCCACACGATCCCATTTTCTCCGTGCACAATGTCACCGGCATCTCGGGCCAATAACAATTATCAATATAAGTTGTGGTCGGCGTGCCACACGATCTCGTATTATAATTCATATGTGGTCGGCGTGCCACATGATCCCGTATTATAATTGTTCATCTCTAATAATCTCTCCAAAGGAGGTCCCCTTAGGGAAGAACAACAATATAACAATTGAACCCATTAACATCTAACAGCCCAAACATCCCGGCAAGGGAGAATTCAAAAAGTCAAAATCTACTCGTCCCGGCAAGGGAATCATTATTTCACAAACGCTTTCAGTTCTTTTCGTTCTTATCCAACAATTTACATGGAAATTATAAATTTAACAAGATAGTTGTATCATATCATTCGAATTAAAAGCATTTACAACTCACGGTCAAGCTAGACACCGGTGTATAGATACTCGTCACCATGTCTATACACCGTACTTGATCATTTAGCAAATAGAAATCAAACACTCTAATCATATTCCCTCAAGACAGAGTTAGTTCAAACACTTACCTCAATACGAAAATAGCAATCAAGCCTCTAACATCACTTTTCCTCTAGGATCTGACTCTGAAACAACGATTTCTAGCCATAATTAGTTCAATGTTATCAATAATGGCTTATAAACACAATTCCATAGTCTAGAAATGAATTTCCTATCATTCTTCCAAAAATACAAAAATCTGACACCGAGCCCACATGGTCCAAACTCAAGGCTTAGACCAAAACCCAATCACCCATAACCCCACTAGTTCAAATATGTAATTTGTTTTAAGATTCGACCCCAAATTGAGGTTGAATCGCCCAAAATTCCCAAAAACCTAACTCTACCCAAAACCCCCAATTTCTACTTTGATTTCATATTTTTAGACTAGGATTTTAATGATTAGATGAAGAAATAATGAGGAAACGATGTTAAGATTACTTACCCAAGGAATTATGGAGAAAAGAGAGCTTGAATTCCGTCAATGGATGGCTTGGAGAAAGAGTTCGTGTGAAAATTGGAAGAAATCTCGTCACTGTTCTGGTTTTAAACATAAAAATTCACTAGGCAAAAATGCCCTCCACGATCACGGAAATGGGGACGAGATCGCAGTGAAGGAAATCTGGGAGCTACATGATCGCGTGAGGGTTGCTGCGATCGCGTAGAGGAAAATTACTAAGGGGTCAATTTGGCATATGCGATCGCATGGGCTGGTACGCGAACGCGGAGAAAGGGGGAGCTGGAAGCCACGCGAGCATGAAGGAAGATGCGATCACGTAGAGGATCAATCCAAGACATGCGATTGCGTGGCTAGATCAATCCAAGACATGCGATTGCGTGGCTAAGGCCGCGATCGCGTAGAAGGAATTCTCTGTGCAAAAATTGTAGAAAATCTGATATGTTTCTAAGTATAAAAACATCCCAAACCAACCCCGAAATCACTCCCAAGCCCTCGGGGCTCTTAACCAAACATACACACTAACCCAATACAAACTTAGTCGAGCAATCAAAAATTAACATCAATTTCAAGGAATTAACCTCCAAAACTCATGATTTTCATTTCAAAGTTCATAACTTCCCAAATTTTCCATTTTTAGTCCGAAATACGTCAAACGACGTCCGATTTTGATAAAATTTTACACGAAGTGCTTATACCATATATATGACCTGTACCGGTCGTCGGAACCAAAATACGAGCCCGATACCATTACGTTTTGATCAAATTTCATTTTGATTTTCCTTAACATTTTTCAGAAAGTAATTTCACGGAAAAATTCTTTTCTCGGGCCTGGGACCTCAGATTTTGATTTCGGGAATACACCCGAGTCTCAGAATTTCCTACAGACCCTCCGGGACCGTCACATCACAGATCCGGGTCCAGGTCTGTTTACACAAAATTTGACCAAAGTCAACTATATCAATATTATTATCAAAATTCATAGTTTTTAATACAGAGTTCATATTTCTACATAAAAACTTTTCGGGTTCGCGCCTGGACTGCGCACGCAAATCAGAACAATCGAATAAGATGTTTTTAAGGCCTCGAAAGTACGGAGAAAGTGAGAATTACGATGATGACCCTTTGGGTCGTCACATATTTACATATCCCAATCTGTCAAATTAATAATATGTAAAATTTAATTATGGGTAATTTAGTCAAAATATATTTTTTCTCTAGGAGTTAGTATTTTGTTAAATGGCGTGCCAAAGACAAAAAAGTCACTTATATGAATCGGCGGGAGTAAAAATTTCACATTAATTTGATATTATGACAAGCATCAATTTTATGTTAAAGTTAGTGGTGCACCCATAATCTTAAAATCTTGAATTCACCTCTGCATGCAATGTAATCAATTATTTATACTATTTATTCATGCTGGGCATATTTTTTTTTCTTTGTATTTTAAGAATTTATCTAACTAGCCGCTCACCCAATTGTTGAAAATATAAATAAGTGGTGAAAAGAGTATATTTTTTAGATGAAACGTCATTTCTCTATCTTATAGAACATGTTTAGTAAATTTATATATTTATGTTTCTAATTAGTAGAAGGATCCCCCAAAACAGGTAGTTCAGTAGGATTAAATAGTAAGTTTAATTTAGGGACTTTAATAACCATAAGAGGACATTTGTAACGCAAATAAAAGTTATTAGTAACTGGCAACCACTTCCACCCTGACCATTTTATATTATGAGAATTTATTTGTCATGACATTTATGTGGTTTTTCCACTTTCTCGATCCCTATCTCATAGGTACAATATTTGAATCATTAGAGAATCTCTTCTTCTATATGAGTCTGATTTTATTTATTCTAAATCCTTCTCGATAAACTCTAAAAAAAATGTTGAACTTTTTTTAACGATCAAGGAAATCATCCGTGTGACTATAAAATTTTGAAAAACTTATGATTTTAAACATGATAGGCTATGACATTTGTATAAAATAATATCATTACAAATAAAATAAAAAATGTAATGTTAAATTATGTTTAAATTCATAAACGGGGCATTATTTATACAACTAACTAAAAAGGTGTTACATAAAATGGAAGGAGTATATATTTTGATGAAACGCCATTTCTCTAACTTATACAATACCTGTTTAATAAGTCTATATATTTATATTTCCAATTAGTAGAAGGATCTCAAAAAACAGCTAGTTCCACTTGGTGAAATTACCAAGTTTAATTTGGGGACTTTTATATTCATAATTAGAAGATATTTATAACGTAAATAAAAGTTATTTTTAACTTGTAACTCATGATCCCCATCAATATCACTATAAAATGTACTCACAAAATTATAAGTTACTAAAACATTGAGTTGTAGATGGTAATTAATAACTTATAAATACAATTGAATAATTAAAGTTATAGCAGTTAAAATAACTAATGAATATGTTGAAACGAGAAAAATAATATAGTTGGATAAAATATCATGAGTTGAAAACTAAAAGAAACTCCTAACTACTGAAAAAGACGGGGTTTGGTCCCCGCATAGCAGAATCACGTGTGTGGTTGCATCAAAGTGCGGAGCAAATCAGATAACGAAAGGAAAGCTACCCTTCAGCCCGTTTGGCCCCCCCCCCCCCCCCCCCCCAAAAAAAAAATCGAAAATTTTGAAGAGAAAAAGAAAAAAAAAAGACCAACTCCTATGGGTATTATTATTTTTGGCCTGCACTAAAAATTATTTATGTTTGGTAGAAAAAATATATATAAAATTATATATATACAAATTTTGTACTGCATCCGTCCCAATTTATGGAAGCTATATTTTCTTTGTCCGTTCAAAAAAGAATAACTCATTTTTAATTTGAAAACAATTCAACTTAAACTTACAATTTTACCTTTAACGAAAAGTTTTTTTTTGTGGTAACTAACATTTTATTAATCACCAGTAAAATTTACAAAGTACAATAGCTAGCTAACATAACTAAAACTTTCATATTTACATGATGCTCATTTTCTTCCTATTTTTAAAATCTATATCTTTGAAATATATCGGCTAGTCTAGGAGGAGCTCGCACACAACAAACACAAGTTATCTCTTTGGCTATGCTCTCCCATCTTGTACTTGTTTTCTCAAAATCCTTCTACTTCTCTCAATCCATATACTATGTACTACTTCAGAATATAACATCTTGAATAGTTGAGCTTCTTTTAATTTGCCTTTAGCTCTCTTGATCACCTCATGCACATGTTATTCCGAGGTAGCTACTGCTATACTTTAATTTTGTGTCCAGTGCATCACCTTTTGCATCACTATTTTCGTATAATCACATTCCACAAAAAGATGGTCTCTTGTTTCCTCTTCTCTCTGGCATAAACTGCATTTGTCTTCTACATATATTTCCTATTTGGTCAACCTATTAGCAGTAAGTAGCATATTCAACATTTGCAACCACACAGTGAACTTAGCTTTTGGCCTTGCAGCATTCCCAAACATCAAACAATTCCATGGCATTCTTGGTTGATCACCTAGTAGCTGAAGGTATATATGTTTAATGACCTTTTTTCCCTGCAAATATGTACATTGTTATGTTCTGGTAGATGTTTGGCTTCAATTATTTTCCTCACCATCCAACTTGCTTGTTGTGGAAATTTTACTTGCTCCATATATTGTCCTTTTATATAATATGCATTAATCTACCTTATCCACATCCTATCCTCTTTCTTTGCCAAATTCCAGTACAGTTTGATTATGGCCGCCTTGTTCCAGATTCTCATATTAATGAGGTTCCATCCTCTATTGCTTTTAGGACAGTATACTCTTTTCCAACTGATTAGTGCTTTATTTTTAATGACATTGTTACTTGTCCAAAGATAGCTTCTACACAAACATTTCACATCTTTCATCACTTTTGTTAGCAATATGAATAACTGAGCCCAATACGAGTGGAATCCAAACAAAACACTACTTATCAACTGACTTCTCCTTGCATATGATAGTATTTTGCATGTCCATGAAGTAATTCTTGCTACAATTTTCTCAATGAGAGGCTTTCATTGTATCATTGTTAGCTTTCTAGTTGACAGTGGAACTCCAGGTATTTGAAAGGTAACAATCCGCTTGTAAATCCTAGTGTTTGCAATATCTGCCCTTGGTCTTGTAGTCCCACCCCTCCAAAATAAATGGAGCTTCTTCCTATGTGTTCTTGAAATCCCGAGGCATCTGAAAATCGATTAAAACTTTGAAGAACCTCAGTTACTGATTCAACATCTCCTCTGAAAAGTTTAAAAGATTATCTGCAAAACATAAATGAGTTAGTTTTAATTTGTCATATCTGGGATGGTAATGGTATTGCTTCCTCTCTGCATTCCCTTTAAGGTTCGACTTAAGTACTCCATTACAATTGCACATAAAAATGGAAACATAAGATCCCTATATCTAAGTCCCTCCTCAGCATTGAAAGGATCAGTTGGCTCTCCATTCACCATAATAGTATAATTCACTGTTTTAACACATTCCATCACCCAAGTTATAAATCTTCCAGTGAATCCTAGCAATATCATATTCTGTTCAAAATAGCTCCATTCAACTGAATCATAAGCCTTCTGTGCGTCTATTTTAATCATGCACCTCGGTGACATATGTTTCCGTGTGTATCCCTTTACTAGTTCATGAGCCAATATAATATTATCGCCTATTTTCCTACATGGGAAAAAACCAACTTGTGCTTTACATATAGTCCCCTCAATTACCTTCTGTATTCTTGATGCCAAGATCTTTGAAATCCGTTTGTATAACACTGTACAATATGCTATTGGTTTATACTTTTTGATTGTTGCTGGATTATCTATCTTGGGTATCAAAGTGATGGTTGTACAATTAATGGCTCTATATAATCTTCCCGTTGAGAAGAAATCTTGTATTGCTGTAGTCACCTCACTACCAATGATGTGACATGCTCTTTTGAAAAAACACTCTATTATATTCATCTATCCCTGGAGCCTTATCATCTCCTATTCCTTTTATCCCCTCAAACATTTCTTGTTTAGTAACTTATGTACATAGCAACACCTTTTGTTCTTGAGTTAGTATTGGCCCTTTCTTCATTATTGTTCTATTTACTGTCGTAAGTCTTTTTGTTGGGCAGATTGCTTTGCTCATTAGACTCTTATAGAATCTAATTATTTCCTCTTTAACCTCAGCTGGTTTGTTTATCTTCTTTCCATTCCTAGCTATCAGCTCCTTTATTTGCTTTATGTACTTCATTTCCTTCGTTACTGCTGAGAAATATTTAGTGTTTGCATCCCCTAGTTGTATCCATTTAGCCCTTGCCTTTTGGTAACTCATAACTACACAAATACTCTAGACCCCTTTTGACTTGTTTAAGACCACAAATTTTAAAAGTCTTTATTTTTTTCAATTCAAATAGGTTCGCATAAATTGGAATGGAGGGAATATATTTTTTCGACTGTTATTTTTACAGCGGCTATATAATATCATTTTTCAACTCCTACTATACAAATCATTCATTGCATAGTGGGGGCGAATTTACACTTACAATGTATGGGTTCACATAAATTTAGTGATTTCTATCTAGACAATGTATAGATAAATATATAAATATTTGACTATAACCCTACTTATTATTGTAAATTTACTTAGTCCAACTCTATATTGATTAAAAGTTATTAAATATGTACAAAAATTTAATTTAAATCGCTTCTAAAATTAACGTTGAAACCCATAAACCTCTCTGAGTCTGTCAGTTGTCAGTGACATAACCTAATAAATAATGATATGTTAAGAGACTTTGATGACGCTGAAAGAGAGAGAAAAGAGGAATTTTATGAGAGGTTGTTTGCATTGGATCCTTGATCACCACAGCTTCAACCACACGTTAATGTAATTTGGTTTCTTTTTTCCCTCCTTTCTATTGCCTTTCTTTTTCTCTTTCCCTTTCCTCTTCCACTTAGTAAAACCATAACCTCAAGACAACTAAAAGAGCTCCAAAAATTATGGTAGACTTAGACTTTTATTTGTTCGACTCTTCTTCTCCTTCTTTCTTCAAATTCTAATAAAACTCCTACTCTTATTCTCCTTATATATTTAAAAGAAAACGCTCTTTTTAATTCATTCCCTTCTTCTCCCTTCCTCTCTCCCCCAGCCCCACAACCTTTTCTTGTTCTCGATTTTATCTTTGTCTATGAATATGTCATATTTTGAAGAGATCAAATCCAGCGAGTTTTCTTCACTACCCACTTTAAAATATCCAAAAGGGTGTCCGAATATCACATCAAATTATCAAAAAGATGATGATATCAAGAAAATAAAAATATTGCGGCGTATGCAAGATTCTAAAGGGTGTTCAGATATTACACTAGATATTAAATCTGAACCTGTAATATGGCAGCAAGATTCTAAAGGGTGTCTAGATATTGCAGTACAAGATCGTCTAGAATATGGTGTTGTCAATGAGACAGTAATATTACTGAAGGAAGAACAACCAGAGGATGATGATGATGGATTTAAGACTCCAACTTCTTTGGAATCCAAAATCCCGGTAATGACAACATGTCCACCTGCACCAAAACGAAAAGCTTCAGTTTCACCAAGAAGAGGGAAAAGAACCATAAGAGTATGGCACGATTATCGCCACCGCGATTCGAGAAGATTTTGGCCTGAAAATCAAGAATCCAATAACAATAATTCGTCAAGAAGAAGAGCAGCAACGCAGCCTAGGTTAAACAGTGTGCTGGAGCAATTAAACTTTTATCGTTAGAGTTGGTTGATTTTAGTTGGTGTGATGTTTAGAGTTGCTGATAGGATTAATTAGTAGCTGAAGTTGGGGCATAATGTCCAAATCTGAGACGGAGTAATTCTTTAGCTACTAGAGGAGGTGAGAATTATAGTCCTTAATTTGTAAAAAAATTAATCTCTTAAATTTTTACTCATCAATACCATATGGTATATCTTGCGTTTTATAATTTGTTAACGGTAGAGAAAATATATATTAGCATTATACAATTTGTATTTTACTTTTAAAATTCGGATATTTGGTTTCAACAAATTGAATTCGTTGGAAAAGAGATGTAAAGGGGTTATGGTCGTAACTCTACCACATTCATTTATGGGTTCAGATGGATTCATAACTTATTCATAGGATACATCCTTGGGGGTAGGTGGGTGGAGTACATATCAAGAAACTATAAAGAGGTAGACATAAACATCCAACTTATTGTGTTGTCACCCATCTTCTTTTGTAATCAAGGTATTATGCTCTTTAAAAAGAATAGAAAAGACTCCCAAAATATAACAACTCTTTCTCCTTTTCTCTTTTCCGTCTTCTTGAAAAGCTTTTCCCTAGAGAAGTAAGTTTCAACGTACTTTCTATATTTGCGTTAATACAGATGCCATTTACTCATAGACAGGAGTTAGCCTATATTTTCAGAGTGGACATGCAGTTTGTGAAGTATCGAATATAATCATTTCCTTTTCTTTTAATTTTTGCCTCCACTTAGCTGTTATATATATATATATATATATATGCAGGTCATGTGGTTAATGTGCTAGGGAATTTTTCTTGGTCATATATCTACGGTGTACTAAAAAATATTTTCTTAATATAATACTCGTACGCGTAGTCCCTCGGGGTCAAAAACTGTGTTAGTTTAAAATTTTGACACGTTTATTACGAAATTTATTTAATATATTAATATAAGATTTATTTGCTTGTTAGAGATTTGAAAATATATATTATTTAGTGCCTTGATTTCCTGTTCTAGATCAAATTAGTTCGGTTGAAAACATACTCCTTATTTGAACAGGTGGGAGAGCCATTTAATACATATTTGCATGTTTCTGTAAATTGGTGATTTTCGTCCTTTATTGGAAAACAAATACTGTACATATTTATTTAATATATATAATAAATTAGTAACTACATTTACTACAGCTTAATCCACATTTTATCAGGCAACAGTTGGATCTAGAGAGATCATATACAAAAGTTGTATTTTAACCACTATCGTACTATTTTAAGCAGAAGTGTAATGACAATCTTTTTCCTCTGACATCTATTGAAGGAGGGAGTAATAACACCTGGTAATTCATTATTACTACTAGAACTAGTCAAAATTCAAAAAGAAAAGAAATAGGAGTAACACATATGGTTAAAGTGTTAAAAAAGAAGAGTGAATATGAGAAATTTTCTGGGTATAGTTAATTAGTCTTTAGACTCGGGGACAACAAGTACTTCATCTCGAGTAGGACATCAATGACCTCTACATTGAGTAAATCGTGTGATCGTAAAATTAAAATTTTCCTATCGATTTACAAATACACGTATTTCTATCGATTGCAAAATATGTAATTTTTGCAAGTGAGCTATGTATTTCCTTCCTAGTTTGAAGAGAATTAAATTCCTTATTTTTTACGTCGCTAAGTAACAAATTTAAATTAAGCATATTAATTATTCTGAAAAACTGTATTTTGCGATATATCGGCAAGTCGTTATCGTGATATTAAATCTTACTATGAATTTGAATTTTGAGTTCATAAGAAGCCACAGTATGAGTTAAGCATGCCAAATTAAAAGGCTATTTAAGGCTTGCAAATTAAGATGAATCGATTTGTTTCTTTCAGTCATTTAAATTAAAGAACCTTATGATTGATTCTTTGTCGTTGATGATAAATAATGACACCACTATAGACACCAAGGAGGCCCCTCCTAACCGTCCTCTCTAGTTTATTTTCAAAAAGTTTACTAGTATGCATATCGTTTCCTAGTTGAGATTTTAGCTTCACAAAACTCATTATGGTGAGTTAATATTAGGGGTGGCAATTCGAGCCCAACTAATCCAGAGATTAATGGGTATGCACAACATTTTAGTTTATGGGTCAATTTGGGTTGAGTTCAAGTTGACCCATAATTTTTTATAGCCTGTTATGACCCGTTTAACAGCGCAAATACAACTCATGAAACTCACCCACAACAAAGGATCTCAACCTAACTTATCTAGAAACGTACTTTGGTGTCACAAGTTTTTTTATTTTTTTTTTGTATTTTTAATTTTCTATTCTTTTGTTTTTCTACACCACCCACCCACTCACCCTAGTCCTACCCCCCTCCAATCCCCCAAAAGAAATTTTACTTTTTCTTTTTTAGTTTGTTTTTAAATTTTTTGTTTTTTTGTGTTTCTGCGCCACCCACCCTCCCTACTACCCCCTCCAAACCCCTAAAAAAATTTACTTTTTTTTTTTGTATTTTCAATTTTTAATTTTTATGTACCACACACCCCACCCCCACCCCCACCCCCACCCCGGCGCAAACCCCCTCAAAAAAAATTTTACTTTTTTTTTGCATTTTCAATTTTCAATTTTTTTATTTTTATGCACCCCCACCCTACCCCACCCCTCACCCCACCCGTACAAACCCCCTCAAAAAAAATTTTTACTATTTTTTTTTGTATTTTTAATTTTCTATTTTTTTATTTTTATGCACCACCCACCCTACCCCACCCCATCCCCCTATCCATAAAATATTTGTCAACTTACATATTTTAAGATAAAAATTTTTTTATGCAAGATTAGCATAGTTCTAAAACGTTGGCCAAGTTGGGCATATTGAGTTATGACCCATTGTTTAGCCCATCTTGACCCAACCCATCTTAGCCCAAATATACGTTGGGCTGGGATGGGCAATAACCATTTATTACCTAACCCATCTTGACCCGCCCAAATTCAGCCCATCCCGTCCATTTGCCAATCCCTAGTTGACATATTGAATTTGAAACTCGTTATGTAGTCATCAACACCACAACTTGTAACCTTTTGATAGATAAGCACTTTTATGCGTTGGTGTTGAATTACACAATGAAATTCAAAAGGGATGCATCGTGGACACAAAGATGTACCCTAATAGTCAATAAAATGAATACAAATTTTGATGTACAGAGTTCAAATTTTAGTGAAGTCCAAAAGCTTTAAGTGATTTCTTTCCACATACTTAAGGCTTAATGGACAGAGCACTCAGTATCCATTAGGTTTTGGGCTATGGTTTTCCTTTCCGTGTGGATAAATAAATAATATTTACCTATTTAAATGATCACGTCCAATTTTAGTCCTAAAACGGATAAATGATCGATGTAAATATAATCCGGTCTAAAAGTCCAAAGTCGAATCCGCAGAGAATTAAGATTTCATTGTAACTATTAACTGTCACTAAGAAGACAAGCTCGAATAATATCTAAGCTATAAATATCAATATTCTTATGTCTAACAAATTAAATAAGTAAATTAACAACTAGAGAATACTAAGGGTTGGAGACAAGGTTAAGCAAGCCTAGAGTTATGATTTCGTCAATTGTCGAAATCCTTCCTGCTATATTTCCTATTATTTCACTTAAGTATTCTCTACTGATTGTGAGTAGCTCAAGTGTCGTAATTCATTTTCGAGTACTATATATAGTCTCTCGAACTACGCTAGCTGACATTAGTTTATTGCTCACTTAGATCACACCAAGATTTTATTATTTCTAATCCCAACCCTCGGTAGTTATTTCTCACGTACATTAGGAGTGATCTTGTTCAACAACTACCTAAATGTGTACCTTTTTTCAAGCAATACATAATAAATAGGCACAGTGAATTGAGAGATCTTCAATCAACAGCAATAAACACGTAGTTGAACAAGTAGAGAAATCCAACGACTCAATTATATTAAAAATATAATAAGAATTTGTCCTATAAAAGCTTCTACCAAAACGCTAGATAACAAATTAACTATTCATAATAGTATAAAAAACTACAATACGAGAACTATTTAACCAATAATAGAAATAGGAAGAAGAAAGTGAAAAACTCGTAGAAGAATTCTCCTCTTTTCTCCTGACGTGTTTCTTGCCTTCTACGGTCAAATCTCCCCTTCAAAAAGTGAGTTTAAGGACTATTTATACGTGATAGAGTTTGCATGGGACGAAATAATACAAGCCCACTTCGGAACATCCTTTTTAGGTTAGCTCGTTCACTCTCTCATGCACACACGAGAGTGAACGAGCGGAGTTCTTCTCCTCTTTTGTTACTTTTAAGTCTCTTCTACACTTCCATGTCTTTTTTCCTTAGTCCACTGATTTTTTTTCAAGCTCCTTTCAGCTAGCTCATTGCCTCTCTTATGTGCACGCGAGAGTGAACAAACGAAGTTCTTCTTTTGTCTCTTAGTCCCGAAAAAACTTTTTTTGCTCACCTTTCATCAATCTTGCTCCTATACATAAGAATACACGTAATGAGCATAAATCACTGCAAAAACTCATGTGATCTTCCATATTCACACAAGTTATGAGATAAAAGTACACTAAAAAATATGCAGTTTTCACTGTTTATCAACACTCCACACTTAACTCTTGCTCGTACTCGAGCAATTTTCATAATTAAGCATAATGGTAAGAAACACATTTCAACAAAAATTACTCAAGCATCAGACTAATGACAATGATATACACCAACACTTAGAATCCAACATAAGAACTATTGACATCTTTCTTCAAAATTAGACCCATGGCAACACTATTTAAAATATTGGTGTGATTTCTTCTAACATCTTAACCTCAAAAGATGATTTCAATACATTCCTTACTACGACTCACTTCTTGTGTCAACTCAAACTTCTTGGACTTTACCAATCTTTTGTAAATCATGGGCTCATACCACAATCAAAAAGAGAAATTAGTCCACACATCCAAATATGCATTTAAGTATAACTTAAGGACTTACAAATTGAAAGAATTCGCGCACCCTCAATAAAGGAATTCATGTGAATCCCAAGGTCATACTATAGGCGTTCCCATAGTATATGTATCTACTAATCTAATCTTGCGAATTCTATGATCAATTAGGCCTTTACAGGTTGTAATGTGGGCTAAGGGATCAGGTGGGTTATACTTGTGCAAATAGTGGCTCACCATCCTAAGTGCTTTAATACACTACTCTTTAGCTTTCAAATACACGCTCTTTATTACCAATTTATGCAACGTTACGAAACCATATACAATTTGGCCCTTCCTTTTTAAACACAGCTATACATCCACTAGCCCAGATTAAGAGGAATAGGAGGTGTACTTTTTATTATTTTTATTTTACTTTTCTTTCTCATATTTTCTTAACTTCTTTTCTCTCTTTTTTTCAATGCCTCTCCAAATTTAGGTTGCCTCGGCTAATGATCTTTCGAAATATACATGCACTTTTTTGGTTTTTTTGTGGTTTCACTCAAAAGCTACCCCCAACTCCCACCTTAATCTTTTAGAAAGTTAAATGCTTTCGGTAGGTAAAGGTTCAAAAATATCTAATTAAGAACAAAAGGGGAACCATCGTAACGTGGGTGTTAAAGAAAAGATTTATATGTTCAAATGAGCTATCCAGGGATAATTTTATTTATGGTGGCATACTAGGTAAATGGACAATCAAAGAAACCACTATATTATCTCCTAGACTCACAAAACTTACTTATTTCACTTCGACTAACACATGAGGCAAGTTCTGGACTAACATATCTTAGCACATAATGTAAACAATACCTTACATTATACAGTGCACATGATTCATTCCGAACGATTTAGGCATGACTCTTAAGTTAAACAACTAAGCACAATCGTCATATTAATTCAGCACATAGAAGTAATCACATGAGTCAAAAGATGAGACTAAGTGTCAAAATAAAGCCACATATATTCTCAAGCATGTGGACACATATAACACGAAGAGGATAATCATCTCAAATATTACAACTCTTAGTATTGACATAAAATATGCCAAAAAGCATAGATTCACAAGTTCTTTCATCTCATTATCAATTCTACAAAAGAAAGAAAAAGAAAATCTTTTTGTATTTTTCTTTAGACTTTAATCCCCCAAGAAAACTGTCAAAAAGTCAAATATCGAAAAAAGTCCAAATTTTCTGAAAATTTTATTTTAGAAGTAATTACTACCCAATTCACAGAACCATCCCTTGGAAAAGAATTGTGAATAAGAAAAACTAAGAGGTATATTTCTATCTAATTATTTTTATCGATTTTCAGCTTTTTTTTCCAACTAAACTAGCAAACTATAAGAACACAGAATCATCCAGATAATCTCCCCATCCCACACTTAAAATTATGCATTGTCCCCGATGCACATTAAAAATAATAAGATGGTGAAAGAAACTCCCTATAGCCTTTTATGGGGGGCACCCCACACTAAGTTCCAACCATCTTGCTTTATTTGCTTCCTTCCAATGGCTTTTCTTCTCATGCTCGTAGAAAATCAATAACTATACTAAAATATTAACATAATAAAAATAAATTTATAACAAAAACTAAAAATACAATGAAAACAATAAAATAGGGTTGCCTTCCAACAAGCGCCTGATTTACTATCGTGGTACGACATGAATCACTTTTCGCCTCCACCTCGAGCTTATGAATCATACCCCAAGTTTTGATTCAAGCTTATGATTATGCTCGTGGGGCGGTGGAACAAATCTATCTGGCCCAAGGAAACAATATAATATTTTACGCTTCTTGTCCTTTTAGATGAGATGTGTAATCCTATCTTTTTGGCACAAAAAATATCAGAATGTAGCACTTTGTTTCTCATCCCTTGACTCTCAGTTGACTCGAATGACTCTATTTTCATATTGTCATCCAAAAACAATGTGAAAAATGTGTGGAGTGAGACCAATGCATTCAAGAAGAAAATTTGCATGCTTATTCACATCCTCTTCATGGCACAAACTAGAGTCAACTAAAGTTGCATATTTAAGGTCCTTTGGTTGACTCAAATACCACTTATTTAACATCGGCATCCTTAAATTATAGTTGGATAGATTATTGATGTTCTACTCTGACCTCTTTCATTAGCATATCACTTTCTGCATCTAATTCATGCTCTTCTTGCTACTATCCGCAATATTTGTCTGTTGAGTATTAAAAGCTTCAACCAGTTGATTCACTTGAGCCTCCAAGTTGCAAATAGTTTCCTCTTGCCTTTCTATCTATAGTTGTATTTCATCATTTTGTTCGACAAGATACGTTAACATATCCTTAATCTCTTTCAAGTTATTATCCCTGGGTTCTTTGTTCCTATTAACTTTACAAACAAAAAAAATAGCCACTATAGTAAAGGGCCGGGTAGGATAAGAAATATAGCACAATGATGAAAGTAACCATCTTGACCACCAGACACGCCACATACATTCCACAAATAAGATTGAGTTAGTGCACATAACTTGCTCTCAGGAACATTTTAAAAATTTTACCACAGGTAGTTTTCTTCACAATATGTATAAAGATCAAAAGTAAAATTACCAACACCTAAACTCCTATAATTCCAAGAAATCATATTTCTCAAATTAGCAAGTAAAATAAAATAAAATTACAAAAAACGTTTAAACTTGAAACCTAGCAATATATATAGCTACAACTACACTGTTAGTTTCCCGGCAACGGTACCAAAATTTGATCATATTCAATTCTAGTCCAAAAAAGGATAAATGGTCACTAATAATATAGTCTAAGAGTTTGGAGTAGAATCCCGCAGAAAACTAAGGTTTCACTGTAACTATTAAATATCACTAAGAAGACAAACTCGAAAAATTTCTAAGCTATAAATATCAAGATGCTTATGTCTAATTAATTAACTAACAAATTTAAAAAGAAAAGTAAAAACTAGAGATAGTAAGGGTGGGATACCAGATTAATTAAGGAGACCTAGAGTTATGATTTCGCCAATTGTCAGAATCTTTCCCGCTATATCTCCGATTATTTCACCTAAGTATTCTCCACTAATCGTGAGCACTTCAGGTGTCGTAATTCTCTTTCGAGTAGCTGCAATAATTTACTAGAAAGATTCTCTCGAACTATGCTAGTTGACACTAGTTCACCGCTCACAAAGATCACACCAAAAATAGATATAACAAGAAGAAAGTGAAAAACTCATAGAAGAGTTATCCCCCGTGCTCCTAGCATATTCTTGCCTCCTTAGGTCAAATCTCCCCTTCAAAAGTGAGTTTAAGGTCTATTTATATTCAGAAGGAAGAAAGTTCTTTAACTTTTCAATATATTGAAAATGAAGCCATGCCTCAAAATTTATAGGCAATTATTAGAAGGCGTGTGATGTTTGTTCTGGAAAAGGTGTCTGTTTAGAAGTTTACGCGTCATGTTGTGGTTACGCTAGGACCGCTGCCAGAGTGGCCTTCAGAATTGGCAGCATTATTCTAGCGCGGTCCTACCGCGGTCTCGATCGGATAGCGGCTAACTAACTGAAACTTAATTAATTATTAAATAATTAATTAAATAAATTTTGTCCAAAAATAATCTTATCGATCGATCATTTGACAAATCCAAATCCAAATACAAATCCAGCGCCAAAGCCAAAGCCAAAGCTGAAGCCGAGCCGAGCGAGCGACGACGACGACGACGACGCGAGGGTTCATTCTCTTCAACTTCTTTTAAGAGCTTTAAGAAGTGATTTATATATATAGACACACACAGACACAAAAATATAGTTGTCCCTCACCAATGTGGGATAAAGTTCAAGACAAAAGCTCACTTCATTCAAATTTTTATTTCCTTCCATTTTATTTCCCATAATTTCCAAGTCGCACTCTTAGAGTTTATAGCTCAATGATTATAGTCTTTGAAGCCCAATGCTTTAAAGTCCAACTATCCCACACATGAATGGGAATGGATGTAACAAGAATTATTACAGATGAAAGCTTTGTGATTTGCAAGTAATGATTAATTGCATCTGGATAAGTAGGTTTCCCTTTCAACTTTTCATAGTGAACATATGTTAGATATACTCGGTCAATCAGTAGATTTGATATCTTTGAACCGTAAAACTTTAGTGTATACCTAGACAACCATATGTCACACAACGAACCCTTAACTGTCTTTTGGTTCTCATTGTTGTGTTTGTTTCAGCCATGAACATCGCCCAGTTTCATAAGTATGTAGAGAATTGGCCCTACAGAATTCTCATTGAGGCGGCTTCTACTTCACACTTACATAGGTGATTCCTATATTTGTAATCCTTTAAATTGACACTATTTGATAAATACCACATCAAAATTAGGTAATCATTAAAGAACGTGTAAAGTTCTATCTTTGGTATTGAACATTGTCTTCATCACAAAAAAGGACCAAAGATTTTACTTTCACAATGTTGAACCAGTCAATCATAACTTTGTTTGAGCTCCTTGAACCTAGATCTCGGAACATCCAAAATTCTAGGTAGAGTTACCGCCATGTTGACTTGTCATCGGCCATAGTCCCATTCCCTTAGTTGATTTCTCAACTCCCTCTCTAGTTAAGCCTTTTGTAAACAGATCCGCCACGTTATTCTTTGAACTTACATAATCAATAGTGATAATTCTACTAGAAAGTAGTTGTCTAATGGTATTATGTCTTCGTATATGATGAGACTTTCCATTATACATAATGCTCTCTACCCGTCCTATTGCAGCCTCACTATCGCAATGTATGCAAATAGGATCCAGAGGTTTTGGCCAGAACAGATGTCTTCTAAGAAATTTTGAATCCATTCAGCTTCTTCACCGGCTTTATCCAAAGCTATAAACTCTTATTCTATTGTAGAACGAGCGATACACATCTGTTTGGAAGACTTCCAAGATGCTGCTCCTCCACCAACAGTAAAAACATATGCATTTGTGGACTTTGTTTCTGTTAAGCCTATTATCCAATTTTCATCTCTATATCCTTCAATAACCGCAGGATATTTATTGTAGTGCAAAGCGTAGTCTTGAGTATACTCCAAATATCCCAGAACTTGTTTCATTGCCACCCAGTGATGTTTGTTGGGATTACTTGTGAATCAACTAAGTTTACTTATTTCACAAGCTATATCAGGTCGTGTACAATTTATTGTTAGATAATACGCTTAACGCTAGAGAGGGGGTGAATAGCGTTATAATAAAATTTAGCGTAAACTTGCGGAAATTCTAAAATTTGCAGGAAATAAATAAGTGCGTTAAATAAACAAAAGGAAAGAACGCACCAATGTATTCTGGTTCACCACAACACGTGGCTAGTCCAGTCCCCGAGAGACTCTCTCGAGATTTTCCACTAACTTGTCAAGCTTACGGGTGCTCAACAAACCTTTACAACTTAAGGACACACGCCTTAACACCTTTGCTCGGAGATACAACACTCCAAGACTTCAACCAAGGAAACACAAGTTCCTTACAACAAGAGAATCACAATTCTCTTACAAGTGTACAAAACACTAAAACACTCAAACAAAACACTCCTTAATGAGTAGATATGAGTAAAAGAAGTAAGCTCACGATCACAACAACTTTGGACAAGAATATGGCTCTCATAACTTATGTAATGAATATAAAATGATTAGCAATAGAGTATGCAAGCTTATAGCAATTGTATGATCAGTTGTTGTGTGTTATTGTGTTTATAACACTGAAATGAAGCTGTATTTATAGTTGAAGAACTTGGCATTACCGTTGCCTAATTGCCAATTAAGAGTTGCTAATTTTACTGAATGACAATCGATTGTCAAGAAGCCACAATCGATTGTTTGCCAATCGTTCCAGAAATCAATCCCAGATTTTACGCGTAACAATCGATTATCCAAGATCAACAATCGATTATTAGCAGCGTTCAAAAAATCATTTCCAGATTTTACGTAAAACAATCGATTATACAAAATCAATAATCGATTATTCAGCAACGTTCAAAAAATCCTTTCCAGATTTTAATTTCAACAATCGATTGTACAAAATCAACAATCGATTACCTGACGGTATTTGAAAACTTTACGACAACGGTCAGCTTCATAATCGATTGTGCAATGTTAACAAGCGATTATTTATCAGACTTTGAAAATCATTTTAGACACTGCCTCTTGACAATCGATTGTTATATATCGATTATTTAATAACTTTGAAAAAGTCTGGAAGACACTGCCTCAACACAATGATTGTCATATGTTCACAATCGATTATTTTGTGACTTTGAAAAATCTGATGGACACTATCTCTTCACAATCGCTTGTCATTAACTTCACAATCGATTATTCTGAGTTTTGAAAAACTTTGATGTACACTGCCTCATCACAATCGATTGTCATAAGGTTCACAATCGATTGTCATGCAGGTTTGAAAAACCTGATGCTCACTGCCTTAACATAATCGGTTGTCATTAGTGCACAATCAATTGTCATGCAGTCTTGGCTTAACATAATCGATTATCATAAGTACATAATCGATTATCTTAGTCCAGTTTTAAGAGGCATGTTTAAAAATCATTTTGACTAAAGTAAATATGCATGATTTAAAATCATTTAGCATTAAATTAAATATGCATGATTTTGTAAAAATAGTTTTACGAGAGAAGCCATGTCATGAGTCAAGTTGTCGGATCAAGATCACAATTAAGAACAACTCATGTAAAACTATAAAACTTTGTCTTGTGCTTGAATCTCGTTATATATATATCAATTGTGCGCTTGTACTTGAGCTTCGTCATATTTCAATTTGCGCTTGTTTGTCATTCATCAAAACCTACACATATGAACACACGTTTTAGTATAATGCTTTGAGAACGTGTTTCCAACAATTTCCCCCTTTTTGATAATGGCAAACTTTAAGCGGGATATGCAAATTAGACAATTCATAATGACGATTTAAGACAAGTAAATATATGCAACAAGTATGCAAAATTAGTTCCCCCTCAATATATGAATTCCCCCTCAATTAATAAGAATTGAGAGTGCATACCCGTTATCTTCCCCCTTTTGCCATTAGCAAAAAAAATGTAATAAGATGCCAAAGATGTAAATAAAGCTTGTTTATTTATTGGAAAGAAAAAATAATTACATAAGGAGGGGACAATAAAGCATATCACAATAGAACCAAAAAAAACAAAGAAATCATTCATCATCATTTCCCGCCTCATCATCTGGCACTGCTTCGAAGGGAACAAGACCCGCATATGGATAATGAACATAGTCAAAATATCCATGGATCTCATGAGTCAATTGACCAACAGAGGTGGTCAAGGAAGCAATTTGGTCGGAAATGGATTGGAGAGTGGGATCTCGAGGCGGACGAGTTCGACGGGTTGGAGGAGGAGCAGGCGCTGCATGATCACCGTCATGATGAAAGGAGGATTCTGAAATTTCCCACTTCTTGGTACTCTTTTTGAGAGGACCGTTGGAAGTGATGAATCGGGAGGCTTCAAGAAAATTCATGATGAGGAGAGCATAAGGAAGAGGCCTATCATCTCCGATAGTGTCACGCATGTGAATCTTGACGAACCGACACCAATTGATGTTAGCTTCGGTTATTATGGCATGCATGAGCTTGGTGTCCTCTTGGGAAATGGTAGTATGGTTATGCTTACGAGGCTTGAGGACTCGGGTGATGAAATAGAAAATCAACCGATAATTAGGATCCATTCCTGTAATTGTAGTACGACGGGAAGAAAGATTTGGATCATAAGAAGTAAGTCCGGTTTGATGTAGGAGGACTGTTTCATCAAAAAGGGCTCTGGCCTCTCCGATGTACCGAAAAATGTCTTCACCATTATGAGGAAGACGGGCAATGGTATGAAGGTTTTCATCGGAAAGAAGAATTTGAACACCATTTATATTTGTCACAAGCTCACCGTCATCATCCTCATGAAGGTTGGAGTAAAATGCTTGAATCAATGTAGTATTGATGTAAGGATGGGTAAGAAGTAAGAAGTCAAGAAGTTGACAATTTTTGAGCATATTTGCAGCAGGGCCATAAGATTCAAGATACTTGTTGGTTGAAAAGCGGGGAGGAAGAATGTCGCGCTTTTCAAATTTTGTTAAAAATCGAGTAAGCTCGATGTCAGAATTAAAGTATAGAACAGAACCATCTTGATAAGGATAGTTTGGAGCAGCAGAGGAGGATGCACCATGCCTAGCAGAACGGGAACGTTTGGAGTGACAGCCCGACATTTTCACTGAGTATTGCTGGAATTTGCAAGAGACTTGAAAGAATTTTGATTGTTTGAGAGCTAAAGTTGATGCTTGAGTGAATAAAAATGAAACATATATGTAGCCTATTTATAGAGGGGAGAAAGGCATTTCATTAATGGAAGAATCTGCAGAAAATTGAAAGCTGAAACAGTCAGAAACGGTAAAATAAAATCTTACTGACCGTTTAGGCAATCGATTGTTGGAATGAGATAATCGATTGTCATTAAGATTTGACTGAATCTCGGAACTGACACAAATCGATTGCAGGAATCTTCAGAAGCCAAACGGTAACAAATTTTTGAAATACTGACAGGAAATAATCGATTGTCAAATATGGTAATCGATTGTTATGTTACAGTGAGTACAGAAATTTTTTGACTAGGAAAATAATTGATTATATTTTGAAACAATCGATTGTTTTAGAAAAACAGTACTGAATGGGTGAGACGGTAATCGATTAAACAGTTAAAAATCTATTATTAAACAAAACTGCATAATAAGCATAAACCATACATAATCGATTAGTGATACTTGCTAATCGATTTTCTGCACAGTAAAATAATCGATTATTTGATGTAACAATCGATTGTTCTATGCCATTTCTTTATAATTCTCCCTACCTTTAGGGCGATACCTGCAAATAGAATTAGACGTCTCCGACGCTCAAGTCAGTAATTTGTAAAGAAATAGTAATTTAAACTAGTGTGGTTGAGTGAGATCATGATCTCTTAAGAAGTGTGTCCTAGGATGTTCTTAAGAGTGTTTTGGGTACTTACCTTTTCTCCGACGTCGCCAATTACATGTTCGAGAGGGTGATCTTTGATTGTCCTCCACTCGTTAGGCATTTTCGTTTCATTTTCCAATTGTGGCGCTTCCTCCGTTGGTTGTTTCAAAATTTCGTCTTGATCTTGCAGGTATTTTAGATAGCTTGAAAGACAAAATACAAGAGGAAATGCTTGAGTGAGACCGTGATCTCTTAAGAAGTGTGTCCTAGGGTGTTCTTAAGAGTGTTTTGGGTACTTACCTTTTCTCCGACGTCGCCAATTACCTGTTCGAGAGGGTGATCTTTGATTGTCCTCCACTCGTTAGGCGTTTTCGTTTCATTTTCCAATTGTGGCGCTTCCTCCGTTGGTTGTTTCAAAATTTCGTCTTGATTTTCCTTAGGCGTTTCCTCTTGTATTTTGTCTTTCAAGCTATCTAAATAACCTGTAAGATCAAAACCGGAATCCTTTCTCGCCAAGCGAGCATTATTTTCGGAAAATACAACATGAGGGGATTCCTCCACAGTTTTGCTTCTTTTATTAAAAACCCTATATGCTTTGCTACGTGAAGAGTAACCAATGAAAATTCCCTCATCAGACTTAGCATCAAATTTTCCCAATTGATCTTTTCCATTGTTATGAATAAAAACTTTACAACCGAATACTGTAAAATGGGAGATATTTGGTTTCCTTCCCTTGTAGAGTTCATAAGGGGTCTTCATGAGTATTGGCCTTATGACTACTCTATTTAAGATGTAGCATGCGGTACTCACGGCATTCGCCCAAAAATGTTTGGGAATCTTAGCCTCTTCGAGCATGGTTCTAGCCATCTCTTCGAGACACCTATTTTTCCTTTCCACCACCCCATTTTGTTGTGGTGTTCGTGGAGCGGAAAAGGTATGCTCGATACCGAGTTCGTCACAAAAGTCCGCAAAGAGATTGTGATCAAACTCTCCCCCATGATCACTTCTAATTGAAGTGACGGTTGTTTCCTTTTCGTTTTGAACACGTTTAAGGAAATATTTAAAATTTTGAAAAGCATAACTTTTATGGGCAAGAAATAAAGTCCAAGTAAATCTAGAATAATCATCAACAATCACAAAAGCATAACGATTTCTTCCTAGACTTTCAATGCGAGATGGTCCAAATAAATCCATGTGAAGCAATTGCAATGGTCTAGAAGTTGAAACAATATTTTTGGATTTGAAAGATGCTTTTGTTTGCTTCCCTATTTGACAAGAATCACAAATAGAGTCATTTTCAAATTTCAAATTGGGAGGACCAATAACTAAGTTTTGTGAAATCAATTTGTTCAAAAGATGCATGTTTATATGTGCTACTCTACGATGCCATAGCCAAGTATCATCCTCTTTGCTCCTAAGGCAATCCACATATTCGGGTGAGGAATTAGCAAGATCAACCATATAAATATTATCCACTCTAAAACCACGAAGGATAATTTTGAAATCGCTACGTCTAAATACTAAGCATTCATCCGAATCAAATAAGGCAAGATTTCCCTTGTCACATAATTGACTTATGCTCAAGAGATTATGCTTTAAACCTTTAACAAGTAATATATGCTTAATAGAGGAATTTTCATCCTTACCGACCGATCCGATGCCAATAATCTTTCCTTTATTGTTATCCCCAAAAATCACACTTCCTCCTTCTTTGTGTTCTAGTTGAAGGAATTTGGATTCGTCTCCCGTCATGTGCTTGGAGCATCCACTATCAAGGTATCATAGTACACTTGATCCCTTCAAACATACCTACAAAATAAATTAATGCGTTTTAGGTACCCATGCCATTTTGGGTCCTTGAGGGTTAGGCATATTATAATGATGCGATTGAGTGATATGTCTACGTCGCGGAAAACATGCAGGAGCAATATGACCAATGCGTCTACAGTAATGACAAGTCACGTAGGGGTTATGCATCCTTCTAGGTTCATAGTAACTTGATGGACGAAAATGATTTACTCTATTTTCATTATGACTATTGCGCATTTCATGAGAATCATTTCTCCTACTATTAGTTCTAAAATGAGCAGCATTTCTAGAGTAATGGTCATGTCTAGATGTTCTAAAAGGTTCAAAACTCCTTCTAGTGTTTCGCCTAGAATATGCATCATATCTAGGGTAGTCATTTCTAGGTGGTAAGTTATTTCTAGGTCTTCTAAAATGTTCAACATTTGGTCTAGCATGCATATTTGTTCTAGGATTGCTATTTCTAGGATAAGCATTTGTTTTATTCATCCTAGGTTGAGCCTTAGGTGGTTGGGGTTTGGCTTCAACCTTTTCTTTAGGCTCATTCTTAAGGCCTATGCCATGCTTGGTTGATTTCAAATTACCAAGGACCTTATTCAAATTTTTGTGAGAAGAATTAAACTTATCTAAGGTACCTTTAAGTCTATCTACCTCATTTTTGAGATGCATGCAAGAAGAACAATTTTTAATAGAACTTTCGGGCTTGTCGGCGCTTCTTTTTCCGAAAAACTTGTTTTCCTCTTTCAGCTTCTCATTTTCTAAAACCAGTTTTTCTAAATCCTTTTCTTTCAAAGAAAGCTGTTTTTGAAAATCTTTTTCTTTTAGAGAAGCATTTTCTTTTATGCTCTTGACAGTTTTTGAAGCCTTAATAAATTCAGTATATAGCTCATCAAAAGCAGTTCGCATTTCTTCAAGAGTAAAGAAGTTTTTAGAAGAGATTTGACATACCTCATCTTGCTTGTCATCTTGCGCCATAAGACAAAGGTTTGCGGCTTCGTCTTGTCTTCTTCGCTTGACTCATCTCCGGAGTCTCCTCCCCAAGAAATGTATGCACGTTGCTTCTTAAAAGGTTTCTTCTCCTTTTTGATGTTTGGGCAATTTGATTTGATGTGCCCGGTTTCACCGCATTCATAGCACTTTATTTGTTCGCCTTGCTTTTTGCCCTTTCGTTCATACTCCTTTCGCATGAACTTTTGAAATATTTTGATAACGAGTCCAAACTCGTTGTCTCTGTCCTCATCAACTTGAGGTTGGCTTGTGCTTGCCTTAAGAGCGATTCTTTGCCTCCTTTGATCATCAACAAGAGGGTTAAGTATAGTAGATTCATAAGTCTTAAGATTACCTCTTAATGCGTCGATGGTGACATTTGAGACGCCAATGGACTCTTGAATCGCGTCGGCCTTTGATCGCCATGCCGGAGTGAGACTTCTAAGAATTTTTAGAACAAGTTCTCTATCCGTGAATGTCTTCTTGAGAGCATGTAGATCATTTACGATTATTGAAAATCGTTCAAACATTTCATCCACCTTTTCACCTTCCTTCATGTGAAATGATTCATAAGCATGGGTTAGGAAATTAATTTTGGCTTCCCTTACCTGGTCCGTACCTTCGTACGTAATTTCCAGCTTGTCCCACATTTCCTTCGCCGTTGTGCAACTCGATATTTTCCTGTAATCGTCAGCATTTACAGCACAATATAATAAATTAATTGCTTTAGCATTATTTTGCACCTTTCGGATATCATCCGCGTCATATTCTTCTTCGGACTTGGGAACCCATTCGGTTTCAACCTTTTTGGTTGGAATTTGATTTCCCTTCGTTATCACCTTCCAGAGATGAAAGTTGTTTGCTTGAACGAAGATTTTCATCCTCTCCTTCCAGTACATATAGTTTGTACCGTTGAATAGAGGTGGTCGTGTGGAGCATTGTCCTTCAGCAATTCCTGCAAAAGAGTCACGAGTAGAAGCCATGGATGGTTCTCTCAAACTGTTAAGTCTTCAGAGAGTTGGGCTCTGATACCAATTGTTAGATAATACGCTTAACGCTAGAGGGGGGGGGGTGAATAGCGTTATAATAAAATTTAGCGTAAACTTGCGGAAATTTTAAAATTTGCAGGAAATAAATAAGTGCGTTAAATAAACAAAAGGAAAGAACGCACCAATGTATTCTGGTTCACCACAACACGTGGCTAGTCCAGTCCCCGAGAGACTCTCTCGAGATTTTCCACTAACTTGTCAAGCTTACGGGTGCTCAACAAACCTTTACAACTTAAGGACACACGCCTTAACACCTTTGCTCGGAGATACAACACTCCAAGACTTCAACCAAGGAAACACAAGTTCCTTACAACAAGAGAATCACAATTCTCTTACAAGTGTACAAAACACTAAAACACTCAAACAAAACACTCCTTAATGAGTAGGTATGAGTAAAAGAAGTAAGCTCAAGATCACAACAACATTGGACAAGAATATGGCTCTCAAAACTTATGTAATGAATATAAAATGATTAGCAATAAAGTATGCAAGCTTATAGCAATTGTATGATCAGTTGTTGTGTGTTATTGTGTTTAAAACACTGAAATGAAGCTGTATTTATAGTTGAAAAACTTGGTATTACCGTTGCCTAATTGCCAATTAAGAGTTGCTAATTTTACTGAATGACAATCGATTGTCAAGAAGCCACAATCGATTGTTTGCCAATCGTTCCAGAAATCAATCCCAGATTTTACGCGTAACAATCGATTATCCAAGATCAACAATCGATTATTAGCAACGTTCAAAAAATCATTTCTAGATTTTACGTAGAACAATCGATTATACTAAATCAATAATCGATTATTCAGCAACGTTCAAAAAATCCTTTCCAGATTTTAATTTCAACAATCGATTGTACAAAATCAACAATCGATTACCTGACGGTATTTGAAAACTTTACGACAACGGTCAGCTTCACAATCGATTGTGCAATGTTAACAATCGATTATTTATCAGACTTTGAAAATTATTTTAGACACTGCCTCTTGACAATCGATTGTTATATACTCACAATCGATTATTTAATAACTTTGAAAAAGTCTTGAAGACACTGCCTCAACACAATCGATTGTCATATGTTCACAATCGATTATTTTGTGACTTTGAAAACTCTGATGGACACTGTCTCTTCACAATCGATTGTCATTAACTTCACAATCGATTATTCTGAGTTTTGAAAAACTTTGATGTACATCACAATCGATTGTCATAAGGTTCACAATCGATTGTCATGCAGGTTTGAAAAACCTGATGCTCACTGCCTTAACACAATCGATTGTCATTAGTTCACAATCGATTGTCATGCAGTCTTGGCTTAACATAATCGATTATCATTAGTACATGATCGATTATCTTAGTCCAGTTTTAAGAGGCATGTTTAAAAGTCATTTTGACTAAAGTGAATATGCATGATTTAAAATTATTTAGCATTAAATTAAATATGCATGATTTTGTAAAAATAGTTTTACGAGAGAAGCCATATCATGAGTCAAGTTGTCGGATCAAGATCACAATTAAGAACAACTCATGTAAAACAATAAAACTTGGTCTTGTGCTTGAATCTCGTTATATATATATCAATTGTGTGCTTGTACTTGAGCTTCGTCATATTTCAATTTGCGCTTGTTTGTCATTCATCAAAACCTACACATATGAACACACGTTTTAGTATAATTCTTTGAGAACGTGTTTCCAACATTTATGATGTACATTAAGCTTCCCAACACACAAGCATACTCAAATTGAGATGCGCTTTCACATTTATTCTTTATAAGATGATGGCTTAAGTCAATTGGAGTTCTTGCACTTCTAAATTTCAAGTGCTTGAATTTTTCAAGTACCATTTTCACGTAATATGATTGAGACAAAGCTAGACCCTGAGGAGTCCTCAGGATTTTAATTCCTAGAATTACATCAGCAACTCCTAAGTATTTCATATCAAACTTACTAGCAAGCATGTGCTTAGTAGCTTGAATGTCGGCAATGTCTTTGCTCACTATTAGCATATCATCAACATACAAGCAAACAACAACTATATGATTTGGAATATTCTTAATGTAAACATATTTATCACATTCATTAATCTTAAAGCCATTTGACAATATTGTTTGGTCAAATTTCGCATGCTATTGCTTGGGTGATTGTTTTAGTCCATAAAGGGACTTAACAAGTCGACACACCTTCTTTTATTTTTCCGGAACCACAAACTATTCAGGTTGGTTCATGTAAATTTCTTCCTCCAGATCACCATTTAAGAAGGCTGTTTTTACATCCATTTCATGGATTTGAAGACCATACAAGGCGGCTAATGCTATTAGCATCCAAATGGAAGTAATTCTTGTTACCGGCGAGTATGTGTCAAAATAGTCAAGACCTTCTCGCTGTCTAAATCCTTTGACAACAAGTCTTGCCTTGTATTTGTCAATAGTACCATCGTCTCTCATTTTCTTCTTGAAAGTCCATTTAGAACCCAATGTTTTGTTACTTGGAGGAGATCACTCACTTCCCATGTATGGTTGCTCAATATGGATTCTATTTCACTACTGACAGTTTCTTTCCAATATTGTGCTTCTGAGGAAGACATTGCTTCCTTGAAGGTACGAGGCTTATTTTCTAACATAAAAGTCAAAAAATCTGGACCAAATTAAGTAGATGTCCTTTGACATTTACTTCTTCTCAAATTTTCCTCATTAGGCATACCATCTGTCATTTACTCCCGAGGTCATTTGACATGTGGTAGGTTGCTTCACTTTCGTTTTATACAGATAAGTAGTTTCAAAGAATTCAGCATTATATGATTATATTCTCGTATTAACGTGAACCTCGGGATTTTCTGATTTATGAACCAGAAAACAATATGCGTTACTATTGATTACATATCCAATAATACACAATTAACTATTTTTGGACCTATGTTAACCCTTTTAGGTTAGGAACTTGTATCTTAGCTAAATACCCCCATACTTTGAAGTATTTCAAGTTGGGCTTCCTTCCTTTCAACTTTTCATAAGGAATGGACTGTGTTTTACTATGAGGTACACGGTTGATTATTCAGTTAGCTGTAAGTATAGCTTCCCCCCACAAGTTCTCTGGTAAGACAGAACTTATCAACACCACATTCATCATCTCCTTCAACTTTTCATTCTTTCACTCCGCAATTCCATTAGATTGTGGAGAGGGGCATTTATTTGGTTAATAATGCCATTTTCCAAACATATTTCTTCAAAAGGAGATTCATATTCGCCACCCTATCACTTCTTATCATTTTGATCTTTCTGTTTAGTTGTGTTTCAACTTCACTCTTGTATTGCTTGAAAGCATCAGTTGCCTCATCTTTACTATTAAGTAAATAAACATAGCAATATCTCATGATGTCTTCAATAAAAGTAATAAAATACTTTTTTCCACCACGAGATGGTGTTGACTTCATGTTGCAAATATTTGTGTGAATTAAGTCTAAAGGACTTGAATTTCTTTCAACGGACTTATAAGGATGCTTAGCATACTTTGATTCCACACATATTTGACATTTGGAATTAATGCAATCAAATTTTTGCAATACTTCTAAATTTACCATTTTTTGCAATATTTTGCATGTTTACGTGACATAACGTGAATGCCATAAAGTGTTTGACTCAAATAAGTAAGAAGAAGAATTAACTTTATTGATAGGAACTACAATTATATTTAGCTTAGAAAGGCCCTCATTCAGGTAAATTTTTCCTACGTACACATTATTCTTACTTAGTACAACACTATTAGAAACAAAAATACATTTGAATGCATTCTTGACAAGAAGTGAGGTGGAGACAAGATTCTTGCGAATTTCTGATACATGGAGAACTTGGTTTAGAGTCACTAATTTTCCCGACGTCATCTTTAGCGCAATCTTGCCAACTCCTTCAATTTTAGATGTAGACGAGTTTCTCAAGAAGATTATCCCATCGGGACATAGGAAGAAAATAACTCCTTATTAGCACAAACATGGCGGGTTGCTCCAGAATATATCCACCATTCTTTAGAATTTCCTACCAAGTTGCATTTAGACAATATGGCACACAAGTCCTCCATTTCTTCAGCATTTTCAACCATGTTATTTTGATTCTTTTTCTTCTTATCATTCTTTGGTGCACGACAATCCACGGCCTTATGCCTAGATTTTCCACAATTGTGGCAATTACCCTTGAAATTTTTCTTGCTTGGGTAATTCTTTAGTCCAGAAGGCTTCTTTCTCTTCTTATTTTGTGGAACCTTCTCAAATATGTTTTCCCTTATTATTTTCGAGTTTCCACGTGAGTGGTTTTCAGCATTTTTGTTGTCTTCTTCTATCCTCAAACGAACAATCTAGTCTTTGTTGGAAACACGTTTCAAATGCAATATACTAAACGTGTGTTCTTTTGTAGGTTTTGATGAACGTCAAACAAAGCAAAAAGCGATATATAGCAGTACTCAAGGACAAGCACAAAATGGATGCATTACAAGAAGCTCAAGACAAAGTTTAGAAATGTTATAATTGAGTCAATATTAATTGTGATCTTGATTCCTCAACTTGGCTCATAACATGGCTTCTCCACTAAAATTATTTTTCCAAAATCATGCATATTTAAATTAAGTGTCAAATGATTTTAAACTATGCATATTTACATTTGTTAAAATGTTTTCCAAGCATGCCTCAAAAATCTGGGCTAAGATAATCGATTATGTACTTATGATAATCGAGTATCTCTAAGCCAAGACTGCATGACAATCGATTGTGAATTAATGATAATCGATTGTGAGTAAGTCAGTTAACATCAGGTTTTTGCAAACTGCATAACAATCGATTGTGTACTTATGATAATCGATTGTTAACTGAGGCAAAGTTTTCAAAACTCATAAAAATCGATTATGAACTAATGGTAATCGATTAGAATGAGAAAAATGTCTCCCAGTGATTTTAAATAAAATGATAATCGATTGTGGCTTTTGATAATCGATTATATATGAGACAGAGAGTTTTGAAATTAATTAATAATCGATTATTCCATTTGATAATCGATTATTGAAGCTGACCGTTGTCATATATTTTCAATTACCTTCAGGTAATCGATTGTTGATATTTAACAATCGATGTTTTGCTTAAAATCTGGAAAAGATTTTCTGAACGTTGTTAAAATAATCGATTGTTGATTTCCGGACAATCGATGTTTTATGCCAAAAATTGGAAAGGATTTCTTAACGTTATAAATAATCGATTATTGATTTGAAGTAATCGATTGTTGACGTAAAATCTGGGATTGAATTTTTAATCTGATAGGCAAACAATCGATTGTTTAGTCTTGACAATCGATTGTCACTGAGTAATTTCAGCAATCCTTAATTGGCAATTAGACAACGGTAAGACTGAGTTTTTCACCTATAAATACAGCTTCAACTCAGTGTTTTCACAACAACAACATATACACTTTGAGTATTTTCATTGCTAAAAGCTTTCTTACATTGATCATCATTTTCCATTCATCCATAAAGCTTTTTGAAGAGCCATTCTATTGAGCTAAGTTGTTGTGATCTTGAGCGTACTATTTCTACTCATATCTACTCATTAAGGAGTGCTTTGTAAAGTGAGTGTGTTTTGTGTTTGTAAGAGAATTGCGATTCTCGTTTGTTGAGGAACTTGTGATTCCTCGGTTGAAGTCTTTGGGATTGTTATCCCCGAGCAGTTGAAGTCTTTGGGATTGTTATCCCCGAGCAGTTGAAGTCTTTGGGATTGCTATCCCCGAGCAGTTGAAGTCTTTGGGATTGTTATCCCCGAGCAGTTGAAGTCTTTGGGATTGTTATCCCCGAGCAATTGAAGTCTTTGGGATTGGTATCCCCGAGCAATTGAAGTCTTTGGGATTGTGATCCCCGAGCAACTAGGTGAGGCTTGTGTCCTCAGCTGTAACGGTTTGTTAAGCACCCGTAAGCTTGACAAGTTTAGTGAAAATCTCGAGAGAGTCTCTCGGGGACTGGACTAACCACGTTTGTGGCCAACCAGGATACATCATTGTGTAAGTTTATTCTACTGCACTTGTTTTAATTTCTGCAAAGTTTTTAAATTCCGCACTAAAACGCTTAATATTTTTAAAACGCTATTCACCCCCCCCTCTAGCGTAAAGCGTATTGTCCAACAATTGGTATCAGAGCCATACTCTCTGAAAGACTTAACCGTTTGAGAGAATCTTTCCATGGCTTCTACTCTAGACTCTTTTGCAGGTATTGATGAAGGACAGTGCCCCACAAGACCTCCTTTGTTTAACGGGACTAATTATTCATATTGGAAAGAAAGGATGCAGATATTCGTCAGATCAAACAGCCCTTACTTGTGGAAGGTGTACACCAAAGGAAATGAGGTTCCTGTCAAAAAGGTGGAAGGAGAATGGGTGCCAAAATCAGAAGAGGAATTCAACGCCGAGGATAATCGAATGGTCCAAAATAATTTTAAAGCTATTAATTTATTACTTTGTGCTGTTAATGCTAATGATTACAGGAAAATCTCCTGCTGCAAAACAGCGAAAGAAATGTGGGACAAGCTTGAGGTCACTTACGAAGGGACTGACCAGGTAAGAGAAGCTAAAATTGACTTTTTAACTCATGCTTACGAATTGTTCCATATGAAGGAAGGCGAAAAGGTAGACGAGATGTTTGAGCGGTTCTCATCAATAGTGAATGATCTCCACGCGCTCAAGAAGACGTTCACAGACAAAGAACTAGTTCGAAAAATCCTTAGGAGTCTAACACCGGCATGGCGATCAAAGGCCGATGCGATTCAAGAGTCAATTGGAATCACGAACGTCACCATAGACGCTCTTAGAGGTAATCTTAAGACTTATGAATCCACTATTCTTAACCCTGTTATTGATGAACAAAGAAGGCAAAAGATTGCTCTAAAGGCGAGCACAAGTCAATCACCAATTGAAGAGGATGGAGATAGCGAATTCGGACTCATCATCAAAAAGTTCCAAAAATTCATGCGAAAAGAATATGATCGCAAAGGGAAAAAGCAAGGTGAGCAAGTTAAATGTTATGAATGTGGTGAAACAGGGCATATCAAAACAAACTGCCCAAATCTTAAAAAGGAGAAGAAACCCTTCAAGAAGCAACGAGCATACATATCTTGGGGAGGAGATTCCGGAGACGAATCCAGTGAAGAAGAAAATGAAGAAGCGGCAAATCTCTGCCTCATGGCACAGGAAGAAAATCAAAGTGAGGTAAGTCAAATCTCTTCTCAAAATTTTTATACTCTTGATGACATGAGAAATACCTTTGATGAATTGTATGCTGAATTTCTCAAAGTTACAAAAACCGTCACTAGTTTAAGAGAAAATGCTTCTCTAAAAGAACAAGATTTTCAAAAACAGTTTTCATTAAAAGAAAAAGAATTAGAAAAATTGGTTTTGGAAAATGAGAAGCTACTAGAACAAAACAAGTTTTATGGGAAAAGAAGTTCTGACAAGCCCGAGAGTTCTACAAAAAATTGTGCTTCTTGTGTAGACCTTAAGAATGAAGTAGGTAGATTAAAAGGCACACTAGATAAATTCAACTCCTCTCATAAAAACTTGAATGTGGTGCTTGATAACTTGAAATCAACCAAGCATGGAATAGGCTTCATAAATGAAGAAGAGGTTGATGCAAAAACCCAACCACCTAGAGCTCAATCTAGGATTAATAACAAAAATGCCTTTCCTAAAACAAACATGCATGCTAGACAAAATATTAGGAGACCTCGACATGACCTTCCGCCTAGCAATCGTCACCATAGACATGATGCATATTTTAGGCACAACAGTGATCATGCTAGAAGATCCCGAAATGTTCAACCTAGAAATGATTATGGTGCTCAAATTAGGAGAAATGAAAATAGAGTAAACAATGTGCATTATTCTAGCTACTATGAGCCTAGACGCATGCATAATCCAAATGTGACATGTCATTATTGTAGACGAATTGGTCATATTGCTCCCGCATGCTTTACTAGACATAGACATGCTACTCAAACATATCATTATAGTATGCATAAACATTTGGAGTATCCACTACACTTGATTCCTTCAAGCACACCTGCAAAACAAATCAATGCTCTTTTGGTACCCATGCCATTTTGGGTCCTTGAGGGTTATGCATACTATAATGATATGTTTGAGTAGCATGTCTATGTCTAGTAAAGCATGCGGGAGCAATATGACCAATTCGTCTACAATAATGACATGTCACATTTGGATTATGCATGCGTCTAAGCTCATAGTAGCTAGAATAATGCACATTGTTTACTCTATTTTCATTTCTCCTAATTTGAGCACCATAATCATTTCTAGGTTGAACATTTCGGGATCTTCTAGCATGATCACTGTTGTGCCTAAATATGCATCAAGTCTATGGTGACGATTGCTAGGCGGAAGGTCATGTCTAGGTCTCCTAATATTTTGTCTAGCATGCATGTTTGTTTTAGGAAAGGCATTTTTGTTATTAATCCTAGATTGAGCTCTAGGTGGTTGGGTTTTTGCATCAACCTCTTCTACATTTATGAAGCCTATTCCATGCTTGGTTGATTTCAAGTTATCAAGCACCACATTCAAGTTTTTATGAGAGGAGTTGAATTTATCTAGTGTGCCTTTTAATCTACCTACTTCATTCTTAAGGTCTACACAAGAAGCACAATTTTTTGTAGAACTCTCGGGCTTGTCAGAACTTCTTTTCCCATAAAACTTGTTTTGTTCTAGTAGCTTCTCATTTTCCAAAACCAATTTTTCTAATTCTTTTTCTTTTAATGAAAACTGTTTTTGAAAATCTTGTTCTTTTAGAGAAGCACTTTCTCTTAAACTAGTGACGGTTTTTGTAACTTTGAGAAATTCAGCATACAATTCATCAAAGGCATTTCTCATGTCATCAAGAGTATAAAAATTTTGAGAAGAGATTTGACTTACCTCACTTTGATTTTCTTCCTGTGCCATGAGGCAGAGATTTGCCGCTTCTTCATTTTCTTCTTCACTGGATTCGTCTCCGGAATCTACTCCCCAAGATATGTATGCTCGTTGCTTCTTGAAGGGTTTCTTCTCCTTTTTAAGATTTGGGCAGTTTGTTTTGATATGCCCTGTTTCACCACATTCATAACATTTAACTTGCTCACCTTGCTTTTTCCCTTTGCGGTCATATTCTTTTCGCATGAATTTTTGGAACTTTTTGATGATGAGTCCGAATTCGCTATCTCCATCCTCTTCAATTGGTGATTGACTTGTGCTCGCCTTTAGAGCAATCTTTTGCCTTCTTTGTTCATCAATAACAGGGTTAAGAATAGTGGATTCATAAGTCTTAAGATTACCTCTAAGAGCGTCTATGGTGACGTTCGTGATTCCAATTGACTCTTGAATCGCATCGGCCTTTGATCGCCATGCCGGTGTTAGACTCCTAAGGATTTTTCGAACTAGTTCTTTGTCTGTGAACGTCTTCTTGAGCGCGTGGAGATCATTCACTATTGATGAGAACCGCTCAAACATCTCGTCTACCTTTTCGCCTTCCTTCATATGGAACAATTCGTAAGCATGAGTTAAAAAGTCAATTTTAGCTTCTCTTACCTGGTCAGTCCCTTCGTAAGTGACCTCAAGCTTGTCCCATATTTCTTTCGCTGTTTTGCAGCAGGAGATTTTCCTGTAATCATTAGCATTAACAGCACAAAGTAATAAATTAATAGCTTTAAAATTATTTTGGACCATTCGATTATCCTCGGCGTTGAATTCCTCTTCTGATTTTGGCACCCATTCTCCTTCCACCTTTTTGACAGGAACCTCATTTCCTTTGGTGTACACCTTCCACAAGTAAGGGCTGTTTGATCTGACGAATATCTGCATCCTTTCTTTCCAATATGAATAATTAGTCCCGTTAAACAAAGGAGGTCTTGTGGGGCACTGTCCTTCATCAATACCTGCAAAAGAGTCTAGAGTAGAAGCCATGGAAAGATTCTCTCAAACGGTTAAGTCTTTCAGAGAGTATGGCTCTGATACCAATTGTTGGACAATACGCTTTACGCTAGATGGGGGGTGAATAGCGTTTTAAAAATATTAAGCGTTTTAGTGAGGAATTTAAAAACTTTGCAGAAATTAAAACAAGTGCAGTAGAATAAACTTACACAATGATGTATCCTGGTTGGCCACAAACGTGGTTAGTCCAGTCCCCGAGAGACTCTCTCGAGATTTCCACTAAACTTGTCAAGCTTACGGGTGCTTAACAAACCGTTACAGCTGAGGACACAAGCCTCACCTAGTTGCTCGGGGATCACAATCCCAAAGTCTTCAATTGCTCGGGGATACCAATCCCAAAGACTTCAATTGCTCGGGGATAACAATCCCAAAGACTTCAACTGCTCGGGGATAACAATCCCAAAGACTTCAACTGCTCGGGGATAACAATCCCAAAGACTTCAACCGAGGAATCACAAGTTCCTCAACAAACGAGAATCGCAATTCTCTTACAAACACAAAACACACTCACTTTACAAAGCACTCCTTAATGAGTAGATATGAGTAGAAATAGTACGCTCAAGATCACAACAACTTAGCTCAATAGAATGGCTCTTCAAAAAGCTTTATGGATGAATGGAAAATGATGATCAATGTAAGAAAGCTTTTAGCAATGAAAATACTCAAAGTGTATATGTTGTTGTTGTGAAAACACTGAGTTGAAGCTGTATTTATAGGTGAAAAACTCAGTCTTACCGTTGTCTAATTGCCAATTAAGGATTGTTGAAATTACTCAGTGACAATCGATTGTCAAGACTAAACAATCGATTGTTTGCCTATCAGATTAAAAATTCAATCCCAGATTTTACGTCAACAATCGATTACTTCAAATCAATAATCGATTATTTATAACGTTAAGAAATCCTTTCCAATTTTTGGCATAAAACATCGATTGTCCGGAAATCAACAATCGATTATTTTAACAACGTTCAGAAAATCTTTTCCAGATTTTAAGCAAAACATCGATTGTTAAATATCAACAATCGATTACCTGAAGGTAATTGAAAATATATGACAACGGTCAGCTTCAACAATCGATTATCAAATGGAATAATCGATTATTAATTAATTTCAAAACTCTCTGTCTCATATATAATCGATTATCAAAAGCCACAATCGATTATCATCTTATTTAAAATCACTGGGAGACATTTTTCTCATTCTAATCGATTACCATTAGTTCATAATCGATTTTTATGAGTTTTGAAAACTTTGCCTCAGTTAACAATCGATTATCATAAGTACACAATCGATTGTTATGCAGTTTGCAAAAACCTGATGTTAACTGACGTACTCACAATCGATTATCATTAATTCACAATCGATTATCATGCAGTCTTGGCTTAGAGATACTCGATTATCATAAGTACATAATCGATTATCTTAGCCCAGATTTTTGAGGCATGCTTGGAAAACATTTTAACAAATGTAAATATGCATAGTTTAAAATCATTTGACACTTAATTTAAATATGCATGATTTTGGAAAAATAATTTTAGTGGAGAAGCCATGTTATGAGCCAAGTTGAGGAATCAAGATCACAATTAATATTGACTCAATTATAACATTTCTAAACTTTGTCTTGAGCTTCTTGTAATGCATCCATTTTGTGCTTGTCCTTGAGTACTGCTATATATCGCTTTTTGCTTTGTTTGACATTCATCAAAACCTACAAAAGAACACACGTTTAGTATATTGCATTTGAAACGTGTTTCCAACAATTTCCCCCTTTTTGATAATGGAAAACATAAGCGGGATATATGCAATAATTATTTTGATAATCCAAGACAAGTGTAAAGTATGCAATTTGATGTTCCCCCTCAATTCATGTTCCCCCTCACTTTAAGCATGAATGAAGTTGAGAGTGATATAGCATACTTCTTGATATCCCGTTTCTTCCCCCTTTTGCCATTAGCAAAAATATATACAAGAGAAGAATATGCAAAAATATATGAAATAAACAAAAGTTTATTTATTGGAAAATAAAGATAACAAAAGTAATCGATTATTGATACAGTAATCGATTGTTTGACGGCGAATTTCCTGTAGAATACTTGAGTATTTTGCGTCATGCTTTTATGATCCCCTTTTCTTTAGGGTGATACCTGCAAAAAAGTGTTAGACGCCTCCGACGCTCAAGTTAGAAATTATGTAAGAAATAAAATGCAATGCATGACTTAGATCAACGTGGAGTCAAGGATCCCGAGTTCACTACGAATTCGGAAGAAGGACTCTTTATCTAAGGGCTTTGTAAAGATGTCTGCCAATTGGCTTTTTGTTTCAACAAATTCAATTTCGACATCGCCTTTTAGAACGTGATCTCTAATAAAATGATGTCTAATTTCAATGTGTTTTGTTCGCGATTGAAGAATGGGGTTCTTCGTCAAGCATATGGCACTAGTGTTGTCACATCTAAGAGGAATGTGGTCAAGACGTAGGCCATAGTCCAAGAGTTGTTGTTTCATCCATAGGATTTGAGCGCAACAACTCCCCGTGGCTACATATTCAGCCTCGGTTGTGGACAACGCAACACTAACTTGCTTCTTACTAAACCAAGAAACTAAAGCGCTACCGAGCAAGTGGCAAGTGCCGCTAGTGCTCTTGCGGTCCAATTTGCATCCAGCAAAATCGGAGTCGGAATAGCCAATAAGTTGGCATGAAGAACCTTTGGGGTACCATAGACCCATATTGGTAGTACCGACAAGATACCTTAGAATCCGCTTTACCGCAGTAAGGTGAGACTCTTTCGGACATGATTGATAACGGGCACAGACGCACACGCTAAACATGATGTCCGGACGACTAGCAGTAAGATAAAGAAGAGAGCCAATCATACCTCGGTACTTTTTGATGTCGACTTCCTTAACTTTTTCATCTTTGTCGAGATGATCGGATGTGCTCATGGGAGTTGCCATTTCCTTTGCATTGTTCATATCAAAACGTTTAAGCAGTTCTTTGCAATACTTGCTTTGACAAATGAATGTACCTTCCTTCATTTGTTTTACTTGTAATCCCAAAAAGAATTGTAACTCACCCATCATGGACATCTCAAATTCGCTAGTCATTAAGTTTGAAAATTCCTTGCATAGAGCATTGTTAGTAGCACCAAAAATGATATCATCTACATATATTTGAACTAGCAAGATATCATTATTTTCATGCTTGACAAATAAAGTTGTGTCAACTTTTCCACGAATAAAATTATTTTCTAAAAGAAATTTACTCAACCTTTCATACCAAGCTCGAGGAGCTTGTTTTAAACCATAAAGGGCCTTTTTGAGTTTGAAAACATGATTAGGAAAATTAAAGTCTTCAAAACTGGGGGGTTGCTTTACATAAACTTCTTCTTGAATAAAACCATTTAAAAAGGCACTTTTCACATCCATTTGATATAAAATGAAATTCATAGAAGATGCAAAAGCAAGCAACAAACGGATGGCCTCTAATCTAGCTACCGGAGCATATGTCTCATCATAGTCAATCCCTTCTTCTTGATTATAGCCTTGAGCCACAAGCCTAGCTTTGTTTCTAGTGATTATGCCATTTTCATCTAATTTATTTCGAAAAACCCATTTCGTACCAATTATGGTATGACCTTCGGGTCTTGGCACCAAATCCCAAACGTTGTTACGTTTGAATTGGTTAAGCTCCTCTTGCATTGCCAAGGTCCAAAATTCATCCCCAATTGCTTCAGAGATGGTTTTGGGTTCAATTTGAGAAACAAAAGCAGTAAGATCTAAGGTATTTCTAAGGGAGCTCCGGGTACTTACCTTCCCTCCAACGTCGCCTATTACCTGATCGAGAGGATGGTCTTTGACTGTCCTCCATTCTATTTGCTCTTTTGGTTCATTTTCCGGTTGAGGAGCTTCTTCAATTGGTTGTTCCACCGTTTTGTCAATTTCTTTCCTTGGTGGTTCTTCTTGAATTTTTTCCTTTAGACTTTCCAGAATGCCTGAAAGATCAAGACCACAATCCTTTCTCGCCAAGCGAGTAATATCTTCGGAAAATACAATATGAGGAGATTCCTCTACAACTTGGGTTCTTTTATTAAAAACCCTATAAGCTTTACTACGAGAAGAATAGCCAATGAAGATACCTTCATCCGACTTTGCATCAAATTTTCCTAGTTGGTCCTTTCCATTGTTATGCACAAAACATTTACAACCAAAAACACGTAAATGTGAAATGTTAGGTTTTCTACCTTTGTAGAGTTCATATGGGGTTTTTAAGAGTATCGGCCGAATTGCTACTCTATTCAAAACATAGCATGCGGTACTCACGGCGTCTGCCCAAAAGTGTTTGGGAATCTTAGCTTCGTCGAGCATGGTTCTAGCCATCTCTTCGAGACTCCTATTTTTCCTTTCCACCACCCCGTTTTGTTGTGGTGTACGTGGAGCGGAAAAGGTATGCTCGATTCCGAGTTCATCACAAAAATCCGCAAAGAGATTGTGATCAAACTCTCCCCCATGATCACTTCTAATGGAAGTGACAGTTGATTCCTTTTCATTTTGAACTCTTTTAAGAAAAAGCTTGAAGCTAAGAAATGCATCACTTTTAAATTTTAAGTTGGGAAGACCAATCACTAGATTTTGAGAAATCAATTTATTTAAAAGATGCATGTTTATATAAGCTACTCTACGATGCCACAACCACACATTATCATCTTTGCTCAACAAACAATCAACATACTCGGATGAGGAGTTTTCAAGATCAACCATGTAAATATTGTCAACTCTAAAACCACGTAGAATAATCTTGAAGTCACTACGTCTAAACACTAAACACTCATCCGAATCAAACAACGCAAGATTTCCCTTGTCACATAATTGACTTATGCTCAAGAGATTATGCTTTAAACCTTTGACAAGTAATATATGCTTTATAGAGGATTTTTCATTCTTACCGACCGATCCGATGCCAATAATTTGTCCTTTATTGTTGTCACCGAATACAACGCTTCCTCCTTCTTTGTGCTCTAGTTGAAGGAATTTGGATTCGTCTCCTGTCATGTGTCTGGAGCATCCACTGTCAAGGTACCATAGTACACTTGATCCCTTCAAGCACACCTACAAAGAAAATTAATATTCTTTAGGTACCCATACCATTTTGGGTCCTTGGGGGTTAGGCAAATAACGACCATAATAATATGAAGAATCTCTATGCTTTGTAAAACACATAGGTGCAATATGACCTATACGATTGCAGTAATGACATACTACGTTCGGGTTGTGTTGATGCCTAGGTTGAGCCAACAAAGTTCTAGGCGAATGAAAAAGATGAACACTAGACATATTGTTCCCATTTCTAGTATAATATCTAGATGGTCTAAAGTCATTAGTGCTAGACTTGTTGAAGGACCTAGTGTCATGTCTAGGTGGTCTAAGCTCGTTCCTAGAGTTATTTCTTGGTTGCCGAAAATTACTATTTGTAGGCTTGTTTGCAAGAATCCTAGATTCGGATCTGGGTTGTCTAAAGATATTAGTTCTACCCTTATTTTCATACATTCTAGCATAATGTCTAGGTGGTCTAAAAGAATTTGTTCTAGGCTTGTTTAATACCTTAGAGTTATTTCTAGGTGGAGTAGTGAAGTTTTTGTTTTTATGCCGTTGATATTTCTTAGGCGTTTCTTTTTCAACAACTTTAGGAACTTCTTTACTACGTGTTTCTAATGTTTTCCTAAGTTCTGTGTTTTCTAGTTTTAAGGACTCACAAGCAGTACAAGTAGAGCATTTATCAACACAAGAGGCTTCATGCATAGTCTTGATGACTTGTCTAAGTTCTATACTATCATTTAACAAAAATTGATTTTCATTTGCAAGATTCTCGTTATCACGAGACAGATTTTCAACACCTTTTTGAGCTAAAGAAAGACGTTCTTCAAAGTCCTTGTCTTTTAAAAAGAGTTGTTTTTGAAAATCCTCTTCTTGTAAAGAAAGAGTTCTTTGTAAATCTTTAATAGTCTTAGAAGCATTTACCAACTCATCATGCAGTTTGTTATAAGCAATTTGCATATCGTTAGATGTACTTACCTCGTCTTTTTCGTCTGCCATGAGGCACTGACCAGTTGATTCATCGTTTGTGCTGACCGCTTTTTGAGGCGTGTTTTCGTGCAATTCCTCAAGTTTGTCCCACATTTCCTTAGCAGTTTTATAGTGGGAGATTTTTCGCCAAAGTTCCTGGTTCAAGGCGTTATGTAATATATTCATAGCTTTAGTGTTGTATTCACTTACCTTATCTTTCCCGACTTTTGTCGTCAGTTGATCACTGTGTTTATTAGCTTGCCATAGATACAAATCGTTTGCCATTGTAAAAACTTGCATCCGATATTTCCAGACTGAGTAGTCGTTTTCGTCTAATATTGGAGGCGACATGCTGCATTCTCCTTCACCTATTCCTGCAAAGAAATTTAGAGTAGAAGCCATGGATGGTTCTCTCAAACGGTTAAGTTTTTCAGAGAGTATGGCTCTGATACCAATTGTTGGACAATACGCTTTACGCTAGAGAGGGGGTGAATAGCGTTTTAAAAATATTAAGCGTTTTAGTGCGGAATTTAAAAACTTTGCAGAAATTAAAACAAGTGCAGTAGAATAAACTTACACAATGATGTATCCTGGTTGGCCACAAACGTGGTTAGTCCAGTCCCCGAGAGACTCTCTCGAGATTTCCACTAAACTTGTCAAGCTTACGGGTGCTTAACAAACCGTTACAGCTGAGGACACAAGCCTCACCTAGTTGCTCGGGGATCACAATCCCAAAGACTTCAATTGCTCGGGGATACCAATCCCAAAGACTTCAATTGCTCGGGGATAACAATCCCAAAGACTTCAACTGCTCGGGGATAACAATCCCAAAGACTTCAACTGCTCTACAATGGATATCAAGAAGTATGCTATATCACTCTCAACTTCATTCATGCTTAAAGTGAGGGGGAACATGAATTGAGGGGGAACATCAAATTGCATACTTTACACTTGTCTTGGATTATCAAAATAATTATTGCATATATCCCGCTTATGTTTGCCATTATCAAAAAGGGGGAAATTGTTGGAAACACGTTTCAAATGCAATATACTAAACGTGTGTTCTTTTGTAGGTTTTGATGAATGTCAAACAAAGCAAAAAGCGATATATAGCAGTACGCAAGGACAAGCACAAAATGGATGCATTACAAGAAGCTCAAGACAAAGTTTAGAAATGTTATAATTGAGTCAATATTAATTGTGATCTTGATTCCTCAACTTGGCTCATAACATGGCTTCTCTACTAAAATTATTTTTCCAAAATCATGCATATTTAAATTAAGTGTCAAATGATTTTAAACTATGCATATTTACATTTGTTAAAATGTTTTCCAAGCATGCCTCAAAAATCTGGTTTGACAATCGACTGTCTTTTTCAAATTTTTTTTACCGTTCTGGCGTGTAATCGATGTGTCAGATCATTTTCATTAATGACAATCGATTATTCTATTCAAACAATCGATTATTGAACGGTCAGTGAATTTATTTTTACCGTTTCAGACTTCAAAGCTCTTCAAATCTCTTCAAATCTTTTCAAATAAGTGTAAGATTCATTCCTTCTCTATATATAGGCTGCACATATGCTCTTGTATACTCACTCAAGCCTCCCAAGCATCAAATTATCTTGTTATCTTTGAAAAATCCTAGCACATCTTTTTCAAAAATGTCAAGCCGCAACTCCAAACGTGCTCGTTCCAAACAAGGTGCTTCTTCTTCTCGCCATCCATATCAAGATGGATCGATTCTATTCTTTGAATCCGATGAAGAGCTCACCCGTTTCTTAACCAAATTTGAGAAACGCCTTATTCTCCCTCCTCGCTTTTCAACAAACGCTCTTGTTGCACCATTCATTCCAGCCGCGAATATGCTAAGAGAGTGCCAACTTTTCAATTTCCTACTCCTTACTCACCCCTACTACAACATTACTTTGGTTGAAGCTTTTTACTCCAACCTTCACAAAGATGATGAGGGTGAACTCGTTACCAATGTTAACGGCATTTCCATTCTAATTTCTGAAGATAACCTCCACCTCATTGCCGGCATTCCGCATGATGGTGAAGACATCTACCAGTACATAAATGATGCCGGGGACATGATTGATGAAGCTAATCTCTTCCGCCAAGCCGGAGTCGCCTATGATGAGTCTTCTTCCCGTCGTCCCACCATAAAGGGTATGGACCCGAATTATCGTTTCATTCTCTATTTCATCACTCGTGTTCTCAAACCCCGTAAACTCAATCACACCACCATTTCCCAAGAGGATGCCAAATTTCTTCATGCCATTATCACCGGTGTTAAAATCAATTGGTGCAAGCTTATTCAATCTTATATGTTCAATGCCACCAGAGATGACATACCTCTCCCCTATGCCCTCTTAATAATGAAATTTCTTGAAGCTTCCGGGGTCAATATTGCTAATGGTCCTCTCAAAAAGAGCACCAAAATCTGGGAAATTTCGGAGTCTTCCTTCATCATGATGGTGATCATGCTCCCGCTCCTCCTCAAAATCGACAAGCCCGTCGTGCTCATCCTCCTTAGGAGCCTACCCTCCGGACTATCTCTGACCAAATTACTCAATTAACCCGTGAGGTCCATGGTTACTTTGATCACGTGCATTATGCCTATGCTCAGGTGGTGCCATATCAAGCGCCTCCCAATGATGATGAAGGGGATGGGGGTGATGAATGATGAAATTGTTGTTTTTGATGATGTGAAATTGTTGTTTTTGATTTGTTTTTCCTTGGTTGGTTAGTTGTTGTTCGTTTTATTGTGTTTGGCTCCACCCATGTAATGTTATTTTCCAATAAATAAACTTTTGTTTATTTCATATGTTTTTTTGCATATTCTTCCCTTGTATATATTTTTGCTAATGGCAAAAGGGGGAAGAAACGGGATATCAAGAAGTATGCTATATGACTCTCAACTTCATTCATGCTTAAAGTGAGGGGGAACATGAATTGAGGGGGAACATCAAATTGCATACTTTACACGTGTCTTGGATTATCAAAATAATTATTGCATATATCCCGCTTATGTTTGCCATTATCAAAAAGGGGGAAACTGTTGGAAACACGTTTCAAATGCAATATACTAAACGTGTGTTCTTTTGTAGGTTTTGATGAATGTCAAACAAAGCAAAAAGCGATATATAGCAGTACTCAAGGACAAGCACAAAATGGTTGCATTACAAGAAGCTCAAGACAAAGTTTAGAAATGTTAAAGTTGAGTCAATATTAATTGTGATCTTGATTCCTCAACTTGGCTCATAACATGGCTTCTCCACTAAAATTATTTTTCCAAAATCATGCATATTTAAATTAAGTGTCAAATGATTTTAAACTATGCATATTTACATTTGTTAAAATGTTTTCCAAGCATGCCTCAAAAATCTGGGCTAAGATAATCGATTATGTACTTATGATAATCGAGTATCTCTAAGCCAAGACTGCATGACAATCGATTGTGAATTAATGATAATCGATTGTGAGTAAGTCAGTTAACATCAGGTTTTTGCAAACTGCATAACAATCGATTGTGTACTTATGATAATCGATTGTTAACTGAGGCAAAGTTTTCAAAACTCATAAAAATCGATTATGAACTAATGGTAATCGATTAGAATGAGAAAAATGTCTCCCAGTGATTTTAAATAAAATGATAATCGATTGTGGCTTTTGATAATCGATTATATATGAGACAGATAGTTTTGAAATTAATTAATAATCGATTATTCCATTTGATAATCGATTGTTGAAGCTGACCGTTGTCATATATTTTCAATTACCTTCAGGTAATCGATTGTTGATATTTAACAATCGATGTTTTGCTTAAAATCTGGAAAAGATTTTCTGAACGTTGTTAAAATAATCGATTGTTGATTTCCGGACAATCGATGTTTTATGCCAAAAATTGGAAAGGATTTCTTAACATTATAAATAATCGATTATTGATTTGAAGTAATCGATTGTTGACGTAAAATCTGGGATTGAATTTTTAATCTGATAGGCAAACAATCGATTGTTTAGTCTTGACAATCGATTGTCACTGAGTAATTTCAGCAATCCTTAATTGGCAATTAGACAACGGTAAGACTGAGTTTTTCACCTATAAATACAGCTTCAACTCAGTGTTTTCACAACAACAACATATACACTTTGAGTATTTTCATTGCTAAAAGCTTTCTTACATTGATCATCATTTTCCATTCATCCATAAAGCTTTTTGAAGAGCCATTCTATTGAGCTAAGTTGTTGTGATCTTGAGCGTACTATTTCTACTCATATCTACTCATTAAGGAGTGCTTTGTAAAGTGAGTGTGTTTTGTGTTTGTAAGAGAATTGCGATTCTCGTTTGTTGAGGAACTTGTGATTCCTCGGTTGAAGTCTTTGGGATTGTTATCCCCGAGCAGTTGAAGTCTTTGGGATTGTTATCCCCGAGCAGTTGAAGTCTTTGGGATTGCTATCCCCGAGCAGTTGAAGTCTTTGGGATTGTTATCCCCGAGCAATTGAAGTCTTTGGGATTGTTATCCCCGAGCAATTGAAGTCTTTGGGATTGGTATCCCCGAGCAATTGAAGTCTTTGGGATTGTGATCCCCGAGCAGCTAGGTGAGGCTTGTGTCCTCAGCTGTAACGGTTTGTTAAGCACCCGTAAGCTTGACAAGTTTAGTGGAAATCTCGAGAGAGTCTCTCGGGGACTGGACTAACCACGTTTGTGGCCAACCAGGATACATCATTGTGTAAGTTTATTCTACTGCACTTGTTTTAATTTTTTTAAAGTTTTTAAATTCCGCACTAAAACGCTTAATATTTATAAAACGCTATTCACCCCCCCCCTCTAGCGTAAAGCGTATTGTCCAACAGTCTTCTAGTGTCATTTTCTTCTGCTTGTGTTTAAGATTATTCTTAAAATCCTTCCACAACGGAGGTAACTTCTCAATGAAAGCAACGACTTGAAAGGCTTCATTTATGACCATACCTTCAATAACAAATTCATAATTAATAACAAGATAAATCTTATTAATAAAATTATTGATTCGGGTTATACCTTCAGCAAGGAGGTCATGCACAATGACTTGTAATTCTTGGACTTGAGTTGTGACCGACCTAGTGTCAATCATGTTGAAATCCAAGCTGCCACGAACTTCTTAAGTCCAACATCCTCAGTCTTGTACTTCTTCTCAAGCGCATTCCATAAGGCTTCTGAAGTTTTCATGAAACTATAGACATTGTACAGCTATCTTCCAAACAACTCAAAATGTAGTTTTTACATAAGAAATCAGAATGTTTTCATGCTTCAGTTACAACAAATCGTTCATCATCCGGAATGCCTTCTGGCAGGACCGGAGAATCCTACTTGTTGGAATGCTGCAAACTCAACGTAGTAAGATAGAAGAGCATCTTCATTTGCCAACGTTTGAAGTCAATATCGAAAAACTTTTCGGGTTTTTCTGCTGGTACCATAACATGAGCAAGATTTTAATGGCTTGATGATGCAGCAACACTCGTAACAGTAGCACCCCTTCCTGTAACATTTCCATTAGTTTGGTTTTGATTCGTCATGTTTCTGTAGAGTTGGAAACAAAACAAAACTTTGTTAAATCAGTGAATTTTTTATATCTTCAAACTGAATACAAAACCAAACATACAACACGTAATAATGGTGAAGTTTTTATATACTTCAAACCCGTACGTTTATTATTTCGGCAGAGTTTTTATATACTTTAAACCGGATAGAACAATTATTGGAGTAGAAAGCATGAAGGCTTTAGTATCAAAAGCAGTATACAAAATATAGATAATAGTTTAATATATATTTTAACACGGAAACGTTAGTATAAAATTCCTTAAGCTTGTGAACACAATTGTGTTAAAACACAAAATCAGAAAACTGTTAGAAGAATAAACAAAGCTGGAAAATAGTAAAGAATAAGAAATACTTCGAGCCCACAATTTGCTTGTGCATCCTTAAGGAATTTTAACCCCCTAACATGTTGCCAAGGAAATGGATTAAATCCTCCTAGGATGAAACGGTACAAACCTCCCTACAATAGTGGCAATTCAAACTGCATGATACAATGAACTCAAAGTACGAAGCAAAATCACACTTACTAATTTGAGAGAGAGAGACTACGAATTAGAATGCAGTATTCAGAAAGAAGGAAGTTCTGTAATTTTTCAGTATATTAAAAACAAAGCCATCCCTCAGAATTTATAGGTAATTATTGGAAGAGGTGTGATGTTTGTTCTGGAAAAGGTGTTTGTTCAGAAGTTCACGCGTCCTGCCGTGATCCTACCGCGGTTACGCTAGGACCGCTGCCAGAGTGGCCTTCAGAATCTGCAGCAGTGTTCTGGCACGGTCATGCCCGGACATCGGCTAACCAACTAATATTTAATTAATTATTAAATAATTAATTAAATAAATTTTGTTAAAAAATAATCTTATCGATCATTTGCCAAATCCAAAGCAAAAGCCAAAGCCAAAGTCGAGCTGAGCGAGTGACAAAAACTGCGCGAGGGTTCATTCTCTTCAACTCTTTTTAAGAGCTTTAAGAAGTGATTCAATATATAAACACACAAATATAGTTATCCTTCACTAATGAGGGACAAATTTCAAGACAAAAGCATACTTCATTCAGATATTTATTTCTCTACATTTTATTTTCCACCATTTTCAATTCATCTTATTAGACTTTAAAGCCCAATACTTAAAGTTTTTGAGGCCCAATGAGTTAAATTCCAACAAGGAGTTGATCGAACTCGCTTTGCATATCCATGTCCACTGTTAATCAATCTCGAAGAATAGGGCCTTACTATTCTTGCTGGGATTTTTACATACCTATATCATATACCAAACCTTATTACCTTCATTGTTTAAGGATTGTGTTTATTATATTTAAGCATATCAAATTACTATTTATATACCATAATTTAAATTAAGGGTACAATTATTGCTTCATTTATTCTAGGCATGATTTTAGGAGCATATATTCTCCTATTTTAGTTTACCTGCCTCTCTCTCCTCCCACGCCCCACACCCCCATGATTAATTCCCCCCACCCACACGATTTACCTTCAGTTTTTCCTCCCATTTCGTATAGATGTGATACATGTGAAATGTGGATCCACAGATATTGTTCATCTTGGAATGAAGAGGAGCATGTAGAAGATTGTTGAAAGTGCGGTAACTGTAGAGAATGGAGATAGTTGATGCTTAATAGGTACCACTGCTTTTTCCATAGGTATCACTGTAGGGAATGAAAATGTGGATCCATCATTTGGTATCACTGCATTTGCCGTCAATAGGAAATAATTTTCTCGTGATAAAGGAGTAGTTGGGTTGTGAAATTGTAAAGGAAATGATTTTCTCGTGGAAGATAATAAATTTGACTGTGTGGGTGCAATTGTAGTTTATTTATAGTTTTTATGTAGAAATTGTTTAGATGAAGAGCAAATTTTATTGTCAACATTTTTTTTGACACGAGATTGTAGTTTATTGTAGTATAAATTTAGTAATTTGTTAGATACTCTGAAAACAATACAACTTTATACAATACTTAAACTGATTTGTAGTTTATCTACAAGATATCTACAAACTGAATACATTGAATTTTAATATCCCAATTCCCATTTTAATTGTAGCATATTGGCATTTTCGACATAATTGTAGAAGACTTGTAGAAGTTTTAGTCTTCTCAATCTACAATTTATCTACATTTCTACAATTTATCCACAATTTATCTACAACTTATCTACAATTTCTGGAAATATGTCTTCTTCTTCTTCTTCGACGACGAGTTTCAATGTGAAATTCAATCAAAACCAAGTCTAATCTTCACCAAAACCCCTCAAAATTGAGATATAAACTCCTAAATATTTTCCGAATTATTTACAACATCACCAAATCCAAACAAATAATAATTTTTGAAAACCCAAATTTGAATTCAAAACTTTCAAACTTTTTAATGGTATCAATGTGGAAAATATACGGAAGAATAGATTTTTTCAACTTTGAGATCTCTTTCCGTTTCAAATTTTGTATTTACTGTTGACAGAATCGTACGCAGATTTGGTGCCTTCATTTTAGCGCATTTTTAATGGTAAAATCTACTTATTTTTGAATTGGTATATAATTAATAGTAACAGTGTGGACAACATGGGTAAATAATAATATGAATATTTTAATAATAAAATTTAATATATGGTATAGATAAAAAAAAATTTTACTTTTTGCTAGGGTTCTAACCGCCTAGCTCCTAGTGGCGGCCCTACTTGGTTTTGTCGAAAGAGGAACTAAAGTAAGATCTGCTCCTTAAAAATCCAAGACAATATCAGTTTTAAAAACACATATTATTAACCTCAAAGGGTGACACAACAATTTTAATTAAATTTTTTATGAACTCCATTGACAACTGTTAAATTTTTTGAAATTTTGAATTCGAAATTGAGTTTGGCTAAATTATTATTCATTTTTGGGTATTGTTGCAATTGAATGGTAATATTATTCAAGTTTATATCTTAATTTTGAGGGAATTTGGTGGAGATTCAACTTGGTTTTGATTATATTTTCAAGTTGAATGTCCAAGAACCAAAAATATAAATTATACATATTTTGTGTAACCAGTGTAAAAATAACATGTAAAATATATACAACTAATTTAATTGTATACAAGTTGCATATAAATTATTATTTTTTGATAGGATTCTGTAGCAAAAAATTGTATATAAGTTCCAGCTTTTGATTGAATTTTGTACAACGAAAGATTATAGTTAAGTTATAATATGTTGTATCTTTTTACCGGATTTATACATATTGTATGAAAAACTTTAGTTACTTTTTGTAAATAGAAAAATCTAGCTAAAACAAGTAAATAGGTTTAAAAGTTCGTATATATGCGGGAAAAAACCAATTGGACCGCTCGCTTTAAATCAACCCATACATTTTAAAGACCCAACTCGATGTCTTATTTGAGAAAGTAAGAGAGAGAAACCATGTAGGTACACCTGGATGTGGTGGTTGTTAGATATGTACTATCGCCTAGACTCACACCGGTAATTGAGATTGTGAAGTGGTCTATGCAATTATATATACCCAACGCAAGTCGCGATCGATTTCATAAAGAGCTTTATGTGAGATTAGGTATATATCTAGTTTAGTGTATGATGTGCCCAAGATTGCACTTTCACATATTCGGTTGTTTCTTTTCTACTTCTAGTTTGTATGCTAATGCTTGTAATTGAAAAGCTAAGAGACAATGTTTTTGGTGTTGTTATTTTTCAAGTTATAAAAGATTTAACTTTTGCCTAGACGGATACCTAACAGGCTGAGATCTTTAGGGCATGTTTGGTTCATTGGGACACAATATAACAATCACACGTGATTACTCACTCTATACTTCTCGGTAGTTTGAGTGATTTTGCATAAATTTGGCTTTCTCAAGTCCAAATAGGTATTTCACAAAACAAGTGATATATGCATAAGTCGGATTTTACTATCTCTAGATTTGACCCTTTAATTGGGGCTATCAATTTCTTGAGTTCACCCCAATTTCTTGTTAGCCAAGTTTTCTTAGACTTAGTCTTTCTTTCTCAAGTAGTGACTAAGCCAATTAGGAAAGAATCGATTTTGCAGCCAAACTCTCAAATTCAAGCAAGAACTAGGCTAAATATCATATACCCAATCATAAATAAGCCCTAAATCAATCACCCACTAAGTACCCATACTAGGGTTGGGTCACAATCCTAGCTATGGGTTTAGCTGCTCATGAAAAATGCAGAAATTAAAGAAGATTCTAAGACATAATCCATAATAGATGATTAAGGGAAGAAAATCTAATATTGAAATATTAAACTAATACAACGTTACCCAATACAGTAAAGAAAAACGGCTATCTATTCTCAGGTGCACCAAACTTAACATAACAATGTCACAACCTAGATTTCTCACCGTTGGGAGTCGTGATGGTGCCTACTATTAGGATCTAGGCAAGCCGAAATCTAAACATATTTAAATTAACAAAACAAAACAATATAATAAAGCGGAAGTCTTTAAACTTATATAACTGAAAACAAAATGCGAAAGTCTGAATACACCTCTACCCATAGTCTGGTGTCACTACTCACGAACTACTATAGAGTACTAAAACAAAAGTCTGAATGAAATACATTAATGTTTGCCTTGATACAAAGAAAACAAACTAATAAAGAGGAAGAGACTCGACCTTTGGACGTCAGCTAGGCTACCTCGCAAAGCCCATGGACTGAAGGATAGCTCCCAGACTACTGCTGCACTCCGTAAGCTGCTCGGTATCTACACATAAGTGCAGAGTGCAGCATCAGCACAACCGATACCATGTGCTGGTAAGTGCCTAGCCAAATCCCGGTGAAGTAGTTACGAGGCTAGACAGGACTTATAAATCAACCTGTACAGTTCAATATATATACATGCAATAACAAGAAATGTATAGAAAAATAAATAGTTAGGAGGGAGGGGAGCATGCTGCGGGAGTATAGCAATTCAGGTATAAAATAAAAAATAAATAAAAAGGTACTGAACTATAACATTAACTAACGAGTATAGATAAATCATCAATTGCACCGCGCCAATCTTCGTGCTTTTACTCTCATTCTCACCAAAATAGTCAAATAAAATGCGCGGCATTACCCTTCGTGTTGTCCTCTCATAACTCTCATATCGAGGCACTGAGTGACCCTTCGCACTCAATTATTCAGAACATGGCATGGAATGATCCTTCATGCATAATATTAATAATATGGAACAGAATGACCCTTCCTGCATAATTAACGTAATATGGAACGGAATGACCCTTCGTGCATAAATATCAAAATGTGGCACGGAAGGACCCTTCGTGCATAATAAATATTCCTCACCAAATCAACACTCACAACCAATCAGGGCGAGGGAGATAAACAAACAGTATTAAATATCTTGGCAAGGGAGAGCGAAAACAGATAAGACCCGGCAAGGAAACAACTAACAGCTCAAATGTCCCGGCAAGGGAGTAATTACAACACATTCTCTTTTGGGTCACTTATTTCTCAATTATCATTTCTCATTCGATCCAACGCTCCATTAATGTACCAATCATAATTCTTCCTCAATACTTTCACATTGATAAGACTTATCAATTAAACAAGGAAGAGGTATCACAACATCTGAATAAACATAATTAAGACTCACGGTCATGCTAGACTCCGACGCATAGACACTCGTCAACATGCCTATACACCATACCCCATATTTAGAAATTAGATAATAATATCCTAAATCTATTCCCTAAAGCCAAAGTTAGAACAAGCACTTACCTCGAATGCGCCAAGCTCAACTCACTCATCTAGTATAGCTTTACCCCTCAGATTCACCACAAAACCGCTCGAATCTAGTCACAAATTACTTGAATATGTTAACAAATGCTACTTCAATCAATTTGAATGCATGAAAATAATTTTCCCAAGGTTTTATTCAAAAATTTCCAAAATGCCCCCGGACTCACGTGGTCAAAACCCAAGGCTTGAACGAAAACCTGATTACCCATTCCCTCATAAGCTCATATATATAAGTTATTTTGGAATCGGACCTCGAATTGAGGTCTAAAACCCTCAGTTTTGGAAATCCAAGGCTCTACCCTAAATTCCCAATTTTCCCCATTAAAATATTAGTTTTGAAGTTGAAATTATGTTTAAAGATGTTAAGTAGTGAAGAATATAAGTTAGAAATCACTTACCACTCGTTTTGAAGAAAGGGAATAGTTTGAAAAATCGCCTCTTAAGTTTTGGGTTTGAAAAAGTAAAAGAATGACTGAAAATCCCAACTTTATATACTTTACTGAAGGCTGGCGCAGACCGCACAAAAATGCACCGCAGCCACAGCGAGGAAGGGAAGAAAACTGACTCTCTGAACCTACCCAGCGTGGACCACACTGATTTAATACGCGGCCGCGTTGGTGTACCTAGGATTCACTGGCCCTCTGAACTTAGTCAAGAGGACCACCCAGATAGGCACCACGGCTACGCGGTTTCTAGCGTAGATCGCGTGGAAATGACCGCAACCGCGCTGGGGGCCTGCAACACCTAAGCCTGCAACATGCTATTTCTAAGTCTAAGACCTCCCGGGACCTACACAAGACTCACCCAATCCCTCAGAGATCCATACCAAACATACATATAATCTTAAAACATCCTACATACATCCTCGCGCGATTACATCTCCAAAATAACATCATAAACGAGGGATCAACCTCATAATCATTACTTTTCATTCAAACTTCTTAAATTTTCAAACTTAGAGATATAGGCCCGAAACACGTCAAATATATGTGTGTATATATATATATACACACACACACACATATACACACACACACACACATGTGTATATATATATATATATATATATATATATATATATATATATATATATATATATATATATATAAGGCATGTACCGCACACTGGAACCAGAATACGGACCCGATACCAGTACTTTCTAATCCAGTTTCATTTCAAATTTCTCATACTCATTTCAAAAAATAATTTCTTTAGATATTCATTTTCTCGGGCTTGAGACCTCGGATTTTGATTCCGGGAATACGCCATAGTCCCATATTTTATACGGACCCTCCGGGACCGTCACATCACGGGTCTGGGTCTGTTTACCCAAAATGTTGACCAAATTCAACTTTAATCATTTTAAAAATTTTTCATATATTTTTACACATAAGCCTTCGAGCTACACGCCCGGACTGTGCATGCAAATCGAGGCGACTAAAAGTGAGGTTTCTAAAGCCTCGGAAGTGCGGAAAAGCGAGAAAAACAAGTGATAACCCTTTGGGTCATCACATTCTCGACCTCTAAAATAACTGTTTGTCCTCGAACGGACAAAAGAAAAAAGTACCTGAGTCGGGAAATAGATGAGGTTAACGGCTCCGTTTATCAGACTCGGACTCCCAAGTCGATGCCTCAGGAGGGTGACCTCTCCACTGAACACGCACTGAAGAAAAACTCTTCGACCTCAACTGTTGAACCTGCCAGTCTAAAATAGGCACTGGCTCCTCCTCATAGGACAGATCCTTGTCCAATTGGAAAGTGCTAAAATCTAACACGTGGGCTGGATCGTCGTGATACCTCCGATGCATGGATACATGAAACACGGGATGCACTACTGACAATCTACCGGCAAGGCAAGTTTATAAGCCACCTCTCCCACACGATCGAGAATCTCAAATAGACCAATAAACCTAGGGCTAAGCTTGCCCTTCTTTCCAAATCGCATCACGCCCTTCATAGGCGACACTCGAAGCAATACTCGCTCACCGACCATTAAAGCCACATCTAGAACCTTGCAATCTGCATAACTCTTTTGCCTAGACTGAGTTGTCCAAATTTTGTCCTAAATGATCTTGACCTTATCCAAGGCCTACCAAACTAGGTCTGTACCCAATAACCGAGCCTCTCCTAGATCAAACATCCAATTGGAGATCGACATTGCCTCTCATACAATGCCTCATATGGAACCATTTGAATGATGGGCTGGTAGCTGTTATTGTAGGCAATCTCTGGTAAAGGCAAAAAATTGTCCCACGAGCCTCTGAAATCAATGACACAGGCTCGGAGCATATCCTCCAATATATGAATCGTCCTCTCGGACTGACCGTCCGTCTAAGGATGGAATGCTGTGCTCAATTGAACCTGGGTGCCCAACTCCTGTTGAACTGCTCTTCAAAAGCGCGCGGTAAACTACATACCCCAGTCCGAAATGATAGATACTGGTACCTCACGAAGACGAACAATCTCTCGGATGTAGAGCTTGGCTAACCTATCTGATGAATAAGTGGCTGCAACAGAAATAAAATGAGCTGACTTGGTCAGCCTATCTACAATGACCTAAATCGCATCGAACGTCTTCCGGGTTATCGGAAGTCTAGTAATAAAATCCATAGTACTGCTCTCCCACTTCCACTCGGGAAGCTCAATCCTATGAAATAAACCACTGGGTCTCTGATGCTCGTACTTCACATGTTGACAGTTCAAACATCGAGTCACATAAGCAACAATATCTATCTTCATCCTGCACCACCAATAGTGCTGCCTCAGATCCTGAAACATCTTCACGGCGCCTGGATGAATAGAATACTGAGAACTATGGGCCTCCGCTAAGATTAACTCTCGAATCCCATCAACATTGGGCACACATACTCGCCCCTACAATCTCAAAACACCATCACCATCTAAGGTCACCTTCTTGGCACCTCCACACTGTACCGTGTCTCTCAGGACACACAAATGGGGATCATCAAACTTTCACTCTCGGATACACTCCAACAACGATGAACGAGCGACGGTGCAAGTTAACACCCTTCTAGGTTAAGAAATATCCAACCTCACAAATCGATTGGCATAGGCTTGAACATCCAAAGCGGGCGGTCTCTGGCTGGCCGGGATATAAGCAAGATTACCCATTCTGGCAGACTTCCTACTCAACGCATCGGCCACCATATTGGCCTTCTGCTAAAACAACTTGACCTAGTCTAAAGAACCACTCTGAGGTGCTGCTCCTGCTCCTCTTGACTGCGGGAGTATACCAGAATATCGTCAATGAAAGCAATTACGAACAAATCCAAATTGGATCTGAACACTCCATTCATCAACTCCATAAATGCTGCTCGAGTATTGGTAAACCCGAATGACCTGACCAAAAGCTCATAGTGTCCAAACCGAGTACGGAATGCTATCTTAGGGACATCAGATGCCCTAATCCTTAGCTGGTAATAGCCAGATCTCAAATCTATCTTTGCATCCTAAAGCTGGTCGAATAAATCATCGATCCCCGGCAGTGGATACTTGTTCTTTATCGTCACCTTGTTCAACTGCCAGTAATCAATCCACATCCTCATCGAGCCATCCTTTTTCTTCACAAATAACACCGAAGCACCCCAAGGCGATACACTGGGTCTATTCAAACCCTTATCAAGAAAATCTTGCAATTGATCCTTCAACTCTGGCGAGGCCATGCGATACAGAGGAACGGAAATGGGCTGCATGCCCGAAGCCAGATCAATTCAAAAATCAATATCTTTGTCGAGCGGCATTCCCGACAGCTCTGAAGGAGAAACCTCGGGGAACTCCCAAACAATGGGAAAAAAATTGATAGAAGGAACCTCTATGCTGGAGTCGCGAACATACGCCAGATAAGCTAGATACCCCTTCTCAACCATGCGTCGAGCATTAACATATGAAATAACACTGCTGGTGGCATGACCTGGGGTTCTTCTCCACTTAGTCGGGAAACATCTAGCAAAGCCAAGGTCACGGTCTTGGCGTGAAAATCCAAGATAGCATGATATGGGGACAACCAATCCATCCTCAATATATTGTTGAAGTCCACCATGTCTTAGAGCAATAAATCAACACGGGTCTCAAAACCCTCAAATGCACTCGGTCGACCACTATAAAATCACCCACCAGTGTAAGATACATAAACAAGAACACTCAAGGAATCGCTAGGCATAACCAAGTATGGTGCAAAATAGGATGACACATATGAATATGTAGGCCATGGGTCAAATAAAACGCTATCACAGACCAGAATAGTACCGGTAATCACATCATCTGAAGACTCAACCTCTGGCCTGGCTGGCAAAGCATAACACCGAGGTTGGGCCCCACCTCCCTGAACCATGTCTCTAGGACGATTGGGTACTGGCTGACCCTTACCTCTTGCGGTCCGAGCTCCACCTCTAAGGTCTCTATCTCCAACTCTATGATCCTTACCCCCGCCTCTGGCTGGCTGGGCAAGCTCTGGATCACCTAGTGCCTGAATCATGGGGTGAGGACCCTGCTGCTGAGAACTACCCGAGGCTCGAGGGCAAAACCTGACAATGTGAGTCAGGTCACCAGAACCATTAACATGCCCTCGGGTGCTAAGACAGCTGGCTTTATTGACCTGTATTCCTCCCCTAAAGCTCTAAAATAGCGGTGGACAGATGGGAGCTGGTGGTGCACTGAAGGACTGCTGGTCAAAATAATGCGTTGAGAACCACCACCGCCTGGAGTACCATGAGAGACCTGGTCTGCTGACTGAAAAGGCCTAGGTGGATGGCCTCTGCCATAAGAATCCCTACCTCCAGACGAGGTACCACTGAACCTACTAGAATGATGAGGCCTCTTATCTTACCCCTGACCACCTCCCCGTGCAAGAGCCATCTCAACTCTATGGGCCGTATTAGCCACCTCCTGAAAAGAAATCTCGCTCCCGGCTCCCATAGCCATCTGGAAACGGATCGGTAGAATCAAGCCATGAATAAACCTCGGCACCCGCTGTCTCTCGGTGGGGAGTATAACAATAGCATGGCGTGCCAGTTTAATAAAATGGGTTTCATACTACGTGACTATCGTAGTACCTTGATGGAGGCGCTCAAACTGCCTGTGTAGAACCTCTCGCTCAGTCACTGGGAGAAAGTTCTCCAAGAACAATTATGCAAAGTGGTCCCAAGTCAATGATGGCGACCGTGCTAGTCTGGATAAACAATAGTCCCTCCACCAAGTCTTGGCGGATCCTGCTAGTCGAAAGGTGGCGAAGTCAACCCCATTGGTCTCCACAATACCCATAGTCCAGAGAATCTCATGGCATCTGAATAAGAAATCCTGGGGGTACTCTATAGAAGCACCACTGAATGTGGTGGTGAAGAGCTTGGTGAACCTATCAAGCATCCACAAAGAATCCGCGGACATTGTCGCACCATCACCAGGCGGAGCTGTAACACCCGGCTGAGCTGCCACAACTGGAAGAGTCGCTGGAACCTGAGCCTGAGGAGCTACCTGCTCCGGATTATGTGTAGCAGGAGTTTGAACTCCTCCCCCAGCCTGAGATGTAGCATCAGCACAACCGATACCATGTGCCGGTAAGTGCCTAGCCAAATCCCAGTGAAGTAGTTACGAGGCTAGACAGGACTTATAAATCAACCTGTACAGTTCAATATATATACATGCAATAACAAGAAAAGTATAGAAAAATAAATAGTTAAGAGGGAGGGGAGCATGCTGCAGGAGTATAGCAATTCAGGTATAAAATAAACAAATAAATAAAAAGGTACTGAACAATAACATCAACTAAGGAGTACAAATAAATCAACAATTGCACGGCACCAACCTTCATGCTTTTACTCTCTTTCTCACCCAAAATAGTCAAATAAAATGCACGGTATTACCCTTCATGATGTCCTCTCATAACTCCCATATCGAAGCACGGAATGACCCTTTATGTTCAATTATTCAGAACATGGCAGCGAATGATCCTTCGTGCATAATTATTCAAAACATGGCATAGAATGACCCTTCATGTATAATTATCGTAATATGGCTCGGAATGACCCTTCGTGCATAAATATCAAAATGTGGCACGGAATGACCCTTCCAGCATAATCACTCTTCCTTACCAAATCAACAGTCACAACCACTCAAGCGAGGGAGATAAACAAAGAGTATTAAAAATCCCAGCAAGGGAGAGCAAACACAGATAAGACCTGGCAAGTGCACAACTAACAACTCAAATGTCCTGGCAAGGGGGAAATAGATATAATACTTAAGTCCCGGTAAGGGAGCAACAAGAACAATAACTGCATGTCCCGTCAAGGGAGTAATTACAACACATTCTCTTTTAGGTCACTTAATTCTCAATTATCATTTCTCGTTTGAGCCAACGCTCCAATAATGTACCAATCATAATTCTTCCTCAATCCTTTCACATTATATGAAACTTATCAATTAAATAAGGAAGAGGTATCACAAGATCCGAATAAACACAATAAGACTCACCGTCATGCTAGACTCCGGTGCATAGATACTCATCACCATGCCTATTCACCGTACCCCATATTTAGCAATTAGAAAATAATATCCTAAACCTATTTCCTGAAGCCAAAGTTATAACAAGCACTTACCTCGAATGCTCCAAACTTAACTCACTCCTCTAGTATAGTTTTACCCCTCGGATTCACCACAAAACCGCTCGAATCTAGTCACAAATTACTAGATGTTAAAAAATGCTACTTGAATCAATTTGAATGTATGAAAATGATGTTACCAAGGTTTTACTCAAAAATTCCCAAAATACCCCTGGGCCCACGTGGTCAAAATCTGAGGTTCGAACCAAAACCGATTACCCATTGCCCCATGATCTCAGATATATAAGTTATTTTTGAATCGGACCTCGAATTGAGGTCTAAAACCCCCAATTTTGGAAACCCTAGGCTCTACCCTAAATTCCCAATTTTCCCAATAAAATCTAAGTTTTGTAGTTGAAATTATGTTTAAGGATGTTAAAGAGTGAAGAAAATAAGTTAGAAAGCACTTACCGCTCATTTTAAAAAAAGGGAATCGTTTGAAAAATCACCTCTTATGTTTAGGGCTTGAAAAAGTGAAAAATGACTAAAAATACCGACTTTATATATTTATTGAAGGTTGGCGCGGACCGCACACACGGCCGCGCTGAGGAAGGGATGAAAACTGACTCTGTGAACCTACCCAGCACGGACTGCACTGATTTGGTGCTCGGCCGCGCTGATCGACCTCGTATTTATTGGCCCTCTTAACTTAGTCACGCAGACCGCACAGAAAGTTATCGTGGTTGCGCGGCTTCCACCGCGGATCGTGCGAAAATGACCGTGATCGCGCTGGGGTCTGCAACATCTGGACCTGCAACATCAGCAACTTCTAAGTCTACGACCTCCCGGGACCTATTCAATATACACCCGAGCCCTCGGGGCTCCAAACCAAACATACATATAATCTCAAAAGTATCCCCGAACATCTTCGTGCGATCACATCACCAAAATGACATCATACACGAGGGATCAACCTCAAAATCATCACTTTTCGTTCAAACTTCTTAAACTTCCAAACTTAGAGATTTAGGCCAGAAACACGTCAAATGACGTCCGAAGACAGAGTACGGGCCCGACACCAGTACTTTGTAATCCAATTTCATTTTTCTCGAGCTCGAGATCTGGATTTCGATTCCGGAAATAAGCTCTAGTCCCATAGTTCTATACGGACCCTCCGGGACCGTCACATCACGGGTCCGGTGTCTGTTTACCCAAAATATTGACCAAACTCAACTTTAATTATTTTTAAGCCACATTTTATAAGTTTTCACATATTTTTACCTATAAGCCTTCCGGCTACACACCCGGGCTGTGAACGTAAATCGAGGTGACTAAAAGTGAGATTTTCAACGCCTCAAAAGTGCGTAAAAGCGAGAAAAATAAGTGATGAACCTTTGGGTCGTCACAAAAAATGACAAAAAGATATTGTTCGGCCGCACAATTATGCGTGCGGTCCGCACTTTGAAGCTTGGCTTGACAGGTTGAACTTCTGCGGCCACACAATTCCAGGTAGTGGTTGCACTTCTTCAACTCATGAGGACCGTACATTTCTTTGGCTGCACAATAATGGTGCAGACCACATTTTTTGATCTTGGGCTCTAGCAAAGGGGGACCACACAATTTTGAGTCCGACTGCGCTCTTAATTCTACAGCCGCACAATTATGGTGCGGTCCACATATCTTCATGGTCAAAAAGTCCATCTCTTTGAACTCCATCTTCTGCGGTTGCACTAGAATTATGCAGTTCGCACTTTGCAAAGGAAAATTGACAGTGGTTGCCTCATGTTCCACGGCCGCACTTAGTATTGTGCGGTCCACATTTTATCCTTTTAGCCTAATTTTGGTCCTTGTCCAAATTTACTCCTCTTTGGGTTGATTTTCATCTCTTTAGCTCTTATGCCAATACTCCTGCAAGAAAGCACATTTTATTAATTTTCGGAAATACCTTTAAGCAATTTTGAGCTAAAACAAAAGTAAAAGAGTGCAAATACGTAGTCAAAATCCCTACTAATCAATCTATTCTAGTATCTTCTTGGGAAACTTCGAGGTAGCTTCTATGACTTCCATAGACCTTGATTCACTTTCTTAAGTACTTTTCTATTACTCACACAATCATACAAGAGTTTTGATTTATGCCGGTTCTTAGTAGCTCTCACGTGCTCGTTTACACCAAATTTTGGAGTGATTGTAGTAGTATTTCAGATATTTGTATCAGATATTCATGAGATTTTCATTGTTGAGTTTATTAAAATACGTTTTATTCAAACGATTAGTTTTAGTGTGATTGTCGGCTTGTCTAGCAAGTATGTTAAGAGCCATCACGGTTGGATGGTATTTTGGGTCGTGACAAATTGGTATCAGAGCACTAGGTTGTTTACGTCTCATGAGTCATGAGCGGGTTTAGTAGAATCTTACGGATCGATAAGAAAATATTTGTACTTATCTTCGAGAGGCTATCGAACCGTTAGAAAATTTCATTTTCTTGCATTCTTGTCGTGACAGCCAGTTTCAACACAGTAGAAAGAGAGTATGTAAATATTTCTGCTGAACATCAGCTTGAGCAATCAATTTCAAGCTTTGATTTCCGCTTCATTTCTTGTCTGATCAAGCTGAAATTTGAACAAAGTGTTTCCGTCATCTTAGTATCCAATCAAAAACTGACGGAGCACGATTTGGAGACCTGTAGATCCAAATGTTGAGACCTGTAGTCTGTATTTTTTAAAATTTTCTTCCAATCTTTTTGGTTGTTATTCTTGTTGCTATTGTTAATCCGTGTTTGACATTAAAGTTATAGCCATTTTGAAGAATTTGTGTAACTCTCTTATTGATGTGGCGGAGCTTTTGTCACATGACATTTTACTCTTCACATTAACGAAGTTTTTCTACTTAAATCTTGGTATCTCTTGCAATTGTTTATTTTTGCATTGTCATATTTAGCTTTGGTTGGTATCTTCTCTTGGTTCAAATAGATTGAGAAGTTTAGACTTGGACATTTCTTCCGCTGCTACATTGTTGCGCATTTGTTAGTGCTTGTTTTCCCCCCAATAATATCTGTGATGGTGGTGATAATAGTTACTTTGTGGAATAATTGAGGTGTGCACCAAGCTAAACTTAATGTCTTAAAATAATTTTGGTTAAAACAAACATTTCGTAACCCTATTCTATATCTGCAAGTCTGCGTTCAAATCTACTTGAATTTGAGTATTCAAATTCTTTTACAGAATGAGGAAATCATATTAACTGGTCTTCCATATCAACGGACAACCTCAGTAAATAATCAAAAGGTAAAATAAAAGAACTTATTTGGTTATTTGTAAGGTGCCACGGACTAAAACATTATACAAAAGTAGAAGTAAATAATAATAATAACAACAACAACAACAACAACAACAACAACAACAACAACAACAACAACAACAACAACAACAGCAATAATAATAATAATAATAATAATAATAATAATAATAATAATAATAATAATAATAATAATAATAATAATAATACTCTCTTCGGTCCGTAATAAATGGCTATTTTATTTTTGGTACACCCTTTAATAAAATACAAACTCCTAGAAAACAAGTAAGTATTGACTAAATTGCTGTTAATTAAATTTTGCATATTGTTAATTTGAACCTTGAGATATGTAAATAGAGGCAAATTGGAAAAAATATAGTTAAGTCATTTTTAATTATGTAAAAATAAAATTTATTTTGGACCAAAATAAAAAGATCAAAAAGTCACTTATTAGTCAGGGTATATATACATATAGGGTATATATACATATATAGGAAGGAAGGAAAACTGAGGAAAGTTGTTTTCCTGGGGAAGATGTAGTTCCATAGGTTTTCCTTTCCATGTTGATGCTGGTCCATAATGACATACATTTTCTTTTTATTGTTTATTGTCCAGTTACAAAAAAGATATTCTCTAAAAAATTAAAATAGTTTGACTAATGACGGGAAGTTCTTCTAAGTTTTGCAAGTTCCATAAAGAGGGTTTTATAAGTTATCATTCAATTGATTTACGGTGATGTTAGAGAATTATCTCTCCCAGTCCAAAATAGTTGTAGTATTAGTTGTCACTTTAAAAAATCAAGAAGACGTTATTTTTTTTCCAAATCTACCCTTGCTCTAATAAATGGTGTGTAAAATTTTGTAAGAATTTGAGGAAACGTTTTACGGCGAATTCGAATTAGTCGGTCTAAAGAAGATACCAAACGCCGAATGAAAAAAAAAAAGAATTAGTCGCTTTCTTAATAGGATTACCGAAACCTTATGTTTCTAAAAAGTTTGGTGAAAACTATATTAGGATAAAGAATGATTTGAAACATGATTATTCTAACACTCCTATTGGGTTCAACAATTTTTGAATGAAATATAAAACCAACAATAACTACCCAGTATATTCCCACCAGGTGGGAGTCTGGAAATGAAATATAAAACCAAAAAGGGAAAATGAAAAAGAGGAGACTCTGCCATTTTGAGTATTAGGTGAAGTGTTTGAGTTCCTGTTGTTACCACATAGTCACGAGTGCAGTTAGGTTGCTCTAGCTAATAATTATATGTATATCTCAGCTCTTTAAATAATTAGGGCGCCATTCAAATATCTTTTTTTTTGGGCAGAAACCATTCAAATATCTAAGTATAGGAGCAAGGACATTTTTTAGTGGCATGGTATTTTGGTCTTCGATGTTTATGTACATTGGATATTGGATATTAAATAGAACTTTCCGAGCACAATACTTAGTACCAGAATCAAACAGAGTTACAAACACTATATTTGATAATTTTAGGCGGATTCAGGATTTAAATTTTATAAGTTCAGATTCATAATTCTATATCTCATCTAATTTAATGGGATCAAAATTTATTACTTGTAAATATTTGATGATTTGTTTACCAAAAATACAAATAAAAAGCGAAAGATACGTGTTCAATTTAACTCATAGCTTCTGCATTATATGCGCCTCTATTAGACTATTAGTAACGTTATATTCATACTGAAACTACCAAACTCTCGGAGGTTGAGAGTCCGCTTCCGAATATATATATACATATATATATGTATATATATATATATATATATGTATATATATATATATATATATATATATATCTATATGTATGTATGTATATATATATATATATATATATATATATATATATATATATATATATATTCCAACAGGTTAATGTAGGTATCTGTAACATACCACTACCGAACTACACTATGTACAAATTAAAAGAAAGTTAAAACATATGCAACTAGGGGTGTAAAATAAGAAATCGACATTCGAGTCAAACTGAAAAAAAAAATCCGACAAATGATTTAGTTTGGTATTAAAACAAAAAGTTCGACCATTATTGTTTAGTCATCTAATTACTATTTAGTACTTATTAGTCATACTATTTTAACATGACTTAACACTTTTAGATTATGTTCATTTTAATTATGGCTTATTGAGCAAAATTTGTTTTATGTGATTTTATTTTTTTTTATTATTGAATGTCCTACTACAATGTCATGACTCATCTCACATTATTTTATGTTATTTTCTTGAGCAATACCTTGTATACTTGTATTCTACTAAAATATTGTGATGACCAAAAGGCCATCATTTGCTTTAAATTAAATTATGTATTTTCAAGGCCTTGAAAACCTCATTTAGAGTAATCCCGATTTGTGAGCACAGTCCAAACGCATAACCGGAAAGCTTAAATATAAAAATCTATGAAAAATAAAAGAAATAGTTATAAAATGAGTTAATTTGACTTCGGTCAGCGTTTTGGATAAACAGACCAGAACCCATAACTTGACGGTCCCGGAGGGTCCGTAAAAAAATATGGGACTTGGGCGTATACCTGGAATCGAATTCCGAGGTCCCAAGTCCGAGATAAATTTTTAAAGAAAACTATTTTCTGAATATGTTTAAAGAAATTCAAAATGTGATTTGCTCAGACCATGATGGTATCGGGGCCATATTCATGTCCGGTACCCGGTACAGGTCTTATATATAATTTAAGATAACTCTTTGAAGTATGATAAGAAATGGAGTCCGTTTGATGTGATTTGGACCTTAATTGGGAAATTCGATATTTAAAAGAGTTTTGAGAAACTTCATTGATCTTGTGGTTAATTCGATGTTATGATGTTATTTTGGTGATTTGATTACATGAATAAGTCTGGAGGATTTTATTTTTCGGTTGTGTGTATATTTGTTCTGGCGTTTCAAAGTCTCGAGGAATTTCGGGTAGGTTCCAGGATTTCTTATGCCTAAAACACAAATGTTGTAGGTTTAGAGAAGTTGCAGATCTCTGAGCCCGCTAGTGTGGTCCGAGAGAAATTGTGTGCGACCACGGAAGTGTCCAGTGCAGTTCGCAGTCCACTTTGTGTGGTGCGCGGTGCAGGACTGTGCAACCATAGTAGATTTTGTGCGGTCCGCTCGGGGTCATTGGGCTGCAGTATCCTCAGGAAGGGCTGTGCGGCCGCAACCCATTTTATGTAGTCTGCATAGGGGGTCTGAGAGAGATATAAATAAATGGGATTTTCAGTCATTTTTCATTTTTCAAATCCCCAAAAACTTAAGAAGCAATGTTTCAAATAACATTTCTTCTCTAAAACATTGTTAAGTGATTTCTAAGTTATATTCTTCACTCCTTAATATGTTTTAACATGATTTGAACTTCAAATCAATATTTCTATGCGGAAAATTGAATGTTTTGGGTAGAACCTAGATTTTTAAAAAATTTGGGATTTGAACCTCGATATATATATATATACACACACACACACACACACAAGTTTATCTAGAGTGTAGTCCTAGCCTCGTCGAGGTTATGCCAGACACTTACCAGCAACTGGGCTCGGTTGTGCTGATGTTACACTCTGCACTTTGTGCAAATACCGAAGCAACATTGGGACAGTAGCTTGGGAGCCAGCCTTCAGTCTACCAAGATTTCGAGGTAGTTCTGCAGGCGTCCGCAAGCCCGACGTCTCTTCTATAAGTTATTATGTTCTGTTATCATTTGTATCCGAGACAGATTGTACTCTTTCTTTCATGTATTTTATGTAGTAATCATAGATAGTCCGTGAATATTATGACACCGGTTTCCGGATAGAGACATATGTTGGCTTTTCGCATATTTATTATGGTATTATAATCGTCTAAATTTTCTGTTTAATTTTCATCTTCCACCATTATTTAAATATTTATCACCTTCGTGGCTTGACTAGCTTCCGAAGAACCTTGAGAGCATTTTAAGAGACGAAGGGGTTCAAAGGCGGCGGGCCAGGTGAGAATGAGGGATTAGGGTATATTTGAGGGGTTAAAAAGGTAAGGGGAATTTAAAGCCATTGATCAAAATGATCAACGACCTGGATCAATAATAGGAACCAGGTCGATTTTTAAATATGTTCGGGGGCTGGGTTAAAAATAAAATTGGGATGATTAATTGGGGTAGAATTGGGGTCAATTTAAGGGCTACAATTGAAATATAAAATAGGCTGTAATTGAAATAAATGAGGCTAAATGTTAAATAGTCAGTTTTTTTCCTTTTTTTCTTTTATACAAATAGTAAAAAATAATATTAAAGTGGTGAACCAATTAATAATAAATACGAATTAATCAAAAAATACTGAAACTAATTTTATAATTATAAATATTGTTGATCTTAAAATAGGCTATAATTGCAATTATACGCAATTTAGTCTTATACATATCAAAATAAATTTGTAAAAAATATGCACCTTAACTATATTTTGGTAAAATTATTAAAATAAAATAAATTATTCACCAAAATTTATAGTTTTAAGAATAATTACTGATTTTGTACTACTAAAAATGGGCAATTAATGGATTTAAAATCTTTTAAAAATTAGGAAAAATGCCAAAGCACTTGGGTATGCTTATATATACATATATATGTTATTTTGCAAGTAATTTATATATATATAAATGCATAGAGAAAAATTGGGTATCAACTACTGTCCCTCTTTATCTGGGAATGATGAAAGATTTGTCGGGTAAAGACATGATGGCCAATTTGACCGAATGAATTGATTTAAAGAAATTGACCGAGCTCTCATTCCTGAGCTGCCTACATATGCCTGGTCTTATAAGAATCATGCCATATGTAGTTCCGGATCCATAGGCGGAATATGCTGATGGAGATTTCGAAAAACGGACGCGATATTCAGGTTGGGAGGGATGGCCAATGTCTAGTAGGCTGTGGGAACTGGAGCAGGATCACTCCTACTAAGACGGCCGTTGCTAGCCGGTGTGCCTACAAATGAATAATACCAACATATATTGTGCATAAATTTAAACGTGATGCAAGTTCCTATTGGACCAAGAATGTTGTCTTCGAGCGGTTAGGATGACGTCCTCAGACCATGACATCCTGGACCATGAAGCGTATGCTAAAGGATTCGCAGGCTATGAGATGATGTTCTCGGTCTTTGAGAATGATGCATCCAAACTATGATGCCTTTGAATAATGTTATGCAAAAGATAAAATGGGGTCCTCAGGCCATGGCATGACGTTCGGGCTATGAAAATTGTGCCTCTGAACTATGACGCCTTTGGAAAATTTGGCAATCTTTCAGCCCATGAAATGTAGAAGGTGGCGACCCTTCAGCCGATGCAAGACGTAAATAAAAGGTGGCGATATTTTAGCCATTCAAGAAAAATAAAGTGGCGATAATTCAGCCATGCAAGAAAAATAAAGTGGCGATATTTCAGGCATGCAGGATGGAGACAGAGCTTAGTCTCGGGAGGCAGAAAGGTAACCTTATGCAATGCAAAAAATGCAAATGTAGGTAGAGCTTAACCTCGGAAGGTATAAAGCTAGCCTTACGCAATGCAGAAAATGAAGATGGAGATAAAGCTTAGTCTCGGAAGGCAGAAAGGTAGCCTTATGCAATGCAGAGAAATGTAGATGGAGGTAGAGCTTAACCTCGGAAGGCATAAAGGTAGCCTTATGCAATTCAGAAAATGCGAATGAATGCAAAGCTTAACCTCAGAAGGCAGAAAGGTAGCCTTATGCAATGTAGAGAAATGCAGACGGAGGTAGAGCTTAACCTCAGAATGGAGAAAGGTAGCCTTATGCAATGCAAAGAAATGCAGATGGAGGTATAGCTTAACCTCGGAAGGCAAAAATGTAGCCTTATGCAATGCAGAGAAATGGAGATGGAGGTAGAGCTTAAACTCATAAGATAGAAAGGAAGCCTTATGCAATATAGGAAATGAAAGGCGAATAAAACTTCTTAGTTGATAGCTGAATATGACATTAATATTGTGGCTACAGGGGATGTTGTGTGTGGATAAAAACTATGAGTAGGTGTGATGGATACATATCTTATGATTTTACATCTTGGGTGCCTGCATACAAAGAGAAACTTGAGTTTGGCAAAGGGGGGAAGGTTAGTTCGTATTCCTCGTGGACTTTGCTTGTCCTGCTTGACTTTGTCTTGGTGATACTATGTGTATCCTTGGGGTAGCGTCGCTAAACAAAGCAATTTGATAATAGTCACACATGATTTAGAAAGATGTAACATAAATACATAGTTGAAAATAATTTTCTTTAGATGAACCGACGACTCCGACGTAGTTATAGACATTGCAACCTCACTTGCTCCGGGAATTTGAGGGTCCTCCTCAAAAGTCTTCTCAGTTTACCGGGCTGGTGCTTCTGATGGCTGCTTGCAATAAATGGCTGAAATCAACTTCGAAATTTTGAGGGTCCTCCTCAAAATTCTGCCCCAGTTTCCAATGACGGGGGGAAATGAAAATTTTATTGAATTGTGACCGAACCCATAAGGCTACCTACGTATCCCATCTTAAATGGGAATCAGGTTAGGCGTAGTTCAAACTACATCACAGAAAAAATCATAAATAGTTGACACATAGTATCGCTTCACTACATCCGAATTGATCAACTTCGTCCAAACTTCTCCGTCAATTTCTGCAAGTATGAGAGCTCATCTGGTTAGAACACGGTGAACCATGTATGGACCCTGCCAATTAGGAGAGAATTTTTCTATGGCTTTATCCTGATGCGGAAAGATTTTCTTTAACACTAGCTGCCTCGGTGTAAATTGTCTCGACTTGATTCTTTTGTTTATGGCTCTAGACACTCTGTTCTGATAAAGTTGACCATGGCAAACCACATTAATTCTTTTTTTTATCTATAAGAGCTAACTGCTCATAGCAACTTTTTACCCATTCTACATTGTCGAGTTTTGCTTCCTTTATGATACTTAAGGAAGGAATTTCTACCTCAGTAGGAATGACTACCTCTGTACCATAAACTAGCATGTAGGGAGTTGCCCTAGTTGATGTGTGGACTGTGGTGCAGTACCCTAGTAAAGCAAATGATATCTTCTCATGCCACTGCTTATGCTTCTCTACCATTGTCCTCAGTATTTTCTTGATATTCTTATTGGCGGCCTCTACGGCTCCATTCATCTGAGGTCTGTAGGCTGTAAAATTCTTGTGTTTGATCTTGAAGGCTTCACACATGGCTTTCATCAAGTCATCGTTGAGGTTGGATCTATTATCAGTGATGATTGACTCTAGGATGCCGAACCAACAAAAATTACGGTCATAGACAAAGTCTACAACGACTTTCTTAGTCACTGCCTTATAAGATGATGCTTCAACCAATTTACTGAAATAATCAAGTTCCACTAGGATGAACCTGTGCCCATTTTATGCGGCAAGTTTTATTGGTCCAATAACATCCATCTCCCAAGCGGCGAACGGCCATGGCGTGCTTATTGCATTAAGCTCATTAGGAGGCACCTTTATCATATCTGCATGTATCTGATAGCGATGGCACTTTCGAAAATACTGGATATAGTCTATTTCCATAGTCATTCTAAAATAACCAGCTCAGAGTATCTTCTTTGCTAAGACAAAACCATTCATATGTGGACCAAAGATCCCTGCGTGAATTTCCTCTAATAGCCTGGATGCTTCCTTTGCTTCAACACACCTTAATAATCACAAATCTAGAGTCCTCCTATACAAGATTCCTCTACTGTGAAAGAAATTATTGTATAAACTTTGAAGCATACGCTTCTGAGTAGCATTCACAAGTTCTGGATATTGTGTTGTTGTCAAATACTCCTTGATATCATGAAACCATGGTTTTCCGTTGGCTTCTTCCTCGACATGAGCACAGTAAGCTCGTTGATCATGAATTTTCACGAGAATAGGATCTATGAAATTCTTGTCTGGATGTTGTATGATGGATGATAGGGTAGACAATGCATCGGCAAATTCATTCTGTACTGTGGGAACATGCTGAAACTCTCTCTTTGTGAATATCTTTCTCAATTCTTGTACGTGATGCAGATAAGGGAGTATCTTGGAGTTCTTAGTTGCCCATTCTTCTCGTACTTGATGTATAAGCAGGTCTGAATCTCCAATCACTAGAAATTCCTAAATGTTCATGTCAATGGCCAGCTTGAGACTTAAGATTCAAGCTTCGTACTCGGCCATATTTTTGGTGCACAGGAACTTGAGTTTAGCAGACACTGGATAATGCTGACCGGTTTTTTACACTAGGACTGCTCCTATGCCAACTCCTTTGAAGTTTGTTGATCCATCGAAAAACATTCTCTAGCCTTCATGGGATTCTACAATGTCTTCTCCTATGAAGGATACCTCCTCGTCAGGAAAATACATTTTTAGGGGTTCATATTCTCCGTCCATGGGATTCTCGGCAAGATGATTTTCCAATGCGTGTCCTTTGATTGCCTTCTGAATTACATAGACAATGTCGAATTCACTTAGCAAGATTTGACTCTTAACTAGCTTGCTAGTAGGCATGGGCTTCTGAAAGATGTACTTCAGCAGATCCATTCTTGATATAAGATAAGTAGTGTAGGCACAAAAATAGTGCCTCAACCTTTGAGCTACCCAAGTCAGTGCACAACAGGTGCATTCTAACAGAGAATACCGGGCCTCGTACAGGGTGAACTTCTTGCTAAGATAGTAGACGGTCTTCTCTTTTCTCCCTATTTCGTCATGTTTCCCCAAAACACAACCAAACGCTCCATATGATACTGCAAGGTAGAGTAATAGGGGTCTACCTGGTTCAGGTGGAACCAAAACTGGCGGCTTTGACAAGTACTCCTTAATTCTATCAAAGGCTTTCTGACAATCATCAGTCCATTTGGCAGCGGCGTCCTTCTTCAACATCTTCGGCTCACATATGATAATGGATTGTGCTATGAACCGGCTGATATAGTTGAATCTCCCTAGGAAACTCATCACGTCCTTCGTGTTCTTTGGTGGTGGAAATTATTGAATGGATTTGACCTTTAACGGATCCAGTTCTATTCCTCGTGACTCACAATGAACCCAACTAGTTTTCCAGCGGGAACCCCGAATGCACGTTTGGCGGGATTCAGTTTCAGGTTGTACTTTCTCTGTGTGTTGAGGAACTTCCTCAAATCTTCCATGTAGTCAGTGGATTTCTTGGACTTGGTGATGAAGTCATATATATATATATATACTTCAATCTCTTTGTGTAGCATTACTATAGAAAATGGTATTCACGGCCCTCATGTAGGTGGCCCCGACATTCTTTCACTGAAACAGCATTATCTTGTAACAATACATCCCCCACAGCGTAATGAAAGCCTTTTTCTCAGCGTCTTCCTTATCCATCCATATCTGATGATATCCATCAAAAAACTCGACGAATGACTACAACTCATGCTTGGCGCAGTTGTCGATAAGGATGTGTATGTTTGGCAAGGGGAAGTCATCTTTCAGACAGGCCCGGTTGAGATCCAGGGAGTCAACACAGACGCTAACCTACCCATCTTTCTTCGGTATTGGTACGATATTGGCTAACCATGTTGGATACTCTACTACTCTGAGAACCTTGGCTTTTACTTTCTTAGTGACTTCTTCCTTGATTTTTAGACTCAGGTCAGGTTTGAACTTTTTGAGCTTCTGCTTCACCGGTGGACACGTCGGATCAGTTGGTAGTTTGTGTGCCACAATAGATGTACTCAAAGCCGTCATACGACCAGACGAATATGTCATCATATTCCTATAGAAATTATATGTACTCTTTTTTTTCTGACGATCACAAATGAACACTCATGCGCGTTTCTCTAATGTTTTCTGCATCTTCCAAGTTAACAACCTCAATTTAGTCCAGGTTGGACTTGGGTCTCAAAATCCTCAACTTTTTAAGGACCTCTTCCGGTATATCATCTTTCTCTGAGTCTATATCTGTTTGTTGCATTTCCTCATTGCATGTCACAATCATCGTTTCGTCAAGACAAGTAATAGTATTGTTGTGCAAGTAAAGTACATGAAAGAAAGCAATAAGAGTAAGATTTATAAGAACTGAAGTGCTTTGATAAATTTCATAACTCTTTTGAATATTGGAGCTCTTATTTTGAAATAAAAAATGCGGAAAGAAAGTCTATTTAGCAAAAAATAAAGATAATGCATGGTGCTTTGTTCAACCTTGCTACCCCGAAGCCTTCCGGGCTCTGGTGGTACTGATGGACCGATTGTTGAGGCGTTCTCATCGGCTCATGGCTTGTATGGAAAGTCCTTCCTCCTTATCCTCCATGAAAATGATGCAAAAGTCCATGTTATCATCTTCCAAAAACAAACTCCTCATTGCTTCCAATGCTTCCTCTTCTTCCGACCCATATATAACATCCGCTGGTTGAAAAGTATTCTCCAAGTGAGGTATCAACTGCTCTAGTCGATATTAAGGACTGTGCCATGGCGGAAACCATTCATTCAACGCCCTCCAGGTATACTCGTACCCTAGACCGAATGTGGTACCATGCTTCTTCAGCTTGATAGGTTTGGCGATTCCTTTGAGGTTTTTGCCAAGTCCCTTGCTAGATTCATACCCACACCAGTTCAATATGCTTTCAATTTGTTGTCCCACCATTTATCCTTGTCCACGGAATTGACTCGTTCGATGTGGTGGTAGGTTTCTTCACCAATCTTTCTTCTTCCTCCGACTGTTGGGATGGTCTGGTGACTCTATATGGGATTGCTAACATCGCCATGAATAATCACTTCTTGGTGATTCCACTCAAACTTCACTGCCTGATGCAGTGTGGATGCTACATCCCCATCGGTAAGAATTCGAGGTCATCCCAAAAGCAAGTTTTAAGATGCTGGGACGTCTATTACTTGAAAATCAACGTCAAACCAAGTTTGTCCGATTTGTAGACATAAGCTAATTTCCACAATCGTGAACCTTTGGGAACATTGACATTGATGGCTTCATCCTTGATCTCATGCAGGCTCTTTCCTAATGTTCTTAGAGTTACCAATGAACAAATATTGAGGCTGGACCCTCAGTCAATCAGAATTTTGGTGATGAAATAATCCTCAGACGGTACATTGATATGAAATGCTTTGTTGTGACTCAAACCTTCTGGTGGAAACTCAACTTCATGGAAAGTCATTTTGTGACTCTCCACTACCTGCCCCACCATATCTGCCATCTCTCCTCCAGTGATGTTGCTCGGCCCACATGCCTCACTCAACACCTTTAACAGAGCGTTCTTATGTGCATCAGAACTTGGCAGCAAAGCTAGGATAGAGATCTGTGTCGGCGTTTTGTTCAATTGATCAATGATAGAATACTCCTTTATTTTTATCTTTCTCGAAAGATCATGAGACCTAATTTCAGTGATGGTTAGTTATCCAGTGGCCTGCTTGATCGACTCAGCTAAATGTTGCGGAGTATATACTCTGCCGATTCTTGTCATTCCTTGTGATTCAACCGCTTCTCCATTTTTGGCTTTCTCTTTTCTCCTTAACTCGGCTATGTAACCCTAGGGGATGGACTTTGTATGGAATGGTGCTATGGCTAACATAGCTACTGGAATGGGTACCCTTTCTTTGGAGGATAACACAGCAACTTCATATGGCGCAGGTGCCTTTGTGGACCCAAACTCAGCCTTGATCGATCCTGGCATCTTTGCATGAGAAGGCACGTCAAACTCAAGTGGTACTGACATATTCACATTAGCATCTCCAGAAGGCTGGGTCTGGACTACAATAGGATTAAGGGTGAATATTTTGTTTCTTTGGCTCGTCACCTTCTGAGATCAATCCTGTCGATTATTTTGGGGTCCCAATCATCTTCTATCTCAATCATGTGAACACTTCCGCCTCGGCCTTTGTGATCAGGCAGAGGGTTGTTGTGGATATCAGGAGTAGGCTCGTTGGCCATAATAATTTTGTTGTCGATCATTTCCTGGATCTTGTGTTTCAGGGAACGACATACATCAATGGTATGCCCTCTCGTGCTAAATACTATGCACAAGATTTACTTGGTTTGATCCACTAGGAAGGGTTATCAGGGGTTATAGAAGGGGTAGGGTGACATAACTAGCACCTTTGAGCCTTTCACACAGCTGGTCGATTGGCTCGGCAATGACGGTCTATTGTTTGGTAGGTCTGCAGTCAATATTTGGTCGAGGTCTAGGAAAATTTTGGTGAGTGGGAGAGTATTGATAGTGAGAGGGTTGAGCATTATAGGCTTGGTAAACATTTGCGAGTTGGGAGTATTGGGGTGAAGTTGGATGATATGTGGGCGGGAGAGGTGATTGGTAAGTAGGTGGTGGAGCTTGGAAAGAGCGCGAGGAAGCTTGGTAATTTGGGGAAGGTTGACATGTGAGTGGAGGTGATGGGTACGGTTGGTATTTGATTGGGGATCTTGTTCTCTGTGCAACTATCACAGTACTCACATCCCTTTTCTTGGACGTGCCACAAGAATGTAGAGCCTTTTTGGTATCCTGTAATGCTTCAAACTTAGTGACCATACAACTTTTAATACCTTCCTAGATCCTCTCCCCTAGCTTAACAATGTTGTAAAATTTCTGGCGCTCAATCATCATCAACCTCTCATAAGATTGTCGGTCTTGAGCTCGGACAAAAAACCTGTTCATTGGTTCTTCTTCTAAAGCCGGTCTGACCTTAGTGGCCTCTGATCTCTAATGAGTAGCATACTTGCGTAATATCTTTGTGGGTTTCTTCTTCAAGTTTTGGATGTAGAACACATATGGCACATTCTCCATGTTGAACATGAACCTGTCCATGAAATCGGACGGCATACTTACCCAATTCAACACTTCTTCGAGTTTTGGATGAAGTACCAAGATAGAGCATCTCCCTTCAGACTCCTCATGAAGAGTTTCATGCGAATTTTTTCGTATTTACCTACTTCGACTAGATTGTTGAAGTATGTTCTTAGATGAACTCTAGGATCCCTGGTACTATCAAACATCTCGAACTTAGGATGTTTGTGCCCCTCGGGCAGTTTGACATTAAATTGAATACAAAGTCATCATAGTTCAACCATTCATTCCCCTTACTTCCCTCAATGCCCTGAATTATGCTAGTCTATTTCTTAAGTTATTTTGCCAGATTCCTAATAAGCGAGTCCTTATCATCGGACTCGGGTGTGTTCAGAATGGTTTGAGTAGGATGCGGCACAGTTTCCACATAGATGGGGGTGTTGTGGTAAAAAGGTCATTTTTGGAATATATAGGTTCTGGGATGAGCATTGTAGTATTGTTGGATATGTGGCAAGTGTTGCAGTGGTGTTGAAGAGTAGAGTGGTTTTGCGTTTTCATAATGTTTTGTGGAGTTGTGGGGTTTTGGGCGTTTGGGAAACTGACATATGAAGTTGTGAGGGAAAATGAAAAGTTTGACAAGTTCCGAACTTGATCAAGTTCTTCTTGAAACTTCAACAACTTCTATTTGAGCTGGGCGGTAGTTTCCTTGGCAACCTGAATACCCTGAGGAAACTCTACCTTTTGGCTGAGTTCTCCGTTTTGGTGTTGTTTAAATATTCCATTTCCTTTGCTTCTGTTTCTGATAGGACTCGAAGGAGGAGAAAGAGGTAGAGGGCCCTTAGATTTTGTGGAGTAAGATGATTATGCCAGAGTGCATAAACTAACCTTTGGGAAGCAGAATAAAGCAAAAAGTAAAAAACAAAAAGGTATAAAGTTAGTGAGGATCATAAGAAGATAATGTTGCTACATTTAAACACATAGTGCAAGAATATAAATCGTGCCCTAATTTGGGAGCCTCATTCTGCCCGAGGTAGGACTAGCGACAAGTTGATTTGGAGAACTTATAATGCTAAACTCCACATTTTATTTATAAAAAGAGAACAAATCCCAAAATGACACTAAAATAGCAGAAAATAAAAATGTCACGAATGGACATTCGCCTTATTATATTCTTGAAGAATAAGAAAAGACTCCTATCTATTTTTTCCCAGAAGGACCTTCTCCAGATTCGACATCTTTTGCTCCATCGAACAGCTTCACCAGCTCACGAAGTCCCAGCAACAAGTAGGCTCTAGCTAGGTGTCTATCTTCGTTTCCCTCAGCATTCTGGCAGTCTTGGATCCTCTTGATGAACTTCCTTTCTAGCTCTACTGAACCCCGCTCCAAATACCCCAATCCCTTGTTGGCGCTAACCGCCATGTCTTTCCATTCTTCGATCAGCTTTGGGTGGGCTTCTTGTATTTTCCGGTGCTCACTTTCACCTTCCTGAATGTGCATTTGGTTGTACTTGACCTGTGCTTCAACCTTTTTGTCCATGATCCTGTGACCTCGAACAAACCCGGGTTGTCGTAACCCTTTATGATCGTCTTCCAACCAGCTTGAACAGTATGGAGTATAACCAACATGGTACCTGTCTGGTTCATTGGAATCCTTTCCCAGGACGATTTTGCAGTGCCACATATGTTATGCTTGACACTTGCACGGACTATTGTCATCTTGAAAGTCGGCACTGATGTGACTCATCTTGTCGACCCTTGGTATAGCCTTCTTTCTTCGTGCCTGTCTCATGACTCGGAGAGGGACATGAGGATAAATTCCTCTTAGACCAATGGGTATAAGAAATGGTGCATCCCGAGATCGGATAATGAACTCTTCAGTAGGGAACCATTCGAACATCCATTGTACTTGGTCCTCTTTCAGATTTTGGAACAACTCTACCCACCCTTTAGCATCTTGTGGTTGAGCAAACATGTTACGCATAGAGTTCAGTCGCCTTGGATGATGGAAGGTGATATGATCATCCCAATCGCTCCGTAAAATCTCCTGCCGATACTCACCCTTCTGGAGGTTCTCCATGAGCCAGAGTTGGAGTAGTAAGTTGAAATCCTCAAAGTGTTTGGCCCCTTGTTGGCATTTTTATAGGGCTCGATACATCTCTGCAATAATCATGGGTACTATGCTAAACGGCTGCCCGCCAATTCCCTCCATCAAAGTCTTGGTGACCACGACTAGTGTGGTGTAGATCTTAGCCTTCTTCATAGGAAATACTATCATCCCCAGAAAGCATAACATAAAGATGAAGACCCTTCGATGGATATGCCCCAATGATGTGAGGGCGAACTTATCCGTGTAAGTATGGTAGGACTTTCTATAACCATACCTCTCGTACATATAGTTAAAAGGAATGTAGGAATTCGTCAAACAAGTCAAGTCTGGGTTCTTCTTTAGTCTCATCATCTTGAGAAAGCCTCTACCCTTGCAAATCCTCCTATTTACTCTAGAAAAGGTGTCATCTCAATGTCCTCGAAGCGGAACATAGACCTATCACCATCCCACAATAGAGTAGTAGCCTCTACAATTTTATCGGGTTGGATTTCCAAAAAAGAAGGAAAATTTCCCAAATATTTGCGCATGAGAGTCTGATCACTGGAGTGAAGGTCTTCCCACCAGCTTAGCAACCTTGGGTGGATGTTGGTTACCATGCCGAATTTGGGGGACTTTGTGCCTCATTGTTTGCAAAGAAAAGTGTTAGGACCTTACCCCCACCAGACTCTACTATTTAAATATCAATTATTAGCATAAGCGGCACTTAGTTCTCCAATAAATGTACTGACATGGTAGTGTCCGTTTGGGTTCCAGGGAAACCTAGTGGACTTTGGACAAGGGTATCTTAAAGAGTCATTATGTGGATAGCATAACTGACTCAATTAGGTTTGACCATGATGCATGTACAGTTAAACAGAGTGAGGTTTCTATGGGGTATTAGAACGGTACGCTTGAGCGGACAACTCAAGAGGGAAAGTGACAGAATCGTCGACTACACCGTTGGCCGACTGGTTTTACCGCAAATACGCCTTTGCCAAATTTAGGGGGTGATATTATAGGAAGGAGCAACCACTCATTATAAGTGTTGCTATAGTATTTTGTTTGGCATGAGTAGAATATGATGTTAAAGATGCAATTACAATAATTAAACAAATATTCATGTATTTGCACGTTTACAAAGTAATAATTACAATAGTGTCTCATAATTTACAACAATACTGAAGGAAAGCGGTAAAGGAAAGCATTAAAAGAAATAAAAGAAACAAAGAGCCAAGTCAGTTTCGTAGTATAATAAGAGATAAAGACATTAAATAAATGCAATAAGGAAGCTGTAAAGTCACAAGTAACATGAAATGGTAAAAGCCTAAAGAAAGTACCCAATAGAGTCGCCACGCTGTCGCACCCCCTTTTTCTAAAGCGAAATCGGGTTTATGACATTTGGAAGGAAAACTTATTCCTTTTTTGGAATTGGTTTTGGAATTGAAGATGTCGCCATCTAATAATTAAATTACATTAGGACACTAAGAAGGGTTTGAGTTGAATAACTAGAGTTTGGGTAAGGGCTAGAAATTATCTCGAGGGGAAGGTGTTAGGCACCCCACAAGATCCACTAGTGTGGTTCCCGGCCATGTAACAATTGTTACTTTAAACAACAAGTAAGTAGATAGAGATCTCAAATAGAAGTGGGCTTTACACATAATGTTGCAAGTGAACTGAAAGTTTGAAAAAAAATAAAGAAAGCAGAGATTTTGAGGAAATTGTTTAAACAATTCTGAAAATAAACATAAACAAGCAAAGGGAAAGGGGGTCCTAGGTTTATAAATAATATGGATCACATCAATACAATACTCGATAATTGCTTCTCAAAAGAGAGGTTACACTTGATATTAGAGCACCGGTTATTATATCCATATCTACGCTTTCTCACCCCGTTTAGGTATTAAAGCGCGAAATAGTATCATTAATTACTGTATGCTATTACCCGTCCCAATCGTATCAGTCCCAAAGGTATTTTGGACTACTAGTCCTAAAGGGAAGGGAACTTTAGGCTTTTCAGAGTTTAAAAAGAAAAAATTCTAAGGCGACAAACAAAACACATAAAAACAGATAAGGGGAAACACATAGCAGTTTAAAGGCTCAAACATGACTCCCCATTTAAAGCAGCACATTGTTTAGCATGACATACGTATACTGGTTATGGTCTAAATTAAACTTAACGATAAGGCAGGTTGATTTATCACATATTCAGATAAGAAGTCTGAATTAGACCAGCCTGCTGGTTATAATTATCAAAGACCATTGCAATTAATAATTACCTAGTGGCTTGCCCAGGTGAAACCTATAGGCATGATGTCTAACACTGTTGAAAGCGTATTGTTTTGAAAAAGGGATTACTGATTTTAGAAACAAAAGTTCCGCAGATGTTAAAACGACATTATTATTAATTTTGTACTATTAGACGAAATAGGCGAATGAGATTGAAACAATTACTCATATAGGTATCATTTCTAAGCGTGATTGGTTTTAAATCATTTATAATAGTGTAAGAGTCCTATATAGGCATGGTATCTAGGATGCAACTTGTTTTTATTTTAACATATAGACTGTTTGCCTAATGACAAATGTATATGCAGAAGTGCAGAAAAACCTATAATCATGATTTCTATATGCAGAATTGCAGAAAACTTATAAGCATGATTTTCATAAGATATGCATAAGTGCAGAACTTATAGGCAGAATTTCTATATGATATGCATGAGTGCAGAATTTGCAAATAGTAATTTATATGAGCATGTTGTCTACCCATATGCATACATAAGTTACCCTACCTTTTTCACTAAAACCCCATAAGTTATTACATGTTATTACAACCCGAATGAATCAAGAAAAGTAAAAAAAATACATAAAAAATTAAAAATTCCAACCAAAGAGAGCCTAATTCAGACCCACGTCTGAAATATGAAGTGAACTAACTTCCAAATATCAAATTTCCAAAGCCTTCTCTTATTTGGGATGTGTCAAAGTTCCCAAGAACCTCAAGGGCACTCCGGGTATTCATACCCCAAATACATTGTAATATTAGATTATAATGCATTATAGAAGGGCCATCGCTCAAATGTCCAAGTATAGAGGGAACGCAAGGTCCCAAAGCAAGGCTCATAGGAGGGGGATAGAACTTAGAGTCTAAGCGAAAGTGCAAGTGCATAGAGAGGGAGTTAGGGAAGACCATGGGAGGCTAGTGGTCCTTCCTAGCAATTAGGAGTGTTGGCACACTCCTAACCAGCCTGTTAGCCATATTTTGGAGTTAGGATCCATTGATGATCAGGTTCAGACTAGGTAGCAGTATGGATACTGCCAGGCCATGAGATTTAACTCAAATACATAGAAGGGAATATGGGATACAGATTCACAATAGAAACATAGGCAAGGAATGAACATGCATAGTTAACATTAATCACTAAACATGAACAACAAAGTAAATAGGATTGCTGAAACTGTAAATAAATACATAGGGGGGAGGCAAAAAAGTTAAATCACAACGTACCCATTTTAGGGAAAACAAACAAGAAAAACAATAGTCTTGAAAAGCAAAATTATAGGCAAACAGTTCTAAAAGATCTCAAAAGCGAGCATAATGTTTTAAGAGCATTGAAATTGTGAGAGAGTAATGTGTGATTGAATAATGTACTCAAGGAAGTATTGAATTGTAAGTGTGTAAATAATGAAGGTTTTTGAACGGAATGTTCAAGGTGTCTTAGTGCAGAAGGATCGTGCCCCTTTTATAGTGAAGCAAGCAAGTAAGAAAAGGTAAGGAGATAACATTGAAATCAGCCTGCCCTCAATTAAGGGACACTAATTTCCAACGAGTAAAATACAATTAAGGAAAGAGTTAACCAAAAATATTTCCCAAGCAGTACAATAAAGGGCAAATATATAGAAGTTATGTAAGGTAAAAGTCCCATAGTACACGGTTTGTGAAAAATAAGGAAAGGAGATCAATCAAATGGCGAGTAAAATTAATGTTACAGGCTTTTACTCAAATGAACCAAGTCAGAAAGGGCAACGATAAGTTTAATTTAAAGGAAATCAGTACCAATCAATTAAACCCCATTAAAGGAATTCAAAATGAATCAGTAGTTGGGAAAACCTTTTGAAAGAAGAATTTCTCATATATATGCAAACAAATCAAACAAAAGAGTCGTCATGTTACTTAAAAAAAATCTAACATTGAATTTCTCAATTTGTAGACTCATAGTGAGTCTGAGAGTCCAGGGTCCCGAAGTGGAACCCTAACAAGGACATAAAATCGAAATTGCTAACGAAATCTCCACATCCTAGGGTTTCAAAATCGTATCAGACACAGAGATGAGAAAGAAAACCATTATAATAGACTCCAAGATCTGTTTCAGAGACTTATGAGAAACAAACAGACATGATACAAAGAAAGAAAGCTGATTCGAGATCATGGTGAACATGTTTGAGAAACTCGGAAATTAAATAAGTTCAGAAGAAATAAGTGCTACAAACTTAAACAAAAGTAGATGAAACATAGCAAGAACAAGAACAGAGTCCAGTAAAACAAACAAAAATCAAACAACTCAACAGTACACACATATAGTAGAAGAGTAAGTAAAACATAACAAGGATTAACATGTGACCACCTGAGTAACATGTATAGTAAAAAAAAAAGTAGGACGACAGTACATGCGTAGTAAAAGATTACATACGACCATGATATAAACAAACACACATAAAGAAAAGAAGAAGAAGGAACAAAAAGATGTTTTTGAAAAACCTTTCAGAAACCCTAAATCGAAGATAAACGATTTTGAAAAGACAATTTGAGGAAAACACTTTAAAAGCCCAGTAGAAAACAAACACACCATAGATCTAAGAAAATAAACAGAGAAAAACCTCGAACAACTTAGGGTTTTAGAGAAACCCTAGAAGTTAGAAACCCTTGGAAGAAAATCAGATCCTCAGTCGGAGAGGTCAGGAATCAGTCTCCTGATGCTTGAATATGCCGGAGAATGGTCGGAGAAGCCATATAACCAAAGATTTGAGACGATATGAAAGAGAACCGTCAAGGTTAAACTTCAAAACCTGGAACATCATGGTTTAGATAGGGGTGAGTACAGACCATCCATAGCCTGAGAAACCATGGATTCCGGTGGAACAATGGTTGAAAAGGGTGGAAATCGATTAGGGTTCCGCAGAACCTTGAGAGCATTTTGAGAGATGAAGGGGTTCAAAGCTGGCGATCCATGTGAGAATGAGGGGTTAAAAAAAAGGGATAGGGAATTATGGCCGTTGATCAAAATGATCAACAACCTGGATCAATAATAGGAACCGGGAGGATTTTTAAATTGGGTCGGGGACGGGTAAAAAATAAAATTGGTCTGATTGAATTTTTGTAGAACTGGATCAATTTAAGGGCTATAATTAAAATGTAAAATAGGCTGTATTGAAATAATTGAAGCTAAATGTTAAATAACTAGTTTTTCTATTTTTATATTATAAAAATAGTAAAAAATGATTTTAAAAGAACTAAACCAATTAATAATAAATAAAATTAATTGGAAAATATTGGAACCAATTTTACACTTATAAATGATGTTAATCTTAAAATAGGCTACAATTATAATTATATGCAATTTAGTCTTATAAATACAAAATAAATTTGTAAAAATATGCAAAAATAATAAAATAAATTATTCACCAATATTGATAGCTTCGGAAATAATTACTGATTTTGTACTGCTAAAAATAGATAATAAATGGACTTAATATCTTTTAAAATTTTGAAAAAATACCGAAACACTTGGTTATGCTTATATATGAATATATATGTTATTTTTTGTATTTTGTGTATCTAAAAGTACATAGGGAAAAATTGGGTATCTACAATAGGAATAAACACCGAGTCCAATTTCCAATAGGACTGGAAACCAAAAGAGCATAGGATTAGACCATTGGGCTTTTGGCTTGACAACATGAGTATAAGCCCTACAAACGCCCCCTCCAGCAAAGGGCCAAATGTGTCTTCAAGTAGAGGAACTATTGACAGACATCATGCTTGTCAATTTTCTGTAAAATGCTTATCTGCAAGCTTAACTAAGTAGTCCTTAGATTGCTCGTATGAATATCCTCATCTAAGTCAGCATGAAGAAAAGCAGTCTTGATATCCATCTGCTCAAATTCTAAACCTAGAATTGGGTCTAAGCTTAGAACCACACGAATAGAAGACGTCTTCACAACATGGGAGAAAATTTCATCAAAGTCAACTCGCTTCTTCTCGCCAAAACCTTTAACAACTAATCTCTCCTTGCATCTAGGTGCATAGGCATGGTTATCTTGCTTTATTATGAATATCCATTTTTCAAATAAAGCTCTCTTAACTTTTTATAATTTCACTAACTCATATGTGCCATTCTCATGGAGTTACTTCATCTCTTCTTCCATGGCTTCGGTCCACTGATCTTTGTGAGTATCTTGTATGGATTCATCATAATTCTCAGGTTCTCCCATGTCAGTCAAAAGTACATAATCATCAGGAGGATAGCGCATGGATTTTTGCTTCTCCCATGTTGATCTTCTATAAGAGGTTTCAAGAGCATTGAAAGTAGTTACCTGTGCATGAATTGGTTGCTGATCAACCATAACTTCATCAATGGGAGGATCCACAAAATCTACATCATGATGATCATTTTGACCTTGATCACTATCTCCATCATTCTCTTGGTCCTCCATATGCAATAGGTGCCTTAGCAATTGAAAGTGGATCAATATCAACTAAGCTCTTATTACTCTGAGAATCTACCTTCTCAGCATTGTCAATATATTTAATAGTTTGTCTTCTGAGAATATTCCATAAAGATTTCTAATAAGTTTATTGTCAACCGGATCATAAAAACAATACCCAAACTCAACTTTACCATAACCAATAAAGATGCACTGCTTACTTTTGACATCCAGTTTCAATCTCTCATCTATAGGAATATGCACACAAGCTTTACACCCAAAAACTCTTAGGTGATCATAAAAAAAATCTTTCGAAAATCAAAATATGTCCGAGACATTACCATCCAAAGCAACAGCTGGCGAAAAATTGATAACATAGGCAACATTGTTAAGTGCTTCTGCCCAAAATGTATCAGCCTCTGGAAGTAAGCATCTTGTGAGCACGTCATTTTTTCCCTATATGAGTTACTCCCAGAAATTCAAACAAAATGATTTCTTTTATTATTCTACAATTTTGTGACATTTTATGTTAATTATTTGTATTTTTGTTTATGCATTTTAATTAATGAGAAATATAAAAAAATGTTCTTGGCATTTTCATTAAGGATGTAATTTCACATTTTAGAATTAATTAGAAGTTAAGTTACTTCCAAAAATATAGAAAATAACAAAAATAATTCTTTTGCATTTATATTTTTAATTATCTTAGTTTGCGTTTAATTAGGAATTATTGTATTTGAAAATTGAGTAATGTAATTTTAGAAGTCAATTTGGGTATTTATTTATAATTTTGCATTTAATAATTATCAAAAAAATAATAAAAACAAAATTGAAAGAAGTGAAATGAAAATGACTTTTTTTAAAATAAAATAAAGGGTTTAATTGAGAAATAAATAAAGAAAAGAGGTGGATACATCAGACTAGTCAAAACCCATTTATTCCTTATGAATTTCACCTCGCCCAGGTAAAAATCCCCAAAATCTGGCCAAAATTGGCCCAAATCATAGTTGCCAACCCGGTCAAGTCCCTTAATACTTCAAGTGCATCATTTTATCCTGTCAAATCTGGGCCATCGAGGTTCTATGATCCAACAAATCAGAACTAGGTTAATTTAATACATAATTATCGGATCCATACCCCTTACACCCACAGCCTTCATCTTCTTCACCTAATTCAGAGCCTGTAACGCCGCGGCTAGAAATCGCCTCTGTCAGCGGTCGGTCTCCAAACTCCACCAAAATTACATCGCATAACCCTCTCCCTCTACTTTTTCTAATGCCCAAAACATCTCCTCTAAAATGTTATCCTATCTCTCCGAATAGTAAAAAACAATGACGCCACCTCCGCCGCCCACAACGGCGCCTCCACCAAATGACCCCAAATTTATACCCCAAGCTCCTCTCCTCTCCCTCTTTCCATATCTAGGTTTAGAATCCATCAAATCACCACCAAAATTCTCAAATTTCAAATCGAAACTCAGGCCTAAAAAACTAAGTTCCCCAAACCTCACCGAATTCACACCACATGGCCTCTTCACCTCCCTCATGATGAATCCACCGTTAGTGGCATTCGAATCTAGTCAGAGTTGTTCATGTGTTAAATTTTAGAAAATGTCCGGACCTTAGAAGTTTACTGGTGAGTCCCTTAAGTGTTCTTAGTGTTTCTTTTTAATTTTAATTAGTGTCTTAATCCTTAGTTGGTTTTAATCAATTTAAGTCTTGTTTTGTATGTTTAGGATTAATGATTAGGTTTCTACCTTTTTGCTTATTTGTGTTATTTTGGGTCTTAATAGTCGTGAATTAATTCATCTCAGTATGTTTTACTTTACGTATATGTTTTAGTTAAATTATTTTTAATTATTAACTTTAAATCACTAGATATTCCTTCTGTTCTTCTGATTTTGGTTAGTATAAATGTTGGTTTGATTTAATTTCTATTATTAATTTTATTAGTTTAAATTTTGTTCACGTTCAAGGTTATTCTCATAATCCTCTTTATTATAGTTTTATTCATTGTTTCAGTTCAGTGTTTAACTAGTTCATTAGATTGGATCTTTTTGTTATAAATAGAATCCTATTTAAGGTGAATGTCTATATTTAGAGAGATTCTAGGGTTTACTACTTGGTGGCTAAGTCACCACCTCCCTATAAATAAAGGGGTTCTCTCCCATTGTAAATCATCCCAAAAGTATCAATAAGAATACTCCTCTCTCTACTTTTCTCTCTATTGTTCTTGTTCTTATATTATTGTTCTTGTTCTTATATTATTTCATAACACGTTATCAGCACGAGTCTCTAACCAATTGAATTTAATATTCAGCAATTATCGCTCTCAGAATCTCGAGTTGCAATCAGATTCACCCACTCTAATTCGTGTTCCGTCGTTTGGATTTTTCTATTCGAGTGAAACGAGATTTGTGATATTTTGGTTTCTGAAATTCTTCAATTTTTTTTCTTTCTCGTTGTTTACTTTTGTTTTCTTTTTGAAGGTGAATTTCCAAGCAAAAGAGTGTAATAACGATTGCTACTGCTCCATATGAGAATTTCTATACAGGAAAAATAGAAGAGATGGTATCATCATAAAGTAATGCAACGGGATGGAAACTCAAGAGGTATATTTGATATCACAACATTTATTGGTATACCTTAAAGGTAAGTAATTTACTTTTATCTTTCAAATTCTTGAAATTCTACAATTTGATTTCATATACAAACAAAGACAACAAAGTTTGATTATAACTCTAATGGAGTTTGTAAGAAATTACACTCACATGAAGTGATAAAAGTTCTATGTCTTGCCATGATCAAATTCATGTATGATTGTGGGCAATGAATTAAAAAATCCGTCCAATTGAATTTGCTCCATTCCCTTTAGAGAATGTGGTAGCAGTATGTGATAAGTCTGAAAGAAGACAAAATTATTACCATGAAGGTATCAATGAATGTGGACGTGGCAATAGACGGAATTATAATCGTCATCATTGTGATAATGAGAATAATAAAGATTCTCAAAATAATCTTTCACTTTATGAAAGTAATATGTGACATGAGATTGTATATAGCACATACAGATGATTATGATCCATTCCCTGAAGTGAATGTGATAATTGTAATAAAGCCCGTAAGTATGGACACGCTCTTGATGTAATTTTGCTTTATGTCTGACATTATGAAAAGAAAGTTCGTTGCCCTTGAAATTTCGGACCAGAACTATATGACATGGGTGTTAGATGCTGAAATCCATTTGGATGCAATGGGTCTTGGAGACGCCATTAAAGACAGAAATAATGCATCCACCCAATACTATGCTAAGGCCTTGATTTTCTCGCGCCATCACCTTGATGAAGGTTTGAAACTGTGCTAAGGCCTTGATTTTCTTGCGCCATCACCTTGATGAAGGTTTGAAAATTGAATATATCACAGTCAAAGATCCACCTATCTTGTGGAATGGCTTAAAGGAGAGATATGACAACCTGAAGTTGGTCACTCTGCCACAAGCACGATGCCATGAGAATCCAAAAGCAAATAGTTCATAAACTATATATTATCGTTGCGGTGGAAAATGGCACTGGGCGAAAACCTGCCGTGTACCAAGACATTTGGTTGAGCTTTATCAAGCATCTCTAAAAGGTAAATGCCCTGAAACCAATTCTGTCTCTGACGACAATTTTGACATCACCCACTTGGATGTGGCAGACTTCTTCGAGCACCCTGAGGGGAAAATAGACCACTTAATTGGTGATGGATCTGTGATGAAGGAAGATGGAATTGTTTGATTTTATTTTACTTATTTGTATTAGTTAGTAGTCATTAGTATCAGCTCGTATTAGTTAGTTTATGATATAATGTTAGTATTAGCTCTTTAGAATGTTTCAATATGCTTAAATTTCGAAGACATTTTTACTTCCCAGTAAAGTTAGTCGATTAACTAATAAGTTAGTCGACTATCTAATATTTCGTATAAAAAACTGGATTTTTCGCAAGCTAATTTAGTCGACTAACCAGTTTAGTTAGTCGACTAACCTGATGACTGTTTACTAAGTTAGTCGAATAACTAATTAGTTATTCGACTAACCAATATTTCGCATTAAAACTGGACTTTTCCGCAAAGCAAGATAGTTGACTATCTAAATCAGATAGTCGGCTAACCTAATGACTGCTTCCCAAGATAGTCGACTATCAACTAAGTTAGTCGAATAACCTCAGCAGATTTTGAAAATATTGTTTAATTATGAAGCAACGGATTAAATTTGTTTATTCTCATGTTCGTATATCTCTTTTGATTAATTGATTCATGTACCACACATACGATATTCAAAGAGAAGAAATATTACTCTCATTTAAGTATGTGTAAGGCAGATGTTACTACAATTTCTGGTAGTAGTAAATTGATTAAAGGCTCCGGAAGAGCAACTATAACTCTGCCTAAAGGAACAACATTTTAGAGAATGCAACGTTCTCCTCCAAGTCTAAAAGGAACTTGTTGAGTTTTAAAGATATCATTCAAAATGGATATCATATTGAGACAATAGATGAGAATAATCTTGAATTCCTCATTTACTCATGAAAACGAGGCTGCCCACTTCGGTTTGGGGTCACGCCATTTTGCATGCAGCAATGCTAGTCGTCTCAGAACGACAAATTATCACAAATATTCCCCGTTGCAATGAATTTTGGGTCATGAACCTAATATATCCCATTTAAGAATTTTTGGATGTGCAGTAGATGTGCCTGTAGCACTGCCATATTGCACTAAAATGGGTCTGCAAAGAAGGTTAGGAATATATGTTGGGTTTTGAATCGCCCTCCATTATTCGCTACCTCGAAACATTGACAGGGGATTTGTATACTGCACGATTTGCAGACTGTCAATTCGATGAGACACTTTTCCCAAAATTAGGGGGAGAAGTTGGTTAAACCAAACGGGAAATTTTGTGGAAAAATGCATCATTATCTCATCTTGATCCACATACCTCTATTTGTGAAAAAGAGGTGCAAAATATTATCCATTTGCAAAGAATAGCAAATCGAATGCCAGACACATTTACAGATTTGAAAAGGATAACAAAATCACATATCCCCGCAGTGAATGTGACAACATCTGATTCACGAATACATATTCATTATTGGAAGAATATGAACATGAAATTAGTATTGAATATACCACACTCACCCCTAGAAGGAGGTTTGAGATGATATATGAAAATAATGTCATTGTTATGGCATGAATAGTCATTGGTCACTTACCTATTGTACGCTAAAATAATTTGTCAATGTGATTATCAAAGGACAATAATAATGCAAGAAACATATCTTGCATATAATTTTGACATGACCATAATGGTATAACTTTCTCTTTAAAAGAGATATTCACCACATGGATGTTAATGAATTTGTGGTAGTACAAAATTAATTGAGAGCTCTAGAAGAGCCAATTATTACTATGTTGGAGAAACACAATTGATTACCAATAAGGTATTGTGTTGTAGTAAGTCTCAAAGAAACTTATTCAGTTTCCAAAGTATATGCGAAAGCGATTGATTATATTGAGACTATAAATAAAGGAAAGATTTGATATCTTCTATTACTACAACTTGTAGCGGGATAATCTGTATGTGAAAAACTACCCGCTTTATTCTCTAGTTTGTACTACACAAGAATACCACAATAAAGTGGACGTTTATTGATATAAAAACCCATATCATACAAACTTGAAGTTTATTGATAATTGCACATGTCATGGTGTAAATTTGAAGTTTATCAATATTGATAATTTATTCAGTTGGCATTCGGGTTAGCCATATCATTTTAAGTATGATGTGCAGTAATAGAGAATTCACATGGGTAAATATTAAAGAACTAGAAAGTTCTTTACGAATTCTCTTGTATTACTTGTTCTCATTAATTAATTGACCGACTAAAGAGTTCGGGTTGAATCCCATAAATTCTGGAAATATCAAAGGTGAATATGGGCCCATTCACCTGCCATGTATACCACATATGATGCATCTATGATATGGTTACATGTGCGATTGTTATTAACCCGCAGCCTGGTCGGTGCTTGCGAGGTAAATTGCTCAGTAATATAACTTCGAGCATAATTTCCAGATTTTCTATTCAAGATAGTTCATCTTGATAAGTTGGTTTATATCATAGTTGGTTTAGCAAGATAATTATTGAGTGCCTCCACTTAATAGCTAAACTGTTTTTTATGAGAACAAAGTTATATATATATCAGTTTGATATACGTTGTATACGAGAGTATATTACATTCTCCCCTCACAAGTGGTTCAGGGTCAGGAACCAAATAATTTCATCTTATTATTATTGATGTGCGGTGTATATTTTCATTAACACCATAATGCACAAAGAACTCCCAAAGTTGAGCAAACAAGTTAGCTTTTCTAACATGAGGGGGAGACATGATAAACACTTGAGAAAAGGTTACATGGGATGAATTATCATTTGTATATATAGATCCTCGGATATCATAATATGAACCTGAAGTTCATAAAAGGATAATTCAATTGCAACATATTGCAAAGCATGCTATACGCATTTTCTAACCCAAAGAAAGTAACTATATTCTCACTGCAAATGCTCATATTAAGTCCCAGAAGGACAAGTCTTTGATACGCTTAAAGCGTATAGACAAATCGGTTTCAAAATAACTTCTTAATAAAGAAGATGAGCAAATGATCAAAGTGATCATAATGGGGAGGCAAGTGATCTAGAAGATCACATGACATAACACTTCATAAAATTTCATGAGAGATTCAGGTACCTGAATATATGAATAGAGAGATCTCCATGTTATGTCTTTATGAAAATTTATGGAACCGATATAAAATGTTCGTCGACGACATCTGTGATAGCGCTAAATATCGATGAGGATCTTATGTTTGTCGAATACAAACAAAAATATTGGCTAAATGGAAGAGATACAATTCAAGCAGAATTGATTCCATATGAAAGACATGTAGTTTTGGACATGTAGTTCAAATACTTGAAAGTATAAAGTCAATGGTATGTGTAATCAGTTTTCGATATCTTATTTGTTTAGCATGACATGAAAACTTGATATGCATCTAAAGTCTATTATATGGCTTATAAGACTTAACTTATATGTCAATCCATGAAAGATTGAAGTTGCTTGAAGCATATACAATTCTTGGTCCTGAAGTACCACATCCTAAGTGCAACTTGTGTACATATGTATCTTGCTATAACTATAAGCATGATGGCATCGAGAATACCTCTATGGAGATATTGAAGAGTCATTCCACGACATTATATGAAGATGTTCATATCTATCAAGAATGATAATTTCAAGGTGCGGAATATTATTCAAATCAATATGGCTGATTTATTTATCAAATCTCTACAAAAGATCGTTTTGAAGATGGTGCACAAGATTGGAATGCAAATGCTCAAGGATGTGAATTGATGCTCTTTTTCAGGGGGAGTTAATGCGTGTTGCACTCTTTTTCCCTTACAAGGTTTTGTCCCACTGGGTTTTCCTTGCAAGATTTTTAACGAGGCAACCAATAGGCGCATAATCAAACATGTGTACTCTTTTTCCTTTTCTTTAATTTTTTCCCATTGGGTTTTGTTTTAGTTAAGGTTTTAACGAGGCACATTATTGAATAGACATTCAAGGGGGAGTGTTATAAATAGAATCCTGTTTAAGGTGAATGTCTATATTTAGAGATATTCTAGGGTTTACTACTTGGTGGCTAAGTCACCACCTCCCTATAAATAAAGGGGTTCTCTCCCATTGTAAATCATCCCAAAAGTATCAATAAGAATACTCCTCTCTCTACTTTTCTCTCTATTGTTCTTGTTCTTGTATTATTGTTCTTGTTCTTATATTATTTCATAACACTTTTAATGTTGTTGATTTAATTTGATTAGAATTGGTTTCAGCCTGGACTTTTTGTGTTTGATTGTTAGGATTGGATATAGCTGAACTATAAGTACATGGGTTAACTATGGTTGAATTTTAACTAGGCTAAAAGGGGCTAGGATTTAGCTCGGCTAGTTTAGTAACTTTGGATTGAATAAAGGGTAATTTAGGTCTTCCTAAAAAGAGGAAATGTTGTAGATAAAGCTAGAACTTCCTAGACCCTTCTAGAAGAGGGTCTTAATTTAAATTTCAACAATTCTAGTGTAGTAGCTTGAGAAACAAGTCAAAACTTTAGGACTAATAAATAAAATCTAAAAATAAAAGAGGGGTAAAAGGTGTGAGTCAAATCTAGAAGCTTCCCCCTAAAATTTGCCTATAAAAGGCAGCCCCCTTTCTTTCTTTTCTAAGTTTCAAGATCTGAAAATTTCCTCCAATTTCCACAAGTCTTCACAAGCTGAAGATTTGAATTTCAAATAAAAAACTCTAGATCTAGTTCTTCAAGAACCAAAAACATTAGAAAACCTTCAAAAAAATTCCAAAGAATATTGTTCCATTGAAAACCTTAGGTTAATTTCAATTTTTATTTGTTGATTTACATCTTCTAGCTCATTATCTGGTTGCTGACGTTTCAAAGATTTACTGGGTTTGATTTTGAGTGGTTTTGGGTTCAATTATGCTGTTTTTGGTCATCTATTGGGTGTTGATATGTTGTAGTTCATTCCTGGGTTTTTGAGAAGCTATTTTGGTTCAAAATTATTCCTGTTATTGCTGGTTGTGATCTCTGTTAGATATCAGCTAATGTTGACTTCTCTTTTTTTCTTACTCATGATTCACATTCCAGGTACACGTCAATGTAGATTCCCAGTTGGATTTGAATTTGATTGCAGCATGGCTTTGTTTTCCGTTAATTTTCATACTAGACTTCCTGTAAATTCATGAACATCAATAGATTCTTGTATATAATTGAAATACTGGACTTTTGGACTATTAATTTGTATTGGACTATTAATATTCATTATCTTAGTATGATTGTATTTGGTGATTGATTTAACTGTCAACATTAGCAACAATATAAATATAGAAATAGATTTTAGATCTTCACCCGTAGTTAGTAATTCAACATTCGAATAGGTGTGAGCAGCTAGAAATGCCAGCATTAGTGTGAATCCATTTAGAGTTGTTAGTTTACTAGTAGGAAATTAAATTTGACTTGGACTGCTGGGTTTGTACAATCATATATGTGCACTGTTAATGGCATAGCCTTGATCTCTTGAGACTTTAAAGACCAGAACACGTTTTTTTTGGAATAGTGATGTTATTTTAGTCTTATTAGGGGTATTAAAGTACATTATTCTGCTTTGAACTAAAAAGTAATAGATATATCTCCTCCCTAAAATAATACATGTCATTAGCATGTTGAAAGATTGTGTCTCATCTCGAGCCTGCGATTAAGCTTGTTTGAGGATTGTTAGGTGGAATTAACTAGTTGTTAAGGTCATTTAAGCAACTATTCATGTATAAACATCTTAAATGAATTGATTGGTTTGAGTGGCCTATTGGCTGAGAATTATAGTTCAATTTGAATTTTGAGGATATTTGGGCATAAGGCATTGGCAGACCACAAAATTAAAACATGCATCGGGATTTTGGGCTCATCATAGGCCCAAACTATCCAACCCTTTAAAAATAAAATTTGGGTTGAACAACTTGCTGAAAATGTTCTGCCTTTACTTACTAAGTTATTGGGCTTAATTGATTTGAAACTGATTCATAAGGATTTTGGGGCCTTTCAAATATGCAAGTTAATTAATTAGGCTTTAGAGACAAATTAAGTAGAAAACCGTAGTTTGCTTTAGGTTGGCCTTTAAATAATAAATGAGGTGTGCCGCGCCAAAAAAATTGACAAATTGTGTGGCCCTCTTTAATTATGCTTCTAAATTCCTTAGAATTCGAGGTGTGCTATTTAGCAAGTTTTGCATGGCCCTCGGAAAGTTAACAATGTGTTAGTTTCTTTTAGGCGAATTTTTTAATAATTTTACCTTCTTAAACGCGGGTGTGCATTTCATGTAACCCAAATCAAATCCCAAGATTTTAAATAAAATGTGTTTAGGATTACTGTTGTATTTCATGTGACGAGATCCAAAGACACATTTTAAACGAAGTTCGACATTCTTTAATAATCGAATAAAGGCGGTTAAAAGCTAAAATTGGCACATGGACTCAAAATGGATTAAAATTAGATAACTAAGCAGATATAATAGTTGAGCGACCATGCTAGAACTACGGATCCCGGAAATGCCTAACAGCTTCTCCCAGGTTAACATAATTCCTTACTCGGATTTTTAGTTCGCGGATTGTTAAACAGAGTAAACTTTTCCTCGATTCAGGATTCTAAACTGGTGACTTGGGACATCATAAATCTCCAAGTGGAGACTGTGAATTCTTTAAATAATAAATTCCATTTTGATTTTCCTTAAATTGGAAAAACTCCTTTACACCCTTGCGGGGTGTAGTGAAAAAGGAGGTGTGACAGCTCTTGCGACTCTACTGGGGACACAAACCCAGAACTTCGATTCAGGGTTTAAGAATTCGAGCTTATTATAATTATTATATTTGGCTTTATCTGATTTTCCTACATGTCCCATACTATACGTGCTAAATGTTTTACTGCTTTGATATTTGTTGAATTATATATATATATATATATATATATATATATATATATATAAACTATTATGAATCCCTTCCGCTCTCTGAGTCTTCTACATCAAGGAGAAGGGGTGCACTTCGTGTAGCTTCTCTTCTGTTTAGAGTTTTTTTTCATTTAGAACGAGGTACGGATTAGTTGCTAAGACGGCTGAGGTTCTGTATCCCCGGTACACTGCCCCCCCCCCCCCCCAGCTCGAGTTGTCTGCTTGTGTAAGCCACGTTTAGAATAATAAGCCCAGGGCTTAAAAATAGTATAACAAAGCCTCATGCTGGATTCCTAGTAGGAACGTTTGTCTGCATCATGTGCAATATGACTTAGGGGACTCAACACATGGGTTGGGTCTGTCTAGGACATGTAACCTAAAATGAAAGACCATCATGATGCATCTTATGTGCTACTTGCGCATCTATTGGTTTGGATTTGCATATTTACCGGCTTGTCTATAATGAGAGAAAATTTAGAAAAATGGCAGTGTTAGGGTAAAGTGAGGGTAACCACTTGTTTTGAAGAACCAATGCCAAAATAGTACCGAAATGTTGCCGGATTTTTTAAAAAAATATATAAAAAGATAAAAAAGGAAAGCTTTTTATTCAAAAATTATATATTTGATTTTGGGAAAAATTGCCTGAATTGCGCTTGTTTGATTCTCACCGGATGTGACATACGTAGGCAACCCTCATCGGGTCCCAACCTCCCTTTTGCTAAAATAGCCCAAAAATATATAATTTTTTTAGTTTTTATCATAAGTAAGTCATGTGATGCCATTCTTCTTTAAAAGAAGCCGACTGTCCGCAAAAGGGCGTCGGAAGGCTATTTTTGCAAGAACAACCATCTTGACTCATTTTTAGATGGTTTACGGGCACAACCTTCAAATCTTCTTTCCAGAAGTGCCGAAAGGCCGTATCTACAAAACTAAGTCCTTGTTTTCCTAAATGAATAATTATTTTAAAAAATATCCATTTTTCTCTTTTAGGACAAAATAAACCACTAAATCCCCTTTAAATAAATGTGCAGGATAAATACCACAAAAATTGAACCTTTCTCAGTCCTGAGTGAGACCCCTCTAAAGCTCCACATGTGATGGAATGATTTAGGAAAAGGTACCAAAGAAACTGTGGTCAAGATTTTGGGTTGTTTCATTTTTTGTAGGACATCAAACCAAGAACGGATATAATTGAAGCACTGACACCATTCTAGGACCCAACTTGTAATGTATTTCGGTTCTCTGATTTTGAAATTACACCTACGCTAGAAGATATTACGGAATATGCGAGTCTCAACGGGAACCTCAGGAGTAGATATCAATTGGAACCGAGACTGGTAACCGTCTACAGATTCTTTGACCTGTTTAGCATTCGTAGGGACATTCAAGATAAGTATCTATCATAAGGATGTTGCACACTTCATTTCTTATAGCACCGATATACCAACCCGAAAGGTTTTAACGAACTCAACACCGGTTTGACACATACTAGGAAAAAAGATAAATGGGAGGCTCGGCGGGGATTAACATTCATGGTAGCTTTTCTGGGAATCGTGGTCTGTCGAAGAAAAGACTGTCATATAGACATGTGCCTTGTGAGGATGTTGGATGTCGTCGTAAAGAATCCTACCAGCACATTGGTTCCCTTGATTACGGCCGAAATGTATCAAGTATTAACCATGCAACAGGGTATGAAATTATTCCAGGGTTGCAATCTGTCACTATAGCTGTGGATACAGGAGCACCTTTGTCATTGCATAGGGTATATGAACTATGGTCTAACCGGGCTAAGTTGTATTGCAGAGTTCGAAACTAGGGTATCATGTATTGAGTTCCCTGAGGGCACTGAGGCTTGGTTGTCTTGCTTGATATCTTTAACTGTGGATAAAGTTGAATTCGCTTATGGACAACTTCCCGCTACTGAGGCTGTGTACACATCGGCAAAGGTACCTTATATTATTTTGATGGGTGTTTGAAGCATCCAATCTTACGCTCTATACCGAGTCTTGAGGCAAGTTGGAAGATTCCAATCCATCCATAGTGATGAAGACCTGAGCGGACAAATCATTAAGTTAGGTCCAAAAGCTGCATTTCCGAAAGATAATGTCCGAAAAATGTGGAATGAGTGCAGATATCTTGAGCTTAAGACTATAGTACAAGATTTGGCTAGAGGCGATGTGGATCCCAAATACTTGACCTGGTTTGGAAAAAGATTTCAAATCCCTGAGAGACCCGCCAAAAGATCACGTGTAAAACAATTCACAGACGGGCCTTGGGTGCAGTGGCAGTGGCTAGCCAAAGAAAAGGAATACCGAGTGAAAATAGGGAAGTTGAAGCAATAGGTCTGAGATCTTCAACTTGAAAAGAGTGTGCAAGCCGCAACTGATGATGGTGATAAAAAGAATATTTCCCAAGAGAATGAAGCTCTCAAAGCTCAAATTCAACAAATGAAAATAGCCGCAAAAAATCAAGAAAGAAGTCGGTCTGATGAGAGGTTGATAAAAGGGCTAACGAAACAAGTCATAGAATGCCAAGAGGAATTGGAGAAATCTGAAGGGAACATGGCAAACTTCAGGCACAGTGGGAAAAGAAGACAGAGGAAAGAGCCCAGTTTGTACAATAAATGAAAAGAAATTATGAGGGAACCATTGCTAATATGAAGAAAAAAATCAACGCCTTTGAAAATGAGGCAGCCCGGCAGGACAAAGAATTCAGACTGAAAGGGAACAATGCTCCATGAATCCCAGGTATTAGATGGTCGTAACCAGCTGATAAGCCAACTACTCCGTGAAAAGGGCCGGATCAGGGAAAGAATTAGAGCCATTGCAAATTATATTGTCATGAAATGTCGGGCCAGTGAACGAATGGGTCATACCACTTTATTTACTATAGTGATGATATTTGTTTGTCAGGTTATGAAAGATCTGGAGCAGTTACAAAGGGGTCTTGCACGTAGGCCCGCAGCAATGCCGAATGATGCCCCGCGGGCCCCAGGATTTGAGGCTTTAATGTACTTTTGATCTAGTTTTTGTTATCAAGTCTGTATTTCATTGTTCTGAGTATATTTTGTAATTTTCCTGTTTTACAAAAATAAATAGTGTAGTATCTTTGTAACCTGAGTTTTATTAATGTAATCGAAGTTTTATTAATAAAAATTTGAAAACGGCAAAAATTATTTCTTTATTTTTGAATTTATGTGCACGAACTATGTTTGGTCCGATTCATGCAAGGTCTTGATACATAGGCAATCTTCATAGGATTCGACTGTAAATGAAAAAGGAAAAAACGGGAAATAGAATGAAACGAAAGAGGTGAAAAACAAGAGAGGAAAGAAAAACAAAAGAGAAAATAAGAAACCAAATGAAAGAAATATCGGTAAAACAAGACGAAGTGAGAAAATAAGAACAAAGAGGAAATTAAGGCAAGCACAAGAATAAAGAAAAGAGGAAGGGAAAGAAAAACCACAAAAAGTTGCAAACAAAAAAACCGGGATGACGCAAGCGGTCGAGCAAATGCATAATTGAATCTGTTAACTGCTTAGGTGCATTCATTCACCAAATGTGCAGTTATAAAATTTGTTAATACCCTAACCATTAACCAAGTTGTTGTTGATATTGAGTCCAAGCAGGTGGTTAGTTGGTTGGAATTCTGGAAACCCATTCCTATAACACCCGGTCAAAAGATAAGCTGAAAATGACAGGCCAAGTATCAGATATCAGTATTGTGGACCCCACAAAAGAGGTAGAGGCGATGGATGTTAATGCAATGAGGGAGGAAATGTATAAGTTGAGGCAGCAAATGGCCGAAATGTATTAGGCCTGGGTTAAGGGTCAGCCGACGTCAGTTTATCTTGCTAATCCAACATATATCCCACCTTTGGCTCAGTCTCATGAGCCTCCTAGTGTGAATTCATCTCCATCCTTCCTTTCTACAATTAGAGGTATGGCACCACCTTATACCCTCCCCAAGCTCCACCACCCAAACAAAACCCTCCTCAACCAATCACCCATGTCTTTGTGGCGCCTCCACTTTCCACACTGCAAAGATCTTCAAGTGAACCACTGTTTCAGGCTCACGACAACCTGTGCTACTCTCATGAACCTACCTTTAAAGCTCCTGAGCCATATTCCTACAGCCCTCACTTTCAGATCCAGGTGGAAACTGAAAAAGCCACTTATGAACCCGGAGCAGGAAGACATTTTTCGAAAAGTAAAAAGCTTGGAGAAGTCCTTCAGGAACATGCAAGGATTGGGTGGCCAAGTCAGCATGGCCTATAAGGATTTGTGTCTGTTTGTTACCAGCAGGCTTCAAAATGCCTAAATTCGATCTGTATGACGGGCATGGTGACCCGGTAGCCAACCTTAGAGGATTCTGCAGCAAAATGAGAAGGGCCGGTGGATAAGATAAGTTACTGATTGCATACTTCAGCTAGAGTCTAAGTGGGTCTTCTTTGAAGTGGTATACATGAGAGGACCATGGTAGGAAGTATACCTAGGATGACTTGGCACAAGAGTTATCTTGCCATTTTCAGTATAATCTAGAAGTTATTCCAGATAATACGTCATTGATAAAACTTGAGAAGAAGCCTGGGGAGAGCTTCAGGGAGTATAGGTTTTGCCAGAGAGAACAGTCTGCGAGGGTCGACCCTCCGATGAAAGAAAGCGAGACGGCCGATTACTTTTTGCAGGCTTTGGAGCCAACATATTTTGTGCACTTGGTAACAATAATTGGCAAGTATTCCAATGAAGTTGTGAAGATGGGAGGTATGGTCGAGAAAGGAATAAAGACCAATAAAATCATGAGACATTCATCGATAAATGAAACCACCCAGGCCATCCAAAGCGACACTGGGGGCATGCTCGGGAAAAAGAAGAATGAAAAGGTTGCAATAGTGGAGTCTGGAGCGTGGTCCAGATCTAGAGGCCTTCACCCTACAACAACCAAACCCGACCCCACCACCCAAATTTCCTATACAAACCATATATCCCTCCACAACACTATTACCTACCACCAGATCCACATTTTTCCTTCCACTATGCTCAAACTTATATCCAGCCTCCGGCTCATGCGCAATGGCATGCCCAGCTCCCAAAAACTCATACCCATCTTCACAAAATACATAACCCCCCCCCAAAAGCCTACTGAACCCCCCCCCCCCCCAAAATGAGTCAACGACCAAACCCAACCTTCAAAAATGACATAGTACAGAAGCAAAAATGTTTCACTCCATTGGGAGAATCATACACCAGTCTTTTTCACAAATTGAGGCAGTTAGGCATGTTGAATCCTATTGAGCCCAAAATGCCAAATCCCCTTCCTAAAAATTTGCACCATTCAGTAAGCTATGAGTACTGCTCGGCGGCCCCCGGACATGATATAGAGAAGTGTTGGCAGTAGAGGACCGCTGCAAGAGCTCATTGACACTCGGCGGATCAAGGTTCAAGCACTAGAGGCACCAAAAATTAACCAGAATCTGTTGCTGGCTCACCATGAAGCTCACATGATTGAATTTATACACAAGGGAGGGGAGCCCAAGAAACCCTCGCAAATGGTAATGATGATCCATGCTAGTGAAACCAGTCCCAAGGAAAAGTTGACAAATGGGAAAGTGGAGGTTCAATTGAAATGCGTGGATAGCAAGACCATTGTGGTAGCCGAGAAAGGTTCATAGCAGTGTTGCCATAAAACTAGATTCAGCCAAAGTGGTGGTGCAAGGGGTAGAAATCAAACCCGTAGTGGTCATGAAGGGAGCTCGCATTGAGCCCGTTATTATATATCTAGTAACGTAGTTACTAGTGGTTAACAACAAGTCCGGCCCTTGGAGTTATGAACAGGTGGTGGTGATATATAAGGGAAAAGAAATCAAAGAGGATGTTTTTGAAGCGCATGGTCTGAATCGTTCGGGGCGGTGCTTTGCCCTCGAAGAGTTAAGAAAAGCCTGAGTGCTCAAAGAAAACCAGGTACGGGTTAAGAAAGCCGTGACAGAAGAGGAGGCAGAAGAATTCTTGAAACAGATGAAATCACAAGATTAATCTATTGTTGAATAAAGACTCCGTCCCAAATCTCATTACTTTCATTACTGATCCACTCAGATGAGCACCGCAGGGCCCTGATTAAAAGATTTAGTGAGGCCTATCTCTTGTATAAAATCTCCGTGAACCATTTATGAAAGATAGCAAATAAAATCTTTGAGGTGAATAGAGTGACCTTCTCTAATGATAAGTTGCCCGTGGAGGGCACAAAACATAATAGGGATCTTTATCTGACATTAAATTTTGAGGATTCTGTAGTCACTCGAGTACTAGTTGACAATGAGTCTAGTGCAAACATCTGTCTTTTACCACACTGAACAAGCTGAAGGTCCATGATGAAAGAATTCATAAGAATAGCATTTGTGTTCGAGGGTTCGATGGTGGGGGTAAAGACACTGTGAGTAACATAATACTAGAACTGACAATCGGGCAGGTGGAGTTCACCATGGAGTTCCAGCCACTAGATATGACAGTCTCTTATAACCTCTTGTTGGGGTGACCATGGATGCACACCGTCAAGGCGGTGCCTTCTACATTGAATCAAATGGTCAAGTTCGAATAGGATAGATAGGAGATTGTAGTGCACGATGAAGACAATATGTGTGCTTTAAATGATGCTATTGTGCCTTTCATAGTTACTGATGATGACAAGGGGTCGTGGGTCTACAAAGTCTTTGACACGGTCTCACTGGAAAAGATCCCAGAGGGGAAAAGCATCCCAGTTCCTAGAATAACAACCGCAATTGTCATCGTGGCTTCTGAAATGATAAAGGATGGTTTCATACCGGGTAAAGGTTTGGGTGCTGATCTTCAAGGCATTGTGCAGCCAGTTTCTCTTCCCAAGAATCTAGACACTTTTGGTCTGAGGTTCAAGACCACAACTGTAGATGTACTGCATGCCCGCAAAATGTAGAAGAGGTCATTGGTCCTTCCCAAGCCAATCCTACGTCTGTCCAGATCATTCGTCAGGTCGGATATCAAAAAGCTAATGTTGTCAAAAGTTCTGGGGTCATTGATTGGTGCTGATGGGAACTTGGATAAAGGGTTTGAAAGGTTGTTTTCCGAAATTAACATTGTTGAGGTTGGGGAAGGGTCAAGAAAGGAAAATGTGCACTTCGTCGAACTACGTGCAAAAGTTATCAAATGGGAAGCTACTCCTCTTCCGACTCGGATGGAATCTTGGTAGTGGGTTTTGATTTTTTTTATTGTCTAGATTATTACAGGTTTTGTAATTCAATATTATGTTTCGTCCAGTTGGATGTTTTAAGCCATTTTTTCTTTATGTTCAATGAAATGCAATTGTCTTTCTTTCTTAATTCCTAATTTTGTTTCCGTTTTGTTTTCTTCTATGTACAATTCTTTTTATGTTAATATCAATGACATGGCATGCATGAGGAATCTTCAGCCCAATTTTATATTAAATCTAACCTGAAAATAATATTACAAGAAATTGAGTGTGATGATGAGGTAAATATGATGATGACGAGGCCTACAAAGAAATTAGTAAAGAATTAAGCCACTTTGAGGAAAACCCCAAACCTAACCTAAATGACACAGAAGCATTTAATCTTGGGGACCAAGAGAATGTCCATGAAACTAAAATAAGTGTTCACCTCGAACCGCAACTCAACGAGGGGATAATCAAAGCACTGTTCGAATACAAGGATATGTTTTCATGGTCGTATGATGATATTATGGGTCTAAGCACTGATTTAGTGGTTCATAAATTGCCCATTGACCCAGCGCTCGCTCCTATCAAGCAGAAGATGAGAAAGTTCAAAATGGATATAAGTGTAAAGATAAAAGAAGAGATCACCAAGCAGTTCGATGTGAAAGTCATTCGGGTAACTCGGTATCCCACCGGGTTAACAAATGTTGTACCTTCTCCAAAGAAGGATGGCAATACCAGGGCGTGTGTTGATTATCGGGATCTTAACAAGACGAGTGCAAAAGACAATTTCGCTCTGTCAAACATCCACATATTGATTGATAATTCTGCCAAACATGAGATTTCTTCTTTAATGGATTGTTACGTGAGTTATCATCAGATCTTAATGGATGAGAAAGATGCAGAAAAGACTGCATTTATCATGCCGTGGGGAACATACTGTAATCGGGTCATTCCATTTGGTTTGAAAAATGCTGGGGAAATCTATATAAGGGCAATGAGAAAATATTCTATGATATGATACATAAGGAAATTCAGGTGTACATGGATAATGTGATCGTGAAGCTTAGAAAACAGTCTGACCATATCAGGGATCTAGGACGTTCTTCCAAAGGCTCCGTAGGTACAATCTCAAGCTCAATCCTGCAAAGTGCACTTTCGGGGTACCATCTGGAAAGTTGTTAGGATTCATAGTTAGCCACCGGGGTATTGAACTATACCCATTAAAGATCAACGCTATCTAGGAATTACCACCACCGAGGAATAAGACTGAGGTAATGAGTTGGTTGGGGAGATTGAAGTACATTAGCATGTTCTTTTCTCAGCTCACAACAACTTGTGAGTCGATCTTCAAACTTTTGAAGAAAGATGGTGCAGTCAAGTAGGCAGATGAATGTGAGGAGACTTTTGATAAGATAAAGGGGTATTGTCAAACCCACCCGTGTTGGTCCCTCTAGAACTAGAGAGACCTTTGATTCTATATCTGACGGTTTTGAATAACTTACTTGGCAGTGTACTTGGGCAGCATGATATTACTGGCAGAAAGGAGCAGACTATCTATTATCTCGGCAAGAAGTTCACATCTTACGAGGTTAAGTATACTTATCTTGAGAAGGCATGTTGCACCCTAACTTGGGTGGCACAGAAGCTGAAACATTATTTGTCATCTTATACTACTTACCTCATATCTCGCTTAAACTCATTAGATATATTTTTCAGAAGCCTATGCCCACAAGGAGGCTTGAAAAATAGCAGACTTGCTTACAGAGTTTGACATTGTCTACGTGATGTGGACTGCGATGAAAACACATGCCTTGGTGGATCATTTAGCCGAGAATATGGTTCATGAAGATTATGAACCTTTGAAGACTTATTTCCTTGATGAAGGGGTGAAGCATATTGAGGAGTTGGAACAAGTTGAGAAGCCTGGTTGGAAACTTTTCTTTGATGGGTTTGTAAACATGAAAGGCGTGGGAATAGGAGTGGTACTTATTTATGAAACATGGTAGCATTACCTTGTTAAGGCTCAGCTTCATTTCTATTGTACTAACAATATGGTAGAATATGAAGCATGTATCTTGGGTCTGAAGTTCGCTGTGGATATGGGTGTCCAGGAAGTCTTGGCCATAGGTGACTAGGACCTACTGGTACACCAAATTCAAGATGAATGTGAAACACAAGATTTGAAGCTTATACCATGCCATGCCGGCAATGTCTGCATGAATTTTGTCAACGGTTTCAATCAATAGAATCCAGGCACATTCCAAGGATTCATAATGAGGTCGCCGATGCTTTGGATACTTTGGCATTAATGTTGCATCATCTGGATAAGTCTTATGTGGACCCTTTATAGATTCAGGTCCGTGATCAGCATGCTTACTTCAACGTTGTGGAAGAGGAACTTGACGATGAGCCATGATTTCATGATATCAAGGAATATATTAGGATGCGGGTATATCCGGTACAGTCCACATGTGATAAGAAAAGAACAATTTGACGATTGGTAAGCAGGTTTTTCCTTAGTGGAGAAGTGTTGTATAAAAAAACTCCAGATCTCGGGCTGTTAAGATGCATTGATGCGAGGCAGGCCACATCTATTATGGTTGAGGTACATTCCAGAGTTTTTGGACCGCATATGAGCGGGTATGTCCTGACAAAGAAGATTCTCCGGGCAGAGTATTATTTGCTTACTATGGAGCGAGATTGCATTAGTTACGTACGTAAATGCCATCAGTGCCAAGTGCATGGAGATTTGCTTCATTCTCCGCCATCAGAATTACACACTCTATCCGCACCGTGCCCTTTTGTTGCATGGGGGATGGATGTCATCGTGCCAATTGAGACATCATCTTCAAATGGGCACAGGTTCATTTTTGTGGCTATTGATTATTTTACCAAATGGGTAGAGGCTAAAACGTTCAAGTCTATAACCAAGAAAGTTTTGATGGATTTTGTGCATTCAGATTGGGATAACAAAGGTGATTTTCACAGACAATAGAGCTAATTTATATAGTCATTTGATGAAGGAGGCATGTGAGTAGTTCAAGATTACCCATCGCAATTCTACCCCATACTGCCCTAAGGCAAATGGTGCGGTTGATGCGGGCAACAAGAATATGAAGAAAATACTTCGGAAAATGGTAGAAGGTTCTAGACAGTGGCATAAAATGCTACCTTTTGCATTATTGGGGTACCGCACCACTGTTCGTACTTCAGCAGGGGAGACTCCTTATTCGTTGGTGTATGGAACCAAAACAGTGATACCCGCGGAAGTGGAAATCCCATCCCTTCGGATTATCATGGAAGCCGAGATTGATGATGATGAACAATTGAGTTTGATCGAGATAAAAGATTGGCATCAGTATGTCATGAACAATTGTACAAACAAAGAATGGCAAGAGCGTACAACAAGAAAGCGCGTACGAGGAGGTTTGAAGTGGGACAGTTAGTGCTGAGACGTATTTTGCCTCATTGGACTGAAGCAAAAGGAAAGTTCGCACCAAACTGGCAGGGGCCATTTGTTGTAACCAGAGTGTTGTCTAATGGTGCACTATATCTAACAGATGTGGAAGGAAAATGCGTAGAAATGGCTATCAATTCTGATGTAGTCAAGAGATACTATGTATGATTTCTTTATTTGATTGTACTTGTTTGTATTTCGCATATTTTGAAGATTGAAATGACGAAGGCGTTTTGTTGTGCTATCTAAACAATTTACTCCTTTGTTACCCCTTTTCAGCCTTGTTTATTTTCTTTCATACCCTTCTTTTGGAATCAACAGCACAATTCAGAAATGCAAGTGCAGAGGATAAGTAAGTGAAAGAAATAAAGAAAAGAAAGTAAGGAAGAAAAGAAAAGAAAAAAAGAAGAAAATGAAAAGGTGAAGAAAAAGAAAGAAATAAAAGAGAAAAGAAAAGAAAGAAAGAAAAAAATGAAAAGAAAAGAAAAGGAAAATGAGGAAGAAAAAAAGAAAACAAAAGAAGAACAGAGAAACAAGAAAAGAAAGGGAAAAGAAAGAAAATCACAACAACAAACTAATTTCTATGACATGAACGACGTTTAAGTTGATCCCGAAAGGGTACATAGGAAGCCTCCATTTGAGGTTTAGTCATACCAAAACAAAAATCCAAAAGTCCCCAAGCAAGAAATGGGGCAAAAGTTGTGTTTATTGTGAAGATCCGATTCCGAAATTTGTAATTTTAACCCATTTTGATTTGTTTTGAGCCTGTTATACCCTTATTTTCTAAACCTATCCAAAAACCCACATTATGGTCCAAAGAAAGACCTTCTGATCAGTCGTCTAATCGGTCTTTGAGAAATGCCAAGTCAAACAGGTAAAGGTAATACATGCCTTGGGCAACACTCTGTTGCAAGCAGGAAAGATAAAAATGAGAGAGACGTATTGGTGAAAACCCTCACGGGCACCGTAAGACGACATGAGCTGAGAAAAATAAAATAAGAGAGTTTTATTGGTAAAAACCTTCACAGGCACCCTAAGGCGACGTGAGTTGAGAAAAATTAAAATGAGAGAGAATTATTGGTGAAACCCCTCACAGGCACCTTGAGGTGAAAGTGAGTTAAAAGCGAACAAATGAGAAAGGTCTGTTGGTGGAAAACTATTTTGAGGCACCACAGGATGAACAAGGTCTTTGGATAAAGTAATAACAAATGGAAATTCCGAGCCAATAAGGTATGGCAAGTGGAAGTTGATTGGTTGAACAGATTGGGCCGAGTAGTCCGAAATACATGTCATGACTATTGGTACCAGCTGTTCTGGTCAGATAAGTTTCTTTTCCTTCTCCTTTTGGCAGTCATCTAGTTTTGGATTCTTTCGTATCCTTAACTCGTAATTTCATTGCATTTCATTTTCTTTTGGGGTTTATCTGTCTAAAGATGTCTCAATGTTAGTTTTACTCAAAGCAAGTGAAAAGGCTTCCAAAGCTCACTGCTAGTTTCCAAAATTGTAAAGCAAAACATAGTTAGACATGTTAAATACATCATGATTTAAGGTGGAATAAAGGGAATAACCGGAAGTTTTATCGGTGGAATGATTGGGTAATGTCGCAGGAAATGCAAAGTCAGATAAATGGGTCAGAGGTGTGAAACAACAACATGGGTATAGAACATTTGGGTCGTCGAAGGTCATGGGTTTTGAAAGTCAGCCAAAAATTCAAGCGGTTCAGGGGCAGTTTAGGGTAGCAGGTCAAAGCGAAATTTGGCCACATGGACATCCTCAACAAGAATGCCATCAACTAACCGTTTTAAACAGACAAAAATTTTCTTTGATTGAAACAGGGACAGAAAGATTCGGTTGTTTTGGAGGAACTCTCTATAAGGGAAAAACAAGCATTAATCAGGTTTGCCATAAAGTGGGGTTTGATCAAAACATAAGATAATCATGAATAACATAGCAGAATATAATTTGGTGTCAATGTTTGCATGTTCAAGATAAGATTCAATTAGGAGATTTTATGACCTTCCTGGATAATAGGACTTAGCTTTCAAAAACATAGAAATAGTTGGGATAATGATTCAGTTAACACTCACACATGCACCCAACTTCCAAACTGGGGTAGAAAATTGTGTTTGTTTAGTCTATGTTGTTGAAATTAGGACCCCGCGAGGAGAACAGAGGCATTTATTTCAAGTTTTAGCAATCAGGATCCCGCCTGGAGAACAGAGGCATTTGTTTCAAGTTTTAGCAGTCGAGAGCCCACCGTAGAACAGAGGCATATATTTTCAAGTTTTGAAGTCGAGAGTCAGCCCGTAGAACAGAGGTATATATTTTCAAGTTTTGAAGCCGGGAGCCCGCCCGCAAAACAGAGGCATATATTTTCAAGTTTTGAATTCGGGAGCCCGCCCGTAGAATAGAGGCATATATTTTCATGTTTTGAAGTCGGGAGCATGCCCGTAGAACAGAGGCATATACTTTCAACTTTTGAAGTCGGGAGCCCGCCTGCAGTGCAGAGGCATATATTTTTAAGTTTTGAAGCCGGGAGCCCGCCCGCAGAACAGAGGCATATATTTCAAGTTTTTAAGTATGGAGCCCACCCGTAGAACAGAGGCATATACTTTCCAGTTTTGAAGTCGGGAGCCCGCCCGCAGAAAACATGCATATATTTACAAGTTTTGAAGTTGGGAGCCCGCCCGAAGAACAAAGGCATTTATTTTCAAGTTTTGAAGTTGGGAGCTCACTCATAGAACAGAGGCGTATATTTTCAAGTTTTGAAGTCTTGAGCCCGCCTTTGGAACAGAGGCATGTATTTTCAAGTTTTAATGTCGGGAACCCGTCCGTAGAATAGAGGCATATATTTTTAAGTTTTGAAGTCGGGAGCCCACCCGTAGAATAGAGACATGTATTTTAAAAATTTTGAAGTCGGGAACCCGTCCGTATAATAGAGGCATATATTTTTAAGTTTTGAAGTCGGGAGCCCACCCATAGAATAGAGACATCAAATGATGAAGTCGGGAGCCCGCCCGTATAACGGAGGAATGCATTCAAGTTCACTAGTTTGAAGAAAGGGAAGAACATTTCAGTCCACAATTTGAAGCGGCAACAATGTATTAACCGAAGGAACACAAGACAACAAGGCAACAAGAAATACAAGGCAAATTTGAAGAATACCGGTAGGAATTTTCTAATTCATAGATCATAGCTTAGTTTAGCTTCTTTTATTTCAACCTGGTGTAATAAGGGGTTTAGTAAGCAGTAGTAGCAATAGCTATAACAAACAACAGTGAAATCACGGCTCCTGGCAGTCCGAGCTACAAGACATTCCCGAATTACACTGACTTGATTCCTTTTTTGCTAGGATATGTAGGCAACCTTAGAAGCATGGTGCGTTCAAATCTTTCAAAAATGCTTCACTCGTAGTATTCGAATGGGCAAAAAATGCTTGAATCTGCTCACTTCTCTTTGCACGGAAACTCTTTGTGTTCCCGAACAAATAGGGGCAGCTGTGAGCACGTTATTTTTGTCCCTATATGAATTACTCCCAGAAATTCAAACAAAATGATTTCTTTCATTATTTTATAATTTTGTGACATTTTGTGTTAATTGTTTGCATTTTAGTTTGTGCATTTTGATTAATGAGAAATATAAAAAATATACTTGGCATTTGCATTTAGGATTTAATTTCACATTTTAGTATTAAATAGTAGTTTAAATACATTAAAAAATAAGGAAAATAAACAAAAAATGGTTCTTTTGCATTTATACTTTTAATTGTCTTAGTTTGCATTTAATTAGGAATTATTGTATTTGGAAATTGAGTAATATAATTTTAGAAATCAATTTTGGTCTTTATTTTTAATTTTGTATTTAATAAAAATAAGCAAAATAATAAAAATAAAAATTAAAAGAAGTGAACTAAAAATGACTCATTTTAAATAAAAGAAAGGGTTTAATTGAGAAATAAATAAAGAAAAGAGGTTGGATAAATCAGACCCGCCCAAACTCCTTTATTCCCTTTGAATTTTGCTTGGCCCAGGTAAAACTCCCTAAAATCCTGCCAAAATTGGCCCAAATCATAGTTGCCAACCCGATCCAGTCCCTTATTAGTTCAAACGACGTCATTTTATCCTATCAAATCTGGGTCGTCGAGGATCTATGATCCAACGTCTCAGAACTAGGTTAATTTTAATACATAACTGTCGAATCCATACCCCCTATACCCCTACAGCCTTCGTCTTCTTCACCTAATTCAGAGCCTGTAACGCCACCGGCCTAAAATCTCCTCCACCGGTAGCCGGTCTCCAAACTTTCCCAAAATTACATCCTTGACCCCTGTCCCTCGCCTCTTTCCATTTCCCAAAACATCTCCTCTCGAATGTTAGCCTATCTCTTCGAATAGTCGATAACAGTGATGCTGCCTCCACCGCCCACGGCGGCGCCACCACCAAATGACCCAAAATTTATACCTTCGGCTCCTCTCCTCCCGTTCTTTCCATATAAAGGTTTATATTTCCTCAAATCACCACCGGACTCCATGAATTTCAAATCGAAATTTAGGCTCAAAACCCTAAGTTCCTCAAACCTCACCAAATTCACACCACATAGCCTCCTCACCTCCCTCCTGACGAATCCATCGTTAGTGGCGTTCGAATTTCAGCAAAGTTGTTCAAGTTTTAAATATGAGAAAATGACCGGACCTTAGAAGTTTACTGGTGAGTTCCTTAAGTGTTCTTAGTATTACTTTTTAATTTTAATTGATTTCTCAATCCTTAGTTGATTTTAATCGATTTGAGTCTTGTTTGTAAGTTTAGGATCAATAATTAGGTTTCTACCTTTCTGCTTATTTGTGTCATTTTGGGTCTTAATAGTCGACAACTCAAATTAATTAATCTAAGTCTATTTTAGTTTAAGTATAGTTTTAGTTTAATTATTTTTTATTATTAGCTTTAACTCAGTAGATATTCCTTCTGTTCCTTTGATTGTGGTTAGTATAAATTTTGGGTTGATTTCATTACTATTTTTAATTCTATTAGTTTAAATTTTTTTCATGTTCAGGTTTATTCTCATAATCTTCTTTAGTATAGTTTAATCATTGTTTCAATTCAGTGCTTAACTAGTTAATTGTGACGACCCGACCCGTTGTCTTATGTTTTACTGCTCCTTTCCCCCTTATTGTGTTGCTTCATGTTTCAATATCAGATTAGAGTTGATCGAGTGTAATTGAATTAGTTTTGGTTGAAAATAAGGCACATGGCCTCTTAGAAGGAAACTTGTTTTGGAAAAGGCAACCAGAAGTTGACTTGTAAGTTAGAAGGATCGATGTGATTTCCGGTGATTCGGTTAGCTTTGAGAGATTATTTGTGACTTAGGAGAGCGATCAGAATTAAAATTGGAGGTCCGATGTAGAATTAGGCTTGAATTGGCGAAGTTTGAATTTTGGCGGATTCCGGTTGATAGGTGAGGTTTTGATCCGAGGGTTGGAATGGAATTACGAGTGTTTCAGTATCTTTGTTAGATGATTTTGGATATGTCTGCAAATTTTCAGGTCATTCAGACGTCGTTTGGTTGAGTTTTTGATCGAATTCGAGTTTTGGAAGTTTTAAGAAAATTTGAGCTTGAATCCGTTGTGATTTGATGATTTTTGAGTTAATGGACATTTTATGATTGGAACAAGTTTGTATGATGTTTCAGGGTATGGTGGTGTCTTTGGTTGAAGTCTCGGGACCTCGGGATGAATTTGGGTGGTCAAACGGACCCATTTTGGTGTATTGAGATCAATGTTTCTGCTATAAGGATGGCAGACTTTTGTTCATCGCGTTCGCGTAGTGATGGACGTGAATGCGTAGATTAAATTGAGGGCCTGAAATGTTTTTCATCGCTTTCGCATGAAGGTTATCGCGTTCGCATAGGTCTAGAATCCTTGCCAACGCGTTCGCAGGAGAAGAGGTCGCGTTCGCGTAGAGAAGGGATGCTGTGCATCGCGTTCGCGTGGCCAGACACACGTTCACATAGGGTATTTGGACTGTTAGTAATATTTTGTCTTCGCGTTCGCAAGGGAGAGGTCTCAAACGCGATGAAGGATTTTTGGACATGGGGCAGAATGTTTAAAAACATTTCATCCGTGACCTATGCAATTTTTCCACCATTTTTTCACAACCTTGAGAGCTTGTTGGTAGATTTTGAAGAGGGTTTCGACGGAAAGTGATTGGAGGCTCGTGGTCTACAAACATCATTTAATCGAGGAATCATCCATTAATTCTCTGAATTTTGGAATAATATTGAAGAAGCTAGGGTTTAAGTTTTAGATATTTCGAGTTGGAATTTGATAGGTCATTTGAGCTCATATTTGGGAGTTCTTGGTTTGTATGAAGTCGTGGTGAGACGAGGATTCCGAAAATGTAAGTTTCATATTTTTTGAGAAGCGAGCCCAGGGCTCGGGATTTGCTAGTTTCGAGATTTTTGTTATATATCGATTGTTTTCGATTAGGTGTTGCCCCATTAGCATATTATGATATAGTTGTACTGATTTTGGTCATATTTAATGCGCGTGGAGGCCAATTTGAGGGGCAAAGGCCTCGCGAGCGATGAATTTCACCCGTTCGAGGTGAGTAATACTTGGGAATGATATCCCGAGGTTTTGAAACCCCGGATTTGCACATCTTAGTGATGTATTGAGGTGACTTGCACGCTGGACCTGAGCGTGGGGTAGAGCACCCTTGGGGATCGTGACTTGGTCCGTACTTGTTGTGGGTTTTACCGCGTATTCTCAAATAATTGGTTATTATCATCATAAATTGGGCTCATTGCCATACTTGGGGCTTATTACCGATTGTTTGAACTCTTTGTGAGCTGTCATCAATGTTGTTCCTCACTATTTGAAATACTATTTGAACTCAGTCCGTGTGATTTACACTGTTTTATGAACTCAGCTTTATTTTACTCAAACTTAGAGTTTTAAACAGTATTTGAACTATCATTTAAGCTGAGTATATTTTGTTTACGGATACCCGAGGGCCTTTTGACTATTTTGGACTGATTGAGGCTAACGGCCATATGTGAGGGTATGAAGATGTTGTAAGGAAGCCTTCAGGCCTCGAGTGTTGTGTGCGCATATGTATATACATGCCTGGATCAAACTTCACGCCGCAGTAGTGTATTGCATGGATTGGACTACACGCCGCAGTAGCATATTGCAAGGATTGGGCTACATGCCACAGCATTATATATATTATATTGGATCGGCCTGTACGCCGCAGCATTATACACGTTGCATAGGGTTGCACGCTGCAGTAGTTTGCGCTTGGGCTGAAGGAGCCCCCAAGGAGTCTGTAGACAACCCTAATGAGCTCAGGGTACCCATTGATCGGGCTACGCCCCGTAGCGGTCATGTACATTGCATTGCATTGCATTCACGCATTTACTCCTGTTTGTACTACGTGGCGTGACTTTTAGCACTCATATATCATTGGCATACATACTGTTAGTTGCCTTGTTGAGCAGATACTCTGGTGTTATATGTTAAGGAGTGCTGAGCCCGAGAGGCTAATGTTATATTTCGTGAGGAGTGAGCCGCGAGACTGATACTGTTTTGAGAGATTGATGCTGAGCCCGAGGGGCATGTTTCTGATTATTTACTACATGTTGAAATCACCTTTGCAATTGTTGAAAAAGCACATTTTCAAAAGAGATTTTGAACTGAACTTGGGATTTTCTAAAGGGATTTTCACCGCACTTCGTTTTTCTCAAAAAAGGATTGTTCTATTTTTTATAGCTGTTTGGTGTGCTCATACGTGTTCTCTTGTCGCTCAGATATTATTCTCATTTATTACCACTGAGTTGTAAGTACTCACTTTGCTCCCTACACCTTGCGTGTAGTTGCAGGTATTTTCCACCCGGTAGCGAGTTATCAGCAGGACCGAAGGCCTTATTATGGTAGTCGAGTAAGGTGACTGCCAGCTTTCGTGGCACCGCACCCCATCCTTGTATTCCGGTTGTATATTGTATATATATATTATTAGTCCAGTAGTAGTGTCCCTACTCATTAAATTCTCGTGACTTGTGCACCCCGGTCGGGTTATACTGGAATGACATTTCATAGTTAAATGCCATTAAGTAGTATTTCTATTCTTTTATGTTTAATAACTACTTAAAAAGGAATTTAGGGGTTGTTGGCTGGCCTTGTCTTCACGAGAGACACCATCACGACCGGGTATGGAATTTGGGTCGTGACAAATTGTATCAGAGACAAGGTTACTAGGTCTCACGAGTCATGAGAAGGGCTAGTAGAGTCTCGCGGATCGGTACGGAGATGTCTGTATTTATCCTCGAGAGGCTGCAGAACCTTTAGGAAAACTTTTCATTCTTGGAATTCTTATCGTGCGTACTTGATTCAGCTTGAGATATAATTCATGAAATTCCTTTCACATGTCTATATGCGCACGTGAGTGCTCGGTAGTATATGTGCCTTGATGGCTTCCCTAATCGAGGGGTGAGAGGTAATCTCTATAAGTTCATGTTGGGCTAATCTGGAGGACTCGGGGCCAGATATTTTCCTATGGTTTGAGCACCGAGGTGCTGATTGTGTGAGCAAGTGTTTTGAACTCATATGTGCAGTGTTGTTCTTATTAGCCAGATTGGCGGCTGGATATCTATGTGATGAGTATGTTAGTACTGCGAGGTGTATCTATATAATTTTGGTAGTGAAGAAGAAGTCTTATGGATGACAGATAAGCTGTCGAGTGTAGGATTCCTACTGTGCTTTAATTTGTAGTCCGAGTTATGGGGGTGTGAGGAATATTTCATGTCTCTTATTTGGAAAGTAAAGTACATTCCATGTGGCGGTATGAGTTCAGGCTCAAAAATACTAAATGGTTGTGTATTACGTATATGATGGTGGAAGGTATGTGGAAATATTGAAATGAGGCAAAGCTGGTGGGTTATCTCCTGCGGAGGGTTTTGGAGCGATATAATCTTGTGTGAATGTAATAATATGGCATTGGTAATTGAAGGGTATGTATTTTATTTTGAAGAATTGGGACGCTTGAGAAAGCAGACGTAGCTGATGTGGAAATGAATGCGAGGTTCGCAGAGAATGTCAGTGCTAGATGATCGGTGTATTCACAAAACTTGTAAATGATTTGAGTTGGATGTCATTGTGGCATCATTAGAGTATAAGTGTTATGAGATGTTGAGAGTGCCTTAATATATGGCTTCGACCAAAGTTGGGGAGGTTGCTGTTGGTCAGCTGATTGCATGGTTATGTGCTATGTTGGGTCCATTTTGAGGTATGATGGCAGATCAGTTCTGGTTACAAAAATTGAGCCAAGGATGGGGCATGTGAAGGAAAATTTCTACAAAGGTTATATGATGCTTTCGTAAATGTTAGAAAATACTAGGATGTATTAAGCTGTTGTTGATAAAGAATGCTTAGTGCATAAAGAAGGAAAATGGTTGTTTGTATTTGTATGAAATCATGTTTTGCGGTGTCAGGGTGCTAATGAGGCACGAGTGGTTCAGTTCGTGTAGAGCGGGTGAATTGCAGCTGAATAAGAGTGAACGACTCTCGAGCATGGTTTTACTATGTTCAAAATTTTGTATGTAACGATCAGGTGTCTTAGGTTTGTGTATTTGTCTAGAGAATGCGTTTCCATTAGAAAAGATCAATACTTGTGGTATTTTATGTTAATCATGGGATTCTATGTATCTGTATTTGGAAGGTAAAGGTAACGAATTCAGAATCGCAGGAAATTCTTCAAGGTAAAGCATTCTGAGATGTGGCATTTCTGGGAAACGTTTGAGAGGGTATTCCGTGGCCTATGGGTCTTGGACTGTGTGGTTTTATGTGCGAGTTTCGTGTGGTAACCTAGGTTGACGTATTGTGGTGCTACAGCAAGGGAGAATATCAAATTAAAGACGAGTTGGGGAGGAAATTGGATAAAATTGAATAGCAGCATAATGAACCGAATCGGTATGGTAAAGATATGATTAATTATTCTATGTGTTCGATATAATGAGCCTTACAAGTATTGTGCAGCAAAGCTTTATGTGCTGGCAGTTTGCTTAACTTGGTTTGGGTAGCAAGATTCAGTCCTGGCAGTTTAGCTTGTGCAATAGAATTGGGAGAAAGAGTTCTTGATGTGTTTTACTGTGATTTGAAGATGGGCATGTCTTCCTAGTGTGAGATGGTCTGTGTGCTAAGATATGGAGAATTGGGAATTGTGTGTTCAAGGCTTTGGTTCAATTCATAATGGAAAATCATTAAATTCTTGAGCAGCACGGATAACATTAGGTAAGCAAAGAATCGATCTTCATGTGATTAAAGTGATGTAAAATGATGATACGTTAACAGCATTGCGACATTTCTTTTTGTGGGATCGAGTGCGGATGTTTGAGTTTGTTGATGGCACAGGAAATTTTGAATATCTTTCGTGGTATGAATGGATACTTGATGTGTGTTATGTACTCGTACGGCGGAGTGTGGGATCAGGCATAGTGATTCATGCGTTATATGTGTTGGAGACTAGAAGTCCTTGTGATCCGACCATGTAGTGGTTGTGGGTCGTGTATATCGAAATCGTCTTGCAGTTGTTAGAAATTGGAGGTCTGAGTGGTTCTTTCTTTGCTTGGTAAGTTAAATTTGGGTTATGATATCCGATGGAAGACTGGTTGTTCGAGGGTCAGATTGTCAAGACTAATGTGTTATGGACTGTGCCAGGAAATTTCACAGGCAACGTGGCAAAGTACTTCTACGTTATAGAAGAGTATCTTGCATTCCAGAGTCTAGCAAACAATTGAAAAAATTTGCTTACTGATTGGGACTTCGTGGCGGATGTCAATACAAAGGTTTCTACCATTGGGTCAGTTCCGGTATTGAGAGACTTTTCGGATGCGTTTCTTGCGGCCAGGCATGAGGCTATATGTGTTTATTGTAATGAGCAATTTGACTCGATGTGCTTCTTCTTTTGTGAGATATGTGCGGATCGGGTGGCACGCCGCCACGGGTATGATATTTGGATCGGGTGGCACGCCTCCACGGGTACGTTAATTGGATAGGGTGGCACGCCGCCACGAGTATGGTATCTGGATCAAGTGGTACGCAGCCACGGGTATGTTATCTTGACCGAGTTGCGTGCCGCAATAGTGTGATGTGGATAATAGTTTTCCTATATGTTACTTTGTATGCCTTGTTTCCTGGTTTACGAGGAAAATCTGTATTGGGTGTTGCTCGACGAATAGCGCACCGGTTGTGTCCTTTCAGGATGAATAGTGTATAATACTTACTTCACCGTGGGTGTGATGGATTGCGAGGTTTCAGACCTCAATCTGTGTGTGGTCATCGTGTTGAGCATGGTGACTTGGGGTGCTTCATGGGTAATAGTGCTTGGATAGAATCGCGCGTTGTGGCAAGGCCATGTGATGGTATGACCTTTCGAGGAGGATTCAGGTACTCTATTTCTAGGATGTGAGATGGGATCTCACTTCTGTGTTGTGATCGTACGAAGGAATTTGAAGTACAACTCTTTCGTTTGAGTTAGTCGTCATGATTTGAGTGTGTTCAGATCGTTACTTATTGGTGCATGTGTTGAGCACGTTGCGTCTTAGGCCGGTGTTGAGGTGTCATATCACCAGAGTGGCGTGTTGTATTTAAGATGAACGTTTGAGTCATTAATGAGTAAGAGCACATTTGATTTCAGCTTGTTAGAAAGGTAATATCAAGGTTTGGCTCCAAAATCTGTTGTAGTATCAGTCAGAAAGAAAATGGACTCATGAATGGGTGAATCGAGGGATGGGTTCGGTTTATCGCTTGTTTTAGTTGCCGTTGGTAGCATATGAAGGTATAAAAATGAGAATCTATCTAACGAGAGATTTTCTATCGATATTGGTTGTTGTGGGATATCATATGATTGCAGCCGAGGTTGCAGGTATGGATTATTACAGCAGGTTCGGGTTAATCCTGAGTATAGATGTGGGGTTCTGATCTGGTGCATGACTTCGGAAAGTGGTATGTAGTTTATGGTTTAGATGGACTGCGGAATTTCTGCTCTGTTGTATTATCGGACCTCTGTGAGATAGAGTGACGTGGGATTACCCCGAGTATATGCTTGGTAAGGTCATTCAGCTATTGGGTTGCTTCTAGTACAATTCTGGGTACGCTCGAGGACGAGCATTTGTTTAAGTTAGGGAGGATTTGACGAACGACCCGTCGTCTTATGTGTTGCTGCTCTGTTTTCCCCTTATTGTGTTGCTTCATGTTTCAATACCAATATTAGAATTGATAGGGTGTAATTGAATTTGTTTTGGTTGAAAATATGGCACATGGCCTCTTAGAAGGAAACTTGTTTTGGAAAAGTCAACCGGAAGTTGACTTGTGAGTTATAAGGCTTGGATGTAATTTCTGGTGATTTTGTTAGCTTTGGGAGATGATTTGTGACTTAGGAGAGCAATTGTAATTGAATTTGGAGGTCCGGTGAAAAATTAGGCTTGAATTGGCGAAGTTTGAATTTTGGCGATTCTGGTTGATAGGTGAGGTTTTGATCCGAGGGTCGGATAAGAATTTCGAGAGTTGCAGTAGCTTCGTTAGGTGATTTTGGATATGTCTGCAAATTTTCAAGTCATTCGGACAACGTTTGGTCGAGTTTTTGATCGAATTCGAGTTTTGGAAATTTTAAGAAAATTTGAGCTTGAATCCGTCGTGATTTGATGATTTTTGTGTTAAAGGACGTGTTTTTATGAATGGAACAAGTTCATATGATGTTTCGGGGTATGTTGGTGTCTTTGGTTGAGGTCTCGGTGGCTTCGGGATGAATTCAGGTGGTCAAACGGACCCATTTTGGTTTGTATTGAGATCAATTTTTTGCTATAACGATTGCAAACTTTTGTTCATTGCGTTCGCGTGCTTATGGACGCGAACACGTAGAGTAATTTAAGGGCCTGGAATTTTTTCATCACGTTCGCATGAAGGTAATCGCGTTCACGTAGGCCTGGAAGCCTGGCCAACGCGTTCGCAGGAGAAGAGGCCGCGTTCGCCTAGAGAAGGGATGTTGTGCATCGCGTTCGTGTGGCCAGACACGCATTCGCATATGGTATTTGGACTGTTAGAAATATTTTGTCTTCGCGTTCGCGAGGGACATGTCACGAACGCGATAAAGGATTTTCGGACCTGGGGCAGAATGTTTAAAAACATTTCATCTGCGGCCTATGCCATTTGTCCACCATTGTTTCTCCACCTTGAGAGCTTGTTGGTAGATTTTGAAGCGGGTTTTGACGGGAAGTGATTGGCGGTAAGTCACGTGGTCTAGAAATATCATTTAATCAAAGAATCATCCATTAATCTGTGAATTTTGGTATAAAATTGAGGAGACTAGGGGTTGAGTTTTTGATATTTCAAATTGGGAGTAGGTCATCATTTGAGCTCGGATTTGGGAGTTCTTGGTACGTATGAACCCGTGGCGAGACGATGATTCCGGAAATTTAAGTTTCATAATTTTTCGAGAAGCGAGCCCGGGACTAGGGATTTGCTAGTTTCGAGATTTTTGTTATATTTCGATTAGGTTTTGGCCCATTAGCATATTATAATATAATAGTACTGATTTTTGTCAGATTTGAGCGCGTGGAGGCCAATTTGAGGGGAAAAGGTGCCGCGAGCGAGGAATTTCACCGGCTCGAGGTGAGTAATACTTGGGAATGATATCCTGAGGGTTTGAAACCCCGGATTTGCACATCTTAGTGTTGTATTGAGGTGACTTGCACGCTTGACCTGAGCGTGGGGTAGAGCACCGTTAGGGATCGTGACTTGGTCCGTCCCGGTTGTTGGTTTTACCGCGTATTTGCAAAAAATTTGTTGTTATCATCATAAATTGGGTTCATTGCCATACTTGGGGCTTATTGTCGATTATTTGAACTCTTTGTGAGCTGTCATCACTATTTTTCCTCACTATTTCAAATATTAATTGAACTTAGTCCGTGTGATTTACACTGTTTTATGAACTCAGCTATATTTTACTCAAACTTGGAGTTTAAACAATATTTGAACTATCATTTGAGCTGAGTTTATTTGTTTTACAGATGTCCGATGGGCTTTTGACTATTTTGGACTAATTGAGGCTGAGGGCCATATATGAGGGTATGAAGATGCTGTAAGGAGGCTTTCAGGCCTTGAGTTTTGTGTGAGCATGTGTATATACATGCCTGGATCGGACTGCACGCCGCAGTAGCATATTGCACAGATCAGACTGCACGCTAGAGTAGTATATTGCATGGATCGGACTACACAACGCAGTAGCATATTGCATGGATCGGACTGCATGCCACAACATTATATATATTATGTTGGATGGGGTTGCACGCTGCGACATTATACACATTGGATAGGACTGCACACCGCAACATTTCAGCGCTTGGGCTGAAGGAGCCCCTCCGGAGTCTGTACATACCCCCAGTGAGTGTAGGGTACCCATGGATCGGGCTACGCGCCGTAGCAGTCATGTGCATTTCATTGCATTGCATTGCATTCACGAATTTACTCCTGTTTGTACTACGTGGTATGACATTTAGCACTCATATATCATTGGCATATATACTGTTACTTGCCTTGTTGACCAGATACCCTGGTGTTATATGTTGTGAGTCGGGAGTAACCCGAGGGGCTGATATTGTACTAAGAGGTTGATGCTGAGCCCGAGGGGCGGGTTTCTGATTATTTCCTACATGTTGAAATCACCTTTGCAATTGTTGAAAAAGCAATTTTTCAAAAGAGATTTTTGAACTGAACTTCGAATTTTCTAAAGGGATTTTCACCGCACTTCGGTTTTCTCAAAAAGGGGTTGTTCTATCTTTTATGGCAGTTTGGTGTGCTCGTACGTGTTTTCTTATCGCCCAGATATTATTCTCTTTTATTACCACTGAGTTGGAAGTACTCACTTTACTCGCTGCACCTTACGTGCAGTTGCGGGTATTGTCCACGCGGTAGCGGGTTATCAGAAGGGACCGAAGGCCTTATTGTGGTAATAGAGTAAGGTGACCGCCAGCGTTCACGCCACCGCACCCCATCCTTGTATTCCGTTTGTATCTTGTATATATATATATTGTTAGCCCAGTAGTAGTGGGCCTACTCATTAGATGCTCGTGACTTGTGACACCCCTGTCGGGTTGTACTGGAATGACACTTCATAGATAAATGTCATTAAGTAGTATTTCTATTCTTTTATGTGTAATAACTGCTTAAAAAGGAATTTAGGGGTTGTTGGTTGGTATTGTCTTAACGAGAGGCTCCACCACGAGCGAGTATGGAATTTGGGAGTGAAATTCATTTGATTGGATCTTTTAATGCTATTGATTTAATTTAATTAGAATTGGTTTCAGCCTGGAATTTTTTATGTTTGATTGTTAGGATTGGGTATACCTGAATTAGAAGTACTTGGGTTAGGGTTTTAGCTAGGCTAGTTCAGTAACTTTGGACTGAATAAAGGGTCATTTTGGTATTCCCAAATAGAGGAAATGTTGTAGATAAAGCTTGAACTTCCTAGACCTTTCTAGAAGAGGTCGTAGTTTATATTTTAGCAATTTTAGTGCAGTAGCTTGATAAATAAGTCAAAACTTTAGGAATAATGAATAAAATCTGAAGATAAAAGAGGGGCAAAATGTGTGAGTAAAATCTAGAAGCTTTCCCCCTGAAATTTGCCTATAAAAGGAAGCCCCCTTGCTTTGTTTTCTAAGTTTCAACATCTGAAAATTCCCCCCAATTTTCCACAAGTCTTCATGTATTGAAGATTTGAATTTCAAATAAAAAAAACTCTAGATCTAGTTCTTCAAAAGCCAAAAACATAAGAAAACCTTCAAAAACATCCCAAAAAAATACTAATCCATTGAAAACCTTAGGATAATTTCGATTTTTAGTTGTTGATTTAAATTTCATAGCTCAATATCTGGTTGATGAAGTTTCAGAGATTTACTGGGTTTGATTCAAGTCGTTTTGGGTTCAATTAAGCTGTTTTGGTCATTTATTGGGTGCTGATATGCTGTAGTTCATTCCTGGGTTTTTGAGAAGATGTTTTGGTTCAAAGTTACTCATGTTGTTGCTGGTTGTGATCTTTGTTAGACATCTACTGCTGCTGACTTCTCCTCTTTTCTTACTTATGATTCACATTCCAGGTACACGTCAATGTGAATTCCCAGTTGGATGTGAATTGGATTGCAGCATGGCTTTGTTTTCTAGATTTCGTGTAAATTCATGAACATTAATAGATCCTCATATGTTATTAAAATACTGGACTGTTTGTACTATTAATATGTATTGGACTGTTAATATTCATTATCTTGGTACGATTGTATTATGTAATTAGTTTAACTGTCGACATTAGCAACAATATAAATGTAGAAATTGATTTTAGATCGTCACTTGTTGTTAGTAATTCAACATTCGCATAGTAGTGAGTAGTTAAGAAATGCCAGCATTAGTGTGAATCAATTTAGAATTGTTAGTTTACTAATAGGAAATTGAATTTTACTTGGACAGATGGGTTTGTACAACCGTATATGTTCACTATTAATGGCATATCCTTGATCTCTTGAGTCTTTAACGATCATAACACATTTTTTTGGTTGAGTGATGTTATTTTTGTCTTATAAGGGGTATTAAAGTATATTATTTTGCTTTGAACTCAAAAGTAATAGATATATTTCCTACCTGAAATAATGCACGTCATTAGCCCCTTGAAAGATTGTGTCGCGTCGCCAGCCTGCGATTAAGCTTATTTGAGGATTAGTATGTGGTATTAACTAGTTGTTAAGGTCATTTAAGAAACTATCCGTGTATAAACATCTTAAATGGATTGAATAGTTTGAGTGGTCTATTGGCTAAGAATTAATGTTCAATTTGAACTAAGAGGATATCTAAGCATAAGGCATTGGCAGGCCCCGAAATTAAAAATGGCGTCGTGATTTTGGGCTCACCATAGGCCCAAACTGTCAAGCCCTATATAAATAAAATCTGGGCTGAACAAATTGCTGAAAATGTTCTACCTTTACTTAATAAGTTATTGGGCTTAATTGGTTTGAAAGTAATTCATATGGATTTTGGGGTCTTCCAAATATACTAGTTAAGGCTTTAGAGACAAATTAAGTAGAAAATTGTAGTTTGCTTTAGGTTGGCCTTTAAGTAATAAATTAGGTGCGCTGCGCAAAACAAAATTAACAAGAAGTGTGGCCCTCTTTAATTATGCTTTTAAAATCCTTAGAATTAGAGGCGTGCTATTTAACAAATTTCCATGGCCCTCACAAAGTTAACAATGTGTTAGTTTCTTTTAGGCGTGTTAGTTGAACAAGTATCGGAGGCTACGATGATCGGTAAACACCTCACATGACCCACCATACAAATAATGCCTCCAAATCTTTAACCTGTGAACAATGGCAGCCAACTCCAAATGATGAACAAGGCAGTTCTTCACATGGGGCTTTAACTAACGAGAAGAACAAGCAATAACTCTACCTTCTTGCATCAACACACACCCAAGACCAACTCTCGAAGTATATGAACCTAAAGCTGATGGCCAAACTAACACTGGAGTTGTGGTCAAGGCAGTCTTGAGCTTCTTAAAGATCGCCTCACACTCATCCACTACATGAAAGGAGCACCCTTTTGAGTCAATTTGGTCAATGGTGATGCAATAGATGAAAATCCCTGCACAAACCGACGGTAATAACCAGCCAAACCAAGAATGTTGTGAATCTCCGTGGCTGGGATGGTCTGGGCCAACTCTGAACCGCCTCTATCTTCTTCGGATCAACCTGAATACCCTCATTGGACACCACGTGCCCCAAGAAAGACACTAAACTAAGCTAAAACTCACACTTGGAGAACTTTGCATAAAAGTTCTCCTCCCTCAATCTCAGCAACACAACTCTCAAATGCTCTGCGTGCTCCTCCTGACTACACGAGTATACCATAATATCATCAATGAAAATTACCATGAACGAGTCGAGATACGGCAAAAACACATTGTTCATCAACTGCATGAACATTGTTGGGGCATTGGTCAGCCCAAAAGAATTTTCAGAAACTCATACACACCATATCGCGTCCGGAAAGTTGTTTCACAGGATCTCCGAGCCCCTGATCTTCAGCCGGTGATACCTTGAACGAAGAACAATCTTGGAGAACACTCTCGCTCCCTGAAGCTGGTCAAATAAATCATTGACATGAGGTAAAGGATACTTGTTCTAGATTGTTACTTTGTTCAACTACGTGTAATAAATGCATATCCTCATCGAGCCATCCTTTTTCTTCACAAATAGAATAGGTGCACCCCAAGGCGACACACTAGGACAAATAAACCCTTTATCAAAGAGTTCCTAAAGCTGCTCCTTCAATTCCTTCAACTCCGCTAGTTCCATACGATACGGCTGAATATAAATGGGTTGAGTGCCAGGCACCAGGTCAATACCAAAATTAATATCCCTATTTGGTGGCATCCCCGGCAGGTCTGCAGTAAACACATCAGGAAAATGACTCACTACAGAAACATAATCAATAGTATCTCAACCCTGACATCCGTCACAAAGGCTAGGTATGAAAGAAAACCCTCCCAACCATACATTGGGCCTTCATGAATGAAATTACCCTACTAGGAACATAATCAGTCGAATCTCGCCACTCTATTCGTGAAAATACTATCGTCTCCCAGAGTAGATACTTAAACATAAGAAATAAGAGACTCACGAGGCGTATCTAAATAATGAGAAAAATAGGATTACACATAAGAAAAAAGTGGAATCGTGATCAAATAATACAGAGGAATCTCTGTAGCAGACTGAGAAAATATATGTAATCACAGCATCTGAAGTAATAGCATCGGGCCTAGCTGGGAGTTCATAGAAATAAGCATGATCACCACCTTATCGGCCTCCCCCTCTGGGGCGACACCTAGCTGACTGACCTCCACCCCTAGCTAGGTGGGTGGGTGGTGGTCAAATAACTGGCATTAAAGCCGATGGCTGACTCATCTGGTTAGATGAACCCCCAAGACAACGAGGACACTGCCTCAAAATATGACCCAACTCTCCATATTCATAATAACTCCCCGGTGCTGGAGACAGGGTTTGAAGGGAACCCCTAGCACTAGAATGATTAGCAAATGCACCTAGCGTAAAACGAGCCCTGAACTGAAGGAGCACGGGACGAACTCTGGCTGGAAAGGCGCTGAGTGATGAATGGATCTGATGAGAACTTTGAGAACCATGACCCGAAGATGCCCTACGATAACCTAGGTGAGCTGACTGAGGATGTTTGAATGGGGGACCTTTGCCGTGCTAAAACTGACCTCTCGAAAGAGCACCAAAAAAAACTACCAGATCCTCGAGGCCTCTTGGCCCCCCTCTTATCTCGCTTGTGCGACAAACCGACTCAATCTCATAAGTAATGTCACCAACCTCCTCAAAAGTAGCACCAGACACCCTTTCCCTAGTCATGAAAATCCGAATCTGATATGTGAGGCCATCAACGAACATCCTGATCCTCTCTCTATCTGTAGGAACCAACCAAATAGCGTGATGAACTAACTCCGAGAACCTCATCTCATACTACATCACAGTCATATCTCCCTGACGTAACTACTCGAACTGGATGCGCAGATTCTCTCTGCCAGACTATGGCACATACTTCTCCAAAAAGAGAATGGAGAACTGCTGCCAGCTAAGGGGCGTTACACCAATAGACCTACGCCTCTCAAAAGCCTCCCACGAAGTAAATGCAGCTCCAAAAAACTAAAAAATAGTAAATGCTACCCCGCTGGTCTCCATAATAACCATTGTACGAAGAATTCTCTGACACTTTTCGAAGAAACTCTGGGGATCCTCGCCCTATGTACCATTTATAGTCAGATGAGGAAGTCTACCAAACCTCTCCAACTTGCACTGCTCATCCTCTAGCATAACATGAGTTACACAGTCTTGAGCAGCTATAACAGACTGGGCTGGAGGTACCCCCGAGGTTTGAAGTACCTGCATGACCTACTCAGGTGTGCAAGTTGCGGGAGTCTGAGTGCCTCCATTAGCCTGAGAAGTAGCTGCAGCTGTAGTAACTGAGACCGCCTGAGTTAGGCTACTGCATACTGATAGAATATGGGCTAGGGCATCGTGAAGACTTGGAATCACAATAGGCAGAGCTAGTACTGCTGGAGCGTCCACAACTGGGACCTAATCATGAACTAGGAAAACTGGTTGATCTACAGGTGCTGCCCTAGCTATTATGCGGGCTACACCCATACCCCTACCACGGCCTCAACCGTATCCTCGGCCTCTAGTGGCCCCAGTTGGTGTTACTGGTGGTCGTCCATCATGACCGGTAGCACGTGTCCTCACCATCTATGAGAGAATAGAATAACACAGTTTTAGTATTCGGATCAACAGGTTCACATGACAAGAATTAAAGAATATGAAGTTTTCCTAAAGGTTATGCAGCCTTCCGAGGATAAATATAGACGTCTCTGTACCGATCCACGAGACTCTACTAATCCTGCTCATGAATCGTGAGACCTATGTAACCTCGGATCTTTTACCAACTTGTCACGACCTAAAATGGACCCGATCGAGATGGAACCTATCGTGAAACTAGGCTAACAGACACAAAACCCCAAACCAACCAACTACTAAATTTAGTAAGTTAATTAAAGACATTTAATAAGCTAAAATCCCATAGAATAAAGTAGGAGAAAACAATGCAAAATAAAACATAGCCAGACATCGGGTGCCATCAGTCATGAGGGTATAGAACTTCTCTAGGAATATGAAAAGAAAACATAGCCTGATACAAAGCGAAATAAAGATAGGAAGGAGAAGCATTGTGTTGCAACGCCAAACAACTACTTAGTCAGCTCCAAAAAGCCTACTGGATGACAAATCATTACTCGCTAGTGTTACCCGAGACTCGTGGATCTGGACCCAGGGTGCAGTGAGTAATGTGAATATTCCAACTTAGTAAGTAATAAATGTAAAGGCAGTCGAGAAGTAAGAAAACATGTAAACTAAATCATAATGCTAGACAAAACAGTATAAATGCAATACGATGGAGCAGAGCAGTAAAACCCATAATACTATCTCAGTTCAGTAAAAAACTTTATAAAATAATTTTTGGTAGTTCAAACGAGTGATGAAAACAGTGAGAAAAAGGTTAGAAAGAAAAATCAGCCCCTCAGAAAAAAACATATACCACAAGCGCCCCTCGAGCACAATATCAGCAGAACCATCCCATCGGGCTACCTCACAATCACTCGTATTAGTCCCTCGGGCAATAACATGAAACAAAAATAGCCCCTCGGACAATATCACATCTTACACCGGTTACCCCACGCTCATTGCGGTGTACAAACCCTTAGAGGGGCTCCTAGAGCCCAACCGCAATAACAAGCCATCTCGCGACATAATCAAACAGGTCCTCAGCCTCATAATAAGCCACCTCGTGGCCTAAAAAATCAAGTTCTCGGCCTAAAAATCATTAATCAGTACAACACTGCTGCGGCGCGCAGCCCGATCCCATAGTATCCTCACAACAGCGGCCCTCAACCCCACTCAGTAAGAAATCTCTCAAGCGACTCAAGCAATCGTAAAATATGATGCTCAGCCCAAAATATCATTTGAAATATCAAAAAAAAAGTGAATAGGGATGAGTTATAAAAGTAGAATAAAGCATGAGTGAGTACAAATATGAAGTCAAAACCGTGAGGAACAGTAGTAGAAATCCCCTAAGGTCCAAAATAGTTGGCACGAGGCCCAAATATGGCATCCGTCCCAAAACAGTATAGTACTTTCCAAAACATATTGATATCAAAGAGTTCTTCAATCAAATACACGACTTAATAGTCATACGGAACATACTAAGTCACAATCCCCAGCGGTGCACGACCCCACATTTGTCATCTAGAGTGTGCGTCACCTCAATGTAGCACAACGATGTGAAATACGGGGTTTCGTACCGTCAGGAAAGCATTTACAATCATTACATACGTCAATCCGGACCAAATTCTAGCTTGTAATACCCTTGCCTCTCGAATCATCCTCCGAACGCTCCAAATCTAACCAAAACAGATTTATACCATCGAAAATATTCTAAGGGAATGAAGCCGACTCTAAAATAACCAATTTACATCAAAATCCCAAAGTTGGCATAACCCTACCCCCGTACTCACATCTCGAATTTCGATAAAAATCACAAAACTAGAATCCCCACACTCACGACTTCATACATACCAAATATACAAAAATCCAACACCAAATATCCCATTAAATCCCTAAATTTAGGTCTCCAATTTCCAAGCTCTAAACCCCTGATTTTCTTCTGATTTTCAAAAGATTTCAATCTTTAATGTTAAAATTCATCATAGAAACAAGTTTAAGGTCCAAAAACCTTACCTCCACGAAACCCTCTTGAATTCCCTCTTCAATTTGCTCTCCAATTCTTTCTCCCGAATGAAATATGCTGAAAAACTCAAAATTGCGAAGGGCCAAATATATATGTTTTGTCCCACATAAATCATTTCTGCTTTACAAAATCTCGCACCTACAGTCCTAGGTGTGCACTTGCTATTCCAGGTGCGCACCTGCGGAAACCTTAACCACACTAGGACCGCACCTCCGATCAGAATGTCGCACCTGCGCTATCGCAGGTGCGCTCGAACAACTGCTTTTCTGGTTCCAGCTCCCCATGGCCATTTCCATATATGCGACTCTCTGGGTGCTTCTGTGAGCCTGCACCTGCGGTCCCCAAACTGCAGGTGTGGTTATGACAGGAGTTTCAGCACTTTAGCTCCAAATTCCAACTCCAAACCTCCCGCCAACCATCCGAAATCATCCAGAGGCCCCCGAGGCTTCAACCAAAAGTATGAATAAGTCATATTTCACTATCCAATCTTATTCCAATCGTTGAAGCACATAGAAGAAGATTGAAACATCAAATCAACCAACAATCCAAGCCTAGGAACTCTAAAAACTTTCAAATTCCGCTTTTGATCAAAACGTCTATCAAACCTCGTCTAATGAAGTAAAATTTTGCACACACGTCATAAATGACACAAACGACCTACTACAACTTCCAAAATTCTATTCCGACCCCTAAATAAAAATTTTCACCTATCACCTGGAGAACGCCAAAATTCCAATTTTTCCAGTTCATGCCTTAATCTACTTCAGAACTCACATCCGAGCCCCTTTCACAGAAGTCAACATCCAGTTAACTTTTCCAACCTAAGCTTTCTCAAAAGAGACTAAGTGACTCATTCCATTACAAAACCTCTCTGTTCTGAACCAACCAACCCAATAATATATAATACAACGCAAAGATGGGGGAAACAGAGTGATAACTCATGAAATGACCGGCCTGGTCATTACATTTCACCTTCCTCCAGATTTATTTGAGTCATTAACAATAGAGCCTTGTGTCATATATAAATACCCAGACTTGACTCCGCGAGCCACTATTACTGAGCCCTTGTGAGATTCCATTGGCCATTAAAGGGGGCATTATGGTAAACTTCATCGTCTAATCTTCCCGCGGAGATCAAATTTAAAGGAAAGTCTGGAGCATGCTTAATATCTTAAAGAACGAAAGATGACCATTATTAGTTTTTAAACAAATTATGCCAACACCAAACACCATAATGTCACTAGCATTGCCCATCTTTAACACTCCAGAATCAATACGAGTATAAGATGAGAAAAACTCTTTTCTTGTTGTGACATGTGAGATAGATCCAGAATCTACTATCCAGCTAGTCTCATGGGATACCAAATTGATGAAGTTTTCATCATAAGCAAAAAGAAGGTCATCTAAAACAATAGCAGCAACATTGTTCTCGTTATTTTTTAGCTTCCTGTCCTTCTATAATGTCTTGATTCAACTTGAGGCAATGGTTTTTGATATGTCCTTTCTGGCCAAAGTGGTGGCATGTAATATTATAGTATTTGGACATTGAATTAATTCTACTTTTATATCTATTCCTTGATTCTCTTGTTCTATCTCTCCCCCGGTCTTCTGTAATCGAGATATCTGTTTTTGAGGACGAACCCTGAGATTTTGACCTTACTTCCTCATTCAACACAACACTCTAGGCATATTACATGGTCACCTTACATCCAGGAGCTGAATTTGTCAAAGAAACATGAAGAGTTTCCCAAGAGTCTGGAGAGTATTAAGAAGCCAAAATCCTTGTAAATCATTATCAAAATTAACTCTCATTCCAGAAAGCTGATCAAGAACCCCCTGAAAATCATTTATATGATCAAAGATAGGGTTTACTTCCTTGTATTTAAAGGTCATCAATTTCTTTAGCTTTAGCAGGAACAACTTGTTATTCCCAGTTTTTGATTCATAAAGAGCCACTAGCTTTTCCCACAGTGATCTCGCATGTGTCTTGTTTAATATATTGTTACGAACGATATCTTCAACCTATTATTGTATATATCCACATAATTGTTGGTGCTCAAAATCTCAATCATGATCAGATATACTCTCAGGTTTATGAGCTGAAAAAACGGGTAGATGCATCTTCTTCACGAATAAGAAATCTTTCATCTTTCTTCTCCAAACATTGTAATTCCTTTCATTTAAACATACCATCTTTCTCATATTCGAATCTATTCCGCAACAACCTGGATAAATAACCAATGCTCTAATACCACTAATATTCGAGGAAGAGGAAAATCAAAAAATAAAAAAGATAAAGAACATCAGTTTTAATGTGGAAAACCCTTCAAATATAAGTTAAAACCACAGGATCACAAAGATCCAAAAAGCTCCACTATAAAATTAAAAGGGTTACAAAAGTTCTGTAAATTGTCTACATAACAAGTGTCAAACACAGAGCAACAATAGCAACAACAAATCAAATAAAGAAAGAGGAGAATCCACAAAAACAAAGCAGTTGTTCGAGGCTCGAAATCAGATTCTACGAGCCTCCAAACCAGGTGTCAAATGGAAGCTAGAAAGAAAACCTTGAGCGATGATAAATCAAATAACAAAAGAGACAAATATTTAACATGGTTTGGTCAACTGACCAACGTCCACCGCGGAAATGATCAATCCCTATACAAGGAGCATCAAGAAAACATTGGAATGTAACACCTAGGTTTTGAAAATATATCTAAACTAGTTCTTGAACCCCCACTGCAACTGTAGTAAGAGTGGAACATTCCTTTACGACAAGGTGATTCAAAAAAAGTATTTATGCCCTATTTGCATAATATAATATTTCAACGAATGAGATATATTCCCTTTCCTCAATGTAGCATCGCCCATGCAACCAATGCTGGATAATGATGATGGAGTAGAAATAGCTAACTTTTCAAGATAACACAACAATACCGAGGTTACAGGATGAACATTGAGCATTTTTGTAGCCAATGTCCCCATAGCACTAGACAGACATAATTAGACTGTTTATAGAGGTTTTGGAAAATTCAGTTGATTGCATAAGTGCAGCTACATTGCATCTTCTTTTATGGGTCTAACATGTTAAACTTGTGATAAGATGACTAATTAAATGGGCAAAAAACTTCACATTGTTTATTTGACTTGGTCTACGAATATTAAAGCCTCTAAAGACTACTATACATTAGCATAACAACATGTCAAAATGTCGAGGTTATATAATGAAGGCAGATCATCGTCGAGGTCGAGCTAGCTTAATAAAAGATAAGGACGAGGACGAGCATTCATCCTCGACGTACAATAACAAATAGTTTAAATATTTAGGTTCCCTATAGAATATCTTAGCGAATAATTCCCTATGTTGTACTATCTCGGGTTTCGAGGCCCATATATCCTTATAAATAGGAAGAGATATTGTACTGGGAAAAAACTAAGTCTGTATATCAAAGATGATGTGTCATGACATGTGGATTAGTCAAAAGGTCAAAACGCAATAAATAGCCAAGAGGCATGGGCGACAACAGATACAAGGAGAAGAAAGCGACATAGGTGCGAATTGCTACTCAAATGGCACGAGTCTCGTAAATGTTCGAGTCCATTAAAGACCGAAGATCGAAATAAGTTGAAGATACGAATATGAAACAAAAGAGTCCAAATACAGCATTAAATCTCAAATATGTTAGAGAATTCGATATAAATACAAATGATTATGTAACATTTCTTTGAATGTCATTTATTGCTCATAGTTGCCTCATTAAGACAAAGATATTACACCTTCTCCTATGATCAACTATAAAAGGACAAGAACTCAACATCTGTAATGACATAAAATATTATTGAGATTACACCGAAATAAAAAACTACTTAATGCTTTATAATTGTCAAAAGTCTTCTATTATTTTCGTCTCCTGATTATCTGTAACCCGAATTTCTCTTTATTTCTAGCTTTGACCAAAGACTTAGATTTTTGGTTAAACAAATTGGTTCTATTACCGGGAATCTAATAATCTTTTCTTTTAAGCTACATTCTTTCCGTTGTTATCATCATGTCAAAGAACAACAATAATCGTGAAACGTCTTGGGAAACCATGAAAATCAAATCCATCAAAATCAAGGAGATTTACAAAACAGTGACGTGGTTCCTTCCCCTCAAAATTCCCCACGTCAATCTCGTGAAGGCACTCCTGCTCCTGAATCTCGTACTGATCAACAATAGCAATCTGAACATTTTGAAGGGGCAGATGAAGCTTTACAAAATGTAATTGATTCACGGGTTAGCAAAGCTCTTCACGCTCTAGTTAGTCGATTACCTATTGCACCACCCACAACTACACCTAATAATAATACATTAGAGAATCCTCATTCTGGCTGTATTAATTCTAGAAATAGAGGAACTCCCAGTGAACCGCAAGAAAGAGAACCAGGTAATTCAAAAAATTCTCATTTGCAAAATTTAATACTAACTTTATAGAAACAGCTTAAGGAACAGAATGAGCACATCGAGCAAATCCCTGGAGTTCCCTCTATAATCAAAGGAGTGGATGTGGATAAATACTCACAAAAACCTTGGAAACCAAGTGTTGCTCCCCTTCCAATCCCTAAAAAGTTCAAAATGCCTGACATCTCAAAATATGATGGCACAACAGACCCACGTCATCATGTAACTACATTTACTATACGTGTAAAAGGCAATGACTTGACCAAGAAAGAAATTGAATCAGTGTTGGTCAAGAAATTTGGAGAAACACTCACCAAGGGTGTATTAACCTGGTATTCTATTTTACCTGCAAATTCTACAAACTCTTTTGCTGAGCTTGCAGATTCTTTCATTAAAGCACACTCGGGAGCTGAAAAGGTTGAAAAAAAGAATGGAAGACATTTTCAAAATTAAACAAGGGGACTCAGAGTTTCTCAAATATTTTGTTGATATATTCCAACGTGAGAGGATGACTTTACCTCGTGTACCTAATAACTGGGCTTCAATAGTTTTGTAGGCAACTTAATGACAAAAGTTTTGAAGCCACGAGAAGACTTAAAGAAAGTCTTTGAGAGTTCCCTACAACCACGTGGAATGACATTTATAACGGGTACAATACGAAGTTGCGAACTGATGAAGATACCGTACCTCAGTTTAATCATGAAAAGGGGGAGCAATTCCAGGACACCAGAAACCAAAAAAAGATCAGGTAAAAATAGGTATGATCCATATATGGGATCTACAGGAGAAGACTCACGGTCAAAGCAAGATAATCAACAATATGATTAAAAATCGGAGAACAAGGAATCTGGTTCTTCATCAAGGTTCAGAAATGACCGAACAGACAATAGTCACGAGATGATGACAGAAGTTTAAAGGCAAGGTTCGGTGGATTTAAGTCCAATGTCACTACCTCCGAGCTTGTATCTGTTTTGAGGAGCATGGGAGATAAGGTGCGATGGCCAAAAGAGATGCGGTCAAATCAAAACAGGCGCAATCCAGACCATTGGTGCGAATTCCACAATGATCATGGGCATAAAACTTTCAGAATGTAGATTCTTACAAAGTGAAGTATATCATCTATTGAAACAATGGTATCTCACTGAGTTATTTAGTGAGAAAGGTAAGCAAGCCTATATGAAAAACAGGCAAGAGTCACCAAAGACACCATCACCCAAGAGAACCGTGAATGTTATTAGTGGGGGAGAAGATATTCAATGTGTAACATATACAGCTTCCAACAAGGTTTCTAAAGTAACGATTACACACGAGAAACGGGTATGGCAGGTTCTAGAAAACGAAAATATTTCTTTCGATGATGCAAATACTGAAGGAGTCATGACCCTACATAATTACGCACTGGTAATATCTTTACTTGTACATAATACTAATGTAAAATGAGTTTTGATTGATCTAAGAAGTTCCGTAAATATTATACTATTAAGGGTATTATATGAAATGCAAGCTGAAGACAAGATGATACCTAAGGCGCATACCTTGTCCGGGTTCGACAATTACAGTGTGATAACAAAAGGTGAGGTAAATCTAACAACTTTTGCTATAGGTGTTGTTAAAAAAACTAAATTTCAGGTAGTAGATATGAAAAAGGCTTACAATATGATCATGGAGAAACCTTGGATCCATGATATGGACGTTGTCCCATCGAATCTACATCAAGTTATTAAATTCCCTTCACCATGGAGAATTTGAAAAATTCTTGGGAATCAACAAACAACCAGGAGTATCAATGTTGTAACAGATACGAGCATCGTAAATAAAGAAAAGTAGTAGTTACAGGAAACAGCTGAAGGTATCAAGGATCAAACCTCAACTGAACAAGAAAAGAAAGATTTAGACTTGAGACCTGATACAATTCAAGAACTTGAAGAGAATGAAAATATCAAAACAACAATTGAAGAGCTCCAAGCTGTGATATTATTTGAACTAGGCTGAGCGGAAGGTTTATGTTGGAGCCAAATTAAGCTCAAACATGTGAAATATGTTGATTGAATTTTAAAAGCTAACGTAGACTGTCTTTCTTGGTCCCATGCCGATATGATAGGATACCACCGGGTGTGATGACTCACAAACTAATTGAAGACCCATCCTTCACACTAGTAAAGCAAAAGAAAAGAAAGCAAGGGGCTTCCAAAAACCAGGTGATTCAAGATGAGGTCCAAAAGCTACTAAAAATTGGGTTAATCCGTGAGGTAAAATATCCTAATTGGTTAGCAAACACAGTTGTGGTACCTAAGAAAGTCGTTATGTGGTGGGTTTGCATGGATTATACAGATCTTAATGAAGCCTGCCCAAAAGTTTATTTTCCTTTACCGCATATAGATCAGTTTATTGATGCATTTGCAGGACATGAACTTTTGACTTTTTTAGATGCATATTCGGGGTACAACCAAATTAAAATGGACCCACTGATGAAGAAAAATCTTCTTTCATCACAGACAAGGGGACTTACTGTTATAAAGTAATACCCTTTGGTCTCAAAAATGCTGGAGCAACCTATCAAAGGTTGGTCACCAAAATGCTCCAAGAAAAATTTAGGAAAAACTGTGGAGGTATATATAGACGATATGCTAGTCAAACCCGAGCATTCTCATGATCATATTTCTCATTTATCTATTACATTTGAAATTTTACGATAGTTTAATATGAAACTCAATCCAGAAAAATGTGCATTTGGGTTTGCCTCTGGTAAATTTTTGGGTTTTCTCGTTTCTAACCGTAGTATTGAGGTAAATCCTTCTTAGGTCAAAGCAATAGAGGAATCCCTCATATCCTTATGAATAAAAAAGAAGTTCAAAGGCTAACGTGAAGAATTGCAGCCTTGCGGATATTTATTTCCAAGTCTTCAGAAAAATATTTTAAATTGTTCTACGCACTCAAAAAGTAAGATTATTTTGAATGGAACGAAGATTGTCAACAAGCCCTTAGAGTCAAATCCACTGTAATTGGCAAAATCAAAGGAAGGTGAAAATCTACTCATCTATTTGGCTGTGTCAGAAGTTGCGGTAAGTGTTATTTTAGTCCGTGAGGTCCAAGGTAAACAATCTCCTATCTATTATGTAAGCAAGTCTTTACTAGATGATGAAACACGATATCCACTACTAGAAAAATTAGCATTAGCTTTGATCATGGCATCTACAAAATTAAGATCGTATTTTCAACGTCATCCCACTGTTGTAGTTACTGCTTTTCCATTACGAAATATTTTGCATAAACATAAATTGTCAGGGAGGTTAGCAAAATAGCCTATATTATTAAGTGCATAAGAAATCATTTATCAACCTATGACTATTATAAAATATCAAGTATTAGTTGATTTTGTAGCTGATTTTAGTCAGGGTATGCATTTAGAAGAAGAAAAAGAATTACAAGTTTTTAGTGGTGCAAACCCGGGGACTTGGACCATGTTCACTGATGGTTCATCCAATGTAAAAGGAGCATGCCTAAGTATAGTTCTCATACCACCTACGGGTGAAACTTTTAGACATGCTATAAAATGTCATTCTATAACTAACAATGAACCAGAGTATGAGGCTGTAATTGCATGTCTAGAATTGGCACGAAAACTCAGCATAATACAGAAAATAATCAAGATGATTCTCAACTCATGGTCAATCAAATACTGGGGACTTATACAGCCAGGGAGACACGAATGCAAGAATATCTCGAAAAGGTATGAGAAGTAATAAAGCAATTCCAAACTTGGAAGGTAATGCAGATCCTAAGAGATGAGAATGTGGAGGCAGATGCTTTAGCTAATCTCGCATCTGCAACAGACGTAGCAAACAATGCAAATGCTTCAGTCGTACATTTATTTCATTATGTTCTCGAACCTGATAAGAACGAGGTAAATTTTAATCATTTAACATTGGATTGGAGAAACGAAATTATTGTTTACAACGCGGAACCGTGCCTGATAACAAAAGAAAGGCTTATGCTCTTCGCGAAAAAGCTGCTCATTATTGTTTACGTCAAGGAAACCTTTATCAAAAGATGTTCGGTGGGCCACTAGCAAGGTATCTCGGACCTTCCCAAATAGAATATGTGATGAGGGAAGCACATGAAAGACATTGCAAAAATCAATTAGGAGGAAGGTCACTAGTAAAAACATTGATTCGAGCAGGGTATTATTGGCCTAAGATAGAAGAAGAAGCAAACAGTTTCATGTCTAAGTGTGATAAATGTCAAAAAGATGGCAATGATATGCATAGACCAGCTGAGTTACTGCACCCTGTTATAGCCTCGTGGTCTTTCTATGAAATGGGAAATGGATATTGTAGGTCCATTGCCACAAGTAAAAGGTCAGGTGAAGTTTCTACTTGTACTTACAGATTATTTCACTAAATAGGTAGAAGCAGGAGAATTTAACATGTATGAGAGAAGGAAGTTAAAGACTTCATTTGGAGAAATATAATATGCCGTTTTGAGTGCCAATGGAAATTGTGTGTGACAATGGTCCGCAACTCATAGGAGCTCAAAGCATAGAAATTTTTTAAAGTTGGCAAATTAAAAGGATAACATCTATGCCATATCATCCATGGGTAATGGACAAGCGAAATCTACAAACAAGGTCATTATCAACAACTTGAAGAAAAGATTACATGATTCAAAGGGTAATTAGCCTGAGGTATTACCTGGAGTATTATGGACTTATCGTACAATGACAAAAACAAGCATGGGAGAAACACCATTTTCAATGGTTTATGGTGCGGAGGCCTTAATTCTAGTTGAAATAGGAGAACTGAGCACGCGCTACGTTCAAGCAACGGAGGAATAAAATGATGAAGAGATGTTGGTGAACCTTGATTTGCTCGAAGAAAGAAGAGAAGATGGATTAATAAGAATGGCAACACAAAATCTAGTAATTGAACAATATTATAACAGGAAAGAACGCCTCAAATTTTTTCAAAATTGGGGACTTCGTGCTTAAAAAGGTGTTCCAATCTTCAAAGGCTGCTAATTTAGGGAAGCTGAGTCCGACGTGGGAAGGACCTTACATAGTTCGTGACATTGCAGGAAAAGGAGCATACGAGTTGGAGACAATGGATGGAAAGGTTCTACTCTCACATTGGAATGTTGTCAACCTAAAGAGATACTACTTTTAAGAAAGTACCCACGGTCAGGTATCACTACGTTATAATTTTTCTTTGAATTATAAAAATTTTACTAACGATTTTAGATGCTAGGCAGAAACCCCTACCAGTGCAAAATGATGAGTCACGGCCTGCACAGTAAATGGAATATTCTAAAATTCCCAGCCCAGGGTTACATTTAATATTATGGAAATACACACGGGTTAGGCAGTCTTCATCTCTAATCGCACCTCTGAGTCCCGTAAGTTTTTCTGTTTTTAGGAAAAGGACCAAATTGCTAGAAACAAACAAGTGCTCGAGGTTTCATACTTAAACGCTCAAACACTTGGGGGCTACATATTGTACTCAAATACGTGCGGTAAAACAGAGACGCAAATCAAACAAAAATCAAATACAAAAATTGGAAAAATCAAGCCACAAAGAGACGAGTGTCGAGCAGAAGTTACGGAACCTCAGCATTCATCATTGTGTTCTTTCCTATCAAAACGAATAAAGATGCAAAACATTCATCATAGTGTTCTTTCCCATGAGAACAATGGAGTCACCTCTCAAACCTTTCCTAATACATTAAGATAGGGTCATGACTATGTACTCAAACGGGTTAAGGAAAAACCTTGTTGAATTATATTTATTTTATAAAAATCTGGTACAAGAAAAATAGATACGAGAAAGTTATAGATGTATCTCAATACATGTAATATTCAAAAGCTTGTCCAAGTTCATGAATAAAAACTTATCAAAGTTGTTTCAAACAAAACATGTGTGTTCCTATTTCTTTTATCGTATTATAACACCGTTATGAAGTTAAGACAACTTCTTCATTAAGTGTCTATATATTAAAGGGCACTCTTTTATAAACCTCATCTTAATAAGTCATGAGAAGAACCATAAAGCATTTTTAAAGGAAAAAATGCTAAACTATTCTTTAAGTCCTAAATAGATAAGGAAAAGGCAAGAATAGAACACATTGAAATACTAACAAGCTTCTTGATATAATTAATAAGACTAAGTAGAAACGTAGTCAACAAAAATGTTTATACAATTTCCCCATTATGATAACTGGGGACTTTCACAAAATATTCCTTAAAAAACTAACTAAGGGATAAAACCATCAACTAACAAAGAAAGTAAAAACAAAGTTTGGAAATTTAACTGGTCACTTAAGGGGTTGGCACTAGAAGTTGGAATGTTATTTTCACTTTCAGAAACAAACACATGCACGGTGGCAAAATCTGAAGAAGCAACAACAGGAGCGGTTTCAGCTGAGCTTGAAGTGTAAGGTTCAACAAGGGAGCGAGAGTCATGGAAGTTTCAGCTTCCATAGATTGACTCATAGAAGTTTCACCCTCGGGAGCTGGAATTGCAACATCTTCAACTTCAACTGCGTCATTTAAAGGTTCCTCAGCCACGGGAGCTTCAATTGCCGGAGAAGGAAAGTCAAGTGGTTTTTGGGTTCTTTCAATGGTTTCTAAAACTTTGGCCAACTTAGAGTTTAAGTCAAAGTTTAATTGACTGGCATCCATTAAAGCATCACGATGAGAGTTTAAGAAAGCCCAACTCATCTCTAAATCAAACTTCTCCTCGACAAGTTCATACTCCCTTTCCCACATAGCCAGATCATTTCTTTAACACTTGATGTTCAGCTAAATGAGAATTAAGGAAAGCTTCAATGGAGGCATGGGAACTCTCCAAGGCACGCACTTTGTCAGAGGATATCCTTAAATCAGCTTGAACTTGAGTCAAGTTTTGCACTAATTCTCCAGCATATTCTTCTTTCTTGTCCAAGGGTGCCTTAAGTTCTCTGATTTCTTCACTGGACTTTGATAACTATTATGAAAACCAACATTTAAGGAGCTCCTTGTCTCTTTCAAATTGACTTGAAGAAGATTTGGCAACTGCTAATTCAGAGGTCAGTTCTCGCTTCTGCTGCTCAAGGTGACTTCTACTCTCTTGCAATTCTTCTATGGTTCCCTGAGCTTTTTCAAATTGCTCCTTCCAATTAGCTGCTTCTAGTTGGGCATCCTTTGCTATTCTTTCGGCCTCAGAAATATATCTTTTTAGATTCACGAGCATTCTTCTCTAAAGTGGAGATTCTTCCCATTAATTCAGTGCCAATAAGGTTAGACTACACTGGTAAAGCATGAAAGTAAATATCTAGAAAAAACAAACTTACAAGTAAGTAAAGGAAAAATACCTTCAAAGTAGAATGAACAATGGCATTCATCAAAGTTAAACAGCTGTACCTGTTAATCTTCTTCTTCTCAATATCTCCAATCAAAGGCCCAAGCCAGGCATCAGCTCCACCAGACTTTCTTAAAAGAGTGTTATTAGCAGGAACTTCCAGTGTAGCGCTCCTCATAGCCAAGCTTCTGCTACTAGAACACTATGCTGCCTGTTGAACAAAGGTAGGGGGCTATAGAGGGAGGAGCGGTAGAAGAAGTGAAAATAACAAAAATTGAAGGTCTCGAAGTAGGTAAAGTAGTAGAAATAGGTAAGGGAGCAGGAACAGATAAAACAGGCAAGGAAGCACATGAAACCAAGAGAGGAATAGAAGAAATGGGAACAGAAGAAGAAAGAGGAACTTCTTCATCTATAATCGGACCAAGTTCTCCACTTTCGAAACCACCCATGAAGAGACGTTGAATAGACTCATTGGTGTCCTTTGGCGTGGTTTCATAATCAGAAGGAATAAGAACAGGTTCGGTGAGAAAGGCACGGGCAGGAGGAGCTTTGGTGTCACCTACAGAAGTGATGTGTCTCACGGCTCTTGTCCTAGCTATAAAAGAAGTATCTTCATCTTCAGAATCTTGTTCCACAACTTTCTTTTTAGCATCGTAGCTTGAGCTTTCTCCAAAGAGAGTGGAGTTTCAGAAGAGGCTCTGAGGGAAATAGCTACTCCGGTTGACATTCTCGGAGAGCAAATCCTTAAAAAAAGAAGGGTAAAAAGTTAGAAACGAGAAAGGACTTAACATAAGGAAAATCACAAAGAAATGCGTACCGTAAGATTTCACTTTCCAACCATGTAAAAGAGAAATGGCTTTTCAAGTTCTCCCCTCCATAGGCACGGCTTTCAAGATTGAATCTACCCAACCACGAAAATTAGGAACGGGTTCCATATCTCCCATACTTGCTACAGAAAAGTAAAAAGAGATGAAATTAGAAAAGAAATTGCAATTCTTAAAGATAGTTACGGTAAGTAAAAAACAACTTGCGTGCAAAGTTCCACTTATCAGTGAAGAGGATATTTGTTTCAACCATCAAATCAACTGTGCGTATATAAACATAACGAGTGTACCACCCAAGATCCTTGTCATCTTCAGGGCTTACCAAAACCCTTTTACTTCTTGCAGTTAAAGTAAAAAACCCACGGCGGAATAGATTAGGGTGGTAAAGATGGATAAGATGGGGAAGGTAAAGCTAACATTGGCTTTGATGGACAAATACCTTAAATAAGCCACTGCTCTCCATACAAGAGGGCCAATTTGTGCTAAACAATTTTGAAAAAAACGACAAAAATCAAGTATAACTGGGTCGATAGCAGGAGTAAATCCCAAAGTAAAGGGATAAGTTTAAGCAAAAGAAAATCTAATCCTAAAAGAAGAAATTCTCCGGTTTGGATTAGGGATCTTCATACGAAGATAATTTTTCCTGTGGCAATCTTGTCGAACAATAGGATTCGAAGGTTCAGCAATTAGGCAAAGAAAAGTGTCAGCTTTCTCTAAATTAACAACTTGTTCATGGAGAGATTTTCTATCATTCTCAAAAGATAAGTCACTTGGTACTATTTCCTCGGCTAAAGATTCTTGAAGAGGCTCAGAAGGTTCTTTACCTTTAGAAGAAGATTTGTTAGTAATAGAACCTCTAGAAATAGCGCTAGAGCTAGAAGAAGGAGTGATGGAACTAGAGGAACCACCACGAACGGATCCTAGGCTACGAAGCCTTCCTCCTGTACCCCTTTTGTGTCTTACAGTGGCATTAGGGAAGCTATGAAGAATTGGGACTCTCTTAGGGTTAGGGTTCGAAGACGACATTACAGAGAAAGGATAAACTATAGGAGAACATAACGAAAGTAAAGAGTAAAGTATATGGTAAGGGTTTGTGAATAAGATGACAAAGGAAAAAAGCTTAAATATGTATATAATACCAACCATCAAGCAAAGAAGTGTAATGATAGAAAGTCTATAATAAAGGCAACTATCACTTCGCGAATAGAGGGAATGAAGAAGCCTTGAAAAAAGGCTGCAGAATTGCAGAGCCAATCAGAAGGTGATACGTGTATAGAGCATTAAATAGAAAATACAACTGAAGCGTCAGTATTATCATAGCATTGATTACGGCAAAATTCCCTTTTTGTAAAGATCCACATCCCAAATATTTAAATGATAAATAAATAAAAAGTGGGGGGACTATCTTATTAGGAAAAAACTAAGTCTGTATATTAAAGATAACATGTCATGACACGTGGACTAGTCGAAAGGTCAAAACGAAATAAATAGCCAAGAGGCACACGCGACAACAAATGCGGGAGAAGAAAGCAACATATGTGCGAATCGCTAATCAAATTGTACGAGTCTCATACCTGTTCGAGTTGTTTAAAGATCGAAGATCGGAAGAAGTTGAAGATACGAATCTGGTGAAACAAAAGAGTCCAAATACAACATTAAATATCAAATACGTTAGAGAATTTTATATAAATAGGAATGATTATGTAACGTTTCTTTTAATGTCATTTATTGCTCATAGTTGCCTCATTAAGACAAAGGTATTACAGCTTCTCCTATAATCAACTATAAAAGGAGAAGGACTCAACATCTATAAGGACACAACATATTATTGAGATTACACTGAAATACAAAACTACTTAATGCTTTATTATTCTCAAAAGTCTTCTATTATTTTCATCTCCTGATTATCAGTAACCCGAATTTCTCTTTATTTCTAGCTTTGATCAAAGACTCAGATTTATGGTTAAACAGATATAGTTCTAAAAGGGGGATATAACATTTTTGTAAAACATTGACATCCTCTGCGATAATTCTCCCTTAATTGAATATATACCATTTTACCTTTACACCTCTTTTTTTCTTTCTTTCTCTCTCGATCCAAGAAAAATTGCAATATTTAATATAGCTTATCATCATCTATCATTGTCAGAAGGATCAGTTGATAATCTCACCTATGTCGGGTGGACATTGATCTATTTATTACTTAAATGTCATTTATCATTCGTATTCTTAGTCATTATTGCTCCAAGATATCATTATCTAGTAACACATGTTTGGTACTCTTCATAAACAAACAAAATTTGTCATTTGAGTATTACTATCGACTTAGACTAAATCTTTTCACTATAAATCTGATTATATAAAAACCTAAATTTAAATTTTGGGTCATACACTACTAACATGGCATTATAATAGAGAAAGGCATTATTCAAGTACTTTATGCTCTACTAACAAGAGAATAACAACTAATACGTCTGCACCAGTTTTCCATGTCCTGGGTAGTTGACTTGATTCATATCTTTGTCGAATGGATGTACTTTACACTCTACTAACAAGAGTACAATATGATAAGAATAAAGAACCTGCAATACCTCATACAAGAAAATTGAAAAACAGATACTGCTAAATTTTTCTAAGATATTAGCCTCTAATATGTTAGTTATGATTGTGCTGTTGACGGTCCAAAAGAGGCGAATAATGCAAAGGATAGACTGATCGACAAGTAGGGCAAGTGTTTTTCTTAGATAGCCAAGGCAAGAGACACTTAATATGAAAGGCGTGCGAACAGTATGCTACAATCACTTCATTCTCGTCTTTAAACTCATCATAACAAACAGGGCAAGTGTCATCTATTAGATCTTTAAGTCTAATAGCTAGACTTGGACACCAAGATCTTAGAGTTGGCTTCACTTCATAAAACCCTCTTGTCGCATCCGCTGCGATGGGTGGTTTCGTTGGACAAGTCCCACCTTCACCCGTATATTTCCTTAACGCTTGAAGATACTCGAGAACGTCATTAGAATAGAGATGATATGGATCCTTTACGTAATCAGTAGCCCTCACAAAAATTTCCTTTTTCTCGTCCCAGTCTTTTTTGAACCGACAAAAACACGGGGCAGGGGGAGGCAAGTCTGTGGGATTCGGGGAATTGACGAAGCGAACGTGAGAGATTTGAAGGGCAATTACGTATGTAGGTCGTGGCGGTGGTTGTAGAAAAGTTTGAGTATACTGAAACTTTGTGAAAAGGTAATTAGAGATATTGTCCGCCAAGGGTTTGACAGTTTCGGGCAAAAATTGAAGAGTAGCCGTTACAAGCATGGAACATAATGATGCATCTTTGTTTAATAGCTTTGACAGATCAAAGGGGATGACTGTACAAGAGTTCCTATCCCCAATGATGCTGCCGTAAGTACAATTATGAGACCATGAAACCTTAACGTATGTACCACGAATTAGACAAACGCATTAACCTTCGGATTGTGATATCTGATTCTTCGTCAACTTCTCGTTCCATAAGAAAAGCCGCACCGCAATGCAGTTAGCTTCTTCTCTCTTTCTCTGCATTGAAATCTTTTCTTTTGCTTGCAGGAAAACTCCTCGTGGGGAAATATTTATGAACTTAACTCTACTAATCAGAAACCTACTCAAATTGAGATGTTTCGTAAAATACACTCCTATGACCTCTAAAATCCGAATACTAATCTCTTCGTTACAAAGTTCTGTGAGAACGTGTTAATTTTTTTTAGTAATCTATTTATTCTATACGACTTCTTTTATATTATGTTTAGAATATTTTAAGTCAATTTCAGTATTGAAGCTTTTACTACTTTTTTTTTTTGTTATTGAGGTTTAAATAGGAAAGTTTGTATGATGTTACAATTTATTATGTATTTCTAAGACATATAATTTTATTAAAAAAATAAAATTGATTTCTTCCAATTTAACTTAGAATTTTAGTGATATAATTGATAATAGATAAATTTGACTATATTCAGGCTCTAAATAACCACCTTCTTGTGTTATTTATATATTAAAAGTGTTAGCAAAAAATGCTCTTATGAGTGCTTTTTTGTGTTTTCAGGCTATATGCGACTAGGAAGGCGTTAAGTAATTTTGGAGTCGAGAAAATGAAGAAAAGAAGGCAAACCATGCAAACTCCCAACCAAATCACATTGAAATAGGCCAAGAATTCCCAAGCAGTCGTTGGCCGCGGTCCAGTCGCGACCGCGGATGGAACGCGGCAGAACAGGGCTCAGGAAAAATAAAGTTCAGAGAGGGTCGTTGGCCGAGGTCCTACCGCGAACGCGGTAGGAACGCGGGAAAATCATGCTGCAGACAAACTTGAGATTCAGAGAGGCAACCACGATCGCGCCTCGACCGCAGCAACCGTGCTCCTGGACAGAGGTAATTGTGGAAAAACGTGGATTTAGCCCTAAAACCTATATTAGTTGCTAGGTTTCACCCCTTAGAGGCATGTATTGATTATTTTGAGTTCTTGGAAGGAAAACAAGTGTGAAAGAATAGCTTAAACCTATATCTTCTTTTCTTTTCATTTTTATTGCTAGATTATGTTGAATCTTAGTTTTGTTTGTTTACCCATAGTTATGAGTAGCTAATTTGCTTTTGTAAGCTATTGATGGAACCTATTGGGGGTCGAACATCTCATTTGTGTTAATGCAAATTTGCCGGTTTTAATATTTGTTTATTCAACTACGTTCTTGTTGTAGTTAATTGACAGGATCCTTAATTAGTTGTGCCTATTTAGTGTGCATAACTTGGAACAAAGTACATATTTAGGTTATTGTTGAATAACACCACTCCTAAAGTAATAAGAGGAATCTATAACTGTGGGTTTAAAGGCGGAATTAGGAATAACGAAGTCGTAGTGCAATATTAAATGAACGGTGTTAATTAAAGCTAGCTAGTGTATCTCGGGAGAGTGCAATAGTAGGTTACTGTAATTGCTCGGGAGAGAGTTGCGGTATGTTAAGTGTTCATTATTGATAAAGTGTGTTGGTAAATTTGTATGGAGCATAAATAGAAGGGATACCATCAATAGGGGAAGTCATTACCTTAGCGTTTCTCTCATTCTTGTCTACAACCATAGTTAGTTAGCCATAGCTTCTTACTTTTCTACAAATTTTAGTTCCTAGTAAATCTCCACTTGTGATTCAAAACTCTTGGGAAGATGGTTCGGAAGAATTTAGTGGGTCTAAAGGTGGTAGTTTATAGGTTCACTCTCTTTGGATTCGACCCTGGGCATAATACTCAGGTTTTATTTGCAACGTCCGCAGAGTTCTTTTTATAGGGCATACATGGGCATGATCAAATTTTGGCGCCGTTGCCGGGGAGTTAACAGAATTATCAATTGTCATTGCTAGAGTTACAAAAATTCTTGGTGTAGCTAGTTTCTTTACACCCCATTTTGATTGAAACTTTTGACGGTTGACTTGGTTGCACAGGTGTATGCCTAGAAACTCTACAAGGACTGGAGAACTACTTGAAGAACTCTCAGACCCTGAAAAAATATTCCGGGAATTGAACCGTGCCAATAGAAGACTTCAACCATCTCAACAAACAGACAGACTCGAAACTGAAATGGAAGGTGTATCGACCCCAATGGAAACGACAGACAGGAGCAAGTCAACTTAAATGATGTAGTGGCGGCACCTCTTGTGCCGGAGGGTGCACCTTATTACTGGCCACAACCGACATCTGATAATTTGGCAACTGCCATTGTTGTGCCAGCGATACAGGCTGAATCATTCCAGATTACAAACAATATGTAGCACTTGTTGCAAAACAAGGGATTGTTTTCTGGAACGCGGGTAGAATATCCTCAACAACACTTATAGAATTTCATGTCCATATGCAAAACTCAGAGGCAGCCCAATGTGACTCCGGAAGAAATCAGGCTGCTATTATTTCCTTTCTGTGTGATAGGAGCTGCTCAGATTTGGCTAAACTCACTCCCCATCAACTCCATTGAAACTTAGGATAAGTTAGTCAAACAGTTTCACATCAAGTTCCATCTGCCCAACAAAACAGCACAACAGGTTGATGAGATTGTGAGCTTAAAAAAGAAACCTATGGAAACTTTGCACGAGACATGGGGAAGGTTGAAAGGAATGTTGGTGATGTGTCCCCATCATGGTATTCCAGAGCAGATGTTGGGACAGCACTATTAAATGGGACTTTTTGACAGCATGAAGAATATTGTGGATGCCTCAGCTAATGGGGCATTTCTGAGCAAGACATGGAGAGAAGGACATAACATGCTGGATAAAATGGTTCAAAATTCAGGGTGGACAACCAGAAACGCACCTATCACTCCGGTGGTGCATTCAATACCTCTTGATCTGTCCAACGCTATGGTTGAGAATGTGGCGACTCTTTTGACATAGATGAGAATCCTCACCAAGAAGGTGGAGGAGTCAGGACAAAAGTAACATGTACATATAGTCGAAACTACCAATGGGGGCTTGTGCACATCGTGCATCAGCCAACCAATTGGTAATCCATGGAATGTGGAGCACGAACTTCATCATCAACAACCTGAAGATATGAATTACGTGACGAACTTTGGGGGCCAGTGGCAACGAAATCAGAGCTGAGGTCAGCAAACTCAACAGCAGTACAGGCCACCGCAGCCACACTATAATGCAGGGAATATGGGGAGTATGAGACCCCCCCAACAACATGGCACCTTATCCTAGGCCGCAAGGGTATAATAATCAGCAACAAGGGTACCACCCATCTCAGCAGCAGCATGGTGGGAGACAAGAAGATGGGTTCTCTAGACTAGAAGCGATGATGCAGCAAGTGATTAGGTACAATGCAAAGATAAATGAGAGGGTAGATGCACATGATGCAGCTATAAAAAAATATGCAAATGCAGGTGGGCCAGATTTCTATGTCTTTGAATAACCGTCCTCAAGAGATATTGCCTGCAGATACTCAGACCAACCCCAAAGATCAGATCCCGAAGCAGCTGATGCGGTGAGTCTCTGAAATGGGAGAGATCTTGATGTTGAGCAAGAGAGAGCTCATGAGAATATACAGACAGAGACACTCATTCAGGTACCCATTGAGCTGGATGAATCAACAAGGCTGACATATGTGACAGTCCAGCCTATTCCTGAAAATCAGAACATGCAGCAAGAGAGCGAGAAAGTCGTTGAAACATTAGGAGAGCCGGTGGAGGAGAAGATAGTTGAGAAGGAAAAGTCCCAAGTCATTGGGAAGAAAAGATCTCCTGCACCATTCCCATAAAGATTGGCCAATCACCAAAAGGAAGAGCAATACAAGATGTTCTTTGACATGCTCAAGCAAATTCACGTAAGCATCCCACTAATTGAAGCTTTAAAGGAGATGTCTGGGTACGGAAAGATGATGAAAGACTTGATGTCTAGGAAGTTTGACTTCCAGGACTTGGCCACAATAACACTTACACAAACTTGTAGTGCAATGGTAACCAGACTCGTTGATGAAAAACTCTTTGACCTAGGAGTTTCACTATTCCTTGTACTATTGGTAATTTTTCCTTTACAAAGGCACTCTGTGATTTAGAGGCCAGCATTAACCTCATGCCCCTGGTTTTTTACAATAGGTTGAGCATTGGGAGAGCTAGACCCACCTCTATGCTGCTACAGCTGGCTGACAGGGCTGTGAAGCGTCCATTTGGGATCCTAGACGATGTACTTATTCAGGTGGGGAAATTCGTGTTCCCTGCAGATTTTGTAATCTTGGATTACAAAGTATATGAGGAAATTTCTATCATTTTAGGAAGACGATTCTTAGCCACTGGGAGAGCCTTGATTGATTGCGAGACTGGAGAGCTTAAGATGAGGCTCAATGATAAAGAGATTATTTTTAATGTGCAAAAATTGATGAGACGTCTAAGTGAGTTCGCCAATTGCTCTCTCATTGATGCTGTGGATGTAATTGTTTAGTCTAATTATGATATATTGACGGTGGAGGATCCCTTGACTGCATGTCTTACAAATCTCGTGGAGGCAAATGGTGAAGAGTTGGAGGAATGGGTGTTGGCATTGGAAGGTAAGGGGTTTTGGGATAGGAAGCTTGAGTTTGAACCCCTACATTTGGAAAAGAGAGAGAGTCCTCCAGCTAAGCCTTCCATTGAATAACCACCGAAACTGGAGCTAAAGTCATTGCCAGCTCACCTCATGTATGAATATCTGGGTCCAAACTCTACTTTACCTGTTATTATCTCATCTGGTTTGCTAGATGTGCAGGTGCAATAGCTTTTACAAGTACTGAAGGACTGCAAAACTGCCATCGGATGGACCATGGCAAATATTAAGGGGACCAGCCCCGCCTATTGCATGGACAAGATTCTGCTGAAAGAGGGACACGGAACATCAAGGGAACATCAAAGGAGGCTAATTCCAAATATTAAGGAAGTGGTGAATAAGGAGGTAATAATGTGGTTAGATGGGGGAATCATCTTCCTATCTCTGATAGCAGCTTGGTTTGCCCAGTTCAGTGTGTGCCTAAGAAAGGTGGCATGACGGTGGTGAAAAATGACAAAAACGAGCTAATCTCTATGAGAACTGTCACTGGTTGGAGAATATGCATGGATTATAGAAAGCTGATCTTGCCACCCGGAAAGACCACTTCCCACTTCCTTCATTTATCAGATGCTAGACAGATTGGCTGGGAGGTCGCACTTTTTCTTCCTCGATGGGTACTCAGGGTACAACCAGATCTCTATTGCCCCTGAGGACCGGGAGAAGACCTCATTCACTTTCCCCTATGGCATTTATGCCTTCAGAAGGATGCCATTTGGCCTTTGCAATGCACCCGCCACATTCCAATGGTGCGTGATGGCCATTTGCACTGATATGGTTGAAGACATAATGGAGGTTTTCATGGATGATTTCTCAGTGGTAGGGAATTCATTTGATGAGTGCCTTGAGAATCTAACACGTGTGCTGAAACGGTGCATCGAGACTAATCTGGTGCTGAATGGGGAAAACTGCCATTTCATGGTACAGAAGGCATAATCTTGGGGCACCAAGTGTCAAGCAAGGGGATAGAAGTCGATCGAGCCAAATTTGATGTCATAGCAAAGCTGCCTCCGCCAACCTCTGTCAAAGCAACTTTCTTGGACATGCCGGTTTCTACCGACGGTTCATTAAAGACTTCTCCAAAATCGCCAACCCTCTTTGTAAGTTGCTGGAAAAAGATAACCCGATGCATGCATGGTAGCATTTGAAGAGCTGAAGCAAAAGCTGGCCACAGCACCAATCATTGTTGCCCCCAACTGGGAGCAACCTTTTGAGCTAATATGTGATGCTAGTGACTATGAAGTAGGGGTGGTACTGGGCCAGCGGAAGGACAAATTGATGCATCCAATCTACTATGCAAGTAGAATGCTGAGTGGGGCCTAACGGAATTACACAGTGAGTGAGAAGGAGATGTTAGCTGTGATGTTTGCATTTGACAAGTTCTTGTCCTACCTGATAGGATTGAAGGTAATTGTATACACTGACCATGCAACTCTTAGATACTTGATCGAGAAGAAAGACTCTAAGCCACGCCTGATCGTTGGGTGTTGTTACTACAAGAGTTTGATCTTGAGATACGTGACCGAAAGAGCACTGAGAACCAAGTCGCTGATCATCTATCACAACTTTAAGGAGCTAAAAACACAATTGAGGTTGAGGATATTATGGAAACCTTTCCAGACGAGCAACTGCTTGTAGCTAACCATCTAGAAGCACCAAGGTATGCGGATTTTGCCAACTACCTAGCTTGTGGTGTTGTCCCTCACGACCTGTCTTCGGTCCAGATGAAGCATTTCTTTCGTGAAAGCTTTAAATATTATTGGTATAAGCCCTATCTTTTTAGAATATGCCTGGATAACATGATCTGAAGATGCATCTCCGAGATGGAACAATCTTCTATTTTGCAGGCATGTCATGCATCGGCTTATGGGGGAAACTTTGGAGGAGTGAGGACTGCAGCAAAGGTGTTTGAGGCCGGGTTTTTCTTGACAACAATGTTTAAAGATGCTCACACATGGGTAAAGGGTTGTAATGAATGCCAACACACCGGGAACATCTCCCGGCCCCACCATTAACCCGATTCAGGAGGTTGAAGTGTTAGATGTTTGGGGGATATATAATGGGTTCCTTCGTTAGCTCTTACGGCAATAAGTACATTCTTGTTGCTGTTGATTATGTGTCCAAGTGGGTGGAAGCTGTAGCATTACCCACCAATTATGCAAAAGTGGTGGTGGGGTTTCTGAAGAAAAATATATTCACCCGATTTGGGACACACGGGCGATAATAAGTGACGGGGGCACGTATTTCTACAACAGAGCATTTGAGAAGTTGTTGGAAAAATAAGATGTGCGCCACAATGTGGCTACTCCGTACCACCTGCAAACCAGTGGACAAGTGGAGGTCTCCAAAAGAGAGATAAAGAGTGTGTTCACAAAAACTGTAAATGCCACAAAAACAGATTGGGCAAGAAAGTTAGATGATGCACTCTGGGCGTATAGAACAACATTCAAGACACCAGTTTGTATGTCTCCATACAAGTTGGTGTTTGGGAAGGCCTGTCACCTGCCAGTAGAACTTGAGCACAGAGCGTGTTGGGCACTGAAACAGCTGAATCTTGACATGAAGGTTGCGGGCTCCTCTAGAGTCACAAAATTGCACGAGCTGGAGGAGTTCCGCCATATTGCTTTAGAGAGCACATGACTATATAAAGAAAGAATGAAGAGGCTGCATGATCAGCACATTATGGAGTGAACCTTCAGATCCAGGGACAGGGTACTGTTATACAACTAAAGATTGCGGTTGTTCCTAGGTAAGCTTAAATCTCGATGGTTTGGACCATTTCGGGTTGTTGAAGTCCTCCCGTCTGAAGCTGTTGAAGTTGCTACTGAGGATGACTCTCGCACATTTAGAGTCAATGGTCATCGGTTGAAATTATACGTGGGAATGAGCGAATCTAAGGAAGGAACTACACTTCTCTTGAATGAGCCACAGAGGTAGAGCGAGCCGTACATGCGGTGATCTGAGTCGTGCCGCGACGTTAAATCAGGTGCTGCATTGGAGGAAACCCATGAAATTGTTGTAAGTGTAATCCCTTAGAATATGAAAAAAAAAATCAGATTCAGAGAATGGCCCAGACCGTAGTCCTACCGCGGTCGCGGGCCAAGTGCAGCCCAGACCCCTCTCTAAATCCTGTCTCCTGTGGTCCCAACGCGGGCACGAGCCCAGCGCAGTCCTGACCCCTCTCTGAACCTCTTCCCCCACGGTCCTCTAGCGACCGCGGTCGGACCGCGGAGCCCGCGCCCCAGGTAATTTATTTATATATTTTTTTGTTTTAACCCCCCTTTTTACTAAATTACCCCTCTCTAACTTAAAACCTCCCCAACATCCCCCACGAACCAGCCCTCCCTCGTGCCATTTTTTCAAGTTTTCTCTCAAATTCTTTCTTCTTCTTCAACTCCTCAACTCACCCAACCCCCTCCCCACTTACTTCCTCCTTCATCAACTCGCACCCTCATCTCTACTAGTAAGATCTATTTATTTTTCTGTATTTTAGATTCTAACTTTGTTTAGTTTATAATAGCTTCTTTTAATTAAACCCTAAGTAGATAAATTTGATTTTTCTTTCTATCTTTGTTAACTTTTGTTGTTGTATATATTTGTCAGTGTTATTGTGGGGTTGTTGGTGTGAAATTGTTTGGGCCTCCATTATTTTTGGAGGTATAGGGCTTATTTTGCTATTTTGGAGGCCTACAAATTTGTGTATGGATTTTTAGTGGTTGGGAGGCCATGTTTGGTTTCAGATTGATGATTGCTCTATTAGTTTGGGGCAGGCTATGCCCAATTCTAAGTGTGGGGTTCGCTAGTGGTGAGTTAGGAGCCTATATTGTGGTAAATTGGGTCAAAATGTAAGTTTGGGGTGATGTTGGACATTTTTTTGTATTTAGCTAGATTGTCAGGCCTTCACTACAATCCTAATGGGGCGTGGGTGTCACTTGAAACTACAAACAGGGGTGTTGTTGTGGTGTCAGTAAGTGGTGAAGTCTGAGTAACCACCCGTTTGACACTTCTTTGTATGAATTTAATGGCTTGTCTGGTCTTTATGCAGGTACTATGACTAGAAAGAAGCAATAGCGAGGGGCTGGCTCATCCAACCAACTCACATATGACAAGTCTAGGTTCACCTCTGAACAGGCAGAGGATGATTTTCATGCCAAGGCTAGAAAGTCCTTTATCCAAGATGTTCCGATTGACCGGGCGGCCCTTCTGGTATTTTCGCTTATGCGGTTGGTGAGCCGCATAAGAGTCCTGGCTCACCACAAAACCGATTTGGGCGTGATCTGCAGATACCGCAAAAGTGGTCATTTACCCGTAAAGGCGGAGCCGCTGATGCGGTTATAAGTCTGCAGAAGCGGACTCTGGCCCCCTTAATGAAATCCGCAAAAGCGGATCCTTGGTCGCATGTGCGGGAACGTGGAAGCGGTCCTTTCTCCGTAAATGCGAAAATCGCTGTTCAGATAAGGGTTTATCCGAGGCCTTATTTCAAAAGTTGGAAAATTTAATTTAGAGCTCGGTTAAAAGCGATTTTGAGAGAATTTCGAAGAGGAGATTTCTGGGTAACATTTTTATGATCCTTTCTAGTTATATCCCATTATTAAGTAGTTAAATCGATCTTTTAAATTCAAATTAAGGATAAAAAATATGAGAATTTGGGTGAAAGTTCGTTGGTTTAATTATTGAGTTTTAAGGGGGCAATTAACCTTTGATTTGGGAGATTTTGGTATGGTTAGACTCGTGGGAGTACGAGGTATCTAAAAATGTAAAAATTATTTGATTTCGAGCCATTTGCCCGAGGGATATTTTTGTTATTTTACCCATTTTCGCGCCTTAGCTTTAATTTTAACAGAGAAATTAGTTACTTGCGATGTTATTTACATTATGTAAGTGGTTTGAATAGATTTGAGGCATTCGGAGTCAGATATTCGTGGCAAGGGCATCGTTCCTTAGTGATTTTTGCATCGGTTCAAGGTAAGTGCCTTGTCTAACTTTGTATGGGAGACCTCTCCCCTTAGGATCTATTATTTGTTATTTTAAATGCCCGGTACGCGAGATGACGAGTGTGTACTAGTGCTAGTTGTTGAAAACCCGTTTTACATAGAATATTTAACCGTGTTTTCTTGCGAATTTGCCTATTCTAAATGCAATGTAACCTGTGTTAGCTTAGGACAAACATGTTTAGCTGACTTACTTGCTTAATTGATTAAACTGTATTATCTGTTCCATGAAGACTAGAAATTTTATTAATTGTTCTTACTTAGCACTTCATCTTATTTGAATTGTGTGGTATTACAAATTGGGACTGTGGGACGGTATTTCGATAACTCCCTTGTATGTATTTCGTTCTATGACCGAGAGTGCGGGATACCAAGAGATCCTTGGAACATATGTGCTTTCAATATGGAAGATATCAGGAGATCCTCGGGATACTAAGAGATCCTTGTGTAAAAATGAAGAACACTAAGAGATCATCGGGATACTAGGAGATCCCTTATGTAAAAATGGAGGATACTAGGAGATCCTCGGGATACCAGGAGATCCTCAATGACAGATATCCGGTGGTGATTTCCACTTCTATTTACTTACCGCGTTAATTCTCGATTACTGTCTTAATTATTATTTTGCTAGATTCTCAGAGTAGATTATTCCCAAAGGGTTTTTCCTTATTCTATTGATTATTATGTTTCTATCTCAGTAGGACCTCGACCTTTCCTCGTCACTATCCGACCGAGGTTAGGCTTGGCACTTACTGAGTACCGCTGTTGTGTACTCACGCCTCTTCTGCACATGTTTTTCATGTGCAGATCCAGGTACCTCTACCCAGGCGCATTATCAGTAGCTGCAGGGAGCATTTCAGAGACTTGAGGTATATCTGCCGCGTCTGCAAACCGAAGAGTCTCCCTCTTACTCTACCCCTTTTAGTCAGTTAGATGCTATTCTGTTCTTCTTTGTTATAGACTTTTCCGGATGATTAGAGCAATGTTATATTTTTACTCTTAGTATGTATTGCCCGTGGGTTTTCAGGTCTTTGGGATAGTTCCAGATTGTAAAGTGTTAAAGTGTATGTATCAGGTGGCAACTATATACATTATTCATATTATTTTGCTTTTGGAGTTTTAAATGTCATAAATATTGTTACTTCCGCAATTTGTTAGGCTTGCCTAGTCGTGAAGACTAGGTGCCATTATAACATGTTCACAATCGGTGAACTAGGGTCGTAACATATGTCTTAATTGTTGGAGGGGAGTACTCTATTAGCAGGAGCTATATGGCCGTTGTGGGGGGTTAATGGGAAGATGGATATTGCTACTTTGATATGGAATAATGTTTCTCAACCAAAGCACATATTCATCGTGTGGTTGGTTGTTAAGAATATGTTGCTGACTCTGGAGAGACCTGCTCATCTGTACATTCAGGTAGAGAATGCTAACTGCTATTTAAGTAATTCAGGTATTATGGAAACCTCTCTCTCTTTTCTCTTTTTCCTTTTCTCTCTTACTGAAACAGTGAGATTAGTACTTTTTGTGCCCTGATTTTCTTATAAAAACTTGATCTTTTCTTGGTTTCTAGCATTTTCAGTCTATGAAGTTTTAGAAGGAAAACTGAAAAAAATAAAAGATTTCCTTTCCCTTTTTTCTTTTTCTTAAGTAGAAAACCCCCATCTTGTATCTGTGCTTTCGCCTCTCGGCTTTGTTCTATTGAAATCCGATTCTAAAATCCCCAAATTTATCTCAAAAAACTCTTCAGAAACATTATTCTGAAGTCTTCATTGGTTCAGAGAGGTTTTATCAAATCTAGGGTTTGCAGATTTCTCGACGTTGTCAGCCGGTCAAATTATTTTGGTAATATTATTTAGAGGTCTGGAATTCTTGCTTTTCGCCGGAAATTTTTCCGGCAACTCCTGCTCTTTTCTTTCTATTCTCTCCTCTATTTTTTTTGGGTGTGTGTGGGTGTGTTCTGTTATCTTGGACAGGTGCCTATTTTACCGGCGAGGATTTCCGGCAAGCCACAGTACTCACGGTGACTCCCGTTCAGACTCGCGGCAGGACGCAATAGAACTACACGTTCTGCTAAGCTTCAGGAAAACTGGGCGCATCAAAGCATACTTTCAGGTTTTTCCACCGGGAGTTGGTACCTCCCGCTCTCTTGTTTACTTTGTGCACCTTTTTACGTATTTTAGCTAGCATTTCGAGTGTGGTCTATTCTGTTGTTATCGAGTTTGCACCTTTTTGCGTATTTCGTTATAGTGCGTGTGTGCGCCACTGTACCTCATAGTCGGTTGGAGGGGTAGTGGCCGCGGCGGGGGATGATAACGTAAGGTCATGTCCTCGGGGGGTGGGGGTGGTAGCGGGATTGAGTAGGGGAGCAGGGGGTGGTCCTGCGGGTAGGGCGGGAGGTAAGGGTGGGAAGAGGGTAGCGGACGCCCATAGATTAAGGATTGGGTCATGGAGCATAGGCACTCTGGCGGGTAAGTCCATAGAGTTGGCGAAGGTTCTTCAGAAAAAGAGGGTTAACATAGCGTGGGTCCAGGAGACTAGGTGGAAAGGGTCGAAGGCGAGGAATGTAGATGGGTTTAAGCTGTGGTATTCTTGGGTCGTGAGAGGTAAGAATGGAGTGGGCATCTTGGTGGATAGGGACCTAAGGGAGTCCGTGGTCAAGGTTAGGCGAGTGAATGATAGGTTAATGTCTATTAAGCTGGTTATTAGGGGTTGCGTCCTCAACATCATCAGCGCTTACGCGCCGCAAGCGAGCTTAGACGAGGAGGCTAAGAGGCACTTTTGGGAGGACTTGGATGATCTGGTGGGTAATATTCCCCAATCGGAGAAGTTAGTTATTGGAGGGGACTTTAATGGTCATATTGGGGCTGATGCTGGTGGCTATGATGAGGTGCACGGTGGCTTCGGCTTTGGGGTCAGGAACGGAGGAGGCACTTCGCTGCTTGATTTCGCCAGGGCTTCCGAGCTTCTGATTACAAACTCGACATTCCAGAAGAGGGAGGAGCATTTGGTCACCTTCAAGAGTTCGGCGGCGAGGACTCAGATTGATTACATCCTCATCAGAAGGAGCGATAGGGGTATGTGCAAGGACTGCAAGGTTATTCCGGGAGAGTCTCTTTCAACTCTTCATAGACTCCTAGTGATGGATGTCGGTCTCTGGGTGAAGAGGAAGAGGAGGGGTGCTCGGGGTCAACCGCGGATTAGATGGGGTGCTTTGACTAAGGAGAAAGCACAGGAGTTGGAAAGGAGATTAGTTGAGGGCAGAGCTTGGAGAAGTTTTGGGGAAGCGGACGCTATGTGGACAGTGACGGCGAACTTGGTTAGGGGGTAGCACGGGACGTGCTCGGGGTAGCCAAGGGATATTCAGGCAGGCATCAGGGTGATTGGTGGTGGAACGATGTAGTCAAAGGAAAAGTGGAGGTGAAGAAGGCGGCGTTCGCTAGGTTGGCAGGGAGCACAAGCGAGGAAGAACGGAGAGCGAACAGGGTGATCTACAAGGAGGCGAGGAAAGAAGCAAAGATGGCAGTCACGGAAGCTAAAAACACGATGTTCGGTCGCATGTATGAGGAACTAGGGGAGAGAGGCGGGGATAAGAAGTTATTCCGGTTAGCTAAAGCAAGGGAAAGGAGGGCACGTGATCTAGACCAAGTTAGGTGTATCAAGGGCGAGGATGGTAGAGTTCTGATGGGGGAATCTCAAATCAAACAGAGGTGGCAGGCGTACTTTCGGGACCTACTTAACGAGGAGGGGGATCGTAACATAGAGCTAGGGGAGTTGGGGCATTCAGAGCAACATAGAGACCTTGGGTACTGCAGGCGCATTAGGGTGGAGGAGGTCATGGGGACTTTGCGTAGGATGAGTAGGGGTCGAGCGACCGGGCCTGACGAGATCCCGGTGGAGTTCTGGAAGTGCATGGGTAAGTCAGGAGGGGAGTGGCTCTCTAGGTTGTTCAATGCGATCTTCAGGACCAAAAGGATGCCGGATGAGTGGAGGTGGAGTACAGTGGTGCCCTTGTACAAGAACAAAGGGGACATCCAGTGCTGCAACAACTATAGGGGTATCAAATTAATAAGTCACACGATGAAGGTTTGGGAGAGGGTGATTGAGGCGCGGGTGAGGGAGGTGACATCTATATCTGGGAACCAGTTAGGTTTCATGCCGGGCCGCTCCACCACAGAGGCTATCCACCTTGTCAGGCGGCTGGCGGAGCAATTCAGGGATAAGAAGAAGGACCTTCACATGGTGCTTATCGACTTGGAGAAGGCGTATGACGAGGTCCCAAGGGAGGTGCTATGGAGGTGCTTGGAGGCGAAGAGCGTGCCGGAAGCCTACATCAGAGTAATCAAGGACATGTACAATGGAGCTAAGTCTAGGGTTAGGACGGTGGGTGGCGAATCAGACCATTTTCCAGTGGTTATGGGGCTCCATCAAGGATCGGCGCTGAGCCCCCTCTTGTTTGCCTTAGTGATAGATGCTCTAACCCGACATATTCAAGGGGATGTGCCTTGGTGTATGCTATTTGCTGATGATATAGTATTGATAGATGAGACGAGGGTCGGTGTTATTGAAAGGTTAGAGGTATGGAGACACACTCTCGAGTCTAAAGGTTTCAAAATAAGCAGATCTAAGACAGAATACCTGGAGTGCAAGTTTGGCGCCGAGCCGAGCGAGGTAGGGAGGGACGTGATGATTGGTTCTCAGGCCATCGCCAAGAGGGACAGTGTCCGATATCTTGGGTCTGTGATTCAGGGGGGACGGAGAGATTGACGGGGACGTCACCTATCGTATAGGAGCGGGATGGTCAAAGTGGAGGCTTGCATCAGGGGTCCTGTGTGACAAGAAAGTTCCACACAAACTCAAGGGGAAATTCTATAGAGCCGTGGTTAGACCTGCGATGTTGTATGGGGCGGAGTGCTAGCCCGTGAAGAACTCTCATGTTCAGAGAATGAAGGTTGCGGAGATGAGGATGCTTAGGCGGATGTGCGGGCACACCAGGCTAGATAAGATTAAGAATGAAGTTATTCGAGAGAAGGTAGGGGTGGCCCCGGTGGATGAGAAGATGCGAGAAGCAAGGCTGAGGTGGTTCGGGCATGTACGGAGGAGGGGTCCCGATGCCCCGGTGAGGAGCTGCGAGCGGCTGGAGATTGTTGGCGGTCGGCTAGGCAGAGGGAGGCCTAAGAAGCATTAGGGAGAGGTGATTAGGCAGGACATGACTAGAATGCAGGTTTCCGAGGACATAACCCTTGATAGGAGAGTCTGGAGGTCTAGAATCAGGGTTGTAGGTTAGGGGCTCCTAAAGTTTTTCGTCGCCTCATCCGGGGTTGCGTGTGGGTCAGCAGGGTTACCCATAGATGATTTGTGTTTTAGCTTATGTCCCCCCTATGGTTGTTAGTTATGGTAGTTACTGTATGATATTATTGCATGCGATTGTATTTATGTTTCTGATGTTTAGATAATTATTTACGCTATTTCTGCGGGAGTTACTAATGCTCTATTGTTTTTGTTTTTGACTTTGTTTTACTGCTGTTTTTCCTTTTATCCTATGAGCCGAGGGTCGATTGGAAACAGCCTTTCTGCCCTTTCGGGTAGGGGTAAGGCTCGTCTATATATTACCCTCCCCAGACCTCATCTGGTGGGAGTATACTGAATAGTTGTTGTTGTTGTTGTTGTTGTTATAGTATTATGGAAACCCCTCAGCACTTATTTGGAGAATGTTCCTGGTTCAAAACTGTAAGGGAGGCCTTGCTGTCATGGGTAGGTATTCAAATGCAGCTTGGTACTGTCAAGCAAGTGTTCACTAGTATCAGACGGAAACATTGAAAGTGTATACAAAAAGAGATTGTTGCAGCTATTTGGAGTGCTCTAGTTTTGTTGGACTTCAGCATTGGCACCAGCCCAATACTACAACTGCTGGCCCAAGTTAGCTGCACAATCCAAGAGCCCAAGGGCATTTGTATATTTATTTGAGTGTATAATTCTGTATAGAAGAAAAGGACACAATTGTAATTACACACACTACACTTTACAATTTTCATTTTAATTGTATATACAGAGTTAGATGGGGAACCTTCGAGATACGGTCATTAATTCATTTCAATCAGAAATGCTCTTCAATTTTCCTCTCTTCTCTCTCATCGTCTACTGTTCTTCTTCTTCCTTGATTTTTCTTTAATCCGTGAATTAATATGTTAACATGGTATCAGAGCGGGTATATTCCGACTCTACTCGTCAAGACCTTTCGATCGATGTTACCCTCGTCAAGTTTCGTTGAGGTTTCTGTTGGTTCACAAATTAGGGTTTCTTCGATTGGTTAGTTTTCTTTCAAAATCTCTTGTATTTGGTTGATTATAATGGTTTGCATGTATTTTTTGGATATCAGAAATTGTATATTTTTTGGTGTTTCAGTTGATTCATGTGCTAATCGTTTGGTGTAGTTGCGATTTGTTGTATTTCTGTGTTTAAACGCCATTAGCAGTCAAAAATGGCCGATGTAGTTGATGATATTCCTTTTGTTCCTCCTAGTTTTGTTCCTAGTCCCTCGAACCCTTTATTCCTCATGTCGTCTGATGTTCCTGGTATTTCTTTGGTTGCCAATCCCTTCTCTGGTATTGGTTTTGGGGGTTGGAGAAGAAGTGTGATGGTTTCCTTGTCTGCTAGGAACAAAATAGGTTTCATAGATGGCTCAGTGCCCAAACCCCCTGAGGATTCCCCACAGTTTAGACAGTGGGACAGGTGTAACAATATGGTTATATCATGGCTCACCAACTCTCTTACTCCTGAAATAGCAGAGAGTGTTCAATATTCCGACACTGCTCATAGTATCTGGATCCAACTCAATCATAGATATGGGTCAGTCGATGGTACTAAGATTTTTGAGGTGAAACAACAACTTGCATCCACCACCCAGGGCTCTCTAGACATAGCTTCCTATTTCAATAAGTTGAAGAAGTTATGGGATGAATTGGCTTTTATGAGAACCTCAAGATGTGTTATATCTGGTTGTAGTGCTACATGTAGTGCTAGGGTTGAAATTCAGAAGGAGGATGATGAAAATAAATTGCATCAGTTCCTAATGGGGTTGAATGAGATATACATAGGAGTTAGGAGTAACATCCTTATGATGAAGCCACCACCTTCTCTAGATACTGCCTATAACATTCTTCTTCAGGATGAAAGGCAAAGACAAGTTACTCATACACCTTCTCAATTTCACACTGAGTCTAGTGCCTTCAGTACTCAGTTTATGAAAAAACCTTATGGAGCCCAATCAAATCCCAGACAATTTTCTCACAAAGCTAGATTTGATGCAAACAAGCCAGACATAGTTTGCAGATATTGCAAAAAACCAGGTCACTCCATTGAAAAGTGCTATAAGTTGCATGGGTTTCCTCCAGATTTTAAGTTTACCAGGGACAAGAGAGCTGCTGCTACTGCTGATGTACACAAAGGTGTGGTTTCTGTGGAAAATACTAATGTGGGTGAGGATGCTCAACATTCTGCACCTTTAGACTCTGGGATTCCTGGGTTGACCAAGGAACAATATTCTCAGCTGTTGTTTCTTCTTCAACAAACTCAAGTGTCTGAATCTCAATATCAACCAACTGTGATGGGGTCTGCCAACTTTGCTGGTACAATCTCTTCCTCTATTCAACCTTTAAAGGATGTTTCTTATGGTGCTTGCATGTTAACTAGAGTTAGTGCATGTATTTGGATCATTGATTCTGGTGCCACTGATCACATGACTTCAAATAAATCCCTTCTGTTTGACATCAAACCTTTAATTGTCCCTTATCTAGTTACACTTCCCAATGGGTATAAAGTTAAAGTTACATGTACTGGGTCCCTTAAATTTCTTTGCTTCACTTTACATCATGTTCTATACATTCCTAGTTTTCAATACAATCTGATATCTGTTTCCAAGCTTGTTCAACAACTGAATTCCATTGTCTCATTTACTAAATTTTCTTGTTTAATACAGGCCCCTTCTCTGAAGAGGCCACTGGAAATTGGTAAATTGGATGATGGTCTTTACAGGCTTGTACAATCATCTCTTTCTTTTTCTCCTCCACCTTCCCATTTCCCATTAGATACTAACTCTACTTCTTATTGTACTTTTCATACTGCATTGAATAAAATGGAAATACTGTGGCATAATAGACTTGGACACATTCCTTTTGTTAGAATGAAAGATATCTCTTCTATTCCCTGTAAATTTGCAAATAAACAACCCTTTGTATGTACTATTTGTCCACTGGCTAGACAATCCAGGCTGTCTTTTCCTGAAAGTTCCATTAAATCCTCTCATCCCTTTCAGCTTATCCATTTGGATACTTGGGGGCCTTATGCCACCCCTACTCACAATGGTTCCAAATACTTCTTGACCATAGTTGATGACTACACAAGGTCTACTTGGACTCACCTTATGGGGTCCAAGAGCAATGCTTTTCCAATTATCCAAGCTTTTGTTGCTATGGTTAAAACTCAATTTTAGAGTGTTGTCCAATCTATTAGAAGTGACAATGCTCTTGAACTTGGGTCCAGCCATGCTGGTACAAAATTCTTCACTGATAATGGTATTCTTCACCAAACAACATGCCCTCACACTCCACAACAAAATGGAGTTGTTGAGAGAAAACACAGACACCTTTTAGAAACAGCCAGGTCTTTGCTCTTTCAGTCCAAGTTACCTCTCAGATTTTGGGGGGATTGTGTCCTTACTGCCACATACCTTATCAATAGATTCCCTTCCAAACTTCTTAACAATGCTTCCCCTTATGAGCTTCTGTTTGGAAGGAGTCCTTCCTATCTACATCTCAGAACTTTTGGTTGCCTTTGTTTTGTCACTGTCCCAAAGCAACATAAGGATAAGTTCCAACCAAGAGCTGATCCCTGTGTTTTCATTGGATATCCACTGGGTAAAAAGGGTTACAAACTATACAACCTCCAAACTAAGCTTACTCTCTTCTCCAGGGATGTTGCCTTCCATGAAGATATCTTCCCTTTTGCTTATCCTTGGTGTACTTCCACTGTCCCATCTTCTATCCCCCCTCCTCCTGATGACAATCCTTCTGTACCTGTTCCTTCTCCTCTTCCTCCTCCCAGCCCTGTCCACTCTTCTTCTCCTACTCCTTCTTTCATCAGTCCATCACAATCTTCTCCTATTCCTCTTTCCCCTAGTATGCCTTTGCACAATCCTTTTCCTGCTCCTTCTCCTCCTAACCTTCTGCTTGCTCCAAGGAGGTCTAGCAGGCCCCATTCTACCCCTGCTCACCTCTCTCAATACATTTGTGACCTTCCTCCTTCAATCTCTGGCACCAGCTCTTTTTCCTCTTGCTGCCATAACACTGTTAACACTGCATTGGTTGAACCTACATCCTACAAACAGGCTGCTTCTGATCCTGCCTGGCAGGATGCCATGGCCAAGGAATTTGAGGCCTTGGCAGCCAATGACACCTGGTCTTTGGTTCCTCTTCCTCCTGGCAAAAAGCCTATTGGGTGTAAATGGGTATACAAGATAAAATACAGGGCTGATGGGAGTGTAGAAAGATATAAGGCAAGGTTGGTGGTGAGAGGTGATACTCAAATTGAAGGTGTGGATTACAATGAAACTTTTTCACCTGTTGTGAAGTTCTCCACTATAAAAACCTTGGTAGCAGTTGCTGTAAAGCAGTCTTGGCCTCTTTTTCAATTAGATGTTAATAATGCCTTTCTCCATGGTGACCTCAATGAGGAGGTTTATATGAAGCTGCCCCCTGGTATCTCTCTTCCTTCTTCTCCTTCTTCTGTCTGCTCTTCTTCTTATTCTTCTTCACCTTCTTCTTCTTCTTCCTCTTCTCTTGTGTGCCTCCTTCAAAAATCCTTATATGGCCTCAAGCAGGCCTCTAGGCAATGGTATGCCAAACTTTCTCAGGCTCTTTATTCTAAAGGCTACTCCTCCTCCCTTAATGATTACTCCCTCTTTCACAAGAAATCTGCTCATTCTGTAGTACTTCTGGCTGTCTATGTTGATGATATAATCCTCACTGGCAATGATCTTGAGGAGATAACTTCTTTGAAGTCTTTCTTGGATTCTACTTTTAGGATAAAGGATCTTGGTATTCTTAAATATTTCCTTGGTATTGAAGTTGCCTATTTTCCAGATGGCCTTCTTCTTCATCAGAAGAAGTTCATCAATGATCTTCTCATCTCCCACAATTGTTCTGATGTTACTCCTGTCACCTCCCCTCTCAATCTTTCTGTTAAACTGCAGCTTGACATGGGTACTCCCCTTTCCTCTCCTGAATCTTATAGAAGTCTAGTTGGCAAGCTCAACTTTCTCACTCACACTAGGCCTGATTTGGCTTTTGCTGTGCAACACCTTAGCCAATTTCTTCAAAAGCCCACTTCAGCCCATATGGATGCTGCCTTACACACTCTTAGATACCTTAAGGGTACTTCTGACCTGGGTGTTTTCCTTAACAACACTCCTGATCTATCTTTGTCTGTGTTCTGTGATAGTGACTGGGCATCTTGCCCTGACACTAGGAGGTCTGTTTCTGGTTTCTGCATCTTCTTGGGGGGTTCCTTGATTGGTTGGAAGACTAAGAAACAACCTGTAGTTTCCTTGTCTTCAGCTGAAGCTGAGTATAGGGCCATTGGTAAGGCTGTTGGTGAGCTTACCTGGTTGGTCAGGTTATTTTCTGACTTTGGTTTTCCCATTGGTTCTGCTGTTCCTGTGTATTGTGACAACCTGGCTGCTCTTCATATAGCCAAAAATCCAGTGTTTCACGAGCGGACTAAGCATATAGAAATTGATTGTCATTTCATTCGTACCAAGCTTCAAGATGGACTCATTTCCTTACATCATGTTGCAACTGGTAAGCAATTGGCTGATATTTTTACCAAGCCACTGACAGGGATTTTACACCATCATTTCTTGTCCAAGCTGGGTGTTTGTTCACCCTCCAGCTTGAAGGGGGGTGTTGGACTTCAGCATTGGCACCAGCCCAATACTACAACTGCTGGCCCAAGTTAGCTGCACAATCCAAGAGCCCAAGGGCATTTGTATATTTATTTGAGTGTATAATTCTGTATAGAAGAAAAGGACACAATTGTAATTACACACACTACACTTTACAATTTTTATTTTAATTGTATATACAGAGTTAGATGGGGAACCTTCGAGATACGGTCATTAATTCATTTCAATCAGAAATGCTCTTCAATTTTCCTCTCTTCTCTCTCATCGTCTACTGTTCTTCTTCTTCCTTGATTTTTCTTTAATCCGTGAATTAATATGTTAACAAGTTTACCATACACGGAGAGTTCGAATTGGAAGCTATTTAGAGGATTAAATGTACATACTGGCGGTGGCCCATATCAAGAAAGAACTAGTTGATAAACTAACGTTATCATATTCGAGAAATGATCATACATGATAAAGTCAAGTTAAATTTCAAAAGTAATACAAAATTGCATTTATTACATTATATTAAAGTGATAGATCACTAAAAATTTGTATAAAAATTTAATAATACTAAGTAATGAATCAAATAATTAGAATAAATAAGGAAAAAATGGAATAAAATATAACTTTCAAGGAAAAAATAGAAATATAATACTTATAACTAGAATTAAGATGAGAAAAGTCGTACATATACTAAATTTGTTTCAATTCAAAAGACAAGAAAGTAATGTTTTCACACTCAAGAGATTAAGTGAAAATAGCATAGTTAGCCAGTTCGGATTGATAATAGATAAATAGTGAATATTTATAAAGTTATTGAAAAATAGTCACTATTTTATGCGAAATTAAAATTTGGATAAAAGTATTCTAGTTGGAACATAGGAAGTTCCAGAATAATATACTTGATTATGGAGCTAATGCATATATATTACCAGTATATTATGTTGGAACTCCAGCACATTATATTAGAAATTTGGAATTTCATATGTAAAAAGTTTAAACTTCAGCATATTATACTGAAATTATTTTAAATTTTTAGAAATACTTTTGTTTAAATTAAGCTGTTTCAAAAAAAATTTCTGGAGATTAATGAGTCAAGTGGAAACAACAAATAACTCAAATATCATTGGGCCCAATTATGTCAAATCTGGCTGGCGGGGAAGGCCTTTTCCACGAAGAAAAAGGAACGAATCACATAACTCCAACGGTCATCAACTCAATTCCACCCTAGGGTTTCCGAACATTCTAGAACAGGACTCTTACTATAAAGTCATCCTCTTTCCTTCATATCAATCCTCCTTACAAACCCTAGTTCTTCAAACCCATTTGCCGCCCCTCCTTTTTCTCCCAAAGCTTGCCGACACTAAACGAAGGAGAGAAACAGAGAGTAGCAGTAGATATGGCAGGAAAAGGTGAAGGACCGGCGATCGGTATCGATCTCGGAACCACGTATTCCTGCGTCGGAGTTTGGCAGCACGATCGTGTTGAGATCATCGCCAATGATCAAGGAAACAGAACGACGCCGTCTTACGTTGGATTCACTGATACTGAGCGTCTCATTGGTGATGCCGCTAAGAATCAGGTAGCTATGAACCCTATCAACACTGTCTTCGGTAAGATCTCGATCTACTCTTTACAGTAAGTTTTGATACGTAATTTACGTTGCTGCTATGTTCTTTCCTATTTGTTTGACTTTCGCTTATTATAGTCAATTTAACTACCTTGTAGTGCTCAATCGTAGTAGATCTAGTGTAAAATTTCAATTTATGTGTTCAGAGGCTAACAGAAAAGTATTAGCTTAATTACTAGATTTTGGATCTAAATCATCTAGATCTATTTCTCTATTAATTATACTTGATTTGCCATGTTGAATTCGTATTTATTTTTGTATACTGCTATGTTCTTTCTGATCTGTTTGGCTATTTCTGCTTGTTGATTGTCAGTTTAGATAGCTTTTTATGTGTATACTTGTGAAATTGTTATCTTTATGTATACTTTGTGCAATTATTAGCTTTTGGACATAAACAAACAGATCTAGTCATTTTTAACAGAAAGTTGGGTATTGATTAAGTAGATGAGGAGTATTAATTTACAAGTTTCATGTAGCGTATTGTAATAACTAGTAAGTGGTGGTGTCCACAGTCTGAATGTTGTGGTATGTGTCATGTCTTGTATCTGATCTGTTGATTGGGGATGTTTTTGGAAGTCTTGTTACTTCGATTTGTCTAGTGGTAGACCTTAAAAAGTCAACATCTTGTTCTTGTAAGTTTATGTAGAGTAGAGATGTAGTTCAACTTGTAGGCTTTTTAGGAAGATGCTAAGTAGCTTTCTAATTTTTGCTTGTGCTTATGTAGAGTTGATTGGACCAATATTTGAGTTTATTTGGACTTTTAAAGTTTCTAATTAAAAAAACACTTGATTAAGGAAGTGACCTAAAACTATTTCAACTATATGATGTTATTGACGTGCTAAACTCTAAGCCATGTCCTTGTATATTCAGCTGGTTGATTCTTGGTAAAGTTGAGGTTGTTAAAAACTGACTTGAGGATGTGTTTTGCTTGTATTTTTCTGGTGTTTTAATCTAATATTATGTATCTATGCTGTGGTGTCACAAACCTGTGGTTGACTTTTGATCTCCAGTATTGAGTCTAGTTCTCTATTCATATGCTCTATGTGTTAACTATATATTATGTACTATGCAGATGCAAAAAGGCTGATTGGTAGGAGATTTGCTGATGCCTCGGTGCAGAGTGACATCAAGCATTGGCCATTCAAGGTCATTCCCGGACCTGGTGATAAGCCAATGATTGTTGTCAACTACAAGGGTGAAGAGAAGCAGTTTGCAGCTGAGGAAATCTCCTCTATGGTGCTCATAAAGATGAGGGAGATAGCTGAAGCTTTCCTTGGTTCTACTGTTAAGAATGCTGTGGTTACTGTACCTGCCTATTTTAATGACTCTCAGCGTCAGGCCACAAAGGATGCTGGTGTTATTGCTGGTCTTAATGTGTTGCGTATTATCAATGAGCCTACAGCAGCTGCCATTGCTTATGGTCTGGATAAGAAGGCAACCAGTGTTGGTGAGAAGAATGTGTTGATCTTTGATCTTGGTGGTGGTACCTTTGATGTATCTCTCCTCACCATTGAGGAAGGTATCTTTGAGGTTAAGGCTACTGCTGGAGACACTCACCTTGGAGGTGAGGACTTTGACAACCGAATGGTCAACCATTTCGTTCAGGAATTCAAGAGGAAGAACAAGAAGGATATCAGTGGTAATCCTAGGGCACTTAGAAGGTTGAGAACTGCTTGTGAGAGGGCGAAGAGGACCCTTTCATCCACCGCTCAGACCACCATTGAGATTGATTCTCTCTATGAGGGTATTGATTTCTACTCCACCATTACCCGTGCTAGATTTGAAGAGCTTAACATGGATCTGTTCAGGAAGTGTATGGAACCAGTTGAGAAGTGTTTGAGAGATGCTAAGATGGACAAGAGCACTATCCACGATGTTGTACTTGTTGGTGGCTCTACTAGAATTCCCAAGGTTCAACAACTCCTGCAAGACTTTTTCAATGGAAAGGAGCTCTGCAAGAGCATCAACCCCGACGAAGCTGTTGCTTATGGTGCTGCGGTACAAGCTGCTATTTTGAGTGGTGAGGGTAATGAGAAGGTGCAAGACTTGTTGCTGTTGGATGTTACCCCTCTTTCCCTGGGTCTGGAAACTGCTGGTGGTGTCATGACTGTGTTGATCCCCAGAAACACCACTATCCCAACCAAGAAAGAACAAGTCTTTTCAACCTACTCGGACAACCAGCCTGGTGTGTTGATCCAGGTCTATGAAGGTGAGAGAACAAGGACCAGGGACAACAACTTGCTTGGTAAATTTGAGCTCTCTGGCATTCCTCCTGCTCCCAGGGGTGTTCCTCAGATCACAGTGTGCTTTGACATTGATGCCAATGGTATCTTGAATGTTTCTGCTGAGGACAAGACCACTGGACAAAAGAACAAGATCACCATCACCAATGACAAGGGCAGACTTTCCAAGGAGGAGATTGAGAAGATGGTTCAGGAAGCAGAGAAATACAAGTCTGAGGATGAAGAGCACAAGAAGAAGGTTGAGGCAAAGAATGCTTTGGAGAACTATGCATACAACATGAGGAACACCGTCAAGGATGAGAAGATCGCATCTAAACTGCCTGAAGCTGACAAAAAGAAGATCGAAGATGCCATTGAGTCAGCCATACAGTGGCTTGATGCCAACCAGCTTGCTGAGTCTGATGAATTTGAGGACAAAATGAAGGAATTGGAGAGCATCTGCAATCCAATCATTGCCAAAATGTACCAAGGTGCAGGTGGTGACATGGGCGGTGCCATGGATGATGATGCTCCAGCTCCTAGTGGTGGCAGCGGTGCTGGTCCCAAGATTGAGGAGGTCGACTAAGCTGTTGGTGTTCCTCTCCTGTTTTTGGTTTTATCAGTTATTTATTTCCAAGAAACTATATTTTATGATTTCTGCTTGGTTAGTTGCTGCTGATCATATACTTTTGCGTATTTTGGCTTGTTTATCAAGTACAATTACTATCATTGTTCGGATCTATAATTTTTGTTTTATTTAAGCTTGGGTCTTTTGAGCCCACATGTCATTATGTTTCCTCTTTATTTGCTTTCTTTTTACCGTATTTGTGTTATTTTGTCAAGTACTCAAAAATCTTCCATGAGAGGAAAGATTTGTGTTCCAACGACTGAGCAAGGACAGCAACGGCGTCTCAACTTCAGAGTTTTTTATTAACTAGGAGTTGCCACCTAATTATTTTAGAGGTGAATTTTGATTAATTATTATTAACTCCTAGATAAGATTTAGTTAAACTAAGGGGAAGTGCGAAGCACCCGTTAAAATTTGTATGAAACATAATTTCCTTTTGATTAATGGGTTATGGCTTTGCGTGATAGAAGACACATGGTTTAACAAAATAAAATTAGCATGTTTCAAATTAACTATGGCAACTATTATTATGTAACGTGATAGACTTAAGAAGTCGACCTTAGATAGCGAAAATTGAGTGAAGCAGGCGAAAAGAATCATTTTTGTGCAAATTTGCAAGAGACTTATTTTTGGTGCTTTCTGAAAAACTGATTTTACTAGCCGAAGTATCTGAAACAAAGATTACTAGTAAAGTCTTCAAGGTTCAGTACTTCACTTTGGCCTATTTGCTAAACACATTAATGACTTTGAGAACATGGCGTAGTTAGTGAAAAGAAACTTCCATTTTGACTTTGTAACTATGAGTTCTTCCAAATTTAAACTCATATGAACGCATGCATATATTAACAGTAAGTACCGATGGGAGCCAAAACAAACCTTAAAATCATTAAAATCATCTAAACCAAAACTAACACATACTACTACTAAAGAATCATGGTATCTAGTTAACTTTCTCAGTTGTATTATATACAGAGAGGTAAAGTAATAAGAGTCCGTCTGGCTTAGCTGATTTAGATTAGCTGATAAGCATTGGATGCTGAAAGCACTTTTAAGTGCTGAATCTGATTTAAAAAATAATCAGTTACGTGTTTGGATAAAAGTGCTGAAATAAATAATATGCAAGCGAAGAATTGGTTATATGAAGAGTTCCGTCTTAAAAAGAAGTATTTTAGGAATAGAATAGTAAATATTTTTGTCAAACTTAAAGTGCTTATAAGCTAAAATTTGACAAGTTAGGGGAGACCAACTTATGGCTTTTGGCTTATTTTTGGCTTATAAGCACTTATCTTATAAGCACTTTTATTTTTACCAAACGCGTAGATAAGCTAAAAAGTGCTTAGCCAAACACCCCCTAAATAGATTAAAAACTAGACACGACTTCTAGATGCAAGGATTTTAGAAAATACATCAACCAGAATCAGAGAAAATATTTTTCAGAACTTTTTCCCAATCTTCCCTCCATTCCCATCCCTAGCAACCCTACCAACTCACCCCCAAGCCACCCCAACTCCAACCCACCATCGCCTCACCCTCACCCACCATAAATAAAATATTATTAATAGTACTTTCTTTTCATGTTATAGATTATTTCTTTTCAACAAATGAATATTTTCTTTTTACGATGTAGAAAAAGTATTTTCTTTCATTTCAACAAGATATAATAATAACAATAATGTACCCAGTATTATCTCATACTGTGGGGTCTGGTGAGGGTAGTGTGTACGCAAACCTTACCCTTACCTTGTGAGGATAGAGATGTTGTTTTCAATAGATCGTACAAGAAGGAACAACATCAAAAGCCATATAAAAGAACAAAACTTCATCCTACAGTCGCTTTTGGTTCAGAAGAATCCTATTCCTACTAAATTATATGCAAGTTTATTTGCATCCAATGATCTATGATGAACATGGGCATAGCCGCATTGGGTATCCAAGTCATTGGAAAACACCATTGATCATCTTGAATTTATTAACAGAATTACTCTTGATGGTCATCTTAAGATATTAAAAGAGGGTGACCTGGACGGGAACAGTTTGAGAGGGCTAGAGAGGGACTGGCAAAGGACTTCCCAAATGAAATTCCTGAATGTGGTGTAAATGCTTTTCGTTTTGCTCTAGTCTCATACGCTTGCTAGGTTTGGATATTATTATCATCTCAATTTTCTTTTCCAGGGTGATAAAGGCAATCTGGATATTTAGCAAGTTGTGGTTTATCGTCAATGGTGTGATGAGTTGTGGAATGCCATTAGGGTTTCCGTTAATAATCTGAGAGAATCTTACATCCATCATGTATGGGTCTAAATTTGCCTTTAAGATATTTAACATGAAGTGGGGTTACAAAAAGAAATATGGCGAGGTCGAGACTTAAATAGTAGGGATCATAGCCGAGCAATCGGTAGTGGTCGAGTTCAAGCATCAAGAGTAGCAGCAACGACTAGTTTTGCAATAGGATCTTTAGAAGAATATTCCATTGAATATTCTCTGTACTTGTACTTTTAGGGTTGATTAGGGGTATGTCTCATATAAATAGAATGAAAGATAAGGTGAAAGGTAATGTTATTCTTTGATAAGAACATTTTATGAAAAGCAGATTTTTTTCTCTAGAGAGAATACAAATATTACCTTTCTAAAGAGATTTATTGTCTATTATTCCACACCTTTTCCATCAAATCCGATAGGATCCCTATATTTTACTATTTGTCTTCCATCCATCATTGTCAGGAGGAGGAATCATCCACCTCATTTAATATTGGGTTAACTATTCTTTTTATTTACTATCATGACAGTTATTGCTATTTATAATTCTCTCTTCATTGATGATCTTGAAACAATAAATACATGCTACATTTAATATGTTCTCAACGCTAAACTATGTCACTCGTATTAATAGATCATATATCTGAAGTCATTATCTTTAACTAGGTTTAAGCCTTCATTATATAAATTTAATTAGTTTGATCAAAGATCTGCACTTTTTAGTCAAATAATTTAGCGCCGCTGTGGGTATTTCTTAGATAAAATTTTAATTTCTTCTAGATCTATAACTAGCACAAAAAAACCACGCAAAATGCTTACCCTCTTGTGCACACAAATCTAACATGGCATGTAACAGAGAAAGAAGGTGGAAGGCAGTGGCCAATCTCACCACCAACCTCTTATACACCATCATTGAGGTCTCAGAAATGGAGGGTGAATATGTACGCAGACACCTCTTCCAGGCGAAGTGGCTCACCCGTCCCTCATGACAGCATCAAACAATCCCAAAGGGGCTTCCATGTCCACCGCGGACGAAGCACTACATGCAGTGAAGAAACTGTTTGAGGCTTGGCTAACGAACACGCTGACCAGCATCCTCAACACGCTCACCCAAAAAGTAACCGGAGAAAATATGAGGACTCACGTTGTACCAATAACAGACGAGTAGCACGGTCCAGTTATCACTCATAATGTTAGTAATGGCAGGTGATGTCACCCTAACAGCCATTCCGATGAAGATGGAAGAAATAGAAAACGAGAACAAAATATTACGAGACCAAATGAAGGAGCATCGAGAAAGGGTAGATAAAATACCGGGTGCCCCAAAACTCTTACCAAAAAGAGATGCGAGTCGGTTCGTGGAACAACCCTACAGTGATGAAGCCGCCCCGCATGCCATATCTAAAACCTTCAAAATGCCACCCTACCTAAAAATATACGACTGTATAAACGACCCCGAGGATCATGTGACCACTATATCACCACGATAAAGGGAAACGATCTCGCCAAAGAACAAGTATCCTCTATCTTGCTAAAAACGTTTGGCGAAACCCTCAGCGGGGGTGCATTAACTTGGTTTTCATAGCTGCCCGCGCGCTCCATTGAAACATTCGACGAGATGGCCAACAAGTTCGTAACAGCCCATGCCAGAGCTAAAAAAGCAGAGGCAAGAATGAACGATATATTTGCTATCAAACAATCACCTGGAGAGGGACTGAGGGACTTCCTCGCTCGATTCAACCGTGTGAGGATGACCTTACCAAATATGTATCAGAAGACGCTATAGCATCTTTCCAAAAGGGGTGAACATAAACGATTCGAGGGTGACCAGAAAGTTGCTAAGTCGATTTATGAAATATCCCCCAACCACTTTGGATGAAATACATAATGCATATTATGCCGAAGTCTGTGCTGATGAAGACGACGTAAACGAACCGACTTAAGGGTTAACCTCTACATGCCAAGTCCAGGAAAGACAAAAGAAACGATGCTAGAAGAGATCTAGCAGCTCTACGACCCAACTGAGAAAGGCATCAACCATATATTGGGGGTGCCATCATGCCCCCTCCCGTCATGAAAAAGGTCCATCTAGGCCAAGGACATGGTCTCATCGGAGAGGTATGCCCCCTTTACTATCCGCTCACAATTTTTGCGTCTCTCCTTCAGAAATAGTCTACGCATTGGAGAAACTCAGCCCAAAAGTGAAGCGGCCCACAAAAGATGAGATTCGTCCAAGCACCAGTAAGTCAAACGCCCTCTGTGAATTCCACTAGGAGGGGGATCATAAAACAGAGGACTTTACGCTCTAAGGAAGGAGGTCGTGAACATGCTTCACCAAGGGCACTTGAAAGGGCTATTGAGTGATCAAGGAAGAGTCAACTTTGCCCGAGGATGTGAACAAAACCATGGGCCACCAAAACCGCCTTCACCAACGCGTACCATCAAAATGATCATCGGAGGTGGCGAAGATGCGTCAATCAATAGGGTAAAGTTCACCACGAACCACAAACTCAAACGGTAGATCACTCATGAATGGTATGATGGACTCAAAGAAAGTATCATCTTTTATAAGTCGGATACCGACGGTTTGGCTTTCCCTTACTATGATGCCTTTGTTATCACTTTACGATTATTCGATACAGATGTAAGACATCATGGTAGACCATAGGAGCGGCGCGTGCATTATCCACCCTCGATTACTTGCACAAATGAAACTCGAGGATAAGGTAGTGCCACGCTGCATTGCACTAACTAGTTTTAGCAATGCAGTTGAACGAACATCTAGAGAAATCACACTCCCTGTCCTGGCCGGCGGCGTCACCCTAGAAACCATGTTTCACATCGTGGATCAGGATACGACATACAACGCCATAATAAGATGACCTTGGACATACTCCATCAGGGACATCCCTTCTAGCCTATACCAAATTATCATATTTTCAACCCTATGGGGAATATTAAGCATACGAGGGGAACAACGCACATCACGAGAATGCTACCGCATCGCCTTGGACTGTACGACTACCCAACAAATAAAGGGAAAAGCAAAAGAGGCACAGTAATTAATAGGGCCAAGGTCGAGCTGTGGGGAAAAGGAAGACGTTATCAAAGAACCCGAGACGGTGGAAGCCGCAGAATCAACCGTAGAAGACCTTGATCACGTTCAGCTTGACGACAACAACCACAACAAGAGAGACTAAATCAGCTGCAAGCTTGAAGAACCAGGTAAATTCCCTCAATTCCTAACCGCAATGTAAACTTGTTTGCCTTTTCCAATGCAGATATGCCAGGTATCCCCAAAGAGATTTCAACGCACAAACTGAACGTCGACCCAGTCCACCCATGGTGAGACAGGTTAGACGGAAGTTCAACTCTATAATAAACGATGTAGTTCGAGAGGAGGTTGAAAAATTATTAAAGAACAGTTCCATAAGGGAATAAAAATACCCTCAATAGGTGGTCAATGTGGTCATGGTGAAGAAAAAGAACGAAAAATGGCGAATGTGCGTAGACCAAACAGATTTAAACAAAACATGCCCCAAAGATTCATTCCCGCTACCCCATATCGACCAACTCATTGACGCAACGGTTGGGCATGAACTGCTGAGCTTTTTAGATGCTTACACGGGTTACAATCAAATCCTCATGGATAAGAAGACCAAGTGAAGACTACCTTCATCACCTACAAAGGAACGTACTATAGAGTTATGCCTTTGTGACTGAAAAATGCTACGGCGACATACTAACGGTTAGTCACCAAAACTTTCAAAGATCAACTCAGCAAGACCATGGAGGTCTACATAGACGATATGGTAGTCAATTCCAAAAGGAAAGAAGATCATATCGACCACCTGAAAGAATCCTTCGATATACTCAGGCGATACAAAATGAAACTGAATCCTAAAAGTGCGCATTCGGCGTGACCTCAGGGAAATTCCTAGGCTTTCTAGTATCACAACGAGGTATCGAGGTCAACCCCGACCAAATAAAAACTATAAAGGGAATACTGGAGCACTTAACCAACCAAAAAGAGGTTCAGAGACTAACTGACCGTATAGCGGCCCTATCGAAATTCATATCGCGGTCATCCGACAAATGCCTCAAGGCTTTTGGTGTATACAAGAAAGACAACAAACTTCAATGGACCTCCGAGTTCATCAAAGCCCCTAAGGAGTTAAAGGCTTACATATCATCACCGCCACTACTTTCCAAAGCGGAGCCCGGAGAAGTCTCCTCGTCTACCTAGCAATATCCGAAGTGGCTGTGAGTGTAGTCCTGGTCCGATAAAATAAAGATACGAAATCTCCCATCTATTACATTAGCAAAACCTTAGTCGACATCGAGACAAGGTATCCCCACCTTGCAAAATTGGCCCTGGCCTTGGTCGTAGTTTCATGAAAGCTTAGACCCTACTTCTAGTGCCACCCCATATCGATAGTCATGACTTTTCCCTTGAGAAGTATTTTGCATAAGCCCGAGATATCGGGCAGATTGGCCAAATAGGCCATAGAATTAAGCGAACATGATATCACATATCAACTGCGAACGGCAGTAAAGTTACAAGTACTTGCCGACTTCGTTGCCGACTTCAATGCAAGAATAATCCCCGAAGTCAAAAGAGAAGCTGCCCACGCTTCTCACGCTTCTCCTCAAATACAAGATCTATGGATTTTGTACACAGATGGCGCCTTTAACGCGTTAGGGTCCAGACTGGGACTCGTGCTCGAGGTCTCGACAGCAAAATAATTCTCCAGCTCGTAAGATGCCCGGATATGACTAACAATGAGTCAGTATAAGGCCGTGATTGCAGGATTAAGGCTGGCACTCAAGTACTGAGCGGGGCAGGTTGTCCTACGCTGTGACTCTCAACTCGTCGTCAACCAAGGCACAGGGATTTTCCAAATCAAAGAGTAAAGGTTACAAAAATACCGGGCCGAGATCCGTAAGGTGCTGCCCGAATTTGATGAATGTCATCTCGACCAGATCCCTCGAGCGCAAAATATTGAAGCAGACGGCCTCGCCAAATAAGCGGCGGCCACTAAAAGCATAGCCGGAGAAGGAAACATGGTTACCCTCCTCCACTCATCGATCGATCTAATCGAGGTAAGGACTATAACCTAACTTGGGACTGGCGCAACCGTATTGTTGCATCTTTTTCAGTTTTAACTTGTATGATCGTTTGCAGCTTGTCTTGGCTAACACTTAAATGTTGCATCTTTTTCACAACTCTATTTATGCTTATGCTTGAAGTACATGTCGCTCTTTATATATCAGTTCTTGGGCTTGTATGATGCAAGGTTACAAATTGGTTCTTCTTTTTAATCTATTTCATAGATGAATGGTTTTGGAAGGTTGTTTCTTGTTTGATAGATTTTCGGGATCGTTGGACTTTGGTACCTAGAAGCAACATTCGAAAACAAATTTCAAGGTCAAATTGTACCATAATTTCGACGAATATCCTTAACTAGAACACCCCCACAGTAAATAACCTTAGTATGATCAGGAGACAAAATGTAAAGAGACACAACTCTTTGTAGGTTGAATAAATAGACATCAAAGAGAGGTTACTTTTGAATGTACCTGGATACAAAGAGCCTGAGGAGTTTGTTGTTCTGAAATTATTTGCCTACCCTTTGGAAGGATATCTTGGTGAAATTGTTGTGGCAACAAATAGGGTAGAAATAATGTTCGGGGATAGTAATAGATATACACCCCAAAGACAAGAAATACAGTCATCTTCATGAAAAAATTGCTATTCATCAATTTAATGGACGAAAGCTTCCAATTGTTCGTGATGAAATTCTTGTAGATATGAATTTTGGGATTGCTGTTGTTAAGGTAATCTATACCACCTTATTAGAATGTAAATAATAGTTGTTGGGTAAAAATTAACGCGTACCAGGTGTGTACAATATACAATACATCTATGCCATGTGTTGCATATCAATATTTTTCACTTAACGGCTGATAATTAACATGTATATTTAGTTCATTAAATCACTTAACCATTATAAACTATATTGATTTTGGTGTACACACCTGACGCGGATAATAATTGTTGTGTTTTCCATTGCCCAGGAATCATTCCTTGAATATCCTTGTAGGTAAGTGATGATAGGTTATAATTACGTATTTTAGTCACTTCTTATACTTAAATTTACTGCACTTTAATTGAGTTTGAACTTTAATCGCTAGTGTCCTGCACTAATTGTGTGTTTAATGCCTTGTAGGAGTGATTCCGAGCTATATAAATGTTATGGAATCAATTTAAGTGATTTAAAGTTTTGAAGTCTGAATAAAAACCCGAGGAATTAAGCCGGGATCGTACTGGGGGATCGACGGATGATAAAACAATAAAACGAAGAATCGAGCAGGCATATTGCGCATTGTCTAGTAAAATGCACATAACTTTTTTCTATAAACTCCATTTGGACTCCACAATATATGGTTGGAATCTAACTCAAAGGGCTACAATTTTCATGTTATATGTTTTTCCAAATTCCAAACGGAATATGGTAAAAAATGTGGTCGAAGCCGCGATCGCGGACCTGGCGCGGACTGAGGCAGTATACTCGCCCAATACCGCGTCCATACCACGGTTGACCGCTCCTGTGGCCGTCCAAGCTTGAAAAGTTATATTTTTTGCGTAGAAGAAGGTATAGGGCCATCCTACTTGGTATATATACATAGAAAAACGGTATTTTGAAGGGAGGAGACTAATTTTTGACACATACCTAAGGAGGCAGAGACACAATAGGAGCAAGGCGGAGAATTCTTCTATGAGTTTTTCCTTCCTCTTCCTATTTTATTATTGTTGGTTATGAATTTTAGTATTGTAGTTTTATATACTATTATGAATAATTAATTTGTTATCTAGGATTTTGCTAGAACTTTTTGTAGGATAAATTCTTGTTATGTTTTTATATAATTGAGATGTTGGATTTCTCTACTTGTTCAACTACGTGTTTATTGTTGTTGATTGAATGACTATCGATTGACTGTGTCTATTTATTATATGTTGCTTGAGAAATGGTACATATTTAGGTAGTTTTTGAACAACGTCACTCCTAACGTATGTGAGAAATCAATACAGCGAGTTTAAAGGCAGGTTTAGAAATAACAAAGCCTTAACGTGGTCATAGTAAGCGGTTAGATAAAGTCAACTAGTGTAGTTCGAGAGAATATATCTAGTAAATTGTTGTAGTTGCTCTCGAGAGAATTACGGCACCTAAAGTGCTCACGGTCAGTAGAGAATGCATTGGCAAAATTATAGGGAACATAGCTAGAAGCATTCCGAAAATTTGAAAAATCATAACTCTAGACCTCCTGAATTTAGTCTCCAGCCTTTTGTCTCGTTAGTTGATAGTTTTAGCGTTTTCTAGTATTTGCTGGTTAATTAGTTAGAAATATAAATCTCAATCTTTATAGGCCAAACCCATAAACAGCCCCTTTAAGTTGGCCCACCTTTTCATTTTGGCACCCAACTTAGGGTAGTTCCATTTGACACTCTAACTCATGGTCTCATGTGTCACTTAAACAAAAAACCTGATGGGGTACCAAACTGAAGAGAGTGTAATTCACACACTAATGGAACAATGACATGTGGCAAATATACCCCTCTATTTTCAAATATGGTTTAAAAAACAAAAATATTACGTTAATTTTTTTTCTATTTTTACAAAAAAAATCCAATTTTAAAATAAAAAACTAAAAAATGAGAAATAATATTTTGTTAAAAATAATTTTTTCAGTTTGCAAAAAACGAAAATATTTTGTTAAACAACAAAAATTCTGTTTTTACAAAAGACAATTCCAGTTTTTTTAAACTGATTTTTTAAAAAACTATAAAAAAATATTTTGTTAAAATAATTTTTCAGTTTTTTAAAAACAAAAATATTTTGTTAAACAACGAAATTAGTTTTTTTCTCTTTTTTACAAAAAAAATCCAGTTTTTTTAAACTTGATTTTTTTTTAAAAAAAAATATATATTTGTTAAAAATAATTTTTTCAGTTTTTAAAAAACAAATTTTTTTTCTGATTTTACAAAGAAAATTCAGTTTATACAAAAATAAAATTTCAGTTTTTACAAAATTTAGTTAAAAAACTTTTTTTAGTTAATTTTTTTTAAGTTTTTCAGAAAAAAATTGAGTTTTGGCCAATTTTTCAGCTTCCCACGCCTAAAAGAGGTGTAAACCACACACTATGACAAGTTACCATTTTGTGTTTAAGTGGCACATGAGACCATGAGTTAGAGTGTCAAAATGGAACAGGTCTAAGTTGAGGTGCCAAAATGAAAAACTGGGCCAACTTAAAGGGTCTGCTTATGAGTTTGGCCATCTTTATAATTTAGAAAAATTGTTCAAACTAATCTTTTTTGTGATATTAAACATATATAGCTAAGTCTTAATTCTCCGTGAGATTCGACTCCTGCACTTTTAGCCCGGATTATATTTGCAGCGATCGCTTATCTTTTTTAGAACTAGAGTTGGGCGTGATCAGTAACTCCCGCTCATGATCCAAATGATATTGATACTGGACAGTCATAATCTTCATATCATTAATATTTTAACTGATGATGGAAAGAATAGCAAATATGCGGGTCAGCAGTTTGAGCGAATGCCTCGTTGCAGAGTTCGCATAGCTGTGATTGACGCCATAAAGGAGAAGGTAAGTTCAAGTTCTACAGTATTATAAATCTCGCATAAATGGACCTATTTGCATCCCTTACAATATTTGGAATCGTCACTATTTTACTTGTTTGTGTACTGCATACATAGACAAGGGGTTGCTCTGATAGTAAGCAACCTCCACTTCCAACCGAGAGGTTATGAGTTCGAGTCTCCCCAAGATCAAGGTGGAAAGTTCTTGGAGGGAAGGATGCCGGGGATCTATTTGGAAACAGCCTCCCTACCCAAGTGTAGGGGTAAAGTCTGCGTACATACTACCCTCCCAATACCCAACTAAGTAGGATTATACTGGGTTGTTGTTGTTAGTGTACTGCATATATAACATAAGATGGATATTGCATACAAATACTTCGATCAAAATATATGAGTTCGTGAAACTTTTGATTAGCAGGAATCCACAGAGATGCTAAAAGTTGTCAGATGTGCCTCACAATTTGATCAAGAAGAAAAGCCATTGTGGAACCTATTGTAAAGACCTAGTGTTTTGTCAACTGCAAAGTTATGACCAAACAGGTTCTGGATACGACTACGGATGTTGATATCACCCAGAGCGATATGTTGCTGAATCAATGAGGCATCTCGAAAATATGTGTGATTGGTGCATCTCAAGGCAGGTCATCGTATTCCTACATAGTATGTGACACTGCATGATCAGGAGGAGGAATTTGATGTCCATGGCGATTGCTAGATGCAGGTTGTTGGAAATGAAGAAGAGGCTTTACGTTTGGCTTGTGGGAAATTTCCTGAGAATGAGATTGTTGAGCTCTCCTAAGATCTAGATGTGCTAGTTTTCATCTGGCCTTTTCCTTTATTTGTATTGCGACCAAAATTTGACGAGCACAAAACACAATAAAAAATTGTGTTCGCTAGCCAAAAATAATATATTTATGATTATTGCCTCCACAGAGATTGAATTTAAACAATGTTCAAATAATTCCACAGTTAACGTTATTCAAGATGATTGACATGTAGGTTGGGATGGTTAATAACTAAAATTAACTATAAAACTAAATCAATTAACAATTGATCACTAGAAGATAAGAGTTGAGCAATACTAAAATATCAATGAGAGAAATAAGGGTCGTGACAGGAGAAGTGCAAGATAGCTATTTGGGATCCAACTCTAGTTCATTCCCTCTAACGTTCTAATGATTCTCACGAATTTACTTGGTGATTAGTTCAAACATGCAGTCAAGATACTCCTCTCTTGATTAAATCTTAACTCTACGAGATGAACTAATATAAGCACTGTGAAAATATGCAAGCATGCATTAATGGATTAGTCTTCAAGAAAATGTCTCTCGAATATTCTCCTAACTTGATTTAATCAACAAGCTCTTTCGATTACTTAAGAGAGTCATTGGATTATACCAAATAAAATAATGCACGATAGTCACCACAATATTCCTCTTTCGATTAAATAAACTGGAGAATAAAGTTGTAAACAATTCAAAGCTGCATAAACGAATTCAAGCAAAGAACTAGAGTTAAAATATACAGATATCAACGAAAACACCATAACTCAAACCATACGGGAAATTACTCTATTGTCATGGAGAAAGTCATCACAATTAGAATTAAAGAATAAGAAAAATATCAAGCTAACGTTACAATCCAACTTCAATATTTAATTGATGGAAAGACGATGAAATCATGTATCTTGTAGCCTCCAATGCTTTCCAAAAACTTCCAAGGTCAAAAGTCCTCCAAAATTCGTGCTTTTGATATATAGTACCATGTAGGAACGAGCCTGGATGAAACAATTCTTTCCAAGATGAAGTGGGAAAAGTTGGGCGAGAAAATACACTACCGCGGCGCACCGAGCGACGCACCATGCGCCACATTACTGGGAAAGTTCAGAGGCCTATTAATTTCACTTTGCAAAAAATTTGTCTAGCGCCCCATGCCCCGCGGTGCCTGATAAGTTGGTATTTTACCGACTTATCTTGCCTTTAAACTATACTTTTGCTATGTTTATAGTGATAAAATCACGCAGTTAATGTCAATTACTTCTACTTTACAGGGTGAATGTGATTTAGAAGTGATGTCGAAGAACCAAGTGAAAACGAGTCAAAAAGAAACCAAAAGAAGGAAAATCTGGGCAGGGCACTCTGAGCTCGCAAATGCGAGCTAATCCTGGGAATTGCAAAGTCCAGTACAAAAAGGGAACCTTCGCAAATGCGAAGGAATGTTCTCATATGCGAACACGGTGTTAAACGAGACAGCTTCACAAATGCGATATCAATCTCGCAAATGCAAAATCAGCTGGGATTGGAGGACTTCGCAAATGTGATTTTATTCTGGGAAATGCGAACTCAGGTGTCCTAAGGAAATGTTGGTAATTGTGAACTTTTGTTCGCAAATGCGAATTGCGGGCTTCAGGTATGGGCAAATATGGAATTTCACATTTTTGATCCTCAAATCATTTAATGCCCGACTAGGGTCATTTGTAAAGGTATCTTTGGCTTATTTTCGCTCTTCTTAGACTAGGAAGAAAAAGTTGGAAGCTAGGGTGTTTCACAAACACACTTGGGTTTTGTTGATTTCAAGCTTTTGGTTAAGGTTTTCTTACACATTTATGTTTGTTTCTTCATTTCCTTGCTTTGTATTGAATATTTAAGTGTGTAGTATTTTATCCAACACTTAAATCTTGTTTATGGCAATATTCATAATTAAAGTGTGGATTTTATACCTTGTTGTGCTTATGTATTGAATGATTTTTCTATATTTATGAAGTGAGTTGTTGTTTCTTTAATTATTCTTGTTCTTTAATGTTTCCAAAGGGATTAGCTAACCCTGCTCGCCCATTAACTTTGAATTAATTTTGGGAAAAATAAATGGGATTGGGAAAGATTAATTAACAATAACTTGAGGCGTTAACCCTCATTTTATAGATTCTATCTAGGGATAGGATTGAACTACTTGTAGCCTTGCGGGTGTGCTTAATCTTCTAATTGTGATTAGGAATCAATTAGGAAGTCTTATTAGTCTTCGGAAGAAGCTAATTAAGAATTATTATCCGGTGCTAATTAACATAAACTCGCTCATATTTGTAAAATCGTGAAATACATTGGATCGTTACCTGAAGTGTAATTCCCGATGCTATCATACTTGTAGCCATTGATCATTTAATTTACATTTCTGCATTTTAGATATAAAAACAATTTTCAACCGAATTCTTATTGTTTGGCACTGCGCGACTAGCGATAATTTTCTTACATTCCTAATCGCCTACACATTGTTCTCTGTGGGATTCGACCCCGACTCATAGTTGGGTAATTATATTGCTGCGACCGTATCTATTGTTTTTTAGCGGTGGATTTGGACGTCATCAAAATTGACGTCGTTGCCGGGGAATTATTTGGTGTAATTTAGATTGTTTGAGAAAAAAGCAAAAGTTCTTTGATCCAAACTTGTCAATACTTGTGTAATTATTTTTCTTACCTTGAGTCTATTTTTCTTGTTAGTTTCTTGTTTATTTTATCATTCTTGAAAAAATGGCATCATATAATGATAATTGGTCGGATGGGAGTTGTTCATATTTTGACGACCCTTTTCCTTATTGTGGTGGTCCACACTCATGGCAACATTTTTTCAATTCTCCGGGGGGGTGGTTGTGCGCACAATCTCAACCCCAAGGTTGGAGTATTTGTGATAAGTGTGGTTGCCAAAATGGTCATTGGGATTATTGTGCATATTTGACCTTCCCTTTCCCAAGCCCCTACTATGATGAGTTTGCTTCTTGTGATGAAAATTATAGGGCTACGAAAATGGAAGAAAGTGAGCATGGCAAAAATGGAGAGTTCAAACTCATGTTGGAGTGTTTACTTGAAAAAGAAAACAAAGAGCAAAATATCTTGGACCATCTTTTGGAGACTATGACTTGGCACTTGAACGGTTGCACTCGCGAATGGATGAGTCGATCGAAGCCTCAAGGGCTCAAAAAGCCTTGGAAGTGAATGAAAACCAAGAACCTCTCTTGGAGTTTGAGAATGAAAATCCTTCCTTGGCACTTGATCAAAAACAAGAAAAACTCCCAAATGCTCAAGATGAGAAAATAATGCCCATGTTGAAGACCATTCTTGAAAATGAGGAGAAGCACAACTTTGCACTCGAGGACTTGAAACAAAGCTTGGAATACAATGATAAACAGATCCGCACTTTGGAAGACCAAATGCAAAAATTAGTTGAGGCTCACTATGCCAACAACTTGAGTGTGTGGAAGAAAGCCAAGAAGAGTCCAATTCCGAGGAAAAAAGTAAGCTTTACTTTGAGGAGTCAAGCATTGAACATCTTCCAACCTACTCAATGATTGTTATTGATGACTACAAAAATATAGAATTGGAGTTAACCAGTAAAAATGCAATATTGGTCGATGTTGACTCTAATCCGGGGGAACGAGAGGATGTCAAGCTAGAAAAATTGCAAAGTGAAGGCTTGAAGTCACATTCTAAGCACTTTTCAACGTTGGAATTGTGTGGTGACACGGAAGTTGAACCACATGAATCAATGAAGGAGTGCGAGAAGGAAAAACTCAGGCCATACATTTTACAGTTTGAGGACGCTAGAAATCAAAACGACATTCCTCACTTGAAAGCCAAGAAGTGCAAAATGAAGATTTTAAGCATTTGCTCGAACATCAAATTACCACCCCCCATCGCTCGTGGTCACAAGCTTGATTTCAAGCTGGGGGCCCAGTTCATATCATCCAAGTGGCGAGAAAAGTGGTAATGTTGTGTGCGCCATGCCACGACGTTAAATGCGGCGCTAGGTGGGAGGCAACCCATCGTTTTTAAAAATTCTCATCATTTTCATCATTTTCTTTTTTAGAATATCTTAGAATATTATTTGTAACTAATCTGCCAAGTTTGAGAATTTTTTGAGTTGATTTGAGCAGGTCGGAATGACCCGTTTGGCAAAAACCAGTAGCTAACTGGAAATTGCAGGGCCGGGTTCGCGTTTGCGAACAACCTGTCGCATTTGCGAGCTGGGCAGTAAAATTGGGACTTCGCATTTGCAATGTTATTTTTGCATTTGCGGGCTGGCATAGAAAATAAGAATTCGCAATTGCGAAGGTCCCAGTCGCATTTGCGACTTTTGTGGGGCTTTAATGCTACCTTGGCCCATTTTGAACCAAATCGAATCTCACTCTAAAAACTCTCAAATTCTTGGTCTCTCTTCTCCCACCACTGTAAAGGGCTCAAATCTTCATCTCTCATCGCAGAAACTCAGGTTTGAAAGCTTAAATCTATATACTATCTTCTTCTTCATCTTCAGTCTTATGTTCATCTTGTTGGGTGTTAAGGAACCCAAAAATTTTAATGGGTCATTCCTGCCCAAAATTATTTGAAATTGTTTTAATATCCTTTGTGATTGCTGGGTGAGGTTTGGTTAAGTGTGAGTAAGTTTTCTGGTTGCAAAATTTGGGGAAGTCTGAGTACCCAAGCTCTTGTCAATGGAAGTAAAAAGTTTGCGCCTTTAATGTGCTCAATGTGAGGCTCGAATGAAATTCGTGGCCCAAACCATTGTGAATTCTTGATTCATGGTTGTTTATGAAGTGTAATGCATGACATATGCTCGATTAATGATTGATTTTTCAAAATAAGGCTTGTACGGAAAATTATTGGGCTGAGGAACTGAACTCTGGAAGAAGGGATACCTGGGGACGATGGGCTCGCATTTGCGAGGTTTTCTTCGCATTTGCAAAGTTTGCTTTTACTAGCTGACTTTGCATTTGCGAAGGATTCTTCGCAAATGCGATATCTGACTTTCCCTGAAGAATTTTACAATTGCGAAATTTTCATCGCATTTCCCATATCTGCCAACTTCGCAATTGCGAAGTAATGTTTGGGATTTGCGACATCTGCAGCCCAGCAACTCAAAAATTGGAAATCCTAAAAAAAGATCTAAGTCTCAGTTTCAACTATCAGATCATTCTTTTCTCATAATTGCTTCATTTTGCACTACTCTTCATAGCCATACCATGTTTTCACTCTTATCACTTCTTGACAGGTAGTATAATGGTAGAAATGAACCCAAACTCCGACGGATCCGCAAGCGAAAACCCTTTGGAAGAAGAGAAAGCCTTTGATGAAGAACTGATCTCAAAGAAGGTGGTCCCGGAGAGTGCGATTATGATGGATGATGTTGCAGAATGACTTCCCGAGTTTTATCAAAGGCTAATGGGCATGGGATGGAACTTTTTTTCCCCTCAACCTTGTCGTGCCGATGAGCAATGGGTGAGGGAATTTTACGCCAACCTCCCAGCAATCATATTGAAAAAGCCCAAGATGAGAATTCGGGGTAAAATGGTGCGCATTGGGGCTGAGGATGTGAATAGGTTCTACAATCTGCTCGACGATGACATGACTCCTTTTAATGAAAAATACTGTGCTTCAGGAGAGTGGTTGGCCTCTAAACTGTGTCCAGATGTAGATGTTCCTTGGGCAGCTGAAAAGAAGGGGATAACATCAAAAGAATTCATTGCAGAAGCAAAGATATGGTTGGCTATCATATGCAGTCGTGTCTACTCTATGACAAACATATGAAATATACCAATCACTCGAGCTCAAATGGTATCTTGCATCCTTGACGGCATTCAGTTGAACGTGGGAAAGATCTTTATAAGTGAGCTGAGAGAGTATCGGATTCAAGACAGTCCTTCATTGATATTCCCTTCTCTCATCACAGAGTTATGCCAGCTGGCCGTGGTGGAAAAAGCTTCGGGGGACAACTAGATAGAGCCTGGAAAGCCTATACACCCATTGAAGAAAAGATGAGAGGGTGGTGCAATGAAGCCCAAAAAGAGAAAGATTTCTTCTTCTTCTCATTGTGATCCGACCAGTCTACCATTGCCTTCAGCAGGAGGGCCATTTGCTGTGATCAATGAGGAGATGCGAGTGATTCGCGAGTTAGTGTCTGGCCTTCCCAGGGCCTGGGGAGGCATCTGAGGGATCCGCAAACATCTCAAAGAAAGACTTCCAGAAGTATATTGATGATCAGAAGAAGCAGGGGGATCACCTCAAGGCACTTGAAAAGCATACACTCACTTGGCCAAGAAGCATAATGAGTTGAGCACTTCTCATGGCATTCTGCAAAATTTCACACACCCGGATGGTGAGAACAGAGAAGAAAAAGGATAAATTCTTTACACGGATGTGGAAGGGTGTGAAGGGCATCTTCAAGGTCCTAAAGCCCCAGGACCAGATACCATCGCGCAGAGCTGTGGATGATGATGATGTTCCTGTTGAGTGGAGCGGGGAAGAAGGAGAGGAGGATGAGGATGAGTATGAGTCCGAGAGCGAGGAGAGCAGTTGATGCAGTATACAGGGAGCACTCTCCACCATTTTCTACTATGTCATGTCTGGTTGCATTGGGGACACTGCAACATCTTTGCTTGGGGTGGCTCTTGTACAACTGTGATGTTTTGTAGGATATTTGGTGGATTAGTAATGTGACTGTTGTTCATGTTTTTCATTTTGTTATTAGTATGCTTCTTTATCATGTGTTATATTAGTATGTTGATATTAGTTTGTTGAGTGGTTGATGTTTATTACCTTCTTAATTTTTCTTAGCTTCTAAATTTTTATTTATTTTAGCATGCTTTTTGTTAGTGGCGTTATCCTTGGTTTTCTTTATGCCATGGTTCTTTTTCCAAGGATGCCAATTTTTTCTCTCGAACCGGGTAATTGTAGAAAGTTTTGTCGACTTTTCCCGATGATGGATGGATTGACAACTTTTTTAAGGGAATTAGTCTTTTAGTTAAAATTAGTTTTTGTTAATTTAGGGTAATAAATGGTTAGTGTTGGGATTGGTTCCCATTGGTCGTAGCTTTCTTGGTACCAACATGAGTTAAACCTCGGCATATGAATTGTTGATTGTTGAAAAATAAAAATATAATAAGTAAAGTAAATAGGTCATAAATTTTAGACTCAAATTTTGGATCTTTGATTCATAAATTAGTGTCTTATGCTATATGCAACATCTTTGAGTCATTGGTTCCAATTGGATTTTGGATTGATGTTCCACTTGAATGTTCATGTGCCAAGTGTGGTGAGATTATTTGTGAGTTCCTTTGCATTGCTTGTAGTCTAGAACTTGCCCAGAATGTGCTTCAAGGCAAAATCATAGATTAACTTGGTTCGAAGAATGATATTAGGCGTTCCTTGGACCGCTACTATGCCTAAAAATTCCTACTCTTAAATATTTTCCCTAGTCAATCAGTTTTGAGCCTTTGACTTTATTCTTTGGTAACCATCTTACAAGCTTAATGCCTTTGTTCTTAATTGATATACCTTTTAGCACCCTACCTCCCGAAGTACTTTTAAAGTGCAAATATAGGCTAAAAGCCTAAGTTTGGGGGTGAATGGTTGAAAAATTTGTGATATGGAAGTTATTGAAAAGGTGGAAGGTAGAAAAAAATGATAAAAAGTCGAAAAGGAAAAGAATATATATATATATATATATATATATATATATATATATATATATATATATATATATATATATATATATATATATATATATATATATATATATATATATATATATATATAGAATAAAGTGAATAAGGTTGTGAATAAAGGAAAGACTATATGTGAAAAAAAAAGTGAAAAAGGGGGTGGAAAATTTTTTTGAATGAAGTGGACTTTAATTGTAAATTATGTAGTGCTTGGGGAGGTTTTGAGTCACTTTAGCCAAAATTGTACCATACTTTATCCAAAAGCCTAAACTACAACCCTTAAGTCCTAATTAATTTTGAACCGAGTTGTCTACATTAGTGGAGGAATACATGAAGGGCAAGCCTATGGTACTACTTGTGTGCATTTGAACATCTTTTTGAGAGATCGTTTCATTTGATATCCCATTGTTGCTTTGAAATAAGAATTATGATTGTGGGATCCTCTCTTAAATGTGAGGGCACATGAAGTTTGAGTTGTGAACTTAATCCCATTTTCAATTAGGAAGACTGGCCAAAGAAAGTTGATTGTGATGGAGAGGCAAATTTTGAAGCTTTAGTGTCATGACTTGATTGCTACTTTGATTTGCATTGGTGTGTGAGCACTTGATTATGTGAAGTGCTTGATAGTTCATATGCTTTGGAGTAATTGTTGGTATCAATCGAGTCATGTATTTGTACTTAAAATAGATCTTCTTGTTGGCTTGGTGTGATAAGGATATGAAGTTGTTGGACCACTTGGGAAGAGATTTTGTTGCTTTCGTTGCTTGAGGACAAGCAATAGTTCAAGTTTGGGGGTGTGATAAGTTTGTATTTTACCGACTTATCTTGCCTTTAAGCTATACTTTTGCTATGTTTATGGTGATAAAATCATGCATTTAATGTCAAATACTTCTACTTTACAGGGTGAATGTGATTTAGAAGTGATGTCGAAGAAACCAAGTGAAAACGAGTCAAAAAGAAGCCAAAAGAAGGAAAATCTGGGTAGGGCATTCTGAGCTCGCAAATGCGAGCTAATCCTGAGAATTGCGAAGTCCAGTACAAAAAGGGAACCTTCCCAAATGCGAAGGAATATTCGCATATGCGAACACAGTGTTAAACGGGACAGCTTCGCAAATGCGATATCAATCTCGCAAATGCGAAATCAGCTGGGATTGGAGGACTTCGCAAAATACGATATCATTTTGGGAAATGCGAACTCAGGTGTCCTAAGGCAATGTTGGGCATTGCGAACTTTTGTTCGCAAATGCGAATTGCGGGCTTCAGGCATGGCGAATATGGAATTTCATATTTTTGATCCCCAAATCATTTAATACCCGATTAGGGTCATTTGTAAAGGTATCTTTGGCTAATTTTCAGTCTTCTTAGACTAGGAAAAACAAGTTGAAGCTAGGGTTTTGCACAAACACACTTGGGTTTTATTGATTTCAAGCTTTTGGTTAAGCTTTTCTTACCCATTTATGTTTATTTCTTCATTTCCTTGCTTTGTATTGAATATTTAAGTGTGTAGTATTTTATCCAACACTTAAATCTTATTTATGGGAATATATAATTAAAGTGCAAATTTTATACCTTGTTGTGCTTATGTAATGAATGATTTTTCTATATTTATAAAGTGAGTTGTTGTTTCTTTATCTTTAATGTTTCCAAAGGGATTAGCTAACCTAGGACTCGCCCATTAAATCTGAATTAATTTTGAGAAAAATAGTTTGGGATTGGGAAAGATTATTTAACAAGAACTTGAGGCGTTAAACCTCATTTTATAGATTCTACCTAGGGATAGGATTAAACTACTTGTAGCCTTGCGGGTGTGCTTAATTTTCTACTTGTGATTAGGGACAATTCAATTATGAAGTCTTGTTAGTATTCGGAAGAATCTAATTAAGAATTATTATCCGGGGCTAATTAACATAAACTCGCTCATATTTGTAAAATCGTGAAATTTATTGGATCGTTACTTGAAGTGTAATTCCCGATGCTTTCATACTTGTAGCCATTGATAATTTTACTTGCTTTCTAAGCTAGTTTACATTTCCGTATATTAGATATAAAAATAATTTTCAACCGAAATTCTTATTGTTTGGTACTGTGCGACTAGCGATAATTTTCTTACATTCCTAATCGCCTACACATTGTTCTCTGTGGAATTCGACCCCGACTCATAGATGTGTAATTATATTGCTGTGACTGTATCTATTACTTTTCTAGCGGTGGATTTGGACGTCACCAGTGCCTTGTGCAACGCGGTAGTGTATTTTCTTAGAATAAACTTTTTCTTTTACTTTTTGATATCCAGACTTGGTTCTCGACTCCCGTGCGTGATCCCGATTTAATTTGTTTGGCTTATACTCAGACTTCCAAGCATTAAATCATCCATTTTAGCTCAAAACCTGCTTCTTCCTACACAACATTACACACGTAATAAGTATAAAGTACTAACAGTTAGGCTCAAATACAATCAAACTATAGTAAATTAGAGTATAAAATATAGCTTAAACACGATTTCCCAATCTACCATCACTGATAACACTGCGGATCTAGAAACCATTTATCCAACTTCTGTTCTTGAATCCGGGGTAGATACACGTTTCTTCTGGGTGGAACGTATGTTGATATTGGGTATTAGGCTATGAGGTAATGTACCTTTTATGAAGGTCAACGAACGTCATGTTTCCCTCAGACTGAGCCGTTTTTTGTTACTAATTTTCATACTACAGTTACTTTTGGTGCATAAGAATCTTATTCCTACCAAATTATTTGCAAGTTTATTTGCATTTGTCATGTACATAGGCATAAGATGTCCAATTTATTGGAAAACACCATTGATCCTTTTGAAGTTATTAACAGAATTACTCTTGATGGTCTCCTTAAGATATTAAAGGAGGTGATTTGGATTTGGAACAGTTTGAGATAGCTAAAGAGGGACTGGCAAAGGACTTCCCAAATGGAATTCCTGAAAGTGGTGCAGATGCTCTTCATTTTGTTCTAGTCTCATAGGCTTGCCGGGTTTGTCAAACTCTGTCTTAAAATTTATAATATGTTTCTTTTAATTTATTTGGATATTATTGCCATCTCAATTTTCTTTTTTAGGGTGATAAAATTAATCTGGGTATCCAGAAAGTTATGAGTTATAATCAATGGTATGATAAGTTGTGGAATACCATTAGGATTGCCATAAGTAATCCAGGAGAATCTTACATCCCTCCAACAGTGATAATTGCTGATGAAATACCTTTTAGCTACCTGGTGATTCTCATTGTGTGGTGTACAAAGGGTAAAGCCCAAGTTCATTTTGTTTTTTTCGACTAGGCAGTCACAATGGCTGTCAAGTATTGTACTTGGCAATGTAGGAGATGACCTGAAAGCCCTACCTCATCTCATGTTGCCCCCATGTACTTTGGGCTTGTATTTTCTTTTTTCCTTTTTCTTTTTCTTTTTTTTTCTTTGGTCATAAAGAAGTAAAGAGTCTGTTTATATTCGTGGTATTAAAATTTAGATAGCTAGTTCTTCTACACATAAGTATAGACTAGAGAATCATAACCTTATTTATGCTTATGCTTGAAGTATAACTCATTCTTATTTTTCAGTTCTTGCACCTTTATGATGCAAGGTTACAAATTGATTCTTATGTTTGATCTATTTTGCAGATGAATAACTTTGGAAGGTTGTTTTCTAATTTGACAGATTTTCTGGATTGGTGGATTTTGTCTATAGTATAGTTACATAAAATATTATATTAATATCTACATTGGTAAGAAATCAAAGTTATTAAGATGTTAGTCATTTATTTACAATGTGTTACCTTAGATCTTGTTGTAAAGAATGTTTTTTTACGAATATGAAGATTTGAATATCTTAATTTAAAGTTCTAAAATATTTCTATTGTTAAAAAAATAAGCCGTCTTTCTTTCTACTTTTATAAGGATTTTGTACTGTTTTTTTTTTCTATAAACTTCAATATTGTCTAAGCGAAATTAAGGGGGCATTTGCATCTAAGGCTGTATCCGGTTCCGGTTCTGGGTCTATTTGAGTCTGCGGTTCCAGTTCTGGTTCTGGCGGTTCTGGCGATTCTGGCGGTTCCGGAGCCGGAACCGCTACCATACGGTTCCGGGTACCATCCGGTTCCGGTTCTGGCGGTTCCGGTTCCGGCGGTTCTGGCGGTTCCGGCGGTTCTGGCGGTTCCGGCGGTTCTGAATTTTTTTTTTTTAAAATCTATTTCTTGTATAGTAGTCATTAGTATATTGTAGAATATATTTTATATGGTGTACTATGTTATTAGTATAGTATATATTGTGTATAAGTAGTGTATATTTTGTATATAAGTAGTATATATTGTATGTAAGTAGTATATATTGTATATAAGTAGTGTATATTATGTTGTAGTCAGTAATTAGTATAAATTGTATATAAGTAGTATATATTGATAAAGAAATATTGAGACAAAAGATATTCAAGGATATGATAAAGAGCATATTTATTGACCAAAATGGCATATCTTTCTTAGTCTTCCTTCCCCCAATGGAATGAGCACAACATGGTACTAATACCACCATTAAAAGGGAAAAAAACTAAAAGAAGACATGCCAATGTACAAGTTACATCATAATTTATGTATTATTTCTAACAAATCTCATAAAACCTTCAAGGTTTGGAGGTAGTTGTGTTGGCGGTGGTGGAAATGAAGCTTGTTTCATCACCACTTCCGGGTGAAGATGTTTCCTGAGCAAGTTCTGCTAGCATTTCTTCATAGCACTGATCTATTTCTGGTTGTGATTCGGCAAGGCCAAAGTTCCTTCGTTCTGCGCGGATCCAATCTCGAAAAAGCACTGATTTTTCCAAGGTGTCCCGCATCGACGCTCTGTGATCACCTATTTGTAGTCTTTCTTGACTAAAAGCGCTCTCCGATGCAACAGTTGACGCTTGAATCGACAGAACATCCCGTGTCATCCTTGCAAGAACGGGAAAATGCTTTTCCCTTGTCTTCCACCAATCCAAAAGGTCGAAAGAGCCGTCTGGATTCTCATTCTCTAGTCCCTGCGACAAATAAACTTGAAGCTCATTTAGATGGGAAATTTCATCTAAATTTTCCCCTTGAGAACCCCTGAACTACGTCCACGATTTAAGAGCTGTTAAGCCAGCAGCTCTTTTAGACGCCTGTGATGTAGACGAAGTAGGGGTTGGAATATTAGGCCTAGCATGCTCTAAAGCCTGTTTATAAGCATTATAAACAAGTTGAGCATTCACTTTAATTGATGCTTTCGCAATAGATAGTGTAGCCATTTCTACTTCTGAAAGATCTAAAGCTTGATAAATAGTAGAATACCAAAAGTGAGGACCTCCTAATTTCATAGTAGGATTTAACATAGCAGACACACCAAATATATGAGGTATTGGAAAAAAATATTTTTTAAACTTCTTTTTAATTTCAGTTATTGCAATTTCATAAATTTCCCCTCCCTCATTAAAATCAACAAACAACGGCAATATAAACTAAACAGTTAGAAATAGTTGGATAATATTGGCCAGATAAAGCATTTGTAGCCACATGAAAATGTTCTAAAAAATCTAAAAGAATTTTAACGTTAGTCCAATCTTGTGTAGTTAGCATGTCATTATCCTCCCCACAATCCCGAGAATTATACGTAGCGTTAATTGGGTTTCTATATTCGTACGCTACTACTAAACTTTCGTACATGTAGTTCCACCTAGTCGGGCAAGGTTTAGGAACCTTTCTTTCTCTAAGGCCATATTCTTCACACTTTTTAAAATATTCTCTAAGTCTACTTCTACGGTTTGAATAAAATAGCCAATTAAGAGCCATTTTAACCTTTTCAATTTCTATGTTTAATATTCTCATACCATCACCAACAATTAAATGATAAATATGACAAATACATCTAATATGGAAAATATTAGTAAAACCAGGATTAAGTGTTCTAGTTAGCATACCTATTGCACTAGTGTTGCTAGAAGCGTTATCCATGGAAATTATTACTAAAACAAAAATATCTGCATACATCTGAAACAGTGTTAGCAATAAACCTACTCGTGTGCCGTGAATTAATTATCCTATATGCAATAATGAAAACATGCAAAAAATCGAAGAATTTTAGAGAGAGAAAGTAGAGAGAAGGGAGAGCATCGGAAGAGTCTCGAAGAGACTCAGATATTACTTCAGAGAAAGAAAATGACCCCTCAGTCTGTACAAACGACCCCTGACCCCTATATATCAAAATAACCCTTTTACAAATATAGCCTAGTTATTACAGAAACAGCCTAATTACACAAATAACCTAATTACAGAAATATACTAATTACAAAGATAGCCTAATTACACAAGTAGCCTAAGTAGCCTATTAGGCTCAGATATGACTCCCTTATTGACCCTTAATGGTCTAAGTTGGGTTTTATCATCATCGCCCTACATATATCTCAACACCCCCCCCCCCTCAAGTTGAAGGGGGGAAACCACCATCAACTTGGACAAAAGAGGAGAAAGAGCAGTCCCAGATAAGGCCTTTGTCAATAGGTCAGCCAGCTGCCGAGAAGTGGGAACATGGGAAAGCTTGAGAAAGCCATTATGTAACAGATTTCGAACGTAGTGACAATCCACCTCAATATGCTTAGTACGTTCATGGAAAACTGGATTATTAGCAATGTGAACAGCAGCCTGACTATCACAAAAGACAGAAATAGGAGAAGGAACAGATACCCCAAGGTCATCAAGTAAACGAGAGAGCCAAGTTAATTCAGTTGTAACCTTGCTTAGAGCCCTGTATTCAGCTTCAGCAGAAGAAAGAGAGACAACTGGTTGCTTTTTCGACTTCCAACTTGTTAAACTGCCACCCAACAAAACACAAAAACCAGTAACAGACCGTCTAGTATCAGGACAAGCTGCCCAATCACTGTCAGAGTATCCAGTCACAGAATAATCAGCAATATCAGAGTAAAATAGACCCAAAGAAGGAGTGCCTTTAAGATACCTCAAAACATGCATAGCAGCAGACATATGGGGAACCCTTGGGCATTTAAGATATTGACTCAGATGTTGCACAGCAAAGCATATATTAGGTCGAGTATGAGTTAAGAACAATAATTTGCCAACAAGACTCCCGAACTGGTCAGGAGCGGGCAAAATATCACCAGAATCAGCATGTAATTTGATAGAAATGTCCAGAGGAGAAACAACAGGGGAAACAGATACACAGTCAAAAGCATGCAGCAAATCAGTAACATACTTATGCTGATTCAGATGTATCCCACCAGGGACATGTTTTACCTCAAGACCCAAAAAATTATGCAATGACCCCAAATCCTTGATTTTGAATGTATCATCCAAGAAGACTTTTAAGGCAGCAATCTCATCACAGTCATGCCCAGTTACTATAATGTCATCAACATACACAGCAACCACAACAAGGGAATCAGGAGTACCTTTTAAGAATAAAGAGTAATCATTCAAAGAATGCCTATAACCCCTGGAATGAAGAGCAGATGACAGCTTAGCATACCATTGCCTGGAAGCCTGCCTAAGCCCATATAAAGATTTCTTTAGTTTGCAAACCAAAGAAAGAGAAGAAGAAGAAGAAGAAGCAGAATCAGATACCACCAAACCTGGAGGAAGTTTCATGTAAACTTCCTCATCCAAATCACCATGAAGGAAAGCATTGTTAACATCAAGCTGAAACAATGGCCAGTGGTTCTTAACAGCCACAGCAATAATGCATTTCACTGAAGTCATCTTAACAACAGGAGAAAATGTGTCTGTAAAATCCACACCTTCAACTTGTGTATCACCTCTAATAACCAACCTTGCCTTATATCTTTCAATAGTACCATCAGATTTATATTTGATTTTGTAAACCCACTTACAGCCAATAGGTTTCTTACCTGGAGGAAGATGCACAATGTCCCAAGTGTGGTTAGCATCCAGTGCATCAAATTCCTTTCTCATGGCATCCTGCCAAGCTGGGACAGATGCAGCTTGAGAGTAATACATGGGTTCAGATTCCAAATTAGAGGAAGAAGAACCAGAAAAGGCTGGAAGTTGGTAAACATAATCCTTGAGGTAGGAAGGAGGATTGTGTTGTCTAGTGGATTTTCTGGGTATGGTAACAGGCTGAGAGCCAGGAAAATCAGGAGAAGCAGTGGATAGAGGGGAGGCAGGAGAAGAGGAAATAGCAGGAGAAGGAATAGTAGGAGGAGAAGGGGGAGAATCACTGAAAGTAGGTAATGTAAAAGTTTGTTCAAGGATGTCATCAGAGAAGGGAATAGGTGGAGGAGGTGAAGAAGATGGAGGTGCTGTTTTAAAAGGAAAATGAGTTTCATGGAAGACAACATCTCTAGATACAAAGCATTTCTTAGAATTCAAATCATACAATTTGTAACCTTTCTTACCAAAAGGATAACCTAGAAATACACAAGAGTGAGCCCTAGACTTTAGCTTATCCCTTTGAGGGATAGGGACAGCAGCATAAGCTAAGCAACCAAAAGCCCTCAAGTGAGAGTAGGATGGAGGAGGACCATGTAAAATTTCATGAGGTGATTTATGGTGAAGAACTCTGGATGGTAATCTATTAATGAGGTAAGTTGCAGTTAACAAGCAATCACCCCAAAATGAAATAGGCAAACCAGACTGGAAAAGAAGGGCTCTACAAGTTTCAAGTAAAGATCCGTGCTTTCTTTCAACAACCCCATTCTGTTGAGGGGAATGAGGACAAGTGGTTTGATGTACAATCCCAAGCTTACTAAAAAAAAGGAAATCCCTTCTGCACTGGAACCCAGTTCCAGGGCATTATCACTCCTGACAACCTGGACCATGGAATTAAACTGAGTTTGAACATAGGAGATAAAAGATTTAAGTAAAGGGAAGGCATTACTTTTAGAACCCATCAAATGTGTCCAGGTGGCCCTAGAAAAATCATCAACTATGGTGAGAAAGTATTTACTGCCAAAGGAAGTAGAAGTATGATAAGGACCCCAAGTATCTACATGTATCAATTGAAAGGGTCTAGTAGTGCTAATGCTGCTATCAGGGAAAGGCAATCTGGTTTGTTTTGCCATAGGACAAATAGAACAAGGAAAAGGTTGTTTAGCAGCAAAAGAAAAAGGTAAACCAGAGATATGTTTCATATTAGCAAAGGAAGTGTGTGCTAATCTCAAATGCCAAATATAGTTCATATCAGCAGTAGCAGCATTATTACAACTGGAAGAGTGTACAATTGAGCTAAAATGTTTGCTATCAGAAACAACATCATCATTACAAACATTAGAGACACTATGCTCAGAAGTGGAAGAGGACTTGGAAGAGGCAGAAGAGGAAGGAGGTGACCAAGAATACTTGTATAAACCAGCCTCCTCTTTACCAAGATCCAGAAGCCTCTTCAGAGAAAGGTCCTGTAATAGGTAAAGGAGACATGAAGTTGGGGTGAACAGAACCAAACAATTCTATTGTTTCATCAATTTATGAACAGAAATCAAATTATGTTTGAAGGAAGGAACTAAGAGTACATTGTGAAGAGTAAGAGAAGAAGTCAATGCAAATGATCCTGTACAGGTGACTTTTACTTTGTAACCATTAGGAAGGGTAACAAGGTAGGGGACATTTAAGGGTATAATATCAAAAAGTAGATTTTTGTCGTAAGTCATAGGGTTAGAAGCCCCTGAATCAATGATCCAGGTAACAGAATTAATATTTGTAAGCATGCACAACTTGGAATCAGAAACAAGACTCTCAGACAGCATAGTACCAGCAAAATTAGCAGAACACATGGGAGCAGGAGGTTGATCACTGGAATCCTTTGAAAGAGTCTGTTGAATCAAACTTATAATTTGATCACATTGCTGTCTGCTCAACCCTGGTATCACAGGTTGACTTGCAATAGGATCCCCAAGAGGAACAGACAAATTAGAATTCCCATTATCATCAAACACACAATCAGGACCAGTAGAAACATGAGCAGCTGCAGATTTCCTTCCCTTGATGTAATTATTATTTTGAGGAAAACCATGGAGCTTGTAACACTTATCAATTAAGTGTCCAGACTTCTTGCAATATCTGCAGAATAGGTTTCCTCTATTTTGTTCAAAGTTGACTCTGGGTTTGAAATTAGAACCAGACAGTTTGCCTTGGTTGAACCCAGCAGACTGCTTGTCAATATTGGCATTGAAAGACATAGAATCTGGACTGATATGAGAGACAGACTTAACTTGTCTGTGTTTTTCATCATTAAGAACAATGTTATAAACACTGTCAAGGGAAGGAAACTTCTGCATCATCAACAAATTACTCCTGACTCCCAAATATGTTTCATTCAATCCCATAAGGAACTGATAAATCTTGTTTTCATCATCTTCCTCGATTATACCATTCTTGGCAGCACAAGTACACCTCTGTCCATGGTTTGGGCACATTGTGCCCAATTCATCCCACAAACTTTTGAGTTTGGTAAAATATGAGGCTATATCAAGGGAGCCTTGGGATGTTTGAGAAAGTTCTCTTTTAAGTTCAAAAATTTTACTCTTATTGGGGACACCATATCTTTTTTCAAGCTGAGACCACATGCTTTGAGCAGTATCTGAATATTGAACACTATCAGCAATTTGGGATGACAAAGAAGAAGTTAACCATGACATAACCAACATATTACATCTATCCCACAACTTCTGTTGGGACACGTTAGTACTAGGTCGAGAAAAGGAACCATCAATGAAGCAAATTTTATTCTTAGCAGACAAAGCCATAATCATCTTTCGTTTCCAACCTCCATAACCACTACCCGAGAAGGGAGTGGGAACAAGACACGCACCAGGTACATCAGAAGAATTTACAAACAAAGGGTTGGAAGGGTCTATAGAACCAGAGTTACTACTAGAACCACCACCATTCGTGTTAGAAGCCATGTTCAAATGAATTAAATCGTTCACAAATATCACCAAAAATCAGTATTTACAGCTCAAACAATCAGTACTCACAAATAGAATCAAACAATCACACACAACCAAAGAATCACAACCAAAAGATAGGAACAATGTTACCGTCCTTCTTCGCAACCGGAGAAGATCGGCCTTTAACAACAAATAAAACCCTAGGTATGAACCCTAGGAGTAACCGTCAAAGTTTTGCCGGAGATACCGTCAACGATGTCAGAGCAGTACCGATAACACCCAAAACATCAGCAAAAATGAGTATCAAACCACCGGATGGCAGTCAAACGACCGATTTGACCACCAGAAACCCTAGAGGTTGAAAACTCACCGAAAAATCTCCGAAAATTTCACAACAATCGATTGAATCGTTCAAGAGACGAAGAACAGTCACAGATCGTGAAGATAAAGGCTCGGAAGAACCCTAATGGGAGTCAAAACCATCACCGACCTTTCGATCTCAGAAAACCCCAAAAATCTCATCAGAGAATGGTTCAAATGAACTACTGATTCAAACAAAAGTATCATCGGATCATTATACATGCTCTGATACCATGAAAACATGCAAAAGATCGAAGAATTTTAGAGAGAGAAAGTAGAGAGAAGGGAGAGCATCGGAAGAGTCTCGAAGAGACTCAGATATTATTTCAGAGAAAGAAAATGACCCCTCAGTCTGTACAAACGACCCCTGACCCCTATATATCAAAATAATCCTTTTACAAATATAGCCTAGTTATTACAGAAATATACTAATTACAAAGATAGCCTAATTACACAAGTAGCCTAAGTAGCATATTAGGCTCAGATATGACTCCCTTATTGACCCTTAATGGTCTAAGTTGGGTTTTATCATCATCGCCCTACATATATCTCAACAAATAATGCGTTTTTGCATTGTCCGGTCTTCGTCTATCCAGTGACTGATTACGGTTAGATAATCACAATCATTATTACTTCTACCAATATCAGCTGTAATAGACATACGATTAGTTATATGGGTAAATAAATAGCGCAAGTATTGTTCATATTCATGCTTGTATTTATAAATATCGGCCTTAACTGTGGCACGAGGCCAACCTTTATACGTAGGATTAAATACTCTTCTAATATAATGAATCCATGCAGGATTAGAAGCAAAAGAATAAGGCAAACACATAACAGTAATCATTTTAGCTAATTCTTCACGATCCTTATTTGGATTGTAATATAATATACATCTGGTGACTGTGTTTATTCCTGGTTGAACTAGATTTGAAGCAGTACTTGGGTTAATTGTAGTATCAGGACTTGTCCTCCCCTCTTGTTGCGCTTTCAATTGCAAAAATCTAGCCTTATCGCTAGGGTGTAATCTTATATGCTTAACTAAACTACCCGTGCCACTACGATGTCCAGTATACCTATGCACAAGTAATTTCCCACAAGATTTACACTTAGCCTTATTTTGTTCTCTTAGTTGAATAAAAAATTACAAAACTAATGATGTTTCTGAACGTTTAGGAGGTTGTCTACTAAAAGTGGGAGTTTGTACGGGTGGGTGTTCCGGTTCATCACCTAAATTATGAGAAGGACTAGTAGGTGTATCATCTAAATCTACTGCAGCTTGGGTTTCGTCATCATCATCATCCTCATTTCCCTCTAAGATAGGTGCATTAGGATAAAGAGCATTCATAATATCATCGTCTATTCTATCACCAACTGCTACATCATGTAGAAAATCAATATCGCTAAATTGAAAACACGGGTGATCACTATCAAGGATTCCGAAGAGTTCATTACGATTTCTAGGTTGGCTACTACTTTGAACTTGCTTATCTTTTCTAGGTCGGGGAGCCGGGGGAGGGGTAGTATTTTGGTGACTACTTTCACCGGTTTTAGATTTTCCTTTACCGAACATATTTTTCAACGAAAATGCTATAATAATTATAATTAAGCAAAATAACAACACACAAAAATATTCTTAGCACGTAAGGGTTGAAACGAGTTTACCGGATTGACGAACAACTTCTTGAAAATTGAAAATCGTTGAAATTGAACACTTGAAAACTTCAATTCAACAACTTCATAATGTTTCACGAATTTGCAACAATAAATTAAGCACTTGTACTAGAAAGATTGAAAGAGAGCTTGGGAGAGATTGAGAGATATTGATGAATTGATGAATAAAAATGAAAGAATGAGGGGGTATTTATAGTTGAGAAATGGAAAATAGTGTAATTATATAAAGTTTTGGGTTAAATTAAAGTTTGGGGGCCAAATGGATATTTTTTAAACTTCCAAACGGCTACTTTTGAAAAAGAGCCGTTTGGAAATTATTTAAAAAAATTTTTTAAAAAAATTACCGTTACAAAACCGCCGGAACCGTTTGGAACCGCCAGAACCGGTCCGGTTCCGGTTCTGGCGGTTCCAACGGGTAGAATCGCCCCACCACGGTTCTCGGGAACCGCCGGAACCGGACCACCGGAACCGGCAGAACCGCCAGGGCCGCGGTTTCAATTCGGAACCGCGAAAAATACAGCCTTATTTACATCTATACCCGTTTTTTGTGCCACATTTTAACTTGCGCCCTCTTTGCAAAAAAAATTACAAGCGTACTCGCTTATTCACATAAATTCAGCACACGGAGCTGAAGTAACAAAGGCAATCACGCAAAACTTCAGCATTTTAGTAGCCGGGCCTGAAGTTCAGCTCTAGAGCTAAAGTTTTTATTTTATAGCTGGCGAACTTCAGCTCTAGTGCTGAAGTTTGCCGGTTATAAAATAAAAATAGCTTTGAAGTTTTTCTTTTGTACTGTTTGTCTTTGTAACCGAAAAACTTCAGCTCTAGAACTATACAATTTTTTCCCACAAATGCTAATAGTCTCATTAATTGAGTCGCCCTCAGTCAAGAATCCTGACTTATATTAAATCTTCTGTGAACTATGACAAGATGTTTAACATCCTGACTTTTTATAACTGCTATTAGTTAATATGTGTCGTTGCCTTTTAGTATCAAAAACAATGTGTCGTAGGGGACTAAGCAGTGACCTCCAGATTAAATCATTAATGAAACAATGGAAGATTTAAAATTCAATTGTATAGTTGCTTTAGCAGCACCAACAACAGAAGAAGAAAAAGAAGAAGAGGAGAAGAGGAGGAGAAAGGGAAGCTGAAATTCTTAAAAAGTGGGTAAGGGACCAAATAGAAAGACAAAACGGCTACAGGTTAAAAAGGGACGCCCAAATAGGGCGCTCCGTATAACTTTTACGAAATTAAGATAGAAAATCCACTATTACAACTAATTTTTGGAGCCAAAAATTTAAGGGGCCTAAAGCAAAGGCTTTATTAGCGTCCCCTTTGAGCCCCCCTGAGATTCAGACATGCGATCATGTAGCAACTGTGATGTCTTGCCATTGCTTGGCTCGAGCTTTTACTAGAGATTCAGTTTGTTTAAACATTTCCTTGCATAGGTTCCTGTGAATCGTTAGCTTGATTCTCCAGTTTTCTTCAAATTCCTCTCTTATATCTTCCTTCTTAATGTTGTTTCTTTTGCTTATATTTTCCTGGCACATAGATTAACATGGTTGACAAATAAATATCGTTGAAATTATATTGCCATTATTAAAACAATAACCAACAATTTCCCTTTTTGTTTTGCTGATAGGAGTTGTCTAATTTATTTATTCTAAAGTTCCCACCAGTATATTGGAGCGTTATGTAATCTCTTTATTAGTGGAGTATTTACTCCTTAAATTGAGATAAGGAAGGTTAACTATGATAATTGGACGATTGCTTATCTGAAAGGCCAATTTACTGCTGCATGCTTATGCCTATCTTATATATTTGAAGTTATTTAAGAACGCGTATCGGATATAAAAGTCGTTATCCCATTATCTCAAGAAAAATTGAATTAAAAAAATTTAGCACGTACGGTGTACCCAAGTGCTTTTTTGACTATACAAAAGTATCTACAATTAATTAAGAAACTAGAATATTAAAAAGGAAAAACACTCCATTCCTGTTAGAAAAGCTCAAAAAGGAACCAACAAAGTCAGTTTATCTTGAATGAAGCAATGCTAGACTACAATACAATCGGCAAATAAATATATTATTGTTGTTAAGGAAAACCAAATGTATATAGATCATACAGAAGCTAAAGCTAGGCTGGAAAACATGTCAACAATGCAACAACATTTAGTGCGTGGAAAACGAATACAGATCATACAGTTTCATAAACCACATCATAAGAAACTAAGTTGGTGCATAATGAAGCACCCTTCCTAACAATCGCGATTACATTTCTACTTCTTTCTTTAGGTCAACATGAGGTCATTTCCACCAAGGTGAGGACGGAGGCAAACACGAACTTCATGTTCTTCAGGCCCTTCACAGAGTTTTGGCACCAACATCTCGAGCACAGTTCCTGATTCGTCGTAATATGCTTCGATTTTAGCATCTTCAGGAATTCTTGTTGAGAGAGGAATTTCTCTGACAAACTCCCCTGGAGGGCAGTGTTCTGAGGATGAATCGTCGAGCTTGAAAGTTCTGCTCTGTCTGTTGATGAATGGCGTCCGAGATGTACTCAAACAAGACACCTTTATTATCCCGTGTGTGAGTGTGTTCCGCCAGGAGACCTTCACCCTTTGAAGATCTACAAAAGGCAAACTGATTACGATTAAGTAACCTTGTTCATCTTCATATATGCTTTTTGCAGCTGTAACAGGCCCGTAGACATCCCTCATAACCCCACTAAATTCATGTAACCAATGTGGCTCAGTTGGGTGTATTTCCAAATCCGGAGTTTGATAGGATGGAGGATTTAGTGGCAGATAACACTCATCTTCGTTCCCGTGAGGGAAGAAATCCTTTTTTCTTTTGCCATTGGCAGGTAGTAGATCCATCGCGTCCCCATTGCTGTGATTGGATGGCTGAGTTAACAAATTAAGCCCTGATCCATTAGCTAGTTTCTTCGGGTTGGAATGCGAATTACCCTTAATTGGTGGGAGTGGTCTCTCGAGCTCGAATTCAGTGTTGGGGAGGTTTCTCCATGAACTGTAATCGCTTGCTTCATGTGGGATAGTGAAGTTGAGTTCTCTACCCGTGAGTTCCATCCATCTTTTCCGCTCCTCTTCGTCAAGAACCACCAGATTGGGAGATGGAACGACCTCAATCCCGTGAATACACTGAGGATTTGATAGTCCCCTGTAATGCTTCCTCTGCATTCTATGAGATCGGACGAAACCCTTGTCGACACTAAAAGGGAAGGGACGCTCCCCTTGACGAGAATGCCCGTTCATGTAACTCCGGAGCTGCATCTTACCCAGTGCATTCTCGGGCCTTTCCTTGAAAATCCACATATACAAATTCTCCATATCATGCTGAACCATGAATACATCAAGCTGAAGATCAGACTTATCAAACCCGGAATATCCATTACTATCCCGTACCATCTTTGCCTTGGATTTCTCATTTAACACGGGCCTAAAATAAAAGCTAAAGAAAACCCAAGCACCCCAAATACTATCTAAGCGTTTCGCACATTTCCTTCCAACCTTAGGTGCACTAAGAGAACTTTCAGTCTCATATACTTGGGTCCCAAGTCCAACATCAAGAATATCACAGTGTTCTGAGTTCCATGGCTGCGGAGGAGGGCTTCGCTCAGCTGATAAAGGCAAATTAATATCAGGGGGACAAGTTATGACTACTTGACGATTCATCTCGAGGTCTAATTCATCATGTGAAGAAGAAGCACTCGAATCCATGGACAAGCGGGTCGAAGGATGATGATTCTCCATTGACAATACAGTAACAACAAGTATCTACTATCTCACAATTCCCTTTTTTTCTTTTTTTGACAAATTTTACTATCTACCAAAGAACAATTTGGCAAAAGACCAATCTATACAAACACATCAAAGATGCCAACCCTATAACAACAAATCAATATCAAACCCCTAATTATTATGCAAATATCAACAAATACTACAAGCCTAGTCAAGTGATTCTGTAGAGCAAAACAAGATTCACAAAGCCCTAATTATTATGCCAACAAAAGAATGAGATGCTAAGAACAGATTACTAACTGCAATAAAGAAATCCTTATTTATATTAATCCCAAATCCAAGAATCAACCCTGTAAAGTGCATAAGCTTTAGAAAAACATATAAAAATTGAATCTTCATCACTAGCTATTGGAAATTATACTATAGTATAATTTTTTTTTTTTATCCGAGGGTAAATATAGTGGATGTATACGTAATAGTGGAGGTTGGGTAGATAAAAAATTACCAATCAATGAAGCCAAGACCTAAGAAAAGGACTAAATCTGAAGTAATTTTGGAAGAATACCTTTTGGGGTAAGCTGCAATAACCAAGAAACCATATACAGATGAATCAATGGCCATTAACATCCTCGTCTTATCTTTTTTATTTTTCTAACCAAGTCGTTATCTTTCTTAAGAATTCGTCATGTATACGAATACAAGAAAAAAGATAAGAGTCAAGAGAGAGAGAAAGATGGGGTTTTGTGAATGCAGAGAGAGAAAGAAAGAGATCCAAATGAAACAAGTTGGGGTGAGAGTGTGTTTGGCATATATATTATTAAATATGATTTTGGTTTAAATATATTATTTATTATGAAATAGTTATTTATTCAATTTTAATAAAGTTTTAAATATATCATATAATAGTCTGTGTCATTTGCTTATATAGTACATAATTTAGTGTATAGAATTTTGCTTATACACGAAAGATTAAATCATCGGTTCTTATAAGTATAAAGTTTAAGTTCACAGTCTAATGATGGAATTGGAAAAACCATCAGGAATGATTGTAGTACAAGATTAAATAAAATTTATCTTGATTATGGGAATGGTTTAATTCCAGCTTCTTTTGTTTGTATGTATTGAACGAACCAGGTAGAGATAAGTATTTTATACTGACTTAATAAATAAACTCTCTAGCCACTAAATGTACTTATACTCTTAATCTTGATATAATTATTATTAGTTGTGTATAATATTATTATTTTGATTTATTAAAAGGCGAGATTCTTTCGTAGGTCAATTATGCCTGGTAAATTGGATAATATAATATACATTGGTGAAGTAATAGTTAGTTGATGGAGTCCATGTCTCGGTTTAGAGATTGATGATACACTTTTATGAAAGCTTATAAGTTTTCATGTGTAAACTCGGCCGGTGAATTTTGTATCCGACACATGAAATAAGTTAAGCGAAAGTCTAAAGGAAATAATTAATAAATTAAATCATCACTAATTTAATTTAATTGATTCGTATCTGAATCTTAACATGGGGAGTTAAATAAGATTTAATGGATGAATTTCGAAATTGAATAAGGAGTGCAATTGAATTTTTGTGGAATAATTCATAATTAATTATGATAGATATTAATTTTGAAAATTATAAATTAATTCCATAATTGGAAGCCTTGTTAATTAAATTATGTGGTCTCTACTGTGCCTAAATAATAGGAAATAAAGGAATTCTTTTTCTGGTGGAAAAGAAAACTCAATAGGTTTTGGAAAAAAGGTCTTAGACCTTAAAACTTGTGCTATAAATACATAAGGGTTTCCATCTAGAAAAAAAAGATATGGTGGCTGAAATTTTCAGCCAAGTTTTCCTAGAAGTTTCGCCCACACAAAATTGTTATTTCCAGTTATTATCTGGGTAACACAGTAGAAGACTGTGGAACGTTGGAGGATCACGATGATGCGGGTGATGGAGATTCCATTGAGAAGTTATGGAACACAAGGTTCACGTGGTAGAAGAGATATGTTTACGCTTCAAGAGGTAACCCGTAAAATCTCGTTTATACCAGTTGTCTAGATTACATATGATTTTGATACTGGGATTGCTTCCGCTGCTTATTATAATCCATCAATTAGTATCAGATCCCACTCACATCTAATTAGATAACTAAGTTTTTCATGAAACGAGAATATGGAGTTTATGTGCGTTTTTTTTAATTACATAAATATGTGATTTTCTGAAAAACTGCACTCTGTTTTGTGAATTAACTATGTGAAATTTTTGAATTATTCTTGTAATCATGAGATATCTGTTTTCTTATTGATATTTGATTGAGATTATCTGAATTTTTTGGGGTAAACCCTAGAAAAATGCAAAATCAATTTTTGATCGAATAGCGGGTATTTTTGGAGGTCAGCGAACTTGACGGACTTTGATTGATCTGAAATTTGGTGGATCCAATGGAAACGACGTGGTGAGAAAAACTCACTGCCTATGCAGTGAACTAAGGTGTTTTTCAGCGTTTTAAGGTTGTTTAGACTGTGTTTTGGACGTTTTTCTATTTTTTGGAAATTATTTCTTAATAATTTTAATTTCTTTTTTATTCAATGGTGGTGGGGTGACTCCCCATGGTCCCCATGATTAAATACTAGTCATATAATATGTTTATACATTGACTATTAGCAAATAGACGTGTTGTTGTATTAAATTCAATAATAAATATGTAGGATTTTATTGACTAGGTCTTACAAGATATAATTAATATTGTGTGATGATATAATTATTTTGTAAGAAAGTAAAATTCTCTATTTGATATCCTGGATGACTAATGATTGGGACGTTTGGCATCTTTGTGCATAAAAATAAAATTCTCAAATTTAAGTTTATGTTTTCATGTCCTACGTGATTACTAGTTTGGATTTTCGATGAAGAATTTTGTTTTCTGATTGGAGGTTCTAATTAAGTGAAATATGTCGGTATTTTGTATAGGTTTTATATTTTTGGTATGACTATTAAGCTATGATCTACCATAAAATAATTTTATGAGCTAAATATATATTCACTTGTAAATTAAAAATTTTATGAGTAATAAATAGTTACCGCTGAAGTGATTTGTTTATTTGAACTCATGAAAAATTCTTAGTAAATTTGTACATGTGAAATTATATCTATTCATGGATTGAGCATTATGATTAATAAGTAGGATCCACAAAATTGTCTATTTATAGGAGTCATTGAAATATGTTTAATATACCATGTGAAAATTATCCTTAAGAAATCTACATTAATGGTGGAGGTTCTTAATTAGAAAAAGAGTTTTATCTTTGGGTACTAGTGAAACTAACTCCACCCATGAGAAGAGATATTGGGTTTTCACCGAGCGGGAGAAAATATTATATCTCAGGTTCTTATGTGATTAATAAAAGGATAATTTATTGCAAAAGGAGATATTATATATCCTAGAAATAGGAAGAAAATAATATATGATTTGAGCTCATAGTGTAATTATAAGAAGAATGAAAATCAATATCATATTTATTTTAATTTATGAGACTACTTAAAATGGTTATTCCCCGAGTTTGGCTACAAGCTGGTGGTCATGAATTTAATGGACTCCAATTCACTTGAAACTTTATGGGTTCATCAAAAACGATCTAGGGAGAAAAATTCACTGCTATGCAGTGATGCATGTTATCTTTTGGTATTTTGAGGTCGTTTAGATGGGTTTTCAAGCAGTTTATTAAATTGAATTTTTTATAAATATGAAAAATTATTCCTTATATATAGTCTGTATTTGTGTTAAATATGAAACATGTGATTTAACTTGATATAATATATATGAAGAATGCAAATCACATGGATTAAATCCTAACTACGCTAAAAAAATTTATTCGAATTTGGTCAAGTTTTGGCGATCATGAATTTCAGGATCTCCAAATGACCTGAAATTCGATAGGATCATCGGAAACGGTCATTTAAGAAGAACTCACTACTTTGCAGTGAATCACATCATATTTTGACGGTTCGGGATCGTTTAGATGAGTTTTTTGGAGGTTTGGCGGATTAAAATGTGATTTACATACGAAAATTCATTCTTTCTATCATGTTATTTATGTCTAATCTGGAACATGATAATATATGTTGATTTGACATGAATTGATATATGATAAAGAAAATACATTTCATATTTTAAATTCTTAAAAAATGCTTAAAATGATATAAATTTGGTCGCAACTTTTGGAGATTGTGACTTTAACGATCTCCGACTGATATGAAATTTGGTAGATTTATCCGAAACATTTCAATGAACAATAATCACTGCTATGCAGTGTAAAATATTAATTTTAGTATTTTAAGACTGTTTAAATGGGGTATTGAGCATTTTTTTTAAATTGTGAAACTTAATACTTAGAGAAAAGTTTGTGGTTGTGATAAAGTGGTGATAAGAATTAACCCCTATGGTCTTCATTTTTTTTATTTATAGTGAGATAGTAAATTTACGCGTTGACATTAGGTCTTCCTCCATATCGGATAAATTTATTGTGAACTCACTGATATAGTTACTAGTTATTGATAACCTATGTTAGCTCTCCATATGATTTTAAGGGTTAAATCAATTTTGTAACTAAAATACAATCATGATTAAATGGTGATAGAATTATATTTCTATGGTCTTTCACTATTAATTTCAAGTGAGTAATAAATTTATGCGTTGACTTTAGGTCTTTCTCAATATCGGATAAATTTATTATAAGCCCACTAGGTGAAATACTAGTAATTGATATCGCGTACTTACTCTTCATCTAAGTATATATGTTGGATCAATGGAACTAGAGCTATTAAAAATGATGTTCACTTGACTTAAATTAACAGTATACTCTCCATCTAAGTTGGGTCTATTTTAATTATTAGAGTGAATAATCTGACATTGCATATGTATGTTGCATGAATAGTTATTTTCCCATCGAAATTGCTATTCAAGATGCATAACATATATGTGTAGTGTGTTTGAAATTTTTATACTAAAAAATTATATGCAATTGGCTGAAAATAATAGTATGCTCTCCATCTGAGATGGTTCTATTTATTTTTGGATTGTATAATTCTTGCATTATATAATATACTTTGCATGAATGATTCTTTTCCCATCGAAATTTATTATTCCAGATGCATGTATGTATATAAATATTGAAAGCAGTCTGAATTTTACTATTCGGTGTTTTGACTTATTATGATCTATATATGTTTTTATCTCAACTCCACAATGATTTTATGCAACTGATCGTATTACTTGTTAAATTTTTTTTTAGTGATAAGCATTAAATTTAAGGATGCAAAATATATGTACTTTTGTTAGAAGAAATTTAATTCCGGTTTCTAGGCAAAATAAGAAATGGATATTTGCTTTATTTTTCGAATAACTCTTGAGTTATTGAGCTTAAACATATTTTATCTGTTATGGTACATGAATGCATGACCTTGTTATTGTATATTGATGTCTCTCCTGAACAGAACAATATTAGTCTACCTCATAAGAGAATATGTTCTTCAAAATTGAGTAAAATTTATCTGCGCACTTTTGTCTATGTCATATTAATCTCGTTAGGATTTCAAGTTGGTCAAGGATGGACCTTAAGGTTCATTGAAAGTAGAGGCACTACCAACTTGTGGATCCTATTTGGAAGGAAATTTGACTAAAAGATGTTTCCTTTAAAAGGAAATAAAACTAGTGATAAGTTAGAATGAATCATTTTTGATTTGCATGGTTAAATGAACATACTCGTAAGAGATAGATTTTGAGTATTTTGTGATGTTCATAAATGATTACTCAAAATATTAATATATTTATTTGATGCACTGTAAGTCCTAATGAATTAAGTAATTCAAGATTTTTAAGACTTGAAACGGAGAAACATCAGAGAAGTATATTAAGTTACTACAATTAGATTGTTATGGCGAGCACATCTCTAAGAAGTTCTCTTGTTACATATCAGAATAAGGGATTATATCTCGATTGACTACACTGTAAACTCCATAATAGAGTGGTGTAGTAGAAAGAAGAAATACGTCTCTTTTGGATATGGATACACTAATGACGTTTTATTCAAATTTGCCTTATTTGTTTTTAGAATATTTCCTTAAAATTGCAAATTACATTCATAATTTAGTTTCTTCTAAGTTAGTACCTCGGACACCTATAGAATTGTGGGCTGAATGTAAGCTCGGTCTGTGGCATATTCAGATATAGAATTGTCCCACATATGTACTGAAAGGGAAAGCAGATATGTAAGTTGGAACTAAGAATTGATAGGTTCATGTTTATCGAATATCCAAGAAAACGAATGAAGCTTTATTGTATTGTCCTAAAGAAAATAAGGCAATTGTTAAAACAATTGCATTTTTCTAGATAAGAACTGTTTAATAAAATATGTTTATAGAAGTAAACTATTTTATAGAAATTGGGCAAAGAAATAACTAGATGTTCAAGAAAATCAAAACCCACACGTCAGAATTGACGTTCCATTGCATTTAAATACTAGGAAAACGTTAATAGATATGATATGCCTTTATCGAGTGGGAGTGATGTTTGAACATTGAACACTACAGTAAGAAGTTACTAATATTTCAATGTCGTGATGTAATAAAGGTAATATTAGTAGTACTTCATCGTAGTGGGAGAAAGCTAAATAAAATCATAGCTCAGTGTACATTCTTGGGATAGTTTCGATAACAAGATCCCTGAAGAGTTTAATACCAAACTAGATAGTTACGACAAAACACTACTGGACATATATTGCATCAGATATAACTTGGCAAGATTCTTTAACAAAACCTTATTTGGTGAAGACTTTTAATAGTCATGTAAAAGAATGCCTGAGAAAGTTGTAGATGCATGGTTATGAGTCTAAGTGGGAGATTGTTGAGGCATATACTATTAACCATGTATTTGGATATAGTATATTCTAATAGTTATTATGGTTAAAAGTCTAAGTGGGAGACTGTTGGCATATATTCTATTAACCATGGGTTTGGTTTAGATATAGTATTTATTATGAAATAATTGTTTATTCAGTTTTAATAAAGTTTTAAATAGATCATATAATAGTCCTTGTCCTTTGCTTATATAGTAGATGATTTAATGTATAGAGTTTAGCTTATACACGGAAGATTAAATCATCGGTTCTTATAAGTATAAAGTTTGAGTTCACAATCTAATGATGGAATTGGACAAACCATCAGGAATGATTGTAGCACAAGATTAAATATAATTTATTTTGATTATGGGAATGGTTTAATTCCACCTTCTTGTGCTGGTATATTTTGTATGTATTGAACGGACCAGGTAGAGATAAGTATTTTATACCGACATAATAAAATAAACTCTTTAGCCATTAAATGTACTTATACTCTTAATCTTGATATAATTATTATAGTTGTGTATAGTATTATTATTTTGATTTATCAAAAGGCGAGATTCTTTCGTGAGTCAATATGCCTGGTAAATTGAATAATAATAATGTACATTGCGAAATAATAGTTAGTTGATGGAATCGCCGTCTCGATTTAGAGATTGATGATACACCTTTATGAAAGCTTATAAGTTTTCATGTGTAAACCCGGCCGATGGATTTTATATCCGACACATGAAATAAGTTAAGCGAAAGTCTAAAGGAAATAATCAATAAATTAAATCGTCAGTAATTTAATTTAATTGATTCGTATCTGAATCTTAACATGAGGAGTTAAATAAGATTTAATGGATGAATTTCGTAATTGAATAGGAGTGCAATTATGAATTTTTAGTGGAATAATTCGTAATTAATTATGGTAGATATTAATTTCGAAAATTATAAATTAATTCAATAATTGGAAGCCTTGTTAAATTATGTGGTCTCTACTGTGCCTAAATAATAGGAAATAAAGGAATCCTATTTGTGGTCGAAAAGAAAACTCAACAGGTTTTGGAAAAGGGTCTTAACCCTTAAAACTTGTGCTATAAATACATAAGGTTTTCCACCTAGAAAAAAAAGATTATGGTGGCTAAAATTTTCAGCCAAGTTTTCCTAGTTCGCTCACACAAAATTGCTATTTCCGGTTGCTATTTGGGTAACACAGTAGAAAACCATGAAACGTTGAAGGATCACGATTGTGTGGGTGATAAAGATTCCATTGAGAAATTATGGAACAGAAGGATCACGTGATAGAAGAGATATGTTCATACTTCAAGAAATAACCCGTGAAATCTCATTTATACTAATTATCTAGATTACATGTGATTTTGATATTAGAATTAATTCCACTTTTTATTATAATCCATCACAGGCAAGGAAGATGGGTGAGTGGGTGTGTACCTGTGGGGGAGAAAAATTTGTTGGGTTCTGTTGAGGTAAACTGGACAAAGCCTGCACTGGATAACACCGAAATCCTCACCGTTTCCCAACCGTGTTTCTACTTGTAAAAATCTCATAAGGAAAATGTTTAAATGGGTCCCTAATCTTTGAGATTTGTCTAAAATATGTTTTTTGCTTACCGGGATATTTGGATTTTCTAATTGATCAAGGATATACTTTAATATTTTAGAAGCATACTTCAAATAATTGTAAAAAATATATGTAAGCTAATTTGATACTTAGGATTAAATTTAGTTTTGTTTGCCCAGTGATTATATCGGAAAAAGTGTTAGAGCCAAGATGGACCTGACTAACCTTTTAATCTATTAATATAATGTAATTTTTTAACGAAAGAGTCTCGATTGATACTAGCTTAAGGCCACCACTAGATGACCGCCCTCAGAGGGAAGAGCAAATATGAATCGAGATTAATGTTGTGTCGAGTTCTCATAGACCATAAGAAAAGGATAAAAGATAATATTGTACCGTACAAAATACTTTTTATCCTTCTTTATATTTTGGCAGTTATTCATACCCTTGATGTTAACTAATAATTTATATTTGCCGGTACCCTAATGGAGCTTTCAACCATAAATATAACAGATTAGAGGGTAGTAAAAATTGAGGGGTAAGTTTAACATTTTAAAAAATATATATATATTTTGACACGTGGAATTCATACATTTCATGATGAAACTCCAATAATCTATATATTTATATAAAGTAGGGCACAAAAGAAGAGACATGGCACCCTCCTTTGGCCAGTTTACCGTTTATCTTTTTTTCTCAGTTATTTGAGATTTTCCTCACATTTTTGGCCAAAATATTCCACGAAAATAAATGTAACTGTTATGAAATCTCCTATTTAAGGTGAATGTCTATAATTAGAGAGATTCTAGAGTTTTATTCTTGGTAGATAAATCATCCCCCTCCCTATAAATAAAGGGGTCTTCTACTATTGTAAAACACCCCTAACATTCTCTAAGTATCAATAAGAAGAACTCTCTCTACTCTTCTCTCTATTTGCTCTTGTTCTTGAGTTATTGTTCTTGTCTTTATATTATTTCATAACACGTTATCAGCACGAGACTCTACCGTCTCAAGAAGCTCTTTAAGAAGATTAAGCCGCCGTCAATTTCTCCGCATCGGAGCCGCCGTCGTCTGCATCAGTGGAGAAAAGGAAGAAAACATTGAAAATATAATTGGTATACCTTAAAGGTAAGTAATTTACTTTTCCCTTTCAAATTCTTGAAATTATACGATTTGATTGAATATACAAACAAAGTTTGATTATAACTCTAATGGAGTTTGTAAGAAATTATAACCACATGAAGTGGTTAAATCTCTATGTCCTGCCATGATTAAATTCATGTATGATTGTGGGCAAATAATTGAAAATCCGTCCCATTGAATTTGCTCCATTCCCTTTAGAGAATGTGGAAGCAGTATATGATAAGTCTGAAAGAAGACTAAAATATTACCATGAAGGTATCAATGAATGTGGACGTGGCAAAGAATTCCGTCCAATTGAATTTGCTCCATTCCCTTTAGAGAATATGGTAGCAGTATGTGATAAGTCTGAAAGAAGACTAATTACCGTAAAGGTATCAATGGATGTGGACATGGCAATAGACGAAGTTATAATCGTCATTATTGTGGTAATGAGAACAATAAGGATTCTCAAAATAATCTTTCACTTTATGAAAGTAATATTTGACATGAGATTGTGTAAAGCACATGATTTTGATCCATTCCCTGAAGTGAATGTGATAATTGTAATAGAGCCCGTAAGTATGAACACGCTCTTGATGTAATTTTGGTTTATATATGACATTATGAAAAGAAAGTTCGTTGCCCTTGAAATTACGGGCAAGAACTATATGATATGGGTGTTGGATACTTAAATCCATTTTGGATGCTATGGGTCTTGGAGACGCCATTAAAGACAGAAATAATGCATCCACCCGAAACTATGCTAAGGCCTTAATTTTCTTGTGCCATCACCTTGATGAAGGTTTGAAACTATGCTAAGGCCTTGATTTTCTTGCGCCATCACCTTGATGAAGGTTTGAAGATTGAATATCTCACCGTCAAGGATCCACCTATCTTGTGGAATGGCATAAAGAAGAGATATGACAACCTGAAGTTGGTCACTCTGCCACAAGCACGATACGATAAGAACCCAAAAGCAAATAGTTTATAAACTATATATTATCGTTGCGGTGAAAACGGGCACTGGTCAAAGGCTTGCCGTATACCATGATTTTTGGTTGACCTTTATCAAGCATCTCGAAAGAGTAAACGCCCTGAAACGAATTTTGTCTCTGACTTCAACTTTGACATCACCCACTTGGATGTGGCAGACTTCTTTGAGCAACCCGAGGGGTAGATAGACCACCTAATCGGTGATGGATCCGTGATGAAAGAAGATGGAGCTATTTGATTTTATTTTACTTGTTTGTATTAGTGAATGAATAAACTAACAGCCATCAGTATTAGCTCGTATTAGTTAGTTCATGACATAATGTTAGTATTAGTTCTTTAGAATGTATCAATATGCTCAAATATCAATAATATTTTTACTTTCCAGTAGAGGTAATCGACTAACCTGAAAAACTAGTCGGTTATCTCATATTTCGCATAAAAACTGCAAAACAATCGATTGTCAATGATCAACAATCGATTGTCTTAAAATAGTGATCTGGAATTTTACAAAAACAGTCAACAATCGATTGTCTATGATTAACAATCGATTGTCTTTAAAACAGTTCTGGAATTTTTCAAAAACAGCCAACAATCGATTGTCAATGTATAACAATCGATTGTCGTTAGACAGTAATCTGGAATTTCAAAAATCATCCACAATCAATTGTCTATGTCTAACAATCGATTGTCGTTTGACAGTAATCTGGAATTTTTCAAAAATCATCCACAATCGATTGTCTATGTCTAACAATCGATTGTCGTTATACAGTGAGGTCTAGAATTTTACAAAAATAACCAACAATCGATTGTCTATGTCTAACAATCGATTGTCTCAAGACTGATCTGAAGTTTTTCAAAAATAGCAAATAATCGATTGTCTATGTTTAACAATCGATTGTCAATGTTCAACAATCGATTGTGTGTGTTTAACAATCGATTGTTTTATGAAAACGTTTAAACTGAAATTTTGAAACTGCATAGTAATCGATTATGGAAAACATATAATCGACTATCTGATTTTGTTAGTCAACTGTTAGCAGCAGATTTTGAAAATATTATGTGACACAAACGAATTGAAGTTGTTTGTTCTCATGTTCGTATATTTTCTTTTATATGTCAAACCATGGGAAGTAAATTGATTGAAGGCTCCGGAAGAGCAACTGTAACTCTGCCCAAAGGCATGACGTTTATCTTAGAGAATGCAATATTCTCCTCCAAGTCTAAGAAGAACTTGTTGAGTTTTAATGATATCAATCGCAATGTTCTCCTCCAAGTCTAAGAAGAACTTGTTGAGTTTTAAAGATATCATTCAAAATGGATATCATATTGAGACAATAGATGAGAATAATCTTGAATTCTTCATGAAAACGAGGCTTCCCATTTCGGTTTGGGTTCACGCCATTGTGCATAGAGCAATGCTAGTTCGTCTCTGACAGACGAATTGACACAAATATTCCCCGTTGCAATTGGTTTTGGGTCATGGACCCAATATATCCCATTTAAGAATTTTTGGATGCGCAGTATATGTGCCTTTAGCACCGCCATCCCGCACCAAAATGGGTCTGCAAAGAAGGTTAGGAATATATGTTGGGTTTGAATCGCCCTCCATCATTCGCTACCTCGAAACATTGACAGGCGACTTGTTTACTGCACGATTTGCAGATTGTCGATTTGATGAGACACTTTTCCCAAAATTAGGGGGAGAAGTTGGTGAAACCAAATGGGAAATTTTGTGAAAAAATGCATCATTATCTCATCTTGATCCACACACCCCTATTTGTGAGAAAGAGGAACAAAAGATTATCCATTTGCAAAGAATAGCAAATCAAATGCCTGACGCATTTATAGATTTGAAAAGAATAACAAAATCACATATCCTCGAAGTGAATGTGACAACATTTGATTCACGAATACATATTCATTATTGGAAGAATATGAACATGAAATTGGTATTGAATATACCACACTCACCCCTAGAAGGAGGTTTGAGATGATATATGGCATGAATGATCGTTGGTCACGTACCTATTGTACGCCAAAGTATTTTGGAAATATGACTATTAAAGGACAACGATAATGCAAGAAACATATCTTGCATATAAGTTTGACATGACCATAATGGTATAACTTTCTCTTTAAGAAAGATATTCACCACATGGATGTTGATGAATCTGTGGTAGTACAAAATTAATTGAGAGCTCTAGAAGAGCCAATTATTACTATGTTGGAGAAACACAATTGAGTATTGTGCTGTAGTAAGTCTCAAAGAAACTTATTCAGTTTCCAAAGTACACGCGAAAGCGATTGATTATATCGAGACTATAAATAAAGGAAGGATTTGATATCTCCTATTACTACAACTTGTAGCGGGGTAATTTGTATATGAAAAGCTACCCGCTTTGTTCTCCAGTTTGTACTACACAAACGAAATAATGCCACAATTAAGTGGATATCTATTGGTATAAAACCCATGTCATAATAAACCCGAAGTTTATTGATAAGTGCACATGTCATGGTGTAAATTTGAAGTTTACCAATATTGATAATTTATTCAGTTGGCATTCGTGTTAGCCATCTCATTTTAAGTATGATGTGCAAATTCACATAGGTGAATATCAAAGAATTAGAAAGTTCTTTACGAATTCTCTTGTATCACTTGTTCTCATTAATGAACTGACCAACTAAAGAGTTCGGGTTGAAGCCCATAAATTCTGGAAATATCAAAGGTGAATATGGGCCCATTCACCTGCCATGTATACCACATATGATGCATCTATGATATGGTTACATGCGCAATTGTTATTAACCCGCAGCCTAGCCGGTGCTTGCGAGGTAAATCGCTCAGTAATCTAACTTCGAGCATAATTTCCAGATTCTCTACTCAAGACAGTTCATCTTGATAAGTTGGTTTATATCAAAGTTGGTTTAGCAAGATAATTATTGAGTGCTTCCACTTAATAGCTAAACTGTTTCTTATGAGAACAAAGTTATATAAATATCAGTTTGATATAAGTTGTATACGAGAGTATATTCTCCCCTCACAAGTGGTTCAGGGTCAGGAACCAAATAATTTCATCTTATTATTAATGTGCCGTGTATATTGACATGATAATGCACAAAGATGATTTCCCAAAGTTGAGGAAACAAGTTAGCTTTACTAACATGAGGGGGAGACATGATAAACACTTGAGAAAAGGTTACATGGGATGAATTATCATTTGTATATGTATATCCCCGAATATCATGATATGAACCTGAAGTTCATAAAAGGGATAATTCAATTGCAAAATATTGCAAAGCATGCTATATGCATTTGCTGACCCAAAGAAAGTAACTAAATGGAAGAGATACAATTCAAGAAGAATTGATTCCATATGAAAGACATGTAGTTTTGAACCTATAGTTCAAATGCTTGAAAGTATAAAGTCAAAGGTATGTATAGTCAGTTTTTGATATCTTATTTGTCTAGCATGACATGGAAAACTTGATATGCATCTAGAGTCTATTATATGGCTTATATGACTTAACTTGAAAGATTTAAGTTGCTTGAAGCATATGCAATTCTTGGTCCTGAAGTACCACATCCTTAGTACAATTTGTGTACATATGTATCTTGCTATAACTATAAGCATGATGGCATTGAGAATGCATCTATGGAGATATTGAAGAGTTATTCCACGACATTATATGAATATGTTCATATCTATCAAGAATGATGATTTCAAGGTGCGGAATATTTATTCAAGTCAATATGGTTGATTTGTCAAACGTCTACCAAAGATCGTTTTGAAGATGATGCACAAGATTGGAATGCAAATGCTCAAGGATATAAATTGATGTACTCATTAGGGGGAGTTAATGCGCGTTGCACTCTTTTTCCCTTACAAGGTTTTGTCCCACTGGGTTTTCCTTGCGAGGTTTTTAACGAGGCAACCAATAGGCGCATATTCAAACATGTGTACTCTTTTTCCTTTCTTTAATTTTTCCCATTGGGTTTTGGTTTTAAGGTTTTAACGAGGCACATTGTTGAATAGACATTCAAGGGGGAGTGTTATGAAATCTCCTATTTAAGGTGAATGTCTATAATTAGAGAGATTCTAGAGTTCTATTCTTGGTAGATAAATCATCCCCTCCCTATAAATAAAGGGGTCTTCTACCATTGTAACACACCCCTAACATTCTCTAACTATCAATAAGAAGAACTCTCTCTACTCTTCTCTCTATTTGCTCTTATTCTTGAGTTATTGTTCTTGTCTTTATATTATTTCATAACAGTAACCTATTTATCACTCATTGTTATTGCTATCCTATTATTCCTTCCGTTATTATTGTGCCATTTCTTCTTCGTAACTTCTCCTCATATCTCTCTAATTTTACGTTTTGGTTTTTCATGACGGACAATTGTAATTACTCATAAATGTCTTGAAACTTTTCTGGTCTTATATAAGAGGCATAATCCAACACACCAAGATCCAAATCCTAACACGTGATTTTGCTCCCTCAAATTCAACCATTGTAGTTCTTAGTAATTTATGTTCCTTTAGCTAGGTTGTGTGAACTTCAACTATACCGATGAGGTTCTAATGGGAAATGGGGTCGCTCCATTGTCGATCAGTTGAAGATGAAAGGAAGTGGAAGAGAAATATGACTCTGGAAAAGAATTGGTTTCAACATCTTTGATATATATATATATATATATATATATATATATATATATATATATATAGTTTCACAAAGCACAACGAATGTGATCTTGAGGAGATAAATTAGGAATTCGGGGCTGCATATTCAATGGTGAATTTGCCGATAAAAAGAGAGAAAAAAAAGATGGAAAGGGTAGAAAAATGAGTTGGGATATTTATTTTCACTGTCATGCAAAGGGCAACAAATAAGTAGATAATTAGAAACTAAATATTAATTTAGTGTTCTTAGACAAAGAATGTTACATTATACTACTAATTTGTTAAGAGGATATGCTTGTTCAAATGGGTTATTCCATTTAAACTGAATGTTTCACAAATCCTTTCAGCCAAAGAACTTGATATATAAGATGTTTGGTTAGTGTTTTCTTTTGTTGAAAATATGATACTAATTACTTAGCTATATTGTCTTCTATAAACAATGTATCTCTATGTCTTTATTTAAGTCTTGGTCTCAAAAGAGATGAGATGGCACAACAGTCTCGTATTTGACAATATAGGGGGGGGGGGGGGTGGTGGTGGACAAGTTATAGTGAAAGAAGGGTTAACAACAAAGAGAAAATAATTTTAGAAATTTACAAAAAGCTGGGAGGAGAAATAAAATTTTTGCCTGGTTGATTAAATGGAATCTTGGGAGGAAATATGGATAAGAAGAAACAGAAAAGGGGAAAAAGATAACAAAAGTTCAGCCTACCAATATAATATTTAACCTGAAATAGTTTTGTATATGTATGGGTCAAAACTTGACTCCACGATAATTAACGGAAACAACCCGTTTTAAAATTCACTATGATTAACAAATGGTACGACCATTTGTTAATAAGGTTACCCGATGGTTAACCGATTGGATCAGCAAGGTCATAACCTATCCGCCCTCATGAAGGCGTCCTCTCGACGTAGCCACGGCCGCCCAGCGCCAGCTGACAAGGTTCACAACTATAAATACTAAAAGAAAAAACCCTAAAAAGGGGTCTGCTTCTTCTCTTCACCTCCACTTCTAAAAGAAGAGAATATATATCACTGTAAGGCTCTGAACATCTCCATGGAGAGGCAGACCAAATCGATCTCATCAATAAAAGATCTCTACCCTCCTCCCCATAACCAATAACTATTGTCTCTTACGTTTTATTCGTTTGGTCTTTTGGTTTATTACGATCCGCTATGATTGGCCCTCCATTGATTTTAATTGATTTATGCTTATAAAGTATATGAGAACTTTGAGCTAAACATTTTGGCGCTGTCTGTGGAGATTTCATAGCAGAATCGCATAGTTCATCCTCATACCAAAAAGGAAAGGAAACACCCAAAAGAGAAAGCAACCCAGTTCAAATGAGCCAAACAAGAGGTGAAGGGAAATCAAAAACTCCGGTAAGAACCCAAAGCCTATTCCCTCCCATTTTTGAGAAAGCGAAAGAAGAATAAGGAGAAGCAGATCCTCCTCCCCCCCCCCCCCCCAGGGAGGATCTCTGTAGGGCACCCCGACATCACTAATGCGAGATCTGGCCGGAAATCATCACAAAGATATCTCGAACCAAGAGTAACCTCAACCCTACATACCCCGATCGGGAAGAGCATGCGTGAGATGCTAGAGATCTCGAATCAAAACCGAGCTTCTGCTCTCAAACACCGACGTCACAAGATTCAGGCCATGCGCCTTCAGCAAAATTCAACTATGAGTTGAACTGGCTATGTGCCTCACTCAAGCTACGCGCCCCACTCAGGCTACGTGCCTCACTCAGGCTACGTGCCTCACTCAGGCTACGTGCCTTACTCAGGCAATGTGCCTTCGCCATCAGAAATTGCAAGATTTAACTACGGTTGAACAACAACTCAAGCTGCGTACATTCGCCCAAAAAGTTCAACTAAGATTTGAAATGGGACTCAGGCTATGTTCCTTCACCAGCAGAAATTGCAAGATTCAACTACGGTTGAACAATAACTCAGTCTACGTGCCTTCGCCCAAAAAGTTCAACTAAGATTTGAATTGGGACTCATGCTATGTGCCTTCACCATCAGAAATTGCAAGATTCAACTACGGTTGAAAAATAACTCAGGCTACATGCCTACGCCCAAAAAGTTCAACTAAGATTTGAACTGGGACTCAGGCTATGTGCCTTCACCGTCAAAATTGCAAGATTCAACTACGGTTGAACAACAACTCAGGCTACGTGTCTTTGCCCAAAACGTTCAACTAAGATTTGAACTATGACTCAAGCTACGTGTCTTCACCATCAGAAATTGCAAGATTAAACTACGGTTGAACAACAACTCAGGCTACGTGCCCTCGCCCAAAAATTCAACTACAGGTTAAACTGGGACTCAGGCTATGTGCCTTCGCCATTAGAAATTGCAAGATTCAACTACGGTTGAACAATAACTCAGGCTACGTGCATTCGCCTAAAAAGTTCAACTAAGATTTGAATTGGGACTCAAGCTATGTGTCTTCACCATCAGAAATTGCAAGTTCAACTACGGTTGAACAACAACTCAGGCTACGTGCCCTCGCCCAAAAATTCAACTACAAGTTGAACAGGGACTCAGGTTATGTGCCTTCGCCATCAATAATTGCAAGATTCAACTACGGTTGAACAACATCTCAGGCTACGTTCCTTCGCCCAAAAAGTTCAACTAAGATTTTAACTGGGACTTAGGCTATGTGCCTTCGCCATCAGAAATTGCAAGATTCAACTACGGTTGAACAACAACTCAGGCTACGTGCCTTCGCCCAAATAGTTCAACTAAGATTTGAACTAGGACTCAGGCTATGTGCCTTCACCATCAGAAATTGCAAGATTCAACTACGGTTGAACAACAACTCAGGCTACGTGCCTTCGCCCAAAAAGTTCAACTAAGAGTTGAACTGGGACTGAGGCCTTGTGTCTTCGCCATCAAGAATGCCAAGACTCAACTACGGTGAAAAACGATTCAAGCTACGCTCCCTCGCCCAAAAATTCAACTACAGGTTGAACTGGGACTCAGGTCATACGCCTTCGCCGTCGCGAGCCCAATCTCGCTCAAACAGCAAGGCTGAACACCCTCGCCCTGAAAGCTAAAGAGTTCAACCCTGTTTGAACTAAGACTTAGGACAAGTGCCCCCACCATTGGACGCAGCAAGGCATGTTCCTGAACGAACGAAGGAATGAGTTAAGCATCCTTGCCATTCAAGTAAGTACGCCTAACTCGAACAAAGATTCAGGCCGCAAAAGTTCTGGCCCAATTGAATTGCAAGGTCACGGCTAGCAGTTCGACCACGCTCGAACTGGGACTAACGCTATATACCGCTAAGGCTATACCGAGTAAAGGAAAACGATAAAGCAAAAAGCGTGTAATCATGGCTAAGGCCATCGATGCTAACAACCTACCTAGTTTTTGATAAAGGCAAGTAAATAACTCGACAACAGTCGAAGTCATTTACCTGGCCAAGGCCATCAACATCATCATGTTCAAGGCCATCGACGTTCCCATGACTAAAGTCATACAAGGGCTCACACACCTGCTAGAAAAACTCTAAGGCAAAACCCCATTGCGGTTCAGTCCTACAGAAATGTGCGCCACTATGAAAAGCATCATGAAACGACTTTTCAACCGCCAGCTAAAGCTTTTCCTTCAAAATGGTAATAACGAAATGAGATTATTGAAAAGGCATTCCGTACGCCTTCAAACTTTGGACATCGCCAAGCTACGCATCGGGCGCAACCATGCTCTCTTCGGCCATACGACATACAACTCAACAACCGAGAATAAGGTTAACACCTTACGAGGCCAAAAGTCGTCGGCATAAGATACAGTCTCGGTTGAAAAAGGTTACGACCGCCTTCAAGGTAAAGGTGGCTACGGCCATCATCAAAAGTATAAATGGCTACGGCAATCTCCAAAGTATAAATAGCTACGACTTCAAGTATAAATGGTTACGGCCATCTTCAAGGTATAAATGGCTACGGCCATCTTCAAGGTATAAATGGCTACGACCATCTTCAAAGCATAAATGGCTACGGCCATCTTCAAGGTATAAATGGCTATGGCCATCTTCAAGATATAAATGGCCATCTTACGTTGTATTCGTTTGGTCTTTTGGTTTATTACGATCCGCTATGATTGGCCCTTTTATGATTTTAATTGATTTATGCTTATAAAGTGTATGAGAACTTTAAGCTAAACAGTACATATTCTTTACGTCATAGAATTTGATATAAAACGTTAAAGAATCGTAATAAAATCTTGAAAAAATGCTTGATATTAGTAAATACTGGTTTTCTTTATATAAATTATATATTAATATTTAATCATATTTCTAAGATCGCACGAAGCGCGGTAAGTACACTAGTGTCAAAAATAAATACAACCCCATTCGCTAATGTAAAAGTTTGCATGATCCAAAAGTAAATGCAGGAAACAAAATTAGGATTCTTAGTACAAAGGGATAAATGTCTACCTCTTTTATTTTTAAAGGACTGATTCGGGGCCATAATTGGTCAACAATAAATAAAATTATTATTCACGTTCAATTATTGTGCTCAATTATATTTTTATTGATGATCTGCTAAAGCGTTTGGGTAATAGCACAAAGGAATATCATATATTTTAATACTGATTACAAGTAAATCATTTTAGTGTCAAAACGCTTGTCCTCGAGTAATAATTAAGAATGTGGATAAGTACTAACTTATCTTGTACCATGATTGTTCAAGTTCAACGAACTTGGGAACATATATTATCTTACGGCAAGAAAGAAATTGTAAAATATAAAGCTAAAAGAGTTAATTAATTATGATCGACATGTAATTAGAGTGTTTTTATACTGATTTGCCCTGATTGCAAATGGGTAAAAACTTATCCTTATCAAATATTTACACCAAATTTAGCTAGGCATATTTTCCTTGGATGGAGAACGACATAGGATAAAGTAAGTTGAAAATTTATAGTAAAATACTCCCTTTTGTTTGATGTAGTTTAACTCGGCACAGAGTTTAAGAAAAAAGAAGAAGACTTTGAAAATTTGTGGTCTTAAAAAATTAAGGGGTAAAAGGTTTGTGGGGCCATACCATTTGTGTGGCTATAAATGCTTCTCACTAAGGGCTAAAAGGGTAAAATGAAGAGTTTAAAGTTGAATTATTTCCAAATTTAGAAATGTGTCATTCATTTTGGAACAGACTAAAAAGGAAAGTACCTCAAACAATATGACATGAGCTTTTAATATAATATCAACAATCATAATTCTAAGTAAGCTGGAATTAATAGTGTGAATATTCACTATTCATGTCATTCTATTTAACTCCATTTCATTTTTGATATTATAAATTATTAGTTTTTCTAGCACAAAATGATATTTATATTTTCTACTAGTATATAAATTTTTAACAAGACAAAAAATACTTTAAAATATTAAATTTAAATGTAAATTAATTAAAATAACTAAAACTTAAAGTAATATTTATGTCATGTATATAAATCTTTTAATCCTTTGTGTCTTAGAGACTTTGTGAAAAGAAAAAAAAAATTACCTGATAAAAAATGTCCAAGATTAGATTCGGTCGAATGACATAAAAGGCGCGAAATATAAGAGGAATTATCATTTGGGGTTGTTTGGTACGACAGATAAATAAAATAATTTTGAGATAAAATTTTTATATGACTTTATCCCTGTTTAGTTACTAATCCTAGAATAAAATACAGCATATCAAACAGTCAATAAAAAAAATAACACCAATATAACTAATTAATCTCAGAATAACTACTCCAACATAATTTATCCTACCATAACTTGCTTCAAACCAAACAGACCCTAAACGTTCATTTAGTGAATGTCCTTTTTTCCCCTCAAATGTCTTTATTTTGTAACATTTCTTTTTTTCTTTTCGATTTTCTCTAGGAGAAAATAGGAAAAGGTTAACGTGTTGACCATAACCAGTAAAAGTTGGGCAACTTTTAATCGATTTTTGAAAAAGGAGGTTTTAGTTTAAAGATTAAATAAATAGAAATAATTAAAAAGAAGATCTGAAACGTGAGAAAGCACTGAAGATTTTGACTTCTGATTCTTAGGAATTAGGATGAAAGATAATAACTTTTTGTAGAAAATACAGTTTTAATATGTGCATCCTTTGTAGGATTATCACCTTCCGGGGAGCTAAATGATATTTTTCTATGATTAATTAACATATTAATTATAAACAAAGACAAAGACATGCATAGAATATGGTAATGCATGATTCATTGAAACTAATTAATTGCTTTATAGAGTGAAATAGGAAACAAAACTAACATAAGTAAACTTCTGATTGTCCTACTGCTTTTAATAATTTAGGAAAGTGCATGGACATATTTTAGAGACTTGTTTATAAACGTTAAAAACTTTTAAAACTAAAGAGTAGTTTCTTGTTTCCGACACCATAAAAGGAACATGAATTTTTATATAAATAATCGGTTGAATTTATTATTTATTTTCCTCTAGTTAGTATATATAGATTATTCATATCAGAGTTGGCTCTGCCTTCAATGTAAACTTCATATACGATTACCTTCAATCGGATATGATCATAAGATTTAATGACAAATTTGTCTTCCGTACGAAAATTTTTTGACCAAAAAGAAAAGAGAAGAATTCTATAAAATGAGGTAAAATCTTTGCATGAAGCCTAGAGAAAATGAATGGAATAAATTAGACCACCAAATTCAATAGAAACTATCACTTAACTAAATAGGTAAGCAATTAAATTGTTAATCGTTAAGCCGACTAGATGTTCAATTAGTTTATTACTCTATCTTGGCGAAGGGGAACGAAGACGAGAATTATAGCCCCATTTTCGGTATTAGTTCGAACATATATTTTTTTAAAATTTTAACATACAATTTTGTATTTGAAAATTACATTAAATTACTTTAAGTCAACTTAATTAATAATTCAAAATAATTAAAAAAATACTTGAAAAAGTTATAATTAAAATTTTGTTATTTAATTCTCTAAATAAGTAACATCTTCACATCAAAAAACGGATAAAGTATCTTTTACTATGTGAAGATGTAGACTATATTAAGCGCATTAGGCCTTTTTGACAAAAAATAAAATAAAATAAAGCACATTAGGCACAGAAGAGAGAAGAAGAAGAAGGGGAGAAGTGTCAATCATTTCTTGTCAATAATTGAAAATACCCACTACCTTATAGGTCTCTTGGATTATTGAAATTGGAAATGATCACTACTTTTATCTTTTATATAAGCAAATATTTTCCAATGCAGATATCTGAAGCTTCTCATATGATAAGGAGTTCACTTTCTCAAAGGTATTGCATTTGTTCTAGAATTTCTTTTATCTTCTTATCTTTAAAAAGAAAAATAATTAAATATAAAACCAATATAGTGTTTTTCGGAAAGGAAGCAAAATAATTGTGGGAGCGTGAATCATGACTACTTAATAAAGGGGAAAGTACAGAAATAGTCAATTTAAACACAGACTTATCAACCTCTAATTTAAAATTAGACACTTATCAAAAGTAGCTCAAAATTAAAAATATACGTAAGAAAGGATTTTTTTATCCGTGAAACATGCTAAAGATCTTCCTTCCTTCCCTATTTATCAAGCGTATCAATTTACCAGATCACAACATTCTCTCCTTCTGTAAATCATAACATTCTCTCCAAAATAATTTCCAAAGGAGCTCCAAATCTCACACAAAATCGATCAATTTCACAATATCCTTTCGCGATTTTTGTGTAGATACAACTTTCGCGACATCTGTGTAGAAGGAACTACAACCAAAATCAATCAAGGAATTAGTGAGTTTTGACCTGATTTCAGCAACTTCGATGGCAAATTTATCACTTTTTATTCACTATGGTGGCCGTTGGAATGTTGACAATAATTTTGAAGATTAATCCTGTAATAGTTACTCCAAATATAAGTTTTGAAGATTTTGTAGACGTGCTTTCGAAAAAACTTATGATAGATACTTCATAAATATTATTGAAATCAAACACATTGTCCAAGACGGTTCTCCACCAATAGTGATACACATTAGTATGGGTGTATGTGATATCTTGAGCTAAAAAAAGCTCAAAATTTACAATGTATCCCCTTTGTATAACACCGAGTGAAAGGGATATGAACATTTGTTACAATTCAAATTCTACTGTGATTTCCTCAAAATGTGCACAAAACTTAGTTATAGAGGAGAAATACAATGGCAATACAGTTAATATGGTCGAGTTTGGGGATGAAAAAGACTGGCAGGATGCACAGTCAAATGAAAATACAATAATAAGTGACCTTCAACACATAGATTTAGAAGAATGTCAAATTTATAAAGACAAGGCTACGACAGTCAAAGTCATGAAGCACTTGGTAATAAAGAAAAAATTTCAGCTTAAGGTGCATAGATCAAGTGAAAGCATGTATCAAAATATTTACTGTATAATTATGTATCTTAATGAATATCGTAGCTGATATTAGAAGCATAATTTTGCAGAAAATAAGTTGCTGCTTGTAAGTCTGTGGATGTACACTTTTAAGTTCTGGTTGTCACTGTCTAGTACTGTATAGGCATAGTATTTTTTCATCTAGTATTGTTTATGACAGTGTGTATCACTATATATCATTGTATTTCATGTTGCTCTGGTTATTGATGGAAAAGTTTAAATCCTTGTCGTATGTACTGCCTAGTATGCATCAACAATAACTACGGTTGGTATTTTAAGTCTTCGAGCCTGAAAAAATAAAACTTTTCAAGGTAAGAAATTTTAGCAAATTGCACTCATGCCCGTTGAAAGACAAATCTTAGGCACAACATCAAGCTACTAGCACGACCCAAAATTCACTAAGGGTCGTGGTGGTGCCAGAAACTGCTGTCAGGTAGGCCAACTAAAATACTTAATTAAATTTTTGTTTTAATAATTTTAAAAAATAAAACTTCTTTTATATGATTGAAATAACACATCAGTATATTCCTCCGAATAAATAATGAAACATTTAACAACTTTTAAAATTTCTAAAAAAAATCCAAATACATCCCAAAACCAAGAGTCACGAGCACATGAGCAATTTCTAAGAAAAACTAGTACAACATATGTCCGGAATACAATTGGAAAGAAAATAAATAGAATTCTGAGAGAGGCTATACTAGTTGCGGGTCGTCACGAGGAAATACAACTCACCTAGTCTCCGTGTCAACCATGCCGCTATGTCACTAAGCCACTAACCACACATAAGCTTATACAATAAAAATACACAACAAGTATAGTATGAGTATGAAAAATAACGTGTACTCAGCAAGTATTCAGTCTAATCTCGAAGAAATAGAGACGAGAGGTCGACTTCAATACTTGCTAGTGGTCAAATCATAATATACTAAAATGTGAGGAAGTCATGGATTTATTTAGTAGTTTTAACTTATAAAGCTGGAAAACAGGTAAACACATTTAACAATAATAAGGGATTTTCAAGATTTACTTTTCAATATCTTTATCAATTAGGTCAGGCCATGAAAGGCAATATCAACATTTAAAATTCTCATGCAAGCAATGTAAGCATGCACATATCATGCTGAGGCCAACGCCCCGCTCCAACAGAAATGTGAACTGTGCACTGTCGAGGCTCGAACAACTCGAACCATAGATGCATCTATTTAATCTGCCGAGGCGTTCGGCCCGCTCCAAAATTAGATATACACAAACAGACAACCAAGTAGTGCACACGGAGCAATTCTCCAAAGAAAGCCAATCCTCTTTTAAACCATTTAAGAAAAATAAAGTTTAATCTGTTTAGAAATTCATTTACTAAATCAATGTGATTTAAACAATTCAAGCTATCAATAAGTTTGCAAACAATCCAAGTATAACATGCTCTTGGGTCCTAAACTACTCGGACAATAGCATAATAGTATCTACGCACTGACTCTCGTCACCTCGTGCATACATAGCCCTCCACAAATAGTTTCAAGAAAAATTAAAAAATATGAGTTCGCGGAATACAATCTAACACAGCCCGACATCGGGGTGTCACCGGTCATGAGCTACTACAGAGTTCACAAAATTACTACAAGTCAGGTAGGAGCAAAGTCTGAAAATATTATGAACAACATAAAATAAGGGAGAAAAGTTGATGACGCGGACGCTAGCGGTCACCTGGCTCAACTATGATAACAAATCTTCAATCCGCTAATAACCCGCTATCGGGCGTACAAACAATACCTGCAACTGCACACGAGGTGCAAGGAGTAAAGTGAGTACTCCAACTCAATGAGTAATAAAAGTAAATAATAGCTAAAAGTAAGAAATCACGTAAGGCACTCCATCATGCTACATAGAACAGTACAACCCTTTTTAAAAAACAGTAAAACCGTGAAATCCTTTAGAAAACATCTGGGCTCAGTCAGAAAATCCTCTTTTGAAATTGATCTTTTCAATAGTTTCCAAAAATACTTTCAAACAATTTGTGACACTATGCACCGAAATTCGCCCCTCGGGCAATATCTTTGTACTTGGTCAGCCACTCAGGCCCCAACACTCAAGTATCAGATAGCACCAGCAAAAGAAGATAAATATCTCCAGAAATATCACAAATAACAAATAATGAACAAATGCATAAATGCAATGCAATGCATATGATGGTACATTTCAGTACCCACTGCGGCACGCAGTCCTATCCATTTAACATCGACGACGCTCACTGGGGTGTGTACAGACTCTGGAGGGGCTCCTACAATCCAAGCGCAATATTATTGCGGCGTGTAGTCCGATCCAATATATATATATACACCGCTGCCGCGTGCAGACCGATCCACGCACATATATACTATTGCGGCGCGCAGCCCGATCCATGCTCATATATAATGTTGCGGCGCGTAGCCTGATCCATGCTCATCTCAATATAATACTATTGCGGCGCGTAGCTCGATCCATGCACTGTCCAGAAATCATTATAATCCACATGTGCATTTATAAAACAGTAGTTCTCAGCCCGGAATATCATTTAAAATATCATTTGAGTTTCAAAACTTAGAAAATATGGCTGAGTTGGCAAAACAGTGTTTAAAGTCTTGGGACTGAAATCGAATTATATGCAACATATTCTAAAACACAAATCTCAATCCCCGAAGGATTCACATAGTTGGCAATCAAGCCAAACATGGAAATCAACCTAATTATGATGGTAACAAGTAATTTCAGTTAAATACTCAGTAAAATCGACAACCAGGACGGACCAAGTCTCAATTCCCAATGGTGATCTACCCCATGCTCATATCTGGCGTGCGAGTCACCTTAATATAGCACTATGATGTGCGAATCCATGGTTTCAAACCCTCAGGATATCATTTACAAGTATTACTCACCTCGAACCGGCGAAATCTCTAGCCCGCGACGCCTTTGCCCCTCAAACCGGCCTCCATGCGCATCGAATCTAACAAAAATCAGAGCGAGTACATCACAATATGCTAAGGTAATAATACCCAATCGAAAAATAGCAATGATCTCGAAACTAACAATACCCGAGCCCTGGGCCCACTTCTCGAAAAATTATAAAATTCACATCATCAGATTCCTTATCTCGCCACGAGTCTAACCATACAAAAATTATTCAATTCCCCTAATATTCCGACCCTAAAATACATGATTCTATCCAAGAGGGTATTTTTTATACTTTTCCAACAAAATTTGCGGATTAAACACCGAAACTAGTGATAGATTCAAGTTATACAACCAAAATTGAATTAAGAATACTTACCATGTTGTTCTCTCCAAGAATCTCCCGAACAATCGCCTTTCCAGAGCTCCAAATATCAAAAATGGCAAATGGGATGAAGTTTGGACTTTATTCTGCTGCCCCGGGGATTTGTTCTTCGCGTTCGCGGTCCACCTCTCGCGTTCGCGAAGAACAAAGTTCCAAAAGTTAATTTTCCAAACTCAGCTCGGACAACCTCTAGTGTAATGGTCATAACTTTTTACAAACAACTCCAAATGACTATTATAATACATTTCTGGAAACTAGATTCAATAATCTACAACTTTCGTTTTTGAATCACCCCAAAATTCCTAGATTAAAAGAAATGAGCTTCTGAAGTAGGACTTGCGCGACGGAAAATTCCTTCTTCGCGAACGCGAAGAGCAAAAGTCTCAGAAACCAATTTCTTCTTCGCGAACGTGATAGGACCTCGCGGACGCGAAGGACAACACCAGATACCAGCAACAACAATTCAAAACATTCCATAAATGACCCGTTGGCCATTCGAAATTACTCTGAGGCACTCGAGACCTCAACCAAAAGCACAGATATGTTCTATTACCTTATTCAAACTTGTTCAAACAATAAAAATACTATCGTTAACATCAAATCGTCAAGTTTCATCAAATCAAGGCTTAAGTTAAACTAAAACTTTCAAAACTCACATTCAATCAAAAACTCGACCTAAACCCCTTCGAATCAACTGAAATTTTGCACACAAGTCCAAAATCACCTAACGAAGCCACTGAAACTCTCGGATCAGATTTCCACCTATCAACCGGAAATCACCAAAATACTAACTTCGCCAAAAAAGGCTAACTTCTACACTGGACCTCCAAAATTACTTCCGATTGTGCTCCTAAGCCTTAAATCATCCCCCGAAACTAATCGAATCATCAGAAATCAATTCCAATCCCTCTAACTCACAAGTCAACATCTAGTTGACTTTTCTAAACTAGTTCTTCCTTAAAGAGACTAATTATCTCATTTCTTACCGAACTCCGAATCACTTCAAATTCCCCATATACATAGTTTTTAAACATGTGAAAGTATAAAACAGGGAAAACGGGACGGAAACGCATGAAACAACGGGTCAGATCATCACACAGTTAAACTATTTTTAAAATAAGTACAAATTCAATGGGTAGTGTAAAAATGGACTCCACATGAAACTATAACAGGCTCTTTCACAATCTTATTACAACTTTTTTTAATCTCAAATTCTCGAATTTTATTAGATGAAGTTAACGTACATCCAAGGGGTGCATAGCACCCTTCACCTACAGGACTGGAGCAGGCTCCAACCATACAAGATTGTAGGATTTCAAAATTCAGCTCTCAAAAATAAGTGTATAAGGGGGATATATAAAATCATCCCATCCTTATATGAGGATAATTTGGTATTCAGGAGACATCAAAAGAGTATCTCCTATCAGTATTTTTGTCCAGATGAAAGCATTTTTTACGTGTCTTCTTCTAAAAGAGGAAAATTGAAGTCTGTCCATATTATATTCTCCCCTTGCTTCTATCAGTAGTTGTTGAGGAAGGGCAAACCAATTAAGAGTATTGCAGTTGATTCCAGGATTTGCAAGCCTATCCGCTACTTTGTTAGCTTCTCGGAAGCAATGTTGCACCTTTAATTATCAATAGTGCTTTTTATAGCTTGAATAGTGTCACAGATGTTCCATGGAGGCTTGGTTTTATTAGTAATCCAGTTTATGATCAATAGGGAATCACTTTCCACCTCAAGGTTTTTAATTTCATTACTGCTGCACCAATCCATCCCTATTAAAAGTGCCATAGCTTCAGCTTTATTATTGGATTCATCTCCAAAACCATTGGCACAAAACCAGATCTTCCTGCTAATATGACTATGGACAAAAAGATGTTCCTCAGTTTCTTGCTCTGGGATGGGACAACATGAGCACCTGGAGGGAAGGTGAATTCCAAATCTGGTGAATCTTAATTATCTGTCGAGGCAATCCATTGAGGGTGATCCATTAGATCAGAAGAGTTAATCTTAATTCTCTGAATATGTTGAACAATATCAGGAGGAAGGCATTGTTCTAGTTTACAAATGTTCCAAATCCGTCCATTCATATATGAGGCCACCTTAATCTTAATAGAGTTAGATGCATTTCCATATTGAAACAATTTGCCTTTGCCTGACCAATTATCCCACCAAAAGCTACTATTACCGGCATGAATCCTCCCCATAATAAGATGGTCAATTTTCCCTCTAATCTTCATCATTCTTCTCCATGTGTGAGATTGAGTGTAGCTAAACTTTCTTGCCATAGGATGAATCCTACTACAATATTGGCCTTTATAAAGTCTGTCAACAGAGAAGTATTAGATCTGAAGATCCACCACAATTTAGATGCAAAAGTATCTGCAATTTCCTGTAACGGTCTTATACCAATTACCCCTTCTTTGGTAGGGATACATAAATTTTTCCATGAAACCCAATGGTGTTTCTGTTTCCCCTCCATATTTCCCCAAAGAAAGTTAGCAAACACTCTTTCCATTTGAGTTAAAATAGTCTTGGGAGGTTGGCAGATTAATAGCAGATGAGTAGGAATAGAAGTCAAAACATGCTTAATTAAGATAATTTTACCTCCAGCAGATAGTAGAGTGCTATTCCATGAGCTTACCTTCTGGATATCTTTGTAGCAATATTAGACAAGTATTGAATCTTCTTTCTTCCTACGAAAATTGGGCAACCTAAATATGTTATAGGAAAATCTTTCTTTTGTAAATAAAGGCAGCTGGCTATAATAGATTTTCTTTTTTCGACATGGAGTCATCCACCAAGAAGCAACTTTTTCTCTGTTGATCAATTGTCCAGAATTTTTTTCGTAATCAGTAAGAGTAGCCTTAATGAGTTCAAGTGTACAAGTCTTTCCCGAACAGAAGATAATTAGATCATCAGCATGTGATAAGTGATTTATTTTATGACCCTCCATCTGCATGTAGAAGCCAATGTATTTGGGATTTTGGTACAAACTGTTTGGAGACCACCTCAGCATCAATTATATAAAGATATGGCGAGATAGGATCTCTGTGTTTGACACCTCTATGAGATTTAAAAAAGCCATGTCTTTTTCCATTTATGATCACTATGTACCACATATTGGAGAGGAGATTCCATATGATATGTATCCATTCCTCACCAAAACTCATTTTCCTCATGACACGGAGGGACCAGGGCTCAAATCAGACTTCACCGCGCACATAAGAATTGCCAAGAGAGTCGGTCATAAGCTTTGTTCATGTCTAATTTGATGGTTATATTTCCACATTTATTATATTTCTTAATATCATGGATGATCTCTTGAGCTAGAAGAACACTTTCAGTGATAGATCTTTCCTTGATGAAGCCACTTCGGTTATGAGATATAATCTTAGGAATAAGCTTTCCAAGTCTCTCATTCAACACTTCTGAAATAATCTTTTGGGAGACATTACTAAGGCTGATTGGTCGAAATTCAGAGAAAGATTGAGGGGCATCAACCTTCGGTATTAGAACTAAGCAAGTGGTAGTAAAGAATTTAGGCAATTGCTCACCATTAAAAATAGCCTTGACCATGTCCAAGATAACTTGCCCAACTATGTCCCAAGCTTTCTGGAAAAAATAGCCAGTGAATCCATCAGGGCCAAGAGAGCTATTAGGATCAATATCGAACACAACCTTCTTTACTTCTTCCCAAGTAGGTTCAATCAATAACATAGCGTTGTCTTCAGCTGTGATCATAATAGGAATGCAATTCAAGATATGTATGTCCATCATAATATTGTCTTTTAACTTCAAATCCCTCCGATGTGGGACAACTCAACAGTATCGCATATATGATAAGCCACAATCACTAAGGCATTCAAAAAAGGGGATGCTTTTACTCACTTTGGTAGGTTTACCCCCCATCTTCTCTTCCTCTTTCAGAATACAGTAAAATCTCCACATACTGCCCAAGGATGATCAATCGTAGAAGCAAAAATTCTCATGTATCTCCATAGGTCGTCTCTACCAATACTCCTGGATTTGGCATAAAAATTGAAATAAAAACATCCTTGTTGTTAGTAGTATCCATTAGCTTACATGTGACCATCTGGTCCTCATTGGCATATACATTGCAATTCAAAGAAGAGTTCCAGAAAATCCATATCTCGTTACTACTATTAGCAAAACAGCCATGCATATTGAGAATTACTCTAAAGCTATCAATCTTATCCTCCTTCACAAAAGGCTCTTGAATAGCAATGAATGATAATTTGTAAAGATTAATAAGGTAGTTCAATCTTTCAGTAGCAGCTTGGTAAAGATGATCAATGATTATGAAGTCTGAGAATGGCGGTTGGTTATGAGCGCGGACTTTAACTTTTATATAATGACAATACGAAATAACTTTTAACTTTATCTAATTCTTTATAATTCGTGTGTAGTCTAAAATCCATCAGTGAGATATTAGTAGGTCTAAAACTGTGCTACCGCTATAGTCACGCGGATAAAAGTGTTATGTAAAACAAGTTGAGAATATTTAATCTGATTTTCCCCATAAAAGTTGATGATACTCCTATCTTGCATGTAAATAAATTTAACTTCGGTGATGTCCAGCTTGCACATAAACACCATCTATCTTGACAAGATTTTTATTTTATTTTATTAAGATACCATATTAATGGAGTATAAGATTATCTCTAGAAAAGATTCCTTTCTCTTCAATCTTATTATTATTAATTTTTTTACAATTATCCACAAACTTCTATCTAGTAGAAAATTAGTAAGCCGATACTTCAATGTTCAAACCAAGAGCTTGCTCAACATATAAATTGTTGTTTTGTAGTCTAATTTAAGTAATATAAATTTATGTGGTTCCAAATTATTAGTCTTTGAGTTCGAATTTTATAACTATATATGGTAACGAGAGCGTGCATCTGCCGCTATATAAATACCAACAAATATCACAAAATTCCAACAAAGAACTTGTACGTACATATAGGCACATGTAAAAAAAGCTCAAGCCTAGCTAGAATTTCTTACAAATCTTCCAGCCATGGTTTTCATATTAAAATCAACACCTTATTAATGAAATCATCCTTCAATAATGGCAGAAGAGCAACATCACCATAAAGGACTTGAAATCAACGCTGTTTTAGTTGGCCTTCTTGGTGTCATAGCCGGTGCCATAATTGTAGTTATTTTGCATTGTATAATAGTAACATGGTGCAAGAGCACCAGCACCAGCTCAAGCACAAGCTTGAACACGACAAATCCAGTTACTGAAAGGCAAAATGGCCCACTTACTAGTATTCAAGAAGAGATGATTAGCAGCACAACTACAAGCACGAGCACGAGCACGAGCACGAGCTCAAGCGCGAGTACGAGGAAGGACAATTCAATGGTGCAAGTGATTGTTTTGTCGAGGTACAAGAAAGATTGTAAAGAAGATATGTGTTCTATATGTTTGGGGGAGTTTATAGAAGGCGACGAAATTAGGGTACTATCGCAGTGCATGCATTTCTTCCACGTACCATGCATCGATACGTGGTTACATTCTCATTGGAATTGTCCCCTTTGTCGCTCGGATGCTACGTCTGCTCTTCCACAACGGCGTTTAACAGGGTTGATGCCGGAGTCCCAAGAGGCAAATTTATAACGTATAGTCAGTGGATTCTAAATGAGTATTTCCGATAAAAATCAAAATAGAATTATTTTCTTTACATGTACTTATAGAACGAGCCAAACAATGATTTTAATTGAACCCATTCAAGATCTGCCTCTAACTCTAGTGGCCTTCCTCCACGAGAAATGTTCATAAAATCATAGTACCTTGGTGGACCAAAAATTTGAAGTTTATGAATTATGATTTTAGTCCTTTTAGTTACGTTGTTAGCTAATAGTTTCTACATATTTAATAATATTTTAAGACAAAATACATGGTTTTGACTAAAATTATAACTTCAACGGAATCCGTATTCTCTAGCTCTGCCATCTATAAATCATGTTTGCGTGCCATTTGGTTTACGTTTTCTTTGATGGACAAGTTGTTTATGAAGGCCATTGTATGCATCTTTGTATTTCTATATGGGCCTAACAGAAACAGTCCAAATCATCTAAATGGTCCACAAACTCTCAGCCTGCCCAATTTTTTATCTCTCTATTTTCCTTTTTTTTTTTGGGGGGGGGGGGGGGGGGTGATTTAATTTGCATTCATACTCATTTTTTGGGTCACAATTTAACTTATATCTGCTTTATAAAAAAAATTACAAGCGTACCCACTTTTCGGGTAACTTCAGACATATGGGGCTTGAAGTAGCAAGAATTTATGTCTGAAGTTTTCACTTAAGTTTGAACTTCAAATTTTTTTGCCTGAAGTGTGATCTTATCAAAGTAAACTTTAGATACTTTCATCTGAAGTTTGGTCTAACTTGCAAAAGCAATCAAGAAAACTTCAATTCGTAGTGCAAACTTCAGACAAATTAATCTGAAGTTCTTCGATTTGTAGTGCAAACTTCAGACTAATTTGTAGTGCAAACTTCAGACAAAATCATCTTGTTATATTTAAAATTCAGATAATTTTTCCTGGCAAGATAGTTGCAAACTTCAGACGAAATTTAACGTGGTAATGTCTGAGTTTGGCTATGCAGTCCGAAACTCCAGTTGATGCTTCTTCGAGTTTTGAGTATAAACTCTTGTTTTATTATTGACGTACTTTGTGTTGGGAAGTATTAATGTTTGAGAGGATAACATGTGTAACTTATGGGATAACACGTTTGAGAGTTTAAAAAAGAAGAGGAGGAAGAAAGGAGCACATAGGTCGCAGAATCTGAAGTTGTCAAAATTAGAGTATATGTTAAATAATTTTAAAAATATGGGTATAGGTTAAATGGGGGCGACTAAATAAGACACCGCGTGTAACTTTTACCTTGTTTTGGTTGGGGGTATGCTGTCCAACTTTTGCTCGATAGTAACGACCTGATTGTCTATAAAAAGAAAATTCAATTTTTGTCCATGAAATTCTGCAAGCTTTTGGAGATTTTTCGAAGATGAGTTTTATTTTTTAAAAAAAAATTCTACACTCACAAAACTGTAATATTTTTTCAAGTGAAATACATGTCCAAATATAAATTCAAATTGCAAATATATTTTTTAACTTAATTTCAAATACTGTATTTTTAAAGAAATTATAATTTTTATGTGCAAAAGCCTACTTAATATGCACATCCTAAAATTTGTAGTCTTAGAGTTTTACTATAATAATACTGCTAAAAATTTAGATTTTTCTTTTAAAATTTTCATTTCACGTTTATAAATTGAAACTGGTATTTTAACTTTAGCTCCTGATTAAAATTTCCATTAACTTTACAATAATTTAGCTGCCTATAGTCTTTTTTTGGTAATTATAAGATTTAATTACCGAATAAATATTTACACATCATTTCAAACAAGTTCTAGAGTTGGACAGATGCCGCAAACTTCATTACACTACTATATCATCTAACCATAGATCTTCTACTCCTCTAAACTAGGATAGTAATCTAGCTGCTTCAGCTTCTTGCTCCTTCTCCCCTTGCAATATATCTCTTGAATGATCTGCTTTACTATAGTTGTTGCTGGTCTTATTTTCTGTTGGAATATTTTGTTATTCCTCGCTAGCCATATGTAATACACGCTACCTGCTAGGGCCATACGATAGATTGCTGCCCATAGTCATTTTTCTCACAATAACGTAAAATACATAAAAGAAACGATAGCATATGTAACCCATTTGTGGAAAAATGTTTGTTTTGTCTCTATTTATATTTTAATGTTAAGGTTAAATTTTATGTACTAATATGTATAAAAAAATATTTTCAAAAAATGAAATTACTTAAAAGACATATCAATAGAAACCATTTCGATTCCTGCCCAAGCTAGTTGGATGGTGAGGAAAATTATTCAAGCCAGAGATGTTCTACAAAGGATCCAGAATTGGAAGGAACAGAAGTGCTCGACAAGACAGTTGTACTATTCTCAGATGCAAACAGTGCCGAGAGTTCCATGGAAGAATTTAATCATACAGAACCAAGCAAGGCCAAAAGCAACATTCAACCTATGGCTATTCCTCCAGGATAGACTACCAACAAAGTACAGACTACACAGCTGGGGAATGACTATTGATCAGCAGTGCCCATTGTGCCAAAGCCACCTGGAATCAAGAGATCACTTATTAATGAACCGCCCTGTCACGGTGGACTTATGGGAAAGAACAATGAACTGGCTGCAGAAAACCTACACACCAAAATATGACTGGAACCAGAAAATGCAATGGTTGATTAGCAAAGCCAAAGGTAGAACACCCCGCGCTGCCATCTTTAAATTGGTCACAGCTGAGTTTGCATATGCTATCTAGCTGGAAAGGAATGCTAGAGTTTTCAACAAAATATTCCGATGTAACACTGCCTTACTAAGAGACATAGTGTATAATTGCAACGTTAGAGGTATCCCAAAAATACAACACCTTCATATATAGTAGTGCTAGATAGTTAGGAAAGTAGAACTAGTATGTATGTTAACCCCTAGACAGTCAGCTATGTTGAAGCTCGATTGTAGTTTTATAACGCTCTTTCATCGACGATTAATGGAAATCCTTAATTATAAAAAAAAAAAAGGTAACAATAGATAAAATTCTGGAACAAATAATACTAGTGATTAACTCACTATCATAAAAGGCGTTCTAGGATAAATATCTTAATATCTCACTGACTGTCACATACTCTCTTCGTTTATTTTATGTGGCAAAGTTTGAATTGATTCGAAATCTAAAACAAGCAATGGATATTTTGGTAATTATAAAAACTTTTAATTAAGGGTAAAATAAGAAGTTTAAATTAAATTACTTTTAATAAAAAAAAATTTGAAACGCGTGGTCTAAAACAAACCATAGATATTTAGTAACTATATAAAAACTTCTTATTAAGAATAAAATAAGAAGTTAAAATTGAATTATTTTAACTTCAGAAAACTAGCAATTTTTTTTTAAGAATAATGAATAATATTGCCATATAAATTAAAATAGAGGGAATACTAAATCATACTAATAGTTTAAAACAAAAATGTATAATTTAGATTCCTCGAGGGCTGCATTTTTGTTCAAGGCTTTTCGTGAAAGATCCGCAAGATCTTGATGTAAAACGAAGAATCGTCAAACACACAATAATATTTAATTAAATCATAATTTAAATAATGCCATAATATCAGTAAATCTACCCAACTCCCAACCGAATTATCAATTAAATATCAACGTTTCAGAGTCTCAATAATTGATAGTACTCTTTGTTTGTACCTAAAAAATGTTTATCATGTATTATTTTTTTCCGGAAATACTCATCTTATGTAGTATGATGTTACACTATTTTGTCGTTTATTTTACTCTTTAAATTACTTAACTCAATAAATCAAAATAAAATCTCATTCTGATTATAAAATACTCCTAATGCATGTACACTTGTCTACAAAAACTAAACAAAATAAAATAAATTATTAAAAAATCGACAGTGATATACTGATATACATTATCAAATATCTTGCCCATTTCCTCCACCACAACCACCACTATATCTCAAGCCACACCTCTCCGATCCTTTCTCCGGAGTGTCTTCCCGGAGCTCCGACATGTCTCCTTTATTTGCAATTCTTTCTTTAATCATACTCATAGTAATACCAACTCTAATATACGCTTTTATCTATGCTCTAAAACGCCCGCAAAATATTTTCCGACGAAGCGGCGGCGAAAATTCCGGCCCGGTGGCATCGAAAACTGGAATTACTCAGCATACGGATATGGTTTTGACGGTAAAGTATAAGAAAGAATTAACGCCATTAGACGAACCGGGCAACGAGTGTCCGGTATGTTTGACGGCGTTTGTGGAAGGAGAAGAAGTTAAACAGCTGAAAACATGTAAACATATGTACCATGTTGCTTGTATAGATAAGTGGTTATGTTCTCATTCTAATTGTCCTGTTTGCCGTGCTTCTGTTCCGGTAAAGCGTCCTAGACGGCCGCCGGTGATTATTGATGATGATTTCCGGCAGGGTTTGCCGGATGCTGCTTCGTTAATTTGATTGTTATATAATTCTCTTCGTTTTTTTTGATGTTTTTGGATTGTGGGGATGGAGGTCATGCCACTGGATATGTTGTCAAGAATCTCATTATGGGGCGGAGCTAGGTGGACGGATCTTTCTATGTATATATATAAGGTTAATTTTTTTGTGTTGTATTCTCTTAGCTTTTTCCTGTATTTACTTTTTTTCTTTTCAATCGCTTTGATAAAAATCATACTTGTGCCACTGGTTTCATTGATAACGGATACACTTTAGAGTCTAGTGATGGTAATTGTTTGTAAATTATTATTACTGTTAGTATAAGAACTTTGCAATTTATGATCTCTATATACTACTTACTGTTGTTGTGCAGACTAACAGAGCTTACTGTCAATATCTTTATATTTAAGAAACTAGTGGTAACCTGGCTAATGATCTTAAAATTCCTATCAAATCAAAAGAACCTTTCTTGGAATTAAAATCAAGGCCTAATATCAATAATGAGCACTTTCAGATTAAAGGGAAATTTTAGGCAATGATAGTGTGGCTCCAAATTAATTGAAGTGGGGTATTCGACAAGGCCTAATAAATCAAAGAGACAAACAAAGGTTGAGATCCATCATTGTGAAGTGACAATGTGCCAAATCTGAGTTGTTTTTTAGTGCCAAGGGTGTACTATTTAGCAATGTCCAAATGCATTTTGAAGTTTGCTTCTTTCCGTAGTCCACGAGCTAAACAAGGTGCATTGAATGAGTAATATTGAGAGGTCTAGGTCATCTCCAAGGTTAGCACTATTTTTTGCACTAAATTTTGCATCAAAATAATATAACATCAAATTTATTCTAATCACTGCATTATTTTTAACACCAGATCTTCTGTTTCTTCTATATTATATTATTATTTTTAATTTACTTTTCATTTTTTATTTTCTTCAAACTAATACTATCTTTTTTCTTTTTTCATATTCATTATATATAATTCACATTTATCATTTATATAATTATTTATTAAAAAAATTAGTTTTACTAAATTTAAATGAGGATATTGCAGGTGAGGCCACATCATCACAACGACCTATTGAGGTAAAGAAAGCAAAATTAAAGAGAAAAATTAATGAAGATTACATGAAAATGATGCCATCGGAAAATAGTCGGCTTGTTGAGTCGATGGAAAAGTCAAGTAACTCAAGAAATGAAGCTTCTAGACAAAAAGAATACAAAGGAGAAAATAAAATTTTATTGACGAATTTGAATTCCATTGACGATCCAAATCTTCATAAATTTTTGTCACAAGAACAAATACAAAAAATCGATAAAAGAAGTCAACAATTTCAACAACCACAACAATTTTCTACCCCGTTCTCTCAGTATTTTGGTAATTTTGATGCACCTGAAAGTGACATGTAACGATAGCTAAGAGAACTAGAGAGCTAGAGCGAAATACTTGTAGCGAGTAAAGAACAATTTCACAAAGTTTATAATAAAATAGTACGAGTTGTAAAAGCGTAAGAGCTATATAGAACCACCTTTGGCCGGTCTTACATCTTCCCATCCTCTACTTACTTGTCTGAAAAAAAAATTATATTTTTAATGTAATTTCAGTTTTAATGTCCTCCTTTTATGTACTTTAATTATAATATATTTCTATTTTATGTATTGTTAATTTTCTTTTTAAAATTTTATTTTATAATTGTTAAATTTAGCAACATTAAATATCTTATATTTGCATTTTTATTTTTAAATAATAGTTATATTTCTTTTTATACAATTAGAATAATAATAAAATTAACTTATAATTTTATATAAATATAATATATATAAAAAATTAATATATCAAAAAAAGGATATAAAATTAAAATTATAAAGATCTTAATACAAAAATTAATTATATACACATTATATGATAAATTAAAAGTCCAAAAAATAAAAAACTTAAATAAAATAATATTAAACCAAATTTAGAGCGATGAATCGTGTTGCACCAAATTTGGTGCAACACTATTCATGCTCTATAATAGTGTAAGAATTAGTATTGCATTGGAGCAAAAAAATATCATTTCTTGTACCAAATTTAGATTTAGTGCAAGAAATAGAGTAGCCTTGGAGATGCTCTTGGGTTCAAACCACGTTATTCCAGGATCATAATCCTGAAATTATATAGATAATTTCACTTTCTATATAAGAGAAATAATTCAATGCTTTTCGTATAAATTTTCCCCCTAATTTTAACTAACATACCTATTTGACTCAAAAAATGTTGAAACTTCTTTGAACAAATCAATCAAAGATGAAGGGGTAAATCTTAGTCAAACTTAGTTAATTCCATACCGAAAAATTTAATAATGATGATTGCATATGGGATGAAGGAAATATGAACGATCTTATTAAGATTCAGCATCGCCTTCCTCATCGGAGAATTACAATTGTTTTCTTCTGTAGGATACAAGAAAGGAGCTTTTTGTCTTCCCTTTTTCGAGAGAATTACCCTAGTTGAAACCTTCCCTGGATATATATAGTCGAGGTCCCTTTACCCTTTGCGTGACTCGATGCTTTCTAGTCAACGGTGCGTTCTAGTCATGATTTTAGGGGTTATTCTTTTCGATTCATCGATATTTCAAAGGAGAAATGGGGTGGGATCTATTGACTTTCACTGTCCAATTGCTGATACGGGGCATTGGACGACCTGGTTGTGATGGTCAGATTTTGACCAATACAGTTAGTCCCTCCGTCTGTCGGGGTCATGCTATATCGGACTCGACAGACTGATCATGTTTGTTACGAGTTCGAGAGAAATATGGCTCACAACTTTGCATTCCTTAGTCGCGTTCTATGGGTTTTTGGCATAGTGGTGTCCTTTCGATCCTCGTGGAGCGTTGCAGAGGTTTTAAAATCGAAACTTCGGTTGGCACTGAAGCGTTGGTTCGTGGTTGCCACCATTATGACACACGTTTGTGGGAAACTGAAATGTTTCGTGCCCTATCAGATTCAAATGGCGTCTCTTGGGTTTCATGCTCAGGGAATTTATGTACCTTATAAATAGAGGAAACTTGTCATTTGATTAATTCACTTCATCTTTTTTTGATTTAACTTTTTCTGATACCTCGAATTTCCACTTACCTTCTTGCTCACTGAAACCTTTCATCTCTTCTTCTTATTACTTTTTTTGGCACGTTTTGTGCTAAAATGACTGGTGATTCTTCCCACGAAAATCTTCCTGCTACTAATCTAGTATCGGAGAGCTCTATTCAAGTCATCGGAAGGGCGGATACAGCGGAGGATGAGGGGGTTCCTTCGGTGATAGAGATCTTGCCTCGCTCCGGGAAAGAGGCGAGTGAATTCAATTTTAGCAGTGGAGCATAGCCAGAACCGTCCCCTTCCATTGTGAGTTAAATGGGAATTGTATAGCTGAAGGAAAGGTGGGGAATCCCTCATTACGTCAATATGCGGCCGGTGGAAGGGGGCGATATAGTTCACTTCAACCGACCCGGGTACTGAGTGTTCTACACGTATCCCTTCATTGTAGGGTACACGCTTCCTCTTCCTATGTTAGTGGTGGATTTTGGCTGTTACTACGAAGTGTGCCCCGCTCAGCTTTTACCTTATTTGTACAAGTTATTCCTTATGCTACTCAAGTATGCTGAACTTGCCGGTTGTGAGGTCACTTTGGACCATATGCTCAGCATTTTTACTCCTCAACTGATTTGCGGTTCGACGATTCACATGGATCCTCGAGGGTTGAGGGGTCTGGTGGTGAAGATGGACAATAGAACCAATCATTGTTTCTATGAGAATTACTTTTATGTGAGGACCGAACATATTATGGCGGACCCAACGGGATTCCCTAAGAGATGGAACTTCGCACGTAAATTTGCATATTTAGTCAATGAATTGTTCAACAGTTATCCACGAATATTAAACCATCCCGTCTGTTGCAGCTGAGAGATTGCCCCCCGCCACCTGTCAAAGGGATTTTGAATGGGTGGAGGCCATTCTTCCCCATACAGTGGGAGTTCGCACATGGTCGACCTTTCATGAGAGGATTGGATGCAGGCCCCTTACAGGTGAGACAAAACCTATATCTAATGTTCTCCCCCCTTTTTTTAGCCTCTTATGCATCGTTTGTCGTTGCCAGGGAGGGTGCGAAGAGCAAGGGCCCCTCAGCTAGCTTTTTTCAGCCATCCGCATTTGCTCGCCCTATCGCTGTACCCAATGTATTACTTTCGTCGAGGGCTGCTTCAGTTGAATCTGCAGCCTTGGTTACTCTAGTGAGGGCCGCTTCATAGGATGAGTTCCCGACCAATGTCGTCGTCTCATGAACGAGTCAGTGTCTACTGGAGAGAAAGAGGGACCGTCGAAGAGACGAATAGTAGAGTTTGAGACTGTTCCCCCAACAGTAATTCGCCTAGATGATTCTCCCCCGACGGGCTCTGGAGAAGGTGTTATTGCAACTCCCCCCAATGGAGCAGAGCAGAGTGTTGAAGTTGTCGGCGCCCGTGATCAGCAATCAGAAACTCCAACCGCCATCTTGGCTTAATCAGAACCTGCTGTTACTGATGATCAGCATCTTGTCATGGTAGAGAACAAGACCTATTGGGCCGCCGTTGTAACTTCAGGCGTGCCCTCATCTTTTGCAGCGGGGCGTGCTCCTCCTTCAGTAGCGGGTCGTGTTCCTCCTTCAAAAGTGGAAAGAGGAAAAGGCATGGTTGTTGATGAGTATGAATCAGAGTTAGACCTGGACCCCGATGATGTCAGGATGTTCAAGGAGGGTCTTACTTATTCAGTGGTTAATGCAGGGGGCTCAGCCCGTGTTCTTTGGAACCTTTCTAGTGTTAACCTCTTAGCGGAAGGGGAGGATATTGTGCCGTAATTCAACCTGTTTTGCTTAGAAGCTAAGAATGATTCCCTTCGAGATGTCCCTGATGCTGAGTTGAGGGACGAGGTGACCGTCATGGGCTTAAAGGTATGTTGCATTTTGTTTTCGCTTTATGCTTTCCCCCTTTTCGAAAGCACTAGTTTTGACCATATCTTTCTGATTTCCAAACATACATGGTGGAAGTAGAAAGCATTCGCAGTGCCAATATCCGGGCAAGGATTTTCTTAAAGATGCTGGAGAAATACCATCGCTACTATTATAGATGTCGCGAGAAGCATGATGGCCTGAGGATGGATCCCCATAATCGGGCTCTTGGTGAGGAGGTTGAGAAAAAGGACCAGGAATTGATGTAGACAATCCGCAGAAAGAGCAAACTCAAAAGCAACATCGCATTAAGGACGAGGAGCTCGAGCTGGGTAAGGGGATCACGGCGGAGTGTGAGAATTTGTAGGGCAGGTTAAGATCAATGTAGTCAGAGATGGACCAGAACTTGGTCAAGGTCGAGGCGATGAGCATGGGGTGGATGAGAAAATTGACCGCGATGGAGAGCAAAGTCGCTAGTTTGGAGAACATCGAGAGAGTTTGGTCCGAGGCGTTAGCAAGGGCAGAAACCGTGGAAGACACCATGCGCGTACTCCAATCTGAATAGGAGTCAGAGAGAATGACATCTACCCTTAGAAAGGCGAGGCTCGAGGAGCACATTGGCACGATTGATCAGGAAACATCGATTCTGGAAGATCGGGTCGCAATACTGGAGGCAGAAAGTGAGCGATTATAGTCCAGGTTGAGTCGTCTTTTGCTGCAATTCCTCGCCAAATGCATGAGCTCTGGGTTTATGCTAAAGCCCAGCGGGACATATATAAGAGTTTGTAGGAAGCGGGCACGATGGCTAAGGCTACTTATGAAGAAGCGTGAGCGAAAGCTTGTGAGGCTCTCATTAACTATGGATACGATGTGGCGACACCCGAAGCCAATGAGGATGCGGATGATGATAATGGTGAACCTCGTGGAGATGGTGATGATAGTGGCGATGGTGACGTTGGTGATGATGCCGAATGAAGAATGTTGTCATTTGTTTTTATTTTTATTTTCTTTGTTGATTGTCGTCTATTCATTTCGCATTCTTTTCCTTTTATTTTTGGTCGGCTTGGGCCGTATGTAAGTGGCGCTAGCCCGCGCTGTGACTTTGCATAAATAAAAGTTCTCTTCTTCGCTATTTGCCTTACACTTCACTTTTTATTCCAACTGTTCATGGCTTTGGTGCAAGATAGAGGCTCGTCTGACGAGTCCCAATTTTTCTTTTCTTCCGGTTGTTGTCGACCTTTGGTGATGTCATTTTGAACTTGTCAAAATGGCATTTCACCATTCGATCGAGGTCAAACCCCTTCTCTTTTTTGGCGAAGGCCCTTGGCCTTGAAGGGCGTTATTTCAAATTTTATCAAAATGGCGGTCCATCATTGTTTGACTGAGGGTGGACTTTTTTTTTATTTGGCGAAGACCCTTGTCCTTAAAGGTTGTTAATTCGAACTTGTCAAAATAACATTCCGTCATCGTTCGATCAAGGTCAAAATCCTATTTTCTTTTTGGCGAAGGCTTTTGGCCTTATGGAATGTTATTTGAACTTATCAGAATAATAGTCTGTCGTCGTTCGATCGGTATCTAAACTTTCTTTATTTTTATAGCGAATGCCCTTGTCCTTGAAGGGTGTTATTTCGAACTTATAAAGATAACAGCCCATCGTCATTCGATCGAGAACCGTTTTTTTTATGGTGAAGGCCCTTGGACTTAGAGGATTTTATTTCGGACTTATCACAATAACAACCCAGCATCGTTAGATCAAGGTCGAATATTTCTTTTTTGATTGCGAAGGCCCTCGGCCTTGAAGGGTATTATTTCGAACTCATCGAGATAACATCCCCGCATTGCTCAATTGAGGTAGAACCTTTCTTTTAGATGGAGAAGGCCCTTGTCGTTAAAGGGTGTTATTTTGAACTTATTGAAATAACAGCCCGATGTTGTTCAATCGAGGTCGAACCTTTCTTTTTTTTATGGCGAAGGCCCTTGGACTTAAAGGGTGCTATTTCAAACTTATCTAGATAACAGCCCAACGTCGTTCAATCGGGTCGAACCTTCCTTTTTGATTGTAAAGACCCTTGACCTTAAGGGAGTTATTTCGAATTTATCGAAGTAACAGCCCAACATCATTCGATCGAGGTCGAACATTTCTTTTTTGATGGAGAAGGTCCTTTGCCTTGAAGTGTGTTATTTCGAACTTATCGAGATAACAGCTCAACGTCATTCAATCGAGGTCAAACCTTTCATTTTTGATGGTGGATGCGCTTGGCCTTCAAGGGTATTATTTCGAACTTATTGAGATAACAACCCAACGTTGTTCGATCGAGGTCGAACCTTTCTTTTTGATGACGAAGGACCTTGGCCTTAAAGGGTGTTATTTCGAACTTATCAAAATAACAGCTCGGCATTGTTCGATAGAGGTCGAAACTTTCTTTTTTGATGGCGAAGTCCCTTTTATGGAGTTAGCAGCCCGACGTCGTTCAATCGAGTCGAAGCTTTCTTTTTTTAATGGTGAAGGCGCTTGTCCTTAAAGGGTGTTATTTCGAACTTATCAAGATAACAACCCGGCGTCGTTCGATCGAGGTCGAAATTTATTTTTTGATGGCGAAGGCCCTTGTCCTTAAAGGGTGTTATTTTGAACTTGTCGAAATAACAACCCAACGTTGTTCGATTGAGACCGAAGCTTTCTTTTTTGATGGCGAAGGCCCTTTGTCTTAAAGGGTGTTGTTTCAAACTTATTGAGATAAAAATCCGGTGTCGTTCGATTGAGGTCGAACCTTTCGTTTTTTATGGCGAAGGCCCCTGGCCTTAGAGGGTGTTAGTTCGAACTTATCGAAATAACAGCCCGACATCGTTTGGTCGGGGTTAGACCTTTCTTTTTGTTGGAAACACGTTCTCAATGCGATATACTAAACGTGTATTCTTTTGTAGGTTTTGATGAATGACAAACAAAGCACAAATTGATATATGACGGAGTTCAAGTACAAGAGCACAAATGTTGAGATTGAAGCTCAAGACGTTGTTTTTAATTGTTATTATTGAGTTATTCTTAAATGTGATCTTGATCCTATAACTTGACTCCATAACATGGCTTCTCTCATAAAACTATTTTCCAAAATCATGCATACTTATTTCTGTATCAAATGATTTCAAATGATGCATATTTACATTAGACAAAATGTTTTCTAAACATACCTCAGAAATCTGGGCTAAGAATAATCGATTATGTACTTATGATAATCGATTGTTTATAAGCCAAGACTGCATGACAATCGATTATGAACTAATGATAATCGATTGTGAATAAGACAGTTAACATCAGGTTTTTCCAAATCTGCAAGATAATCGATTGTGAACTAATGACAATCGATTATTGATGAGGTAAAGTTTTTCCAATACTCAGAATAATCGATTATGAACTAATGGTAATCGATTATGTTGAGTTGATGTCTCCCAGTGATTTTAAAATTACTTAAGTAATCGATTAGTAACTAATAGTAATCGATTATGTTGAGTTAACTGGGTTTAACAATCGATTGTCTATGTCCAACAATCGATTGTCAAAGTTTATACTTAGTCGCAAAAACTTTGGCTTGAAACAGTGTGATTTGAGATTTTCAGAAAATGACAAGTAATCGATTGTTGCAAGGGACAATCGATTGTTGAAGCTGACCGTTGTCAAATGATTTTCAAATACCTCAAAGTAATCGATTATTGGTTTTCTGTAATCGATGTTTTGCTCAAAATCCGGAAATAATTTTTAAAACGTTAATGAGGTAACCGATTATTGATTTGCTATAATCGATGTTTTTGATTAAAATCTGTAAATGATTTTTGGAACGTTGCTGAAGTAATCGATTATGGATTTGGTATAATCGATTATCTGAATTTGAATTTTGCCAGTAATCGATTATGGATTGTAAGTAATCGATTATTAAGCGTAAAATCTGGGATTGATTTTTGATCTGACTGGCAGATAATCGATTGTTTGGTCTTGACAATCGATTGTCACTGAGTAAATTCAGCAATTCTTAATTGGCAATTAGACAACGGTAAGACCAAGTTTTGCACCTATAAATACAGCTTCAACTCAGTGTTTTAAACACAACAACATACACTAACTGATCATTACATTGCTTTAAGCTTTCATTCAATTGTTCATCATTTTCTACTCATTTCATAAAGCTTTTGAGAGCCATATTATTGTTCAAAGTTGTTGTGATCTTGAGCGTATTATTTTACTCATATCTACTCATCAAGGAGTACCTTTGTTAAGTGAGTGTTCAAGTATTTCAAATACTTGTAAGAGAATTTTGATTCTCTTGTGTTGAGGAACTTGTGCTTCCTCTGTTGAAGTCTTTGGGATTGTATCCCCGAGCAAGTGAAGTCTTTGGGATTGTATCCCCGAGCAAGTGAAGTCTTTGAGGTGACGAACCTCCGAGCAAGTGAAGTCTTTGAGATTGTATCTCCGAGCAACTGTAAAGGTTTGTTAAGCACCCGTAAGCTTAACAAGTTAGTAGAAAATCTCGAGAGAGTCTCTCGGGGACTGGACTAACCACTGTTGTGGCCAACCAGGATATATCCTTGTGTAAATTATTTTTATTGCACTTATTTACTTCCTGTAAAATTTAAATTCCGCAAGAAAACGCTAAATTTCATTAAAACGCTATTCACCCCCCCCTCTAGCGTTAAGCGTAGTTTCTAACAATTGGTATCAGAGCCCAACTCTCTGAAAAACTTAACAGTTTGAGAGAACCATCCATGGCTTCTACTCTAGATTCTTTTGCAGGAATTGAAGAAGGACAATGCCCTACACGACCTCCTCTATTCAATGGCACAAATTACTCATACTGGAAGGAGAGGATGGAAATCTTCATTCGGTCAAATTGTCCCTACCTTTGGAAGGTGTACACAAAGGGAAATGAAATTCCAGTCAAGAAAGTGGAAGGCGAATGGATTCCCAAATCCGAAGAGGAGTACACCACAGAAGACAATAGAATGATTCAAAATAATTATAAAGCTGTAAATTTATTGTATTGTGCTATTAACGCTAACGATTACAGGAAACTTTCGTGTTGCAAAACAGCAAAAGAAATGTGGGACAAATTAGAAGTCACTTACGAAGGGACTGACCAGGTAAGAGAAGCAAAAGTTGATTTTCTTACTCATGCTTATGAATTGTTTCATATGAAGGAAGGAGAAAAAGTAGATGAGATGTTTGAGCGCTTTTCAACAATAGTAAATGATCTACACGTCCTCAAGAAGACGTTCACGGATAGAGAACTTGTTCGAAAAGTTCTTAGAAGCCTCACACCGGCATGGCGATCCAAAGCCGATGCTATCCAAGAATCAATTGGAGTCTCAAACGTCACCATCGACGCACTAAGAGGTAATCTTAAAACCTATGAATCTATTATTCTTAACCCGTTTGTTGATGATCAAAGAAGGCAAAAGATTGCTCTAAAAGCAAGCACAAGCCAACCAATGATTGAAGAGGAAGAAGACAACGAGTTTGGATTAGTCATTAAAAGATTCCAAAAGTTTATGCGCAAGGAATATGAGCGCAAAGGGAAAAAACAAGGTGAGCAAATAAAATGCTATGAATGTGGAGAAACTGGACACATCAAAACAAATTGCCCAAACATCAAAAAGGAGAAGAAATCCTTTAAAAAGCAACGGGCATATATCTCGTGGGGAGGCGACTCCGGAGATGAATCAAGTGAAGAAGAAAACGACGAAGCTGCAAACCTTTGTCTCATGGCACAAGAAGACAACCAAAATGAGGTACGTCAAATTTCGTCTGAAAACTTTTCACTTGATGAAATGCGTAATGCTTTTGATGAGTTATATACTGAATTTTTAAAGGCTTCAAAAACTGTCACTAGCTTAAGAGAAAACGCTTCTCTAAAAGAAACGGATTTTCAAAAACAGATTTCTTTAAAAGAAAAGGAATTAGAAAAACTGGTTTTGGAAAATGAGAAGCTACACGAACAAAACAAGTTTTATGGAAAGAGAAGTGCCGACAAACCTGAAAGTTCTACTAAAGGTTGTGTTTCTTGTGTGAACCTTAAGAATGAAGTAGGTAGACTTAAAGGCACACTAGATAAGTTTAATTCCTCGCATAAAAACTTGAATGTTGTTCTTGATAACCTAAAATCAACTAAGCACGGAATAGGTTTTAAAAATGAAGAAAAACCTCAAAAACCTAGAGCTCAACCTAGGAACAACAACAAAACTGTGTATCCTAGAAATAGCTATCCTAGAACAAATTTGCATGCTAGACCAAGAAATGACCCTCCGCCTAGAAATAGTCACCATAGACATGATGCATATTTTAGGCAAAATTGTGAACCTCCTAGAAGACCCCAAAATGGTCCTCAACCTAGATATCATCACTCTAGAAACACTACCCATCCTAGAGATCAAAGTAGGAGAAATGATAGCGTTCAAAATAAGGTAAGCAACCTTCATTCATCTAGCTACTATGAACCTAGACGAATGCATAATCCTAATGTGACATGTCATTATTGTAGACGCATTGGTCATATTGCTCCCGCATGTTTTACTCGTCATAGACATGCTACTCAAACATATTATTACAATATGCCTAACCCTCAAGAACCCAAGATGGCATGGGTACCCAAAGAAAATTAATTTGTTTTGTAGGTGTGCTTGAAGGGATCAAGCGTACTATGGTACCTTGATAGTGGATGCTCCAAACACATGACGGGAGATGAATCCAAATCCCTTCAACTAGAGCACAAAGAAGGAGGAAGCGTCATATTTGGAAACAATCATATTCAGATCGGTTGATATTTTAAGCAATTTGAAAAACAAAATACAAGAAAAGGCATCGAAGGAAATCAATGATGAAATTGTGGAACAATCAACGGAAGAAGCTCCACATTTGGGGAGTGAAACAAAAGAACAAAATGAATGGAGGACGATCAAAGATCACCCTCTTGATCAGGTAATTGGCGACGTCGGAGGAAAGGTAAGTACCCGAAACTCTCTTAAGAACTCTCTAGGACATAATTCTTAAGAGTTTACGATATCACTTGATAACACTAGTGTAATTTATTCACGTCACTATAAATTACTGACTTGAGCGTCGGAGACGTTTAATTCCATTTTGCAGGTACTTCCCCAAAGGTAAGATAAATTATGAAGTCTTAGCACACCGCAATCGATTATCCCAAGAAAATAATCGATTATCTACTGTGCAGTACATCGATTATCAGTATCAACAATCGATTGTTTCGACTGATTAGTTTTATTATGCAAATGTGTTTAATTTGTTAACTCCTTATATTGCATAATCGATTTCCGTCTCAGTCATTCAGCAATACTTTTCCAGACAATCGATTATTTCTTCCTATAATCGATTAGTTGTCATATTCAGAAATTCTCCGAGTTCTCTGTATCAACCATATTTCAATAATAATCGATTACCAAAATTGACAATCGATTATTTCTTGTTTAAACTTTGTTACCGTTTGGCTCCAACATCGATTGTTGTCAGGACATAAATGCTCCATAATCGATTATTTTGTGTTGATAATCGATTATCTCATTCAAATTTTTTTTACCGTTTGTCTCTTAAATCGATTTGTCAGTTTCAAAATTCAATCCAACAGTAAATACAATCGATTATCTCTGCCAAATAATCGATTATCTAACGGTCAGTAAATTTATTTCTTACCGTTTTTGACTGTTCCAACTTTCAACTTTCAGCAGGTATCTTTAGTAAATGGCTGATCACTCCTTCTCCTATAAATAGCCCTCATATAGGATCATTCTCACTCACTCAAGCACCATTTCTAAAAATCAAAGGTCAATTCCTTGCATCTTAGTCTCAAAAATTCAGCAGTAAAAAAATTTTCCAATATGTCTGGACGCTCCTCCAAACGTTCTCGTTCCAGGCAAGGTGCCTCAGCCTCAACAGTCCCTCCTCCTCTAAACTTCCCATATGAAGACGGGTCCGTTTTGTTCTTCGAAACTCAAGCTGAACTTTCCAGGTTTCTCTCCAAGTTTGAGAAGCGATTTATTCTTCCTCCTCGCTTCTCAACAAGCAAGCTCCTTGAACCTTTCGCCCCTGCCGCCAACATGCTCAAAGAGTGTCAACTCTATGATTTCTTGCTCCTTACCCATCCTCATATTAACACAACTTTAGTTGAAGCATTCTATTCAAATCTTCACAAAGATGAAGATGGTGAGGTGGTCACCTCCATCAATGGCATTCACATTTTCTCCTCTCTGACGAGAACCTTCACACCATCGCCCGCATTCCAAACGATGGTGAAGATCTTATCCGGTATATTGATGAGGCCGGCTCTCTCTTTGATGAATCCATTCTTTTCCGCCAAGCCGGAATCTCTTATGATCAAGCTTCTTCTCGTCGTCCTACCATCTCGGGCATGGACCCAAATTATCGATTTCTCCTCTACTTCATCACCCGTGTCCTAAGACCTCGTAGGCACAATCATACCACCATATCCCAAGAGGACTCCAAGCTCTTACATGCCATTGTCACTGGAGCCAAGATCAATTGGTGTCGGCTCATTAAAATGCACATGCTCGATGCCGTCGCCGATAACATGCCCCTTCCTTATTCTCTCCTCATCATGAATTTTCTTGAAGCATCCGGATTTGTCACTGAAAATGGTCCTCTCAAAAGGAGTACCAAAATCTGGGAAATCTCGGAATCATCCTTCCATCATGATGGTGATCATGCTCCAGCTCCTCCTACTACCCGCCCTGCCCGTCGTGCTCGTCCATCTCAGGAGCCCACTCTCCAAACTATATCCGACCAGCTCTCTCAGTTGACACACGAGATCCATGGTTATTTTGACCATGTCCATTATCCCTATGCGGGTCTCGTTCCCTTTGAAGCTGCGCCGGATGACGAGGCGGATCGTGACAGAGATAATTGATATTGTATTGTTTTTTTTATGTTTTTAATTGTATTGTTGGATGTCCCTCTGCTGTACCCCTTTAATTTTCAATAAATAAACCTTGTTTTATTTCGTCTTTGTGTATCTTACCTTACTATTTTTTTGCTAATGGCAAAAGGGGGAAGATAACGGGATAACGGGTATGCACCACCTCTACATTGCTAAATTGCACCACCTCTAAATTGCTTAATTGCTTATAAGCTTAAATTGAGGGGGAATTCTTAAATTGAGGGGGAACAAGAACAAATATGCATACTTGTTACTTGTCTTGAATCGTCAATATTATTTGTCAAAATTGCATATCCCGCTTAATGTTTGCCATTATCAAAAAGGGGGAAATTGTTGGAAACACGTTCTCAATGCGATATACTAAACGTGTATTCTTTTGTAGGTTTTGATGAATGACAAACAAAGCACAAATTGATATATGACGGAGTTCAAGTACAAGAGCACAAATGTTGAGATTGAAGCTCAAGACATTGTTTTTAATTGTTATTATTGAGTTATTCTTAAATGTGATCTTGATCCTATAACTTGACTCCATAACATGGCTTCTCTCATAAAACTATTTTCCAAAATCATGCATACTTATTTCTGTATCAAATGATTTCAAATGATGCATATTTACATTAGACAAAATGTTTTCTAAACATACCTCAGAAATCTGGGCTAAGAATAATCGATTATGTACTTATGATAATCGATTGTTTATAAGCCAAGACTGCATGACAATCGATTATGAACTAATGATAATCGATTGTGAATAAGACAGTTAACATCAGGTTTTTCCAAATCTGCAAGATAATCGATTGTGAACTAATGACAATCGATTATTGATGAGGTAAAGTTTTTCCAGTACTCAGAATAATCGATTATGAACTAATGGTAATCGATTATGTTGAGTTGATGTCTCCCAGTGATTTTAAAATTACTTAAGTAATCGATTAGTAACTAATAGTAATCGATTATGTTGAGTTAACTGGGTTTAACAATCGATTGTCTATGTCCAACAATCGATTGTCAAAGTTTATACTTAGTCGCAAAAACTTTGGCTTGAAACAGTGTGATTTGAGATTTTCAGAAAATGACAAGTAATCGATTGTTGCAAGGGACAATCGATTGTTGAAGCTGACCGTTGTCAAATGATTTTCAAATACCTCAAAGTAATCGATTATTGGTTTTCTGTAATCGATGTTTTGCTCAAAATCCGGAAATAATTTTTAAAACGTTAATGAGGTAACCGATTATTGATTTGCTATAATCGATGTTTTTGATTAAAATCTGTAAATGATTTTTGGAACGTTGCTGAAGTAATCGATTATGGATTTGGTATAATCGATTATCTGAATTTGAATTTTGCCAGTAATCGATTATGGATTGTAAGTAATCGATTATTAAGCGTAAAATCTGGGATTGATTTTTGATCTGACTGGCAGATAATCGATTGTTTGGTCTTGACAATCGATTGTCACTGAGTAAATTCAGCAATTCTTAATTGGCAATTAGACAACGGTAAGACCAAGTTTTGCACCTATAAATACAGCTTCAACTCAGTGTTTTAAACACAACAACATACACTAACTGATCATTACATTGCTTTAAGCTTTCATTCAATTGTTCATCATTTTCTACTCATTTCATAAAGCTTTTGAGAGCCATATTATTGTTCAAAGTTGTTGTGATCTTGAGCGTATTATTTTACTCATATCTACTCATCAAGGAGTACCTTTGTTAAGTGAGTGTTCAAGTATTTCAAATACTTGTAAGAGAATTTTGATTCTCTTGTGTTGAGGAACTTGTGCTTCCTCTGTTGAAGTCTTTGGGATTGTATCCCCGAGCAAGTGAAGTCTTTGGGATTGTATCCCCGAGCAAGTGAAGTCTTTGAGGTGACGAACCTCCGAGCAAGTGAAGTCTTTGAGATTGTATCTCCGAGCAACTGTAAAGGTTTGTTAAGCACCCGTAAGCTTAACAAGTTAGTAGAAAATCTCGAGAGAGTCTCTCGGGGACTGGACTAACCACTATTGTGGCCAACCAGGATATATCCTTGTGTAAGTTATTTTTATTGCACTTATTTACTTCCTGTAAAATTTAAATTCCGCAAGAAAACGCTAAATTTCATTAAAACGCTATTCACCCCCCCTCTAGCGTTAACCGTAGTTTCTAACACTTTTTTTATGGAGAATTCCCTTGTCCTTCAATGGTGTTATTTTGAACTTATCGAAATAACAGCCTACCGTCATTCGATTGAGGTCGAACCTTTATTTTTTGATGGCAAAGGCCTTTGGCCTTGAAGTGTGTTATTTCCAACTTATCGAGATAACAACCTGGCATTGTTTGATCGAGGTCAAACCTTTTTTTAGGCGAATGCCCTTGGATTTAAAGGGTATTATTTCGAACTTATCGAGATAACAACCCGGCGTCGTTCGATCAGGTCAAACCTTTCTTTTTTGATGGAAAATTCCCTTTTTCCTAGAGGGTATTATTTCAAACTTTTTAAAATAACAACCCAGTGTTGTTCGATCGAGGTCGAACATTTATTTTTGGATGGAGAAGGACCTTGGACTTGAAGGGTGTTATTTTGAACTTATCGAGATAACAGCCCGCGTTGTTCGATTGAGGTCGAACCTTTCTTTTTGATGGCGAAGTCCCTTGGCCTTAAATGGTATTATTTTGAACTTATCGAGATAACAACCTGGCATCATTCAATCGAGGTCGAACCTTTCTTTTTTGATGGTGAAGGCCCTTGTCCTTAAAGGGTGTTATTTTGAACTTATCAAAATAATAGCCCGATGCCAGTCCTAGTTTCAAGAGAGTTGGGCATCTTCCGTGGGAGTCCCAATTAGTTTGGTATTGCTTGCATCATATGGTGCAACACTGGTGGATACGAGGCGTCAACGTTTCTCATAGGCTTGCATTGTGCGTGCATTATAGTTTGCTTGTTTGACTCCAGATGTTCATCTTGGAGATGTTACCGGAAGGGATGGTTTCGGCGGTGTTAAAATAATTTGCATTCTTCAATCTAGATATCTCTGTGTATGTTCGTCCACACGGATCTTATGTGCTTGATCTGATGAAGTGTGAGAGGTGAGGGTGAGATTTTCTTTGCTGCCGTCCGGTGATTCGTTGGCGGAGAGCTGGTTTGTCGCATTGTTTGCCTTGTTTAGAATATTTGCAGCTGATGGGGCAAGGAATTCCAGGTTTGGTAAACCTACTCGGCTCCTTCCCTTAACACGTTGTTCCCATTACTCGCCTGAGTTAGATTCTCCCTTCGTGCTTCTTTCGGTGAAGGATTCTGTTTCTCCACTTTGATCTGGGAAAAACTAGGAGTTTTCACTTAGAAATCCCCACAGACGGCGCCTAATTGTTTGACTCAAAAAATGTTGAAACCTCTTTGAACAAATCAATCAAAGATGAAGGGGTAAATCTTAGTCAAACTTAGTTAATTCAAAACCGAAAAGTTTAATAATGATTATTGCATATGGGATGAAGGAAATATGAACGATCTTATTAAGATTCAACATCACCTTCCTTATCGATCGATGAGGAAGGAAAATTACAATTGTTTTCTTCTATATGATACAAGAAAGAAGCTTTTTGTCTTCTTTTTTTCGAGAGAATGGAGAAGCCCCCTAGTTGAAAGCCTTACCTGGATATTGTTGAAACACGTTTTCAAGGCACTAAACTAAACGTGTGTTCATATTTGTAGGTTTTGATAAATGACAAACGATGCGCAATTGACATATGACGAGGTCCAAGCACAAGCGCGCAAATGTCACGTAACGATGTTCAAGCACAAGACAAACAAAGATCAAGATTAAACAAAGTTATACATGAGTCGCTCTTTAATTGTGATCTTGATCCGACAATTTAACTCAAGACTTGGCTTCTCTCGTAAAAATATTTTTATCAAATCAAGCATATTTAATTTAGAGCAAAATGATTTTAAATCATGCATATTTATTTTAGCAAAATGATTTTTAAACATGCCTCTAAAATCTGGACAAAGATAATCGATTATGTACATATGATAATCGATTATGTTAAGGCAGCTGCAAGATAATCGATTGTGTACCTTATGACAATCGATTGTGTTGAGTCAGTGTCCATCAGATGTTTGAAATCTGCATGACAATCGATTGTGTACCTTATGACAATCGATTGTGTTGACACAGTGTCCATCAGATTTTTCAAAGCTACAAAATAATCGATTGTGAACCTTATGACAATCGATTGTGTTGAGGCAGTGTCTATTAGATTTTTCAAGACTGAAAAATAATCGATTGTCCATATAGCATATTCGATTATGTAAATGACCGTTGCCAAAATATTTTCAAACTCCATCAGATAATCGATTATGGGATTTTAATAATCGATCGTTTGAAGTAAAATCTGAAAAAGAGTTTTGAACGTTGCCAAGTAATCGATTGTATATTTCTGATAATCGATTGTTTGAAGTAAAATTTGGAAATGATTTTTTGAATGTTGCCAGTAATTGATTATACGTCTTACATAATCGATTATGCTGCGTAAAATCTGGGAATGATTTTGGAACGATTGGAAAACAATCGATTGTGCCAATTAGACAATCGATTGTCCTAGCACAAAATCAGCAATTCTTAATTGGCAATTAGGCAACGGTTATGCATGTTTTTGACACTATAAATACATCTTCAAATCAGTCTTCTAAACACAACAACTGATCATATTATTGCAAAAGCTTGCATACTCTCTTATTCATCATTTTCTATTCATTACATAAGTTTTTGAGAGCCAAATTCTTGACGAAAGTTGTTGCGTTCTTGAGCGTATTTATTTTACTCATATCTACTCTTAAGGAGAGTCTTGTTTTGAGTGAAATGTGTTTTTATACACTTGAAGGGAAGTGTTAATCCCTTGTATTGTAAGAAGGAACGTTGTGATTCCTTTGGTTGAAGTCTTGAAGTGTTGTATCTTCGAGCAAAGGTTGTTGAGGCTTGTGTGACTCAAGTTCTCAGTTTGTAACGGTTTGTTAAACACCCGTAAGCTTAACGAAGTTAGTGGAAATCTCGAGAGAGTCTCTCGGGGTCTGGACTAGCCACGGGTTGTGGTGAACCAGGATACATCGGTGCGTTCGTTCCTTATTATTTACTTATCGCACTTATTTCATTCCTCCAATTTTTAAATTCCGCAAGTTTACGCTGTTTTTTATTATTACGCTATTCACCCCCTCTAGCGTTAAGCGTATATTCTAACAATTGGTATCAGAGCCCAACTCTCTGAAAAACTTAACCGTTTGAGAGAAATAATCCATGGCTTCTACTCGTGATTCTTTTGCAGGAATAGGTGAAGGACAATGCTCCACCCGACCACCACTATTTGATGGCACAAACTATACGTACTGGAAGGAGAGGATGAGAATATTCATTCAATCGAATAGTTTTCATCTATGGAAGGTTATAATGAAGGGAGAACAAATTCCAACCAAAAAGGTTGAAAATGAATGGGTTCCAAAATCCGAAGATGAATACGATGCGGATGATATCCGAAAAGTGCAGAACAATGCTAATGCCATCAACTTATTTATTATGCTGTAAACGCTGATGATTACAGAAAAATATCATGTTGCACAACGGCGAAGCAAATGTGGGATAAGCTGGAAATCACGTACGAAGGTACGGACCAGGTAAGATAGGCTAAAATTGATTTTCTAACCCATGCATATGAACTGTTTCACATGAAGGAAGGCGAAAGGGTCGATGACATGTTCGAACGATTTTCAAAAATCGTTAATGACTTACATGCTCTTAAGAAGACCTTCACGGATAAGGAACTTGTTCGAAAAATTCTCCGAAGTCTCACTCCGTAATGGCGCTCCAAGGCCGACGCGATTCAAGAGTCTATTGGCATTTCAAATGTCACCATCGATGGATTAAGAGGTAACCTTAAAACTTATGAATCTACTATACTTAACCCTCTTGTTAATGATCAAAGGAAACAAAGAATCGCCCTCAAGGCAAGCACAAGTCAACCTCAAAATGATGAGGACGGAGATAACGAGTTCGAACTCGTTATTAAGAGATTTCAAAAGTTCATGCGAAAAGAGTATGAACGAAAAGGCAAACAACAAGGAGATCAAGTAAAGTGCTATGGATGCGGAGAAATCGGGCACATTAAATCAAATTGCCCAAATGTCAAAAAGGAGAAGAAACCCTTCAAGAAACAACGAGCATACATATCTTGGGGAGGCGACTCCGGAGACGAGTCAAGTGAGGAAGAAGAAGACGAAACCGCAAATCTTTGTCTTATGGCACACGAAAACAATCAAGAAGAGGTATGTCAAATTTCTTCCAAAAACTTCTATTCTCTTGAGGAAATGCAAAATGCCTTTGATGAGTTGTATAGTGAATTCATTAAAGCTTCCAAAACTGTTAAAAACATTAAGGAAAATGCTTCTTTGAAAGAAAAAAATTTTGAAAAACAACTCTCTTTGAAAGAAAAGGATTTGGAAAAACTGATTTTGGAAAATGAGAAGTTGAAAGAAGAAAACAAATTTTTCGGCAAGAGAAGCGCCGACAAACCCGAGAGTTCTAGTAAAAATTGTACTTCTTGCATGCATCTAAAAGATGAGGTAGAAAGACTTATGGGCACCTTAGACAAGTTTAATTCTTCTCATAAAAATTTGAATGAGGTTCTTGTTAATTTAAAATCGACCAAACATGGGATAGGTTTTAAAAACGAGCCTAAAGAAAAAGTTGAAGCCAAACCCCAACCACCTAAGGCTCAACCTAGGATAAATAAAACAAATGTTCATCCTAGAAATAACAATCCTAGAATCAACATGCATGCTAGACCAAACACTAGAAGAAACTTTGAACATTTTAGGACACCTAGAAATGGCCTTCAACCTAGAAATAACTATTCTAGAAATGATGCATATCCTAGACCAAACACTAGAAGAAACGTTGAACATTTTAGGACACCTAGAAATGGCTTTCAACCTAGAAATAACTATTCTAGAAATGCTGCATATCCTAGAACAAATAGTAGGAGAAATGATTTTCATGAAATGCACAATGGTCATATTGTCGAAAATAGAGTAAACAATTTTCGTCCGTCCAACTACTATCAACCTAGACGAATGCATAATCCTAATGTCATTTGTCATTATTGCAATCGAATTGGACATATTGCTCCTTCTTGCTTCACTAAACATAGACACTTAACTGCATGTCAAGCACAACAGCATGTTACACCTAACTCTCAAGGACCCAAAACAGCTTGGGTACCAAAGACTCATTAATTTGTCTTGTAGGTATGTTTGAAGGGATCAAGTGTACTTTGGTACCTTGATAGTGGATGCTCCAAACACATGACCGGAGACGAATCCAAGTTCCTTCAACTAGAACACAAGGAAGGAGGAAGCGTTATTTTTGGAGATAACAACAAGGGAAAAATTATCGGCATTGGATCGGTCGGTAAGGATGAACCTTCTTCCATTAAGCACATATTGCTAGTTAAAGGTCTAAAACATAATCTCTTGAGCATAAGTCAATTATGTGACAAGGGAAATCTTGTTTTATTTGATTCGGATGAATGCTTAGTTTTTCGCCGTAGCGATTTTAAAATTATCCTTTGTAGTTTTAGAATGGATAACATCTATATGGTTGATCTCGAAAATTCTTCATCTGAATATGTGAATTGTCTTATGAGCAAAGAAGATGATATGTGGTTATGGAATCGTAGAGTAGCTCACATCAACATGCATCTTTTAATTAAATTGGTTTCACAAAATTTAGTTATTGGTCTTCCAAATTTGAAATTTGGAAAAGACTCCATTTGCGATTCTTGTCAAAAAGGGAAGCAAACAAAAGCATCTTTTAAATCGAAAAATATTGTTTCAACTACTAGACCATTGCAACTTCTTCACATGGACCTTTTTGGACCATCTCGCATTGAAAGTCTTGGTAGAAATCGTTATGCTTTTGTTATTGTTGATGATTATTCTGGATTTACATGGACACTATTTCTCGTTCATAAAAGTGAAGCTTTTCATAATTTTAAATGTTTTCTTAAACGTTTCAAAATGAAAAGGACACAACCGTCACTTCAATAAGAAGTGATCATGGGGGAGAGTTCGATAACAATCTCTTCGCGGATTTTTGTGACGAACTCGGTATCGAGCACACCTTCTCTGCTCCACGCACACCACAATAAAATGGAGTGGTGGAAAGGAAAAATAGGTGTCTCGAAGAGATGGCTAGAACCATGCTCGATGAGGCTAAGATTCCCAAACATTTTTGGGCGGATGCCGTGAGTACCGCATGCTACGTTTTAGACAGAGTAGTCATAAGGCCAATACTCATGAAAACTCCCTATGAACTCTACAAGGGAAGGAAACCAAATATCTCCCATCTTAGAGTATTCGGTTGTTAATGTTTTATTCATAACAATGGTAAAGATAATTTGGGAAAGTTTGATGCCAAATCCGATGAAGGAATTTTTATTGGTTATTCTTCACGTAGCAAAGCACATAGAGTATTCAATAATAGAACCAAAACTGTGGAGGAATCCCCTCATATTGTGTTTTCCGAAAATAATGCTCGCTTGGCGAGAAAGGATTCTGGTTTTGAACTTGCAGGTAGTTTAAACTCAATGAGTCCTCAAGACAAAGTACAAGAGGAAACTCCTAAGGAATTCAAGATGAAATCTTGGAACAATTATCGGAGGAAGCGCCACAACTGGAAAAAGAAACAAAACTGCCTAACGCGTGGAGGACAATCAAAGACCATCCTCTCGAACAGGTAATTGGCGACATTGAACAACAGGTAAGTACTCGAAACACTCTTAAAAACACCTTAGGACATACTGCTTTCGTTTCTCAAATTGAACCTTCAACCATCTCCGAAGCAATTGGGGATGAATTTTGGACCTTGGCAATGCAAGAGGAGCTTAACCAATTCAAACGAAATGACGTTTGGGATTTGGTGCCAAGACCCGAAAATTATACCATAGTGGGTTTTTCGAAACAAACTAGATGAAAATGGCGTAATCACTACATACAAAGCTAGGCTTGTAGCAAAAGGCTATAATCAAGAAGAGGGAATTGACTATGAAGAAACATATGCACCCGTAGCAAGGTTAGAAGCTATTCGTTTATTGCTTGTTTTTGCCTCTTCTATGAATTTCAATTTATATCAAATGGATGTAAAAAGTGCTTTTCTAAATGGTGTTATTCAAGAAGAAGTTTATGTAGAACAACCCCCAGGCTTTGAAGATTTTAAATCTCCCAATCATGTTTTCAAACTTAAAAAGGCGCTTTATGATCTCAAACAAGCTCCCCGAGCTTGGTATGAACGATTGAGCAAATTTCTTTTGGAAAATGAATTCATTAGGGGGAAAGTTGACACCACTCTATTTGTTAAGCATAAAAACAATGATATTTTATTAGTTCAAATCTATGTGGATGATATTATTTTTGGTGCTACTAGTGCAAGGAATTTTCTGATTTAATGACAAGCGAATTTGAAATGTCTATGATGGGTGAGCTAACCTTCTTTTTGGGGCTGCAAGTAAAGCAAATGAAAGAAGGAACCTTCATTTGTCAAGCTAAATATTGCAAAGAATTGCTAAAACGATTTGAAATGAGCAACGCAAAAGCAATGGCCACTCCCATGAGCACATCCGACCATCTAGACAAAGACGAGAAAGGTAAGGAAGTCGACACCAAGAAGTATCGAGGTATGATTGGATCTCTCCTTTATCTTACTGCTAGTAGACCGGACATCATGTTTAGCGTGTGCTTATGCGCTCGTTATCAATCATGTCCTAAGGAGTCTCACCTAACTGCGGTGAAACGGATATTGAAGTATCTTGTTGGTACTGTAAATGTGGGTCTATGGTACCCCAAAGGTTCTTCACGCCAACTTGTTGGCTATTCCGACTCCGATTTTGCTGGATGCAAATTGGACCGCAAGAGCACTAGTGGCACTTGCCATTTGCTCGGTAGCTCTCTAGTTTCTTGGTTTAGCAGGAAACAAGTAAGTGTTGCGTTGTCCACAACCGAGGCTGAATATGTAGCCGCGGGGAGTTGTTGCGCTCAAATCCTTTGGATGAAACAAAACCTCTTGGACTATGGCCTAAGTATCGATCATACCCTCTTAGACGTGATAATACTAGTGCCATATGCTTGACAAAGAACCCCGTTCTTCATTCAAGAACAAAACACAATGAAATTAGGCATCATTTTATAAGAGATCACGTTCTCAAAGGTGATGTCAAAATTGAATTTGTTGAAACCAAACATCAATTGGCCGACATCTTTACAAAGCCTTTAGAGAAAGAGTCCTTCTTCCGAATTCGTAGTGAACTCGGGATTCTTGACTCCACATTGATCTAAGTCATGCATTGCATTTTCCCTTTCACATGATTACTAACTTGAGCGTCGGAGGCGTCTAACGTATTTTTGCAGGTATCTCCCTAAAAGCAGGGGGAATTATAAAGACTGGTGCAGAATAATCGATTCCTCTTTAGAATAATCGATTTCTCTTTAGTATATAATCGATTATCAAGTATCAATAATCGATTATGTTGACATTATTTGCTTTATTATCCCTTTTATGAGGTTGAAATTTTTGATAAACAAGTTATTTATCAATTTTTTTGCTAATGTCAAAAGGGGGAAGAATAAGGGCTATGCACTTAATACTTATTGGCACAAATTGAGGGGGAATTCATATGTTGAGGGGGAACTAATTGCATATATATATACTTGTCTTGGATCGTCATTATGAATTACCTAATATGCATATCCCGATTAAGGTTTGCCATTATCAAAAAGGGGAAAATTGTTGAAACACGTTCTCAAGGCACTAAACTAAACGTGTGTTCATATTTGTAGGTTTTGATAAATGATAAACGATGCGCAATTAACATATGACGAGGTCCAAGCACAAGCGCGGAAATGTCACGTAACGAAGTTCAAGCACAAGACAAACAAAGATCAAGATTAAACAAAGTTATACATGAGTCGCTCTTTAATTGTGATCTTGATCCGACAATGTAACTCAAGACTTGGCTTCTCTCGTAAAAACATTTTTATCAAATCATGCATATTTAATTTAGAGCAAAATGATTTTAAATCATGCATATTTATTTTAGCAAAATGATTTTTAAACATGCCTCTAAATTCTGGACAAAGATAATCGATTATATACTTATGATAATCGATTATGTTAAGGCAGCTGCAAGACAATCGATTGTGTACCTTATGACAATCGATTGTGTTGAGGCAGTGTCCATTAGATGTTTGAAATCTGCATGACAATCGACAATCGATTGTGTACCTTATGACAATCGATTGTGTTGAGACAGTGTCCATCAGATTTTTCAAAGCTACAAAATAATCGATTGTGAACCTTATGACAATCGATTGTGTTGAGGTAGTGTCTATTAGATTTTTCAAGACTGAAAAATAATCGATTGTCCATATAGCATAATCGATTATGTAAATGACCGTTGCCAAAATATTTTCAAACTCTTTCAGATAATCGATTATAGGATTTTAATAATCGATTGTTTGAAGTAAAATCTGAAAAAGATTTTTTGAACTTTGCCAAGTAATCGATTGTATATTTCTGATAATCGATTGTTTTAAGTAAAATCTGGAAATGATTTTTTGAACGTTGCCAGTAGTCGATTATACGTCTTAGATAATCGATTATGCTGCGTAAAATCTGGGAATGATTTTGGAACGATTGGAAAACAATCGATTGTGCCAATTAGACAATCGATTGTCGTAGCACAAAATCAGCAATTCTTAATTGGCAATTAGGCAACGGTTATGCATGTTTTTGACACTATAAATACATCTTCAAATCAGTCTTCTAAACACAACAACTGATCATATTATTGCAAAAGCTTGCATACTCTCTTATTCATCATTTTCTATTCATTACATAAGTTTTTGAGAGCCAAATTCTTGACGAAAGTTGTTGCGTTCTTGAGCGTATTTATTTTACTCATATCTACTCTTAAGGAGAGTCTTGTTTTGAGTGCAAAGTGTTTTTATACACTTGAAGGGAAGTGTTAATCCCTTGTAATTTAAGAAGGAACGTTGTGATTCCTTTGGTTGAAGTCTTGAAGTGTTGTATCTTCGAGCAAAGGTTGTTGAGGCTTGTGTGACTCAAGTTCTCAGTTTGTAACGGTTTGTTAAGCACCCGTAAGCTTAACGAAGTTAGTGGAAATCTCGAGAGAGTCTCTCGGGGACTGGACTAGCCACGGGTTGTGGTGAACCAGGATAACATCGGTGCGTTCGTTCCTTATTATTTACTTATCGCACTTATTTCATTCCTGCAATTTTTAAATTCCGCAAGTTTACGCTGTTTTTTATTATAACGCTATTCACCCCCCCTCTAGTGTTAAGCGTATATTCTAACAGATATATATAGTCGAGGTCCTTTTACCCTTTGCGTGACTCGACGCTTTCCGGTCAACGGTGGGTCCTAGCAGTGATTTTAAGCGTTAATCTTTTCAATTCATCGGATGTCTCAGAGGCGAAACGGGGTGGGCTTTATTGACTTTCACTGCCCAATTTCTGAGACGGGGTATTGGGAAACCTGGTCGTGGTAGTCAATGTTTGACCAATACAATACCCATAATCAATTATTGAATAAATTTAATCCTAGAATTGTCACGACCCCAAATCGAACCCTGTCTTCATGGCACCTCTCGTGAAGACAAGGCCATAAGACACTTACCCATTTCAATTTATATGAAATTAATCAATAAGAATTAAGTCTTAAACTCAATAAAATCCCAATCAATAAGAAGTTAATAGTACAGTTTGCGAAAATAAAACCCAACACAGCCCGATGCCGGGGTATCACTAGTCATGAGCATCTATCAATATACCACAAGTCTAAAGTGTACAAACTATTACAGAATCACTAAAATAGAAAGAAATGAGATAAAGGGGGAGAAACATGGTACTGCATACGCCGAGCAACTACCTCGTAAACTCCAAGGTCTGCTGGGAGTTCTCAATTCTCGCTAGTAGGATCAACAACGCCCGAATCTGCACACAGGGTGCATGGAGTAAAGCGAGTACTCCAACTCAGTGAGTAATAATCAAAAATAAAAACTGATAAATATGAAATTACGTAAGGCACATTATAGGCTATAATGAAGAAGTAAAAGCCAGTAAAATAGTGAATTAATAAAGATATGTGAAAATCATTTTAGTTCAACTTAAACTTCATGAAATGTTATTCTAACATTTAATCAAACAAATGACAGGCAAATAAGAAAGATACACGCATATAGGTCCGCCCCTCGGGCACAATGTCAAGCCATCCCGTGGCATCATCACTAGGCTCTCGGCCTCCTATCAACAAGCCACCTCGTGGCGTACATATCTCAGGCCCTCGGCCTCATAATCATATCAGTGTTTCCTCACAACGTAGGCCCTCTGCCTTACTCAGTCATAATCTCACAAGTACTCGGGCAACAGAAACATAGTGATTAGCCCAAACTATCGTCTAAAATATCATTTAAGTCTTAAAAATAGAGTAAACATGGCTGAATTATGAAAACAGTATAATATGGCATGATTGAATTCAAGTATAAAGTCAAAATAGTTAGGGGATATTAATAAAAATCTCCTAAGGGTTCAAATAGCTGGCACGAAGCCCAAATATTGCATTCAGCCTAAAACATGATGATAGGAAATAGGTTTCAATCAAATACGCGATAAAATAGTCATTCCGGACGTACTAAGTCACAATTCCTAACAGTTCACAACCCCACGCTCGTCATCAAATGTGTGTGTCATCAATATAGCATAACAATCTGCAAATCCGGGGTTTCATACCCTCAGGACATCATTTACAATCATTACTCGCCTCGATCCGGTCCAAACTCTAGCCCGCAATGACTTTGCCCTCTCGAATCGACCTTCAGATGCTCCAAATCTAACCAAAATTAGTGCATGGACATTAAAATATTCTAAGGGAACAAAGGCCACTCGAAAATATCCAATTTACATCAAAATCCCAAAATTGCTCAAACCCGGCCCCTAGTGCACATCTTGGAATCTAATAAAATCACATCAATAGAATCCTTATCCTCTCATGAGTCTATACATACCAAGAACATCAAAATCGGACCTCAAATGGCCCCCCAAATCCCTGATGCAACTCTCCAATTTTTCTTCCAATTTTCATTCCAAATTCCCAAATTAAATGATAAACTTGAAGAAAAATCTTGTTATTTAACCTAATTTGTGTGAATAACACTTACCCTAATTAATCCTCTAAAAATCCCTTCAAAAATTGCCTCAATCCGAGATCCAAAGCTCCAAAAATGCAAAAATGGCTGAAATCCTCGAAATAGAGTACTTTATAATCTTCCCAGGCATTTACCCTATGCTATCATGGAAAAACTAATGTGATAGCGAAGCACAAAATATTTCAGCCCATCTTTTAACCTATTCAATCGCGGCCATTCCCCCGTGATCGCATAGAACAAAATTTTCCAACATCCTGTTCCAACTCTTCTAGATAGCCTTTAGTATAGTAGTCATAACATTTTGTACAAAACAACAAATTACGATTGGTTTAACTTTATGAAAACTAGATATCAAGGACTACAAATTTTGTTTTTTTATCATCTTCAAATTCCTTGTAGATTGTGAGATATAAGCTTCCAAAGTTGGGTTGGTGCAACAGAGATTTTACTCTACGCGATAATACTTACGTGATCGCATAGAACAACTCTATTTTCACAAATTTTCTCTATGCTAACATGGTCAGATCTATGCTAACACACGGTATACCCCTGAAGCCAAAAACCAATAACTAGAAATGGTCCGAAACCACCCTGAAACTCATCCGAGATCCTCGGAACCTTAACCAAACATGTCAACACATCCCATAACATCATTCAAACTTGTTCCAACCTTCGGAACGCTCAAAACAACATCAAAACATCGAATCACCCTCGGATTCAAGCCTAAGAATTCCAAAACTTTCGAATTCCGAATTCGATCAAAAAGTCTATCAAACCTCATCCGAATAACCTAAACGTTTTCACACATCACAAATTACACAACATACCTACTCCAATTTCTGGAATTCCATTCCGACCCTGTATCAAAATTTCACCTATCAACCGGAAAATGCCAAAATCCCAATTTCACCAATTCAATCCTAAACCTTCCACGGACCTCCAAAATACATTCTGATCATGCTCCTAAGTCCCATATCACCTAACGGAGCTATCAAATTATAAAAATTCCAATCCGAGATCATATACTAACAAGTCAAAACTTGGTCAAAACTTTCAAATTTTTAAGCTTCAAACTAAGAACTATTTTTCCAAATTCATTCTAATTATCCTGAAAACCAAAATCAATGATTTACATAAGCCATAATACACCACACGGGCCTAGTCTTGCCCAAGAACTGGCGAGTGCAAAAGCTCAAAACGACTGGTCGGGTCATTAAATCCTCCCCCGCTTAAACATATGTCCATCCTCGAACATGCCCAGATTTATTTCGAAAACCATCAAATCAGTGTGTAACCTTACCATGCACATACCCTGGGTGATCCAAAATCACTCTATATCATATAGATCCGATAACACAATGTAACTGAAATTTCACAACCCAACCTAGCCCATAAACCTTAGAACCACAGTTCCACTTCTGAATTCATATGCAAGATCAGAATCTCACATCTATACTCTGAATAAGCCGAACAAGCTGTAATAACCCATACCTGCAACCTTCGGTGCAATTACATGATATACCACATAGCTCAAACATTTGTAGCGATAACTTATAATCACAAGAGCTGCACACAACAACCGAATATCGATTGAAACCTTTTATCAACTAAAGTCTCATTCCAACAATTTTATATACTGCAATGATAAATGAAACACTGAGTAATCCATAGCCATTTCTCAGTTCAACCATTCATGAAGCCACTTCTCTTTTGGAAAAGACCATAGCAAATTTCTGAGCTTAACCTCAATATTATCCTTCCAACATCCTGAAATCGAATCCTTTTGTATTCATTAAATATCCCAACGATCTCATCTAATCTAACACCACTCTGGTGTCATGACACCTCAATACAGACTAAACCTGTAACTTGCGCAATCCGCGCACCAATAAGCAACAATTCGAACTTACTCAAATTGTGAATAGTGACTTAAGTGAATTACCTGTACCGCAAGCTCGCCAGTACCACCACACACAATGCTGAGAACCCATCACACATCATAGAAATAGAACACATGAATCTAACTTGCAGGATCATATTTCCACGTAGCTTCGCTCCAATGCGCGACCTCGTCCAAACAGTGGTCTATATGAAACACCTCAATTCACTATGCTCAAAATCGATAACCATGCACCATATAATCTAAAGCCAAAGAAATCATCATAACCACCAAGAAGCTATTGGCATAGCATTACACAAACCTAAAGGACATAACTGATACACCATTCGTCGAGGAATATCCAATACTCTTACTGCTTGAGTTTTAGTAAGTGACCTCAATAAATCCGCACTACATGTGCCTATAACTAACAAATCCCAATGTCTCGCAACACAAAAAGGTAACTCATATATCTCCTCAGAACACCAATAGGCTCAAAAATAATCAAATCACTCATCCCTCAGCAATACAGTTCGGAGCCAACCAAGTTGAACACACATCCACATTGTCCTGCCAACGAACAACTTATATAGGAAACCCTAAAGTTGCTCCTTTCGTTCCTTTAACTCTGTTGGTGCCATACGATACGGTGCCCGGTACCAAATCTATACCAAAATCAATAACCCGATCTGGCAGTATTGCCCGGTAGCAAGAAACACATCCGGAAGAATCCCTCATCATCGAAACTGAATCAATGGTAGGAGTCTCTGCACTGACATCCATCCCAAAATCCCAAGTAAGAAAAATAGTCCTTCCCTTCCATGCACTGAATCTTCGAAATATAAAACCACCATACTGGACCATAATCCATCGAACTTCACCACTCAGTCCGTGGCATTCTCGGCATAGCTAACATCATCACATTAGCGCAATAGTCCAGAATAATACGACACGGATACAAATCGTCAATACTCAATAACCCTCAAATCCTAACCTACCAAGCAGCAAAAGATCCACTCGGGTTTCCAAACCCTGATATTCATTACACAATGCTAATACACGCGACCCACAACCACAACATAATGAGAACTCTCAGTCTCTAACTCCATATTGCACACGAATTACCATATCCGATCCCATCTATCCGAGTTCCTCTGATTTCACCTTCAACTTGATACTTCTTCTTGCTATAGTATCACAATTCCTCAACCTAGACTCACCACACAAGATCCAAGCATAATACCACACAGTCTAAGGCTCGCAATCCGCTGAATACTATTTAAAATGTTTCCAAAAGCACCACATTCAAAATACCTACCCTGAAAAGACTTCCTGCAAAGTTGAAGCCATTACCTTCCTAGTGCTGATGTATAGAATACCATAATTGATATAGAAATAACACAAGTCTTGACACCCTCCAGCACAAACCTCAGTTCCTAGCCAAATCATACACTTGAAAATTTTCTAACTATTACATGTACAATCTTGAACACATTAGAACCATTCTAAAGGGTCATTCACTCTACTCAAACTGCAATTAGCCTGATCAAATAGACCGAACAACCAGTGCCTCATTAGCACTCCGACACCGAAGAATGTAATCTCATTCGAAAACAACCAAACAACTTCCTGCTCTACGCACCGAGCATCCTTTACCAACAACAACTCAAGACATTTTGTGATTCTCGCACACCTATGAAGCATACCATAACCTTTGTCAAGAATTTTCCTTTACTCGAGCCATCCTCGGTCTCAATCTCCGTAATCCATAACTGATTCAGTCATACGCCTTATCTGGAATCAACATAGAATATAACCGTACAGTCAACTAATCAATAGCAGACTCCTCCACTTGGCTCGAAGTCATAGATCAAAACACACACAATAACTCATAATGCTTATACTCTACTACTTCAATAATACCATAGTGATATTAAACTTGATCCTTCATAAACTTATGAAACATCGACCATCTGGTACTTTAAATCTTTTGTAAATCTCACATTCTCCCTCGTAACAGTTAAATACACTCTCATGACAACCTAAAATTTAATTTCAACATGTATATTTCACTTGTAAATGAGATCTCCTAACAGATAACATAAGGCTCACACAACTTTAGAACACTCCGCATGAGATAACCCACATGTTTTTCCTCAAACTAACATTTTTGTATACCTTCCACCGTCATAAACATTACGCAGTCGCTTGATCTTCCCGATTCTGAACTCATACCGCAACATGAAATTTACTTTACTCCCAACTAAGTAACATGAAAAGGTTCTTCACACACCCATAACTCGGAGCTATGCCTCGAATCGAGTGGAAATCAAGCACCTATTAGTTCTTCTATCCTCTAGTAGAACTTCTCGTCACTTCTTAATCATATCAATACATCTCACATTCATATCACAATCATCACGTAACTATCGAACCATCACTTCTACTAAAAGGGGAACTACTGAATATATAAGTTCAAAAACATGGCTCATATAATCAGCACCTCGGTGCTCAAGATATAGGTAAAAATCCGGCTTCAAGTCCTCCAGACTGGCACAACGTCAAACACATAGAGATCACATCTCGCCCCTCGATAAAGGAATCACAAGCCATCGATGCACATCTAATACTGAGTGCTCATGCGCGCATACGAACATGTGGAAGGGTTTTCAAAAGTTATTTTTCAAGATCAATCAAGGACGCATGATGAGAATTCAAGAATGTGAAGTTTTTCCTAAAGGTTCAGCAGCCCCTTGAGGATAAATATCAATGTGTCCATACCGATACGTGAGACTCTACTAAACCTGCTTATGACTCGTGAGACATATGTAACCTAGGCTCTAATACCAATTTGTCATAATCCCAAATCGAACCCGGTCATGATGGCGCCTCTCATGAAGACAAAGCTAGCCGACACTTACCCATTTTAGTATTAAGCAATTAAAAAATAATAATTAAGTCTTAAACTCAATAAAGTCCTAATTATTAAGAAGTTAACAGTGCAATTTGCGGAAATAAAACCCAACACAGCCCGATACCGGGGTGTCACTAGTCATGAGAGTCTATCAATATACTACAAGTCTATTGTGTCTACAAACTATTACTGAATCACTGAAATAGGAAGAAATGAGATAAAGGGGGAGAAACATGGGACTACGGACACCAAGCACCTACCTCATGAACCCTGAAGTCTGTCGGGAGTTCTCAACTCTCGCTAGCAGGATCAACAACTTGAATCTACACACGGGATGCAGGGAGTAAAATGTGTACTCAAACTCAGTGAGTAATGATCATAAAGACTGAGAAATATGAAATCACGTAAGGTACATTACAGGATATAATGAAGCAGTAAAAGCGAGTAAAACAGTGAATTAGTAAAGATATGTTAATATCATTTTAGTTCAACTTAAACTTCATGAAATGTGTTTCTAACATTTAAGCAAACAATTGACAGGCAAATAGGAAAGATAAACACAAATAGATCCGTCCCTCAAGCACAATGTCAATAAATTATCCCCTCGGGTAATATCTTATAACAATACCAGCCCCTTGGGCTATATCAAATATCATAATGGATACTCACGCTCACTGGGGTTGTGCAGACTCCTGGAAGGTCCCCTTAAAGCCCGAGCGTAATATCAAGTCATCTCGTGGAATCATCACTAGGCTCTCAGCCTCATATCAACAATCCACCTTACGGCGTACATATCTCAGGCCCTCGGCCTTATAATCATATCAGTGTTTCCTTACAACATAGGTCCTCTACCTTACTCAGTCAAAATCTCACAGCCACTCGGGCAACAATGAAACATAGTGCTCAGTCCAAAATATCGTTTAAAATATCATTTAAGTGTTAAAAATAGAGTGAACATGGTTGAGTTATGAAAACATTATAATATAGCATGATTGAGTTCAAGTATAAAGTAAAAATAATGAGGAGATATTAATAAAAATCCCTTAAGGGTTCAAATAGTTAACATTCAGCCCAAAACATGATGTTAGCAAATAGATTTCAATCAAATACGCAATAAAATAGTCATTCGGGACGGACTAAGTCACAGTCCCCCATAGTGCACGACCCAACGCTCGTCATCAAGCATATGTGTCACCTCAATATAGCATTACAATCTACAAAACTGGGGTTTCATACCCTCAGGACATCATTTACAATCATTACTCATCTTGATCTGGTCCAAACTCTAGCTCGCGATGTCTTTTCCCTCTTAAATCGACCTTCGTATGCTCCAAATCTAATTAAAATAAGTACATGACCATTAAAATATGCGAAGGGGACAAAGCACACTCAAAAATGTCCAATTAAAATAAAATTTCTCAAATTGCTCAAACCCGTCCCCGGGGCTCATGTCTCGCAATCTTATAAAAATTACATCAAAAGAATCATTATAGTCTCATGAGTCCATACATACCAAGAACATCAAAGTCGGACTTCAAATGGCCCCTGAGATCCCTGATTCAACTCTCCAAGTTTTCTTCTAATTTTCATTCCAAATTCCCAAATTAAATGATAAAAATTAAGACAAAAGCATGATATTTAACCAAATTTCGGTGAAGAACACTTACCCCAATCAATCCTCTGAAAATTCCTTAAAGAATCTCCTCAATCCGAGCTCCATAGCTTCAAAAATGCAAAATGGCCGAAATCCTCAAAATAGAGTAATTTATAATCTGCTCAGGCATTTACCCTATGCTATCGCGGGCAAACTAATGTGATAGCGAATTACAAAATTATTTCTGCCCATCTTTTACCCCTATGCGATCGCGGCCATCCCCCCGCGACCGCGTAAAACAAACTTTTCCAACATCCTTTTCCAACTCTTCCGGACAGGCTATAGTATAATGGTCATACCATTTTGTACAAAACTCCAAATTACAATTGATTTAACTTTGTGAAAACTAGATATCAAGGCTACACCTTTCATTTTGGATCATCTTCAAATTTCTTATAGATTGTGAGATATAACTTTCCAAAGTTGGGTAAGTGTAGCAGAGATTTGACTCTATGCGATCGCGGGAATACTTACGCGATCGTATATCACAAATCTATTTTTTAAAATTTTCTCTATGATAACGTGGTCAGATCTATGCTAACACACTATACACCACTGAAGCCAAAACCCAGCAACTAGAAATGGCCTATAAATGGTCTGAAATCACCCGGAAACTCACTCGAGGCCCTCGAGATCTCAACCAAACATGCCACCACATCCCATAACATCATTAATACTTGTTCCAACCTTCGGAATGCTCAAAACAATATCAAATCATTGAATCACCCTCGGATTCAAGCCTAAGAATTCCAAAACTTCCGAATTTCGAATTCGATCAAAAAGTCTATCAAACCTTGTCCGAATGATCTAAAATTTTTGCACACACGATACAAATGACACAATAGACCTACTCCAATTTTCGAAATTTCATTTCGACCCCTATATCAAAATTTCACTTATCAACCGAAAAACGCCAAAATCCTAATTTCGCCAATTCAATCATAAATCTTCCACGAACCTCCAAAATGCATTCCAATCACGCTCCTAAGTCCCAAATCACCTAACGGAGTTAACCAAATCATAAAAATTGAAATCCAAGATCATATACTAACAAGTCAAAACTTGGTCAAACCTTTCTAATTTTAAGCTTCAAACTGTGAATTATTTTTATCAAATTCATTCCGATTACCCTAAAAATCAAAACCGATGATTTACATAAGTTATAATACACCACGCGGATCTAGTCATGCCAAGAACGTGCGATCATAGTGTGAAAGCTCAAAAATGACTGGTTGGATCATTAAAAGAATTTATACTTGAATAACCTTTTAATCCTTCCTCAAAGAGTTATTGAAAGATTAGTTCTAGGTTTTGCCATTGAATTTCACTCATTTGGGTAAACACAAATATAGAAATTTGGAATGATCTCCACGTGGCCTTGTCCCATTTGGACTATGTTTAAGTCATGTTTAATTTCAACACTTCTTAAGACGATACGATTAATGAATCCTAAATCTGACTTCTCATTGTTTTGAAAAATGCTTTTGTCACCCTTATAATGAAAGCTATTTTTATCTTTCACTCATAAATATTATTCAACTTTTGAAACTAGTACTAATCTTTAGTCAATTACTCAACCCTCTTAAATCAAAAGCTAAAATCACCAAAAGTTCTTGTATGGGTTAAAATCAGACCGAAGAAATTCGGTACACGGAGATGATTATCATGAGTGAATTGCATATCAACATGGGCATTTTGACCGAGGTCGACCAATGATTAACAGAACAAACCGTTGAGCGGTTCATCAGGGCCGAGTCGAGCATCATAGATAGAAGTAATGAGTAGTTTTGTATTGGAATCTTCAGAGGGAGTACTCTATTGAATATTCTCGTTATTTGTACTTTTTAGGGTCTTTGGAAATATCCCATATAAATAATATGGGAGATAAGGAAAAAGGCATGTAATATTCTATTTGAGAAGTACTCTTTTGAAAAGTAAGCTCTTTAGATAAATTTCAAAGAACGACTTTCAAGATTCGACCTTTTTGGATTATCCATTGTCATTTCCACCAGATCCGAGAAAGTGCTCACTATTTTTGTTATATTGTTGTTATTCATCACTGTCAGAGGAAGGAACCATCCACCTCATCCAATATTCGGTGAATCTTCCTCGTTATTTATATTTAGTTTCATTTATTTCTATTTAATATTTGATACATCTAACATATTATTACATTCGACCCATTTAATACTAGTGCATTAAATTCGTTTCTTCACTGCCCACGTTTTTCACACCATTAATCTAAGATATGTAGTTATTAGCTCTAACTAGGATTAACTCCCATTAGTAATCGATTAATTAGATTAACTAAAGATTATTATTTTTTTGGTAAAATAATTTGGCGCTGTCTATGGGGATTTCCTAGTCAAAGTCTTAGTTCCTTTCAGATCTAAAAGAAAACAATGTATAACATTATCTTTCATTGCGTGCATAGTTTAACATGGTAGGTAATGGAGAAGAAAGGATGAAGGCAGTACCAGCATTACTACCAACCTCCTAAATAACATCAACGAGTTCATTGAAATAGATGCTGAGGACGTCACTCCGAACGCCTCCCCCAGGCACAGTTGTTTACCCCTCCACACTATAGCATCACAACCTCACACGGAAAAGGGGCGTCTAGGTCCACAGCGGAAGAGGCACCACTAGCAATTTAAAAGCTACTCGAAGCGTGGTTGACGAACACGCTAACAGCATACTCGACAAACCTGCTCAAAGACGAACATAGAGAATGTGAAAGTGTACGTTGCACCATTGATAGATGAGCAGCACGACCCTCTTCCTGTAACATGTATTACTCACAGTGTTAATAATGCAGGTGATGATACCCTTACTGTCATTTTGAGAAAGATGGAGGAGATGGAGAACAAGAACAAACTGCTCTGAGACCAAATGAAAGAGCACCAAGAAAGAATAGACAAAATACCAGGCGCCCCAAAACTCTTACCAAAAAGGGACGCAGGTTAGTTCATTGAGCAGTGATATAGTGACGAAGCTACGCCATGATAAGTAGGGATTTTAACCTATTATTTACTCTCTTTTACTTGTGTTTTAGCCCAAAAATGCTTGAATGTATTCTCGGAAACTACTGAAATATGCTTGTTTGCAAGAATTTTTCAAAATGAGCAAAAGGAACCTTAATCAACTCCCGAAGGAGTCAAAAGTTGAACAAAAACCAAGGCAGGGAAAAGAGTTCTGAAGCGCACACCGCACAAATATTGTGCGCCGCGAAAGCCATGATGCGACTGCGAGCATAATTATGTGGTCTGCATATGGGAGATTCAGAGAATGTGATTTTTGGGCTAAAGATAAGCTTGGACCGCGCTAGAAATATGTGGCCATGTAAATCCCTATGCGGTCGCGATTGAAATTATGCGCACCACGATGACTGAGGTTCAGAGAGCTTAGAATTTGAGAAAAAGAGAGAAGTGTGGTTCGTTTCAGAATTGTGTGGTCGCTAAAGTTCCTGGTGCAGCCGCGATCGAAATTATGCAGTCCGAGAAAGCTCGGCTCAACCTAGATCCAAAATTGAAGAACACAAAATGCACTCAGAATTGTGCGGCCGCGAAAGCAAGAGTGTCGTGCCACAACCTCCGTAGGGGCAATTTTGTCAGATATTTTTAGCTTAGTATAAATAGATCTTTTTGATATTTTTAGGGTAAGTTATGTTTTGTATGAGCATGTGAGATGGCTTGGTTTTCTATTTTTAGATTTTTTTTTACTAGATCCATCTGTTAACATTAGATTTTCATTCCATAAATTAATATATATATATATATATATATATATATATATATATATATATATATATATATATATATATATATATATATATATATATATATTTTAACTTCTTTTCATCTTTAATTTTTGTTATTTCCATGAGTAGCTAAACCCATAGCTAAAGTTGTCACCCACACCTAGAGTGGTTATTTAATGGGTACTTGATTTTAGGGCTTGAATTTGAATATGTTAGTAATATTTAGCCTAGTTCTTGCTAGAACTATAGAATTAATGGTTGCAAACATTATTCTTGCCTTTATGACTTAGTCTCTACTTGAAAAAGAAAGATTAATTCTAGGACAATTAGGCTAACAAGGAACTAGGATTAACTCAAGAAATTCATAGCCCAATTGAAAGGGTTAAACGGAGAGATTTTAATACCCAACATGAGCTAATATCACTTGATTTTTATGAATACTCATTTAGACTTGAGAAAGCTAAATTAGGAAAAATCACTTAATTTATCAAGAGGTATAGAGTGAGTAACCGGGTGTGATAGATGTATTACGATCCCAACTAATCAAGCTTGACCTAGATTTTACTATCCATTAGATATCCACTCAGGTGGATTTCAAGACCCTAAATATGTTTAAACACTTGAAAAAAAACAATAAAAATATTATCCTTATTTTCAATCATTTCAATCTTTAGAGTAAAGTTAGAAGTAGAAATCAAACCAAAATTTGTGGAAGTGTAATTACAATCAAAGCCTGCATCTAGCTTAGATAAAAACCTAATTCCAAATATTAACTCTATGTGGATTTGATCCTGACTTAGTTGGATTAAAATTGCATCGATCACCCTTGCTAATCAATAGTAGTGCAGGCTTGGGAGTTAGACGTTCTTAGTTGTACATCTAAGTATTTGTGTGTTTTGTTTTTCTTTCCTTCCATTTTTCTAATTTTGTGTGTGAATTGCTTTAAGGTACCAAGTGACTCTTAACGATGAGCCCCTCGGAAATTTGATACTGGGGGAGAAGGTAGATGATGATCAAGTATGAGATTTTCAACCTAAACCTTAATTAAATAGGCAAGGTAGACCGCCTGATGATAATATCCCAAACCCTCCCCACATCCTCCAAGAGCATCACACCGCGTGTTTCCCAACGAAAGCTATTCGAGTGCAATAGTTTCGCCCTAGTTTAAGGCGGACAACTTCCAAATAACTAATGTCATGCTTACACTGTTAGAATAGAGGGGTTTCTTCATCGGAGCTCCACACCAAACCACCTACAAGTATCTCAATGGTTTTGGTGACACCTGCTGGGGGAACAAGCAAACCAACATTTCTGAGGACGCAAAGGTTAAGGCTTTTCCATTTTCTCTAAAGGATAAGGCTTTGGATTGGCTAAAGAGGTTACCCAACCATTCCATACACACTTGAGATGAGTTGGTCAAGAAATTCATGGTAAAACTCTTTTCTTTAGGACACATGGAAATACTAGGAGAGGAGATCATTGCTATTAAACAAGAGCCAAATGAACTGTTACATGAGATTTAGGAGAGGTTCCAATCAATGGTTAAAGAGTGCCCGAACAATGATATAATTGAGGCCATGATAAACAGTCCTTCTACAAGGGTATCAACACAACAAACCAATGTGTGGTTAACCAACTCGCTGGGGGGAACTTCATGAACACGCCATATGGCGAAGCTTGTAAAATACTTGATGAGATGGTGGATACCTCTTCGGCGTGGAAAAGTAGAGAAAATGTTCCACAAGGCGACCTTAATGTTATTCACCTACACAAAGAGCTACATGACCACGGGAAAGCCATAGCCGAGTTGACAACTACCATTAACCAATTGGCAAAAGCTCAGATTCAACAAATTCAAGGGCAAAAACCAGTGAATGAAATGGATGGAGTGAACATGATGGTCAACAAGAGAAGGAAACAAGGTCAACAAGTTCAAAATAATCCAGATCAATTTGAGCAAACTGGTAGTGGGTACAATCAAGATGATTCATATGATAATCAAAGTGAAGAGGTTCAATATGTCAATAATTATAAAGGTGAACGGAGCAATTCTCCAACAGTGGAGATCATAGGGAAACCAAGGAAATTGGAGCAATCAGGGTCAACAAGGAAATTGGAATAGTGGCCACAACAAAAACCAAATCAATTGGGGGAACAACAACAATCAAAATTGGGTTTATCAAGGAAATTAGGGATATTAAGGTGGCAACATTAATAGCAATTAGGGAGGCAATAACAATCAAGGGGGCTGGAACAACAATTGTCAAGGAAATCGAGGGTCCAGATTTCAAAGGCTCTCGATGTATCAACTACAGAACAACCCGCCTCCATATTCGTCATAAGGTTATAGTTCTTCCAATAATGAGATGGGACAGATTTAAACCATGTTCGAGAAAATGATGAAGAAAAATGCCGACTCCGATGCACAATTAGCCTCCCACAAAACTTCTATCCACAACTTGGAAGTCCAACTTGGTCAAATTTCTCAAGCTTTGAATACTGGTCCTATGGGGGCACTACCAAGTGATATAGTAATAAACCCCACGGGTGGGAACAATACGGGGCGTGCTATGGCGGTGACTACAACAAGTGGGAAAGGTGGAGTTGCTAGTGCCTCAAATTCAAGAAACATTGAGAATGATGATGTGATGATGCAAGTTGATGATGAGCCAAGCAATGATGTTCAAGTAAATGATGAAGCGAGGATAGACATTGATGAAAATGGGGAGGAGACAAGATGATGTGAACCCGTCTAGGGGACATGTGATAGACATACCAAATCCGGTAGTGCCCAAAGCCAAAACTCCTTTGCCAAGACCTCCCCCACCATATCCTAAAAGGCTTTCAAAGCAAAACAATGAGAATCAATTCAAGAAATTCATTGATATAGTGAAAAGTTTGTCCATAAATGTGCCATTGGTTAATACCTTAGAACAAATTCCAGGATATGCCAAGTTCATGAAGGACTTGGTAATAAAAAAGAGATCAGTGAACTGTGAAATGATCAAAATGACACATCAAGTGAGTGCTATTGTGCACTCCATGGATCCAAAGTTAAAAGACATAGGTGACTTTAGAATCCCATGCACTATTGGTAGTGCTGATTTCGCCAAAGCTTTGTGTGATGGGGCAATCATTAACTTGATTCCCTATTTTCTATTAAGGACATTGGGGATTGGGAAATCAAGACCCACATCCATGAGGTTGCAAATAGAGGATCGGATAATGAAGAGGCCATTGGGGATAATTGATGATGTGCTAGTTCGGGTTGAAAAGTTCATATTTCCTGTAAATTTTGTGATACTTGACTATGAGGTTGACTACGAGGTGCCAATCATATTGGGGAGACCTTTTCTAGCTATAGGAAAGGCCTTAGTTAATGTGGAAATTGGTGAGCTGACCTTTAAAGTGGTCAATGAAAAAGTTGTGTTCCATTTTGCAAATCAATGAGGCAGCCTAATAGAAACGAAGTGTGTTTGTTTGTTGATCTTGTGACTGAAGTAATTGCCGATGACATAAGTTCTATGATTAATGTTAAAGACCCATTGGAAGATGTGTTATTGAATCATGATAGGGATGACAAGGAAGGCTTGGTATAATGTGTCAATGCTTTGCAAGGAATGGGATCATATACATATGAGCCCCGAAAACTTTCCGTGGACCTTGAGAATCAAAAGACTACACTAACAAAGCCCTTAATAGAGGAGCCTTCTACATTGGAGTTGAAACACCCTTGCCTTCACACCTCAGGTATGAGTTCTTAGGCCCTTGTTCCACTTTACCTTTTATTCCTTCCTCGTGCTTAACTAACATGCAAGTAGATTCCACCCTTGTAGTGCTCCAAAGGAGGAAGAAGGCAATAGGTTGGACATTGGAGGATTTTCAAGGTATAAGCCCCACCTTTTTCATGCACACAATCATATTGGAGAAGGATGCCAAACCTTCCGTGGAACATTTAAAAAGTTTGAATGAGGCCATGAAAGAGGTAGTCAAGAAAGAGATCATGAAGTGGTTGGATTCTGGGGATGTCTACCCCATTTTTGATAGTTCATGGACTCCGCCAGTATAATGTGTCCCAAAGAAGTGAGGCATGACTATGGTTACAAATGAAAAAAATAAGTTGATCCCCACAAGAACTGTCATAGGTTGGACAATATGCATGGATTATAGGAAGCTTAAGAAAGTGACTTGGAAAGACCATATTCCGCTTCCATTTATTGATCAAATGTTGGATAGGCTAGCCGGAAGTGCTTATTGTTGCTTCTTGGATGGGTATTCCGGATATAACCAGATTCTTATTGCACCTGAAAACCAAGAAAAGACCACCTTCACTTGTCTGTATGTCACATTTGCATTCTCAAGGACGCCGTTTGGTTTATGTGATGCACCGGCTACTTTTCAACAATGTATGATGGCAATATTCACGGATATGGTGGAGGAATTCCTCGAGGTTTTCATGGATGATTTCTCTGTTATGGGGGATTCTTTGAAGCGTGTTTGGAAAATCTTGATAAGTTCTTGGCACGCTGTGAAGAGACCAACGTGGTGCTTAATTAGGAGAAGTGTCACTTTATGGTCGAGGAGGGATTTTCCTCAACCACAAGATCTCCAAGAATGGTATTGAAGTAGATAAAGCAAAAATTGAAGTGATATCAAAACTCCCTCGCCCTACTTCCGTCAAAGGAGTGAGGATCTTTCTAGGTTACGTGGGGTTTTTCCATTGGTTCATCAAGAATTTCTCAAAAGTGGTGAAACTCTTGCGCAAATTGTTGGAAAAGTGCCAAATTTGTGTTCAGTAATGATTGTATGAACGCATTTGAGTTGCTCAAGTTCAATTTGTCTACTACTCCTATTATTACTGCACCATATTAGAATTTACCTTTTGAGCTCATGTGTGATGCTAGTGATATTGCGGTTGGAGCAGTTTTGGGTCAAAGAATCAACAAAATCTTCCATCCGGTCTATTATTCAAGCAAGACCATGAATAATGCCCACGTCAACTATACCATGACCGAAAAGGAGCAACTTGTTATTGTCTTTCCTATGGAGAAGTTCCGACCGTATTTGATGGGTACTAAGGTGATTGTTCATATCGACCATGTTGTGCTTCGGTTTTTGATGAGCAAGAAAGATTCTAAGGCAAGGTTGATGCGGTGGATTCTTCTATTGCAAGAGTTTGATCTAGAAATTCAAGACCGCAAGGGTAGTGAAAACTAAGTGGTGGCCACTTGTCCTGATTTGAGGATGAGGGGAGGCTGCATGAAGGCCTTGAGATTAATGATTCATTTCTCGATGAGCAACTCCTAGCCATTTCAATGACCAAGATGCCATGGTTTTCCAATTTAGCTAGCTATCATGTGAGCGACATTGTCCTGACTGAGTTCTCTTCAAACCAAAGGCAGAATCTCAAACGAGATTGCCTTAATTATTTTTAGGATGAGCCGTATCTCTTTCGAATCTATATCGAATGGTGATTCGGTGATGTGTGCCGGAGGAAGAATAATTGGGTATTTTTGAGGATTTCCACTCTTTGCTGTATGGTGGTCACCATGGTGGAGCAAGAACGGAGGCAAAAGTTTTGAGTTGCGGATTCTATAGGCCTAAGCTCTACAAGGATGCTAGTGAGCTTGTCAAGCATTGTGATGAGTGCCAAAGAGCTGGTGGGATTTTATAAGAAGAATGAAATGCCTCTCGCCACCATTTTGGAGATAGACATACTGATTTCATGGGTCCATTTGTTAGCTCTTACGGGAGAGTGGATCGAGGCTGTTGCTTTTCACAACAATGAAGTGAGGAGTGTGGTGACATTCTTGAAGAAAAGTTTTATTACAAGGTTTGGTACTCCGTGGACCATTATTAGCGATGGGGGTTCGCATTATTGCAACCGAGATTTTGATACCTCACTCACAAAGTATGGTGTCACTCACAAATTATTGACCCCCTACCATCCTCAAGCAAGCGGGCAAGTTGATGTCTCCAATAGGTATATCAAGAGTATTCTATCCAAGACTGTCAATGCAAACCAGAATTATTGGTCAAGGAAAATTGATAATGCTCTATGGACCTATAGAACAACTTACAATACTCTAATTGGTATATCTCCTTATCGGTTGGTATTCAGGAAAGCATGTCACCTCCCGGTGGAATTAGAGCATGGGCCATGTGGGCGTTGAAGAAATTGAACATTGAATAAGATGTAGCTACCAAATATTCGGGTGGAGCAATTGAATGAAGTTGATGAGTTTCTGTTCCATGCTTACTCCAGTTTGTCCTTGTATAAGGACAAGAAGAAGTACTTACATGATAAGTATATTCAGAATAAAGAATTCAAAGAAGTTGACCTTGTTCTCTTATTCAACTCTCGGTTACAGATGTTTCCGGGAAAGCTAAAGTCAAAGTGGAGTGGTCCCTTTAAATTGGTACATGTGACTCCTTTTGGTGCTCTAGATTTGAAAAACAAGAATGGTGAGATCATTAGAGTCAACCGGCACCGGGTAAAGTACTACCTTATTAATATTGACGATGGCCACGTTGTGGCATAGATCCATTTCAAGTGAATGATGGAAACATGCGTCGTGCTGCGATGTTAAATCAAGTGCTTCTTGGAAGGCAACCTAAGTGTTTTTCTCTATTTTAATTTTCTTTTTAGATTAGACACTATTTTTGACTAACTGGTTGTGAAGTATATGCAGGAAATTGGGTGTGCAGTGCAAGAAACTAAATAAAAAAAAATTGGCCAAGTGGTGAGATTTCACGGACCGCGCCAAAAATTATGCGCACCGCACAAGACCATCACAGCCGCACAATTTTGTGTGGGCCGCATAGCTTGAATGGGGAAAATGCCAACTCTTTAAATATTGGCCTTACAAAATCCCTGAAGGATTTGCGACAAAGTCAAAAATTTTGGACTGCACGAATCATGCGGCTGCAACAATTTTTATGTGGACCGCGTCACAAATTTATTTGCTGGGTGACAAAAGGTCAAGAGTGCGGATCACACAAAAATTGTGCGCCGCACTCAGGTAAGTCAGTGGTATCTGGGGTCAGAGTATAATAAGATTTGTTGAAATTGTTTACACTTTACACACTCTAACCTCTCAAGCAAGCCGAAAGCATAGTGTACTTCCTTGTTTTAAATCTCATCTTTTACTCATAAAGTGTTGATTTCCTACAACATTCCACTACTGGTATGTTCATTTCATTAAATTAATTTCATATTATTCTTTTCTTTTCTCTTTGTTTTAGTTTTATTTTTATCTAGGGTTAGATTCATGCCAAATATGTCAAATTGATGCTTGATATTTCTTAGGAACATATGGGTAGTGTTTGAATGCATAATGGGGCTGGGGTTAGTAGCTTTTAATATTTATTCACCACAAATTATGCCTAATTTGTGAAGACCCTAGTATTGATCGTGCTTATCTGCCGCTCTAACTTGAATTTCGTGGCCACACACTTTTTTGTGCGGTCCGCTCTAGGGTATGTGGCCGCATATAAATTGTGCGGTTCGCAATCACCTAGATTGTAGGAACTTGTGTTTGCAAAGATTATGCAGCCACACTCAATTTTATGAGGTTCGCGATAGGTTTTTCATAGCCACATTCAAGACTGTGCGGTCCGCACAATTGAACTTTACAGACCCAACAAAATGATTATGTGGCCACCCCATTATTGTGTAGTCCGCAATGGGGCAGGGGTCGAGGAAAACCCAACATACCACTATCAATCCAATAGATCATAAACAAAAAAGCCACAGCTAATAGACCTCCAGATACCCCTGGGACTAGTGAGCATGTCCCATCTGGGGAGGGTTCTGAGGGTAACTTTGTACAATCACAGCCGGAAGCCCAATCACAACAATTCCGAAGGAGATTCCGGCTAGTTGATGAGTCTTCTTCAGCTGCCAGTTCATCTAATGATTCGGAAGACGAGAACCAAGACATAGAGCCCTTTTTCTAACCTGCTCCTCTTGTTCCTCTCAATTTAGATGATGATGATGAGGTCTAGGATGATGGGAGAGGAGGTGACACAATTGCGGGAGGGCTAGATAGATCAAGAAAGCTGGAGGTGTGGGCTAATAGGTTTGTTAGTGAGAAGTCTTATTCCAGATTTCGAGAATGGTGGTCCTAAATGTCGTTCACTCTTGAGAGACAATTCATAACCAAAGACCTGAGCCAGCACAATCCAAATATTCTAAATCAATTCATGGAGGGACAAGGATGGAAATGGTTTACTGGCCGGATGCAAGATGCCAATAAATACCTCGTCAACGAAATTTTATGCCAATATTGCCCACATAAAAAAGGTAGAAAGGTGATGAAGGCCCGGAACTTGAAAATCCGGTTTGATGGCCAAGCACTGAACAAATATGTTGGGTTCGAGGAGGTCGAAGTTGTACAATACCTAGAGAAGTTAGCCTTGGGTGATGCAGCTCGCCCATGGTTAGCTGAGATACTTGCTATACCGGGGAGAACACCTACATGGCTTATAGTAGTCTAGAAGGAAGAAATATCATATCCCTACCCCAACTTCCTCACTGCGTATTTCCGAGATCAAGGAGTAGAGCCGAGGCATTTTGATGAGGAAGTGAAGGCTAATAGTTCGTTCTCATGATATCACCTCCAGGGAACGGAGAACCATAAATTAAAGGATAAAACCACTACATCCACTGGCCAATCTTAGGAGTGAGGGGTAGTGGCCAATGGGTTCGTTGTCGAGCCCTTTATAGCAGCAGATGCTTCTACCGAATCATCAGCCATGCCTCCAACATCTTCCGGACCATCTATCTTAGTGCTACTACCAGTTCCTTCATCTTCTACTTACCCTTAGAGTGCTTTGAATGTTTCCCAGACACAATCCAGTCTTAACAACTGGATGCAGGCAGCTACCACAAAGTTGACTACCATTTTCAGTGTAGTGGCAGCACAGTCTTCCGCCCCAGCAGTGCCCCAGGAACCTTCATTAGTGGAGGACTCATTAAATATGATTATGGACAACCAGAAGACGACTCTAGACAACTAGAAGAAGATCCCGAAGACTCTTGTTTCACATGGGATGATAATCAAGGATTTGGGGAAGCAAGTAAAGAAGATGCGAAAGACTCATAAGGAGTTGGTCGAGAAGTTGAGCAAGGAGGTTGAGAATATTGCACATGCAGGTGATCTCCCACTGGCCCTACTCATGGAGCCTACATCCTAGAAACACATACAACACCAGATGTAGCAGCCGGCTAATCTAAGGAGCTGGCTGCAACATCACACACTGTTGAGGATCTGATTCAGATGCTCACCAACCCCGTAATCCCCAAGTTAGAGGATGTGGAAATCCAGTATATGGAGGGTGATGATGTTGAGGACCTGATGCAGACATAGATCACATAGGGAGTTTTTCTCTACTCTCTACCCATTTTCCATGTTCTTATTTGTTATGAGCATTGAGGAAAATGCTATTTTTCATTTGAAGGGTGGTCCATTTTTTTTTTGATGACATTTGGTATGTAATAACCATTACACTATTTTTCTTTATCTTTATCTTTATTTTCATTTTTGTTATGTATATATTTTCACATTTGATGCAGATATTCATTTCCATTTATGTATATATTTGTTTTACCTCAAATTTGTATATATTCAGATTAATTTCCATAGTTTACTTCATAACTTCTTTCGTTATTTTCCCTTAGTAGCATAGATTCTTATTTACTTTGGTAGCTTATTTCTAATCTGTTAGCTCTTTTTAAGTTTTGTGTTAAGAAGGCTTTGGTTTTCTTAATGCCATGACTCTTTCCAAAGATGGATGTTGTATGAACTGGGTGGCTCTTCAAACAATATATGGCGGCACAACCTTCTTATGGGATTGAATCCATTTTCTTTATGTTTTGGTATATATAGTAGTTATGAATAAAAGTGTCTCAACCAGGATTCTCTTGGTACTAATACATTTACCTTTAACCTTATGGTTAGAAACAAGTTGATTGGAAAAGAATAGTTCTAGTTGTGACCTTTAGACTCTTGAGTTGACTAAAACAATCATCGAGTGGTTTCTTTGAGCCATTTATGATGTTCAATCTTAGATAGGGTTGTTGTGGGCCCGCGACTCTATACTCTTCAACAATCCAGCAGCTTGAATTGATAGTTCAAGTTTCGTGCCAATAATTCTAGAACTTTCCCTGAATGTTTGTCTAGGCGAAGTTCTAAGTGTAGCTCGACTTGATAAATGATTGTAGGGTTTCCTTTATCCAATTTAAAACTTGAAAGCATCCATAGTCGACTAATATGATATCCCTAGTTAACCCCTTTGAACTAACGCTCTTTTTCTTTCAATAACCACGATACAAGCCTTTATCTGTTCTATAATGACGCTCTCTTGGCACTCAATATTTCCTTGGCGTTCTTGATAGACAATTGGCAAAAGCATAAGTTTAGGGGAGATAGAGAAAATTGAAAGTGATAAAAGGAACAAAGAACAAAAATAAATGAAGAAAAGGGAAGGCAAAGAAAAGAAAGAAAGGCCAAAAAGAAATATGTCAAAAAGAAAGTGAATAAGGTAGAAAGTTGAAGGAATTCAAAGAAAGCAATGATGAAAGGCATGAAACGATTAGAAAAAAATAATTATCATGAACAAGAAAAAGTGATAGTATGTCTCTTTAGTTCCCCTAATGAAGAAGAAAACGACTCAAAGAGTCAAGAAAGTATGAGCCGAAATGAGAGAATGGAGTTCTTAAGGAAAGATGAAACCATCATATGCCGATAAGTTCTACCTTGATCCAAAAGCCTTCATTATGTTACCGCAAAATCCCTATTTGATTTCAAGTTGAGTGAGCCTACATTAGTGGTGATTTACATAATGGTCAAGCTTATGGTACTTAGAGCCGAACTTGTATCATTCTTTCTAAGAGAAATGAGCGTACCTCTTCACAATCCTTGTTTTGAGTGTTTCATTCTAAAGTGATATTTTTTTATGGAGATTAGAGGAGGAGGAGTTTGGGTTCCACCATGACCAACATAATAGAGCGAGCTTCCTTGGTGAATTAAGTCAACGTTTGATGCCCTAGTGTTACACTAGAACTATGGTACTCAAACGGTCAAAACATGGTGTTGTTGATAATTAATTTGTGTTGACCATAATTGTTAGTCACAATTGATGCATGATTGATTCACCTTAGGACAGCTGAAGTATCTTTTTTTTAGGTTGAGGTGGGAATTACCTTATTTGCTCGAGGACAAGCAAAAGCGTAAGTTTGGAGGAGTTGATAAGTAAGGATTTTAACCTATTATTTCCTCTCTTTTACTTGTGTTTTAGGCCAAAAATTCTTGAAGGTATTCCCGAAAACTAATGAAATATACTTGCTTGCAGGAATTGTTCAAAATGAGCCAAAGAAACCTTAATCAACTCACAAAGGAGTCAAAAGTTGAACAAAAACCAAAGCAGGGAAAAGAGTTCTGAAGCATGGACCGCACAAAAATTGTGCAGCCGCGAAAGACATTATGCGGCCGCGAGCATTGTTTCATGGTCAGCATAAGGGAGATTTAGAGAGTGTGAGTTTTTGGGCTAAAAGATAAGCGCGAACCACACTGGAAATATGTAGCCGCAAAATTTCCTATGTGTTCGCGATTGAAATTACACGGACCGCGATGACTGAAGTTCAAAGAGCTTACAATTTGAGAAAAAAAGAAGAAGTGCGGTTCACATCAAAATTGTGCGGACGCGATCAAAATTATGTAGCGATTGAAATTACCGGACCTTGATGACTGAGGTTCAAAGAGCTTACAATTTGAGCAAAATAAGAGAAGTGCGGTTCGCATCAAAATTGTGCGGCCGCGATCAAAATTATGCAGCTCACAAAAGCTCAGATCAACCTAGATCCAAAGTTGAAGAATCCGTATCGCACTCAGAATTGCGCAACAACGAAAGCAAGAGTGTGGTCGCACTTAGAATTATACGGCCCTCCACAGGGCAATTTTGTCAGATATTTTTAGCTTAGAACAAAAAGATCTTTTTGAAAATTTTAGGGTAAGTTATGCTTTGTATGAGCACGTGAGATGGCTAAATTTTCATTCCATAAATTAATATTATAGATTTTAACTTCATTTCATCTTTAATTTATGTTATTTCCATAGCTACGGTTGTCACCCAACCCTAGTATGGGCATTTAATAGCTGTTTGATTTTAGGGCTTGAATGTGAATGGGATAGTGATATTTAGCCTAGTTCTTGATATAACTATAGAATTAATGGTTGCAAATATTGATTCATGCCTTTATGACTTAGGTTTTACTTGAGAAAGAGAGACTAAGTCTAGGATGACTAGGCTAACAAGGAGTTGGGGTGAACTCAAGAAATTAATAGTCCCAATTAAAGGGTTAAACCTAGAGATAGTAATACTCGACTTGATCTAATATCACCTGATTTGCATGAATACCCACTTGTACTAGAGAAGGCAAATTGGGCAATTTCACTCAAACTACCAAGAGATATGCAGTGAGTAAGCGGGTGTGACCCTAGTCTCTTTAAACACTTGAATAACAACAACTAAAATATTGTCCTTAGTTTCAACCACTACAATCTGTAGAGTAAAATTAGAAGTAGAAATCAAACCAAAACTTGTGGAAGTGTAATTAGGCTCAAAGCCCACACCTGGCTTAAATATAAACCTAATTCCAAATATTAACTCCCTGTGGATTCGATCCCGACCTAGTTTAAAACTGCATCGACCAACCTCGCTACTCAATAATAGTGTAGGCTTGGACCCGATCATACCACACGCCATAATCAAAATCTTCAAAATACCGCCATACCTAAAAATATATGACGGTACTACGGCAGACCCCGAGCATCATGTGACCCACTACGTTACCGCACTAAAAGTCAATGACCTCATTATAGAACAAGTTTCTTCAATATTGATGAATAAGTTTGGTGAATCCCTCACCGGGGAAGCACTAACTTGGTCTTTATAGTTTACCTGCATGATCAATAGAGACGTTCGAGGAAATGGCCGACAAGTTTGTAACCGTCCTTGTCGGGGATAAGAAAGCAGAGGTGAGGGTGAGTTACATATTCACCATTAATAGTCACTCGGTGAAGGGATGAGAGACTTCCTCACCTGATTTAACCGCGTGAGGATGGCCTTACAAAATGTATCAGAAGGAATGGTAGTAGTAGCTTTCAGAATGGATTAAACAGGAGCGACTCAAGGGCGATCAGAAAATTGCTGAGCGACTCATGAAATATCCCCGACCACTTGGGACGAGATACACAATGCCTACTTGGGACGAAGATGACCTCAACGGGCCAACTCAACGATTGACCTTAGTGCAAATAGAATCTGGGAAAGACCATAGAATCGTCGACAGAAGGGACCATGAAGTCCCAAGACCCAACCGTGAAAGACATCAACCATACGTTAGAGCCGCTATCACACCGCCTTCCTGCCAAGAAGACGGCCTATCTAGGACGCAAACTGGGACTCACCGAAGCAAGACACGTATGACCCTTACTATCTGCTCATAATTTCTATGCCTCTCCCTCAAAATAGTCTACACCCTGGAGAAGCCCATACCAGAAATGAAGTGGCGCAGATGATAGGGTCTGACCAGAACAAAAGAAAGTCAAACACCCTCTGCGCATTCCACCAGGAACGGGGTCACAATATCGAGGACGACATCACTTTAAGGTAAAAGGTCATGAATATGCTTCATTAAGGATATCTTAATGAACTTTTGAGCGACTAAGGAAGGGAAAACTTGCATCGAGGACGCGAACAGCACCAGAGTCCACCAAAATTGCCTTCTCCATCTCGAACTATCCAAATTATCATTGGAGGGTGCAACAATGTGCTAATAAACAACGTAAAATTCATGACCACCTACAAGCTAAAATAGTCAAACACTCATGAACGGTACGGCGAACTTGAAGAAAGTATCATCTTCGATAAGTAAGATACCCACAGATTGGTCTTTCCTCACTGTGACGCCCTTATTATTACTTTATGAATTTTTGATACCGATGTGAAACATATTATGGTCGATGATGGAAGCAGAGCGTCCATTATCCCCCCTCAAGTTCTTGCACAAATGAAACTCAAGAATATGATAATGTCATGTTGCATCACACTGACGGGTTTTAACATTGCAGTTGAGCAAACATCTAGAGAAATTGCGCTACCCGTCCTCGTCAGCGGCGTGTCACTTTGAAGACCATGTTCCACATCATGGATCAAGACACATCGTACAACGTTATCATAGGTTGGACTTTGATACACGCCATAAAAGCTGTCCCCTCCAGCTTATATCAAGTCATCAAATTTCCTACCCCTTGGAGAGTGTTCATCATCCAAGGAGATCAACACACTTCCCAAGAATGTTATTGCATCGCCCAAGACTGCACATACACGTAGCAATTAAAGGGCAAAGCCTCGGAGGCATAGCAATTAATGGGGTTGAAGTCGGTTGGTGACGAAGGGAAAGATGTCATCAAGGACCCCAAAATCATAGAGGCCATGGGATCAACCGTAGAGGATCTCGACCCCTACATCGGCCACAAGCTTCAGGAGCCAGGTAAATTCCACCAATTTTTAAATAACAATGCAGATTTGTTTGCTTTTTCCCATGTAGATATGTCGGGCATCCCTAAAGAGATAGTGATACATAAGTTGAACCTCGACCTATTATACCCCCAGTACGGCATGTTAGGTTGAAATTCAACATTGTGGTCCGTGATGAGGTTGAAAAACTGCTAAAAAATAGCTATATCAGATAATCAAAGTACCCTAAATGTGTCGCCAACGTGGTCATGGTGAAAAAGAATAATGAAAAATAGTGGATGTATGTGGTCTTCATAGATCTGAACAAAGCATGCTTGAAAGACTCATTCCTACTACCCCATATTGACCAGCTAATTGACGCAACAGTTGGGCACGAGCTATTAATATTATTAGATGCCTACTCGAGCTACAACTAGTTCCTCATGGAGGATGACCAGGAAAAAGTAACGTGGTCACTCTCCTCCACTCATTGATCGATCAAATCAAGGCACAGATTATAAACCTAACTTGGGACTGACGCAATCGTATTATCACATATTTACAAGACGATTTGGTTCCACAAGATAGAATTCTTTGGCATTGATTATTGAATAAGTTCGGCACGCGTAGATGATTATCATGAGTGGTTTCCAAATCAACATAGGAAGTTTGGCCGAGGTCGACCAGTGATAAACAGAACAAACCATTGAGTGGTCCATCAAGGCTGAGGTTGAGCAGCATAGATAGAAGTAATGACTAGTCTTGTATTGGGATCTTCAAAGGGAATATTTTATTGAATATTCTCTTTGTTTGTGTTTTTTATGTAACTTTGGGAATATACCATATAAATTATATGAGAGATTAAGCAAAAGGCATGTAATATTCCATATGATAAGAACTCTTTTGAAAAGCAAGCTCTCTAGATAAATACAAATAACAACTTTTGAAGAGAATCGGCCTTTTTATATTATCCATTGTCATTTCTACCATATCCGAGAAAGTGCTCACTATTTTTGTTATATTCTTGTCATTCATCACCGTCAGAGGAAGGAATCATCCACCTCATCTAATAATGGGTGAATTTTCCTTTTTATTTTCATCTAGTTCAATTTTACTGTTATTTAATATCTGATACCTCTAACATATTATTACTTTCAACGCATTTAATAATGGTGCATTAAATCAGTTTCTTCACTACCCACTTTTTCACACCATTAATCTGAGATCCATAGTTATTTGCTCTAACTAGATTAATTCCCCTTAATAACTGATTAATTAGCTCAACCAAAGATTACTATTTTTTTGTCAAACAGTTCTAGCATTACCATTGCTATATGAGCGATCTCACCCAAATCGATCAGTAACTCAACATGACATAAAGAACGGAGTCCGATGTTCAAAACAAATATAAATGGCAAGCTCTTTCAGAAGTGAAGGAGCGCCACAAAAACGCAAAAGACAAGATATGAGGGGACAATCATACGTTAAACTACCTGTTGTGGAAAAATATGGGTTAACTAGCATACAATCACACACAAAGCAAATAAAGAAGAAAAATCAATACAAGGATTTAACGAGGTTCGGCTAAACCTAATCCTTGTGGCAAAAGCATAAAGAGTTTTTCTTTATGAATGAGTAGAAAAACACAATGCAGTCTATAGAATCCCCAACTACAACCCCTATATATAGATCCCAAATAGTCACAAACCTATTAGAGAAAGGTTTCCAAATTTGACAAGGACTATAGGTTTTCCTTTCTCAAATCTATTAGAACAATGAGTTTTCTTAAACCTATTGGGATTATGGGTTTCCTGAAAATACAAGGAATAATTCAAGCCATAAAATAACACTACCGAGAATATTGGGGTAAATCATATGATCACAACATTGCAGACACTTGTAATGAGACCCATACGATTTCCATATGTTGATCTGGGTGACATAGCCCTTAATTACAAACTACAGATACATACCATTTAAAAAGGGGGGGGGGGGGGGGGAAATGGTTAAGTCATAAATGTTGGTGCTATATAAAATTGAATAACTTTGTCATACTCCACCATCAGAAAAAAAATCTTTTATTTATTGGAAAAATAATCTCTACAGAAATAATATTCATGGTATAGGACTGTAACAAATGTGGATTACTCAACTACAATAACATATGTTAATAATCATAGAAACAAGGACACCGAGATTTTTATGTGAAAATTCTTCTGAATAAGAAAAAAATCACGGTCCAAGAAGAGCAATTGATTTCACTATAGTAAGAATTTTATAATTTGTGGTACCGAGTAAAATACTCCAAGATCACTACACACTCAATACCCGCTTTTGATTTTTCCACATTACTGAAATATATCTCAGACCCTCTATTTTTTTCCTCACAAAGTATTTTTCGTCTTACTCTGTGAATTACTTTCATTCTCTCCGTTTCGCGTGTCTTAAAATCTAGAGCAAAGGAACCTATTTATAGTACTTAGTATTGCTTCGTTGATGTCATCAGTGATGCCATGTTACTAGCATAAGTCAAATACCACATTGTGAAACCAAAAGAAGATCTGTCAAAAAAATCTTCCTTGATGTGCCCTTGGTTGGTTTGACATTTCAAAGCCATTTCAATGGGAATGAGATGGATCCATCAAATCTCCCCCTCCAGTCCCATGCACCTGAACAAGATATCTCTAGTTTTTCATATAGAGTTCATGCTGACAAGTTCTTTGCAAAGCTTGAACTTGTCTCTCGGTATTACCTTGGTCAATATTATGCAGAACTTTTTCAGTCGTGTGAAATTTTATTGACCTTCAAATATTATTTCTCCACTTTCCCACGAATCTAATATTATCTCATTTTGATATGCTTTGTTCTTGCATGGTACATAAAGTTCTTGTTCAAGTCTATTGTACTTTGACTGTCACAATAAACATCATACTCATTTGATGCAATTCAAGATCTTGAAGAAATATCTTGAGCTATACCATCTCATTACCAGCTTCTATGGAGGAAATATACTCCGCTTTAGTTATTGAAAGTTCAATGTAGTTCTATAATTTAGATGACCATAATATAGCCCTCCCCCCCTCCCCCCCCCCCCCCCCCGAAAAAGTAAATAGATATCGAGCAGTAGATTTTCCATTATTAGTATCACCGGCCATATCTAAAGCACAAGCATCATCCAGGTTCTTTTTAGATACCTAAATATCCATTTCACAACTTCCCAATATTATTTCCTGAGATTATCAAAAGAGCTACTAACAATACCAACGATAGTAGCAATATCAGCTCAGGTACATACAATTGCATACATTATGCTCCCGATGGCAGAGGAATATGGGACTTTAGTCATGCTTTCTTTATCTTCTTTTGTTATAGGACATACTGTCTTGCTCAACTTTGTATGACCAGCAAGAGGTGTGCTAACTGATTTATTTAAGAGTACACATTGTACTAATTTTGTGACATCAAAAAGTTTTTATTTGTCCTATCTTGGACAATCCTCTATTCCTAGAATTTGTCATGCTGGACCCAAGTATTTCATGTCAAATGACTTGGACAATCTTCCTTTAACTTGGCAATCAACTTCTTGTCTCGTCCTACATTCAGCATGTCATCCACATACAACAACAAGATGATAAAGTTATTGTTCGAGAAATATTTTATGGTATACACATGGATCTGATAATATTTTTGTGTATATTTGACTTCTCATGAATGAGTCAAACTTCTTGTACCATAGTCTTGGCACTTGTTTTAGCCCATAAAGACTCCTTTTAGTTTACATACTATGTGTTTTTTTAACTTTGCTTCAAAATGTTCTAGCTGATCCATATGAATCTCTTCTTCTAAATCTCTACGTAAAAATACAGTTTTCACGTTCAACTACTCTACTTCAATATCTAAGCTAGTTGTCAAGGTCAATATTTTTCGATAGAAGTCATTTTGATAAAAGTGAATTTTTTTTATCAAAATCAACACCTTTTTTCTATTCAAAATCTTTTACCACTAATCAAGTTTTGTATCTGACCAGCTTACCGTTCCATCTTTCGTGAGCTTAAAGACCCACTTTCACTTTAGCGGTCTTCTATTTTTTGGAGGTTCAACAAGTTCATATGTGCCATTCTTTTGTAGAGAATTCATCTCTTCTTGTATAGCTTTCATCCATTGGATTTGTTCTAGATGAGACATCACCTCCTTGAAATCCTCTATCTCCCCCTCATTAGTAACGAATGATACCTTGAAGACTTTACCTTCTCTCTTTTAAATCTTCTCAAAGATTGTTGTCTTTCTTCATGTTGTTTTTGCTCTTCTTCATCCTCTTGTAGACTAGGGTTCTCCCCCTACTTAACAACCTCTTCATCTGCACTTTTTGTATGGCATTCTTCACATGTAGAAGGATAGCGTATACGTATAGTATGGGTGATAAAAAGCTTAATGATTGTACCATTATCATTTTTTATCGTTGTTGATTGATTACCATCTACAATCACATCTTCTCTGAAGATCATATCCCTGCTCGTGATGATCTTTTTCCTTTTTGGGTCCTACAATCTATAACTGAACTCTTTATCTTTGTAACCGATGAAGATATAGAGAATAGATTTGTCATCTAGCTTCGTTATTTGCTTCTTTGGCACATACACAAAAGTTTTACATCTGAATACTTTCATATGGGAGTAGGAAACCTCTTTGTTGGTACAGACTTTCTCTAGAATGTCAAAGTCCAATGGAACTGAAGGGTTTCTATTAATTAGGTAACATACTGTACAAGCTGCTTCACCCCAAAATGACTTAGGTAGTTTTGCCATTATAAGCATACTTATCACCTTTTTGACAATGGTGTAGTTTATTCTTTCAGTTACACCATTGTATTGTGGAGTTCCAGGAATTATATTCTCATGTGTAATTCCATGGCTTGAGCAGTATTCTTCAAACTTCATTGAAGCATGCTCTCCTCCATTATCTGTTCTGAGACGCTGAAACTTTGACCTATCTCCTTTTCCACCAGAGCATAAAATTTATGGAAGACTTAAAATATTTGGTCTTCTGTTCTCAAGATATAAACCTCACGATTTTCTTAAAGTATCACCAATAATATGAGAAAGTATTTGTTACCTCTCATTGATTCTACATCCGTTGGATCACAAAAATCAGAATATACTAAATCGAGTGCATTCAATTCTCTTCCATGAGTTGATTGAAACAATGCCTTTTGTTTTTTCCAAATAAACAATAATCACGGGGATTCACATTTGTATATTTTGCAAAAGAGATAAGTGATTTCTTGGCTAGGACCCGTAATTCCTTTTCACTCATATCTCCTAATCTCTAGCTCTATAAAATCTGCAAGTGTATCGTCTACATTTGCATATAATCCACCTTCACATATCTCAGGGGTTTGTCTTATACAAATTGTAGGAAGCAACTCCCTTAGCAATCACCAATGACCCTTTAGTGAATCACCACTTTCTATCGGCAAAGTGATTCTCATTGTTACACCCCATATTTTCATATGTAAAAAGTGCGTCGTAAGCAAACTAGTATAAGACCAAGAATGATATCATCTCTAAAATATATAAAGTAAGTTATTATATTACCTGTGAGGTTACAAATATTGAAGATCATGAACAACAACTACAAAGAGAGTTGGAAGGTTTAGAAGCTAAATCAATTAAAGAAAATAATGGTTCGCCGAAATTCAACAAGTTGAGAATGTTATAACCCGTACCTTTGGGGTGAGATAGTGTTCTTAACATGATAAGAGGGTTATGTTATGATTTATTTTAGTTTTATGATAGTCATGTGTTAAGTTTTGCGGTCAAGCCAGTTATGGAACAAAAGTCTATGTAAGTCATCACATGTTATATTCATAAGTTTTACTGAAATTTGGGTCAAATGTAACAATAATTTTCTCCAAATATCCCCCGATTTCCCTAGGTTTTCAGCTATTACTAGAGCATCCAGGGCCAGGTCGTCAGTTGTAGACATCTTTTCCTTGGATCTTAGATTGTATGATGGCTTATCTAATTTTATGTATAAACACAAACCAACCTCTATTTTTGGGGATAAAATTAAGGAACAAAGAGAGAAAATGAGGAAAAGTAGAAGTTAGTTCGAGAGATTGCACAAATATATGCACATAGAGCAATTAATTCACGTTTTCAGATAAGCGCATTTCTTAAGATATGAAGGACCTTTCTTTGTGATTCATCCATCAAATTGAAGATCTATGAGTCTATTTTCTAACGCATTAAACCGTTTGTCAATATGACATCGGAGTAGAGAGATATATGTATTTATTCGATACTGCGGATACTTCTAGGTGATAAGTAGGTGTATCACATACTTGCTTAAATAAGAGGATTATATGTGTCCAAAAATAGGGAAGTTCGGGCCATCCAAATAAACCTTTTAAAGGCCTATTTCCTTCATATATTAAACTGATAATAGGGCAGAATAAACAGACCTAAACCCATGCAAAAATTCTCCAAAAAATTACACACAAACCCTAATTTAATTTCTCTCCTTTTCAAGTTCTAGTTGGATGAAAAACCTAACGTTTGAAGAAGCAAGATAGAAGCTGATTTATTCAACAAATAAGGTATGTTTACTGCTCTATTTCATCCATTTATTCTCTCGGAGATGTATTTAAATTCGTTCTATAATTACAAAAACTCATGGGACGGTGATTAGAAGCTGTGAGTTCGAGATATTCACTTGTAGCGGACTATTTCGTGGACTTTTCTGTACTGTTGTTGGATTACATGTTTTTCTATTGTTTTATGGAGTTTTAGAGGAGAAAGGATGTGGAGAAATACCACATAAATGCATGGGGATAAGATGATCGTTCACCGTAAAATATTCGGGCTGTTTGACACTACTACGGTGGTCGTTTTGTTTATGAAGATATTGGGGTGTGTTGGGTTATTTTGTAGTATTTTATGGTGTATATAAGATTGGAAAATGATATATATATATATATATATATATATATATATATATATATATATATATATATATATATATATATATATATATATATATATATATTGTATTCTTGTGTTGTTGGTGTTATCTTGAATTTGGAGGAAGTAAGGATTATAGGGGAGATGTTGTCCGTTTTAATACAAAATAAGTTTGTCGTTTGTTGTGTGATAGTTGTGCCTTTCAATTTAATGATAGTATTATTATCATTTTTGTAGATTAAGGTGTGAAGAGCAGAGTTAAACTTGGTGATTTGGAAAGATTGTGATAAGGTATGTTAAGGCTAAACCTTTCCTTCATTTTGGCATGATCCTGTAAATACATGAGTTTGATAACAAAACATAAAGAGAAGTTCGTATTTCTGAAGTTATATACATTATCCTAGTCTCATAAATTATAATATTCTCTGTTATCGAGACTTTATATTCAATTAATTATTTTCTTTTTCGAATCAAGATAGCAGAGGGTATGTGTGTGTGTGTCTCTCTGTGTGTGTGTGTGTGTATATATATATATATATATATATATATATATAGTATTTTCACTAGCATCGAGTTATAATCGATGTGCAGACCTCTATTGAACAACCTCTGATAAGATGGTAAGTTATATATCGAGCCTACTATAGCCGAGCACCTTTAAGTTCACCCGAAATGAACTAGATACAAAGCCTGGTATGGCCGAGCACCTATGAGCGACCTACTACAGCAAAGTAGTTAGAGCCTTATAGGGCCGAAAAACGATTTTACTTACTATATTGAGAGAGTTGAGTCAGTATTAGCATGTAAGTATATCTCCAGATCATCTTTGACTCCTATTTACTTTCAATTATTACATTATCAGTTTAGTTTCAGCTTTGAGTTATTCTATTGCCTTACATACTCGGTATATTATTTTGTATAAACATCCCATTCCTTGGGACGCTGCATTTCATGCATGCAGGTTCGGATAGACAGCCTGGTAGACCTTTTCCGTAGATGTTGTATGTGATAAGCTTGATCGCTAACCTCCACATCCTTCAGAGTTTCCAGGTCTAGCATTTTGAATACATATTATGTGTACAATATTGTCATTGTGTGTGTGTGTTTGTCTATATATATATATATATATATATATATATATATATATATATATATATATATATATATATATATATATATATATATTGGGTGGGTCGGGACCCTGTTCCGCTCACAGTACATCCATCAGTAGAGGCTTGTAGACATATCGAGTTAGTTAATGCAGTATGTTGGGCTTGTAAGCCTTGTATATTTATTTTTATTGCTTTGTCAGCTGTAGTAGTTATGATGGCCTTGTCGGCCCAGCTTTATATTGATGTTCAGTTAGAGCTAGTTTTCGTTCAGTTTTTATATGTTGTTTCATAAATTATCTTGCAATGTGGACTTATGGCTAATGTATAACATTGTATGTTCATAGTCCCTCAGTCGCAAGTTAGTACGCAAGGTTAAGTGAGGAACCGGGTGCTGGTCTTGCCCCAGGTTTGAGGTGTGACACTCATACCCATCTCGATCTAGAGCGATCCTTGAAATTAAATTCATCTGCAAATAGATGTACATCTTTTACAACTAGTGTGCATCCAATATTTATCTTGATAAAAATATCATCAATTCCCACAATCTTTGAGTGACTGAAATTTTCCATCTTGACCATTTCAAAGTCTCTTATTATGTACCTACAAAAGAATTCTCTTACCGGTATGGCATGGTAAGATGATGTTATGTCAACCACTCATTCTGACTCTTGGCTTGCTAAGTATATGCATTACTGCTTCTCGTGCATGAAGAGAACCACCAAATCATCTTGAGTACTGCATCAACTGTATTATCATCATTCTGTTGGCCACTACTCTTACCTAGACCTTTTTTCAGGTTATATCTTTTGAAGTGAACGGGTTGAAATCAACTGTAACAATTTCTACCTTTGACCGGTTCCTCGGCTTTCCACAAGCTTTGAATTTATCATGGCCACTCGATGCCCTATTAAAACTTCTTCCTCTATTTTCTATGATAAGAGTCTGCCCCTGATTTTTAGGTTTTTCTTCCTCATCTTATCATTGAATATGATGGCTAATATGTGACCTCCTTTAACTCGATGGTATATTTACTACACAGGATGGTTATTGCCAAATTATCATAGGAAGATGAAGAATTTTAGAAACAAGATAGTCTTATCTAGTTTAGTGATTGTTTCTCCGAGATTTTCCAGCTCCATGACTACTCCATTAAACATATTTAAATAGGATAAGAAATTTGTACCTTCACTCATATGAATGGCATAAAGTTGTTTTCCAAAAACAAAAAACTTATTTCTTAAGAATTTTAACATGTATAGACTTTCTAGTCTTTTCCAGATACCACATGCACTATTTTCGTCTCCGACATTATTAAGTACTTCTCGGACAAGTGCAATCTGGTTCCCTAGCCACCTTCTTATCCATATTTATCTAATTCTCGGTTTTTATGGTTACAAATTTCACCCCTTTGCCATCTAGGGCAAAGTCTAACCTTATTTGATGAGTAGGTGTTTCATCTTTTTTTTTATATGGAGAAACCGTTATTACCGTTGAATCTTGTTACTTTATATTTACTCTTGATATTTTGTTTGTCACAAATTAAAATTGATTGTAAATAATATTTCTGTAAATAAGCAGAACCTTGATCTAATTTCAATTGTTGGAAAAATAATATTCATGATATGACTGTAATAAATGCGAATTACTAAAATACAATAACTAATGGTAATAATAAGAGCAATAAGGATACCAAGATTTTTACGGAAAACCCTTCTGAATAACCGAAAAACTATGACCCAACGGAGCAAGTGATTTCACTATAGCAAGGATTTTATATTGATACCGAGTAAAATACTCCAAAGCCATTAGACACTCAAAACAAATAACCTTCTTTTGATTTTTTTCACCTTACTAGATTACCACTCAAACTCTCTATATTTTTCCTCATAGAGTATTTTACTTGTTACTTTGTGAATTACTTTCTTTCTCTCTATTTGATGTGTCTTACAACTGAGAGCAAAGATACCTAGTTATAGTGCCTATGATTTGCTTCATTGATATCATCAGTGATATCATGTTACTAGCACAAGTCAGACAGTACTTTGTGAAACCAAAGGAAGATTTCCTTACTGTGCACTTGGTTGGCTTGACATTTCAAAGCCAAATGAAGTTTTCTTTTCACATGGGCATGAGATGGACCCATCATTATTTATTTTTGAATCGTAAATGAACTCCAACTTTAAGATAATTTTACGCTACATAAAAAATGGAGGGGTAAATTTTGATACATAGAGTCCGTCTATTTTATGTTGGAGTTCTATTAATTGTAAGGACAAATATGAAACTGTTATAAATAGAACTCTATTTAAGGTGAATGTCTATAATTAGAGAGATTCTAGGGTTTACTTCTTGGTGGCCAAGTCACCACCTCCCTATAAATATAGGGGTTCTATTCTATTGTAAACCATCCCAAAGTATCAATAAGAATACTCCTCTCCCTATTCTCTCTATATTGTTCTTGTTCTTGCATTATTCTACTTGTTCTTATATTATTTCATAACACGTTATCAGCACGAGACTCTACCGTCTCAAGAATCCTCTTGAGAAAATTAAGGTATTTCTCTCTTTCCGAATTTGGTTTTAATTATATCTGATATTATGAAAAGAAAGTTCGTTGCCCTTGAAATTTCGGGCAAGAACTATATGACATGGGTGTTTGATGCTGAAATCCACTTAGATGCTATGGGTCTTGGAGACGCCATTAAAGACAGAGATAAAGCATCCACCCAAGACTGTGCTAAGGCCTTGATTTTCTTGCGCCATCACCTTGATGAAGGTTTGAAGATTGAATATCTCACCGTCAAGGATCCACTCATCTTGTGGAAAGGCTTAAAGGAGAGATATGACAACCTGAAGTTGGTCACTCTGCCACAAGCACGATATGATTGGGCTCATCTGAGGCTCCAAGACTTTAAGTCTGTTTCTGAATATAATTCTGCAATGTTCAGAATTACTTCTAAATTGAAGCTATGTGGAGATAAAATCTCCGATTATGATATGCTTGAGAAAACGTTTACAACGTTTCATGCCTCCAATATGGTACTGCAACAACAGTACAGAGAGAAAGGCTTCACAAAGTACTCTGAACTGATTTCTCTTCTACTTGTGGCTGAGCGAAATAATGACCTGCTCATGAGAAATCACGAAAGTCGACCCACTGGGTCTACACCACTGCCTGTAGCAGATAAGGTGTATTCTCATTATGCCAATCATGAAAAGGGCCATGGATCTAACCATGGTCGTGGTCGTAATCGGGGTCATAGCCGTGGACGTAGACAAGGAAGAAATATATATGATGTCCGTCACCCCCCGAGGAGAGATAACCGCTGAAAGCAGAAACGGGATTATGAGAATCCTAAGGCAAAAAGTTCAGAAACTATATGTTATCGTTGCGGTGGAAAAGGGCACTGGTCAAAAGCTTGCCGTGTACCAAGACATTTGGTTGATCTTTATCAAGCTTCTCTAAAGAATAAAGGCCCTGAAACAAATTTTGTCTCTGACGACAATTTTGACATCACCCACCTGGATGTGGCAGACTTCTTTGGGCAACCCAATGGGAAAATGGACCACCTAATCGGTGATGGATCTGTGATGAAAGAAGATGGAGTTGTTTGATTTTATTTCACTTATTTGTAATAGTTAGTGAATAAACTAATTGTCATTAGTATCAGCTCGTATTAGTTAGTTTATGATATAATGTTAGTATTAGTTCTTTAGAATGTCTCAATATGCTCAAATTTCAATAATATTTTTATTTTTAAGTAGAGGTAATCGACTAACCTAACAGTTAGTCGATTATCTAATATTTCGCATTAAAACTGCAAAACAATCGATTGTCAATGTTCAACAATCGATTGTCTATGTTTAACAATCGATTGTCTTAAGACAGTGTGATCTGGCATTTTTTCAAAATAGCAAATAATCGATTGTCTATGTTTAACAATCGATTGTCGTAAGACAGTGTGATCTGAAGTTTTTCAAAATAGTCAACAATCGATTGTCTATATTTAACAATCGATTGTCTTAAGACAGTGTGATCTGGAATTTTTTCAAAATAGTAAATAATCGATTGTCTATGTTTAACAATCGATTGTCGTAAGACAGTGTGATCTGAAGTTTTTCAAAATAGTCAACAATCGATTGTCTATATTTAACAATCGATTGTCTTAAGACAGTGTGATCTCAAGTTTTTCAAAATAGCAAATAATCGATTGTGTGTGTTTAACAATCGATTGTCAATGTTCAACAATCGATTGTGTGTGTTTAACAATCGATTGTTTTAAGAAAATGCTTAAACTGAAAATTTCAAACTGCATAGTAATCGATTATGGAAAACATATAATCGACTATCTGATTTAGTTAGTCAACTGACCTCAGCAGATTTTGAAAATATTGTTTAAATGTGACACAAACGAATTGAACTTGTTCATTCTTATGTTCGTGTATTTCTTTTGTATGTCAAACTATGGGAAAGCGAATATGGATATCTCACAAAGCAAGCTTGGATCAACGTCCAGCTGTAAAAATATTTGCCAAGTTGATTCATGTACTACACATACGATACTCAAAGAAAAGGAATATTTCTCTCAACTAAATATGTGTAAGGCAAATGTTACTACAATCTCTGGTAGTAGTAAATTGATTGAAGGCTCCGGAAGAGCAACTGTAACTCTGCCCAAAGGCACGATGTTTATCATAGAGAATGCAATGTTCTCCTCCAAGTCTAAGAGAAACTTGTTGAGTTTTAAAGATATACGCCGGAATGGCTATCATATTGAGACAATAGATGAAGATAATCTAGAATATCTCATCATTACAAAGAATGTCTCCGGCCAAAAGAGGGTTATTGAGAAATTCCCATCTTTATCTTGTGGCCTGTATTGGACAAGAATTAGTGCAATTGAGGCACATTCAACAGTAAACCAAAAGGTTACTGATTCCAATACTTTCGTACTTTGGCATGATCGATTGGGACACCCGGGATCGATCATGATGAGACGGATTATAGAAAGCTCATATGGGCATCCGTTAAAGAATTTCAAAATTCTTTCAAATAATGAATATCCTTGCACTTCTTGTTATCAAGGCAAGTTGATTATCAGACCATCACCAACAAAGGTTGGGACTGAGTCACCCACGTTTTTGGAACGTATACAAGGGGACATTTGTGGACCTATTCACCCACCCAGTGGGTCCTTTAGGTATTTTATGGTCTTGATAGACGCATCCTGTAGATGGTCTCATGTGTGCCTGTTGTCATCATGCAACCTTGCGTTTGCAAAATTAATGGCACAAATAATTTGACTACGAGCACAATTTCCTGATAATCCAATCAAGTCTATTAGACTGGATAATGCTGCTGAGTTTTCATCCCAAGCAGTTAATGATTATTGCTTATCAATTGGGATAAAAGTGGAACATTCTGTAGCTCACGTTCACAGTCAAAGCGGTCTTGCAGAATCGTTAATTAAACGCCTGCAGTTGATTGCAAGGCCATTACTCATGAAAACGAGGCTGCCCACTTCGGTATGGGGTCACGCCATTTTGCATGCAGCAATGCTAATTCGTCTCAGACCGACGAATTACCACAAATATTCCCCATTGCAATTGGTTTTGGGTCATGAACCCAATATATCCCATTTAAGAATCTTTAGATGCGCAGTATATGTGCCTATAGCACCGCCATCCCGCACCAAAATGGGTCCGCAAAGAAGGTTAGGAATATATGTTGGGTTTGAATCGCCCTCCATCATTCGCTACCTCGAAACATTGACAGGCGACTTGTTTACTGCACGATTTGCAGACTGTCGATTTGATGAGACACTTTTCCCAAAATTAGGGGGAGAAGTTGGTGAAACCAAACGGGAAATTTTGTGGAAAAATGCATCATTATCTCATCTTGATCCACATACCTCTATTTGTGAAAGAGAGGTACAAAAGATTATCCATTTGCAAAGAATAGCAAATCAAATGCCTGACGCATTTACGGACTTGAAAAGGATAACGAAATCCCACATCCCCGCGGAAAATGTTCCAATCCGTATTGATGTCTCTGTTGGACAATCATCTAGTGTCATAACCAATGAGTCGAATGCACGCCTGAAGCGTGGCAGACCATTAGGTTCTAAAGATCGAAATCCTAGAAAGAGGAAAGCAAATGATAAAAATGACAGTACGAAAGAATCTCATGAAGAAATTCATGATTTATCGAATTCTGAGATTCATGAAGAATCCATTGAGCCCGAGACTCTGGAAAATATGGAACTATCCATAAATTCAACTGATATTGAGGCAAATATTAATCGAGTGGATATAGTGGTGGATAATGTCTTTGCTTATAATGTCGCATCTAGCATTATGCAAGAATGTGAGGATCTCGAACCTCAATCTGTTAAAGAATGTCGAAAAAGACATGATTGGCCAAAATGGCAAGAAGCAATTCAATCAGAATTGAATTCGCTGGCAAAACGTAAAGTTTTTGGCCCTATAGTTGAAACACCTAATAGTGTTAAGCCCGTTGGCTATAAATGGTTCTTTGTACGCAAGAGAAATGAGAAAAACTAGGTACAAAGATATAAGGCACGCCTTGTTGCGCAAGGTTTTTCTCAAAGGCCTGGTGTCGATTATGAAGAGACATATTCGCCTGTAATGGATGCTATAACCTTTCGTTATCTCATCAATTTTGCTGTCCTTGAAAAGCTTGACATGCATTTAATGGATGTGGTTACTGCCTATCTTTATGGCTCACTTGATAATGAGATATACATGAAAATTCCCGATGGACTCAAAGTGCCAAACGCTCATAATTCAACGTCTCGGGAAATGTTTTCAATTAAATTGCAAAGATCTTTGTATGGTCTAAAGTAATCAGGACGAATGTGGTATAATCATCTTAGTGAGTATTTGTTAAAAGAAGGCTATATAAATGACGCCATTTTCCCGTGTGTTTTTATAAAGAAAACAACATCGGAATTTGTTGTACTTGCCGTATATGTCGATGACATAAACCTTATTGGAACCCCCATAGAACTCCAAAAGGCAATTGATTATCTAAAGGATGAATTCGAGATGAAAGATCTCGGAAAGACAAAATTATGTCTTGGTTTGCAAATTGAATATTTGGCAAACGGAATTTTTGTCCATCAATCTACCTATATAGAAAAGGTACTGAAACGGTTTTACATGGATGGAGCACATCCTTTAAGTACACCGATGGTTGTTCGATCACTTGATGTGAATAAAGATCCATTCCGCCCGCAAGAAAGGAATGAAGAGCTACTTGGTCCTGAAGTACCATATCTTAGTGCAATTGGCGCACTAATGTATCTTGCAAATACTACAAGGCCTGACATATCCTTTTCAGTTAATGTCTTAGCAAGATTTAGCTCGGCTCCTACAAGGAGACATTGGAATGGGATCAAATATATATTGCGGTACCTAAAAGGGACTACTGATATGGGCTTATTTTATGGCAATAATTGCAGTCCCGATCTTGTTGGTTATGCTGATGCTGGATATTTATCCGACCCACACAAGGCTCGATCTCAAACGGGTTATGTGTTTACCTGTGGAGGCACCGCCCTATCTTGGCGATCGACTAAGCAATCAATTGTGGCTACTTCATCTAATCATGACGAGATAATTGCTATTCATGAAGCAAGTCGGGAGTGTGTGTGGTTGAGGTCTATCATACATCATATACAAGACAAATGTGGTTTGAAATGTAATAAACTACCCACGACTTTGTATGAAGACAATGCAGCATGTATAGCTCAATTGAAGGGAGGATTCATAAAAGGAGATAGAACAAAGCATATTTCACCAAAGTTATTTTTCACACATGATCTTCAAAAGAATGGTGATATTAATGTGCAACAGATTCGTTCAAGCGACAATATGGCTGATTTGTTCACAAAATCTCTACCAACGTCAACCTTCAAGAAGCTAGTTCACAAGATCGGAATGCGAAGACTTAAGGATATGAATTGATGTTCTTATCAGGGGGAGTTAATGCGCGTTGCACTCTTTTTCCCTTACAAGGTTTTGTCCCACTGGGTTTTCCTTGCAAGGTTTTTAACGAGGCAACCAATAGGCGCATATTCAAACATGTGTACTCTTTTTCCTTCTCTTTAATTTTTTCCCATTGGGTTTTGTTTTAGTTAAGGTTTTAACGAGGCACATTATTGAATAGACATTCAAGGGGGAGTGTTATAAATAGAACTCTATTTAAGGTGAATGTCTATAATTAGAGAGATTCTAGGGTTTACTTCTTGGTGGCCAAGTCACCACCTCCCTATAAATATAGGGGTTCTATTCTATTGTAAACCATCCCAAAGTATCAATAAGAATACTCCTCTCCCTAACCTCTCTATATTGTTCATGTTCTTGCATTATTCTACTTGTTCTTATATTATTTCATAACAGAAACGATTTACTAATGGTAGGTATATCTTAAGCTCCCACATCAATTGAGAAGGTTATTTTGGTCTTTGAGTAATTTTTACGTTTGAGGAGAAGTTTATTTTGTATGAGACTCACATAATAGTAGACACAACCTATATAAGAGTCATTTAGAATTTTGCCATATGGATTTTGGGTCCCACTTTCAGTAAAATTTGTCCAACTCCCAGCCGTTGCTCTTTTATTCTCTCCTCTTCCAAATTTTTGCAACTCCTTTACTCAATATTTCCATCTACCATACTTCATTGTTTTTTATTCTTTCTCTAATTTTTCAAAGACACTCAAAAGTTAAGCACATAAAACACTTTGAAAAAGAAGAAGAAAAATGAGAAAGGAAAAAAAAAGAACAATTAATGTTGATATATAATTAAATTTTAGCATTGTGCATGAAATCAACAAATGTAGACACAACATCTATCATCTTTATTTTCTTCCTTTTTCGCTCTGTTTTCTTGTTCTAATTCCTCTATCCTCGTTCTCTCTTCTTTTTATCTAGAGAAATAATGAAAAGATGTAGAGCAATACATTTGAAAAAATTTCAAATAAGATGGGTAGAGTATTACGGAGCTATATTTTATTTACATTTTGATTTCACTGCTAGAGTAAAATAAATCAAAGTTTTCCTCTCAATTAACATCTTTTTTCTAAAATTAATTCTGCAACAATTTGACTTTAGTTGGGTCAAGTTTCTCAAAACCTCAAGGTGTGGGAAGAGGAACATTACGTGTTAAGAAAAAAAATAAACTAAGAAAGAGAAAAAGAGAGAAGTATTTGCCTAAGAAATTACATCGAAGAGAAGAAGTTTAATAAATGGGCCCACAATTTAAACGTCACTAATACAAGTATTTTGGCATATGAGATTCGAAAGTAAAATTTCTCACATTAGAAATAGATTTTAGGATTGATTTAGACCTAAAATCTATTTTCTTATTTTGGTGTCAGAGGCAATCACATACCAGTTTATGATTTACAAGTTATTATTTTGATTTATAAGGAATTTATTTTTTCTAAAACATATGTTTTCAAAAATACGTTTAACAATTAAATATAAAAAAATTGACAGAAAATGTTACCCTACTAAACACATCCAAAAAGTAATGCAGATTTATTTGGTATAAAAATTAATCACAGTCTACTAAAAAAAAGAAGCAGAAGGAGAAGAAGTTAATTACATGAATTCTTTAATTAGATATTGCCGACAGGTAAGGAGTCACTTTTTTCCCCAACGTATACTCCCCTGAGCAAATTCCACTCCAACCTCCAACTCTAACCTCACACCTAAATTTTTCCTTCAACTTCTTTGAATCTAAGCTTACACAAATCTTCCCCTCTACTACCAGAAAATCCAGAAATCCAAATATAACTTTTTTTACAAATGAAAAGAAGTCAAATTCATCCACCATAAGAAATTGTCAACACACATTATTGTAGTCACAATCTTGGCTCTAATAATCAGTCAGAGGTTGTAATTAGGGAGTTTGGGAATGTTAAGGTTGTTGGTAAATCAGATCTTGTTACTTATAAAGGGCCTACTATGTTGGCTTCCACATTACATGCAATTGCTATTCTCTTGAAGCTGCCTAAGAATTGGGATTGGTTTATTAATCTTAGTGCTTCTGATTATCCCCTTTTGACCCAAGATGGTTAGTACTTTGATTAACATTTCCTTTATTTATTTATTTATTTATACTAATGATAATCAGTGGATGTGATGTGTTTGATGTGCACCAATTATATTTGGCTTGAATTGTCTATGCTGTTGAAATATTTTGAAATGTGTATATTTGTACTCAAGACAAGAGGGTTGCTCTGGTGGTAAGCAACCCCACTTCCAATCAAAAGGTTGTGAGTTCGAGTCTCCCCAAGAGCAAGGTGGGAAGTGTTAGGGATATAGTAAATATGCCCTAGATCCAATATCATATTTGATGACTTGAACATATTTTTTTGAATGTCATTTGATATAAAATATATGGCATTTGATATTCTTTTATAATTATTATCAATTGTTTGATTATTTTGATAAGGTCCTTGATTAAATTTTGAGATTTGTCATCGTGATAGAGATCATGATAATGAGAGCAAAATCTTTTACAATTTAATCTAAATTTGTTCTTGATCGTAGGATTATTAATTTGGACATTAGTAATCCGGTTAGATCAATATTTATGTGATAGTCTTTATCGGATAAAGATTAGTTGATCTCATTAACTAAATCACATAGATAGATGATGCATATAGAGATATGATCATTGAACCGACTCATTGGATAATTCCTAATGGTTAGAATTACCATAAACTGTCAATAGGATATTTTCTTGAAGAATGTGATGTAACTGTTTCCTTTGACTTGAGATCGTCATAGTAATTGACAAGTTATTTATTGTGCTTTGATACTAGACACCTATGGCCCTAGGACGATAGTTGAAAGGATATTGGGTACGATTAAATACTTGTAGAATTAGTGATTGATCAAGACGGAATCTGTCAACTCTTGGTAATGAGTTTAAGCTCCATGTTGTCATGAATTATAAACGGCCAAACTAAGACCTTGGCCAGGGCAATTGAATGAAAGAAGAAATGAGTTTCTTAGGTCATTCAATGGTCGATTATATTTGACGTGAACACATAGTTGATCGCCTATTAGGATTTGACAGTTGAACCATATCCTAGGGTGATCCAGAGCTATAAGGACAGAAGGAATTACTACATTATTCTTCTACTGGTTCTTGAGAGTAAATTGTATTCTTCATGCTATCCGGTCGTTAAGGAGTGTTGCTAGACGCCACCCTTGATTAGTATATTGATATGATCAATTTACTACCGGTTTAGTATTGAACCTATGGGGTCGCACACTAACGAGTGTTCTGATCTTTGCTAAAGGATTAATTATTTGGTAATTAAATTAAGGAATTTAATTAGTCAAATAAATTTAGTTATTAGTCCAAATGAAATATTATTATATTCTTTGCTAGCACAGAGGATATGATTAATATTGTGAATAAATTGAACTTTTCTATTTGGAATAGAAAATTAAATTATCTCTTGGTTGAAATATATATGTGATATATATAAAATAAATTAGTATTGATTTATATAAAGTTTATGTATATAATATTAACTTATTCTTACCAAATTGGAATTTGAATTGCAAAGTCCATAAAGGACGTGTAAGTTCGCATAGAGTCTTCGCACTATCGAAGAAATTTCGAAAAAGAAACTCTCTTCATCAGGTACGTCTTAGATCATATCTTTGACACGTAAATAAATTTTAAACACGAGAAAATCTACCTAGGATTGTTATTATCTTCCACTGCGTGTTATGAACACACATACGCAATCCTTCAGGAAGTTCTTGGAGGGAAGGATGCCGGGGTCTATTTGGAAATAGCCTCTCTACCCCAGGGTTGGGGTAAGGTCTGCGTACATACTACCCTCCACAGACCCCACTAAGTGGGATTATACTGGATTGTTGTTGTATATTTGTACTTAGTTGCACTTATTGTCATGGAGTAATGGATGTACTGATACTCTGAACAAACCGACTTAAAATCTTGAATTTTCGCTGATGATAATGAATTTGATCCAAATGCTGCTCCTCTGCAGCGTTTGCACACAAAATTTTAAGTTGATTGGCTCACCCTATTTTGTTGTTTGAATTTGATAGGAAGTGTAGTCTTTATATGGTGAATGTAGGAGTAAGGAGAAGTTGTGTGGTTGGAAATAGCTTGCTTACGTTTTAATAAGTTCATACTGCATACTCTATTCTAAGCTAGACGGGAAGTCTTGGAATAACGATAGACCTATAGTTCACGGGTTCGAGTCATGGAAGCAACCACTAATGCTTGCATTAGGTTAGGCTGTCTATATCACATACCTTGATCCTTGGGTGCACCCTTGCCCGGACCCTACATGAATGTGGAATACATTGTGTACTAGGCTGCCCTTTATACTCTATTCTAAGCTAGAAGTAGTATTATATTTTTTCTAATTGACTTTTTTCTTTCCTCTTTTGTTTGGTATATGGGAAGGAGTAATTTTATTAAGTTAATTACTTGAATATTTGCACCTTGTAATTGAAAGGTCTTGAAAAATCCATATCACAAGTTTATGCAGTCTTTTCAGTTGATTATTCCTAATAAGTTGCAATTACTGAGTTATGAGAATCTCATTATCACCACAGTGAGGTCTTTTGAAGGAGTAATTTTTTTGTACTTTAAAACAATTGATTATAGCTTCTGCTAAAGCTGTGTAAATTCGAGGTTCTGGTCTTAAGTATGGGGTATTTAAGGAATGTTGTACCGTCGATTAACATTAATTAGTTCTCTGTAAACAGCAGAATAGGTTGTCTTGTCAAATAGATACAAAAGTATTACATCTTGTTTCTACTTGTATGCTAGTACATGTTTGAGTCTGTCTCATTTTTACTGTAATTGATTCTGTTCTATTTCGCCTTAATTATTTAGTGAAGAAACCTGAAAGCCACTAACTTTCAATCAGATTTTTATCTGGTCATTTCCTTTTCTTTTTCTAATGTGGTTAAACTCTTAGCTATTCCCAGCTTCCAGTTATCATCATTTGTTAAAATCATCTTTATTCATCTAATCTCTTATCTGTTTGTTCCAGATATACTACACATTTTCTCATACTTGCCTAGGGATCTGAATTTTCTTGAGCACTCAAGTAATATTGGTTATAAAGAGTGAGCATACTATCCCTTGACTTTGTTTCTACAGTATCCTTTTTCTGATGACAAACAGATCTTATCTTATCTATGGTGATTGCTGTTAAGTAACTTTGAGTTACCTATTCGAATTTCTAGGTTTTCTAGGACAAGGCCGATTATCATCGATCCTGGTTTATATCATATGAAGAAATATGGTGTATTCTGGGCTAAGGAGAAAAGATCAATGCCTGCTTCTTTCAAGGTGTTCATGGGTACTGCTCAAGATTTGCTTCCTTTTCCAGATTCACCTATATATATTCGTGTATATTTGTGTTCGACGTTTTAGTGATTCATTTTCCTTTTTACTTCACTGATAGGTAAGTTGATTTTTGAGGAGGGAACTCAGAACAAAGTAAAGATTAGGACTCAGTTTTCTCATAAGGTCTCTTAAGGTAGATAGCACAGTTACATGATAAAAATATGTTAGGCCAAATACATAGAAGGCTCCTTAAAACTAGTCCCATATTTTCATTTAGACATCTAATCTAAGCATATGACCTGTTGAACACTCGAACTATACTTGAAGTGTACCAATTAGACACGAAATGCTGACTGGCAAGTGTGTGCTTCTTACTCAAAATTAAGTGCATGCAATGGTGTTATGCTAAGCTACAACAAAGTGTTTGCCGGGTAATATAAAACTTCACTGGAAAAGTAATTATCCGATCATTTTTGTTCTATTTACTCTTCTTTTTCCAAATTCATTTCTTCTGCAATTTCTTCAACAACATATTCTAACCAATTCTTCTCCCGTTCTTTCTTCTTCTTGAATAAAGCTCGTTCCAGTTACTTTCCTGTCACTCCACAACGGTATTTCTGCCAATTTTCTTCTAGTGACAATCTAGAAAATAAGGTCATTTGTTTAACTGGCAAGGAAATATACATTACGTTATACTTATTAATTTTAACATCAGCATCCAATCTCAAAACTCTCAAATGCTGCCTGCTGCACGCTCTTCAAAAATTTCCCAGAACTTCAAACAGTCGCCAAGAAGTGCAAAAATTATATAGCCGATGGAAGAAAGGTGTTTTTGTTGAGCACCTTTTTTCATTTATCTGGCACAGTAAGGATTTTTTCTGCCATTTTTTGCCACGCTTTAAAGCCATTTTCAGCCAATTTGCGTTTCCAAGCAAAGTGGGTCTATGATATTTAGTTTGTTTTACCAAGCCAAGTGGGTCTGTGGTATGTTATTGCTCTACGTTGTCGTTTCCACAGAAGGTGGGTATTTTTACCAACAACATTTTCAATGGTAGCCTATTCATGTTTCGTTGTTTCCCACTTTCTTTCTGTTTTACATGTACATTTTGCAGCTAATGAAATAAAAAATGTGCTCCATCGTTTTTGGACTTCTTTCCGTTAAGTCTGGTCGGTTTTGAAAAAGGAGATGAAGAGTTCTTTTTTCCTCAAGTGTTTTTGCTTCTCTCTTTGCTGAGGTGTTTCTTTTTATTGGTTCTTCTGCCACATCACCCGAAGTTAAATTTCACGCGCTTGAAAAGTTTAACTGATTGTGCCTCAAGTGTCTAATTGGTACACTTTGAGTATAGTTGAAGTACCCAATAGGTCAGGTTAGGTGTCGGGATGAAAAACCAGAGCAAGTTAAAGGGCTGTGTATGTTTTTGTTATAAGTTTCTATTGAATGATTGTAAGGGTAGCTTCATAGAAGTAGAGAATTAAGAGGGAAATGTATCGGTGATGTTAGCGCTCTTCTGGTGCTATATGTTCCGAGCTTTAACAGCACTGTAAGAACAATCCATAAGAAAACAGAGGTCTAAGAGTATGCGCTGGCAGAGTAACATGTTTCCAACTGCTATCTAAAGTATAGCAGATGATGGACAATGATAACTTTGACATAACTTGAACGTCGAACCTCCTCCCTCTCCTTTTCTCCTCCTTTGTTGGGATTGGCCTTTTGGGGGGGGGGGGGGGGGGGGGGGACTAGATCGTTCTATTTTGTTTTTTGGAAATTTGCTTTTTTGATTAGCCTTTATCTTCCTTTTTGATTTCATAACTTGTTACCATCATATACAAAACACATATAGATGTCGTGACACAGAGTAGATTGCTTTCAAGATGATATTTGAACTTTTTCTCTTAGCTGCTATATACTCCTATATAAATTATAATAGATTCATTAACTGTTTTAGATTCATTTCCAGGGTCTGAATGGGTGATGCTCTAAAGGTCATTCCTTGAGTTTTGTATTTGGGGCTGGGACAATCTCCCGCGCTCTCTTCTGTTGTACTACACGAATTTCTTGTTTTCTCTTGAAGGCTACTTCCACACCATTTTCTGCAATCATAAAGACTACCAGAACACAACAGTGAACCACGACTTGCATTACATCAAATGGGACAATCCCCCCAAGCAATATCCTATTAATTTAAAGCTCGAGCACTTTGAGGACATGGTCCAGAGTGGTGTCCCCTTTGCTCGTACTTTTGCTACAGATGATCCGGTTCTTGATAAAATTGACAAGGACATCTTGAGAAGATCTCATGGCCGGTTTTCACCGGGAGCTTGGTGTATGGGAAGTTCTGCTCTAGGTAAAGATCCTTGTATAGTTTTTGGAACTCCAGATGCTGTTAAACCATCAGCAGGCTCAAGAAGCCCAGAAAAACTTGTACTAAAGCTCCTTGATACTGAAAATTTCAGGTCAAGACAGTGTAAATAAGTTATCTTCTTCTTCCTCGTGAAAATCTGTCTTTTCATTTTGTTTGAGGCATTCATTTCTGTAGCAGATTATATCGGGGCAAGCGTACAAATAGCCATTCTCAGGGATGCAATTTAAAAATTAGCCAGTACTTATTTTGTTATGAAATTTGAAACTAAAAATCTTAACGTCAGACCTATTCAAGGCACTTTTGTCCCAAAACATACAACTCAAAAACTGAAATTCAGGATGCACTAGCCAATTCCTACAATTTTATATCTACCAACCAATGGATCAATTATCTCTCGATCCCATATTAGCTGGGATCGGCTATTTGAAATTCTGTATCCATTTTACTCTATTGCCTTTTTTTTCATCTTTTCTCGAGTCATAAATCTTTCGGAAACAACCTTTCTTTTTTATTTATTTTTTTCTTAATAACGTTGTGGACCAATAACTACGTGATATGTTTCTCATTTTGCTTATAAAGGTCGTTTCCTTTACTTTAACAAATTGAACTAATTTTTCAAATGCTACACTTAAAGGCAAACACTCGTATTATCTCCCTTACCAGAATGCTTATACACTTTAAAAGGACAAACAATTCCATCAAAAAGACCTTTAACCTTTTAATCACTATTATTACCCTTAAGTTGCCATAAATCATATTGCAGATTTATAAATTTGAATCGTAGTAATCATATATTACAATTACAAGATAGTTAAGGTGTGCGCAAGCTACATAGGTAACCGTCATCCGAAAAAAATATAATTTCTTGCAAGCAAGAGTTAGTTAGATTCTTCCTACCCCAAAAGAGAAAAAAGTCTGCACTTGCTAATTGTCTGAATTACGAGAAAATTAAATAGTTTCAAACGTAAAATCATGTAGCTTTTACATAAACAACTTTAACATTTATATACCTTTTGAATAAGCTGCTTTTAACATTTATAAAGTACCCCACCAAACTTATGGCTGAGTGTTTGGGGACATAGGAATATCTTTTTGTAACATATTTTTTATGATTTAATATTTGTTTCTCCATGCCATAAGGATTTGTACGTGACTGCTATCATACGATATGATTCAACAAATTAAGCAAGTGATTATTTATTGTTATCTGCCATCTTTGTTTTGGTTACTACTTACAAGGAAAGGAAAAAGTATTATATCTCTAAGATTTAGAATACCAAAATGAAGTCCAATTCCCTAATGTATCATTGTTATGAACTTATGAATTATGATGTACTTATTAATGATATATTTTGAAGAAAAGTACTTGTTCGCTGGTTGATTAAATATATATATCAATAATTTAATTTCTTCATAATGGCTTTAAGTTATATAGAGAAACATGGTTAAAAATTTTGGTTTTACTGACCAAACTAAGTAAGTACTTTTCATCATGTCAAGTAACTGAACATATGCATGGATACACTTATCTCAATTAGTTTTTAAGTGACTTAAACATATATTACAGCGTCAGCATAACAAGCTCTAACTCTTTGATAACTGTACTTATTTAGCTATTTTGGTTTAAAAGTAGTATGACTTAGAGCCTATTCAGAAAAGAAAAGGATGTTTATATATCAACAATCAACTACTCCTTCCGTTCACTTTACTACACTTAGCTTTAAAAAATAATAAATAAAATATATATTTTACCATAATATCAATAATAATAATAATAGTATTTAAAAAATTGAAAAGTAATTTAGGGAATAAGAAGTTAATGATAAGGATAAAATAGAATTTTTTTTTTATTTTCTAAAATGGACAAATTATAGCGGACAAGTAAAAATTTAAACAAGAGCTCAAATTCTTTTTCTTTTTTCTCCCCTTCCTTAAAAGAAGTTTCTGAAACTGTTCTGTCTTTACCACTCTGCTAAGTTGCTTAGCCCTAGAGATCTTTGAATTATATGCAACACTTAACTATCAGAATGTCGGATTCCCTTCACTTTAGATATGTGAGTTGGCCCTGCAGGTGGGCTTCTCTGTCTATTGTTGCATAAATCATTTAACTGTTTTCTCCTTTTAAATTTTTTATATCCATTGGTGGGTAAAGCTAGCCTACAATTAATTTTATATATACTGCCATGCACAGTCGTTGCCCTAGGGACCTTTTCTTTAATTTATTCTTTGGCTTTAATTTTACTACTATTATTTTCTTTTAGCTTACTCTATGTTACTCTTATATGTAATATCCTTGTAAATACTACAAAGTGAGACTTTTCTGTGAATGATAGCATTGCGCATTTGGTGTCCTGTAAAATATAGTTTCGAGCTGTAAAAATATCTTTTTTACTAAATACAAAGGAAGGACTGCATATGGTATATACACTCACGCTCCCTGGACAGATTAGTCGCATAGCTAAGTGTAATGTAATAGGTTCAATTGAATCCAATCGTCAAAATTTACACTGTTCAAATAGGATAAAACATGTTTTATACATATACAAATTTGCATTTATTAAAATCTCCTTGTTAACATTCATAACTTCGCTCGTGCCTCATCTCAACTACCCAGATAGCACTTTGTGTATTGCCGCAGTGATGTATGTAAAAAAATTTCTTAAGAGGTGTCGATATTTGAAGAAGTAAATAAATAAATAAATTGGTATAGTGACAAGGCGTGACATTTTTATGTACGTACCTAATTTTGTTTTTTTTTAAAAAAAATTTAGGATCATTTCCATTGATTTCAAAGAATGTACAGTGCAGTTCTATAGTAGTAGCATGGACAAGCTACTACTCATTTAAAATTAGCTCTAAACTAATACAAACGCATACAAGCTATCTTAATATGTATCTATTTAGCTATAGCTAAGGATAACGGTTTAGTTGACGCAACCCCTCATGCCATCTTTTACAGTTTCTGCTTCGGGTATGAATCAACAGTGCCACTTCTCTACAAAACTCATCTTCAACAAAAACCTTGCTATCAAAACGAATAGAGTTCCTGGCTCTCCAGATCAATGCAACAGTAGTGACAAAAGCAGTAGCAGTGAGTGCTTTATGCCAAGTTTTGCTCCGAGCCTTGCTGCATATCCGTTGAAGTTCATTCTCCCAAGTACTAACTGTTCGATTATATCCCATCCAACAGCATATTCTGAGCCATAATCGATTAGTGACTGGGCATGAAAAGAATAAATGCTCAAACCTTTCTTCATGCTGTTTACAGAATACACATTCAACAGGTGCATCAATTCAATACTTCTGCAATCTGTCAATAGTAGGCAGCCTGTGTTGAGCAGCTAACCATACTGTGAATTTGTGTCTAGGTTGTACATTAACAGTCAGCATTACATTCCTCCAAGCTACCTTATTGTAATTAGGCAACATTGTAAGGTATAGCTTTTGGATTTGTAACTTTTCCAGTTTGCACATTGATTTCAATCTGCTAAAGAGATTGCCTTACAGCTGTTGGTTCTCCATAACAGCAATCCTGCAGTCCAGAATCTTTCTAACAACCCAAGAGACATTTTTTGGCAGAGGCATAGAGCTAACATCATACTGTTTAATGTAGTAGCATTGCAGCCATTTGATCCAAAGACAATCCTTCTTCCTAGCCAGATCCCAAAGGAGTTTGGTAATAGCTGTCTTATTCCAGACAGTCATATCAATGATGTTAAGACCCCCAGCAGAAATAGGTTTACAGACCTTTTCCCATGCAACCAAAGCCCTTTTAGACACAGATGCACTACATGTCCATAGGAAAGACCTACAAATTGCTTCAATAACCTTCAAAACCTTCTTTGGCAATATGAATACTTGTGCCCAATATGTCTGAATACCAAATATAACAGCTTTAATCAATTGGCATCTCCCTGCATAAGAGAGCATTTTGGCAGACCAGCATGTGACTCTAGCAGTTATCTTCTCAATCAGTGGTGAGTATTGATGTATAGCAAGTTTTTTAAAGCTAAGTGGAATCCCTAAATACATAAAAGGAAGCTGACCCTCAATGAACCCCGACTGCTCCATGATTTCTACTCTAGCAGATTGTTGTACACCAGCCAAATAAAAAGCACTCTTGTTAATGTTAGCTTGCAAGCCAGAAGCTTCAGAAAACTTGAGGAAAGCCTCTTGTAAAATATGGATAGAAATAACATCAGCTCGACAAAACATAAGAAGATCATCAGCAAAACAAATATGCACACAGTTTAGTTTTCTGCACTTAGGATGGAAGTTGAAATCTCCATTTCTGTGTAACTGATTCAGTATCCTGTTCAAATACTCCATTGCAAGAACAAACAAATAAGGAGACATAGGATCACCCTGTCTAATACCCCTCCTTGCAGTGAAAGGCTTACTGAGGCCCCCATTCAGTACCAAGGAATATGAGACAGAAGTTACACATACCATTATCCAATTAAGGAACTTTGCTGGGAATCCAAGGTCAATGAGGACCTGCTTAAGAAAGCCTCATTCCAAAGTGTCATAGGCGTTCCTTAAGTCCACCTTAAGGACACATCTAGGGGAGACTCCTTTCTTTGAATATCCCTTGAAGATTTCATGATTGAGCAGTATATTATCAATGAAGCTTCTGCCTTCAATAAATGCTGACTGAGCCTGGCCAACTATACTGCCAATAACAGTTTTCATCCTCTTTGTAGTAATTTTGGAAGTGATTTTATACACAGTTGTACAGCAAGCAATAGGTCTATAATCTTTGACAGTTGTAGGAGTATTAACTTTAGGCACAAGTGTAATAGCTGTAGTATTTATCATGTTGGGCAGATTGCAAGTAGTGAAGAAGTCCATAGTAGCAGCAATTATATCTTCCTGTACTATCTCCCAGTTGCTAGTAAGAATTCCACAGGAAAGCCATCCACACCTGGTGCTTTATCCTTTGGCCTCTCCTTTAGAGCTTCTGTAATCTCCTCCACTGTGACCTCATGAATTAATATTCTTTGTTGTGATAAAGTAAGACAAGGACCTTCCTTCATAACAGCAGTATTGATACAAGGGAGTTCAACAGCACATTCTCCCATCAATGATTTGAACACTTTAATAAATTCATGTTCTACAACTAATGGATCTGTTAGCTTTATACCTAATTCAATATATATAGAACTAATATTATTCTGGCTAGTTCTGATCTTCCATTGAGCATGAAAATACTTTGTATTAGCATCTCCACATTCAATCCAGTTGGCTTTGGACTTCTGCCTCATAATCTGCTCCTCCACCTTGCTCCATTTCTCAATTTCATACAATGCTACTTTCTCATCATTTAGCAAATTCTGTGTAAATGGACTGTGTTACAGCTGGCTTTATACAATATCCAGTGTCTCCCTAGCTTGAATAAGCTTCTGCTTATAGGAAGACATCTGGCTATTAATCTCCTTTAATTGCTGCTTCAAGGCTTTCAGTTTGGTCCATACCTGCTGCATAGGTGGTCCTTCACAGTGCTGCGACCAAGTATATTCTAGAATAGATTTAAACTGAGGATCCTCCATAAATGCAATGTAGAATCTGAAAGGTTTGGGGTGTAGAAGCCTTTGACTGCCAAACTTGATAAGTATGGGAGAGTGATCAGATACTGAAGGGTTCATGAACTCAGCCTCAAGGTGCCCATACTGTTGAATCCATTGAAAGTTACCCAAAGCCCAGTCAATTTTACTATATACTCTAGTATCAGTATCCTGCTTATTGGACCAAGTATAATACCACCCTTTAGCTCGAAGGGGAGTAAGTTGAATGGCATCTATAGTCTGAATCCTCTGGTTTCAGCATCAGTGACAGGAGATCCAATTCTGTCTTCAGAGTTCAAGACAGTATTGAAGTCTCCACTAAGTACCCAAGGATCCTGACTGGGAATGTTTACTGCCTGCAAATCACATCACAACTGTTCCTTATTGCTTGCAGTATTATGAGCATAAACTACACTTATATGAGTTCTAACTTTACCTTGAACATCTTCTAACATACATGGTATAAACTGATCAGTCACATTAGAAATAAGGACTTGAATATGTGGTTTCCAAAGCAGCCAAATCCTACCATTGACAGCCTTAGCATAGTTGCATTGAACCTTCCACCCTTTAGCAATCTTAGCAAGTATCCTTTTAGCTTTATGCTCTTTAACTCTAGTTTCAAGAACACCTATGACATCTACTTTATTTACAGACAGAAAGCTTTTTAATTCTTCCTGTTTGTGGGCTTGATTAAGCCCTCTTATGTTCCAAGTAGCAATAATCATGAAGTATTAGAAACAATGCTCCAAGAGGGTCCTGGATCCACCTGTTGACCTCTTCTACCAGCATCTAGAATAATTACAGTAGACTTCCCCTTATTGGCTTTATCAATCATAACCTCACTGATCCCAGAAGGTACCCCTGTAGCTGTTGTGTTTCTGCCAGAGCCAACTAGTTCATGTTGTTCCACAGTACTATTCACCAGCTGCATATCACCAGTATGTTGCTGATTCCCAATAGTACTAGTCTCCAGTTGCACTGCCTCACTAATATGTTCTGGTTTAGCTGGAATAGGTACCATTGCATCTGCACCAGTCTTAGGTACCCACTCCTGTTTAGTAACTTTGGCCTGCCTTGGCATTCTAACTCTCTGTCTTCTGCCCTTCTCCTGCTCACCATTAACCAGTTCTACATTATTGCCTACATTATACCAGCATTCAATAGCATCATGGCCAAATTTCAAGCAATGATTGCAAATGCTAGGTTTCCAGTCATATTCAATCTGTTGCACTTTGATACCAAAAGAAGTTTCAATTTCAATCTGATCTGGTAGGGAATAAGCAGCATCAATTTCTACTAAAACTCTCGCAAAAGAGATCTTCTCATAATGTGTCATGAATTTATCCGTGTGCAGTGGTCTGCCCACTGCACTAGCCAATTTGCTCAGAACATCAACAGACCAGCTACCCACCGGAAGGCCAGGGAATCTAATACATACAGATTCAGTGCTGAGAACATCATTTTGAAAAGAAAAATCAACCTCCCATGGTTTCAACACCATAGGCTTGTTTCTATACGAGTATGGCCCAGATTGCATAACTAACTCTTTATCCTCTTTACTATTGAAACGAAATATGCAGTATCCTTCAGCATGCAACAGTATCTGAGATTTGGACACAAAATTCCAAACATGCATCACGAAATTCTCCATCATTTTAGCATTTGGATTATCTCCAATTACATATCCGATTAATGCATTTGCCCAGTAATCTACCTGAGATTGTAGATCCTCTACACTGATTTTAACCACCTTCTGGCCATCTTTTTCAATCGGGGGTACAAATGAGAGCGCCTTACCCATTTGTGCATCGCGATTTCCTCTAACAACTTCAGCAGCAGTCGGAAGTAATATTGCAGGGTCACTTACTTCAGAGAATTGGAGTCGTCTCGAAGTCGAGTTAATCGGAACTTCAGTTTGGTCCATCGGAATTGTATTTACAGTTGCTTCAACCTCTGCATGCAAGTTCTCTGGCGATTGGTATTTCTGTGGAAGGAAATTCCCAAAGGTCAGAGGTTCCAGTGCCGTAGAGACACCGTGAGTAGGGGTAACGAGTTGCACAGGTGCTATCGGAGCAGTCGGAGCAGCATTGCGACGGCGGCGAGCCATTTTTGGCACAATTACGATCTTGCTATTGTGCGCTGAAATGGGAGTTACTGTTTTATTGAAGTACTATTATGCGCCGAGAACATTTTTCAATCTCCTCCGAAATTTTTTATATAACCTCCACGTACCTAATTTTTACATTTTGCTTATAGTTATATATACATATCTAATGAAAAGATTCAATGAAGCGGTACTTGGAACAAGACAGATACGCCCAATATTGGAACGTAAAAATGGATTTTAAATAATTAGCTCAAGTACGCGCTCGTCACCTCACGTATAAGGCATTCAACTACCAAATATCATATCATATTTGACAAGGTCTCCCACACAAGGTTAGACAAGCCACTTATCTCGAACAAATACAAGTCAACCCGAAATCACGCTTTTGCCACGAGTATCTGACTCCAAATGGCTCAAATCTATTCAATTAAATTGCATACTGTAAATAATAATTCAAGTAATTGATTCCACAATTAAATTCTAAGCTAATACGCGAAATTATGAAAAATAACCAAAATGGCCCTCGGGCGCACGTCTCGGAATCGGAAAAAATTTATATTTCCCGAACTCTCGTACTCTCACGAGTCTAACCCAGTTGACTCAGTTAAAATACTGTTAGTTTTTGGCCTCCCTTTGGTCTTTTGTTAAATGGACTAAACCTGCTCAACTTTAGCAAACTTAAAAGATAATAAGTGCTCGGGGTAATAGATAAAGGACAAAGTTAGACTTACCCCAAAAGATAAAGGATAATTTTGGCTAAAAACTCTTAATGCTGTCATTGATGTTCTTAATTTGCATCAGCGATTAGTCAATTGACTAATACAGTAAAATTATATAGCACTAAGTACCTATAGCTAGTTAACTGACAAATTCAAGCAAAATAAATTGCACTATCAACATCATGAAGCTTGGCTTAATTTGATTAATGCTCTTATATGTGGAGTATTAAAAATTAAAAAGTGTGTCTTATTTAACAATAAAGTTTTTGGGGCACATTTAACTCTCATCTTCTATATATCTTGGTCCAAATATCCCATAAACTATCACTACTTTTCCATGCATGCAACATGACAGATATGACAGCCACCACATTTTGTATACTATATAATATATGAGCAAGGAATTAATTAGGTGGGGGTGGGGGTACAACTCAAGAAGTTTAATTTAAGAAGAAGCTTAAAGGTTAAGAAAGTAAAGATATTAACCCCTCTCGAACTACTAAAAAGTAAAAAAATACAAAAATGAGACTAGAGTAAGAACAAACCAGGACCCAAATTGTTATGTATATATATGCTACTATCATAAAGCCCTTCACTTTATTTGAGCTCCATTATTCTCATATTCTCTCTTTGCTTTATCTTTTCTTGCTTTGCTTTCTCTCTCCCTTTGGCAAGAAGAGTATAGCCTTCTCTCTCTCTCTCCACCTTCCATTTTGATGTGATTCTCCACTATCCTCCTTCCAAAAAAACCCCATCTAACTTTACAAAAAGAATTTTATTGATCATTCAAGAATAAGCTATGGTTTTTTCCTCAATTCCAGCTTATCTTGATCCAGCCAACTGGCAACAGGTATGGTTTTTTCCCCCCTTCATTTGATGGTTAATTCTAACCATGGCAAAAAAGCAAAAGAATTCATTAAAGATAATATTCTTCTCACCTTTTAATTTTTTTTTTTTTTAAAATTCTTCCTTTTTTTCTCATCTTTAAATTTCTTGCATATACTTGATATCTTAGTTTGCTTTTCTTCTTTTACAGCAAAGTGGAGGTAGTATTCCAAATCATCATCAGCTCACATCACCACCATCTCAGACTGCAACACCGCCGCCACTCCCACCTCCACCACCACCACTACAGCCTCATGACAGCACTGGTGGTGCAGGTTCTATCAGGCCGGGCTCAATGGCTGATCGAGCCCGGCTAGCTAACATACCTATGCCTGAGACAGCCCTAAAATGCCCTCGATGCGAATCATCAAACACCAAATTTTGCTACTTCAACAACTATAGTCTTTCGCAGCCTAGACACTTTTGCAAGACATGTAGAAGGTACTATTAAATAAATAAACTAGATTCATCTCAAGTACATAATTTTTCTTACATATTTCATCTATTACGAAATTAACCTGAGGATGCATGTATGACTTTATTCATGTGAACTAGAAAAAAAGGGAGAAAACATAATTAAATATGATATATGTACTATCTATTTATGTAAATCAAGTTAGGATCAGTAAAACAAGAATACTTTCTTTCACTTGTCTTCGAGGAAAATGATTGATTTTTCCAACAGGTATTGGACTAGAGGCGGCGCTCTGAGAAATGTGCCCGTGGGCGGCGGTTGTCGGAGGAACAAAAGAAGCAGTAGCAAAAACAGTAACAATAACAGTAACAATACGTCCAAGTCTCCAGCTTCTAGCACAAGTACTGATGGACGTCAAGCTGCTAATAATAATTCTGCTTCTACAAGCACAATTTCTTCACACAGTAATAGTTTTTCTGGTCCAACATCAGCAGCTAGTTTATTAGGTTTAATGTCTCCTCAAATTCCACCTCTACGTTTCTTATCACCTTTAGGTCAATTAACTGATCATCATCATCATCAGTTCAGTACTCCTGGTAATAACATGAACTTGAATTTTTCTACGAGTGGTAACGTATTAGGCGGTAGCAGTGAAAATATGATGGTTAATAATAATCATTTGCTCGGTGGTGGTGGTGGTGGTGGTGGTGGAGTTGCTTCGCTTTTATCAAGTGTAAATGTTGAACACTGGAGGATGCAGCAACAACAAATGGCACAGCAATTTCCTAACTTTATAGGCGGATTTGATCCGTCTAATTCGCCTTCTGGTATTAATAATTACCAGTTTCAAGGTGGTGTTAACGAGGCTGTACAGTTTCTTGGTGGTAATGAGAGTACAACAAGTCAAATTAGGCCGAAAATTTCGACGTCAATGCTAAATCAGATGGCTTCAGTGAAGATGGAAGATAACAATCACAATCAAGATCAATCAGCTTTGTCAAGACAGTTGTTAGGAATTCAAGGGAATGAAAATTGGAATACTGCTAGTGCTTGGAGTGATCTTTCTGCTAGTTTTAGCTCTTCTTCTACTAGTAATGCCTTATAAAAGTCAACAAAAATGTCTGTTTTTTCCTCAGAGCGGTCATTTAAGGGACTTAGCTGGTGATCTGGATAGGTTCCTCTCGATGATGAAGCTTATTTCCCATCGTCTCACTAGTCGATATATTTTATCAGCAAAAGCTTCTAGTGAAGATTATCTAAAAACCCTAGATTTGGTAGTCATTTTATCCATTTCATTTTAAGTGTTTTCTTTAGATATATTTGTAGTTTGCTATGGTAATTATATGTTAGAAGATGTTTAGAGGTTGAGTGAACTTTTTAATTAGTTCTTTGCAGTAGCTTTTATGTAGACATGAAGGTCTAATTTTCAAAGTAATTTGGCTCTAGGTGTTGGGCAGTAAAGGTGAGCATATGGTTAACATTTCTAATGGTATATCATCTTCATGTTTGAAATTTTATGGAATTTGTGTATTTGGATTCGACTCTTTTGCCAATGTTTCTCCTTCCCCATAATTAATTCCTACAATTCTCTTCATGGATTTGTTATTGCTTGGCATACCCCGTTTATTCAACAACAACAACAACAACCCAATATAATCCCACCAAGTGGGGTCTGGGGAGGGTAGTGTTTACGTAGACCTTACCCCTACCCTTGGGTAGAGAGACTGTTTCTAAATAGACCCCCGGCATCCTTCCCTCAAAGAACTTCCCACCTTGCTCTTGGGGAGACTCGAAATCACAACCTCTCGGTTGGAAGTGGGGGTTGCTTACCATCAGAGCAAACCCTCTTGTCTTAAAAGAAACACGAGGACTTCCCAGGGGGTCAACCATCCTAGTACTACTCTCGTCCAAGCACGCTTAACTTCGTAGTTCTGATGGGATCCGGTACGTTAGTGCTGGTATGATCGCATCCACCCCGTTTAACCACAAAAAATAAATAAAAAACTACTTCACATTTTTAGACATTGATAATTGCTTATCTCAAGCAATGGATTTTTTAGCTAGTCATGACAGTGGAAAACGCTGTTGTTAGAGTATATATAAGATTAGGAAACTTGACTTAGTAATTGAATTTGAATTTTAAGTATATGGCTGTCAAGATACACGAAATTTGACAAAATTATATTTCCCACTTTAATATTATTCAGGCTGCAACTTAAGAATCCATTTTATAATGGCAGTATTAGTGTAAATTTACATGTTTTACCAGTCTAACGGGTTAATAATTACATAAATCATGGATTATTGTTGTTATCTTTTAAAAGTTCTGTAGCGTAAAAAATCTTTTACATAATCGATCATTGTAACTCTTTACGGGTACATGCTTCCTATTTGAATTTTAATAGCAAACTGCACAAATGAGGTTTAATTTAAAGAAATTGTATATTCTTTAGTGTCTTTTTCAGTTTTATAGGACAGTATATAGTACTATGCGAAGACGCGTTTGTGTGTAACCTTTTGCCACTTCATGTTGATGCTTAATATTATTCTGTTTGATTGGTGTTAGTCACTTCATGTTATTCTGGGATTTCAATAAATTATGATTTTAAATGGGTGTAAGATATGAGCTGAAATAGAAAGGAAAAAAGAATATTGAGAAGTAACTTTCTAGAGATTCAGTTGTTTCCAGCTACACTACTAGAGATTTGATATGTGCAATAGAATTATTCTTGTAATTTTCATTTCTTAAAATTGCTCCCAATCTCATCCACGTGCCTCATTTTACAAAGAAAAACATTGACAGTATTTATATTAGGGTGTGTGGCAGCTAGAAAATATAATATGGATATTCATTTGACATTAGGTGTTCTTTATTAAGCAAATCAATGATTGGCTGGATTTTTAAAGAATCTTTCATCTTTTATTTTACGGATTGCAAGCTTATATATGAAATCGTAAGGAAAAAAAAAAGAACTGAATTCTTGAGAATGAAGTCAAACTCCAAGAATTACTACGTAGTATTTGTAGCAACAACAAAAGATATGACTACTCTTTAATGCGAAATATACTCTAAGGTCAACATAGAATAATATCATGCCTAGTGTTTAGTGACCGACAAAAAAGGGCAAAAACTACCAAATTCATCCCATAATTACGCTAAAATACAAGAGAGGCTGCACAATATTGGGGTCCGACATGCCACATTGCCACTACGTAAAAATATAAAAATATGCAAAATACTATAAATAAGATCAGACGTGGAATTTTTCCGTGGCAAATGGAGAATAGCGGAGGCAGAAATTCACCTAAGAAATAAGTTTAGAACTTCAAAGAAATTGTCGCCAGTGAAAATTGAACCAATGACTTCAAAATAGTTTTGTACACCCTTGACTATATTTTTTGGCGAGGGGGTTCGGATGAACACCCTTGTGCCCCCCCTAAATCCACCGATGCGCGCGTGCACACATATATATATCCAATCCTCTATATATATATATATATATTAAATGGAATCTTCAATAACTTTACTTCATTAATTAATTGAATTTATGACTGTAAAGTTGAACCTATAAAAAATTTTAATTTGTATCTAAACTCTAGTACTGGCGTAAATTTTCTAGTGAAGACGAACAAACGCATATCTTTATTCTCAATTTTTTTGTTTATTCTCAATTTTTACCTAAAGTAAAATTTTAACCCGTTTTTAAGTTCTTTCAATAAGTTATACATTCTTTTTTATTTTTGTATGACGACCTTTTAACTGTCCCGATCCTTACTTTCGTACAACAACAAAAATCAGAAATTAGCGACATACATATTTTGTAATTAAACAGAAAAATTCGCCGCAAGTCTTGTTTAGCAATGGATTAATGATAGATTATCAAAAAATTATGGTAGCTACAAGCGATTTAACGATTGATTACCGAAAAATTCGCAGCTAATTCTTGTTACCTGATCAAATCAAAAAATATTACTCACTATGTTCAATTTATGTGAACCTGTTTAACTGGACATATAGTTTAAGAAAAAATAAAAACTTATGAATTTTATGATTCTAAACAAGTTAAAAAGAGTCTACAGTATTTATATAGTTAAAAAAACTCCTCATTAAGGATATAATTAAATTTTCAAGATAAATTATTTATAAATAAATAGAGAAAAAAGTTTATGTTCATATAATCTAAAACGAAGGGAATATGTTTATTTTTAAAAGTTGAAGCTAGTTTTGGCTCTTCTGCTTGCAAAAGTTCCAAGTTATTTCTATTATCCAATTCTGGGGAGACTCGTGTTTGTGCTACCAATGCATAACTGGATCATTTGCTATAATTCCAATAATGATATCTGAACATTAGCCTATGATGTAAATGTAATATACAATGAGAAGATTCTTGGGCTTGAGTAATGATTCCACAATAATAATTCTCAGAATTGGGTAAAAAAGCAATGATGAGAAGTAGAGAGAGACTGAAAGAGTCAAAGAGGGTAAGACAAAGAGTACTGTTACAAAGTACAAACATAAGAATGGGGACAACCTTCTTAAAAGACTCGAAATATATGCCCACTCAACTCCCCACACACACACACACAAAATCCTTCTCTTCCCGAACTCCAAGGTTCTGTTATTAGCAGTTTATATGATACTATTTTCCAATTTTATATTGTTTAAGATAATTTGATTCGACACGAAATTTAAGAAAAAAGAGAAAAAAATTTAAAACTTTTAATTTTAAAAGATTAAGGGGTAAAAGATTTGTGGGGTTATACCATTTGTGTGAGTATAAAAGTTTCTCACTTAGAGAAAAAAGTGTAAAATGAAAAGAGTTGTTGAATTATTTTAAAATTTAAAAATGTGTCATTTATTTTGAAACAGACCAAAAATAAAAGTATATCAAACAATATAAAACGAAGAAAGTATATTATTTCGTTTTGTTTCAATATATATAGCGATGTTTAAATAAATAGAGTTTACTACGAATAAATAACTTTTGAAATATGTGGCTTAAAATAACTCATAAATATTTATTTAATTATAAATTATCTCATTAAAGATAAAATTCAATTTTTTTAAGATAAAACTGATTCTAAATATGAAAATATGACATTCTTCTTAAAATAGACTAACAACCAAAAATAGGGCAGTAGATGTACCTAGTATCCGACGTTCACACATGGTCCAAGTAAGGATCGCATCACAAGAGATGTGACATAGACAGTTCACCCTAATATAACCATTAGTGGTTACTTCTATGGCTTAAACCTATAACTTATAAGTTACATGAACATAAATTTAATTTATCGTTGCTCACTACAAAAATATGATACATAAATCGCGACCGATAGAGTATGGTTTAATTTCTTTTTGTTTACAGTTGTTGGTAGAAGACTTCTTGAATTCTGTTCCCAATTTGCCCCCAAGAATCACGCAAAAATTTAAAATAAAGCTAGAGGAGTGAGATCATCAGAGATCAGTCAAAGAAAACAAAAGAATACTGAAACAACGTGACTACTAAGGTTGAAGTGTGCATATTATACTCCATTTTTCAAGTTGTGATTTGTTGCACGACATTCTAGGAATAATACAACAGTACTAACTGTTCTGCTAGTTATTACGTAGTAGATCTTTCGTTCTTGATTTTGACGAATTGGTCTAACTTAGTTTGTTTCATGCTTCTGACAAAGAAAAATATGATTCAGAGACCGTATCGTCTTATAACCTAATAAAAAGAAATTAGAAGTATGATCTATGCAGATTCATTTTTTACTTTTTTTGGCTAGCTTTTGTCATAATTTATGTGAATTAATAAGAGGTTTTGTAGAGGAAAAGACTAACATCCCATGATTTCTGCCAGTATTTGTAAGATAATTTTAGCATGTGACCCTATTACTTTCCAGTCTTTTTTGGTTGTTTCGTCCACAAAGAATGTTTTTGGTTACTAAGTCCCCTTTTGTTTTTGGGAATGTTCTCTCACTTTGATGCTTTTAGCCAGATTCTTCTTTCTTTTGACTGGTTTTGGGACATTATTGAGCAGAGGCGGATCCAGGATATAAATTTTATGGGTGCCATATGGGTTCAAATCTATTATTTTTACAATTTTAATGGAGTTTTATATATAAATTTTTACTCCGCGTCGAAAACTATGGGTCACGCTGGATCCGCCTTTGTTATTGGGACCTTAAGGGGTGGGCACTTGTTTATAAGTTGAAATAATATTGCTCTTGTCTCTATTTAATTCTGTATTTAAAAAAATTTAAATATGGTGGTAGTGTATACTCGTTTAAATGGTGATAATTATTTACGCTATTTCTGCTGGACTTACTAATGCTCTTTTGTTTTTGTTTTTGTTTTTCCTTTCCTTCATTGAGCCGAAAGTTGATTGGAAACAGCCTCTCTGCCCTTTCGGGTAAGGGTAAGGCTCCTCTACATATTACCCTCCCGAGACTCCACTTTGTGGGACTATACTGAATAGTTATTATTGTTGTATACTCGAATCCATGACCCTGGGGTTCTAGATAAGGGGTGCTTACCTATCAGATAATTTTTCTTACTTTTAATATTATATATAAGAGAACCTTAACTAGGTTCGAGCAATTCAGTTCGCTCCTAATTAATTATAGTGAAGCAAACGAACATTTTACTTTTCAAGGGAAACAATTCAATTATCGCAATGTCAAAATTGAAATGCAATTTTCTTAAGCGAACCTTTTACTCTTTATCAACGATGTAAAAAATAAGGAAATATAAATAAATAAAAAATCATCTTAAGTGACAGGCTGAAAATTAAAAATAAATTTAAATTATATACACAACTGTATTTTGTTGAATGCCGATAACTGCAAGCATTGCACTGTAGTATTTTCTTAAAAAGGGAATCGTGAGGGAGAAGCCAGGAATCTTTGTGGTGCTGGGACCTTTTGTGAGGACCAAGGTACCAACAAATCCATCCAAACATTTAATAAAGCAACTCTCTAGGTACCTTTTTAAATATACATATAATTTATTTTTGTGCATATATAGACAGGGTGTAATTATACATTATTAGGTTAAGATATTTACAATAATATATAACTACTTAAAGCAAGTCTAATGTAATTATTTGAAAAATAAAGTAAATAATTAACTTGATATAACATGTTAATTAAAATGCCTGACAATATAGAAAAAAGTTTTTATACTGTTTATGTTTTTGTGTATAGCTTAATTCCAACATACAAATGTAATTTTAAGGTTCGTGTGCGATAACACACCAAAAAAGACAAGAAAACAATTATGTCTTGCGTGAGTTTAATCTGTATGTTTAGCACTAAGCAGGAATGAATATATATATATATATATATATATATATATATATATATATATATATATATATATATATATATATATATATATATACTTTGCAAGCAAAAAATAATCAAAATAAATAAGGGTAAATCGTAATCAAATATAGTATGACCTAGAGACGGAAATAATATTGATCTTAGTAGATGTGGAGATATTTGAAGAACACTTGCTTAGAGATGGAGAGAGAGAAATAGAGAGTTGTATTATTATAGAATAACGATGCCTTTTTTTACAACATTAGGGTCTCCTTTATATAGTAGGAGACCCTCATCGAAATAATAAAAAAAGTACAAAAGTAGGTGATATCTCCTTAGTGGGCACGCCGAATCTAAACGGCGTCGTTCTTATCCAACGCCTAACTCGGCGTACGTCCGCTGGCCGTACCCATTAATGCAGAGACATCGAGGGTTGAATTCGACCCCATACAGATAGTCCATCCGTTCGTTGGGTGACGCATCGGGAGGCGTCCCCAGGGGACGGAATTGCGAACCTCGTTTTGTAAGAATTTGACCTTACTCAACATCGGTAATCGTGAGTGAGATAAAACATATGAGATTGTTGGGATGCTGACGCGTGACTTCCTCTACAGAATGACGTTATCGCCTGCATGCGTCATTATTACACATGTTCCCGAGACGGTTCGGAGGTTGATGTGGCACTTGGTATCCTGCGCCCGTTTCTAATTGTGACCCTTCGGTTTTTGCGCCACCCAACCCTATAAATAGGGGAAGGGTTTAACCGGACTTATCTTTTTGATCTCTTAGCAAACGTTCTCTAGCTTCTTTATTCATTTTCCTCCCCAAATAACTATCTTTTGATTTGAGACTTCTCTGTTTCTTGAACAGAAATTATGGTGAAGCGTCGTCAAGGTAAAAAGGCTAAAGACATTATTCCATCTAGGGTACCATCTTCCTTCGGCAGCAAAGGGGAGAAAGCGAAAAAGGTCCTCGTCCCCTCACTGTAGATAATCTGTTGCTAAAAGAGCTTCTTATTCGGGCGACTTTAAAAGAACCTGCCCGCTCTTCCCTGGGAACACAATGAACTAACGCAAAGTCAATTAAATGACTTTCGTGCGGCGCACAACATACTGGATCATGTAGAAATGGCTCCAACGGAAACGGACTACGTAAATATCCACAGGACGGGATACTGCACGTTTTACGAGTACCTATTCTTAATTGGTTACCGTCTCCCTGTATATCCCTTGGTAGAGGAGTTTTGCCGCTTCCACAACATGTGCCCATCCCAGCTCACTTCCTATACCTTGAAGGTATGCAGGATTTTGATGACGTACGCGGAACGGACAGGGTGCGAAGTCACCGTTCATCACCTCTTACATTTGTTTAATTACCTAAGAGGTATGATAACTGTGATTTCTACATGTTTTATACACATTCTTACCTAAGATTTGTGCATTAATTGTCATATATTAGTCCCAAAATGCTTACAAATTACACTTGATTGCAGGTTTGAGCGACAAGATGAAAAGTATCAAAGATCGGCTCAAAAAGGAGTGAAATCTGCCAAGTGTCAAAAGACAAATGAAATAGGGATCAAAATGACCAGCGCGGTCTGCACTGCTTTGCAACGCGGCCGCGCAGGAAAGTTCAGAGGCTGAGTTATATTAAGGTTACCCTACGTGGTCCGTACTGATATGCCTCGCGGCCACTCAAGAGAGTTCAGTGATATTGTAAGTTTGAAGTCAAGCCACGCGGTCCACACTGATGGAAGTTCAGAGACCCAGAAAATCAAGGCAAAATCCCACGAGGCCGCACACGAAATCAGTGCGGTCCGCGCAAGTAAAGTTCAGAGATTCAAAGTTTTGGGCAAAATTTTCTACGCGGCAGCATCCCATTTCTACGCAGTCTGCTTGTCTCAGCCTTGTCGCGTGACAAATCTGTGCGGTCCGCATCCACAGTTCCATAAGCAAGACTTGAAGACATATTGCCCTTCGTGGCCGCGTGAAATTTGCACGCGGTCCGTGCCATACCCTCAGGGAAATTTTTGTCTGGTTTTCTTATGTAGCATAAATAGAACATTTTCCTTTATTCAAAGTTTTGTTTTATCAGAAAGCTGCTGAGTTCGAGACCTCATATTGTTAGCCTATTTTAGGCAATTTATTGTAGTTTTAAAGTGGATTCAAGTAGATTATCATTGTAGTTAATTATTATGTCAATTTCATTTATTATTTCTTTAATTTTTATTACTGCTATGTCTAACTAAACCCATTAGCTAGAGTTGTGGCTCAATCCTAGTGTGGCTAATTAATGGGTGTGATTGTTTAGTGCATGAATGATGCTGGTTATTTATTATTTGGATTAATATTATATTTTCACTAAGATTTGGTGGTTGCAAACACTAAGTCTAGCTTAGTGGGTCTTGAATCTTCTTGAGAAAGAGAGTGTATGATCCCAAGATTAATTCCAACAAGGAATTGAGATGGACCCAGGAGAATGGTAGTCCCAACTAACGGGTTAAACCTCGAGAGAGTAATTACCCAACTTGAACCATAAGTTGCTTGGAAAAATTAGCCTACCCAATTGGTCTCGAGAGAGTCAATTGTAGGGGTATGCATTCGGATCAATTTATTGATAAATCGAATCGATTATTTGTTATCGAAATTAAAAAAATCAAAATCGAAAAAATCGAAATATTATTGAAACGATAATGATAAGCATATGTACAAATCGATAATCGATAAGTAATTATCGATAAGGTTCAAAATCGAATCAATAAATCGAATGCACACCCCTAGATTATAGACACTTGTAAAATGAATAATTATCTATTTGTGTAGACTAATATAACATACAGAATGTATATATATTCCGCTATTATTTTGAAAGCGGCTATACAATATCATTTTTCCTAATCTATACCATTTCCTTTACCATAAGTCCATTACCCTATTATTTCCTCTACCACATTTAAGGAATGATCATATTTAAAGATCAAGGGAATGAAGTTCAAATTAATGGAATATAAAATTTGTTGTAATGATCATATTTGTTTTGTTTTTTATTCCGTTGAAGTGTTGGTGGAATACATTTGATCCCTTACTTTAGTTTTGTTGCATGTGCTTGTTGGTACAATTTTTATGTTATAAATGGTTTTCGTCTTATTTTAGCTTCTTTTTGTCCATATAAGTTAGGTGCGTTTATAGAGATATACTTTCCATGGAATCCCATAAATTTTCTTATTAGTGTAATCGATAACCGAATCGATAAGCCCCCAAAATCAATAAATCGAAATTGAAAAAGTCGAAACCTTATTGAAACAATAACGATAAGCATATGTACAAATCGATAATTAATAAGTATTTATCGATAAGAGTCTAAATTGAATCGATAAATCGAATGCACGCCCCTAGTCAATTGGGCAAAATCACTCTCTCTACCGAGAGCTGTGAGAGTGGGTGCAAAAGTGCAACGTCTATAGCATTAGTCCCATATTCATCATTTTTGCATTATGAATCTCTACTCGTTAATTGACCACCTAGGTACATGCCACGACCCTAGTGCCTTTCTCTATATTCCATACAACTTAGAATCATAATTTTAGCATAACTTAGTTTTACAATTGTAGTTGATAAAATGTAGCTACTACTCAGAAGAAAAGCAAAAATGTTAGAAGATCAATTAGGAGCCTAAACACACCCCTAGGCTTAGCAAATACTTAACTCCAAATCGAAGCTCACTCTGGAAAATTGACCCCAATACTACTATTCGGTTAATATATTAACGCCCAGTCTTTCTTAGGATTGAGTCCGCACCGATCACTTTTTGGTGCCGTTTCCAGGGAGCTTTACGGTGTTTGACTATGTGTTGGCTAGTTTTGTATTTTGCTTCTTTTTCCTTTTTTTACTTACTTTGTTTGTGTTAATTCACTGAGGTACCAATGGCTTTAAACGCACAAGTTGCTATTAACGTGGGGGTGGAGGAGGTGGAAGACGTAGAACAAGAAGAGATTTTACCCCAAGCACAAAGACGGGGTAGAAATACTAATGCTAATGACAACATACCAGACCCTCCTCCACCTCCACCTCCACCTCAACCAAGAGCGGCACCAAGAGTTCTACCCAATCAAGGGTATGCAAGTGCAATAGTTCCTCCCCGAATCCGGGCGGGGAACTTCCAAATCACCAATGCCATGCTCACTCTAATCGAACAACGAGGGTACTTCACAGGTGCCTTGGACCAAAACACATACAAGCATTTGAAAGGGTTTGTGGATACTTGTTGGTGGAGCAAGCAGACAAATGTTTAGGAAGATGCACTGAGGTTAAGGCTTTTCCCGTTCTCACTTCGGGGGAAAGAATTGGATTGGTTGGAGAGACTCCCAAATCACTCCATAGCTGCGTGTGATGAGTTGGCCAATAAATTCATTGAGTTCTTTTCTCCTGGCCATGTGGCGGCTCTTCGAGATGAGATTCTAGCTTTCAAGCAAGAGCCGACAAAGCCTTTACATGATATATGGGAAAGATTTCGGATGATGGTAAAAGAGTTCCCCAACAACGATATGAATGATGTTATGATCTAGAAGACGTGCTATCGGGGTTAAACACAACAAACTAGTGCATTGTCAATCAGTTGGCCAGTGGTAATTTTATGAAGCTTCCATACAACAAAGCTTGTGATGTTCTTGATGAAATGGACAATATTTATTTGGCATGGCAAAGCCGAGCTAATGTTCCTTAAGTTGATCTTAATGTTATACACTTGCATAAAGAGTTGCATGATCACGGCCAAGCCATTGCCAAACCCACAACAACAATGAATCAATTGGCTAAGGCACAACTTCCACATGTTTAAAATCCGTGCCAAGTCAATGCCATAGAGGAGTGAATATGATGAAATGAAGGCAAAGAGGGCAACAACAAACTCAAGAAAATTTGAAAACTATGATGATGGTGGTGGATATTCTAATGAAGGTTTGATGACCAATGTGAGGAAGTCCAATATGTCAACAACTACAAGGGAATAGAGTTAATCATGGGAATCAATAATGGAGATCCCAAGGTAATTGGGATAATCAACAAGGTGGCAATTGGAATTATATCAACAATCAAGGAGACAATTGGCGGAACAATAACTCGGGAATAAAGGTAATTGGAACGGGAACAACAATTGGAACAATAACAAAGGTGGTCAAGGTGGGTGGAATAATAATGGCGGTCAAGGTAATAGGGAGCAAGGCTTTCAAAAGTCCCCCAATGTATCAACAACCCAACAACCCGCCTCCGTTTTAATCTCAAGGATCAAGTTCATCGGGCAGTGACATGGGTTGAATAGAGAATATGTTCGAGCAAATGATGAAGCAGAATCATGACTCTGATGCTCAGTTGGCCTCCCATAAAACTTCAATCTGTAACTTGGAAGTATAACTCAGGTAAATTTTGCAATCTCTCAACATTAGCCCAAAGAGTGCTCTACCAAGTGATACGGCAGTAAACCCCAAGGGTGGGCATAGTAATCATGGGATGGTGGTGACCACGAGAAGTGGAAGAGGCAGTGATGTGAAAGCCGCAAGAGGAAATCGAGTTGTGAATGATGAAGAAGAGTTGCAAAATGATGAGATCCCGTTGGTAGTCGAGGATATTGATGAACCAAATGCAAGTGATAATGTGAGAATAGAAGTGGATGAGGGTGAGGAGGATACTCAAGAGGTCGTGAACCCATCTAGGGAATAAATCATTCATATGCCCGAACCGGTGGTGCCAAAAGCCAAGGCACCCTTGCCTAGACCTCCTCCGCCATATCCACAAAGGTTGGCCAAGAAAAAAGGTGACAACCAGTTTAAAAAAATCACTTAGATGATGTAGAGTTTGACTATAAATGTGCCCTTGGTGGAGGCACTTGAACAAATGCCAGGATATGCAATGTTCATGAAGGACTTGGTTACTAAAAAGAGATCGATGGACTGTGAGACAATCAAGATGACGCACCAAGTGAGTTCCATTGTACACTCCATGGCTCCAAATCTAGAGGGTCTCGTACCATTTAAATTACCATGTACCATTGAAAGTGACGATTCAGCAAAATCCCTATCTGATTTGGGGGAAAGTATCAATCTCATTCCATATTCAGTTTCAACACTTTGGGTATTGAACAACCTCGTCCAATTTCTATGAGGCTTCAAATGGTGGACCGGTCAATGAAGTGGCCTTTGGGAATTAATGATGACGTTCTCGTTCGTGTTGATAAGTTCATATTGCCGGTCAATTTTGTGATCTTGGATTGCGAAGTGGATTTCGAGGTGCCTATTGTTCTTGGAAGGACTTTTCTAGCTACGGGGAAGCCTTGGTTGATGTGGAAGAGGGAGAATTGACCTTCCGTGTTAGAGATGAAAAGGTGGTGTTCCACGCGTGCAGATCAATAAGGAAACCAAATAGTGGATGACACAAGCGCAATGGAAAATGTTCAGGACCCACTTGAGGCCGTGCTATTGAACATGGATGTTGATGATGATGTCGGAAGGGTGGAGTGTGTGAATGCATTACATGGCATGGGTGTGTATTCTTATGGGCGCGTATTCTTATGAGCCAATAAAAGACAACCTTCACATGCTTATGGCACATTCTCCTTCTCTCGAATGCCATTTGGATTATGTAATGCACTAGTGACCTTCCAACGATATATGATGGCAATATTAACCGACATGGTGGAGGACATATTGGAGGTCTTCATGGATGATTTTAGTGTGGTTGGGGACTCATTTGGTGAATGCTTACAAAACTTAGATCGTGCGTTGGCCCGATGCGAAGACATAAACTTGGTTCTCAGTTTGGAGAAATGCCATTATATGGTAGAAGAAGGAATAGTGCTGGGTCAAAAAATTTCAAAAAGAGGGATTGAGGTTGATAAGACGAAAATTGAGGTGATATCAAGGCTCCCTCCCCCTAATTCTGTCAAAGAGGTGAGGAGTTTTCTTGGATACGCGGGTTTCTACCGAAGATTCATCAAGGAATTTTCTAAGGTAGTTAACCCGTTATGTAAATTTCTAGAGAAAGATGCCAAATATGTGTTTGATGAGAGATGTATGGAATCTTTCGAGCTTCTAAAGAAAAAGTTGACGACTACCCCCATCACTACCGGACCAAATTGAAGCTTGCCCTTTGAGCTCATGTGCGATGCTAGTAATGTTGTGGTGGAGGCGGTCTTGGGCCAAAGAATCAACAAAATGTTCTGATGTTAATAAACTTCAATACCACACAAGTGGGGGGTGATTTGTGGGTACCTAATTTTCACATTAGAAGAACCTGGTTCTTCTAAGTGTTCTAACTACAACAGTTTGCGTAATAATAAGAACTGAAAGTAAATTGCACAAAGATTTTTACATGGAAAACACCTGGCTCAAAAGGTAAAAAAACCACGACCTACTACTAAGTAGGATTTTCCCAAACTCACTAAAAATCAATGAGCCAAACAACATTTACAAAGACTCTTTGTAAACCTAAGGATTAAACTCTAATCCCTGTGTGGCACATAGCCTCAGCTATTGTGACACTATCAAGTTAACTCTAACTTGATTACACAAGGTACCTAATACAATTGCTTCTAATAAAGCTGAAAGGTACAATATGAAAAATCTAGTACAATTGAACTAGAAATAAACACACAGATGGAACCGGTTCCTCTCTTAGTTCAGGTAGCTTTAGGCGTACACACTTGTATCTTTCATATATTGCTTGCAAACTAGACTCACTTTATTTGCTCTGAAATAAGCTTTACTTCTGCTTGTGTGTGTTACCTGTAAAAGAGAACCAACACAATAATATATTGAGTTAGTAGCTAGAGTTTGATTACAACTACACTTCTTATCCGTAGTCCATTTAATTCCTTAGCCAACACAAACTCCAACTCTTATCCTAACTTAGGATTAAGTTCTCTACACATAAGGAGATTGTCCTGATTATCCCAAATGCAACCTTTTCGATTATGTTCAAAAGATATTGATGCGTGATCTTTAATGCATATCTTCCTCACGTGCTTTACATGTGCAATGGTTGATTCAGACTGTGTAGTACAAGATGGACCAGGTCCTTCCATAATATCATTTTTCAATCTTCAAAACTCCAACTGAAACTTTGGCAAACAACTTCCTCCTTTTTGATGATGACAAACTCTGTGCTTATTGTGATCAGGAAACCTGTGAACTCTGCTGAAAATCAACACTTAGATAATTGTAACTTATCATCAAGGAGTTCAGATTTAGGTCATAAACATCACTAGTTCAGATAATGAGTTTTAAGCACAATATCTTCCCCCTTTTGTCATCATCGAGAAGTTGCATAAATACGGTGAATCCTCGAAGTTAATTAATACTCATGGCCACTGGGGCAACTGCAAGTGAACACATGTTCAAATTAATCACAAATCAGCTTAAAAATAACTATTTAGAACAAATTCAACACGAACAAGAAATGCTGCATTCATTGATTAAAAGGGTATTTCTACAATTCAGTCCACAAACAAGAAAAACAAAATATTCAACCATGAGCAAAAAATAGAATAAGAACAGAACAAGAACTTCCTAAACTTGGAAACTGGAAACTGAAGGGTTACTAGATTGGACAATAAGGACATGACACCTAATACTTGGAAGTGCTGGAGGGTTGGGCTTGTAGCAGATTTAACATTTGCCAGAGCATGCCTTCATTTTTTTCCTTTTCTTTGGCAAGTTCATATTTCAGCCTATTCCTTTCTCCCTCCAAATCAGCAATTCTGGCATTGAGCCTTGCAATTTCAGCATCATTTGTCCCAACCTCCTGAACCAAGGCTCTAGCCTTGCCGTTCACAGGAGTTTTCGCAGATGAACCAGGTTCAACAAGGTACTGAGCAGATAGTCACAGGTTTGAAGGGTATTCACACATAAATGCTCCTTGCTGGAGGCCATTTCGCACTTTTTCAAAGGAACGTCGTTCAAGCACAGTGGTCAAGATAAAACCATAGGAAATGGCATGAGCCTTTGAACCATTTATCACCCTTTCAAGCAGATTTACCATAAAGACATGCCAGTTGATCTGCTTCCCTTCATTCATAAATTGCATGAGCACCAGATCCATATAATTAGCTAAATGCCTTATTTCCTGTCTGGGCAGAAGGCACTTGTTAACAAATTCAAAAAGCACTTTGTGCTCTGGCCTCATTTCACTTTTCTGGACTGCCTTGGCCTCAAACACCTCTTCATCTATTTTGGTGTCATATAAATTCCTTGTTATTTGCAGCTCAGAAGGCACCCCATCCAAGCAAGGCCACATCTGCCTTGAATAATCATCATACCCCTCACAAGGGATATCCAGAATCTTTTCCAATTTTTCAGCATTGAATTTCACTTTGACACCCCTCACTGTACTGGTCACCTGACCATTCTTCACTTTTCCATTGGCCATGAACTCCACAAGATCCTTCCTTGACAATTTTCCATCAATCTGAAGGACCATCTCCTTCTAGCCTTGTGCCTCCAGTGTTGTGACAAGTTTTATCATGTCTGGCTCCTTCAGGTCTTTCAGCAATCATCCCTTCAATATCTTTCTTTTTCCATAGTTGGCATACCTATCATGTTCTTCTTCAGACTCACCTTCTTCTTTTTCTTTATCACTCTCATATTCTTCTTTTTCTATGGCTACTTTCACTTGTTTGCCCTTTGAGGCTGATCTTGTTCTCTTGGCAAGAGAGGATTCAACATGAACTGGTTTTGAGGGCTTCTTACAGGAGGTCCTAGTCTCCTTTGATTTTGCAAGTGGAGCCTCCACAGTAGTATGCCTTTCTTGATGGACCAGTTCGATCTTCTCTTCTTCCTCCTCAGCCATAGTTTCTGAACTTTCATCTACCTTCCCCTTCCCTTTTCTTTTCTCTTTCTCTTACTCTCCTCTAAAGCTTTCTTCAACTCAGCTTCACTCTCCCTAACCTTGTTTCTAGTTGTTCTAACCCTAGGAGCAGACTTGGGTGTTGAGGGTTTGGATTTCTTGGTTGGTTTGGATGCTACACGGGTCCTTTGTGAGGAAGACTTGCGTTTCTTGGGATAATAACTAGAACCAATCTTCTTCATCATCTCAACCAGAGTTTCCTCCGCAGATAGACCAGGTTCATCAGATTGTTTGCTCAAACTGACTAACCCTTCAGCAGCCTTTCCAGATCAACTTCCCCCCTGACTTAGAGACCCCCTCTTCCCCACTCCCATATATAGCTAGCACCTTCTTCCTCTTATTCTTCCTCAATTTCACAGAATCATCCCTAGAGACATCTTTTTCAGCCCCTATCAAAACATACCTATTTTCTACCCTTTGTCCTACATCATCAGGAGCAACACTTGGATTTACCTCTTTTGGGGTTTCTTTATGTGTGACATTGTTAGAAGACCCAGGTTCATATCCTTCACTGGCAGAGATGTATTGATCAGAATCAGAACTGGAGTTAGTTCCTTTTGCTGGGGATTCTTTCCTTTGACTTACCTTCGATCATTTGTTTAGAACTTTCCTCAAGGAACCAGATGCAACAACTTTTCTTGCTATCATTTTCTGGCAACGGAATCTGGATTTTGGGGATTCACTATTAGGTGTGGAAGATGAAGTGGTGTTAGGTGACACTGGTGGTGGGGTTCCAGGATTATCTTGTGGATTTGTCATTTTGGGTGATGAATTTCTCGAAAGCTTGAGAAAATTTTGGATAATTTTTTAGGGTTTGGAGAAGAGAGTAAATGATCAGGGGTTTTGAGATGAGGTGACAGTTATGAAATGATTAGAGGGTTTTTTAAAAAAAGAGAACATTATAGTTCCAGAAACGGTAGCTTTTTAGGTGTCAGTAGAGGTCTAATCAGCTTATAGTTCCGGTCTCCCTAGTGATTAATTAGGATTAATTAGAATTGCTAAGGTTTAGGATATAGAGTTCCATTATACCTAGAATTCTAATTTCAATGAAACTGTTTCAATTAGCCTCAACGGATAGAATTTTGAGACGATTGGTGTTTCTAGGACTCTTGCTCATGATTGAAAATTAAATTTTTCTATTTTTGCAAAGCATTGAAACATACCTGACCTTTCTCATGAGCATACATTGATGAACCAGGTTCTTCAAATGAAACTTCTCTTGATTATGCCTCAAATGTCAGAATAGAGAATTTGTAGAGATGGGTGAATCCTATAACTATATGTCACATGAGTATACTATTTACAGTATTGAAATGAGTAGAAATTATTCAAATATTCACAAAAATTAAGAAATCCTAGCCAAATTTTCTTTTTCATTTTTTAAAATGTTTTTTCATTGTGCATTCTGAACTTGACCTCTTAGGTGATCTTAATCATCCCTAATTCCAACTCGTTCCTTCCAAAGTTTTCTCTACTTAGTGCCTTGGTGAAGATATTAGATATTTTTTTATCAGTGGCACAAAATTCTATGGAGATTAGCCCTTTTTGATAGTTGTCCCTTAAGAAATGGTGTCTAACATCTATGTGCTTAGTCATTTTATGATGAACAAAGTTCTTTGTCAAACTGATTGCACTAGTGTTATCACAAAATATAGGTATGCATCCCACTTCAATTCCAAAGTCTAACAATTGTTTCTTGATACATAGCAACTGAGCACAGCATGAAGCAGCAGCAACATATTTCGCTTCAGAAGTAGAGAGTGCTACTGAATTTTGCTTTTTGGTAGCCCATGATACAAGAAAAGATCCAAGGAAGTGTGCCATGCCTGAAGTGCTCTTCCTATCCACTATATAACCTGCATAGTCTGCATCAGCATATCTATTTAAGTTAAAATTGCTACCTTTAGTATACCATAGACACAGATCAGTTGTGCCCTTCAAGTATCCCAATATTCTTTTGACAACTGTCAAGTGTGACTCATTTGGATTTACTTGGAAATGAGCACAAAGTCCTACAATGAATTGGAATTGAAGATCTCTACGCTTTTTCCCTTAGGAACAAGGTGGTGTCAATTTTACCTCTTTTGTACCCATGCTCCAGAAGGAATTTTGACAATCTTTCATACCAAGCTCTTGGAGCTTGATTGAGACCATAGAGAGCTTAATCTAGCTTGAATACATGGTCGGACATTCTTTGCTTTCGGATCCAGGAGGTTGCTTCACAAACACTTCATCTTTGAGATAGCCATTTAGGAAGGCACTTTTGAGATCCATTTGATGAAGAGTGATTTCCATATGTGCCGCAAAGACTATGAGTAGTCTAATTGCTTCAAATCTAGCAACTGGAGCAAAAATCTCATCATAATCAATGCCTTACTCTTTATTATAACCTTGAACCACCAACCTTGCCTTGTTTCTTGTAACTATTCAATCTTCATCCAGCTTGTTCCTGAAGACCCATTTTGTCCCAATGACTGAACTGTCCATAGGTCTTGGAACCAAGTGCCAGACTTAGCTTCTTTCAAACTGATTTAGCTCATTTTTCGTAGCATTGATCCAATATACATCTTGTAGAGCTTCACTCACATTTTTAGGTTCAATCAGGGACAAAAAGGCATCAAATGCACACAGATTCTTCAGTTGTAATCTAGTCTTGACTCCTGATGTGGGATCATTGAATATGTTCTTAATGGGGTGAGAACAGAGGTACTTGTAATATTTCCCCACCAGCTGGTTTCTGCTTGCTTCTCCTTCATTTTTATGATGTAGAGGAACAGGTTCAGGTACAGGATCCTTCTGAGAATTTTGTAAAGTTTCTCTCAGATTGGTTCCCCCTGTCAGGTTGCCTTGGGTGAAAGGACCTGTTCCATCACTTGCTCCTTCTTTGGATGCCTCCTTGAGTTGTGTTGTAACTTCAGTCAATTGACTCACCAGTCCAATGGCTTCATCTTCATGTTCTTGTCTCTCAGAAAGAGTGTTAGATTCATCAAACACAACATGTACACTTTCTTCAACACATAGAGTTCTTTTATTGAACACTTTATATGATTTACTATGTGAAGAATATCCCAAGAATACTCCCTCATCACTTCTGGGATCAAACTTACCTAGGGAGTCTTTGCCATTATTGTGCACATAGCACTTGCAACCAAAAGCCCTAAGATGGGATACGTTTGGTTTTCTTCCTTTAAGTAACTCATAGGGAGTTTTCTCTACAAGAGGTCTGGTCATGCATCTATTAATTATATAGTAAGCAGTGTTTATTGCCTCTGCCCAAAAGCTATGAGGTAGTTTACTGGAAAGTAACATGGTCTTTGCCATATCCTCAAGGGTCAGGTTCTTCCTCTCAACTACCCCATTTTTCTGAGGAGTCCTAGGGGAAGAGAAATTATGATCTATTCCATTTTCATCACAAAATTCAGCAAACTTTGCATTTTCAAATTCAGTTCCATGATCAGACCTAATGGATGCAAGTTGATTTCCTAATTGTTTCTGGGTTTTTCTAACAAAAGCAGTGAACATTTAAAATGCTTCATATTTAGAAGTTAGAAATAGCACCCACGTAAATCTAAAATAATCATCAACAAGCACCATAACATATATTTTACTACATCTGCTCATGGATCTCATTGGACCACAGAGATCCATATGAACATGTTCCAATGTCTTGGACGTACTTACCATCATTTTCTTAGGTTTGAAGGATGACCTTACCTACTTCCCCCTTGCACATGCCTCACAAACTTTGTCTTCCTTGAACTTGATATTAGGTAACCCTATCACCAAGTCCTTGGAAACTAATTTGTTTAATTGATTTAGACTAGCATGACCAAGTCTTTTTTTGCCAAAGGAGGGGATCATTAATTAACACACTCAAGGAAGTGAGTTCATTTTTAGAAAGAGTTGTCAAATCTACAATGTAAATATTGTTAACTCTTCTTCCCTATGAAACAATCTTGTCACTAGTAAGGCTAATCACAAAATATTTTATGGAAGTGAAAGCCACAAGGTTACCTCTGCCACACAGTTGTAACACACTTATCAGGCTATATTTCAAGCCATCTATCAAATAGACATTCTCAATGGAATGAGAGTCTATCTTTCCTACCATTCCAACCCCAGTGATCTCACCTTTCTTCCCATTTTCAAAGGAGACATTACCTCCTTTTAGGTTCTCAAGTGAAACAATATGGTCCTTGTTACCAGTCATATATTTTGAGCAGCCACTATCTATGTACCGTATTTGGCTACTTCCTTTCACTTGGACCTGCAACATGAAATCAGGGGTTAGTCTTAGGAACCCGAACTTGTTTGGGTCCCTTTATATGAGCAAAAGGATGAATTAAATTTTTCTTTGCCTAACCAGGAAGTTTGTGTTTTTCTTGAACAAAAGCTTTGTTCTTTTGTCTGGCCATTTCATTTGCATTGCATTCTTTTTTGTAATGGCCAGTCTTACCATAATGTGTACAGATCTTATTCTCAGGAAGAGTGATGTACTTGTTTTTGGGATCTCATTTTGGAGCTTGTGTCCCAAACCCAGGTCCTCTCTTGCTGCTGCTGTGATGCTCTTGCAGCTAGGAGAGTACATCAGAAGCCTTGTTCCATTTGCATGTTCTGTATAGTTCATGCTTCACCTTTCCTAGTTCTTCTTTAAGGACATTGATTGATTGATCTTTCTTATACAACTCATCTTTCAGTTTCCTAAATTTCTACTAGTGTGAGAAATGATTGATCAGCCTTTTTCTTTCCTGGCCTTGTTTTCGGTTTTATGTTTTCAGACCTGAGTTCTAGGACACTGTTTTCCAGTTGAAGAACCTGGTTCTTTAACTCAGTATTTGAGTTATTACTCTCATTAGCCCTAGAGTCTAACCTTTTGCATTTTTCTTCTAGTATTGCACAATCCCTAGAAAGAACATATTTCTCGCTGTTTATTATTTCAGACTCATCTATTAAGTCTATCAAGAGCTCAGCCAACTTTTCTTTAGACATGAATTTAATCTTTTCTTTAAGATGTAGAATACTTACCTCCTGCTCATCTTCTAATTCTCTGATGTCCATAAGGGCTTGCTCATCTTTAGCTTTATTTTCTGAGTCTTCATCTGACGTGCCTCCCCATGCAGCAACCATATCTTTGGTTGTTCCTTTGATCCTTTTTGGTTGAACATGTTCCTTCTTCATGTTCCTTCTGTCGGCCCTTTCTTTCTTCCATTCAATTTCCCATTGAGAGCAGTTTTTTATCATGTGATCTATCTTTCCACACTTAAGACAAACACATTTGTCTGCTTCTCAGGAGCTCTAGGTTTGTTGAATGTTGTTCTTCTTGAAGGACCCTTTCCTCTCATAAGATATTTCTTGAAATCTGTAGTTATCATAGCCATTTCATCATCTTCAAGATCTGATCCTTATGAGATTTTGAGAGCCAGACTTCTTTCTTTCTTTGGAGCATCTATCTTCATGTTTTGCCTTCTCAATTCATAGGCATTATGATTTCCAATCATTTCATCCAATTTTAAAGTAGCAATTTTTTTGGATTCCTGAATAGCAGCGATTTTGCTTTCCCAGGTGATTGTAGAACTCTAGTTAGAATCTTCTCCACCTTATCTTCTTCCAGAATAACCCTTCCAAGAGGCTCTATTCCATTTGTCAGTGTAGTGAACCTGGTATACATCTCTTGGATAGTTTCACCATCCTTCATAGTAAAATTGTCATATTGAGAATACAATAGTGTTTCTCTTGACCTCTTCATCTGAGGTGTTCCTTCATGAGCCACTTGTAATGTGTCCCAAATCTCCTTGGCAGTTGAATAGCCTTGAATCCTAATGTACTTATCAGGACCAAATCCACACACTAGCCATTTCTTGGCTTTAGCATTTTTCTCCCACTTTCTTAGGTCTTTAACAGTACAATCCACTCTAGTCTTAGGAACATCCAATTCTTCAGCAGTCTTCTTGGTTGTGGCTAAAGGACCATCAGTGATGATGTCCCAAAGCTCATAGTCTTCACCCGTGATGTGGTCTCTCATTCTATTTTTCCACCACGAGTAGTAGAGACCATTGAAGAGTAGAGGCCTGACAGTAGACTGTCCTTCCCAATTCCCAGGTGGTGCACTCATGTTGATCTTTTCTTAAGGTGTTAACCTCTTCAAGGATAACTCACTATGATACCAATTGATGTTAATAAATGTCAATACCACAAAAGGGAGGATATGTGTGGTACCTAATTTTTGCGTTAGAAGAACCTGGTTCTTCTAAGTGTTCTAACTACAGCAGTTTGCGTCATAAAAAGAACTGAAATTAAAGTGCACAGAGATTTTTACGTGGAAAACACCTAGCTCAAAGGTGAAAAAACCACGACCTACTACTCAGTAGGATTTTCCCAAACTCCACTAAAATTCAATGAGCCAAACTGCATTTACAAAGACTCTTTGTAAACCTAAGGACTAAACTCTAATCCTAGTGTGGCACACAGTCTCAGCTGCTGCGACACTATCAAGCTAACTCTAACTCGATTACACAAGGTACCTAATACAATTGCTTCTAATAAAGCTGAAAGGTACAATATGAAAAACCTACTACAATTGAACTAGAAATAAACACAGAGATGGAACAGGTTCTTCTCTCTTAGTTCATGTAGTTTTAAGCATACACACTTGAATCTTGCATATATTTCTTGCAAACTAGACTCACTTTATTTGCTCTCAAATATGCTTTACTTCTTCTTGTGTGTGTTACCTATAAAAGAGAACCAACACAATAATATAATAAGTTAGTAGCTAAAGTTTGATTGCAACTACACTTCTTATCCGTTGTCCATTTAAGTGCTTAGCCAACACAAACTCCTACTCTTATCCTAACTTAGGATCAATTTCTCTTCACATTAAAGGGACTGTCCTCCTTATCCCAAATGCAACCTTTTTGATTACGTTCGGGAAGATATTGATGCGTGATCTTTAGTGAATATCTTCCTCACGTGCTTCACATGTGCTGTGGTTGATTCATAGTACAAGATGGACCAGGTCCTTCCATAAGTTCATTTTTCATTCTTCAAAACTCCAATTGAAACTTCGGCCAACATGTTCCATCTGGTGTACTATGCAAGTAAGATAATAAATGAAGCTCAAAGGAACTATACGGTCACCGGGAAGGAATTGCTTGCCATTATTTTTGCCATGGAGAAGTTTCACCATACCTTATGGGGGCCAAAGTGATTATTCATATCGATCACGCCGCCCTTAGGTACTTGCTGACTAATAAAGATTCAAAAGAGAGGTTGTTGAGATGGGTGTTTCTTCTTCAAGAATTTTATTTGGAGATTTTGGATAGAAAGGGTAGTGAAAATCAAGATGCATGCCACTTTTCTCGATTGGGGAGGAAGGGAGGCCTTTGGACGGCCATGAGATAAATGATGCTTTTCCGGATGAACAACTGCTCTAGGTTTGAATGCTAGACATGCCATGGTTTGCCAACATTGCCAATTATCTTGTTACTGGTGTGGTTTCGTATGAGATCTCTTCTAACCAAAGTAAGAAGCTCAAGTAGGATTGTTTGGACTACTATTGGGATGAGCCGTATCTTTTCAAAATTTACACCAATGGTGTAATTGGCCAGTTTGTTCCCGAAGATGAGCAATTAAGTATTGAGGAAGCTTGTCACTCCTCGCCCTATGGTAGCCATCATGGCGGGGCTAGGACGACGTCTTAAGTTTTGAGTTGTGCGTTCTATTGGCCCTCTTCAAGGATGCCAGTGACCTTGTGAAAATATGTGACGAATGGCAACGTGCCGAAGGGATTTCTAAGAAAGATGAGATGCCTCTTAACACAATTCTAAAGGTTGACATTTTTTATGTCTGGGGGATAGACTTTATAGGACCATTCGTAAGTTCTTCTGGCCATACCTACATTTTGGTAGCGTTTGATTATGTATTGAAATGGGTTGAGGACTTAACTTTGCCCAACAAAGAAGCTAGAATTGTGGTGACGTTCTTGCAAAAGTTTATCTTCACGAGATTTGGCACTCCACATGCTATCATCAGTGACGGGGGTTCTCACTTTTCCAACCGGGCTTTTGACTCTTTGCTAGCCAAATATGGGGTAAATTTACAAGGTGACTACTCCTTATCATCCTTAATCAAGTGGCCAAGTTGAGGTTTCTAACCGAGAGATCAAGATTATTTTTTCCAAGACTGTCAACACAAATAGGGCCGTCTGGTCAAAGAAATTAAACAATGCTCTTTGGGCTTATCGTACAGCTTTCAAGAATCCAATTGGTATGCCGCCATATCGGTTAGTGTTTGGGAAGGCTTGTCATCTTCCGGTGGAATTGGAGCATAAGTCCATGTGGGCCTTGAAAATGTTGAACTTAGAATGGGATGTCGCTGCAAATCTTCGGGTTGAGCAATTGAATGAACTTGATGAGTTTAGGTTTCATGCTTACTCCAGCTCGTGCTTGTATAAGGATAAGATGAAGTACCTTCGTGACAAGTATGCTCGAGGGAAAGAATTCAAGGTTGGCGATATAGTTATCCTCTTTAACTCTCGGTTAAGGTTGTTTTACTGGAAAACTAAAGTTAAAGTGGAGCGGTCCATTTGAGGTGGTTGATGTTACTCCTTTTGGTGCCATTGATCTCCAAAATAAGAATGGTGAAGGTATTCCAGGTCAATGGGCATCATTTCAAGCATTACTTGGACAAGCTTGATGAGAGTCACGTGGTGGCGCTTATTCATTTGAAATGACTATGATGGTAACATGCGTCGTGCCGCGGCGTTAAATCAGGTGCTTCTTGGGAGGCAACCCAGATCGTTTGCTTTTCTTTATTTTTCTATTGTAGAATAGGATTTTTGAGCTAATAGTTTCTGAAGTGTTGCAGGGATAATGTTGAACCTGTGAAGGACAAAGATGAAAAAAATGAGCAGTATCTGAATATTGCCCATGTGGCCGCATCCCAAAGCAGTGCGGTCCGCATGGACTTGAGCAGCTGAGAGTTCAGTCTCAGAAGATTCAACGCAGTTCGCGTCCCTTTCTGTGCGGTACGCGTGTGAAAACTTATAATGTGTCATGCTCTCTGATAAAATTCCCACGCGGCCGCGGTCCAAAAATAGTGCGGTCCGCGTCGGAAAAGTTGCAATCACCAAGTCTCTAATAACTTCCACGCGGCCGTGCACCAATACAGTGTGGTCCGCGTGGACTGAGAAGTAAACTATGAACGATGGAAATCAAGCGCGGTCCACGTGACATTTTAGTGCGGCCGTGCTGGAGGCTAAGTAGTGGGTCCCAGGGTCTTTCTGTAAATAGAAGCCTTGGGCCTCATTTGAACCTTTTCACAAATTTTCATCTGGAGCTTTAATTTTCACTGTACATCCGCATCAAATGCTCATTTAGTTGATTTCTAAATAATCTCTAGTAACAACTCTTGTTTATTTATTCATAGCCTAATTTTTGTTTCTTTTAATTACTCTGTACTAGTATAACTTCTTACTTTCCCCCTTTTTCTACTTAGTTAACTGCTAGCTTAGATTTTTATTGTTTTGGTGGAATCATAGGGAATAAATGCTTGCTAATTAATTGAGTAGGACACTTAGGACTCAAATTGTGAACAAAAATGGGACGTAATAGAAAAATATCCCGGCTCAGTTATGTTTGCCCTACGCGGCTGCACAGCATTTTTGCGCGGTCCGCGTGGTCCCCTGTGTGCAATGAGGATTCTTTTCATCATGGTTCGCATGCCATTTGTAAGCGGTCCGCGTAAGCCCAGTGCGGCCACGGTCCAAATCAGTTAGACCGCGTAAGAAAAGTTCAGAGAAGTCAATATTTTGGCCTCTCACATACGCGGACCGCGTGTCATTTCTGTGTGGTCCACGCTGAACCAATGCGGCCACGATCCAAATCAATGTAGATCGCGTCGGTTTAGTCAGAGAAATGTGTTTTTAAACAATTGAACTATGTGGACCACATGCATATCTGTGCCGTCGCGTCCCTCTGCGCGTCACTATGTCTACAACTATTTCATTCAATTGAATTGTTTACTTCATTTCATATGCTTTATCTGACAATGGTAGACGTGTATTCCTTCCAAACAATGGTGCAAAAATATGGGGACAAAGTTAAACAACCCGGGAGAGGTGGTTCCTCCCGAGGGGGGGGAGTAGCTAAACGAATCGTAACGCTCATTCCTCAAACCATGGAGTGAATAAAGAAAACCCGCAAGATAATCTGAGTAGCTGATAGAGCTGTATCTCATTCCATGGGGACTGAGTATGCACCTTCGAGGAGTGTCACTTCAGAGTGTGCCCCACACACATGTCCACATCTTTGCAGCTCCGGGACTCCCCTTCTCCTAATCATGAGGATGTCGCCACCTCTAAGAAGCTAGTAAATGTCGTCTCAGACTCGTCTTATGAATCTGGAAAAGAAAAGGAAAATAATGAGCAATACTCCACTTCTCCCACAGCTTCACTATCAGGGGAGAGTGTAGGGCATGCTGAGGAAGGTGAACCACAGGTCGCAGGCATAAAGCGGACAAAAAAACTAGAGGCATGGACAGACAGGTTCGTCACTGGGGTAGCCTTCCATAGATTCAGAGAGTGGTGGCCCAAGAGGAAACTGATTCTGGAGAGGCAGTTCATAGATTCCAATCTAGTTCCTCACAACCCTCACGTGCAAGCACAATTCCGCACGAGAGAGGGTTGGAGCTTCTTCAAGGAACGTGTTGGTTTGGCCAATGAGGATATGGTGAAAGGGTTTGACGGTAATAATCACCACATAGTTCAGGACAAGATCGTGCTATTTGATAGGAAGTCGCTGAATGACTTCTTGGGGTTAGAAGAAGAGGATGAATCTCAGTACTTGGAGAAGCTGGTAATGAAAGAGGAGGATCATCCGTGGTTGGCTGAACACTTAGCAGCCCCGGGTACAGTCCCTGTCTGGTTGAAAGTACAAGCGAAGATCATTAGGAGCACCCTAAACTTTGAGGCTAAGGGTTGGTTGATATTTGTATGCAGTCGACTCGACCCTTCCACACATGATACATAGTCCCCCTTCCCCGAGTTGTCTTGGTAGCATCCATCATGGCCGGCTTTCCTATAACTGACGGCGATATCATGTCGAGGGTGATTTCTACTGTGGGTCTAGAGACTAAAACCAACTATCCCTTCCCAAACACACTCTCCATGTACTTCAATGAACTGGATGTGACGAAAAAGAAATATGATATGAAGGTGACTCCGGTAGCCCTCTATTCGTGGTATGATCAGATGGGTCAGGACAACCCAATGAAAGGAAACAAGAGTCAGGCATCCACTTCCTCCGCAGCTGGCCAGTCTGAAGAGCCAGTTGCTATTGAGCAGCCTACCGAGCCTATTACTGATGAGGCATTGCCCCCAGCTCCTACTTCCACAGCTGGCCTTTCTATGGCGGCTGATCCGGTGATTCCTTCATCAAAGACTCACCAGTTTACTGCCAACCATCTCACTCACTCCCTTGCCAGTTTGAACAACTGGATGTCAGCTGCGACGTCCAAGTTGTTCACATTGGCCACTGGTGTACATGCACATGGAGCACCGGTTACTTTTGAGATTCCTGCTTCCATTGCAGATACATTGAAGACGATCCTGGCCAACCAGGAAAAGAAGATGGAGGAGCAGGGTAAATTGGCCAAAGCAGTTTGGGACAACAACAAAGCTCTTGACAAATTAGCTAAGGAGCACAAGAAGCTGAGGAAGACAAAGGCCTAAAAAGAGTAGGCGGCGAAATTGAGGGTAGATGTAGAATAGCTATTGGCGGATCAGATGTCGCTTGATCTATTGTTCGGGGATCATATTGTTGAGCCTACAACAGTACAACCACAAGTAGAAGAGGATATGTCAAGGAAGAAGAGAAATCTCCCTAGCACAAAGGGAATAGTAATCGAGGTGGCTTCAATTCAAATGGGCCCTTCCAGTACTGTAGATGTTGAGCGCTCTTTAGTTCCATCAGTTGATGAGCCAGATTAGGAGCAGACACCTATCCCAGCAGCACAGCAGCAGTAGGCTAGGGACCAGTCTGAGGTCCCCACCAGTACACGGGACATAGGAGCCACTAACCATTACAGGGTGACTAATGAGGCTTGAGGGGGCCCTCTATATCCTTTGCTATTTTTTTGATGTTTTATTTGGTAGTTAGCATTGGGGACAATGCTAGCTTTTATTCGTGGGCGTGTGGCCCTACTGTTTTGATTGACTGTTGGATTATTGTATATATTGTTAGAAAATACGCTTAACGCTAGAGGGGGGTGAATAGAGTTATAATAAAATTTAGCGTTGCGGAAATTAAAATTTGCAGGAAATAAATAAGTGCGTTAAATAAACAAAAAGGAAAGAACGCACCGATATATTCTGGTTCACCACAACACGTGGCTAGTCCAATCCCCGAGAGACTCTCTCGAGATTTTCCACTAACTTGTTAAGCTTACGGGTGTTCAACAAACCTTTACAACTTAAGGACACAAGCCTTAACACCTTTGCACGGAGATACAACACTCCAAGACTTCAACCAAGGAAACACAAGTTCCTTACAACAAGAGAATCACAATTCTCTTACAAGTGTATAAAACACTAAACACTCAAACAAAATACTCCTTAATGAGTAGATATGAGTAAAAGAAGTAAGCTCTAGATCACAACAACTTTGGACAAGAATATGGCTCTCAAAAGCTTTATGAAATTGAATATAAAATGATAAACAAAAGTATGCAAGCTTATAGCAATGTAATGATCAGTTGTAGTATGTTGTTGTGTTTAAAACACTGAAATGAAGATGTATTTATAGTTGAAAAACTTGGCATTACCGTTGCCTAATTGCCAATTAAGAGTTGCTGATTTTACTCACTGACAATCGATTGTCAAACCCCAACAATCGTTGTCTGCCAGTCATATCAAAATTCAATCCCAGATTTTACGCTTGATAACCGATTACTTACAATCCATAATCGATTACTGGCAACGTTCAAAAAATACTTTCCAGATTTTACCACAAACAATCGATTGTCCATAATCAACAATCGATTACTCAACAACGTTCAAAAAATTTTTTCCGGATTTTAATCAACACAATCGATTATACAAAATTAATAATCGATTACCCAATAACAATCAAAAAATCTTTTCCGAATTTTGATCAAAACAATCGATTATACAGAATCAATAATCGATTACCTGACGGTATTTGAAAACTTTACGACAACGGTCAGCTTCACAATCGATTGCACAAAGTCAACAATCGATTACTTATCAGTTTTTGAAAAACATTTTAGACACTGTCTCTTTGACAATCGATTGTCCAATGTAACAACCGACTATTTAATAAATTTGAAAATCACTGGAAGACACTGTCTCAACATAATCGATTACCATTAGTTCATAATCGATTATTCTGAGTTTTGAAAAACTTTGATGGACACTGCCTCAGTTACAATCGATTGTCATTAGTTCACAATCGATTGTCATGCAGGTTTGAAAAACCTGATGCTCACTGTCTTACTCGCAATCGATTGTCATTAGTTCACAATCGATTGTCATGCAGTCTTGGCTTAAAACAATCGATTATCATAAGTACATAATCGATTATCTTAGTCCAGATTTTTAAGGCATGTCTAAAAATTATTTTGACTACTGTAAATATGCATGATTTAAAATCATTTGACATTAAATTAAATATGCATGATTTTGGAAAATAGTTTTATGAGAGAAGCCACGTTACGAGTTAAGTTGTAGGATCAAGATCACAATTAAGAAAGACTCAATTAAACTATAAAACTTTGTCTTGAGCTTGAATCTCGTTGTATATCAATTGTGCGCTTGTTTCTTGAACTTCGTCATATATCAATTTTCGCTTTGTTTGTCATTCATCAAAACCTATGCAAAAGAACACACGTTTTAGTATATTGCATTGAGAACGTGTTTCCATCAATTTCCCCCTTTTTGATAATGGCAAACATTAAGCGGGATATTCAAGACAAGCAATTTATATTGACGATTCAAGACAAGTATATACATGCAACAAGTATGGAATTTGTTCCCCCTCAATTTGAGAATTCCCCCTCAATTTAAGCTTATAACTTGAGAGTGCATCATACCCGTTATCTTCCCCCTTTTGCCATTAGCAAAAATAATAATAAGATGCCAAAGATGAAATAAACCTTGTTTATTAATTGGAAAGAAGGTGTGATTATTTAAAGAGAGTATAATAGCTCAAATGATAGCATTACAATCGATTATGAGCACGGTTCGGAGAGCACTGAATTAGAATGAGAGGTTTACCACCACATCATTGCATGCAAGGGGAGCTCGAGATAATCGATTATTAGATGAGGGAAACAGATTTTTCTGAAGAAGACTCGATTCTTGCGCGTCATGCTTTATGATTCCCCCTACTTTTAGGGCGATACCTGCAAAAAAGAATTAGACGTCTCCGACGCTCAAGTTAGAAATCATGTAAAAAAATGCAATGTATGACTTAGATCAACGTGGAGTCAAGGATCCCGAGTTCACTGCGAATTCGGAAGAGGGACTCTTTCTCTAAAGGCTTTGTAAAGATGTCTGCCAATTGGTTTTTGGTTTCAACAAATTCAATTTCGACATCGCCTTTGAGGACGTGATCTCTAATAAAATGATGTCTAATTTCAATGTGTTTCGTTCGCGAATGAAGAACGGGGTTCTTCGTCAAGCATATGGCACTAGTATTATCACATCTAAGAGGGATATGATTAAGACTTAGGCCATAGTCCAAGAGTTGTTGTTTCATCCATAGGATTTGAGCGCAACAACTCCGCGCGGCTACATATTCAGCCTCGGTTGTGGACAACGCAACACTTACTTGTTTCTTGCTAAACCAAGAAACTAGAGAACTACCGAGCAAATGGCAAGTGCCACTAGTGCTCTTGCGGTCCAATTTGCATCCAGCAAAATCGGAATCGGAATAGCCAACAAGTTGGCATGAAGAGCCTTTAGGGTACCATAGACCCACATTTGTAGTACCAACAAGATACCTTAAAATCCGTTTTACCTCAGTAAGGTGAGACTCCTTCGGACACGATTGATAACGAGCGCATAAGCACACGCTAAACATGATGTCCGGACGACTAGCAGTAACATAAAGAAGAGAGCCAATCATACCTCGATACTTTTTGGTGTCGACTTCCTTACCTTTCTCATCTTTGTCTAGATGATCGGATGTGCTCATGGGAGTTGCCATTTCTTTTGCATTGTTCATCTCAAATCGTTTCAGCAATTCTTTGCAATATTTGGTTTGACAAATGAATGTACCTTCTTTCATTTGCTTTACTTGTAATCCCAAAAAGAATGTTAACTCACCCATCATAGACATCTCAAATTCGCATGTCATTAAATCGGAAAATTCCTTGCATAAAACATTGTTAGTAGCACCAAATATAATATCATCTACATATATTTGAACTAACAAAATATCATTGTTTTTATGCTTAACAAAGAGAGTTGTGTCAACTTTCCCCCTAATGAAATCATTTTCCAAAAGAAACTTACTTAATCTTTCATACCAAGCTCGGGGAGCTTGTTTTAAACCATAAAGAGCCTTTTTGAGCTTGAAAACATGATCGGGAGATTTAAAGTTTTCAAAACTGGGGGGTTGTTCAACAAAAACTTCTTCTTGAATAAAACCGTTTAGAAAAGCACTTTTCACATCCATTTGATATAAATTGAAATTCATAGAAGAGGCAAATGCAAGCAATAAGCGAATAGCTTCTAATCTAGGTACGGGAGCATACGTTTCCTCATAGTCAATACCTTCTTCTTGATTATAGCCTTTTGCTACAAGCCTAGCTTTGTTTCTAGTGATTATACCATTTTCATCTAGTTTATTGCGAAAAACCCATTTCGTACCAATTATGGTATGACCTTCGGGTCTTGGCACCAAATCCCAAACGTCATTGCGTTCGAATTGGTTAAGCTCCTCTTGCATTGCCAAGGTCCAAAATTCATCCCCAATTGCTTCTGAGATGGTTTTGGGTTCAATTTGAGAAACAAAAGCAGTATGTTCTAAGGTATTTTTGAGAGAGTTTCGGGTACTTACCTTGTCTCCAACGTTGCCAATTACCTGTTCGAGAGGGTGATCTTTGATTGTCCTCCACTCGTTAGGCATATTCATTTCTTTTTCCAATTGTGGCGCTTCTTCCGTTGGTTGTTCCTCTTGTATTTTGTCTTTCAAGCTAGCTAAGATACCTGCAAGATCAAAAACCGGAATCCTTTCTCGCCAAGCGAGCATTATTTTCGGGAAATACAACATGAGGGGATTCCTCCACAATTTGGGTTCTTTTATTAAAGACCCTATATGCTTTACTACGTGAGGAATATCCAATGAAAATACCTTCATCCGACTTAGCATCAAATTTACCCAATTGGTCTTTGCCATTGTTATAAACAAAACATTTGCAACCAAAAACTCCAAAATGGGAAATATTTGGTTTTCTACCCTTATAAAGTTCATAGGGGGTTTTCATGAGTATCGGCCGGATTACTACTCTATTTAGAACATAGCAAGCGGTACTCACGGCGTCCGCCCAAAAATGTTTGGGTATCTTAGCTTCGTCAAGCATGGTTCTAGCCATCTCTTCGAGACACCTATTTTTCCTTTCCACCACCCCATTTTGTTGTGGTGTACGTGGAGCGGAAAAGGTATGCTCGATTCCGAGTTCGTCACAAAAGTCCGCAAAGAGATTGTGATCAAACTCTCCCCCATGATCACTTCTAATTGAAGTGACGGTTGTTTCTTTCTCATTTTGAACACGCTTAAGAAAATATTTAAAATTTTGAAAAGCATCACTTTTATTGGCAAGAAATAAAGTCCAAGTAAATCTCGAGTAATCATCAACAATCACAAAAGCATATCTATTTCTTCCTAGACTTTCAATGCGAGAGGGACCAAAAAAATCCATATGAAGCAATTGCAATGGTCTAGAAGTTGAAACAATGTTTTTAGATTTGAAAGATGCTATTGTTTGCTTCCCCTTTTGACACGAGTCACAAATAGAGTCATTTTCAAATTTTAAATTGGGAAGACCAACAACTAAGTTTTGAGAAATCAATTTCTTCAAAAGATGCATATTGATATGTGCTACTCTACGATGCCATAGCCAAGTGTCATCCTCTTTACTCATTAGACAATCAACATAATCGGGTGAGGAATTAGCAAGATCAACCATATAAATATTATCCACTCTAAAACCATGGAGGATAATTTTGAAATCACTACGTCTGAACACTAAGCATTCATCCGAATCAAATAAAGCAAGATTTCCCTTGTCACACAATTGGCTTATGCTCAAGAGATTATGCTTTAATCCTTTAACAAGTAATATATGCTTAATAGAGGAATTTTCATCCTTACCGACCGAGCCGATGCCGATGATCTTTCCTTTATTGTTATCACCGAAGATAACACTTCCTCCTTCTTTGTGCTCTAATTGAAGGAATTTGGATTCATCTCCCGTCATATGCTTGGAGCATCCACTATCAAGGTACTATAGTACACTTGATCCCTTCAAGCACACCTACAAAACAAATTAATGTTCTTTAGGTACCCATGCCATCTTGGGTCCTTGGGGGTTAGGCATATTATAATGATGCGATTGAGTAATATGTCTATGACGTGTAAAGCAAGCAGGAGCAATATGACCAATACGTCTACAATAATGACAAGTCACATTTGGGTTATGCATCCTTCTAGGTTCATAGTAACTAGACGGATGAAAATTTCTTACTCTATTTTGAACACTATGACTATTTCGCATTTCATGAGAATTATTTCTCCTACTATGAGCTCTAGGATGGGCAGCATTTCTAGAGTGATTGTTTCTCGGTTGAAGGCCATTTCTAGGTCTTCTCAAGGGTTCAACATTTGGCCTAAAATATGCATCATTTCTAGGGTAACTATTTCTAGGTGGTAAGTCATTTCTAGGTCTCCTAAAATGTTCAACATTTTGTCTAGCATGCATATTGGTTCTAGGATTGCTATTTCTAGGATAAGCATTTGTTTTATTAGTCCTAGGTTGAGCCTTAGGTGGTTGGGGTTTGGCTTCAACCTTTTCTTTAACCTCATTCTTAAATCCTATGCCATGCTTGGTTGATTTCAAATTTACAAGGACCTCATTCAAATTCTTGTGGGAAGAATTAAACTTATCTAAGGTACCTTTGAGTCTATCTACCTCATTTTTGAGATGCAAGCAAGAAGAACAATTTTTAGTAGAACTTTCGGGCTTATCGTGGCTTCTTTTTCCAAAAAACTTGTTTTCCTCTTTCAGCTTTTCATTTTCTAAAATCAGTTTTTCTAAATCCTTTTCTTTCAAAGAAAGCTGTTTTTGAAAATCCTTTTCTTTTAATGAAGCATTTTCTTTTATGCCCTTAACAGTTTTTGAAGCCTTAATAAACTCAGCATATAATTCATCAAAAGCAGTTCGCATTTCTTCAAGAGTAAAGAAGTTTTTAGACGAGATTTGACATACCTCATCTTTGTTGTCTTCTTGTGCCATAAGGCAAAGATTTGCTGCTTCGTCTTCTTCTCCTTCGCTTGACTCATCTCCGGAGTCGCCTCCCCAAGAAATGCATGCACGTTGCTTTTTAAAAGGTTTCTTCTCCTTTTTGATGTTTGGGCAATTTGATTTGATGTGCCTGGTTTCACCACATTCATAGCACTTGATTTGTTCGCCATGCTTTTTGCCCTTGCGTTCATACTCCTTGCGCATGAACTTTTAAAATCTTTTGATAACGAGTCCAAACTCGTTGTCTCCTTCCTCATCAATTTGCGGTTGGCTTGTGCTCGCCTTTAGAGCTATTCTTTGCCTCCTTTGATCATCAACAAAAGGGTTAAGAATAGTAGATTCATAGGTCTTAAGGTTACCTCTTAGTGTGTCGATGGTGACGTTTGAAACGCCAATGGATTCTTGAATTGCATCGGCCTTTGATCTCCATGCCGGTGTGAGACTTCTAAGAATTTTTCGAACGAGCTCTCTATCCGTGAATGTTTTCTTGAGAGCATGTAGGTCATTTACGATTATTGAAAATCGCTCAAACATTTCGTCCACCTTTTCACCTTCCTTCATGTGAAATAATTCATAAGAATGGGTTAGGAAATCAATTTTTGCTTCCCTTACCTGGTCCGTACCTTCGTATGTAACTTCTAGCTTGTCCCACATCTCCTTTGCCGTTGTGCAACACGATATTTTCCTGTAATCATCAGCATTAACAGCACAATATAATAAATTAATTGCTTTAGCATTATTTTGAACCTTTCGGATGTCATCCACGTCATACTCATCCTCGGACTTGGGAACCCATTCGTTTTCCACCTTCTTTGTTGGAATTTGGTTTCCCTTCATTATCACCTTCCAAAGGTGAAAGCTGTTGGACTGAACGAAGATCTTCATCCTCTCCTTCCAGTATGTGTAATTTGTACCGTTGAATAGAGGTGGTCGTGTGGAGCACTGTCCTTCATCAATTCCTGCAATAGAGTCACGAGTAGAAGCCATGGATGGTTCTCTCAAACTGTTAAGTCTTCAGAGAGTATGGCTCTGATACCAATTGTTAGAAAATACGCTTAACGCTAGAGGGGGGGGTGAATAGCGTTATAATAAAATTTAGCGTTGCGGAAATTAAAATTTGCAGGAAATAAATAAGTGCGTTAAATAAACAAAAAGGAAAGAACGCACCGATATATTCTGGTTCACCACAACACGTGGCTAGTCCAGTCCCCGAGAGACTCTCTCGAGATTTTCCACTAACTTGTCAAGTTTACGGGTGCTCAACAACGTTTACAACTTAAGGACACAAGCCTTAACACCTTTGCTCGGAGATACAACACTCCAAGACTTCAACCAAGGAAACACAAGTTCCTTACAACAAGAGAATCACAATTCTCTTACAAGTGTACAAAACACTAAACACTCAAACAAAACACTCTTTAATGAGTAGATATGAGTAAAAGAAGTAAGCTCAAGATCACAACAACTATGGACAAGGCTTTGGCTCTCAAAAGCTTTATGGAATGAATATAAAATGATAAACAATAGTATGCAAGCTTATAGCAATAGAATGATCAGTTGTTGTGTGTTGTTGTGTTTAAAACACTGCAATGAAGCTGTATTTATAGTTGAAAAACTTGGCATTACCGTTGCCTAATTGCCAATTAAGAGTTGCTGATTTTACTCACCGACAATCGATTGTCAAACCCCAACAATCGATTGTCTGCCAGTCAGATCAAAATTCAATCCCAGATTTTACGCTTGATAATCGATTACTTGCAATCCATAATCGATTACTGGCAACGTTCAAAAAATCCTTTCCAGATTTTACCAAAAACAATCAATTGTCCAGAATCAACAATCGATTACTCAGTAACGTTCAAAAAATCTTTTCCGGATTTTAATCAAAACAATCGATTATACAAAATTAATAATCGATTACCCAATAACGTTCAAAAAATCTTTTCCGGATTTTGATCAAAACAATCGATTATACAGAATCAATAATCGATTGCCTGACGGTATTTGAAAACTTTACGACAACGGTCAGCTTCACAATCGATTGCACAAAGTCAACAATCGATTACTTATCAGTTTTTGAAAAACATTTTAGACACTGTCTCTTTGACAATCGATTGTCCATTGTAACAATCGATTATTTAATAAATTTGAAAATCACTGGAAGACACTGTCTCAACATAATCGATTACCATTAGTTCATAATCGATTATTCTGAGTTTTGAAAAACTTTGATGGACACTGCCTCAGTTACAATCGATTGTCATTAGTTCACAATCGATTGTCATGCAGGTTTGAAAAACCTGATGCTCACTGTCTTACTCACAATCGATTGTCATTAGTTCACAATCGATTGTCATGCAGTCTTGGCTTAAAACAATCGATTATCATAAGTACATAATCGATTATCTTAGTCCAGATTTTTAAGGCATGTCTAAAAATTATTTTGAGTACTGTAAATATGCATGATTTAAAATCATTTGACAAATTAAATATGCATGATTTTGGAAAATAGTTTTATGAGAGAAGCCATGTTACGAGTCAAGTTGTAGGATCAAGATCACAATTAAGAAAGACTCAATTAAACTATAAAACTTTGTCTTGAGCTTGAATCTCGTTGTATATCAATTGTGCGCTTGTTTCTTGAACTTCGTCATATATCAATTTTCGCTTCGTTTGTCATTCATCAAAACCTATGCAAAAGAACACACGTTTAGTATATTGCATTGAGAACGTGTTTCCAACATATATTACCTTTATTTTTAGCTTGTTTACATTAGTAGTTGGTAGATGTTTTGTATATAAAAACTGTTCATTCTAGATGCTCTTCAGATTCTATGTATATATTCATCTCCCCCTAGTTGTATATTCTACTCCCCTTTTATACATACTCATTCGATTTTCATTTTGGTTCTCTATTTTTGTTAACATTTTTCATTTTCGTTTTAGTTGCAAAGTTAGGATCGTAGCCTTTTTGGTTTTGTTTTGGCGTCTGCAATAAGCCCTTGGTTTACTTAATGTCACGGTTCTTTTCAAGGGTAGAATGTTGTGTGAACTGGGTGGCTCTTCTCAATGATAGATGGCGTGACAACCTTCTTAAGGGTTTGAGTCCATTTTTGTTTTTTATTTTTTATTTTCAAGTTTTTTTGTAGTTAGGGGTACCTCAGGAAAAGCTTCACTTGGGCCTAGCACAATTGCCTTTGAATCTATGGTCAAGGATAATAAGTTGTGTTTAGGATGGTGAAAGTTGTGGCCTTGAGACTCTTGTATTGACCAAACAATAATCATGCTCATTTTGGTCCATTGTGCGCTGGAATCATATCTAAGGTCGTTGTGAGCCCTCGACTCCATCTTTGGCAATCTTTGAGTGTATGTGGTGAGAATTCGATTTATTAAGCCCAAGTACCATGTTGATGGTCTAGAACTTTCCTCGAATGTTTGTTGAGGCAAAATCATAGGTGGAACTTGATTTGAGAAGTGATTATAGGCTCTCCTAGATCCAAAAATGCCAATTTGAACAATTTCATGACCTACCAATCAAATGATCCATAGTTCACCCCTTTCGAGCCTTGAACCTTTTTCTTTCATGAACTAAGTTACAAGCCTATACCCGTTCTCAATTAGATCTGCTCTTGACACCCAAATATTCCCTTAAGTAGTTTGTGGGGGGGGGGGAGACAAGAAAGGAATCAATGTGGTAAAAAGGCACAAAAACAAAATAAAAGGAAGTCAATGAAAAAGAGAAAAAACAAAAAGAGAATAAGAAACAAAAAGGGAATCAAAGGACAACAAAAAGTGAAAAAAGTATGGAAAAGTAGACAAAAGGAGAAAGGTTTTGAAATGCAATAGAAAGAGTGATAATGTGTCTCTTTAACCCCTTGAAAGAAGTGAATTACTTAATTGAGTCAAGAAAGTGTGCCAAAATAAATCAAAAGAAGTGCTTAAGGGAAGATTGAACCAATTTGAACAAAATCATATCCTACCTTCACCCAAAAGCCTTCACAACGAATCCTCAAAAGCCCTATATGATCTTGAGCCGAGGGAAGCCTACATTAGTAGATAGTTACATGAAGGGCAAACATATGGTACTTAGAGCCGGACTTAGGGCCTTTTCTTTGTGAGAGATGCGAGAGTCCATTCACCTCGATTTGAGTGCAAATACTCTAAAAGGTGAGGTTCACTTAGGAAAAATTGAGGATGTGTGAGTTTGGGTTCCACAATTACCAAAGTACTTGAGAAATGTTCCTTGATGAGATGTGTCAACTCTTGATACTCTTGTGTCACACTTGATCCACAAGTTTTCGAAGTTTTAAATGTGTTAATGATGCATTCGCAATGAGGGAAATTGTTAGCCCCATTGATGCTTGTTGAGGCTACTTTAGGATGAACATGAATTACTTGAGTGTTTTCCATTGAGGGACTAGTCTCATTTTATTTTCTTGAGGACAAGCAAAGGTTTAAGTTTGGGGGAGTTGATAACTGTGATTTCTACATGTTCTATACCCATTCTTACCTAAGCTTTGTGCATATATTATCATATATTAGTCCCAAAATTCTTACAAATTTCACTTGATTGCAGGTCTGAGTGATAAGATGACAAGTATGAAAGATCGGCTCAAAATGGAGTGAAATCTACCAAGTGTCAAAAGACAACTCAAATAGGGATCAAAATGACGTGCGCGGTCCGCACTGCTTTGCAATGCAACCGCACAGGAAAGTTCAGAGGCTGATTTATATTAGGGTTACCCTGCAAAATCCGCAGTGATTTTAATTACAGTCGCGCAGGCGAGTTTAGAGACCTTGCAAGTTTGAAGTCAATCCACGCGGTCCTCAATCAATTCCATGCATTCTGCAGTGATGGAAGTATAGAGACCCAGAAAATCATGGCAAAAGCCCATGCGGACGCATACCAAATCAGTGTGGTCTTCATGGGTAAAGTTCAGAAAATCAAAGTTCTGGGAAAATTTTGCTACGCGGCCGCATCCCATTTCTTCGATGTCCCCGTGTCTCAGCCTACGCGGCCGCGTGACATATCTGTGCGGTCCCCATCCCCTAGTTCCAAAAGTAAGACATGAAAACTTATGCCCTCCGCGGTCGCGTGACACTTGTACACGGTCTGCGCCAGACCCTAAGGGGTATTTTTGTCTGGTTTTTCCTGTGTAACATAAATAGAACATTTTAGTTTTTTCAAAGTTTTGTTTTATCAGAAAGCTGTTGAGTTCAAGACCTCATATTGTTAGCCTATTTTAGGAAATTTCTTCTAGTTTTAAAGTGGATTCAAGTAGATTATCATTGTAGTTACTTATTATGTCAATTTCATCTATTATTTCTTTAGTTTTTGTTACTACTATGCTAGCTAAACCCATTAGCTAGGGTTGTGGCTCAACCCTAGTGTGGGTAGTTAATGTGTAATTGTTTAGTGCATGAATGATGCTGGGTATTTGTTATTTGGATTAATCTTATGTTTTCACTAAGATTTGGTGGTTGCTACTAGGTTGGGCTGTAGTTCTTGTATTGGGCAAACCCAAGCGTTAAATAGCGCCATTTAGTGGCGTGCAGGGAGTAGTCGTCTTGTTGCTAGTAGGTGCGACTATGTGAGTTGACAACAATACACCGCGGGTATGTGTGAGTCAAGATTTTACTTAAGTCTAGCTTAGTGGGTCTTGACTCTTCTTGAGAAAAGAGTCTATGATCCCAAGATTAATTCCAACAAGGAATTAGGATGGACACATGAGAATGGTAGTCCCAATTAACGGGTTAAACCTCGAGAGAGTAATTACCCAACTTGAACCATAAGTTGCTTGGGCAAATTAGCCTACCCAATTGGTCTCGAGAGAGTCAATTGGGCAAAATCACTCTCTCTACCAAGAGGTGTGAGAGTGGGTGCAAAAGTGCAACGGTTATAGTATAAGTCCCATATTCATCACTTTTGCATTAGGAATCTCTACCCGTTAGTTGACCACCTAGGTACATGCCACGACCCTGGTGCCTTTCTCTATATTCCTTACAACTTAGAAATATAATTTTAGCATAGCTTAGTTTTGCAATTGTAGTTGATAAATTGCAGCTATTACTTAGAAGAAACCTAAAAATGTTAGAAGATCAATTAGGAGCAAAAACGTACTTCTAGGCTTAGCAAATACTCAACTCCAAATCGACGCTCTCTGTAGAAAATTGACCTCGATACCACTATCAGGTAAAAGTACTAGCGTCCACTCTTTATTAGGATTGAGTCCATAGCGATCAGGGTACCATGGTGCACTAGAAGTGCTGTGGCCCGAAAGGGTTGGTGGTAAAGACAGATGACAAGGCCAGCCATGGCTTTTGGCGCAAATATTTTTCCATCAAAATGGAGCACCTGGTATCGACCCTAACAGATACCTAGATAGGTGGAATCGGAACATAAGTACCTTTATTTGTCCAATTTCTCATTTGTATGTAGCCTTCACGGCTCTGACCATTTGACCACTGTGATTTTTCTTTGCTTTATTGTGAGGGCCTCTCCGCCCCGATTTATCAATACCATTAGTGGGTGGCCAGGTTGTTGCCTTACGCAAAGGAGTGTCATACCTGGTCCGTATTTTTTCAACAATACGGCACTACGGGACCGTCAGGTAATTTTTTGGCTTTGGTTTGAAAGTTCCTTTAGGCTTTACCAACCGATTTACTTGAGTTGATAGGGAGAAGCGTCCCCAGGAAGAGAACGGCTGTTTTACCCTCAACTCGATCATATATCGACTCCGACAGTATGACCTAGTTTGCAAGTCTGTCCAGGAAGGCCGTTTCATCTCTTCTACGCATGAGGCTTTGCCTGTGGAGGTGACTGCAAGTGAAGAGACCTCTCCAGTACCGTCTCTACAACCCGTGGATGAGGCTTCTGAAGGTGATGAGCTGCCATAGAGAAAAAGACAGAGGTTGATAATGGGCAAGGCGGCGGTGACTGATGACGAGAGAATTAGCATGCCTCCTCCTAGCATCTAGGCCTATTTTCATGGACGATTGTACTCGTATGGGGAGGTAGGCCTATCAGATGAGTGAAGCTACTGAGGCTGGCCCAGCACGAGTCCTAGAGGGTGGTTCGACATATGTTGATGGCAAAATGGGCAGTGATGTTGAGGGAGCGGCCCCTAAGACTGCCCATGAAGATGTAGATGAGGTAGCGAGGGGTCCGTCCCCTGTGGAGATGATGGCGGGTAGATCTAATCATCGAATTATGATCCCACGGGGCTATAATTTACTACAACACAGGGAGCAAGTAGCGCCAGACATGACCTTGCTGTGTGCAACCCTCGAGCTCGAGGTGTTGAGAGGCGTCAGTGACGGGGAGCTATCTCGGAGGGTAGTCGGTGTGGCTTTGCATGTAACTTTCTATTTTCCATGCATGTCGTGAGTCTAGTTTTGATGTGTACAGACTCGTCTCTTTCTTCTCTTGTTTTTTTAGACTCTTATCTTGGAGATAGAGAGGAGGCGACGTGCACAATGGAAAGCGACCATTTTTAACAAAATGGCAAAAAATATACAAGAAGAGTCGCACGGAGCATCAGGCAGTGGTGGATTTCTCAAGGAAGACCCCAAATTTTGGGTGTTCCTTGAGGGTCTTGAGCAGTCGGAGAAGTAGTTAAATCCTAGAGCGACCGAACTTGAGACGGCGGACGAGGGGTTGATGGTGGCGATAACTCAGACTTGTCAGCTGGAGTCACTCTTCAAGTCGTGGGAAGAAGAATTGGAGCTCAGTCATGGGATAGTGGTGGAGGTTGATGACATGCACCGTAGAGGTGCGATCTTGACCGCTGAACTTGAGGCCAACGTGGCGGAGATTGAAGCTCTTAAGCTGGCTCCCTTATCGAGTCCTGGGGATGCAAGCCGGGATACTCACGATATGTGGGTGTATGCATAGGCTTGACTGGATGTACATAAGAAAAATCTTGTTACGGGACACGCTACTGAGGAGGAGGTTCAAAGGCAGTGGCACGTGGTTAGAAAATCATTCTATCCATGATATGTGCGCTTTGGTTGTATTAGCATGGTTTTCCGGTATAGGTTTTAATGAATGACAAACAATGAAGTCAACTTGTTAAACAATGTTATTGTATGACAAACAATGAAGATGCATTAGCAAACAATCAAGATTGAATGCCGAGAGGCATATTGATGAATGGATTGCATGGAAAAGCCAAAGACGAGCTTAAAAGTTCAAGACCGAAGACCCAAGGCGTAGGTCGTTAGGTAGAACCAATCTAAGAGCAACGCTTAAGTTATCTCGTCTTTTGGCTCAACATAGGTCATCATAAATATGCATAATATCATTTTATCAAATCACATTTATCATAAACATATTTCAAATACTTCAAACAAAATGATTTTAACGTTTCCATTTTACCAAAATGGTTTTTGAAGTAAGTTGTGAATAATCGATTATGCAAAAGTGATAATCGATTATTCTGGGAAATTTCATTTATTGGAATTTTCCGCAAGAGTCAATAATCGATTATCCTCAAGAGCATAATCGATTATTATCTATCCGTTGCCAGTTTTTGAACACTGTAACAACATAATCGATTATGCATATCACAATAATCGATTATCCTGCATAAAATCAGCTTCCGATTTTGTAACGGTAAGCTGATAATCGATTATCCAAATCTGATAATCGATTATCTTGGCATAAAATCAGCATAACTGATTGCCAGTTTAAGCAATGGACATACTACTTCTACCACCTATAAATAGAGGTCTTTTGAGCTGAATTTAAACACACAACACCTCTCATTATTCATATACATATTGATATCATTTGTGCATCATTATAGAGCTTTTGTTGAGCCATTTGAGAGACAACTTTGAGTTGTTCATAGAGCTAATATTGTATCTCTTTATCTACTCTTTTGAGAGAGTTCTTGTTGTAAAAGAGAAAGGTGTTTGAGAAGACCATATCTTCTCATTGATTGACGGGTTTGCTAAGTACCCTCAATCTTAGTGTGTGAAGTCTTGTGGTGCGGTATCCACGAGCAAGGTGAAGTCTTGAGGTGCGGTATCCTCGAGCAAGTTGAAGTCTTGTAGAGTGTACATCTACGAGCAAGTGTAACGGTTTGTTAGGCACCCGTAAGCTTAACGGAGTTAGTGGAATCTCGAGAGAGTCTCTCGGGGACTTGACTAACCACAAGTTGTGGTGAACCAGGATAAATTCGGTGTGTCATTTCCTTACTATTTTAATTACCGCATTTACTTTACTCCTGCAATTTTAATTCCGCAATATTTATCAATATTCTCGTGCCGCACTATTCACCCCCCCTCTAGTGACAGGCATAAATCCTAACAATTGGTATCAGGGCCTAACTCTCTAAAAGCCTTAACCGGTTGAGAGAACGATATATATTTTTTGTTGAGAATATTGAACGCAGGAATGATGAGCGAAGGACACTCCACCTATAGGCCTCCACTATTTGACGGAACAAATTACACATATTGGAAAGAGCGGATGAGAATCTTCATCCAATCAAATAACTTTCGCTTGTGGCAAATCATCAAGAACGGTGAACAAATGTCAACAAAGAAAGTTGGGGAAATCACGGTTCCAAAGGAGGAAGATGAATATGATGCCGAGGACGTCAAGAAAGTTGAAAATAACGCAAAGGCCGTCAACTTATTATATTGTGCGGTGAATCCGGATGACTATCGAAAGATTTTTTGCTGCACAACCGCCAAGAAGATGTGGGATAAACTCGAGATCACTTATGAAGGTACGTCTCAAGTCCGAGAATCTAAAGTTGATTTTCTAACACATGAATATGAACTCTTTAAAATGAGGGAGAAAGAACCAATCGGTATTATGTTCGAACGATTCTCAAAAATCGTCAACGATCTTCATGCTCTCGGGAAAGTGTACACGAACAAAGATCTTATTCGAAAAATCCTACGGAGTCTCACTCCCGAATGGCGTTCCAAAGCCAATGCCATCCAAGAGTCGATAGGAATCACGGATGTCACAATTGATGGACTAAGAGGTAACCTCGAAACTTATGAAAGCACAATTCTTAATCCCTATCTTAGAAGTAAAAGTTCGAATATTGCCTTCAAAGCCTCATCTTCTAAAAGAGTAGAGGTAAGTGATTCGGAAAGCGATGATGATATTATTTCCAATGATATAATTGAAAAGTTTTATAAGCTTATGAAAAAGGAAATAAAGAAGGAAGAACCAACTCCTTCATGCCAAAATTGTGGAAAAATTGGCCACACCAAATCACATTGTCCAAAACCCAAGGACAAGGAAAAGAAGAAACACCATAGGCGCGTGACATGGGATTCGGACAGCTCGGGCGATGAAACTGCCGCATTATGCCTCATGGCCAACGAGGAAGAAGAGGTAAGTAATTCTAACTCTTATTCTTATGAAGAATTACAAGAAGCTTTTCAAGAATTATATGATGAATTGAAAAAGTCTTCAAAAAACTCCAAAGAGGCCAAGGCTAAAATTAAAGTTTTAGAAGAGAAAAATAATTTTTTGGAAAATGACAATATTGATCTTAGAAATAAAATTAAGGAGATGAATGAAACTTCTTCAATTGATCAAAGTTCCAATTGTTCTTCTTGTAGTTCCTTGAAAATAGAGAACATAGAACTTAGGAACACACTAGAAAAACGTAGTGTTGATGATCCTAAAACAATTGAAGAAATTAAGAAGAATAGTAGAAAGGATGATAGAAATGAAGTTAGACCACCTAGAAATAATTCTAGGAACTTCACTAATGAGTCTAAAATTAATCATTTTAGACCACCTAGAAACAACTCTAGGAATTTTGGTAATAAGTCTAAAATGAATCATTTTAGACCGCCTAGAAATGACTCTAGGAATTTCAACGCTTCTAGGAATAACGACTTTAGATCACCTAGAACGTTTTTGGCTCAACCAAGACATATGCACAACCCGAATGTTATATGTCATTATTGCAACCGGGTAGGACACATAGCACCCGTATGTTTTGCAAAACATAGAGATTTATCTTTTGGCTATGATTATTATTTGCCTAACCCCCAAGGACCCAAAAGCAGTTGGGTACCGAAAACCTATTTTTAGGTACGTTTGCAGGTGTGCTTGAAGACTACAATATCGTAGTAGATGCACCAAGCACGAAACCTTATTGCATCGAGGGGAAATTTCGGTTAGTTATCATATTTTTGATAAAAACATAATAGTTGATATCTGTTAACAATTAATATATCTTTGTTAACAATTGATATTAATTATTTTTGTTGATTCATGTTTTGATAACTTTTATCTTGAATAACAATTGGTATCAATTATTTTTGTTAAAAATAATAATTAATTCATGTTTTGATGAATATTTTTTGGTTTGAATAACAGTTGATATATTCTTGAAAAACAAATGATTCATGTTTTTAATACAACTATTGGTTTGTTAAACTAACTGTTGATATGTTCTTAAGTAATAATTTGCGAAAAATAACTGTTATTATGGTTGTTATGTTTTTATTAACATTTGATATTATTTCATGTTGGTATGATTTTTTAAATATCGTCAATGTATATTCCTCATTGTATTTCCTATTTTATTCTTGACACTAACAATTGATATACCCAAAAGTGGGAAGTGTCGAAAGGGGAAAGTAGCCTTTGTTTACTCTTCTTTTTGCTAATGCCAAAAGGGGGAAGAAATTAGGCGATATGCATCAAATAAGGGGGAATGAATCTACGTTATAGTATGCCTTATTTGAGGGGGAATTATCATAAAGGGGAATAGTTTGCATGAATTGTATGTTGAGATATAGCATGAATTTAGGGGGAATCCGATATGCATATCTCCTGTTGTTTGTCATTATCAAAAAGGGGAAAATTGTAGAAAATCATTCTATCCATGATATGTGGCTTTGGTTGTATTAGCATGATTTTCAAGTATAGGTTTTGATGAATGACAAACAATGAAGTCAACTTGTTAAACAATGTTATTGTATGACAAACAATGAAGATGCATTAGCAAACAATCAAGAGTGAATGCCGAGAAGCATATTGATGAATGGATTGCATGGAAAAGCCAAAGACGAGCTTAAAAGTTCAAGACCGAAGACCCAAGGCGTAGGTCGTTAGGTAGAACCAATGTAAGAGCAACGCTTAAGTTATCTCGTCTTTTGGCTCAACATAGGTCATCATAAATATGCATAAAATTATTTTATCAAATCAGATTTATCATAAACATATTTCAAATACTTCAAAAAAAATGATTTTAACGTTTTCATTTTAACCAAAATGGTTTTTGAAGTAAGTTGTGAATATCGATTATGCAAAAGTGATAATCGATTATTCTGGGAAATTCCATTTATTGGAATTTTCCGCAAGAGTCAATAATCGATTATTCTCAAGAGCATAATCGATTATTCTCTATCCGTTGCAAGTTTTTGAACACTGTAACAACATAATCGATTATGCATATCACAATAATCGATTATCCTGCATAAAATCAGCTTCCGATTTTGTTACGGTAAGCTGATAATCGATTATCCAAATCTGATAATCGATTATCTTGGCATAAAATCAGCATAATTGATTGCCAATTAAGCAACGGACATACTACTTCCACCACCTATAAATAGAGGTCTTTTGAGCTGAATTTAAACACACAACACCTCTCATTATTCATATACATATTGATATCATTTGTGCATCATTATAGAGCTTTTGTTGAGCCATTTGAGAGACAACTTTGAGTTGTTCATAGAGCTAATATTGTATCTCTTTATCTACTCTTTTGAGAGAGTTCTTGTTGTAAAAGAGAAAGGTGTTTGAGAAGACCATATCTTCTCATTGATTGTCGGGTTTGCTAAGTACCCTCAATCTTAGTGTGTGAAGTCTTGTGGTGCGGTATCCACGAGCAAGGTGAAGTCTTGAGGTGCGGTATCCTCGAGCAAGTTGAAGTCTTGTAGAGTGTACATCTACGAGCAAGTGTAACGGTTTGTTAGGCACCCGTAAGCTTAACGGAGTTAGTGGAATCTCGAGAGAGTTTCTCGGGGACTGGACTAACCACAAGTTGTGGTGAACCAGGATAAATTCGGTGTGTCCTTTCCTTACTATTTTAATTACCGCATTTACTTTACTCCTGCAATTTTAATTCCGCAATATTTATCAATATTCTCATGCCGCACTATTCACCCCCCTCTAGTGACGGGCATAAATCCTAACACGTGGCTCGTGTGGCCCGCACTACTTGTGGGTACAGTTCTGACTCCCTTGATAATGAGGGCTACACCTCAGAGGACATCAACCAACTTGAGTCCGACTCTTGGTATTCCACAGCTTATCGCCTCAGGTGCGACAACGACTAGGATGGCGGAAAAGCGAAGGGCGACGACCAGAATGGCAAACAAATTGGAGGGGGGGCGACGTCCAGGATGGCGAAGCTCCTATGGAACTTGTATTACTTTGTTTATTTTTTGGATATGATACGGATCCTTTATGAAGTCAGATGTAAATGTATATTTTGGTAAATGTATCTATTGCGGTCGAGCTTGATCGATTCTAAATGGCGGTGGCCTTGGTCGATGATGATATTATTTCGACTGTCATCACTGTGTCATTTGTCATAGTTGAACTAAGTCGATGCTTAATGTAACTTCAACAGTTATCAAGTTATTTTCTTGTCATAGTCGATCTAAGTCAATGTTCTAATGACAATGGCCTTAGCCGTTAATGGTGCTCGACTGGTGCCGAATTATTTATTGGTTGTGGTCGGTCTTTATAGACGCTTTAGGGCGATGGCCTTGTCCTGTAGTTTAAGCAAGGTCGAACTCTTTGAGTTTAATTACGAAGGAACTTAGTTAGAGTCCTAGTCAAGTGGAGTTAAACTTGTTAAATTTGATGCAAAGGTGCTTGGCCTTATAGTCCAAGTTAGGTCGAACTTCATTGAGTTTACTCTCGAAGGCCCTTAGCCTGAGTCTCAATTCAACTGAAGTTGAACTTGCTAAATTGGGTGGCGAAGGCACTTGGCCTTATAGCTCGAGCGAGGTCGAACTCTTTTGAGTTTACTCTCGAAGGCTCTTAGCCTGTAATAATTTTCGACTAGTGTCGAATTATTTGCTGGACGTGGTCGAGCTAGAACGACATTATAATGGCAATGGCCTTAGCCTTTAATGATGTTACTTAGACTGGCATCGAATTATTTTCTGATCATGGTCGAGCTAGCTCGACGTTTTAACGGCGATGGCCTTAACCTTTGATACAATGGAGGTCATGGCCTTGGCCGTTTATACAGTGGAGATCATGTCCATAGCCATTTATACCGTGAAGATCGTGGTCGTAGAAATTTATACAATGGATATCGTGGCCGTAGCCATTTATATAATGGAGATCATGGTCGTAGCCTTATATATAATAGATATTGTGGTCGTAACCATTTTTACAATGGAGATCGTGGCCATAGCCTTTTATACAATCAAGATCGTGCTAGTCCAGTCCTTTTATCATATCGCCCTTGAGAGCACGTCAAGCGGCTTGTATGATAAACTTGCTTGTAGATACTTACAGGTGTCCCCTTCGCCTCCTCGTTAAAAACCTTCCCGAGAAAACCCAATTGGGAGAAAACTGAAGTAAGGGAAAAAGAGTAGGACTTGGAGACGCCTGTTAGAAATGGAAGTACTTGAGGTGGGCGATATTCCAGTTTTTTTGGAGTGTTTTTCCTTCCATTGTTTCCAACTGGAACGCTCCTTTACTCGCTGCCCCTATGATTTTATATGGTCCGTCCTAATTGGTGCCCAATTTTCCTTCACTTGGATTCTTTGACGCCAATGTTTTGGCTTCGAGGACGTAGTCTCCCACTTTGAGCGACCTTATTTTGGCCTTTTTGTTGTAGTACCTCTTGACCTGTTATTTTTTGGGCTGCCATTTTTATGTGGGCCATGTCCCTTATTTACTCGGCCTCGTTGAGGTCTTGAAGTCTATTCGTGTCGTTCTCTACTTCGCTGGTATGTGAATACCTCGGGCTTGGTTCCCCGACTTCGACGGGTATGACCGTGTTGGTTTTGTAGACCAATGAGTATAGCGTTTCTCCCATGCAAGATTTGGTCGTGATCTTGTGTGCCCACAACACTTTCGATAATAGCTCGGGCCATAGCCTTTTGGCTTCTTCAAGTTTCTTTTCCAGTATGTTTAGTATTATTTTGTTGGAGGGTTCTGCTTAGCCGTTGGCAGCGGGGTGACATGGTGTGGAGATTATTCGCTTAATGTGCCATTTCTCAAAGAATTCTGTCATTTTTTTGCCAATGAATTGTGGACCATTTTAGCAGCTGATTTCTTTAGGAATGCCAAAATGGCATATGATGTTTTTCCATATAAAGCAATGACTTCCTGTTTGCGTATCTGTGTGTACGCACCTGCTTCTACCCACTTGGAGAAATAGTCAGTTTAAATTAATAGAAATCGTACCTTTCCTCATCTTGCTGGTAGGGGGCGATTATGTCAATCCCCCATTTGTTGAAGGGCCATGGTGAGGTAATTGGCTGTAAAGGTTCTCCCGGTTAGTGTATCATGGGTGCATACTTTTGGCATTGTTTGCATCGGCGAACATATTCCGCTGCCTCCATTTTCATAGTGGGCCAATAATAGCTGGCTCGGATAATGCAGTGAACGAGAGCGCGATTACTTGCCTCTTTTGGTGCGGCCCTAGGCACTTGGGCAAGGGTCCGCCAAACGTCTTCTTGTAGAGGTCGTGGTTTATTAGACAGTACCGGGCGGCTCGTACACAGAGCTTCTTTTCTTCTTTTGTATCAAGTGGGAGTGTCCCATCCTGTAGATAGGATACAAACTGGTTGCGCCAGTCCCAAGTCAGCTTTAACGAGAATACCTCAGTATGATCGATGGCAGAATGGAGGAGGGTGACTGTGCTTTCTTTTTTGATGTTTTTAGTGGTCATGGCTAGTTTTGCTAAGCCGTCTGCTTCGATGTTCTATGCCCTCAGAATTTTCTCAAAACGGCACTCGCTGAACTTAGTCATTAATTTGTAGATTTCTGATTGGTACTTTTGTAGCCTCTACTTCTTGATCTGCTAAGTCCCAGTGACCTGGTTCACTATGAGTTGGGAGTCGCAATGGAGAATGAGCCACCGAGCTCCGTATTTGATAGCTAATTTCATACCTGCAATCACAGCTTTGTATTCGGCCTCGCTATAGTTATCTCGGGGCATAGTATGGACTGGCGAATTGTTTTGCCCGTGGGGACTTCAAGCATGACTTCCAGTTCTGACTCCGGCAGTACCTATGACTTGATGGCAATTCTTACGTGGTACGAGATGTTGTGCTCGTTGAGCTCTATGGCCCATATGGAGAGCGTGCCAGACAATTCAGGCTTATGTAGGATGCTCCTTAGGGGAAGGTCGTCACTACTTTTAGGGGGTGGCACTAAAAATAGGGTCTAAGCTTCCGTGAAGCCACGACCAATTCTAGAGCCAATTTCTCAAGGTGTGGGTACCGTGTTTCAGTGTCCACTAGGGTTTTGCTGATATAATAAATGGGATATTACGTACCTTCCTCTTCGCGGACCAAGGCTGCGCTGACAGCAACTTCGGATACCGCCAAATATACCAGCAAGGGCTTGCCTGGATTTGCTTTGACCAGAAGTAGTGGTGAAGACAGATATGCTTTCAATTTTCTCAAGGCTTTGATGCATTCCTCATTCCACTGCAGCCCGTTATCTTTTCGCAACAAGTCGAAAAAGATAAGTTTTTGCACCTGTTTTTTGCTGTTCAAAATCTCAGGTATTGCGCATACTGCTTTGTTCTGGTCCGGGTTGACCTTGATACATAAGTGTGATACGAGGAAACCCAAAAACTTCCCTGAGGCCATGCCGAAGGCATATTTTTTCGTGTTCAGCTTCATCTTACTCGTCTCAGTATTTCGAAGGCTTCTTTCTTTGCCGACTTTACCAAAATATCATCGATATTGACCTTTATTGTATTACCGAGCTATTCCTTGAATATTTTGGTGACTAGTATTTGATATGTTTCCCTTGCATTTTTAAGTCGAAGGGCATCACCTAATACCAATACGTCCCTTGGTGGGTGATGAAAGTTGTCTTCTCTTGGTCTTCCTTGGCCATCATGATTTCATTGTAACCGAAGTAGGCATCCAAGGAGCTCATAGTTCATGTCATGCGGTGGCGTCGATCAGTTTGTCGATATGGGGGTGGTGGGAATGAATCCTTCGGGCACGCCTTGTTTAGGTCAGTGAAATCTATGTACATTCTTCTCTTCTCGTTTTTCTTTTTGACCATGACGGCATTGTTGACCAACTGGGGTACTTCAACTCTCTGATGGAGCCGTTAGCCAACAACTTATCCACTTCTTCACTGACTGCTTCATTGATTGCGGAGTGGAATTTTCTCCTAACTTGCTGCACGGGCAGGTGTAGAGGGTCGACTTTCAACTTGTGAGTGGCGATGTCTTTCAGAATTCCTGGCATATCTGAATGGGATGAAGAAAAAATCAGCATGGTTAGTAAGAATTCATGGTACTTACTTGGATCGTCGAGGTCGTGCCCAATGTAGGCCTTTTTGTGTAGTCGGTGTCATCCAATTGGACTGGGTCGAGATCCTTGACTGCCGCTTTGCAGGCTTCTACGACGTCGGGGTCTTGATGGCTTCTATTTTCAGGTTGACCTTAGTCCCTGACACGATAAATTGCTATGCCTTCGCACTCGCTCCCTTCAGTTGTTCGGTGTAGGCGCAATCTTGGGCTATTTGGTAGCATTCTTATGCGGTGAGAGGCTCATGTTGAATGCTAAAGACTCCTCATGGGGTGGGGAATTGGTAAAAGCTCGAAGGGGCTGCTCGCATGGAATGTATCCAAGGGCATCCTATGATGGTGTTGTAAGTCGTTTCCTGGTTCATCACGTGAAAGGTGTTTTCTAATGTGACTCCTCCCGCTAAAACCGCAACATTATTTCTCCAGAGTTCCGTTCCACTGCATTATTAAAACATGTAAGTGTTATGCAACGTGATATTATCTTATCTTAGAGTCTCATTTTGCATGAGGACCCTTGGACGGATAATACAGGTGCCTCTTCCGTCGTCGACCATTATCCTTTTAACATCAGTATCGACAATATGTAGAGTTATAACAAGAGAATCTCAATGAGGAAAAGACAAACCGCCAGCATCAGACCTATCAGAGGTGATACTATTTTCGCAGTCATTATACCGTTCATGGCCAATTGTTCGCTTCAGTTTACGCGTCGTGGTGAACTTGATGTGATTGATTGCTGAGTCATCCCCGCCTCCGACAATCATATTTATAGTGCTTCAGCAGCCCCTGGGGTTGCTCACGTCCGCGTGCGAAGTTGGTTTTCCCTTTGTCGCTGAGTAGTTTCCTCAGGTATCCTTGATTCAGCATCCTGACCACCTCTTGCCTTAGGCCTATGCAGTCCTCAATTTTATGTCCATGTTCCTGGTGGAATTCGCATAGGACGTTCGACCTCCTTGCAGTGGGGTCTAATTTCATCTTCTGTGGCCACTGCACCTTGGTGACCAACATCTCCAGTGCGTACACTATTTTCGAAGGAGACACACAAAAGTTATAGGCAGATAATAAATGGGGCATACCTCTTTTATTCCGGAGTGGAGCAACATGTTGCTGCAATGCATCCACATGTCTGGAAGGTGGCGGATGGGAAGATCTGATGTAGGGTTGGTGCCTTTCTTTGTTGAAATGTGGGAGTTTCTCTTGCCACCCCTTGTTGCATCGATCCCTCATTTCTTCCGAGTGTATCATTTTTAGCCGTTGGGTCGGCCCGTTAAGGTCGTCTTCGTCCGCTCACACCTCAGCAGAGTAGGCGTTGTGGATCTCATCCCATGTTGTAGGGGATATTTCATGAGGCGGCTTAGTAGCTTTTTGGTCGCTCTTGAACCATCTCTGTTCAACCCATTTTGGGAAGCTGAAAGCCATACCTTCCGATATATTTAGTAGGCTCGTCGTTACTCTGTTGAACCTTGCTAGGAAGTCTCTAAGCCCTTCTCCTACGGTTTGCCTGACGGCGAAAATGTCGTTAACTTTAGCTTCTTCTTTCTTTTCTCCTGCATGGGCGCTGACGAACTTATCCGCCATTTCCTCAAACATTGATATCATTCTAGCTGGTAGCTGAGAGTACCATGTTAGACCACCTCTTGTCAACGTCTCGCCAAACTTCTTTAACAACACGGATGGTACTTGTTCATTCGATAAATCATTGCCTTTCACAGCAGTGACATGTTGGATCAGATGATTCTCGGGATCTGTGGTCCCGTCATATATCCTCAAGTAAGGTGGCATCTTGAAGGATTTCAGGATGGGGCGAGGGGCTGCTTGTTTGATGTATGGTTGTTCAATGAACCTTCCCAGGTCGCGCTTGGGCAGCAACTTGGGAGCACCGGGGATCTTGTCCATTCTTTCCTGATGTTCCTTCATTTGGTCACGAAGTGCCCTATCTTGATTTTCCATTTCTTCCATTTTCTTATGACGACTGCAAGTGTACATTCGTTGGTGGTGGCTTAGATGTGGGTGTATTTGCTCGTGCAACAGCAGGTTCATCAATGGTCATGGCGATATCTGTTGCTGATGAGTTTTGCATGTTACTTGCGGTGGTTTTTCGAGCAAGCTACCTAGGGTGTTCATCAACCACTCCTCCAGTAGCATCTTGACCACCGGGGGTGACGTTTCCTTTACTGCAGAGGTTGATGCCCCTTTTTCGTGCAAGATAGTCAGATTCTCAGATGGAGAGGGTGAGATCTCTCCACCCGGTGTGAAGCTAGGGGTTGTGTTCACAATACCCTCTCACCGGCCTCGTTGAGAGGGCCCCTGAGGTTGGTTGCAACGCCTGTTATTGCTTCATTCTTGCGTTATTTTCTACCATCTTTGTTTCCGTGTGGTATAGTGGTATAGTGGATGGTTGTTCTCTAGGTACAAAACTATGATTTTGATTCTCGAAATCCCCACAGACGGCGCTAAATTATTTGTCTCAAAAGTTATCAATATACTTTGCAAGCAAAATACAAACAAAATAAATAAGGGTAAATTGTAATCAAATATAATATGACCTGGAGACGGAAATAATAATGATCTTAGTAGATCTGAAGATATTTGAAGAACACTTGCTTAGAGATAGAGAGAGAAATGGAGAGTTGTATTATCAGAGAATAATGATGCCCTTTTTTACAACACTCGGGTCTCCTTTATATAGTAGGTGACCCTCAACGAAATAATAAAAATAGTACAAAAGTAGGTAATATATTCTTAGTGGGGACGCTGAATGCAAACGGCGTCGTTCTTGTCCTCAGGCCTCACTCGGCGTACGTCCGCTGGTAGTACGCGTTAATGCAGAGATGTTGAGGGTCGAGTTCGACCCCATACAATATATATACACTACAAATTTAGAATTTGGTTATTAACACTTAAATTCGTCATTAAATTTAGAGTTATAAAATTAAAATCTTGGCTTTGATTTTTTCAGGCCTAATTACACTCTAATATGAAATGTAAAGAGGAAAAAGGAAAAAGGAAAATAACATCACCAGGCTCGATCTCCTTAACAAAAGGTCAACAGCTTCTGAACCCCACATTAACCTTGGTATGTATTGTTATGAGCTAACTTGAAAAATAATAGTAGTAGTGGCGCTTATTCGTGCATCTAAACATAGAGAGTTAGTATCTTAACTAAGAAATTTAGTTAGAGAATCTGTAAGAGAAAATGCAGTATTTTTGCAGGCCAAGTAGCTCCATTGTTGTAGTACGCCACGAATTTTCATCGTGACCTTTTTAAGGACTATTATTTTACTTTTCTCCTCCTTAATAAAAGTAATGCAACTATAGGTATCCGTTAGAACATGTCATGATCCAAAATCCACTAAGAATCGTGGTGGCTCCGAACACCGATGTCAGGCAAGCCAACTAAATAACTTAATCAAAATCTCGTTTTTAATATTTTTGAAATTTAGGATTTTTCTTCCATATTTAGAATTTTTTAAAGAATAAAATCACAAATCTAATTTAAATATTAAACGGTTAATATAATACTTCAAATTATTCCGGAAATCAATGTCACAAGTGCATGAGCATCTACTGATAAGAGAAATAAAATACAACATCTGCCTGCGATACTGTGGGCTGAAAGTAAATACAGTACAAAGGAAGGGACTACTCTAGATGCGGCCGTCTCGAATGATGCAGCTCACCTAGTCCCAGAATCATCCGTGCTGCTATGCCTAGTAAGCCATAGGAGTCACATATAATTGTGCAAAAAAATGCATAGCAAGTGTAGCATGAGTACAAAAACAACGTGTACCCAATGAGTATCCCGCCTAATCCCGAAGGAGTAGAGACGAGATGGTCAACTTTGACACTCTCTAGTGGTCCAATAATTATTCGTCTTTAAATAAATATATTAAATAGTTGATTTATTTTATAAACATGATTCTAATCCAAATAGAGGAAACAAGTAAACACATAATTCTTTCATAGGAATTTTCCATAAGACCTCTTTATTATTAATAAATAAATCTTCAGCCAGGGTGAGGTTGTGACAACTTTAGTAAGTTCAAGACAACAGCACAAATCTGCGCAATCATACCGAGGTTGACGGCCCGCTCCAATAGAAATGTAAATTGTGCACTATAGAGAGTTGTGTGGCCCGTAATATAGATGCATCTATTTAATCTGACGAGGCATTCAGCCCATTCCAGAAATAAACACATACCCTGATCGCGAACCATGCATGCAGCACAGGTACACATAAGAATACATGCTCAATTAGTCAAATAAGAGCTTATCGGAATATTTATTGAAGTAAAACTCCTTGTCCTTTAACAATTTTTAAGAAATAAAGCTTAATCCCTCTGAAATTAATTTACTATTTTAATGTGATTTAGGCAATTCAAGCCATCAATGGGTTGGTAATAATTCAAGTATAACATGTTTTTGGGTCCTAGAATACCCGGACAATAGAAAAATAGTAGCTACTCACGGATTCTCGTCACCTCGTGCATACATAGCCCCCGACAAATAGGAGAACATAATAAATTTAGCTCACCTATGGGGTACATTCCCCCTCACAAGATTAGAAATGAGACTCTCCTCGCTCCGAATATCCACGACCAGCATTCTACATTCTTCTGAAGGACTTGCACCAACGCACAATGCTCCAAAACTAGCCGACGATCATACAAATCCGTTAATATATGCTCAATTATACTTTACAACTCAATTTATAACAATTTCTAACCACGAACGAAAAGTTGAAAAAAAGGCTCTCGGGCTTACGTGCACGAAAATCCGAAATTTCTCGAAGATAAAGTTTACCCATGAACTCACAAATTCAAATATATGATTTCCTCTTGATTTCATGCTCAAAATCGTGTCTAAAATCCAGGATAAATATTTTCTAGGTTTTCAACCAAAACCTCAATATTTACTCTAATATCCATGCTTAAATGCATGTATAAGTGATATATTCAACTCAAAAGTGATAGGGGTAACTTACCTCAACATTGACGACAATAAACTACTCTCTTGAAGCTCCCCAAAAATCGTCCAAGCCATGAAAAAATGGGATAAATGAACTCAATCCCACGATTTAAAACAAGGTACTGCTTCCAATCATTTCTGCTTCGGTGGAAGCCATACCGCATCAGCGGTTCCGCTTATGCGGCTCTTTCCCATGCCACCCTTTCTCGCTTCTACGATGTGCCTTCCGCAGATGCAATTCCGCTTGTACGGAATTTTGACTGCATCTGCGGTCCTCAAGCTTTGGACCAAAAACCGCTTCTGCGGTCAACCAACCACAAAAGCGAAAATACCAGCAACCAGATGCCTTCAGCCCTCTTACAAATTCCAATTTCGATCCGTTTACCACCCGGAATCCACCCGTGGCCCCTCAGGACCCAACCAATCATACTAACCCGTCCCAAAATACATTATGGACTTGCTCGAGGCCTTAAATCACATCAAAGAAGCTAAAATCATTAATCGACCTCCAAGCCAAGCTTCATAAAGTTTGAACTTTCCAACTTCTACTTTCAGTGTTTAAACTATCAAATCAGGTCCGATCAACCTCAAATTTTGCACGCAAATCATATTTGACCTTACGAACCTACTCCAACTTTCAGAATTGGATTCCGATCCTGATATCAAAAATTCAACCTCCGGTCAAACTCCTAAAAAGACTTCAAATTTCTATCTTTAGCCAAATGGATCTAAAATGACCATACGGACCTCCGAATTCACTTCTGATCGCGCCCCCAATTCTAGAATCACAATATGGAGCTACTCCTAGTCTTTGAATCCCAAACGGATATCAATAACATTGAAATGCACTCCAAGCCAAACATAAGAAATTTCTTCTGAAATGTTAACGTCCACAATAGACGCCAAAACGCTCTCGGGTTATCCAAAACCCGAATCGGCATACGCCCAAGTCGGAAATCATCATACGAACCTGCTCAAACCTTGAGATCTCAATTCCGATGTCGTTTACTCAAAATTCCAATCTTAGCCATTTTCTCCAACTTAAGGCTTCTGAAATGAGAATTTTCATTTAAATGTAACTCAGAACTTCTTGAATTACAATTCCGACCATAAGCACAAGTCAGTATACCTTAAATGAAGCTGCTCATGGCCTCGGACCGCCGAACAACGTGCTAGAGCTCAAAACAATCGGTCCGGTCATTACATTCTCTCCCACTTAAACATATGTTCATCCTCGAATGTGCTGAGAACTACACTGAAGTAGTCTACAATCACTACTTAGCACCTCATGCACCTTCCCGTGCTACCACAACTCAGCTGAGCACAGTAGCTCGACAAAGTCTAAGATATTCCTTTTTTATTCAAGCAAATAATCCTTACAGCCCAATTCCTACATCAGAAATTCCATGCCAGGACTATTCTCAAAATAAGATCACCAAATCATGCACCACACGCTACACCCAACATAACCGCACAACTTGCTGAATTCTTACTTTGCAACACTTAATCCACATAACCAGGATTAGCTTTTCCTATTAACTTAGTCAAAATTCAACAAATCAGATGCTCCTATTGCACCTCATGATACAGAAGTCTTACTCTAACTCTTACAATACCGCCATGACGGACGGGATGCCAAAATTCATAATCAACTGCCGAGTCAATAAATTGTTGTCTATATACTTCTAGCAGGACAAATTATCAAATTCTGAACCAAATAATGATCTTTTCTCCTTAATATTCTTCACATAATCTGATTGCACTTATCCTACACCCCATAATCTCGTCTCACCCAGTACGAAGTGCTCATGCAACAAGCCACTCCGAATGCGATCCAAAGGTCTCATATGACGCCATAATGTTCCAATAGGCCACCAAATCGACACAACATAAACGAAAATGGAACTCTGGAAGGAATTACCTACCCCCCCCCCCCCCCGGCACTAGTACGGACCTTTCTTAGAAGATAGGAAGCAAAAAACACAAAGAAATAGCATGTAGAAAACTAGACTTGACATCACACTTTTGCGGCACGCAACTCGATCCACATAACATACCCATGGAGGCGTGCCACCCGATCTAAATAACATACCCATGGCTAAAGATATAAAGCCCTGTTCACAAATAAATCAATGCACCGATCTCAAGCCGATTTCTGATTGTACCAACTTGGCTAATGACCTTTCAAAGGTCCGTAGTAACTCCCTTTTGCCTCATATCACGAAAGAATAACCATCATGATCGGAGCAACCTCCCCAGTTCATTACCCAATATACAAAGTGCCCTCCACGTATAAATCCTCAAATTAATGATATTACCAAAATCCTCAGACTTGGTTTAAATCTTTGGCCAATCAAGTGACTACATGTTACACTTATACAATCCTCCCATAGGACACGCTCCCACAATCTTTTGAAATAAATAACGGGTCTGCCCATCTAAACCATCGGACGCACTAACGCTGAAAAGCGATCCAGAGTCCTTAACCAGGATGCAAAACCCATTCCACAATACATTTATCTCAGGTAACGCTGAGTACAATACCAATTTACTCTAATCATTCAACCCCTTCCTTGCTCATCTGAGCCCATGACATCCTTGTCAACACGAACTGCAACCTTGACCCTCACTTCACATTTCCATAGCTCTCACCGCACCTAACGTGTCAATATACGATAGGACACAATTTTCATCATATAAGAACCTTGCACGTAACTCACTTCAGGGGAATCATAGCAATACATGGTTAATTTCTCATAATTGGATAATATACGAATCTGCAAGTAGTGGTCCAAGCCACCATATTCCTTCCGGTATCCGCTTACACTTAACAAGTCATAACAGAAGAATGCTCCTAATAAATCATCAATCACGGCGGCTGACAGGCCTCACACGTACCTCCACAAATCATACACATAACATGATCTCATGGACCGAACTGATCGCTATCCCCAATGTGCCAATTCAACTATAGCTAATAAATTTACCTTCTTCCAATTCATCCTTGATCGCCATAGAAATAAGACTAACTACATTCAACACATAGCATACTCCATCTACACTCACCCCGAGTGACCTTGAATCATGAGACCATGTTGTCTCAATTCCCATGAACTATTTCATATCACTCAAATGCTATATCACAAGTCAATATATCAAAGAACATTTTGGGAACCTTCTCGTAAGATGCTACAAAGCTTGAATCTTATCTGCACTCATAGGTGCGAAATCATTGGGCACCACACTTTAACTTCTGAATTCACTAGGACCGTTATTGAGAGCCACCCGCTGCAACTGGGTCCCAAACATAATCTACTCCATAAATCTTATAACACACAGATACTTTATCGGCGAATTCACTTTCTCTGAAACCTGAATATATACAAGGCTTAAATCCTGAACCTTTTTCCAAGTATGAACATGAGCCAATAAGGCCAACCAGCTATGATTTTTTCTCATAGCTGAAATAATCCCCCAATATGCAAATAACATGAAATCACGCAAGTAGCGTTAGGACTCTCCTATTTAGCTTGAAGTCATTATTTCACAATTCTTGAGTTCGCCCGACCTTTTTACCCCTTATTAACATAACCTCGCGCCATAAGTTGTAAATAAAATGTGGAATCTTCCTGTATATCCCCATCTTTCATATTCTGAATCATTAACCACATTCGCATGACCGATCTATTTGTTGAACAACCGATATAATTCTTTGCAGAAGCTTCACCAACAACACGACAGCTATCCTGCTCATGGGGAATAACCCACCATGGGAATCACCTCCGACATCTTTCCACACTCCGTACAAGGTACATTCACTATGACACCAATAGCCCATCTTTAGTCTGAGCTCACCTTCTAGTTTCACAAGTCCATCCGCCCCTCGCGGACATCAATTAAATGTGTGGCAACATCCTTCTGAATTCAGGGTTATGCTACACCCTCCTTCATTTCAAGAAGCTCGTTTCCGCCATATCGATCTTCTCCCGCATAATAACGTATACTTCATATTGTACCCGTAGGTTTCGCCCATAATTAAAATCCCTAATTCGATCCAAACTCTCCTTAAGGCACGTAGTCATCCTACTATCAAGCCCATATGCAACACCCGCCACTCTCCCAGTTTGGTGGAACTCATCTCTTTAATTAACCACTCGACCTTGCTCCTCATACTTGGCCTTCTAGAAGTTTTAAACACCACCTGACACTTCCCACATGTCCTTCCTCATACTTTGATGCTCAATTGTTGCCTTAAATAAAATCTATCTTCGTGGCACTTAAACCCACCATTGTCGCTAACTTTAAACCTTTCCAAAGGTCATCTTTCTCGAGCCGTCAACATTTGAAATTCTGATTCGATCCTAAACCACCGGACCATGCGATAATTGACAGTTGAATCTCCAGTACTATTTCGCAACATCTTTCCATAAAGACGAATTGTAGCAGATTATAACATCGATACTTAGTACGTTCAATCGACAACGACACCCCATTATAGAAGAAAAGCTCCACCACGATTGCAAATATCAAGTCTCATTACTTTCACCAGCCCACATCTGAGCATTCTTAGTCCAACTGCCTTTCCTTTCCAGGAATAAAATACTGAATCCCTTGATTATACCGTGAGTAAACCACTCTTCAATTCATTCACTGCCCCAACACGTGGGCAAAAATTCTACCATCACAACAACACTGCCTAGCCTCAAGGCTCTTAGAAGTCTTGTTATTGAGTTGAGAAATGGAATATCCTTCCATAAAATAGCAATAATAGTCCCATCAACTATACCAGGAAAATCATCCCGTACCACATTTGTAGTGCTATTCCAGTTCTCCCAATTCTCGATTCCTAACAAGCGCTGGCGTCGTGTAAGATTGAGTAGGAAGGAATCAAAGGCATAAGCCTCAAAGGAACTGAACCTCACGATAAAGAAATCAAGAAGGAACGTACTCCTAATAGCCATGTAGCCTCTCGAGGATAAGTATAGACGTCTCTGTACCGATGCGCTAGACTCTACACTTGATCATGACTCGTGAGACTGATGGGAACCTAGTGCTCTGATACTATGTGTCACGACCCAAAATCTACTAAGGGTCGTGGTGGTGGCGAACACTGCTATCAGGAAAGACAACCAAATTACTTAATCAAATCTCGTTTTTAACACTTTTGAAATCTGGGATTTTTCTTCCATATTTAGAAACTTTTAAAGAATAAAGTCCCAAATCTCATTTAAATGTTGAACAGTGTAATACTTCAAACCATCCTAGAACCCGGTGTCACAAGTGCTTGAGCATTTATTGATAAGAGAAATAAAATATAACACCCGCCCAGGATACAGTGGGCAGAAAGTAAATACAGTACAATGGAAAGGACTACTCTAGCTGTGGTCGTCTCTAATGATGAAGCTTACCTAGTCCTAGAATCATCCGTGTTTCTATGCCTAGTAAGCCACAAGAGTCACATATACCCGTGTAACAAAATGCACAACAAGTTTAGTATGAGTACAAAAACAACATGTACCAAATGAGTATCCCGCCTAATCTCGAATGGGTAGAGACGAGATGGTCATCTTGACACTCTCTAGTGGTCCAATAATTGTTCGTCTTTAATAAATATACTAAATAGTGGATTTATTTTATAAACAAGATTCTAATCCAAATAGAGAAAACAAGTAAACACATAATTCTTTCATAGGATTTTTTCATAAGTCCTCTTTATTATAAACAAATAAATCTCAAGCTAGGGTGAGGTAGTGACAACTTTAATAAGTTCAAGACAACAGCACAAACAAGTACACATCATGTCGAGGTTGGCAGCCCGCTCTGACAAAAATGTAAATTGTGCATTGCCGAGGGTCGAGCGGCCCATACCATAAATGCATCTGTTTTATCTGTCGAGGTGTTCGACCCGTTCTAGAAATAAATACATACCCTGCTTGTGAATTATGCATGCGGCACAGGTACATGTAAGAATACATGCACAATCAGTCAAATAACAACTTATCGGGGAATATTTATTCAAGTAAATCAGTTCTCCTTTAACAATTTTTAAAAATGAAGCTTAATCCCTTTGAAATTTATTTACTAATTTAATGTGATTTAGGTAATTCAAGCCATCAATGGGTTCGCAATAATCCAAGTATAACATATTTTTGGGTCCTAGACTACCCGAACAATAGCATAATAATAGCTACGCACAGACTCTCATCACCTCTGCGTACATATCCCCCAAAAATAGTAGCACATAATAAATTTAGCTAACCTATGGGGTAAATTCTCCCTCACAAGATTAGAAAGGAGACTCACCTCGCTACGAAGATCCATGACCGGTATTCTACATTCTTCCGAAGACATCAACGATGCACAATGCTCAAAAACAATCCAACGATCATACAAATCCATTAATATATGCTCAATTATACTTTTCAACCCAATTTATAACAATTTCTAATCCCGATGGAGAAAGTTGACAAAAAACCCATCGGTCCCACATGCCCGAAAATCCAAAATTTCTCGAAGATAAATTTTACCCATGAACTCACGAACTCAAATATATGATTTCCTCTTGATTTCATACTCAAAATCGTGGATAAACTCCAAGGTTAAGATTTTCTAACTTTTCAACCGAAACCTCCTTATTTGCTCTAATTTCCATGCTTAAATCCATATATAAGTGATATATTCAACTCAAAAGTGATAGGGTCAACTTACCTCAACATTGACGACAAAAATAAATCCTCTATTGAAGCTCCTCAAAAATCGCCCAAGCCATGAAGAAATGGGACAAATGAACTCAATCCGAGGATTTAAAACAAGGTTCTGCTTCCAGTCATTTCCGCTTATGCAGAAGCCATGCTGCATTAGCGGTTCCGCTTATGTGGTACAAAGGTCGCTTTTGCAGCTCCCTCCCATGTCGCCCTTTCTCGCTTCTGCGATGCTCCTTCCACAAATGCGGTTCTGCTTCTGTAGAATTTTGACAGAATCTACGGTGCTCAAGCGTTGGACCAAAAACTGCCTTTGCGGCTCCCCGTTCACTTCTGCGGCCAACCAACCGCAGAAGTAAAATTAGCAGCAACCAGATGCCTTCAGCTCTCTTACAAATTCCAATTTCGTTCTGTTTACCACCCGGAATCCACCCGAGCCCCCCGGGACCTAACCAATCATACAAACCATTCTAAAACACATTACAGATGTGCTCGAGGCCTCAAGTCACATCACACAACCCTAAAATTATCAATCGACCTCCAAGCCAAGCTTTATAAACATTGAACTTTCCAACGTCTACTTTCGGTGTTTAAACCTACCAAATCACATCCGACCGACCTCAAATTTTGCACGTAAATCATAGATGACCTTATAGAGCTATTCCAACTTTCGGAATTGGATTCCGACCCTGATATCAAAAAGTAAACCTCCGGCCAAACTCCTCAAAAACCTTCAAATTTCTATCTTTTGCCAAATGGCTCCAAAATGACTTACGGACCTCCGAATTCACTTATGATCCCGCCCCTAATTCAAAAATCACCATATGAAGCTACTCCCAATCTTAGAATCTTAAACGAACATCGATAACATTGAAATGCACTCCAAGCCAAACTTAAGAAATTCCTTCCAAAATGCTAACTTCCTCGATAGGCGCCAAAATGGTCTCGAGTTATCCAAAATCCAAACCGGGCATACGCCCAAGTCCGAAATTATCATATGAACCTGCTGGAACCTTTAGATCTTGATTCCAAGTTCGTTTACTCAAAATTCCAATCTTAGCCATTTTCTCCAACTTAAGGCTTCTGAAATGAGAATTTTCATTTAAATTAAACACTGAACTTCCTGAAATTTAATTTCGACCATACACATAAGTCAATATACCTGAAATGAAGTTGATCATGGCCCTAGACCGCTAAACGACGAGCTAGAGCTCAAAATGACCGATCGAGTCGCTACAGAACCTCTTCTCCTCCTCCTCCTCCTTTTTTCTCCTCCTTCTTTCAAGGGAATTATTGTGGAAAAATAAATATAAAAACAACAAGAACCCCGATTGAAAATAATAATATAAAACTTTGAACAAAAATTGAAACAAAAACAAGAACAAATTTTGGTTTGGGAACCCATTGATGAACTAAAACTGATCTAAGGATCCATTAATGGTAGTAGAGATGAATAATTTGTTTTATCATCACTCATCATGCTAGAGAGATAAGAATTTGAAAATTCTTATTAATTGAACAAACTACAAGTTTTGACGATCTTGCAGGATTTGTAAACAGTTTATATCAAAGTTGTGACAAACTTGTATTGTACTCTTGACGATCCATCATACCTCGTGACAAAACATAATTGTGTCCATCCATTGAACTTTTAATTGTTCGTCATTTTAATACTAAAGTGCATTATTCTTGTAAATGTAACGACCCGACAGGTCGTTTTGAGCATTTGCACTTCGCTCGGTAATTTAAGGGCATGAGTAGCTCCGTATGATGTATTATGACATATGTGAATCGTCAGTTATGATTTTTAGGTTATTCGGAATCGATTTGGAATAATGAATTTCATTGTTGAAGCTTTAAATTAGAAGAGTTGACCTAGTTTAACTTTTTGTAAATTTGATCCCGGAACAGAGTTTTGATTATTCCGGTAAGTCCGAATGGTGATTTTTTATTCTAGCGTATGTCCAAATTTGCATTTGGATGTTTCTAAAAGCTTTCAACACAAATTGGCAAAAATTAGAAATTTGAAGGTTTGAGAAATTCGAAAGTTTGACAGACAGTTAACCTTAAGGATATCGGGTTGGATTGTGGTCCAGGAATTAGAATAGCTTCGGTATATCATTTGAAACTTGTGAGCAAAATTTAGGTTCATTCTGGATTAGTTTGCTATATTTCAGCACGAGTTTTGGAAGATGAAAAGTTCAAAGTTCACCAAGTTAAAATTGAGGTGTGATTCACTATTTCGATGTTGTTGAATGTGATCTCAGGCCTCAAGTAGGTCTGTATTGTATAATGGAACTTGTTGGTATATTTGATGGGGTCCCGAGTGGCTCAGATGAGTTTCAAACAAGGTTCGAATCTTTGTATCGCATGTTACATTGCTAAAGGAACTGCTAGTTCTAGAGTGATCGCACATGCCATTGGTTTTGTGCAAGTGCGATAGTTCTAGAAGCCACAAAGGAATCGAAGGAGTGAAAGTGTTGCTGGGAGCAGTAATCCGCAAAAGCGGAGGTCTATTCGCATATGCGAAGGCGCAAATGCGGTGAGTTGGGCGCAAATGCGGTGAGTTGGGCGCAGAAGCGATTGGTAGTACAAAAGCACAATTTAGACTCGCACCTATATGTGTGCAAATGCAGGCATTTTACCATAGGTTCGAAGGCGGGCCTCAAGTGCTTCTCTACAGAAGCGTGATTTTGGTCGCAAAACCAACGCTGCAGAAGTGGCTAATATGCCACAGGTGTGAAAGTCCTTTGCAGAAGCAATGAAATCGAGGTTTTGGTTCTTTCTTCAAATTTTGAGATGTGCTACTCAGATCAAGGTCATGTTTTGAGCAATTTTCATCACAAGGATTAGGGTAAGTGTTTTATACTTGGTTTTGATTTTATTTCATGAATCTATGTTCATATTTAGCAATTGGTTGATGAATTTAAAGAGAAAATTAGGGATTTTTGTCGAAAATTTATAAATCGAATTTTTGAGTTTTGAACATCGATTTTGAGTCGGATTTGATTGAAACTAGTATGGTTGGGCTCATAAATAAATGGGTTGATAGATTTTATAGGTTTTATCAGGTTCCGAGGAACGGGCCCTAGTTGGAGTTTTTGGCCATTGTTTTTTACTTTTGATTCAAGATCTGGCCTTTGTCGAGTGTGATTGGTTCCTGTCACATTGTTTGATGTATTTAAGTTGGTTTTGATTTGATTTTAGCCGTTCGAATGTCAGCACGTGCGAGATAGATTTTTTGGAGCATCACTTAGATTTTTCGGCACTGGAATTGACTTGTTCGAGGTAAGTAACACTTCTAAACTTAGTTCTGAGGGACACACATACTAGGTGATGGAATGTGGGCGTACACCATGTAAATTTTAACTCCGTTATTTCTGTGGTACTGTGTAGTTACCTTATCTTACCTATAACCATGAAGTTTTTACACTTGAGTTATTGAGCTATGATCCATGTTAGAAACTATGTCTAGGCTACATCCCCTTGTGACTCTCTAAGGTCATTTTTACTATTGAGTTATCCACTTTTATTGCATTACATACTCGATCATACATATTCATATGCATATCATATCTCAGTCCCTAGTTGTTATTTATTGATACATCATATCATTATTTTCAGGCTAATTTCATGGCATTGTGAGCCCATAACAGAGATATTGGAGATATTGATTACAGAGTGAGGCCGAGGGCTTAATTGTGAGTGACATTTATGGGATCGGGCTGCACGCTGCAACAGTTATACTGATTTATGATAGCACTTGGGCTGAAGGAGCCCCTCTGGAGTTTGCACACACCCCTAGTGAGCACAAGTGATTATATTGAGGGATGAAACTTCCCTGGATATGGATCTTTTCAGAAGAATCTATATACCTGGGGATGGATCTTCCCCAGGGGCTGGATTTGGTCCTACTCAGTACTGAGTGACTGATGGTCAGTTGATGTATGTATTCTGGGATGGATCTTCCCTGGGCCGGATTGGCCATATAGAGTACAGAGTGGTTAAGCATGATGAGTGAAAAGTGTAAGACAACGAGATTGAGTACTCTGAGAGTGTGAGTACATGAGTTCATCTCTGAGGTATATGGCATTGACATGCACATATGACATATAAACATAGAGATGCATTTATTCCTTATATTTTATGGTATCACGTCATTCATGATTTCTCACACATATTGACATATGAGTAGGGGTGGCAAAATAGTTCAAGGAAAATAGTTAACCTCTCGTATTATCCACTAGGATTAGATTATGAACTTTTTAAAAACGGGTCGAATATGGATAAGAACCATATTATCCATTTAGAATATGGATAACCAATGGATAACTAATGAGTCTAATTTTTACATTTGTAAAGTCTCATACTGGAGGTTCCTCAAGTTAGAGAGACTAATTCTTCCAAAAAAGATCATATACAAGACGTCAAGGATAATATGGGTAACCTATATTATTCGCCGGTTAAATTATTTTTTTATCCGCATCAAAAATGGATCGGATCAGATAATTGCTCCATTTTTTTATTATCCATTTAACCCGAACCATATCCGCTCTGACCTGTCCGTTTGCTACTCCTACATATGAGCATAGTGATATATCACACTCGTTAATTGGAAAGAAAAATGGAACATCTTATCTATTGTTGAAAGGATTTTTTGGGAAAAATTCTTGTTTTTCAAAATTACTCATATTTTCGATGATTTAAGTAAACAATTTGGATTTTCACTAATATACTTGAAAAACAAAACTATTTTTTGTGAAACTATGAATACATTAAGCATTTAATCTTTGAATTGCTTCTTTTATTACTTGCTTTACGTTGTTATGAACTATTGTTGGCTATTAATGTTGGACTCTACCTTTTTCTAGCTCGTCACTACTTTCAACCTAAGGTTAGGTTTGTTACTTATTGAGTACATATGGTCGGGTGTACTCATACTACACTTCTACACCTTGTATGCAGATGTTGGCTGCTGACATTGTTAAGATCGATAGGAGCTGGATTTGAAGATGTAGATGTGTTTCGGTCGTATATGCCTCTTATTCGTAGTAGCCTTAGATTCATAATAATTTGTTTATATATATTTCGAACATATGATGTATTTATTTTATACCAACTTTGTAAACTCCAATCTCATAAGCTCATAATTTATAATAACAGTCCTTGGGAAATTTATCAATTTTAGATATTTTCTTTTATATAATTTTCTTATTGGAATTTGTCAGTTGTTAATTGTCTTAACTAGCGGTTTGGATTAGGTGTCATCACGACTAGTTAGATTTTGTGTCATGACAGCGAGATAATGGTTATTAATTGACAAGAAAATTGTCATTATTTTAGTGTTACTCTTGAAACCACTAATGTCATGATCAACCATTAATTATCCAATAAAGATTAAATTTTTTAATCACCAATCATGTTCTACAATTATATTATCCCACTACTTTAATATTTATTCTATGAAAGAAATTTTAGCCTTATGAATAGTGGTGTTTCTTTCTTGTATTTGGTAAGGAAAAATATGGTAGTGTGTATGAAAAAGTGAACTTCGTGTAATAGAAAGAGAGTTAAGAGAAGGAGAAAATCTAAGTTTCTAACTTATTCTCTACAAAATAGAATATTAGTTTTTTTAAGGAAGGCGTTTATTTTGGTGGATCTTTATGGACTCAAAAAGTTGTCCAAAGTTTATTCGAGTCACACGAATTTGTCGAGCTATTGTATCCTGAAGGGACAAGTTAATAGTATTACTGCTGAACCTGTGAAGATACTACAGTAGTGGGCTTGAATCTCCTTAAAGAAAGTGAGATATTCGCGCCTTAGCCTGAAGAATATTTATTTATTTTTATTCATCTTATTTTTAAAATGTAAGTGATTGTATTTTCACCAACAATTTTAAAGAGATTCAATTTTTTATGCAATTAAGAAAATAGCGGATATCAAGGTAGATATTCACTTTCTTTAAGAGATATAAGATAAAGTATTTTTCTACTTGCTTAAATTAAGTGGAGGAAAGGTATAAACTGTTTTCCTTTTATTTTTCATGAATATATAGTATGTTTTAATAAAAAATAAGTTTTATAATGATAAAAATAGTGGGGGTAAAAGAAAAAAATTCTTGCATGAATAACTTAAGTATTCATACATCAGCGAAAGTTGTTTAAATTAAGAAGTGTGATAAGTGCATATATTATATGTCTTGAAATAATTCACATATTATTATTTATGTCTATGTTGATGATTTGTTAACTTTTTGTGCTAACGTGAATGTTATTGAAAAACTATAAGTATGCCTAGTAGCTACTTTGACATGAAAGATTTCGACGGGGCAAATTATATTTTTTAAATGAAAATTTAATGAAAAATATGATGCAAGTTTCCTTTGACCAGTTACACTATGTTGAGAAAATTCTAAAAATAAATAATTTGACTGATTTATGTTATAACTCCTTTTGATTCAAATGTTCACTTATTTTTGGTACAAAGTGATTTTCACGATCCAAGATCCACTAAGGATCATGATGGCAGCGAACACCACTATCAGGCAAGCCAATACAATAAGTTAATTAAATATCCATTTTACTATTTATGGAAATTCTTTCTATTAAATCTTAAACAATAAATAATGAAATTGACTGAATAAATAATATTGTCTTTAACAGACTTAAATATTAAATAATCCCATAGATATCCCAAATCCCTGTGTCACAAGTACATGAGCAATTTTTAGGAAACAATGTAATACAATTATCGTTTGGATACAAATTGGACAATAGAGAAAATACAATACAATATTCTGAAGGAGACTCTGCCGGCTGTGGATCGTCTTGAGAAGTGCAGCTCACCTAAATCTCCGTATCAATTATGTCGCTGCGTCAAACTACGCTACTAGACATATATGTGCATGTGCAATAAAAACTCACAACAAGTATAGTATGAATACAAAAATAACATATACCCAGTAAGTATCCCGTGTAACCTCGAAGAAATAGAGACGAAAAGTCAACTTCAACACTTACTAGTGGTTCAATAATAAAATATCAATAATATGAAAAATCATGAATTTTATAAGGTGAATGCAAACTCCATAATCATGAAGTAGGTAAACAGCTCTTTGGTTAATAGAAATTTTCAAGTTCATATTCCATCATTTATCAATTTATCTCAAGCTGGGGAAAATATTTATCGACATCTATGAATCTCAAGATAAGCAATACAAGCATCCTCAAATTATGCCGAGGTCATAAGACCCGATCTAACAAATATTTAAAATGTACACTGCTAGACAGTCGAATGGGGCCAACCATAAATGCATCTATTTAATTTACCGAGGTGAACTGCCCGTTCCACAATAGATAAACACATTCAAATAGTTAATCAAAAATTTATCAAGGAGCAATTATCTAAGAGAGGCAAATTTCACTTTTCGAAGTCAAAAAAATAATGTCAAGACTTTTAAAATTTATTTACACATTCGATATATTTTAAGAATTTTAAATTCACAATAAGATTGAAAATATTACAATAAAACATGCATATAGGTCCTAGATTATCCGAACTTAAGCATAATAGTAGCTATACACGGAATCTCGTCACTTCATGTGTGCGTATCCCCCACAAATAGGAGAACATATTTAATTATTTTACCTATGCGGTTAATTCCCTCTTACAATGTTAGAAAGGAGACTTAACTCGCTTCGGAGTTCCAAAACCGGCTTCCAAGCCATTTCCATGACTCAAACCGATGCATAATGCTCCAAAGTAGCCAACAATTATGCAAATCCAATAATATAATAAGTTAATTAAATTTCCATTTTACTATTAATGGAAATTCTTTCTTTTAAATTTTAACCAATAAATAATGAAATTGACTGAATAAATAATATTATCTTTAACAGACTTAAATATTAAATAATCCCATAGATATCCCAAAACCCTGTGTCACAAGTACATGAGCAATTCTTAGGAAACAATGTAATACAATTATCATTCGGATACAAATTGGAAAATAGAGAAAATACAATACAATATTCTGAAGGAGACTCTGCCGGCTGTGGGTCGTCTTGAGAAGTGCAGCTCACCTAAGTTTCCGTATCAATTATGTCGCTGCGTCAAACTACGCTACTAGACATATATGTGCATGTGCAATAAAACTCACAACAAGTATAATATGAATACAAAAATAACATATACCCAGTAAGTATCCCGTGTAATCTTGAAGAAATAGAGACGAAAAGTCAACTTCAACACTTACTAGTGGTTCAATAATAAAATATCAATAATATGAAAAATCATGAATTTTATAAGGTGAATGCAAACTCCATAATCATGAAGTAGGTAAACAACTCTTTGGTTAATAGAAATTTTCAAGTTCATATTCCATCATTTATCAATTTATCTCAAGCCGGGGAAAATAATTATCAACATGTATGAATCTCAAGATAAGCGATACAAGCATCCGCAAATTATGCCGAGGTCATAAGACTCGATCTAACAAATATTTAAAATGTACAGTGCCAGACGGTCGAATGGGGCGAACCATAGATGCATCTATTTAATTTACCGAGGTGTACTGCCCGTTCCACAATAGATAAACACATTCAATTAGTTAATCAAAAATTTATCAAGGAGCAATTATCTAAGAAAGGCAAACTTCACTTTTAGAAGTCAAAAAAATAATGTCAAGACTTTTAGAATTTAATTACACGTTCGATATATATTAAGCATTTTAAATTGACAATAAGATTGAAAATATTACAATAAAACATGCATTTAGGTCCTAGATTATCCGAACTTAAGCATAATAGTAGCTATAAACGGAATCTCATCACTTCGTGCGTGCGTATCCCCCACAAACAGGAGAACATATTTAATTATTTTACCTATGGGGTTAATTCCCTCTTACAATTTTAGAAAGGAGACTTAACTCGCTTCGAAGTTCCAAAACCGGCTTCCAAGCCATTTCCACGACTCAAACCAATGCATAATGCTCCAAAGTAGCCAACAATTATGCAAACCCAGTAATATATGTTCAAATACTTATATAATCTGATTTATAACAATTTCTAACCCCGATCAAAAAGTTGACAAAATCGCCCTCGAGCCCACGTTCCTGAATTCCGCAATTTTTTGAAGATAAAGTTTATACATAACATCACGGACTCAAATATATAACTTTTCCCAAATTTTATATCAAAAATCGTTGTCAAAATTCATAAATATTATTTTAAAGGTTTTTTCTCAAAATCCCAATTTCCACTAATTTTTATGTTAAAATCTATGCATAATCAATATATTTAACTCATAATATGTGGGATTAACTTACCTCCAAGTTGCTAGGTGGAATCCCCTCTCAAGAAGCTCCAAAAATCGCCTAAGAATGGAGAAAATGAGCAAAAATGGCCAAACCCTATTATTTTGATGTGTTCTGCCCAGCGACTTCCGCACCGGCGGACTCCTCGCCGCTTCTGCGGATGCTCCTTCACACATGTTCCCATTTTTGCATCTTCGGAATCCCTTTTCACTTCTGCGCTTGCGCTCTGTGCTTGTGCATGTGCGGTCAAGGTTCTGCATCTGCGATCCTTTACCTGGTGGCCCTGCTCCGCATGCACCTACGGCCAAAAGCTCGCAGGTGCGTTTACACCAGATTTCAGCGGCCGCAATTCTTCTACAACTCTAAATTTGATTTTCTAATCATCCAAATTCTATCAGAGGCCCCCAGAACCTCATCCGATCATACATCCCAATACACATTACGAACTTAGTCGAGCCTTCAAATCACATCTAACAAAGCTAAAATTACGAATCACACTCCAATTCAACTCGATAAACTTTAGAACTTCAAACTTCTTCATTTAATGCCGAAACCAACAAAATCACGCCCAATTGACCTCAAAATTTTCACACAAGTCCTTTTTAACATTACTCCAACTCCCGAAATTGGAATCTGACCCCGATATTAAAAAATTCACTTCCGGTCAAACTTCTCAAAAACCTTCAATTTTCTAACTTTAGCCAATGAATCTGAAATGACCTACGGATTTCCAAATCCACTTTCGGTTGAGCTCCCCACACTAGAATCATCATACAGAGCTATTCCCAAGAACGGAATCCTAAACGGACATTGATAACATTAGAATTCACTTCAACCCAAATTTATAAAATTCTTTCAAAAATGCCAACCTCCACAATAGGCACTAAAATATTCAGTCCAAAATTATCATATGAACCTGCTGGAACCTCCAAATTAGATTTCGAGGTCATTTACTCAAAAACCCAATCTTAGTCAATTCTTTCGACTTAAGGCTTCCGAAATGAGAATTCTCTTTCCAAATAAACTTGGAACTTTCCGAATGTCAATTCCGACCATGCGTACGAGTCATATTATATGAAGTAAAGCTACTCATAGCCTCAAACTGTTGAACAACATGCTAGAGCTTAAAACAACCAGTCGGGTCGTTATTGTGATAGTGAGGTGATAAATCAAAATGAATATTATACAAGCTTAATTGGAAGTTTGAGAATATGTGAATGATTTAACTTAGCCAGATATTGCATATATAGTAGGAGTGTTTAGCAGGTTTGCAAGCAAACAGGTAAATAACATTGACATGCCATAACAAGAGTAATAAGGTATTTGCGTGGTACAAAAATCTATTGCTTGTTTTATAAAACAATATCCTACAGTACTCTAAGGCTTTCTGATGCAGACTAGAACATCTTTTGAGAGGTGGTGCTATTTGCTAGAAATTAAAAAAAAAAAGACAATAACTATTAACTCTACCATGGAGGCTGAACTAATTGCTTTAACTTCAGCTAATGATGAAGTGAATTGGTTGAGAGATTATTATTTCAAATTAATTATTTTGAAAAATCAATTCTGCCTATTTTAATTCATTGTGATAGCACCAGCGCTATTGATAGAGTATTAAATTGTTAATAAAACGGTAAATCCAGACCTATAAGGAGAAAAATATAATATTGTGAGATATTTAATAAGTGATACTATTAATGTTCATTATGTGATAATCTTACAAATCCACTAACCAAGATCATGGAAACATAAAGGGTCTGGAGCACAATGAGGGAGATGAGAGCCCATAAATTCATAAGTCATATATGAGGAAACCCAAGGAACTAGAGATCTTATTGTTGGAAACACGTTCTCAAGGCTTTATACTAAAACGTGTGTTCTTATGTGTAGGTTTGATGAATGACAAACAAGCACAAATTGATATATGACGAAGTTCAAATACAAGCGCACAATTGGTGGATAACAAGATTCAAGCAATACAAAGTTTTATATTTTAAATGAGTCGTTCTTAATTGTGATCTTGATCCGACAACTTGACTCATGACATGGCTTCTCTCGTAAAACTATAGTCATGCATATTTAATTTAATGCTAAATGATTTTAAATCATGCATATTTACTTTAGTCAATATGATTTTTAAACATGCCTCTAAAAAATCTGGACTAAGATAATCGATTATGTACTTATGATAATCGATTATGTTAAGCCAAGACTGCATGACAATCGATTATGAACTAATGACAATCGATTGTGTTAAGGCAGTGAGCATCAGGTTTTTCAAACCTGCATGACAATCGTTTGTGAACCTTATGACAATCGATTGTGATGGGCAGTGTACATCAAAGTTTTTCAAAACTCAGAATAATCGATTGTGAAGCTAATGACAATCGATTGTGAAGAGACAGTGTCCATCAGATTTTTCAAAGTCACAAAATAATCGATTGTGAACATATGACAATCGATTGTGTTGAGGCAGTGTCTTCCAGACTTTTTCAAAGTTATTAAATAATCGATTGTGAGTATATAACAATCGATTGTCACGAGGCAGTGTCTAAAATGATTTTCAAAGTCTGATAAATAATCGATTGTTAACATTGCACAATCGATTGTGAAGCTGACCGTTGTCGTAAAGTTTTCAAATACCGTCAGGTAATCGATTGTTGATTTTGTACAATCGATTGTTGAAATTAAAATCTGGAAAAGATTTTTTGAACGTTGCTGAATAATCGATTATTGATTTTGTATAATCGATTGTTTTGCGTAAAATCTGAAAATGATTTTTTGAACGTTACCAATAATCGATTGTTGATCTTGGACAATCGATTGTTAAGCGTAAAATCTGGGATTGATTTCTGGAACGATTGGCAAACAATCGATTGTGACTTCTTGACAATCGATTGTCACACAGTAAAATCAGCAACTCTTAATTGGCAATTAGGCAACGGTAATGCCAAGTTTTTCAACTATAAATACAGCTTCATTTCAGTGTTTTAAACACAATAACATACAACAACTGATCATTCTATTGTTATGAGCTTGCATACTATTGTTTATCATTTTATATTCATTTCATAAAGCTTTTGAGAGCCAAAGTCTTGTCCATAGTTGTTGTGATCTTGAGCTTACTTCTTTTACTCATATCTACTCATTAATGAGTGTATTGTTTGAGTGTTTAGTGTTTTGTACACTTGTGAGAGAATTGTGATTCTCTTGTTGTAAGGAACTTGTATTTCCTTGGTTGAAGTCTTGGAGTGTTGTATCTCCGAGCAAAAGTGTTAAGGCGTGTGCCCTTAAGTTGTAAAGGTTTGTTGAGCACCCGTAAGCTTGACAAGTTAGTGGAAAATCTCGAGAGAGTCTCTCGGGGACTGGACTAGCCCGTGTTGTGGTGAACCAGAATACATCGGTGCGTACTTTATTATTTATCGCACTTATTTACTTCCTGCAATTTTTAAATTCCGCAAGTTTACGCTAATTTCTATTATAACGCTATTCACCCCCCCCCCCCCCCTCTAGCGTTAAGCGTATTATCTAACAATTGGTATCAGAGCCCAACTCTCTGAAGACTTAACAGTTTGAGAGAACCATCCATGACTTCTATTCGTGACTCTTTTGCAGGAATTGATGACGGACAATGCTCCACACGACCACCTCTATTCAACGGTACTAACTATACGTACTGGAAGGAGAGGATGAAAATCTTCGTTCAAGCAAACATTTTTCTTCTTTGGAAGGTGATAACGAAGGGAAATCAAATTCCAAACAAAAAGGTTGAAACCGAATGGGTTCCCAAGTCCGAAGAAGAATATGACGCGGATGATATCCGAAAGCTGCAAAATAATGCTAAAGCAATTAATTTATTATATTGTGCTGTAAATGCTGACGATTACAGGAAAATATCGTGTTGCACAATGGCGAAGGAAATGTGGGACAAGCTGGAAATTACGTACGAAGGTACGGACTAGGTAAGGGAAGCCAAAATTGATTTCCTAACCCATGCTTATGAATTATTTCACATGAAGGAAGGTGAAAAAGTGGATGAAATGTTTGAACGATTTTCAATAATCGTAAATGATCTACATGCTCTCAAGAAGACATTCACGGATAGAGAACTTGTTCGAAAAATTCTTAGAAGTCTCACTCCGGCATGGCGATCAAAGGCCGACGCAATCCAAGAATCCATTGGCGTCTCAAATGTCACCATCGATGCATTAAGAGGTAACCATAAGACTTATGAGTCTACTATACTTAACCCTCTTGTTGATGATCAAAGGAGGCAAAGAATAGCGCTTAAGGCAAGCACAAGCCAACCTCAAGTTGATGAGGACGGAGACAACGAGTTTGGACTCGTTATCAAAAGATTTCAAAAGTTCATGCGAAAGGAGTATGAACGAAAGGGCAAAAAGCAAGGCGAACAAATAAAGTGCTATGAATGCGGTGAAACCGGGAACATCAAATCAAATTGCCCAAACATCAAAAAGGAGAAGAAACCTTTTAAGAAGCAACATGCATACATTTCTTGGGGAGGAGACTCCGGAGATGAGTCAAGCGAAGAAGAAGAAGACGAAGCCGCAAACCTTTGTCTTATGGCGCAAGAAGACAAGCAAGATGAGGTATGTCAAATCTCTTCTAAAAACTTCTTTACTCTTGAAGAAATGCGAACTGCTTTTGATGAGCCATATACTGAATTTATTAAGGCTTCAAAAACTGTCAAGAGCATAAAAGAAAATGCTTCTCTAAAAGAAAAAGATTATCAAAAACAGCTTTCTTTGAAAGAAAAGGATTTAGAAAAACTGGTTTTAGAAAATGAGAAGCTGAAAGAGGAAAACAAGTTTTTCGGAAAAAGAAGCGCCGACAAGCCTGAAAGTTCTATTAAAAATTGTTCTTCTTGCATGCATCTCGAAAAAGAGGTAGATAGACTTAAAGGTACCTTAGATAAGTTTAATTCTTCCCACAAAAATTTGAATAAGGTCCTTGTTAATTTGAAATCAACCAAGCATGGCATAGGCTTTAAGAATGAGCCTAAAGAAAAGGTTGAAGCCAAACCCCAACCACCTAAGGCTCAACCTAGGATTAATAAAACAAATGCTTATCCTAGAAATAGCAATCCTAGAACAAATATGCATGCTAGACCAAATGTTGAACATTTTAGAAGACCTAGAAATGACTTACCACCTAGACATGACTACCCTAGAAATGACGCATATTCTAGGCCAAACACTAGAAGGAGTTTTGAGTCTTTTAGAACATCTAGACATAACCATTACTCTAGAAATGCTACTCATTTTAGAACTAATAGTAGGAGAAATGGTTCTCATGAAATGCGCAATAGTCATAATGAAAATAGAGTAAATCATTTTCGTCCATCAAGTTACTATGAACCTAGAAGGATGCATAACCCCAACGTGACTTGTCATTTTTGTAGACGCATTGGTCATATTGCTCCTGCATGTTTTACACGACATAGACATATCACTCAATCGCATCATTATAATATGCCTAACCCTCAAGGACCCAAAATGGCATGGGTACCTAAGACGCATTAATTTGTTTTGTAGATATGTTTGAAGGGATCAAGCGTACTATGGTACCTTGATAGTGGATGCTCCAAACATATGACGGGAGACGAATCCAAATTCCTTCAACTAGAACACAAAGAAGGAGGAAGTGTGATTTTTGGGGATAACAATAAAGGGAAGATTATTGGCATCGGATCGGTCGGTAAGGATGAAAATTCCTCTATTAAGCATATATTACTTGTGAAAGGTTTAAAGCATAATCTCTTGAGCATAAGTCAATTATGTGACAAGGGAAATCTTGCCCTATTTGATTCGGATGAATGCTTAGTGTTTAGACGTAGTAATTTTAAAATTATCCTTCGTGGTTTTAGAGTGGATTATATTTATATGGTTGATCTTGCTAATTCCTCACCCGAATATGTTGATTGTCTTATGAGTAAAAAGGATGATACTTGGTTATGGCATCGTAGAGTAGCACATATCAACATGCATCTTTTGAACAAATTGATTTCTCAAAACTTAGTTATTGGTCTTCCCAATTTAAAATTTGAAAATGACTCTATTTGTGATTCATGTCAAAAAGGGAAGCAAACAAAAGCATCTTTCAAATCCAAAAATATTGTTTCAACTTCTAGACCATTGCAATTGCTTCACATGGATTTATTTGGACCTTCTCGCATTGAAAGTCTAGGAAGAAATCGTTATGCTTTTGTGATTGTTGATGATTATTCTAGATTTACTTGGACTTTATTTCTTGCCAATAAAAGTGATGCTTTTCAGAATTTTTTAATATTTTCTTAAGCGTATTCAAAACGAAAAGGAAACAACCGTCACTTCAATTAGAAATGATCATGGGGGAGAGTTTGATCACAATCCCTTTGCGGACTTTTGTGATGAACTCGGTATCGAGCATACCTTTTCCGCTCCACGTACACCACAACAAAATGGGGTGGTGGAAAGGAAAAATAGGTGTCTCGAAGAGATGGCTAGAACCATGCTCGAAGAGGCCAAGATTCCCAAATATTTTTGGGCGGATGCCGTGAGTACCGCATGCTACGTCTTAAATAGAGTAGTCATAAGGCCTATACTCATGAAAACTCCCTATGAACTCTATAAGGGAAGGAAACCAAATATCTCCCATCTTAGAGTATTCGGTTGTAAATGTTTTATTCATAACAATGGCAAAGATCAATTGGGAAAATTTGATGCTAAGTCCGATGAGGGAATTTTCATTGGTTATTCTTCACGTAGCAAAGCATATAGGGTTTTTAATAAAAGAACTGAAACTGTGGAGGAATCCCCTCATGTTGTATTTGCCGAAAATAATGCTCGCTTGGCGAGAAAGGATTCCGGTTTTGATCTTGCAGGTATTTTAGATAGCTTGAAAGACAAAATACAAGAGGAAACGCCTAAGGAAAATCAAGACGAAATTTTGAAACAACCAACGGAGGAAGCGCCACAATTGGAAAATGAAACGAAAACGCCTAACGAGTGGAGGACAATCAAAGATCACCCTCTCGAACAGGTAATTGGCGACGTCGGAGAAAAGGTAAGTACCCGAAACTCCCTTAAGAACACCTTAGGACATACTGCTTTTGTGTCTCAAATTGAACCAACAACCATCTCCGAAGCAATTGGGGATGAATTTTTGGACCTTGGCAATGCAAGAGGAGCTTAACCAATTCAAACGGAATGACGTTTGGGATTTGGTGCCAAGACCCGAAAATCATACCATAATTGGTACAAAATGGGTATTTCGAAACAAACTAGATGAAAATGGTGTAATCACTAGAAACAAAGCTAGGCTTGTAGCAAAAGGCTATTATCAAGAAGAGGTTATTGACTATGAAGAAACATATGCTCCCGTAGCTAGATTAGAAGCTATTCGTCTATTGCTCGCTTTTGCCTCTTCTATGAATTTCAATTTATATCAAATGGATGTGAAAAGTGCTTTTCTAAATGGTGTTATACAAGAAGAAGTTTATGTTGAACAACCCCCCGGTTTTGAAGATTTTAAATCTCCCGATCATGTTTACAAACTCAAAAAGGCTCTCTATGGTTTAGAACAAGCTCCCCGAGCTTGGTATGAAAGATTGAGTAAATTTCTATTGGAAAATGATTTCATTAAGGGGAAAGTTGACACCACCCTTTTTGTTAAGCATAAAAACAATGATATTTTATTAGCTCAAATATATGTGGATGATATCATATTTGGTGCTACTAACAATGTCTTATGCAAGGAATTTTCCGACTTAATGACAAGCGAATTTGAGATGTCTATGATGGGTGAGTTAACATTCTTTTTGGGATTACAAGTAAAGCAAATGAAAGAAGGTACGTTCATTTGCCAAGCCAAATATTGTAAAGAATTGCTGAAATGATTTGAAATGAACAATGCAAAAGCAATGGCGACTCCCATGAGCACATCCGATCATCTAGACAAAGATGAGAAAGGTAAGGAAGTCGACACTAAGAAGTATCGAGGTATGATTGGCTCTCTTCTCTATCTTACTGCTAGTCGTCCGGACATCATGTTTAGCGTGTGCTTATGCGCCCGTTATCAATCATGTCCGAAGGAGTCTCACCTTACTGCGGTAAAACGGATTTTGAAGTACCTTGTTGGTACTACAAATGTGGGTCTATGGTACCCCAAAGGGTCTTCATGCCAACTCGTTGGCTATTCCCACTCCGATTTTGCTGGATGCAAATTAGACCGCAAGAGCACTAGTGGCACTTGCCATTTGCTCGGTAGCTCTCTCGTTTCTTGGTTTAGCAAGAAACAAGTAAGTGTTGCGTTGTCCACAACCGAGGCTGAATATGTAGCCGCGGGGAGTTGTTGCGCTCAAATCCTCTGGATGAAACAACAACTCTTGGACTATGGCCTAAGTCTTGATCATATCCCTCTTAGATGTGATAATACTAGTGCCATATGCTTGACGAAGAACCCCGTTCTTCATTCGCGAACAAAACACATTGAAATTAGACATCATTTTATAAGAGATCACGTTCTCAAGGGCGATGTCGAAATCAAATTTGTTGAAACCAAAGACCAATTGGCCGACATCTTTACTAAGCCCTTAGAGAAAGAGTCCTTCTTCCGAATTCGTAGTGAACTCGGGATTCTTGACTCCACGTTGATCTAAGTCATGCATTGCATCTTTTTATTTTACATGATTTCTAACTTGAGCGTTGGAGACGTCTAACAAATTTTTGCAGGTATCGCCCTAAAGGTAGGGGGAATTATAAAGCATGACGTGCAATAATTGAGTCTTCTTCAGAAAAATCGGTTTCTGTCGTCTAATAATCGATTATCTCGTATCAATAATCGATTGTTCTGCTATTACTTGAGTTATTGTACTCTCTTTAAGTAATCACGTTCTCTTTCCAATAAATAAACAAGTTTTATTTACATCTTTGGCATCTTCTTATATTATTTTTGCTAATGGCAAAAGGGGGAAGTTAACGGGTATGCACTCTCAATATTTATAAGCTTAAATTGAGGGGGAACAAATGCATGTCTTGAATCGTCATTATAAATTGTTTAAGTTGCATATCCCGCTCAAAGTTTGCCATTATCAAAAAGGGGGAAATTGTTGGAAACACGTTCTCAAGGCTTTATACTAAAACGTGTGTTCTTATGTGTAGGTTTTGATGAATGACAAACAAGCGCAAATTGATATATGACGAAGTTCAAGTACAAGCGCACAATTGGTGGATAACAAGATTCAAGCAATACAAAGTTTTATAGTTTAAATGAGTCGTTCTTAATTGTGATCTTGATCCGACAACTTGACTCATGACATGGCTTCTCTCGTGAAACTATTTTTACAAAATCATGCATATTTAATTTAATGCTAAATGATTTTAAATCATGCATATTTACTTTAGTCAAAATGATTTTTAAACATGCTTCTAAAAAATCTGGACTAAGATAATCGATTATGTACTTATGATAATCGATTATGTTAAGCCAAGACTGCATGACAATCAATTGTGAACTAATGACAATCGATTGTGTTAAGGCAGTGAGCATCAGGTTTTTCAAACCTGCATGACAATCGATTGTGAACCTTATGACAATCGATTGTGATGAGGCAGTGTACATCAAAGTTTTTCAAAACTCAGAATAATCGATTGTGAAGCTAATGACAATCGATTGTGAAGAGACAGTGTCCATCAGATTTTTCAAAGTCACAAAATAATCGATTGTGAACATATGACAATCGATTGTGTTGAGGCAGTGTCTTCCAGACTTTTTCAAAGTTATTAAATAATCGATTGTGAGTATATAACAATTGATTGTCACGAGGCAGTGCCTAAAATGATTTTCAAAGTCTGATAAATAATCGATTGTTAACATTGCACAATCGATTGTGAAGCTGACCGTTGTCGTAAAGTTTTCAAATACCGTCAGGTAATCGATTGTTGATTTTGTACAATCGATTGTTGAAATTAAAATCTGGAAAAGATTTTTTGAACGTTGCTGAATAATCGATTATTGATTTTGTATAATCAATTGTTTTGCGTAAAATCTGAAAATGATTTTTTGAACGTTACCAATAATCGATTGTTGATCTTGGACAATCGATTGCTAAGCGTAAAATCTGGGATTGATTTCTGGAACGATTGGCAAACAATCGATTGTGACTTCTTGACAATCGATTGTCACACAGTAAAATCAGCAACTCTTAATTGGCAATTAGGCAACGGTAATGCCAAGTTTTTCAACTATAAATACGGCTTCATTTCATTGTTTTAAACACAATAACATACAACAACTGATCATTCTATTGCTATGAGCTTGCATACTATTGTTTATCATTTTATATTCATTTCATAAAGCTTTTGAGAGCCAAAGTCTTGTCCATAGTTGTTGTGATCTTGAGCTTACTTCTTTTACTCATATCTACTCATTAAGGAGTGTATTGTTTGAGTGTTTAGTGTTTTGTACACTTGTGAGAGAATTGTGATTCTCTTGTTGTAAGGAACTTGTGTTTTCTTGGTTGAAGTCTTGGAGTGTTGTATCTCCGAGCAAAAGTGTTAAGGCGTGTGCCCTTAAGTTGTAAAGGTTTGTTGAGCACCCGCAAGCTTGACAAGTTAGTGGAAAATCTCGAGAGAGTCTCTCGGGGACTGGACTAGCCACGTGTTGTGGTGAACCAAAATACATCGGTGCGTACTTTATTATTTATCGCACTTATTTACTTCCTGCAATTTTTAAATTCCGCAAGTTTACGCTAATTTCTATTATAACGCTATTCACCCCCCCCCTAGCGTTAAGCGTATTATCTAACACTTCTAACCTGGTTCAATGGGAAGAATGAATCATATAATGGCTTTGTTGAAATACACTATTATATTTTTTATTGTTCCATCCTTATGGCGTGGGTGCATTTATCCTGTAACAATTTGCGAGATTGAGTTTTTATTAACTTTTAATGAAAATTTGTAGCTCGTATGAGTGGGGTGTTAGATTTACAGGAGCAGACTTGAAAGATTTCACCTATGTGAGTGTTGAATTAGGCCGCTTCCTATGAGAATTGAGATTATTCTCAAAATCACTCATGAAAATCGGGATATCACAAGGTTGTAATGTGATGGTTATAAAGCTCATATCGACATCTTGATTATTATGTGTAAGCAGTGATACATTATTTTCCTAAAGCAATCATAGTTCAAGTTTGAGAATACTACTGACTCTAGAGTAGAGATTGTTGTTTTAATATGTGGAGTTTCAATGCGGAGCACGCCTTCATTATGCATAATAATCTCCCTTCTACTAGTAAACTCTCTTATTTTAGATTTAAAATGAGTGGGGGAATGTTGGTGCATTTTAATACTAAAATTATAATATTAAAGTGCATTATTTCTTGTGAGATAGTGGTTCTAAATTGGCAAGAAAATAGTCATTATTTTGGTGTAGCTCTTGAAACCACTATTGTCATGATCTACCACTAGTATCCAATAAAATTAAATTTTGTAATCACCAATCATGCTTTACAATTTTATTATCCCACTGCTTTTATATTTATTCTATGAAAGAAATTTTACACCTGGAAATAGTGGTGTTTCTTTCTTGTTTTGGTATGGAACAAAATATGGTAGTGTGTAAGAAAAAGTAAACTTGGTCTAGTGAAAAAGGGAATTAAGAGAAGGAGAAAATCTTAGTCTCCAACTTATTCTTTACAAAAGAGAGTATTATTTTTGTTGAAGTAAGGTGTTCATTTTGTGGAGCTTTGGCCTTAACAACTTGTCCAAAGTTTGTTAGAATCATACGACTTTGTCGGGCGTGTACGGCCCAAGAGTTGTAGCCTCATTCCTCTATTTAGTGCTCATTTTATTCTTAATAGTTGCTATGTGACTTGCCGGGCAGTTGGTTCGGTTCTGGAGATGTTTCGAAATGAGTTGAGACACTTAGTCTCAAGGTTGAGAGCTTTAGTTGAAAAGGTTGAAAGAATATTAACTTATGTATAAATGACTTCAAAATGGAGTTTTGTTGGTTCTATTAGCTTCGTTGGATGATTTTAGACTTAGGAGAGTGTCCAGATAGTGATTTGGAGGTTCATAGTTGAATTACTCTTGAAATAATGAAAGTTGAAAATTTAGAAGTTTCACTGAAGTTGACTTTATGGTTACTGGGCTCGTATTGGAGTTCCAGAAGTTGGAGTAGGTCTGTTGTGTCATTTGTGACCCGTGTATAAAATTTGAGATCAATCAGACATGATTTGATCGGTTTCGGCATCGAATAAGAAGTTAGAAGTTCAAAGGTTCATTAGGATTAAAACGATGCACAATTTGTGACTTTAGCTTTGTTTGATGTGATTTGAAAGCTCAACTAATTTTATATCGTATTTTAGGACTTGTTGGTGTGTTATGTTGAGGTATGGGGGCCTCAGGTGGATTTCGGATGGTTAAGGGGTCAAATTTTGGAATTGAAGATTTGCTGAAATTTTCTAGGGCGCTAGTCAGATTTCCTTATACGTGATCGCATAGACTTAATTAGGCAGGGGAAGTATTTTTTTTTCTACACTTCATGAGATAGGGACTACGATCGTGTAGTTGTGGGATATAGTGAATCGCGAACGCGTGGCTAAGGCCATGTTCACGTAAAGTACAGGAGGCAGCACCAGAGATCACACGTTGGTTCTTCAATCGCATGAACAGGACCGCAATCGCGTAGGTTGACAAATCAGTTCTTCCCGTTCTCGCGGGTAATGACGCTTTCGCGTAGGGTTACATTTCTAGGCAGTTGTGTAGTGTTTCGAAATCGCTAGGCATTCCGCGATCGTTATTAAGGATATCTACGCAAACTTAAATATTTCAAAAATAAGAGTTTGGGTTTATTTCACACATTTAATTTTTGTTGCAGGCGATTCTTAGAGATATTTTCAAGGGAGTGATTGGGGTAAATGATTCTTACTTAATTTTGGTTAAATTTTATCATTATATCTATGATTTCATCATTTAATTAGTGATTTGGTCAAAAAATTGTGGGGAGATAGAGGAAAGTCCTTAGGTTGAATTTTGGGGATTTGAGCGAGATTTTTGTATTGGATTTAAGTAATTTTGGTATTGTTGAAAGGGTATTCGGATTTTATAACTTTCATCGGATTCCACGACGTGGGCCCGGGGGTTGAATTTTGGACTTTTGATTAAAAACTTAGCATTTTTAAATGGAATCGATTCCTATAGCCTGAGTTGATTATATCGAATTGTTTGTGGCTAGTTTCTAGGGATTCGGAGGTCGTTCGCGAGTCAAAGGCTTGTTGCAGTAAAGTTTTGCGCAATTTGATGTAAGTAACCATTCTAAATTTTGTTTTGAGGGTATGAAACTTTGGATTACATATTATGTGATTGGTTAAGGTGACAGACATGCCAGGTGACAGGTGTGTGGCCGTGCATCATAATAATTATGACTTGATCGATTCCATGGAACTATATAGTTGATTAATCTTGTTGTTGCGGGTATTTTCACCATGTATTAGAGAAACTGAGTTGCTAATCATGGTAGAAATCATACTTATGCTATCTGTTGGTACCGTTGGGACCCACAGAGGTCGTGTTACATGTTGAGATATTTGCTTAATTTGTCATTTTTATATTCAGTCACATTTATTATTTGCATATTATAATCTCAGTCTCTGTTTTCCTTTATTAATACACTATAACATCAATGTTTTGGTTGATTATCATGACTCTTGTGATCCTTATAGACTAGAGAGATTAATAATTGTGTGAGGCTGAGGGTCTATTGTGAGAGATATTTATGGGATTGGGTTACACGCTGTTGCAGGCTTATTGATTCATGCCAGGATTTGGCTTATTATAGCGCTTGGACTAAATCTGCCCCTCCTGAGTCTAAATATTTACTGTGGATGTAGGTGCTAGTGGTATCTATATTTGGGCTGGATTTTCCCCGATTTATTGGTATTTGGGCCGGATCTGCCCTCTGTTGGATCTGTCGTGTTCTATGTTGAGATTTATTGCAGAACCTGAAAGCGTGTCTAAATCTTGTACCATCACTTATAGATTAAGAATTTTTGAGATATCATTGTCATATTTTCCTCAAAAGTTTTCGTGTTGTTAGTGCTATATGTAGGTTGTAGTAGTCAAACTCGTCACTATTTTTAGTCCAAAAGTTAGATTTGTTACTTGTTGAGTTGGTTGTACTTATGCTATACCTTGCACTTCGTGCAGATCCAGGTATTTTCGCTCATGGTAGTTGTTGATTTTCAGAGCTTAGTCATACGAAGATTATCGAGGTAGGTGCCCTGGCATCCACAGACCTTGACTCTCCTCCCCTATTCCTCAGTCTTATTTATTCAACTTCAGTTTTTTCTTAGACAGTATTTTAGACTTGTATTGCATAGATGCTTATGTACTTGGTGACACCCTGATTTTAGGAAACTTATATATCGAGAGTGGCAGTTTTATTCGGTTTACGAGATTTGTTACTTATTTAGAACCTATTCTAGCATATACAAATTCGATAGTGTTGATAGTGTATAAGTTGTTGGCTGATAGGCGCCATTACGGCAGGTTGAGTTTTGGATTGTGACATCTCTGTTGTATCTGGCAGGGGACAAGCCAAGAGTATTAGTGCTGGATTGGTTACTACCGTAATGGGCTTAAATCTCCTTAAAAAGAATGAGATATCCGCACCTCATCCCGAAGTATATTATTTATTTTTCTTATCTTATTTCTCAACTGTAATTAATTGTATTTTTCACCATCATTAACAATCTGCTAGGACTTGTGCAGGCAAGACAAGTTTGTGCACATGTGAGAACTGCAAGCTAAAAGTTTCTGACTCAGCAAGTTATTTTTGTTACACTTATTTATATCGGACCAAAACTTAAACAGTTGCATATCATATTTGTGCAAATCTCTCATAGTACGATAGACATATCATTTTGTACAACCATGAAGCAAACCGGCATTTGGAAGCACCGTGTAGGCTTAATAAGGGAAGTAAAGTATATCTCCCAATGGAAGTCATATTCTACGAATTTTAACTCAAATCTTTAATTAAAGGTGAAGTACATATTAATTCCAATTGTTGCGGAAGATAGTGAATTAACTAGCACACAATCACACATAAAACAAATAGAGAAGAAAAAAATAACACAAAGCGTTAACAAGGTTCAGCTTCACCTACTCTTTGGGGCAAAAGTAGAGAAAATTTTTCACTAAAAATAAGAAAAATAATACAGTACCTGAATCCCACCTATAACCCCTATATTTGTTCAATACTACAAGGATGACATCAACAGTGTTTTTGGTTTGGTTTAGCCCAACACCAACCATCTCACCATGCATGTCATCCTTCCATGGTTAAACTTTTTAAAGCAGTGACACAAAATAAACTTAGAAAGTTTTGCACCACACAAGATAGGATAAACTTCTTTCTGCATCATCTTAAAATTGGATGCCCTTTATCTCTTTTATGAGAGATTTGGATGGGCCCTTGGCTAGGTAGCATCCTATGTAATATCTTTTTCATCTTCTAAAGAGAGACTTGACCACCACACCACTTTTAACATTTTCCAGAACTGATCTATTCTTCTTTCGAAATTCTCCATATGGATTTTTCTTTTCAGGTTATTAAATGCCATGGCTTTCCTAATATAGTACCTAACAATCGTATGGTAGCAACTAGGCCTGTTAAATAGGCCGATCCTCACCGAACCCGAACCAGCTGACTCTTGGCCCATGGATCCTTAATTGAGCCGGGCCTGTTCACTTTCTTATAGGGGCCGGTCCGGGTTTAACCCATTAATCAAAACATGTTGTCTTGACCCGAATCCATAACCCCTTAAACCCCGGCCCTAATGGGTTAAAAAGAGCTAAAAATTATTCAATAATAAAAATTTCAAACTTTATACATATAAACGAACTTGAAATTACTACATATCCTTGAAACCAATTAGAATAAAAATGAAAGAAAACTCATACTTCATTAACACAAAAACTTGAGAAACTATGGAATTCGATAACTAATAGTCTAAAACATAAGGAATTCGGCTATTTTGATAAGACGTCTCATAGTGTTTGGTTCTATATTCTTTCTTCAATGTTTGAATTTAATTTTTTATCACTATATATATACATATATGAGCTGGTCTGGGCCGGTTGACCCATGGGTCAGCTACCGGTTCGAGTCCGGTCCGGTTCGGTTCAGTGAATCTAAATATTATAGCCCGGCCCAAAGCCCTTAAATTAATGTGTGGGTCCAATTAGGTTTTGTAGGTCATGGGCTAATTAAAGGGCTAATTTTAATGGATTATATAGGCTAGTTCGTGAGTCGACCCGACCTATTTAATAGGTGTAGTATCAACAACGGTAAAATTGCCCAAGTGCGTCATTTATATCTATGATACCTTTGATATATTAATTGTTGTCTCACATATGGAGAAAAATCAATGTTATTAGCCAAAAGAGTAAGTCTTTTCTTATGACATATTTCGAAATTTAAACCGGTTGCATTAATGTATTCTCGGTATCTCTCAACTGAATGACTTTTGTCTAAATTTGAAGTCAAATTATGAATAAAATGAAACTATTTGATGGCAATGTGGTTTCTCTATAGAGTAATTTGGGGGGGGGGACAGCATCTTTTAATTGAGCCATTTTTAGTACGTAACACATAAAGTAATTACGGTATTGCTTTTTTTTTTTTTTTGGCTCAAAACCAAATTGCAGTGATCACAGAGAAAATTAAAATTCTTATTAAAATGAAATAGGAAATACAATTAATGTGTAACATCCAAAATATATAATTAAATTGCCATAATAGGACAATTTCTGCCTCAGCAATGTCGAGACTTCTAGCTAGTGCATGCTCCACAACATCTTGATATAAGTTTAAGCATCAAATACATCTCAATATAATCATAGTATAACATATTTATATACCTACAAATATGTTGGATTGAAACGTGGCATTAGTACTTTGTCGTTTTCTTAATAATAAGTTATTACTATATATTATGTTCGGAAACTTATACAATAAAAAACGTACAAATTCAATTCAATAATAATTTGTATATTGTCGTTCAAATTGTGTGGTCAATTCAATCCATTACCAAATGTTAATGCTTTCTGATTAATGATTAGTGGCTACGTACGTTTGACCTGTTAAATCAATATAGAGTTGAACGATGCATGATTTGCATGGAATGGAATGCGTGCTTACGTAAAAGGGCACTTTAGATTTTTCTTCATTTTAATTATTTCACAAAGTTGTTTTACTAAGCCACTATATGATTCCTTATCTGTTTCCCATGAACACGTTGGGAGATAAAGACATTGGTGCATCGAGAAATGTCTTTTTCGCTGTGTCCTTGCGAAGAGAAAGAGTTTTAGGTTACGCGTCGGTCGAAATCAATAGCTTTGATCTAATTTTTAAATTTATTTTAAAAATTTTATTATATATATATATATATATATATATATATATATATATATATATATATATATATATATATATATATAAACAATTAATTGCGTAATCAAGTCATTTAATAAGACTAATTCCTGATAACCCATATAAGCTTCAAATCATGACATCTCTGTATGAGTAGATAATATCGGCTAAACTAGCCAAAAGATACTCTTTATATGGTATGATATTATTTATTTTGTTCCAAACCCGTATGGTTTTTCCTAAAAAGAACCGTACCATTAAGAGATTTCTGCACCTTATATGTAGGTTCACAATATTTTCAGCTACCAATATGAAACTTTATTCGAACACCCAATAATCTTCCCTAGAACTAAATTCCATGCGGCCCAGTACCGCAATCCACGGATCTCCTCTTCGAACCAATTCCACATGATCTATTACCACGATCCACGCATCAATTTTCGAGATTCCTTGGTTAAACTTCGTTTAGTGTCTGCTGTTTTCTTTTTCTCTCTTGATCTTTCAATATCATTTTTTTTTATCTACTATGTGTTATTTATTAATCATCTTATCCTTGTTTTATGTTATAGAAACTTTGGCCATTTCATCATATTGTTTCACTTCCAAAGTTGCACCTTTAATTTTTTTAATAGTGTTTAACTACTGCTTAAGGATGGCTTATTCGTTTAATTATATTGTATCTAATTTTTTAAAAGTTTGAGCTAAAAATTGTACCTTCTAAATACGATTATAAAACTCTTAACTGAAAGAAGATTAGAGCCCTCTTGGCTAAACTGGAAGATTTTCTTTTTGCCAATTTCAATGTGTAAGCTTACTATTCCATAGTACTTAATTTGTTTAAAGTTAATGTTAAGAGTGAAATATAAGTAGCAATTATCATGAGAAAAATGGGCCAAAGAACTGAGGGCACGACTGATCCATTTAGGATGTAGACTACCTGTTGGGCCAGAGGCCCTAAAATACTGTAGAAATGTCACCCAGTAGCCACTTCTTGGACTGCTCTTTAAGTTTTACCCAGAACTTGCATATTTATTTAGCATTTAGCCACAACTTTAAAAAATTAGGCAGATGTTGCTTCTTCTTTGTGTCCTAAAAATCTGTTTTCAGTTAAAAATTTTAGAACACAATATCCTGAAGTTCGATTTTGAAGTTCAAGACTGCATGACAGTTATAAGTATCCTGAAGTTCAATTTTTTAGTTCAATATTTCGGTGTAAACAACATATAGTTTTTCCAAGAAACCAATTGTCATGTTGATCTTATACGTCATTACGTAGCCAATTCATGAATGATATCATCCCAAATATAAAGTTAGAAAATGATTTGATCAAAAGTAATCGAACAATATCCAGAGGACCATTAGATTTAGACACAACATGTTCCTTTAACCAAAAATCCTCCTAGGATATTCCATGTGGCAAAAAGACTTCCACTTTAACCATGGAGGCAAACTTTTTCCTACATTGATATGATTAGCACTAGCTATATATAGCTACTTCAACATTAATGTAACATATAATTAATAATTTTAACTCTATCTTTTTGTAATTATAACTTGTTGACCGATAAAACAAATGGAATCTCCTTTTCCTATGATTTTGGCCATTGATTTAGGAGTCCAATAAAAGGCCGAAATCTACAAAGTGTAAGGTTTATACAGGCATATCACCAAAGATGTGGTGCAGTAGATGAGACTGCTCTTTCCTTAACCAGAGGTTTCGAGTTCGAGCCCTGTGTATGAAAAAATTCTTGGTGGTAGCGCTTCCCTACACAACGTGAATCCGGATATAGTCGGGCTCCGATGTAAGCACCGAACACCAAGTGAAAAACAAAAAAAACGGTTTAGACAGGTATAACCAACTAGGCCAGGATCAAATAACTCGAATGCCATAGCAATATTCCGAAAGTATATCATTGGATTTCGTCGTTATCAAGTATAGACACAAATTAAAAGGATAAAGAAAAGTGTATGGACAAAATTGATTGATAACGTCAAAGCAATTTGTCCTCGAGGTAAAACAATACTAGTACACTACGTATAACATGTTTCGCTCGAAAAAATACGTATATGAAGTATACTTTTAAATCATCACCATGCAATCGAATTAACCTCCGAAAGCGTGATGAAATGGATGTGATCCCGCTATCTTTTACAAAAGTCTTGAGTTCATGCGCAAAATTTGAATTAGTTGAACCAATGAATTCGGTACCAAATGAGTAAACCACACAAAGAAAAATCAAATGGGTTGGAGTATTGAGTGGAAGTAGCATCTGGACAAATGGAACTCATGGTCCTCGACTTGAAATATATATATATATATATATATATATACATACATACATACACACATACATACATACATACATATACATAGTAGACTTAGCAGTTAGCATACAGTGGCCTAAATTATAAATTTTTCTAGTTAGGGTTCAGATGCGGAGCTAGAATTTCATTCTATGAGTTCTGTATTCTGGAACAATGATTACTATTGGATTCTAAATTTAATATGTATACATATTTATATGAATTTCTTAACACAAATATGTTGTTTGAGCAAAAACTGATGAGTACGGCCGAACACATAACTCGGCTTCTACTTCCGCTCCTGTTAGGGTGCGTCAAAAAATGTCTATAGGGACAGCTTTCTAGTGATCATCTTGAGTTGAGAAGTTGACAATAAAATAAGAAACACTTTGAAAACAGGTTAAATGAACCCTAGCTTTAGCAGAAGTAGACATGCACGTCTTATGAATTATTATTTCCACTTGATCGAGAATAAATCAGCTGGAAATAATTCTGAAAGTGATACGTAGGTAGAGTCATCGTCAGTGTGTTAATTACTTGCCCTCAACGAAATCTTTCATTGTTCGTACGTATGGAACTCTTTGTTTGGCCAATTCTATGCACCTTTATTATTTTTAGCTAGCAGCTTTTAACACTCACCCATTATTATTAGCGATAGATTTTTTAATAGGTGAACAAAGAAGCGAGTCATATTGAAAAAAAAAACACAAATTTCAAAACATCACTATTAACTCTCTAAGGTGAGTTTTTATTTTTTGAAATGTATCAATAATAGAAATAGAAATAGAACTAGTATGTCCCTTTTTTCAAGAATACAACAACAACACAGTATAATCTTACTTAGTGGGGTTTGGGGAGGGTAGTATGTATGCAGACCTTATCCCTACCCTTGGGTAGAGAGGCTGTTTCCAAATAGACCCCCGACATCTTTCCCTTCAAAAACTTCCCACCTTGCTCTTGGGGAGACTCGAACTCACAACCTTTTTTCAAGAATGATTTGACTATATTTGTTGTCCGCCAAAAGGAATTGAACTGTTGATCTCAACAAAGTATTTGAAGCACTTAAGTGGCGTCACACGTTCCATTTAATAGTATTATTCAGTTTTATTTATGTTTATATATGTACATTTAATAAATCTTCCGACATCACCCATAAGGTGGTTTCGCCCCTCGTTGTAGCGGGATTAACATAATCCATCCATTTATAACTAGAGATTCAGGTTCAAGCTTTGAAAGAAAAAAGTCCTTGTACGGAACGCATCCGAACTAATTAGGACTCTAGTAAGAGTATCGAAACTAAACTGGAAAAAAATAATAAAGAATTACAAGAAAATACACATGACTTCACACCATAACAAAAAATAGCTCATATTTTTAAAGTTTACCCATTATAGTCCAGTTTGTATAGAATTTGAAGGAAAGATTTCAATCACTAACCTAGTTTTTTTTTTTTTACTTACACGCCCAAAATGCTCTCTCTCCATGTGCCTCTTCATTCTCTACAGACCATCATCTTCTATCCTCTATATTTTTTTGATCTATCTCTCATATTCATCTTCTGTCTTCTATAATTTTTAAATCTATCTTTCATCGTATCTTTTCTCCTCTCTAATTTTCCTTAGCTTTTTTTAATTCTCTCAAACTTTCCTAATACAAAAAGATTAAAGTCTAAAGTAAGATGAAGAATGTGAGATTAGTTGTTCATTTGAAAGGATTGAGGAAGAAAACATTTGATCCATTAATGATTTAAGTAATTTTGATTGATAAATCTCGAGTCTCTTATTGTGAGCATTTGGTATCGAAATATAAGTCTCAAAAATCATAATTCCGCCACTGACGAAGCTAAAGTTTTTCAGATGTGCAAGTTTTCATTGTGAATTGGTACTTCAATCCAGATGGGTATTGACTAATAATAGTATTATTGATCGGGTGAGACAAAATTTAAGAATTTAAGAATCATCTAGACCTATCTTGAGCTGATTGGTTCTGCTTCTTCTTTTTTCTTGTTGTTTTGATAATACTAGTGTTAAAACAGAGGTATAGTGATGAACATAAGTTATGTTTCAGTGCATATGCCGTATAACTAATGTTTATACACACTTATACAAATATTATATAATTATGTATAACATAAGTATAAGTGTGTAGATTTGTGTATAATGATGTATAATTATATTTTCTTCAATGGTTAAGGGTGTATATACATTATTATAGTATAAGAGGTCTTCACGAAAGTTTGGCACTTTTTTTATATGGTAAATTATGTGTAGAAATAAAGGTTTAATGATGGCTGGAAAGTTTTTTTCTAGTTTAAAATATACATGTTAAATTTATGTACATTCAGTGCATATATTGTATACTCATACATATATATTATATATATTATATAAATATATATATAAGTTTGTATAATTATATATATATATATATATATATATATATATATATATATATATATATATATATATATATATATATATATATATATATATATATATATATATATATATATATATATATATATACGAGCATATAATAATGTATTTACATTGCATTCCAATGTATACTTTTTTTGTGTGTGTGTGTGTCTATCTATCTATCTATATATATATATATATATATATATATATATATATATATATACAACGCTCCCCGTTTTTGATAAATTTCGAACAAAAATAAGGCAATGAGAAGGGGAAAGAGTAAGGATTTAAAACCACATGATGACTTGACTTTTTGTCAGATAGTCATATTAATCTGTAAGAGAAAAAACAAATAGGAGAAATAGAAAGAAAACAAAAGGAAAGAGATGATTATGAAATTGATGTCATGCGATAATGTTAGTCAGACAATGATGTTAGAAGACTTCATTGGCTATACGAATGAAAACTTAAAATGATGACTACACAGATGAAGAGAACTTATATGGGCCGTACTTATGTGAAATTATCCCTAATTGTTAAGTGGACTTATTGAAAGTAGTCTAATGTAGTAATAGCTTTTCTTCTCTTCTCTTCTCTTCTCTTCTCTCCTCTTCACGAATTTTGCCTTTAGTGGAGTTCACGTTAAACTTTGATGTGTGTATTCTTGTCACTTATCATGTTCGTTTCGAAACAATTACATTAACTCATGATGAAAGAGAAGTCTTGAGAGATAAAGACTAATAGTAGAGAAGGGTTTGACAATGCTGAAGCTCAGCGTTGGTTGCTGTCTGGCTGTGAATCTATATTAGCAAGTTACAATAGAGATAACAACAAATATATACAAAATGTGTACAACTCTACTAGGTTGTTATGCATATCTAGAGTCCTACAACTTTACAACAATATCACATCTTAACACTCTCCCTCAAACTGAAGGGAGGAACGACACAAAGCTTGATTAGGAGATCATGGAACCTAGCAGATGGCAGAACTTTGGTAAACAAGTCAGCAAGCTTATGAGAAGTGAAAACATGAGAAACAAGCAAGTCTCCTAGGTTGACCTTTTCACGAACAAAATGATAATCCAGTGCTACATTCTTAGATCGAGAGTGGAAAACCGGGTTGTGCGCAAGATGAATAGCTCCAACATTATCACATTTAGCCATCACTAGTGAGCAAAGAGGAACATGAAGATCACGTAAGAGATACTGAAGCAAAGTAACTTCAGCAACTGCAACGGCGAGATATTCGGCCTCAGGTGCTAGAGCGAGCCACTGTAGGTTCCTTCTTAGCTGACCAAGAAATAAGATTATTGCCAAGAAAAATACAAAAACTAGTATTTGATCGGCGTATCGCAAAGCAACCAGCCCAATCAGAATCGGAATACACTTTAAGAGAGAGAGAGAGAGGTATTTCTGGTAAGTTATAAGCCCCAATTAGCAGTACCTCCAATGTATCGAAATATTCTTTTGACAGCTTACATATGAACCTCCCTAGGATTATGAAGAAACTGAGAAGCAAGATTAACAGCAAATTGAATATCAGGCCGAGTAAATGATAAATACTGGAGAGATCCTACCATTTGACGATACACTGATGGATCACTTAGGAGAGCCGAAGTAGAAGAGTGCCAATCAAGCTTGCTTTGTAGAGGAGTTAAAACTGGTTTGGATTTATCCAATCCAAATCGCTGAAGAATATCATTAACTTAGCGTGCTGGGATAAGAACAGACCAGAGGAATTTTTAACTAGCTTGAAGCCGAGAAAATAACTTAAAGGACCCAAGTCTTGCATAGAAAATTCATGTTGCATGGATGAGATGAAAGAATCAATTAACTATTGAGAGGAACCAAAAATAGGCATGTCATCCACATATATAAGAAGAACAAGCGACTCGGACCCCAAATAGAGAACAAACATACTGTTATCTGACTGTGATTACTTGAATCCAAGATCTGCCAAGAAAGAGGTAAGGCGATGAAACCAAGCTCTTGGTGACTGTTTAAGACCATATAAAGCGCGCCGAGGTTTACAAACATTATGTGCGTAATCTGTGTTCTCAAACCTTTTGGTTGATGCAACCATACAGTCTCTGTTAATTCTCCATGTATAAAAGCGTTCGACACGTCCAATTGGTGCATGATCCAATTACGATGAAGAGCTAAAGCAAGAACCAATCGCACAGTACTTAACTTGACCACAAGAGCAAATGTTTCAGAAAAATCAACCCCCGGCTGTTGAGAATAGCCTTGAGTGACTGGACGGGCTTTATAATGATCTACATAGCCATCTGAACCATACTTTATACGGTAAACCCACTTGCTACCAATAATATTAGCATTAGAAGGAGGTGGAACTAAGGACCATGTTTTATTCTGAATAAGTGCATCAAATTCTTCACTCATAGCCTTAAGCCACTGAGGATCCTTGGCAACTTGATTGTATGAGGTGGGTTCAGATAACAGGGAGGAAGAGGTAGAAGCAGATAAAGATGGAAGGATACGAGGTTTAAGTTTGCACGTCATCGCGCGGGTGACCATTGGATGAACATGAGGATGCGTAGATGTATTAATTTGGGATGGTTGTGAGGGTGAAGAATGTGTTGAAATATTATCGGATAAATCAAGAGATTGAGAGGAAGAGATGGGGGTACTATGAGTTGTATTAGATTTTGATGACAGAATATGAGAATTTTGAGGAACAGTACTTGGAGTTTCAGTAGCCAATATGGGGGATAAATGTAAAACATTTGGAGATAAGTTGGTTCGAATTAAATGAGTTAGAACATAACCTGGAATATTGCTTGACGATGAGGTTGGACTTTTATCAGACAAACGGCTTGAAGCTGGTGAAGATAATGCCGAGATACACGGCATTTGTGTGACGACCCAGCCGGTCGTCTTTGGAATTTATGCCTCGTTCCCCCCTTAACTGTTTTCCCTAAGTTCATTTCTGCTATTTTGGTTTACCGGGACGTTTGGTAATAGAATTAGGACTGTTTTAGGACACTTAGTCCCTAAATGAGAGCTTAAGTGTTGGAAAATGGTCCGTAGTCAGAACAGTGTGAAGACGACCTCGGAATGGAAATCTGATGGTTCCGTTAGGTGATTTCAGGGTTGGGAGCGTGTTCGTAATGTATTTTGGATGTCCGTAGTTCATTTAGACTAGAAATGCCGGAAGTTAAAATTTTGAAGTTTCCGGTCAGATAGTGAATTTTTTATTCGAGGGTCGGAATGGGATTCCGGAAGTTGATATATCACCGTCATGTCATTTGGGACATGCGTGCAAAATTTTAGGTCAATCGGACGTGTTTTGGTTAGGTTTTGAATCGGAAGTGAGTTTGGTTAAGTTTTGAACGTTTTATGTTCAAATCATTGATTAATTAGAGTTTCCAGCGTTGTTTTAGGTAGTTTAACAATTGGTACAAGTTTGAAAGGTGTTATGGGATATGTCTGTAGGTTTGATTGAGGTCCCGGGGGTCTCGGGTGTGTTTCGAATGCTCAACGAAGCATTTTTGGAGTTGAAAACATTGCAGAATTCTTCAGCCGTTGCAGGTCTATTTTTCCTTCTTCGCAATCGCATAGGCCAATCTGGTAGGATCCCAAATTCCTTAATCGTGATCGCAGGAATTGGTCTGCGATCGCGTAACTCTACCTCTCCCCTCTTCGTGTTCGCGTTCCTTCTTACGCGATCGCGTAAGGCCATTTAATCCTCGTCCGCGATCGCATTCTCTTTGCCGCAATCTCGTATGGATTTTTTATGGAAGCCTCTTATTTACTCTTCGCGATCGCTTCCCTCTCTTCACGATCACGATTCACTAAATACCCGGGAAGACATTAATATTTAAAAAATGAGATTTCTTCCATTTTCATCAAACTCAAGCTAGAGAGCTCGCTGTTGGGAGATTTTTTGAGGGATTTTCAGAGGCAAACATTGGGTAATGATTCATTACTTCATTATGATTATTACCCACTAATCTAATCTCGAATTCACGCTTTAATTTCGAATTTTGAATGAAAATTGGGGTAAAGCTCTTAGACCTAACTTTGATAATTTGAAGGGGTATTTGACCTCCGATTTGGGAGATCTTTATATGGTTAGACTCGTGAGAGTACGCAGTTTCTGAAAATATAAAAAATTATTCGATTCCGAGACATTGGACTTAGGGGCATTTCGGTCATTTCACCTATTTTCGCGCCTTAGCTTTAATTTTAATTGTGTAATTAGTTACTTGAGATGTTATTTACAATTTGTAATTGGTTTGAACAGATTTGGGTCACTCGGAGTCGGATACTCGTGGTAAGGGCATTGTTTCTTAGCGGTTTTGTACCAATTCGAGGTAAGTGGCTTGTCTAACCTTGTGTGGGGGGCCTCTCCCCCTTAGGATATCTTAATTGTTGTTTATAGGCCTTGTGCGCAAAGTGACGAGCGTGTACTTGTGCTAATTTTTGAAAATTCACCTTACTTGACTTATTTAGACTGTGTTCTTTCACGTATTTAACTGTTATAAATGCAGATTTCACTTATTTTAGCTTAGTAAAAATATGGTAGTAACTTATTTGTTCTAATTGACTAAATTGCAATATCTGTATTTTTTTTTTGCGAGCATGCTAGGCTCTAGATCTTTACATGTTGCTTGTACTTGGTTTCTTTCTATTAAATATTGAATTAATGTAATGTGTTTACGATTGAGACTGCGGGCTCAATTCCTGGAGATCCTCTGTTATTGGTATGACGGATTGCGGGTTCAATTCCCGAAGATCCTCTGTTATTGGTATAATGAATTGCCGATTCAATTCCCGGAGATCCTCATATATTGGTAAAAATGGACTGCGGGTTCAGTTCCCGAAGATCCTCTATTATTGGTTTAATGGACTGCAGATTCAATTCCCGGAGATCCTCTGTTATTGGTATAATGGACTGCGGGTTCAATTCCTGTAGATCCTCTGTTATTGGTATGATGGACTGCGGGTTCAATTCCCGATGATCCTCTATTATCGGTATGATGGACTGCGGGTTCAATTCCCGGAGATCCTCTGTTATTGGTATAATGGACTTCGGGTTCAATTCATGGAGATCCTCATATATTGGTAAAAATGGACTGCGGGTTCAATTCTTGGAGCTCCGTGTGGCATCCTGACTTTTGAGTGATTTCTCTTTTGTTCGTTGATTGTATTTGTAGCCTGTTCCGTTTTACTTATTGTCTTGCTAGATATTCGGTATTTACTTCATTATCTACTGTCTATTTATCTTATATTATTTCTTATGTTCATCTCAGTAGGGCCTCGACCTTCCTCGTCACTACTCACTACTCCACCGAGGTTAGGCTTGGCACTTACTGAGTATCGTTGTGGTGTACTCATGCTACTCTTACGCACACTTTTGTTGTGCAGATCCAGGTACATATGATCATGTGCGCTATTAGGGATTTCGGAGCTGCATTTGGAGCCTTGAGGTATGCATCTGTTGCGTCCGCAGAGCCGAAGAGCCTTCTTCTATTCTACCTTTATTTAATAGTTTCTTTCATATACTCTGTTGTTATAGACACTTGGGGATGTTAGAGCATTATATTTTGTTTGCTCTTAGCCTGTGTTGCCCGTGGGTTTCCGGGTCTTGGGGGTTTTCTTACATTAATTGAGTCGACATGTATGTGACAGGCGGTATTTTATACATTTCTTATGCTTTTCAGTATTCTTTATCGTACTCATAAAGTTTTTGTTGGATTTTCGCAATGTATTGGGCTTACCTAGTCGCGAAGACTGGGTGCCGTCATGAGAGATTCACGATTGGTGAACTAGGGTAGTGACAAGTTGGTATCATAGCTCGAGGTTCATAGGAGCCACGGGAGACAATTCGGTTATTTAGAGTCTCGTTGATCGGTACGTAGACGTCTGTACTTATCTACAAGAGGCTATATAACTGTTTAGGAAACATCTTCACTTCATTTGACTTCCCTGTCATGCAAGAATTTTAATATCGCAATTCTAAACTTTTGCTTCCCGTTCTCTCACAGATGGTGAGGACACGTGCTACTCGAGACGATCAGGCACCCGCACCCCCTCCTGCAGCCGCCAGAGGCTGGGGCAGGGGTCGTGGATGTGTGCGGGGTGCGGCCATAGCACCTGCGGGAGCAGCCACCGAGGTGCCCCTAGCGGACCCAGACGCCCACAGCCACCACTACTCCAGCTGTTCAGGAGGCATTGGCAGAGTTCCTGAGTATGTTTGGTACATTGATCCAGGCGAGATTGATTCAAGTTATGCCGACAAATTCACATATAGGGGGAGGGACCCAGACTCCCGCCGCCCCCACTCGAGAGCAGCGAGTTCCCATTAGCTAGGGTTCAGGTTTCATGCCAGCATAGTCTTTAGTTCCAGTGCAGCGGATGGTGAGGACCTTTCGCCGAGTAGAGGACAAACAAGGTCAGGAGGGAGAGTATATGGGAGCGAGTAGACCTCGTGGGCCAGGGAGATATACTGGTCCTTATATTGGAGGCAGGGTGAGTCATGGTACGGGTTTTGTGGGTTAACCAGTTCAGTTTGCGCCTCAGAGTTTGCATAGAGTTTCGGGTGTTCAAGGGTCTTGGAGTACCCGTACCGCACAGTTCCCACTTCCATGTCAGTCACGAGGTTGTTTTGAGTGTGGTGAAACACGCCACATTGTTAGGGGATGCTCCAGACTTGGGAGGTGTACGCCATCTCAGACTTCTCAGCTAAAGCGTGACTCGCAGGGTTCTCAGGCCATAGGTACAGCCCCAGATGCTACCCCACCTACCCGTACTGAGGGAGTTATCTTTGATTATGTCGTCCCAGGTAGTTTCATGGTTTGTTATAGAGGCGTGCCGATTCTATTCGACATAGTCTTCACTCACTCTTGTGTGTCTTCTTATTTTTGCTCCACATTTGAGTACAGCCCGAGAGACCTTGAGCTCTCCTGTTTATGTTTCTACTCCCGTGGGAGATTCCTTGTTGTGGACCGTGTATATCCGTCATGTTTGGTTACTATTCGTGGTTTTGAGACCAGGGCAGATCTTTTATTACTTGATATGGTGGATTTTGATATTATCTTGGGCATGGACTTGTTATCACCCTAGTATGCTATTCTTGATTGTCACGCTAACCGTGATGCTGGCTATGCCAAGTATTTCACGTATTGAGTGGAGTGGTACTTTTGATCACACTCCCATTAGAGTTATATCCTTTCTTAAAGCTCAGCATATGGTTGAGAAGGGGTGCGCCGCGCATTTAGCTTATGTGAGAGATATCAATGCTGATAGTCTTTCTGTTGATTCTGTCCCAATAGTACGGGATTTCCCCGACGCGTTTCCAGCTGATCTTCTGGGCAACTCTCCCAATCGGGACATTGATTTTGGTATTGATTTGTTGCTGGGCACTCAGCCCATATCTATTCCTCCTTACCATATGGCTCCTCCTGTGTTGAAGGATTTGAAGGATCAGTTACAGGAATTGCTTGATAAGGGTTTTATTCGACCCAGTTTTTCACAATGGGGTGCTCCTGTCGTGTTTGTAAAGAAAAAGGATGGTTCTATGCGCATGTGTATCGATTATCGTCAGTTGAACAAAGTTACAGTGAAGAACCAGTATCCTTTGCCTTGTATTGATGATCTATTTGACCAGCTTCAGGGCGCACATGTGTTTTCTAAGATTGATTCGCGCTCAAGTTATCACCAGCTAAAGATTCGGGAGCCGGATATCCCGAAGACTACTTTCGGGACTCGGTATGGTCATTACGAGTTCCTTGTAATGTCATTTGGGCTGACCAATGCCCCGCAGCTTTTATGCTTCTGATGCATAGTGTATTCAGGCCCTCCTCAGCTACAGAGATTTGCAGTTTCCTTGGCATGTCGGGGTATTACCATCGTTTTATGGAGGGGTTCTCGTCGATTGCAGCCCCTATGACTAGGTTGACCCAAAAGGGTGCTCCTTTTAGTGGTCAGATGAGTGTGAGGCGAGCTTCCAAAAGCTCAAGACGGCTTTGACTTCAGCCCCTATTATTACTTTGCCTATTGGTTCGAGGTCTTATACATTATATTGTGATGCCTCACGAGTTGGACTTGGAGCGGTATTGATGCAGGACGGTAGGGTGATTGCCTACGCATCCAGATAATTGAAGGTGCATGAAAAGAACTATCATGTCCATGACCTTGAGTTAGCTGCTATTGTTCATTCCGTAAAGATCTGGCGTCATTATTTGTATGGTGTGCCTTGTGAGATTTTTACGGATCATCGGAGCTTGCAGCAATTGTTCTAGCAGAAGGATCTGAACTTGCGCTAGAGGTGATGGTTGGAGCTACTGAAGGATTATGATATTACTATTCTTTATCACCCGGGCAAGGCCAATGTGGTAGCCGATGCCTTGAGTCGCCGGGCGGAGAGTTTGAGGAGTTTGGCATATTTACCAGCTTCAGAGAGACCCATGGCGATGGATGTTCAGGCTTTAGCCAGTCAGTTTGTGAGATTGGACCTTTCGGAGCCCAGTCGGGTTCTAGCCTGTGTGGTTTCTCAGTCTTCATTGTTTGATTGTATCAGGGAGTGGCAGTATGATGACCCTCATTTGCTTGTCCTCAGGGACACAGTTCTGCATGGCGATGCTAAGGAGCGACTATTGGAAATGACGGGGTATTGAGGATGCAGGGGCGGATCAGTGTGCCCGATGTTGATGATATTCGGGGATTGATATTGACTGAGGCCCATAGCTGGCGGTACTCCATCCATCCGTGTGCCACGAAGATATATCAGTATCTGAGGCAGCATTACTGGTGGAGGCGGATGAAGAAGGGCATAGTAGAGTTTGTAGCTAGATGCCTCAACTGTCATCAGGTAAAGGCTGAGCACCAGAGACCAGGAGGGTTACTCCAGCAGATGGAGATTCCGGAGTGGAAATGGGAGAATATCACCATGGATTTTGTGACTGGTCTTCCTCTGACGACGAGGAAGTTTGATTCTATTTGGGTTGTTCAGGATCGGCTGACCAAGTCTGCTCATTTCATTCCAGTGTGCACTTCTTATTTAGCAGAGCGGTTAGCGGGGATTTATATCATGGAGATCGTCCGTCCGCATGGCATTCCAGTTTCTATCATCTCATAAAGGGGTTTAATGTTTACATCACAATTCTGGAGAGCCATCCAGCATGAGTTGGGTACCCAGGTGACCATGAGTACAACTTTTCACCCCCAGACGGACGGACAGTCCGAGCGCACTATTCGAATTCTTGAGGATATGCTCCGTGCGTGCGCGATCGAATTTAGAATGTCTTGGGATCATTTCTTGCCATTGGCTGAGTTCGCATACAATAACAGTTATTAGTCCAGTATTCCGATGGCGCCTTACGAGGCCTTATATGGTAAGAGATGCAGATCCCCGGTGGGTTGGTTCGAGCCGGGCGAGGCCAGATTATTGGGCACCGATTTGGTTCAGGCTGCGGTTGAGAAGGCTAAGGTAATTCAGGATAGACTCCGTGCTGCCCAGTCCAGACATAAGAGTTATGCGGACCTTAGGTTCGTGATGCTTCCTTTATGGTTGGTGAGCGGGTTTTGCTTCGGGTCTCACCTATGAACGGCGTCATGAGGTTTGGAAAGAAAGGGAAGTTGAGCCCGGGGTTCATTCGCCCATTTGAGATATTGAGGCAGATTGGGAAGGTTTGCTTATGAGTTTGATTTTCCGCCCAGTTTGGCCGGGGTTCATCCAGTATTTCATGTTTCGATGCTTCGGAAGTATAATGGTGACCCGTCTCACGTGTTGGAGTTCACTTCAGTCCAGTTAGACAATGACTTGTCCTATGTTGAGGAGCCAGTGGCAATATTAGACAGGCAGGTCCGAAGGCTCAGGTCAAAGGATATAGCTTCAGTAAATGTTCAGTGGCGGGGTCAGCCGACCAAGGAGGCGACTTGGGAGACCGAACGGGGTATGAACAAATGTTTAAGTGTAGGAGGATGTGATGACCCAGCCGGTCGTCTTTGGAATTTATACCTTGTTCCCCCATTAACTGTTTCCCCTAAGTTCATTTTTACTATTTTGGTTTGCTGGGATGTTCGGTAATAGAATTCAGAGTGTTTTGGGACACTTAGTCCCTAAATGAGAGCTTAAGTGTTGGAAAATGGTCCATAATCAGAACAGTGTGAAGACGACCTATGAATGGAAATCTGATGGTTCCGTTAGTTCCGTTAGGTGATTTCGAGGTTGGGAGCGTGTTCGGAATGTATTTTGGGTGTCCGTAGCTCATTTAGGCTAGAAATGCCGGAAGTTAGAATTTTGAAGTTTCCGGTCCGAGAGTGAATTTTTCATACGAAGGTTAAAATGGGATTCTGGAAGTTTCTGTAGCACCGTCATGTCATTTAGGACGTGCAAGCAAAATTTCAGGTCAATCGGACGTGTTTTGGTTAGGTTTTGAATCGGAAGTGAGTTTGGTTAAGTTTGGAACTTTTATGTTCAAATCATTGATTAATTCATGTTTCCAGCGTCATTTTAGGTGGTTTAAGGATTGGTACAAGTTTGAATGGTGTTATAGGATATGTCTGTAGGTTTGGTTGAGGTCCCGAGAGCCTTAGGCCACCTAAGTTATGTGTGTTTTGGATGCTCAACGGAGCATTTTTGGAGTTGAAAACATTGCAGAATTCTTCAGCTGTTGCACGTCTATTTTTCCATCTTTGCGATCGCGTCCCATTTCACACGATCGTATAGGCCAATCTGGTAGGGTCCCAAATTCCTTAATTGCGATCGCAGGGATTGGTTCGCGATTGCGTAACTCTACCTCTCAGATCTTTGCGTTTGCGTTCCTTCTTACGCGATCGCGTAAGGCCATTTCATCCCCGTCCGCGGTCGCATGCTCTTTTCTGCGATTGCATAAGGCTTTTTACTAGAAGCCTCTATTTTACTCTTCGTGATCGCATCCCTCTCTTCGCGATTGCAATTCACAAAATACCTAGGCAAACATTAATATTTCAAAAGCGAGGTTTCTTCCATTTTCATCAAACTTAAGCTAGAGAGCTCGGTGGTGGGAAATTTTTCGAGGGATTTTCAGAGGCAAACATTGGGTAACGATTCCTTACTTCATTATGATTAGATTATTACCCACTAATCTAATCTCGAATTCAAGCTTTAATTTCGGATTTTGAATGAAAATTGGGGTAAAGTTCTTAGACCTAACTTTGATGATTTAAAGGGGTATTTGACCTCCAATTTGGGAGATATTTATATGGTTAGACTCGTGAGAGTACGAGGTTTCTGAAAATGTAAAAAATTATTCAATTCCGAGACGTTAGCCTAAGGGGCATTTTGGTCATTTCACCTATTTACGCGCCTTAGCTTTAATTTTAACAGTGCAATTAGTTACTTGCGATGTTATTTATAATATGTAATTGGTTTGAATAGATTTGGGCCACTCGGAGTCGGATACTCGTGGCAAGGGCATTGTTTCTTAGCGGTTTTGTACCAATTCGAGGTAAGTGGCTTGTCTAACCTTGTGTGGAGGACCTCTCCCCTTAGGATATCTAAATTGTTGTTTAAAGGTTTTGTGCACGAGGTGACGAGCGTGTACTTGTGCTAATTGTTGAAAATTCACCTTACTTGACTTATTTAGACTGTGTTCCTTCACGTATTTAACTGTTATAAATGTATATTTCGCTTGTTTTAGCTTAGGAAAAACATGTTAGTAACTTATTTGTTCTAATTTACTAGATTGCAATATCTCCCTTTTTTTGCGAGCATGCTAGGATCTCGATCTTTACATGTTGCTTGTACTTTGTTTCTTTCTGTTAAATATTGAATTAATGTGATGTGTTTACGATTGTGACTGCGGGTTCAATACCCAAACTAGGAAGTGCTTCTCCTAGGGGTAAAATTTTAATTTAGGAAGTGTGTCTCCTAAACACAATATATCCCGCAAGAACCAAACTAGGAAGTGCATCAACTAGGGGTGAATTCTCAATTTAGGAAGTGCGTCCCTCAAAACAAAATATAACCTGATCGACCCGGATTAGGAAGTGCGTCTCCTCGGGGTGAAACTTCAATAACTCAAACTAGGAAGTGCGTCTCCTAGGAATGAACTTACGTGACCCGGGCTAGGAAGTGCGTCTCCTGTGGATAAAATTTTAATTTAGGAAGTACGTCTCCTAGAACAAAAATATAAATTGCAAGACCCAAACTAGGAAGTGCATCTCCTAGGGGTGAAATCTCAATTTTGGAAGTACGTCTCCTAAAACAAAATATAACCTGAAGGACCCAGACTAGGAAGTGCGTCTTCTAGGGATAAAATTTCAATGACTCGAGCTAGGATGTGTGTCTCATAGTAATAAATTTAAATGACCAAAGCTAGGAAGTGCGTCTCCTAACAAGTATAATCTGAAAGACCAGACTAGGAAATGCATCTCTTAATGGGTAAAATTTCAATGACTTAGGCTAGGAAGTGTGTCTCCTAGGAATAAACTTAAATGAACCAAAACTAGGAAGTGTGTCTCCTAGGGGTAAAACTCAATTTAGGAAGTGCGTCTCTTAAAACAAAAATATAACATGCACAAACTAGGAAGTGCATCTCCTAGGGGTGAAACTTCAATGATTTAAACTAGGAAGTGCGTCTCCTAAGGAGTAAAATATCAATTTAGGAAGTGCCTCTCCCAAAAGTATAACCTGAAAACCCAGACTAGGAAGTGCGCCTCCTACAGGTGATATGTGATATTTTCAATAGCCTTTAAGTAAGAAGAATTGGGGCATTACACCTGAAAAATCCAAGCTTTGTATGAACATATCATCCATCCCTGTTTCAGACAAAGAAAACTCGTGAGTTTAAAATATGATGGTTAGTTTGTGGCCTTGACTTTGAAGGCGATTGCTCCTGCACTTTCTAAGATAACTTTGATCTTAACTTGGAGGATCTTGTCTGTTGTCGACTGCCTATTTTCTTTCATCCTTATCACAAGAATATATTTGGTCCGTTCAAACCCAATACCCTTTATCTGTTGCATTGTGCTCATGAATTGACATTCATCCAATCTTTGCATTTTACATCAACCCCAAAGAACATCTATTATCACCAAATCAGTGCACATGCTATTCTCCAGTATCTTGTGCCATTTTGATGTGCTTACCAGACTCGACTTTGTGCAATTGGAAAGTGGTGGCAAATTTTGATGTCAATTCTCACTTGTTCTGACAAAACAGACTCAAGAAGGGACTCAAACAAAACAAGAGGAACAAAATAAGGGACAATGGAAAGAGATGATGCCTAACAAGAAACTTACAAAGTAGAAACTTATCAGATAAGGATACCAACTCTAATGGCCATGACATGCACCTTTGGATTAAGTGGCCTAATGTTTCAAGAAAGTCTAATGTTCCACTCTTGTTGTACCTCTTTGCTATGAAATTGGGCTTCAGCGCTTCAGTTGTCTCATCTGATCCACAATCCTCAATCGACTTGTGGTGCCCTGAAGGGTTTTCACCATCAAGCCTCTCTCATATTGTTCTTTTCTAAACTCGCCATCGCCTTACGGTGCTCAGAGGGTTTTCACTGATAAGACTCTCGCATTTTATCATTTTCTCTCTTTGTGTTGAGAACAAAGTATTACCCATGATGCAAGAAGATCATACTTTCACCACCCACTTGATTTGGCATCCTCAAAGGTTGGTCAGAAAGTCTTTCTTTGGACCGTAATGTAGGCTTTTGGACTGGGTTAGAAAGAAAGGGTGGCATGAAGGCTCAAAATAATTTAAGATGAAAGAGTTCAAAATTATAACTTTTGGTATCAGGCCTTTCGGCAAAATTAAAACTTCGTCCCTAGTTTCTTGAAGTCAAGGGATTTTTTTATTTTAAAAAGGCTTTTTTCAATGGGATTTCTAAAAAACTACCCCACTTTAACTTCGGGGATTATGAAACATTTTATTAGGGTGTGACCAAACTGTGAGGCCGCCTACGTATCATGTGGTAACAAGAATCAGGTCAAACGTAGCTCAAAGCACAAAGTTGTGTTTTTTTTTCTTTCTCTTTCTTCTTTTTCTATTTTCTTTTTTTCTTTTCTCTTTTTTCCCTTTTTTTTCTTTTCTTTTCTAGTTCCTAACTCTATTTTTGATTCCAAAATAGGGGTATGAAACAAAAAAATATGGCTCAAAATGGGTAGCAAAGGATAAAAGTATTTAGGTAGCAGAATAAAATGCATTCGTCATACCAAACTTATAAATTCCAATTCCAAGAATGCAATTGAAGATAAGCAAACAAATCATACATAGTATCTATTCATGGCATCCACACAAACACAAAGTGCCAACGGGCAATACCTTTATCCCAATGAATGATCCTTGCCAGTTCAAAGAAGACTTGACTCAACCTTATCTTGAGGTGGAAGATGCCTTTTAGCACTGACTGATTTACCTCAAACTGCTTGAGAGACATTTCTTTGTTGTATGCTCTTATCAACATCTTAATTTTCCAAAATAACTGCCTCAGTTTCACTCAATTCAAGCTCCAGCTTTCTCAGAATGCATGAATCTTTACTTTTTCCTCAAATTCCTCTTTTTATCATATTCAAAAATGTGCCATTGCTTCATGATAAGAGCAACTTTCAAGATTAAGCTGAGAATTATCTGTGCATGTCATGTCACTAAAATTAGCATGATAAGAACTATAAAAGGAAAAATGACCTAAACAAAACTGACTAGAATTAACAGAAATAGGAGATTGCAATAGACAGATGATGAAAAGGGTTTGAACAAGATAAACACAATAGACATGTGTTACAACCCTGAACAACCCTAAATAACGCTAGACGAGTTACTACAAACTAAATGAACTAGACAAAATGAGAAGAAGAAGAGTTTGAGCCACGATACAATATCCAAATTACAATCATGAAATAAATTGAACAACCAAGAAATGACAACAAAACAAACTACCAAAACTCATTGCTGGCTAGCCGAGAAAAGAGTGTCTTTTCAATCGCCAAGCTCGATGTCTTAGCCACTGGATTGCACATCAAAAATTGCTAGGACTTTCACCAATTCTATTTCATTAACTTCACTTAGCATGTTCCCAAGAGGACTCTCGTACTCCTTTTCATCACGCATCTCACCCACAAAGTGTGCATCATCATGTTTAGGTAAAGGATTCTGTGAGATATTCAGGGTGCCACTGTCCGGGACCATAATTATCCCTTCTTGAATCATTCTTTCTATATCCATTTTCAAATAACAACAATCTTAAATGTTATGCCCTTGGACATTAGAGTGGTACATTCACCGCACAGTAGGATCAAAACCTTTTGCACATGGATCTTGAGTATAGCCAAGGAGTGGCTCAATTAAGCCAGATTATTTTAACTTTTCAAACAAGCTTGTGTAAGATTTTCCGATTGGAGTAAAACTATTTCTTTGCCTTTGTTCCCCTCTATGCCCCGGTTTCCTAGGGTTTTTGGGTGCTCGAAAATTTTGTGAAGGAGAAGGAGTATTATGCGGTGCTGGTGCTCGCCATAAGGAGTGACCCATTGGTTGAACAAATGACTGGGCGTTGTTCGAGGGATAATGCTAAGATGGATTATGTGGAGCCCGATGATAGGTTTGGAGTTGGGGTCTGGGTCGAGGCTGAGTATACTGGTGAGATGGCCCCGTTGGGCCATGTCGTGATCCTAAGACAACAAAATGGAAACATCATCATGTTTTTTCTGACCCGGCAAGCTTCCTGTGTCGGTCTGAATCGCCTGTGTTGTGGCTTTCAAGGCAGAATAGCTCATGATCTTACTCGACTTGATCCTCTCTTCCACTATTTCTCCCATCTTCAACACATCATTGAAAGACTTACCAATGGATGAGATCAAGTGGCTATAGTAAGTGGGCTCCAGGGCTCGAAGGAAGTATTTAATCATCTCGTCTTCCTCCATCGGAGGATTGACTCGTGCAGCTTTCTCCCTCCATCGGAACCCATATTCTCTAAAGCTTTCACTAGGTTTCTTTTCCACGTTGGTCAAAGATAGGCGATCCGGGACGATGTCTATGTTGTATTGAAAATGCCGAGAAAAGGCCTGAGCCAAATCATCCCACGTGTACCATCTTCTGGTGTCCTGGCGGGTATACCATTCTAGAGCTGCCCCACTCTGACTCTGGCTGAAGTACGCCATCAATAATTCATCCTTTCTCCCAGCGCCTCTCATCTTACTACAATAACCCCTCAAATGGGCTATAGTATCCCCATGTCCATCATACAAATCAAACTTGGGCATCTTGAACCCGACAGGCAATTGGAAATCAGGGAATAAACATAAATCCTTATAAGCAACACTCATGTGGCCTCCTAACCGTTGCATGTTTCTCAATGATTGCTCTAGACTCTTTACCTTCCTAAATATCTCCTCCTGCTCCGCGTTCTTGGGCGGTTTCTCAGTTTCAACATGAGGCTCAAGGTGGGAAGTGTAGGAATAAGGATCTAGGACGTTGAAAGTGGGTTCCGAGGCGCAATATTGGGTATCTGGAGCTGGGAATGCGGTTGTTTTGGCTGATCGAACATGAAAGGTTTCGGCGGAAGTGCCAAGGTAATTTTTGTAAAGGGTAAAGCATTGTGTGCGTTGTGGCGAGAGATCAACGGTATTGGGCATCTGGGATTGTGAGAGTAGAGCGATAGTTGCAGGGTTTTCAGTGTAGTTATTGGGGAAAGAAGGTGGAGGATACCCCCTGATCCAAGACTGATATATTTCTACCATCTGTTGTTTCAACCTTTGGACCTCCTCCTTCAATTCAGATTTCGACCTCACAATCTCCCTCAAGGGGTCGACAACTCTTGTATCCAAGTCTTTCCTAGCCATGACTTCCTTGCTTTTTGACATTGTGTTGTATGGATAAATCACCAAAGTGCCACAAACTAACCACCCTCTGTTGTAATGAAAGTAACAAAGAGGAGCAAAATAAAGCCAACAGGTTAGTGTTAGAGCATTTATCATATTGAAATATCACATTGCGTGCAATGCCCCTAGCAACAATTAACGGTTCTAGAATGGCTTTGAGAGTCACAAGGTCATTTGGCATCATCCCAATTTTGTTCACTTCAACCTTCTTCTTTTTTTCTTTCTTTTCTAGCCCTACTTGGTTTTCATTTCTTTCCCCCTCTTTTTTTTCCTCTCATTTCTCATGTTCAAAATTTCCATCTCTTTTTCTTCTTTTTTTTAAATGTATTGATCGAACCCTATGTAGGTTGCCTACATATCATGTCGCTCATGAATCAGATCAAGTGTAGTTCTTGAAAAAATGATGGACAAATAAACTAAAAATAAAAATCTTTTTGAATTTTCTATTTATAACTTTTTTTGGATTTTCAAATACAAAACTGGAAGTGCTATAACAAAAGACTTGACAAACTCTTAAGCCACCTAAAAGACTCCAAAATATACTCAAAATATAAAAGGACTCCTCAAGTAGCTCCTCACCAGTGGTCCTGGGGTATCAATCATGCTCGAGCTGTGGTAAATGAATCCATACCTGAATGAAAAAATAAAGCCAAATAGATTAAATGACTCGAGACACTATGTGAGACCGCTCCTCCTATTGGAAACATGCAAGACAAGAATGAGCTGTTTTTTTGAAAATTAACCTATATGGCCAAGAGTGGCTATTAATGCAAAATCAACAAAATTGACCTCATGGACATGGAAAATGGCTAACTAAGACTTTTATGGATTCAAACTCCCAATATCATGACCCCCAAAATTAATTTGCAAAAATAACTCATTTCGCAAAAACGGCCTATATGGCCAGAAGTGGCTAAAGATGCAGACTCAAAAAAAGACGGTTCTTAAAGTAACATGACACCTAGTTATGGACTCAGTATCCTAAGACATGGGTTATTGAACCACTTTTGCGAAAATGACCCCATTTTGCAACAATGGCCGATATGGCCACAAGTGGCTACACATTCAAAATTTGGCTAAGACCCCGCAAAGCCAAGAACTTAATATACTAGGAAGACTGTACCCTATGTGGGTTGCCTACGTATCTCGTCCCGGGAGACGAGAATCAGGTTCGCATAGTTCGGGAAGATGCAATTAATTTGAAAAAAATTATATTTTTGTTTTTTTTGGAAAATGATGAAAAATGAAAACTCTTTTTGGATTTTCTTTCTCTCCTTCTCCTTTCAATTTTTGAAAAATGATAGAAATGTAAAATCTTTTTGGATTATTTATTTTTGAAAAATAATGAAAAAGTGTAAAAAAATTTTGGGATTTTCGTTTTTCCCTTGTTTTGAATTTTTTGAAAAATAATGGGAAAGTGCAAAATATTTTGGATTTTTCTTCATTTTCATTTTTGTGAATTTTTGGGAAAATGATGGCAAAGTGTAAAATCTTTTTGAATTTTCTATTTTCATTTTTTTTTGAGTTTTTGAAAATGATGGAAAAGTGTAAAATACTTTTTGATTTTCTATTTTTAATTTTTTTTGATTTTTGAAAAACTATGAAAGATAAATGCGAGTGATCCCTACTTGCTTCATTTTCACCCTTCTTTCCGAACATTGGTCCGCCAAATAACCTTTTTACCCTCAAAGATGCAACATTTAGCACATATATATGTTTAACTAAACTACCTGTTCCGCTACGATCACCCGTATACCTATGAACAAGTTCTTTACCACAAGTTTTACATTTAGCCCTATCTTTATCTCTTAGTTGAATAAAAAAATGCCAAACTAATGAAGTTTCTGTACGTTTCCGAGGTTGTCTACTAAAAGTGGGAGTTTGTACGGGTGGGTGTTCTGGGTCATTAGGAGCAGGACTAGTAGGTGTATCATCTAAATCTACCGGAGGTTGGGTTTCGTCATCATCATCACCCTCATTTCCCTCAGATATTGGTGCATTAGGATAAAGCAAATTCATAATATCATCATCTATTCTATCACCGACTGCTATATCATGTAGAAAATTAACATCGCTAAATTGAAAACACGGGTGATCACTATCAAGTATTCCTAAGTTTTCATTAGTATTTCTAGGTTGGCTACTAGTTTGAACTTGTTTATCTTTTCTAGGTCGGGGAGCCGGGGGAAGGGTAGGATTTTGGCTACTACTTTCACCGGATTTAGATGTACCTTTTCCGAACATTTTTTTCAATGAAAATGCCATACTAATTATAATTAAGGAAAATATCAACACACAACAAATATTCTTAGCACGTAAGAGTTGAAACGAGTTTACCGGATTGACGAACAACTTCTTGAAAATTGACAATCGTTGTAATTGAACACTTGAAAACTTCAATTCAACAACTTCAAAATGTTTCACGAATTTGCAACAAAAATTAAGCACTTGCACAGAAAGATTGTAAGAGAGCTTGAGAGAGATTGAGAGAGATTGAGTAAGATTGATGAATTGGTGAATTAAAATGAAAGAATGAGGGGTATTTATAGTTGAGAAATGGGAAATTGTGTAATTATATAAAGTTTGGGGTTAAATTAAATTTGAGGGGTCAAATGGCTAAATTTTAAAAATGCCAAACGGCTATTTCTGCAATACCAACATTCTGATTTTCAGAATTTAAAAAAAAAAAATTTTTTTTTTTAAAAAAAAAAATGGCCGTTGGGAACCGGATAGAACCGTTTAGAACCGGACCGGTTCCGGCGGTTCTAAACGGTTCCGCCAACGGTCCGATTTTAAAAAAAAAAAATTTTTTTTTTTTTAATATCGGAACCGTTTAGAACCGCCGGAACCGGTCCGGTTCCGGTTCCGATTCCGGTTCTGGCGGTTCCGGTTCCACGGTTCTAAAGGGTGGAACCGGCCCGGAACCGCGGAACCGCGGAACCGGAACCGTATAACCGGAACCGTTTAGAACCGCGGAACCGCCAGAACCGCGGTTCCGGTCACGGTTCCGGTTCGGAACCGTTATTCTTCCACCCTTAGTCTCTTTGACTGATTGAGATGGGTAGTTAATTGGTCTTTATTGGTCGTATGTTTTAGATTTTAACGTTTGATTCACCACATGGAAGAACCTGTTTGCATTATGCTGCTTACCATGGCCATTCTGACTGCCTGCAATCGATCCTTGCATCCCCTCATTTGGCTCCTGTTGCTCAATCTTGGTAAATTCCAAGTTTAGTTTAATGACATTTACTTCAAAAGACAAGACTTCTTTTTTTATCTACACTGTCAAAGTCTGCCTTTTTGTCATTTTGTGATGCCTTACAAAGGGCTTCATGTATCCAGTATTATCACTTTATTAATGAAGGGCTATATGTTTACTTTTTGCTTGGATTGGAGTGCAGGGGATTTGCGAGGTTTGTGAACATAAGAGATGGAAGTGGTGCAACTCCATTGCACTTGGCAGCCCGTCATGGTAGACCAGGATGTGTCCGGATTCTTCTAAGTAATGAGGCTCTTGTTTGTGTTTCTAGTGGTGGCTACGGGTAATAAAACTTAGCCAGAATGGTTTTGTAACTTTAGTGCTATATGTTGAAAGTCAAATTGACATTAAGATTTTGCAGCCGACCAGGAAGTACACCGTTGCATTTGGCCGCTCGAGGAGGTTCTTTGGACTGTGTACGGGAGTTACTTGCTTGGGGTGCAGATCGACTTCAGAGAGATTCTTCTGGGTTAGTCCATAATGCCTTTCTTCGAGTTATGTTTTTTGCAGACGAAGCATTGCGTACCTTTTCAAGTAATGTGGGCTTCTGCACTAACCATGTACAGCAAGTATCTTAGTTACTTCATTATTTTACATTCTTCATCTCTATCATTCTATTTATGAAGGTTGACACAGCCATAATATGAAGTGATCACAAAGTAAATTCCCTTGTTGACTTTTTCATTCTGTATCTGTATTATCGTGCTCTTTTTTTGAATAATATACTATTTACTCATTGAATCTTTCTCTGAAAAATTATGAGGTTCAAGCTAAAAAGCAAGATGAAAAATGCCAAGGAGAAATTGGGTTTGGTTTACATATTCGGAGACCATCGGTAACTTCTAGATTGTCAAAGTCTGTCGTAGTCGAAAGCCTTACCTTCTTTACCCCTTTCTTGTAACTGTCATTTTATTATTCCAAATCCTTTCAGTTCTATTTGTGGTATTGTTCAACTCTTTGCAAGTAATCCATTTTTGAATATGGAACTAATCAGTTGTAAATGGGATCTCTACAGGCAAATACCTTACTTAGTTGCTTTGAAGTACAAGCACGAAGCATGTGGTGCTCTCTTAAATCCATCATCTCCAGAGCCTTTGACCTGGCCATCGCCTTTGAAGTTCATTACTGAGCTTGACGCCGAGGCAAAATCTTTACTAGAGAATGCTCTTATTGAGGCCAACAAAGATAGAGAGAAGTTGTTATTGAAAAAGACAGCTGTCGAACATACATCATCTCTCCATTGTGATTCTGGCCTTGAGAGTGATGACTTTGAGGTAATAAGTCTCAAGCCCTATAAAACATAAGAAATAAACAACTAAATTATTCTGCATCAGCTGCTGCAATTGTTTGCCTGGACTTGTAAAGTATTATGTTTGATATATCATTTTGCCCAAGAAGATACGCTTAGTAGTTTACCGAGGAGAATAAATAAATGGGTGTACACATAGGGTTATGACACTATTATTTGGACACAATCCTTCCTAGAACGGTGACGTATCTTGTTAAAATGTGTAGATATTTGCAGAGGAGATTAACATCGTTTCATTTTCTTTTTGGGTAATGTCGTAGTAGAAAATATGCGCTAGTTGGATAAATGTTAACAAAACCACTTCTATTATATGGCTCTTGTTTGTTATTACAACATACTCAGTGTAATCCTGTATAGCGGGGCTTGGGGAGGGTAATGTGTACGCAGACCTTACCCCTACCTCGTGAAGAAAAAGAGAAGCTATAATTTTGAAGCTATGATTTTGCATAACATTTGATTTGATGGTTGGCTGTTAAGTTGCATCGACGACTCATCTGGTCTATAGAACTCTTTCTAGGAATCAGCAAATGAGGAAAATGGATACTTACTAACAAATTTATGTTAGACCTTTTATTATGAATCTGCTCTTTACAAATTGTGTTTATGTTTTCTAACAGGGCAGTGATTTTGAGCTATGTTGCATATGCTTTGAACAGTCGTGCACAATTGAGATTCAAAAGTGTGGCCATCATATGTGTGCTCATTGCACTCTAGCCTTATGTTGTCACAATAAGCCCAACCCTACAGGTAACAGTGAGAAGGTTCCAGTATGTCCCTTTTGCCGGAGTGATATCACTCATTTAGTCGTGGTCCAGAATAAAATAGACAGTTACGAAGAGGAATTGAGTCTCTCACGGCCAAGAAAATCAAGAACATCTTTCAGTCTTACTGAAGGTGGCGGCAGCAGCAGCAGCAGTAGCAGCGGCTTGAGAGTTTTGTCACCCTTAGCCTCATTCGGGAAGTTGGGTGGTCGTCATTCAGGCAAAATCAGTGCAGAATGCATTGAAGTGTTTGCCAAGCCTTAAGAATCAATTCCAATGGGACGATAATAACTAGTCGTCTATTCCTTGATATCCTCTGCTCAATTGTCAGTCTAAATCTAGCTACAGAGGACTCACATTTCCAATATACTTTACACACACACACATATATATATATATATATGGGGATGGGGGGGGGGGGTGAGGAATACTTTGAAGCTGTTTCAATAGCAGCTCAACTACGCCTTTACAATTTATAGGGGTAAGATTATTGAGCTGATGCCTAATGGCAGCTGACGGCACACAACTTTGTTTTAAAATGAATGGATGGGTGGGGGTGGGGGTGGGGGGAGGCAGTTCAAGAGGTGTATGAAGAACATTTTGTAGTACTATTCCACCTTTAAGAGAAATGTTGTTGGTCTTATTGGTTCTCTGAAATTAATACCTTCCTGTTTGTTCTTTCTTTTTTTATTTGTTGTGAATGAGCCTCTTGTTCATATCCTAAGCCGAGGGTATATTGGAAACACCATCTCTACCTTCACAAGGTAGTGTAAGAATGTGTACACGTTACCCTCCCTGGTCTTCTTGGATAAGAAGACCTAAAACACTAATCAAGGGAAGAAGATCGGTAACAAAAGGGAATTTTTCTTTTTCAGTTAAGTCTGCGCATGAATAATCCACTTGCTGCCGCCGCTGACGTGACCTTCTCCAAAAGATATGCCTCAATCTATGGCAGATCAACTATAGGGGGTATGTGTTAGATGACCTCTCGCCGCGGTAGTATGAGCCTTCCCTTTCCTTGATGTTACACAGGATGCGCAATGGGGGTAGTACGAGGTGACTGATAAAGAGATGTTAAAAAGAATGACCATGGAGACTTGGGGATCTAGAGCAGGTCTTACTTGTATATCCCTTGTGTCGAGAGCAACTTCCTCGAATATCCATGCAGGGAGCCTTGAGGAGAGGACTTCCAGGGCTTGATCTACGGCTTTGTCCCAAGGTTTGGTAGAATAGACACTTTCAAGGATAGTCTACACACACAAACCCAATCTCGTTTTCATAGGGTTATGGTGGCACTATATTTAAATTTACTTCCCATCGCCATTTAGCTATTGTATTTATTTTTCTCGTTGCTGGTCATATATATAGAACCAATTTCGGGATTGGGCATAGTATGAAAGATCTTTGAAATCCTTGATAGTAGTCAAGCCTAAAGACCCTTTACTAATATAATAAAAGTTAAGACCGGGTTTCATTCAGTAGTTGTGCCCTTGCTTCTTTCCCATAGAGAGTTAACATATTTTGTGATTTGTAAGATTACACTGAGTATGTTGTTGAGCCGCTAATTAGGGATGGCAATTGGGGCGGGGCGGGGCAGGGCAAGGCTTGACCTGCTAAAATTTTGACCCGCCCTACCCCATTAAGCCTTTTGTAAAAATTTTGCCCTGCCCCGTTTAGCTCTCTTTTATTTTTTTCTCTCTATTTTTTATTTTAGAATATGCTTTTAATTTCTTTTACCGTTTCTACTTTCTGTTCAAACATTTAAAATATTATTTAGTTGTTTATGCATATTGATTGAATTAAAATATAATTTTTTATCGATGTTATATAGTATGTGACTCTTTTTATAGAAGGAAACTTCTAACATGTTTGACATCATTATATGTTTACATATATTTTACAATTTTCAATAATTCAAATTCAAATTTTGATGGGATGTTTCTCTATCAATTAACTTTATAATTGCTGCTTTAGTATTCTTCTTCATTCACTAATATATACGTAAGTCAAATTAATGCAGTAAAGTTTTCAAAATCTGAGTATGGGCTAAGTATCTGACGCTTTGGGCCTGTTTACATTATGCTATGGGCTAATGTGCCTTGCCCTACCTTGCCCCATTAAAATTTGACAAAAATAATATTTTGCTATGTCCTGCCCCGCCCCATTAAAATTTTCCCCTGCCCCGCCCCATTTAAGGTTTGCCCAGCCTTGCCCCAGTTGCCATCTCTAAGCCTCTTGTTCGTATCTCATCCCATTGTTGTGTGATCCATTGCTTAATTTGGACAAGCATAAATTCTTACGGTTAACTGTATTTTCTAATTCTAAGACTTAAGCATTGTTAGACTAATGTGTGTTTTCGGATAGGAAGTCTAGTTAAATTAAAAGGATGGTTTGGATTACCTATATACAAGTGCAATAGAGTTGGAGCAAAATATTTGAGTTCTTTTTTCCTTATATAATGTTTAATTTCTTGTTATGTATTAAAAAATTTTCCAAATCAAACTTGAGCTTGACTTGAATAAGAAGAACTTGACCTTAAGTTTCAGTTGGAATAATTCTAGAATAATACTATGAACGAAATTTTATTTTATTATTTTGTACACGTGCATACACAAGCAGAACAGTAAATGAGGACAAATGAACGCTTTATTCCTATTAAAATTACTTCCTCCGGTTTAAAATAAGTGATTCTTTGGATGTTTTCACACAGATTAAAAAATTCATTAATTAGCAATAAAATTGATCATATTAACCTTTACTATTTCACATAAACACTCCTAACACATATTCCAACGCTATTTACTCCAGGGATAATGTAGGAAAAAAATAATTAATTCATTCTTGAAATTTAAAAAAAAAATCACTTATTTTGGACCACAAGAAAAAAACAAAAAAATCACTTATTTTGGACCCGAGGGAGTAATATTCTTCCGGAATAGTAAATGAACTACAATTCAAAAAGTCAAATGTAAAGTTTATCATATGTGATTGTCAATCAAATAATACCCTCTCTAATCATTTTCACTTGTCCACTATTCCAAAATACATATTCACTTGTCCTTGTCCACTCTCATATCAAGAGAAAAATAATTATGTTTTGTCCTTAGCATTAATTACTCATTTCAAAGCATTAATTAAGACTATACACCAATTAATATGGGTAATATAGTAAATCATACACTTTATTTATAATTTTTTAAGAGGCGTGCAAAATCAATAATATATAAATAAAAGTGAACAGGAGGAGTATTTATATTAGAAGCATATATTTATTAGGTTTTTAGTCAATAGAAGTGGAGTAAAATAGCATAAATACATCCTTTTGTGATTTTTCATAATGGAAAATCCTTTTGTATTTCGTAGTAGTCTGAACCCTAAAGTTACACATCCATACAATGTTGGAACTTTGGAAATTTTTGTTGAGATACATGATGTTGTATCATATTGTAATAGTGTATACACAATGTATTTATAGTGTATAGTTGGTATACAATTGGGCAATGATGATAAAGTCTGAAATTGGGCCTTTCCCGAGCCCAATACTGAGAGTCATATCTGAGCCCAGATATGTGACCCGTCCATTCTTTATTATAGTGGGTCATTGACCCGACCCGAGTGTGTAAATATAAATATCGGGGTCACCGACATTAGTGACCCCCAGACTTCATTTTTCCTTTATTGTTTCTCGGTTAATGCAATTTTCTCTCTGACATTCGAGAGACTTTTCACCTACTCTCCTCCTTCTCTCTACTTTCTATCTCTATAATTTGCATGATTCTCTCGTTTAATCTTGATGTTAACATGGTATCAGAGCCTCGTAGACGATCCGATCATGTTTCTGAGTGTTCGTGGTCATGGATGAAGTCTGTATCGAGGTTTTTGGGGGTGATTTCTGAGACCGCTTCGTCAATGATGATTTTAGTCCATCGGAGACTTTTCTGAGTGTATCCGAGTGTGTTTTTCTATATTACACACTCCGGAAAGACTTTGTGATGATTTTGGACGGTTGATTTTGATGACTTATCGGCTTCTAGGGTTTCTGACGGTTTGACCTACGGTTTTACCGCATTCTGGTGGCCCGATTGTCATTCTCTGGACGGTTTGGGTGTGTTTCCGACGTTCCTCACCAGCTCTCTGGTAAAGTTCTGTTTTTCAAAAATTTAGACCTAGGGTTTGAAACCTAGGGTTTCTCTGTGTTTGAAGGCCGATCTTCTCCGGTTGCGAAGAAGGAGGGTAACTCTGTGTCCTTCTCCTCGATTTATGTGTGCTTATTTGACTTTATAATTGCGAGTATCTGGTGGTATCTGTGATTACTTGACCTAATTGTTGTTTGTCTGTTGGTTATTGTTGGTTACTGTGTTTGTACACTTGTTCTGGTAGTATCCTGTTTGTTGACAAGTTATTTGTCTAAGCCGGTTCATTATGGCTTCTAGCACAAGTACTGGTGCTTCTACTACTGTGGATTCCTCCAGTCCACTTTTTCTGTATTCGTCTGATCTCCCTGGGGTACCACTTGTTCCCATCCCATTCTCGGGTACTAGTTATGGGGGTTGGAGACGAAAAGTTCTTGTTGCCTTGTCGGCTAAAAATAAAATCAGCTTTGTTGATGGCACCTATGCCCGTCCTACTACCAATGTTCCTCAACAGAGGTTGTGGGATAGGTGCAACAATATGGTAATTTCCTGGTTGATTGCCTCCCTCTCCCCTTCTATTGCTGAATCTGTACAGTATACTGATACTACACAGGGTATATGGACCCAACTTCAAACCAGGTATGGGACTGCAAATAGGTCCAAAATATATGAATGGAAGAGAGAACTGTCTCGTATCTCTCAAGGATCCTCTGATGTTGCTTCCTATTTTAACAAATTGAAAAGTGTGTGGGATGAGCTTGATTTTATGTGTGTCAATCATGGTATGCAATGTACAGGTGCTGCTAAGGAAGGTATAATCAAGGAATGTGATGATAACAAGGTGTTTCAGTTTTTTATGGGTTTAAATGAAGTGTATATGGGAGTTAGGAGTAATGTCTTGATGATGCAGCCTCCTCCTTCCCTTGACAGTGTGTATAATATTGTTTTAAATGATGAGATGCAAAGACAAGTACAGTCTCCATCTCAATTTGATCCTACCTCTGTCTCCTTTAATGTGCACACAAATAAGCAGCCTGTTGCATTCAACAAGGCCACAGTGCCTGCTGCCCCTCCTCCTTTCAGACAGAGGATTAATTTTGATCAAACAAAAGGGACTTTGTTCTGTCGATACTGTACGAAGTATGGACACTTAATTGATAAGTGTTTCAAGCTGCATGGGTATCCACAGAGTCCCACATTTAACAAGGGAAGGAGGTCTGCTGCTGCCCATCTGAGTAGTCATTTGGATTCTAATATTTCTGATGGTATATTGCCTGTTCCTCAAGGGAATGCTTCTGTTGACTATCATTCTGCTGCAAGCTTAGATGGTCCAAGCTCTGTGATCCCTGGGTTGAGCAAGCATGATTATAACCAGATGATGATGATGATACACCAGTCCAAGCTGGGTGAATCCACTGCTCAAGCCCCTTCTCCCTCATATGCACACTTTGCTGGTACTTTGTTGACTGAGAATCCTGTATCTGATTCCAAACTTTGTTTGCTCACCCACATTCATTCTGTCACCTGGATAATAGATTCAGGTGCTTCTAATCATATGACTCATGATAAGAATTTACTCTTTAATATTGTCCCTTTAGCTCTGCCTTACCTTGTTAGTCTTCCAAATGGTTATAAAGTCAAAGTAACCTGTACTGGCTCTTTTGCCTTGACTCCTTTCATTACCCTTCACAATGTGCTGCTTGTCCCCTCTTTTAAACACAACTTGATATCTGTTCACAAGTTAGTGAAGCAGTTACATTGTATTGTTATGTTCACTGAACATTCCTGTTTTCTACACATGATACAGGACCCTTCTCTGAGGAGGCCACTGGATCTTGGTAGACAATCTGCTGGACTGTATAAACTAGCTTGGTCTCCTTCTTCCCCTACTCCTTGTAATCCTATTCCTGTTTCTTGTAATGCTAGTAATAAACAAGTTGTTTCTGTGCCTTCTTGTAATGATGATCTTTTATCTGAAAACAAGACTGTTTCTATGCATTCATGTTAATAGTTCCTCTTGTAGTGATGATTTTAGTTCTGATATGAATTACACTTGGCATTTAAGACTTGCACACATTCCATTTGCTAACATGAAATGCATTTCTGGTCTTCCTTTCCAATTTGCTTCTAAACAGTCATTTCCTTGCTCTGTCTGCCCTATGGCCAGACAAACCAGGCTCCCTTTCTCTGATAGCTCCATTCGAACTTCTAAACCTTTCCAACTGATTCATGTGGACACTTGGGGACCTTACCATACTTCAACCTCTTCTGGTTGCAAATACTTTCTTACCATTGTTGATGATTATTCAAGGGCAACCTGGACACACTTGTTAGGCTCCAAAAGTAATGCCTTTTCTATGCTTAAGTCTTTTATTGCCATGGTCAGAACTCAATTTAATTCTGTAGTTCAGACTGTTAGAAGTGATAATGTTTTAGAGCTGGGCTCTAGCAATGAGGGCATCTTTTTCTTTAGCAGTCAGGGTATCATTCATCAAACTTCTTGTCCTCACACACCTCAACAAAATGGTGTAGTTGAGAGAAAACATAGGACCCTTCTTGAGGCTTGTAGAGCTTTGCTCTTTCAATCTGGCTTGCCAGTATCCTTTTGGGGGGATTGCTTATTGACTGCTACTTACCTCCTTAACAGGGTCCCAACCAGATTATTAAATAACAAGTCTCCTCATGAGATTCTGTATGGCCACATTCCTTCCTATGCTCATTTGAGGGTTTTTGGTTGCCTAGCTTATGCCACTGTTCCAATTCCTCAAAGGGACAAATTGAAGCCTAGGGCTATTCCTTGTATTTTTCTGGGATATCCTTTTGGTAAAAAGGGTTACAGGCTTTATGATTATACTTCCAAGAAGTATTTAGTCTCCAGGGATGTCCAATTTCATGAATCAGTTTTTCCTTTCAAAAATGCCTCTCTTTCTGTTCCTTCATCCACTCCTATTTTTCCTTTCATTCATTCTGGAGAACATGATGCTACTTCTAATGATTCTGATTCTCCTCTTCCTTCATCCCCTTCTGATTCTGCTTCACCTGTCCATCTACCTTCTTCTGCTCCTCTCAGTCCTCCTGTCTTGGATACTACCTCTGTTCCAGCTCCTAGAAAATCTAGCAGACCTCAATCCCCCTTCCTACCTTAAGGATTATGTGTGCCAACTTCCTGCCTTCTCTGGCTCTTCTTCCTCCTCTATGGAAGTTGAACCTCAATACTATTCTCAGGCAACATCTGTTCCAGCTTGGCAAGCTGTCATGAGACAGGAGTTTGAAGCCTTGGACACAAACCAGACCTTGGGATGTTGTTCCTCTTCCTCCTGGTAAGAAACCCATTGGTTGCAAATGGGTTTACAAAATCAAATATAAGGCAGATGACACTGTTGAAAGGTATAAGGCCAGGTTGGTCATAAGGGTGACACTCAAGTTGAGGGGATTGGCTTTACTGAAACTTTTTCCCCTGTGATAAAAATGACTTCTGTCAAGTGTCTCATTGCTGTGGCAGTCAAAAACCACTGGCCCCTGTTTCAGCTGGATGTGAATAATGCTTTTCTTCATGGTGATTTGGATGAGGATGTTTATATGAAACTTCCTCCTGGTTTGACTGTTTCTGCTGATTCTGGTTCTCCTTCTTCTCCTTCTCCTCCTTTGGTTTGCAAACTCAAAAAATCTTTGTATGGGTTAAGGCAAGCCTCCAGGCAGTGGTATGCCAAGCTATCTTCTGCTCTTTATTCTAGGGGTTATCATCATTCTCTCAATGATTACTCTTTGTTTCTCAAGGGTAAACCTGGTTCTTTTGTGGTAGTTGCTGTGTATGTGGATGATATCATTATCACTGGGGATGACAATGATGAATTGACTGCTTTGAAGCTACTTCTGGATGCTCTGTTTAAAATCAAGGATCTAGGGTCCTTGCATTATTTTTTGGGTCTTGAAGTGTCTGCTGTCCCAGGTGGGATGCACCTTAATCAGCACAAATATATCTCTGGTTTGTTGCACCAATTTGACTGTGTAAATGTGTCCTCTATTGTGTCTCCTTTGGACATCAATGTCAAACTACATGCTGATTCTGGTGATCTTTTGCCCTCTCCTGATCAGTACAGGAGCCTTGTTGGCAAAATGCTCTTCTTGACTCATACCAGGCCTGATATTTGTTATGCAGTTCAACATCTGAGTCAATTTCTTAAGTCCCCCAGACTTCCCCATATGAATGCTGCCCTGCATGTATTGAGATATCTCAAAGGCACTCCTTCCTTGGGTTTGTTCTTTTCTGATCATGCTGACTTTTCTGTTACTGGTTATTCTGATAGTGATTGGGCAGCCTGCCCCGACACCAGACGTTCTGTTACTGGTTTTTGTGTGCTTTTGGGTGGTTGTTTGGTAAGTTGGAAATCGAAGAAACAGCCTGTTGTTTCTCTTTCCTCTGCTGAGGCAGAATATCGTGCCCTGAGCAAGGTTGTGGCTGAATTAACTTGGCTGTGCCGCTTGTTGGGTGATCTTGGGGTCTTTGTTTCCACTCCTATTTCTGTTTATTGTGATAGTATGACTGCTGTACATATTGCTAACAATCCTGTTTTTCATGAACGCACGAAACACATCGAGGTGGATTGTCATTTTGTCCGGGATTTGTTGCTCTCTGGTTTCTTACGGTTGCTTCATGTGCCAACTTCTCGTCAGCTGGCTGATTTGCTCACCAAGCCGCTTCCCGGTACTCTGCTGGCTCCGCTTCTTTCCAAGTTGCAAGTGGTTCCCCCCTTCCAACTTGAGGGGGGTGTTGAGATACATGATGTTGTATCATATTGTAATAGTGTATACACAATGTATTTATAGTGTATAGTTGGTATACAATTGGGCAATGATGATAAAGTCTGAAATTGGGCCTTTCCCGAGGCCCAATACTGAGAGTCATATCTGAGCCCAGATATGTGACCCGTCCATTCTTTATTATAGTGGGTCATTGACCTGACCCGAGTGTGTAAATATAAATATATGGATCACCGACATTAGTGACCCCCGGACTTCATTTTTCCTTTATTGTTTCTCGGTTAATGCAATTTTCTCTCTGACATTCGAGAGACTTCTCACCTACTCTCCTCCTTCTCTCTACTTTCTCTCTCTATAATTTACATGATTCTCTCGTTTAATCTTGATGTTAACAATTTTATCTTCTTTGGTGTTAAACGGGAAACAAGTGATACAAAAACCAAGATATTAAATTGTGAAAACTAATTTAGTAGTATTTCCAATTATGGCGATAACAATGCTCAAGAATCAAGATTTCATCACCCCCTCTTGAATAAATAAACAATCATCTACACATTAAACCAAATGTTTCTTTCCAAGGAGACAACAACATCAATGGTAATAAAATTTCACAACATTAAAAAAAATGATTGAAATCAGTCAATTAATGAACTAAGTGCCCACATAAACATAAGAAAATCAAAGGACTTCCATGACCATTTTCATCTTGCTCATATAACCCTTTTCTTGACTCATTAGGAGGAGCAATTTGGCCATCAATGAACAACGAATTATCCATATTTGAATCTGATAATTGATTGAAATCATCAAGTCCATAAGCATTATTGGAAGCAGAAGCTCTTCTTTCTGCTTCAAGAAAATGGCCTAAAGATGGGGTAGAATTCTTTGTATTTATGTTCACTGCATCAGTTCTTAGCTTTGAGCAAATGGAGAATAACCGAGTTCTTGATTTGTTGTTATTTCTCTTCGTCTTGTCCCTTAATATAGGTTCAACTACTGCAGTTCTTCTTCTTGTTGATCTTCTTGAAAGCTCTAAAATGCTGGTAATTCCTATGAGACTTCCTAGAGTTATGCTCTTGTCATGGAAGAAAGAAGCAGTAGACTGCAACAACCAAAAAAATGAAAGTTTTATTCAACAACAATAATAACAATATCCATCTTAACTCTATAAGTGGTGTCTGAGAAGGGTAGAGAGTACATAGCCTTACCTTGCAAGAGTGAATTTAGAGGGTAGAAGAGGTTCACTCGAATCTCCTTCCACTATTAGAAATTCGATTAAAACTGACCACGGCCAACCAACTGACTTCGGTCGGTCCGGTTTTTCAAAATGTTTTTATTTTTTATTTTTTTTTACGAAACCAACTGACTCCGGTCGATTTTTTTTTTGTGGCTAAAATGCGGGAAACTATTAGCATCCCGCGAAATTTATTTTTTTTAAAACCGACTGAAATCCATCGGTTTTTCATATAAAATAAATTAAAATTAATATTCAAAAAATCGATTATTTCAGTCAGTTGTTTTAAAAAAACGACCGACTTCGATCGGTAATTTTATATTTTTAATAAAATCGACTGGAATCATCGGTTATTTCGTGCGAAAATACAATTAAAGAGTACAAATAAATTAAAAAAAGTCTTTAATAAAAATGTAGCAACGGTAGAATAGTATCCTACCATAATTGTGACGACCCAAAGGGTCATCACCGTAATTCTCCCTTTCTTTGCGCTTCTGAGGCCTTGAAAACCTCTTATTTGGATTCCTCGATTTGCGTGTGCAGTCCGGGCGCGAAATCAGAAAACTTTTATGTGGAAATATTTGAATTATGTGCTAAAAACTATGAATTTTGATAATAATATTGCTATTGTTGACTTTGGTCAACATTTTGGGTAAATGGACCCAGACCGTGATGTGACGACTTCGGAGGGTCAGTAAGAAAATTTGGGACCCGTGCGTATTCCCTAGATCGAAATCCGAGGTCTTAGGCCCGAGTATGGAACTTTTCTGTAAAATTATTTTCTGAAAATGCTTAAGGAAAAATAAAAATAAAAATTGATCAAAAGTAATGGTATCGGGCTCGTATTTTGGTTCCGACGCCCAGTACAAGTCTTAAATGGCCGTTAAGAGCTATCTGTAAAGTTTGATTGAAAACGAGCATCATTTGACGTGTTTCAAACTAAAAATAAAAAATTTGAAAGCTTTGAATTTTGAAATGAAAATCGTGAGTTTTGGAAGTTGATTCTTTGATTTTGATGTTATTTTGGCGATCTGATCGCTCGAGCAAGTTCGTAGGATGAAATTGAGTTAGTGTGTGTGGTTGGTTGGGATCCATGAGGGCTCGGGAGTGTTTTCGGGGGTGGTTCGGGGTGTTTTTGGTTCTTTAGACTTAGCAGTTTTTGGTTCAGGCAGGGTGATCCACATGCCGCCCAGCCAGCTAGAGGCGGGGGTAGGGATCATAAAGGTGGAGGGAGATATCGTAGAGGTGGAGCTTTGACAGCCAGAGGCAGGGGTCAGCTCGCAGCAGATCGTCCTAGAGATACAGTTCAGGGAGGTGGGGGCCAGCCTCGTTGTTAGGCATTGCCTGCCATGCCGGAGGCCGAGTCATCTGATGCTGTGATTACAGGTACTATACTGGTCTGCTATAGGGGTGCTTCAGTATATTTTGATCTGGGATCTACTTATTCTTATGTGTCATCCTATTTTGCACCCTATTTGATCATGCCTAGTGAGGCTTTGGGTATTCCTTTATATGTGTCCACATCGGTTGGTGATTCTATAGTGGTCGACCGAGTGCATCGTTCTTGTGTGGTATTATTTGAGGGTCTTGAGACCCGTGTCGACTTATTACTTTTAGACATGATGGACTTTGATGTTATATTGGGAATGGACTAGTTTTCCCCGTATCATGATATCCTGGATTGTCACGCCAAGACCGTGACTTTGGACTTGCCAGATTTGCCCTGACTTGAGTGGAGGGGGACCCCAGGTCATGCCACCCATAGTATTATTTCGTATGTCAAGGCTCGACGTATGGTTGAGAAGGGGTGTCTAGCATATTTGGCGTATGTTCGCGACTCCAGCGCAGAGGTTCCCTCTATTGACTCTGTTCCTATTGTTCTAGACCCCGAGGTTTTTCCTTCAGACCTATCGGGTATGCCGCCCGACAGGGATATTGATTTCTGTATTGATCTGGCTCCTGGCACTCAGCCTATTTCTATTTCGCCGTATCGTATGGCCCCGCTAGAGTTGAAAGAGTTGAAGGAGCAGCTTCAGGACTTGCTTGATAAGGGTTTCATTAGATCTAGTGTATCACCTTGGGGTGCACCAGTGATGTTTGTGAAGAAAAAGGATGGGTCGATGAGGATGTGCATTGATTACCGGCAGTTGAACAAGGTGACGATAAAGAACAAGTATCCACTGCCGAGGATTGACGATTTGTTTGACCAGCTCCATGGTGTTCTCGAAGATAGATTTGAGGTATGGTTATCATCAGCTGAGGATTAGGGCGTCTGATGTCCCTAAGATAGCATTTCGTACTCGGTATGAGTATTATGAGTTTTTGGTCATGTCGTTTGGGTTGACCAATGCCCCGGCAGCATTCATGTAGTTAATGAATCGAGTGTTCAGGCCTTATTTGGATTTATTTGTGATTGTATTCATTGATGACATCTTGGTATACTCCCGCAGCCAGGAGGAGCATGAGCAACACCTCAGAGTGGTTCTTCAGACTCTGAAGGATAGCCAGTTGTACGCCAAGTTCTCAAAGTGCGAATTTTGGTTGAGTTCAGTCGCATTCCTGTGTCATGTCGTATCAGCAGAGGGTATTCAGGTGGACCCGAAAAAGATAGAGCCAGTCAAGAACTGGCCTCGACCAGCTTCAGCTACAGAGATTTGGAGCTTCTTGGGGTTAGCTGGTTACTACAGACGTTTCGTGGAGGGGTTTTCATCCATCGCAGCCCCAATGACTAGATTGACTCAGAAGGGTGCCCAGTCAGGTGGTCAGATGAGTGCAAGGCGAGCTTCCAGAATCTCAAGACAACTCTGACTACGGCACCGGTATTGGTTTTGCCCACGGGATCCGGGCCTTATACTGTGTATTATGATGCTTCACGCATCTAGCTTGGTGAAGTGTTGATGCAGAACGACAAGGTCATAGCTTATGCTTCGAGGCAGTTGAAGATCCACGAGAAGAATTATCCAGTTCATGACCTAGAGTTGGCAGCCATTGTTCATGCCTTGAAGATCTGGAGGCATTATTTGTATGGCGTGACGTGTGAGGTGTACACGGATCACAAGAGCGTTCAGCACTTATTCAAGCAGAAAGAGTTGAATTTGAGACAGCGGAGGTGGTTGAAGTTGTTGAAATATTATGATGTGTCTATTTTATACCACCTGGGAAAGGCCAATGTGGTGGATGATGCATTGAGTAGGAAGTCCGCCAGCATGGGTAGTCTTGCATATATTCCGGTCAGCCAGAGATCGCTTGCCTTGGATGTTCAGACCTTGGCCAATAGATTTGTGAGATTGGATATTTATGAGCCCAGCAGGGCGTTAGCTTGCACGGTTGCTCGTTCGTCATTGATGGAGCGTATCCGGGAGCGGCAGTTTGATGATCCCCATTTGTGTGTCCTGAGAGACACAGTGCAGCGGGGAGGTTCCATGGAGATGACTTCTTGGAGATGATGGCGCATTGAGGTTGCAGGGGCGAGTCTGTGTTCCCAATGTTGATGGTATTCGAGAGTCGATCTTAGCGGAGGGCCACTGTTCTCGGTATTCTATTCACCCGGGCGCCGCGAAGGTGTATCGGTACTTGAGACAACATTATTGGTGGCACAGAATGAAGAAGGACATTGCTGCATATGTGGCTTGTTGTCTGAATTATCAGCAGGTTAAGTACGAACATCAGAGGCCTGGTGGGTTATTTCAGAGGATCGAGCTTCCCGAGTGGAAGTGGGAGAGTATCACCATGGATTTTGTTACTGGCCTTCTGATGACTCGGAAGAAGTTTGATGCTATATGGGTTATTGTTGATAGGCTGACTAAGTCAGCGCATTTTATCCCAGTTTCCACTACCTATTCATCCGAGAGGTATGCTGAGATTTATATCAGGGAGATCGTTCGCCTTCATGGGGTGCCCATATCTATCATTTCGGACCGAGATCCGCAGTTTACCTCGCATTTCTGGAGAGCGTGCAGCATGAGTTGGGCACCCAGGTCCAGTTGAGTACAGCATTTCACCCCAAACGGACGGTTAGACCGAGAGGAATATTCAGATTCTTGAGGATATGCTTTGAGCCTGCGTTATTGATTTTGGAGGCTCGTGGGACCAGTTCTTGACTTTAGCAGAGTTTGTCTACAACAACAGCTACCAGTCCAATATTCAGATGGCTCCATATGAGGCGTTGTATGGTAGGCGGTGTCGGTCACCAGTCGGATGGTTTTAACCGGGAGAGGCTCGATTATTGGGTACATATTTGGTACAGGAGGCCTTGGATAAGGTCAAGATCATTCAGGACAGGCTTCGGTCAGCTCACTTTAGGCAGAAGAGTTATGCAGATTAAAAGGTCAAGGATGTTTCTTTCATGGTTGGTGATCGGGTATTGCTCCGTGTATCGCCTATGAAAAGGCGTGATGAGGTTCGGAAAGAAAGGCAAGCTTAATCCTAGGTATATTGGCCCATTTGAGATTCTTGACCGTGTGGGGAAGGTGGCGTATAGACTTGCATTGCCATCTAGCTTGTCAGTTGTGCATCCGGTTTTTCATGCATCCATGCTTTGGAAGTATCACAGTGATCCCGCCCACGTGTTAGATTTCAGTACTTTCCAATTGGACAAGGATCTGTCATATGAGGAGGAGTTGGTGGCTATTTTAGACCGGCAGGTTCGACAGTTGAGGTCACAGAATTTTCCTTCATTGCGTGATCAGTGGAGAAGTCAGCCTCCTGAGGCATCGACCTAGGAGTCTGAGTCTGATATGCGAAGCCGTTATCCCCATCTATTTCCCGACTCAGGTACTTTCTTCTTTTGTCCGTTCGAGGACGAACAATTATTTTAGAGGTGGAGGATGTGACGACCCACAGAGTCATCACCGTAATTCTCCCCTTCTTTGCGCTTCTGAGGCCTTCAAAACCTCTTATTTTGTTGCCACGATTTGCGTATGCAGTCCGGGCGCGAAGCCGAAAATTTTTTATGTGGAAATATTTGAATTCTATATTAAAAATATGAATTTTGATAATAATATTTCCATAGTTAACTTTGGTCAATATTTTTGGGTAAACGGACCTGGATCGTGATGTGATGGTACCGGAAGGTCCGTAAGGAAATTTGGGACCCCGGCGTATTCCCGGAATCGAAATCCGATGTCCCAGGCCCGAGTACGGAACTTTTCTATGAAATTGTTTTCTGAAAATGCTTAAGGAAAAATGAAAATAAAAATTGATCAAAATTAATGGTATCGGGCTCGCATTTTGGTTCTGACGCCCGATACAAGTCTTAAATGGGCGTTAAGCTCTATCTGTAACGTTTGGTTGAAAACGGGCATCATTTGACGTGTTTCGGACTAAAAATGGAAAATTTGAAAGTTTTTAACTTTGAAATATAATCATGAGTTTTGGAGGTTGATTCTTTGATTTTGATGTTATTTTTGGCGATTTGATCTCTCAAGCAAGTTTGTATGATGATATTGGTTAGTGTGTGTAGTTGGTTGGGAACCCCGAGGGCTCGGGAATGTTTTGGGGGGTGGTTCAGGGTGTTTTTGGTTCTTTGGACTTAGCTGTTTTTCTGTAATTTTTGCACAGATGTCTTCTTCTATGCGATCGCATAGGCTCCCCTGCGATCGCATAGAGTCCCTTGCCAGACCTCCAATTTTCTTTAATGCGATCGCATAGTCTGACCTCCAATCGCATAGCTTGGCCAGTCATTTCAGTGTGATCGCATAGTGTTCAGACCCCACCCAGGCCAGACCCCGTCTTTCTTCTACGCGAATGCAATCTCCCCCTAGTGATCGCATTGACCAGCTTTCCATATCTCTATGCGATGGCCAAATTCCTTTAGCTATTTAATTTAGTCCAGAACAGTATTTTACCGCATTTCTTCAAAAATTCTCTCACGAGCTCTCCTCCTATACTCTCCATTGACGAACTCCAAGCCCCTATTTCACCATAACTCTTTGGGTAAGTGATTCCAACTTCATTCTACCATTATTTTTTCATCTAATCATCAATTTTCTAGCCCTAAATCATAGAATCATGGTAGAAATTAGGGCTTTTGGGTAGAGTTAGGTTTTGAAAATTTTGGGCGATTCAACCTCAATTTGGGGTCGAATCTTAAAACAAATCATATATTTGGACTCGTAGGGCTATGTGTAATTGGAATTTGGTCCGAGCCTCGAATTTGGACCATGTGGGTCCGGTGTTGGATTTTGGTATTTTTGGAAGAAAAATTAGAAATAAATTTCTAAGCTAGGAAATTGTATCCTTGTGCTATTATTGATAATATTGAATCGATTTATGTTAGATATCGTTGATTCGGGATCGAATTCTAGAGGAAAAGCGATTGTTGAGCTTTGAGTTGCTATTTTCAGATTCGAGGTAAGTGTTTGATCTAACTTTGGCTTGAGGGAATATGATTAGGTTAATATTTGCTATGTGCTATGTGGAGTCGGTGTATAGGTATGGTGACGGTTACCTATGCGCCCAAGTCTAGCATGACCGTGAGTCATAATTGCTATTAAAATTTCGTACGAAGTGAACAATTGTAATAATTACTTGTTAAATGAACTATGAAGTGATAGTTGAGAAGCAAATGAATTAAAAAGAAACTTTTTGTTCCTTTCCCTTGACGGGACTTATTGTTGAACTGTTTTTCCTTGCCGGGACCTATTGTTTAGCTGTATTCCCTTGCCGAGATTTATTGTTGAGTTATTCTCCCTTGTTGGGATTTATTGTTGAGTTATTCTCCCTTGCCGGGATATTTTGCCTTTTTATTTATTCATTTCCCGTTTGGTTGTGACCATTGATTGGGTGAGGAAGAGAGAGTAAGCACGAAGGGTGATGCCGTGTACTATGTAATGAGAGTAAAAGCACGAAGGGTGATGTCGTGCACTGTATATTGAGAGTAAAAGCACGAAGGGTGATGCCGTGCATTATATTTGACAGTCTTGGTGAGGAATGAGAGTAAAAACACGAAGGGTGATGCCGTGCATTATATTTGATAGTTTTGGTGAGAAATGAGAGTAAAAGCACGAAGGGTGGTGCCGTGCAGTTGTTGATTTACTGGCTTTCTCTATTTATTATAATATATTCAGATCCATTTCTCGTTCGTTGAAGTTATAATTGAACTGTTACACTCCCAACATATCCCCTCCCCATTATCTATTTAAATTCTTGTTCTCTTAATGCTATTGCACATATATATGTACAAGTTGATTATGGTAGGTACGATTTAGCCTCGTCACTACCTCGTCGTGGTTAGGCCGGGCACTTACCAGCACATGGGGTCGGTTGTGTTGATACTACACTTCTATAACTTTTTGTGCACAGGTCAGGACACATCCTACGGACCACAGCAGTAGTTAGGGAGCGATCCTTCAATCCAGAGATCTGAGGTAGTTCGCTGGCGTTCGCGGGCCCTAAGTCTCCTCTATCTCTTACAGTTTGTTTTTATATTATCAAAACAGACATGTTATGTACTTCTTTGAGACTGTTGTTTTTAGTACTCTTTTAGTCGTCCGTGAGTAGTGACACCAGATACTGGATAGAGGCATGTTATTAATTTCCGCACTTTATCTTTGCTATCGTTCCTAAAAGTCTTCCGCGTTGTTTTATTTAATTAATTCAGTATTTATATTGTTTTAGATTAAGGTTATTGTGAAAATGATTAAAAATTGTTGGCTTGCCTAGCTTCAACAGTAGGCCCAATCATGACTCCTGATGGTGAGAAAATCCGGGTTGTGACAATAATACAGACCCTGGTTCGAGTCCTCGACAATGCATATTTTAATTGCATAATTAACAATATCGATTGAATTCGGTCAGAAAATATCGACCAACTTTGGTCAGTTTTTTCGGTAAACTTTTTCTTTTTGGGTCGTTTGTGAAAAAATAAATTACACCGAAATCGATCGAAAATTGTGACCGATTTCGGTCGCTATTTTTAGCCGGCCAACTTAATTTTGACGGATAAAGTCGGTCGGAAATCGGTCGATTTTTTTATTTTTCCGACAGATTTCGATTGATATTTCTGAAAGGTTTTAGGCAGCTTTCTAATAGTGTTCGTTGGAAAATTACACCGTACATATAAGACAAAATTCGCTTTGTACCACTATATATTATATTTTGAATCTCCTTCGTTCGGTCTAAAAGCATTGCTCAGTAATTAAAAGAGTTCAAAACTTTTGTAAAGCTGCTAGTTCAATTTTCGTTGGTTGCAGTCTATTAATTTTTTAACTTTTTCTTTTATAAATCCCTCGAAGAAAATCTTGCTTCCTTCCCTGCTTAATCTTATCTTGTACAGGTAAAATGTCTGTTTCCTATAGAACATCGGTTCAAAGAAACAGACACAAAGCAATCATGCAAAGTTTTATTCAATTATAGAATATTGACTTTATGGTTAGTCCATTACTTGATTATAAAATTCATACCTCTTTCTTTATATATATATATATATATATATATAAAAGATAAAAAGAAAGAGATATTTTTTGTTTAAATTATTAGAATTTTTTTCTTCTCTGAACCTGAGTCAGACTTGGAAACATAATAATTGAAAGGCCATGTGTAAAGAGTATAGTGCTTCCCCCTCCCACTTTTGATAAGACATTTACCCCAGAGTGATATACTAAGAAAAAGACATTATAGCAAATATTTTATAGTATAACATGAAGATGCTGCATGCATTAAAGAAATTGAACAGACCAAAAGTGCAATGAATGAATTAGATCTTCTTTTTAAAAAAAAAAAACAGCCCGATAAATAAAGTATCTCACATTATATTAAAAAAAAATTTCATATTTATGCAGGATCTAGGAAGGATCATATCCCAAAAAATATAATATAGACAATTGTATCTAATGCTTGATGAGATTTTTCTATCCTTAATTAAAAAGTTTAAGTTTTGAGCCTATGGAATAGATAAATATTTAACAGCAAATGCTTTTTCCTTTTATGTTTTAATAGTCCTATTCGACGAGAATTTAATCCAGATTAATTAGACTATAAAATGCTGATATTTGGATGATCAAATAAAAGAAAAGAAAAACAGGCATTGGAATATTAAGATATGTTCCTCTTTGGCTCTTTGCTCCATTATTTATGTATTTTGGGGACAATATATTTTTTGCCGAAAAATTATGCTATACAAAGCTAGATTTATATTTTTATGTATATGTACTTATGTAGTAGATGCATGTTGAATCCCTTAGTAAATATCCTAGCTCTTCCATTGATTGTATTCTCAACCAACCAATCTCTTCAACAACATTATTTGCATACTATCTTCTAATTTCGGATGTAGAGAATTAAAAAAAAAAGTAAAGTACAACCCAATATAATAGAGGCTGTTTCCAAATAGACCCCGGCATCCTTCCCTCCAAGAACTACCCACCTTTGCTCTTGGGGAGAGTCTTTACAAAAAAGAAGAGCTAAATTAAATTTATATGAAAAAATACAGACCTCAGTGTCATGATCAGAAGAAGAATCAGTGGAAGAGGAAGGAGAACGAGAGATCAAAGTATCGAAAGAAAGTGATCCATTAAATCCATGGTTTCTGACTTGCCCACCTCTCACATTCAGTGGCTGCAGCCCAAGTGGCCATCCTTCTTCCTGCATAATCAAAATTTAACTTCCAAATTAAAAGGTAACACCAAAAAATACAACAATCAAATCCACAAGGTAATTAATACCATATTCGATAAATAAACCAGATGATCAGCTCAAACATAAAAGCAGAAGGAATCCCATTTTGATGCTAAGGAAGGGGACTTAGGACAAGGAGCCACTACGAGTAGTCTAGTAGTACTGGTGAGAGTCATTTATGTAATAGGAAGAGAAAAAGAAGGCACTCTTATGTAGGAAAAATACGTACCTGTTGAGCCATAGATTAACTTGACTAGTGGTTTGAAGAGACTGATGGCTTTATTAAAGACTAGAATTGGTGAGAAGGGGACAGTGACAGTGAGGTCATTTGAGAGAGAATTATAAGAATTTGCTGGAACTGGAACTAATGGTAGTACAGTATATATCTTCGAAAGAAAAGTACCTTGGTCTTCAACCTTTACACCATGTCTTATGGGTCTGAGGGCCACGGTTAGTACGATATAGTTTCTCAATCTTTCGGTATTTAAAAACACACCTATATTTTTACGGCTCGAACACGAGAACTTTAATTTATCCCTCCCATTGGCAATGTAGTTACGCGTTAATATTATAGATCCCACATAGTTGCATTCCCTTTCCATTGTATGTGGTCGAATCCAACAATCATTATTAAACCATATACTGCTATCATAATTGCAAAATCTTTACATTTGCTGTGAAAGGTATAACAATCTTTGTTTTTTAATCCAATTTAAGGCTAACTATGCTTTGCTCAACTCACATGGTCAAAGTTGACACAGTTATTAAAGTGAGAATTAAAATTTGTATTGAAAGTGAGTTTAAGGGCCACAGATAAACGGAAAAGAAATAAGAGCTTGTGGTTTGAACAAGATTTTTGCATAATATGAGGTCAAAGTAAAGCATCCAAGAAAATAATTGTCAATCTATGAAAAGGGAAAGGAAGAAAAAATGTAAATGGGTAGGTGTTGGGGAACAGTCAGAACCATCATTACAAACTTTTACTAAGAACATTTAGCTTTAAACAGAATGAATTGCCTCATTTTAGCAATCATACTTTGTGATTGAAATGTCAATACTAACACTTAGAACGGCAAATGATTAAAACATTCTAACCTACATTTACACTCGCCATTAGCAGCTTAGCACCTTAAAAGTTTAGTCTGTATATCTGAGGACAAAAATTTAGAAAATACAAACAAAAATAATAAGTAACGAATTAAATCTAGAAAGTCAAGACATACACATCCAATTGAGAAATTAATGAACTGACACACTCGATCGTATGAATATAACATAATACCAATACAAATGGGGCTAACTAGACCTGAGTGAAACAGTGAAAATTTAACCACAACCCAGATATTTATACTAAATAAAATCAATTTACATGGTTAAGTAATTTAATAAGAAGAAAATACAAAAGAAGTCTATATACATACACGTGTATCTAAACTTCCTTGACAGACTTTTCATTTTTTAAGAAGCTACTGTGGATCAAAGATCACATTCTTCAAGAACGGCGACGTCAACGGAGATCATTAATAGAAGCATCACCATCTCAATAATATACACAATACTCGAAATATACATCTAATTAACCCAGAGCTAGTGTCGGTGTGTCAGATATTAAAAATATTCTACGTACAGTGCTATTAGGTCCTTTGCCCATTTTCATATTGCCACTAAAGAAACAAAAAGTAACATTTGGGGTCAAAAGGTATGGCAAAGCTCATCTACTGATAGATGGTGAAGACAAGCTAACTGTCAATTTATGGTATAAAATGCCAAACAGAAATGTCATTTCATATTATCAAACTTTGAAAAGTATAGCAGTAGTATTATCAGCCCATGCCGCTGCCTGGTGTATTATTACACAGGGGGTCACCAAGATTGAAAGTTGGTGTCACACTAAGGAGAGAAAAAGTGAAAAAATATAACAAGTCAAAGTACAGGGTTGGCTTTAGATGTTACAAACACACTAGGCGTGTACTACAGTGCATACGACTTCTTTCTATACTTATTTCCATGGCTTTTCATATCCCAATATCAGGTTTGGGGTTGAGTGAACCTTCTTAGGAGGAGAGTTGTTATAATGAGTATCCTCTTCTTGGTTAATGGAACTACAAATGACTCAGAGTACTATCGGTTAGTACTCTGGCTCACACCAGGTCGATATTCTCCAATTCCAAGCAAGTCCTGTAAATGTTTAAACTCATTGAGTTGCTTAACAAACTAATTTATGATAGTATAGAATTGATGATTATTAAAAGGAACAAATAGTCCAAACAGCAGAAAGTGAATGGTACAAATAAAGATGACTGGCAAGAACAAGAATAAGGAAGGTATGTCACGGGCCATGCACTTTCAATATGCAGATTGCCTGCCTGATTGGGAAAAAGAACACTGATAAAAAGCTTCTATATTCTTCTTCATATCCCCCACTACTTTGTGCCATTTAATTGGTATAGCAACAGATCACTGTTCTACTTTCCTATGGGAACGGAAAGTCGTAAAGGGTGATCCTAAGGGATTTCACACTGTCTTTGGTCAAACTCACAAGACATGCTTAGTTCTACAGAAACCTGATATAGAAAGAGAATTAAGGTGTTGCAAGAATTTGGTTATTTGTTAGGATGAACTCTAGAGAAATAGAGCTGGACAGTGTAGACTATCTGACTCTAGAAATAGTGCTCCAGTTAGCAAATTAAAAACAAGTGACTTAAAGCAGTATAACATTGTAGAACCAAACCATATGTAAATCCATCTCTATTTGTGGAAAAGGCAAAACCGAAGCTGGGAAAGACACAAACAGCCATACGTTTAGTCTCTGTGCATATCTAGCCTACTACTAAGTTCAGGCTAGACCGCGACACAAAGTGACACTGTTAGGCTTGACAGCATCACGAGAGCCCAAAAGGATGAAATACAACTCAAAGCAGTTCTACTTTTCTAGCTTATCTATACACCTTATATGGATGAAACAACAGCAGAGACCCTACTCACAAAGAACAATAAATTCAACCAGAAAAAAAAACACAAGATGGAGTTGCAGGCAGTTAACAACAGTAAAGCCTAAATTCATTTTAGAAATTGCTCCAGCAACACAATAAGCTGCGAGCAAGACCGAGAACTAATAAAATGAATTAAACTAGGAACAACAAATTATCTATTATAGGGATCCTAAGGTAGGAGATTTATGTACCTGACATGCTTTATTTTTGGCTCTGGTTTCTGCCGTGCTGGGAATGTCATGATTTGGTTTTAGAAACTTCTTCTCCCGCCGCTCACATGAACCCCATCCATCTGAGAACCTACCACCTCTACGAGCAAACCAAAGAAAGGGAAAAATGGATGAAGCTGAAAAGAATCTAGCAAAGCAACATGTTTCAATAGGAATAGTGAGAGAGTCAAAAGAACATACTGCATGTACGCCCGAACAATAATTTCAGCACGTAGGACATTACGGTTCTCATCGAATTCGATGGTCTTGTCTTTAATTTCATATGATAGATTGAAGTAAAAGGATATCTTCCTCCAACCTGCACAAGAATGATGCTGTTTATGCATTAAAATTTAGCTGAAAGTAGAAGAAGTCAAGAAACCAATGACCCATGCTTGATAACTTACCAGTTTTTCTTATGAAGGGATTTCCAGAAATCATAGTGTAGTCACATTTCTCCAGAATCTGTGAAATGTTTAATTGCTTGAGTCCTTGAAATCATATTCAGGCATACACAAAAAATTCATGACAAAACACAACAGCAGTAATTGCTGATTATAGATGTTAACAGAAACTGACAGGCATTGTAGTTCTATTTATCTTGAAGGTGACTTCTAACAGGATATTTTAGTAAAGGTGCAGATGCTGCACAGATATTTAGGAGATAGTCAAGTTTTTCCCTGAAATTCAAAGATTTTTTGCTTAATGATCTGCTGATCCAATTTAGTACAAAATGCTGTGCTCACAATTCCTTGTACTTCTCTACTACCGTATTCTCCATTGTTTCTCTTGAATCAGCTTTTTTTCAATTACCATTGTCAAATTGACCAATTGCAATTGTGAATTCTGGTCGAATTATAGAGACGAGAGAGGATTGGCAGAAAATTCTATGTTAGCTTATCTGAAAGTGAGTACATATACACGATTATATAGCTGCCAACTCACCTCACACACGTGCACCTCACGTTCCTCTCTAACTAACTTCTTAACTAACTTCCTAACAGCTAATTGACAGCTAATTAACAGCTAATTGCTTCTAACTGCTTCTATATTCCAATGCTCCTCCTCAAGCTGGAGGGTGAAAGACATCAAGCACTCCTAGCTTGGAAAGAAGAAGATGATGCTGAGCAACTCCTAAGCCTTTAATCAAGAGATCTGCAATCTGAGATTGGGTAGCAAGATAGGTGGTTTGAATCCGTCCTGCTTTTACCTTCTCGCGCATAAAGTGACAATCAATGTCGATATGTTTGGTGCTCTCATGAAATGTAGGATTTGTAGCAATCTGCATAAATGCTTTACCATCACAATGAAGCTGAATTGGCCTGGAGATGGACACACCTAGATCTTTCAGTAGACTAACTAACCAAACAACCTCTGCTACACGAGCTGCCATGCTTTTATACTTAGCTTCTACAGGCAGTGTGCTATTTCTTCGACTTCCAGTAGATCAAGGAGTCTCCTAGTTTAATAGCATAATCTGTGACTGATCGTCTGATATTGGGTCATGCAGCCCTGTCAGAATCACAGAAGGTAGTCAAGTATGTGGTGCAAATCTGGTTCAAGAATATCCCTAAGCCAGGAGAACCTTTAATGTATTTGACCTCACTTAATGCAGATTCCCAGTGAGACCTTTTAGATTGCTGCATGAACTGGCTAAGAACTGGGACTGTGAAGCAAATATCTGGCCTTGTGATGGTCAGATAGATCAATTTGCCCACCAACTTCTGATCACTGCTTATATCTTCCAGTAAAGGATCATTTGTGCTTCCAATCTGCTTGTCATATTCAACAGTTGTCAGCTTGGTATTAACTTCAAGTGGTGTGGATGCTGTCTTGGCACCACTCAGTACCTACATCTGAAACTAATTCCAAAGCATACTGTTAGAAGTCTAACTGTATTAGAAGTCTAGTCTAAACTGTATTAGGAGTAGGCTAGGTTATGTGTATTATATATAGGGCTCATTGTATCATGTTTACATATCAATTATATATTTTTCTCCCGTGCCTTCTCACATGGTATCAGAGCTAGGCCCATCCCAATTATTGTTACCGATGTTGGGCCCCCATTTATGTTGTCCACGCTCCAGAGATCTGGGCGTGAGGGGGTGTTGAGTTGTCCCACATCGGAGGGATTTGAGGTCCTTGGTCTCCTTATATGGCTTGGGCGATCCTCACCTCATAAGCTAGCTTTTGGGGTTGAGTTAGGCCCAATGTCCATTCTGATTGAGGAGTATCCCTTTCTCTGATCTCATCACTTCAATGCCCAGAAAGTACTTAAGCTTTCCCAGATCTTTCACTTTAAAGTTGTTATGCAGAGTCTGTTTTGCTTCATCAATCAGATCCTTGCTACTCCCAGTGATAAGTAGATCATCTACATAGATTAGAATGATCACAATGCACTCTCCTTTTTGCTTAGTAAACACAGAGTGATCATGTGGACTTTGACAGTACCCGGCTTCCAATAGAACAGGGGTCACCTTGATGTTTCACTGCCTAGATCCTGCTTGAGTCTATATAGTAACTTCAATAATTCGCAGACCCTATTCTCCCCCTGTCTATGAAAACCTTGTGGCAAGTCCATATAGAATTCTTCATATAGATCTCCTTGAAGAAAAGCATTATTTACATCCATTTAGTCAAAAAACCATTTCTGTGAGGCTGCTACACTGATTACTGTTCTTACGGCAATCATGCCACTAGGGAAAATGTTTCCTGGTAGTCTAGGCCTTCCCTTTGTGTGTATCCCTTTGCCACCAGCCGTGCCTTGTATTTGTCTATCTCTCCATTTGCCTTGTATTTTATTTTGTATACCCACTTTGAGCCCATGGCTTTCTTTCCAGCAAGTAGTGGCACTAATTCCCAAGTGTTGTTCCCATCTAAAACATCCACCTCCTGTTGCATCACCTGAATCCATTTGTGATCCTTAGATGCCTCTTTAAATGATCTAGGTTCTGCTACTTCAGAGAATGATCCTCATAGGCCCGATAGGAGGAAGTGTGGTGAGAGTAAGCAATATATTGTGAAATGCAATATGAACAATTAGCCTTTGGCTTGACAGAAGTGACAGTCACTGAGCCAAATTGGTAGTCTGGTTACTCTGCTTGGCCTTCCATATGTGTTCTCCTGAATAGGATCATGCACTCCACTCATTAATTCGTTGCTGGTAGTTGAATGCCATCTTGATCAGATGTTGCAACTGTAGGTGCTTCATCTGACTGAATTTGGCCTTCTGCTTCTCCTGTTCCTGGTGCTGGATCAGAGTCATCCAGTGAAGTTGCAATTGATTCCACACAGTGTCCTGTGTCCAATATTGTATTTGGTGTTATGGAAGGTGTTGTTGTATGTATCACCTCTTCTTCAGAATGATTCTCAGCATGATTGTCCCTTGCATGTGATTGAATTATTCCTATATCCACTGGTTCTCTGAAAGGAAAATGTCAGGAACTTCCTCTTTTGCTTCACTTTTGAAGGGAAGTACTGATTCTCTGAACTACACATCCCTGCTGACAAAAATCTGCTGGTCTTCAAGATCATAGAGTTTGTACCCTTTTTATATATCTGAGTACCCCATAAAGACTGTTTTCTTGGTCGTTGCTGCAAATTTGTCCCCTTTGGGTAATTTACTTGCATAGCATAGGTATCCAAACACTCTAAGGCAGTCCAGTTTAGGTGGCCTAACACAATCTCCCCAGAACCTGACTGGTATTGCACTTTGAAAACTCAATGCTCTAGCTACTTCTAATATGTAACCTGTGTTTTCTCTCCACAATGCCATATTGTTGTGGAGTGTATGGGCAACTACTTCCATGTATCGCACCACAAGAAGCTAAAAATTCATTGCATTTAGAATTAAAAACTCTCTACCATTATAAGATCTTAGAACCTTAATGTTCTTATAAAACTAACTTTTTTATCAAGGCAAGAAAATTGCTGAACACTACAAACACTTCACATTTAGACTGAATCAGACAAATCCAAGTATATGTACTACGACCAGTAACAAAATAGTATTTCCTGTCATATATAGCTTTCTGTATGGACACCATATATCCAAGTGTACTAATTGGCAAAGATCATCTGATCTACTACTACTATTGGGAAATCTGCAATATGCTGCATTGCTCCAGCAGAAGGATGCCCTAATCTCAAATGCCACAGCTTTTCATTGTTGTCTTCTCTAAGAACCGTTTCTCCTACTGCAGGATTTATTGCTTCCTGTAATATGTAAAAGCCTTCATTTTCCTTATTGATCCCTAGAACCTTGCCGCTGAAGCACATAAATCAGGAAAAAACAATAAATCCTGTAATTTCTGCTCTACCACCAGTTAGTACTTGCACATTATTGTTATTCTGATCTTGTAGTGTTCTAATAGTAGTTAATAACTCCTTGCATGGGGTAACTGTAATATGGTGTGATGATCCTGAATCTACTATCCACTCAGAGGGGTAAAGGCATTGGATAATAAAGAGATCATACCTGCCATGTTACCTACACATTCACTTGATGCAGGCTTGTCCAACATTCTCAGTAACTGCTTGTATTGCTGCTCAGTGAAAAAATGACCTTATCCCTGTCCTTCAGATAAATTTTCAGTCTCCTGCCACTGTGGAATTGGCAAAGGGCCTGTATCCACCAGTTTGTGGGCTCTTCTTCTTGCTTTTAAATCCTGAGGGTAGCCAACAATTTTGTAGCAGTTTTCTTTTTCCCTTATATCCACAATGTTTAGAGACCATTCCAGGTTTCTTAGGCTTGAAACCTTGATGTATCTTTCCTGCTAGAATTGTTAGAGGATCTCTATTCACATCAATGACACCTAGGGACCTTTGATTCCCCTCTTGAGTCACAGTGGCATAGGCTTCATTAACTCACACCACTGGTCTTTCTGCCAACAGATTACTTCTTACATTACACTAGGTTTCATTAAGGTCCATAGGGAACTGTCATAAACATTTTAATCTCAAATGCACAAGATAGGGGAAAGATCCTTCAGTCACATGACGGTAAAGGAGCTAAAACATCCAATTCATCCCAAAAATCTTTCATCTTAGAATAATAAGTAGTCACAGAGTCAAGGCAATTTCAGTCCAGAGGTGGTATGTTCTCGTCATATTTGACCTATCAAATCTCTCTTTAAAATCTTTCCAGACCTTCTTAGCACTAGAAGCATACACGATGCTTGGTATCAATTCACTTGAGACTGTACTCCCTATCCATGATAGAACTATTGTGTTGCATTTCTCCCACTGCTCCGCTAATTCTCATCTATACATGGTTTTGACGCAGGTTCTACCCACAAATCCAAGCTTGCTTTTGCCTCTCAGAGCCAATTTCATCAGTCTGCTCCAAAGAGCATAATTCTCTAGTCCTGTGAGCTTGAGCGGAATTAAGACTTGTCTAGGCGCATCTCCAGCTTTAAGATACAGTTGGTGATTGTGGTCTAGCGACATGACTTCATTTCCTGCCATTGTTGTGAGAATCGAAGGTTTGTGTTCTTCAGAAACCACCGGAGTCTCGTCGGAAAACAGTTGTCCTCAAGACCTCCACTCTGATACCATGTTAAATTGATCAATTGCAATGGTGAATTCTAGTCGAATTGTAAAGAGACGAGAGAGGATTGACGGAAAAGTCTAATGTTAGCTCATTTGAAAGTGAGCACATATACACGATTATATAGCTGCCAATTCACCACACATACGTGCACCTCATGTGCCTCTCTAACTAACTTCCAAACAGCTGACTGACAGCTAATTAACAACTAACTGCTTCTAACTGCTTCTATATTCCAATAACTGTCAAATTCCAATCCTCTTTACAACAACAAAATACTTCCATTACCATTAACGGAAATTTGTTCTCACAAGACGGTAGAGAACAAGAGGAATTTCTTCTAATGCCAAAAGAAGCATAATGTTCCATGAGGAGATGAGGCAAGTCTCTCACCAAGAAAATGAAATTATGGAAAAAAGCAAACGAAACCTTATAAATCTACCAATAGCATACACCTTACTAGTATCATAAATGTAAAATTGGCAAGGAGAAGGATTATACAAGAGAGATAGAAAAACTTACGAAGCTTTATCTTCAAGTACATTGAAATAGCTCAATGAAAAAAAAACAGACTTAGTACTTACATCAACATTTGAAAAGTGGCTATTATGCACTATAAAATTTTACATATGTAATAAATTATACTCGCATAACAACAGATAATATAGCAAATTCCTGCTAAATTCCAGATTGACGACATCATTTATCATGGCATACCTCTCTATCTAAATTAACATATCGAGACAATTTGCTTAGCTATTGATGTACACAGTACCGATTCCATGAAATTTACACGAAATTGAACAAATATGATAAATACAAAATGAAAATTGATGAATTTTACCGCCATAGCTGCATTTTGATACTCCTTGAACAGCGAAACAGATGGAAACTGACTGGCCAAGCTATGCCTCATGACGCCATCCCTATCCGGAGAACTTTCCGATCCAATCGGACTATTAGTCAGGGACGGCGTGCGCTGCACGTGCTTTACTACCGCCGTCGGTTTCGGACTCGTCTCGTTCAGTTCCGAAACGCAGCCAGTGTTTGACCTGGAGATTTTCTGCGGCCGGTGATTTAGTACTTCACCGTCACGGTGATGATTCTGGAAGTTTCTAGGATTAGACTGTGGAGAATGATTTGGAATGTGAAGAGGCCGAATTGGAGAGTGATTGTAAGGTAGAGGTTCGCGGTATTTTGAGACAGTGGTGGTGGAGGAGGCGGAAAGTGAGGCAGCGGCGGAGTCGATCACCGCCCATAATGCGGCGTCGTCTAGGTCCTTATCGTCAATACCGTAACTCATCGGAGAGTTCATTTCTGTATTTTTCAAAGCTGAGAAAGGAGTATAAGGAAAATCTTTCTCCAGAAGTTTATGCCTTTATGCTTTGCTGATTGAGTGATTGGGAATGTGCGTTGAGGAACCATGCCGCGCTGTTGAAGAATTTCAAACTTGAAATCGATCATACGACATCGTAAGGGAGTTTGTCCCACGAGAATGCATTTTTTTTCTTTTTCCTTTATCTGTTTATTGTCCGCTTTAATTTTTACTAGAGTTAGTTCATGCGCCATGCGCAAACATTATTAAAAAGTATTAGGCATATCAAAGTATGATCTGATTTATTTGAGCACATTAGATCATAAGTTTTAATAAAATTATAATTATCGTCTTATCTACCCTACAGTAATAGTTCAGTATCATTAAATTAAACGACTCATGTAATCATCAAATAACTTTTCGATGAATAAGAATATGTTATAATTAAATGAATCTAAATAATCTTACTATCTTTAATTATTTTTACTTGTAATTCGTGATAAAAATCATAAAGCGATTTAGTTATAAATAAATATTTATTTAAAGAGTCCAATATGAAATAGAGATTAGTCTTAACTTATAATAATGATAAAAAAAAATAATGCGACGAAAAATTATCCTCGCTTGAATTTAGAAGGTATCTTGACTCAAATGGAGTTAGCAAAGAATATTCTCTAGAAAGAGAAAGTCCTTCTCCCTCTAGAATACCTGCATGGACACAACCTAGTCCACCAATTATCCCATCGGAATCACCGGACAAAAATAACTAAATAAATGTGGAAGAAGTACCAACACAATCCTACAAGAAAATGTTACTCGATAAGCAGGTAGTAAGACAAACAGAGTATTACGATGAGGAACTCTCCCCAATCATCAAAGATGATAAAGGAAAAAGTATTGAAGGCTTAATTTCCCTTTCATATGAAGACAAGAAACGCTTATACCAGCCATGGCATTTTTCAATAATCATAAAGATCTTAAGTCGTCGAATGCCTCACCATTATCTTTGATCTAAACTAACTGACGTATGAAAACCATCCAAACACTTAATCTTGATTGACCTAGGATGTGATTTCTTCATTGTCAAATTTGGTCTAGAAGAAAATATGTCTAAGGCACTGCATCTAGGCCCATAGTTCATTTTTGGGAACTTCCTATCAATATGCAAATGGGAACCAAAACTCGTCCCACAAGAAGCTACATTCCTTCCACATATATTTGGATTCGTCTACCATAACAACTAACAGAATTCTACGATAAATAAATACTGGAAAAAGTTGAGAGAAAGCTTGGCAAATTACTAAAACGATTCATGCACATCTTTCATACTAAGAGGAAGGTATGCACGTATTTGTATCCAAGTCCCGCTTGAAACCCCGATAGAAACAACAGCCAACATAGATTATCACAAGCAATTAGTGATTTGCAAAGGTGAAGGGACTTTGTGTACAACCTGTGGAAAGATAAGCCATATGACAAAAAATTATAAATTCAAAAAAGTTGTACCAACACCATCACAAGAAGTCCCTCAAAGTTCAGAACTCCGCACCCAAAAGTATGAGAATGATGGATGAAAGATAGTAACCTTCCCCAAACGGAAGAAATCCAGCCACCAACCTATGAATGGAAGGAATAATGGACCAGGAAATGAAAATGAACAACATCATGCACAAATAGTGCGCATACAAATAATTACAATAGGCCTAGTAACCCAATGAATAAACACAATCCCGTTTCTCACTCCCTAGTAGCCCAACCCACGAGGCCCCTTCCCAAGTACAATTCAAGAAAGGCGGGACGAGGCCTGATAGAGCTGATACGGACAAGTAAGCTAGTCCCGCTGAAGTTGCCTCTCATGAGGCCCCTACACTCGAGTAGTGATGCAGTTTTGGGCCATCTCGCCTCAAACCAATCACCCAATAGGTTTCATACCCAATTGGATCCCCCAGCCCAAATAATTATCCCTGCCCCAACACCTACGTGCCCCCTACTCTCCTCCTAGCGGAGTAATATAATGGAAAAAATTCACCATGCTCCATGGACACTTAAGTACCTCGCCTCAAAGATTACCCAAACTCAGATGACATGAAACCTTTGTCCACTCCAACAGATATCCCATTAATTTCAAATCCAAGTTACCAGATGCAATAACCAATGACTTTTACACTGCTCAAGATTTGACACCAAATGACGCTATTATGAACCCGCTCGTAAACATAACCCCTATCTTTACCCAAAGAGATCAAGCAAAAAAAATTAAAAATGGAAAAAACCCAACAACCACCCACAGTGACGTCTCTTCCACTAAAACTAGACCACTCACCAGCATCATGGCTGGAGGTAGTGGTATAAGGCCTAGGACTAGCCTACATTTTCACCTTGGGAACCAAACAGTCACCCTAGTCATCCAAACCCTGCGCATCTGGCAAGGGTGATGATGGGGCCCTAAACAGGGCCTTGGCAGGCTTTGGCTTAAGCCTCTTGTAGGCAATAACTTTAACGACAAAATGTAACCCAATCTAGACCACCCATCTCCCCAATCAACAACTTCATCTCCCAAGCCTTCCAATCAATCCCTTTCTTCCCAGACCCAGTAGCAGAGGACCCAGTAGCATCTCCAATGTTTTTGACTATCGAGCCCCAATTCTAACGAACTCCATTGTCTTCTGCACCAGTCGAGAAAAGTCAGTCGCCACATTTAGGGAACATTACAAGGGAGATTAACAGAGCCTTGGAGCTACTGAAAAGGAAAAATCCTTTGCAAATGGAGGTAGAAGCTTATGGACCTCTACACATGGAATCTCTTGTGCTGGACTCAGTTAGAGCAATAGAGTTTAGTGTGTAGAGCAACGAGATTCTTGTGCTCATGTGTCCTAAGGCCCTAACCAAATATGGGCTGAGTCTGGTTTCCTATCACAGTCAAGGTGTGATCAAACCACTTCTGCATCTAACCCCGGTACTGAGTATTAAAAGCAGAAACCAAAAGAAACCAATGATGACTCTCCAGGGGATGGAGAAGGCCCACAACAACCAGTCTGTCACCTGCCAACCACCCCTAATGAATTACATCATATACAATTTTAGGGTTGGAAACAACGCGGAGTTCAGGAGACACTGCCTTGATATGGTCCATCTTCACAAGTCATCAATGCGTTAGAAATAAAACCGGCTGACCACAAGAAGTTAATTGAGGATTTACATTTTAACATGCTCATCCAGTCACCAGCAGTGGGGTTTTCATGTGGGATTGTTATGATGTGGAAGGTGTATTAAGTGCAAGTTGATGAGATGTCCACTACCCTTCAAGGCATCCATGCCAAGGTGAAGGTACTTCCATCGCATACTCCCAGGCTATTTTCATCCATTTATGCTAGTATCATATTAGATGATAGAAAATTGTTATGAGATAATTTAGTTACTATTTCTAAAAGCAATTCTAGGAGCTGGTTTGTAGGTGGAGACTTCAATGAAGTCTTAAAGGATAGGGATAAGTTTTGGGGAAACCCTATTAACCCAAACCGTAACAACTTTTTTTGGAACTACCTCAATGAATGCAAATTAGTTAACTTAAGTTACAAGAGCAGTAAATACACTTGTACCAATAAAAAGTACAAAAATCGGAGCAGTTTGAATTTAGAAAGAATAGATAGATGTTTTACTAACTATTGCTAGATTTCTCAATACCATGAGGCTAGTATAAACTATCTTCCTAGGACCCACTCAAACCACTGCCATGTGCAAATAATTCTATATGGGGGATACTACCAATAATAGTAATAGTCCATTCGGCTTTGAATCAATATAGACTAGCCACCCTCCCTTTCCTAGTATCATCAATGAGGCCTTCACCCCCAAACTCCCCTTTAATCCAATCAATCAATACCGCCAAAAGTGTGGAACGAGTAAACCTTTGGTAATATCATCCATAACAAGAGAAGGATCCTAGACAGGATTGCTGGATTCAAAAGTATTCCAACTATCAGTTTAGAAACTTTATGTTGAACCTGGAAAGTAGCCTCACTAGAGAACTTGACTCCATCCTTAAGAATGAGGAAGACTTTTGGAAACACCATCCTCAAGAATGAGGAAGAACTTTCGAAACTCAAGTCAAGGGTCAGTTGACTAGCTGAAGGTGATGTCAACACTAGATTTTGTCATACATCTACCCTCAATAGGTGTTGCGACCAAACACATCTCACGTAAGTATACATGGTCGTCAAGTAATAGTGTAGTGAATAGAGTATCATTCCCGCGGAGACGTATGATTAACTTTTGACTTATTCAAACTCAAACAACTTATCGATTCAAGAGATTTCTCATAAAACGTGTAAGTGATTATTGAATACCAAAGAAACTATGAAGCTATAAAATAATTAGAGATTGACTAAAATACTAAGGCAATTTCGGATAAAAATTAGTAGGAAAGGATATTCCAGGGTCATAGGCCAGCTAACAATCTTGTTGCATTCTTGTCTTAAACTGACTAATTGATTTATCTGAATATTTTTCATAAGAATCTGTCGAGTTATTACTCGCCTATTCAAGCTAACTTAATACCTATATGTCTATTGAATTAAGACAAACAAGAATGCGTTTACACTTCCTGTATTTCAACCAAATAAGACAATTATGTATATTTCTATCCTAATTTCAAACGTGTTCCCTAATGCCCGGGTTCAAGAACTCGCTCTATTTAATCCTATATGCAATCTAGTATTCTCATTTTCGAGTTCAACTTAGATTCATACATAGTAATTCACTATTAGCTACTCAGCAAAATAATTAAGAACAAAATTAAATAAATGATAAAATCAAACTCGTCAATTTAAACTTCAAACGTCAACATTCATGTAGTATCCATGACCATTGAATAATAGGGTTCTTAGCCACTCATGTTCATACAATCATAAAAAATAATATTTTCAAAAATAAAATCCATGAATACCAGAAGAAGAATGGAAGAATTGATCAAATCCATCCTCTCGAGTGTTTCATACTTTTGATCCTCTCTCAAAGTAGTGTCCTCCTCACCAAGATACGTTTAGGTTGGATTTTATATGAGGTGGGTGCGTCTTGGAGTCGAAATAAATGAGTTCCGGTCAAAATAGGACAATTCACGTCACCAGAACCCAAGGTAGCGTGGGGCGCTAGCCGTGGCACTGGGCTCTTTAACATTTTGTTTTGTGCGCTACAAGTAGCGCCTAATGTTGGATGTGGCGTTCAAATGTGCATTTTTTCCTTTTCGTCCCATTTTCGCTTCAATTCGCACACTTTCATCCCAAATTGTATCTGAATATTTTCTACCCATATAAATACCATAATATTAGCACAAATCATTATATTGTACATCCGAAATCTATGAGACATGAGCATAATGCGAGGCAATATACATAGAAATATGCATACTTTAAGCCGAATATCAATAGAAAAAGGAGAAACATGATCCTGTCCCTCAAAGATAATAGTGGAAATTAGCTCTATGACAAAGGAGACATTAAGATCTCCATAATGTATTTATTCAGAAGGCTTTGCACTTTCTCCCACACAAAAGCCCTCATCATTACCAGTCACCTGAACATGACCCACATTCTCTCAAATTTCCAAAGAGATAGCTTGGATAGACCCATAGAGAATAGTGATATCAAATTGGCTATTTTCTCCTTCAAAAATTTTAAGTCTCCTGGTCGTGACGGGCTTAACCCCTTCTTTTACCAAATATACTGGTGCATTGTGGGAAAGTCAGTGACAAACTTTTACAAGTCCTACTTTGACACACACTCCGTGGATGAAACCATGAGCCATACTCTACTTTATCTCATCCCCAAGTGTCCTCAAGCTACCATGCTTAAAAACTTCAGACTAATAGGGCTTTGTAATACCATCTACAAGACCATCACAAAGGTTATTGTCAATAGTATGAAGCCTCTCCTCCCTCCCAAAATTGTTCCTAACCAGGCAAGTTTCTTATCCAACAGAAGGGCCTTAAATAATGTCATTATTGTCCAAGAATACATCACCCACATGGGAAAATGAAAGGGAATCAGGCTCACATGATCCCCAGAATTACTTATAAAAAGCCTTTGGTAGGCTGGAGTGGTCTTTCAATAGAGACACTCTACATGCCTTTAACTTCCCACCTGGGCTAACTAAGTTCATCATATCCTGCATTAGCTCATCCAATATCTCCATCCTAGTTAATGGTGGTAAGACTAGCACCTTCAATCCTTCTAGGGGAATTAGGCAATGAGACCTAATCTTTCCAACATGTTCATTATGTGCATGGAAAGGCTCTTTAAGCTCATTGATAGAGATGTTCAGGATAAGCAATGGCTTTCAGTTAGTATTAGTAGGTCTAGCCCAAAGATATCACACATTTTCTTTGTTGATGACCTTACAGTGTTTGCAAAGGCAAACATTAGAAACTGCAACACAAGCTACTCTATCATTCAGTCTTTCAATGAAGCCTCCGGTTAAAAAATCAATCTTGCTAAATACATGATGCTCTTTTCCTTTAACATAAAGCTTGACAAAATGGAAAACCTTACATATACTCTTCCCATTCAAGCTACTACATCTTTTGGTAGGTACCTTGAGTTTCTAATATTACATAAGAGACCCTCCAATAGTGACTTCCAGTTCATACTAGATAATATGCAATCCAAACTAGCTGGTTGGAAAATAAATTGAATATGAATGGAAAAATTATTCTGGCCAAAGCCTCCCTTAGTAGCATCCCAAACCATGTAATGAAATACATTAAATTGTCCACCAAGACTACCAACCAAATTGATAGATTCAAGGGAATTTTATCTGTGGCACTACACCAAATAAGAAGAAAATGCACCTGATTAGCTAGGAAAAAGTCACTAAGAAGAAATCTCTTGGTGGGTTGGGATTACAGAAAGGTGAATGCAAAAGTAAAAGCCTCATATTAGGGATACGATTGAGGGTCCACTCACCCCAAACAACATTGCTACCAAAGTGGACACTATCCGAAGTTCAGGAAACTGGGATACCTCATCCATCTCCATAAAACTTCCTGAGGATATTATTAATCTAAATAAATCAACCTTCATTCCTACTAACTTGTCCAAGGAAGACATGCTAATTTGGAGGTTGAATCCAAACGGGTCCTTTACCACCAAACAATAAAATTCTGATAAATGAGGAAGAAGGTAATTTCAGTTGGATATGGAAGTTAAAAGTCTCAAAACAAAATAAAAAACTTTATCTGGTTGCTTGCATAGGACAGGTTCCCTACTGGAGCCTTCCTCCACATAGTTGGAGTCAATTGCAATCCTGAATGTTGTTTTTACTCAACCATACCTGAAACTAGTGACCATATCTTCTTTGAATGCCACAGTGCAACCCAATTCTAGCATGAACTAATATACAAAGGAACAACTGAAAGCTAGCAGTTGAATCCTATCTTTTCAGACTAGATTTGGCCAATCACTTGGAACAAGATAAGGAAACTGTCCTTTAACAACATTATCTCATGGGAAAACATCCTCTCTTTCTGCTTCTGGCACATTTGGCTAGCTAGAAACCATAATCTTTTTAATAAAAAGAAAGACACCATCTTTGTTAACAATACCATTACCAAATCTATTGAGTACTACACATTGATGTGACTAGAAAGCCCTTTCCCACTAGAGTTAAATGGGAATTCCTTACAAGGGGACACTATAAACTCAACACTGATGGGGCAACTAAGGACAACCCAAGCACTAAGGGAATGGTGAGGGTATTTAGGAGTCATAAAGGGGATTGAATTCGGAGGTATATGGAATATTCCACACACCACCAACACTATAGCAGAATTAAAAGCTTTGCTAAAGGGCCTCCACATTGCTGAACAAAGTGGATGGGTACCTCTAGAAATAGCTACAGACTCAGCAGAGTTAATAAGAATGCTACTCACAGGCAATATAACTTATGATCATATGGTGTGTGAATGCAACTTATTAATCCAAAAGATGGACATGGTGGTGGTGAGACATAGTTACAGGGAGCAGAATAGAGTGGTCGATGCATTGGCACTGGAAGCAGCAAAATCAAAAATTTTGGGAAAAACTATCATGCTAGCAGTTCCTCCGGTGTTTGCAAATGATGTATTTTGGATGTACATCCTAGGAACTGAAGTAATTAGACACTTTTTGGCATATAATATTGATACACTAGAAAAAAACATTTCTATTTTAGGGGGATTACAGTACGACCATCTAACCAGTACTCTATAGTGTAGTTTCTTAATTATGTATAACTTCCTCTTTGACAAAAAAAAAAAAAAAGAAGAAGAGGAGTTAGCAAATGGACAGTTTTTTTCAATTTTGAAATGGACAATTTTTTGAAAATTTTAAATGGTATTTTTTATTTTTTATTATAAAATATTTTATTTTATAAAATAGATATTTCAATTAAAAAATAATCAATAACTAATTATTAAATAATAACTAATATTTAACTACTTAATGCCATGTGGTTTTTTCTAGACTGCCACTTGGCTTAATCTCGTGTCTTTTTCTTTGGTTTTTAATAATATATAGATTTTCAAAAGGGAAAAATTAATAGACTTTGGGTTGTAGCTTATTCTATGCATAATATTACCTATTAGTGCTTCTCGTTCATTTTGTTTAAATCTCACTATTGCTTATGCTTCCGTACCATAACTTTTTTATTTTTATATATTACATTTCTTTACTGAAAATTACTATGCTTATCCAAGTTGAGGGTCTCTCGTAAATAACCTGTATACTTGCATAAGGTAGTTGTAAGATTTATGTACACATTACCCTCACCAGACCCGCTTGTAGAAATATTTGAATATAGTATTGTTAAAATTAATAAACTTTGGGTGTATTTGTGTTACTTAATTTGAATAAATTATTGGTATTACTGTGTTCGAAATTAGAATATTAGATAAGCAAACAAATATTAGTTTAATAAACAAATCGTAAAATAATTTCGAGCCCACTAAATTCAAAAGTGTGTCCTTAAGGAATTTAATCCCCTCACTGTTGCCCAAGGTTATAGATTAATTCCTCCCAGGATAGAATGGAATAACTATTATGTGATATCGGCACTACAAATCTCAGAACTTCAGCAAACTCAACAAAAGGAGCAAATCACACTTGACACTTATATTTGTTTAGAAAATAATGTAACAATGTGGAAAAGAGGAGAGAAAATTTCAGATTTAGTCATATAGGTGATTTCTTAACGTGTAATCATATAGACACACTATCTGCTCATATCTTGCCAAATTTAGCAAATCATTAAAAAACTTTAAGTTTTATTGATTCATCAAAAAGCCTTGATGCTTTACCTTGATTTCTGAACATTGTCTTCATCATGAGAATGTGTTGAGTTATTTTATAATGTTGAATCATCATTCATAAATTTATTTTTCGTTGAACCTAGCTCTTTGGATCTCTAGTCTACTAAGTAAAGTTACGCCATGATGACTTGTCCTAGGACTTTGCCCCATTCCCTTCGATGATCTTTCAACTACCTCTCTAGATAGACTTTTTGTAAGTGGATACAACACGTTATCTCTTGACTTTACGTAGTCAATCATGATAACACCACTAGAGAGTAGTTGTCTAACGGTATTGTATCTCCGTCTAATGTGACAAGATTTTCCGTTATACATAACGCTCCTTGCCTGCATATTGCCGTTTGACTATCACAATATATACATATATGTGCCAAAGGTTCGACCAAAATGGAATATCTTTTAATAAATTCCAAAGCCATTCAACTTCTTCACCGGCCTTGTCTAAGGGTATAAACTCAACCTCCAATGTAGAGCATTCAATGCACATTTATTTGCATGATTTTCAAGACATTTCTCCTCCACCGACTGTTTAGAATAGGTTGAATCGGTGATCTAGTTTGCATCATTATACCCCTATATTATCGCAGGATACTTATTGTAGTGAAAGCATAATTTGGAGTATATTTTAAATACTTCATAACTCGTTTTATTGTTTTGACAGTTCAAAGCGAACTTTCTTATGTCATAGACTAATACGTCTCGACTTTCTATTGTAAATCATATTATTGGCTACATATAATGTAGGAATAGTATATTATAACGACGGTTGGAATGATTGAAATCAGTTGTGGCCACAAATGTTTAGTATCTAATACATTTCACAATCACTTCGCAATTTTCAAGCATTTATATGCTATTTATTCATACGTCTATATGATATGCAAATTATACCACCTTCATTTATGAAATAAATCCAACTTGCAATATATTTTGGTCATGTTCATCGGTTGGTTCACCTCATTGTAGACTAATGTATTAATATGTTCGTTCATGAAAAGTCATGTTTATACAAAACATAGAAACACACTTTTCATGAAAAGTCATAGCCTTCTAGGCGACACCCTTTCATAAAAGAGCTAAACATTATAAATGTTCAAGAAAGAACAAACTATTTCTGGAAAGGCATGCAACAACTTTTGAATTTGTAGTTTCATCACTAGTCATCACTAAGACTGAACAAGTAATAAATTCACCGACTACCATATCCATATCCCTAAGGATTCGTGGGGTTCGAAGAATCATATCATCTTGTTCACTAGATAATATATACATCACCTTTAACATTAGCTTTTGTTATGCATAAGCTTAATGCCCCAACAATTCACATGTTTCATATGACTTTTCTATTAACATATAATCCATATATAAATAAATAATAACCATATAATTTAGAGTATTCTTAATGGAAATACACTAGTTTGAAACTATTTGACAATATTTTTTAGTCAAATTTCGCATGTTATTATTTGGGTGTTTGTTTTAGTCCGTAAAGTGACTTAATAAGTCGACACTCCTTTTTTTAGGAACTACGAACCCTTCAGGTTGTTCCATATAAATTTGTTACTCCAAATCTCCATTTAAGAAGGATGTCTTTGATGGATTTCAAGGCCATACACGGTGGCTAATGTTATTACTATCCAAATTGATATAATTCTCGTTACCAGTGAGCATGTGTCAAAGTAATCAAGGCCTTCTCGTTGTCTTAGTCCTTAATCAATGTTGCCTTGTATTTGTCAATAGTATCATCAACTTTTATTTTTCTCTTGAAAATCCATTTGGAGCCCAATGGTTCGTTCCCTAGAGTAAGATAAACTAACTCCCAAGTATGGTTATTTAATATGGATTCTAGCTCACTATTGACTGCTTCTTTCGGAGGAAGACATAATTTATTTCAAAGTTTGAAGATCATTTTCCGACAAGAATGTCAGAAAATCTGATCCAATGGAAGTAGTTATCCTTTGATGTTTACTATGTCTTAGATTCACCTTTTAGGTGTTCTTTCCTTTGCTTCTTCCCGAAGTCGATTAAATATTTCACTAGACGACTCATATTCCTTTTTATATGGAATAGAATTCAGCATTATCTGATTCGATTACCGTATTCATATGAAAGTCAAGATTTTTCGATTTATGAACCAGAAAATAATATGACTTACTATTTATCGCATATCCTATGAAAACACAACCAATAATTTCGGATCCGATGTTTACCCTTTTGAGTTTCGGAGCTTGCACTTTAACTAAGTACCCTCACACTTTAAAATATTTAAGTTGGGCTCTATTCCATTTTTCATATAGAATGAATTGCGTTTTCTATGAGGAACTCGATTGAGTATTCGGTTAGCTGTAAACATATCTTCCCCCACAAGTTTTGCGTAAACCAAAACTTATCAACTAGGCATTCATCGTCTCCTTTGACGTTCTATTCTTTCTTTCCGCAATTTCATTATATTGCGGTGACTAAGGGGTGGTGTCTTTTGGTAAATAATTTTATATTCCAAACATATTTCTTCAAAAGGAGATTCATATTCGACGCCTCTATTACGTTGTTTGAGCCAACCACAAGAACTATTCTTTGTGTCATGACAGAGCCATAATTAATGAACAATGAAGTTTTTAATTTTCAAACCAATCTGACACATTCAAATTAATAAATGGTGAAGTTTTTAATCTTCAAATCGAGTAATATCTGATACATCTAGATCTAATAAACGGTGAAGTTTTTAATTTTTCAAACTGAATAATAAATTGGAGTAGAAAATAACTAAGATTTTAATCTCCAAATCGAGTATAAAGTCACGAAGACTTTAATCTTAATGAACGAGTAGAAAATCTCACAAATTTTGATCTCAAAATAGGAGTAAAAAGTCACAAAGATTTTGGTCTCTATAACGTGTGTAGAAACTCACAAAGATTTTTAATACCCTTTCCAAATGCTTTCTTCAACTAAACCATTCTAACAATTTAACATTTTAAAAAGATCGAGCCACTTGTGTATATCTCAATTCTTTTTGATCCATTAATTTTTACGCTATGACCATCTCTCAAGAACAGAAAGTGATCACCCGTATACTTTTGGACCAAAACTGGATGAAGCCAATCTCTTTGTGAAGCACAGACATTGGCTATTTCTTTCTCCGTATATATCTGTGTATTGAGGTGATGATTTTGACCATGCTGGCCAAACACCGTAGTATTCACCGCATAATTTAATTGGTCACACACTATTATTTGACAGAAAACAACACAATTGGTTGCCATATTACTATCCAACGTGTCAATGGATTGATAAAGGAAGAATTGTTTAATTCCTTTCTTGCTAATCTTTGGTACCCGCCGTGGGAATTTCACGTATTTTCCAATCTTTGGACAAAATATAGAGAACAGACAATGACCAGATTTCGTCAACATACCCTCCTTAAAATTAGTGTGCTAAACAATTAACAACAACACTTCATCTCGATGCAGCATAGGATGTCAGAACTCCAAATTAGGCCCTCGTCCTTGTACTTCTCGTCAACAACAACAACAACCCAATATTATCCCATTTAGTGGGGTCTGCGGATGATAGTATATACGCAGACCTTACTCTTACCCTTGGATAGAGAGACTGTTTCCAAATAGACCCCCGACATCCTTCTCTCCAAGAACTTCTCATCTTGCTCTTGGAGAAATTCGAACCACAACCTCTTGATTGGAAGTCCTTGTACTTCTCGTCAATGTTCAAGAAATATACATCAAAAATCCTTTGTGACTTATAAGGTCTTTTCCACCAGCGAGTACACTTGAAAAACCATATATAGGCCGCCAACGACTACTCTTAACAGAAGAGCAACTCTTTTTTCAACATCATCCATGCCGCTCGGAATGTCTATGCCTCTTTTCTTTCCAATAAATTATCACGTATTAAATTTCTTAAGATTGTTGGTATTACTGTGTTCAACATTAAAAAATCAGATAAGAAAACAAAGGTTAGTATGTCACGACCCAATTCTCGAACCCGATCGTGATGGCACCTCTCGTGAAGACAAGGCCAGCTAAAACAACAAAACACCTCTTTTAAAACGTTAAATATCATAAACAGTTCCAAAACATGATATAATAGTCATACTGTGAGGAAATAACGATAGCAGTAGGAGAAACCTTCCCGACACAGCCCAAACCGGGGTGTCACAAGTCACGAACAACTAATGAATTCTGAAACAAGTCTACTTAATACGAAATTCGGTACAATAGTATGAAATTATAGGAATAATAAGATAAGAGAGGAACGGGGGCTGCGGACACCAACAACTACCTTGTAGTCTCTAAATCACTGCCTGGACTGGGAGGATTAGCACTTATGGAGCGGACTCTGCGATGCTTGAATCTGCACACACGGTACAGGGAGTAATGTGAGTACTCAGACCTAGTGAGTAATAATTATAAATAATGATTGAAAGCAGGAAAACACGTAAAGGCACAAAGCAATTCTATATCAAAGCAGTAAATCACTTAAATCCGTAAAGCAGTGAAGAAATCAAATGAAATCCCTTAGAAAACAAGTAAAACAGGTAATTAACAAGTAGAAATCCGCCCCTCGGGCACAGTATCCATCACTCAGAACAGCATCAGCCCCTCAGGCTTACTCTTAGTACGATATCAGCCCATCGGGCTCACTCTCAGATCAAATGGGTCCCCGCGCTCATTGTGTGTGTGCAGACTCCGGAGGGGCCCCTTACGGCCCAAGCGCTATATCAGGCCACCTCGTGGCATCATGACTCGGCATTCGGCCTCCCATCACTCGGCACCCGGCCTCACATCACTCGGCACTCGACCTCACATCACTCAAGCCACCTCGTAGCCTATAAAGTATCTCAGGCCCTCGACCTCATATCACTCAGCATATCCTCACATATGGCCCTCGATCTCACTCAGTACGAAAATCATCACAAGCCCCCCGGGCATTAGTAAAACAGTAGTGCTCTGCCCAAAACATCATTTAGAAATATCATTTAAGTTTCAAATATGAATAAAAGTGGTTGAGTTTGTAAAACAGTAGATATCAACAGGACTGAGTTCAAATAGCACGTCAAAATAGTGAGGAAACAGTGATAAAAATCTCCGAAGGGTCAAATAGTTGGAACGAAGCCCAAATATGACGATCAGTCCAAATCATAATGATAACAAGTAAATTTCAGTCAAATACGCGGTAATATCATCAATCGGGACGGACCAAGTCACAATTCCAAGTAGTAAAAGACCCCGCCCTCGCTATCCGACGCGTGTCTCACCTCAACATAGCACTACGATGTGCAATTCGGGGTTTCAAACCCTAAGGACATCACAATTGTCACGACCCAAACCCGGTCGTGATGGCACCCAACCCTAAAGCTAGGCAAGCCTGACGAACAATCGTTCTCAATTTAACAATAAATCTCAAACCGGCAATTTAGGAAAAATGTAATGGTTTTAAATAATAATTCAATATTTATAATAAAATAATACGGAGAGATACAAAATCTGAATAAAACACTTCCAAGAATCTGGGGTCACGAGTCTAGAGCCTCTAAAACAAACTGGATAATAATATCTGAACGAAAATACACAAGTCTAGAAATGTATATATATAAATAAAAACTTAAATAGGAAGAGTAGCTAGGTCCTGCGAACGTCAAGCAGCTACCTCAACAACTCTGATAAATCTCTGGAGATAATGACTGCTCAGCTAAGTCTCCGGTGCATCTGAATCTACACACAAGGAACAAGTAGTAGAGGTGAGTACTACCAACTCAGTGACTAATAAGCATATAAAATGTCCGAAGATAGAAATCCACGAAATGCCACAAAGTAAAGCTAAAACTACCGCCGACACCTTAAGCATGAACTAACAGCAAAGCAGTATCGAGTATATCAGTAAAGTATAATGCAGAAAAAAATGTAATGCAATTCACATGACCCGCTGCGGCGTACAACTCGATCCATTTAACATCGACGTCGCTCACTGGCGGTATGTACAGACTCCGGAGGGGATCCTATAGCCCAAGTGCAATATCATCATATCATTACTGTGGCGTGCAGCACAATCCATACTCAGTCCACAGTATGCATATGAGTCACACAACAAATTCAATTAATTTCTCGGTTCCAATTATTAGAAGAATATAATTTAGTAACAATTAAAGCACTTTTAGTGAGATTCAACAAATAATACTAAGCGTTACACTCTAGGGTCTATTATGTTCAGGTGTGTCAATGCTATGGGTTCTCTTTTGATTTTCTAGCTCGTAGCCAATTATCCTAATCTACAAAAAAAAAAACTACCTATACCTGGTTCAAACTAAACCCTTGGAAAAGAACCGTATCCTAAAGAAAAACCAAGGGGGAGTTGCTACACTACCTAAAAAAAATAAAAAATCTTTTTGGTGTTTCTCTAGACTAATTTCCCTCAAGAAAATCGTCTAAAAGATCCGTCATCAGGAAGAGCCTACAATTTTTCAGTTTTTTTTCTCGACTCACTCCCTCAAGAACCCCGCCGAAAGGGATCCATTGTCGGGACGAGCCATTTATCTACATAAAACGAATGACTCCTACTCAACATCATAAAAACAATCAAGTAAAAATGAAACAAACAAAACAACCGGTTAATTTATACAACTACATACAACATACACTGAAGAAATCCCCCCCCCCCCCACAGACACACACTTAAAAATGAAGACATGTCCCCATGGCTTAAAATTTGAAAGAGCACGGAGGTAAAGGGACTTCCCTAAAGCCTCACTCCTAGTCGGAGACGGTTTCTGAGTTTATGTTGCACGCACGACCCAGAGCTTGCAGCCAACCCATAAATTTCTTCTCCGACTTAGCTTGTCGGTCAGCTACCGCGTCTATCCGAGTACCCAAGTTAGTCACTAAGGAGCGCATACCAGCTACCTCCTACTCCAATGCGGTGAAACGGGATACTCTGGCAGTTCCTGAAGAGGATGTTTCCCCTGACGGTGTTACAACTGTTAGGCTGGGCGCACGGGGCTGCGTTTCACCCTCCACGTTCATCTGTTCAGCCTCTTTTTCCTCCATGGCATCAGAACCACTCTCCTCTGCGCCCCCTGCTGCTTCTAGAGTTGGCACCATGGTGCTCTTTTTTGGTCGGACCTTGTGGCCATTTCGTACCAGCCCATCCACACGAAGATTTTCGTGCGCCTGCACTTGTCTGCAAATCTTAGTCACTAAAGTGGGGGAAAAACCCCATACCTTTTTTGGGGGCACCGGACAAACATTTCCTCATGGATCACCTTGGCTATATCGAAGGGAAGACCCTTGATGAAACACCAAATCAATGCAACTCGGGGTCCATTTACCTTCGTAGTATTTTCGGAGGGAATAAGGCGATTGCTAATCACATATAACCAGCTTTTCGCGTTTGGGGGTTAAAGAGGAGGAGTGGAACTTCACCGTATTCCATCAACCCCACCATTTTTCTGGTGTTCAAATCTTATCAAAGAAGTGCCCGACTTGGTGTCTGTTGGGTTTTGTCCATACTCATAAAAGTCCGGATTGTCAGCTAGAGGAGCGGGCAACTGATATTTCATCCGTATTGCTTCAATGGAGGTATTTACCACCTTACGGCGCACCGTGACTACAGTATCTGTATGTTATGGAAGGTTGGCATAAATTTTCCGTCCTTTGATTGACTCCGTCCTTTGCAAGAACATTGTTCAACAGTTTATTGCAGAAATGCGTTCCTCCATCAATGATCAACACTCTAGGAGTCCCAAAACGTGTGAAGATGTGCTTATTGACAAAGCATACCACCACCTTTACATCATTAGTGGGAAGAGCAATGGCCTCCACCCATTTAGACACATAGTTGACTACCACCAAGATGTACCTATGATTGTTAGAGTATGGAGCGGTCCCATGAAGTCAATTCTCCAAACATCAAAAAGCTCCATTACCAGAATGTTTTGCTGCAGCATTGTGCTTCTTCATGATCATTCCTGTTCTTTGGCACATGTCACACATTTTAACAAAGGCATTTGCATCCTTAAACAATTTTGGCCAAAAGTAACCTGATTGTTTCTGGGCGATCCTGTCTGCACCGTGAGACCTCCGTATGGCGAGGCGTGACAACTATGAAGTATGGCACTCATATCATCCTCAGGAACACATTTCTGCACCAACTGATCTTCAAAGAGCCTGTAGAACAATGGCTCACCCCACATGTAGAGCCTCACATAATGCAGGAACCTTCTTCTACTCTCTAGTGTCAGTTCTGGTGGTCTCACCCCATTTGCAATAAAGATTACACAATCTGCATACCGGGGCTGTGCTTGAGGTGATTGCCAATAATTTCTCATCAAGGAATGTTTCTTTAATTGCACCCCCTTCAGCCACATGGTTCCGATTTCCTAGTATGGACAAGTGATCAGCCACTTGATTCTCTATTCCTTTGTAATCTCAGATCTTTAAATCAAACTCTTGCAATAGTAGGATCCACTGAATCAGTCTCGGCTTGGAATCCTTCTTCTTAAACAAGTATCTGATAGCTGAATGTTCTGTGTAGTTGATGACTTTGGTCCCCACAAGATATGACCTGAACTTGTCAAACGCCCAAGCCACTGCAAGCAACTACTTTTCAGTGATTGTGTTGTTCATCTGAGCTGGATTTAGATTGTTGCTCGCATAGTAGAGTGAGTGGAAGATTTTATTTCTCATCTGCCTCAAAACAGCTCCAATAGCCAAGTCACTTGCATCGCACAACAACTCAAATGGTTGCTCCCAATCTGGAGCAATTATGATTGGTGCAGTCACCAACCTTCCCTTTAGCTCCTTGAATGCCTTTAGACAGGCATCATCAAATTTGAAGGCAACATCCTTCTCAAGCACCTGCACAAGGGGGAGAAACTTTTTGAGAAATCTTTAATGAAACGATGATAAAAACCTGCATAGCCTAAGAAACTGCGAATGCCTTTGATAGATATCAGTGGAGGCAATTTTTCAATTGCCCCCACCTTTGCCTTATCCACCTGCAAACCATCTTTGGACACCTTGTGCCCCAAAACTATACCTTCACGTACCATCAAATGGCACTTTTCCTAGTTTAGCACCAAGTCAGTTTCTTCACACCTAGCAAGTACTTTATCAAGGTTCATCAAGCAGTTATAAAAAAAACATCCAAACAAAGAAAAATCGTCCATGAACACTTCTACAAACCTCTCAACCATGTCAATAAAAATGGCCATAATACACATTTGAAAAGTCACAGGTGCATTATAGAAACCAAAGAGCATTCTCTTGAACGCATACGTGCCACAAGGACACATAAAAGTGGTCTTATCTTTGTCCTCTAGGCTATAGCAATATGATTATACCCCGAGTAACCATCCACGAAACAGTAGTAGTCCTCGCCAGCTAATCTATCGAGAATTTGGTCAATAAAGGGGAGAGGAAAGTGGTCCTTCCGGGTGACATTATTCAATTTTCTATAGTCAATGCAAATTCTCCACTGGGTGACAGTTCTTGTAGGGATTAAATCATTATTCTCATTAACTACTACAGCCATCCCCCCTTTCTTGGGTAAACATTGGACGGGGCTTACCCATTTGTTGTCTAAGATAGGAAATACAATACCTTCATCAAGCCACTTAATCACTTCTTTTCTTACTACCTCTTTCATGATTGGATTGAGTCGCCATTGTTGCTCTACACTGGGCTTGTGTCCGTCCTCCATGAGGATTTTGTGCGTGCAAAAGGCTGGAGTAATGCCCTTAATGTCAGACATCGTCCACCAAAGTGCTCGCGTGTGCTCACGTAGCATTCTCAAAAACTTTTCTTCCTGCAATTTAGACAAGTCAGAAGAAACAATAACATGTAAAGTGTCAGAGTCTCCAAATAAGCATATTGCAAGTGAGGTGGGAGAGGTTTTAGCTCCAATTTTTGGGCTTCCTCAATTGACGGCTTAGGAGAAGGTCTCTCTGGCCTATTCGTGGGCTCAAATGGGTGCATCCCTTGTATGTATGCTCAAGATGTGTCAAGGATGTGCATCATCTCCTCAACCTCCTCATCATTCCCCAGGTTATCAAACAACATAAGTGCTTTCTCTAGAGAATCGTCTAGATATACACTTGGATCACGAATTTGCTCATCAGCCTCAACAACAGATATCATGGAGACCTCCTCATAGTGGCGGGGAAGTTGGATTGCTTTGTAGACATTAAAAACTGCTTCCTCGTCATCTACCCTCAAGATCATCTTTCCCTCTCTCACTTTGATAATTGCATCACCGGTAGCCAAGAGAGGTTACCCCAATATGATTGGGACCAGTTCATCAGCCTTATAATCGAGGATAATGAAATCAGTGGGGAAGATAAATTTCCCAATTTGCTGCAACACCATCTCCAATCACCCTCTCAGGGTGTGCTATCGACCTGTCAAACAGCTGCAACATCACAGTAGTTGGCCTTGGAGCTCCCAGATCCAATTGCTTGAACAAATATAGGGGCATCAGATTTATGCTTGCCCCCAAATCACAAAGAGCACGACCCACACCAATATTACCAATGCACACACGAATCATAAAGCTGTCAGGATCCTTAAGATTTTGAGGGAGCTTATTTTTTACTCTAGAAGTGCACTCCTTAGTAAGAGAAACTGTCTCAAATTCAGTTAATCTTCTCTTGTGAGCCACTATATCTTTTATGTACTTAGCATACTTTGGAATTTCACGAAATACATTAATAAGTGGGATACTCAATTGAACTTTGCTCAACATGGAGAGAAAATTGCTGAACATGCGATCATCATTCTATTTCTGCAATCTCTAGCGGAAAGAAGGTGGTGGCATTAGGGCCTCTACTGGCTCTGGAATTTCAGCAGTCTTCTTTGGCTCGTTTGCCACTTTAGGGATCAACTCCCCCTCAGGTATGGTCTTATCTTTCCTTTTCTTTGGCACTTTATCAAGCTTTCTCTCGTTTCTAAGTGCAACTACATTCACTTGAGGATTATTTTCTTTATCACTTGGGAGAGCGCCTACAGGTCTAGTGTTTTGATTTGTTGCTAACATCCCCATCTCCCTCTCAAGATTTCTGAAGTAGGTCCTGAGCTGCAGATTGTCAATCAACATCGTTGGTTCTCTATTCCATTTGTTGGGGTAGTCTCTGAGTCTAATTGAAACCCCCTTGGGGTCTATGCTTATTCTGATTCTGCTGATTTCCACCCTATAAGAAGTTGGGATGATTCCTCCAAATTGGATTGTAAGAATTCCCATATTGTGCATGCCGATTCAGTGGACCTCTGTTTTGTTGCCCCACATAATATATGGATTCTAGATTCGTGGGGCACATATCACTCATATGACTGTCGCCACACAATTCGCAGCAAATAGTCATCTGTTGTACATGCTGCATTGGTTGTGGATGCTGCATTATTATCCTAGTTATCTGATTGGCCAGCTTTGCAATATCGGCTCTCATTGCTGACACCTCGTCGAGCTCAAGTAACCCAACTGATTTTTTCTTAACTACCTTTCGTGAGTCACCCTCACCTTGCCAGTTATTATCATTAACAGTGAAGTTATTCAATAAGATTTGGATTTCACTGTACGGTCTGACCATGCAACTACCCCCACAAGTTGAATCGAGATTCATCTTTAAAGCATCATCTAGCCCATCCAAAAGTGTGATCGAATACCTCGTCCATCTGGCAATGGCGAGGACAGTCTTTGAGCATCTTCTTGTACCTTTCCCATGCTTGACGTGTCTCGCCAGCTCGTTGTTCGAACCCAAGAATTTGACTCCTCAACACCTTTCTTTTCTTGGTGGGGAAAAACTTGATTAAGAATTTCCTTGCAAGATCATCCCAAGTGCAGTTTGAATTCGCTGGCTCCTTATTCAACCACTCCTTAGCTTCCCCGATCAGTAAAAAGGGGAAAAGTATCAGTCTGACATAGTCCTTGGAAACGTTCGGATAATTTTAAGTATCAGTAATTTCCAAGAAATTCTAAATGTGCCTATGCGGGTTTTCATGAGGTAAACCCACAAATAGCCTTGTGGACTAGATCAGCTGCACCATGTATTGTTTCGGGTCAAAGTGCCCAGTGATATCAGGCTTCACAATAGCCTGAGTCATATTAGCTAGACTGGGCCTCGCGGCTTCAATCACCACGCATTCCTCATTACCTTCCATCTCAATTGGTTGTGGTTGAACTACGATGTTCAACTCTCTTTCAATTCTAGTTCTAGCGTCTACCTCCCTCCTATATCTGTGAAGTGTTCATTCAATTTCGGGATTGAGAGGAAGGAGGTTATTTATGCTTCTACTTCTTTGAATTCAATAGAAAATCCTGTATTAGCACAAATAAAGTAAACTAAAAGGTAAAACTCGAATAAATAAATAATAAAAGCTGCCAAAAACTTGTTGCGACAAAAAACACTCACGCAAGTGCACGTGATCGCCAAGTAATAAAGTAATGAGTAGAGTATCGTTCCCACGAAGACTTATGATTAGCTGTTGACTGATTCAACCCAATTATTTTATTTATCCAAGAGATTTTTCACAAAATCGAGATGTAATTATTTTACTACCTAAACTATCAAGAAATACTCTAACTAGAGCAATTAACCAAACGAATAGCAATTTCGAGTAACAAACAGTAGGAGAGGATATTCCCAGGTCATGGGCTAATTAACAATCATGTTGTGTTCTTGGATTAAAATGACTAATTGGTTTATCTGTATTATTGATTGACAGGGTTAATATTACTCATAAGAATCTGTCGAGTTCTTACTCGCCTATTCAAGTAAACTTAACGCCTATATGTCTATGGAATTAAGATTAACAAGTTTACAATTCCTGTATTTCAACCAAGCAAGGCAATTGGGTATATGTCTATCCCAATTGCGAACCCGCTCCCCGAGACCCGGGTTCAAGAACTTGCTCTATTTAATTCTATATGCAATCTAAAGTTCTCACTTTTGAGTTCAACTAAAGATTCGTAGATAGTATTCCACTATTAGCTACTCAATACAAGCAGAATTAAATAAACAACCAAATATGATAAACCATCTTTGTCAGATTAAACTTCGAACAACAACATTTATGTTTTACCCATGACCCTGGAACAATGGGTTTTAGCCACTCATACTAGTGTTCATCACAAATAGGTTCAATTTCATCACAAATAGCAAAAACAAAGAGAAGAAAAGAAGAACTTGATGGTCAAATCTCCTCCTTGCCTCTTGCCTCTCTATTTCTTGCACTAGACTATAAAAACCTTGATAATTTAACCTTTGGCGAGCATGAATTTATATAGGTCAAGTGGGGTTTTCTTCATATTTCCAATTCTGCCCCTGAATAAGTCTTTTCCGGACTGGGACTAGCGCGACTTCGTGCTAACTTCGTGCATGACTTCGCGTATATTCCCTGACATTCTGCCTCCAGCTTCTAGGCTAGCGCGACTTCGCGCTACACTTCGCGCATGAGCTCGCGCTACTGGGCCATTATTTCTTCCATTCTTTGTCTCGTCCTTGTGCGCACTCAGCTCTGAGGGGTCGTTGTTGCTCATAAATCGTTCCAATAGCCTCCTGAAAGCATCACATAAGCTCCTCATCCTGCAACGTACACAATTCACAATTAGAGCCTTTTTTTCATCAATTAACCATATTATGATATAGGAATATAATCAAGCGGGAGCATAAACAATCGCTAAATTACCTAGATTTACCCTATTATCAAAGAGCTCTCAAAATACTCAACTAAGGTGGAAAATGTAGAAAATCACTCTATCTATGATATGTGCGCTTTGGTTGTATGAGCATGATTTTCAGGTATAGGTTTTGATGAATGACAAACAATGAAGTCAAGTGTCAAACAACGATATCATATGACAAACAATCAAGAATGAATGGCGAGAAACATATTGATGACGGAATTGCATAGACAAGCCAAAGACGAGCTCAAATGTTCAAGACCGAAGACCCAAGGCGTAGGTCATTAGGTAGAACCAATGTAAGAGCAACATTTAAGTTATCTCGTCTTTTGGCTCAACATAGGTCATCATAAATATGCATAAAAGTATTTTATTAAATCATATTTATCATAAACATATTTTATTAAATCATTTTATTAAATCATATTTATCATAAACATATTTTATTAAATCATATTTATGATAAAAATATTTTAAATACTTCAAACAAAATGATTTTAACATTTTCATTTTAACCAAAATGGGTTTTGAAGTAAGTTTTCAATTCTGGTATACACAGTGTATATCAAGTGTATATCAGTGGTATATAATCGATTATACAAAGCTGCATAATCGATTATGCTTAGACCGTTGCCAGTGTTTTGAACACTGCCTTCATATAATCGATTATGTGGTATGAAATAATCGATTATTTGGCAGAAATCAGCATTCTGATTTTCTGAACGTTAGAAATAATCGATTATCTCAAATTACATAATCGATTATATGGCACAAAATCAACATAATTGATTGCTAATTAAGCAACGGACAAGCACCCTTTTTTCACCTATAAAAAGAGGTCTTTTGAGCTGATTTTAAAAAAATAACACCTCCCAATATTGATATACATATTGATCATATTTGAGCATCATTTTAGAGCTTTTGTTGAGTCATTTGAGAGACAACTTTGTGTTGTTCATAGAGCTAAATTTGTATCTCTTTATCCACTCTTTTGAGAGAGTTCTTGTGTAAGAAGAGAAAGGTGTTTGAGAAGAACATATCTTCTCATTTGTCGGGTTCGCTAAGTACCCTAAGTCTTAGTGTGTGAAGTCTTGTGGTGCGGTATCCACGAGCAAGGTGAAGTCTTGGGGTGCGGTATCCTCGAGCAATCGAAGTCTTGTAGAGTGTACATCTACGAGCAACTGTAACGGTTTGTTAGGCACCCGTAAGCTTAACAAAGTTAGTGGAATCTCGAGAGAGTCTCTCGGAGAATGGACTAGCTACAGGTTGTGGTGAACCAGGATAAAATACGGTGTGTTCTTTCTTTATTATTTCAATTACCGTATTTACTTTATTCCTGCAATTTTAATTCCGCATTATTTATCAATATTCTCGTGCCTCACTATTCACCCCCCCCCCTAGTGAACGGCATAAATCCTAACAATTGGTATCAGAGCCTAACTCTCTGAAAGCCTTAACCGGTTGAGAGCGATATATATTTTTTTTGTTGAGAATGTTGAACGCAGGAACAATGAGCGAAGGACACTCTACCTTTGAGCCTCCACGATTTGATGGAACAAATTATACATATTGGAAAGAGCGGATGAGGATCTTCATCCAATCGAACAACTTTCGCTTATGGCAAATCATCAAGTACGGTGAAACGCCGACCAAGAAAGTTGGGAAAGCCATGGCTCCGAAGGAGAAGAATGAATGCAACGCCGAAGCCATCAATATGTTATATTGCGCGGTGAATCCGGATGATTATCGGAAAATTTCCTATTGCACAACCGCTAAAGAAATGTGGGATAAACTTGAAGCCATTTATGAAGGAACGCCTCAAGTACAAAAGCATGTGACATGGGACTCGGACAGTTCATGTGATGAAACCGTCGCATAATGTCTCATGGCCAACGAAGAAGAAGAGGTAAGTACTTCTAACTCTCACTCGTTTGAAGAAATACAAAATGCATATGATGAATTATATAGTGAATTTGTTAATGCTTCCAAAACTATCAAAGAATTGAAGAAAACACTTTCTTTGCAAGAAAAAGATTTTGAAAAACCATCTTCTTTGAAAGAAATAGATTTTGAAAAATTGACTAGTGAAAATGAGAAGCTAAAAGAAGAAAAGAATTCTTTTGAAAAAGACAATAGTGTTCTTAAAAATAAAATTGAAGTTTTAGAAAAATAAAATAAATTTTTGGAAAATGACATTGTTGATTTTAAAAATAAGATCAAGGAATTGAATGAAGCCTCTTCAATTGATCAATGTTTGTTCTTCTTGTAGTGCCTTGAAAATGGAGAACATAGAACTTAGGAACGCACTAGAAAAACGTAGTGTTGATAATCCTAAAATTGAAAAAATTAAAAAGGATAATAAAAATGAGGTTAAACACCTAGAAATAATTCTAGGAACTTTACTAATGAGTCTAAGATTAATTATTTTAGACCACCTAGAAACAACTCTAGGACTTTTGTTAATGAGTCTAGAATAAATAATTTTAGACCACCTAGACACAATTCTAGGAATTTTATCAATAAGTCTAGAATGAATAATTTTAGACCGCCTAGAAATGACTCTAGGAATTTCAACGCTTCTAGGAATAACGACGTTAGACCACCTAGAACGCATTTGGCTCAACCTAGACATATGCACAATCCTAATGTTATATGTCATTATTGTAACCGGGTAGAACACATTGCACCCGTATGTTTTGCTAAACATAGAGATTTATGTGTTGATTATGATTATTATTATCCTAACCCCCAAGGACCCAAAAGAAGTTGGGTACCGAAAACCTATTTTTAGGTACGTTTGCAGGTGTGCTTGAAGACTACAATATCGTAGTAGATGCACCAAGCACGAAACCTTAATGCATCGAGGGGGAACGTCGGTTAGTTATCGTATTTTCGATAAAAACGTAATAGTTGATATGTGCTAACAATTGATATTATTTATTGATTCATGTCTCGATAAATTTTTTTTTTGAATAACAATTGGTATCAATTAGTTTTGTATTAAATGATTGATTCATGTTTTAATGAATACTTTTAGTTTAAATAACAGTTGGTACATTTGAGAAAAATGACCGTTATCATGGTTAGTATGCTTTTACTAACATTTGGTATTATTTGATGTTGATATGATTTTGTTTATAACAATTGGTATCGTCAATAGTTTAAATAACATTTGGTATATTCTTTTTGCTAATGCATAAAGGGGGAAGAATATAGGCGATATGCATGCCTTAATTGAGAGGGAATATTCAATTAAGGGGGAATTATATTGAATTGTTTATATTGAATTGTTTGCATAAATTGTATGTTGAGATATAGCATGAATTTAGGGGGAATTCAATATGCATATCTCCTGTTGTTTGTCATTATCAAAAAGGGGGAAATTGTAGAAAATCACTCTATCTATGATATGTGCGCTTTGGTTGTATGAGCATGATTTTCAGGTATAGGTTTTGATGAATGACAAACAATAAAGTCAAGTGTCAAACAACGATATTATATGACAAACAATCAAGAATGAATGGCGAGAAGCATATTGATGACGGAATTGCATAGACAAGCCAAAGACGAGCTCAAATGTTCAAGACCGAAGACCCAAGGCGTAGGTCATTAGGTAGAACCAATGTAAGAGCAACATTTAAGTTATCTCGTCTTTTGGCTCAACATAGGTCATCATAAATATGCATAAAAGTATTTTATTAAATCATATTTATCATAAACATATTTTATTAAATCATATTTATCATAAACATATTTTATTAAATCATATTTATGATAAACATATTTTAAATACTTCAAACAAAATGATTTTAACGTTTTCATTTTAACCAAAATGGGTTTTGAAGTAAGTTTTCAATTCTGGTATACACAGTGTATATCAAGTGTATATCAGTGGTATATAATCAATTATACAAAGCTGCATAATCGATTATGCTTAGACCGTTGCCAGTGTTTTGAACACTGCCTTCATAAAATTGATTATGTGGTATGAAATAATCGATTATTTGGCAGAAAATCAGCATTCTGATTTTCTGAACGTTAGAAATAATCGATTATCTCAAATTACATAATCGATTATATGGCACAAAATCAGCATAATTGATTGCCAATTAAGCAACGGACATGCACCCTTTTTCACCTATAAAAAGAGGTCTTTTGAGCTGATTTTAAAAAAATAACACCTCCCAACATTGATATACATACTGATCATATTTGAGCATCATTTTAGAGCTTTTGTTGAGCCATTTGAGAGACAACTTTGTGTTGTTCATAGAGCTAAATTTGTATCTCTTTATCCACTCTTTTGAGAGAGTTCTTGTGTAAGAAGAGAAAGGTGTTTGAGAAGAACATATCTTCTCATTTGTCGGGTTCGCTAAGTACCCTAAGTCTTAGTGTGTGAAGTCTTGTGGTGCGGTATCCACGAGCAAGGTGAAGTCTTGGGGTGCGGTATCCTCGAGCAATCGAAGTCTTGTAGAGTGTACATCTACGAGCAACTGTAACGGTTTGTTAGGCACCCGTAAGCTTAACAAAGTTAGTGAAATCTCGAGAGAGTCTCTCGGGGACTGGACTAGCCACAGGTTGTGGTGAACCAGGATAAAATACGATGTGTTCTTTCTTTATTATTTCAATTATCGTATTTACTTTATTCCTGCAATTTTAATTCCGCATTATTTATCAATATTCTCGTGCCTCACTATTCACCCCCCTCTAGTGAACGGCATAAATCATAACAGAAAAATGGCTAAAAATCACGGATGAAATGTTTATAAACTTTCTGCCCAACTTCTGAACTTCCTTCATTGCGATCGCGACCTCCTCCCCGCCATCGCGAAACACCTTATTATTTTTCCTAAAATCAACCCTACGCAAACGCGAGTCTCTTACTGCGAACGCGATGTTCGGAATCTTATACCTACGCGAACGTTGTCCCGCTTATGCGAACACGAAACGCAACTACCGCTGGACCTCATTTCTCATACGCAAACGCGGACCATCACCTGCGAACACGAAGCAAAATCCTCCAGCCCTCCGCAATCGCGAACCCTCAACTGCGAATGCGAAGAGCAACTTTCCTGCCTCCCCAATTTCTTCTACGCGATCGCGACACTACCTACGCGATCGCGAAGGCCAAAATCTTTGCAACATCAGAACTGAAAATCTGCAACTTTTAAACTTAGAAAATAGTCTGATTGACCACCCGAAACTCACCCGAGGCCCCCATCCTAAAACCTCATTCAAACTTGTTCCAATCATCTAGCACACCGAACCTCCAAAACCAATTCCGATCACACTTCTAAGTCACAAATCACCTCCCAAAGCTAACCGAACCATCAGAACTCACATCCGAGTCCTCTAACACGCAAGTCAATATTCGATTGACTTTTCCGACTTAAGCCTTCTTAAAAGAGACTAAGTTACCAAATCTGCTCCGAACACAAACCAATCAACTCAACCACATAAAATCAGGATAAAGAAGCATAAAGAAGCAGAAATGGGGGAAACGTAGCAATAACTCATGAGACGACTGGCCGGGTCGTCATATTATTCAACAAACAAATCGTAAAATAATTTTGAGCCCACTGAATTCACAGTGTGTCCTTAAGGAATTTAATCCCATTACTGTTGCCCAAGGTTATGGATTAATTCCTCCCAGGATAGAACGAAATAACTTGCTGTGATAGCGGCACTACAAATCAGAAAACTTCAGCAAACTCAATAAACAGAGCAAATCACACTTGACACTTATGTTTATTTAGAAAATAATGCAACAATGTAGAAAAGAGGGGAGAATTTTTCAGATTTTTCATGTCTAAAAAATAAGGCCAAGCCTCTGAATTTATAGACATAAAAATGTGAGATGAAGAGATGCAATCAAAGACGTACGCGTACCTCTTCCATTTCTCATTCACACCCCTCAATAAAAACGCAAAATAAATGTCGGAAGATTAATTGAAGTAGTGCTACTGATATGACATTTATCAATTTTAATACCCTACCTGAGAAATTTCAAGTTCAAGAGAGGTTTACCTAATGATTTCTCAATTTGCTATATTTAAGTGAGGAAATGGATGGGAAAGATTCTAGTGAAACTGAACTTCATAATTGTAGGAAACTTGTACAAATGCTCTTTGGTTTACTTCCATTCAATTATGAAATGCTTTTTAATTGTCAATTATTGCTGAAGTTAGGCAAACATTTCACATGCCTAGTGAAACAGTGAAGTGTTGTAATAAGTTGATGATCAATAGAAATAATTGAATCATGTTGAATATTTTTTTTAAATATTCTTTTTCAACATTAACTTGAAATGTTCTTTTTTTTTTCTTTTCAATTTCAATCAATTATGTTTGAATATATTCAGATTATTTCTATTGCCTATCTAGCTATGTGAGATTAACGTTAAGAGGCTGTGTAGTTTGCAAACAAGTTATTTTAAGATTATAATATGGGGATTAAATACATAATTATTTAATAGATATACCTTTTTGGTTCTTTGAGTTTAAAATGAGAATATAGGTTATGAATTTGATTTATACTAGATAGATTTAAAAATATATTTTTATTTTCAATTTCAACATTGTCCTTCATAAAAGACCTTCCGAGAAGAGTTTTAGAGAGCGATATCTTTGTTATTTAGTTGTTTTATCCTAGAATTAACTAATTATGGGAAGATTATTCCCATTAATTATTATATAAAAATAATAATAAAATTATAATATAACTAATCTCAAAATTAATTATAGCAAAAATATTATTCCAAGATTATTATACTTGAACCTTACACCAAACAACCCTCTTTGGCAACAGTTACGGGTTTATAGCCTATTTGGCCAAGCTTCTCCCTTCATAAAAGCATTTTTTTTTGAAAAAAAATGTTTTTTTAAAAGTTAAAGTATTTAGCCAAGCTTTTGGAAGAAAAAAAAGTGCTTTTGAGGAGAAACAAAAAAAGTAACTTCTCCCCAAAAATATTTTTTTGAAAAATCAGCTTATTTTGAGAAGTGTTTTTTCTCAAAATAGCCCGTTTGGCAAAGCCGCTAAAATCATCTTATTTTGAGAATTTCTTTTCTCAAAAGTACTTTTTGTAAGAAATAGTTTATATTTGACTAATTAATTTGAAAAGCACTTATGAGCAACAATTCGTGTTTGGTCAAGCTTTAAAAAATTGCTTCTAAGTGTATTTTTCTAAAAACTGCTTTTCCGAAAAATATTTTTGGAGAGAAGCTACTTTTGTTTTGTTTTTCCAAAACTGCTTCTGCTTCTCCTAAAAAGCACCTATTTTTTCTTTTCAAAAGCTTGGTTAAACACTTTAATTTTAGAAAAAAGCACATTTTGCCCCAAAAAAATGCTTTTGACTCAAAAGAAGCTTGGTCAAACATGCTATTAGAAGCAATTTTTAATGGAATTTTTACATTATATAGAAAATCTTAGTACCCTATTTATTTTAAATAATACCATCTTAAAATATTACATCATATAAATACTTTTTTTCCTTTATAGCAAAAAATCTAAATATAGTTACATCCTACAATTAAGGCACCATATAATTATTTTTCTCTCTCTTTTTTTGTATTTTCTCTCACATAATTACCGCGTATCTGTAAACACAAATACAATCTTTCTCTATTTGCATACAACCAACTCTTTTCTCCCACAACCCATTTGAAAATGCCCCTCACCACCGACGCCATTCTCTTCTGCTTCATTCTTTGAACATACGACAGTCGCAGCTAAGGCCACCCATGAAACAAAGCACATGTAATGATCCAGTGACAGTAATGAATGCCATATTATCCAAATAACAATCAGCTTCACGTGAAATTCCGTTCATTTGGAGAGGAATCAAAGCAGGACGATCACACCTGCCATTCTCTTCTGCTTCGTTCTCTGAACTCTGAAACTCCACAGACACCGAGATTCGCTTGTTGCTATGAAAATATTATGGGCATGTAGGGAGTCAGGGTTTTCAGATCAGACAGATTGACCCGCTTTGAATCCGTTTGAAGACAATTCGAGTTTTCGAAGTAGTCCTTATATTTTTCGAATTTTTACGCCAGGGGTTTTTGTAGATGTGTTAGGGGGCTGACAGCCGGAAGTAATGGCTGGTCGACGATCGGCGAAGCCATAGGGGTGTTTCTCTCTATAGATCGCCTAAATCGCCTATTTGTTTTCAGTTGTAATTGGATGTATTCTTCGGCTTTATTCACTTGTATTCAGGTTTAATCAGTTGTATTTAATTATTTTATTCGGCAGTAGTTAGTTGTATTCAAGTATTTTATACAACTGTATTTGGTTGTATTTAGTTGTAGTTAGTTACATTCAACTATTTTATTTAGCAAAAGTTAGTTGTATTCAAAAGTTTATTCAGCTGTATTCAGTTGTATTTTTGTTGCATTCAAGAGTTTATTCAGCTGTATTCAGTTGCATTTTTGTTGTATGCAAGTGTTTTATTCAGATGAACAAAATATATTTTTTCATATGCATTTCTCCTTATTCAGCTATAATCTTTATTGTGTATCTTTCAAATACATATTAATGAGGGACTGTTTTAGTTCGTTGAGTTAAATTAGGAGAATATCATGTGATGTTATTTCCTCCCGTTTTTAGCGCAGATATGTTACTGTATTTAATGTTAATGTCGCTTGAATACAGCTAAATACATATCAACCTTAGCTGGAATTCCAGATTTTACGCCTATATTTTTTGTTGTATTAATGAATAACAACAACTTAAATACATGAAATACATTGTATAAAAAAACATAAAAAGAATCTATAACACGTAATATAGCAAAGAATATATAAATGGCTATTAGACCAAAAAGATGATGCTTTATGAAAAATTCTCATTTTTAATAGGCTTATAGCCTGTTTGACGAAGCTTTTTTGGGCCAAAATTTTTTTTTCTTCCCAAAAGCACTTTTAGCCAAAAATTGAGGTATTTGGCCAAGCTTTTGGAAGGAAATAAAGTGCTTTTGAAGATAAACAGAAGCAGAAAAAGTATTTTCTCTCCAAAAATATTTTCGAGAAAAATACGCTTACAAGCAGTTTTCAAAAAATTGATCAAATATTAATTACTACTCAAAAGTGTTTTTAAAATTAATTAATCAAATATAAACTATTTGTCACAAAAAGTACTTTTAAAAAAAATAATTCTCAAAATAAGTTGCTTTTAGAAGCTTGACCAAACGGGCTATTAGAAGTACTTTTGAAATTAATTAACTAAACATAAACTTTTTTTTGCCAAGCACTTCTCAAAATATTTTAAAAAAAGGTTGAGATAAGTATTGCATAAGGCTAATAACTGAAGAATCTTTATTCATTCAATTTTGGGAGCAACAACAGAAACGAAGGGGTAAAAGCTCTTTTTCTTTGCGCAGCTAATTTCGGGGTTATTACATTAGCTTCAGCACATATTTTGATGACTATTTTGAGTTCAGGATTTATAGGGTAATCTTTACTTTAATTACTGTTATCAAAAATTCTTAGCTTCACTTACCACTGGTGACTGGACAGCGCTGGTTATCGTTGTTTTAGGTAAATGATTCTGTTTTTAAATGAAAAGGTAAATAGTCATCGTTTTTCCCAGTCAACAACTTTAATATGGGGATTCAAATAATCCAAACTTGAAAATTTTGAACAAATTTTACCACTACAATGAAAGCTTTCCTTATGTCAAGTGGATTCAAAAGTTTATATATATACAAAAAAAAAAGTTGTTTTTACCTATTTGTGCAATACGATTTTCCAGCGAAGGGGATTCAATTGAACCCCCTTCCCTGGCTATAGCCCCACCACTGCCTGCAATCTTTAAACAGTTTATTATCTTGGATTTCATGAGGGTGTTGTATTGTGTTTTCATTAAGAAACCGAGGGATAGCTTATAGTATAATCATACTTTCCAGGAAGTGACATGAGATTTTTTATTTTGCCTAATGTGAGTTTCCCAAAGCATAGTTGGTCCCAAGCCAGATAAAGAATGGATTGCAGTTGGTCGAGGACCAGCTAAACGTAGCTAATGATTCAAATAGAAATAGTTGACTCCCAACTAATAGGGGATATAGATAGAGTTGAAAGTTTGTTGATTGATCTGTTATAAAAATAAGTACATGTGCCATTGAATTTTTCTCTTGTATCTGTGTCTTGAAATGACTAACCTCTTGTTAAAAAAATAAAGCTTTGCTTAATGCTAGTTCAAATGCATGCTATTGCACATCGCAAGTTAAAATGCTCAATTGGTTCATTGGTTGAAACATTGAACACTGTGATCTCTGCTTGGTCTTTCTAATGTACAAGGTACTAAAAGGAAAAAAACTTACCTTTTTCCGCATTTACTTATCAACAAGGTGAAGCCAATGTCTTCTGCCTTGTTCAGTGTACTTGAGCTTCACTAGTTCTTAAACAACTACAGTACAGAAAAATTTGAAGCCCAAGAACAGAATATAGGTATCACTTTGTTCCCTCGACAACAATTTATGTCAGGTCTCTAAAGAGATTGGTCTGACGACCAGCTTTCAGAGGTAGCCCAAAATTTTGGTAGACCCTGATCTCACCTCCCAAACTTGCTGTCACAATTACCATGCCCCATGCTGTTGCTTGGACAACATTGCTGCCATTGCTGTTACCACCATCTGGAGACCAGGAAGACGACCAAGAGTGTGACCGTGAGCTGCTGGATGCAGATATAGAAGGTGAATCACCAAACCTAGTTGATGAAGAACCTGATACAAATGATTCACTGGGACCAATACCAGAATCTGTCCGAGAAAGTTGAGCTAAGTCTTCCTCTTCCTGGCTAATTTGGACTCTATCCGATGCATTAAATTTTATGGGTAGAGGTGGCAAATGCCTTTTACTATTTGCCACATCGGGGTTTTCTTTTGTAGGAGATCCAATATTGGGATACGGGGGCGGGAGGAAACGTTTTGAATGCCTTTTTGAGTGCATCTCTACAAGTGGTGGTTCATTCTTTATACTACCTGGCCATGGGATGGCAACTGAAACATCTTTACATTGAAACCGCTCGTGAGCTTGAACAGAGATTGAAGTTCTACGTTTACCAGTGGGGGTATTAGGTTCTTCTCTCTTCCAGATGTAGACATCAGAGTCTTCACTAGCACTTATGACATACTTCCCATCTGAACTGAAGGAAGCTGCAATTTGGCTGCTTGTATTTCGGAAGCCTGATGCTACCACACAATAGAACCCCGGTTTAGAGAACACATGAAGGTTGTTTGAACTCTCCAAAAGAGTATATCAGAGAGAAAAAAATACCTCTAAACTTATAGATCATCACTGACCCGTCAAAAATTCTGATGCGAGAATCAGCTGAAGTTATAAGAACTTCTGCTGGGTTCCATGGGGCAAACTGCAAGTAAACGAGTTCAGCTTTCATAGGTCTTGAGGAAAAGAAGACTCTGCACATAAAAAGTAGTTACTTTAGAAAAGAGAAATACCTGTAAACCAGTGACCTTCTTGAGTTGAGAATTTTTCTTAGGCTGAATATCGATGTAGTCTTTTTGTTCCAGTTTGCATTCTGAGGAATAAACACACATTGGAAGTCAGCAGCTGTATTCCTCTGGTAATTATCACATCAATAAAAGATGGTAAATAATGCATTACTTACCAGAGGTAGTGTACACACAACAGCTGCCTTTATGTGAGCCTATTAAAGCACCCTTCATGAAAGGAAAAAGGGAATATCACTGATACTTCTTCACATTCTCCCTTGAGAATCATAAAAATACTCGAGATCATACTTTGTGCTATTGCTTTCTTTCTTGTGTGTGCGTGCGTGTGTGTTTTGTGTGGGTGTGGGGGGGGGGGGGGGGAGGGGGGGTCTGTATGTGGTTAGCTGATTTGGCTTGATGATGTTCTTTACTGACACAAACAACTACCCAAGAAAGGAGAAACATGCAACAGCAGAAATTCATGTCATATTGAAGAACTATGCTCTGATGGTAAGCAACCCCCACTTCCAATTGAGAGGTTGTGAGTTCGAGTCTCCCCAAGAGCAAGGTAGGAAGTTCTTGGAGGGAAGGACGCCGGGGGTCTATTTGGAAACAGCCTCTCTATCCAAGGGTAGGGGTAAGGTCTGCGTACATACTACCCTCCCCGGACCCCATTAAATGAGATTATACTGGGTTGTTGTTGTTGTATTGAAGAACTATGCTACATTCTTGGAGTCGATTTTAGTTTAGCGAGAAGTTAAATGTGAATGCTCCAATACAATTACTAGTACTACCTGTCCATCTGGGCTGAAGCAAGTAGCAGTGACCATTTCATGAAGATCAGTCCAATCAACAACTTTCCGATCAGGTATATTCCAAAGCCGAACCTTTGCGTCCAGAGAACCGCTGATGAAGTAGTCATCATCCATTGGATTGACCTGTATACAAGTAACTGCCAAGCCATAAACTCAATAGATGCAAGTGATGGGAAGAAATCATCATTTTAATGTCTTATATTAACTAGCTACAATGTAATTTGGCATCGCACCATAGTCATTGTGCGCGAACATTTTTAAGCAACTCTGAGTTTTAACATCCCATAGCCGGACAGTCTTGTCTATTGAAGATGAAAGAAGTAGCTGCATCCAAGTTTGACATTGCATGTTAGTATGTATGTTTTAAAAGTGATACTCCCTCTATCCCGATTTATATGATGGTGTTTGACTGGGAATGGAGTTTAAAGAAAGAAAGACTTTTGAAATGTAGTCTAAAATAAATCATAGATTTTTGTGTGGCTATAGATCATCTCATTAAGGGTGGAGTGGGCATTATAAAGTTAAATTGTTACTCCCTCCGTGAGTAGTTTGACTCGGCACGGAGTTTTAAGAGAAAAGAGGGAGAACTTTTGAAACTTGTGGTCTTAAAAGCTTAAGGGGTAAAAACTTTGTGGGGTCATGACATTTGTGTGGTTATAAAAGCTTCTCATTAAGGGTAACATGGGTAAAATAAAAGTTTAAAGTTGAATTATTTTCAATTATAGAAATGTGATTCTGTTTGGAACAGACTAATAAGGAAGTGCATCATCTAAATTGAAACGGAGGGAGTAGTAAATATAGAAAGATGTTATTCGTTTTGAGACTGACAAAAAAGGAAAGAGTGTCACATAAATTGGGATGCATGGAGTAGTAGATATTACTCCCACTGTCCTAATTTATGTAATGTTGTTTGACTGAGCACAGAGTTTAAGAAAGATTGGTAGCCTTTTGAAACTTGTGATCTAAAATGATTTTGTGTGCCTATAGATAAAGTGGGCATTTTAAGGTTAAATTGTTACTAAATGGGTCTAACAATAAAGGAAAGAGTGTCACATAAATTGGGATGGAGGGAGTACTTGATTTGTTTGCAATAACTATAACTTATTTTGGGGGTTGGGGGGGGGGGGTGCGGGAGTTATCAAATATCAAGTTTGATATTTCCGTGGTTTCATTTTCTCCCTGCTACAAATTTGTGTCATGTTTAGTTAACTGAAATGAAAGTGCAGGAAACTGACCTGAGATCTTGACCAAGACAGGTCCAAGACATCATCCTGGTGACCTTTAAGAGTGGATACTGGTTTCTCTGAAAGAGCAAAAACAGTTTCTGGTACATTGACGTACTCCGGAATTGAGTTTCCCTTTTTCTTATGGGAGATCTTCCCCCTCTTCCTTCTTTCTGATGCCGTATGTCCCATCTCCGGCAGAGGAGGCCGGTCTGAATTGGTCCTTGCAATTGGATGAACAGGGGAGGTACTGAGAGAGCCAGCCATTGGATGAGTAGGTGAGGTACTTGCAGCACCAACAACAGAGTGTAAGTCATTCATAACTTCACATTCTTGCACTTCCCATATATGAATTAACGTATCTTCTCCTGCAGTTGCTAGATAGCGTGCATCCGAGCTGAACCTTATGGTCCATATTGAGCCCTCGTGAGCACGGATTTCCTGACACAAGTGCATAGCTGTGAGTTCCTTGTAGGACTTTCCATGCTGGCGGACTTTAATCCATTTGGAGGAGTCCTTATTTGGTTTCTGCTGTTCCTCAGGCGCAGTTTGTTCACGTTCTTTATCAATAATTTTTCCGCTCATGCTGTGTGCTACTCCTTTTATGTTCTTCAAAAGAGCAACTCCTCTTCTCTTGCTGTTTCTGAAGCTGTTACTCAAATATGAATTTGCATTTAATTTCCTCTCATCATCATGATTTCTTGAACCATTTACCCGGCGCATCAGTTCCTTTACAACAGGAGAATATCCCACATATTTCTCAAATTCATCCATGGTAAGCTGCTTTCCTGTCTGAAGATCACTGAGCTTATTCCACATTCCCTGTTCGTTGGACTCTTTGACAATGAACTCCTTTCCAGTGTCCAAATTCTTTATCAAGAAGAATGAAGCAAAGCCCACGTCAAGGTTCCCATTCGACAATGTGGATGACATATCACTGCCATTTTGCATTGACATTCCACTTGTGTTCTTTTTGTGTGACATTCTAACAGAACCAGCTAATTGGCATATTCCTAAGCTTGGAGCCAAAACACCTGAAAATGTCCTGGTGAGACGCTGTTTAGAGATGTCACCAATTAGCTCCTCTTTCCTTTTCTTGGTATTTACAGAAAAATACTGTATGTCTCCGTCTGATCTCGACCTGACCAGCACAATTGGCTGTGAAGCTGATGGCTGTTTTTCTTGATTTAATTCTTTTGCAGGAGAGTTTTCAGCCTTAGGTGGTTTGGAATCTTGGCAGGCCTCAACTTTTCTTGAAATGGCTCGTACAATCTTCGTGCTTTTGAGCTTGAGGAGGTCCTTATTGCTTGATAACCCCATGCCTTGCAGGAGACGCCTTCGACGTTCCTTAATATCACCAGGTTCAGCCATCCACATGCCGTAGTCCTCCATGCTGGTGAAAGAATCAGAAACTGCCTCAATCTCAATCCCTTGGAATTTCTTGATGGATGCTGAGGAAAGGGTCGAGACAAAAGAGAGTCGGCTGTCCTCAAATTCATCATCGTCGTCTGATCCTGAGGATGCCAAGTCAAAGGGAATGGCTGTTGAAAGCCGGTCACGGGACTCAAAGAAGTTGTCATCATCATCATCTTCTCCAAGACCATCCCAGTTCATCGTTAGCGTCCTCCGGTCCATTATAGCACATTGCCAAGAAGAAAATCAATGGAATATCAAATGAAATAATGCGTCATTAAAGAAACTTGGTTTGTCTTTTTTCTTCATTTTTTTCTTTTCCATAATGTTTCTGTTCTTGTTTGTTCCCTAGGGGAATGGCAGAGGAAGGAGAGAGAGAGACAGACAGAGAAGTGGAAGAGAGAAAAATAAGGTAAGAAAGACTTTTGTGATTGTCTTTTTGGAAATTGGCTGGATTGTAAAGAGGGAAAAGAAACTGTTAATGAAATGTTAACACTTATTATTACATCTCCTCACGTCTATGCCCCCTCACTTTGGCATGTAGGTTCTAATATCTTTGCATTTGTGGACTTTTGGGGTGGCACTGTATTTTTATTATTTTAAAATTCTCATATTTCTTGCCAATCATCAATCATTTATTGGATTAATAACATTTGTTTTGTGTGATGTGCCTAGGATATGGAGAATTTGGAAGGATCATGCATTAAAAAAAAATAAATCTAACGTTTTTGAAATATCTTTATTTTTAGTACTATAATATTCTGGCAACAAAAAAATGTTGGTAGTTATGTAGGCTAGTTTGTGCCACGAAGTTTAGCCTCTTTTTTTTATATAAATAATTGAATGGAAAGGTATAGAAATGACAATGAATTATTTGCATGTTTAATAAAGTTTTATTAGTATATGATTTTCCTAAATTTCTAAGAAAGGAATAGGAATAACTTCCACTTGATAGGAGAAGATTTCATTATCAGAAGTTGAAGTTAAAAAAATATTAGATATAAACTTGGCGAGTTGTTAGTAAAAGTGAAAGATTAATATCTCTTTGTCGTCAAGTGCCTTTCTTTCTATTTGATGCAGTAAATCAGACGTAAATAGGAAGTCAAAAAAAGTGCTTCCACATAATGAAAACAAAAAGGTAACATGATTATTGGATTTGAAAGTAATGAAATTATTTTACGTACAACTCAAAGAAAGTTGTTAGAGAGCATCACAAGTAAAGATACATATGGGTTTTTTTAAATCTCAAATCTCGTACTAAACCAATTCATAGAAAAATCAGAGGTTAATGTGAAATAAGGATTGAATTGAGGTGTAATGGCGAAAATCCAGATTGATAGAAGGGGTAGCCCATTGTCGGAGGAGATGGTAAAACAGAAATTTTTACCCATTTTTTTAAGTTTTTGAGTATCAGTTCAAATCTTTAATTAAATTGATAATTAGATTATGTGTCATTATATTAATTAGCCACATTTCGTAAACCTTGCACATTTTAAAGTTAATTCGGAGCGTGCATTATATACAACCGTAAAAAATCAACGAGGGAATTTTAATTAGGGGTGTACATAGGCCGGATTGGTTCGATTTTACAATTACCAAACCAAAACAATTGTGTCGGGTTATTAAATCTAAAGATCAAACCAAACAATAAAACTCGGGTTTTTCAATGTCTGTTTTTCTCGGGTTTTCGGGTTATTCTGGTTTTTTCGGATTTTTTTCCCGGTAAAATCTTCGTAGAACAAAACATATAATGTATGCTCAAAATATTTATTTAATCCTAGTAAGATACAACTATATAAAGTGTTTTCCAAGAAAATTATATAAATATAAGATGTGTCATGACATTATCCTAAAATATTCAACAATAAAAATAATAACATTATGTAATATAAATATTGCTAATTAAAAAGCCATAATAAAAATAAACATAATCTAAAAGCACTAAGTCATGCTAAAATAAATAGATTAATAAGGGAGTATTAATTACATGACTAAAAGCTAAAGCAAAATAAAAATAGGTTATATATTTTTATCTAAATTATTGCAAACAAAAAATAGACATTCAATACATTTCTGTTCGTAATATTGAATTGAATGTCTTTTGTTAGCATTAGTATTGATTGTTAGCATTATGTAATTTACTAATGTTAATGGTTATAAAACTTATTTGAGCATTCAAAAGTTCTTAGTCCAACCTTGAAATAATACCTTAAAAGATAAAATTATGAAATTTTTTAAGAAATATTTATAATTACATTACAATAAGTATATTTATATATTAAATATATCTAAATTTCTATATATATGTAATGTCGGGTTGGTTTGGTTTCGGTTTAACTTTCTTTAGTTAAAACCAAACCACCAATTATGGTCGGGTTTTTTTCCAACACCAAACCAAGTCAAACCAAACCATTAATCGAATTTTTTTTCTTGGTTTAACTCGAATTATTGGATTGGTGCGATTTGTCGGTTTCCTTTGTACACCCCTAATTCTAATAACTAGAGAGATATAGTTCAGGGGACACCTTTAAGTCGGAATATGACAAAAACGTGACAGATTTGAAGAGTGGGGAGTGTTTAGGGTATTAATTTTTACCTATACATTCCATATACCAAACCTTATAACCACTCATGTTTAAGGTTTGGGTTTATTACATTTAAGTATACCACCTTTCAATTTATGTACCAAAATTATATTTAAGGTTAATAATCAACTCATTAATGTTTTGCTTGATTTGTGGAACAAAATCTTTTCAAACTAATTAATTAGAGGCTTGATTTTCAAACCATGCCCCTTCCCTGTCATCTTCTTCAGCACACCCATCGTCCTCCCCTTCGTCCAAACTCACCGTCAAGTCCAGCAGCGAACACCACCATCCATCATCGTTGGTGCTTCGTCGTCTTCGCCAGCCACCCTTGAACCAGTCGCTTCTTCAGTTAATTTTGGATTCTTGTTCCGAAAATAGAGTTTGGTTGAAGATGTATAGATCACACATGAAGATTGAGCAACAATCCCATTTTATTTTTATTAAGGATGGGAAGCTGCTTATCACTTCATAGTAGACTTCTGTTGTACATATAAAATATTTCTAGTTTCCTTCGTTTCACAATAAGAGTTATTGTATTATCATTTTTTGTATATAACACAAAAGTTAGACTTTATTTTGTAAAAATATACTTAATAGTTTCATGAAAACTCTCATTGAAGTATTTCACGTAATATTACTACTTTTAAGGAATAATTTTTTTCCTGATTTTGAAAGTTTTAATTTTTTATTCAAAACAATTAGATTTTATTTTCCTAAAAGCATGCTATTGATGTTCAACTCAAATTTTAATTATATAACTACTAATATATTCATTATCTAGGAACGGATCATCATAGTTTGTATTCAGTTTTTTTTGGATAATTTAGAGCTCAATTCACGTTTGTCTTGGTTTAAAGTGTCGGTTGTAATCTTGTTTTGTTCATTCTATTTTTCAGATTATCAGTTCTTTGTTTAAAAGTGTTGTTTGTAATCTTGTCTTGTTCATTAGTCCTTCCTCACACTGGAAAGTACCGCATTCTTGCTTGAAGAAGTTGTAAACTTGTCAAACAGTCTCAAAGCCCAAACATTATCATGCAATCACATATAAATTCAGAACTATGTTCGCGAACACTGTAAAACTAGATACCAAGCATCAAGAAGTTTGAGACTGGATCAAATGCAAGTTCATGAATGCCATGAACGTCGATGAGAAACGAGAATGTTGTAGATAAAGAAAAAACATTGTAGTTAATTTCAATGAAATTAATTGTCACACAGTGTGTATATAATCTGTTGAAGCTCTCACCTACAATTCAAGATCAAAAAGAAAATAATAAGGTGTCAATAAGTTAACTATGTTAGCAACAATCAGTTAACTACAGATCAGCTACAAACAAACGGCATATAAACGTTAACTACATTTAACTACATTTGACTACATTGTTAAAACTCTCTGGAAATACTTCATAACTACATTTAACTACATTTAACTACAATTATCTACATTTTAAAACTTTCTGGAAATACTTCATAACTACATTTAACTACATTTAACTACAATTATCTACATTTTTAAAACTCTCTGGAAATACTTCATAACTACATTTAACTACAATTATCTACATTTTTAAAACTCTCTGGAAATACTTCATAACTACATTTAACTACAATTGTCTACATTTTTAAAACTCTCTGGAAACAACTTCAACATCTACTACTTTTTTTGTTTTTTTTTCCCTGCACCAAACAAGAATATATTACCTTTAGTTTCTGGGATAATGTATTGTTTTCTTCCAATTCTTTGTTGAATTTGTGCCCAATTGTAGACTGGGATATCTACATTTGACTACATTGTTAAAACTCTCTGGAAATACTTCATAACTACAATGCTAATTAATATTAAAAGATAAATTTTTTAAATCGTATGAAAATAATTAAAAATTACGTATTTGAAACTGAGGGACTACTAACTAAACATATCAAACTCTCAAAAGATTCTGCAAAGCCAACCAACGTTGACTAAATGACCAGATTACTTTGATACTATTCCACACTTTCTCGTAGTTTTCGGTGCCATATTTTATTCTAAAGAAAATGCCAAACAGTATGTTACAAAAGGAGTGTGATATAGAAACTGAAGAAAAGATAAAGAAAGATTGATCATATAATAATTAAATAATAACACCAACACATAGGATTGTATCCTTCGCCCGACACCGCAAATATTACAATTAGCGCAAATTTAAGTTTGTTTTTCAGATTAGTTATAAGGTTATGGTTCCTTTAATATATTTGGAGCATTTAATATGTTACCTTACTTGATTTAGAATTTAAATGGTAGAAAATCAAACATTAATTATCAACCATAATGATAGGCGTTATTTTTGGTGTCAATTTATTAAGATTCTATTTTAGCCTTAATTGTCTAGTGTTAATTTAGGATGGAAAATCAGCAAATATCTTGTTTGGTACATATTATGTAACAAAACCATGAGATATGAGGGTAATTAACAAACAATGCACAATAATGATAGTAAGGTTTGGTATATGGGATGTATATGTAAAAATCCCTTTTTAAAAATGTATGTCGTGATGTTTTCCTTTTTGTTTTGTTTTAACAACGTACGCTTCTTGTATGAGTTATTCTTTTCAAATTTATGGTACTATTCAGAACATAATACAAGTGTTATCCACAAATCTATTGTTAGCGTTTTCTTTGCTCTTTGGAGAAGAAGTATGTGAAGAAGAAGAGGATGTTATAAGAGCGAGTAGAAGAAAGTGGGTATTAGTTGCTCTATTCAGATTTTGTGGCTATATTTGAAATATATTATAAATGTTGATTATATTTTAAACAATAACAAAAGCGGCTACTAGTGCACTTAGATCACAAAATTGTGTGTGAAAAGAAACAAAGTAGTAAAAAATAAAACTTAAAGAAATGTCCCTTTCAACTTACCAACCTCTAGCAAATATTCCAAAATCGAAATAAATAAGGAATTTTTTAAATGGGTATAGTCAAAATTCATTCAAAACATATAGATAACTCAAGATACAAAATTTGAGGAAGATTGGAGGTAATTTGGACTGGTTTTGTATCAAAATTCATAATTAAATCGATGTCAAAAAATTCTTCTGTGACACATGTATCAAATATGTATCCCATATGTATCTCAATGGAGAAAATTAGAGAAGAAGCTAATTGTAATGCAGTGTAGTTTTTATGTAAACGGGAGTTAATCTTAGCTAATAATAATATCCTAAAGATAAAGTTTCAAAAGTGCAGTAAATATTACGTGGGTATATTTTGATCACGGCGATAGCATACAATCGAGATTCCAGAAATCAAAGGCAATAATATAACATTCATTATCAGTAAATAACAATAAATGATAAATAAAATGAATAAATCACCGAGAATGAAATCAATGACAATTCTTTCTTACAATGATGAGTAATAGGCAATTCTTTAAATATCTGAGTTATTCATTCTTTGGCCAAAGAGTTCCCAGCTAGATCACTTTGGCCAATTCATTAAATCATTGATTTGTATTATATGGTTGCTAGGAAAAGTAAAATGTCAAAATTTTGAATTTTTCATCTCTCTCTTTTTTATGTTTGCATCTTTTATATGTGGTACTACGAAGAACTATGAAAATGATTACTTCCTCTACAAAAGTTGAAGATTTTAAAAATGAAAAATGTTTCTCCTTAAAGAACTTTCCTCTTCCTTTGAAATACAATTGTACTTTTCTTCAGTTATTACATGTAATTTCTTCTTGTTGGAAAATTGCTATTCGGTCGGATATGCCCATAAAGGGGTTAAAATAGCACGGTATAACCAGCTTTCAGACTGGTTATTTAAAAATAGACACCATTTACGAAATTAATGAAAAATAGCCACTATTTTACTGCAATAGTGACCGGTCCCGCAAAATATACGTGAGTTCGGTACATCTGTGTACGAACTCCAGCATAATATGTTGGACCGGTATACTTTGTTGACTCATGGATAATTTACGGGAGACTGAGCACCGATGCTCCAAACTCCAGTATATTATACTGGACATTTATACTTGCTTGAACTCCTGTATAACTCCAACATATGATGCTGGAGTTCCAGCATAGTTCTCCTGGAACTCCCGTATAATATGATGGAGTTCAAGCATACTTATGCTAGAACTCCAGTATAATATACTGGCGTATTTTTCGGATTTTGAACACTATTTTCACTCAAATTTATCTTTACATGAAAAGTAACTAAATTTCGTTTACTTTTAAAACTGTGCTATTTTTGAATGGTCAGTTGTAAATTAAACTGGTTATTTTTGAATTTCTCCCTAAAGGGTGCTAACTAGCCCGTTAACCCATTAACAAGTCCTCCTTCTAAAATGGGATTTTGGCATGTTACGAGAACCTACCTACATAATTAGTAGAAAATAGCCCTAGTTATAGATATTGGTACCAAATATCCAATAAAATATATATCACACAATAATATATATATATATTACAATTTTTCTTCTTTCTTGTGTATATCAACATGTATATTAAAATTTTATTTTTCTTCTTTGTATATCTAAAATATTAAATCATATATATAATTATTTAACATTTATTTTTGTCTTTTTATCCATGTATATTACAATAAAAACAATTATATTATTTGTATGTCGCGGTGTATAACACATCGAATGTAATATCAAAAATTTCTTTCTTTCTTTCTATATCAACCTTTTATTTACTCCTATAATTATATATAAGTAAAACCTTAATATTTCAAAACTTGCTCAAAACATGTTATATCAAAATTTTATTTTCCGTATTTGATCAATAAAAAATTGAAGTATGATCAAAAAATTGAAGTAAATTTATCTAACAATGTATATCACGATATGCAACATGATATACATATTGGTACACATATGATGATATACATAAGTATACACCACTTCAAACACATATTCTATGCACCACAAGAAGAAGATGAAGACAATCAGATGAAGCAACAATCAGATGACTAGATAAAAAGCAAATCTTTTTACAGTATTGCAGTCGGGATGAGAAGATGTTAACTTCATTAAAAATGTATACAACTTTCAAAATTTATCAAAGAACACGTGTCCTTTCAAATCCAGATTGAAGAAGAAAATTTGCTAGATTGAAGAAGAATAAAAAAATAGATAGAAGAAGAAAATTGAAAAAGAAATAAAAAGAAATACGGGAAGAGAGAATTAATAAGAAACTAAGGTTATTTAGGATTTGGCTATATAATGCTAATTTTTTGGGATAACCTTTGCCAAATATAATATAAAGCTAAAATATAGCCAATTCTCGTTATATGTTCTCATATCATGCGATTTTCTCTTCTAAAATCTTATTTATAAGATGTAAATACACCATTACAGGCAGCGGCGGAGGCAGAATTTTTGATAAGGGGGTTCAAAAAAGAAAAAAAAATTAAAAATTAAAAGAGATTGTATAGCTAGTGGGAATTAAACCGATGATCCCACAAAGGTTTTGAACCCCTTAACCACTAAACTATGCATTTGGGATACAATAAAGGGATTCAAAACATAATGTATAGAGGCAAAAATATATTTTATCGTATATATACAGTGTAATTTTTTCGACAAAGGGAGTTCGGATGAACCTCCAAGACCTCCAAGCCCTCATAAATCCGCCCCTAATTACAGATGTGGAAAAAGAGTGGCTATTCCATTAAGCGACAGCTCGTGTTCATGTGAAATTCTTTACATCATTTAGAGGGATTTTTAAAGTGTGGAAACAAGAGAATTCATCTATCTCGTGAGGATTCTTGACGATCGGTACTGACACAAGTTCAGGGGCGGAGTTGGTGTGCTAGCACCAGGTTCGGTCAAACCCATCAGCTTTTGTTTAAACTCTATATTTGTATTGAAATTTTTTTATTAAATATATAAAATTATTTAATTGCGAACTCACTAACTAAAATGAGTTAGGGTTCGATGATGAGATTAGAACCTATAACCTTAAAATCCTGGCTCCGCCTTCACTTCGAAACAGATATTTTCTAAATACTTTCTTAAGATCCAAGCAAGACTAAATACCAGGGAGAAAAGAGAAGGAACTCTGTGAGCCAGCCAGCTTTGTTGAGGTTTTTTAGATGCTGCTGCATTAATGGCAATTCACTCTTTAGATATGTTGAATCAAATGTTATCTGCATTTAACCAGTGGTTTTTATTCTTATTGTAATTCCATCATATTACTAAGAATATATGAACAATCTCAACTAGACACTCAAGCCATCTCCTATTATTCACACTTACCATCCACACATGATCATACAAGGCACAATATTTTTTCTTTTTTCTTATTTCGTCTTTAGACTACTCATGCACAACTTACGTATTCTGTTACCTGACACCAATACAAGTATCGGGTAACTCCTTCCTGCAAGACGTAGAGATATCAAAAAATCCAGTCCACAAATAGTAGTGTATTCTTAAATAAGTAGTTTTATATAATTGTCATTTGTCAATAATTCTTTGGCCCCTAAAGTCTCCACTTGAAAAATGCTGGCTCTACAAGTAGACAAATCGTGCATAACCTTCTAAAAAAGCGAATATATATAAAAAGAGAAAAAATAAAAGGCTCTGCGTGGGATGGATAAAACATTAATTCGGTGATTAGTAGGTATGAGGAAAATATTCGAGAAGCCACGTATGCGTATATGCAGCAAAAGCACATATGCTAACGACTGGTACAAAATCTATAAAAAGAATAAATGACAAAGCAAATAAGATCATGAAATTAGATTATATGTGGTTTGATTTACATTCCCAAGCAAAGAGGGAAGTCGATTAGTTAGGTGGAAGTTCCTACATTAAATTATATATTCTTGGGGGGTTGGGGTGCAATGTTGATAGTGCTAGAGGTGTTATCCGATAACTTTAATTAGGGGCGGTGTTATCTTAGTAATTGCAGGTTCAATCGTACTGAGTCATTTTTGTTTAAATATTATATTTATATTAAAATATTAGTGTAAACTAGTAAATAAGACGAACTATGTATTTCGTGACAAATTCAAAATACATAAACATCAAATCTAACTCCGTCTCCTACTTTAACCAAACTAGTTAGTGGAATAAATGGTAGTTCACAAGTAGAACTATGGTTATTCAATAGTATGAACGATTCACCGTCATTCTTTCAACTCATGTTGGAGCCAGAAATTCTGATGACGGAATTTAAGAAAATAAAAAATATCGTACGTGGAATTTGAATTGCATTTACGTTATGATAAGAATATTCAAAATTTTATATATGTATAAAAAATATTTTTACCCTACTTAAGTAATATAACTTTCTGAAAATTACGGTCAGATTACACGTTAATTAGACATGATACAGATTAATTAGGTTTTCTTCATGCATGGCGTTGTCACATCATTTTCATAGTCATATTCAAGAGGTGGAGTCGTAATTTTAAAATTTATGGGTTCTGTATTTGGCATGAAATATTTTTTTTTAATTATTGGATTAGCAATTAGATATTTATACTTATTTAATGAATTTTCATATCTAAATATAAGGTCTAACCAAAAATTAAAGCTACTGAGTTCGTTTGAATATGTAACAAATATTGTAGCTCCGTCCCTGTGCTTCGACAATAATGACACAACTAAGTTGAATGGACTTCGCGTACTCTAATTGATGTGCCTTTAAGGGTGCCAAATGGGCAGGTTGGGTCAATTTTGGGCGGGTCAAAATGTGCTGAGTCAATAATTAGGCCGGTCAAATGACCCGCCCAAAAGTTACTTGAACTAAGATGGGTTGGGTCAAGATGGGTTAAAATTCGGGTCATAACCCAACCCGCCCAACTCTTACTAAACTTTAATAAATATGTGTTATTTTCTTATAAATTGTATAATTACTAAATAAGGCTTTTTTGCTTTTGTTATGGTCATATTTAAAATATTAAATAAAAAATAAAATTATTTCTAAGATATTTTGATAAACTTACTCATGGATCAATTTGGGCTAAAAATTAGCCCAACTTTAAATGGGTTGAGATGGGTTGGGTCAAGATACACTAAGTTCAATAAATAGGCAGGTCAATAAATAACCCAACCTTGGGGGGGGGGGGGGTTGGGCGGGTCATTCGGGCTTGGGCCATATTTGACAGCCCTATGTGCCTTGCAGAAAATAATTGTGTTTTACCTGATTTTCGCATATTTAAAGAACCCGTCTTTTTAAAGCTATTTAAACAGACACAACTAAAAATAATTGTGGAAAATAATTAACACAGAAATTTTACATGGAAAATCTTCTTATTCAAGGGAGTAAAAATCACGACCTACCCAATAGGAATTTTCCTTAAATCTCCATTAAACTTCAAAGAGTAGTTTTAAGTTATCATTCTATATAGGGACTAATTATAGTACTATAACCCTTACAATCAACTCAATTATAGCAACCCCTTCCTAATCTAACTTTAGCCTAGGAAGGTTACAAAATCGAAGTTTCAACAATAACCTACTATTACACTTCTTGAAAAGCACATAGATTACAACTGAGAACACTTGACTCAATCTAACAACTAAAGAACTTGAGCAGCTTCATCTTAAGGAACTGATTCTTTAGATGGTTGGCTTGAATCTTCAGAAGTATATATATATATCTTTTTGGTGTGATTGCTATTATCATAAGTATTCTCATTGATTTCTCTCAATTTCAATAGTCCTGAAGTGCGGTAAAACGTCTTTTTTTTATAGTTGCAAGGTTGTTGAGAATCTTCTTCAATTAATGCTCTAAAACCTAGAATATTTCAATCAAGTAAAACCTCTTCTATTTGAATTTGTTTTCCTTATTTGTTTCCAATTCTTCAACCTTCTTTTTCAAACTGGAACATAAAACCTAATTTTCAGAAATAATTTGTAATCATCAAAACATTATTTCATGCTCAGCTCAACAAAAATGTCTTTTTTACTTTTAACTGTTAGCATATATAACTCCAAGTTTTTTGGAGGACGCACGAAGCACTAATTTATTTTAAATCTTTATTATGTCAGAAAATGTACCATTGTGTTTGGCCATTCCATTTGGATTTAATTAAAATCACAACTTATGCCAAAGATGGGAAGAGAACAAATTAATGAAAAGGTAATACCAAAAATTAAAGAAAGCTATCATCGTCATTGCTGCTGTAATCATGTAGTGTACATTGAATTTTTTTATCCTCTGTACGGCAGCCAGATATATGTATATATATATATAAGAGATATGAAATCTTAAGAGATATTTTCGGGTTGGAACTGCGTATGAAAATAAGAAGATTAATGACTTATAAAAGCAAGAAATCATCGGTTTAAGATAAATTTTGATGAAAATCCTATGAAATTTTGATCATGGAAATGGAGATACAATCGTAAAACATAGACACAACTAATGTATGCACCATATGGATTGCCAAAAATTGCATATTTATAAGCCTAAAGGGTACATAATAAAGGATAAAATTAAAGGTATAGGAAATATAGTAGGATTGCTATTTGTAGATTAAGCCTACATGATAGATAATAAAGGATCAAAGGTATAGGAAATAGTCGGTATTTTGCTAAAAAGTTATTCGAACATTTATGTAGCTCTAAAAACAATCAAAAAATGATTTGGGTTAATCGGAATCAAATGTAATATGATCTAGAGATTGTAGGATAAAAGCAATAAGGTAAATAGTAGATTTAGCACAAGAGAGATAGAGAGAGTCGGAAAGAGAGAGAGAGAGAGTTGTATATTATTAGTAATGAAATACACATGAACCTTTACAAAGAGAAGGTCCCCTTTATATACTAAGGGACCCTCCTCGAAATAATACAAAGACAGTACAAGAGTTGCTGGCCTCGATATACGAGTGTCAGAGCTTGATGTGACGTTGCAATAAGTCATGTCACTCTGCCCGTTTGTTGACTATGGCCGGCCTTGCTTGAGCCGACCTTACCAAGGCCGCCTTCCTTAGTGAGGCCGTATGCGGATAGTGTATGGGCGTGAGGAGCTAAATTTACCCAATACAGATAGTCCCTCCGTTTTTTGGGGATGCAGTTGAAAGACGTTCCCAATGAACGGACTTACATGCTCGACGCCTATGGAAATTTGGCCGTTCCCGTTAGTACCCCTGTTAAGAGACGCGCTCGTGTATGGGGAGGTCGAACCGTTGACATATTACTCCCCTTTTTCGGAGTTTCTTTTTTTAGGTGATGTGATAGATCACGTGCGTGATCATTACTTCTGCCCCCGAGGCGGTTCACGTTGTGACATGACGTTTGGGTTTCCTGCGCAGGTTTTTTGAACCATGCCCTTTTGATTTCCGTGTACCTTTTCTTATAAATAGAGGGAGAGTTAGACTAGATTCAACTTTCGAATCCTTTCTGAGAGTATCTTCCCAATCTTTCTTCTATCCTTTTCCGGTGCCTTTTCTCCTTAGCGATTTTCGTTCTTAGGACTCAAATTCGTGACCCAGAATATATATATATATATATATATATATATATATATATATATATATATATATATATATATATATATATATATATATATATATATATATATATATATATATGTATATATCTATAAATTTCATAATGGACAAACGTCGTCATGATGATACTGGAACAAAAAACGTTGCTTCTGTTAGGACTTCGTCGTCTTCAGATGACGTGGATGGCGGGGAAGTTTTTGTCCCACTGTCGATGACCAACTTACTTCCTCGTAAAATGAACAAAAGGACGGACTTCGAAAACAAGTGCAAACTCCCTCCTTAGGAGCATAGTGAGTTGAAATCGTCCCACTTAGCCTCCCTTAGGAAATTAAATAACATTCCTGATCATGTCGACATGATTCCTGCGGGGCTAAACCATGCCAATGTGCCCAGGCTCGTGTACTGTGTCGTTTATGAATATCCTTTCCGGATTGAATGCACCCTCGCGCTTTACCCTTTGGTGGAGGAGTTGTGTCACTGGTTCCGGGCATGCCCGGCCCAGCTTACTCCGTATGCCTTGAAGGTGTGCCGGGTATTGTCCGTCTATGCAACGAAGGCAGGGAGAGAGGTGACCGTCCATCACCTTCTGCAGATGTTCAGTGCGGTTTTCATGAGGGGTTCAATGCTCCAACTGAGGAAACGAGGCACAAAGAGCTTCGTGTCGCAGGTGGATGATAAGGCCAATCGTATATTCTGGACGCAATTCTTCTACGTGCGTACCGAGCACCTCGTGTCCGACCCCATAGGGTTCCCGGAGGTGTGGAATGATGCATGCGAGTATTGATGTGCGTAAATTTCACTATTTTGATCTTACTTTGCTTGTTCTCACCGTCGAGAATTTCTTTTTGTTTCCGCGCAGTGGCGGCTCGCCCTCTTCACTGAGTTGAGGATATTATATCGTGGGTGCAAGAGCTGATACCGCTTGCTGAGGAAAGTCGTTCCTGGACCGCATTCCTTGGGCTCTACGGCCTGACAGGTAATTTCCTTTCATGACTTTTGTTATGGTCAAGGGGTTCCCATAATTTTCTTGCTCGTCTCATACGTGCTTTGGCAGGACGTGATGACTATAAGAAGGCGCAGAAGAAAAAGAAACAGAAGAAGACGAGGGTCGTGCCGGTCCTTCTAAGACGGCATCTGATCCTGAGGCAGATAAGATCTTCGTCGACACTTCCAGCGGCAGTGCTTCGCCTCCTTTAAGACAGGAGGACATTGGAGGCGGCCCCACAGATAGCATCTGAGGTCGTGACGGGGGTCGTACCTGAGGCGACGCTCGTGGAGGCGCCAGTTGCCGTTCTTGACATTTCCCCTGTGGGGACATCTACCGCCGTACCGACCCCTTCTAAGCCTGCTCCGCATTCCGCGGAAGGGGATTGAGAAGAGGGGGAGACTTTGGAGGCGAGGAGGCATTGGATTATCACCGGCAAAGCCATAGCCACCCAACCGAAGAAGGTTAAGCCGCCCCGCCCTGAATCAAGGCCGATTTTTATGGAGGAGGTCATTCGAGCAGGGAGGTCTGTGCTCGGGAGACAGGCCGCTAAGGGAAAAGGTGAGGATGCAGACGCGGCGGGCCCGGGAGTGACCTCTTGTCGGGTTGAGATGGCGGTTGGTCGATCCTCTTGTCGTATAGTTATTCCAAGTCACTATAATTTGCTGGAGAACTGTGAGGAGGTGGCATCTAGAATGACGCTTTTTTGTGCTGGCGCTGAGTGTGAGACCCTGGCAGAACTCAGCGACAAAGTTTTTGCCCAACGGGTGGCAGGTGCGGCTTTACAGGTATGCATTTGTTTTTCGTGATGACCTTTCTGTTTGCATTTGTTGGAGGGTGATTTTTCTCGTACTTACTTGGTTTCTTTTCCAGACTCTCGTTTTGGTGGTGGAGAGGGAACGTAGCCGGAAGGAGAAGATGGCCAGGTACAACAGGCTGGTTCAGAAGTATGATAAAATGCGCGAGGCGCACTAGAACTTGGCTGAAATGTATAAGCAGGACCCTAACTTTAGGGTGGTTCGTGAGGGTCTTGCCGAGTCCGAGGAACAATTGAAGAGAGAGTGGCCGAGTTGGAGAGAGTTGATGAACAGCTCATGGCTGCCGTTGCCCAGACCGCGGAGATGGAAGTCCTTCTTCAGGCCAAGGATGAGGAGCTGCACCTTGGCTGCGTGGTGGCGGAGGAAGCGACAGAACTACAGACTCGGGTCGCGGCTTTAACCGCGGAGCTGGACGCCACAAAGGCCGAGGTTGAGGAGCTCAAACGAGCTCTCGAGCAAGCTAATATTACTCGTGAAGCGCACGAGATATGGGTTTATGCCGAGGCTAGGTTGGTCGTGCTTGAGGAGTTCCTGGCGGCTGGCCGAGCGTTTGAAGAGGAAGTTGAGGGCCAGCGCCGGTTGGTTAGAGCAGCTCGCGAAGCGGCCGGTTATAGTCCTGAATCGTCGGCCCGGGAGGGGGGAAACTCTGCGGATATTAATCGTTGGAATCCATCTCTCGGATTTCCAGATCATTCCATCCTGGAAACGAGGACGGGCCTGCTGAGGGTCGGGCCGGGCGGGATAAATAGTGGTCTCTTTAGGATCCTTGTAAATATTGATTTTTGTATCGTGGGTGTTTATTCTCCTTGATAAAGATATATAACCTTTTGTTGTAAATGATCCTTTCTATTTTTTATGGTAGCTGTGTAGATCATGACGCCTTTCGGTTGCATAGGAACTATGGATTTTGCTTTATAAATTTTGACGACCATGGTCGTTTAGGCATGACGACTTTAGCCATGTAGGATAAAATCATAACCTGACGACCTTAGCCATAAAACGATGGCCGACTTCGAAGCGCTGACTATAGCCATTTGGAGTAAAGGTTGTAGCCTGATTAACACGATGGCCATAGCCATGAAAAATAAAGGTCGTAGCCCGATGGCCTTAGCCATATAAAACAATGGCCATAACCGTGTAAGATAAAGGCCATAGCCTGATGGCCTTAGCCATATAAAATGATGGCCGTAGCCATGTAAAGTGAAAGGTCTTGGCCTGATGGCCTTAGCCATATAAACGATGGCCACAACCATGTAAAGTTAAAGGTCGTAGCCTGATGGCCTTAGCCATGTAAAGTTAAAGGTCGTAGCCTGATGTCCTTAGCCATATGAAAGATGGTCATAGCCATGTAAAATGAAAGTCGTAGCCTGATGGCCTTAGCTATACAAAACGATGACCATAGCCGTGTAAGATAAAGGCCATAGGCTGATGGCCTTAGCCATATAAAACGATGGCCGTAGCCATGTAAAGTAAAAGGCCGTGGCCTGATGGCCTTAGCCATATAAACGATGGTCATATCCAAGTAAAGTTAAAGGTCGTAGCCTGATGGCCTTAGCCATATGAAAGATGGCCATAGACATGTAAAATGAAGGTTGTAGCCTGATGGCCTTAGCCATACAAAACGATGGCCATAGCCATGTAAAGTTACAGGTCGTAGCCTGATGGCCTTAGCCATATAAATGATGGACATAGCCACTTCATTCATTTGGAGATGGTCGTAGCCTTTATACTCGTCTGTAGATGGTCGTAGCCTTTATATTCATCTGTAGATGGTCGTAGCCTTTGTATTTACTTGGAGATGGACGTAGCCTTTACATTCACTTGGAGATGGCCGTAGCCTTTACATTCACTTGGAGACTGCCGTAGCATTTACATTCACTTGGAGATGGATGTAGCCTTTATATTCATTTGGAGATAGTCGTAGCCTTTACACTCACTTGGAGATGGCCGTAGCCTTTACACTCACTTGGAGATGGCCGTAGCCTTTACATTCACTTGGAGACGACACTAATCCAGTCTCTGTATCATGTCTGGCTTGGAGAGTTCATGGAGAGACGGACATGATGCACTTGCGCTGCAAACATCTCCAGGTGACCCCCTTGCCGCCTCGTTAAAAACCTTCAGGAGAAAACCCAATCAGGACAAAACTCGGGTAAGGGAAAAAGAGTACGACTCATGTGAAACCTTTTTAGAAGTGGAAACGTTCTCTGATGAGCGATGTTCCAGTTGTTCTGGTGTGTCTTTCCTTCCATTGTCTCTAGCTGCAATGCTCATTTTTCGGTCGTCGCTGTGATTTTGTAGGGTCCGTCCCAATTTGTGCCCAGTTTTCCTTCACTTGGATATTTTGAGGCCAAGGTTTTGGCTTTGAGGACGTAGTTCCCTATTTATATCGGCCTCATTTTTGCCTTATTGTTGTAATATCTTTGGATTTATTGTTTTTGGGCCACCATCCTGATGTGGGCCATTTCTCTTCTTTCTTCGGCTTCGTCGAGATCTTGGAACCTGCTGATGTCGTTTTCTATTCCACTGGTGTGTGAGTACCTTAAGCTGGGTTCGCCTACTTCGACGGGTATGACCGCGTCAGTTCCATAAACCAGTGAATATGGGGTTTCCCCGGTGCTGGACTTGGGGGTGGTTCTGTGCGCCCACAAGACTTCGGGTACTAGTTCGGGCCATAGCCCCTTGGCATCCTCGAGCTTCTTTTTGAGTATGTTTAGAATTGTTTTGTTGGAGGACTCTGCTTGGCCGTTGGCGGCGGGGTGGTATGGCGTGGACAATATCCTTTTGATGCGCCATTTTTTTGAAGAACTCTGTCGTTTTCTGGCCAATGAACTGGCATCCATTATCACACCTGATTTCTTTGGGGATGCCGAAATGGCATATGATGTTTTTCCAAATGAAGGTGATGACCTCTTGTTCGTGTATTTGTGCGTACGCACCTGCTTCAACCCACTTGGAGAAGTAGTGAGTTAAAATAATTAGAAATCGTACCTTTCCTCGTCCTGAGGGCAGTGGGCCGACTATGTCCATTCCCCATTTGATGAATGGCCATGGGGAGGTGACGGAATAGAGGGGTTCTCCCAGTTGGTGTATCATTGGAGCGAACTTCTGGCACTGCTCGTATCGTCGGACGTATTCAGCTGCCTCTCTCTTCATGGTGGGCCAATAGTAGCCGGCGTGTATGATGCATCTTACGAGGGCGCGGTTGCTAGTGTGGGCACCGCAATGGCCTTCGTGTACTTCTTCGAGCATCGATCTTGTTTGCTGTGTCCCTAAGCACTTGGCTAAGCGGCCACCGAAAGTCCTTTTATAAAGGTTGCCATTGACCATGCAGTACCGGGCGGCCTGTACGCGAAGCTTCTTCGCTTCTTTTTTATCGGGGGGAAATACCCCGTCCTGTAAATAAGATATGAACTAGTTGCGCCAGTCCCAAGTCAGGTTTGGGGAAAGTACCTCGGTGTGGTCGATAGCCGAGCGGAGGAGTGTGACCACACTTTCTTTGTTGATGTTTTTGGTGGCGGCAGCCAGCTTTGCCAGACCATCCGCTTCGATATTCCGTGCTCTGGGAATTTATTCGAAGCGGCATTCGTCGAATGTGGCCATTAGCCTGTGGATTTCTGACTAGTACTTTTGTAATCTCTGTTCTTTGATTTGATAAGTCCCAGTGACTTGGTTCACTACAAGCTGGGAGTCGCAATGGAGGAGAATTCGGCGAGTTCCGTACTTGATGGTCAGTTTCCTTCCTGCAATGACGGCCTCATACTCGGCCTCGTTGTTAGTTATTTTCGGGCATCGTATGGACTGGCGAATTATCTCACCCGTGGAGACTTCAAGTACGAGTCCCAGTCCTGATCCCGATGCATTGGCGGCGCCGTCCGTGTAAAGGACTCATAGGTCATTTTCGGAGGGCGCGCATTGTGCTTTGAGTTCTGCCTTTGGCAGGAATTCCATGCTGAAGTTGCGATAAAGTCAGCTAGGGCTTGCGACTTGATGGCGTTCCTAGGGAGGTATGTAATGTCATGTTCGCTGAGCTCAACGTCCCATCTGGCGAGTCACCTTGAGAGTTTGGGTTTGTGTAGGACGCTTCTTAGGGGGAAGGTCGTTACTACCCTTATGGGGTGGCATTGAAAATATGGTTGTAGCTTTCATGAAGCTACTACGAGTGCTAACGCCAGCCTCTCAAGGTGGGGATACCAGGTTTCGGCATCCACTAAGGTTTTGCTAATAAAATAAATAGGAGATTGCGTACCTTTATTTTCGCACAGTAGGACGGCGCTGACTGCAACTTCTGATATGGCCAAGTGCACCTGTAGCGGTTCACCTGGGTCAGCCTTTACCAACAGGGGCAGTGACGATAAGTATGCTTTCAAGCTCTTCAGAGCTTCTACACATTTTGTGTTCCACTGCAGTCCCTGGTCTTTCTTCAACACACTGAAGAACTTGTGGCATCTATCGGAGGAGCACGAGATGAATCTGGAGAGGGTGGCTATCCGACCTGTCAGTTTTTGCACTTTCATTTTGCTGCTTAGTGTTTCCGGGATGGCTTTTATGGCCTTGATTTGGTCGTAGTTGACTTCGATACCTCTTTGTGATACCAGAAATCCCAGAAATTTTCCCGAGGCTACTCCGAAAGCGCATTTTTCAGGATTTTGCTTAATGCCGTATTTCCTTAATATTTCGAAGGCTTCCTTCAGATGGGTTAGGTGGTCTTCCTTTCCTGATGATTTGACCAGCATGTCGTCGATGTAGACTTCCATGGATTTGCCGAGGTGTTCCTTGAACATTGCCGTTACCAGCCTTTGATAAGTGGCCCCTACGTTCTTGAGCCCGAAGGACATTACCTTATAGCAATATGTCCCTTGATGAGTGATGAAAGTTATCTTTTCCTGATCCTCTTCGGCCATCATGATCTGATTGTAGCCGGAGTATGTATCAAAGAAACTCAGCAGCTCATGCCCTGCTGTCGCATCTATAGCTGGTGATGTGGGGGAGCGGGAAAAAGTCTTTTGGACAGGCCTTATTTATATCGGTGAAATCTACACACATCTGCCACTTCTCGTTTTTCTTCTTGACCATTACAATGTTGGCGACTCATTTCGGTTACTTGGATTCACTGATGGAGCCATTGGCTAGCAGCTTGTCCACTTCTTCGCTCACCGCTTTGTTAATGGCGGCGTTGAATTTTCTCCTCATTTGCCGCACGGGCGGGTGCAATGGGTCGACGTTGAGTTTGTGGGAGGCGATTTCTTGCGGAATTCCTGGCATATCTGCATGGGAAAAAGCAAATAGACATGCATGTTTAGATAGAAATTGATGGTACTGACTTGGATTTGATAAGCCATGGCCTATGTAGGCTTTCTCTGCGGGGTTGCTGCTATCTATATGAACGGGGTCGAGGTCTTCACCCGTGGACTTGCTATCCTCGACCTCCTCAGGATCTTTGATGGCGGTCTCTGTCGGATGGACCTTAGTCCCCGACAGTGCTGATTGCTATGCTTCTGTACTTGCTCCTTGGAGCTGTTTGGTATGCATGTATTCTTGGGCTATCTTATAGTATTCCTAGGCGGTGCGGGGCTCTCCCCGTATGCAGTGCACTCCCCATGGGGTTGGGAACTTTATTACTTGATAGAAGCTGGATGGGACAGCTCTCATAGCGTGTATCCACGGGCGTTCGATAATGGCGTTGTACGCCGTTTCTTGGTTCATCACATGGAAGGTTGTTTCCATCGTAACTCCCCCTGCCCGAACCGGAAGCTTCACCTCGCCTGAGGTTCTTTCCACTGCATTATTAAAACCTATTAGTGTTATGCAACGTGGAATTATTTTATCTTCGAGTCCCATAAGTGCAAGGACTCTCGGATGAATGATACATGCGCCGCTTCCATCATCGACCATGATCCTTTTGACATCCGTATCTACTATTCGTAAATTAATAACTAAGGCGTCATAATGAGGAAAACACAAACCGTTGGCATCAGACTCATCGAAGGTGATACTATCTTCGAAGTCGTCATACCGTTCGTGAATGGTGGTTCGCTTTAACTTGTGGGTGGTGGTGAATTTGACGTGGTTGATAGTTGAGTCATTGCCGCCTCCAATGATCATGTTGATGGCGCGCGTTGGTGAGGGCAGCCTTGGCGGGCCATGGGGTTGTTCCCGTCCACGCGCGAAGTTGAGCTTTCCTTTGTCGCTGAGTAACTCTTTCAGAAACCCTTGGTTCAGCATTCGGACCACCTCCTGTCGGAGACCGATGCAGTCTTCCGTCATGTGCCCCCGTTCCTGGTGAAACTCGCACAGGCCGTTTGATTTTCAGGTGGCGGGGTCGGATTTCATTTTAGCCGGCCATTGCACTTTATTGCCCAGCTTTTCCAGTGCGTACACTATTTCTGAAGGAGATACACGAAAGTTATGTGCAGCTAATGAAGGGGGAATACCTCTGTCGTTCCTTAGTGGTACGACATGTTGCTGTAAGGCGTCTGCATGCCTTAGCAGCGGTGGATGCAAGGATCTGATGTATGGATTGTATGGTTGGTGTCTTTCCCTGTTGAGGCGTGGGGCTTGCTCCCGCCTACTCTCGTTGCGTCGGTCCTTCCGAATTTCTGGGTGTACCGTCGTCAACTGTCGGGTTGGGCCGTTGAGGTCATCGTCGTCCCCACGTACCTCAGCGCAGTAGGCACTGTGTATCTCTTCCCAGGTGGTGGGGGGATATTTCAGGAGACGGCTGAGTAATATTTTTGGTTGCCCTTGACCGTCTCTACTGAGCCCGTTTTGAAAGGCCGCAACTGCCATGCCTTCGAATACGTTCGGTAGACTCATTCTGACCCTGTTGAATCTAGCTAGGAACTCCCTGAGTCCCTTTCTTGGGGTTTGTCGCACGGCGAAGATGTCGTTGACCCGTGCTTCCGCTTTCCTTGCTCGTGCATGGGCGGTGGCAAATTCATCCGCCATTTCTTCGAATGTGGAGATGCTCTTGGCCGGTAGCTGTGAGTACCAGGTTAGGGCTCCTCCTGTTAGCGTTTCGCCGAACTTCTTTAGAAGCACGGATAGTACCTACTCTCTTGACAAGTCGTTGCCTTTGACGGCTCTGACATAGTGAATCAATTGGTCCTCGGGATCTATGGTCCCGTCATATACCTTCAAGTAGGGAGGCATCTTGAAGGTTTTCGGGATGGGGTATGGTGCTGCTCCTTCCGTGTAGGGTTGTTCAACAAATCTTCCTACATCTCGTTTTGGTAATAGTTTAGGTGCACCCGGGATTTTATCCACCCTTTCTTGGTGCTCCTTCATCTGGTCGCGAAGCAACCTGTTCTCATTTTCCATTTCTTCCATCTTTTGGAGGATGGATGTGAGCGTGCCGTTGTTGTCTTGAACATAGACGGCCACGTTATTCGTTCTTGTAACTTCAAGCTCATCCTCGGCTGCGACACGATCTGCTGCTGGGGTGCTTTTATCACTTTGAGGTGGCCTCTTGACTAGACTGCTAAGACTGTACGTTAGCCACTCTTCTAGTAACCTTTTTACCTCCGGGGGTGCTCCTTTAGTCGTAGATGTTGAAGCCTCTCTTTCTCGTGGAACAACCAGATCTTCCGACGAGGAAGGTAGGGTTTCCATGCCTATCAAAGTGTCGGGGGTTGCGTGTAATGCATTTTCTTCAGCAACCGCGTTGAGATTGCCTGTGAGATCTGTTGTAACCTCTAAGATAGCTGTCATTCTTGCATCGTTTTTAGCCAATTTAGGTTGTAGAGAGTGGTTTTTCGAAGGATCTCTAGAAACAAACTACAACTTTGATTCTCAAAATTCCCAACAGACGGCGCAAAAATATTTTGCTAAAAAGCTATTTGAACACATATGTAGCTCTAAAAATAATTAAAAAATAATTTGAGTTAATCGGAATCAAATGTAATATGATCTAGAGATTGTAGAACAAAAGCAATAAGGTAAATAGTAGATTTAGCACAAGAGAGATAGAGAGAGAGAGAGAGAGAGAAAGAGAGAGAGAGAGAGAGAGAGAGAGAGAGAGAGAGAGAGAGAGAGAGAGAGAGAGAGAGAGAGAGAGTTGTATATTTTCAGTAATGAAATACACATGAACCTTTACAAAGGGAATGTCCCCTTTATATACTAAGGGACCCTCCTAGAAATAATACAAAGACAGTACAAGAGTTGGTGGCCTCGATATACGAGTGTCAGAGCTTGATGTGACGTTACAACAAGTCATGTCACTCTGCCTGTTTGTTGACTGTGGCCGGCCTTGCTTCAGCCGACCTTACCAAGGCCGCCTTCCTTAATGAGGCCGTATGCGGATAGTATATAGGCGTGAGGAGCTAAATTTGCCCAATACAGTCGGGTTGCTAATTACAGAGGATTGCCATCAATTTCAAGGATAATTGAGGGTTAGAACGTACTTAATATCTAGGTAATATAATATCAAGGTTACATATAGTTAGAAGTGATTACATAATCATTTTGAGTTTAGCTTTTATATATTTATAGTGCACTTAAATATCTATTGTGCGAATCCTTTTATATTATCACATTACTTAATTAAAAGTCAATCGCATGTGACTCTCTATATAGTGCAGATTTATTGATAACTTAGAAAAGATGGTATAGACATCACAACGATAAAATGGTTTTAATAATACAAAAATCATTTACAGTACGTATAGGTTAAATTCTTCAAACCTATCAACCCTATAGTATAGCCAACAATATATACAAGGATAGTCAAGAGTATACATTACCTAGTTTCTAAGTATCATGCATGTCAAATCTTTAGGATAACAAACGATAATGTTCATTAGGTCCTTCGATTGACATGGTTTGACAAGTTTATTCTTGTGATTAACCTCAACCAGAGATGATAGGAAGTTGCTTTCTTTGTCTTACTTCATTATGCGAGAGGATCAAAAAGGTCTATGGTTTAATTTAGACTATATATATGTTCAACTTTTTTCCCCTCATATTTATATATAATTGAGTCAAAAGTAATGGATTCAATTTAATCTATAAAGTTCGCTCTATATCTCCTGTATACCTAATTAGTACTCCCTCTTGTCTATTTTAACTAATTTTTTGGCCCTTTTTTGTGGTCCTTAATATTTAAGTTTTTTAAATTTCAAGTAGGAATTAACTTCTTTTTTCCAAAGTTTTCTTTAGAATAAATAGTTTAGGAGTATTTGTTACATTTTTAATGAACAAATTAAGGTTTATATGGTCAATTTTATTATTAATTAATGCTAAAAAGATGAAACTTTAATATGTGTAAAACAACCAAAAAATTAATTAAAGTGGACTGGGGAAACAACATTTAGATGTTGATTGAATATTAGCATGCAACATTTCCGTACATAATTGTTTGTAAGAGTATTTTTATACAATAATAACAATAACAATAACGACAACAACAACCCAATGAAATTCCACAAATGGTATCATGGGAAAATAGTGTGTAAGCAGACCTTAACTTTACTCGGAGGAGTAGGGAGGTTAATTCTGATAGATCCTTGGCTCAAGAAAAGGAAAAGAGACAATAGATCAGTTACTACAACAGCAGCCAAACAGATAATACCAGCATCGTTAGGACCAGAAAATAGATGGAAAAGAAATAACAATAACCAATAATAATGGCACGGTATTATGAAAACATAAAAATAGTATGAACACAACATTAGCCACTAGAAGTCCAAGGCAAAACACTATCAGACTAGCCTTACACGCGTACCAAAGAAGACAAATGTTGAACTACCTCCTAACCTTCAACCCTCATGCTCGACCTCCACACATTCCTATCAAGGGCTATGTCCTCGAAAATCTGAAGTCGTACATTTCTTGCCTAATCACCTCTCCTCAATATTTTTTAGGACGTCCTCTACCTCTTCTTAAAACTACTAAAGGCAACCGCTCACACCTCCTCACGGGGCATCTAGGCTTCTTCTCTGCATGTGCCCTAACCATTTAACCATCGCTTCCTGCTTTTTAGATTCCATAGGAGCCAAACCCACCGTCACCGAAAATCTTCATTCCTAATCTTATGTAACCTAGTGCCTGCACATCAACATCAACATCCTCATTTTTTGCTACTTTTATCTTCTGGATATGTGAATTCCTAACTGGACAACATTTTTCCCATACAACATGGTCGGTCTAACTGTCGCTCTATAGGATTTACCTTTTAGTTTTGGTGACACATTCTTATCACACAGGACGCGAAATGCTAACCTTCATTTCATCCACCTCACCCCTATATGATGCGTGACATCCTTGTCAATCTACCTATCCCCTGAATAACTGACCCAAGGTACTTGAAACATCATCTCTTGGGGATGACTTGTGAGTCAAGCTTCACATCCATGTTACGTCGTTGAACTGGCATTCCAGGTATTCAGTCTAAGTCCTACTCAACTTGAAACCTTTAGACTCAAAGGTCTGCCTCCAAACCTCCAATCTCTCATTAACGTCGCCTCATGTCTCATCAATCAAAACTTTATCATCGGTGAATAACATACACCATAGTATTTTTCTTTGAATATAGTGTGTCAGTGCGCCCATCATCGTGGAAAATAAGAACGGGCTGAGCGTGGATCCTTGATGTAGCCCTATAACTATCGAAAAACACTTTGAGTCACCTCTCACTGTCCTAACTTGAGTTTTAGCTCCATCATACATGTCCTTAATCATCCTTCTATCTGAGCTACCAGAACATCGTTACCTCCAAGCATCTCCAAAGAACCTTCATAGGGACCTCGTAATACGCCTTTTCTAGGTCTATAAACACCACGTGCAAATCCTTCTTCCTATCCCTATATTGTTCCACCAACCTCCTAATAAGGTAGATAGCTTCCGTAGCTAAACGACCATGCATAGACCCGAACTGGTTGTCAGAAATAGACATCGCCCTCATCACCCTCACTTACACCACCCTCTCCAATATTTCTATGGTATAACTTAGTAACTTGAAACCCCTATAGTTGTTACAATTCTGGATATCGCCTTAGTTCTTGTACAATGGTATCAACGTATAATCTACCTCCATTCATCGGGCATCCTTTTCATCCTGAAAATAATATTAAACAGCCTAATCAGCCACTCCAAGTCTGCACTACTAATATACCTCCAAAATTCTACCGAAATTTTGTCTGACTCGATTGCTCTTGCCCCTACTCATTTTACACGTATCCCCTACGGCCTCTTCAATCTTAATACTCCCACAGTACCTAAAATCTTGGTGACTCTAAAAGTGTCCCAATTCCCCTAAAACAATGTCTTTTTCCACCTCTTCATTAAGATGTTTATGAAAGTAACTTTCTGATCTCCGCTTAATCTGAGTATCTTCTATCAATACCCTGCCTTTATCGTCTTTGATGTACCTCACTTGGTCTAGATCACGAACCTTCCTCTCTCTCGCCTTGGCCAGCCGAAATAACTTCTTGTCCTTGCCTTTGTCCCCTGGTTCTTCATATAGACGACCAAATGGTGGAGTCATAGCCTCCGCGACCGCTAACTTTGTCGGCTTTCTAGTTTCCTTATACCTTTCTCTGTTCGCTCTCTTCTTCTCCTCGTTTGTGTTATCCGCTAACTTCTGGTACACCGTTTTCTTTGCTTTCACTTTTCGTTTGACCTCGTCATTCCACAACCAGTCACCTCTGTGCCTGCCAGAGTAACCCTTCGAGACCCTAACACATCTCTCGCAGTGTCCCTTATACAGTTCACCATCATTATCCACATACCACTCGTATCCTTACTTCTCATTCATCCCCCATAGCCGTCAACTTCCCCTGCAACTCCTGAGCTTTATTCTTTGTCAAGGCTTCCCACCTGATCCTCGGTCGACCCTGCACAACCCTCTTCTTCCTCTTTATCATGATAGTGATGTCCATCACCAAGAGCATATGCTGAGTCACAAGGGTCTCACTCGGGATAATCTTGCAATTCTTGCACAACGCTTTATCGATTGCACCTCCTGAGGAAGAGATAATCAACATGGGTCTTAGCCACCATATTATGAGAAGTAACCAAATGCTCCTTGTTTCTATATTAGAAAGTTAAGTATTAATTGGTGAGACATTTAAATAAAATTATATTCTCTCTAACAGTTTATATCAAGCCTAAACGTTCCAGGTTACATACTCAGCACATCAACGGGTTTGAGTGTCAAATCAAAAGGTTTTAAGATAATTAAACGATATCAAAGATACCTAGAGTTAAATAGGAGAGTTTTCCTTTTAAGTTTTGGAAGCATCTAGTAAAATAATATGGATCGGTACTTATATATATTAATTGCAGATCTAAATCTAAAATAAGATCCAGTGTCTAATTAATACTATGTTGCAACCTGAACGAGGTGATCGAACAATTTTCTAGTACTTCAACTTCACCGGCCAAGGCGAGAGGCTTACAAGTGTAGAGGTTCCCTCACTAAACGGGTAGGCATCAGAGCCTCACAATTTTTGATGAGGGTCTACATACTTATTACTGATTAATGACATATATTATTGTTATATATAAATCAACATTAAATTTTTAATCATTTTTTGGGATTTTGAAAATCTACAAAACAAGGAATAATGATAATTACTGGACGAATTCAAATATGTGGTTTAATAATTAATAAAATAAGTTAAAAGTTAAATCTTAAAAATCAGGTAGCTAGAGACGAAAATAATTAGGTGTTTTTTTTTCATCTATCTAAGTTTTGATCGTCAGAGTTATTCAGTACATATATTGCTGGAAGTAGCGTACGTACATGATGAAAATTTGAGGTTCGTGCAAGTTGGTCTTCTTGATAGACTTTCGATACATGTATTGCCGGAAGATAGTAAACACTGATCAAGAGTGCAACATAGACATGGGTGCAAGTTGGCTCAAATACTTAAAAAGAAAGAGAGAATAATGGCAATACTCTCCCACTAACTAACCAATTTAAGAAAAAGGGATACACTAAAAGTTTAACTACACTGTTTTTTATACTCTTTGTCATTCCATTAAAGACACCCTAAGTAGTTGAGATAATTAAAATGAATATTTCCATTAAGATCAGGAACATATGCTTACATCTCAAGGTTGTTAACTATACATCCGATACTCTTCTAGAATTAGCTAGAACAAATTTATTCCCCTTTATTCCGTGGAACAATATCTTACTCTTTAACTGAGCTAAAAATTTGGATATCCAGATGTACGAGTGTGACAGTTTAGCTTTTATAAATACTTCTCCTGCTCAAGCCTAGAGGACCACTTCTACTTTGTCACTAACCTAAAATTACAAAACCATTCTCTATTCAATAAACTACTGAGCCTGCTATATAATTGAATTCATCCTCTTTTCCCTCTTGTTATTTCACAAAATCCCTTCCTGAACCATTGCGTAAATTTCTCGTGCATGTCCATATAGCCATATTTTGTGACGTGCAAAGAATAGTCGTCTTGTTGGTAGCAGATGAATGTTCATATAGTTGTTCAATGTCGCTGAGAAAGTAGTCATCTTGTTGCAAGCAAGTGAATCATGTCCATATACAACCATATATAGTGACGTGCAGAAAGTAGTCGTTTTATTATACTATCATGGCAACAACCATGGTGGCGAAACGAGCACGTGCCATGTGGTGGATGAGGCTGCACTCCGCCATTCGAACCGCCTTAGCATGCACCATAGTAGGGTGTGTCACCCTATATAGTCCACCTTCACTTTCGAAGCAATTAGCATTTCCTTCATTTTCCTACGTTACATCAATTTTCATAGTATCCGATGCCACTTTAGGCCATGCCTTAAGAGGATGTTGGCATGCATGTCTTGCCACAATTCAAGTCATGCCTCTTTCCATGCTAGGCTTATGGCTACATGGCTATGTCACAACCGATGATTTCTCGCCGGAAGTAGCTGCTTTAATGGTGGCGGTAACCGCGTTTTTGGTGGCGTTGCCGGCAAATACGGACTTCATGTGTAAGAGAATCGCTTTTGGACAGCTTGTTATAGTGTATGTTGATGTTGTTATTCATGGAGTTTATGTCAATTCTGCTGTATTGCACCCTCTTAGAATTGGTTCTAGTACTGCCCTTGGAGCTGTGGCTTCTATCTTATCTATGTTGTTGCCCTATCCTTGGCTAGCTTATCATGAGGTATGCATCAAACTTCAATCAAGTTTCAAAATACTACCTCTCTCGACGGTTATCTGTGGTTATCTTTTAGCATAGCTTTTTAAACTGCTAAACCTAATTTTGTACGACGATCATTTTGGTTGATTGAAAAATGATCATCTTTAAACATGGATATTCGATAGAAACTAATATTCTAAATAGGATTTAAGTTATATATATCATTAGAGTAGTGACTTTTTTACAAAATTAGTGTAATTTAACATGTTAAATATTTCTTTTAGGTTATTGATCAATATATAATATAGTGTTAAGTAAAATTACCAACAATTATCTTTTAAGTGACTCGATTTTGTAAATACTTTTCGTACCACTAACGCATAGAATTTAAACTCCTTTTAATATGTACTATAATGACTATTCAATTTTCTTTTTTAATACTTCGATGTAACCGAGGTTTACAGCTCACGTTGAAAAGTCAAGTAAATCACTTGTTTTAACCGTATATTCGTCATTTAGGTATAATAATATGTTGTTGTTGTCATTGGTTTAGTTTGTCCAGTATTAATAATATTTTTCTCTGTAGAAAATTCTTAAGATGTGTAGTGTAAACTTTAGTCTGGTCGATCAAGACACTGATGAAGTATAGTAATTTGGATCTTCTAGGAAACGTCCATTTGGCGTATGGACATATATTATTTGCACATCAAAATTTGCTTTTATAACTTTATCAATTATTCTAATTTCAAATTTCAATTTGAAATGAAAAATTTGAAGTTGAAAAAATTGAACTTGCTTTGAGCTGTATTTCGAGTGAAATGATGGTCGTTTCACTCACAAAACTTTTAACTCTTTCTCCAAGTGAAATTTATGTCCAAACACAACTGTCGGCCTCCTTTTCAATTTCAAATTCTGAAGGTATAGTGCAACAGAAAAGGAATAAAATTGTAACGTGAAACTAACAGTAAAATTATTGATGTTCAACTTGACATATATATATATATATATATATACATATATATATATATATATATATATATATATATGCACAGTGCATTAGTTTGTGGTAGATAGAAGTGCCCTTATTCCTATGGCAAATTGATTGATTATGTGCTTGGTATGGTTCTTTTCTATGGTCCATAAACATCACAAATGTTTCCAGTCTGTTTGAGCAAAATTATAAACGTAAGGGGAATTGAATTTCCACATTAGAAGTACCTTTCTAACCATTTGGGAATAAATATGTAGGGTCAGTAACATATAGTTGTTGCCTACTTCATTCAATATTTTGATAATGGAATTTATAACATCATCCCGTCCTGTTACTATTATGGAACAACGTGTTAGATTTTCACCTTGTACGGCTCCTTGAAATTGCAAAATAAATACTGTAGGACCATAGTCTTAGACCATACTTCGTGTTAGAATGTTTCTGTCCAAGTAAATCACAAATGTCAAAGAAAATAATGTTAAAGTCTATCTCAAGTTGTGCATCCACTGCCTATTGAGAACGGACAGTCCGGACTCCGGAATCCGGGAAAGAGCCGAATTACAAGAGTATATTATATGCAGTCTTTGTTATCGATTGTCCGTGTTCAAAGCAACGAGAAACTGGAAACCAGTAAGAAGAAGAGACACAAAAAACCAGAACGTATGTAACGTTAAAAAAAAAAATCACAGAAATGAAGAAATCCGAGACCACAGAATTCACTGTGTGTCCTTAAGGAATTTAACCCCCTCACTGTACCCGAGGTTGTGGATTATTTCCTCCCAGGATATAACGGATATACCTGTCGTAGGAGTGGCGGTACCTCAAACGCCTACGACTTCGACGAACTCAAATTCGGGAACGAAATCACACTATGACTCGATATGTTTCAGTTTGCAGAAAAGAATGCAGAATTTTTTTAATGTACTCGAAAATGAGGCATTGCCTCAGTTTATATAGCCTCGAATTGTGACTGTTCGGAAAGGCTTGGTGCCTGTTCGGGAAAGGCCATGCCTTTTTTCTGAAAAATAAGAACGTTGGGAAGTTTACAGTTAACAAATTAATATTTTTTCCCGCGGGAATTAAAAATAATTTCAGAAAATGAAGATTGAATTTTAAATAAATTTGGTCCAAAAAGATTATCAATCAAATCATTTGACCAAATCCAAATCCAAATCCAAATCCAAAGCCGAAGCCGAGCCGAGCGACGACGACGGCGCGAGGGGAGTCCCTCTTCTTAACCCTTTAAGAGCTAGAAGAAGTGCTTTCTAATATAAGCACATAACTTTCCCTTTCTACCACCAATGTGGTACAAAGCTCCTTTTCAAAGGAACTTTGCTTTGAAACTTCATTTTCCTTCTATTGTCTTCTTCCCTCCATTTCTCATTCACACCAACTTAGCTAGCTTTAATCATTAACTAGCTTTAACAATCCCCCACATGAATGGGGAATGGCTATATGATGAAAAACATGCATGACAAAATACTGTGTGATTCGTAAGCAAGGATTAATTGCATCTGGATAAGTAGATTTCTCTTTGAACTTTCCGTAGTGAGCATATGTCGGATATACTCGGTCAATCGGTAGATTTGATATCTTTGAACCGTCGAGCTTTGGTGTATACCTAGACAACCACATGTCACACAATTAACCCTTTAACCGTTTTTGGTTCTCATTGTTTTGTTCGTTTCAGCCATGAACACTTCCTGGTTCATAAGTGCGTAGAGAGCTGGCCTTACAGAGTTCTCCTTGAAGCGGCTTACACTTCACACTTACATAGGTGATTCCTAAATGTGTCATCCCGTAGATACACTATTTGATATACCCCGTATCAAACTTAGAAACCATTAAAAAGCCTTAATGCTTTATCCTGGTACTGAACATTGTCTCATCACGAGAATGGACCAAAAAGTTATTGTGACAATGTTGAACCGTCATCAATGACTTTGTTTTATCTCTTTGAACCTAGATCTTGGGATCTCATGTCTTCTAGGTAGAGTTACCGCCACGATGACTTGTCCTCGGCCATAGTCCCATTCCCCTCGATGATCTTTCAACCACTTCTCTAGTTAGGCCTTTAGTTAGTGGATCCGACACATTATCTCTTGACTTAACATAGTCAATTGTGATAATTCCACTAGAGAGTAGTTGTCTAACGGTATTATGTCTTCGTCGTATGTGACGAGACTTTCCGTTGTACATAACGCTCCCGGCTCTTCCTATTGCCGCTTGGCTATCGCAATGTATGCATATAGGAGCCAACGGTTTGGGCCAAAATGGAATATCTTCTAAGAAATTCCGGAGCCATTCAGCTTCTTCACCGGCTTTGTCTAGAGCTATGAACTCAGATTCCATTGTAGAGCGGGCGATACATGTCTGTTTGGATGACTTCCAAGACACTGCTCCTCCACCTATAGTAAAAACGTATCCACTTGTGGATTTAGTTTCAGTTGAACCGGTGATCCAATTTGCATCACTGTATCCTTCAATAACTGCAGGATACCTGTTATAATGCAAAACAAAGTTTTGAGTATGTTTCAAATACCCCAAAACTCGTTTCATTGCCAGCCAATGATTTTGGTCGGGATTACTCGTGTAGCGACTTAGTTTACTTATAGCACACGCAATATCAGGTCGCGTACAGTTCATAATATACATCAAACTTCCCAACACTCTGGCATAATCCAATTGAGAATGACTTTCACCTTTATTCTTTGCAAGAGCAAGGTTCATATCAATTGGCGTCTTTGCAACTTTAAAGTCCAAATACTTGAACTTTTCAAGTACTTTTTCAATATAATGAGATTGAGACAATGCTAGACCTTGAGGAGTCTTATGGATTTTAATTCCCAGAATTAAATCGGCAACTCCTAAGTCTTTCATATCAAACTTACTAGCAAGCATGCGCTTAGTAGCATTTATGTTAGCAATGTTGTGACTCATTATTAACATATCATCCACGTATAAACAAACAATGACGACGTGGTTCGGAGTGTTCTTAATGTAGACACATTTATCACATTCATTTATCTTGAATCCATTTGACAGCATCGTATGGTCAAATTTTGCATGCCACTGTTTTGGTGCTTGTTTTAGTCCATAAAGAGACTTAACAAGTCTACATACCTTCTTCTCTTTCCCTGGAACTACAAACCCTTCGGGTTGTTCCATGTAAATTTCTTCCTCCAACTCTCCATTTAAGAAGGCTGTTTTCACATCCATTTGATGGATTTCAAGACCGTACACGGCGGCTAATGCTACTAACACCCGAATAGATGTAATCCTCGTTACCGGCGAGTATGTATCAAAGTAATCAAGACCTTCTCGTTGTCTAAACCCTTTAACAACTAGTCTTGCCTTATATTTTTCAATAGTGCCATCAGCTTTCATTTTCCGTTTGAAAATCCATTTGGAACCTAAAGGTTTATTCCCTGGAGGAAGATCAACCAATTCCCAAGTATGGTTGTTCAATATGGATTCTATCTCACTATTGATTGCCTCTTTCCAAAATTGAGCTTCCGATGAAGACGTAGCTTCGTTGAACGTTCGAGGCTCATTTTCCAACAAAAATGTTAAAAATTCTGGTCCAAAGGAAGTAGTCGTCCTTTGACGTTTGCTACGTCTTGGATTTTCCTCATCAGGAATGTTTTCCTTTATTTCTTCCCGAGGTCGTTTAGATTCTTTGCTAGACGACGCACATTCCTTTTTATACGGATATATGGTTTCAAAGAAGTCAGCATTATCTGATTCAATTACCATATTCACCTGAATGTCGGGATTTTCTGATTTGTGAACCAGAAATCTATATGCCTTACTATTTGTGGCATATCCTATGAAAACACAATCAACGGTTTTAGGTCCTATTTTTACCCTTTTGGGTTTAGGAACTTGCACCTTGGCCAAACACCCCCACACTTTGAAGTATTCCAAATTGGGCTTCCTTCCTTTCCACTTTTCGTATGGAATAGATTTTGTTTTGCTATGGGGCACTCGATTGAGTATTCGGCTAGCTGTTAGAATGGCTTCCCCCCACAAGTTCTGGGGTAAACCAGAACTTATTAACAGGGCATTCATCATTTCTTTCAGTGTTCTATTTTTTCTTTCCGCAATTCCGTTTGATTGTGGCGAGTAAGGAGCAGTTGTTTGATGAATAATGCCATATTCCAAACATATTTGTTCAAAAGGAGATTCATATTCACCGCCCCTATCACTCCTTATCATTTTAATCTTTTTGTTAAGTTGAGTCTCAACTTCAGTTTTGTATTGCCTGAACGCTTCAATTGCTTCATCTTTACTATTAAGTAAATAAACGTAGCAATACCGCGTACTATCGTCAATAAAAGTTATGAAATACTTCTTTCCACCGCGAGATGGAATTGACTTCATGTCACAAATATCTGTATGGATTAAGTCTAAAGGACTTGAATTCCTTTCAACTGACTTATAAGGATGTTTAGCATACTTAGATTTAACACAGATTTGACATTTTGATTGATTGCATTCAAACTTAGGCAATACTTCCAAACTAATCATTTTTCGCAAGGTTCTATAATTGACATGTCCTAAACGTGAATGCCATAAATCATTTGACTCAAGCAAGTAAGACGAAGCAGAAACTTTATTATTATTAGCAACAACCATTACATTCAGTTTGAAAAGGCCCTCTGTGAGGTAGCCTTTTCCTATGTACATTTCGTTCTTACTTATTACAACCTTGTCAGAAACATAAACACATTTAAAACCGTTCTTCACTAGAAGTCCGGTAGATACAAGATTTTTCCTAATTTCAGGAACATGACAGACGTTGTTGAGAGTCACCACCTTGCCAGAGGTCATCTTTAGCAGTATCTTTCCATAACCTTCAATCTTGGCCGTTGCAGAATTTCCCATATATATTGTTTCGTCGGGCCCGGCGGGAGCATATGAAGCAAAGGCTTCTCTAACAGCACAAATGTGGCGAGTGGCGCCAGAGTCAATCCACCACTCTTTCGGACTTCCCACTAGGTTGCACTCGGACAACATAGCGCACAAGTCATCAACCTCCTCGTTTGTTTCAACCATATTAGCCTGACCCTTCTTCTTTTCCTTTTTCGGAGCACGACAGTCTGCAGCTTTGTGTCCGATTTTTCCACAATTATGGCAGTTTCCCTTGAATTTCTTCTTGTTGGGATAGTTCCTTGGTCCCGATGCCTTTTTCCTCTTTTTCATATTAGTTGGGGCAGTTTCAACTATATGTGCTCCCCCTATGGTTGATCTCCCATTTGCCTTTTTCTCCGCTGCCTTGTTATCTTCCTCGATTCTCAACCGGACGATGAGATCTTCCAATGTCATCTCCTTTCGCTTATGTTTCAAGTAATTTTTGAAGTCCTTCCATGAAGGAGGCAACTTCTCTATCACTGCCGCAACTTGAAACGCCCCACTAATCACCAAACCTACAACAAACAACATGTAAGTGACGGGGCACTGAATACTTTTGACAAAGGCATTAATTAAATTTATACCTTCAGCGAGGAGATCATGGATGATAACCTGCAACTCTTGAACTTGAGTGACAACAGACTTGCCATCTACCATTTTGTAGTCCAAAAACTTGGCAGCGATAAACTTCTTTAAGCCAGCATCTTCTGTTTTATATTTCTTTTCCAACGCATCCCATAGTTCTTTTGATGTTCCCACATTACTATAGACGTTGTAAAGATCATCCTCCAGTCCGCTAAGAATGTAATTCTTGCACAAAAAATCTGAGTGCTTCCACGCCTCAATTACAACAAATCGTTCATTTTCAGGTGTTGATTCCGGCGGAACCGGAATATCCTCCTTAATAAACTTTTGAAGGCTTAAAGTAGTTAGATAGAAGAACATCTTTTGTTGCCATCGTTTGAAATCAATCCCGGTGAATTTTCCGGGCTTCTCTGCCGGAGCCGGTGCTGGTGCAGTACGACTGGAGGACGCAGCATTGCTCGTAGAACCAACCACGGGGGCTGGTGTGGCAGTAACAGTAGCAGTAGCATTCAAATTTGGAGTTTGGTCTCCCATTTCTGTCGTAGGAAATAACAGAACACTTTAATAATCGGTGAAGATTTTATTTCTTCAAACCGAATCAAATTTACACAAACAGAATTAAAACAAACTTCAAATAGAATGTAATAAACTGTATGTAGTATACTTGATGAAGTTTTTATATCTTCAAATCAAGTACCCAAATGAGTAGAAAGTTCTGAAAACTTTAATCTCAATCAATCAGATCATTTGACCAAACCCAAACCCAAACCCAAACCCAAACCCAAAGCCGAAGCCGAGCGACGACGACGGCGCGAGGGGAGTCCCTCTTCTTAACCCTTTAAGAGCTAGAAGAAGTGCTTTCTAATATAAGCACATAACTTTCCCTTTCTACCACCAATGTGGTACAAAGCTCCTTTTCAAAGGAACTTTGCTTTGAAACTTCATTTTCCTTCTATTGTCTTCTTCCCTCCATTTCTCATTCACACCAACTTAGCTAGCTTTAATCATTAACTAGCTTTAACAGTCTTATCATGCATTTCTGCATGAGATTGTTTTCACGGTTCGAACCCGTGATCTCCTGGTCACATGGCAACTACTTTACCTGTTACGCCAAGGCTCCTCTTCCCCATGAGAATGGATGTGATAAATTAATTCCCTTTTCAACTTATTGTCTGGTAATTAAACAACTAAGTAGTTTTCTAAGATCATAGGCTAATTTACTACTGCATATTTAGATTAAAAATATGATACAAGGTGGTAGTTGCTAATATTGTGAATGTCAACAGGTGACAAAACTATACAAAATTTATGCAGAAAATTCTTCAAAGAGAATAAATTTATATGTGAAAGCAATCCATACCCACGATGATCAGATAGCCATGGAACTAATATCTCAGGCAAAGCCCTCTGCAGATACAGGAACTGAGCTTCTTGAGACTATCAAATTCTTGGAGGTAAGCTCATGAGATCCCGAAAAAGATTCTCAGGCTTTGAATTCATCTGTTCTTGTTTGGATTAATTTCACGTATGATCACTAAATTATATCCACCATAATAGTAAAGTCAAAAAATTGTTTTTTCCACTGAACTTTACCATTATTAACGTAAAACCTATGTTGCTCGGACTCTTCGAAAATGTTGTCGAGTTCATGTCGGATCCTCCAAAAGTAATGTATTTTTGGAGGATCCGACACGGATGTGTCAGCATTTTGGAGCGTAACATAGCGTAAAACTACTAAACTTACCTATTATAATAATAAAATAAATAAATATTTTTGTCACCACGTTAAAGTAGCTGAATTTCACCCATTATAACGGTCAAAATAACACAGGCTACGCAGTTTTCGGATTGGACATTAAAAAAAGACATCATTTGCCAAGTCATTGAAAAATAACCACTATTTTACTGTAACAGAGACTGGTCTAGCACAATATACTGGAGTTCGGTGTACTTGTGCATGAACTTCCAGCATATTATGTTGGACCGGTACACTTTGCTGGCTCCAGTATAATATACTGGAGTTCCAGCAAAGTATACTGGAACTCCAAATTCCAGTATAAAATACTAGAGTTCCAGTATATATATTATGCTAGAGTATTTTTCGGATTTTGAATAGTATTTTCGTTCAAATTTATCTTTATATGAAAAGTGGCTAAATTTCAATAACTTTTGAAACTGTGGCTATTTTTGAATGACCACTTGTAAATCTGGCTATTTTTTAAACTGTGGCTAATTTATTCCCCTTTATTCCGTGGAACAATATCTTACTCTTTAACTGAGCTAAAAATTTGGATATCCAGATGTACGAGTGTGACAGTTTAGCTTTTATAAATACTTCTGCTCAAGCCTAGAGGACCACTTCTACTTTGTCACTAACCTAAAATTACAAAACCATTCTCTATTCAATAAACTACTGAGCCTGCTATATAATTGAATTCATCCTCTTTTCCCTCTTGTTATTTCACAAAATCCCTTCCTGAACCATTGCGTAAATTTCTCGTGCATGTCCATATAGCCATATTTTGTGACGTGCAAAGAATAGTCGTCTTGTTGGTAGCGGATGAATGTTCATATAGTTGTTCAATGTCGCTGAGAAAGTAGTCATCTTGTTGCAAGCAAGTGAATCATGTCCATATACAACCATATATAGTGACGTGCAGAAAGTAGTCGTCTTATTATACTATCATGGCAACAACCATGGTGGCGAAACGAGCACGTGCCATGTGGTGGATGAGGCTGCACTCCGCCATTCGAACCGCCTTAGCATGCACCATAGTAGGGTGTGTCACCCTATATAGTCCACCTTCACTTTCGAAGCAATTAGCATTTCCTTCATTTTCCTACGTTACATCAATTTTCATAGTATCTGATGCCACTTTAGGCCATGCCTTAAGAGGATGTTGGCATGCATGTCTTGCCACAATTCAAGTCATGCCTCTTTCCATGCTAGGCTTATGGCTACATGGCTATGTCACAACCAACGATTTCTCGCCGGAAGTAGCCGCTTTAATGGTGGCGGTAACCGCGTTTTTGGTGGCGTTGCCGGCAAATACGGACTTCATGTGTAAGAGAATCGCTTTTGGACAGCTTGTTATAGTGTATGTTGATGTTGTTATTCATGGAGTTTATGTCAATTCTGCTGTATTGCACCCTCTTAGAATTGGTTCTAGTACTGCCCTTGGAGCTGTGGCTTCTATCTTATCTATGTTGTTGCCCTATCCTTGGCTAGCTTATCATGAGGTATGCATCAAACTTCAATCAAGTTTCAAAACTGCTAAACCTAATTTTGTACGACGATCATTTTGGTTGATTGAAAAATGATCATCTTTAAACATGGATATTTGATAGAAACTAATATTCTATATAGGATTTAAGTTATATATATATCATTAGAGTAGTGACGTTTTTACAAAATTAGTGTAATTTAACATGTTAAATATTTCTTTTAGGTTATTAATCAATATATAATATAGTGTTAAGTAAAATTACCAATAATTATCTTTTAAGTGACTCGATTTTGTAAATACTTTTCGTACCACTAACGCATAGAATTTAAACTCCTTTTAATATGTACTATAATGACCATTCAATTTTCTTTTTTAATACTTTGATGTAACCGAGGTTTACAGCTCACGTTGAAAAGTCAAGTAAATCACTTGTTTTAACCGTATATTCGTCATTTAGGTATAATAATATGTTGTTGTTGTCATTGGTTTAGTTTGTCCAGTATTAGTAATATTTTTCTCTGTAGAAAATTCTTAAGATGTGTAGTGTAAACTTTAGTCTGGTCGATCAAGACACTGATGAAGTATAGTAATTTGGATCTTCTAGGAAACGTCCATTTGGCGTATGGACATATATTATTTGCAAATCAAAATTTGCTTTAATAACTTTATCAATTATTCTAATTTCAAATTTCAATTTGAAATGAAAAATTTGAAGTTGAAAAAATTGAACTTGCTTTGAGCTGTATTTCGAGTGAAATGATGGTCGTTTCACTCACAAAACTTTTAACTCTTTCCCCAAGTGAAATTTATGTCCAAACACAACTGTCGGCCTCCTTTTCAATTTCAAATTCTGAAGGTATAGTGCAACAGAAAAGGAACAAAATTGTAACGTGAAACTAACAGTAAAATTATTGATGTTCAACTTGACATATATATATATATATATATATATATATATATATATATATATATACATATATATATATATATATATATATATATATATATGCACAGTGCATTAGTTTGTGGTAGATAGAAGTGCCCTTATTCCTATGGCAAATTGATTGATTATGTGCTTGGTATGGTTCTTTTCTATGGTCCATAAACATCACAAATGTTTCCAGTCTGTTTGAGCAAAATTATAAACGTAAGGGGAATTGAATTTCCACATTAGAAGTACCTTTCTAACCATTTGGGAATAAATATGTAGGGTCAGTAACATATAGTTGTTGCCTACTTCATTCAATATTTTGATAATGGAATTTATAACATCATCCCGTCCTGTTACTATTATGGAACAACGTGTTAGATTTTCACCTTGTACGGCTCCTTGAAATTGCAAAATAAATACTGTAGGACCATAGTCTTAGACCATACTTCGTGTTAGAATGTTTCTGTCCAAGTAAATCACAAATGTCAAAGAAAATAATGTTAAAGTCTATCTCAAGTTGTGCATCCACTGCCTATTGAGAACGGACAGTCCGGACTCCGGAGTCCGGGAAAGAGCCGAATTACAAGAGTATATTATATGCAGTCTTATCATGCATTTCTGCATGAGATTGTTTTCACGGTTCGAACCCGTGATCTCCTGGTCACATGGCAACTACTTTACCTGTTACGCCAAGGCTCCTCTTCCCCATGAGAATGGATGTGATAAATTAATTCCCTTTTCAACTTATTGTCTGGTAATTAAACAACTAAGTAGTTTTCTAAGATCATAGGCTAATTTACTACTGCATATTTAGATTAAAAATATGATACAAGGTGGTAGTTGCTAATATTGTGAATGTCAACAGGTGACAAAACTATACAAAATTTATGCAGAAAATTCTTCAAAGAGAATAAATTTATATGTGAAAGCAATCCATACCCACGATGATCAGATAGCCATGGAACTAATATCTCAGGCAAAGCCCTCTGCAGATACAGGAACTAAGCTTCTTGAGACTATCAAATTCTTGGAGGTAAGCTCATGAGATCCCGAAAAAGATTCTCAGGCTTTGAATTCATCTGTTCTTGTTTGGATTAATTTCACGTATGATCACTAAATTATATCCACCATAATAGTAAAGTCAAAAAATTGTTTTTTCCACTGAACTTTACCATTATTAACGTAAAACCTATGTTGCTCGGACTCTTCGAAAATGTTGTCGAGTTCATGTCGGATCCTCCAAAAGTAATGTATTTTTGGAGGATCCGACACGGATGTGTCAGCATTTTGGAGCGTAACATAGCGTAAAACTACTAAACTTACCTATTATAATAATAAAATAAATAAATATTTTTGTCACCACGTTAAAGTAGCTGAATTCCACCCATTATAACGGTCAAAATAACACAGGCTACGCAGTTTTCGGATTGGACATTAAAAAAAGACATCATTTGCCAAGTCATTGAAAAATAGCTACTATTTTACTGCAACAGAGACTGGTCTAGCACAATATACTGGAGTTCGGTGTACTTGTGCATGAACTTCCAGCATATTATGTTGGACCAGTACACTTTGCTGGCTCCAGTATAATATACTGGAGTTCCAGCAAAGTATACTGGAACTCCAAATTCCAGTATAAAATACTAGAGTTCCAGTATATATATTATGCTAGAGTATTTTTCGGATTTTGAATAGTATTTTCGTTCAAATTTATCTTTATATGAAAAGTGGCTAAATTTCAATAAATTTTGAAACTGTGGCTATTTTTGAATGACCACTTGTAAATCTGGCTATTTTTTAATTTCTCCCTTGTAACGGTAAAGTCGTCAAACTGTACAAACCATAACGACAAAACCTACGGGTCAAGGTGACTTTACTGTTTTGGCGGAAGAACCTTAGTCAGGTTACTGTTATAATGAGTAAACTTCAGTTAGGTTTGTGACTTCATTGTTATGGTGGATGCAATTAACTGACCATATGTGAAATTAACCCATTCTTGTTCATAATCTAAAATACCCTCCTAATTTGAGCAGGAAGGTTTGCAATGGGAGAAACCTTGGCTGAGATTCTTGATTCCCTACACAGATCCAGGACATGGTTTGCAAAACATGGAAGTTTCAATGAAAGGAATGGAAATGGCCTTAACTTCTTACCCTTCTTTCCTGACCAGAATGATAGATGAAGAGCTCTTTAAAGTCTCACATAATGTTCTGATATTTCTTGGTGAAAAAATGGGGCAAGATAGATCTATTTTACCACATGATTCAGTGACAGAAGGGGAGTTTGAGAAAAGGTCTTCTAGGCTACCCCATGAACCAATTTTACCAACCAAACTAGATCAGCCAGCACTTTTCTTCTTATCTTGTTTTAAAATGTGCACGAATGGTTCTGATACGATCACACCTGTAACTGATCAACGATCAGATGCAATGGAAAGTAATAACAGATCGTGCTATGAACGAGTCTGCATCAATTGGACAGTGCCAATCATCAATGAAAGAATGGTGATATTCGCGTTTAAGTGTTCATTTTCACTAGGGCTGGCAGTGCTACTTGGTCTGCTATTTAATACAGAAAATGGATATTGGTCAGGCCTAACAATAGCACTCAGCTTTGTTACATGAAAACAAGCAATTTTCACAGAAGCAAATGCTAGAGCACAAGGAACAGCCATAGGATCAGTGTATGGTGTACTTGGCTGCACTATTTTTCAAAAAGCCGCGCATATAAGGTTCTTGTCTCTCCTCCCTTGGATTATTTTCACCACATTTCTAAGGCATAGTAGGATGTTCACTCAAGCAGGGGGAACAGCAGCAGTAATAGGTTCACTACTGATTTTGGGCAGAAAGAGTTATGGTCCACCTAGTGAATTCGCCATTTATAGACTCACTGAAGCCTTCATTGGACTAGCTTGTTTCGTCGTTGTTGAGCTTATTATGCAGCCAACAAGTTCAGCAACTTTAGTTAAGAAGCATCTTCATCTGATCCAAGGAACACTCAAAGATTGCACTGAACACATGATTGTTGATTCAAGGCAAAAGGGGTTAATGGAGAAGCAAAGGAATCTGAAATCTCAAGTCCAAGATTTGGAAAAGTTTATTAAAGATGCAGTGTTGGAACCTAGTTTCTGGTTTTCACCTTTTCCACTTTCTTGCTACCAGAAGCTCCAAAAATCTTTGGCAACAATGGCAGATGTTCTGTTTTTCATGGCTTATGATATCGAATTCCTCTCACAAGCATTCGATAGCTATTATCCTGATAGAAAGGAACTTCAACAATACATAAACAAGGACTTACAGCATCTTAAGATTTCCCTAAGCTCTGCAGTGAGCAGCTTTGAGAAAACAATTTCTATCAGACTGTTAAAAGCTTCTCAAATCCAACCAGAGCAGAATATCTTGAATGATCTTGAACAAGGGAATTCATTATGTCCCAATGAGTGTATCATTTCTTCTACAAATGATGAGGAGATGGAGATGGTTCTAAGTTCTTTCCTTGAACACTCAAGGGAGGTTTGTGGTAAAGTAAGGGACATTGCAGGTATAGAGCTTAGAGGAACCATTGTTGGTTTTTTGTGTTCATTAGAATTTTGCATGAGCTTTTTGGAGAGAGAAGTAAGAGATATCGACAGAGGGATAAAAGATTTGGTGAGATGGGAAGATCCTTTGGGTGAAACCAATTAGTTCATAAAAATCTACCACAGTTTTCTTTAAGCTAGGAGCAAATCCTATAGAGCCAAGTTTAGTGGTCTTCAAAACCAAAAAGCATAAAGCTGTAGATCCAAAGTGGGGCTTTCAGCATTTTATCATCTATAGACTATAGTTGTTTTGTTTTCTTTTTCCATTTAATTTCCCTTAAAATTCACAGATAACATGTTATTCAGAATATTCTCTACTTTTGACTTCGTATAAAAAACTCTTTTTTATCAAGGCAAACCTGAAAGAGCGACACAAGCAAATTACAGAAACAACAATATATATTTTGCTTTTAACAGGAAAAACTTCTAAAACATTAAAGCAATGGTAGATAAGGAAAAGATGTAAATCCTTTACTCCATTCATTAATCCTGTGAAGCCATACACTGATCGATAGTTTTCGACTGGAAGCAGTCAAGATACAACTCCATGCTCAGTAGAAAATGTTTCTGCTACATCAAAGTTCATTCATCTAACATATAGAGATGCCAAAAAGTAAATGAACATAACTATGGTTGCCGAAGCTAATTCTAATGAAACAGCTTTCAATTGCCTTCATATTTTGGGTCTGCCATCACATAATGGTAAGCAACCACCAGCACAAAGATAAAGATACCAAGAAAGTTGGCGAAGAAGCCCAGGTCCTGGTCATCAATCATCTGTAATATTCATGCACAAAAGAACCAAAATATCAGACAAATCAACCACCATACTTGTCGCTTAATATGTGGACAATAACAATCTAAAAAAGGATTAGTACAAAGAGAAAGATATGCAATAAAAAGTGACTATCTATTCTAATCTACTTCTTATGTAAGTTCAAACATCATGCAGACTGTTGAGTTTCTTTTCCTTCAACACGATCTGAAATACTTAACAACTCCAACTTTTAAGCGTTCATACTTAAAAGTTTTATGCAGCCACGCACTCCAAACAATCTAAAAGACATTATATGGCTGCATAATTAGTCAGCCAAGCTGTCCAACAGACTCTCCCAGACACAAAAGGCAACAGAAGAAAGCACCAAATTGAGAAGAACACGATAGAAATCTACGATAAATTAAAAAAAAGAACCAACAAACTGAGCACTCATTTTATGTGGAGAACTGTTGACAATAAGCATCAGGAAGTTGCAGAAAATAATAGTCCTTTGTGGCTTCAAAATAGGAGTTTATTATTTGTGTTATCTTCAGTTATTTTCCAGCAGTTTCTTCTTTTGAAGACCAACAAGAACAATAAGAAAAGAAAAGACTAGAGATATCTAAGATCAGTGTGACAGCGTATAATGTAGTGGTCAATGAGTGCCTAAGCACCAAGATGCCGGCAAATCCAGAGACTTGCAAAGCTCGAGTCAATGAACACATGCCAGCTCTTTCTTTTTAGGTACTTGGCCTTATTTTTATCCTTTCTTCTCCCTTGCTTCCTGTTCCTTCAAAGTCAATCTAACAGCAAAAGGTTAAGCTTGGTTCCCTCTTCTAATTGTCTTTCTTTTCCTTCAAATAAAGTCCGAAACATCATTTAATGAAGTCCGATCCTAAGTCTAAAAAATATTTTAGGCTAAAGAACAAACTACATTAAGGTGTTAGTGACACATTACACTTTCCATTCTTCTCTTTCCCAATCAATCCTAAAACAGGTAGTCTACTTAATAGTCCCCCTCCATCTTCCTCTTCTTTCTTTTCTTTTCTTCGACATGGTCTCAATTATTATATCTTCACTCTTTTAATACAGAACATAACGGGCTTTGAATGCTTTCAGGGCCTATTTGGATGGAGGGATTTAATCCTATGGATTTCTAATTCATATGATTGACTACTATTCACCTGTTTTGATACAATTTGATTTTAAAAAGATATTTCTCTTCACATCATATTGCTTTCATGTTAGATAGACAGAAGGTGAAATTTTATATTTTATAGTTTACTACTCCCTCCATTCCAATTTATGTGAACATACTTGACTAGGCACAGAATTTAAGAATAAAATAAAACTTTTGAAATTTATGGTCCTAAACAAGTCCAAATGGGACCCAGAGTATTTGTGTGGTTATAAAAGCTTCTCATTAAGGGTAAAGTTGTAAGTTTAAGTTACCAAATTTTAAAAAGGTTCATTCTTTTTGGAACGGATCAAAAAGGAAATAGATTCACATAAATTGGAACAGAGGATGTAGTATTTATGAATATTTTTTTTACTTATATATTTTTTGCAAGGCTTGATTGGAGCAGTGAAGGACTTGTACCTATAGGTGTTTAACGGGTGGGCTGGGCCGAGTCGGGCCTAATTTTTGGACATGTATGGGTTACGGTCCGGGCCGGTTCCGGGTTGGTCCTTAACGGGTTTAACGGGTTCGGGTTCATTCGGGTAAAAATTAAACCGTAAGGGTTACAAGCTGATGGGGGATATTTTTAATTTTTTTTTTTGGATTTTTGTTTAAATATTATAAGTAATAATAATATAAAGTACTAACATAAAGAATACAAGGAAGATGGGAAAAAATTACACTTATTGCAAGTGCTACTTTTATTTCATAATGTAAAATTTTAAACTTACAAAGTGAAAGGTTTACATTTTTAACAACAAGTAAACTCAAAGGTTTTGCATTGCTTTAGTAAGTTCTTCATAATTAATATGAACAGATTAACCTTCTTCTGGAGTGTTAAATTTGGATGGGTTACCATGTGTTAATATATCTCCAAGTTCCTCGTCTTCTGGGCTATCAACATCTTCACGTCCTTGATTTCTCCGTTCCGATCTAATCCAATCTCTTAAACATACTAAAACTTCCAAAGCATTGCTTCCTTATGAGTGGCGGGTGCCTCTGTTAGAAAATACGCTTAACGCTAGAAGGGGGTGAATAGCGTTATAATAAAATTTAGCGTAAACTTGCGGAAATTAAAATTTGCAGGAAATAAATAAGTGCGTTAAATAAACAAAAAGGAAAGAACGCACCGATATATTCTGGTTCACCACAACACATGGCTAGTCCAGTCCTCGAGAGACTCTCTCGAGATTTTCCACTAACTTGTTAAGCTTACGGGTGCTCAACAAACCTTTACAACTTAAGGACACAAGCCTTAACACCTTTGCTCGGAGATACAACACTCCAAGACTTCAACCAAGGAAACACAAGTTCCTTACAACAAGAGAATCACAATTCTCTTACAAGTGTATAACACTAAACACTCAAACAAAATACTCCTTAATGAGTAGATATGAGTAAAAGAAGTAAGCTCTAGATCACAACAATTTTGGACAAGAATATGGCTCTCAAAAGCTTTATGAAATTGAATATAAAATGATGCAAGCTTATAGCAATGTAATGATCAGTTGTAGTATGTTGTTGTGTTTAAAAAACTGAAATGAAGCTGTATTTATAGTTGAAAAACTTGGCACTACCGTTGCCTAATTGCCAATTAAGAGTTGCTGATTTTACTCACTGACAATCGATTGTCAAACCCCAACAATCGATTGTCTGCCAGTCAGATCAAAATTCAATCCCAGATTTTACGCTTGATAATCGATTACTTACAATCCATAATCGATTACTGGCAACGTTCAAAAAATCCTTTCCAGATTTTACCACAAACAATCGATTGTCCAGAATCAACAATCGATTACTCAGCAACGTTCAAAAAATCTTTTCCGGATTTTAATCAAAACAATCGATTATACAAAATCAATAATCGATTACCCAATAACGTTCAAAAAATCTTTTCCGGATTTTAATCAAAACAAGCCATTATACAGAATCAATAATCGATTACCTGACGGTATTTGAAAACTTTAAGACAACGGTCAGCTTCACAATCGATTGCACAAAGTCAACAATCGATTACTTATCAGTTTTGAAAAACATTTTAGGCACTGTCTCTTTGACAATCGATTGTCCAATGTAACAATCGATTATTTAATAAATTTGAAAATCACTGGAAGACACTGTCTCAACATAATCGATTACCATTAGTTCATAATCGATTATTTTGAGTTTTGAAAAACTTTGATGGACACTGCCTCGGTCACAATCGATTGTCATTAGTTCACAATCGATTGTCATGCAGGTTTGAAAAACCTGATGCTCACTGTCTTACTCACAATCGATTGTCATTAGTTCACAATCGATTGTCATGCAGTCTTGGCTTAAAACAATCGATTATCATAAGTACATAATCGATTATCTTAGTCCAGATTTTTAAGGCATGTCTAAAAATTATTTTGACTACTGTAAATATGCATGATTTAAAATCATTTGACATTAAATTAAATATGCATGATTTTGGAAAATAGTTTTATGAGAGAAGCCATGTTACGAGTCAAGTTGTAGGATCAAGATCACAATTAAGAATGACTCAATTTAAACTATAAAACTTTGTCTTGAGCTTGAATCTCGTTGAATATCAATTGTGCGCTTGTGTCTTGAACTTCGTCATATATCAATTTTCGCTTCGTTTGTCATTCATCAAAACCTATACAAAAGAACACACGTTTTAGTATATTGCATTGAGAACGTGTTTCCAACAGCCTCCAAGTTGTTTGTCTTTCTTGGCTAAATGCACTCTCCAATGCAACAGTAGAAATTGGTGCATTCAACACGTCCCGAGCCATAACGAAAAGAACAAGAAATTGCTTTCCATTCTCATACCACCATCCCAACGGTGAAAATTTTTTTGTGTGAGGCTCTTTTTGCTTCTGCAAGTAGAATTGAAGTTTATCAATGTTTCTGCTATTAGTTTGAGTGTTAGAAAATGTAGAAAAAATATTAAAACTATCAAGGCCTTTTTCATAATCCACAGTAGAAGAAATGGTACAATGCATAGTGGGATTAACATTGCCAACAGAACGAGCATCATCATCAATTATATTTGCATAATAATTATATAATAGTTGTAAATATTCATTTAGCATGTTCACAAAGACATATAAATTTGGGGTTTCAGTTTTTCCAATCTCCATATAAGTATATAAGGCATTCATTAATTGGTGACAATCAGACATCTTAATAGAAGGATTTAAAACTGCACCAATTAAGTAAATCGGAGGAATTGGAAAAAAATATTTTTTTAATTTTGCTTGAATTTTTTCAACAACATCCTTATATTTTTCTTTCTTCTTAAATTCAGATAGTAGAAAAGAAATTTCAGCTATATGTACTAAAGCCATAGTAACAGTAGGGTAATATGTTCCAGAAAACTCATCAGTAGGTGCATAAAATTTATGTAAAAATTTAAAAACATCATTAATGACCTCCGAAGTATCATTTGTTAACATACAGTTTGGATCAGTACAATGCGCATTTGAAACTTCAGTTATTGGGTATCTATATTTGTTGAAATATTTTAAAAATATATATGTATAATTCCATCTAGAAATAATTTCGTCTCGCATGAATCTGGGTTTAAGGTTATACTAGACACACTTATTCTTAAATTTCTTTATTCTAGATTTGTCTATTATTTACTTGAACAACAACTGCTCTTCTAACATGAGTAATCTCAATTAAAAATAAATCAAGGTCACTTTTAACAATTAAATTATAAACATGACATGCACACCTAACATTAAAAATTTCAGCAAAAGGTGGTTGCAAATGAATTTTAATATTAAAATTGCGGCATTATAGTTAGAAGCATTATCAAAAGACATACACAATACTTTTTGCTTTAGATTATAAAATTCAACAACTTCACAAATAGTACTACTTATAAATGCCACAGTATGACTCTGATCTTCATCTCTAAAAGCGATAACACGCTTTTGCATTCAAGTAGTATCATCTGTCCAATGGCATGTAATTGTCAAATAATCATTTTCATTAACAGCATGGCCAATATAAGAAGTTAGACAAACTCTACAGGAAAGGTGGCTAAACAAATAACGTATGTATCTTTGTTATTGTCCATAAAGTCTAAATATATCAGCTCTACAAGTACTTCTAGGGATACCTTTAAATAAAGGATTGTAAATCCTTTGAATATACATAATAAGATATGATGAAGAAGCAAAATAAAAAGGTAGAAAACCCAAAGCAATCATTTTTGTTAACCCTCACGATCCTTTATTTTATCATATTTCACTAGACCTCCAATAGTAGGGTTAATAGTTCTTTGATTTCCATCACCATCAACGCCCCATTCTATGGGATGCTTAGTTCTCATATGTCTAATAAGCGTCCAAGTCTCCCCTAAATTTCCTCCAGTCAAATATTTAAAATCACCATTACAAAGTTTACATTTAACTCTATCAGTACCTTCTATTATTTCAAAAAAAATTCCAAACCTTACTTCTTTTTCTACGATTAGTAGTCGAAGCCACATGTGGTCTACTACTAGTGCCACAACCACCACCCCTTATAGCAACCTCAACACTATTAACTCCAACACTAGTAGGTGTAGTTGGTATCTCATCTTCCATTCCTATTTTTTTATCTTCTATTCCCAAATCTTCTTGTAATTGTTCATAATATATATCTACGTTATCATTAGGCGATGATTCGGAAACATGTGTAAATGATAATGGGTTATTACTATTACTACCAGATGTTGAAGGACTAGCTCTTTTTTTGTTTCCCCTACCAGTAACTCTTTTGCACGCTCTTTTAGCAACATTAAACATATTGTAAAAATTAAAGTAAAAGCTTACCGATGTTACCACGAACAAACGCCAAGTAAGTATTCAATTTTGAACTTCAAACTGCAAACTCCGAATGACAAAACACGATAAAGTAAATTCAAGAAAAGAGAGCCAAATAAATTTAGAAGATCAAATAATGAATTGAAGACTTGAAGTTTTGCAAATTGGAGAATGAGAGAAATTGAGATTGAGAAAAGAGTATTGAGTGAAGAAATGAAGAAAGGGAGGGGGGAGGTATTTATAGTTTTAGAGAAGGTTAGTTTTGTAAATTGAAAAATGGTTAAAAATTTAAAAATAGGCTATTTGTGCAATATTTCCGTTGGCTAACATACCAAAAAATAGTCTGACGGTTGCCAACGGTCTGTAGGGCCTACTGAATCCGAAAAATAAAAAAATAAAAAGTAGCAGTTAAACCGGGCCGGTTAACCTGGTAAGAGCGAATAGTAACTCTTACGGGTTCAATCGGTCCGGTTACCCGTTTCAAATCATTAAACCGTCCAAAACCCCTATCTAGCCCAGCCCAACCCCCCTTATCGGTCCGAGCCGATTCTGAGTTCTACCTGTCTGGGCCGGTTCGGAACCGGATCAACCCGACCCATTTAACACCCTTACTTGTACCCTAATTCTGAACATAGTGTCACGAACCAGTTTGAATCATGACCGGCACTCAGGAGTAAATGCTCCCAAGTAAGCCTCATTGGTATTTTACAGAAAATTGGACAGAGTTTCTCCCATTTTAGCACTATCCAAAAATAATTTTCTGTCTCAAAATCAACAACCAACCATCTTAATATCAAACCAACCAACCAACTACTTAGCAATTAACCAAAATAAATCTCCACCAATAATAATCAACCCACTAACAACCAGAAATTCTAATTTATTCCAAATTTGATATGAAAGTGTGATACTCATCACAAGTCTATAATAACGAAGAATAATCATGACACTAAAAGAATGACTATGGAGTGACTCTAAGAGTTTCAAGAAAAGACTTATAAAAATAAATAAAGTCTCCGTCCACGCGAACAAATGCGACGCTCACTAGTGACTATCAACGTGTGCGCTCTAATTAACAAAATCCTCACCTACGTCAACTGTTGTCTCTGTAAAGAAAAATAGCGGGGAGTGAGTCACTAGCTCAGTGAGTAATAACACTTAACTGCCACCGTTTTTAGCAGGGACAAGTCAGAAAACATGCTAGTATATTAATAAGAAAATATCATAAGAATGCCCTTTCTAAAATGATAAATATAATCAGTATTCATGTGTTTCTTGTAATATAAATCAATTTAACAAATTAGTAATAAATTCTTTAAACGCTGTCTCATAGCAAGTCTTTATGTTTAGGAGGTTTCCAAGTAAGGATCGTGTAATCTGTATCACTGTGTGGATCCATTCGTAAAAGGAGTCAAATATAATTGTAGGTACCTACTTAAGGGAAAACAGTAACTGTATGCTAGCTCTACCTTTCCACTAGCGAGGGCTATAACTGTACTCGGTAATCGGTAAATACAAGGTGCACCAGAGGGTATTTTAAGTTTGAAGAAAATGGTTATCAGATACGAGCGCGCGCAAGTAGCAACATCTTCTGTTCTATATCCAAATCAATACGGTGATGGTGAAGGACCCAATATTATTCGATTGCATCTTAACACATAAACTAAATCTTCTTTTTCCATCAGGGACCAATTCAAGACTTTAGTGCATCTAATGAGGTTGTTTCTCCTCCAACTGAAGTTGATTGTTCTTCACAACTTGATGTTATCCAACCTCTAGATGTTGTAGTTGTTTCAAAGAGAGGCAGGAATGTGAAGAGAAAAATCATGTCTGATTTTGTGGTTGATGTGCAAAAAAAGAAGACTAGGAAGTTAAACAAAAATTAGGTATTGTAAATTATTTTTTAGGTTTTGATCATACAGATACAGTCTTAGGCGACACATTGTGTTATGCCCTTTTGTCTAAACAGTTGCTATAGGCTGTCTGTAATTGCATGTCTATTGACAAATTTTATTATGCACTTTTTTATCGGTTGCTTACTAAGCATGTCACGACCCATTTCCATAATAGGTTGTGAAGGCGCCTGGCACCATTGCCAGGCAAGCCACTGCGAAACATTTCTAACATCTTGTATTTATTTTATCAGGACTTAACTGAAATAACCATTCCAACTAGTATTAAGACTAAAAGAAATAGATACGGTAAGTAACACAATATTACAACTCCAAAATAAGTCTACCAATGTATGTGCCAGAATCTGGTGTCACAAGCTACGAGCGACTAGTATAATATACACAAAAGAATAATACACAAGCCTACTGTGTGAATTGTACAAAGGAAGACTTCTTTGGCTGCGGATCAGCATGAAGGAGAAGCATGCTCACCGTAGAAGTCCCAAAAGTGCTCACTAACGCGCACCAGAATGATATCCAGATCCACCTGCCTCAGATCCTGTACATTTAAGTAGAGAAGCGTAGCATGCGTACATAAACAATATGTACCTAGTAAATTTCACATCTAATCTCGAAGAAGTAGAGATGAGAGGTCCACTTGATACTTACTAAGGTCAAGATAATATAATAATAAGGTGCAATATAAAGCATGAAGGATTTCCAATAGCAACAAGTTAAAATGAAAGTCGTAATCATGTTCTTGACCTTAATTCAATTACCATTTCCCTTTTTACATACTTAACATGTAATCATGTCATGTCTAATCTCAAATATATATATATATATATATATATCATGTGCAATCATGTGGAGGTCGACGACCCACTCCAATAGAAAATAAATTGTGCACTGCCAAGGTTCGAACGGCCCATACCATAGATGCATCTATTCTCACCGAGGTGATCGACGCAATCTATAATTATCAAGAAAACATCAAGAATGCACACAAAGGCTCATTACATACAAGGAAACTGCTACAAAGGTTCAACAAGTTCATATGTTCACTTTTCATTTTCTCAAGTCTCTAGCAAATCATAAATGGACATATCAGCAATTTAGATAAGAGATATCTCCAAATTAGGCATGATATGTGTCCTAAACTACCCAAGTAATTAACATTATAGTAGCTACGCACGGACTCTTTTCACCTAGTACCTACATAGCCCCCGCATTTAGCAGAAATTTCTCATTTATAAATCCTACTGGGACAATTCCCTCATACAAGGTTAGAAAGGAGACTCACCTTGCTCCGAAGCGCACTTCCAATATCAAGAACAAGCCCAAACCCTCAATTTGTAGCCGAACGATCACAAACTAATTAAATAAAGTAATAACTAGTCAATAAAGGCTTACAATGTTGAATTCAACTATTTAAGTAATTTCCCATCCTTTCCCACAAGTTTCCTAAATTCCGACCCCGGGCCCACATGCCCGAATTCCGAGATTTTTCGAAAGGAATTGTTCTCTACAACCTAATGATCAATAATATATCAGTTCTAGTACATAACAAATTACATGATTAAATCTTAGTTTTATTAAAACCCTAGGTCTAGCTCTAATCCTTGGTTTTTACTTAGTTTTTAGTGTTTAATCTACCTAACGTACATGTATTTGAGCTAAGGATGAATGGGAATTAATTATCTTGCAATGTTATGTTGAAACCCTCTTTTTGGAAGCCCCAAATTCGCCTACGTGTGGAGTAGTATGTGCAATAAATGACCTTGAGCTCGAATTAAAAGAGCTCACTGCCCATCGATTTCCACTTCTGCAGTAGAGGTGTCAACCGATTCCACCGGTCCGGTCCGAGTCGATTTTTTTTCGACCCGTCCGGTTACCGGTCCGGGCTGGGCCGGTTAGAAACAGTTCCGATTTTCACCGGGCTGGGTTGAGACAGGCTTAGATTGAACCGTACGGGTTACGGGTTGTAATGGTCCGGGCCGGGCCGGGTTTCGTTATTTTGTATTTTTTTTTTTAGAATTACGTATAAATATTAAGTTATATTAATACTTTGTAATAATTGAATGAACACAACAAAAGATGGGAAAAAATTGCACTTATCGCAAGTGCTACTTTATTTCTTAAATTCAAATAAAGAAAAACTAAAATGTATTTTAAGTAGTAAAAACTTTACATCTTTTGTAACAAGTAGTATACTAGTAGTAATCCGAATCATCAAATTCTTTGCATTGCCCTAGCAAGTTCATCGTAATCAATATGAACCGATTGACCTTCTTCTGGCGTGTTAAATTCGGATGGGTTTCCATGCGTTAATATATCTCCAAGTTCTTCGTCTTCTGGGCTATCAAAATCTTCCTTTCCTTGATTTCTTCGTTCCGATCTAATCCAATCTCTTAAACATACTAAAACTTCCAAAGCATTGCTTCCCAATGAGTGGCGTGTGTCTCCAAGTTGTTGTCTTGCTTGGCTAAATGCACTCTCGGATGCAACAGTGGAAATTGGCACATTCAGGACATCCCGAGCCATAGCGACAAGAACGGGAAATTGCTTTGCATTTTCATGCCACCAGCCTAACGGTGAGAATTCCTTGGTGCGAGGCTCCTTTTGCTTCTGCAAGTAAAATTGAAGTTCATCAATATTCCTGCTACTACTTTGAGTGTTAGAAAAAGTTGAAAAAATATTAAAACTATCAATGCCTTCTTCATCATCTACATTAGAACTGCTACATTGCATAGCGGGATTTACATCTGTTGAAGCACGAGAATTATCACATTGAGTTGCATAATAATTATATAGATGTTGTAAATGTTCATTTAGCTGGTTCATAGAATCATACAAATTTGGGCTTTCAGTGGGCCTAATCTCCATATAAGTATATAAAGCACTCATTAATTGGTGACAATCAGACATTTTAATAGAAGGATTTAAAACTGCACCAATTAAGTAAACTGGAGGAATTGGAAAGAAATATTTTTTGAATTTCGCTTGCATATTTACAACAACATCCGTATATCTATCTTTCTTCTTAAATTCATGTAGTAGCAAAGAAATTTCAGCTATATGTACTAAAGCCATAGTAACAGTTGGGTAATATGCGCCAGAAAACACAACAGTAGCAGTATAAAATTTATGCAAAAATTTAACAACATCACTAATGACCTCCCAAGTATCAGTTGTTAACATACGCCTAGGATCAGTACAATGTGCATTAGCAACTTCAGTTATTGGAAATTTATATTTGTAGCAACATTTTAAAAATATATACGTATAATTCCATCTAGTAACTATTTCGTCTGGCATGAATCTAGGTGAAAGGTTATACTGCATACACTTATTCTTAAATTCTCTTATTCTAGATTGTCTATTATTTCCCTGAATAACTCCAACTGCTCTTCTAACTTGAGTAATCTCAACTGAAAATAAATCGAGCCCACTTTTAACAATTAAATTGTAAACATGACATGCACACCTAACATGAAAAATACCATCAAGAGGTGGTTGCAAATTCAATTTTAAAATTGAAACTGCAGCATTATTGTTTGAAGCATTATCAAAAGACATACACAAAATTTTTTGGTTTAGATTATAAAATTCAACAACTTCAATAATTGTACTACTAATAAATGCAGCAGTATGACTCTGATCTTCATCATATTTAAAAGCAATAATACGTTTTTGCATACAAGTATTATCATCTATCCAATGACATGTAATTGTTAAATAATCATTTCCATTAACAGCATGGCCAATATCAGAAGTTAGACATACTCTAGAAGGAAGGTGACTAAACAAATAACGTATGTATGTTTCATATTGGCCGTGAAGTCTAAAGATGTCGGCTCTACAAGTACTTCTAGGGATACCTTTAAACAAAGGATTGTATATCCTTTGAATATATATAATAAGATAAGAGGAAGAAGCAAAAGAAAAAGGTAGACAACCCAAAGCAATCATTTTCGCTAATTCCTCTCGATCCCTCATTTTATCATATTTTAGGAGACCTCCGGTAGTAGGGTTAATTGTTGTTTGACTTCCATCCCCATTAGCTCCCCATTCTATAGGATGGTTAGTCGACAGATGTCTAATAAGTGTCCCAGTCCCCCCTAAATTACCTCCGGTCAATTGTTTAAATGTTTCGTTACAAAGTTTGCACTTAACTCTATCAGTACCTTCTACTATATCAAAAAATTTCCAAACAGGACTTCTTTTTTTACGAGTAGAAGTTGGAGCCACTGGTGGTCTTCTACCGCTTGTTGCACTAGCAACTCCAACTCCAATACTACCAACATTTCTACTACTAGGTGTAGGGGGTATCTCATCTGCTATTCCAATTTCATTATCTTCTATTCCGTAATCTTCTTGTAATTGTTCATAATCAATATCTACATCTTGCAAATTAGGCGATGATTCAGAAACATGTGTTATTGGGTCATTACTATTACTACCAGAAGCTACAGGACTACCTCTTTTTTTACTTCCACCCCTACCAGTAACTTTTCTACACGCTCTTTTAGCAGCATTAAACATATTGTAAAAATGAAAATATAAGCTAAAATCAAATATGCAATTAAAATATTAAATAAGAGAAAGAGTTGGAGAGAGTGCACCGAATTCGACAATAAATTGAGCACTTGATTACGCAAATCCGGTGTTACCACGAACAAACGTCAAGCAAGTATTTCAATGTTGGACACTTGAACTTCAAGCTTAGAATTCCGATTTCCGAATGAGAAATTACGATAAATTAAATTCGGGAAAACAAAGACAATAAAATTATAAAATTAGAATATGAATTCTTGAAAATTGAAGAGAAGAGAGTGATTGATAATTTGAGAATTGAGAGAGAGATTGATAATTTTGAGTGAGGAAATGAAGAGAGGGGAGGGTATTTATAGATTTTAAGAACGGTTAATAATGTAATTTAATAAATACAAAAAAAAACAAAAAAGTGGCCATTTCTGAAAATACTCCCGTTGGCCAACGGTTCTGGACCGTTGCCAACGGTCCTGTGGGGCCCACATGTTCAGAAAAATTTTTTTTTGAAAAAAAAAATTTTTGACCGTTGTACCGGTCCGGTGCCGGTCCGGGTCGACCGGTTCAAGCACTGTTTTGCTTACCGGGCCGGTCCGGTCACGGGTCAAGACCCTAAAATCCTAACTGTTCTAACCCCTCCCCCCCAACCCAGCCCAGCCCACCCCTTAAGAACCGGGCCGGTCCGGTCCCGGTTTATACCGGACCGGTCCGGTTCGGTCCCGGGTCAACCCGGACCGGTTGACAGGCTTATTCTGCAGTTTGGTGCGGTCCCGCTCCTGTGGAGAAGTGGCCGCATCTGCGGCTTTGGGCATATGGGACTGGACCGCATCTGCGGTCTGGGGATCGCATAAGCGAAATCGCTTCTGCAGTTTCTGGGCTGCTTCTGCGGTTCTGGGCCAATTAGGCTTGACCGCTTCTACGGTCTAGGGGTCGCTTAAGCGGTACTACTTTTGCGGTCTCTGGGTTGCTTCTGCGGTTTCCTTTGGCCTGGCCCCTTTCCGCTTCTGTGATGGATTGACCGTGTCTGTGGTCTAAAAACCGTAGATGTGGCTATGATAGAAGCTGTAACCTTCAACATTTTCTTCAACTTTTAACTTCACTCGAGCCTCGATCATTTGACGCTCGAGGTTCCCGAGCCCCGCCCAAACATACCGATAAGTCTGAAATCACAAGGCAGTCTTACTCGAACCCTCAGATCATTCAAAACAACGTAAAATCTAGGAATCACGTCTAAAAACCAAATGAATCAATCTTTTGAACTCCAAGTTCTTAATTTTCTTCTAAACCGGTCAAAACGCCCTTAAACTACTCGGATTGACATCAAATTTTACGGGTGAGTCTTAACTGATATTTCGGACATGTACCAAGTTTCGGAACCAACATTCAAGATCGGTACCTAGGAAATCAAAGAATATTTAACCTATTTAATTTTTTAAAACTTCAATTTAACAATTTCACATAAAAAAATTTATTACTCGGGCTAGGGACCTCGGAATTCAATTTCGGACATACGCCCAGGTCTTATATTTTTTCATGGTCCCGAATCACAAATCCGAGTTTGTTTCCAAAGAAAGTTGACCGAAGTCAAACTTGGCCTTTTAAGAAAATCATAAAGAAGCAATTAAGAATATTCTTACTCAAAACTCGATCAACCTCCGAACTAATCGCCCCCCCAAGTCATAAATTATCTAAAGCAAGCACGGGAGATTTTATTTAAGGGAACGGAGTTCTAAAATGCAAAACGACCAGTCGGCTCGTTACATTCTCTACCTCTTAAACAAACATTCGTCGTCGAACGGACATAGAAAAGTACATGGACTGCTGAATAAGTGGGGATATCTGTTCCGCATGTCCTTCTCGGACTCCCAGGTCGCCTCCTCAACCAGTTGCCCCCTCCACTAGATCCTCATCGCAGAAATCCTCTTGGACCTAAACTGGCGATCATGTCTATCAAAATAATGGCAATTGGCTCCTCCTAGTAGCCCAAGCTCTCATCTAACTGGATGGTGCTGAAGTCTAACACATGTGATAGGTTGGCATGATACTTCCGAAGCATCAATACATGAAAAACTGGATGAACTCCTGATAAACTAGGAGGTAAAGCAAGCTCATAGGCAACCTCTCCAACTCGCCTCAACACCTCAAAGGTACTAATAAACCTTTTAGGCATAGCTTTCCCTTCTTCCTGAACCTCATAATGCCCTTTATTGGCGAGACTTTCAAGAGAACCTTCTTGCCGATCATGAATGATACATCAAACGCCTTTTGATCCGTGTAACTCTTCTGTCTGTATTGAGTTGTGCGGAGCCTCTCCTGAATCAACTTTACCTTATTCAAGGCATCCTGTACCGAATCTGTACCAAGTAACTAAGCTTCACCAGACTCAAACCACCCGATAGGAGAATGACAACGCCGACCATATACAGCCTCATACGAGGCCATCTCTATGCTGGACTGATAGTTGTTGTATGCAAACTTCGCTAATGGCAATAATTGATCCCACTGCCCTCCAAAGTCAATCACACATGCCCTAAGCATATCCCCTAAAATCTGAACTATCCGCTTTGACTGCCCGTCGGTCTGAGGATGGAATGCTTTGCTAAGCTCTACGCGGGTTCCCAACTCACTCTGAACAGCTCTCTAGAAATGGGAAGTGAACTGAGGGCCTCTGTCTGATATGATGGAAACCAGCACACCGTGCAACTTAACTATATCCTAAATGTAAATATGAGCATATCTCTCCGTTGTGTAAGTAATCGCCAATGGAATGAAGTTGGACGACTTGGTCAACCTATCCACAATGACCCATACTGAATCAAACTTCCGTAAAGTCCGTGGTAACCCGACTATGAAATCTATGGCGATGCGCTCCCACTTCTACTCTGAAATGGGCATCTGGTGAAGAGGCCACCAGGCCTCTGATGCTCATACTTGACATGCTGGTAACTGAAACATCTAGCTACATACTCCACGATGTCCTTCTTCATTCTTCGCCACCAGAAATGCTGCTTCAAGTCACGATACATCTTCTTGGCACCCGGATGAATGGAGTACCTCAAACTGTGGGCCTCCTCCAGAATCCTCTCTCTCAAGCCATCATCATTAGGACACATAGACGGCCCTGAAGCCGTAACACCCCATCCTCGCCAATAGAAACCTCCTTGGCACCCCTCCCCCCCGAAGTACCGTCTCTCTGTGAACCTTCAAATGTGGATCATTAAACTGTCGGACCTTAATCTGCCCCAACAATGAAGACTGGGCAACCACGCATACTAGAACTCGGCTGGGCTCTGAAACGTCCAACCTCACAAGTCTATTGGCCAAGGATTGAATGTCTAAGGCTAGTGACCTTTCTTCTGCTAGAATGAATGCTAGGCTACCCATACTCTCCGCCTTTCTGCTCAAGGCATCCGCGACCACATTCACCTTGCCCGGATGATAAAGAATGGTAGGGTCATAATCCTTTAGTAACTCAAGCCACCTACGCTGCCTCAAGTTAAGATCCCTCTGCTTGAATAAATGTTGCAAGCTGCGATGGTCGGTATAAACCTCACATGACACTACATACAAATAATTCCTCTATATCGTAAGAGCATAAGCAATCCACCAAATCTATATCGTGCAAAGGGTAATTCTTCTCATGAACCTTCAACTGACATGAAGCATATGCAATAACTTTCCCCTCCTGCATCAATACACATCCCAAGCCAACGTGAGAAGCATCACAATATACCATATACATCCCTGAACCGGAAGGCAATACAAGAACTCATGTCCTAGTCAAAGTCGTCTTGAGCTTCTAGAAGCTCTCATCACAATCATTGGACCAACGAAATGGAGCACCCTTTTCAATCTGGTCAGAGGTGATGCAATAGATGAAAAACCCTACAAAAATCATCGATAGTAATCTGCTAACCCTAGAAAACTCCTGAACTCGGTCAGTAAAGTAGGACATGGCCAATTCTGAACCGCCTCGATCTTCTTGGGATCCACTTTAATACCCCCCTGACACTACATGCCCAAAGAATGCCACTGACTCTAGTCAAAACTCACACTTGGAGAACTTAGCATACAACTTCTGCTCTCTCAAGGTCTGAAGCACTACCCTCAAATGATCCTCGTGCTCCCCTAGTCTACGTGAGAATATCAGGATGTCATCAATGAAGAGGATAACGGAGGAATCAACATATGGCTTGAACACCCCATTCATCAAATCCATAAATGTCGCTGGAGTATTAGTCAAGCCAAATGACATCACCAGGAACTCATAGTGGCTGTAACTAGTCCTGAATGTAGTCTTTGGAACATCTGAGTCCCGAATGTTTAGTTGATGATACCTTGACCTCAATTTAATCTTAGAGAACAATATAGCACCCTGCAACTGGTCAATCAAATCATCAATACGAGGCAATGGATACTTGTTCTTGATAGTAACTTTGTTCAACTGGAGGTAATCAATGCACATCCGCATATTCCCATCCTTCCTCTTCACAAATAGTACTAGTGCACCCCAAGGTGATACATCAGGCCTAACAAACCCATTTGCTAACAAATCCTCCAACTTATCCTTCAACTCCGTCAGCTCCTTAGGAGCCATACGGTACGTGGGATAGATATAGGCTGAGTTCCTGGAGCCAAATCAATATAGAAATTAATATCATAATCCGGAGGCATGCCAGGGAGATCAGAAGGAAAAACATCGGCGAACTCTCGCACTACTGGCACTGAATCAATCGTCGGAGACTCTACAGTGATATCTCGAAAAAAAGCTAAATAAGCCAAAAACCCTTTCTCAACCATGCGCTGAGCCTTCAGGAAAGAGATAACCCTGCTATGCGTATCAAAAGTGGAACCCTTCCACTCCAACCTCGGCAATCCTGGCATCGCTAGTGAAATAGTGTAGTCATGGCAATCTAGGACGGCGTGATATGGAGCCAATCCATGCCCAGGATGACCTCAAAATCGATCATATCAAGCAACAGAAGGTCTGCTCTAGTCTCAAAACCACAGAAAGTAAGCACACAAGATTGGTAGATCCGATCCACAACCACAGAATCACCCACATGAATGGACACATGACAAGGAACACCCAAAAGGCTCGGGAGAAATAACCGGGAAACAAGCAAACAGAGATGATACATATGAATAAGTAGACCCTGGTTCAAATAATACCGAAGTATCCCTACCATCAATGGAAATAATACATGTGATGACGGCAACTGAGATCACTGCATCTAGCCAGGTCGGAAGGGCATAGAATCTAGTTGGAGCACAGACTGTCTGGCCTTCACCTGACTGAATAGCTAGCTGACCTCTCCTCGTCTGACCTCCACCCCTGAGACAGCCTCTACCAGTCTGTCCTCCACCTCTAGGTAGTTGGGTCCCTGGTGTTGGAGTTATGGGTTGTTGCCCCTGCTGCACTGCCTCGCCCCTAAGTCTGGGGCAATATCTCCTCATGTGACCAGCGTCTCTGCACTCGAAACAACATGGTGCGGTGACCTGCTATCCGGATGGCTGACTGTGAAAACCAGAAGATCCACTTGAAGAAGCTTGAATAGCTGGTGGGCGGTATGAACTCTCTGGCATAGCACTGAAATAAGAACTGGAAGAATCCGAAGTACCTGAATACCCACTGGATGAACCCTGAATAGCTTGCCGGCGATAAGAACTCTCTGGCATGGCACTGAAATAGGAGTGTGCTCGAGCACCCTGAGAAGGTGGTGGTGCTGAAACTGGGCGCCTGATGGGCTGACCTCTTCTAAACTGACCTCTACCCCTAGCTGGGTGCCTCTAAAGAATCTGGCCCTCTTAACTTGCTGCATCTGCTCTCTACCCCTCAGACGGTAACCTTGAATCTTGCGAGCAATCTCAAGTACTAGCTGATACCTTGTGCCCATCTCTACCTTTCAGGCCATACCTGATCGGATAGTGGGGTGTAACCCCGCAATGAACCTTCGTACTCTCTCTGCCTCTCTGGGAAATATCATAAGTGCATGGAGAGACAACTTAGAGAACCTCACCTTATAATTGATCACTGATAGCTCACCCTGCTCTAGATGCTCAAATATATGGCGCAACTTTTCCCTCTCAAAGGGTGGAATGTACCGATCAATGAATAACAGAGTGAACTGACCCAGGTAAGGGGAGGAGCGCTTGGTGGCCTGCTAAGTGCATAAGACTACCACTATTTACGGGCCCTGCCCTCCAGCTGAAAAGTAGTGAAGTCAACTCCATGCGACTCCAATATCCTCATGTTGTGCAATATGTCCCTGCACCTATCAATGAAGTCCTGGGCATCATCATGACGCTCACCCCCAAAGACTGGAGGGTGCATCCTGGTCCTTCTATCCAATAAATTATGCGGATCGTTGTCCACAGCTGGCTTGGTCTAGGGTGCCAATCCAGCAACTAGCTGAGCACCATCTGCGGGTAGTGATAGAAGAGGAAAATTTAGTACAATGACCACTGCATTCCTAATACCCTGTAGCCTCTTGAAGATAAATACAGACATCTCCATACCGATATACAAGACTCTATCATGTTTGCCCATAACTTGTGAAACTTACGAGAATCTAGTGCTCTGATACCTTGTTGTCATGACCCATTTCCATAATAGGTTGTAAGGGCGCCTAGCACCATTGCTAGGCAATCATTGCAGAACATTTCTAACATCTTGTATTTATTTTATTAGGATTTAAGTGAAATAACCATTCCAACTTCTATTAAGACTAAAAGGGTAAGTAACATAATATGACAACTCCAAAATAAGTCTACATATGTGTGTGCCAGAATCTAGTGTCACAAGCTACGGGCAAATAGTAGAATATACATAAAATAATAATACACAATCCTACTGTCTAAATCAGGATAGACAGAAATAAAAGTACAAAGGAAGACTTCTTCGACTGCGGATCGGCATGAAGGAGAAGCATGCTCACCGTAGAAGTCCCAAAAGTGCTCACTGACGCGCACCAGAATGATATCCAGATCCACCTGCCTCAGATCCTGTACATTTAAGTATAGACGCGTAGCATGAGTACATAATCAATATGTACCCAGTAAGTATCCTGTCTAATCTCGAAGAAGTAGAGACGAGAGGTCGACTTGATATTTACTAAGGTCAAGATAATATAATAATAAGGTGCAATGTAAAGCATGAAGGATTTCCAATAGCAACAAGTTAAAATGAAAGTCATAATCATGTTCTTGACCTTAATTCAATTACCATATCCCTTTTTACATACTTAACAAGTAATCATGTCATGTCTAAGCTCAAACATACATATATATATATGTATATACATACATATATATATATATATATATATATATATATATATATATATATATATATATATATATATATATATATATATATATATATATATATATATATCATGCGCAATCATGCCGAGATCGACGGCCTACTCCAATAAAAAATAAAATGTGCACTACCGAGGGTCGAACGGCCCATACCATAGATACATCTATTCTCACCGAGGAGATAGGCCCGATCCATAATTATCAAGAAAACATCAAGAATGCACATAAAGGCTCATTTATATACAAGGAAACTCCTACAAAAGTTCAACAAGTTCATATGTTCACTTTTCATTTTCTCAAGTCTCTAGCAAATCATAAATGAACATATCGGCAATTTAGATAAGAGATATCTCCAAATTAGACATGATCTGGGTCCTAAACTATCCAAGCAATTAACATTATAGTATCTACGCACGGGCTCTCGTCACCTAGTACGTACGTAGCCCTCGCACTTAGCAGCAATTTCTCATTTATAAATCCTACTGGGACAATTCCCTCACACAAGGTTAGAAAGGAGACTCACATCGCTCCGAAGCGCACTTTCAATATCAAGAACAAGCCCAAACCCTCAATTTGTAGCCAAACGATCACAAACTAATTAAATAAAGTAATAACTAGTCAATAAAGGCTTACAAGGTTGAATTCTAACTATTTAAGTAATTTTTCAACCTTTCCCACAAGTTTCCTAAATTCTGACCCCGGGCCCACATGCCCGGATTCCAAGATTTTTCAAAGGGAATGACTCTCTACAACTTAAAGATCAATAATATATCATTTCTAGTTTATTACATAGCAAATTACATGATTAAATCTTAGTTTTATTAAAATCCTAGGTCTAGCTCTAACACTTGATTTTTACTTAGTTTTTAGTGTTTAATCTACCTAATGTACATGTATTTGAGCTAAGGATGAATGGGAATTACTTACCTTGCAATGTTAGGGTTAAACCCTCTCTTTGGAAGCCCCCAAATTCACCTAAGTGTGGAGTAGTGTGTGCAATAAATGACCTTGAGCTCACTGCCTAGCGATTTTCGCTTCTACAGTTTGGGGACCGCATCTGCGGTCCCGCTCCTATGAAAAAGTGGCCGCATATGCGGCTTTGGGCATAAGGGACTGGACTGCATCTGCGGTCTGGGGATCACATAAGCGGAACCGCTTCTGCGGTTTCTGGGCTGCTTCGGGCGTTCTGGGCCAATTGGGCTAGATCACTTCTGATATCTAGGGGTCGCTTAAACGGAACCGCTTTTGCGGTCTCTGGGCCACTTTTGCGGTTTCCCTTGGCCTGGCCCCTTTCCGCTTCTGCGATGGATTGATCGCGTCTGCGGTCCCGCTTCTGCGGTCCAAGAACCGCAAATGCGGTTATGACAAAAGCAGCAACCTTCGGCCTTTTCTTCAACTTTTAACTTCACTCGAGCCTCGATCGTTTAACGCTCGGGGCTCCCAAGTCCCGCCCGAACATACCGACAAGTCTGAAATTAGGAGGCCGTCCTACTTAGACCATCGGATCATTCAAAACAACGTTAAATCTAGGAATCACGTCCTAAAACCAAACGAATCAATTTATTGAAAAAGTTCTTAATTTTCTTCTAACGAGTCAAAGCGCCCTTAAACTACTCGGATTGACACCAAATTTTACGAGTGAGTCTTAACTGATATTTCGGACTTGTACTAAGTTTCAGAACCAAAATTTGAGTTCGGTACCTAGGAAATCAAAGAATATTTGTCTATTTAATTCTTTAAAACTTCAATTTAACAACTTCACATAAAATTTCATTACTCGAGATAGGGACCTCGGAATTCAATTCCGGACATACGCCCAGGTCCCATAGTTTTCCTTATGAATTCGGGTCCATTTCCCAAGAAAGTTGACCAAAGTTAAACTTGGCCTTTTAAAAAAATCTTAAAGAAGCAATTAAGCATATTCTTACTCAAAACTCTACCAATCTCCGAACCAACCGCCCTCTCAAGTCATAAATTATCTAAAGAAGCGCGAGAAGTTTCATTTAAGAGAACGGTGTTTTAAAATGTAAAACGACAAGTCGGGTCGTTATAAAGCAGGTTTTTTGTATGCTAATATTGCTTAATAAGCAACATTTTAAAATTAATAGAATGGTATAAATATGTTATGTGAGCTAGATACAGTAGTATTTTAGCTTCAGTAGAGTTATAAAATGACTCGAATAGGCATACAAAAAAAAAAGATATTCTAGCATAAATTATTTTAATATAGAATAAATGTGTATTATGTAACAGAAAAGATAAAAATTTTGTAGTATAGGATAATTATTTTAAACTAATGTGGAATTTAATATCTTTTTTGCCTATTGAAACCCATTTGGAGTTTGGATCAAGTCATATTAAGAGAAATATTGGTCTAAAGTGGGTATGACCCATGTAAGCTTATGTGGCATTATCTTTGAATTTTTCTTATTACAATTTATACCATGTCATTTTTTTGGTAGAGGTTTGAAGCAAAATAATTTTTAAGTGATAATGACAAAGTTTAGTTGCTTTTAAGTGACAAAAAATAATTAAATGACTTTATTAAAATTAAATGACAGGTCAATGACCATCAATGAAATTAACCCGTTGCTTCTTGCGCGGGAATGCCACTGAATTTTTAGTAGCATAAGCTTTGTCCCTCAACTTTTTGCCTCCCTTTTTATGTTCGTCTCCTCTTTTTTATGGGGAATGTCTAAAATTGTCCTTGTACTAGTTCAAATTATTAAATACATCCTTTATTTCACTTTATCCGAACTTATTATTATTTGAGGAGTAAATAAAATTTTCTTTTATCATGTTTTTACAATAATTTCAAAATATTTGAATTATTAATTGTTAACTTGTAGTAATTTTATATAATTTTCATATATGTAAATTTTTGTTACAAAATTTTTTAAGATTTACCCCTTATACTCAAAATAGTATTCATATAAACTGAAACAAAAGGAAATAGTACTATTTATGATTTGGATCAATTTAAAATTTTGTATTAACAAATTATCTTGCATTTGTCCTTGTCGTTAACGGATCTAAGTTGAATTAAGTGGTCCCTCAATTTCACATATCAAAATATTTCGAGGAAAAAAGTTTAAACATAGACATCTATTTTTTGTTATGGTTTAAAGTTATTCCCATTATACTTTATGTTGGAGATTCGTTAAGAATCAAGAAAAAAATCGGGTAATATTAGTAAATGCTATTCGAGCCATCCTTTTTCGATCTATATCAATATTTCATTGAGAAGTATATATCTCAGCAGTAGTATCCCTATCCTCGATGAACTAAAGTTATTGGGGCCTCCAAATTTAATATAATCAATGTGTTTTTTACTTATTTTTTATATGATATGAATTATAAAAGATATATGTGTGGGACACAATCTATTAATTAATCTATTTCCTTCAAATACTCCACTAAAAACATATCACAATTTCATTTTATAAATCCTCAAGAGCTAATGAAACTATTTTAGTAAAATTTAATTCTCCCAATTCCAGAGCGATTGCACTAAAAAATTCGAGTTCCTTTTGAATTTCCTTTCTTGATCATTTTTTGTGTAATACTAACATGGTAAAATTAAATTGAAAGTATAATGGATGGTAAAATTACTCAATTTCGAATAATATATAATTTGATTCTTTTGCCTTTTTTTCCTTTTGTGTTTCAAACAAATTTAGTATGTACATTTGTTGTTTTAAATTCTTTTCTAAATAGCACTTTCCATATTTATTTACTTTTAAAATATCTGAAGTTTTGGAATAGTTTCATATTCTTGATTGCTGCGCGATTAACACAAAATTCATATGATTTGGAAGAGCGTAACAGTTTATCATTCGGTAGTATGACTGTATAATGTATAAGATCTTGTTCTATTTTGAAAACTAACCGCAAACTTGCACCCTAGTTATATCACTTGTCACTTATCAAGCAGAGACGGAACTAGGATTTTGAGTTTGTGGGTTCTAAATTCTTAATTCTTTTAAGTTACTTCGTTCTAAATTAATAATTTATATATTTCAATAAACTTTTTAAGATAAATACATAATTTAAACTAAAATTCAGCCACTGTTACCAAGTAGTCCTAGTAAGCCTCAAAGCCATACCAGGTTCACTGTTTCAGTTGATAATGGCACACGTCTCCCTATGTTTAGGGAGAAGAAAGGGTCTTTGTCCAGTTGACAGTGAAAATAAACTAACTCGCACCTAATATCTTCACCAAACATAAGAAGTTGATATAATTTGATATTTTCCTAGAAAGTTGGTTTCTGTGTTAATGAGAACCTTAGCGTGACTGGTAAAATCGATGTCATGTGACCAGGAAACAGCCTCATGCAAAAATGCTGGGTAAGACCCTTCCACGGACCCCGCGCATAGCGAGAACTTAGTGCACCGGGCTACCTTTGGCTTCTGCATTAAAACTTGGAAGCAAACAAGAGGGGTGCTTTCTCCCCATGTTACTAATAGAGGCCATGGATATACCAAATAGCTATTATAAGCAGAACATATTCTGTGACCAGCACTTATTATCAATTCGAAAACCTGAGATTATTGAAATCATACATCTTTAAAATGGGGGAAGAACCAAGCATTCTCATATGCACCATACAGGAAAAAGGAAGTTTATGCCCTCATTTCCCTTATTATTATTCCTTTGTGGATGTTTGGGTGGCATGGAGGGTATTTGCAGTAGAAGTTTTGCTTTGTTTTAATCATTTTGCACCCCAGCCACCTCCTCCGGGTGTCAAAATCTGAAGTATATCCCCAGCCTGCACCTCAATTGTGTTTTTACCACCAACATACACCTTCCTTTTATCTTTCGTGATGAGGAAATTAGCACCCAGAGCCCCATCTTTTCCACCCATCAGCCCCCTCGGTGCATGCACACGCCTTTCTGATAGGATGCTTACAATGACCGGCCGCCTGAATTCAATCTCCCTGATAATGCCATCACCTCCTTTATGTTGTCCAGCACCTCCACTATTCTCTCTTATTCCAAACTTATGCAATATAACCGGGTATCTTTGCTCAAAAATCTCTGGATCTGTCATCCGGGTGTTGGTCATATGGCACTGGACTGCACTCGTCCCATCCCAAGTAGGGCCAGCTCCACTTCCACCACCAATTGTTTCATAGTAACCAAAAGTGTCATCCCCAAAGGTTAAATTATTCATGCAACCCTGTGAACAAGCACAAGCTTGGAATGCAGTAAGAACGACGTCAGTTATCCTCTGTGACGTAAGAACATTACCACCCACCACCAGCCTTGTCACTTGGAGAGAGAAATGAACCAGGAGGTATATAAATCTTAACAGGAGCCAAGCAACCTTGATTGAGAGGGATGTCAACGTTCACCAAACAGCGTACGCAGTAAATGACTGCAGCAGCTGTCACTGCCTCTGGGGCATTCCAATTACCATAAACTTCTGGACTGGTTCCGGAGGAATCAAAAAATGCTTCTCCCTTCTGAGAATCTATAGTAAGCTTTAAGTGTATGGTAGACCCATCATCCATGTAATCTTCCTCTTCAATAGTCACTACACCTCCCTTTCCGGACATTTTTGCTTCAGAAGAAACTCTCGCAGCAACAGATTTAAGCATTTCTCTCACTGCTTCTTCAGCATTAGCCTGCACATAGTTCATGTATGCTTGGACAGTTTCCAGACCATATTGCTCAATAAGCTCGTTGATAAGTGTAATTCCTCTCTGATTTGCAGCTACTTGTGCATGAAGGTCGGATAAATTATCTTGAAGCCTACGCGTTCCTGGAATGTTATGAGTTGATTCTTCAGAACAAGGGTAACGAAGAAGTTTGGTGATTCCCTCTTCTTGAGAAGTTCCCTTCTCAACAAGCTTGAATGCTTTTATTGCTGCTCCTTCCTCCCATATGAACTTTGAGAAAGGCGGCATACTTCCAGGAGTAATACCTCCAATCTCTGCATGATGCCCTCTACTTGCAATAAAGAATATCAATCTACCTTTATTAAAAACAGGTGTAATAACAGTTATATCAGGCAGGTGGCTACCACCAGCAGAAGGATGATTGGCGACTAAAACATCTCCCTCATTTAGATTATCACCCCAGTGCTTCAGCTGCCACCGAACAGTGCTCGACATAGCCCCCAAGTGCACAGGAACATGGGGTGCATTTGCCACAAGCCCACCATCAGGGCCAAAAAGTGCACAAGAAAAGTCTAGCCGCTCTTTAATATTTGTTGATATAGAAGTCCTCTGCAAGGTGCGCCCCATCTGTTCAGCTATTCCCATAAACCGGTTGTTGAAAATTGAGAGCTGCACAACATCTGCGACCTTTTCATCTACTTTTGCAGTATTGGAAGCCGAATCGATCTCTATTTTAATGTTGCCATATTTAGTAATAATGGCCTTGCAGTTGGGCTCAACAATGACAGTGCTATTGCCATTCATGATAATTGCTGGGCCAGGAACAACATTCCCATATGCCAGATTTTCAAGCTTGAACAAAGGAGTGTCGTTCCATCCATTCCCAAAGTATACCTTGTAGTGACTTTCAATTTTAGGGGCAACAGGGGAAGAATCTAGGGCTCGCGGCTTCAGTATGTTAGTGACTCCAACACCGCGAACCCTAACATCACATATAACTATATTCCTGTTTTGAAGTTTAAATCCGTACTCCCGCTGGAATAACTTGATAAATTCGGCAGCATAATCAGGAGGTGACCCATCATCATTGGTTGGTCTCTTTACCATGATCGCGGTGTCTGTTCCCTCATACCTTAAGTTTAAGTATGTTTCGCTGGTGATACTTTCTTCTCTGAACCCTTGCTCTTGCAGCTTATCCTTCACCTGCTTCAGCAAGATAGTTTCTCTGCGAGAAGCTTCAATCACAGAATCAGGGCCATATACAGCTGAATACGGCTCTTGTGCATCTTCTACGACATCAGCTAACCCCATACCATATGCACTTAAGATTCCACATAACCTGTGAATAAGAACTTCCTTCATTCCAAGTGATCTAGCAATGGCACAGGCATGTTGAGGACCTGCACCCCCGAAGCAAGCAAGAGCATGGTGGCTTGTTTCATGACCCTTCATTTCTGTCAACTGCCGTATCGGGCGGCACATGGTCTCATTGGCAACATTCACAAAACCTTGTGCAATCTCCTCTACCATCATGTCCCTTGCAGATGAATCCTGGCTCTTTCTGTAGGAATTGATTTGCCTCGCAAGTTTTTCAAACTCTTCCCTCGTAGCATCAATGTCTAATGGCTGGTCCTCATTGGGACCAAAAATGGATGGGAAAAAATCAGGAATGACATATCCTAAGATAAGATTTGCATATGTAACTGCTAGTTGCCCGCCTTTCCGGTAACAAACTGGTCCTGGGTGTGCACCCACTGAATCTGGTCCCACCCGGAAAGAACCAAACTGAAATTTTAACTTTGATCCACCACCAGCAGCGACTGTGTTTACATCGAGCTGAGGTGCTTGAATTATTGCACCAGCAATCTGGGTTTCTATAACTTGTTCATAGGTACCAGCATATCGGCTGACATCAGTAGATGTACCACCCATGTCAAAACCGATTAGGGCTTTGTCTGTTTCAATCCCAAAGAGTGTCTGAGAGTACCCAACTACACCGCCAGCAGGACCTGACAAAATTGCTTTGTGGCCTGAAAATCTATGTTCTGGTGCAAGCCCTCCATCCGACTGCATAAATAGAACATTCAACTTTCCTAGTCCCTCATCAAATTTGGACATGAAACCTGACAAGTATTCTTTAATAACAGGAGTCAAATATGCATCTACACTAGCTGTAAATCCTCGAGGAACAGCTCGAACCATAGGGGTCAAAGCAGATGATATAGATACATGCCTGAAGCCCGAACTAAGAGCTAACTTTTCCAGAAGTATTTCATGCTGGGGATAAGTATAAGAGTGGAGCAGAACCACAGCTAAGCAACTAATACCCCTTTGCAACAAAGCATTCAGCAAAGGTTTCAGAGCTTCCTCATCGAGTGGCTTTACAACCTTGACAAGCTCGCCTGAAATACCTTGAACAAGTGATGCAGAAGAGTCTAAATCTACTCCTCCCTCTTTTTCAAGAACAAGCTCAACTCTCTCATCAACCTCTACAACCTCCTCATAAAGATTTGATGGTTTTGATACAGTGAGGTCAAATATATGTGGACGAGCCTGATTACCAATCTGGAGCAAATCCCTAAAGCCTCGAGTGACACACAGTGCAATTCTTTCCCCTTTCCTCTCCAACAATGCATTTGTTGCCACGGTTGTACATCCTCACCCATTCGATCTTATCAGTAGGAATTTTCGAACTACAGGGAATTTTCTTTCCAGTAAATTCCTCCAAAATCCTCCTTATTCCTTCAACAGGAGCATCATCATAATTAGAAGGATCAACTGACAACAACTTCATGACTCGGCCTTCAGATTTTCCAGGAATTTCTGCATAGACATCAGTAAAAGTGCCCCCTCTGTCGATACAAAATTTGAGCTTTCCTTCACTTTGACTCCCCATTGCTCAACTACCGGTATTGCAAGAAATGACTCTATTATATACAAGAAATTGTAATAACTTGGTAGATTACCTGTTAAGTAAAAAGGATTTGGTCACAAAAATGATAAACTCAATTACCCAAAGAGTTATAGGAACAAAATAAACACAGTTTTGCTGCAGGCTATGCACCACAAGAAATTGCAGACAAGAGGAGCACCAAACACTACACTAGAAGAGAAAAGATAAATATATTCATGTGCTGGAATGTTGATATTCTTGCATCTAAGAATCAATCAAGCCAGCAAGCCATAATAAGGAAATGCTAAAAAACACAGAGCATTCAAACACGATAAATGTAGGGATAAGCTGATATATTAAAGTGCATGAGCATCAATATTCTAGCCTCTGAGAATCAAAAAAGCAAGCAGCCCAAAAACAAGAAAGCGCTAACAATAACAAAAAAGAAACAAGAAAAGAGCATCAAAATTATAACCTTTTGCCACGAAGAGCATTAAAATCTATAACTAAGGATTACCTGTTAAATAAAGTGAAAAACGATTTGGTCACAAAAATGATAAACTCAATTACCAAAAGAGTTATAGGAGCAAAATAAACACAGTATCGCTGCAGGCTATGCACCACAGGAGACAAGAGGTGCATCAAACACTACACTAGAAGGAAAAGATAAATATATTCATGAGCTGGAATGTTGATACTCTTGCATCTAAAAATCAATAAAGCCAGCAACCCATAACAAGAAAATGCACAAAAACAAATAGCATCAAACACTATAAGCTGACGTATTAAAGTGCTTGAGCATCAATATTCTAGCTTATGAGAATCAATAATCAAACAGCCCAAAATCAAGTGCTAACAAAGACCAACAAAAAAAAGAAACAAAAAAGAGCATCAAAATTATAACTTATTAACATGAAGAGGATTAAACAACTACAACTATGGGAGAACTAAAGTGGGAGGGGAATCATGAGGTCTCAGGTTCAAAACACTAGGTGATTTCTTCTTAGTTGTCTAAGCCTTGACAGGCAGAGTTACCCGGTACTTGTATTGGTGGGAGGTACCCAAAAGAATGGTCTAAGGTGTGCGGAAGCTGTCTTGGACACCACCATCATAAAAAGAAAAGGTGCTGGAGTATTGATATATTCCTTCTAAAAATCAAAAAAGCAAGCAACCCAAAAACAAGAAATTGCCTAAGTAAGAAGGCATCAATACTATAATTGAACAAACGAACAAACACTTGGGTTTGCATCTATCAAGTGCTTGAATCTGAGAATCAATGAAGGAATCAAACCCAAACCAAGAGAACAAACGAACAAAATCAACATATGGGTTTGCATCTATTCAAGTGCTTGAGTGTTCTTATATGAGAATCAATAAAGCAAGCAACCCAAAAACATCAGACTTGACCAAACAAAATTAACAGATGGGTCTGAAATACAACAAACAACAACAACAACTACCCAGTATACTCCCACCAGGTGGGGTCTGGGGAGGGTAATATGTAGGCAGTCTTACCCCTACCCAAAAGGGCAGAGAGGCTGCTTCCATGCGACCCTCGGCGCATAGGACAGAATGAAAAGCTGCATTGGAAAACAAAGACAAAATTAGTAACCAAGGCAAGACAAAACAAAATAACAAAACAAAGCATAAGTAGTCCTGCAGAAATAACGTAAATGGTTATGTAAACCTAAGGAACATAAATACCGTCGCAACCAAGAGGGGACCTAGGCTAAAACACTAGACATCGATGGGTAACCTTACTATCCCACACCCAACCCCGGGTGAGGCGAACGAAGGACTCTAAGAGCCCCTATCCTGCAACCCTGATTCTAGACCTCCAGACTCCCCTATCGAGGGTCATGTCCTCGGTAACCTGCATTTTAGTCATGTCCTGCCTAATCACCTATCCCCAATGCTTCTTAGGCCTCCCTCTACCCCGCCGACCACCAACAATCTCCAGCCGCTCGCAGCTCCTCACCGGGGCATCGGGACCCCTCCTCCGTACATGCCCGAACCACCTCAGCCTCGCTTCCCGCATCTTCTCGTCCACTGGGGCCACCTCTACCTTCTGTCGAATAACTTCATTCCTAATCTTATCTAGCCTGGTGTGCCCACACATCCACCTAAGCATCCTCATCTCAGCAACCTTCATTCTCTGGACATGGGAGTTCTTCACGGGTCAGCACTCTGCCCCGTACAACATCGCAGGTCTAACCACGGCTCTGTAAAATTTCCCTTTGAGTTTGTGTGGGATTTTCTTGTCACACAGGACCCCAGAAGCAAGCCTCCACTTCGACCACCCTGCTCATATCCGATGGGTGACGTCCCCGTCAATCTCTCCGTCCCCCTGAATCACAGACCCAAGATATCGGACACTGTCCCTCTTGGCGATGGCCTGAGAACCAAGCATCACATCCCTGCCCACCCCACTCGGCTCGTCACTGAACTTGCACTCCAGATATTCTGTCTTAGATCTGCTTATCTTGAAACCTTTAGACTCGAGGGTCTGTCTCCATACCTCTAACTTCTCACTAACACCGGCCCTCGTCTCGTCTATCAATATTATATCATCAGCAAAGAGCATACACCAGGGCACATCCCCCTGGATATGACGGGTTAGAGCATCTATCACTAAGGCGAACAACATGGGACTCAGCGCCGATCCTTGATGGAGCCCCATTACCACAGGAAAATGGTCTGAATCGCCACCCACCGTGCTCACCCTAGTCTTAGCCCCATCGTACATGTCCTTGATAACTCTGATATAGGCTTCTGGCACACTCTTCGCCTCCAAGCACCTCCATAGCACCTCCCTCGGAACCTTGTCATACGCCTTCTCCAAGTCGATAAGCACCATATGCAGGTCCTTCTTCTTATCCCTGAATTGTTCCGCCAGCCGCCTGACTAGGTGAATAGCCTCAGTGGTGGAGCGGCCCGGCATGAAACCGAACTGGTTCCCCGATATATTCGTCGCCCCCCTCATTCGCGCCTCAATCACCCTCTCCCAAAATGGGTCTGAAATACTAAGCATTTAATAGCAAAAAGGATACAATCCAACAAGATATTCACAAATCTCAATCATATTTTCAGATATATAAGCAAAAAGTACCATGAAGCAGAAACTCTCGAGTCAAATAGGGTATCAAATTTGATGAGCTTAAAATGCGGCGTCAAATTAAAAGAGAAGCTGATTTATTCTCAATTTACAAATCCATTGCTAGATAAATGATTCAACTGCTTGCTGATCAGCTGATGACTAGGATTGGAATATGAAAAAAGCTGATATTCTGTACGAAACTTCGCGGACGTGCGTTAGAGATGATGAGGAAAAAGCATAGTATAAAGGACGAGACTTTTGCGAACAAAGCTATTTAGAGCCCGTTTGCCTTGCTGATATAGAACTTATTTGGATGTACTTATTTTAAGTGAGTTTTTAAGTCATAACTTAATAATTTTAGTTTTTGGTTTATTTTTATTATTTTAACTTTAAAATAAATGCTTAAAAGAATTTTTTACTTTATTCAACCACTATAAAGTAGCTTAAAAGTACTTAAAACAGGCCATTCTAAACGGGCTCTTAGAATAGCTGATAAGCATTAGGTGTTAAAAAGTAGGGGCGGGCATTCGGACAGTTCGGATTGAATATGAAATTGCGGTTTGGATTTTTAATTTTCGGATTGAAGAAATTACAATCCAAATAATTTCGGATTGGATTGGATTTTTTAAGTTCCGATTCGGATTAGTCGGATTTGTTTTTTTGGATTTTCGGTTTGACTTTTAAGCCTATAAGTTAAGCTTATCGAAAATATTCAACATAAAAATAATAATCTAGATGAGGTAGATAGATAAAGAAAGACGGAAATTAGAAAATATATATACTATTAACAAGGATGAAAATTTACAATTGTTTTTGCTAAATGCTTGTGTATATCCCAATAACATAGATATAAATGCACTCATGAACAGTTCTTCGTCCATTTTCCTTTCTCACAGTGGAGCTTATTAGATGACAAAAATATAAAAACCAAAGCCTTTTCGTTTCTTCATCAATCTGTGCATTCATGGGCAATGTCGTACTAAAAAATAAAACAGGAAAAAGAATTTTGGCAGTGACAACAACAAAAAATTAAAAAGATATCATCTTGAAAATTAATAAGTCTAAACATTGTAAAACCATGTCCAAATAAATCATACTACTACTAGTTCATAATCAAGTCAACCATTACTCAATGTTGACAGACTCAATGCGACTCAAACAGCAATTAAAATGTTTAATTAAGGATTTATACCATAACCCTTCGCATGGTTACGAAAATACAACCACAATGAATGCATTTCAGTTTGTACCATCCATCATCAGTTTCTTCAAACTTTCTATAGTGATTCCAAACAGGTGATCAAATTTAAGGACCTTGAAGTCGAGGCATGATTAAACCTAATGAACATAAAAAGATGCACTGATAAGTCAAGCACAACCTTTAAAATAGAAGTTAAAGACAAATCATAAAATATGTAAAAATATTGGCTTACCAGATAAGCAGCAATTAAGAATTATATATCTATAATGCAAGATTCCCTCCCACTGTTGGCTAAGTCTAAAAAAAAATTATGAAAATGTGTCATATAGTATAACAAACAATTTATTTACAAGAAAAAGCACATAACTGTTATTTTCTTACCCTTCTCAATCTGCTCAAGATAATCCAAGTCTTCCTCGATGTTAATAGGAAGAGTTTCACTTCGAAGCCAATCTTGAACACAAATAAAAGCTTGCACCAATCTAGGGTTCAATGAACTCCTAAATGAATCAAGAATGTAACCTCCGCTGCTAAATGCACATTCTGACGCTACGCTAGAAATGGGAATCGCTAAGACATCGCGAGCCATCTCAGAAAGAATAGGAAATCTAGGTGTATTAACCTTCCACCAATGTAAGACATTAAAATTCCCGCTATCAACCTCAATTCCTTCACTAAGATACTTGTCTAGCTCAGATTTAGCACCTGAACTTTCATTCTCTTCTATGTGTTTCTGGTATTGTAGTCTCAATACTCCTTTAATAAGAATACTACTCACACTGGACGTATTAGATGAGTCAGATGAAGGTGATGGAAGCTGAGACCCGTTTGTATTTTTCTTTATATACACTTTATATAGAGTATTCATGTACTTTATCACATCTTTTCCTATTTCTCCCCCTTTTTCTTTACCAAACATCTCCTCAAGTGCAAATTCAACAAACCCAATCTTGCTACGAGGATCAAAAACACATGCAATAAAAATTATTTTATTCATTTTTTTTGGTTCACCCCAATACTTGTCAAATTTTTCTTTCATTCGCATTACCATTGATTGCAACTCAAGATCCTCACTTGCTACCAACCCTTTTAACATACAAGAAAGCTCGGAAATTTTAGAAAGTGAACATTAGAGGTGACATAAAGTGAACCCAAGACTTTCAAAGTAAGCTCATAAAAAGTTTCAAGAAACTTAACCAAGTTCCTTACGTTATTCCAATCATCACTCACAAGCGAACCTGCAAAATTTTCATCTTCACAAACATGGGTAACAAGATAATTACTAATCCATGATCAACGAGCTTATACCTCTCAAATGCAAGCTGAAACTTTTGAGCAGTATCTAACATCAAGTAAGTAGAATTTCATCTTGTACAAACATCCAAACATAAGGTTTTCTTACATGTTATGTTTGCCATTTCACAACAGTCCTTAAACTTCTTAATCCTTGCAGGAGATTGTCTAATATACCTCACGGCTTGTCTAACACGTTTGATAGAATCACCAATTTCTTTCATACCATCTTGTACAATATGATTAATTATATGAGCCATACATCTTACATGAAGCTGATTACCATCCATCATGTTAGTTCCCAAATTACTTAATCGTCTAGACAATTCTTTCACAGTTACATCATTTTAACTTGCATTATCAACAGTAATGGTGAACACCTTGTCTAAACCCCAATCAAGTAAGCACTTAGAGATAACAATCGCCATATCTTCACCCTTATGACTAGAAATTGGACAAAAAGTTAGTATTCATTTATGCAAAACCCAATCTCTATCAATCAAGTGAACCGTAAGACACATGTAATTAATTCTTTGCAATGAAGTCCATGTATCTGTGGTAAGGCAAATTCTTGATTGTGCTTATTTGAAAGCCTTCTTCGTATTTTGTTTTATTTCACCATAAAGATTATAAAAATCTCTTGTCACTGTTCTACGGGAGGGAATATGAAATTGAGGTTGTACGGTTCTCATAAATTTTTTGAAACCTTCGTTTTCAACAAAACTAAAGGGTAGCTCATCCAAGATTATCATCTCAGTTAAGGTCCTCCTACTTAAATCTTGATCAAATCTCCAACTACTCACCAGTACTCCATCCATTTTATCATTTGAAATTGGTTGAAACCTTAGTTTGGTTTGTCTAGTTTCAACATTATGAGGAAATTTAGGACACACTTTCAAATGATTATTCAATGATGATGTTCCACTTTTTGTAGAATCCACGTAATTTCTAGTACAATACTTGCATTTTGCTCTGGTGCTTCCCTCCGAATATAAATACTTATCAAAATGGTCCCAAACAAGGGATTGAGGTTGTGTGATCTTTCTTTTCTTTGAAACTTCATCAGATGAAATTATAGGATAGGTGTGCTAAATATAAGGTACAAAATTTTCGGATATCCGACATTTCGAAGTCCCAAATCCAATTCCAATCCAAAATTCAGAATTTTTGAAAATAGAATCCGTACTCCAATTCATAATCCAAAAATCCAAACCAAAAGTTCAAAAAATTCGAATTTCGGGTTTGCCCAAACTATGCCCACCCCTACTAAAAAGTATTTTTAAGTGCTGAAACTGATTTAAAAAATAATAATTATGTGTTTGGATAAAAGTGCTGAAATTAATAATAAGTAGTTGAAGAACTAGGTATACAAATAGTTTTGTTTTAAAAAGAAGTATTTTAGGGATAGAATAGTAAATATTTTGATCAAACTTAAATAGTTTATAAGCTGAAATTTGATAAGTTGTGGGAGACCAACTTATGACTTTTGGCTTATAAGTACTTGACTTATAAATACTTTTAATTTTATCAAACGTGTAGATAAACCAAAAAGTACTTATAAGCCAATTTGACCAGATTATAAGCTTAGCCAACCCTCTTATTATTCCCTATTTTTGTTTTATTAATTTTAAAATGCAATTGACATCCAAGTTGTTGCTTTTAAAAAAAATTAATCTTAGAATAATGTGTGCTTTTATTTTTAGTTTTTTTTTTTAAAAAAAAAACAATTAATTTAAGAAAACAAATCAAAAAGGAGAAAAGTCTTAAAGATTGAAATCGATAAAAAATCTTTATTACTTCCTTCAGTCCAAAATAAGTGAATTTTTAGTTGTTTTCATACAGATTAAGAAATGCACCTTTTAACATTAATTAGCAATGAAATTGACTATTTACAGAGATACTCTAACACATACTCCAACACTATTTACTCCAAGGGCAATGTAGAAAAAAATAACTAATTTATTCTTGAAATCTGGAAAAATTATTTATTTTGGACCATCAGAAAAATGCTAAAAGATTACTTATTTTTGACCGGAGGAAGTAGAAAAAAAGGTTGTCGTTATAAAATAATAAAAGAATAATAAGAGTATTGCAGAGAAAAGTACGGAGAAAATCTTATTGATTTGGGATGAACTACAGTGGAATAGGATCCCTCAATTTATAGGGAAAGAATGCATTAGCCACCAAATAAAATCGCTAAAATCTCTCTAAAATATAAATATTTACCTTAAATAAAACACTATTTATACCCCCTCCCCCAATGTCTATTCAACAGATAATGTGACTCGTCAAAATCTTAATTAAAATAAAATCCAGTGGAAAAAACCTCTACTGCAGGGAAAAAAAGTACACATGTTTAGAAATACGCCTTTTGGTTGCCTCGTTAAAAACCTTGCAAGGAAAACCCAGTGGAACAAAACCTTGTGAGGGAAAAAGAGTATAACGCGTATTAATCCCCCTTCCCCCCCCCCCCCCCCCCCCCGATTAGAGAATGAACTCATATCTTTGAGCTTTTATATTCCAATCTTGTGCACTAGCTTCTTGAAGGTTGACGTCGGCAGATTGATGAATAAAATAGCCATATAACTCAAATAAATATGTTGCACCTTGAAAATTTTCACTATCACATTATCATGGTTATAGGTATAGCAAGATACATATGTGCACAAATAGCACTTATGATATGGTACTTCAGGACCAAGAATTGTATATGCTTTAAGCGATTTAAATCCTTCAAGGATTGTGATATAAGTTAAATCATCTAATAGACTTTCATTAGATGCATATCAAGTTTTCATGTCATGTTAGACAAATAAGATATCGAAAACTGATTGCACGTATCATTGATTTTATACTTTCAAGTGTTTGAACTATATGTCTTTCATATGAAACCAATTCTATTTGAATTGTTCTCTTCTATTTGGCCAATATTTCTGTACCTGTATTCGAAAGATTTGATGTCCTCATCTATACTTAGTGCTATGATAGATTCGACGAATATTTTATATTAGTTCCAATATTTTTTTCCTAGATACAGAACATAGAGATCTCTTCATTAATTTCAGGTACCTAAACCTCTCCTGAGATTTTATGAAGTGTTATGTCATGTGATCTTCTATATCACCTCCTTATTATGATCGTTTTTATCATTTGCTCATCTTTTATATTCAAAAATTGTATTTGAAACCGATCTGTCTATATGTTTTAACCGTACCATAGACTTTGTCATTCTAAGACTTATTCCAATAGGAGCATTTGCAGTAAGCATATTATTACTTTCCTTGGGTCAGCGAATCGTCTGGCATGCTTTGCAATATATTGCAAATAAATTATCTTTTTATGAACTTCAATTTTATATTATTTTATTCGAGGATCAAGATGCACGTATGATAATTCATTCCACATAATTTTTCTCAACTTTTTATTCAGTTTCCCCCTCATGTTAGAAAAACTAACGTTCTTCTTCAGTTATGGAACCTATCTTTGTGCATGTGTTAATGAAAATATACATCGCACATCAATAAAATGAGATGAAATTATTTGATTTCTGACCCTGAACCACTTGTTAGGGGAGAATGAAATATACTTTCGTATATAATATATATCAAACTGATATATATAACTTTATTCTCATATGAATAGTTTAACTATTAAGTGGAGTCACACAATAAATTACTTTGCTAAACGAGCTATTGTTTAAACCATTTATCAAGATGAACTATCTTGAATAGAAAATTCAAAAATTATGCTCTAAATTAAATTATTGAGCAAGTTACCTCGTAAATATCAGGTTGTGGGTTACTAATAATCGCACATGTAAACCATCTTATAGATTCATCTTATGTGGTATATATGACAGGTGAATGAATTCATATTCACCTTTGATATTTCCAGCATGCATGGATTCAATCCCAAGTTTAGTTGGTCTATTAATTAATGAGACAAGTAACGTACATAAGAGAATTCATAAAGAACTTTCTAGCTCTTTACCATGTGAATTCTCTTTTATTTTTTACACAACATACTTAAAGTAATATGGCTAAAACAATTATGCCAATCGGATAAATTATCAATATTGATAAACTTCAGGTTAATACCATGACATGTGCAATTATCAATAAACTCCAAGTTTATTAATATATAGGTTTTTCTATCAATAAACTTCTACTTTATTGTGGCATTCTTTTATTTGTGTAGTACAAACTAAAAAATAAAGCAGGTAGCTTTTCACATACATATTATCCTGCTACAAGTTGTAGCAACAGAAGATATTAAATCTTTCCTTTATTTATAGTCTCAATATAATCAACCGCTTCTGCATATACTTTTGGAACTGAATAAGTTTCTTTTAGATTTACGATGACATAATAAATTGATATGATAATCAATTGTATTCCTCCAAAATAGTAATAATTGGCTCTTCTAGAGCTCTCAGTTAGTTTGGTACTATCACATATTCATTAACATGCGTACGATGAATATCTCTTTTAAAGAGAAAGTTATAAATTATGGTCATTATCTAAATTATATGCAAGAATCTTGCATTACAGTTATCCTTTATTAATCACATTGCTAAAAGATTTTGGCGTACAATATATACGTGACTAATGACCATTCATATCATAATAATGATATTATTTTCTTATATTATCTCAAACTTCATTCTAGAGGTGAGTATTGTATACCCATGTAACGATCCGACCGGTTTTTTTGAGCTTTTGCACTTTGATCTCCAGTTCTTAGGAATGAATTGCCCTGTATGATGCATTATGTCTGATGTAGATCATTGATTTTGGTTGTCACAGAAATTAGAATGAAATTGAAAGAAACAATTTTCAGTTGTAGCTTAGAATTGGAAAGGTTTGACCAAGATTTGACTTATTTGTATATGAGCTCAGATCATAATTTTTATTTGTTAGACTCATTGGGTGATTTTTGACTTAGGAGCATGACCGGAATTGGTTTTGGAGGTCCGGTGTAGAATTAGGTTTGAATTGGCGAAGTTAGTATTTTGGCGATTTTCGATTGACAGGTGAGATTTTAATCCGAGGGTCGGAATGGAATTCTGAGAGTTTCTGTAGCTTCGTTATGTGATTTGGATGTGTGTGTAAAATTCCAGGTTATTCGGAGGTGATTTTGTCGGGTTTTTGATTAAATGCGTATTTCAGGGGTTTTAGAAGAACTTAGGCTTGAATTCGATATAATTTGATGGTTTTGATGTTATTTGAGGTGTTTTGATAATTAGAACAAGTTTGGATGATGTTCCAGTATGTGTTGGTGCTTTTGTTGGAGGTCCCGAGAGCCTCGGGATGATTTCCGATGGCTAACGGGATGTTTGGAGTTTAAAGACATAGCAGAAATTGCAGCAGCTGTAGCAGGGGTATTTTGGTCTTCGCGATCATGAGCCTGGGGCTGTGATCACATATAAGGTTTTTGGGCAGGTGAGGTAATTCCTCTTCGCATTCGCATCACTGAGCCCGCGGTCGCGGAAGGCAAGTTATTGATTAATCGCATTCGCGGAGAAGACTTCGCGTTCGTGTAGAGGTAATTGAGGGGTCCACCTGATTTGTTCTCCGCATTCACATTAAGGGGGACGTGATCGCATAGCTGTGGAGAATTATTCATCGCGATCGCATGAGGCATGTCGCGTTCGCATAGGCTAATTTAAAGGTCTTAAAAAGTTGCTCTTCGCGATCGCGAGCCTGAGGTTGCGATCTCATAGAATGAATTTATAGCTGGGTAGAATGGTTTTTAAACATTTTATCCACGAGCTTAAGTCATTTTTCCACCATTGTTGAACATTTTGAGAGCTTTTTGGGAGAAATTGAAGAGAGATTCGAAGATGATTGATTGGAGGTAAGTTCTATGAACCAAAAACATGATTAAATTGTGAAATTATCCTAGAAATTCATGGAATTTTAGTTAAAATTGGAAGAACTAGGGCTTGGGATTTTGAGATTTTAAATTGGGATTTGAAGGGCCATTTGAGGTTAGATTTGAGAGTTTTTGGTATGTATGGACTCGTGAAATATAAGGAACCCGTTGATGTAAAAAATTTCAGAGTTTTGAGAAGTAGGCCAGGGGTTCGGGTTTTGCTAATTTCGTGATTTTTGATATTCTCCAATTGTTTTCACTTGGGGTTTGTTCCCTTAGAATATTGTGACGTATCCGTTCTAATTTTGGATAGATTCGACGCGCGTGGAGGCAGATTTGATGAAAAAAGGCGTCGCGAGCTAGAGATTTAGCCGGTTCGAGGTGAGTAATGATTGTAAATGAAATCCTCAGGGTTTGAAACTCTGGATTGCACATCGTAGCGCTATATTGAGGTAAGACACACGCTTGATGGTGAGTGTGGGTTCGCATACTATTGGGGATTGTGAATTGGTCCGTCCCGATTGACGATTTTACCGCATATTTGATTTAAACTTATTTGTTATCATCATGATTTGGGTTTATTGCCATATTTGGGTGTCGGGCCAATTATTTGAACCCCTTCAGGGATGATTGTTGATATTTCCTCACTGTTTAGATTTTACCCTTGAACTTAGTCATGTATTTTCATTGTTTCCAAAACTTAGCCAAAGTTATTTTTGCTTAGACACTTGAAATGATATTTCCAATACTATTTTTGGGCTGAGCAGAATATTTTATTGTTGCCCGATGGGTTTATATGATTTTTGACTGAGTAAGGGCGGAAGCATGTGTTGTGAGGATACTCTTTGGATCGGGCTGCACACCACAGCAGTGTAATACCGATACTGATATGAGGCTGAGAGACTAGACTTGATCCACGAGATGGATTTGTATTGTGCTTGGGCCGTAAGGTGCCCCTCCCAAAGTCTACACACCCCCGATGAGCGTCGTCTAGGTTTAAAAGAATCGGGCTGCACGCCGCAGCGATATAGGAATCGGGCTGCACGCCGCAGTGGTGCTGGCAATGTTCTATGTGTTTACTTTATTCTGTTTGTCTGCCGATATCAGTTGTTTGTGCTATTTCATGTGGTATCTACCTGATTGCCTGGCATTATCTGTTAATTGAGTGTCGTGACTGAGGGGCGGATTTTTGTGCTTATCTGCACCATTTGTTTGCATTCATTTGCATAATATTTGAAAAAGACATTTTCAAAAGAGGTTTAAACTGAGCTAAGATAATTATAAAGATTTACTACTTCATTGTTTTTCTCAAAGGATTTTACACTGCTTCTATACAGTATTATGATCTATTATACGTGATTTCTTACTACTCAGTTATTTTTTACCTTTATTACTCACTTAATTGGAGTATTCACTTTACTCCATGCACCTCATGTGCAGATGCAGGTATTTGCTCACCCGATAGCGGGTTTTGAGCTAATTGGAGACTAAGTTATTGGAGTTGAGCGAGGTGACCACCAGCGTTCTCGGCACCGCATTTCTTCCTTTTGTTTATAAATCCTATTTTGTATATTTCATGCCTTGTAGTTGTATTTAGACTCTTATAGATGCTCATGACTTTTGAAACCCCGATTAGGGCTATGTTGGATTGTACTTCCGTTAATTAATATCATTAAATCATATTTAAACTGCTTATGAGGTGTTTGGCTGCTTATAAGAGGTGTTCAAAAATGCTCTAGCAGGGTTTGGGTCGTGACAAGTTGGTATCATAGTGTAGGTTACATAGGTCTCACATGTCAAGAGCAGGTTTAGTAGAGTCTTACGGATCGGTACAGAGACGTCTGTATTTATCCTCGAGAAGCTGCAGAACCTTTAGGAAAAACTTCCCATTCTTGAATTCCTATCGCGCGTCCTTGATTCAGCTTGAAAAATAATTTTTGAAATTCCTTCCACGCATTCGCATGAGCGCTCAGTATATGGCTTGTGATTCCCCAATTGAGGGGCGAGATGTGATCTCTATGAACAGATGTTGGTCCAGTCCGAAGGACTTGGGGCCGGATCTTTGCCTATGGATTGAGCACTGAGGTGCTGATTGTATGAGCTAGCATTTTGAACTTATATGTTCAGTATTGTCCCTATTAGCGGGAGTGACGGCTGGATAGCTATATGATGAGTATGTTAGTACTGTGAGATGTATCTATGTAATTCGGAAGTGACGAGTAAGGTCTGCTGGATGATAGACAAACTATTAAGTGTATGATTTCCATTGTGATTGGATGTATAGCTCCAAGTAACGGGCGCATGAAGAATCTTTTCGTATCTCCTAGTTGGGAGTGAAGCAAATTTCATGTTGCGGTATGAGCTCAGACTCAGGAAGACTAAGCGGCTGTGTAATGTGCATGACTGTGGAAGGTATACGAAAGTGTTATATTGAGGCGAAGAAGGTGGGTTATCTCCTGCGGAGTATTCTGTAGTGGTGTGATCCTTATGTGTATATTAGAAGATCTCATGTAATTGAAGGGTACGTGTCGAAATTTGAAATTTTGGGTCGCTTAAGAGAGTAGGATCAACTGTTGCGGAGATGAATGCAAGATTTGCAGAAGAATTACAGTACTGGATGGTCTCTGTTTTCAAAAACTTATAAATGATTTGATTTTAATCTCACTATGTTATTGTGGCATCAATAAAGTAAAAGTGTTATGAGTTGTTGAGTGTATCTTGATCTATGGCTTCGAGCCAAGTGGGGGAGTTTGCTGTGAGCAATTGATTACACGATTAGGTGTGATGTTGGTTCCAGTTTGGGGGCGTGCGAGCGAATTAGCTATGGCTAGAGTAATGGAAAATTTTGACAAAGGCTATATTATGTTTCATAGAATATGAGAATTCTGGAATGTCTAGAGTGTTGTTGGTAAGAATGCTTGGTGCATCGAGTAGGAAGTGGCTTGGTTGTTCTAAGATGAGGTTACATTCTGCGGTGTCAGAATGCTATGAGGCACGGTTTGTTCTGTTCGTTTGATCAGGTTAATTGCAATTTGAATAGAATGAATGACTCTCGAGAATGGTTCTAATGAGTTCAAGATTCTAAATATAACAATTGGGTATCTTAAGGTTGTATATGTGATTAGAAACTGAGTTTTTATTGGAAGATGTCAAAATTGTGGTATTTTCTATATAAATTATGGGATTCTATGTATTAGTATTAAGAAGGTAAAGGTAACGGATATAGATTCACAAGAAACCTTCAAAGTAAAGTATTTTGATCGTGGTGCTCTTGATAATATCTGTGAAAGTATTCAGCGGCTTACGGGTTTCAGTCAGCGTGGTTTATGCTTGGGTCTCGTGTGGTAAGCCTAGGTTGAGGAATTTTGGTGCTACAATAAGAGGAGATATCAAGTTGAAGACTAATCAGAAGGAAATTTAGATAGAGGGCGTTGCTTGATAGTAGAACGAATTGGTATGGTAAGAGTATAATTAATTCTTTGTATGTGTTCAAGGTAATGAGTTCATACAAGTATTTTGCAGCAATGCTATTGGGTTTCGACTGCTTGCTTAGCTTGGTCTAGTTAGAAAGATTCAGTCCTGCCAGTTTAGTTGATGCAAATGGAATTGGGAGAATTCTTGTTAGGTTTTACCGTGGTTTGGAGATGTATATTTTCTATGGGCATGCGGAGCATGGGATGTATAATGATTTTTGTTCTAGATGGGACCAATGGAAAGTTCTTAACTAGTTGAGTGCGTAGATGTCTGTGGCTCGGAAGGAAGGTAAAGTTTTTGTGTTATCCTCGGATTGTATGGTGCATGCGCTATGTTGTGGAAGATCGATACTTGCGTGTGTTAGGTTACAATTCAGTTATGAAAGGGAGTTCATAAAACTCTTAAGAAACGAGTAGCCTCAGATAGTTAAGGGAATGATATTTCTAATCGGAAGTGATTTGAAGATAGTATATGTTCAGAAAAAGGGGTAATGTGATTAAGCTGATGGTATTTCAGTAGTATTGCGGTACTTTCTTGTTAGATCGACTAGTGATATTCAGGTTTGCTTGGTGGCACATGAAAGTTTTAGAGTATCTATCGTGGAATGGTGGGGTATTTAAGGAGTGGTATGCTTTCAGACGGAGAAATTGGGATAAAGTACGATGATTCGTGTGCTATATGGAGTTGGAGACTGGGAGTTCTCATGTTCAGACTATGTTGTGGTTGTGGATCGCATGTATAGGCACTATTTAGTGACTACCGAGATTTGCAGGCCTGAGTGGATCTTTCTTTGCTTGGCATGTTAGAGTTTTGGATGTGATGTTGGGAATTTAGACTGATCGTCTTAGTGTCGGGATATTCTGGACTATTGCATTATGGGCTATGTCGGAATGCCACGAATTGAGTGGCGAAGTGCGTCGGAGTATGTTCTAGTAGATTAGCTTATGCTTTGAAGGACCAGCGGCCGGCTGGGAATGATTTCCTTTCTTATTGGGCTCTTGTGATAAGTGTTAGTGCTGAGGCTCCTCATATTGGTTCAGTTTCGGTGGTAAGGGACTTTTCGGATGTATTTCTTGTGGTCGGGCATGTCGTCGGGCGGAGTTTTCGATTTCGGTATAGATTGTGGTACCGGGCCCTGTATCGTATGGCACCGTCATGAGTTATAATAGTGGAAGGAACAACTTCAAGATTTCCTTAATAAAGAGTTTGTTGGTAGACCAAGGTGAATGCGTGTTCTAGTTTGAGTCGGCTCGGTTTGCTCCGAATTGTATTGTTGAGGGATAAGTTGACTCAACAGTTATTGAGCTTATTAGTGATCTGGGGAGATCTATGAGTTGTTTTTTGTGTTGCGGGGTGTTATGTTTTCTTGGTTATGGGCACATATGGCCTAGTCATTTGGGGTCTCATAGTGGAAGTCGAGCAGGAAGAGTAATTGGGCATTGCTCGGTAGATGGCGTATCGGTTATGTCTTACCGGGTTGCGTGGTTTATGATATTTGTTTCATCACGAGTGTGATGATTTTCTTTGGTTCCAGATATCAAATTATACGTGGTTGTCAATTTCAAGCATAGAGACTTAAGGTGTTTCATGTGGAATAGTGTTTGGATAGGATCGTGCATTGCATCAAAGCTATGTGGAGATATGACCTTGTGGGTTAGATTCGTGAGTTCTATTCTTGGATGCGAGACATGTTCTCAGCCTTGTGTTGTGGTGGTGCTTGTGAGCTTGAGGTTCAGCTCTTTCATTTGAGTCATTTTCATGATTTGAGTATGTTCGAGTTGTTGCTTATTGGTGTATGTGTTATGCTAGTTGTATCTTAGGCCTCTATTGATGTGTCATGTCACCATAGCAGTGTGTTGGATTAGAGGAGATCGTTGGGATCGTTAATGAGTACGAACAAATTTGATTTCATCATGTTGGAAGGATAATATCGAGGTTCGTCTTAAAAATTTTCAATGGTAATTGCCAGAGGAGAAACGGCTTCATGAATAGTTGATCTGAGAAATGGTTATGGTTTATTGCTTGTTTCATTTATCATTGGCGGTATGTAAAAGTGTTGGAATGAGACTTTAGCTGATATGAGGGTTTCTATCGATATTTGGTTGTTGTGAGTAGCTGCTGTGAATAGAAGTTATTGCTGCAAGCGTTAGAGTTATGTTGTTTATCATGTAATTGCACCTGAGGTTGCAGGTATGGGCTATAGCTGGTTTGGGCATATTCAGAGCATAGAGGTGAGATTATGATCTTGTGGAGGATTTTGATACTGGAAATGTGGTTCTATAGTTTATGGACTAGGATGGATTGTGAAATTTCAATTATATTGTGTTAGGGAACCTATATGAGATAGGGTGACGTGGAATCACCCCGGGTATATGCAGGGTAAGGTTATTCAACTATTGGTTGGCTTCTAGAATAACGTTGGGTACGTTAGGGAGGATGTAACAATCCGGCCGCTCATTTTGAGCTTTTTCACTTTGATCGCCAGTTTTCACGTATGACTTACCATGTATGATGCATTATAACTAATGTAGATCGTTGATTTTTGTTGTCACAGAAATCAGAATGAAATTGAAAGAAACAGTTCTCAGTTGTAGCTTTGAATTGGAAAGGCTTGACCAAGAGTTGACATATTTGTATATGAGCTCAGATCGTAATTTTTATGATTTGGTTTGCTTCAGTGGGTGATTTATGACTTAAGAGCGTGATGGAAATTGGTTTTGGAGGTTCGGTGTAGAATTAGGCTTGAATTGGCGAAGTTAGTATTTTGGCGATTTCCGGTTGATAGGTGAGATTTTGATCCGAGAGTCGGAATGGAATTCCGAGAGTTATTGTAGCTTCGTTGTGTGATTTGGGATGTGTGTGTACAATTTCAGGTATTCGGAGGTGATTTGGTCGGGTTTTTGATTAAATGCGTGTTTCGCGAGTTTTAGAAGAACTTAAGCTTCAATTCGATGTAATTTGATGGTTTTGATGTTATTTGAGGTGTTTTGATGATTGGAACAAGTTTGGATGATGTTCCAGGATGTGTTGGTGCTTTCAGTGGAGGTCCTGGGGGTCTCGAGATGATTTTGGATGGATAGCGAGAAGTTTGGAGTTGAAAAACATAACAGAAATTCCAGCAGCTGTAGCAGGGGTATTTTGGTGTTCGCGGTCGCAAACCTGGGGCTGCGATCGCATAGAAAATTTTTGGGCAGGTGAGGTAATTCCTCTTTGCATTCAATGAGTCTGCGATCGCGGAAAGCGAATTATTGATTAATCGCATTCGCGTTCGCATAGTGGTAATTGAGGGGTCCAGCTTATTTGTTCTCCGCGTTCGCATCAAGGGGGCGCGTTCGCATAGCTATGGGAAATTATTCATCACGATCGCATGAGGCATGTTGCGTTCGCATAGGCCAATTTGGAGGTCTTAAGAAGTTGCTCTTCGCGATCGCAAGCTTGGGGCTATGATCGCATAGAAGGAATTTATTGCTGGGCATAATGGTTTTTAATCATTTTATCCGCGAGCTTAAGTCATTTTTCCACCATTGTTGAACATTTTGAGAACTCTTTGGGAGAAATTAAAGAGGGATTCGAAAATGATTGATTGGAAGTAAGTTCTATGAACCAAAAACGTGATTAAATTGTGAAATTAACCTAGAAATTCATGAAAATTTAGTTAAAATTGGAAGAACTAGGGCTTGGGATTTTGAGATTTTAAATTGGGATTTGAAGGGCCATTTGAGGTCGGATTTGAGAGTTTTTGGTATGTATGGACTCGTGGAAGGATAAGGAACCCGTTGACGTGAAAATTTTTGAGTTTTGAGAAGTGGGCCAAGGGCTTGAGTTTTGCTAATTTTGGAGTTTTTGATATTTTTGATTGTTTTCGCTTGGGATTTGTTTCCTTAGCATATTGTGACGTATTCGTTCTGATTTTGGATAGATTCGACGCGTGTGGAGGCCGATTTGAGGAGCAAATGTGTCGCGAGCTAGAGATTTAGTCTGGTCGAGGTGAGTAATGATTGTAAATGATATCCTCAGGATTTGAAACCCCGGATTGCACATCGTAGTGCTATATTGAGGTAAGACACACACTTGATAGTGAGCGTGGGGTCGCATACTATTGGGAATTGTGACTTGGTCCGTCCCGATTGATTATTTTACCGCATATTTGGCTGAAACTTATTTGCTATTGTCATAATTTGGGTTGATTTCCATATTTAGGCTTCGTGTCAATTATTTGAACCCCTTCAGGAATGGTTGTTGATATTTTCTTACGATTTTGATTTTACACTTGAACTCTACCATGTATTTTCACTGTTTCCAAAACTCAGCCAAGGTCATTTTTGCTTAAATACTTGAAATGATATTTCCAATACTATTTTTGGGCTGAGCAGCATATTTTACTGTTGCCCGAGGGGCTTATGTGAGTTTTGACCGAGTAAGGCCGAGAGCCTTTGTTGTGAGGATACTCTTTTTGGATCGGGCTGCACGCCGTAACAGTGTTTATACTGACACTGATATAAGATCGAGAGCCTAGAATTGACGTCACGAGATGGCTTGATATTGTGCTTGGGTCACAAGGGGCCCCTCCCGGAGTCTGCACACCCCCAGTGAGCGTCGTCGACGGTAAAAGAATCGGGTTGTGCAATGCAGTGATACAGGGATCGGGCTACACGCCGTAGCGATGCTGGTACTGTTCTACGTGTTTACTTTATTTCGTTTGTCTGCCAATATCTGTTGTTTGTGCTATTTTATGAGGTATCTACCTGATTGCTTGACATTATCTGTTAATTGAGTGTTGTGCCCGAGGGGAGGAATTTCTATGCTCATCTGCACCATTTGTTTGCATTCACTTGCATAACTGTTAAAATAGACATTTTCAAAAGACGTTTAAACTAAGCTAAGATAATTCTAAAGATTTCACTGATTTTCTCAAAGGATTTTACACTGCTTTTATACAATATGATGATTTGTTATACGTGATTTCACACTGCTCAGTTATTATTTACCTTTATTACGCACTGAGTTGGAGTACTCAGTTTACTTCCTGCACCTCATGTGCAGATGCAAGTAATTGTGCATTCGGTAGCGGGTTTTGAGCTGATTCGAGACTAAGTTATCGTAGTTGAGGGAGGTGACCGCCAGCGTTTGCGGCACCGCATTTCTTTATTTTGTTTTTAAATCCTATTTTGTATATTTAACTTGTAGTTGTATTTAAACTCTTATAGATGCTCGTGACTTGTGACACCCCGATTAGGGCTGTGTTGGGTTGTACTTCCACTAATTAATATCATTAAATTATATTTAAACTGCTTATGAACTGTTTAGTTGCTTAAAAGAGGTCTTTAGAAATGGCTGGCTGGCCTTGTCTTCACGAGAGGCGCAATCACGACCGGAGCAGGGTTTGGGTCATGACAACCCACTACCACTAGCACGTTCATATTCTTCCAAGAATGAATATGTATTCTTAAATAAAATATTATCACATTCATATCATGAATGAACCATAATCATCTATATGTGTTTTACAAAATCTCATGTTAAATCGATGACAAATATTAATTTCAAAGAGTGAATGATTATTTTGAGAATCTTTATTATTCTCATTACCACGATGATGACAATTATAAATTCATCTATTGCCACATCCGCACCCAGTGATACTTTTACGGTAATAATTTTATCTTCTTTTAGACTTATCATATATTGCTATCATATTCTCCTAAGGGATTGATAATGAAGCAAATTAAATAGGACAAGTTTTCACTTCTTGTGCTCATAATAATACATGAATTTGATCATGGCAAGACAGAAATTGACCGCTTCAAGTGGTTATAATTTCTTACTAGCTCCATTAAAGTTATAATCAAATGTCTTTGCTTGTATTTAAAATCAAATTATAGGATTTCAAGAATTTAAAAGAGAAAATTAAGATAAAAATACTTACCTTCAATCCAAAATTTATTTCTGAATGAAGTTTATGGAATAATTGACGATCATTATGCTTGATATTATATACTCCATCAGTTTCAATTTATGTAAACCTATTTCCTTTTTAATCCGTGCCAAAAAGAATGATCTCTTTCCTTATTTGGAAACAATTTACTTTACACAATGATTTATAGCCACAAAAAATTTATCTCCTCATTTTACACCACAAGATCAAAATTATTCTATTTTCTTGAACTCCATGCCCAGTCAAATGAGTTCACATAAATTGAAACAGAGGGACTACAAGTTGAACTCCGTTCACGTATCCCAAAACCTGGTGACCAAAGAAGATGCCTCTACTCAATTGATTAGAGTCTTATACTGATAACATGTTGTAAAACAATAAAAGAAGAAGAGTATTGCAGAGAAATATACGAAGAGAGAATTCTTATTGACTTGGGGTGGATTACAATGGAATAAGACCCCTGTATTTATAGGGAAATGGTGACTTAACCATCAAGTAAAATCCCTAAAATCTCTCTAAAATATAAATATTCACTTTAAATAAAACTCTATTTATAACAGTTGTTCTGATTTTGGAAAATGGTCCTTTAACATTTTCTTTTTGTTCTTTTAGAAGAATTTTTTTTTGTTTACGGAAACAAAAAAACTTATTTTTTGGTTTCGAAATCAAAAGGATTTTTTACTGTTTTGGTTTTGAAACCAATCGATGCAATTTCCTACTGCCATGTTCTTTTATTTGTTTGTTTCCAACTTTATATGACAAATAAAACCTCTAAAATTACGTGTGAAAATAAGCAAAGAATATCAAATATTGATATAAATGTTTTAGAAAAAAATATTTTGGATACCACACGGCCGTACAATGAACTGAAACACTTTGATTTCAAGAGGTTAATTTAGCTTGGTATAAGGATTGTTAGCGACTTATCGAGTAATAAGTTTGAAAATACATTATTTAATGAATTTTTTTTAAAAAAAAAGTAAGATATAGGCTCAAACTGAAAATTCAAAATAATCAAACTAATTAATCCGAGACTGAAATTAACCTCATGAGCAGTAAACAAAGTAGTATTAAAATATAGTTTTAATTCTGCGTCAAAAGTCAGCAAGTGGCTGTAGTTTGTGGCCGTGGAGACCTGGGCTCGAATCCCAGCAGCCACATCTATTTTTTATGTTTCAAGTTACCACCTTCTGAGAAACGACGACGTATAATTGCCAGTCACCCTCACCCACGTCGACGGTAGGTTAAATAGATCCAACGTCTCCCAAAAGAGAAGAAAATCGAGATCGTAGCTGTTGGGCTTCTTCAATTCTACACCAATTCTCCGTTTCTTCTGAGTATCACTGTAAGTTTTTTGTTCTTTTTCAGAGCAAATCAAATAATTTCATTTCTCTCGATCTATACTGCATTATTCTGATGCTTGAATCCTTCTTTGTTTCCCCTCAAAATTCACCCAATTTCAATTTTGTTTACTTATTTATTGAGCATATTCTGAGATGCTATTTTTGTTGAATTTTTGTATTCCTTAGATGATTTTTCGGAGTATATTGCAATGAATGTTTGATCTTTTGTTTCATGCTGTTTGGATTGTTATTCGCGGAAAAATTAATTGTGGCGTGCTGTTAATTCCTCAAGGAATGACATATAAATATCAAATGTGTGTGCGGAAAAAGAGAATTGTTAAAAGGAAGTTTTCTTAATACTTGAATGAATTATGTAGAAGAAAAGAACATAAATTTAAAGGGTAGAATCAGTTGATTTGGAGTTATAGAAGAACTGGATTGTGAATCAAGGATTCTGAAGGGTATGAAGATAATGGCTAAATATATATGATACTTGTAAGTTTCATTTTTGTAGCTCTTTAAGAGCTGCAAATGATGAGCAAGACATAGCCTTTGTTTCATATGATGTAAAAGAATGAAAAATGTTATTGAGCGGAAAATGTTAACAAGAGAAGATGATTCCAAGATCATCTTCTGGTGTTTGTTTGACATGAAGTTTGGCGGCATACAATTAGAATGTAGAGTTGGAAGTTTGGTATGTTATGGTGTTCGATGAGTTTCAACGAGTGAAAATTATGTCTAAATGTTGATGAAGCGAGTGATTTAGTATGAGTGAAGAAATCTATAGCTTTATGCACCTTAAAGATGGAAGCCTTTTCCCATTTCGGGTTGATCACTTGGCAATTCTACTCACCAAAAAATTAAGCTATTGAAGATAGCTAAAGCACTTTTGTCAAGAATAATTTCCTGATAATACCAGATCGATCCCCGGTGATGTGTTAAAAGGTCTTTGAATTATACTGCAGTTTTAGCTCAACTTGGATCATTAAACTCGAATTGCTGTTATTTAGCATGAAGCACACTTTCTTAGCATGTGCAATCACTTATGAATCCATGAGGATGACGGCGTTTGGCTCAAGATTGGTTTTCAATTTTCTGGATTTCGTAGGACGTGTTTTCATGTTGCATTTGGAATGATCCTAATTACGGGCTTGAAACCATTTGGAGTTTGGTCAAGTCATGTTAGAGGTGTTACACGGGCCGGGTCAGCCCGGTTCCAGATTGGTCCAGACCGGTAGAACCCGGAACCGGCCCGGACCGATAGGGGGGCTAGGCTGGATTTGGACGGTTTAATTTTTTTAAATGGGTTACCCGACCCGGTAAAACTCATTAAATGAACAGTGCCATTAAATCGGTTAACCGGCCCGGCCCGAAACGTGAATATATTATAAATATACTGTGAATATAATGTGAATATACTCTAATCAAGGACATGTACAATGGAGCTAAGTCTAGGGTTAGGACGGTTGGGGGCGTATCAGACCATTTTCCTGTGGTAATGGAGCTCCATCAAGGATCGGCGCTGAGCCCCCTGTTGTTCGCCTTAGTGATGGATGCTCTGACCCGACATATCCAAGGGGATGTGCCTTGGTGTATGCTCTTTGCTGATGATATAATATTGATGGACGAGACGAGGGCCGGTGTTAGTGAAAGGTTAGAGATATGGAGACAGACCCTTGAGTCTAAGGGTTTCAAGATTAGCATATCTAAGACAGAATATCTGGAGTGCAAGTTTGGCGAGGAGCCGAGTGGGGTAAGCGGGGAAGTGATGCTTGGTTCTCAGGCCATCGACAAGAGGGACAGTGTGAGATATCTTGGGTCTGTGATCCAGGGGGACGGAGAGATTGATGGGGACGTCACCCATCGGATAGGAGCGGGGTGGTCAAAGTGGAGGCTTGCTTCAGGGGTCCTGTGTGACAAGAAAATTCCGCACAAACTAAAGGGGAAATTCTACAGAGCCGTGGTTAGATCTGCAATGTTGTATGTGGCGGAGTGCTGGCCCGTGAACTCGCATGTTCAGAGAATGAAGGTTGCGGAGATGAGGATGCTTAGGTGGATGTGTGGGCGCACCAGGCTGGATAAGATCAAGAATGAAGTTATTCGACAGAAGGTAGGGGTGGCCCCGGTGGACGAAAAGATGCGGGAAGCGAGGCTGAGGTGGTTCGGGCATGTTCGGAGGAGGGGCTCCGATGCCCCGGTGAGGAGCTGCGAGCGGTTGGAGATTGTTGGTGGTCGGCGAGGGAGAGGGAGGCCTAAGAAGCATTGGGGTGAGGTGATTAGGCAGGACATGGCCAGAATGCAGGTTACCGAGGACATGACTCTTGATAGGGGAGTCTGGAGGTCTAGAATCAAGATTGTAGGTTAGGGGCTCATAGGCGATTAGTGTTTTAGTATGGTAGTTCCTGCTTGATATACTGCATGCAACTGTATTTATGTTGCTTATGTTTTCATAACTATTTACGTTACTTTTGTGGGAGTACCTATGCTTTATTATTTGATTTTGTCTTGCTTGTGTTTCTAATTTTATCTCTGTTTCTTAATGCAGCTTTCCCATTTTTACTCTACTCGCCGAGGGTCGATTGGAAGCAGCCTCTCTGCCCTTTCGGGCAGGGGTAAGGCTCGTCTACATATTACCCTCCCCAGATCCCACCTGGTGGGAGTATACTGGGTAGTTGTTGTTGTTGTTGTATACTAATTAACAAAATTTAAAATTGTTGGAATTTAACATATAGTGTATATATTTAGGGTATAAAACTATAAATGCTCAAATCATAGAATATGATGGTAAGGTATTATTTTTAAAATATGCGATATATGTGTTATTTTAAGATTTTAAGACAATTTGTATTATTTTAAAATTATTAGATGCATTTATGCTTAATGTTTTGGTTTGATAGAATAATTTGACGTATTATTAATTTATTATGCATAAAAATTTAGTTTTACAATTTTTTTGTTAATTTACTTTTTAAATGCAAATATTAATTTTGAATTTTGAAATAATTATAGTACTTGCAATTTATAAGTGCAAATTTTTCCCAACTTCCTTGTATTCTTTAAATTAATAAAAAGTAAATTCCAAAAAAAAATTAAAAATGCATTAAATCCGACCTGGCTCGGTCCCCTTAACCCATAATAGTTTAATTTTTACCCGGATTAACCCAATCCCGTTAAAATCCAACCTATAACTTGGCCCGAACAAGACCCGTATGGGTCAAAAAATCCAGGCCCGGCCTACCCGTTACACACTAAGTCATGTTGAGAAAAACATAGATTTAAAGTGGGTATGACTCATGTAAGGGCATTTTCTTTGAATTTTTCTTAATAAATTTATGCTATGCTATTTTTGTGGTAGAGGTTTGAGGCAAAATAATTTTCTAAGTTACGATAACAAAGTTTAGTTAGTTTTAAGCGATAAAAAATAGTTGAATTGTTATAAATATATTATATTATGGATGTTCATATGCATCCTGAAGAAGCTTATCCATATGGGACTCCGCCGTAAATATGTTTATCTATTTAGTACTCTATTGAAAATAAGCTTCCTGGAGAAGCTTATTACTTCGGTACCCGGTTATGGATAAATATTACCTCGGTAAAAGATTATCCATACCGGGTATAATAAGCTTATCCTTTCAGTACTCGGTTATGGATAAACATTACCCCCGGTAGAATATTATCCATACTGTGTCTAATAAGCTTATCCTCTCAGTCCTTCGTTATGGATAATCATTACCCCTAGTAGAAGATTATCTATACTGGGTATAATGAACTTATCACTACAGTACTCCGTTATGGATAAACATTACTATTAGTAAAGCATTATCCATATCTGGTATTGTAGCAGCTTACACTACAGCTTGCAGTAGCAGCTTACACAACATCTTCCTTTCTTCTATAAATAGAAATGGATTCAGTTCATTATGTACATCATTTTGAATTCGAATAATATATCAGTCTCTCTCTATACTTGTCTTTACTTTGTAGTCTTTATTTTATAACAAGTTATCAGCACGAGACTCTGTTATATCGAGAAAATACTTTGAAAGTATCTGAGGTAAGAACTTTCTTTTCCTAAATAATGTCAAATCTTTCTAAACTGGAATTTGTTGCCCTGGATATATCGGGCAAAAGCTACATGTCTTGGGTGCTTGATACTGAAATTCATCTTGATGCGATGGGCCTGGCAGACACCATCAAAGATAAAAATCAGGCATCAAACCAAAACCGTGCCAAAGCAATGATATTCCTACTCCATGACCTTGATGAGGGCCTGAAAATGGAATATCTTACTATTAAAGATCCAGTCATACTGTGGAATAATTTAAAAGATAGATATGACCACCTGAAGATGGTCGTTCTTCCACAGGCACGATATGATTGGACCCATATAAGGCCACAAGATTTTAAATCTATAAGTGAGTATAATTCTGCTATGTTCAGAATCATTTATCAGTTAAAATTATGTGGTGATAATATTACTGACCATGATATGTCAGAGAAAACTTTCACCACTTTCTATGCCTCGAATATGCTCTTGCAGCAGCAGTATCGAGAGATGAGATTTAAAAAGTATTCTGAACTTATCTCACATCTTCTTATAGCCGAGCAACATAATGGGCTATTAATGAAAAACCATGAAAGTCGGCCTACTGGTTCTTGTCCATTCCCTGAATGAGACGAACTTCTACCAAGCTAAACGTAGAGGAGGTCGTGGCCCCAGTCGTAGTCATGGTCGTGGTCGAGGAAGAAATCCCAATCATGATAATAATAATGCACCAAAGAACCCTCCTCGCCACCAGCAGTGGAAAAGGAAGGAACAAAAGCATGAAGCGGTGCAAGTACCAAATGCAGAGAGTGTATGCTATAGACGTGGAGGAAAGGGGCACTGGTCACGTACCTGTCGTACGCCAAAGCACCTGGTTGAGCTTTATCAAGACTTCCTGAAAAAGACAGAGAAAAATGCTGAAGCAAATTTTATTGCGGAAGATGATTTAGACTTCATGCATTTAGATATAGCAGATTACTTTGCACTCCCAGAAGGAGAAACAAGTCATGTAATCGGTAGTGGATCTGTAGAAATATAAATATTTTAATTCTTGTTGTTTGTAATAGATAGTATGGTTATGTATTGTTGTGCATAAATAAAAGTTATGTTTTGATAATGATGTTTACTATAATATATTTTATTTATATCATTTTTAAGAATATAGATAATCCTCAAATTATGTTTGGATCAAAGACAAATCATGAAGATATTTGTGTTATTGATAGTGGAACAACTCATGCTATATTCAGGGATCAGAAATACTTTTCTTATTTGCATAAGGGAAAAGCAAATGTTTCAACAATTTCTGGTAATATAAGTTTGATTGAATGCTCCGGAAGAGCCATTATCTTTTTGTCTAAGGGAACAAAACTTATTATAGACAATGCATTATTCTCCTCCAAGCCCCGAAGAAACTTGTTGAGTTTTATAGATATCCGCCGAAATGGGTATCATGTAGAGACAATAAATGAAATAAATAAGAAATATCTTTGCATTACAAAGAATATTTTTGGCCAGAAATGCATTGTAGAAAAGTTACCAACTTTATCTTCTGGCTTATACTATTCAAAATTTAGTATTGTTAAAGCACATTCTATCGTAAACCAGAAGTTTACGGATTCAAATACTTTTGTGCTTTGGCATGGTAATTTGGGACATCCAGGATCAATAGTGATGAGACGAATTACTGAAAATTCGTGTGGACATCCACTAAAGAACCTGGAGATTCTTACAAATAACAAATTTTCTTGTGATGCTTGTTATCAAGGCAAAATGATCACAAGACCATCACCAATGAAGGTTGGCGTTGAATCCCCTGCCTTTTTAGAGTGTATTCATGGGGATATATGTGGACCCATTCGCCCACCAAGTGGGTTGTTTAGATATTTTATGGTCCTAATAGATGCATCTTCAAGATGGTCGCATGTATTCCTACTATTATCTCTCAACCTGGCATTTGCAAAGCTATTAGCCCAGATAATTTGATTAATGGCACAATTCCCAGATTATCCTATAAAGGCTATTCGCCTCGATAATGCTGGAGAATTCTCATCTCAAGGTTTTGATGATTATTGTTTATCTGTTGGGATAAAAGTTGAACATCCTGTAGCTTATGTTCATACTCAGAATGGTCTTGCAGAGTCATTTATTAAACACCTGCAATTGATAGCAAGACCACTACTTATGAAAATAAAATTGCCCACTACTGTTTGGGGCCATGCTATCTTGCATGCAGAATAACTTATCCGTCTCAGACCGACACATTATAATAAATATTCTCCGTCACAATTAGTTTTTGGTCACGAACCAAATATTGCCCATTTATGAATTTTTGGATATGCTGTATATGTGCCAGTAGCACCACCACAGCGCAGTAAGATGGGACCACAGAGAAGGATAGGAATATATGTTAGGTTTGAATCACCATCTATTATTCGCTATCTTGAACCATTGACAGGAGATTTATTTACTGCTCAATTTGCAGATTGACGGTTTGATGAAACAAATTTCCCACAATTAGGGGAAAAGAAAAAGGAAATCAAAAGAGAAATTGTGTGGAAAGTTTCATCATTATCTCACTTTGATCCACGTACCCCTATATGTAATCAGGAGGTCCAGAAGATCATCCATTTACAGAATATAGCAAATCAAATGCGAGATGCATTTACTGATTTGAAAAAAATAACTAAGTCACATATCCCAGCAGAAAATGTGCCTATCAGAATTGATGTCCCAGTAGGACCATCTACTAACATGAGAGCTGGTGAAACCTAAAACACGCCTGAAGCATGGTAGGCCTTTGGGTTCTAAGGATCGAAATCCTCGAAAAAGAAAATTTGACAAATGATCAAAACGATACTATGAAGAGATCTACTGAACAGACCCAAGATCTGATTAGTTCTAAGATTCCTGAAGAAATTAATGAACCCGATGTTCATGCGAGTGAAGAACTTCTAATAAGTTCGACCGGTGATTGGATTAATTTAAATCGATATGAAATAGTGGTGGATAATATTTTTACATATGATGTTGCACTTAATATTATGCAAGATATTGAGGATCTTGAACCACGATTTTGTCGAAGAATGTCGACAAAGATCTGATTGGCCAAAATGGCAAGAGGCAATTCAATCGGAATTAAAGTCACTTGATAAAAGAGAGGTCTTTGGACCAGTAGTCCAAACACCTGCTGGTATAAAATCAGTTGGTCATAAATGGGTTTTTGTGCGAAAAAGGAATGACAAAAATGAAGTTGAAAGATACAAAGCTCGCCTTGTTTCACAAAGATTCTCACAACGACCTGAAATTGACTTTGATGAAACATATTCACCGGTTATGGATGCCATAAAATTTCGATATCTCATCAATTTAGCACTACATGAAAAGCTTGAAATACATCTAATGGATGTAGTTACACCTTATTTGTACGATTCACTTGATAATGAAATTTATATGAAAATCACTGAAGGATTTAAAATGCCCGAAGCAAAATCTCAGGAAATATATTCAATCAAATTACAAAGATCTTTGTATGGTTTAAAGCAATCCGGGCGTATGTGGTATAATCACCTTAGTGAATATTTGCTAAAGGATATATTTTTATAAAGAAAATGGCATCAGAATTTGTTATACTTGCTGTTTATGTTGATGACATAAATCTTGTTGGAACTCCAGAAGAGCTCCAAAAGGCAATTGAATATCTTAAGAAAGAATCTGAGACGAAAGATCTTGGAAAGACAAAACTTTGTCTTGGTCTGCAAATTGAACATTTAGCAGACGTGATCTTTATCCATTAATCTGCCTAAACAGAAAGGGTTTTAAAACGCTTTTACATGGACAAAGCGCACCCATTGAGTACACCAATGGTTGTTCGATCCCTTGAAGTGAATAAGGATTGTTCCGACCTCCAGAAGAGGAAGAGGAACTCCTTGGTCCCGAAGTATCCTATCTTAGTGCAATTGGTGCACTAATGTATCTTGCTAATGCTACAAGGCCTGGCATAGCATTTTCTGTTAATTTACTAGAAAGATATAGTTCTTCTCCTACTCGGAGACATTGGAACGGGATTAAACATATATTGCGATATTTAAAGGGAACTCTTGATATGGGTTTGTTTTATGCTAACAAAGATAGTGCATGTCTTGTTGGTTATGCAGATGCAGGTTATTTATCTGATCCCCATAAAGCTCGATCTCAAATCGGATACGTATTTACATATGGAGGTACTGTCATATCGTGGCGCTCCACAAAGCAATCTATTGTTTCTACTTCTTCAAATCGCGCTGATATAATAGCTATTTATGAAGCAAGCAGGGAATGTGTATGGTTGAGATCACTAATTCATTTTATTCGAGAAAAATGTGGTTTGGAATGTGAGAAAATACCCACAATTTTATACGAAGACAATGCTGCATGCATAGCCCAATTAAAGGGAGAATTTATAAAAGGAGATAGAACGAAGCACATTTCACCAAAACTATTCTACACACATGACCTTCAGAAAAATGGTGACATTGATGTGCAACAAATCCGTTCAAGTGATAATCCAACAGATTTATTCACTAAATCTTTGCCAACTTCAACTTTTGAGAAGATGGTATACAAGATTGGAATGCGGAGACTCAATTATTTGAAACAAGGTTTTCATCATGGGAGTAAAATACGCGATACATTTTTTTTCTCCTTATTAAGGTTTTTCCCATAGGGTTTTTCTTATAAGGTTTTTAATAAGGCGCCAAGCAATGCGTATTACTAAATATGTTTACTATTTTTCCTTCACTAGGATTTTTTTCCCACGTGGTTTTTCCTAGTAAGGTTTTAATGAGGCACATTATCTTTTAATGATCATTCAAGGGGGAGTGTTATAAATATATTATATTATGGATGTTCATAAGCTTCCTGAAGAAGCTTATTCATATGGGACTCCGCCGTAAATATGTTTATCTATTTAGTACTATATCGGATATAAGCTTCATGGAGAAGCTTATCACTTCGGTACCCGATTATGAATAAACATTATCCGGTAGAAGATTATCCATATCGGGTATAATAAGCTTATCCTTTCGGTATCTGATTATGAATAAACATTACCTCGGTAGAAGATTATCCATACTGGTATAATAAGCTTACCCTTTCAGTACTCCGCTATGGATAATCATTACCCTAGTAGAAGATTATCTATAATGAGTATAATGAACTTATCCATTTAGTACTCTGTCATGGATAAATATTACTATCAATATAAAATTATTCATATATGGTATCGTAGCAGCTTAAACAACAGTTTTCAATATCAACTTACACAACATCTTCCTTTATTCTATAAATAGAAGTGATTTGTGTACATAACTTTGAATTCCAATAATTCCTTTAATATATCACTTCCTCTTTTTATAATTATCTTTAGTTTATAATCTTTATTTTATAACACGAATGACATTAAATCATAGTTGAAGGAGCATCCATTGAAACTAAGCCAGAAGAGCAGAAGGAAAAGGAGAGTGCAATGGAATCATCAACTTCAACTAAAAGGTTCGAATCTCCTGAACCCAAGACATCAAAATCTGGGTTTAAGCCAACAGTAAGTAATTCACACAATCCCTAAAGTGGACTCTTGTGTTGGTCCCATAAATTTTGAATCCTTTTGTTTTCTTTGAATTACAAATAGGTTTGTCTGAAAGATTGGTGGCTTAAAAGGGCTGAAGCTGATTCTCAGGGAAGGACTCTCGCCGTTGCTGGGAACACTTCTCGAGAGTAAACTTATCTTCTTCTTTTTTTCTGCTTTTAAAAATTTGTTGCAATTTATAGTTGTTTTATATATCGGGGTTTTTTCTTTGTTTTGATGCAGCTTTTCATTTTAGCCTATGCGCCGAGGGTCGATTGCAAACAGCTTCTCTGCCCTTTCGGGTAGGGGTAAGGCTCGTCTACATATTACCCTCCCCAGACCCCACCTGGTGGAAATATACTGGGTAGTTGTTGTTGTTGTTGTTGTTATATATCAGGGTTTTTGGGATTTAGGATTTTACTATGTGTTCATGCATTTTTTTTGTACTTGTCAAGATTCTATCTTTTTTTAATTTTGTTTTCCGACTTTTGTTGCAATTTATAGTTGTTTTAGATATTTAGGTTTTTGGGGTTTAGGATTTTACTATGTGTTCATGCAATTTTTCCTTTTCAAGATTCTTTTTCTTTATGTTTTTGTTTTTCAGAGTTCTGTTGCAATTTATAGCTGTTTTTAATAGATGGGTTGCTGGGACTTAGGATTTTACTATGATTTTTCCTTTCAACATTCCTTTTTTTTTCGTTTTCAGATTTCTGTTGCAATTTACAGTTGACCACACTGTGGGATTACATTGGGTTTTTTGTTGTTGTTGCAATTTATAGTTGTTTTATATATTTGGGATTTAGGATTTTACTATCTGAAGTAGAATACTTGCATACTGATTAAAAGAAGGAGGTGGTTAAGTAATTTAGAATGAAGGACGTGGTTTACTTTCGTTGAGGAAGCTAGAATATTCTCGAATTTAAGGCCTTATTTATGTTAAGAGGGCCCTAGAAAGAAACAGCTTTTCTGAAGTTTTATGTTACATCTGATTTAGTAAGTGGCATTTTGAACTCAGATCCTTTTGTTTTTAATACTTTTTCTGTAGAGGTCAGGCGATGCGAGTATTCTCCTCTGCACCAATTCTCAAGGCATTTGATGTTTTTACTCTTGAGACCATCGATGGGATATGCGTTGTCCTCAAAGGCTTCATAAATAAAACTCATTCTGAGGAAAATGGTTTTCCATCTGAGGTTTGTTACGAGGGACTTGCCATATTTGATTGCCTGCGAAATCTTTTTGTTGATTGCGAAGTTTATGAATTCAATGAAGGACAAAACAAAATGAGAATTTCATATAATCCAACTCTTTTTGCTACAAAATAGATTATTTTGTTTCATGTTATCCAAGTAGTGGTATTGTTCGATTGAACTACCATTCACAAAGATGGATGCTCTGTCTTATTGCAGTAAGGATCTGTGGTTGACTGTAAAAGAAAAGGAATTAAATAATAGCAGAAACAAGAACATTGTTAGGGCACAATGGATACAGGGACAGTGTCCGATATCTGGGGGCTGTGATTCAGGGGGACGGAGAGATTGACGGGGACGTCACTCATCGTATAGGAGCGGGGTGGTCTAAGTGGAGGCTTGCATCAGGAGTCCTGTGTGACAAGAAAGTTCCACACAAACTCAAGGGGAAATTCTATAGAGCCGTGGTTAGACCTGCGATGTTGTATGGGGCGGAGTGCTGGCCCGTGAAGAACTCTCATGTTCAGAGGATGAAGGTTGTGGAGATGAGGATGCTTAGGTGGATGTGCGGACACACCAGGCTAGATAAGATTAAGAATGAAGTTATTCGAGAGAAGGTGGGGGTGGCCCCGGTGGATGAGAAGATGCGAGAAGCGAGGCTGAGGTGGTTCGGGCATGTGCGGAGAAGAAGTCCCGATGCCCCGGTGAGGAGCTGCGAGCGGCTGGAGATTGTTGGCGGTCGGCGAGGCAGAGGAAGGCCTAAGAAGTATTGGGGTGAGGTGATTAGGCAGGACATGACTAGAATGCAGGTTTCCGAGGACATGACCCTTGATAGGAAAGTCTGGAGGTCTAGAATCAGGGTTGTTGGATAGGGGCTCCTAGAGTTTTTCGTACGCCTCATCCTTGGTTGGGTGTAGGTCAGCAGGGTTACCCATAGATGATTTATGTTTTAGCTGATGTCCACCCTATGGCTGTTAGTTATGGTAGTTACTGTATGATATTATTGCATGCGATTGTATTTATGTTTCGTATGTTTAGATAATTATTTACGCTATTTACGCTATTTCTGCCGGAGTTACTACTGCTTTATTGTTTTGTTTTTGTCTTTGTTTTTGTTTTACTGCTGTTTTTCCTTTTGTCCTATGAGCCGGGGGTCGATTGGAAACAGCCTCTCTGCCCTTTCGGGTAGGGGTAAGGCTTGTCTACATATTACCCTCCCCAGACCCCACCTGGTGGGAGTATACTGGGTAGTTGTTGTTGTTGTTGTTGTACAAAGATAGGATTAGAAAGTATAGAACAAGACAGAGAGAAAGACAAGCACAACTTCAGTTTACTCAAAAGCTGTTTTTTCTAGTCACAAAGGGTCACGTCCTACCTGAACCCCCTTTAAGAAATATCCTCGTAAAAGTAAAAGAAAATCTTTTAGATATCTCACTGTATAGAAGGATCCGATAACCAACTAACTTTTAGATATCTTCGCGATTATCTTGTTAGTATTTTAAAGAAGCCAAAGAGGGCCACCCTTCTGTTCTGCATTTGAGCATTGTATTTGTGTCAACCTCATAACTGAAGCCTTACTTAGACTCGGAGACTCGGATGGAGTACAAAAATAATAAGTGGAAACCGTATGTATAGCATATGTAGTTTAGAAGCAGATTTCTCTAGACATAATGTAGAGATTCATTTGATAAGTTGCTGAGATAGTCTACTTAGGATTTTTGACTTTTTACTTTCCTGGGTATTTGGCACTTAAATAACGTGCAAAGATTTGTTTGATTGCTAATAACCTTTTGCAGTGAGAACTAGCAAAAGCGATCCTTTTAAGTAGCTAATTCAGTATATGTATAACGGGTACTGTTCTAGCATATATGACAAGGTTTCTCGATGCTAACCTCCTCTACTATACAACATTTTATTAAATTATTATTTATCAGAATACCTTTAAGGATTAGGTAGTAAATGGAAAATCAGGAGGGGGAGGTGTGCTCTATCCAAAATACTTCTTTTCTTCTGTAAATTGGATTGACTTCTGTTTTTTCTTGAAGTTGAAAAGAGAACACTTTCATCAGACATGTTTAGAGAAGTACAACAACAACAACAACAACTACCCAGTATACTCCCACCAGGTGGGGTTTAGGGAGGGTAATATGTAGACAAGCCTTACCCCTACCCGAAAGGGCAGAGAGGCTGTTTCCAATCGACCCCCGGCTCATAGGATAAAGGAAAAACAGCAGTAAAACAAAACAAAGACAAAAACAAAAACAATAGAGCATTAGTAATGCAATACTATCATACAGCAACTACCATAACTAACAGCCATAGGGGGGGGGGGGGACATACGCTAAAACACAAATCATCTATGGGTAACCCTGCTGACCCACACCCAACCCCGGATGAGGCGTACGAAAAACTCTAGGAGCCCCTATCCTACAACCCTGATTCTAGACCTCCAGACTTTCCTATCAAGGGTCATGTCCTCGGAAACCTGCATTCTAGTCATGTCCTGCCTAGCATTGTACTAATAATATTTGTTGTAATGGTTATATCAACTATTTTAGGGTATCTATATGGTTGATTTTTCAGATATCAAATACTCCTAGCATTATTTGAAAACAAAATTAGTTTCCTTTTCATCCCTTCCATCTTCTGCAAAAAACCGGAAGAAAGAAATACTTTTAAGGACTTGGTGCAGTTTCTTACACTCAGGGATAGAATTCAGGGATTTCTTTGTTTGATGTAGTTTTAGCATGCATAATTTGTTGACCAAAGACATTCAGTTAATTATGGATCCTTTCAATTCTTGACAGTGGATCTTTCATTTCAGGTGTTCGAACAGTTTCTTTTTGGGTTTCCTCCTCAATGGGAGGTGTTCAACAGAAAATACTTAGGAAGAGAATCTAAAGGTAAGGCTTCTGCAAGCGATGACCTCGGTTTCGAAAAACCATCTGCGTGCTCAGAAAGTAAGTTCACTGTCTGAACCTATTTGGTTGTCTGAAAGTTGCTTTAATTTTTGTCGTATTTTGCTAATGCATTTTTTTTGCAACATGCAGAGGTTAAAGATCTAAAGAAGCATAATAGGAGAAAAGGATATGAAGTAGAAGACAATTTGAAGAGGGAAGATAAGAATGATGGAAAAATCGCAAGTGAAGTTATTGTGCGAAAGATGACAAGACAAGCAGAGAGGTTGTCTGCCAAGCTTAATTGTAGGAACACTTCTACAAGCACTGCAAAGGAGAAAACTGTTGATTGTAGAACAACTCGCTTTAAAAGCGGAAGTGCATCTGCCACAACAAGCACAAAGAGAAAATTGACATATGTCAGTATGCATTCATAGAAAAGTTATCTTAATCACATTACTGGTTCGTTTAACATGAAATTGCACTTCCAGTTTACATGCTTCAACAGGTTCTAATGCTTAACGTGTCATTTTGAATTTTCATGGGTAGAGCCAAAGAGTGTGAACTATACAAGTTCCCAATAACATCAATTAATTGATTAAATATTCATTCATAAACAGCGTCTCCTTCCCTTCGCTATAAGCTGAGTTCCCAAGTCAGGTCTTTCCTTACCTCTATGGCAGGAAGTCTCTCCAACTTGTCTGGTTAACCGGTTTTGAACATCATTGCTATTCAAATTCTGTCCTGAAAATACTTTTGGTTTTATATTGACTACTTTTAAGCTGTTTATTTTTCCTTGGTTTACTTAGGGTACTCCTCAGAAAGAGGAAAAGGCAGTTTCAGTTATCTCTCCGGAACCTTCGAGTTTTAAAAGGTCCAGATCAGGTGCACATCAGAGCTATTTGCTCTGACTCTGTCTCTCACTTTTTAGGGTTCTCAGAGGATTTTGTTTGTTCATTTTTATGTATATATAAGGTGATTTTTGCCTGCATTTGCATTTCTGCAGGGAGATTGCTACTTCCTCCAATGGAATTTTGGCGCAATCAAATGGCAATCTATGATGCGGTTTGTCATCAAATTTTTGCGTATACCTTTATAACCTGGCCATGAATCTTGGGATATCTTCTGATTTTATGCGCTGTACTGGTGCCACAAATACTTTTTACCACAGGCATCTCATGTCATATGTAGAAGGGGTTGCCTTGGTGTAACCGTTAAAGTTGCTGCCATGTCACCGAGAGGTCACGGGTTCAAGCCGTGAAAACAGCCTCTTGCAGAAATGTAGGGTAAGACTGCGTACAATAGACCCTTGTGGTCCGGCTCTTCCCCAGACCCTACGCATGGCAGGAGCTTAGTGCACCAGGCATCTCATGTCATATGCATCTTCCACCCTAGCAACTCGATTCTGTGCCTATTTTGAAGCAGATTTTTCAACTTTTAGGCATTGAAATATGCGAACCTCCGGTTTAGGAAAAATTACCTAGGGTACTTATCTGTTCTGTATTCTTTCTGTTCGGCACTTCTTATAGGTTCTTATATAGTAGTAATTGATTATCTACTCGAAAATATCACTTGAGGAAGTTTTTCTCATGAGATTTTGCTGTAATTTCCAGTTGATTAACTTTTTTTAATTGGTAGGATCTCCTTATTCTCATTTGCTCGTATTTAGGAGATATGTATCTCAAAGTTGGTTCTTCTTCTTACAACTCCCCTCAAATATGTTTCAGGATCGCGGGGTTACAGCAATTAAACAAGGCAACATAGGTCTGGATAATCTATCTATAGGTGCTACACGATTTCTTTATTTTGCTTAATATGAGAAGTTTCATTTCAAGAAATTTCCTCTTCTAGCTTTCAAACCTATTATTTACATGTAAAATAGATCTCCCTTACTATTTTTGCAGTGATAGTGTTTTTCGTGCCAGTTGCTTGTGTAATCTAATGGATGTTTATGCCTTTTTGTAGTGAGTAGATCAGAACCATCAAGAAAGAGACGACAACGCAGATAAGAGTTGAAGCTCCTTTTGTCTAGTGGAGATGTAAAGGTATGTAACTATTCACTATTAGCACTTCGAATCAGGCGTTCTTTTCAAAATAAGATAAGAGACTGACAATAATTGATTTGGATCAGTGAGGGGATAGGAAAGATTTTGGATAGTTTCAGAGGAACTCCACTATAGCTAACCAGAGTTGATTAACTTTGCTATACTTCTATACATGTTCTCTAGTTATGCTTTTGGTTTAGACCAAAAAAAACCTTAAGTTTTTGGTTAAAGTGGATTGTTATCTAGTTCAAATGCTGATAAACTTTGCTAATAGAAAACGAAGAGAGCAACAGAAAACGATGAGACCTTATGGTTTCAAAGAATCCTACTAATTAATACTCCAGAACTCTCACAAGATCTCTTACTATTCTTCCCGTTACTCTTAAATCACCGGTCTATCGCGTGGAATGTAGTGATGCGCATATATATATATTTTTATTTTTTTTTGAAGACCGAATTCTTAAATTAAACTAAAAGAGGGAAGAACTTTTTAAAGAAAAAATTAGTAGGCCAAGTAGAAAGCATTTTGAAAATTTCTTGATTAACATATTGATATTGGATTAGGAGCATACTGGACTCATGCATTGGCTCGTGCATACATAGATGTTGGATCCTGAGCATGCATATATACCTATTTTTGACTGTGATTTGATATAAATGTTGTTGACGTAGATCCAAAATGAAAGTTGCTAGTTCAGGGACAAATGGTGGAAGGCAAAAGGAAATGTATCATATTTTTGTACAAATATGTAAAGGCTCTACTAAGTGCCATTTTGGATGCATATTTATAAGACAGTTGATAGACACCTCTTTTCCCCCTGGGGTAGGGGTAAGGCTTGCGTACGTATTACCCTTCCTAGCCCCACTAGTGGAATTATACTGGGCCGTTGTTGTTGATTTTGCTTCTTACTATCTTTTGTAACTCATTAGTGCAACTAGTTTTGATAATATAGGGTTCACTTGTACTGTATCTTGAAATTAGAGGCAAGATGTTATTACTGATTTATTCGAATTCTTCGTTAACTGCAGTTAGATACAAATTAGTGCGCACATCAAACATGTTGTGACTTCGTGTTGTGTTGTCTCCGTTGCACTGAACTTGTGGATAATGGCGTAGCTGGAATCTTGCCTTATCTTACTTAGTAAAGCAACCTTTCGCGCTAGGCGCTCACCTTTTTTGGCTTCCCTAAAATAGAATATTTGGAAGTTGGTAAAGACCTGCCCCTTGTTTCAGTCAGAATGAGTCCCCGAGACCCCTACGGGTCAAACAGTAAAGTGCTTTCTCTGAGGTGAATTCAATAGTTTAGATATCCCCGCACAGATGTTCTCGAATGCGTCGTTCTCTTTGTTAGAAAGCTCTCTTGCTGCTTGAAAGGAGCTCATGACATAAATTGACACTATTCAATGTCTCGAGTAGGCCAATTGCCTTTCTTACCTTTGCTGGTGCTTGAGTTGGATTGGATGAGGATTGAGTTTTTTTTCGAAATATGGACAAACGGAAGTTTAACTCCGAAAGAAGCACTTCATGAAGCATCCCGAAATTTAATTGATTTGTTTATTTCCTTTTTACTAGTTTTGGAGTTTTCGCCTTTTGCTTCCGGCTTTGATGAAGGTAAATAGTAAAAAAAATTCCCCGTAGAACGCGAGCGTTGAGGCTTTTATCGAAATAAAGAGAGAGGCCCAACTGGTGCTTTTTTCTGTGTTAGCCAGGTGAAAGGCTTGCTTTTTAATAAGGGAATTCGGAAAGCACTACTCTAAGTTATAAGGGGATATAACGCATATACAACTACTTTTTTTACCTATATGTATGTAGTATAAATTTTTTTGACGAAGAGGATTCAATTGAACCCTCTTCACTCTATATATATAGCTCTGCTACTCCTGAGCAGTACAATAAAAGTTTTTCCTTTAAAGACTTTTTCTCTATTGCATAGGGGGGGGGGGGGGGGGGGTTGTAGAGAGAGAAGGAATGTAGATAAGCGAGATTGTTAAGGTAGATAATTTGGAGAAGCGAATTGCTGCTATATTAAAACATACAGAGAAAAATGTAACGAAGTGGTGTCGTGGTGTAGTTGGTTATCACGTCAGTCTAACACACTGAAGGTCTCCGGTTCGAGTCCGGGCGACGCCATTAGTTTTTGCTTAATATACTTTCCAATATCCACCCCTATGAATATAGCTACTTACCCGTACAAAACTGGCTATCTCGTGCTATTTTTGTATTTGTGTACAAATAATAGATTTTGAACCCAAAAAATAAAATGTACTATTATAGAATTTCGAATGCGAACCCATAAAGTTTAAATTTTAAATCCATCTCTAATAATCACGTTATGAATTCAATATTCTTTTAGACACGGACAATTCTTGAAAAATAGCACGGGCTAGCCAGTTTTCGGATTGGTAGCAAAGTCATTATAAAATAATTACTATTTTGCTGCAACAAGTTCCAGCATAATATACTAGAGATTGATGCATACGTATATAAATTTCCAGCATATTATATTGTACCTCCTACGCACGAAAAATTTCTAACATATTGGAGCACATATATATTTACTTCCAAAGTTTGAGTTAAAGCTAATGATCTGAACTCATATAGTTACCCTACCTCTGCCCTTAACCATTATTATGGAACCAGAAGATTGTAATTTGGTTTCTTCTAGCAGATTTCGTCATAATCCACAAAAAGAGATTCCCACTAATTTACTATTCAAGACGAAAGAAAAATAGTAGAGAAATCATGGCCTCCATCATCTAATTTAATTGTAAGTTCTTGTGGGTGATAAGAAGTCTCAAACTAAAAGAATAAACTTAGACAAATATACATTTTTTATCATTCCCAAAAATAATAACCAATAAGATATATATTTCACGAATATATATGTATCATATACAATAATATACATATTTTTTTTGGCTTGTAAATGCAATTAGTTTTGATCGAATGATCAATTTTATATTTTGCCCGTAAACATAATTTCCTCGTGTATGGATTAGGGGTGTTCAAAACCGATCCGAAACCGAAAATCAATCCAAACCGAAGCTTAACGGCTTACTGGTAACGGCTTAACGGCTTAATGGACGAGGAACGGATTGAATTTTTTTTATTAACGGCTCATCGGTTTGGGGATGGATTATTCAATTTTCTTAACGGCTATCCGTTAACCCGTTAAGAATATAAATATATATATATCTATATATATATATATAATTTATTTTTATTTATATATATTAAATATAAAAAAACTAAAACCCTTAAAAATGATTAACAAAAGTTTATTTCTACTTCTAAGCATTTTTAATCTCGGGATCTAGATGATATGCAGGTACTCGCCCTGTTGAGTTGTCCCACATCGGAGGGATTTGAGGTCGTTGGTCTTCTTATATGGCTTGAGCAATCCTCACCTCATAAGCTAGCTTTTGGGGTTGAGTTAGGCCCAATGTCCATTCTTATCATGGTATCAGAGCCAGGCCCATCCCAATTATTGTTACCGATGTTGGGCCCCCATTTATGTTGTCCACGCTCCAGAGATCTGGGCATGAGGGGGGTGTTGAGTTGTCCCACATCGGAGGGATTTGAGGTCGTTGGTCTCCTTATATGGCTTGAGCAATCCTCACCTCATAAGCTAGCTTTTGGGGTTGAGTTAGGCCCAATGTCCATTATTATCACGCCCAACATAAAGGAGATGAAGGTGATGGACAAGAAAAAAGTGAGGAGGGCAAAGCTATACTACCTCAGGGATAAAATGAATGCCCTGAAAAGACATTAACAAGCTAGGTATACTGGAATAGGTGTTTGATCTATAATTGCCTGAAGAGATCTATAAAATTCTAGTAAACATGTATGTTAGGCCGGTAAGCCGCCCAATAACCGCCCTATAAGAGCTAACCCGATACCAATCCGCCCGATATCTTATCGGGTGGCTAACGGATTAATACATTTAAAAGCCGATAACCGTTAAGCCAAACCGTTAAGAGTAAAAGCCGCCCAATCCACCCGATGAACACCCCTAGTATGGATCGGAGGATTTTCCTTTTTTATTTTTCAGATATGAAAAAGATTTAAAACTATTCACAAAAAGAATTAACAAGAAAACGACCACTCTGTGGCTCCTCTCAAGTATTGCTAATTTATTGTGTGGAAGAAAATATAGTTGTTGCGTTTTCTCCTTTGTGTTTAGTGTAACTATATATATCCACTATCTTATGTGCAACTACATATGAGTCGACGCCAAGTGTAATGTCTTCTACGATTTTAATCATTATTGTAAGATGCACGACCCATTTGGTTCTCAAATAAATGCTGATACATAATAGTTTTTTTAGAAATTAACTTAATAGTTGTTCTTTCAAAAAAATAAACGGCATTGATGTATAATATATGTGTATTGTCAATTTATTAAAAAGCCAAATTTTATTCTTACCACTAACAAAGTGGATTAAATAGTATAATTCAATGTATTATTTCATTCACTGTTCTTTTCCGTTGCTTGAGCTTTCTAATAGAAATGTAAATGGAATGGTTGATCGACATCTTATATATCAAGAGTCACCATTATTAGTTTCGGAATCTTCAATCTTCAACTATTATATAAGCGAGTTGGAATGAACTACTCTCTATCCCAGTTTACACTCTCTATCCCAGTTTAGGTGAAGACAGGGGTATTCGTCGGTTGGTACGATACGGTGTTAAAATATTTTGGTTCGATATTTTTGGTATTCAGTTTATTAAAATGCTATACTAATACCGTACTTAATTATATTTGGTGTGGTTCAATTTTTCTCCTTTGGATTTCGGTTTATTTGGTTCGGTAACTTCGGTTTATTCAGTTTAAATACTAACTAGTGCATAGAGTCATAGCTGGTAACATTCTTATTAAAATACTCGAAAGTACAAAATTAATTTAAAACGTTTGTTAACAAAAGTTTTGTCCAAAACCAGCAAATACCAACCCAGAGAGAGAAAATTGTACATAAAAGAATAAATTTAATCACTAAAAATATCTTATTACTTGCTTAGAGTTAGTTGATGAACTTAGAGAATAAATGAAAGTAAAATTTTTGATTTCTTATGTTTATATTATACCTAATAATATGTGTAATATAATATATCTTTCGGTACGCTATTTGTATTTTATTTTAAAATACTAAATACCATACCTTTTACCACTTTTTTTTTTTTAAAATTAAACCAAATACCATATCGAATATCAAAATATCGAATACCAAATACCAAAATTTTCAATTTCGGTATTTACCGAATTATGCAGAGCGTATGCGGGTCAAAGCTTTTATTTATCGATATAAATTCTTTAAACTTTTTATGGATTTATATATATGTTTAAAAATCCATAAAAAGTTTTATAAGCTAACATAATTAATAAGTAAGAATATTTACAAGAATTTGAGGAAAACGTAATTAGTATGTGATACTGGGCTAAAAGTACATAAATTTTTGTATGTTTTTACCTCAGATCTTGTGCTTATTTGATCTGGTTTGTATTTGTATAGGGTCAAATTTGACCATAAATGTCTCTACACTGATGGGTACGTCCTCGAGCATACGTTGATTAAAAACAGGATATAACCTGGACGTGGTGACAAAGACGACGTCACTTAAAGACTCAACACCTTCACTAAGAAGATGTTACTTACTTTTGTACCTTTTTGATTATTTCGAGGAGGGTCTCCTGTTATATAAAGGAGACCCTCACATTGTAAAGGGGGCATCATCATTATTCTCGAATAATACAACTTCTCTCTCTATCTCTGTCTCTATCTCTAACGATTGCTTCTCTCTTAAGCTAATATTATTTTTTTATCTCCAAGATCTATAACAACAATATCGTCCACATAACCTCTAGGTCATATTATAATTGATTACGATTTATTCTCATTTATTTTTGATTGTTTTAAGCTTACAAAGTATATCAATAACTTTAGAGCCAAACAATTTGGCGCCGTCTGTGGGGATTTCGAGAATCAAAATCATAGTTTGCATCTAGAGAACAACCAACAACTATTCTCTATACCACACGAACAAAATGGCTGAAAACAACGGAAGAATGAAAGCCATAGTAGATGTTACAACCAACCTCATCGGTACTCTCAATAAAGCCGGCGAAGAGGGTGTTTTGATTGCAACCCCTAGCACCACAATGAGTGGGGAGATCCCGCCTTCCCCACCTGGAGATCCGACGATCTTGCGCGAAAATGGTGCTTCTACATCTGTGACCAAGGAAGCACCCTCGGAGGTCAAGAAGCTACTGGAAGAATGGACAACGGGTGCTCTAAGTGGCTTGATCGAGAAGTCACCACAAGATAACATCAGATGTGCACCGACAGTGGACCTTACCGCTGCCATGGCTGAACCTGAAATTGCACAAGCAAATAACGTGCCAGGCGAGGTACGAGCCAACGATGGCATGCTCACCATTCTTAAGAAGATGGAGGAAATGGAAAATGAAAACAAGTCACTTCGTGACCAGATGAAGCAGCACCAGGAGAGGGTAGACAAGATCCCCGGTGCCCCCAAGTTGCTGCCAAAATGCGACGGGGGAAAATTTGTTGAACAACCCTACACTGAGGAGGCTTCCCCGTACTTCATTCCAAAGACCTTCAAAATGCCACCCTACCTAAGAGTATACGACGGAACCACAGATCATCTGTTCCACTAAGTCACGGCTGTATATCAAAGGAACAAGTACCATCCGTGCTGCTGAAGATGTTCGGTGAAACATTGATAGGAGGATCCCTGGCGTGGTACTCCCAGCTACCGCTAAGATCATTTCTACATTCGAGGAAATGGCGGGCAAGTTCGTCACCGCCCATGCAAGAGTAAAGAAAGCAGAAGTAAGGGTTAACAATATCTTCGCCGTCCGTCATACCACAGGAGAGGGACTCAGGGACTTCTTAGCCAGGTTTAACAAGATGAGGATGAGCTTACAAAACGTATTGGAAGGCATGACGGTGGCCCCATTCTATAATGGACTAAGCAGAGACGGTTCGAGGGTGGCCAAAAAGCTAGTGAGCCGTCTCATGAAGTACCCCTACCACACAGGAAGAAATCCATAATGCCTACTGTGTCGAGGTACGAGCAGATGAGGATGACCTCAGTGGGCCGACCCAATTGTTAATAACAATACATCCAAAAATTAGAAGGGATCAATGCATCGAGGGACGACGCGAACATCCCACATCTCACTAAAGAAAGGCACTAGACTTACATCAGATCCTCCCATCCTCCACCACCAAGACACACGGATACACTACAGCGACATGTCGCTCCACTCCGAAACGAAAGAGATATGCCTCATTTATTATCCGCCCATAACTTTTGCGAGTCTCCTTACGAGATAGTGTACACACTGAAGAAGCTGGGCAACAAGGTACAATGGCTGGCGAAGATGAAATCAGACCCCACCACAAGGAAATCAAATGTCCTCTGCGATTTCCATCAGGAACGAGGGCACAAAACCGAGGACTGCATAGGCCTGCGGCAAAAAGTGGTCAGAATGCTGAACCAGGGATACCTGAGGGAGCTACTCAGCGATAAAAGGAAAATCAACTTTGCACGCGTATGTGAACAATCCCATGGGTCGCCGAAGCCGCCCTCCCCGGCACGTACAATCAACATGATCACCGGAGGCGGCAACGACCCAACAATCAACCACGTCAACTTCACCACCAAGCACTAACTGAAGCGAACTATCGCCCACGAATGGTATGAGGACTTCGAAGATAGTATCACCTTCGATAAGTCCGATGCCGATGGTTTGTATTTCCCTCAGTATGATGCTTTAGTTATCACTTTACATATCGTGGATACAGATGTTAAAAGGATCATGATTGATGATGGAAGCGACGCCTGTATTATCCACCCAAAGGTCCTTATACAAATGGACTCGAGGACAAGATAATATTGTGCTGCATAACACTAACTGGTTTTAATAATGCAGTGGAATGGACCTCTGGAGAAATATCATTGCCCGTTTTAGCAGGAGGATTCATACTGGAAACAACTTTCCACGTGATGAACCAGGAAACGACATACAACGCCATCATAGGACGCCCATGGATACACGCTATGTGAGCGGTCCCATCAAGCTTTTATCAAGTGATCAAATTTCCTACCCCATGGGGAATATTCAACATCCGAGGCGAGCCACCCACCGCACAAGAGTGCTACAAAATAGCTCAAGATTGCGCCCACACCAAACAGCTTAAGGGGGAGAGTGCAGAGGCATGTCAATCAGCTATGTTGGGGACTAAGGTCAACCCGACAATGGACACCATTAAAGATCCTGATACCGTAGAGGCTTGTAAAGCTACGAAACCGATGTGGTCATACCAGTCAAGATCGATGAACCAAGCTTGAGGTATTCACACACCAGCATAACAGAAAATAACATGAACAGGCTCCAAGACCTCGACAAAGCCGAGGAAAGAAGAGAAATGGGCCACATAAGAATTATGGCCCAAAAACAACAGGTCGAAAGATAATACAACAAGAGGGCTAAGATAAGACCACTCAAAGTGGGAGACTATGTCCTCAAAGCCAAGACATTGGCATCCAAAGACCCAAGCAAAGGAAAATTGGGCACTAATTGGGACGGACCCTACAAAATCATAACAGCAGCCAATAAAGGAGCATTCCAGTTGGAAACAATGGAAGAAAAAATTCTACAAAACAATTGGAATGTCGCCCACAATAAGTATTTCCATTTCTGAAAGGCGTCTCCCGAGTCGTACTCTTTTTCACTTACTCGAGTTTTGTCCCAATTGGGTTTTCTCGGGGAGGTTTTTAATGAGGCGGCGGAGGGGACACCTGGAGATATTTTGCGGAACAAGATTAGGTGGCGACTCTCCAAATTCTATAACCCAATTCCCACGAGGGATAAGAGTTTTTTTCCCCCATAATGTCGTAAACCCAATTTCTCTCTTCTCGATTTCGTGAGAAAAAGGGGGTGTCGATAGCATGGCGACTATGCTGGGGACTTCTTTAGGCTTTACCATTACATGATTTGTGTGACTTTATTGCTTTCATAATTGCTTTTATTCCTCGCCTTTAATTATTTTATCATGAAAACTAACTTGACTCTTCATGTTTTTCCTTTCTTTTAACTGCTTTTCCCTCTATTGTTTTAGCATTATTTCAATTCCGTTATATTTTTTTCAAGCATTTATTGTTATCTTTACTTTATGAACATGAAAATACATGCAATTTGTTTCATTTTTATAATTGCGTCTTCAACATCATACTCCACTCGTGCCAAAACAAATCCTATAGCAACGCTTACAATGAGTGGTTGCGCCCTTCCGATATTTTAACCCCCTAAATGTGGCAAAAGCATATTTACGGTAAAACCAGTCGATCAACGGTGTAGTCGACGGTTCGGTGCCTTTTCCTCTTGAGTTGTCCGCTAAAGGGTACCTTGTCTAGCACTTCAAAGGTAGAAACCTTATTCCATTTAAATTGTTCATACATCATGGTCAACCCTAGCCGAGTCAGTTATCTTGTCAGCATAATGACTCATTAAGATAGCCTAGTCCAAACTCCATCGGATTTCCCCGAAACACAAATGGACACCCCCATGTTATGTGCATTTATTTGGAGAACGAAATGTCTTTATTGTTAATTATTGATTTAAATAGTCGAGTCTGGTGGGGTTGAGGGCCTAACGCTTTGTTTTTTATAAAATAAGGCACAGAGTCCCCAGATTTGGTATGGTAACCAACATCCACCCAAGGTTGTTAAGTTGGTGGGAGGACCTTCATGCCAGTGATCAGACCCTTGTATGCAAATACTTTGGAAACCTTCCTTCACTTTTGGAAGTTAAGCTTGACAATAAGATTTGAAGGGTGCAACTTGTTACTTCAACTTTGGCTTATAGAACACCTTCAGAAAGGCGATTACAGACAGGAAATCATACGCAGGGATTGGGATAACCATATCACTTTTCATCATCCAAAGCGAATGAACTTTATGCCCAATATATTTACACAGCCGGAGGACGCTAGTGGATGGGCAGAGCTCTTTGAAAACCTAAAGGAAAAATAGGTACAATGGATGTATGAGTGGTTCCCAACCAGGGATTTCATTATTCGTTCGCGGGATGCACATTCCTTATACTCATTGGCTTAAGAGGAACCTACCCTTATGTCCCTCTCCGAGCCGTGAGTCAAGCAGGGAGGAAACAAATCATATTAAGGATAGACAAGATGAGTCATTTCAGGGCTGACTTTCAAGATGATGATAGCCCGCACAGGTGTCAAGCTCAACATATGTGGCACTGTAAGATCATCTTAGAAAGAGAATCTATTGAGACAGACAGGTATCATGTTGGGTGTGTGCCGCATTATTCAAGATGGTTAGAAGATGATCAAATTGGTTTAGGTCGCCCAGGGTTCGTACGAAGGCATAGGCTTATTGGTGAGAAGTCTGCAATACAATTCAAATACAAAGAGGATGCGAGAGTGTGAAAATAAGCACCGGGAAATACAAGAAGCCCACCAGAAGCTGATCAATGAGTGGAAGGATATGGCTGTCAATGCCAACAATCGGCTAGGGTATCTGAAATGAGGTTTAGTGGAGTTGGAAGGCAAATTTTTGAAAAGGATCGACGACTGTCAGAATGCTGAGGGTAATACATGAGGGCATCTGGCTCGAGCCTATCTGATGTTAGGACTAGGCGAGCTGGTGCAGCTGTACGTGGGAGGCAAGAATATCGAGTCTGGGGAAGGTCCTTCTGGGACCAAGTAGTTAGGACCTTTTATTGCTTTCATGATGTAATAAGGCCAGTGGCCATAGTAACATTTTCTTTTGTTATTCAGTTGTTTTAAGTTTCGTCTTATTTTATTAATAAAATGAGGCATTTAGAATTATAAGTTCTCCAAATTTAATTTGTCGCTGGTCCTACCTCGGGCATAACGAGGCACCCAAATTAGGAAACGATTTATATTCATGCATAACATGTTTAAATATCGCAATATTTTCTTTCTCAGAATTCGTACTAACTTCTAACCTTTTTGTTTTTCTTTTATTTTTACTCCTCCTCCCCAAAGGTTAGTTCGTGCATTCTGGCACCATTAGCATACTTAACAAGATCCAAGGGCCTTCCACCTCCTCCTCCCCCGAGTCCTACCAGAAACAGGAACAAAGGCAAAATGGGAGATGCAACTTCTAGAAAAGAAGTTGAGGAAACTTCTCAGAATACTCCAATTTCCAAGGGAACTGCTTTGCTGAAATTTCGGGAAGAATTGGACCAAGTTCGGAACCTGGCACGCTTATCAATTACTCTTGTCGTCATGATGTTAACGCTTAGAACCCCTTACCTCCACAAAACACCCTGCAACCACCAGTACGACTTACTCATACCCATGCCTGCAACACATGCAATAACACTCCATGTTCATTCCTGAAACACAAAACTCCACAAACGACCACAACACTCCTATCTTTGTGGATACTATACCCAGCTAATCTCAGGTGCATCTGACTCAGATGAAAAAGACTCCCTCATTCAAAATTTGGTTGCTGAGCTCAAGAAGTTAACCAGCCGGGTCCAGGGTGTCAAAGGTAGCAAAGGTGTTCAGGGTTTGAACTATGAAGATCTTTGTGTTTAGCCGGATGTTGAACTCCCAGAGGGGTACAAACCTCCCAAGTTCGAGATGTTCGATGGTACAGGTGATCCCATGGTCCATCTGAGTATGTATTATGATAAGCTGGTAGGAGTTGGGAGGGACGACAAAATTTGCATGAAGCTGTTCATGAGGAGTCTGAAAGGCGATGCCTTATCTTGTTATATCAGCCATGATGCAACCCACCTCACCAAGATCTTCCCTACCCGCGCCCGTGTACCAAGCATATAATTCTCAACCCTCTCACTACCCATCACCACTTGCTAGCCAAAACTTTCCTCGACCCAGACCAAATTTCGCCCGCACAATATACCGCCATAGCCGAGCCAATCGACCAACTATATGAAATACTCAAAGCAGCCGGTTATGTCGTATCCCATCCATAACTCCAGAAAATCCCTCCCAGTGGGTCAATCCAAACAAAACTTGCACATACCATTCCGGAATGAAAGGCCATACCATCGACGAGTGTCGCTTGTTGAAAGATAAGATTCAGACTTTGATTGATAACAAGGTCATTGTAGCAAAGGAGCCTGCTCCCAATATCTGCAACAACCCTCTGCCTGACTACAAGGATGGATGCATCTATATGATCGAGATAGAGGATGATTGGGACCTCAAAGGGTCAATCAGATTGATTAGCGAAGGAGATGAGCCTAGGAAGCCAGAGGTCACCCTCAACCATGTTGTTGTTCAGATCCAGCGTTCTGAGGGCGATGAGGTAAATATAACTGTACCACTCGAGTTCGAAGCATCTCCTACAAAGGCACCAAAACCAATTGAGGTTGAGTTTGGGATCCCAAAAGCACCTGCACCATTCAAAGTTGCTATTTTACCCCCGTGGATGCCTACCCCGGTTTCCATGATAGACTTGACCCCGTTCAAGTCAAAGGTCGTACCTTGGGATTACACAACAGAGGCTAGAAGAAAAGGGAAAACACATACTAGAGAAGTAGTCGTTACACAAGGCATGACTAGAACTGGTAGGGCATACACCCCAGAACATCTAGCCGAGTCCAGCAAGCAAGCCATTGTACATCCTATCGAAACTAGGCCCGATGACCTTTGGATAAAGATACAGGTTAAAGAATACTTGGTCGTTGAGCAACTAAACAAAACACCAGCGCAGATTTCCATCCTAGCTCTTTTATAAAGCTCTGAAGCACATAAGAATGCCTTGATAAAAATATTGAGTGAAGCTTATGTTCCCAGCATCATAACGGGAGGCAAAATGGCGAATATGGTAGGACAAGTACTGGAAAGCCACAAAATCACCTTTCACTAGGATGAGTTACAACTAGATGGACTTAGTCACAACAAGGCGTTGCATATCACTGTGCAATGCGAAGATTATTTCATCACCTGGATCCTAGTCGACGGGGGATCTAGCCTCAAAATTTGTCTGCTAGTAACTCTCAGAATATTGGGGAAAGGTTTGCATGAGATCAAAGATGGGGATATCAAATGTTAAAGATTTTGATGGGTCTCAAAATCTACCATTGGATAAATTAGCCTGTGCTTACAGATGGGACCTACCTGGTTCGATGTTGACTTCCAAGTCATAGACGTGCCAACATCCTACAATTTATTACTGGGACGACCCAGGATCCACGCCGCTGGGGCTATGGCATAAACCCTATATCAAGCAGTGAAGTTTGAATGAATCATCAGGAAGTGATCATTCATGGCGACGGTAGCAACCCTATATACAGCCACCAAACCATCCCAATGATCGGAGGTAGAACGAGAATAGGCAGAGAAACATACCACCACATCGAGCGAGTCAATGTTTTGGAAAAAGACAAATAGTGGGATAACAAAATTGAGAGCATCCTGAATTAGAGCGGGTATGAACCTGGGAAAGGAATTTGCAGGAATCTCAAGGGAATCACCAAGCCCATCAAGTTGAAGAAGCACGGTACCACTTTTGGCCTGGGGTATGAATACACCTGGGAGGAATTCAACCATTGGTCGCCACCATGGCACGACCCCTATTATCCTCTAGAGCACCGTATACCTTAGCTTGAGCAGACCTTTCAACCAGCTGACATTATATACGGATCAAAGGAAGCCGAGGTACTGGCAGCAATGAAGAACCTATTTCTAGAGGATGACATGGACTGTTGTGTCATCTTTGAGGAGGAAGGGGAGGAAGTCCATTCCATTCAAGCTCTGAATCAAGGGGAACGCCTCACCAATTGGTTGGTCAGAACCACCAGTGCCCGAAAAGCTTTGGGGTAGCAAGTCTAAACGAGCACCATACATTGCATCTTTATTTTACTAGTTGATTTCGTTTCGCAATTGTCTTTACTTTTTAAAAGAGCTCCGACGTTTCGAACAGTTATGAATTTGATCAAATGAATTTTCCAATTTTATTTTTATATCTCGCTCTTATTAATTTTCTATATCATTTACTTTATTTTACACAGCAGTACTATTACATATCTTGATGATGAACCGATGACTGTAACTTGCAACGAGGCAACGCAACAAACATAAATAGATTTAGGAGAGGAAGATGATTGAAAGGCACAAGAAGTGGCATGAGAAATGGTCGTTTGGCATGAGAAATTGTCCTTTGCGTTATTCGTTTATCGTACCACTGTCCGTACATCGACCGGGGTAACTCCCTACATGCTAGTTTATGGTACAGAAGCAGTCATTCCTGCCGAGGTAGAAATTCCCTCCTTGAGGATCATACAAGAAGCAGAGCTAGACGACGCAGAATAGGTACAAAATTGCTACGAGCAGTTAGCTCTTATAGATGGAAAGAGAATGAATGCAGTTTGCCACGGTAAATTATATTAGAACAGAATGTCCAGAGCCTTCAACAAGAGAGTTTAGCTGAGGAAGTTTACACCAGGGCAGATGATGTTGAAGAAGATATTCCCGCATCAAGATAAAGCCAAGAGGAAATTCTCTCCCAATTGGCAGGGTCCGTACATGGTCCATCGGGTTTTAACCGGGAGGAGCCCTTATTCTTGCAGAAATGGATAGAGAAGTCTGGCCTAAGCCAATTAACTCAGACGCAGTGAAACAATACTACATTTGAACATATGTTTTTTCTTCATGATGTAATTTCAACTACGCCTGACCCGATTCCCGTTTAAGAGGGGATACGTAGGCAGCCCTATGGGTTCGGTCACATTTTAATAAAAATTCTATTTCCCCCCCGCTATTGGACTGGGGCAGAATTTTGAGGAGGGCCCTCAAAATTCTTTAAGTCAGTTTTCTCAGTAGGGCCAACCCAATAAACTGTGGCAGAATTTTAAAGAGGAACCTCAAAATTCTGGAGCCGATCCACTTTTAGTTATTCAGCACAGCCGTCAGTAACGTTAGCCCAGTAAATTGGGGTAGAATTTTGAGGAGGACCCGCAAAATTTCGGAACAAGCAAGGTTGCCGTGTCTTTGAACCATGTTGCAGTCGTTGGTTCATCCAAAATAAAATTGTTTTTCAAATATGTACCTACATTATATTTACTAAGTCATGCATAAATATCGTTGGAATTGCTGTCGTTTAGCAATGCTACCCCAATGATACACGACTTCAAGAGCTAGGGAGATACGAACTAACCTTCCCCCTCTACAGAACTCACGATTTTTCTTTGAATGCAGGCACTCAGGTCACATATCATTGAATGCATTCACTCTTCACGGTCAAAACTCTCAGAATGATCACTCGTTCACAAGCCTACTATCTACACCCAACATTTCCCAGCAGTCACGATATCACAACTATCTATCAGCTAAGAAACTCTCTATCGTTCGCTCCTTTACATTTCACATTGCATAAGGCTGCTTTTCTGGTTTTCGAGACTAAGCTCTGTCTCGATCTGCATTTTTGCATAAGACTACTTTTCTGCCTTTCGACACTAAGATCTGTCTCCATCTGCATTTTTTTTCATAAGGCTACATTTCCGCCTTTCGAGACTAAGCCGCATTTTTTGCATAAGGGTACTTTTCTGCCTTTCGAGACTAAGCTCTGTCTCCATCTGCAGTTTTTGCATAAGGATACTTTTCTTCCTTTCAAGACTAAGCTCTGTTTCCATCTGTATTTTTGTATAAGGCTACCTTTCTACCTTCCGAGGTTAAGCTCTACCTCCATCCTGCATAAGGCTACTTATCCGCCTTTCGACTAAGCTCTGTCTCCATCTACATTTTTTGAAAAGGGCTACCTTTCTGCCTTCCGAGGTTAAGCTCTACCTCTATCCTACATTAGGCTAATTATATGCCTTTCGAGACTAAGCTCTATCTCCATTTACATTTATGCATAAGGCTACCTTTCTGCCTTCCGAGGTTAAGCTCTACCTCCATCCTGCATAAGGCTACTTATCTGCCTTTCGAGACTAAGTTCTGTCTCCATCTGCATTTTGCATAAGGTTACCTTTCTGCCTTCCGAGGTTAAGCTCTACCTCCATCTTGCATAAGGCTACTTGTCTTCCATTCCAGACTAAGCTCTGTCTTCTCCTCCATCCTGTATAAGGCTACTTATCTGCCTTTCGAGACTAATACTTGTCTCCATCCTGAATAAGGCTACTTATCTGCCTTTTGAGACTAATCTCTGTCTCCATCTGCACTTTGCATAAGGCTACTTTTCGATCTTTCGAGGTTAAGCTCTACCTCCATCCTGCATGGCTGAAATATCGCCTCTTTTTTTTTTTTTTCCAAACTGCTGAAATATCGTCAGATGCATCTAAATTCTCGTTTCGGCTGAAATATTGCCACCTGCTTTTAAATTCTCGCTTTGGTTGAAAGATCGCCACCCATTGCATTCATTCGGCTGAAAGATTACCACCTTTTCATAGGCTGAAAAATCGCAAACTATTTCAAAGGCGTCATTGTTCGGAGGCACCATCTGCATAGCTCGAGAACACCATTTCATGACCTGCAAATCTTTACTTCTATTCTCTTCATGGCCCAGGACATCATAGTCCGAGGACGTCATCCTAACTGTCCGAAGACTGCATTCATAGTCCAACCGGAACTTGCATCATGTTTAAAGTATGCACAATATATGCTACATTTCTTACTTGCAAGTACACCGGCTAACAAATGACCATTTCAGCAAGAGCGATCCCGCTCCGGTTTTTCGCAACCTGTTCGACTCCAACCTTTTCAAACTTGATCATTGCGTCCATCTTTTCAAATCTCCATCGATGCATTCCGTCAGTGATTTCTGAACTACATATGGACTGATTCCTGTAAAACCATGGATATGTAGTCAGCTCAGAAATCATATCAATGTCAAAGTTCTTTTACAATTGCGGTTTCCGGTCAAAATTGGCCATCTTGTCTTTACGCGACAACTCTTTCATCCTCCTCGGGTAAAGAGGGGCAGCATTTGATAACCAATTTTTTCCTATGTATTTTTATATTCAAAATACTTTCAAAACAGCATATATAAGCGTGCCCAAAGGTTTTCGTATTTTTCCTAAATTTTAAGATTTTTAAAAACAATTTATTGTCTATTTTAACAGTGCAAAATCCAATAATTATTTCCAAGATTATCATTTTGGTGAATAATTTATTTCCCCTCACATTTACACCAAATATGATATTTTTGCATATTTTTATAAATTTATTTGATATTTCTAAGCTAAATTGCATCAAATTATAATAATTGTCTATAATACGATTAATAAAGTTTTACAATTATAAAATTACACCTAATATTTTTAGATTATATTTTGTATATTATTAACTAGTTCATTGTTTTTAATTTGTTTTAAATTATTTTTAACTATTTTAATTAAATAAAAAGATGAGAAAGTGGCTATTTAAAATCCGGCCCATTTGTATTTCAATTTTAGCCTCAATTCAAACCCCAATTCCACCCAATTGAGACGACCCATTTTAATTTTGACCCGCCCCAAACCCAACTCATTTAACCCGCCGGGTCGTTCCTTTTTATCTAGGCCATTGATCATTTTGATCAACGACCACCATTCCTTCTTTTCATTTTTAATTCCCAACTGTCCTAACCCTAATTCATTTATCCAAAATGTCGCTCTAAAATCCCTTCGTCTCTCAAACTCTCTCTAACCCTCTCAGAAACCCTAGCCCTATCCCGCCGATTTCCACCTTGTTTCACCGGAATCAATGGCATCCCAAGCCCTAGGTGGCCTGTACTCACCCCCATGTGCCCTTATACCCCTGTTATTTGAAGATTCAAGGTTCGATCTTGAAGGCCTTCGCTCAGATCTTTGTCGATTCGAGTTTCATGGCCATCTCCGGCTTGACTCCGACATATCCTAGCCCTATGAGCCTATCTTTAGCTCATTCGACTTGGAATAGACCTTTTCTAGGCCTTTCTCTCTTCTAGGGTTCTTCTGAAACCCTAGCCTTTCGAGGTTCTCCTAATTTCTATGGATCTGCTCTAGATCTGTGTTTATTTTAAGGTTTTCAAACGATTCCTCCAAGCTTCTTTTCAAAAACTGTTCATCTTCTATGACTTAGGGTTTCCTTGATTTTACTTGTTCTATTGTGATTCCTATGTGTTACTCTTATTGTATTTGCGATACTGTGACTCCTATGTATTTCTACTGTGATTCCTATGTGTTTTCTTATACCATGCTTTCTTCTACCATTTCTTTATGAGTTCTTTTACAGTATTTTGTTCCCTTATTATGTTTCCTGAAATGTTTAAGGTTCTAGTTCCTTGGGGTTTTCTGAACTTATTCTTGTCTAATTTATGTGTTTTCATCTCTACACTCGATTAAGGGTAGAAACCCTAGAATTTGGGGTTTCAGTCGAGTCCCTGAGGCTGCTTGTATGTGACTTGTTTGTTTCTCATCTCTAAACTAGTTTGATATTAAAGCCCTAATTTCTGAGTACGTCACTGTTTCTCTTTGTGGTTCTAATTTTTGCTAAAACTCTATAGGGCGTTTTATCTGACCTGTCGCATGCCATCTGATACTCTCTTTTAGCCATAGCCCTCTACTTACGGGACTTTGGTTGCATGATACATTGCTATTGTTTGAATTCAGCCTCGCATGTTTAAGCTCATGCCCTCTTTATAGATAGATTTTCCCTCTCAAAATAACCTTTGGTTTGGGGATTGATTTCAGTCTACATTGTGTGAATTCGATTGATTCTTTCCTTGTTTAATTTTAAACCTCTCGATTCCCATGTTGTCTGGCTTGGTTCATTAATGAATTGGGAATCTCGTATTCCCTGATTTGCTATGTGCTAATTAGTTTGCTTCTTGCCTTATTAACTTGACCGCGTATTTCAAAATTCTGTTTCCTTAATTAAGATCCACATGTATTTACCCTTATTTGTATGTTGTGCACAATGTGTTTATTTGATCCCCTTTGATAATAGGCGAAATCTAGGTGATTTAGTAATTGTTTATGCCTCTACTTGATTATATTCCGATCGTATATTATGATTAATTGAGGAAAGATGGACTCTAATAGTGAATCGTACTCATTGCAGGTTAAGGATCCCATTTTGTGCAAGAAAACATTGATCGAAATCATTCGGGAGCAACTAAAGCCCCTCGGGACTAAAGGGGTCGAAGAGAACTCAGAAAAATGAAAAAGTAGGACACTTGGGCATGCGGCCCCGGGTGCTCACCCGCGCATGATTTGCGCGTTCATGACAGAGAGAAGGGAAGATGCGCGGCCCACTGCGCGCCCGCACATGTCCGGGAGATCGTTAGTCAAAGTCAGGGGCAAATATGGAAATCTGGGGGAAACATCCGCTTAACCTATATAATGTCAAGCTCTTCCAAGGTCAAATAATTAAGGTTTTTCATAAGGTTTTGCAAGGATTAGAGAGGCAAAGAGAATTTTGGATCGTCAAAGTATTCTTTTCTTCTCTTTGTTGTTGATAATTGTGATGATATTGAACATGATTATGTTGAACAATAGTATGAGTGGCTAGAACTCATTGTTCTAGGGTTATGGGTAAAACATGAGTGTTGTTATTTGAAGTTTGATTCGATGAAGTCGGTTTATCATATTGGGTTATTTATTTAATTCTGATTTTAATTATTTTGCTGAGTAGCTAACAGTGAAGTACTATCTACGAATCTTTAGTTGAACTCGAAAGTGGGAACTTTAGATTGCATATAGAATTAAATAGAGCAAGTTCTTGAACCTTGGAATCGGGTAATGGATTCGCAATTGGGATAGACATATACCCAATTGCCTTGCTTGGCTGAAATACAGGAATTTTACATGCATTCTTGTTAATCTAGATTCCATAGACATATAGGCATTGAGTTAACTTGAATAGGCGAGTAAGAACTCGACAGATTCTTACGAGTATTATTAACCTTGTCAATCAATAACCCAGATAACTGAATTAGTCATTTGAAGGTAAAAACACAACAAGATTGTTGAGTATGCCCGTGACCCTGGAATATCCTCCTCTATTGTTTGTTAATCGAAAGTGCTGCTTGTTTGGTTAATTGCTTTAGTAGATTAAATTGGTAGAAATTAGTTATAAGGAAAATCAATTTCTTTTGTGAATCAATTCTTGGATAGATAAAGATATTGGGTCCAAATCAGTCATAAGCTAGTCGTAAGTCTTCGTGGGAACGATACTTTACTCACTACTTTATTACTTGACGATCAGGTGCACTTGCTTGAGTGTTTTGATCGCAACAAGTTTTTGGCGCAGTTGCCAGGGACTTAGAAATTAGCTATTTGACTAAATTGAGCTCTTATTACTTATTTATTCGATATTTAACTATCAGTTCACTTTGTTTGTGCTAATACATGATTTTTTATTGAATGCGAAGAAGTAGAAGCGCAAACAATCTCATTCCACTCGATTTAGAAATTGAACGGACACTTTACAGGTTGAGGAGGGAGGTGGATGCTAGAACCAGAATTGAACGAGAGTTAGACATAGTTTTTCAACCACAACCAATTGAGATGGTAGGTAATGACGAACATGCGGTTATTGAAGCCGCAAGGCCTAGTCTAGAAAATATGACTCAGGCAATTATGAAGCCTGACATAACTGGGCACTTTGAGCTTAAATGGTATATGGTGCAACTGATTCAAAATGCAAGGCTTTTAGGGTCTACCTCATGAAGACCCACAACGGCACATTCAGAACTTCTTGGAAATCACTGATACATACAACTACCCGAACGTCCCCAAGGATTATGTTAGGTTGACATTGTTCTCGTTTTAACTTATAGATGACGCTAAGGAGTGGTTGAACAAAGAGCCGGCAACTTCAATCAGCACCTGGGATGATCTAGCTAGGAAAGTTTTGATCAAGTTCTTCCCCACCAGGAAGACAAAAGTGTTGAGGAGTCAAATTCTTACGTTTGAACAGCAGGACGGCGAGACACTTCATCAGGCATGGGAAAGATACAAGAAGATGCTCAGAGATTGTCCTCATCACTGTCAGACAGACGAGGTATTGGGGCATACTTTTGTAGATGGGTTGGACGATGCTTCAAAAATGAATTTAGAATCAGCATGTGGGGGTAGTTGTATGGCCAGACCATACCGTGAAATCCAAACCTTGCTCAATACTTTTACAGCTAATGATAACAACTGGCAGGGTGATGGTGATTCACGAAGGGCAGTCAAGCAAAAAGCAGTTGGGGTACTTGAACTAGATGAGGTCTCAGCCTTGAGAGCAGAATTGGCAAAGTTGTCAAATCAGATAACAAGAATGGCAATACAGCAACCACAACCAATGCAACATGTAAATCAAATGGTTGTCTGCTTAGAGCTGTGTGGTAACAATCATATGAGCGACATGTGCCCCACAAATCCAGAATCGATTTACTACGTGGGGCAACAGAACACAGGTCCACCAAATCAGCATGCACAGTATGGAAACTCGTACAATCCAAATTGAAGAAATCATCCTAACTTCTCATGGTATGGAAATCAGCAAGGTCTGAATCAGCTCAGACCTCAAGGGGGGTTTCAACCATCCTCAGAAGCCACCTCAATAGATGGAGGAAAGCACCAAGGACTTCTTGAAGAAGCTGTTGAATGACACTCAACAAATAAGGACTGAAATCAACAGATGAGGAATGATAAAAAATTAGCAGCTGAGAACAGATTTCAGAAATCTTGAGAGGCAGCTGGGGCAATTGGCCACAAACCAAAATAATAGACCTGCAGGTGCCCTCCCCAGTGACACAGAGAAAAATCCACAAGTGAATGCTGTTACACTTCGTATTGGAAAAAGCTTGAGGAAGTGCCCAAGAAAAGGAGATATAAGTATGTACCTGAGGGAGAGTTGATCCCTAAAGCGACAAAGGAGCGAGAGATAACTGCTGAAAATCCAAAGCCAGTGGAGGTCCCGAGACCACCACAACTTTTTCCCTAGTGACTGCAGAAGAGAAATGATGATCGCATGTTTAGCAAGTTCCTCTCTATGCTGAGGCAGGTCCAACTGAATATTCCATTGGTTGATGTGTTGCGTGGACTTCCAAAATATGCTAAGTACATCAAAGACGTAGTGGCTCACAAGAGGAGACTAACTGAATTTAAAAGGGTTGCACTTACTGAAGAGTGCACATCCAGAGTCCACAACAAGATTCCTCAAAAGCTTAAGGATCCTGGCAGCTTCATGATCCCTGTGCGCATTGGTAACATTGATGTGGGTCGTGCTCTTTGTGATTTAGGGGCAAGCATAAATCTGATGCCCTTATCTCTGTTCAAACAATTGGGTCTGGGAGCTTCTATGCCAACCACTGTGATGTTGCAGCTAGCTGACAGGTCAATAGCACACCCTGAAGGGGTAATTAAAGATGTATTGCTGCAGATTGGGAAATTTATCTTCCCTGCTGATTTCATTATCCTCTATTATGAGGCTGATGAGCTAGTCCCAATTATATTGGGGAGGCCCCTCTTGGCTACAGGTGACGCTATTATAAAAGTGAGAGAGGGAAAAATGATCTTTAGGGTATAAGATGAGGAAGCAGTTTTCAATGTATACAAAGCAATCCAGCTTCCACGTCACTATGCGGAGCTTTCCATGATATCGGTTATCGAAGCTGATGAGCAAGTATATGATCCAAGTGCTTATCTAGACGATTCTCTAGAGAAAGCACTTATGCTGCTTGTCAATTTTGGGAATGATGAGGAGGTCGAGGAGATAATGCAGATCCTTGACACATCTTGTGCGTAACTGAAGGGGACAAACCCCTTTGAACCCTTGGATAGGCCTGAGGGACCTCCTCCAAAACCGTCAATTGAGTAAGCACCAAAGTTGGAGCTAAAACCACTCCCTTCGCACTTACAATATGTTTATTTGGGTGAGTCTGACACATTACCTGTTATTGTTTCTTCTGACTTGTCTAAATTGCAGGATGAAAAGCTGCTGAGAGTACTACGTGAGCACAAACGGGCTCTTGGGTGGAGTATGTCTGACATAAAGGGCATCAGTATAGCTTTTTGCATGCACAAAATCCTCATGGAGGAGGGACATAAGCCCATTGTTGAGCAACAACGTCGAATCAATCCAATCATGAAGAAAGTGGTGAGAAAAGAAGTAATTAAATGGCTGACGCATGTATTTTATTTCCCATATCTTACAGCAAATGGGTAAGTCCTGTACAATGTGTCCCTAAGAAAGGGGGAATGACTGTGGTGGTAAATGAGAACAACGGTCTGATCCCAACAAGAACGGCCACCGTATCTGCATTTATTATAGAAAACTAAACAATATCCACCCGGAAGGACCATTTCCCCCTTCCCTTTATTGACCAAATGCTTGATAGATTGGCTGGCTAGGAGAACTACTGCTTCCTGGATGGTTACTCGGGGTATAACCAGATTGCTATAGCCCTAGAGGACCAAGAAAAGACCATTTTTACGTGTCCTTATGGGACATATGCGTTCAAACGAATGCCATTTAGTCTTTGCAATGCATCTGCGACTTTTCAAAGGTGTATGATGGCCATCTTTACTGATATGGTCGAAAGACTTGTGGAAGTTTTCATGGATGATTTTTCTGTTGTTGGCTGCTCGTTTGATAATTGCTTGATGAACCTCGAGAAAGTACTTGCTAGGTGCGAAGAAACTAACCTGGTGCTAAACTGGGAGAAGTGCCACTTCATGGTACGCGAAGGCATAGTCTTGGGACACAAAGTGTCCGAAGACGGTTTATAGGTGGATAAAGGAAAGGTGGAAGCGATTGAAAAATTGCCTCCACCAGTTTCTGTAAAAGGCATTCATAGTTTCTTAGGCCATGCAGGCTTTTATCGTCATTTTATCAAACACTTCTCAAAAATTTCCTCTCCCTTGTGCAGGTTGCTCGAGAAGGATATGACTTTCAAGTTCGACGATACCTGTCTGAAGGCATTCGAGGAGATGAAAAGAAGGTTGGTAACAGAACCTATCATAATTGCTCTGGATTGGGAGAAACCATTTGAGTTGATGTGTGATGACAGCGATCTAGCTGTTGGGGCTGTTTTGGGTCAAAGGAAAGACAAGCTCTTCCACTCCATCTATTAAGCAAGTAAAATTCTGAATCTAGCTCAGATGAACTACACAGTCACTGAAAAGGAGTTGCTTGCAGTTGTGTGGGCGTTTGACAAGTTCAGGTCATATCTTGTGGGGACCAAGGTCATCATCTACACAGACCATTCAGCCATCAGGTACTTGTTTGAGAAAAAAGATGCCAAGCCGAGACTGATCCGGTGGGTCCTACTGTTGCAAAAGTTTGATCTAGAGATCTGAGACCACAAGGGAACAAAAAAACCAACTGGCTGATCACTTGTCCAGATTGGAGAATCGGTCTCGCATGGTTGAAGAAGGTGAAATCAAAGAGACATTCCCGGATGAGCAGTTGCTGGCAGTCATCTCCACCACGGCTCCATGATATTCTGACTATGTGAACTTCATCGCTAGTGGGGTGACCCCACCCGAGTTATCACTAGACAATAGAAGGAGATTTTTGCATGATGTGCGGTTGTACATGTGGGATGAGCCATTATTGTATAGGCTCTGTGCAGATCTGTTAGTCCGGAGATGTGTTCCTAAGGAGGAAATGAATGCCAGACTTGACTGTTGTCATGCCTCACCATACGGAGGCCATCATGGGGGAGACCGGACATCTCAGAAAGTGCTACAATCAGGTTTTTACTGGCCCAAGCTGTTTAGGGATGCACACTCCTATGTTAAAATGTGTGACAGGTGCTTACAGACAGGAACAATCACTAAGAAGCATGAAATGCCGCTGCAGAACATTCTGGTTGTGGAGCTTTTTGATGTCTGGGGAATTGATTTTATGGGGCCCTTCCCATACTCAAATGGTCAAAGATATATCTTGGAGGCAGTTGATTATGTGTCTAAGTGGGTGGAGGCCATTGCTCTTCCTTATAATGACGCAAAAGTGGTGGTAAACTTTGTAAATAAACATATATTCACACGCTTTGGGACCCCTAGAATATTGATCAGTGATGGAGGAACGCACTTCTGTAACAAGCTGTTAAACAATGTCCTTTCAAAGTACGGGTCAAGAATAAGGTCTCCACTGCCTATCATCCTCAGACAAGTGGTCAAGTCGAGCTGTCCAGAGAAGTCAAACAAATTCTTGAGAAAACGGTGAGTACCAATAGAAAAGATTAGGCCGGAAAGTTAGATGACGATTTGTGGGCATATCGCATAGCGTAAAAAACTTCCATAGGTGCTTCTCCGTATAAATTGGTGCATGGGAAGGCATGTCACTTTCCTGTAGAACTTGAGCACAAGGCGTATTGGGCAATAAAGAAGTTGAACATGGATAGTGATTTAGCTGGAGAGAAAAGATTGCTGCAACTTAATGAGCTCGAGGAGTTCCGATTACACCCATATGAGAATGCCTAACTATATAAAGAGAAGACTAAGAGGTGGCATGATAAGCACATTCAGCACCGCGAGTTCGAGGCAGGCCATGAAGTCTTGTTGTTCAATTCGAGGTTAAAGCTTTTCCATGGAAAGCTTAAATCTCGCTGGTCTGGCCCTTTTGTTGTGGTAAGCGTGAAATCTCACAGAGCAGTGGAATTGAGAGATATGAATGCAACTTGCACCTTCATGGTTAACGGGCAACGAATTAAACATTATTGGGGTGGTGACTTGGTGCGTCACAGGACCTCAGTGGAATTGAAAGATACTTGAAGACATGTTGAGTCGTGCCGCGACGTTAAATCATGCGCTGAATGGGACGTAACCCATTAAAATGTTGTATATGTCGATTTATATAAAAAAACGAAAAGTGGGTCAGGAACTCCCAGGTGCGCGGGCGCGCATATGGCCGCGCAAGTGGCCGTGCATCTAGCACAGTCTCTGGATGGGTCGCGCATATATATGCGCGGGCGCGCATATGGACGCGCATGCACAGTGAAAGTTCTGGTGTTTTTTGTTAGTTTTGTCATTCCTTTTTTTTTTATTTTATTTTAGTTCTTAGTATTCTTCTTTTAATTTTTTAGAACAAGGGAAAAGACACATATACCCCTCCCCTCTTCCTAAACCATTCCCCTTCCGTCACTTTCACCCAAAACCCAACAAACAAACTCCCAAACTCAAAACCCTTTCCCCCAAAAAGCAAAATCGACCCCCCCTTGCTGCAACCACCAAGACTCCGCCAACTACGTTCTTCTCGGTTCGTTCTCCTCTAGTAATGTCCCTAGTCTTGTAGTTCCCTTGTTCAAATTTTTTTAGAGTTGTTTTTCTGTTTTCTTTCTTTTAATTTCAGATTTCAGGTGTCACTTTGGTTAGCTGTGGCTGTTAGTATTAAGTGATGCTTTTGGGTGATATATGTTGAGAAGTTAGTCCATGATAAGTGTGGGGTGAAAACCCGTTGATTGGTAATGTTGGGGAGTGAAATTGGGGGATGCTTGTTCCAAATAAGCTCGTGAAAGAATAGTGAAGGCCTCATGCTCAAAATGTGTTTTTGGGAATGCCCCAATCACCATGAACAAGTCAATTGAGGCCGAAGATGCGTGTGAAGACTGAGTAGCCGCATTGCTTCACTAACCGGAGTTAGATTATGCTAATATGTTGTTGTTTTGCAGATGTATGGCCCTATTCAAGAAACGACGTGCTACCGGTACCTCCTCAGGCAATCAAGTAGGCTCATCTCGATCACGAGGAGCTGCATCTGCGTCCACCTATGATGCCACCAAATTTGTCTCACCTAATGCTCAGGCTTGATTTGCAGTAAAAGCTCGTAAAAAGCCAATTCTAGACAGCGGTGTTGACATTCCGAGACTCCAGGCTAGGTGCCCTCGTGTATACGAGGAGTTGATGAGGAGGGGGCTGCAAACGTTCCTCAATGAACCAAGCGAAGCCAATCACATGGTTGTGCGAGAATTCTAAGCTAACATCCCAGAGCACGACGATGGAATAGTTACATTGTGCTGCCGGGAGGTGAATGCTTCAGTTGAGGCAATTCGTGCAGCTTACCAGTTTCCTGCCCCACCTGGGCATTATGATGATTTCTATGTCTATGGCCGCAATCCAACGCCTAAAAAATGGGCACGATTCTTTGAAACTATATGTGTTCCCGGTAGAGAAATGGTCTGGCTGCCTAGTAGGAAGAAGTTCCATTCCGCGGCCCTCACCTATGAAGCAAAGTGTTGGTTATATATTATGATTAACCACCCCATCCCGTCACTCAACACGACGGAAGTCAATGGGCCCCGTGCTGTGTTGATTTAGTGCTTTGTGAATGGCTATGACTTTGACGTGGCCAATGTTATCCATGATGAGATGTTTATCTCCAGCCATGTGAGGAGGTATAGTTTCTTTTTCCCTTCTTTAGTGACTCATCTATGCAGGTTAGCCAATGTGCCCGAGAACAAAGCGGTGGATGGATTGGTAAAAAGGGAAGGCAAGTTTCGGGCGGATAAGGTGACCACAGGCAAGGAGCCGGAGGTAGTGGAGGTAGCAGTAGTAGCTAGTTCGGGCGTGAATGATGATGATGATGAGGAGGAGGAGGAGGATGAGGGAGTTCCATCCTAGTCCCTTGAACAAATATGGCAGCTGCAGGGCCTTCTGAGACAGCGAGACCCTTAGGCACAGCCCGGGCGTCTCAGCTTACCGCTATGGAACAAGAGGTGGCTGGTTTGTGGACCTCTGTGAACGAATTGGTCACCCGTATGGATGTGCTAGCAGACCGGCAGAAAAAGTTAGAGAAAAAGATCATCGGTTGGCTACGAGCCTTGGGGCGTGTGTGCAACGTGAACCCCGCAACTGTCTCAGACCAAGAGTGACGCTTCAGGGAAGTTCCTTAACCCCATTGTTCTTTCATTCAATTTCCCTCCATGAGGACATGACGTTCTCTTTAAGTGTGGGGTGGGGGAATTTGCTAATTGTATGTCGTAAGTAGTGTATAAATGGTTGTTTTGTTTGCTTAGTGACATTGATTTGGTTTTTGTTTTCTTTGTGTGAAGTAGTGGTTGAGTAATTTGTCAATTAGTCTAGATAGACGGCTTGGCCCTATGACGGATCCCTCTCGACGGGGTTCTTGAGGGAAATAAGTCGACGAAAAAAAAAATGTACACTCTTCCTGATGACGGATCCTTTAGACAATTTTCTTGAAGGAAATGAGTCTAAAGAAAATAACAAAAAGACTTTTTTATTTTCTTCTTTTAGGTAGTGTAACAAATCCCCATTGGTTTTTCTTTAGGCCGTGTTTCTTTTCCAAGGGTTTACCTTGAACCAGGCATATGCAGTTTTTTTTTAATTTTTTTGTTTTTGTAGATTAGGATAGTGGGCTATGAGCTGTGAATGGAAAGAGAACCCGGAGCGTTGATACACCTGAATACCATAAATCCTAGAGTGTAACGCGTAGCTTTCATTGTTGAATTTCATTAAACATGCCTTAATCTGTGTGTTTATCACTGACTTGAGTGCTTGAAATGGAATATCTTAATGAGCTGATCTGAATGAGTCATATGCCATGTGTGGTGAGTAATTTTGTATTCCATGCATTGTATTTTGGGTCTAGAAATTGCCCGGTATGTGAGTAAGCGAAATCCTAGGTGATACTTGGTTTGAGAGATGATTTTAGGCTCTCTTTGGTCTTTCTTGAGCTAAATTGCTAATCACAAATAAAATTTGTCCATAGATACCCTTTTGAGCCTTTAGACTTTTTACTTGGCACCCGTAATACAAGCCCGTACCCCTTTGTTCTTTATTGACATAATTTTGATCCCTTACCTCGTAAAGCACTTTAATGGTTAGATGAGCGCTAAAAGAAGTAAAAAAGGGAAATACTAGTGGGGTGGCTTCGAGTGGTGCCAATGAGAGGTTGAAAGGTGCACCTACTTTGAAAATGTAAGCACCACTAGCGGAACGTTTTGATGACAAGAAAAATAAACTGAATAATAATAATAATAATAATAATAATAATAATAATAATAATAATAATAATAATACTAATAATAATAATAATAATAATAATAATAATAATAATAATAATAATAATAATAATAATAATAATAATAATAATAATGTTTCAGATGAATACTTTGTAGTCTGGTTCTTGCTAGTGGATATGATTTGGAGTGCTTAAAGAAGAAGGGAACGTTGAAGGGTAATATGGTTTGTGAAACTTAAGTAGACTTGAAAACTTTCGCTTGAAAGTGATTACGTGATGATTTAAAGTGCTTAGGAGGGTTAGTCACTACTCCTAAATCTATCCTACCCGTCCCTTAGCCCACATTACAACCATGAAAAGTCCTAACTGATTTTGAGCCAAGCTAACCTATATTAGTAGAGATTTACATTAAGGGCAAGCTTATGGTACTCTTTGCATGCATGTGACTTTATTTGTGAGAGTGAGAATTTCCATTGATATATGTGAGTATTTGGCTCGATTGTGTGAAACAAATTTAATTGTGCTATATAATTGTGAGGGCATATGATTCTTGATAGAAAAGCAAGTCTTGACTTCTGTGTAGAGTGCTTTGAGGAAGTGTAAATATTACATGGCTCGTGAGAGTTAACTCTACGGCTAGGAATGTTCACTGCTAGGCGCAGCGGATGTGTATTGTTCTAGGTAAAATGCGCTAAGGGGAATGGTTGAGTGGCGTGTTGTCTAGAGAGTATAGTGTGATTGCACGAGGGCTAGCAATGATTTAAGTGTGGGGTATTGATAATAGGCGAAATCTAGGTGATTTAGCCATTGTTTATGCCTCTACTTTATTATATTCCGATCGTATATTATGATTAATTGAGGAAATATGGGCTCTTAATAGCGAATCGTACTCATTGCAGGTTAAGGAGCCCATTTTGTGCAAGTAAACATTGATTGGAATCATTCGGGAGCAATTGAAGCCCCTCGGGACTAAATGGGGTCAAAGAGAACTCAAGAAAATGAAGAAGTGGGACACCTGGGCATGCGCGCCCGCACACGATTTGCACGTCCATGACAGAGAACAGGGAAGATGCGCGGCCAGGTGCGCAGCCCAATGCGCGCCCGCACATGTCCGGGAGATCGTGAGTCAAAGTCAGAGGCAAATATGGAAATCTGGGGGAAAAGTCCACTTAACATATACAAAGTCAAGCTCGCTCAAGGTCAAATTATCAAGGTTTTTCATAAGGTTTTGCAAGGATTAGAAAGGCAAGAGGCAAGGAGAATTTTGGATCATCAAAGTCTTCTTTTCTTCTCTTTGTTTTTGTAATTGTGATGATATTGAACCTTATTATGTTGAACAATAGTATGAGTGGCTAGAACTCATTGTTCTAGGGTCATGGGTAAAACATGAATGTTGTTGGTTGAAGTTTGATTCGACGAAGTTGGTTTATCATATTGGGTTATTATTTAATTCTGATTTTAATTATTTTGCTGAGTAGCTAATAGTGAAGTACTATCTACGAATCTTTTGTTGAACTCAAAAGTGGGAACTTTAGATTGCATATAGAATTAAATAGAGCAAGTTCTTGAACCCGGGCATCAGGGAATGGATTCGCAATTAGGATAGACATATACCCAATCGCCTTGCTTGGTTGAAATATAGGAGTTTTACATGTATTCTTGTTAATCTTGATTCCATAGACATATAGGCATTTAGTTAACTTGAATAGGCGAGTAAGAACTCGACAGATTCTTACGAGTATTATTAACCTTGTCAATCAATAACCCAGATAACTGAATTAGTCATTTGAAGCTAAAAACACAACAAGATTGTTGAGTATGCCCGTGACCCTGGAATATCCTCCTCTATTGTTTGTTAATCGAAAGTGCTGCTTGTTTGGTTAATTGCTTTAGTAGATTAAATTGGTAGAAATTAGTTATAAGGACAATCAATCTCTTTTGTGAATCAATTCTTGGATAGATAAAGATATTGGGTCCAAATCAGTCATAAGCTAGTCATAAGTCTTCGTGGGAACGATACTTTACTCACTACTTTATTACTTGACAATCACGTGCACTTGCGTGAGTGTTTTGATTGCAACACCTTCCTTAAATATTTCCTGTCCTTTACTATTCAAATTTGGACTCCTTAATTAAAGGAACCTTTGTTATTGATTGATCCTAATTGATACTTGACTATTTTCTTTCCTTGCTTACCCGCCTAACTTCAAGTATAAATACATGCTCCTCTCTCAACACACTCATTATTCAACATGTTGTCACTTAACATTTTAAAAAGAACACTTCTAATACTATATAGTTTCCAATACTCTCTCTACTATTACTTTCTCTACTGAGCACTCTGCTTCTCTCTTCTATTGTCTGAAATACTTCTGAGTTCCTCTTGAGCTCTCAAATACATGCTAAAGGATTTGAGTGTGATCTTGCTGATTTCTGGCTTCTTATCTGCTATTGTTATTCTGCTGTTCTAAAGAATTACAACTGATATGTCCCTCTAGTTAAATAATACCCTCTAACTATGTGTTTATTTCTCCTCTTTTATACATCCTTCACTATGTGTTTACTTCTCCTATTGTGTTATGCTTTCTTGCACTATGCATATATATCCTAGTCTGTTATGCTCCTTCTTTTATGCTTCTGCACCTGTAATCTGTCATGCTTTATTTCCTTCTTTGAGTTTATGTAAATGTATGTGAGTCCCCTTCCCTTTGACCCCCTTGTATGAGAGTACAGTTATGGGTCACGATAGCATCCTATTGCTATCCATGACTTGGGAGTAGGTTCTTTTGAACCTCTACTCAAATCAATCATCATTCCCTTCTTCCCCTTTGTGTGCTGAGCCCTGACTCAAGTATGGTGGTGTCCCAATCACCACCCAGACCCAAGTCTAACTTATTAAGTCTGCTCTTTATTTGTTTGGACCAAGCAGAGGGTCAGGGGTGTGCCAGTCTATACCCATGGCTAGGTATGACCAGCTTTTGCTATGGTTCCCTAATCCTTCCATTACTTTGCACTGATTCATAGTTCTAAGTTCTGCCCCACTTTGGTAAGCCATGCTTTGGGACCCTTGGTCTTCCTCTGCAATTGGATTCCTGAGGGCTGAAAATTTCACATAGCACTATTCTGTTACAACAATTGTTATCCAGAGTGTAAGCACTGCCTGGGGTCCGTGAGGCTCCTTGGAACTTTGAAACACTTTGGGTAAGAGAAGGCCTTGGAAATATGGAATCCGAATTTGGTGAAACACATGTTATTGGGTATTAAGATTGAATTAGGCTGCTCGGATCTAGCTGTAGGCTGTGATGCATTTTTTATTATTTTGTTTAGCTGTAGGCTGTGATGCATTTTTAATTATTTTCCTTCTTTCTTCTGGTTCTGTAATAATTTTTGTAAAAAGAGCTCGGGAAGTATTAGTAAAAGGGTGTGGGAGGAATTTACTTTATTGCACAAAAGGGTAGATACATGCGTATAGGTTTACATGTTGAAGTTCTGTCACCTAGATAGCATGTCTATAGGTTTTCAACAGTTTTAACTCAATCACCTAGATACCATGCCTATAAGATTTAATGTTCAGTAATATTGTAAATCATTAGAAATCCTGCCTAAAGGACCTAGTATTCGTGTAACAAGTTGCAAATAGAAATCATGTCTGTAGGAAATGCATAAACGCTAGGCAAACTGTAGGTTAATCAAATACTCATTTCTTTACCACTTTAATAATAGTAACAAGTCTTAAAAATCAAGATATGGATATCATGCCTATAGGAGTTTAAACTCATCTAATCTGTGTAAGTAAAACCTAGCAGTTGGCTTCAGCGTTTTCAATAAAACTCGTCCAAACCTGTTTGTTTTAAAACTCTTATATATCCATAATGTTCTTAAATTTTCCAAACTTGAATCTTCATTCCGAAACCAATCCCTTTAACCTTCTGCCTAAATTTATATTCATATCTTGAATTTATCTTTCAAAATAGGTTTTTAGCTCACTCTTTCTTTTAAAGCATTCTCACTTTCGAAAACTCTCATTTACAAATTCTACTGTATTTTCACTTAAACAACCCTGCTGATTCCAAAGACATCTCTGAACTTCTGCAATTTTCAATCTTCTATTTTAAACTCTTCTATAATAGGCTATTCTCTGAAATCAGTGCTTTCTGAATAACCTGTCTAAAATACCTCAATTTCTAACAATTGGATTCGGGTTGCCTAATGCAGACTATTTATCTAACTCTATGTGTTAAACTAGTCCGTCCGCCGTTAAATTTAATTTAGAACCAATCGGTATGTGCAAGGCATGCTAAACTATTTGTTGTCTGATTTAAGGGGTTTTATGTGAGCCTTGCATGTTCGCTTGTTAACCCACTTTACTTGCTATTTGTTTTGTTTGTCGAAATTAGAATTTTTTCCTTTAAACTCCATATATGCCTCTACGTCTTTTCTTCCCCTCTAGGATTAGAGGTCTTAATACCTCGGGACATATAGGTTGGGACGAGTAATAGCATGCAATAAGTAACGAGACTAATCGTGTTTGAATACCTTAACGGGGTGGGGAGGGTGGAATATGAAGATGATGACCTGTGCGTTAATATCACGTGCAACCCCTCACCTGAGAAGTGTGTGCCGGGCATTGCATTGATGTGATCCATACTATATTTAAACCTAGGACCTCCTTTCTTTTCCTTTTTGTAATGTTTTCCTTAAGTGTTTTCATTTCTTTGCATCATCTCCTTTTCTAAAGATTGTCTATTCTTCCTTTTCTTTTCAAAGTTTCAAACTTATTTGTAATTACGATGTGTAAACCTTAATTACTTTCTTCTACTCCTTTAAGTCACAATTAAGCATGGTCGGGAACCACGCTAGTGGATCTCGAGGGGTGCCTAACACTTTTCCCTCGTTATAATTTTAAGCCCTTACCCGAACTCTGGTTTTCTTTCAAAATCTTCTTCTTTTCTTAAAAGTGTCCTAATACACTATAATCATTAGGTGGCGACTCTCCAAATTCAATAACCCTATTCCCCCGAGGGAATAAGATTTTTTTTCCCCCATAATATTGTACACCCGATTTTTCTTTTCTCGATTTTGCGAGAAAAAGGGGGTGTCGATAGCGATGACATCATCCTAAAAAGGAAATCACACGTCAATGGATCAACATCGTTGGGCAAGTCACATTATTCCTGTTGCCGCCTGAGTGCGAGGTCAAATTCTCCAAAAGACGAGATTCGCAATTCCATCCATTGGAGACGCCCATCGGATGCGCCTCCAATGAATGGAACGACTACTGTATAGGGTTAAATTTGACCATAGACATCTCTACAGTAATGGGTATGTCCTCGAGCATATGTCAACTAATATGAGGACATGACCTGGACGTGGTGACAAAGGCGACGTCACTTAAAGATTCAGCACCTTCACTTAGAAGATGTTACCTACTTTTGTAACTTTTTTATTGTTTCGAGGAGGGTCTCCTCTTATATAAAGGAGACCTTAACATTGTAAATGGGGAATCATCATTATTCTCGAATAATACAACTTCTCTCTCTCTCCCGCTCTCTCTCTCTCTCTCTCTATATATATATATATATATATATATATATATATATATATATATATATATATATATATATATATCTGTCTCTAATGATTCCTTCTCTTTTAAGCTAATATTATCTTTTTATCTCCCATGTCTATATCCACATAACCTCTAGTCATATTATATTTGATTACGATATACCCTAATTTATTTTTGATTGTTTCTAAGCTTACAAAGTATATCAATAACTTTTGAGCTAAATAATATCTTTTTTGAAATTTTGTGAGCTAATTAGACATTGAAATTTTATTGGTTCGTACGATTCAAGACAAGTCCATTTATGTTGTTTAAGCTCAAGGGTCGATTAGAATTGCTTAGAGGCTACTCTGTCTAAAATTTTAGCTCACAAGTAACACTGTCTAAAATTTTAGCTCACACTTATATACACGTAGACACACACATACACATACAATATTCTTTCATGGAGATAAAATATATGTCCAGAAGGTCTGCATCATCCTACGTTCTAATCCTCAAATCAGAGAGAAGAATCAAGAGAGCAAATAGATTTGCTCATAATTTGTTAGTAATATCTCTTTTTTCCTTCATTTTTTTTGTGTGAATGCAATTTATTTTCTTATGTTAAAAAATTATTTCAAATGCTAATTACATGTTTATTATGTGTAGGAAGCTGAGTTAGACAAAAGTAAAACAAAAACATAAATATGTGCAAAGTATGGCTGCAAAAACAAAAACACAAAACTGAAACTGAAGGGGAACTCTAGGACGCTCGTGTCGTGTCCCAGCCTGACGAGCCAAGGGTAACAGGTTTCATACAAAATAGTGAAGTCTGTCAAGGCGAGGGTTATCATGAGAACCTGTTGAAAAATAATTACTTCTTCTGTTTCAATTTATATGAACCTTTTTTACTAGGAAGACTTTTGAAATTTGTAATTCTAGACAAGTCAAAAGGGTTCTAGAGTATTTGTGTGGTTATAAAAGCTTCTCATTAAGAATAAAATTGTAAGTTTAAGTTAAAGTACTGTTTCCAAATTTAGAAAGGGGTCATTTTTTCGGAACAGACCAAAAAAGAAATAGGTTCATATAAACTGCAACGAAGATAGTACTGTATGGGAATTTGACCGACCACGTCCTTGAGTCGGCACGACCAACCAACGAGTATCTATGAACCAACACAGGGGACGACCCATGAGTAAGAGGAGAAATGACCTCGCATCACCGTCGGTTCCGTTATAGGATGTACTTTAATTATGTCATTCCGGCGATTAAATAGGGATCATCTCCTATATGAAGGGGATCCAAGTCTTGTAAATGCAGGCAATTCTGAATACAGAAACTCTCTACCTTTCCTATCTCCCTCTCTCTCTATCGATCTCTCTCTGTCTATCTCATTTCTTACTTTATCACCATTATCTCTTTGAGCGTCAAGATAATCCTAGCGTTTATTATTCTCGATTACGATTTGCCCCTTCATTTCTTTTGATTAATTTATTTAACAACTTTTGAGTCAAACAAGTACATCCAAAGACAAAAAAAGGACCCTATGGCTGATCATATTTGGGGGGAAAATATTTCTTTCAAGGTTTCCTTCTTCATGTGGAAACTTCTCAGGAAAAAGTTACCTATGGATGACATTATTCTCAAATTCGGCATATAACCATGTCCAGTTGTATATGCTGCAGAAACGCATGTCCTGAAACTATGGACCATGTCTTCTCTACTGGCTACATGGCATCCAAAGTTTGGAATCATCTGTCGGGTCCTCTAGGCATCGCACACACAGGGACTACAGTTAATGGGGTCTTGGATTGTTGGTGGCAAACAAGACCAAAGAATGCAATTTACAAGTTATTAATCAATATCGCCCATTGTTACACTATGTGGGAACTCGGGAGAGCACGATGTGCAAAGAAATATAATAACAAGTCTACTACTGTATTTAGGATTGCTAATCATGTTCTCTTCAATGTGCAGGTTAACATTTCTAAATGCTATAGCAGAGTAGACTACAACTGGAGCTGGCAAAATATCTGTTACTTAGCAGAAACTTATAAACCCAGGATAACTAGTGTTCTGGTGTGCTGGGAAATGCCTCAAGAGGATATATGGAAAATTAACACTGATGGTAGCTTTGTTGCCACTAGTGGGCAAGCAGGAATAGGGGATTGTTAGAAAGGGAAATTGGGACTTGATTATGGCGTTTGCCAACCAAGTACAATTCCCAACTAACATTTTTTGTGAACTGCAAGCCGTTATCTATGGAATTAATTAGTGCTACCAACAACAACCTCCATAACTCACGATAGAGATGGATTCACAGGTGGCCGTGAAGATGATTCAAGGATTGGCTAAACCACCGTGGAAGCTTCGAAGAGCCGCGGAGGAGTGCAAAAGAAGATGCTTGAAAGACACTTCAACATAAAACACTGTTATAGGGAAGCTAATGCAGTAGCCGACTCACTTGCAAAACTAGCGATAACTTTGGACAATGAGAGAATATTTCTCACAGAGGAGGAACTACCAGAGAATTCAAGAAGGCCCTTGCCAATGGATAAACTACAATTGACCTCCTTCAGATTCAAAAAGGGCAAACATTCAGGATGGCATTATGATCCTCCCTAAGCAACTCTCGAGGGGAGGCCAAATCTGTGAAGACAATCCTCCCCTCCTCCCGACCTGTCATTAGTTATAGTATTGTCGTATGCAATTCTGTAATTATAATTGTATGGGTCCTCTTGGTGTCCTCCTGAGGTTTTGGTTTTATGTCCCCCTCCTTATTAATAAACAAGGTAGGGATTCTGTCAAACCCCCCATCAAATCAGGAACACAACCTAGTTAGGTGGTTTGCAAAAAAAAAAAAAAGTACATCCAAATATTTTTCCTACTCGTGTAGCGAGCCTTCCAATTTTTCTTGTTTGGTTTATGAATTATAGTGTTATGTTTGTAAGTGAAGCCATGAGTTGCTATACTTCTCATCTAGAATTTTGATGAAATCAATTATGGGGTGAATTATTGACAGTATCATCTATAATTAAGTTATTTTTATAATCATCTTGTTAAACTATATTTTGCTTGTCGTTAGTTAAGGGCCCCTCGATTGAACCAAATGGTGTTTTTGATGTTGAACAAGTGGTACTAGAGTCAAAGATATTATAAATGCAACTTTAATCGATTCTAATTTTTGTCAAGAAAAAAATATCGATAATAAATTGAATTTTCAATTTGAACGTATTAGTCCTCGTTCCAAGCACTTTTCGACATTATATTGAAAAGGAGATAAGGGAATCGATTCGTACGAACCTATGCGACAACCAAAAATGAGATAGATGAGCCATACATTCTGAAATTTTAAGGTCACTTAGGCTTGATGATACTCCTTGGTTGAAAGTCCAAAAGTACAGAAGGAATTATTTAATTTTAAACTGTATGAAGTAGGGTTAAACTATGCCCCGTGCATTTTCCTGATTTATCATGTTTTCTTTTTATTATTTTGGCACAACATAATATATTCTGCATATTGTTAGAACGATGAAATTAACTAAATATAACAATTAAATACCACTAAATATGCCATATCACAATTGCATAATATTTATTACTAATAAAATATTATTTAAAGTTATTGAGAACTGAGAAGTGATAAAATTATTATTTATAACTCGTGTGACAATGATATATCACTAAATATATTGCTTGTACGAGCCACCAACCCAAAGGAAATAGTTATTACCAAAAAATTGGCCATAATTATTAGATTCCCAAATATTGTAGCTGAAAAAATTGTAAAATTAAGTATAAGGTGCAAGAATATATATTTTTAGTAGTATAAAATATTCTGTAAAAACTCCGACCAATATCACATCTTTAACCGAAAGCAGGCAATATCTTTGGTGAGTGTTAGCCCAACAATTCATTTGGATGAAAGCTGTGCGCTCCACTATATAATCCCCTGTAAATAGCCTTCAGTTTCAGTAACCAAAAGTTGAACTAATTAAGAAGCCATATTCCCATAATGGGTTTTAACGTATCCGCCATTAAAACATCTTCAGATGGAATATGGAAAGGAGAAATCCTTTACACTATGCTTTCCCATTGTTAATCATTCAAACAACCTTAGTTGTCTTCCTCATATCATACTAACATGCTATAAGACATGTCATTATGGTTAAAATGAGAAGTTTATGTAGAGAGTTTTGGAGAAGTAAGTTTCTTGTATTGCTCACCAAAGTATATATAGAGTATAGGGAAATCAAAACCTACTAACTATAGGATTGTACAATAATGAAGGAAAATCAAAACCTACAAACTATAGGATTGTACAATTAATGAGAGAATATTCTACCAATAATAAAAAGATACACAAAAGATATTTACAATATTTCCTAATACACCCCCTCAAGATGGAGGGCCGGAGGACACGCCAATCTTGGACATCAGCAGAAGAAGCCGAGGACGAGATAAGTGCTTCGTGAGAGCATCAGCAAGCTGATCAGCAGAGGATACGTGAGCAACACGAAGGGACCCATTCTGGACCAATTGACGAACAAAGTGATAATCAATGGAGATGTGTTTCATGCGAGAATGAAACACAGGGTTGTCACAGAGATAAGTGGCGCCAATGTTGTCACTGTAAATGACAGGAGCAGCCGGAAGAGGGACATGAAGCTCGCGCAGCAGGGAATGAAGCCAACGTACTTCAGCGGCAGCAGAAGCAATGGCACGATACTCAGCCTCAGTAGATGATCGCGCAACGGAACGCTGCTTTTTGGAGCTCCAGGAAATAGGATTTGGCCCTAGAAAAACAACATAGGCACCAGTTGAGGAGCGGTCATCACAGTTTCCACCCCAATCAGCATCAGAGAAACAATGCAGAGGTATAGCAGATGAAGGACGCAGCCAGACGCCAAAGTCACGCGTCCTATTCAGATACTGGAATAGGCGCTTAACTGCACCCCAATGAGTGACAGTAGGAGCATGCATGAACTGTGAGAGTTTATTCACAGCAAAGGAGATATCAGGACGAGTGAAGGAGAAATACTGGAGGCCCCCAAGGGCCTGGCGATAGGCGGATGCGTCGGCAGGGGCCGAGCCGTCGGCCAGATGAAGGCGAGTTGATGCCGCTGTTGGCGTCTGAACAGGATTTGACTCCAGCATATTATGACGAGTCAAAAGATCAACAACATATTTCCGCTGAGAACACCCCTTGGAGCTGCGCAGAACTTCAACACCAAGAAAGTAGCTTAGATCACCCATGTCTTTAAGAGAAAACTGAGACCCAAGAGAGTCAATCACACGGTTCAAGAAAGCAGAATCATTACCAGTTAATATGAGACCATCAACATACACCAAAAAATAGGCCGTAATACCAGAGTGCTGAAAGACGAAGAGCGAAGTGTCAGAGGTAGTGTTGACGAAACCCATGGTCAGAAGGCTTTGGCGGAGCGCACTGTACCATGCCCGGGGTGCCTGTTTGAGACCATAAATAGCTTTCTGTAACTTACAGACATAAGATGGATAGGCTTTGTCAATAAAGCCCAGTGGTTGTGCCATATAAACATCCTCTGTAAGCCTCCCGTGGAGAAAGGCATTGTTCACATCCATTTGACGAAGAGGCCAGCCCTTGGATACAGCTATACTGAGAACCAAACGCACAGTTACCGGCTTAACAACCGAACTAAAAGTCTCCTGGAAATCCACACCTGGACGCTGATGAAAGCCCTTTGCAAGAAGCCGGGCTTTAAACTTATCCACAGTACCGTCAGGCTTGCGTTTGATGCGATAAACCCACTTGCAACCCACAACATTCTGCGAGGAATCAAGCTGGACAAGATCCCAAGTGCCATTCCGTAGCGGAGCATCAAACTCTGATGACATAGCAGCGCTCATCAGACATAGCACTGGACAGGGTCTGAGGTTCAGTAACAGAAGGAGAGGTGACAGCAGACATACCAAACTTCCTGTTGAGCATAAAGATGTTATTTTTGCTGCGAGTCTGCATATGATGACCACCCTGAGAGGAGGCAGGAGGCGGCATAATAGGTGTAGCGGCGGCAAGGGCCGCTGGCGGTGCCGGAAGGGGCGCTGGTGGCGCGGGCGGTGGCACCGGGAGTGCGTCCGGTGAAGGATCGCTAGTGGGAGAAACGGCAGGTACTGGTGGCGGCAGCGGAAGGACTTCTAGGGAGATCGGAATGGGTACAAGGGGAGACTCGGGGTTAGACATTATGGAGAACGGGAAGACATCTTCATAGAAGGTGACATCACGCGAGACGAAGATTTTAGACGTTGAGGGATCAAAGCAGAGATAGGCGCTTTGAGTAGTAGAGTAGCCGAAGAGGACACAAGCATGAGATCTAGGTTCCATTTTGTGTGAGGTGTAGGGCCGAAGCCAAGGGAAGCATTGACAGCCGAAGACACGTAATTTGGCAAGGTTGGGGCGTTTCTGGAAGAGAGATTCAAAGGAGGAGCGCATCGAGAGATTTGTCTTGGGAAGACGATTAATAAGGTAGACTGCTGTAGCAAAGGCATAAGGCCAGTAAATGAGAGGTATAGAGGCATGATAAAGGAGAGTGAGACCAGTATCGACAATATGACAGTGACGGCATTCAGCATAGCCATTTTGCTGAGGAGTATGAGGAGGTGACGTAAGATGGGAGATACCATGAGAGGCAAGAAAAGAGCGTAAGGCGAGAAATTCACCCCCATTGTCAGTATACAGAGTAATAATTTTAGTAGAGAAATATTTCTCTAAAATGGATTTAAAAATGGGGAAGGTTTGTGACATCAGATTTACGGCGTAAAGGAAAAAATCAAGCATACTTAGAGAAATGATCAACAAAGATGACATAATATTTAAACCCTTCATTAGAAATAATCGGAGAGGTCCATACATCGAGAAAATAAGCTCAAGGGGAGCAGTAGAAGATAGACTTGACTCAGAAAAAGGTAACTTATGACACTTATGAAGCTTGCAAGATACACAGGCAAGATCAGACACATTACTGGACTCTATACTGCTAGACGACACTAAATGACGCAGGGTTTTAGTTGATGGGTGACCAAACCGAGAATGCCACAATGACACAGAGAGCTTTTGTGCCGTGAGGGCAGATGGGAGAGTGGAAGGCGCCGGCCAGTAGTAGGTGTTGCCCCTAAGTGGGCCGCGAACGAGCGTTGCCCACGTGCGACGATCCTTCACCTGAAAATCAGTATCAGAAAGAACAACATTAACATTATTGTGACGACATAATTGGGCAACAGAGATCAAATTTTTACGCATATGTGGAACACAGAGAGCCCCAGGTAATAAAAGAGAGGAATGACTGTTAAGTTGTCCAGTATGAGTAATTGTCAAACCTTCACCGTTACCAATAACCACATTGTCGAAGCCAGTGTAAGGACTGTGAAGAGACATGTTGGCAAGATCAGAGGTTATGTGATGAGAGGCACCAGAGTCCAGGATCCAATCGGATGCAGAGGGAATCGTCGGAGAGTGATGGGCTGTGTGAGCAGCTGGATAGGGCGGCGAAGCATAAGCTGGCCGTGGCAATGGTCCACCGTAAGGGGGCTGGTTAGCGCCGGAGACGGGATAGGATGGGCAGCGGCGCGCGGAGTGGCCAAATTCACTGCAGAGTTGGCACTTCCCATTGTACCCGCGAGATTGGCCATTGCTGGAGTAAGCACCGCGACCGGAGACTGACCCGCGGCTGGTGCGGCCGCGCCCGCGGCTACCGAATCGGTGACGGACTGGCTGCTGTCCGGCGACGAAAGCAGCCGACGGAGCCGAGTCGGATGTGACGGAGGTGGCCGGCACACGAGCAGTAATCTGAGCCTCCATGCTTAACAGCTTGTCATGTAATTCACCAAAAGAGAAGGGAGACTCACGGGCTTGAGAGTTCCATATACGGGTCATCAAGACTATTTAGAACCTTTATGACAAGATCCTCAGAATCAACAGTAACACCCAGGAGATATAGTTCATCCACAATCACGCGAATACCGTGCATAAAGTCAGTAATAGATTTAGAACCTTTTACCGGATTATGGAGCTGCTGTTTGAGAGCCATGATACGACCACGAGAAGCGGTGCCGTATGTGCACGCGAGGATGTCCCAGGCCTCTTTAGAGGTTTCCGCAGCGGCAATTAAGGAGATGATCGTCGGTGTGATTGACGAGATGATGGCACTGAGAATAAGGTTGTCCTGGCAAATCCAGTAAGAATATGCTGGATTGGGGGAAGTCACGTCATTGTCGATGATAGTGGCCGGTGGGCATGGCTTCGATCCGTCCAAGAAGCCGAGGAGATCGTAACCCGTAAGGAGGGTTCGAAACTGAAATTTCCACGCCAGGTAATTAGTGGAGTCCAATTTGAGTGAGGTTTGAGCCGATGCATTGATGGCAATCGGCTGGAGAGGCGCGGTTGACGTCGTGGCGGCCATGAGCGCGAGGCAAGGAGAGGAGGCGCTGAACGACGTCGAGAAAAAGAGGGCTGCCGATTAGTGCAGCGGCGGCGCCGACGGGCTCCGATGATAGGAGCTACGGCGGCGACGGGTAGTATGTATTTAGGGTTTGTTTGGCGATAAGCCACTGGCGTCTGATACCATGTAGAGAGTTTTGGAGAAGTAAGTTACTTGTATTGCTCACCAAAGTATATATAGAGTATAGGGAAATCAAACCTACTAACTATAGGATTGTACAATAATGAAGGAAAATCAAAACCTACCAACTATAGGATTGTACAATTAATGAGAGAATATTCTACCAATAATAAAAAGATACACAAAAGATATTTACAATATTTCCTAATAGTTTAAACTTCAAAAGTTTTAAATAAAAACTGTATCATGCTTTCGGCAGATACGGATCCAGAATTTAAATTTTATGGGTTCAGCTTTTAATAGCATTGAACCCGTTATATATATTGAATCCAATGAATAAAGCAAAAATAACAATTCTTTCACGATCCCCGTTTTAGATTTCGTGCATTTTTTCTTAACTGCAGTAATATTCTTGGTTGAGACTGGCATATAAGCACTAAATTCCAAAAGATAACGTTTCATTTTTGTAATTTCAGGATGGGATAATGCTTGGACCATCAGCTTTTGGTAGGACCGAAGTATTCACCCCCACTTCCAACCGAGAGGTTGTGAGTTCGAGTCTCCCCAAGAACAAGGTGGGAAGTTCTTGGAAGGAAGGATGTCGGGGGTCTATTTGGAAACAGCCTCTCTACTCCAGGATAGAAGTATGGTCTGCGTACATACTACCCTCCACGGACCCCACTATGTGAGATTATACTGGGTTGTTGTTGTTGTTGAAGTATTCACGCGCTGTATTTTTCCAACATGGAGCACTCCAATTCTTGAATCTGTAGCAAGCATAGGGCTCTTATTCTTCGTGTTCCTCGTTGGCCTAGAATTGGACTTGAAACCATACGTAAAAGTGGAAAGAAAGCTGCTGGAATAGCATTTGCAGGAATTTCTCTGCCCCTTGTTTTTGGCATTGGAGTTGCTTTTCTTTTAAGAAAAATAATCAAAGGGGTTGATAGAGTTGGATATGGAGAATTTTTCATATTCATCGATGTTTCGCTTTCAATCACCGCCTTCCCTGTTCTTGCTTGAATCCTTGCAGAACTATGGTAAGATAATATATGTTAGAATTGTGTGATTATCCTATCTAAAAGATTATGTTACGTCCCTCATGTAATAGCGGAGCCAGGAATCTATATCAAGGAATTCAAAAAATATATACATTAAAATTATCATAGTTGGAATTTGAACTTGTGACCTCAAACAACTTTTTGAACCCTTTTACCCCTACATGCACCATAATATATTCCCTTGTAACCCGACTTGAATTACTAGTCGTTGGGCATCCTCACAAACCTTGGACTCCTTATTTCCACGGTCTAATTATCCCTTGATTAAGGTTGATGAGAATAAATCACAGCCACCTTCACTTGATTATTGGTTAGCCTTAAAACACTCATAATAGCATTTATAGAGCATGCACTTAGGGTTAGGGTTAGACAGTCTAATGGGCCAGACTAATTATAGTTGGTGCCCCTTATGGGTGTATTAGGCCCAAAGACTGTTTTTTTCAATAGACCAAAATAAACCTATTTTTTCCTATTTGCGCGGTTTAATTTTTTTGACAAAGGGGATTTGATTAAATCCCTAATGAGCCTTCACGTAGGACCACCCCTTCCGACCCTCACCTATGTGATATTATGTTGAATTGTGTAAACATCATTTTATCTGAAAGCTTAAACTGTCAGAGACGGTGCCAGTGGTGGATCTAGCTTGTAGTATATGAGTTCCGGAAAACCAGTAACTTTTGTATAGACCCTATTTTTTTGTTAAAAATTTGTTAAATATCTATTTGTGAATCCAGTTATTATTGTATATTAATTTGAAATTGCGACAGGAATCCATAAATTTAAAATCCTGGATCCGCCTCTGGACGGTGCACACTATTAATTATATTAATTATATTAATAGCCATGGCTGCAGCTGCATTCAATGATGTTGCAGCATGGATCTTACTTGCTCTTGCAGTTGCTCTAGCTGGAGGAGGAAAATCACATCATAGTCCTTTAATTTCCCTTTGGGTTCTTTTATCTGGAATTGGATTTGTGGTTTTTATGTTCATTATTATTAGGCCAATAATGATTTGGATGGCTAGAAAAACATCAAGTGGTCACCATATTGTGGAAGAAACTTCCATATGTTTAACCCTAGCTGGAGTAATGCTATGTGGTTTCATGACTGATCTTATAGGTATACATGCAATATTTGGAGCATTTATATTTGGATTAACAATTCCAAAAAGTTGAGGTTTTGGAGGAAGATTAATCTTGAGAATTGAAGATTTTGTTTCTGGATTATTATTGCCACTTTACTTTCCTTCAAGTGGAATAAAAACTGATATAACAAAAATTTATAGTCTTGGATCTTGGGGACTTATTGTGCTTGTTGTGTCCACAGCTTGTGTAGGGAAAGTTTTGGGAACATTTATTGTGGGCATGTTATATTCTATACCAGCAAGAGAAGCCTTAACACTTGGAATTTTGATGAACACAAAAGGATTAGTGGAGCTCATAGTTCCCAATATTGGCAAAAAGAAAAAAGTAAGTTTAATACTAACTATATGCATTTTGTTATGAAATAATATAAAGACAAGAACAATAACTCAAGAACAAGAGCAAATAGAGAGAGAATAGGGAGAGAGAGAAGTATTCTTATTAATACTTGGGGTGATTTACAATGGGGTAAGACCCCTCTATTTATAGGAAGAGGAATGACTTAGCTTCAAGCTAAAACTCTTAGACATTCACTCTAAATAGACTTCTATTTTATAACACTCCCCCTTGAATGTCTATTCAATAATGTGCCTCATAAAACCTTAAAACCAAAACCCATTGGCAAAAATTAAAGAAAGGAAAAAGAGTACACATGTTTGAATATGCGCCTATTGGTTGCCTTGTTAAAAACCTTGCAAGGAAAACCCAGTGGGAAAAAAACCTTGTAAGGGAAAAAGAGTGCAACGCGCATTGACTCCCCCTAATGAGTACATCAATTTATATCCTTGAGCGTTTGCATTCCAATCTTGTGCATCATCTTCAAAACGATCTTTGATAGAGATTTGATAAATAAATCAACCATATTGACTTAAATAAATATTCCGCACCTTGAAATCATCATTCTTGATAGATATGAACATCTTCATATAATGTCGTGGAATAACTCTTCAATATCTCCATAGATGCATTTTTAATGCCATCATGCTTATAGTTATAGCAAGATACATATGTACACAAATTGTACTTAGGATGTGGTACTTCAGGACCACGAATTGAATATGCTTCAAGCAACTTAAATCTTTCAAGTTAAGTCATATAAGCCATATAATAGACTTTAGATGCATATCAAGTTTTCCATGTCATGCTAGACAAATAAGATATCGAAAACTGACTATACATACCTTTGACTTTATACTTTCAAGCATTTGAACTATAGGTTCAAAACTACATGTCTTTCATATGGAATCAATTCTTCTTGAATTGTATCTCTTCCATTTAGTTACTTTCTTTGGGTCAGCAAATGCGTATAGCATGCTTTGCAATATGTTGCAATTGAATTATCCCTTTTATGAACTTCAGGTTCATATCATGATATTCGGGGATATACATATACAAATGATAATTCATCCCATGTAACCTTTTCTCAAGTGTTTATCATGTCTCCCCCTCATGTTAGAAAAGCTAACTTGTTTCCTCAACTTTGAGAAATCATCTTTGTGCATTATTATGTCAATATACACAGCACATTAATAATAAGATGAAATTATTTGGTTCCTGACCCTGAACCACTTGTGAGGGGAGAATATACTCTCGTATACAACTTATATCAAACTGATATATATAACTTTGTTCTCACAAGAAACAGTTTGGCTATTAAGTGGAAGCACTCAATAATTATCTTGCTAAACTTACTTTGATATAAACCAACTTATCAAGATGAACTGTCTTGAGTAGAGAATCTGGAAATTATGCTCGAAGTTAGATTACTGAGCAATTTACCTCGCAAGCACCGGCCAGGCTGCGGGTTAATAACAATTGCGCATGTAACCATTTCATAGATGCATCATATGTGGTATACATGGCAGGTGAATGGGCCCATATTCACCTTTGATATTTCCAGAATTTATGGGCTTCAACCCGAACTCTTTAGTTGGTCAGTTCATTAATGAGAACAAGTGATACAAGAGAATTCGTAAAGAACTTTCTAGTTCTTTGATATTCACCTGTGTGAATTTGCACATCATTCTTAAAATGAGATGGCTAACACGAATGCCAACTGAATAAATTATCAATATTGGTAAACTTCAAATTTACACCATGACAGCACTTATCAATAAACTTCAGGTTTATTATGACATGGGTTTTATACCAATAGATATCCACTTTATTGTGGCATTCTTTTGTTTGTGTAGTACAAACTGGAGAACAAAGCGGGTAGCTTTTCATATGCAAATTACCCCGCTACAAGTTGTAGTAATAGGAGATATCAAAGCCTTCCTTTATTTATAGTCTCAATATAATCACTCACTTTCGCGTGTACTTTGGAAACTGAATAAGTTTCTTTGAGACTTACTACAGCACAATACTCAATTGTGTTTCTCCAACATAGTAATAATTGGCTCTTCTAGAGCTCTCAATTAATTTTGTACTACCACAGATTCATCAACATCCATGTGGTGAATATCTTTCTTAAAGAGAAAGTTATACCATTATGGTCATGTCAAACTTATATGCAAGATATGTTTCTTGCATTATCGTTGTCCCTTAATAGTCATATTTCCAAAATACTTTGGCGTACAATAGGTACGTGACCAACGATCATTCATGCCATATATCATCTCAAACCTCCTTCTAGGGGTGAGTGTGGTATCATCTCAAACCTCCATCTAGGGGTGAGTGTGGTATATTTAATACCAATTTCATGTTCATATTCTTTCAATAATGAATATGTATTCGTGAATCAAATGTTGTCACATTCACTTCGAGGATATGTGATTTTGTTATCCTTTTCAAATCTATAAATGCGTCAGGCATTTGATTTGCTATTCTTTGCAAATGGATAATCTTTTGTGCCTCTTTCTCACAAATAGAGGTGTGTGGATCAAGATGAGATAATGATGCATTTTTCCACAAAATTTCCCGTTTGGTTTCACCAACTTCTCCCCCTAATTTTGGGAAAAGTGTCTCATCAAATTGACAGTCTGCAAATCGTGCAGTGAACAAATCTCCTGTCAATGTTTCGAGGTAGCGAATAATGGAGGGCGATTCAAACCCAACATATATTCCTAACCTTCTTTGCAGACCCATTTTGGTGCGGGATGGCGGTGCTACAGGCACATATACTGCGCATCCAAAGATTCTTAAATGGGATATATTGGGTCCATGACCCAAAACCAATTGCAACGGGGAATATTTGTGTCAATTCGTCAGTCAGAGACGAACTAGCATTTCTTTATGCAAAATGGCGTGTCCCCAAACCGAAGTGGGCAGCCGACGAACTAGTATTGCTGCATGCAAAATGGCGTGAACCCAAACCGGAATGGGCAGCCTCGTTTTCATGAAGAATTCAAGATTATTCTCATTTATTGTCTCAATATGATATCCATTTTGAATGATATCTTTAAAACTCAACAAGTTCCTTTTTGACTTGGAGGAGAACATTGCATTCTCTAAAATGGATTCTCAAAACTCAACAAGTTCCTTTTAAACTTGGAGGAGAACATTGATATCATTAAAACTCAACAAGTTCTTCTTAGACTTGGAGGAGAATATTGCATTCTCTAAGATAAACGTCATGCCTTTGGGCAGAGTTACAGTTGCTCTTCCGGAGCCTTCAATCAATTTACTTCCCATGGTTTCACATATAAAAGAAATACACGAACATATGAATAAATAAGTTCAATTCGTTTGTGTCACATAATATTTTCAAAATCTGCTGCTAACAGTTGACTAACAAAATCAGATATGTTATCCATAATTGATTACTTTGCAGTTTGAAAATTTTCAGCGTTTTTCATAAGACAATCGATTATTAAACACACACAATCGATTGTTTGAACATAGACAATCGATTGTTAAACACACAATCGATTATTTGTTATTTTTGAAAAACTTAGCACTGTCTTAAGACAATCGATTGTTAGACAAAGACAATCGATTGTGGATAATTTTTGAAAAATTCCAGACCTCACTGTTTCAAGACAATCGATTGTTAGTCAACGACAATCGATTGTGGATGATTTTTGAAAATTCCAGATCACTGTTTTAAAGACAATCGATTGTTGTTCATTGACAATCGATTGTTTTGCAGTTTTTATGCGAAATATGAGATAACCGACTAGTTTTTCAGGTTAGTCGATTACCTCTACAGGAAAGTAAAAATATTATTGATATTTGAGCATATTGATACATTCTAAAGAACTAATACTAATACGAGCTAATACTAATGGCTATTAGTTTATTCATTCACTAATACAAACAAGTAAAATAAAATCAAATAGCTCCATCTTCTTTCATCACTGATCCATCACCGATTAGGTGGTCTATTTTCCCCTCGGGTTGCTCAAAGAAGTCTGCCACATCCAAGTGGGTGATGTCAAAGTTGTCGTCAGAGACAAAATTCGTTTCAGGGCGTTTACTCTTTCGAGATGCTTGATAAAGGTCAACCAAATGTCATGGTATACGGCAAGCCTTTGACCAGTGCCCGTTTCCACCGCAACGATAATATATAGTTTATAAACTATTTGCTTTTGGTTTTTTATCGTATCGTGCTTGTGGCAGAGTGACCAACTTCAGGTTGTCATATCTCTTCTTTAAGCCATTCCACAAGATATGTGGATCTTTGACGGTGAGATATTCAATCTTCAAACCTTCATCAAGGTGATGGCGCAAGAAAATCAAGGCCTTAGCATAGTTTCAAACCTTCATCAAGGTGATGGCGCAAGAAAATCAAGGCCTTAGCATAGTTTTGGGTGGATGCATTATTTCTGTCTTTAATGGCGTCTCCAAGACCCATAGCATCCAAAATGGATTTAAGTATCCAACACCCATATCATATAGTTCTTGCCCGAAATTTCAAGGGCAACGGACTTTCTTTTCATATTGTCAGACATATGACACAATTACATCAAGAGCGTGTTCATACTTATGGGCTCTATTACAATTATCACATTCACTTCAGGGAATGGATCATAATCATGTGCTTTACACAATCTCATGTCAAATATTACTTTCATAAAGTGAAAGATTATTTTGAGAATCCTTATTGTTCTCATTACCAAAATAATGACGATTATAACTTCGTCTATTGCCATGTCCACATCCATTGATACCTTTACGGTAATTAGTCTTCTTTCAGACTTATCACATACTGCTACCACATTCTCTAAAGGGAATGGAGCAAATTCAATTGGACGGAATTCTTTGCCACGTCCACATTCATTGATACCTTCATGGTAATATTTTAGTCTTCTTTCAGACTTATCATATACTGCTTCCACATTCTCTAAAGGGAATGGAGCAAATTCAATGGGACGGATTTTCAATTATTTGCCCACAATCATACATGAATTTAATCATGGCAGGACATAGAGATTTTACCACTTCGTGTGGTTATAATTTCTTACAAACTCCTTTAGAGTTATAATCAAACTTTGTTGTCTATGTTTGTATATAAAGTCAAATTATAGAATTTCAAGAATTTGAAAGGGAAAAATAAAATACTTACCTTTAAGGTATACCAATTCTATTTTCAATGTTTTCTTCCTTTTCTCTTTGTTTTTCGTTTCTTTTCCTCCCTTTTTTTTTCGTTTCTTTTCCTTCTTTCTTTGAAGCAAAACCCTACACAAACAAAAGTTAAGACAATCGAAATTTCAATTGGTTAGAGACTCGTGCTGATAACGTGTTATGAAATAATATAAAGACAAGAACAATAACTCAAGAACAAGAGCAAATAGAGAGAGAATAGGGAGAGAGAGAAGTATTCTTATTAATACTTGGGGTGATTTACAATGGGGTAAGACCCCTCTATTTATAGGAAGAGGAATGACTTAGCTTCAAGCTAAAACTCTTAGACATTCACTCTAAATAGACTTCTATTTTATAACACATTTGTTATTAGTTTTTTTTGTTGTCATTTTAAGCATTGGGCCGTTCGAAATTTATGGGCCGTTTGGCAAAGTGTATAAGAATAGTACTGAATATGGTGTATTAGTAATATTGAGATTTATGCTGAAATTATTTCTTATCGATCTATTGTTTGGTTTGGTATACCAAAAATAACATGCAGTTCATAAATTTTTTTTGAAATTATTTGTTTACAAAAATATCCTTCATATCTTAAGAAAGGATTTGGAAAAGGTTTTGACCGAACAATTCTTTCTTTATACATACTTATCCGTGTATTAGAAACCATGGTATTGCTCGTACCATGATTTGTTATGTATAAAAATAGTACTGAATATAGTATATAATTAATACAAGGATTACTATTGGTTGAAAAATACGTACCAAACAAGGAATTAATATTACTAAAGCTAATACATATATTATTTTTCCTAATGCGTCCTACCAAACAACCATAGATGGACCTATACTCAGTGGCGGAACCCCCTTTATCTGATTTGACACCCCTTCGCAGAAAAATAACACTGTGTAGATAGGTATTTTATGTATTTTTTTCTTGAAAATTGAATATTTAGAAGTGGTTGACAACCCTTGATACAAGACAAACTCTTAGTGCAATGGTCAAGAGGTGTCAAAAATTATAGAAGGTTGCAAGTTTCATTACCTATAGTAGCAATTTTTTTGACACCCCTTTGTATAATTTTTGGTTCCGCTACTACCTATATTACACCGAAAGAGATTACCGGCACTTGTAAAGTTCGACAAAAATTTCAAGTATATTTAAAAAATAATACTATATTAATAGTGGATACCTTAGATTTTGGTTGAATCCAAATTACACCCCAACCTTCAAATCTTGAGCTTGTATCTGCGAACGACCCTTTAATATACCATTCTACCACACTCTCCGATGATCCACGTATTTATTTGTTATGTCATTCTTGATCATGTTCTTAATTATTTGGCGATGTGATTACTTGTAACCTCGGATCCCACTTAAAATCTGAGAGTCAACCCATTGTATTGAGTGGACTACCACTGATATTTTTTTCCATTATAAAACTTGCAAGGCCCAACAGAAGTCAGATGATAAGATAACACAACAACAATTACTACCCAGTATAGTCTCACAGAGTGGGGTCTGGGGAGGGTAATATGTAGACGGACCTTACCCCTATCCGAAAGGGCAGAGAGGCTGTTTCCAATCGATTCTCGGCTTAGTGAAGGAAAGGGACAACAAAAACAAAAACAACAAAAGAGCATTAGTAACTTCAACACAAATAACGTAAATAATTATCTAAACATAAAAATAAAAAAACATAAAAACTATAAATAAAATAAAATATCATGCAATAATATCGGACAGTAACTAGCATAAGACAAAATCCAATACCCAAATCATCTATGAATAAGCCTGCCAAGCCTCACCCAACCCCGGGTGTGAAGTATGAAAAACTCTAGGAGCCCCTATCCCACAACCTTGATACTAGACCTCCATACTTTCCTATCCAGGGTCATGTCCTCAGAAACCCTCATTCTAGCCATGTCATGCCTAATCACCTCTCCCCAATACCTCTTAGGCCTCCCTCTGCCTCGCCGTACGCCGACCATCGCCAGCCGCTCACAACTCTTCACCGGAGAGTCAGGACTTCTCCTCCGCATATGCCCGAACCACCTCAGCCTCGCTTCTCGCATCTTCTCATCCACCTGGGCCACCCCCACCTTCTCTCGAATAACTTCATTCTTAATCTTATCTAACCTGGTGAGCTCGCGCATCCACCTGAGCATCCTCATCTCCGCAATCTTCATCCTCTGGACGTGAGAGTTCTTCACTGGCCAGCACTCCGCCCCATACAACATGGCAGGCCTAACCACAGCTCTATTAAATTTCCCCTTGAGTTTCTGTGGAACTTTCTTGTCACACAGGACTCCTGATGCAAGCCTCCACTTTGACCACCTCGCTCCTATGCGATGAGTGACACTTTTTTTTTCCACTGGGCAATAGCCAGGGTTAGGTTTCATAAATAATAAGAAAAAAGAAAATTACAACAAATAGGAAAAATAAAATAAGACGGATTACACCGGTAATATTACTCATATAACACAGCCGGCATAGACCTTACACGGTACACTTGTCCTTTACACTCCTATGTTTTTTGTGACTCTGCGATGTAATAAAATTTTCCATGCACCAAAATTTGATCCTAATCAGTCTCCATACATTTTACCCTTTCAAATATGCCGACAGTGTTACTGTTTATTTCTCAAGATTAGGGTACAGGGTTCTGAATATTCCCTTCAGAGAAAGAGAGACATTTCTAAGAAGGAATTTATTGAGTCCACTTCTCATTGTTCAATATCCAATAGTGATGTACTTGAAAATGATTGTCACTAATTACCTATTTTGTTGGAAATCCAGGAAAGTAAATAATCTAGAAAAATCCTTACTATACTTTTCAGAAATATACTCTCTTTGTTTCAGTTTACTATATGATATATATAGTTTGATCGGACACTAAATTTAAAGAAAAAAGAAGATTTTTGAAATGTATTGTACTAAACATGTCATGACATGATTTGTGAGGCGGTAAAAGTTTTAAAATTTATAATTTTAAACATGCAATAACATTTGTACGGACATAAAAGGGGAAAATGACCGTACAGAATTCTCTAGGAGGAACAAGAGTATAGGCTATGCTAAAACTGACTAGGAAGAGAGGGAGTAGCTAGAAAGATTCCTTTAGCTGAAATTCCATACTATAAGTTTTTGAAATCAATAAGATACAGTATACTCTAGGAGGAACAAGAGCAATGCTGATATTAGTGGAGAGTATTTGTTTTTTCTAGTTTGTCATCCGGTGTTTGATATTCATATTGGTGTCTTAATTAATTCAGATTTATGTTGTTTAAAGTCTCTATTTCCGGATTTTTCTTAGAATAATTAACTTAAATAGCCGTTTGCCCAGTCTCTTAAACTTAAAATAAACTATGGAGTAATCAATATACAATATGTGTAACTATATATAATCAATGTATATTTTATGTATATCGGCCAAGAAAAAGTAAATAACAAATATTGCTGGCTATTTGTGTAAAATCCTTTTTTGATTGAATCCGAGATCTTTATCGCCTTATTTTACTTTTCTGTCGATTTGACCCTAGTAAACATATATGTGCAATTTCGAGGTTGACGACCAATCATTAGTCATTTGCCAAATAATTCACTAAATATTTTTTTAGGTTTTGGACGATGAGACGTCTGCAATATTGATGGTTATAGCTAGGGGTGTATATAGGCCGGGTTGGTTCGGATTTTACCATTATCAAACCAAATCAATTGTGTCGGATTATTAAATCTAAAGACCAAACCAAACCAATAAATTAGGGTTTTTCAATATCGGTTTTTCTCGAGTTTTTCGGGTTTTCGGGTTATTCGGGAGGAAGCGCGTGTTCTCGCCATCTGTGAAAGAACAGAGTAAACATTCAATTAGTATTGAGGGACCGAACTGCAAGACTAGAAAGAGCAATGTAAAGTTTTCCTAACTCTGTAGACTCTGGGTGATAAATACAGACGTTAGCGTACCGATCCCTCAGACTCTACTAAGCTTGTCTGTGAACTGTAAGACCCATGTAACCTAGAGCTCTGATACAAACTTGTCATGACCCGAATTTTCCACCTCCGGGGTCGTGATAGCGTCCACTAGTGAGAGCTACGGAAGCCAAACCTTAACCACGTATCTCATTATCAAATTACTTCTTTTAACAAATAAAAAGGGCGATAATATGAAAACTACGGAATTCTAGATAATTTAAGCGGAAGATAACCATTAAACACCTGAAATCTACAAATACTACAGTTACTTAATTTTCAACCACCAAAAACCTGATGTCACAATTGTTAGAAAATACGCTTAACGCTAGAGGGGGGGTGCGGTAAAATCTTCGTAGAACAAAACATATAATGTATGCTCAAAATATTTCTTTAATCCTAGTAAGATACAACTATATAAAGTATTTTACAAGAAAAATAATACAAAATATGAGATATGTCATGACTCATGACATTATCCTTAAATATTCAACAATAAAAAATAATAAAATTATGTACTATAATATTGCTAATTAAAAAGTCATAATAAAGATAAACATAATCTAAAAGCACTAATTCATGCTAAACTAGATAGACTAATAAGGGAGTATTAATTATATGCCTAAAAGCTTATTTTTGTCTAAATTATTGCAAAATAAAAAATAGACATTTAATACATTCCCGTTCGTAATATTGAATTGAATGTCTTTTGTTAGCATTAGTATTGATTGCTAGCATTATTTAATTTACTAATATTAATGTCTATAAAACTTATTGGAGCATTCAAAAGTTCTAATCAAACCTTGAAATAATACCTTAAAAGATAAAATTATGAAATTTTTTAAGAAATATTTATAAATTACATTACAATAACTATATTTATATATAAAATATATCTAAAATTGCGAAATATGTAATGTCGGGTTGGTTTGGTTTCAGTTTGACTTTCTTTAGTTAAAACCAAACCAAACCAATTATGGTCGGGTTTTTTTTCCAATACCAAACTAAGTCAAACCAAACCATAGTCGGTTTTTTTCTCGGTTTGACTCGGATTATCGGGTTGGTGCGGTTTATCGGTTTTCTTTGTACACCCCTAGTCATGGCACTCTTTACAACCTTTATTACTACTCCAGCAGTAATGTCTATTCACAAACACTTGTTAAGCTACAAGATTATCTAGCTTCCAAACTAGATAAATACATTGATTTTGTGTTGTATATTTATTGTATACTATCTGTATATTGTGTATATTATAAGTTTGAGTTGTTTTTGGGCCAAACATAAATCTGAGCCCAATTTTCTTTTATCACACTTGGGCTGACCTGACCCAAGTGTGATATATAGTATATACCCTCTGTATAGTGGGGGAGGGGGACGAATATTTTGATAATAAGACTTTTCATTTTCTCTCGGGAGTTCGAGAGACTTCTCTGAAAATCTTTATCTCTCATCTCCATTTTCATCTTCGATTTGCGATGTTTTCATGGTATAAGAGCGGGAAATCTTCCGACGATCCTCTGTCATTTGTTATCAACTCCATCAGAGTTGTATTAAAGATTTTTTTTTGACATCGGTGAGGGATTTTGCTGTTGACAAACCCTATATGTATCGAGCGGTTAATCGGAACTCTTACCGCTATATGATGGTTCGATCTTACCTTGGTGGACGTTTTGGGTAACTTTCCGATGTCCTCGACCTGATTCCGGTAAGTTTCAAGATTCTAGGGTTTCTGTTGTTCGGAGTTAGGGTTTTCTCTGTCAGTTGAAGGCCGTTCTTCTCCGGTCGCAAAGAAGGAGGGTAATCTATTCTTGTTCTAGGTGCTATATGCTTTGCATGTGGTTTTGATTCAACTCTAGTTTTGCAAATTGTTTACCGAGACTGTTTTTTTTATTTCAAACTCATTGCTGTACATGACCTCTAACATGAGTGTTAATACATCCTCTGTTGACCCTACCAGCCCTCTTTTCGTTTACTCTTCTGATATTCCTGGAGTTTCTCTTGTCTCCACTCCCTTCTCGGGTAGTGGTTATGTGGGTTGGAGGAGAAAAATGATTGTCGCCCTGTCTGCTAAGAATAAAATTGGCTTTGTTGATGGTACATGTCCCCGACCAGACACTAATGTGGCTGAACAAAAGTTATGGGACGGATATTACAATATGGTAATTTCCTGGTTAACTGCTTCATTATCCCCTTAGATAGCTGAGAGTGTGCAGTATTCTGATATTGCACAGAGTATATGGGCACAACGCGCAACTAGATATGGTACTGCTAACAGAACCAAAATTTTTGAACTAAAAAGAGAACTCTCTCATACTTCTCAAGGTTCTCTAGATGTAGCCTCATATTTTAACAAACTTAAAGGATTGTGGGATGAATTAGGAACAATGTGTACAAACCATGGGCAAAGATGCATTTGTTCTGCCAGAAATGGCATCATACATGAAGATGATAAGAATAAGGTGTTCCAGTTCCTCATGGGCCTTAATGAAGCATACATGGGGGTAAGGAGTAACTTACTGATGATGCAGCCTCCTCCTACCCTTGATAGTGTCTACAATATGGTCCTCAATGATGAGAAACAGAGACAAGTCCAGTCCATTTCTCAGTTTAATCCAGACTCTATGTCTTTTAATGTCCACACAACAAACATTCAGTTGGAATCAATAAGGTCACAGTGCCTAATCCTTCTCTTTTCAAACAAAGAGTTAACTTTGACCCAGCTAGAGGTTCTTTATTCTGTAGATACTGCAAATAATCTGGGCACTTAATTGATAAGTGTTACAAGATTCATGGGTATCCACAAAGTGTAACATTTAACAAGGGGAGGAGACCTGCTGCTGCTCATCTCACTACTATTGTGGATTTCCCTTCTTCTGAAGGAAATATGTTTGTTCCTCATGGAAATCCTCCTGAAAGTCATCACCCTGTTCCAAACATGGATGGCCAGAGTTCTGTGATACCAGGGTTGAGCAGACAACAATATGACCAACTGATGACCTTGCTACAACAAACTCAATTAGGGGACTCCACTGCCCAGACTCCTCCTCCCATGTATGCTGCCAATTTTGCTGGTACTATGCTAACTGAGAGCCCTATTTCTGATCCAAATTTTGCATGCTTACTCACATTAATTCTGCCACCTGGATAATAGACTCAGGGGCATCTAACCATATGACTTTTAATAAAAATTTACTCTTCAACCTCACACCTTTAACTGTGCCCTATCTTGTAACTCTTCCTAATGGATATAAAGTGAAAGTGACACGCACAGGAACTTTTGCATTAAATCAATTCATCATTCTTCACGATGTCTTATTTGTTCCTTATTTCAAACACAACTTGATTTCTGTCCACAATCTAGTAAAACAGTTGCATTGCATAGTCTTGTTTACTGCAACTTCCTGTTTCCTCCACATGTTACAGGCCCCTTCTCTGAAGATGCCTCTGGATCTTGGTAAAGAGGGGGCTGGTCTGTACAAGTTTGCTTGGGTACCAACTTCCTCTTCTTCTAATTGTTGTTCTTCTGCTTCTGTATGTTCTTCTTCTTCTGATTTTTGTAATCATGACTGTTCTAGCCATAAAGCTGTTGTTTTACCTTCAACTGTGAATAGTTCAATCTGTAATAATGCTTTTACCACTGACAAAATTACATTTGGCATTTGAGATTGGCTCATATTTCATTTGCAAACATGAAACACATTTCTGCCTTGTCTTTTCCATTTGTTTCTAAACAGCCTTTCCCTTGTTCTATTTGTCCTATGGCTAAACAAACTAGACTTCCCTTTCCTGATAGCACAATAAGTACTTGTAGGGCTTTCCAATTAATTCATGTAGACACTTAGGGCCCTTATCACACTTCCACTTCTTCTGGTTCTAGGTATTTTCTTACAATAGTTAATGATTTCTCTAGAGCAACATGGACACATTTACTGGGGTCTAAAAGCAATGCTTTCTGTCTGCTTAAATCTTTTCTATGCATGGTTAAAACCCAGTTTCATGTTGTTGTTCAAACTGTTAGAAGTGACAATGCTTAAAACCCAGTTTCATGTTGTTGTTCAAACTGTTAGAAGTGACAATGCTTTGGAATTGGGGTCTAGCATTGATGGTGCATCCTTCTTTAGTCAACAAGGCATTATTCATCAAACAATCTGTCCCCATACTCCTCAACATAATGGTGTTGTTGAAAGGAAACATAGGACTCTTCTTGAGACCTGTAGAGCCCTACTTTTTCAATCTGGCTTACCAATCTCTTTCTAGGGAGACTGCTTGTTGACTGCTACCTATCTACTTAACAGGATACCCTCCAGACTCCTTCATAATAAATCTCCTTATGAAATTTTGCATGGAAAGGCGCCTAATTACTCTCATTTAAGGGCATTTGGTTGCCTTGCCTATGCTGCTGTCCCAATTCCTCAAAGGGACAAGTTGAAACCTAGGGCCATTTCATGTGTCTTCCTAGGGTATCCTTTTGCTAAAAAAGGTTATAAACTGTATGATCTCACTTCCAAAAAGTGCTTTGTGTCCAGGGATGTTGTCTTTCATGAAACTTCTTTTCCTTTTAAAACTGTTTCTTTTATTAACCCTACTCCTTCTGTTTATCCCTCTTCTTTTCCTTTTGTTCCTCCTCTTGAGCATTCCCTTTCTGAGACAGACTTGTCTGTCCCTATCTGTTCCTCTCCTCCTTTTCCTTCTGCCCCAATTTCTCCTTTTTCTAATCCAGTTTCCAGTCCTCCTTTCAACCCTGATATTTCTCATCCTGATTTTCCCTCTTCCACATCACCTAATGTTCCCAGAAAATCTGGAAGACAACACAATCCTCCCTCTTATCTTAAGGATTATGTCTGTCATCTTCCTGCCTTCTCTGGATCTTCTTCTTCTCCTCTGGAATCTGAACCTCTCTATTATTCTCAAGCTGCATCAGTTCCAGTATGGCAGGATGCCATGAGAAAGGAGTTTGATGCTTTGGACGCCAACCATACCTGGGATGTTGTTCCACATCCTCCTTGTAAGAAACCCATAGGCTGCAAATGGGTTTATAAGATCAAATATAAGGCTGATGGCAGTGTTGAAAGATATAAACTAGACTTGTTATTAGAGGGGATACTCAAATTGAAGGAGTTAACTTCACTGACATCTTTTCTCCTATGGTTAAAATGTCCACTGTTAAGTGTCTTATTGCAGTGGCTGTTAAGAACCATTAGAATCGTTTTCAACTTGATGTTAACAATGCTTTCTCGCATGGTGATTTGGATGAGGAGGTCTATATGAAGCTCCCTCCAGGTTTAACAGTTTCTGTTCCTTCTACTGATTCTGTTTCCTCTACATCTCCTCCTCTTGTATGTAAGTTGAAAAAGTCTCTTTATGGGTTGAGACAGGCATCCAGACAATGGTATGCTAAACTGTCTTCTGCTCTCTACTCCAGAGGATATACACATTCTTTGAATGATTATTCTATGTTTATCAAAGGCCAACCTGGTTGTCTTGTTGTTGTGGAAGTCTATGTGGATGACATTATTATTACTTGGGATGACAATGATGAGCTTTCTGCCCTAAAACTGTTTCTGGATGATCAGTTCAGGATTAAAGACCTGGGGCCTTTGCATTATTTTTTGGGCATAGAGATGTCTGTTGTTCCTGGTGGGATGCTCCTTAATCAACATAAATATGTTTCTGACCTGCTACATCAATTTGACTGTATGAATGTTTCTCCTGTTGTTTCTCCTTTGGATCTCAATGTCAAACTTCATGCTGATTCTGGTGACCTCTTCTCCTCCCCTGATCACTATAGGAGCCTTATTGGCAAGCTCTTATTTTTGACTCACACCAAGCATGTCATCTGCTTTGCTGTTCAGCATCTGAGTCAATTTTTGAAGTGTCCCAGAGTCCCTCATATGACTGCTTCCCTACATGTCCTCGGATATCTTAAGGGCACTATGAATTTGGGTCTCTTCTATTCTGACAGTTCTGATTTCTCTATACATGCTTATTCTGACAGCGATTGGGCTGCCTGTCGTGATACTCGCAGGTCTGTTACTGGTTTTTATGTTATTTTGGGAGGCAGATTGATTAGTTGGAAGTCCAAAAAATAGTATGTAGTTTCTTTATCCTCTGCTGAAGCAGAATATAGGGCTCTCAGTAAGGTGGTAGCTGAATTATCTTGGCTTTCCCGTTTGCTCACTGACATTGGTGTTTCTGTTTCTCTTCCCTTTTCTGTTTTTTGTGACAACCAGGCTGCTATACATATTGCCAAGAATCCTGTTTTTCATGAGCGGACCAAGCATATTGAGGTAGATTGTCACTTTGTTAGAGATCAGTTGACTGGTGGGCTCATTACTCTCTCACATGTCTCTACTTCTCGTCAGCTGGCTGACCTTCTCACCAAGCCTTTGCCTGGCACTATCCTACATCCTCTGTTGGTCAAGTTGAAAGTGGTCTCCCCCTCCAACTTTAGGGGGGTGTTGAGCTACAAGATTATCTAGCTTCCAAACCTAGACATATACATTGATTTTGTGTTGTATATTTATTGTATACTGTTTGTATATTGTGTATATTATAGGTTTGAGTTGTTTTTGGGCCAAACATAAATCTAAGCCCATTTTTCTTTTATCACACTTGGGCTGACGCGACCCAAGTGTGATATATAGTATATACCCTCTGTATAGTGGAGGAGGAGGACATATATTTTGATAATAAGACTTTTCATTTTCTCTCGGAAGTTCGAGAGACTTCTCTGAAAATCTTCATCTCTCATCTCCATTTTCATCTTCGATTTGCGACGTTTTCAACCCTCAATACATCAACTTCAACTAGAAAAAACACCAAAAATCAAAGAAAACAATCTCCTCATTCTAACATGTATTCGTGGCCCTAGAGACGCACGTTCACTCATAACCCTCATTGAATCACTAAGGTCTAATAAAAATACTAATTCTTCAATTACCAAACTCTACGTAATGCAGCTCATTGAATTCAGCGATCGACTCTCGTCGATCTTGATGGTTCAACGTGCCCGAAAGAACGGTTTTTCGTTCATCGATCATGTACTCCGGCGAGACGACACGACCGATCAAATGGCCACGGCATTCGAGGCGTACAGTCAATTAGGTCGGGTCAAGGTCCGACCTACGATGGCTATCTCAGCTTTGCCAAATTTGAATGAGGATATTATTCATGTTGCGGAAAAGAAACGAGCTGAAATTATTATTTTGCCATTTCATAAACATTGGCAAATGGAAGGAGAAGAAGAAATGGAGATTCATGCAGGTATGTGTGTCAAAAATTGGTATACACATACTCATTCGAATTACCAAATCAGCCAGTAATAAATATTTTCTTTTATTTATCATGATTTTATCAAACAAATCAAACCTAAAAGTAAAAACTATTCTAATGTTTTGACAAGTTTTTACTCGATCAATTTGGCTACATATGCCGTCCAAATGACCCAAATTTTAGATGGCTATGTTCAAAATGACTTGCTAATAAATATAGGATAAATGATATTGTATAGCATCTCATAAAATAATAGTTAAAATATATATATATATTTTTATATATATGCACATTCGGTATGTTATAAACAAAAATTATACAAATTCAATATACTTTTGGACCATCAAACGTAAATAGTTTCTAGTGCGAGTTAAAAGTATAAAAAAACAATAAATATATACCAAGCCAAATTGGTCCAATTCTTGGTGAATTCGGTGAAGTATATTTTCATGGGCTAAATTTGACTCCCCTACAACTATATTGTTCCAGGAAAAAAAAATCAATATCATGTTCGTCTAGAAGAAAAACAAAAACTATATATTGATTAAGGTCTTACGGAACGACAATTACTTAAATACGTTCATATGCAGGGCACGGATGGAGAACGATGAATGAGAAGGTGACGAGACAAGCGCCGTGCGCAGTGGCGGTGCTGGTTGATCGTGGATTAGAAGTGAATTCCATGAGAGTTTGTATTTTGTTCTTAGGTGGAGCTGATTGTCGAAAGGCTATGGACTTTGGTAGCAGAATGGTTGAACATCTAGCTGTTAGGGTTACATTAGTAAGATTCATTCAACATATTGAGCGTAATTTTGATGAAGTTGAAAGGTAAAATCCTTTATGCATTTCTAGTATAATCTAACGGTTTAATGCATGTATTTGTATTTTGATTTTAAATTCTATGTATTGACGGTATAAAAAATATTTATATAGATAATTATATAATAAGTGTAATTTGTAGTTAACGAGGCCAAAATCGTAAAGAACCTACTATCACAAGTTAAATTAAACTTTAGTGTAAAATATCTGTCTAATGTCATGGTATAACTTAATCATTGTCTATTAAGTAGTGCAGCATGTGTTATCATATAAGTTTTATTGATATGTATAAATAGTGTAAATTTCTTTATACATCTTTAACATGCATGTGAATTGTAGCAATAATATTATTTTGCGAGATACTAATCTCACACAATGCTCTTATCATAATAACTACTTAGATTTTAACTTGACACCAGATTAAAATATGCAAAATCAAGCAAAATAATGCATAAATGTAATATTATAAATTGCATAAGAGAAAATATTTTCTTATATTGCTACCAAATTAGGCTAATCCAGAATTTAAGGTCTGTGGATTCAACTTTTAAGATTGTAGCATTGAACTCATTATATTTTTTTAGTTATGAGTACATATTTATTATTTATTGATATTTTGGTAATTTCTTATACATATATTTATATTCCGCATGAAAATATTAAATTCGAATGAATTCAGTATCAGTATGTTGCATCCAATACCCATGGTTGCTACATGCACAATTTCGCGTTAAACTTCAGAAATTAATCAAGATTTCAGTAGATCATTAGCACGCCAACATCTTTGGTATCATAATAAATTTGAGTCTTACCAAATCAAAACAACTAATTATAAACATCAAACTGGTCATGGATCTTTGGTTATATTCCTTTTTCTGCTATTCATATTTTCTTTACTTCAGTATTTTTATCATAGCTTCTTTACTTTTGTTTTTTAAAATCCATTTTGAAAATATTTTTCTTGAGCCGATAATCCATCAAAAATATTCTCTCGGCCTCAACACAGTGGCGGAGCTAGAATTTTCCCTAAAGAAAGTAAAAAAAATAAAATAAAGTAAGCATATGAAAGAATTAAGGGGAGTTAGTAGTACATATACATAAAAGTAAAATATTGAACCTTTCTTCGCGGTATAATTTTCCAACGAAGGGGTGTCAATTGACTCCCCTTGCCAATAAGTGGCGCCACTCAACCCTCCTGTGAAATCTGCTCACATAAGATAGGAGTAAAATATGCGTACACTCAACCCTCCTCCGACCCTGCTTATTGGATCAGGTTGAGTATGGTGTTGTTGTAATACTAAATTCCTATAATATATTGGTGTCATTTTTCCAAATAGGATTTTGGACGATACTACAATTGCAGATTTCAAGACAAGGTGGGATAAACAAAGTGTATATGATGAGAAAGAAGCAAGGGATGAATTGGTGGAACAAGTATTGGCAATAGGAAAAAGTGGGGAATTTGAGCTGATAATAGTAGGAAAAGGCAAATTCCCACAAGGTATAATGGCAAAACTATTTGAGAACCCATTAACTGATCAGCATTCAGAATTGGAGCCAATGGCTAATATTTTGGCTTCCTCTGGCAAAGAGATAAAAAGTTCTGTCCTAATCATTCAACAACAAGCTTTTGGCTGTGAACTCAAAAGTGGCTAGCCAGTGTTAAAACGGTATTAAGATCGTATGACTCATTTGGTAATTAGAGGGGATTATCAAATGTTAGAGTGGTGCCTTTTACTATGCTAAAAGGACTACTTTACCTTCTGTTTGACTTTCCGTCTAAAAATATCCTTGTCATTGTACAAGTAGTCCAAATATACCCAATATTTTAAAAGGTGGGGACGTGATGCGAGGCGTTTTTACTTTTGACGAGGCGAGGCGTAATCCCTGAAATATGGGGCGCAAGTTCCATGAATCTTTAAATTTTTCTAATTTCAAGAATTTTAAGATAATATAAAACAAAAATAATTATAAAACTTACATTAAAAATCACAAAATTATAACAAATAATTTAAAATATTCATAAATTGTAATTCAACTATGAATATAATATGCAAATAAGCTTCAACATCGTTCAACTCAAAAATCAAAAGTGCGTATTCGATGCTAAATCTTATATGTATCTCTTCAGAAGTAATGAACCTTGAAAGAATTTCGATGTTGTAATTTGATTGTTTTTTAAATACTCATTTTATTTAATATGCTTTCTATGTGAAAGAGAATTTATATAAAAATATTATTCAAAATTTAAATATGATTCTCTAGCATCATTTATTTTTAAGTTTCAACAAGTTAATAAAGTGACACATAATTATATTCACCATATTATATCATGATAACTAATTATTTGTTTATAGTTACTAGCTAATACTAAGCTATTAAATTAATAAGTACTGTATTTCGTAAACATGAAAAATAATACTTAGGAAAATAATTTTAAAAAAATTATGGTCTAATATAATAAAGACATAACAAAAGTTAATAAATAAATAGATTTAAATAAAAGATTTATTTAAAATTTACTATCATTGCAATCTTAGTGGATAACGTGCAATAAATTTTATTTTGATTATAACATAAGATACTTTCAAATTAATGATTTATGATTAAGAAAAAATTAATTTTGAATAGTTAACGACTTATTAAAAAAATTTGAGGATTTACAAGGTTAGTTACACACAAATGCATAAAGTTTTATGAGGCGAGCCTCGTACGTAAGGCGTTGGGCGTGTCCGGGGCGTAAGCCCCGACGACCGAGGCGTAAGTCTCACGGAACTAAGCCCCACACATAAGTCCCATAGGCGTTTTACGAGTACCCCGTCTCAGGGCGAGTCCCAATTCAACCTTTTAAAATAAAGAATATACCCTTCCTTCATTAGAATTATCTAATGTGGACGTCCAATCTGACACTTATATTTTGATAGATTACCATGTGGCATGCCACCTCACTCCCGACACCTCCTCCAACACTAATCGGTGGCGGAGTAGAATTTCTCCTAAGGGGTTAAATAAAAGAATACTCAAAGAAGCCAACCAAATACAATTTTATTCAAAAATACATTACCGCAGTTGTACTCGGCAAGTTTTCAAATCTTGAAATGTTTTTATAATAGTATCACTAAAAATAATATTAAACACATTTTTTCATATAAGTGCCAAGCAACTGCTAAAAAATTCATCACTCATTCAATGTTCCATAATTCTTGATAAACTTTATTGCCGAAAAAATCTTTCAACAAATACAATAAACAACAACTACCCAGTATACTCCCACCAGGTGGGGTCTGGGGAGGGTAATATGTAGACAAGCCTTACCCCTACTCGACAGGGCAGAGAGGTTGCTTCCAATCGACCCCCGACTCATAGGATAAAAGGAAAAACAGCAGTAAAATAAAAACAAAGACAAAAACACAAACAACAGAGCATTAGTAACTCCAGTAACTCCAGCAAAAATAGCGTAAATAGCGTAAATAATTATCTAAACATACGAAACATAAATACAATCGCATGCAATAATATCATACAGTAACTACCATAACAAACAGCCATAGGGGGGACATAAGCTAAAACAAAAATCATCTATGGGTAACCCTGTTGACCCACACCCAACCCCGGATGAGGCGTACGAAAAAGTCTAGGAGCCCCTATCCTACAACCCTGATTCTAGACCTCCAGTCTTTCCTATCAAGGGTCATGTCCTCGAAAACCTGCATTCTAGTCATGTCCTGCCTAATCACCTCTCCCCAATACTTCTTAGGCCTCCCTCTGCCTCGCCGAGCGCCAACAACCTCCAGCCGCTCGCAGCTCCTCACCGGGGCATCGGGACTTCTCCTCCGCACATGCCCGAACCACCTCTGCCTCGCTTCTCGCATCTTCTCATCCACCGGGGCCACCCCCACCTTCTCTCGAATAACTTCATCTTAATTTTATCTAGCCTGGTGTGACCGCACATCTACCTAAGCATCCTCATTTCCGCAACCTTCATTCTCTAAACATGAGAGTTCTTCATGGGCCAGCACTCCGCCCCATACAACATTGCAGGTCTAACCACGGCTCTATAGAATTTCCCCTTGAGTTTGTGTGGAACTTTCTTGTCACACAGGACTCCTGATGCAAGCCTCCACTTTGACCACCCCGCTCCTATACGATGAGTGACGTCCCCGTCAATCTCTCCGTCCCCCTGAATCACAGACCCAAGGTATCAGACACTGTCCCTCTTGGCGATGGCATGGGAACCAATCATCACGTCCCTGCCTACTTCGCTCGGCTCGGCGCTAAACTTGCACTCCAGGTACTCTGTCTTAGATCTGCTTATTTTGAAACCTTTAGACTCGAGAGTCTGTCTCCATACCTCTAACCTTTCAATAACATTGACCCTCGTCTCATCTATCAATACTATGTCATCAGCAAATAGCATACACCAAGGCACATCCCCTTGAATATGTCGGGTTAGAGCATCTATCACTAAGGCAAACAAGAGGGGGCTCAACGCCGATCCTTGATGGAGACCCATAACCACTGGAAAATGGTCTGATTCGCCACCCACCGTCCTAACCCTAGTCTTAGCTCCATTGTACATGTCCTTGATTACTCTGATGTAGGCTTCCGGCGCGCTCTTCGCCTCCAAGCACCTCCATAGCACCTCCCTTGGGACCTTGTCATACGCCTTCTCCAAGTCGATAAGCACCATGTATAGGTCCTTCTTCTTATCCCTGAATTGCTCCGCCAGCCGCCTGACAAGGTGGATAGCCTCTGTAGTGGAGCGGCCCGGCATGAAACCGAACTGGTTCCCAGATATAGTTGTCACCTCCCTCACCCGCGCCTCAATCACCCTCTCCCAAAACTTCATCGTGTGACTTATTAATTTGATACCCCTATAGTTGTTGCAGCACTGGATGTCCCCTTTGTTCTTAGGGCGCCACTGTACTCCACCTCCACTCATCCGTCATCTTTTTGGTCCTGAAGATCGCATTGAACAACCTGGAGAGCCACTCCCCTCCTGACTTAACCATGCACTTCCAGAACTCCACCGAGATCTCGTCAGGCCCGGTCGCTCGACCCCTACTCATCCTACGCAAAGCCCCCATGACCTCCTCCACCCTAATGCGCCTGCAGTATCCAAAGTCTCTATGTTGCTCTGAATGACCCAGCTCCCCTAGCTCTATGTTGCGATCCCCTTCCTCGTTAAGTAAGTCCCGAAAGTACGCCTGCCACCTCTGTTTGATTTGAGATTCCCCCATCAGAACTCTACCATCCTCGCCCTTGATACACCTAACTTGGTCTAGATCACGTGCCTTCCTTTCCATTGCTTTAGCTAACCGGAATAACTTCTTATCCCCGCCTCTCTCCCCTAGTTCCTCGTACATGCGACCGAACGCCGCATTTTTAGCTTCCGTGACCGCCATCTTTGCTTCTTTCCTCGCCACCTTGTAGATCACCATGTTCATTCTCCGTTCTTCCTCGCTTGTGCTCCCTACCAACCTAGCGAACGCCGCCTTCTTCACCTCCACTTTTCCTTTGACTGCATCATTCCACCACCAATCACCCTGATGTCTGCCTGAATAACCCTTGGCTACCCCGAGCACGTCCCGTGCTACCCCCTAACCAAGTTCGCCGTCACTGTCCACGTAACGTCCGCTTCCCTAGAACTTCTCCAAGCTCCGCCCTCAACTAACCTCCTTTCCAACTCCTGTGCTTTCTCCTTAGTCAAAGCACCCCATCTAATCCGCGGTTGTCCCCGAGCGCCCCTCCTCTTCCTCTTAACCCAGAGACCAATATCCATCACTAGGAGTCTATGAAGAGTTGAAAGAGACTCTCCCGGAATAACCTTGCAGTCCTTGCACATACCCCTATCGCTCCTTCTGATGAGAATGTAATCAATCTGAGTCCTCGCCACCGAACTCTTGAAGGTGACCAAATGCTCATCCCTCTTCTGAAATGTCGAGTTCGCAATCAGAAGCTCGGAAGCGCTGGCGAAATCAAGCAGCGAAGTGCCTCCTCCGTTCCTAACCCCAAAGCCGAAGCCACCGTGCACCTCATCATAGCCACCAACATCAGCCCCAATATGACCATTAAAATCCCCCCCCCCCCCCAATAACTAACTTCTCAAATTGGGGAATACTACTCACAGATCATCCAAGTCCTCCCAAAAGCGCCTTTTAGCCTCCTCGTCTAAGCCCGCTTACGGCGCGTAAGCGCTTATGACGTTGAGGACGCAACCCCCAATAACCAGCTTAATAGACATTAACCTATCATTCACTCGCCTAACCTCGACCACGGACTCCCTTAGGTCCCTATCTACCAAGATGCCCACTCCATTCTTACCTCTCACGACCCCAGAATACCACAGCTTAAACCCATCTACATTCCTCCCCTTCGACCCTTTCCACCTAGTCTCCTGGACACACGCTATGTTAACCCTCTTCCTCTGAAGAACCTTCGCCAACTCTATGGACTTACCCGTCAGAGTGCCTATGTTCCATGACCCAATCCTTAATCTATGGGTGTCCGCTACCCTCTTCCTACCCTTACCTCTCGCCCTACCCGCAGGACCACCCCCTGCTCCCCTACTCACTCCCGCCACCACCCCCACCCCCCGAGGACATGACCTTACGCTATCATCCCCCACCGCGGCCACTATCCCTCCAACCGACTATGGGGAACAGTGGCGCACACACGCACTATAACAAAATACGCAAAAAGGTACAAACTAGATAGCAACAGAATAGACCTCACTCGAAATGCTAGCTAAAATACGTAAAAAGGTGCACAAAGTAAACAAGAGAGCGGGAGGAAACAACTCCCGGTGGAAAAACCTGAAAGTATGCTTTGATGCGCCCAAGTTTTCCTGAAGCTTCGTGATTTCTATTGCGTCCTGCCGCGAGTCTGGACGGGAGTCACCGGGAGTGCTGTGGCTTGCCGAAAATCCTCGCCGGTAAAATAGTCACGTGTCCAAGAAAACAGAACACACCCACACATACCCACAAAAAAGTAGAGGAGAGAATAGAAAGAAAAGAGCAGGAGTTGCCGGAAAAATTTCCGGCGAAAAGCAAGAATTCAAGATTAATAGTAGTATCTTTTTTAATTTTAACCACAAAAGAATAAAAAGAACAACTGGACGGGGTGAGACTGTAAAAGTACGAAAAATTTGGGGTTTTAGAGAAGCCTCTAGTCTATTCAGAAAATGAAAAAGGGAGTATAAGGATGCATAAATTATTCAAAATACCTTTAAGGCCAAAACCTTCGCAACGAATCTAGAAATCGGACGTATTTGTTCTTATACCTTACTTTTTAAAAAATACTGGATACTCATATAAAAATACAATCAATATAATACTTGAATATTCATAGAAGTATAACTAAAAAAAATGTTAAAATGTTCGTTCTCACGATTAGGGCTAGAACGACAACATCAAAAAGGAATCAAAGTTTCCATAGAAATAAAATTCTCAAAACGTGTCGTACCGGGAGAAAGGGCCAGCGCGGAGTTTGTGATGGTGACGGAAATATTTCGCCGGCGAACGGAAGTTACGCTATTAAAATCATGGTGAACAGTTGAAGTTGAAACCCTGATGAGGTGTGGTTATACCACCCTCCTCCCAGTACCAGATTTTGAAGAAATTAGAGGGCCGTCGGAGAAGGGTCGCCGCAGGGGGAGGGGGGTCGCCGGAGGGAGGGAGGGGTCACCGGAGGGGATGGGGGGAGAGGGAGAGAGGGGGACTGGGGGCTGGGTAGGGGTTGGAAGTGAACGTTGGAAGAAAGAGAGAGAGAGAAGCAAACTGTATAAGAGAGAGAGAGAGAGAGAGCATAATACAAGATTTTCGAGAATAGTTTCAATAATTTCAATGCTTGCTTGTCAAAACTAATGTTCTTGAAAGACCATAAAACCCGTTTAATTAGACCTGAGAACCTTTCATCTGCATCACGAACATTAATAATATAGCTAGTTTGCAAGCGGATTCTTAGGAGAATTCGTACTAAATTCATCAAAGTCATCGAGATATTATTTTTCTAGTGTAAAAACTTGAAAACAAAGTCAATTGAATTTAAATACACACACACAAAGCGGGGGGGGGGGGGGGAACAGAAATCAAACTGCTAAAACAAAGGAACCAACGTTAATAGAATCTCAAAAGGTATATGTTGAAAAAGAAGCAACTTGGTGGAAGAAGTGTTGGCAATGGAAAAACCGAGGACTTGGAACTGATGATAGAAGGGAAAAGTAGGTTCCCACAAAGCACAATGGAAAGCTATAGTTGAACACCAAACTAAGCATTCAAAATTGGGACTAACAGGAGATCTGCTGGCATTTTCAGGTAAAATTGTAAAACAACAACAACAACAACAACTACCCAGTATAGTCCCACAAGGTGGGGTCTGGGGAGGGTAATATGTAGACGAGCCTTACCCCTGCCCGAAAGGGCAGAGAGGCTGTTTCCAATCGATCCTCGCCTCAGTGAAGGAAAGGAAGAACAATAACAAAACAAAAACAAAAACAAAAGAGCATTAGTAACTGCAGCAAAAATTGCATAAATAATTATCTAAACATACGAAACACTAAATAAAATAGCATGCGATAATATCATTCAATAACTACCATAAATAACTACCATAAGAGAGACTCAATCTAAAACAAAAATCATCTATGGGTAGCCCTGCCAAGCCTCACCCAACCCCGGGTGAGGAGTACTAAAAACTCTAGGAGCCCCTATCCTACAACCCTGATACTAGACCTCCAGACTTTCCTATCAAGGGTCATGTCCTCGGAAACCCGCATTCTAGCCATGTCATTCCTAATCACCTCACCCCAATACCTCTTAGGACTCCCTCTGCCTCGCCGAACGCCGACAATCGCCAGCCGCTCACAACTCCTCACCAGGGCATCAGGACTTCTCCTATGCACATGCCCGAACCACCTCAGCCTCGCTTCTCGCATCTTCTCATCCACCGAGGCCACCCCCACCTTCTCTCGAATAACTTCATTCCTAAGTTTATCTAACCTGGTGTGTCCGCACATCCACCTGAGCATCCTCATATCCGCTACATTCATTCTCTGAACATGAGAGTTCTTCACTGCCCAGCATTCCGTCCCATACAACATTGCAGGTCTAACCACAACTCTATAAAATTTCCCCTTGAGTTTCAGTGGAACTTTCTTGTCACACAGGACTCCTGATGCAAGCCTCCACTTTGACCACCCCGCTCATATACGATGAGTGACGTCCCCGTCAATATCTCCGTCCCCCTGCATCACCGACCCAAGATATCTGACATTGTCCCTCTTGGCGATGACCTGAGATCCAATCATCACGTCTATGCCTACGTCGCTCGGCTCGGCGCTAAACTTGCACTCCAGGTATTCAGTCTTAGATCTGCTTATTTTGAAACCCTTAGACTCGAGAGTCTGTCTCCATACCTCTAACCTCTTATTAACGCCGGCCCTCGTCTCGTCTATCATGACGATGTCATCAGCAAATAGCATACACCAAGGCACATCCCCTTGAATATGTCGGGTTAGAGCATCCATCACCAAGGTAAAAAAGAGAGGGCTAAGCGCCGATCCTTGATGGAGTCCCATAACCACTGGAAAATGGTCCGAGTCGCCACCCACCGTCCGAACTCTAGTCTTAGCTCCATCATACATGTCTTTGATTACTCTGATATAGGCTTCCGGCACGCTCTTCGCCTCTAAGCACCTCCAAAGCACCTCCCTTGGGACCTTGTCATACGCCTTCTCCAAGTCGATAAGCACCATGTGCAGGTCCTTCTTCTTATCCCTGAACTGCTCCACCAGCCGCCTGACAAGGTGGATAGCTTCTGTAGTGGAGCGACCCGGCATGAAACCGAATTGGTTCACAGATATAGATGTCATATCCCTCACCCTCGCCTCGATCACCCGCTCCCAGATCTTCATGGTGTGACTTTATTAATTTGATACCCCTATAGTTGTTGCAGCACTGGATTTCCCCTTTGTTCTTGTACAAGGGCACCACTGTACTCCACCTCCACTCATCCGGCATCCTTTTGGTCCTGAAGATCGCATTGAACAACCTGGTGAGCCACTCCAATCCTAACCTACCCATGCACTTCCAAAACTCCACCAGGATCTCGTCAGGCCCGGTCGCTCGACCACTACTCATCCTACGCAAAGCTCTCATGGCCTCCTCCACCCTAATGCGCCTGCAGTACCCAAAGTTTCTATGTTGCTCTGAATGCCCCAACTCGCCTAGCTCAATGTTACGATCCCCCTCCTCGTTAAGTAAGTCTCTAAAGTACGCCTGCCACCTCAGCTTGACTTGAGAATCCCCCATCAGAACTCTACCATCCTCGCCCTTGATGCACCTGACTTGGTCAAGATCACGAGCCTTCCTTTCCCTTGCTTTAGCTAACCGGAATAACTTCCTGTCCCCACCTCTATCCCCTAGTTCCTCGTACATGCGATCAAACGCCGCATTTTTAGCTTCCGTAACCGCCATTTTCGCTTCTTTCCTCGCTACCTTGTAGATCTCCCTGTTCGCTCTTCGTTCTTCCTCGCTTGTGCTCCCTGCCAACTTAGCAAACGCCGCCTTCTTCACCTCTACCTTTCCTTCGACTACATCATTCCACCACCAGTCACCCTGGTGTCTGCCTGAATAGCCCTTGGCCACCCCGAGCATGTTCCGTGCTTCCTCCCTAACCAAGTTCGCCGTCTCTGACCACATAGCGTCCGCTGCCCCAGAACTTTGCCAAGCTCCGCCCTCAGCTAACCTCCTCTCCAACTCCTGTGCTTTCTCCTTAGTCAAAGCACCCCATCTAATCCGCGGTTGTCCCCGAGCACCCCTCATCTTCCTCTTCACCCAGAGACCGACATCCATCACTAGGAGTCTATGAAGAGTCGAAAGGGACTCTCCCGGAATCACCTTGCAGTCCTTGCACATACCCCTATCGCTCCTTCTGAGGAGGAGGTAATCAATCTGAGTCCTCGCCGCCGAACTCTTGAAGGTGACCAAATGCTCCTCCTCTTCTGAAATGTCGAGTTCGCAATCAGAAGCTCGGAAGCCCTGGCGAAATAAAGTAATGACGTTCCTCCTCCGTTCCTAGCCCCAAAGCCGAAGCCACCGTGCACCTCACCATAATCACCAGCATCAGCCCCAATATAACCATTAAAGTCTCCTCCAATAACTAGCTTCTCAGATTGGGGAATACTACTCACCAGGTCATCTAAGCCCTCCCCTCCCAAAAACGCCTCTTAGCCTCCTCGTCTAAGCCCGCTTGTGGCGCGTAAGCGCTGATGACGTTGAGGACGCAACCCCCAATAACCAACTTAATTGACATTAACCTATCATTCACTCGCCTAACCTCGACCACAGACTCCCTTAGGTCCCTATCTACCAAGATGCCCACTCCATTCTTACATCTCAGACCCCAGAATACCACAGCTTAAACCCGTCTACATTCCTCGCCTTCGTCCCTTTCCACCTAGTCTCCTGGACACATGCTATGTTAACCATCCTCTTCTGAAGAACCTTCGCCAACTCAATGGACTTACTCGTCAGAGTGCCTATGTTCCATGACCCAATCCTTAATCTATGAGCGTCTGCTACCCTCTTCCCACCCTTACCTCCCGCCCTACCCGCAGGACCACTCCCTGCCCCCTACTCACCCCCGCCACCACCCCCACCCCCCGAGGACATGACCTTATACTGTCATCCCCCGCCGCGGCCACTATCCCTCCAACCGACTATGGGGAATAGTGACGTACACACACTACAGCGAAATACGCAAAAAGATGCAAACTGGATAGCAACAGAGTAATCCTCACACGGAATGCTTAGCTAAAATGAGTAAAAAGGTGTACAGAGTAAACAAAAGAGCGGGAGGTACCAACTCCCGGTGGAAAAACCTGAAAGTAGGCTTTGATGCGCCCAAGGTCCACTGCTACCAACTCTTGCACGTCCCGACCGATGCTGTTTAGCTCTTCACTCCCAAACGCCGTGAACTGGCCTCGCCGCCGATAATCCTCGTCGGAAATATAGGGCACCTGTCCAAGAAAACAGAACACACCCACACACAACCACAAAAGCAGAAGAGAGAATAGGAGGAAAAGAGCAGGAGTCGCCGAAAAAATCGTCGGCGAAAAGCAAGAATTCAAAAATTCTAGAAAACTCGAAACAAAACAAGCTTTAGATTGCCAAACAAAGGCTAAATTGGACAGACTTGTGCAATATATTAGCAAGTTAAAGTTTGTGTTGAAGTTATTTTCTTGTAAAAATAGTAAAAGCTTATTAATGGAAGAGCTAAAGCAGATAGAGGGAGGACTATAAAACCAAAGCAGTCAGAAAAAATAAATCTGCGTTGATCAGTGTGAAATGAAGAAATCTTTTGATTCCTTTAAATAGAATATGCTGAAACTTTTATAACAAGCTTATGATTATCGAAAACTTTAAAGTAAATAGCCAAATCTGAAAGCAGTAGCGTAAAAAAAAATACAGAAAAAAACATACAGAAAATCTGTTTGCTACAGTAATTTCGCGAAATGAAAATTAAGATCCTGATCAATTGGTTATAGATTTGGGGATAAAATCAGTTGGGGTTTGTGCGCAATGAGAAGATACTTCTTTTGACACCAAGTTTTCGAAAATCCACCACCGGACGCCGGAGTTATGGCCGGAAAATGGTGACGGAAATACTATTCACAAAGAGGGAGAAAAGGATTTACTTACTTGTTGGTGTCGCCGGTGTGAGCAGGGTCGCCGGAGAGAGGTGGCACCGACAGTAGTGGGGTCGCCGACGGGGGAGCGAGTGTTGGGGTGGGAGGTGGTGGGGCAATTGACGTGGGGTGGGGGATGGGAGTTTACCGTTAGATAGAGGGGAGAGGGGAGAGGAGAGAGAAGAAAGAGATTGCTTTCAAAATGAATCATCACAGTTGTGTACCATAGGTGCACTGAGGTGCATAACAGCCTAACTGCTTAAGCATATCAAAACCTGTAACATACAATTCACGAGCCAGACAAAGATCTTAAGCTGCCAAAACCATATATCCAAGATTTACATGTCCATAGAGAAATGAGACATAATTAGCAAAAATCTCCAAAATATGGGATAGACAGGAATAAAGTAAAAACACAAAAATGGTCTTTACAAATCCAAATATAACCTAAATGCATGTTTTTAGCTCCGAATAATGGTTCTCAACAACAGTTTAATTTTGTTTGCTTTTTCTCTTTCTTCTTCTACAGGGGAGCAATTAACTCGACCTGCAGGCAATGGTACAAATATCAACTATATTCAGACACTCAAATCCTTTCCAACACGCACATGGAGAAAATCGAATCTGGAAGGGAAAAAAATTTACTAAGTTATAACATGCACTGCTGTCAGAGGAAACCTCCATCAGTCCATTTGGAATCTGATTTTCCAGCATGAATGGCATGTTTAGTACCAGATGCACTCTAGTTGTGATTATCAAATCCATCATCCTGACCATCATCCCATCCAGCCCAGTCATCGTTCTTGCTGGCTGCTGCCCCCTTTGTAGAGCTTACTTTGCTTTTGTCCTCATTGTCCCAATCATCCCACAACCCAGAGCTGACAGAATTAACATTCCTCCCAGAGGACTGGGCTCCTCCAGAAGTATTCCATCCCTTAGAATCCTGATTAAAATCCTGATAATAGCCATTCTTTTCATTTTCACTTCGTTCCCAGCTATCATTCTTCCAGGATGGACTGTCCTTGGTATATTCCTCAACCTTCTGCGAAGCTATAGCCAAGACTCCTTTCATGAGACCCCAACCCTTTTGTCCAATCTCAGTTGTTTTTGCCGTGACAACATTGACTGTTTCATTAACCTTGGTATCATATCCACCTTCTTTCACCTGCAAAAATTGGATTGCACATGCATCTGAACTATCATTACCACTGCTTCTTTGTACAAACTCTACACTTCAGATAGAGATCACTCCAGCTCAAATGAAGATAGCCAATTGATTCATTCAACGGCAACTCTCATGCCCACGGAATACAGGGGTAAACTTTAGACGCCAAGGAATACAAAAGGTACCTAAATACCAAACACTATCTGGGGCAGCAAAGAAGTTAACTCCAGTTCAATTAAAACACATGATAGCGAATGGAATTATATCCACTGGTGAAAATAATGACATGCAAGTGTAAACCCCCCCCCCCCCCCCCCCCCCCCTTTTTTTTTTTTTTAGAGAATGGCAACTGCACCATTTCTTTTATAAAATGCAAGTACCATTTTCCTTGACAAATCTTGGAAAATAAGAATAAGGTAAAGGAAACATCATAAATTTAAAGGGTCCAAACTGATCCTAAAAGGAAACAGATGTTAAATATTTTTATAAGCACCAACCGCCAAGGCTTATAGTCTTTTTGCTTTGCGACTCCCCAGCTTGAAGTCTTGACCTAGTGTTGTAGAGAAAACTCCCTCAACCACTATGACAAAGAGTGACCGGTTGCTACGGCTTATAGTCTAGTGGCATCAACGGGTGTCTCCTACACAAAAGGTGTGGGTCAGATTCCTATTTACCCTATACCCCAATATAATAATAGAAACTTTTTTATATAAAATATTTTGTAAGCACCAGTTAAGGTGTTAAGATAATATAGCAGAGAAATGCAGTAACACTCGTGACTCTGCAGAGGCAAGGACTTTGTCTAAGATATAGTGCCAAGAGTCATTTCCTTTCTCTGGTCAAGTGATATAGGAAACGTGTCATTTCAAAACTGAGCTTTGCATGAAATTAGCAGAAGACAACATGAATCTCTGGTGGGACAAGCTTGTTCTTTAACACTAGAACTAAATAAACAGAGAAATAGATTTACACAGTTTCTGAACTGAATAATTTCACCGCAAGATGACACCTGGCTCAGTAACCTTTTTGGAGATGAAAATTGGTGGTTTGAAGGAAAATCCTAGCACATATTCATAATCACTAACAAAGAATAGCTAAATGTGCACTAACTTACGACTACTCACTAAGTGAAGCAGCACACGAAGAGCAACACAAATAAGTGGAGTTGGAGGGTTAGCTAAATATTGTTATTAACTTGTTGACAGAATTGTGGAAGACGAACAAAGAGGTTCTGAAGTAATTGCAAAAAGCACTAAAGCATTATTTAACGGCTCCAAGTTCCATTTAAACATACTAATTAAGTCATAGTTTCACATATTACAACTTCAAAAAGCATAATTGGTTCAAAACTCGGTAAAGGAGGCGGATTGTGGTAAGTGCATGTTCAACAATAAAGTTATCTAGCTACGGGTTGAATGATAAATCGAATTAACCAATTAACAATCTTGTTGCAACAAGATACTTTTAATATATGCATGTTCAGCAAGTAATAGTTTGTTCGGCCAAACTTCTAAAATCAACTTATTTTCAGAAGTGTTTTTGCGTTTGGCAATCTAGTGTTATATTATTTAATTTTGTCCTGATATACAGATATAGTTTATTCCTAGAAGTAATCTTTTTGCCCCACACTTCACAAAGAGCGAATCATTAAAAATATCAATGAAGTTGCTTTTTAAAATAAAAATTATATATGCAGGTTTCACAACCCAAATACAAATTTACAATGGAAGTAATTATGTAGCTAGCAGAAACTTCTTCAAAAAGGTCTAAAGGTTGCTAGATGAGAAATAATTTTAAATCTTATTTCTCTTTCTTTCTTTTTGGGTCAATGGTAACAATCTTCTAGGCAATCCTTGAAGCGGCCGAAGCAGTTTGGAATTGGTGGTGCATTGCCGCCGAAGAAGGATCTTACACGGTTCGTGAAATGGCCTCAGGAGGTCATGATTCAAAGGAAAAGGAGGATCCTTAAGCAGAGGTTGAAGGTTCCCCCTGCTCTCAAGCAGTACTCTAAAACCCTCGATAAAAATCTCGGTGAGTAGAGCCACTAATTTTTGCTGGTTTTATAACCCTAATTTCTGATGGTAATTTGATTGTTCTGTGTTGTGGAAATGGTCTTTTGATTAGCAAAGTGCTTAGCTGAACAGTGAAGTAGAATAGTATCGTCAAGTAAGATGTGTTTGTTCCCTTGTGTTTGGTTGATGAGTCTCTGTTCTAATTTTTGAACAGATATTTATGTAACAATGTCTTTGTTTGAAAACAAGCCATAGATAATTATGTGGCTATAGATCATCTCTTATCAAGTTCAGCGACGAGCCGAGTGGGGTGGGCAGGGTTGTGATGCTTGGTTCCCAGGCCATCGCCAAGAGGGACAGTGTCTGATATCTTGGGTCTGTGATTCAGGGGAACGGAGAGATTGACGGGGACGTCACCCATCGGATAGGAGCAGGGTGGTCGAAGTGGAGGCTTGCTTCTGGGGTCCTGTGTGACAAGAAAATCCCACACAAACTCAAGGGGAAATTCTACAGAGCCGTGGTTAGACCTGCGATGTTGTATGGGGCAGAGTGCTGGCCCGTGAAGAACTCCCATGTTCAGAGAATGAAGGTTGCTGAGATGAGGATGCTTAGGTGGATGTGTGGGCACACCAGGCTAAATAAGATTAAGAATGAAGTTATTCGACAGAAGGTAGAGGTGGCCCCGGTGGACGAGAAGATGCGGGAAGCGAGGCTGAGGTGGTTCGGGCATGTACGGAGGAGGGGTCCCGATGCCCCGGTGAGGAGCTGCGAGCGGCTGGAGATTGTTGGTGGTCGGCGGGGTAGAGGGAGGCCTAGGAAGCATTGTGGAGAGGTGATTAGGCAGGACATGACTAGTATGCAGGTTACCGAGGACTTGACCCTTGATAGGGGAGTCTGGAGGTCTAGAATCAGGGTTGCAGGCTAGGGGCTCTTAGAGTCCTTCGTTCGCCCCACCCGGGGTTGGGTGTGGGATAGTAGGGTTACCCGTAGATGACTAGTGTTTTAGCGTAGGTCACCTCTTGGTTGGTAATATGATAGTTGTCGCTTGTTATTGTCGCATGCGACGGTATTTATGTTTCCTATGTTTACATAATCATTTACGCTATTTCTGCAGGATTACTTATGCTTTGTTTTGTTATTGTGTTTTGTCTTGTCTTGGTTCCTAACTTTATCTTTGTTTTCCAATGCAGCTTTTCATTCTGTCCTATGCGCCGAGGGTCGCTTGGAAGCAACCTCTCTGCCCTTTTGAGTAGGAATAAGGCTGTCTACATATTACCTTCCCCAGACCCCACCTGATAGGAGTATGCTGGGTAGTTGTTGTTGTTGTAGATCATCTCTTAAGAGTAAAATAGAAAGTTTGGAATTAGATAATAGCCCTATATTACAATCATTACCCATCATCATATTTTTAGTAATGAAATTATTACCCATCTTTCTTCATTGCTTTAGCCATTTTTAATATGTCCATAAAATTTCCAAAACACGTGGCCACAAATCACACACCACTTACAACAATCCACAAGAAGAAATCACACAACATTTGCAACAATCCACTAGAAGGCTAGTGAATCCTCCCTTGTCCTACACATCAGAAACCTTTGTAAATCAAATGACTATCACTTAAAGCAAGATACCACCTTTACCACAATGAAAAACATTCCCTTGACCATATCGCAAGTCCCAACCCTAAAAAGTTGAAGAAATGCGAGATCATATATGAGAGTGATATATAACTCTAACAACACGTGTTATTCACATGTCTGATACTGACCTAATCTTGTCCTATTTTAAATTTACGACATTTTAAAAAAAAAATCAGAGAATTGTGTCACTCGACCAAATAGTCAGTGTTATCAGAGGCGAAAAGCGCATGGATCTGGATCTCGGACCATGAGTCCATGGTAACGGATCGGACAAACGAGATATGGACTCCAAGCCCAAGGTGTTTGCCGGAGCATTCTAAGCACATGAAAACGCCGTAGGAAACTGAAGCCCATTGAGGATTCTTTTGGGAGCAATCGACGCAGATCTTGTTACCGGGTTGGGCTTGAAGATCTCGGAGACGACGTGATGATGACATTTTTGACCCGGATCCTCTAAATCGGTTCTGTTGGGAGATCGGAGGATTGAAATTGAGGGATCTGAATTAGGAGAAACTGATCGGCCGGAGAAGTGAGAGGTGGAGGCGGAACGAAGGTGTTAAAAGGAGGGGGGATATGGCCGACACCGTCAGAAAGAGAATGAGTTGGATAACGGCTGGATTACAAATAGATCCTCTTTTTTCTTTTTCTATTTTTGTCATTGGGTTTTATAATAATTTATTTATTATTTATTTTTCCTTTTCACGAGTTTACAGATAAATTTTTTTCTTTTTTGTTCACATGGGATCATGGAGTATGAAGATCCCAAAAAAAAGAGAGAGAGACAAGGAAATAGGAAGTTTCGACTGCAAGAACCAAAATAGCGTTTTTTTGTTTCTTATTTGATAATATTCAGTTTCGTTTTGGGCCGGTTAATACTAGTTAAAGTGCGAAGCTCGAATTTAAAAGGAATTTTTTACTTTTTTTTAGGTTATATATGTAAATTATATATTAATTGTATATAATTATATATATATATATATATATATATATATATATATATATATAATATAAATTATGTATATATTATATCTTTATCATCTATTTTTAATTTAAGCAGTTGTGTGAGCGATTATTTAAATTAATTTTTCGATCTAAAATGTGTAGTTGAGAATGAAGTAGGACACAACCTACTACAACCTATGGTGATAACAAATATTTTAATATTCTAATTTTATAATTGAAGGGGAGCACAAATAATATTGTTATTGGAGTAATTTATTGAAGATGGAATGATGAGTTACAAGTTGTGTGTATTTTATCTTTTCAGAGGAGATCTCGTACTCTAGCAATTTATAAAAGCAAATAAGGATTCATATGATAATCTAGTATAATTCAACTTGGAATTATATTTTAAAAGAAAGAGAAAAGGTCTAAGTATTCAAGATGAAAAGATGCATACTCTTTTACTAACTATTAATTTTTTATGTCTTTTAAGTTGTGATGTATTTTCTTCAAATTATGCGTCTTACTAACTTAAATTTCTTTTTAAATTTTTTGTTTTAGGGAGATCAAATTCAAGCAACTATTGAAAGAGCTGTTATGCGTATTTACAAAATAAAAATACATAAAATGAAATTGTATGTTATGAAGAACTTCGTGGTTGGACCAAACAATCTGAAAATTAAGACCAATAAGCATAAATTGAAATTGGTATTTTCTCATAGGAGTGGATGAAATTAATAATTCACAATTTAGTTTGAATATCTTCAACTTTAGAATTACGCATATATTTCTAAAAAATGTACTGCAATATATCCCTGAGCATTTGCTACAATAATATTATCTTAGGCACATGATTCATATCAAGCAAATTGTATAGCATCATTATTTTTCATAGAACATTAATATCAAGCAAATTGTATAGTATCATTATATATTTTTTTGAAACAATCATTAGGATATAAAATGAAAGTTTTACTGGAATCTCAAATTATTTTTAATGTTTAATTGTAAAGATGGTATTAATATTAACATATAAATTTTACGGTATAAATTATTCTTTTTAATTATTCGCGCACCACCCAAGTTCTAATACCAAGTACATTTTAAAAGAAAGAGAAAATTTCTAAATTTAGTCTTCAACTTTGCAAAATAATTTAGATTTGTACTGACCAATTAATAGTTCGGTCAAATCCACCTCTACCATGTAAAATTAACCTTGATTTGCCTTTATTGATTAACAACAAATATTTTTCAGCACATGAATATTTTATAAAAGAGAAAAGGGATCAAATTTGCTCTTAAATTAAGCGAACTGTTCCAAATTTATCCATGAACTTTGTAAAATAATCAAAAAATTTATGTCGCAGCCTATATCCTAATATGTAGTGATGGCGCCTATCCATAATATTAGGTAAACCGACAATTTCAAAATACTTTCAATATGTAATAGAAAATGAATCGAGAAACTTTTAAATAGCAAAGTTTTCATAAACAAGGGTAAAACCTAAAATACGAGTGCGAAAAATAATTCCCAATATCGGGGTGTCATCGAGCCCATGAACATCTATATATCACCAGTCTAGAAATAAAGTGTATCAAAGTCGAATTCTGAATACAACAAAAGAAAAGATAAGAAAGGAGAGGCAAGCATGCAGCTACCTCGATATCTCAAATGGTCAGCTATGTGATATCAACATGTACCCTCCGCGCCCAGAAACTCCTGGATTTGCATACGACGTGCAGGGTGTAGCGTGAGTACAACCAACTCAGTAAGTAACAGTAATAAATAAGAAACTGAATGATAGTGACAAGCTACACACTTATCATTTTCAGTAGTCTTAATGAGGAAAGTAGACATGATTTCAAATCCAGCAAGTTAAATCAAATCAGATTATTCATGCCAAGTTCAAGTAAAATCGGATAATTTTCAAAACAGTGATATATGACAACTATGTGCAACGACAATAAAATCATATACAGCCTCTTGGGGCAACAATCACTCAGTTCTCCCATTCACTCCAACCTCACAAACACTTATTCCTCGCGGTGACTCAACAATTTGACACTCGCACTCAGTAGGTATATGTGCTCACTGGAGGTGTGTACAGACTTCAGAGACTCCTTCTGTCCAAGTGTTATCTCAAGCCAATCATGACATAAATCAACGAAACATATTGCGGTGTGCCGGCCGATTCCATAAATATCCTCACAATCAGGCCCCTCAGCCTCACTCGGTCATCAATCTCTCCAGTCTCTCGGGCTCTCAGAAATTATAAGAATCAGCCCAACAACAGTGATATGATGTATAAACAAGAATAATAGAGACTGAGATATGATGTGCGAGTAAAAACTGAGACTAAGTACAAATAGCAGTTTTGAGGTAATTTCAACACGTACTACTGCCTATGTGGGTCCCAACAGTACCAACATATATCCTAAGCGTGACTCTAACATGATTTATAGTTAAATTTCTATAACACGAAAAGAGAATATAGCTAACAATAAGTTTATTCAACTTTTCAGTTTCATGAAATGGACCAAGTCACGATTCCCACGGTGCACGCTCGCACACCCGTCACCTATCATGCGTGTCACCTCCAAAACAATCACATAACATAAAATTCGGGATTTCTTACCCTCATAACCAGATTTAGAATTGTTACTTACCTCAATCCGAGTAAAACTCTACTCTAAAATACCTTTGTCTCACAAGCTAGCCTCCAAATGTCCTGAATCTAGCCACAAACAGTACAATACAATCATTATTGGCTAAAGGAATCACTTCCATAAGAAAAGTATGAAATTATAAGCCAAAATCCGAAATCGGCCCAAACCCGATCCTCAAACCCACATCTCGAAATTCGACAAAGTCACAAAATACGAAAGACCATTCACTCACGAGTCTATCATGCCGATTGCATAAAATCTGACACCAAATGTTCATTCAAATCCCCAAAATTAACTCTCCAAATTCCTATCCTCAAATCCCCAAAATTTACCTCTAAAACACACCAACTAGATGGAAAATCTTTGGGAATACATAATTATTGAAGAAAAATGAGCACAATGAGCTTACCTCAAGAATCACCTTGAAAATCCTCTAAAAATTCCAAAATCCGAGCTCAAAATGATAGAGATGGTGAAAATCTTAGAACCCTCGTATTTATATGTTCTCCTTAGGTCTTCCGCACATGCAGCCCAAGTATCGCTCCTGCGGGTTGCTTCTGTGAGGAAAATCTGCTTCTTCAGAAACCACTAACCCCCAGTTGCCTCTGCTCCTGCAACCACTGGTCCGCATTGGTAAAATCGCAGGTGAGGGAAAATCATCGCACCTGCAAAGCCTGCTGACTCCCATCACTTCCGCTTCTCCGCTTCACCTGCCGCACCTGCGGCTAAAACCCTCGCAGGTGCAACCACACCAGCTGAGTCCAAATTTCAGCAGTCCTTCAACATCCAACTTTGATTTGTTTGCAACCGAAATCAACCCGAGGCCCCATGGAACTCAATCAAACATAACAACACGTCTTAAAATATCATATGAACTAAGTCGAATCCTCGAATCACCCCAAACATAAAAACTATGAATTACACACAGATTCAAACCTAATGAACTTTGAAATTTTCAAATTCTAAAATGATGTCGAGACCTATCAAATGACGCCCGATTAGCATCCGGTCTAGCAAGAAGTGCATAGAAATGGCCCTAAGTCCAGCTCTAAGCACCATATTCTTTCCCTTCATGTAAGTATCCACTAATGTAGGCTTCCCTCAACTTAAGATCAAATAGGGCTTTTGAGGAGTAATTGTGAAGGCTTTTGGGGGAAAATAGGATATGATTTTGTTCAAATGGTTTTGTTAACTGGATTATGTCTTGTTACTCGATAATTAATAAATTACCGGTATAATTTAAAAATTATCGTAAATTATTCAAAATTTTACTTATTTTTAAAATATTTCATATATACTTTATATATTATATTACCGAGGTCATTTGATACTTTTCATGGTACTAGTTCATAATTATTGGGTATTATCGATCGACCCGTATTTTATTTCAAATTGACCACTTTACACGAAACTTGAAATATGTTTATTCAAAAAAAAAATATTATCGTAACTTAACACTGTGAAAATGTGACATCGCCATAATGTAATACTGCGGGACATGACATCTCACTTTTGGGATCTCATTAATTTATTTATGACTTATTTTCATGTACGAAAATTGAGATCCTTCTATTTGAACAAGTGTTGGAGGCTACGATAATTAGTAAATACCTCACAAGACACACCATAGAGAGAATGCCTCTAGAAATTCAATGCGTGAAAAATGGAAGCCAACTCCAAATCATGAACAAGGTAGTTTTTCTCATGAGGCTTCAAATGACTAGAAGCATAAGCAATCACTCTATCCTTCTGCATTAACGCACACCCAATGCTGACCCGAGAAGTGTCACAATATATCGTATAAGATCCTAAAGTTGATGGCAAAACTAATATTGGAGTTGTGGTCAAGGCGGTCTTGAGCTTCAAAAAGCTCGCCTAACACTCATCCGACCACCTGAAAGGAGCACCCTTTTGGGTCAATTTGGTCAAGGGTGACGCAATAGATGAAAATCCCTGAACAAACCAACAGTAATAACCCGTTAAACCAAGAAATTTACGAATCTCTATGGCTGAGGATTGTCAGGGCCAACTCTGGACCACCTCTATATTCTTCGGATCAACCTAATTACCATCACTGAACATCCCAAGAACGCAACTGAATTTATCCTAAACTCACACTTCGAGAACTTTGCATAAAGTTTGTCCTCCATCAACCACTGGAATACAACTCTCAAATGCTTAGCGTGCTCCTCCTAACTACGTGAGTACACCAAAATATCATCAATGAATATAATAACAAACGAGTCGAGATAAGACCAAAACACGATGTTCATCAAAATGCATGAATGTTGTTGGGGCATTGGTCAGCCCAAACGACATCACAAGGAACTTGTAATGACCATATCATGTCCTAAAATTTGTCTCAAGAATGTCCGAGTTCCTAATATTCAACTGGTGATACCCTGACCTGAGATCAATCTTGGAAAACACTCTCGCTCCCTAAAGCTGGTCAAATAAATCATCAATACGAGGCAAAGGATACTTATTCTTGATTGTGACTTCTCAACTACCTATAATCAATGCACATCCTCACAGTACAATCCATTTTCTTCACGAATAAAATAGGTGCACCCCAAAGTTACACACTAGGATGAATAAACCCATATCAAGGAGGCCATGAAGCTGCTCCTTCAATTGCTTTAACTCTGTTGATGCCATACGATACGGTGGAGTAGAAATGGCTGAGTGCCCCGCATCAAATCAATACCAAAGTCAATATCCTTGTCCGGTGGCATGCTATGTAGGTCTACAAAAAATACATCCAAGAAATCTCTTACCACCGTAATCGAATCAATACCAAGAATCTCTACACTGACATCCCTCACAAAGGCCAAATAATAAAGACAACTCTTCCCAACCATCCGCTGGGCCTTCATGTATGAAATCACTATGCTGGGAACATAGTCCAACGAGCCTCGCCACTCAATCTGCGGCACCCAGGCATAGCCAGATTCACTGTCATAGTGTGACAATCCAGAATAGCATGACACAAAGATAACCAATCAATGCCCAATATCACATCAAAATCAACCATACTAAGTAACAAAAAGTCTATTCAGGTTTCCAAACTCCTAATAGTCACCACAAGACCTATATATGCGGTCTATAATAATAATATCGCCCACCAGAGTAGATACATGAATCGAGGAAATAATGGACTTGTGGGGCGTATCCAAATGACGAGAAAAATATGATGACACATATGAAAAAGTGGAACCAGGATCAAATAATACAGAGGCATCCTTGTGAAAAATTGAGATAATATATATGATCACAATATCTGAAGCAATAGCATCCGGTCTAGCAAGAAGTGCATAGAAACGGGCCTTACCACCACCTGATCGACCTCCCCTCTAGGGCGACCCCTAACTTACTGACCTCATCCCCAAGCTGGCTGGGCGGGTGGGAAAGTAACTGGTGCTAAAGCCGAAGGCTGACTCCTCTGCTGGGATGAACCTCCCGTAATGCGAGGAAAAAATCTCTTTATATGACCTGAATCTCCACACTCAAAGCAACCTCTACCAGCCACTAGCAATGGGGATTAAAGGGTGCCCCGACCACCGGGATACCCATTAGAAGAACCAGGTATAGGTTAACCATGAACTAGAAGGGCACTAGGAGATGAGTGGCCCTGATGTGAACTTTGAGAACCATGGCAAGATGATCCACCACGGTGACCCGGACGAGATGACTGAGCATGTCTGAATGGACGGCCTCTGCCCTGCCAGAACTGACCTCCAAAATGAATACCACCAAAACTACCAGATCCCCGAGCCTCTTTGCCTCCCTCTCAACTTGCTCCTGGCAGCGAACCGACTTTCTCTCTCTCTTTGGCAATGTCAACCACCTCCTTAATAGAATCACCAAACTCACTCTCTCTAGTTATAAGAATACGTAGCTATTATGCAAGGCCATCCACGAACCTCTTGATCCTCTCATTCTCTGTAGGAACCAACCAAACAGTATGACATGCTAACTGAGAAAACCTCCCACACAAGTAAAGGCAGTTCCAGAGAACTGAAAGGTAATGAACGAGACCCCACTAGTCTTTAGTAAACCCGTTATATGCAGAATTCTCTAACACTTATCCAAGAAACCCTAGGCATCCTCGCCCTCTGTACCGCTAAAAGTCGGAGGCTAATGTCTACCAAATCTAAGCAGGTGTAACCGGCTGGGCTAGTGGGGCATTCCGGTGTCTGTAGTCCCTGAACAACCTATTTGGGTGTACATGCGATGGGAGTTTGAGTGCCTTCCCCAGCTTAGGAAGTAGTTGTTGTAGTAGAAATAGCAACCGCTTGAGTAAAATTGGTGCACACAATCAAAATCTAAGTTAAGGTCTCCTAAAGACCCAGGATAACAATAGGCAGAGCCGGTGCCTGAGCTGGTCCCATTGGAGCATACACAAATGGGACCTGATCATGAACTAGGGCGGCTGATGGATCTTCAAATGGTGCCCTAACTATTGTACGGGCTACACCCATACTCCAACCACGACCTTGACCGCGAACTTGGCCTATAGTGGCCCCAAATGGTGATACTAGTAGCTGTCCATCCTGATTGGTAGCACGTGTGCTCACCATCCGTGAGAGACTAGAATAACAAAAATTTAGTTACCAGAATCAATAGATTCGCACGACAAGAATTTAAGAATGTGAAGTTTTCCTAATGGTTCTACAACCTCTCAAAGATAAGTATAGGCGTCTCTGTACCGATCCACAAGACTTTACTAAACCCGCTTATGACCTGTGAAACCTATGTAACCTAGGCTCTAATACTAACTTGTAAAAACCAAAAATCAACCCAGTTATGATGGAGCATGTGATGAAATTAGGCCAATCGACACATTCCCAAAATTATTTGATATTTCATTAAAATATAGATAATAACCTTTCTCACACTGACATTCTGTAAAAAGAGATTAATTAGAAAACTAAAATGCAGAAAAAAAAGTTCAACCTTGGGTGTCACTAAGTCATGACCAAATACTACAGCTGTCCTAAAATATAGCAAGACTAACAAAGTATGAGAGTAGCAAAAAGTACACTAAAAGGAAGATAAAGAAGGAGAAAGGCAGGACTACGATCGCCAGGCAGCTACCTCGCTATCTCCGATGGAAGTCCGTGATCAGAATAGTCAACAGCTGCTACCATGGCTTGAGATACTTGGATATACACACAAAGTGCAGAGGATAACATGAGTACACCATCTCAGTAAGAAACAAGCCCAAACTATGAACTGATAGGTAGTGACGTACGTACCTCAATAGGAAGTAGATATACAAAAAGAGTAGGCATGCTATTAGTTCAGGAATACAGCTCAAGCAGTAAAATAAATACAGACCTGAGCAATGTGATAAAGATTAGTTAACTCTACATGCCAATGCACATAATGCATGAAATTCACTATGTGCTCCCACTCTCAAGTGATCAACTACTCGTACTGCATATGGCCATCCAGCCCTGGGAAATCCATCCCAGAACATATAAAAAACTGACTGTAAGTCAACTAGTACCGAGGAACAAGGGTAATCCAACCCCGAGGAGAAATCATTCTCCATATATATATATATATATATATATATATATATATATATATATATATATATATATATATATAGACACTAACTCAACCACTATGTACCGCATATGGCCATCCGGCCCAGGGAAATCCATCCCGGAACGTACATACTGACTACAAGTCACTCAGTATCGAGGTAAAGGGTAATCCAACCCAGGGGAGAAGTCCATCTTCAAATATAAATACTTCGGACAAATCCATGTCCAGGGAAATCCAACCCTCAAAATATCGTCTACCTCACTGAGGGTGTGTTACAGACTCCGAAGGGGATCCTACACCCCAAGTGATATGATAATCATCCACATAACCACTGCGGCGTGCAGCCCGATCCCCAATCCCATAATTGTCACTCATCGGCCTCACTCAATCATCACTTTCAGTCTCACATATACGAACTCACAATGTTATGAAACTCACCCGAGACAATGATATGATATACATGAATAATACTAAGTATATAATATCAGTGAATCTAATAAAATGACAGCAAGAAAAGGCCACTCGGTTCTCAATAGTATCGGCGTGAAACCCTAACAGGATAGCTAGCATGATTTACATCACATTTACATAATCACATGGTAGAAATAGGATACCATCAACAAAAGTTCAATAAGCGGTGCCATGGAATGAACCAATCCACAATTCTCACAGTGCACACCTGCACGCCCGTCACTTGGCATGTGCGTCACCTCAATACAATCATATAGCACATAGTTCGGGGTTTCAAATCTCAAAACCAAGCTTAGAAGTGTTACTTACTTCAAAAATGCCAAATCCTACTCTACTACACCATTGCCTATGAAATCGGCCTCTAAATGTCCCGAATCTAACCAAAGGCAATACAATGCAATCAATATAGGCCACAGAATCAATTCCACACGAAAACTATCAATTTAGACCAAAATCCCGAATTCACCCAAACCCGGATCCAGGGCCCATGTCTCGGAATCCAACAAAAATCATAAAATTAGAAAGCCCCTTCACTCACGAGTCCATAATACAAGATTTGTCAAAATCCGACTCCATTGGCCCCTCAAATCCTCAATCAAACTCACCAAAATCCCAAGCCCCAACGCTTCATTTTACTAATTTCATGATTAAACCACAGAGAATTACCATAAATATGAGTATTAGGGCTCAAATTACTGACCTCAATGAAAAACCCATTAAATCCCTCTTCAGATTGCTCCAAAAGTTCCAAATCCGGATAAAATTGGTGAAGAATGACCGAAAATTCGCGAAGTTCCCCTTTTATACATTCTAGATAGCACTTTCGCATCTGCGATCCTCATGTCGCTTCTGCAACATCGTACCTGCAGAAAATCCATCGCAGGTGCGGTTCTCACATAAATCTCAGAACCCGCTTTTGTGGTCAAATTCCCGCACCTGCGGTCTCGCATGTGCGGTCCACTATTCGCACCTGCGGCTCCTACCCTCCTCAGTTATGGCTGCTTCTGCGGCTGCTCTTCCACTTCTGCTGGCCTACACCTATGGTCCCCATTCCACATGTGCTGTTATGACAGCTCAGTGAATTCTTCAGCATTCCTCAAATCCCAACCTTGTTTCGTCAACGGCCCACAATCAACCCGAGGCCCTCAGGACCTCTACCAAACATACCAACAAGTCACATATCAACATACGACTTAGTCGAACCTTCGGAACATTCAAAAAAACATCAAAACACCAAATAACCCTCGAATTCAATCCTAAGAACTTCTACAACAACAACAACAACCTAGTATATTGCCACAAGTGGGGTTTGGGGAGGGTAATATGTACGCAGACATTACCCCTACCCCGAGGGGCAGAGAGACTATCCTAAGAACTTCTAAACTTCCAAATTCTGCAAACGATGCCAAAACATAGCAAACCTTGTCTGAATGACCTGTAATTTTTCACAAACAATACATATGATATTACGAACCTACTCTAACTTCCAGAATTCCATTCCAACCCCAAGATCAAAATTTCCATTGCCGGCCAAAAATCTCCAAATTTTCAATTTCGCCAGTTCAAGCCTAATTCTACTATGGAACTCCAAATCACATTTCGCACGCGCTTCCAAGTCTAAAAATCACTTAACGGAGCTAACCAAACCATCAAAATTCACATCCGAGATTATTTACACGTAAGTCAATATTTGGTTGAATTTTACAAGTTAAATTTCTAAATTGGAGACTAAGTATCTTATTTCACACCGAAATCACTACGAACCCGAACCAACTAAGACGATACGATAAAATACATCCGAATAACACATAAAGAAGCATAAATAAGGGAAACGAGGCTATGACTCATGAAACAATCGATCGGGTAATTATAGTGATACAAAATCTATATGCAACAAGTTCATAAAAAGAAAGAATTACACTGCTATTCAAACAACTAAGGATACTTCTCCTTCATTTCTTCCTTGGCTTCCAAAGTGGCCTCTTCAACCTGTTTGTTTCGCCGTAACACTTTCACAGAGGTAATTATTCCTCAACTTTCGAACTTGCCTATCAAGAATGGCGACTGGAATTTCTTTATATGAAAATTCTTAATTAACCTCAATGGTCTCAACCAGCACAATAGCGGACGGATCTCCAACTACTTTCTTCAACATTGACACATGGAATACCGTGTGTACTAATGCCATATCAGGTAGTAGCTCAAGTTTGTATGTAACCCGACCGATCATATGAATGATTTTGTACGGCCCGCCATACCTCGGACTAAATTTTCCTTTCTTCCAGAACGCATTACACCCTTCATGGGGGAAACTTTAAAGAATACCCAATCATCCTCTTTGAACTCTATATCCCTTCGAAACACCTAATGGGAGATCTACATCTCTTACCATGAAATGCCTCAAATTGTGCCATCTGAATACTAGCATGGAAGCTGTTGTTATAAGCAAGCTCTATAAGTGACAATTAATTATCCCAGCTACCCATGAAATCAAGAACACAAGCACGCAACATGTCCTCGAGCGTCTGAATAGTCCGCTATGCTTGCCTGTTGGTTTGTGGATGGAAGGTTGTGCTAAGATTACCTGAGTACCCAAACCTTGTTGAAATGTTTTCCAAAAATTTGATGTGAACTGAGCCTTTCAACTGGAAATGATGGAAATTGGAGTGTCATGAAGCCTCACAATTTCCTTGATATACAACCGAGCATATTATTCGGCTGTTTCGGTAGATTTAACTAGCAAGAACTGTGGTGATTTCGTGAGTCGATCCACTGATGTTCTAAACATCAATACCACACAAGAGTGGGGGGGGGGGGGGATTGTATGGTACTAATTTTCACTCTAGAAGAACTTCTTCTAGGTGTCCTAGCTACTACTGTTTGCGGAATTAAAAATACATAATATAAAGAACACAGAGTTTTTTACGTGAAAAACACCTGGCTCAAAAGGTGAAAAAATCACGACCTACTACTCAGTAGGATTTTTCCAAACTTCCACTAAAATCACTAAGCCAAACTAGTATTTACAAAAACTCTTTGTGAACCTAAGGATTAACTCTAATCCATGTGTAGTACACAACCTCAACTATTGTGACACCTTCAAGTTAGCCTATAACTTGAACACTCAAAGTACCTATTACAAATGCTTCTATGAAAGCTGAAAAGTCCAATATGAAAACACCTACTACAATTGAACTAGAAATAACGAAAGACACATAAAACTCTTTATGGAGCTTGTTCTTCAATCTGGTTCATGTAGCTTCAGATTTGCACACTTGAATCATATACGAACTGCTTGCAAAAAGTCTTGCTGTTTTGCTCTCAATTCACGTTTAACTTCTGCATTTTTGTGCAACACCTACATAAAAGAAAAACCACCGTTATGTAATGAGTTAGTAATTAGAGTTTGATTGAGACTCGCTGATCTCCATTGAAGTTGAGTCCTTGAACAATACAAACTCCAACCCTATCCTTTATCCGGATTGTGTCCTCTTCCATAAGGAGACTTTCTCTCCTTATCCAATATGCAATCTTTATGATCAGTTCAGGAGATATTGTTACTTGATCACCGAGACTTATCTCATTCACATGTATCTCACATGTATAGGTTGGTAAACACCGTGCCTCACATGATGAACCTGGTCCATGGTTGAGTTCATTTGTCATTCTTCAAAATTTCATATGAACTTGCGCCAACATCCACGATCATCCAAATTAAGTCAAACTTGCGGGAGTGCACAATAATCCTACCACAAAGTCCATATTAATCATTTTCAACTTCCACATTGGAATTTAAATATTCTATGCCAACTTAGCGGGCCTTTGATGCTCCGCATTTACTTGCTGATAATTTGGAAATTTTACCACAAAGTCCGCCACATTCCTCTTCATGTCATTCCACCAATAAACTTCCTTGATATCATGATACTTTCTCGAAGACCATCTACGTTTGGAACACATAGTCGCCCTTGCTACTGTAGTGTACCATCATTCATGCCAAGAGATAAAGCTGTGGTCTGTCTTATGTTTATGAAATTCTCTCCTTTAATTGTCCCAATAATGGATTGTTGTACTGCTTTTCTTTGACCTCCACCATAAGCAATAATTCAGCCCTATTCTGCAAAATCACCCCACCTTCACTAGAGTCCCCAAGATGAAGTCCCAAACTAGCCAATCGATGAACCTCCATGGCCAACGGCCTTTGATATGCCTCAAAGTGAGCCAAACTTCTCATAGATTTCCAGCTAAGAGCATTCTCCAACACATTAGCCTTCCCTGGATGATGTAAAATATTGATGTCGTAATCCTTGAGCAACTCAAGCCATCTTCTCTGCCTCAAATTCAATTCCTTCTATTTGAAAATATATTGAAGGCTCTTAGATCCATGATTACATCCGCATGGATCCCATACAAATAATGACACTAAATCTTCAATGTAGATGCCACTGTTGCAAGTTCTAAGTCGTGTGTTGGATAGTTCTTTTCATGATTCTTAAGTTGCCTAGAAGCATATGCTATAACCTTGACATGTTTCATTAATACACACCCAAACCCGATCCTTGAAGCATAACAATATACCAAAAACCCATCTATGCACTCTGGCAGGGTTAACACCGGCGCTGCAGTCAATCTTGATTTTAACTCTTGAAAAATTCGTTCACAAGCATCAGACCATTGGAACTTAACCAATTTATAGATGGCTCCCCTAAGGTCCCAGTCAGAAGTACCAAAACTAAAATTTGGGGCTGGAAGTGGAACAAGAATATCAGCGGGAGGGATCATGGCACCCTTAGTAGATGTATGAACTGGTGCAGTCTGTCAAGGTGTAGTGGAATCAGGCAGTGACGTAGTCGGAGGATTATCCTCACCCCTCGGGTACTCACCTGTATCATCAAGTAGAGAATCGAGAGCCACTTCTAGGGTTCCATATACTGAAAGTTAAAGGCTTGCACGAGTTAGAGGAGGAGCAGTTGCACAATCAATTTCATCGCACGATCCAGAATATCAAAGAAGGGTATTATTCCTAAATTTCCAAGTAGTCTCTAACTTATAGATGTGGCCGACAACACACTGATAAGAAGGACTCTACTAGATACGGCCCCGAGATATCCTAGGACACTTTAAAATCTTAGGCTCTGATACCAAGTTTGTCACGCCCCAACCATGGGAAGTGCCACCAACGCTCAACCGAGTGACCCGGTTGAGCAATTATGTTAGACACTTTCTACCCAACTCGCTTATGATCAGGAGAAGGCGCGTTTCTATTAGTTAAACAATAGAAGGATCATATATATAAACATTACTAATTCATTTCATCTTGTTACATTATTGTTAAGTTCCAAAATACATGCGTTTTACGATTTAGTGGAACAAGAGTCCAAAACACAACATAATCCGTATGACCTTTATTGAACACATACCAACCCACATAATGTCTAGGGAGCCTTTAAAGATACAAAAGATAGTTATGATAATATCGGCAACAAGGCCCTAGCTATACCTCAAAATGTGGTAAAAATATGAACAAAAGATTTAATACATGACCTCGGGATGAAATAAGGCTCACCAAGACTGCTGGGAAGAGGATGCACCACTAGCTGCGATCAATATTGTCTGCTGTGGAAGCACCTACATCCATTTAAATATGTAGTGCCCCCGGCAAAAGGGACGTTAATACTATCGAATAGTGCTAGTATGTAAAGTTAAAACGACATCTTAATAGAATGAACAGTAATACAAGGGGGTAGGAACAACCATGAGTATAATAAGAGCTTTAACAATACTAAAACGTCAAATAAGGATCACATATCAAATCAATTTCCATCTACTTAGGTTGGGTAATCTTTAGTGCCAATATGACATAATCTACAATACCACTGTATTCTTATACGGAGTTCGATCTCAACCTGATTGGCTAGGTCATCTCATTTGAGACATCAATCGTATCCATAATTTTAATCAATCATTTCTAGCACAGTTACCACCATGTGTGCAGCATGACGTTCGATCACGGACCGATCGTCTAGGCCATCTCACTTGAGATATCAGCCTTTCAATCAATTATCTCACTTCATATTTCTTTTCATCTTTCAATACATTGGCACGAGTGGCCTCATTTCTTAAGTCAGTCTCGCCTCTTGGCCGTATTTCACGATTCAAGTTTTTCTTTTTACATATTCAAATAATATTATCACTAGCAACAATAAGGCCTATCATGTGAGGCATTTGTACGCATAAGGAAAAACTTGGAAAATCCAAAAAACATAGAGGCTTTTCATACAAATTGGCATAACAACCTTTATTTGATTTTTGACATGAAATCTTAACCTTTCTTAACATATATTCCACATATTTAAACACGTCTGAAAAAGGGCAATATGACATGATAATCATCTACAACAAACATTGAATATATATCATTCAACACAAAATATTAGGGATAGTCAACTCTAGTATGATCAATTTGGGGACTTACACCAACTACACGAACACCAAAGGTTTCGATTCTAGAAAGAAGGAGGTTTAACCATACATACCTCAATTAAGCCTCTTAAAACTCTAACATCTTCCGGAATATTAGCAACTTCTATCTATTTTAGCAATATAGAAAAATTGAACCCAAAATTAGGAAAATGATCATAATTCTAGCTCACTTGAGCATTCTATCAAACACTCTGTGTGTTTTAAGGTTTCATGGCCCTTTTTGTGAAAGAATCCACCAATCCATACCATGTTCTTTTCTATATTTAACTCACAACCTCCCCCACATACCTTAGGAATACATGCATGCAAGGTAATCACTCCCATCCCCACGAATTACCTTACTAATAGCCTATCTAGTTACATTTTGATATTAAGAGTTTGGGTGATAGAATCTTACCTTTTAGGAAGAAGACCTATGTGCCTTTCTTGATAATCTTCAAGGTGTTAAGCAAGAATTGAAGAGAAAATTTGATGAATATCACTTTATCCCTCTAATAATCTCTTTCTCTCTCTAAAGATATCAGAAAGTTAGCTCAAATGGCCCTTTACATCTATTTTAACAAAGTTGGGTTGGGTCTTAAAACCCCAAAAATAATGCTCCGGAAAAGGTTCTGCGGTTCGCGAAAAGACCACGAAAAGTGGCCCTGGGAACTGGCCTGGTCTGCTTCACTCTGCGGCCGTTATGTGGCCCGTACACCTATTCTGTGGTTGCATAATGCGCCGCAGAACCTCCCTACGCAAAAGTCCAAGGACGATTATGCGACCAAAGTGCAGTCCGCAAAATGGTTATGTGGTCGCATAATTGCCGCGAAACTGACCTCAAAATTGGCCAAAAAGACTGCTTTATTTTGCGCCATTATGCGGCTCATAGAGTGATTATGCGGCCCATAGAGTGATTATGCGGCCGTATAATGGGCGCAAAAATGCCTACTTCTGCAAAAATATTTCCTTCAACTCTCTAGCATACTGTTCAATCCAAAGAGTCTGAAGAATTTCTATTGATAGTTAACCCCTACGCCTACTTCGGCATCATGGAATATGGGTTTTTAGGAAAACTTTTACGGGGCCGTACATTCAACTGCTTATGAAGATGCAAAATGAAACAAAAAAAAAGATAATAGACTTTGAATATACATTTCTAACAAAACTTTAAAAAATATATATAAAAAACCAATACACACTTGTTTAACGTCAGCTTTCAACATCTACAACTCACGGTCATAATCAAGTGGTTGGACATCCGACCTTTTTTTAGTGGAATAGTCTCCTTAATTTATAACGGGGGTGGAGTGACAAAATCATCATTATCATCACTATGAAGTTTTTCCCTATTATGTGATGTCAAATATTTCTGATACTCATCGTTAACTTCAACATGAAAAGTAAATCTCCTTAGCTCTTTTATTGTCGGAGAAATATTTTTAAACGACAAATGTAACAAAAAATGCTTAGTTCTCGATGTATCAAAGATGTACAAAAATTATATATTTGACGTATCATAATGAATTACATTATTATTATATATTTATACCTCATCAATACATAAAAGTTGGTACCTTAGTCCCTGTACTATTGAAGAAACCAGTAAAAAAGTCCTCACGTGTTGGCATGTCTGTCATTTCCAATTCAATATGCGTGGTGTATGATCTCCAACGCGAACAACAAACTTTTTATCAACTACAGTGCAACATTCATAAAACCACGCCTGTAGTGCAAGAAAAAATCCACCAATCCTGTAAAACTCAGACTTTTCCCTAACCTTGTCCTTCACCGACTTCATTAAAGCTTGCAACGCTATCTTACCCTAGGGAAAAGACACATACTTACCACTCTCGACAAGATGGAAATCACGTTTATATATAAATGTCTTCTGAGCATGAGTGGACATTAGAAATGTGTTTATGAAATAAATAATTGCAATCTTAATTGTGTCTTCATCAAACTGTCATTTCTTGTCCTCAAAACAATTAATAAGCGACTTCTTTGACACCGCTTCAAAATAAAAATAAGTATCCACCAACCTATTGAATCTACAGAAGTTACCCTCAACATGTTCATTGCCACATCAGTTTAAACCACTTACAACACCAAATTCTCGAAGACCAAAACGTAAAATATATTTTCCATTCAAGTTCACATAAAACTGATCACACTTATCTTGAACCAACTCCCTAAATATTAAAGAACGAATCAGTTGTGCCTAGATGGCAAATCGAGGTAAATCAAGAAAATAACCAAAATAACTTTCCCTAAATATCTGAAGCTGGACATTAGTCAACTTTGACTATAAAACTGATATGATATCCGCATTAGTGTATAATATCCAATGAGTCATAGGAAAAGCCTCACCAACTAAAATAAAAAGCCTCCAAGGCTACAAATAAATGGCACGAATTAAAAACAAACCAATACAAATTAAATCTAATTTTAAAAGAAGATTCAACAATATAAAAAATATAACTAAAAAATTGTATGTAACTAAAAAACTTTGTGAGGAATTTTAATTTTTTTTTCTGCCTTCTGAACCTTACTTTTTTTTCTTTTTCGTTTGACCAAATTCACTTCGTATTCCACGATATATTTTTTCGTACCTTCAACATCATCTACTCTAATCCTTTTGCTCTTTTTTTTAGATTGTCCAACGACATCCTTTCGAGATTCTAATACCTTAATACTGTCAGAATGATTTTGTCTTTCTATATTTAATTCATCAATCGATTTCTCAATTAAAATCGGATTGAATAAGGAGATAAACTCATCGATCTAGTTTCTTTTGTCATGTTGCTCGATTTCTCAGTTGAAACCATCTTTGAATAAGGTGATGAACTCATTGAATAAGTTTGTCATGTCATATTGCTCTGTTTCACAATTGAAATTAGGTTCAATGAAAAAAAAATTTTAAAAAAATTTATATGATCAAATCATTACAAAATTTTGTGAAGAAATTGATATGAAACTCAACCAAAACTAATAAAATCATCTAAAACAGATACATATGATGAACTCTAACTAAACAATTCAGTCGCAGAAGCCTAAAAAAAGCAACATCGCTTCTCCAAATAATATTTGGGTCCTTTTTGATAGATATTTTGTTTTGGTTATTTTTGGTTGAGAAAGTTTATAGAGTAACAGTTTAGGTAATTTCCCCGAAAAAAATAGGACATTTACTTAGGAGATACAATATCAGGGCCCTAATTATCAACAAAAGGCCTATCTCTTAAAAAGAAGCAACTCTTTTTTTAACAAAATATATACGATCCAGTGAAATCATACAACTTTCATACGCAAAACATACAATTATGTTGTTGAATACAATCTAGTAAATTATACAACTTACATATGCAAAACGCACATTATGTTGTTATATGTATGAGATTTTTACCTGTCTATGCTATATATGAAATTTTAATACCAAAAATATTCATAATTTGGTATTTACCCGTGTAGTCCACACTTTTTTTACAAAATATATACCGATCTAATAATAGGTAGATTTTGCCATAAAAAGCATGCTAAAATAAGGACCAGATTGTGTGTGATCCTACCACCATTAAATTCGATTTTTGAAACGGAAGGAAATCTCATTCCTGCGTAATTCTCTCATTCACCATATATTTTCCAACATTGATAGCCATTAAAAAGCTTGAAAGCTTTGAATTCAAATTTGGGTTTTCAAAAATCATTATTTGTTTGGATTGTGTGTTGTTGTAAATAATTCGGAATATGTTTAGGAGTTTATATCTCAATTTTGAGGGGTTTTGGTGAAGATTAGACTTGGTTTTGACTGAATTTCAGATTGAAACTCGTCGAAGAAGAAGAAGAAGAAGACATATTTCCAGAAATTGTAGATAAATTGTAGTTAAATTGTAGAATTGTATATAAATTGTAGATTGGGAAGACTAAAATTCTACAAGTCTTCTACAATTATGACGAAAATGCCAGTTATGCTCCGATTGAAATGGGATTTGGGATATTAAAATTCAATATATTCAATTTGTAGATATCTTGTAGATAAATTTTTTACAAATAAACTATAAATCAGTTTAAGTATTGTATAAATTGTATTGTTTTTAATAGTATCTACAAAATTACTACATTTATACTACAATTAAACTACAATCTTATGTAAAAAAAATATTGACAACAAAATTTGCTTTTCATTTATAAAATTTCTACAAATAAACTACAATTACACCCATATTGTCAAACAATTGAAGATTCATTTCAATATAAATCAAATGCTATCTCTCTAATCTACCGTTCTCCTGAAAGAACATCCTTCGATAAGTCTAGCACGACCACCAATAGGTAAAAATTATGAAGGTAAAAATCACTAAAGGGCTGGGCTTTCCTTACTCCCAGGATAGCAAAACTTCGAATAAACAAGCTTTATATCAAACTCGAAGAACGCCAAGCAGCCAAGGACAAGCATTAAAGAACAATCAACAATTCTAGTTACGAGACAAATAACAAAGAATAACTAGCAAATTTAATTGAATGGAGGTGGTGAACTTGAGCACGATACGAACTATGATTACCCCGCTTACCCATCTAAATTGTAGAATCGTGGGTAACTGATGGAAAACGTGGGCGAGAGGACGAAAATGGGGGAATTAACTGAAGGTAAAACGTAGGGGTGTGGGGGTGGGAGGAGAGAGAGGCGGGTAAACTAAAATTGGAGAATATATGCTCGTAAAATCACGCCTATAATAAATGAAGCAATAATTATACACTTAATTTGAATTATGGCATATAAATGGTAATTTGGTATGCTTAATTGTAATTAACACAATCCTTAAACAATGAAGGTAATAAGATTTGGTATATGGTATATGTATGTAAAAATTCCTTAAAGAATTCAATAGGTTTCGAAATTAAAAAAAAAAAGAATTCCACTAAGTCAACCCTAAGATAAAGTGTCTAAATGAAAAATGATATCAAGTCCAACGAGCTGGTGATGACGATGTACTTGGCCAATTAAATAAATAGGCTTATCCGTAATTTGACTTACATTATGTAACAAGAGAAATTAATTAATTTACTGATCACCTCTCTACAAATAATTCTTAAATATTAAATTGTGGTATCTTGGGTTGATATTACATGTCTTGAGTATCAGTCTGACCTTCAAAGCTTCAATCAAGTTAGGCTTAATAAACTGCTATCCTTGACCAAAAACAGAAAGATGAAAAACAGCATCAATTGTTTTATATTTTGACCAAAATAATCACCCAATAATAATATAATATGCAAAACGAGTTGACTTTAAATTTTCGTCACATATCAGATCCAGAGTTAGCTCAGCTATATTCCTTGAAGAATACTGCAAATTATTAATGGATGTGGTGGTCCTGAAATACACCATCTTTCTTCATCATTCAATACGAAAATAAGCAGTTTATTGAGTTATTTTGTGTTGCCACAATTTAACAGTAAACAATATTATTTGCACTCACTATTTACATCAAATTAAGTAATAACTTATAAAAATTAACTAATTAAAATGAGATTACGTCTCACATAGTCATGATGAACTGAAAAAAAACTTAAATACACGACTCATGTCTTATACAAATTGATTTTGTGTAAACATATATATAGAACACAATCATAACTCCTTCGTGGCTTATTTGGTTCTTCGTTAGAAATAAAAGTTCAAATAAAGATAGATTAGGTGGTCGTACCCATGCCCATGCTCGGGCTGCTCATAATGCTTGCATTATGGTAAGATATTTACATACATCATGGGTTCTAACCGTGAAACCAGCCACGAATGTTTGCATTAGGGTAGGTTGCATATATCACGCCCTTCGAAATACGATTGCATGCATGCAAAATACTTTGTGCATTGCCCTTTTTATTTATGCCCATGCATGGTTCATGCCAACCCATACGTCCATGTTTCACTGCTAAAATTTTCTTTCTTTAAATAGAATGAAGGATTTCGGACAATGATTGAATTTATGCATCAAATGACCTAAATGATGTAGGGAGAAGTTGCAACATGTATATGTTACATAGTCTTCAATTACTTAAGCATGTGTTATGTCATATGTGGTGACAACATTCAGTGGATCTATGAGAAAATTTTACTTCTCTACGTTGAGCAAAGAATGATAGAATCGCATGACAAGGTTCAATGCATATAAATTTTGTGCCGACTCAATTGTAGATGTCTATTTTTTTATTAAAGGTATTATAAATTATAATATCTTATCGTAAAAAAAGGTTAAAGGAATACTTTCAATATTATAACAACGAAAATTTCATTTTAGTCTTGAGTAAATTGGAGTTAGTTATATGAATTTTCACTGTTGCTACCAACGGCGGCCATATGTGTACCGATTCTATTTTGAGAATTTTAACTAAATACGAAAAATTGGAACCCTACCAACATTAGGGATATTTGCACTTAATTACCTAACATGGTAAGATTTTCAAGAATTAATGGACTCTATTGACACTAAAATATTTTAGTACTTAACTCACCGAAATCAAACCTTGCTTAAACACAAGGGAAGACGTATACAGAAACAGACACAATTGAATAGGCTAGCATCGCGCTGAAAGTAACAGAAATTTAACAAAAATATAAAAGAAAATTTTACTTCCTACGGCAAAGGTATACACCTTATTTGTTATAAATTAAAATTATTGTAATATATTATTTTTATAGCTACTTTTTATATTTTATAGCAAAATAAGTTTATAATATATAATACCATTGAGGCATGAAATACGCTCTTTATGTTTTTCCTCTCTCTTAGACAGCTCGGCATACCTATTTTTAGGGTGATTGTCGTTATCGTATTTAGGAATAAATAGCACGAATACATTGAATACATGCGCATACAGCTAGACTGCCTTGATTTTAGGTGCTTTTTACTATTCTATTCATGAATACAACAACATGAATATATACTGCTTGATTTTAGGCGCTTTTTGTTGTTGTATTCATGAATACATGATGCGAATACATGTGAATACATGCGCGTACAGCTGGACTACCCTGATTTTAGGTGCTTTTTACTGTGTATTCATGAATACAACAATGCGAATACATGTGAATACATGCTCGAACCGCTGGACTATCCTGATTTTTAGGCGCTTTTTTGCTGTTGTATTTATGAATACAACAGTGCGAATATACTACCGTAACAACTAAATAGTAACTATAGAAAATAATTATGTATATGGTAATTATAGAAAGTTAATAGTTACTAAACAATAGTGGTTTCTGAAAATTCTTCAATACAAAAAGAGGGAGAGACTAAAAAAGTTGAACCTTATATAAATAAGTTGTATATCGGGTGTATATTATTTGTGTGACTAATATATCATTGGATGTACAGTGACATATGGAATACATATAGGAATTTTTACATACCTATACCATATATCAAACCTTATTACCTTCATTGTTTAAGGATTGTGTTAATTACATTTAAGCATACCAAATTACCATTTATATACCATAATTCAAATTAAGGGTATAATTATTATTTTATTTATTATAGGCGTGATTTTAGGAGCATATATTCTCCAATTTTAGTTTACCCGCCTCTCTCTCTCTCCTCCCATCCCCCACCCCCACGTTTTACCTTCAGTTAATTTCCCCATTTTCGTCCTCTCACCCACGGTTTCCATCAGTTACCCACGATTCTACAATTTAGATGGGTAAACAGGGCAATCATAGTTCTTATCGTGCTCAAGTTCACCACCCCCATTCAATTAAATTTGCTAGTTATTCTTTGTTGTTTATTTCGTAACTAGAATTGCTGATTGTTCTTTAATGCTTGTCCTTGGCTGCTTGGCGTTTTTCGAGTTTGATGAAGCTTGTCTATTCAAAGTTTTGCTATCCGTGGGAGTAAGGGAAAGCTCAACCCTTTAGTGATTTTTACCTATTGGTGGTGGTGCTAGACTTACCGAAGGATGTTCTTTCAGGAGAAAGGTAGATTAGAGAGACAACATTTGATTTATATTGAAATGAATCTTCAATTGAGAAGACAATAAAGTTGACAGTGTGGGTGTAATTGTAGTTTATTTGTAGTTTTTTTGTAGAAATTTTATAGATGAAGAGCAAATTTTGTTGTCAATATTTTTTTTTTGACATAAGATTGTAGTTTAATTGTAGTATAAATGTAGTAATTTTATAGATACTCTTAAAAATAATACAATTTTATACAATAGTTAAACTGATTTGTAGTTTATTTGTAGAAATTTTATCTACAAGATATCTACAAACTGAATACATTGAATTGTAATATCCCAATTCCCATTTCATTGTAGCATAATTGACATTTTTGACATAATTATAGAAGATTTGTAGAAGTTTTAGTCTTCTCAATCTATAATTTATCTACAAATTATCTACAATTTAAATACAATTTATCTACAATTTCTGAAAATATGTCTTTTTCTTCTTCGATTTCAATCTCAAATTCAGTCAAAACCAAGTCTAATCTTCACCAAAACCCCTAAAAATTGAGATATAAACTCCTAAACATATTCTGAATTATTTACATCAACACTCAATCCAAACAAATAATGATTTTTGAAAACCCAAATTTAAATTCAAAGCTTTCAAGCTTTTTAGTGGCTATCAATAGTAGAAAATATATGGAGAAGGAGAGAATTACGTAGCAATGAGATTTCCTTCCGTTTCAAAATTCGAATTTAATGATGGTAGGATCACACGCAAATCTGATGCCTTATTTTTAGCGCACTTTTTATTGCAAAATCTACCTATTATTGGATTGGTATATATTTTATAGAAAAAGTGTGAACTACACGGATAAATAACAAATTATGAACATTTTTGGTAATAAGGTTTCCTATATGGCATAGATAGGTGAAAATTCCATTTTTTAAGTTGGCAAATATGCACCAATTAAACCCTCTATCAATGATCATTAAATCAAATTGAGCCCATCAAATTTAAATTAGATGATGTGTCGGAAAAAATAATGAAACAACGACACTTGGCTATAATGTTATAACCTAAATATTACAAAAGAGATAGATTTTTTTACAGGGGAAAAAAAAAGGAAACTTAATTTTTTTTTCCACCCGCTCCAATCCTTTCCTCTCCCCTCATATTTTTTCCCCCTCTCACTTTTCTGCGTTGTTTTTCTTTTTCTCCTCTTTTTTCGTTTTTGTTTCTATTTTTTTTTTTAAAGAAAATTCTTCTTTATTCAAGTCTCTTTCAGGGAGGAGTGTACTGGTAAGTTTTAACAAATGAATCTCAGTATGATTTATTATTGTTTGGGAGGACTCAACAAAATAAACGAATCATTTCTGATGATCATGTGGAGATTTTTCAGAAAAGAAAAAGAAGAAAAAGAAGAGAGGATGGATGTCCGAGCAACGGCCGGGGCAGGACGGAAGGGCGGTTAAAATTTGAAATTTCATATTTACTGTTTACTTTTCTTACTCGTAGATTATACACAGATACTTAGTAATATGCATAAATACTATATGAATTATACATATATTATATATTTGCTGACTATTTTTATTTTAAATGATTGGTGGGTGACAATTTAGGTTGATTTTTTAACGTGGGGAGAACCTCATTTCATTTGAAGAATGATATCTTATTATACATTACAATTTAAATAAAAAAATAACATTGCATAGATATTTAGTGTTTTATTAATTGGTTTCAACGTGTTATGTTTTATTGCATTCCTAATAAAAAGGACCATAAAACTAAAAAGAATAACGATAACTGACAACAGGGAAAATCTCTCCGTTTGTCATTACAAAAATAATAAAAAATAAAAAAATCTTTGTTTGTCATTGTTTATCCCAAAAATGAGAACATTAAATTTGTAGGTAGTTAAAGGATACATGATTTAATTCAATACGAGTAGTTAAAAATAACAAGTTATTGAGTTAAAGATAAAATAAATGATCAAACTAATCGCAATATAGTGATCATGCATGATCTTAGATTGAATAGTGGAATTCGTCCTTGATTGGACCCTCGGTACAAGCTCGGTCGCGAATGAAGAACAACAAATGAATAATGCCTTGAACAATAGTTAGAAGACAAAAGTAAATTTTTATTTGGATGTTTCTGGTCTCACAGCAAAATTGGACAAAAGTTTTCTGTATATCGCTAGTGTCCCAACAACCCTGAAGGAAAAAATCTTAACTGAAATGCAATTTACTTTTGGGGAGATGCCCTTTAAGTATCTTGGTGTTCCCCTTTCTTCTAGAAAGCTCAATGTACAGTAGTGTATGTTCTTAGTAGAGAGATGACATAAAAAATCAGATACTAGACTATTAAGCTGCTATCATATAGTGGAAGGTTACAATTGATAAAAAGTGTGCTGTTTGAAATGCAAACATATTGGGCTCAAGTCTTTCTATTACCAAAAAAAGCAATTTAATTACTAACGAGTATCTGCAGAATATTTCTTTGGACAGGAAGATGTGATGCATCGAGAAGTGCATCAGTGTCACCGGAACAACTATGTATGCCCAGGTCAGTTGGAGAGTTAAATCTCATCAACTTTCACGTATGGAACAAAGCAACAATCTGTAAACTTCTTTGGGTAGTGATCATAAGAAAAGTGTGTCTTTGGATAAGTCGTGATGGCGCCTACTCGTAAAAGCTAGGCAAGCCACGAACTTAGAAATGTTTAAACTCCTTTGTTTTAATATTTTAACAGATCATATTAGCAAGTGATAAACATTGAAATAAAACCGGAATATGAGATTAAGCGAAAGTCTTAGACAAAATAAACCAAAATAATACGAAACTCAACATATGTCTCTATCCAGAAACTGGTGCCACAACATTCACGGGTCATCTATGATTACTACATATAAGTGTTTGAAAGAAAGAACTTAGTCTGTCTCAGGTACAAATAATAACAGAACATACAAAACTAATAGAAGAGACGCCGGGCCTGCAGACACCTATAGGACTGCCTCAAAATCTCGGTGGACTGAAGGCTGGCTCTCATATTGTTGCTGGCCAAATGCTGCTCCGGTATCTGCACATAAGTGCAGAGTATAGCATTAGCACAACCGACCACATGTGTTGGTAAGTATCTGGCATGACCCCGACGAGGTAGTGACGAGGCTAGGACCAGACTACAGATAAACATGTGCAGTTATATAATACATATTGCAAAAGTCAACAGGAAATAAGCAGTTTAAAAGGGAGGGGGAAACATGCTTAAGGGAAGATCCAACAGAAACTAAGTAGAAACATGAAAAGACAGTACATTATCTATATCAATACAATAATACTACTGTTGCGGCGCATAATCCGATCCCTTATTATTTAACACTGTTGCGGCATGCAACCCAATCCATATGTACATAACTGTTGCAGCGTGCAATCCGATCCAATATCATATTTATTGCGGCGTGCAACCCGATCCATATAATAAAATGTTGTAGCGTGCAACCTGATCGATATATAATAATGTTGTGGCGTGCAACCCGTTCCAAATATACAGTCAACAATAATCATAATAACCGTCCCGGCAAGGGATCAACGATAAGCTATCCTATCTCGGCAAGAAAACTCAACAATATAAGTATATACATCCCGGCAAGGGAGAATCAGTTATAACCAATCTTAACTCAAATCCTACTTATCTTAGTTATCACCATTACTCAATCATAAGTAGACTCCACGAAATTAAACTAAGTCTTTGCTTAATATCAAGGATTTACCCACTATTGCAACCATAGTATCATTCAAGAATACAACAAGTATCAATTAAGGACTCACGGTCATGCTCGTCACCAACGTGTAGATACTCGTCACCACGCCTATACGTCGTACTCAACAAGAATCAAATAGCAAATAGGACTCAACTCCTAATCCCTCAAGCTAAGGTTACACCGAACACTTACCTCAAACTTCCATGACCAACTCAATCCTCAAATATCGCCTTTCCTTTCGAATTCGGCTCTAAATCAATTATATCTATACATAATTGACTTAATAATATCAATAAATGCTAAACAATCTTATCCCAATGTTTAATTATAGCTTTTTAATCATTCTTCCCAAAAATCTAAAAATCCAAAAATCGATCGGGGCCCGCTTGGTCAAAACACAAGGTTCAAACCAAAATCCGATACCCCATTCGCCCACGAGCCCGAATATATAATTTATTTTCAAACACGACCCCAAAATAAGGTCTAAATTATAAATAATCAAAAGGCCCTAACTCTACCCAAATCCTTAATTTTTTACCCTTATTCACATGGTTTAAGCCTAGAAAGCTAATGTGTGTTAATGAAATTGAAGAAAATGAGTCTAAGATTACATACATATAAATTTGTGGTGAAATCCTTTTTAAAAAATCACCCAATTTGGAGTTAAGATGAAGAAGTTACGAAATTTTGAATGAATCCTGAAATGGCTACTGTTTTAAGTGTTGGGCGACAGTTTTCATCGCGTTCGCGAAGGGCTACTAGTAAGTGGACTTACACGATCGCGCGTCCTTCCACGTTTTCGTGAAGGGTTACCCCTTTGACCATCGCATTCGCGGACGAGCATACGCGTTCGTGTAGAAGAACAACCATATCCCAGCCCCCTTCCAATTTACACTACGCGTTCGCGTCACACAGGTCGTGTTTGTAATGGGCAATCCCTCAGAGATCCACGTACGCGACTGTGACTTCGTGTTAGCGATGAAATAATCCACCCCTGTCCCCATTTACCTTACGCGATCGCAAGAGTTACTACGTGATTGTGATGAACAACATGCCTGAGCACATGTAGCAGATATTCTGCAACTTTTTCTTAAGTCCAAAACTTCCCGAATCACATCTGAAACACACACGAGCCCTGGGGGATCCTAACCAAACACACGTACTAACTCAAAAATATCAAATGAACGTATTTGTGCGATCAAATCTCCAAAATAACCTCAATAACATGAATCAAACCTCACAATCAAAGAGTTTTTCCTAAACTTCATAAGAAATTAACTTTAGCTTTTAGGTCCGAATCACGTCAAACGACATCCGTTTTTAACCAAATTTTACAAAAATTATTTAAAACATATATAAGACCTGTATCGGGTGCCGAAAACAAAATACATGCCCGATACCATCGTGTTCTAATCAGATTTCATTTCAAGTTTCCTTAAACAATTTCAGAAAATAATTTTCTTTACAAATTTATTTCTCGGGCTTGGGATTCGATTTCGAGCATACGCCCAACTCCCATATTTTCCTCCGGACCCTCCTAGATTGTCAAATTACAGGTCCGAGTCCGTTTACCCAAAAAATTGACCGTAGTCAAATTAACTCATTTTATAACCAAATTTTACCATTTTTCATAGATTTTCATATTTAGGCTTTCCAGCTACGTGCCTGGACGGCGCACGCAAATTAAGGTGACCCTAAATTCACATCTTAGACAAACGTTCGTCCTTGAATAAAAAGAAGGATAAAATACATGAGTCGGGAAAAATATGTGGATAATGGCTTCGCATATCAGACTCGGACTCCCAGGTTGAGCCCTTAGGAGGCGGACCTTTCCACTAAACACGAATAGAAAGAAAACTCTTTGACATAAACTGACGAACCTGCCAGTCTAGAATGGCTACCGACTCCTCCTCGTAAGACAAGTCCTTGTCCAACTAGACAGTGGTGAAATCTAACACGTGAGAAGGATCGTCGTGATACTTCCAAAGCATGGACACATGAAACACTGGATCCATGGCCGATAAGCTCGGCAGCAATGCAAGTCTATACGCCACCTCTCCCACTTGATCAAAAATATCAAATGGACCAATGAAACTAGGTCTAAGATTGCGCTTCTTCCCGAATCTCATCACACCCTTCATAGGAGACACTCGGAGCAATACCCGCTCACCGACCTCTAAAAGTCACATCTCGAACCTTGCGGTCTATATAACTCTTTTGCTTGGAATGAGCTGTACGAAGCCTATCCTGAATGATCCTGAAATTGTCCAAGGCCTCCTAACCAGATCTGTACCCAACAACCAAGCCTCCCCGGCTCAAACCATCCAATTGGAGACCGACACCGCCTACCATATAAAGCCTCATAAGGACCCATCTGGATACTCAACTGGTAGCTGTTGTTGTAGGCAAATTATGCTAAAGGCAAAAACAGGTCCCACGAGTCTCCAAAATCAATGACACAAGCTCGGAGCATATCCTCCAGAATCTGAATAGTCCGCTCGGACTGTCCGTCCTCTAAGGATGAAATGTTGTATTAAACTCAACCTGAGTGCCCAACTCTCGCTGAACTGCTCTCTAGAAATGCGAGGTAAACTGCGTACCTCGATCCGAAACAATAGACACGGGCACATCATAAAGACGAACAATCTCCCAAATATAATTCTTAGCTGACCTCTCGGATGAATAAGAGACTGCCACATGAATGAAATGCACTGACTTGGTCAGCCTATCAACAATGACCCATACTGCGTCGAACTTCCTCAGAGTCTGCAGGACTCCAACAATGAAATTCATAGTGATCCGCTCCCACTTCCACTCGGGAAGCTCAATCCTCTGAAATAATCCAACATGCCTCTGATGCTCATACTTAACCTGCTGACAATTCAAACACCGAGCCACATATGCAATGATATCCTTCTTTATTCTACACCACCGACAATGCTGCCGCAAATCCTGATACATCTTCGCTACGCCCAGATGAATAGAGTACCGAGATCTTTGGGCCTCCTCTAATATCAACTCTCGGAGTCCATACACATTAGGCACACAAACCCTCCCCTGAAAATTGACCTTTCCAATCAGCTGCTTCTAGTTGAGCTTCGTGAGTTGCTCTCTAGGCCTCAAGAATTATTTTTCAAAGTCACGAGCCATTTTTTCTAAAAGAGAAATTCTGCCCATCAACTCTATACCAATGAGATTGGACTGAAAATGAAAGAAAAGGAAAGTAAAAATCTAAGAGTAAGGAGAAATTTTTAAAGAAAAAAGGAAATGGAAATACCTTCAAGGTGGCATGAACAATATCATTCATCAAAGTCAAGCAACTATGGATGTCCATCTTTTCTTTTTCAATTGAGCCAATCAAAGGCCCAAGCCAAATGTCTGCTTGACCATATTTCCTCAGAAGACTGTTGTTGGCAGGAACTTCAATAGTCACGCTCCTCATGGAAGTAGTCCTGCTTGAAGAGCCAATTTTTGTACGATGAATAGCAGAAGCGGGCACTACTGAAGAAAGAGCGGTAGAAGAAGTAAAACACCAAGAGAGGGAGGAATAAGAGAAGGAGTAGAAGAAGATAGAACATGAGAAAGAATAGAAAGAGATGGAGTAGGTAAGGAAGAAATTACATATGTAGGTGGAGGAGGAATTATGGATGCCGGAGTTGAAAAAGAAGATAGATGGACCTTATCTAAAATAGGTCCGAGTTCGCTACTTTCAAAATCACTAACAAAAAGTTATTGCATAGATCATTGGGTGTCAAGAGGGGGCATCTCATTATCAGAAAGAAGATGAACAAGTTCAGCAGAGGAGGCACAGGGAGAAATTTCAGCCTCGTCATCAGTAATAACTCATTTACGAGTTCTTGGCCTCTTTATCAAAGAACCATCTTCATATTCTTCTTCTTCTTCAGAATCTTCTTCAGAGGTATTCCTCTTCGTAAGTATGTCTTGAGCTCTCTTTGAAGCAAGAGGAGCCCCTGAAGAGGTTCGAGATGCCGCAACCACCTCAACAGAGGCACCTCAGATTGAGAATCCTGACAAAAAGAAGGGTGAAAATTAAAGCAATAGCAAAAAACTTTTTACGTACGGGAAATTATAAACAAACTCTTACTGTGAGTTTTCACTTTCCAACCATATTGATTGGAGATAGATTTCCAAGACCGGGCCTCCATAGGCGCGACCTTCAGCAACTTGTCTACCCAGCCACAGAAGTTGGGGACTCTATCCACAACTCCCATGATTGCTACAAAAAGAAGAGGTGAGATAAAAATTTGAGAAAAGTAAAAAAAAAAAATTAAAAATAAAAAAGGAGCGAGAAGAATAAAAGACTTACATGCAAAATTCCATTTCTCGGGAAAAGGAACATATTATTTATCCACCAAACCAACAGTGGGGGCAGTAACAAATCGGGCATACCAGCCACGAACTTTGTCATCTTCAAGGTTCACTAAAACTCTTTTACTCCTGGCTACCAAAGTGAAAATACCAATGCGGTATAGTCTGGGGGAATAAAGGTGAATCAGACGAGGGAAGGTAAAATCAACACTTGCTTTGTTTGATAAATGCCTTAATCAAGCCACGACTCTCCAAACGAGTGGACCAATCTGTGCTAAACAAACTTTAAAAAATGGCAAAAATCAAGGATTATTGGATCAATGACTGGTTTAAATCCTAAAGTGAAAGGATAAGTGTAAACAAAAGAAAAACCAGTCATATATGAAGTAATTTTTTAATTTGGGTTAGGGACAACGATGGGAAAATCACTATTCCAATTACAGTCATTGCAGACTATAGGGGCTAAGACCTCTGTGATCAAAATGGGATAAGTATCAGTACGACTCAACCCAACAACTTGTTTCTAAAGAGATTCTCTATCATGGTCAAAAGATAAGTCATTGGGTACTATTTCTTCCACTAAGGGTTGTTGTAAAGGTTCAGAAGATTCTTTACCCTTAGAAGATGATTTCTAAGTAAAAGAACCCCTAATTCTAGAGGGAGCGCCAGGACTAGAAGAAGGTAAAGAAGAACTAACAGAAGTACTACCACCACGAGCAGATCCTAGACTGCGGAGTCTACCACCTCTACCCCTTCTAGGTCTAACAATGGCATTGGAAAAATTATCTAAAATTAGAACTCTTCTAGGGTTAGGGTTTGAAGATAACATGGTAAAAGATGATGAATTAAGGAAGAAGTGAATAGTGTTGAAAAGTAAAGTATTCAGTAAAACTTTATGAAGAAGATACGAGAAAAGGGTAGTATTTATAAGAAAACGATCGTCAAAAGCAAAAAGTATAATGATGGAAAACATATAATAAAGGCAAATATCTTTTCGTGAATAGTGAAGCTGTAAAAGTCTTGAAAAAAGGCTGCAATACTGCAAAGTCAATAGGAGAATGACACGTGTACAGAGCATTAAATAGAAAAGACAATTGAAGCGTCAATGATGTCATATCACTAATGATGGCAAAAATTTCCTTTTCCCAAGTGTTTAATCGATAAATAAATGAAAAGTGGGGGGGACTATCTGTATTGAAAAAATCGAGTTTACATATTGGAGATGACATGTCATGACACGTGGATCAGTCAAATAGTCAAAGAAATCAAAGTTAGCTAAGAGACACGAGCAATAACAGATGCGAGCAAAGATAGTGAAAAAGGCACAGGCGTTTACTCAGGAGATGCAGAGCTCGTACCTATTTAAGATATTTAAAGCACAAAGATCAAAGGGGATGAACTTGAAAGCCTATGAGGGACCAGATACAGTATTTAATGCATATTAAATACTAAAAACGTTAGAGAATATTTATTTAATGTCTTATTGTGTGTACTATTAAATGACATTCATTACTCATTATTGTCTCATTATAGCTTAAGGCAAGGCTCATAGTCTCAGGGAGAGAACCAACAATTGTACGACACAAGGAATTACTGGAATATACTTGATTTATTTTCTTTCTTATTATCTTATTCTCAAAAGTCTATATTTATTTATTTTTTCTGATTATCAGTAACCCGTGTTCTCATAAATTTCTAGCTTTGACCAAAGTCCTATTTTTTTGGTTAAACAATATGAATATAGATGTCGCTCTATGGTAGGGGTGTCAAATGGGCGGGTTTGGTCAATTTTGGACGGGTCAAAATGGGTTGTCAATAATTGGGCGGGTTAAATGACCCGCCCAAAAGTTACTTGGCCTGAGATTGGTTGGGTCAAGATGGCGGTCATAACCCAACCCGCCCAACTCTTATTAAACTTTAATTAATATGTGTTATTTTCTTATAAATTGTATAATTACTAGATAAGGTTTTTTTGCTTTTGCTATGGTCATATTTAAAATATTAAACAAAAAATAAAATTATTTCTAAGATATTTTGACAAACTTACTCATGGATCAACTTGGGCTAAACATTAACCCAACTTTAAATGAGTTGAGATGGGTTGAGTCAAGATGAGCTAAGTTCAATAAATGGACGGGTCAATTACAAACCCAATCTAACCTTAGGCGAATTGGACGGATCATTTGGGCTTGGGTCAAACTTGACAGCCCTACTCTATAGTATACTAGGTTTTTCTTTCTTATCATCTATATATATAGTATGCTAGCTGATTAAGGAGGATTCGGCTGAAAAATAGATGGGCGCGAGATATTAAAAAATTAATTGAGTACAAAATTTTTCTTAAAACTTTATTTCTCCGCTTCTTTTGGAGGTGCCGACCACAATTAATACCTCTATTCGAACCAAAATTAATACCTCACCTCATTTACGAACAAGTTGTTAAAGCTGTGTTTTTTTTAACTACACGCTTTATGTCATACCAAACGAAGTATTACATCGAAATAAAAGAATATTTGTTTAAGTTGTGATTAAATTGACACTGTGTAACTGATTGAGGAGAAACAACGAGTGGAAATATAAGTGTTGGAATAAATTAGAATAACCTTCATCTGGTAAGAAGGTGGAGAGGATCCAATTTTTTGATGTCTACTTTCTTCACCTTTCTTTTTTACGTCCAACTATTAGAATCTAAATCTCTGGCAATTATATATACATGATATTTTCCCCATAATTATGTGTTAAAATATCGGCATTTTAACGTTAAAATAAATTATGTCATGATCTCTTCTTAATTACCTCATGATCTTGAAAAATGACAATAACTCTTTACTACTTTATAATGTAGAAAATGACTACAACTTTGTTTTGTAATTACTCTCATATCTTCTATCACTAATTTCAAGTTCATCTATGATACCATGTTTTTTATGTTTCATAACTTACTATCCCACTTTCTTCCACTTTAATCTAAGAAAAAATTCATGCACCTATAAATATATATGAGTTTTTCTTCCATAATATAATATGGGTGTAAAAAAATTGTAGAGTGCTTAAAAAAAGTGAGGTTAAAGTTGTGGGAAAAAAAAAGAAAAAGAAAAGAGTTTTTACTTTCGTTGAAAGAAGGTGTTCTCATTTTGGTGGAGTTTTGGAAGTAACAACTTGTTCAGAGTTTGTTCGAGTTATATGACATGATCGGATCGTGTATCCTTAGGGAGACAAGTTAAGTGGTTACTGTTGGACCAATGAAGATTTTTCTACAGTGAACTTAAATTTCCTTAAAGTGAGCGAAATATTCGCACCCTTAGCATGAAAATATTTATTTTTTCTCATTTAAATTTTTTTATAATTAACTGTAATTGTAATTTCACCGACAATATTAAGGTATGTACAAAGTTGAATCGAATAAGTGTAGAAGACTGGAAATACGAGACGTAGTAAATACATTGCCAGTTGAAGAGTTGGAAAAAATCAAATCTCTCATTAATGGGACTCAACTACAACTGTGAACTCATTCCTGAAACCATGAGTACAAATTTAAAGTCATTGCTCAGCTCTTTTGACTTTTATCCATTTATTAGGGCTTAATATTTGGTCTTTGGTGAATGTTTGGGAGAGATAAGGACCAAGTAAATGAGAACAACAGCAAACAAACTCATACTCAGTGACGGATCCAAGTGGTGGCTAGCAGTTTCAACTGAATCGCTTCATAAAAAATAATATTGTGTACATGTATAAATTATAATTAAAGTTGTATAAATTTTATATAAAAATCTTAATTATAATTAAGATTAAACCCGCTTGCACAAAATCCTGGATCCATCATTGCTCAAAGTCATTACATATTCAAACTTTCAACAATCACTAAAGGAAGTGGACTAGCGGTCAATGAATTTAGTCTAAGCTAAGAACGATTAGAGTTAAAATCTTAGCAAAGAATTAAAAAAAATTAAGGTGATTTCATTTTCTCATTTTTCTTAGCTTTGGCAAGTATAGTCGACTAGTCGTATAGTGCCTATATATCTTATTATTTTGAGAGCGACTATATAGTGTCATTTTACATATAAAAAATAGCTTCCACCATTTTCTTTTGAAGTAAGTAGTAAATACTCTCTTCATTCTTTTTTTGCTTGTCATGTTTTCTTGCGCACATCCGTTATGAAAATATTAATTAAAAAATAATAATATATTATTATTCTTATTTTCACTATATTAATCTCTCTATATATTTATCATGGTAAGATTAATAGTGATAAAAAATAATTGATTCTTTTTTAATTTTTTAAAATGATAAGTATTTTAGACCAATTATTTTTAATAATCATACTAACTAACAAGGGCCACGAGATATGTTTGTTTTCATTTAAGTTTTCATTAGGACCACTCTGTTTTGGAGCTGAGCTGTCAAGTTTTCCCTAGGGTTTGGAGATTATATCAGGGCCAGACCTCTAATTAATGTTATAATAATAATGAGTTTTTTTTTCACCTACAATAATGAGATTTTTACTTGAGAGATTAATTACCAGTCCCATTCTTACCAACTACTAAAATTTATTTCTCTTAAATACTATAGTCATATTTATTACTCTTTCGCATTTCATTTTCTGTTTCTAGATTTTCATTAGCACGTATTTGATAATACTAGTATTAGAGTATGTGTATTGCACGTGTACCATATCAATGAAAGATATATGCTAAAAATAATAAATAATATTTAAAATATATAACTGGAATAATTCAATTTTTTTAGGATGAATCAAGGCTAATACAAAGAATATTACTAATGATTTAGCTTGTGCGGGGAAAGTACTCGAATCAATAATGTAAAGTTTTATTAGATTAAGTCAATTACTCCGAAGAAGTTTTTGTATGGGGAAAAAACTGAATTGAAATTAAAGATGATGTGGCATGACACATGAACTGGTCAAATAGTCAAAGGGCAGTAAATGATTAAAAGGCACGGAAAACAACATGCACGGGAGGAGAAAAGACAACAGACACGAGAAGGAGTCTTAAATACGAATCTCGTATCTATTCAAGTCATTTAATACTAACGGATAAAAAGGGCACTGAAGACAAGAATCTGATGAGAAAAAGTAGTCTACATTCATTATTAAATACCTGATACGTTAGTTAATCAGTATTTAATAACAATGATTATGTAACATCTCATTAAATGCTCTTTATTATTTAAATTAATCTGTTACTCCTTGTCAGCTATAAAAGGAGGATGTTTCATCATTTGTTGGAACACAGAACATTCTTGACATCATATTGAAATACTAAATTCTTATTGCTTTATTTTTTAATTCTTGGAAAGCCTATTATTTTTGTCTCTAGATTATCGGTAACCCGATTTCTTTTCTCTAGATTTAAACTTTGACCAAATCATATTTTTTTTGGTTAAACAGTTTTTTTTATTATAGATGTATTTTTCTACCATATATTTTTTGTTTTTACTTTCTGCATGATTAGAAATAGAAGGGCCAAATTCTTAATTAGATAGATATAGTACGACTACTTGATATGTAATATATTCACGCATTCACATTAAATTTATTACTATTTGATTTAGTCTAAAAATGGTTTCATTTATTCAAACAAAATAAAAAAGAAATAGACAAATAGCTGGAAATAAGAATTTTTTTAACAATCTCTAACATAAACTAAAAAGGGAGAGACATACTTGGAAATAAACACTATTCCCAACTATTCAAACTTACGGCTTTTCTATGCAATAATTAAGCAACTATCGATGTATAAAATTATGTTTTTAATTTTTATTACTCACTTGAAAGACATAAAATTTTAATGTATCAATTTTGTAAAGATTGATGAAAAAGCACGATATGTTGAAATCAACTTCAAAGAGCAAGTACACATAATTCATATAATTGAATTATAGTTAGTTTGACTTTGGACACTTCAAATAAGGAAAGGATTTATGTATAAATCTCTCTATTTATTCCTAAATATTAATTTTCACCATTGTTCAAATAAGAAAATTTTATTTAATTTTAAATTATTACAGATTAGGAAAATCAACTTTAATATTAATGATCTTTAAATAGGAAAGTTTGTATAAATAAAATTTTAATTTCTTTTAGAATTCTAATATTTAGGATTTTCTGTATAATTGTTGTTGTTGTTGTATGATATTATTGCATGCTATTTTATTTATGTTTCTTATGTTTAGATAATTATTTACGCTATTTCTGTTGAAGTTACTAATGCTCTTTTGTTTTTGTTTTTGTTTTTGTTGTTCCTTCCTTCACTGAGCCGAGGGTCGATTGGAAACAACCTCTCTGCCCTTTCGGGGTAGGGGTAAGGCATGTCTACATATTACCCACCCCAGACCCCACTTTGTGGGACTATACTGGCTAGTTGTTGTTGTTGTTGTTGTTGTTGTTGTTGTTGTATTTTCTGTATAATTCAAATATGGAAAAAAATAGGAGTTGTAGTTGTTTTCAATGTCTAAGATATTAGGACAATAATTTCTTTTTTCAGTGTAAACTCTATTTTTAAAAGGTAAAAAAGATAGGCGAACAACATTTCGTTAAGGATCGTCGTGCCTTTAATATAGTATAAATAAATAAAAAAGATATTTGAATATTATGGTATAACATACATAAAAAAATTTAAATGTTGTGATTTTAAATATGACATGTCATTTCTAAAAGGGAGCGTCATGAAGGATAAACCAATCATATTAAAGTAAAATTTACTAAATATATAATGGTTACATTCTAAAAAATATATATTTTAAAAAGATAAGTAAAACACATAAATTGAAAAAAAATAATACCTATTAATAGTTTGAACCCATCTCTGTATGTCTATATCAATTATTGTAGAGCCATAGTTGCATGATTCATTCCTTATATTTCACGAAGAACATACGTTTTATTTTCCCATACATATAAATTTCATAATAATATAGAAGTTATTATTACCACGTCTTGAGCTTCAAATTTATGGAGCAGCGTGAAACTTTATCTCAGTGCTAAAGTCAAAGATATATATATATATATATATATATATATATATATATATATATATATATATATATATATATATATATATATATATATATATATATATATATATATATTTTATTCATAGATTAAGCCCCTCCAGATTTTTTCCAGGATGGGTAGAAAAGGAGAAATTAAATTACTGTATTCAACGCATAGATCACATGAATATGACAATGTTGAAGATGGCATTTATGAAATGTCCTGTCCTATATGAATATACCGATTTAAAATTAACATTTTAACTGAATTTGAAATAGAGTCCATTACTCAAATATTCATTTAACTATCTCAAATTATCTTCCAAAGTCACTTTTCTTTCGTTTGTAACAACAAAGTCACTGAACTATGCCTATAACACTTAGAAGGTCACTCAACTGGATTTATCAAATTTTGAATTGTCAAATACCTATTTTACCCTCTAAATTATAAACATTTATCTTCTTTTATTTTTTTACAACTTTTTAATATTACGATATTTTCCTTTTTAATTTATATTTTTGACTTACCTATAGAATAAATAATTTTTATTTATAAATTAAAAAAATAAAAAGTATTTACGCATATAAAATGCTGGAATAACAAAATAATGAGTATAGTAAAAATATTAATTAGAATAATTTGTTCGTAATAATTTTAGTATTAACAACAAAATTTAATTTACACAATTAAGAATGAAAGAAAATAAATGTTGTTAATATATATTCCATGCATGTAATATAAAAATAATTATTTAAATAAAGATATTTTTATAATATACATTATATATATTCTTGAAAGTTATGCTCCATTATATTAATATGTTTCTACCAACTTTCTGATGACACAAAGTTATGCCACCGAAAGTAAAGCGACTAGCTGTATAGGGTAAAATTTGCTATGTTAAGTCATTGAATAAGAGAGTGATATATGGAACTGAAAGAATGGGATAGCTAAGACCGAAGACAACTATTTTATTTGTTATCGGAAAGAATGATGCTCATAAAGATAAAATAAGTGAATGCCACGCGGTAGCATTTAATGAATAATATTCTACAAGCTTTAATATAATTGAGCTTAATTTTCAAGAATGTATAATGTATATTATAAAAATAACTTTATTTAAATAACTATTTTTATATTATATGCATGGAATATAATGTGACAACCTTTATTTTCTTTTATTCTTAATTGTGAAAATAAACTTTTAAATTTTTGTTGTTAATACTAAAATTATTATTACGAATAAATTATTCTAATTAATTTTTACTATGCTCATTATTTTGTTATTCCAGCATTATATATGTTTAGATACTTTTATCTTTTCAATTATAAAATTTTTTTATTTATTATAAAGGTAAGTCCGTAATATAAATTAAAAAGAAAATAAATTGTAATATTAAATAAGTATTTAAAAAATAAAAAGAAGATAAATGTTTATAATATAGATGGTAAAATAGGTATTTATAATCCAAAATTAGGGAAATCTAGTTGAGTGACCTTCTGAGTGCTATAGGCATAGTTCAGTGACTTTGTTGTTTTAACGAAAGAAAATTGATTTTAGGAGATAATTTGGGATAGTTGAGTGACCATTTGAGTAGATTCATTCGAAATATCATGTTTGGGTCAAATTGGCAATTACAGTCAAATCTATTTATATTAGAGAAACTTTCAGAAACCACTATGTTTCAGTGGTTATGTCACGACCCGGATTTTCCACCCTCGGGACTCGTGATGGCGCCTACTAATAGGAGCTAGGCAAGCCAACTTAAATTCCTTCTTTTAGCAAATATCGACCATTTAATAAAAACAACGCATAATATGATAAAGCGAAAGTCTCGAGTATAATTAACTGAATGAAATGCGAAAGTTTAACAAAATCCTCTACCCAAGATTAGTGTCACACTACTCATGAGCGTCTAGAGAATACTACATATAAAGTTTGAATGAACATAAAACTGTCTGTTTTGATGCAAGAGATAACAAACTAAAGTAAGATGGAAGGGACTCCGAGCCTACAGACATCATCAAGGCTACCTCGATGTCCCTGCACTGAAGGTCAGCTCCCAATCCTTTGCTGCTGTCCAAGAGTTGCTGCTCCGACACCGTGATCTGTGTAAAAAAAATGCACAGATTGTAGTATCAGTATAACCGACCCCATGTACTTTTAAGTGCCTAGCCTAACCTCGGCGAAGTAGTGATGAGGCTAGACCAGACTACAAAATAAACCTGTGCAGTTATGAAATATAGTGCGGAAAATAAACATGAAATAAGCAGTTTATAAGGGAGGGGGAACATGTTGTGGGGAGGCAACAATTATAAATAAGAAATATAAATATAAAGATAGAACAACCAATAAAACATAAATTCGGATTAAACACACTCAACCTATAATTCGTTGTGGCGCGCAAACCGATCAAATCACATAACAATCATGTTGCGCCGTGAAACCCGATCTACAATTATTATTATTGCGGCATGCAACCCTATCCACATATACATAGTATTATTGCAGCGTGCAACCCGACCCAAATCCTTTAGTGTTATTGCGGCGTGCAGCCCGATCCATATCATTTATAATAAAACCTCACCCAACTAACAACCACAAATAAGGGGTAAGAAGGTAACACTAGTGAAAGGAATCCCGGCAAGGGAATATAATAACACGACTAAATCCCTACAAGGGAGAAAGAAACCAACGAAACCAATAAAACGTCCCGACAAGGTAATAACCATCAACTCTTTGTCTTTCAACCAACGAAACCAATAAAACATCCAGGCAAGGGAATAACCATCAACTCTTTCTTTTCCTTACACTTCTCACTTAATAATTCACTTATCATTCGAGCCATCGCTCCAAATAGTCATTTTATTTTATATACCTTCTCAATCCGTAACACAACTTGAGCCAATGCTCCATGGAGTTTAGTAATCATAATCTCTTATCATGCTCTTTGCAGTATATAGAAATCATGAAATAAGCATGGAAGAATCACAATAAATTCAGGGTAATTCACAATGTAAGGACACATGGTCATACTAGACACCAGTGTATAGGTACTCCTCACCATACCTATACAACGTACTCGACAAATAACAATTAGAAAATAAGACTCTACTCCTATTTCCTCAAGTCAAAGTTAGAACAAACACTTACCTCAACTTCCTCGGCTAAGTCAATCCATAACGACTACTTTCCTTCTCAAATTCGGCTCCAAATCAATCAAATATATGAAATAACGACTTTATGATATCAATAATAGCTAAACAAATTAAACCCAAATGCCTAAATAAGATTACCAACCTTCTTTCCAAAAATTCCAAAATCGACCCTGCGCCCGCTTGGTCAAAACACGAGGTTCGGACAAAATTCATATCACCCATTCCCCCATGAGCCCAAATATACAATTTGTTTTCAAATTTGGCCCCAAAACGAGGTCTAAATCAAAGAAAACTGAAAAGCCCTAAGTCTACCCAATTCCCCCAATTTCCACCCTACCCTATGTGATTTAAGCTTATAATTTCAGTAATTAATGAAGGAAAATGAAGAAAATGAGTGGGGATTTACTAACCCAAATGGTCTTAAGGAATGGGGGCTTCAATGGACTCCTAGAGCTTCGGGAAGAAGAGAGTTCGTGAGAAATTTTGGGCTAAACCCGTATGCATTATTCTGAAACTTAAAAAAAATCACTGGGTGTTTTTGTTCTATGCGTTCGTGACATAGGGTTTGTGTTCACAAAGAAGGGGGAGCTGGAAAGCATCGCGTTTGCGAGAGGGGGATGCGAACGCGTAGGGTAAAATACTGGGGACTCATGGTTTGGCCTATGCGAATGCAATGATGGACACACGAACACAATCAAGGGATAAGAAATGCTATGTGTTCGCGAAGGTTTGATGCGAACGCGAAGAGGAGAGGTACCAGGGTCCTCTTTTTGGCTTATGCGATCACGAAGATAGGGATGCGAATGCGAAGGAGCATTGCGAACGTGAATAAGAAATGCATTGTTCACCTGCTGCAACTTTTCAGCATTTTTCTATGTTTCAAAACCATCCCGAACACCTCCGAAAACACTCCCAAGCCCTCGAGTCTCCTAACTACTCACACTTACTAACTTAACGACATCATACAAACTTAACCGTGCGATCAAATCGCCAAAATAACATAACAACGAGGAACCAAAACTCAATATCATCACTTTTTCATCAACTTCATAAACTTTCATTTTTAGATATTTAGGTCCGAAACACGTCAAATGACGTCTTATTTTAACCAAATTTCACAAAAATGTCTTAAATCACATATATGACATGTATTGGGTGTCGGAACAAAAAAAGGGTCCGATTCCAATATTTTCTATTCTATTTTTATTTCAAATTTCTATATTAATTTCAAAAAATAATTTCTATTAAAAATTCATTTCTCGGGATCTCGGATTTCGATTCCCGGCATACGCCCGACTCCCATATTTCCTACGAACCCTCCAGATCTTCAAATCACAGGTCTAGTTCCGCTTACCCAAAATACTGACTAAAGTCAACTTTAATCTTATTAATATCAAAGTTCATCAATTTTTACACAGAATTCATATTTAAACTTTCCGGCTACGCGTTCGAAGTATGCACGTAAATTGAGGCCACCAAAAATGAGTTTTTCAAGGCCTCGAAAGCACAAAAAGGGGAGAAAATAGGTGATGACCCTTTGGGTCGTCATATTCTCCACCTCTAAAACAACCGTTCGTCCTCGAGAGACAAAAGAAAGAAGTACATGAGTTGGGAAATACATGAGGATAACGGCTCCGCATATCGGACTTGGACACCCAAGTCGATGCCTCAGGAGGCTTACCTCTCCACTGAACACGCACTGAAGGAAAACTCTTCGGCCTCAACTGTCAAACCAGCTGGTCTAGAATCGCCACCGGCTTTTCCTCAAAAGACAAATCCTTGTCTAATTGGACAATGTTGAAATCTAACACGTGGGCTGGATCGTCGTGATAGCTTCAAAGCATCGACACATGAAAAAATAGATGCACGATGGACAATCTAGGCGGAAAGGCAAGTCTATAAGCCACCTCTCCCACACGATCTAGAATCTCAAATGGGCCAATGAACCTAGGGCTAAGCTTGCCCTTCTTCCCAAATCTCATTACGCCCGTCATAGGCGACACTCGGAGCAATACCTTCTCACCAACCATGAAAGCCACATCTCAAACTTTGCGGTCTGCATAGCTCTTATGCCTGGACTTAGCTATCCAAAGTCTATCCTTAATGATCTTGACCTTGTCCAAGTTCTCCTGAACTAAATCGGTACCCAATAACCGAGCCTCTCCCAGTTGAAACCACCCTATTGGAGACTGACATCGTCTACCATACAACGCCTCATAAGGAACCATCTGAATGCTGGAATGGTAGCTGTTGTTGTAGGCAAACTCTACTAAAGGCAAAAACTGATCTCATGAGCCTCTAGCATATCCTCCAATATATGAATAGTCCGCTCGGACTGTCGATCCATTTGAGGATGAAATGCTGTGCTCAACTCAACCTGGGTGCCCAACTCTCGCTGAACTGCTCTCTAGAAGCGCGGGGTAAACTGCGTACCCCGGTCCGAATGATAGATACCGACACCCCATGAAGGTGAAAAATCTCTCTGATGTAGATCTCAGCTAAACTCTCAGATGAATAAGTGGTTGCAACAGGAACAAAATGCCTGACTTGGTCAGTCTATCAACAATGACCCAAATTGCATCAAACTTCTTTCAGGTCAATGGGAGTCCAGTAACAAAATCCATAGTAATTCTCTCCCACTTCCACTCATAAAGCTCAATCCTCTGAAACAGTCCACCAGGCCTCTGATGCTCATACTTAACTTGCTGACAATTCAAACATCGAGCCACATATGCAACTATATCTTTCTTCATTCTGCGCTGCCAATAGTGTTGCCTTAGATCCTGATACATCTTCGCGGTGCTGGGTAAATAAATAGCGGGAGCTATGGGCTTCTGCTAATATCAAATCTCGAATCCCATCAACATTGGGCACACAAACTCGCCCATGCAATTTCAAGACACCATCATCACCTATGGTCACTTTCTTGGCACCTCCACGTTGTACCCTGTCTCTTAGGACACACAAATTGGGGTCATCAAACAACCGATCACAGATACACTCCAATAATGATGAATGATAGACCGTGCAAGCCAACACTCTGCTAGGTTCAGAAATATCCAAACTCACAAGTCGGTTGGCCAAAGCCTGAATATCCAAAGCAAGCGGCCTCTGGCTGGCCAAAATATAAGCAAGACTACCCATGCTGTCGGACTTCCTACTCAATGCATTGGCCACCACATTGGACATTCCTGGGTGATACAAGATAGTAACATCATAATCCTTTAACAGCTCCAACCATCTCATCTGTCTCAAATTCATCTCCTTCCGCTTGAACAGATACTGAAGACTCTTGTAATCAGTGTACACCTCACATGTCACACCAAATAGATAATGCCTCCAAATCTTCAAACCATGAACAATGGCTTCCAACTCTAGATCATGAACTGGATAATTCTTCTCGTGGATCTTCAACTGCCTCGAAGCATAGGCAATGACCTTGCCATCTTGCATCAATATTGCACCAAGCCTAATACGAGAAGCATCACGATAGACTATATAAGGTCCTGAACCTGTGGGTAAAACCAATACCGCTGCCGTAGTCAGAGCTGTCTTGAGCTTCTGAAAGTTCTCCTCACACTCGTCTGACCATCTTAACTGGGCACCCTTCTGGGTCAATCTGATCATCGGCGCTACAAATAGATGAAAACCCCTCCACAAACTGACGATAGTAGCTTGCTAACCCCAAGAAACTCCGAATCTCTGTAGCTGATGCTGGTCGAGGCTAGTTCTTGACTGCCTCAATATTCTTCGGGTCTACCTGAATACCCTCCGTTGATACAACATGACCAAAAATGCAACCGAACTCGACCAGAACTCATACTTCGAGAACTTAGCATATAACTGACTATCTTTCAGAGTCTGAAGAACCACTCTGAGATGCTGCTCGTGCTCCTCCTGACTGCGGGAGTATACTAGAATATCATTAATGAAAACAATCACGAACAAGTCCAAATAAGGCCTAAACACTCGGTTCATCAACTCCATAAATTTTGTTGGGGTATTGGTCAACCCAAATGACATGACCATGAACTCATACTGTCCATACCAAGTGCAGAATGTTGTCTTAGGGACATCAGGCGCCGTAATCCTCAGTTGATGGTAGCCAGATCTCAAATCTATTTTTGAAAATACCCTTGCACCATGAATCTAGTCGAATAAATTATCAATCCTCGGCAGTGGATACTTGTTCTTAATCGTCACAATATTTAATTGCCGATAATAAATGCATATCCTCATTGAACCATAATTTTTCTTCACAAATAACATTAGCGCACCCCAAGGAGAACCGCTGGGTCTAATGAAACCCTTCTCAAGAAAAGCCTGCAACTGATCCTTTAACTATTTCAACTCTTGCGGGGCCATGCGATACGGTGGAATAGAAATAGGCCGAGTGCCCGGAGCCAGATCAATGCAAAAGTCAATATCATTGTCAGGCGCATACCTGGTAGGTATGAAGGGAAAACCTCGAGAAACTCCCAAACAATAGGAACATTATCAATAGAAGGAACCTCTGTGCTGGAATCGCGAACATACTCCAGACAAGCTAAACACCCCTTCTCGACCATGCGTCGAGCCTTCAAATATGATATAACACTTTGAGTGGAATCACCTGGGGTCCCTCTCCACTCCAAACGGGGAAAGTCTAGTAAATCCAGGGTCACGGTCTTGGTGTGACAATCCAAGATAGCATGATATGGGGACAACTAATCCATCCCCAATATGACATCGAAGTCCACCATGTCTTGTTGATACCCAATTTTTCCTAGGTATTTTTGTTCCCAAAATACTTTTGAAATAGCTTTTGAATGCATATATAAGCATCCACAAGAGGTTTGGTATTTTCTATAATTTTTCAAGCATTTTAAAACCAATTTATAACTTATTTTGTACTGTAAAATCCAATATTTAGTGTCAAATATTGTCATTTTAATAAATAAATTATCTAATTCTCTTATTTACATAAATATATAATTTATGTAATTTTTACAGGTTTTAACAAAGCCATTAGGTATTTTTAAATTAAAATTGTTTTAAATTACAATTTTTGCCTTTTTATCAATTTAACGAGTATGTCAAATAACAAATTGCTCCTGGCATTTTTTAATTAACTCCCAAAAATTTTTATTATCTCAGTGATTTTATTGGATTTTTATAAAATGTTTACTATTTTTATAAAATTACATTTGGGAAAATTGGCTATTTAAAATATAGCCCTTAGTCTTTCATTGTAACCCAAATCTGTACCCCCAATTAACCCCAATTATATCACCCAATTTCCCAATCCACTTGACCCAAAGCCGTTCGAATTAACCCGACCCATTTTCCCTTTGTGATCCTGGCCGTCGATCTCATAGATCAACAACCCACGTTATTTCTTGCCAAAATTAAACCCCCAATCCCCTTAACCCTATCTTCATTTTACCAAGCCACCACCTTTCACTCCCAAAATGATCTCTATGGTCTCTGAGAACCCTAATCTTCTCCGGACCTCTTCACCGGCGTTAATGGCCATTCAGGGCCTGAAACTTCCATGCTCGTCTATTCATCACCTTTCCTGGCCTTTGGGTTCGAAGATCGGGTTTTTTTCCCGAGTGTAACTGGACTAGAGGTCCTTCAATGGAGTTTCACGGCTGTTCTCCGGCAAACCTTCGAAACCTTGGATCCTTGCCAAGCTCCGATGAGTCGTTCAGCCTTTTCTCGCCATTTATGAGATTTTCTCTGAAAACCCTAATGATTAGAGGTTCTTCATTTCATTTTTCTTAGTGTAATCTTACGATCTTCTTTGAGTACTAGTTGTTTTCTGAAACTTTTAAAGTGATTCTCTTCTCTTTCTTCACTTAGTCATGATTTCGGAACTGTTCGTTTTTTTAAAAAACCCTAGGGTTTTCTATAACTTATCCGATTTATTTGATTTTTTGTTACTTATTCTTGCTACTGGGTGTTCTTCTCCGTGATTTTGACATTTTCTATTTTAGCTCTAAAGTGTTTTGTCGCACTGACTACCTTTCTAGGGTTTTTGGTTAAATTGTTCTATGCTTTCTTTATAGTGTTCTGCTCCTGTTCGTCTTCTAAAAAATTAGGGTTTCCTTGATTTCCTTGTTTATTTTGCTCTACTGTGTTTTTTCTAGCATCATTTCTGATCATTATCCACCATGGCTCCTAGGTATTTCTTTACTACGTTATTTCTATGGTTTCTTAGCTAATATGTCTACTATGTGCCCTGTTCGTCATTTATGTGCACTTTCATCTATGTTCTTCTTTACACGCTACATGTGACAAAAAACCTAAGCTTTAGGGGATTTTCCTTTTTCTTATTTTTACTTTTATATTTCTCTGGCACTTACTCGCTCCATGTTTAAACCCTAACTGTCTTCGATTTTCTACTTGAGTGCGACTACGACATGACTGTTTTTTTAGCCTTGCATGCTTGAATCTGTGCATCTCATTATATAGTTCTATTATTCCTCTTTCTGATAGCCCTAATTTTGGTGAAAGTCTATTCCTTGTGAATTTTTTTGATTTTCTAATTTGGACGTGCTCTTTGACCAAGTGAAAAATCAATTAGTATCTCGATTCCTTGATTCTCTATATGACTGACTTGCCTTATGTATTAAACGTGTGAATTTCAAACGCTCTGTCCTGTTTTTTCTTACTTATAATTGATTTTTCTTTCCAAAAATAAACTGGTGATTATTTACTTCAATTCTGGTTCCTTAATTAGGGGGAAACCCTTTTCATAATTGATTGTAATTGATACTGGGATTATTTTCTTGCCTTAGTGCTGCTTATTTTTCAAACTATAAATATCCTCTACTTCTTTTCACAAAGGCAACTCATTCTCGAGTCCTCTCTACTCTTACTAAGTTTAGCCGGCTGAAAGCCAAGGCTAATTATAAGGATTTTCTTTGATTTGTTATTCAAACTCGCACTGGTAGGCTACTAACTTCATTTATTAACATTCAAGTATCTGTTGCTCTCTCCTCTTCTTTGTCTGTTATGTTATTTCAATTAAGCTTGCATCATCAATCCCTTCCCCTTACCCTTTTGTCTGCCTGTTTGTTTCAGTGATTCATTTGAGTATTGGCATGTTCAATTTCCTTCCCCCCTTTCCAACTTGTCATGATACCTCACCTATTTTATATACTTTAGTTTCATGACAATCCCCCTTCAACTTGTCCCCTTATCTGTTTATGTTCATGGATAGCCGTGAACCATGACCCTTATCTGTCTATACCTTTAGTTCAAACTACATCAAGTTAATCCCTGATTCCCCTTTACCTTTGGGTGCTTACATTTAATGTTTTATTAAGTCCAGCATGTTGAATACTTTACTTCTATTGTGCATTATTATGCTTCAATTTAAGCTTGTCTGCTAAGTGCTTTTATATGATTTCCTTGCTCCTTGTTTGTATGTGAGTTGCTCTGGACAAGTGTGGCACTCTATTTCCATTTATAGTCTAGAATTAAGACTGTCAATTGCCTTTACTCAAAGCAATCCCATGCCCACCCCCTATCTTATGTGTTTGAGCCTTGACACAGGCCTGTTGGTACCCTAATCACCATACATGCCCTACTCTGACTTGTTTTCAAGTCTGCTCTTGCCTGTGGCACCATGCAAGAGGTTAGAGGTGTGCCAGTCTCACTTCATGGCTAGGTATGACCACCTCTCGTATTGGTTTTCCTCTAATTCCTTACTTTTACACTTATTCTTAGCCCTTTAAGCTCCTACCCCCTTTGGTAAACCATGCTTAGGGACCTTGGAGTCTCTTCTGAACTTGGATGCTTTAGGGGTGGTATTTCCACATTTGTACTATTCCTATTAGGGTGTAAGCAATGCATGGGTTCCCTTGAAAGCCCTTGGAACTTTGTAACACTCTAAAAAGAGAAAAGCCTCGGATCTTGGGAGCTCGGATTTGGTAAATGGCATACGTTGGACATTAAAGTTGCTTTGCGCTTCTTCAGGTCTGTTGTAGTATTGATGTATTTACTTCTTTAATGTTATTTTCTTGTCCAAACTTTTGTAAGTAACTTGTAATAAAGAACTTGGGGGATCTAGTGAAAGGCAATATGGGAGGGGTTTACTTTCTTGTATCATCTCATATAGATACCATGTTTATAGGGTTTTCATTATTACAGCATCATGACAATAGGTTAATTTTTCTTTACATCTGTAGAAACCATGTCTTAGGAATTTATTTTATCCATGTATACTATTACCATGCCTATTTTACAATGTTGCATCAACCATATAGATACCATGTCTATTGGCTTCCGTATTGCACCTACTTCATATAGAAACCATGTTATTAGGCTTGCATCTTATAATATCACCTAGATGTCATGCCTATAGGAACTATATAAACGCTAGGCAAAACCGTAGGACGTCCAATTGTATAAAAACAACAACTAAAGGGGTAGCAAGTAAGTTTAAGTCCCGTCTCGTCTAATGTTTTCCAATGACCCAGTTTTCAACTTATCCTAAATTGGCTTATCTCAAACGGGCCTAGGTATGCCCTTTTCGAAATGTCAAGAACCTACAAGCTGTTTTCTATACTAAATCGTTGTTGGCTTAAGATCATGTGTTTAAGGTAATTAAAAACTTCTTTAAGGTCTTGTGAATTACTCTTCTTACAGCTCCCTTTACTCAAACTCAAGTGATTAATTTATAACCCTTTTATCAAAAAAAAATTGTCTGCAGTTTTAATTCTTTAAACAGACTTCTATTTGAAGCCTGGGTTTTCTTTTCTAAAAATCGTCTGCAACTTTAAATCTTTCCCAAACAGACCTTTGTCTGACGCCAACGTTTTCTAAAAGTTCAGCTGGTTTTTTCTAAAAGTCCTGTCAACTTCTACAAACGGACCCGAAGGGTGCAAAGCAGATTTTCTATCTAACTTCTATATGTCAAACTATTCTGCCCGCTCTCTAACCTCTTTTAAAGACCAAACTAGTAATTAAAGTCATGCTAAACTACTTGCTGTATGTTACGGGGTTTACTTGAGCCTTTAATTGTTTATTTCATCCCTCCCATCTGCTACTTTTTTTGACTGTCGCTCTAGCATTTTTACCTTTGAATACTCCATATATGTATCCTACTTCCTTCTCCCCCTTTCTTAGGATTAGAAGTCCTAATGCTCCATGACTAGCAGGTGGGGACGTGTATTAGGATGCGATAAGTAAACGATACCAACACGTTTTAATACCTTTACAGGGTGGGAGGGTAGATTATGGAGATGATGACGATGTGATAATATCATAAAGCGATCCCCCTTTGGAAATATGTGCGGGATAGTTTATCGAATGATTCATATTATAGTTAAACCTAGGACCCCTCTTTCTCTTATGTGCTTTATTCAAATGCTTTCTTAATGCTTTTCAAACGAACCTTCTCTCTTATTTAAACTTATGTCCTCCTTAAAGCTTTCAAGTTGTGTGAATGTCTTATATGTGAACCTTATTTGTTTAATTGCTTCATCTCCTTATAAAGTCATAATTAGCTCGGCCGGGAACCATATTTGTAGATCTTGAGGGGTGCCTAACACCTTCCCTTCAAGATAATTTCAAGCCCTTACCCAACTCTGGGTTTTCTCTCAAAAACACTCTCTTCATCTTATAGTGTCCTAATGCACTATAATCATTAGGTGGCAACTCTTCCAATTTCATAACCCAATTCTTAGACAAGGAATAGAGTTGTTTTGCCCATAATGTCATAAAACTCGATTTCGCTATTGAAAAAGGGGCGTCGACAGCATAGCAACTCCGCTGGGGAATTTATTTAAGGCTTTTACCATTACGTGCTTCTATGACTTTATTGATTTCTTTAATATCTTTATCTATTGATTTAATCGTTTCTTCCCATTACTAACTTGGTTCTTCATGTCTTTTCTTTTCTTTAACTGTTTTACCGCTTTATTGTCTTTACATTATTTCAATTCCGTCCTTAATTTCAAGCATTTATTGTAATCATTATTGTGTGAACGTGAAAATACATGTATTTATTTCTTTATTGTAATTTCATCCTTCAATATTATCTTCCACTCGTGCCAAAACAAATCCTATTGCAAAGCTTATAATGAGTGGTTGCGCTCTTCCATATTATAAATCCCATAAATTTGTCAAAGGCATATTTGCGGTAAAATCAGTCGATCAACGGTGTAGTCGACGGTTCCGCGACTTTCCCTCTTGAGTTGTCCGCTCAAGGGTACCTTGTCTAGCACTTCAAAAGTAGAAACCTTACTCCATTTAATTGTTCATGCATCATGGTCAAACTTAGGCGAGTCAGTTATGTCGTCCGCATAATGACTCATTAGGATGGCCTAAACCAAAGTCCATCGGGTTTCCTCGAAACCCAAACGGACATTCACGTTATGTGCATTGATTTGGAGAACTAAATACCTTTGCAAATTATTGATTTAAATGGTCGAGTCTGATGGGGTTGAGGGCCTAACTCTCTGTTTTGCAGGAAATGAGGCACAAGGTCCCCAGGTTCGGTATGGTATCAAACATTCATCCAAAGTTGCTAAGATGGTGGGATGATTTGCATGGCAGTGATCTGTTTGTTGTCCGCAAACACTTAGGAAATCTTCATTCACTTCTTTAAGTTAGGCAAGATAACAAGATTGTGAAAGATGCTACTATATTTTGGGATAGTGAACGGTCCATCTTCCGCTTTGGGGATAACGAAATGGCGCTGCTATTGGAGGAAATTGGGGGTTTAGCTAGAATTCTTTGCAATAGCCCGGGGCTGCTCATGCCAGAAAACTGCAAAGGTAGAGGGTTCTTGAAAATGATGGGGCTCAAAAGAATCCTAATCTGACCAGTCTGAAGGACTCCTACATATCCTTCGACTTCATGTATGAAAGGTTCGGACATAGTAAATCATACCGCAATCATATGGACGAGTTCACCCTCACCTCTTTGGGGCACATACATAGGAGAGCCTTTGTATTCATGTTCTGTTTCCTGGGCATGATAGTTTTTCTGATGAAGAAGGCTAGAATCCATACAAGACTAGCCATGGTAACGAAAGCTGTAATGGAGGGTATCGACAGGCAGACATTCAGCATAGCACCAATGATCCTCGCAGAACTTTACCTAGCCTTAGAATAATGTCAAAAAGGGGCACCACACTTCGAAGGGTGAAATCTACTACTACAACTCTGCCTCATTGAACATCTTCAAAAGAGAGAGTATAGGCAAGATATCATACGATGAGATTGGGATGACCATATTGCTTTCCATCATCCAAAGCGGATGCACTTTATGCCGGATATGTTTTCTCACCCGGAAGACGCCGGTGGATGGGTGGAACTATTAGGGAATATGAGAGAAGAGTAGGTACAATGGATCTACGAGTGGTTTCATACTGAAGAGTTTATCATTCAGTCTAGGGATGCACCATTCCTTGTAGTCATCAGCTTGAGAGTAAATTACCTTTATGTCCCTCTCTGAGTCATGAGGCAAGCTGGAAGGAAGCAGATTATACCAAGAGTGGAAAAGATGAGTCATTACAGGGCTGATTTCCAGGATGACGATATCCCATACAGGTGCCGGGCTCAGCATATGTGGCACTCCAAAATCATTCTAGAAAATGAATCTATGGAGCCAGACAGGTATTAGGCGGGATATGCGCCACTTTATCTAGGGTGGTTAGAAGATGATCATATGGGCTTGGGGAAAATAGTTTCGTCCATGGTCACAGGGTTATTGATGAGGAGGCTGCAACAAAGGTCAAGTATAATTAGTTGCGCAAGCGAATGCGAGAGTGTGAAAGTGAACATCGGAAAATACTAGAAGCTCAAGAGAAGGTAATCAATGAATGGAAAGACATGGCTGTCCGCGCAAGCAACCGTTTGGGGTACTTGGAATCGGGTATTGTAGATCAGGAAGGCAAGTTTTTGAAAAGGATCAAAGATTGTCAGGAAGCTGAAGGTGATGAAGGTGGGCATTTGGCTCGAGCTTACTTGTTGCTGGGACTGCGCGAGCTGATGAAACTATTCGGGGGAGGAAGAGATACTGAATCTGAGGAAGGTCCTTCTGGGACCAAGTAGTTAGGAATTTACTGCTTTCTTGATGTAATAAGGCCCTCGGCCATTAGTGACAATTCTTCTTTATTTTAATTTGTTTGATTCGTTCTATTTTCTATCAGTAAAATGAGGCATTTTGTATTACGTGTTCTCCAAATCATATTTGTCGCTAGGCCTACCTCGGGCACAATGAGGCACCAAATATGAAACAATTTATACCTTTGCAACAACGTGTTTAAATACTGCAATGTTTTCTTTCTCAGAATCCGCAATAACTTTTTACCTTTTTGTTTCCTTTTGTTTTATCCCCCTCCCCAAAGGTTAGTTCCTGCATTCTGGCACCATCAACATATTCAACAAGATCTAAGGGTCTCCTCCTCCTCCTTATCCGAGTCCTCCCAGAAACAGGAACAAAGGAAAGATGGCAGATAATGAAGCAAGAAAGGAAATTGAAGGAACTTCCCAGGGTACCCCGATCACCAAGGAAACTGTTGCTCATTTGGAGCAAACATTGCTAAGGTTTCGAGAGGAACTAGACCAGGTCCGGAGTTTGGCAAGTCTATCCATCTCCCTTGCTGCTGAAGATGTCAACCATCAGGTCCCTTCACCTCCGCAAAAGACCCCAACCCAAGTTCGCAACAATGCTCCATCGCTCATCCCTGAGCCTCAAAATGCTCAAAACCACCAGGATACCCCTATCTTTGTGAATACTGTGCCATACTATACACTGCATATACCAGATATGTCAGAATCAGATTCGCTCATTCAGAACTTGGCTGCTGAACTCAAGAAACGCACTAGCAGGGTTCAAGGCGTGGAAGGTAACAAGGGTGTAGAAGGTATGAATTATGAAGATTTGTTTGTTCAACCCGATGACGAACCTCCTAAGTTCGAAATGTTTGATGGTACGGATGATCCCAGGGTTCACCTTAGGATGTATTGTGACAAACTAGTGGGAGTTGGTAAGGATGAGAAGATCCGCATGAAGCTATTCATGAGGACTTTGAAAGTGGATTCTTTATCTTGGTACATCAACCAAGATGCGAAGAACTGGATGAGTTGGGTAAACATGGCGTCCGATTTCATGGACTGTTTCAGGTTCAACACTGAGAATGCGTCATACGTGTTCTACATTCAGAATTTGAAGAAGAAGCCTACTAAAACCTTCCGTGAGTATGCCACTCAATGGAGGTCGGAGGCTACCAAAGTCAGGTTAGCTTTGGAAGAAGAACAAATGAATAGATTTTTTGTTCTTGCCCAGGACCCACAGTATTACTAGAGAATGATACTGATAGAGGGGCAGAAGTTCGTTGATATCATCAAACTGTGAGAAAGGATTGAAGAGGGAATCAAAAATAGTATGGTTAGCAACCTTGAGGCACTGCAGGCCACCAACAAAGCCTTACAATCTGGTGGTTCATCGAAGAAAAAGGATGTAAACTCCGTAATGGCTGCAAAGAAACCATTCTCCCATGAAATACCAACCCTACCCTCCAACTACACTCACGTACCAACCCTCTCTAAATTACCAAGCACCTTCGCCCACTTACCAAAATCCACCACCCGTCTACCAGTCATCTCCACCACCAACATATCAACCGACCTCGCCAGGATATGCCCAACCCACACCCGTATACCAAGCCTACACACCCCAACCTCCTCACTATCCATCACCACCTACCCGTCAAAACTTCCCACGACCAAGACCAAATTTTGACCGCAAACCACCCAGACAACATACTGCTATTGCTAAACCCATTGACCAACTATACGAGAAGCTCAAAGCTGCTGGATATGTTAAATCCATCCCAGCTATAACCCCAAAGAACCCTTCCCAATGGATCAACCTAAATAAAACCTGCGCATACCATTCGGGGATGAAAAGCCATACCATTGACTAGTGCTGCTCGTTGAAGGACAAAATCCAGACCTTAATTGACAACAAGGTCATCATAGCTAAGGAGCCTACTCCTAATGTTCGTAACAACCCTCTGCCAGACCATAAAGGTGGAAGCGTCCACATGATTGACGTAGAAGATGATTGGGACCCCGAATGGTCGATTGGTTTGATATCTAAAGGAGAAAGCCCAAGAAACCGCCGGTCACTCTTAATCGTATTGTTGTACAAGTCCTGCCATCTGAGGGCAACGTGGTAAATATATCTTTACCATTTGAGTTCGAGGCACCTCCTGCAAAGGTGCCAAAGCCGATTGAGGTGGAATTTAGGACTCCAAAAGCGCCCGCACCGATTGAAGTTACTATGTTGCCTCCAAAGCTGCCCATTTCGGCCACCATGTCAGACATAATCCCATTTCAGTCAAAAGCCATACCCTGGGACTACACAGCCAAGGCAAGAAGGAAAGGAAAAGAACGCGCAGGTGAAGCAATTTCCACGCAAGGAATGACTAGAACAGGCAGGGTATACACACCAGAGCACCTAGCCGAGTCCACCAAGAAGGTTCTTGGACGTCTCATTGAAATTGCACATGACGATCTCTGGAGAAAGGTACAGGCTAAAGAATATTTAGTTGTTGAACAACTAAACAGGACTACATCACGGATCTCCATCTTAGCATTGCTGCAGAGTTCCGAGGCGCATAAAACGCCTTGATGAAGATAGTGAGCGAGGCATATGTCCCAAGAAACATAACGGGAGAAGAGATGGAAAACACGATAGGGCAGGTATTGGAAAGTCACAAAATCACTTTCCATGAGGATGAAATTCCACCAGAAGGGCTCAGTCACAATAAAGCACAACACATCACCGCGCAATATGAAGACCATTTCATTACCAGGATCCTAGTCGACGAAAGTTCTAGTCTCAACATTTGTCCATTAATCACCCTCAAGAAGTTGGGCAAAAGATTGCACGAGAAAAAAGATGGGGCTATTAATGTTAAGGCTTTTGATAGTTCTCGAGGGTCTACTCTCGGGGAGGTTAGCCTGTGTTTGCAAATGGGACCTACTTGGTTTGATGTTGAGTTCCAAATCATCGACATACCAGACTCTTACAACTAACTGCTGGGACAACCCTGGATCCATGCCGCTGGGGATGCGGCATCAACTTTACATCAGGCTGAGAAGTTCGAATGGAACCATCAGGAAGTAGTCATCCATGGCGACGGTAGCAACCCCATGTACAGTCACCAGACAATTCCAACGATTGGAGGCAAAAGAAGAATAGCGGGGAGACATATCATCATATTGAGTGGGTCAACGTATTGGATAAGGACAAATGGTGGAGCAACAAGATTGAGAGCATTCTTAATTGGAGTGGGTATGAACCATGGAAAGGACTTGGTAAGAATCTTCAAGGTATCACCAAACATATCCAGTTGAAGAAACATGGTTCTACCTTCGGACTGGGGTACGAATACACTTGGCAGGAATTCAAAAATTGGTCACCACCATGGCGCGGCCCATATTACCCATTGGAATGCCCCATACCTCAATTGGAGTAGACATTCAGCCAGCCGACACTCTCTACGGGTCAAAGAAAGAGGAGCTCGTGGCAATGAGGAACCTGTTTCTGGAGGAGGACATGGACTGTTGTGTGATCTTTGAAGAGGAAGGGGAGGAAGGCCCTTCCATTCAGGATGTGAACCGAGGGGAGAGCCTCACCAACTGGTCAATCAGGACCACCAGCGCCCGCAAACCTTCGGGGTAGCAAGGCTAAACAAGCATCATGCATATTTATTCTAGTTGTTTTCTTTATTTGCATTTGTCTTTACTTTCCAAAAGAGCCCCGATGTTTACAACATTTATGAATTCAATCAAAAGCATTTTCAGTTTTATCAAATATCTCGCTATTCATTACTTTTCTCTACTATTTATTTTATTTTTCACATATCATTATTATTACGTATCTTGATGATGAACCAACAACTGTAACTTGCAACGAGGCTATGCAACAAACGGACATAGACTCAGAGGAAGATGATATACCAGAATAGGTTGTCAGAGAGGCCGAGAATTTTGAGAATACACCTAAGTCCAACTTGGATGAAACCGAAGTTGTCAATTTAGGAGATACATCGAATGTCAAAGAAACGCGCATAAGCGTGCACTTATCACAGACGGAAAAAGAGAAATATATAGAGTTCTTGAAAGAATATGAGGATATCTTTGCATGGTCTTATAACGATATGACTGGTCTCAGCACGTCCATCGTCGCTCACAAATTGCCGACAGATCCTGCATGTCCACCGGTAAAGCAGAAGCTCAGAAAATTCAAGCCAGATATGAGTCTAAAAATCAAAGAGAAGGTTACCAAGCAGGTCAAAGCTAGATTTCTTCAAGTGGTAGAGAATACAACTTGGTTAACTAACATTGTGCCAGCAGTGAAAAAGGATGGAAAAGTTAGAGTCTGTGTCGACTACCGGGATCTCAACCGGGCCAGTCCCAAAGACGATTCCCCTTGCCAAACACACACATTCTGATCGACAACTGTGCCAAGCATGAGTTGCAGTTGTTAGAATATACGCTTAACGCTAGAGGGGGGGGGGTGAATAGCGTTACAATAAAAAACAATATAAACTTGCGAAAATTAAAAATTGCAGGATTGAAATAAGTGCGGTAAATAAATAATAAGGAACGAACGCACCGAAATTATCCTGGTTCACCACAACCTGTGGCTAGTCCAGTCCCCGAGAGACTCTCTCGAGATTCCACTAACTTCGTTAAGCTTACGGGTGCTTAACAAACTATTAAAAGCTGAGAACTTGAGTCACACAAGCCTCAACAACCTTTGCTCGAAGATACCACACTTCAAGACTTCAACCGAAGGAATGAAAACGTTCCTTCTTTCAACCACAAGGGATTAACACTTCCCTTCAAGTGTATAAAAACACTTAGCACTCAAGACAAGACTCTCTTTAAGAGTAGATATGAGTAAAATAAATACGCTCAAGAACACAACAACTTTCGTCAAGAGTTTGGCTCTCAAAAACTTATGAAATGAATAGAAAATGATGAATATGAGAGTATGCAAGCTTTAGCAAGAATATGATCAGTTGTTGTACTTAGAAGACTGATTTTGAGTTGTATTTATAGTGTTCAAAACCCCCACAACCGTTGCCTAATTGCCAATCAAGAATTGCTGATTTTGTGCTAAGATAATCGATTATCTGATTTGCATAATCGATTATTTTCCAATCGTTCAAAAATCATTCCCAGATTTTAAGCAGAATAATCGATTATCCAAATCGTATAATCGATTGCCTGACAACGTTCAAAAAATCATATTCAGATTTTACTTAGCATAATCGATTATCAGATTGTGTATAATCGATTACCTGACAACGTTCAAAAAATCATATGCAGATTTTATTTAGAATAATCGATTATCAGATTCTGTATAATCGATTATCTTTCAGAGTTTAAAAATACTTTGGCAACGGTCATTTGCATAATCGAATATGCTATAAGGATAATCGATTATCTTTTATATTTTGAAAACTTCAGACTACACTGTCTTAACATAATCGATTATCATAAAGTACATAATCGATTATCTTACAGTCTTGTAAAATTTGATAGACACTGCCTCAACATAATCGATTATCATAATGTGCATAATCGGTTATTTTATAGCTTTGAAAAATCTGATGGACACTGCCTCAACATAATCGATTATCATAAGGTACATAATCGATTATCTTGTAGCTTTGAAACATCTGATGGACACTGCCTCAACATAATCGATTATCATAAGGTACATAATCGATTATCTTGTAGCTTTGAAAAATCTAATGTACACTAAGGTACATAATCGATTATTGTTCAGCTTTGTAAATCTGGTGTACATTGTCTTAACATAATCGATTATCATAAAGTACATAATCGATTATCTTTGTCCAGATTTGAGAGGCATGTTTAAAATTCATTTTGGCTAAAATAACATGTTTGAAAATCATTTTGCTTTAAATTAAATATGCATGATTTGATAAAAATGATTTTACGAGAGAAGCCAAGTCTTGACTCAATTGTCGGATCAAGATCACAATTAAAGAACGACTCATGTATAACTTTATTTCTTTGCTTGATCATGATCTTTGTTCGTCTTGTGCTTGAACCTCGTTATGTGTCAATTGCGCGCTTGTGCTTGGACCTCGTCATATGTCAATTGCGCGTCGTTTGTCATTTATCAAAACCTACAAATATGAACACACGTTTAGTATGTATTGAGAACGTGTTTCAACAATTTCCCCCTTTTTGATAATGGCAAACCAATATCGGGATATGCATATTAGATAATTCATAATGACGATCCAAGACAAGTATATAGATATGCAATTAGTTCCCCCTCAACATATGAATTCCCTTTCAATTTATGCCAATAAATATTAAGTGCATAGCCCTTATTCTTCCCCCTTTTGACATTAGCAAAAAAAATAAGTAAATAACTAGTTTAATGATTAACCAATATTGCAATTAGAAAAGGGACAATATAATGTCAACATAATCGATTATTGATACTTGATAATCGATTATGTACTTAAGAGAAATCGATTATTCTTAAAAGAGATCGATTATTCTGCACCAGTGCTTTATAATTCCCCCTGTCTTTGGGGCGATACCTGCAAAACAGAATTAGGCGCCTCCGACGCTCAAGTTAGTAATGAAAAGAAAAAAATGCAATGCATGACATAGATCAACGTAGAGTCAAGAATCCTGAGTTCACTACGAATTCGGAAAAAGGACTCTTTCTCTAAAGGCTTTGTGAAAATGTCGGCCAATTGAGATTTGGTTTCAACAAACTCAATTTCGACATCACCTTTGAGAACGTGATCTCTTATAAAGTGGTGCCTAATTTCAATGTGTTTTGTTCTTGAATGAAGAACGGGGTTCTTCGTCAAGCTTATGGCGCTAGTATTATCACATCTAAGAGGGATATGATCGATACTTAGTCCATAGTTCGAGAGTTGTTGTTTCATCCAAAGGATTTGAGCACAACAACTCCCCGCGGCTACATATTCAGCCTCGGTTGTGGACAACGCAACACTTACCTGTTTCTTACTAAACCAAGAGACAAGAGAGCTACCGAGATGGCAAGTGCCACTAGTGCTCTTGCGGTCCAATTTGCAACCCGCAAAATCGGAGTCGGAATAGCCAACAAGTTGGCATGAAGAACCTTTGGGATACCATAGTCTTTATAGTACCAACAAGATACTTCATTATCCGCTTAACCGCAGTTAGGTGCGACTCCTTCGGACATGATTGATATCGAGCGCATAAACATACGCTAAAAATTATGTCCGGTCTACTAGCAGTAAGATAAAGAAGGGATCCGATCATACCTCGATACTTTTTGGTGTCGACTTCCTTACCTTTCTCATCTTTTTCAAGATGATCGGATGTGCTCATTGGAGTGGCCATTGCTTTGGCGTTGCTCATTTCAAATCGTTTTAGCTACTCTTTGCAATATTTAGATTGACAAATGAAAGTTCCTTCTTTCATTTGTTTCACTTGCAACCCCAAGAAGAAGGTTAGCTCACCCATCATAGACATCTCAAATTCGCTTGTCATTAAATCAGAAAATTCCTTGCACAAAGCATTGTTAGTAGCACCAAAAATAATATCATCTACATAGATTTGAACTAATAAAATATTATTGTTTTTATGCTTAATAAATAGTGTGGTGTCAACTTTCCCCCTAATGAACTCATTGTCCAAAAGAAATTTGCTCAATCATTCATACCAAGCTCGGGGAGCTTGTTTAAGACCATGAAGGGCTTTCTTAAGCTTGAAAACATGATCGGGAGATTTAAAAACTTCAAAGCCCGGGGGTTGTTCAACATAAACTTCTTCTTGACTAAAGCCATTTAGAAAAACACTCTTTACATCCATTTGATATAAATTGAAATTCATAGAAGAGGCAAAAGCAAGTAATAAACGAATAGCTTCTAACCTTGCTACGGGTGCATACGTTTCTTCATAGTCAATTCCTTCTTCTTGATTATAACCTTTTGCTACAAGCCTAGCTTTGTTTCTAGTGATTACACCATTTTCATCTAATATATTTCGAAAAAAGCATTTCGTACCAATTATGGTATGATTGTCGGGTCTTGGCACCAATTCCCAAACGTCATTTCGTTTGAATTGGTTAAGCTCCTCTTGCATTGCCAAGGTCCAGTGCTCATCCCCAATTGCTTCGGAAATGGTTGAGGGTTCAATTTGAGAAACGAAAGCAGTATGTCCTAAGGTGTTCTTAAGATTGTTTCGAGTACTTACCTTTTGTTCAATGTCGCCAATTACCTTGTCGAGAGGATGGTCTTTGATTGTCCTCCACGTGTTGGGCAGTTTCATTTCTTTCTCCAGTGGTGGCGGTTCCTCCGATGATTGTTCCAAGATTTCATCTTGAATTTCCTTTGGATTTTTCTCTTGTGCTTTGTCTTGAGGACTTATTGTGTTTAAAATAGTTGCAAGATCAAAACCAGAATCCTTTCTCGCCAAGCGAGTATTATTTTCGGAAAACACAATATGAGGGGATTCCTCAACAGTTTCGGTTCTATTATTGAATACTCTATATGCTTTGCTACGTGATGAATAACCAAGAAAAATTCTTCATCGGATTTGGCATCAAACTTTCCCAAATTATCTTTTCCATTGTTATGAATAAAGCATTTACAACCGAATACTCTAAGATGGGAGAGGTTAGGTTTCCTTCCATTATAGAGTTCATAGGGAGTTTTCATGAGTATTGGCCTTATGACTACTCGGTACTCACGGCATCCGCCCAAAATTGTTTGGGAATCTTAGCCTCATCGAGCATGGTTCTAGCCATCTCTTCGAGACACCTATTTTTCCGTTCCACCACTCCATTTTTTTGTGGTGTACGTGGAGCAGAGAAGGTGTGCTCAATAGCGAGTTCGTCACAAAAGTCCGCGAAGAGATTGTGATCGAACTCTCCCCCATGATCACTTCTTATGGAAGTGATGGTTGTGTTCTTTTCATTTTGAACACGTTTAAGAAAACATTTAAAATTTTGAAAAGCCTCACTTTTGTGAGCAAGAAATAGTGTCCATGTAAATCTAGAATAATCATCAACTATAACAAAAGCATAACGATTTCTACCAAGACTTTCAATGCGAGATGGTCTAAAGAGATCCATGTGAAGAAGTTGCAAAGGTCTTGTAGTTGAAACAATATTCTTAGATTTAAAAGATGCTTTTGTTTGCTTCCCTTTTTGACAAGAATCACAAATAGTGTCATTTTCAAATTTCAAATTTGGAAGACCAATAACTAAATTTTGTGAAACCAATTTGTTTAAAAGATGCATGTTGATATGAGCTACTCTACGATGCCATAACCACATATCATCTTCTTTACTCATAAGACAATTCACATACTCTGATGAAGAGTTTTCAAGATCAACCATATAGATGTTATCAATTCTAAAACCACGAAAAATAATTTTAAAATCACTACGACGAAAAACTAAGCATTCTTCCGAATCAAACAAAACAAGATTTCCCTTGTCACATAATTGACTTATGCTCAAGAGATTATGTTTTAGACCTTTAACTAGCAATATATGCTTAATGGAAGAAGATTCATTCTTACCGACCGAGCCAATGCCGATAATTTTTCCCTTGTTGTTATCTCCAAAAATAACGTTTCCTCCTTCCTTGTGTTCTAGTTGAAGGAACTTGGATGCGTCTCCGGTCATGTGTTTGGAGTATCCACTATCAAGGTACCAAAGTACACTTGATCCCTTCAAACATACCTACAAGATAAATTAATAAGTTTTTGGTACCCAAGCTGTTTTGGATCCTTGAGAGTTAGGTGTAAAATGCTGTTGTGCTTGACATGCAGTTAAGTTTCTGTGTCTAGTAAAACAAGCAGGAGCAATATGTCCTATTCGACTACAATAATAACATTAGGATTATGCATTCTTCTAGGTTGGTAGTAGTTGGAGGTGCGAAAATCGTTTGCTCTATTTTTGACAATATGGCTATTGCACAATCCTTGAAAATCATCTCTCCTACTGTTTGTTCTAGGATATGCAGCGTTTCTAGAATAATTGTTTCTAGGTCGAGTATGTCTAGGTTGCGATTTTTGAAGGCCATTTCTAGGCGTTCTAAAATGTCCAAAGTTTCTTCTAGTGTTTGGTCTAGGATGCATATTGATTCTAGGATGGTTATTTCTAGGATGAATGTTTATTTTATTTATCCTAGGTTGAGCCTTGGGTTGTTGGGGGATGGCTTCAACTTTTTCTTTAGGCTCGTTTTTGAAACCTATGCCATGTTTGGTCGATTTCAAGTTGACAAGAACATCATTCAAATTTTTATGAGAAGAATTGAACTTATCTAGGGTGCCCTTAAGTCTTTCTACTTCATCTTTTAGATGCATGCAAGAAATACAATTTTTACTAGAACTCTCGGGTTTGTCGGCGCTTCTCTTGCCGAAAAATTTGTTTTCTTCTTTCAACTTCTCATTTTCCAAAATCAATTTTTCCAAATTTTTTTCTTTCAAAGAGAGTTGTTTTTCAAAATCTTTTTCTTTCAAAGAAGAATTTTTCTTTACGTCTCTAACAGTTTCGGAAGCTCTAATGAATTCACTATACAATTCATCAAAAGCATTTTGCATTTCCTTAAGAGAAAAGAAATTTTTAGAAGAAGTTTGACGTACCTCTTCTTGATTGTCTTCGTGCGCCATGAGACAAAGATTTGCGGTTTCGTCTTCTTCTTCCTCACTTGACTCGTCTCCGGAGTCACCTCCCCAAGATAGATAGGCTCGTTGTTTCTTGAAGGGTTTCTTCTCCTTTTTGACATTTGGGCAATTTGATTTAATGTGCCCGATTTCTCCGCATCCATAGCACTTTACTTGATCTCCTTGTTGTTTGCCTTTTCGTTCATACTCTTTTCGCATGAACTTTTGAAACCTCTTAATAACGAGTCCGAACTCGTTATCTCCGTTGTTTGAGTCCTCATCATTTTGAGGTTGAGACGTGCTTGCCTTGAGGGCAATTCTTTGTTTCCTTTGATCATTAAAAGGAGGGTTAAGTATAGTAGATTCATAGGTTTTAAGATTACCTCTTAGTCCGTCGATGGTGACATTTGAAATGCCGATAGACTCTTGAATCGCGTCGGCCTTGGAACGCCATTCCGGAGTGAGACTTCGGAGAATTTTTCGGACAAGTTCCTTATCCGTGAAGGTCTTCTTAAGAGCATGTAGGTCATTAACGATTTTTGAAAGTCGTTCGAACATGTCATCGATCCTCTCGCTTTCCTTCATGTGAAACAGTTCATATGCATGGGTTAGAAAATCAATTTTAGCTTCTCTTACTTGGTCCGTACCTTCGTACGTGATTTCCAGGTTATCCCACATTTGCTTAGCCGTTGTGCAACATGATATTTTTCTGTAATCATCAGCATTTACAGCACAATACAATAAGTTGATGGCTCTAGCATTGCTCTGCACTTTTCGGATATCATCCGCATCGTATTCATCTTCGGATTTTGGAACCCATTCACTTTCAACCTTTTTGGTTAAAATTTGTTCTCCCTTTGTTATAACCTTCCATAGATGAAAATTGTTCGATTGGATGAATATTCTCATCCTTTCCTTCTAGTACGTATAGTTTGTGCCGTCGAACAGTGGTGGTCTGGTGGAGCACTGTCCTTCACCTATTCCTGCATTAAAGTCACGAGTAGAAGCCATGGATTGTTTCTCTCAAACGGTTAAGTCTTTCAGAGAGTTGGGCTCTGATACCAATTGTTAGAATATACACTTAACGCTAGAGGGGGGGTGAATAGCGTTATAATAAAAAACAATATAAACTTGCAGAATTAAAAATTGCAGGATTGAAATAAGTGCGTTAAGTAAATAATAGAACGCACCAAAATTATCCTGGTTCACCACAACCTGTGGCTAGTCCAGTCCCCGAGAGACTCTCTCGAGATTCCACTAACTTCGTTAAGCTTACGGGTGCATAACAAACCGTTACAAACTGAGAACTTGAGTCACACAAGCCTCAACAACCTTTGCTCGAAGATACCACACTACAAGACTTCAACCGAAGGAATGAAAATGTTCCTTCTTACAACCACAAGGGATTAACACTTCCCTTCAAGTGTATACAAACACTTAGCACTCAAGACAAGACTCTCTTTAAGAGTAGATATGAGTAAAATAAATACGCTCAAGAACACAACAACTTTCGTCAAGAGTTTGGCTCTCAAAAACTTATGAAATGAATAGAAAATGATGAATATGAGAGTATGCAAGCTTTAGCAAGAATATGATCAGTTGTTGTACTTAGAAGACTGATTTTGAGTTGTATTTATAGTGTTCAAAACCCCCACAACCGTTGCCTAATTGCCAATCAAGAATTGCTGATTTTGTGCTAATATAATCGATTATCTGATTTGCATAATCGATTATTTTCCAATCGCTCAAAAATCATTCCCAGATTTTAAGCAGAATAATCGATTATCCAAATCGTATAATCGATTACCTGACAACGTTCAAAAAATCATATTCAGATTTTACTTAGCATAATCGATTATCAGATTGTGTATAATCGATTACCTGACAACATTCAAAAAATCATATGCAGATTTTATTTAGCATAATCGATTATCAGATTGTGTATAATCGATTATCTTTCAGAGTTTAAAAATACTTTGGCAACGGTCATTTGCATAATCGATTATGCTATAAGGATAATCGATTATCTTTTATATTTTGAAAACTTCGGACTACACTGTCTTAACATAATCGATTATCATAAAGTACATAATCGATTATTTTACAGTCTTGTAAAATTTGATAGACACTGCCTCAACATAATCGATTATCATAATGTGCATAATCGATTATTTTATAGCTTTGAAAAATCCGATGGACACTGCCTCAACATAATCAATTATCATAAGGTACATTATCGATTATCTTGTAGCTTTGAAACATCTGATGGACACTGCCTCAACATAATCGATTATCATAAGGTACATAATCGATTATCTTGTAGCTTTGAAAAATCTAATGTACACTGCCTTAACATAATCGATTATCATAAGGTACATAATCGATTATTGTTTAACTTTGTAAATCTGGTGTACATTGTCTTAACATAATCGATTATCATAAAGTACATAATCGATTATCTTTGTCCAGATTTGAGAGGCATGTTTAAAATTCATTTTGGCTAAAGTGACATGTTTGAAAATCATTTTGCTTTAAATTAAATATGCATGATTTGATAAAAATGATTTTACGAGAGAAGCCAAGTCTTGAGTCAATTGTCGGATCAAGATCACAATTAAAGAACGACTCATGTACAACTTTATTTCTTTGCTTGATCATGATCTTTGTTCGTCTTGTGCTTGAACCTCGTTATGTGTCAATTGCGCGCTTGTGCTTGGACCTCGTCATATGTCAATTGCGCGTCGTTTGTCATTTATCAAAACCTACAAATATGAACACACGTTTAGTATGTATTGAGAACGTGTTTCAACAGCAGTCATTCGTCGATTGCTTTGCGGGGTACCATCAGATATGGATGGATGAAGAAGATGCAGAGAAAACGGCGTTCATCACGCCTTGGGGAATGTATTTCTACAGAATGATGTCGTTCGGGTTGAAGATGCGGGAGCTACTTACATGAGGTCCATGACTACCCTCTTTCATGACATGATACATTGGGAGATTGAGGTATATGTGCACGACGTCATCATTAAGTCCAAGAAGTCTGCAGATCGCATGGAGATCCTCCGCAAGTTTTTCAATAGACTAAGGAGGTATAACTTGAAATTGAATCCCGCCAAATGTGCATTTGGGGTCCCTGCGGGAAAGTTATTGGGTTCATCGTAAGCCGCCAAGGAATAGAGCTGGATCCATCAAAGGTCAAATCTATTCAGTAGTTGCCACCGCCGAAAAACAAGAAAGAGGTAATGAGTTTCCTTGGGAGACTTAACTATCTAGCCCGTTCATTGCTCAGTCTACCATCATCTGTGAACCTATCTTCAAGATGGTGAAGAAGGATTCCTCCACCAAATGGACCAATGAATGTCAAAAGGCTTTCGACGGGATCAAGGAATACTTGTCAACGCCTCCAGTCCTGGTTCCGCCTGAACCTGGGAGGCCTTTATTGGTCTATCTCGCAGTTTTGGACGGAGCATTTGATTGTGTCTTGGGACAACATGATGAGATGCGGAGAAGAATGGATCCACTAACGTATATTTTTCAGAAGCCCACGCCCACCGGCAAGCTCGCCAAGTGGCAAATTTTGTTGAATGAATTCGACATTGTCCATGTCACCCAGAAGGCAGTTAAAGGACAGGCTTTGGCAGATCATCTCACAGAAAATCCTGTGGAAGGAGAGTACAAACCATTGAAGACGTATTTTCCCGATGAGGAAGTAGCTTTCATAGGAGAAGACATTGCAGAATCCTATGACGGTTGGAGGATTTTTTTGGCAGAGCCGTGAATTTGAAAGGAGTTGGTATTGGAGCAGTCCTGGTATCAGAAACTGGTCAACACTATCCTGTATCCGCCAAGCTCAGGTTCCCATGCACCAATAATATGGCCGAGTATGAAGCTTGCATCTTAGGGCTTAAATTGGCCATTAATATGAACATACAGGAGCTGCTTGTGATTGGTGATTCAGAACTACTCATACACGAGGTCCGAGAGGAATGGGAAACCAAGAATTCCAAGATACTCCCTATTTGCACCACATATATGAATTGAGAAAGAGGTTCAGAAAAACAGAATTCCAGCATGTTCCAAGAATACAGAATAAGTTCGTTGACGCCCTAGCCACTTAATCATCCAGGATTCAGCATCCAGATAGAAACTTCATCGCTCCTATCCAGGTCAGGATTCAGGATCAACCGGCTTATTGTGCACATGTCGAGGAAGAAGCCGGCGGAAAACCTGGGTTCCACGACATCAAAGAGTACCTGACAACATGAGAATATCCAGATCTTGCTAATGCTACCCAAAAGCGCATGCTTCGAAGGCTATCCAACAACTTCTTTCACAACGGAGGAATCCTGTATAGGAGGACTCCTGATTTGGGAAAATAAAGGTGTGCCGATGTGACAGAGGCAACCAAGTTATTTGAAGAAGTGCACTCAGGGACTTGTGGGCCGCACATGAACGGTTTTGTTCTAGCAAAGAAGATACTCAAGTCAGGATATTTCTAGATGACTATGGAAACAGATTGCATTCAATATGTCCGGAAGTGTCACCGCTGTCACATACACGGGAATATGATAAAGGTACCTCCAAACGAGCTCACTACAACAAGCTCACCATGGTCGTTCGCCACTTGGGGAATAGATGTTATTAGACTAATCGAGCCTGCCGCATCAAACAGATACAGGTTCATTCTAGTGGCAATCGACTACTTTACTAAATGGGTTGATGCAGCATCATACAAAGCAGTAACCAAGAAAGTCGTGGAAGACTTTGTCCGAGATCGTGTTATCTGTCGGTTCGGTGTTCTAGAGTCGATCATCACTGATAATGGTTCCAATCTCAACAGCGACTTGATGAAAGCGATGTGTGAAACCTTCAAGATCAGGCACAAGAACTCTACAGCTTATAGACCTCAGATGAATGGAGTTGTGGAAGCAGCCAACAAGAACATCAAGAAAATACTAAGGAAAATGATCGAAAAGCATAAGCAGTGCCATGAGAAGTTGTCATTTTCTCTCTTGGGTTATCGTACCAAAGTTTGCACATCAACTGGCCCTATATGATGGTTTATGGTACAGAGGCAGTAACTCCTACCGAGGTTGAGATTCCATCCTTTAGAATCATACAAGAAGCTGAGTTAGATAATGCAAAATGGGTCAAGGTTCGATACGAGCAGTTAGCCCTTATAGATGGGAAAAGAATGAACGTCGTCTGCCATGGTCAATTATATTAGAACAGAATGTCTAGAGACTTGAACAAGAGGGTTCGACCAAGGAAGTTTACGCCAGGACATCTGGTGTTGAAGAAGATATTTCCACATCAAGACGAGGCCAAAGGTAAGTTCTCTCCCAACTGGCAGGGTTCGTACATGGTTCAGCGGGTCCTAACTGGAGGAGCCTTTATTCTTGCAGAAATGGATGGAGAAATCTGGCCAAAACCAATCAACTCAGATGAAGCTAAGAGATATTACATTAAATCAGTATGCTTTTCTTTATGATGTAATTTGAACTACGTCTGACCTGATTCCCGTTTAAGAGGGGATACTTAGGTAGCATCCCTATTGGCTCGGTCACATCATTAATAAAATTCCATTTTCCCCCGCATTTGGAACCGGGGCAGAATTTTGAGGACCCTCAAAATTCCTAAGTCAGCTTGCCAACTTTCATATCAGCATCGACCCAGTAAACTGGGGAAGAATTTTGAGGAGGACCCTCAAAATTCTAAGGTCAATCCACTTTAAGTCATTCAGCACCAGCTCAGAAAACTGGGGCAGAATTTTGAGGAGGACCCTCAAAATTTTGGAGCCATCAAGGTTGTCGTGCCTTGAACGACGTTACAGTTGTGGTTCATCATAAAACAAAAACTATCTTTTGCATTACTTATATGCATACATTTGCATCAAATTTGTCAAAATTTTGCATAAAATCATTTGGATCACTATCGTTCAGCAACGCTGCCCCAAATGGTACAGAACGCTACGGGTCAAAGGATGCGGACTAACCTCCCCCTTTACAGAACTTACGATATTTCTTTGGATGCAGGAATCCAGGGTGCAAATAGGCGATGCAGGAGTCTTACAAAACCAGAGCCACTACCCACCTGACAAAGTCTTACTATCTACATTCAACGCTTCCCCAGCAGTCATCAATAGCACGATCATCTACCAGCTAAGAAATTTCCACCATCCTCTCCTTTTTATTTTTATGTCCTTCGAGGCTAAGCTCTGCCTACATCCTTCATTACATAAGGATATTTTGTGCCTTTCAAGACTAAGCTCACTCTCCATCTTGCATTTTTTCATAAGGCTATTCTCTGCCTTCCGAGGCTAAGCTCTGCCTCCATCCTTGCATAAGGCTATTCTCTGCCTTCTGAGGTTAAGCTCTGCCTCCATCCTTGTATAAGGCTATTTTATGCCTTTCGAGACTAAGCTCTGCCTCCATCCTTGCATAAGGCTATTCACTACCTTCCGAGGCTAAGCTCTGCCTCCATCCTTGCATAAGGCTTCTCTCTTCCTTTCAAGACTAAGCTCGGTCTCCATCTGCATCTTGCATAAGGCTATTCTCTGCCTTCCGAGGCTAAACTCTGCCTCCATCCTTGCATAAGGCTACTCTCTGCCTTTCGAGACTAACTCTGTCTCCATCTGCATCTTGCATAAGCCTATTCTCTGCCTTTTGAGGTTAAGCTCTACCTCCATCTTGCATAAGGCTATTCTCTGCCTTTCGAGGTTAAGCTCTACCTCCATCTTGCATAAGGCTACTCTTTGCCTTCCGAGGCTAAGCTCTGTCTCCATCTTGCATAAGGCTACTGTCTGACTTCCGAGGCTAAGCTCTGCCTCCATCATTGCATAAGGCTATCTTCTACCTTCCGAGGTTAAGCTCTACCTCCTTTATCTTACATTTTGGCTGAAATATCGCCACCTTACTTCAGTTTGGCTGAAATAGCACCGCCCTGCATTTTAATTTCCTGCTCGACTGAGACTAAAACATCGTTCATTTGCAGGTACACTGGATGACACGGTTGTCTCGGCAGGAGCGCTCCCATTCCAGTTCTCCACGGCTCGTCCGATCCTCGAACCCTTGCCAGATCTCAAACCCCATTACGTCCACCTTTAAAATTTTCATTGGCACATTCCGTCAATGGATCCTAAACTACAAACGGCCTGATTCCCGTAAAACCAGGGATATGTAGGTAGCTCAGAAGCCAGTGCACGATCGAAATTCTCATACAATTGTCACTTCCGGTCAAAATTGGCCATCTTGTCTTTACCTGACAACTCTTTCATCCTCCTCGGGTAAAGAGGGGCAGCTGTTGATACCCAATTTTTCCTTGGAATTTTGTGCCCAAAATACTTTTGAAATAGATTGTGAATGCATATATAATCATCCACAAGAGGTTTGGTATTTTTCTATAATTTTTCAAGCATTTTAAAATCAATTTATGACTTATTTTGTACTGTAAAATCCTATATTTAGGGTCAAATCTTGTAATTTTAATAAATAAATTATTTCATTCTCTAATTTACATAAAAATATAATTTGTTTAATTTTTACAGGTTTTTACAAAGCCATTAGATATTTTAAAATTAAAATTGCATTAAATTGCAATTTTGGCGTATTTATCAATTTAACGAGTATTTCAAGTAAAAAATCACTCCTGGCATTTTTTATTTAATTTCCAAACATTTTTATTATCTCAGTGATTTTATTGGATTTTTATAAAATTTTTACTATTTTTTATAAAATTAAATTTGGGAACATTGGCTATTTAAAATATAGCCCTTAGTCTTTCAATTGTAACCCAAATTTGTAACCCCAATTATATCACCCAATTTACCAATCCACTTGACCCAAACCCGTTCGAATTAACCCGACCCATTTCCCCTTTGTGATCCTGGTCGTTGATCTTATAGATCAACGAGCCACGTTATTTCTTACCAAAAATAAACCCATTAACCCCATCTTCATGTTACCAAGCCGCCGCCTTTCACTCCCAAAATTCTCTCTAGGGTATCTGAGAATCCTAGTCTTCTTCGGTCCTCTTCACCGGCGTTAATGGCCATTCAGTTCCTGAAACTTCCATGCTCGTCTATTCATCGCCTTTCCTGGACTTTGGGTTCGAAGATCGTGGTTTTTTTTCGAGTGTAACTGGACTAGAGGTCCTTCAATGGAGTTTCATGGCTGTTCTCTGGCAAACCTTCGAAGCCTTGTGTCATTGCCAAGTCCGATGAGCCGTTCAGGCTTTTCTCGCCATTTCTGATATTTCCTTTGAAAACCCTAATGATTCGAGGTTCTTCCTTTCATTTTTCTCTGTGTTATCTTACGATCTTCTTTGAGTATTAGTTGTTTTATGAAACTTTTAAAGTGATTCTCTTCTCTTTCTTCACTTGGTCATGATTTCGAAACTGTCCGTTTTTAAAAAACAAAAACCTAGGGTTTTCTATAAATTATCCGATTTCTTTGATTTTTTGTTGTTTATTCTTGCTACTAGGTGTTCTTCTCCGTGATTTTGACGTTTTCTATTTTAGCTGTAACGTGTTTTGTCTCACTAACTACCTTTCTAGGGTTTTAGGTAAAAAAATTTATGCTTTCTTTATAGTGTTCTGCTCCTGTTCGTCTTCTAAAAAATTAGGGTTTCCCTGATTAGTTTGATTTCTTTGTTTATTTTGCTCTACATCGCTAGCTATTATTGTGATTTTTGAGCCTTATCCACCATGGCTCCTAGGTATTTTTTACTACGTTATTTCTAGGGTTCTGAGTTAATATGTCTACTATGTGCCATGTTCGTCATTTATGTGCACTTTCATCTATGTTCTTCTTTACATGCTACATGTGGCAAAAAATCTAAGCTTTAGGGGGTTTTACTTTTTCTTATTTTTACATTTATATTTATCTGGCACTTACTCGCTCCATGCTTACATTCAATATTTTATTAAGTCCGGCATGTTGAATACTTTACTTTGATTGTGCATTATTATGCTTCAATTTAAGCTTGTCTGCTAAGTGCTTTTATATGATTTCTTTGCTCCTTGTTTGTATGTGAGTTGCTCTGGACAAGAATGGCACTCTGTTTCCATTTCTAGTCTAGAACTAAGGCTGTCAATAGCCTTAACTCAAAGCAATCCCATGCCCCACCCTCTATCTTGTGTGTTTGAGCCTTGACACAGTCCTGTTGGTGCCCTAATCACCATACAGGTCCTAGTCTGACTTGTTTTCAAGTCTGCTATTGCCTGTGGCACCATGCAAGAGGTTAGGGGTGTGCCAGTCTCACTTCATGGCTAGGTATGACCACCTCTCGTATTGATTTTTCTCCAATTCCTCACTTTTACACTTATTCTTAGCCCTTTAAGCTCCTACCCCCTTTGGTAAGCCATGCTTAGGGACCTTGGAGTCTCCTCTGAACTTGGATGTCTTAGGGCTGGTAATTCCACACTTGCACTATTACAATTAGGGTGTAAGCAATGCATGGGTTCCCTTGAAAGCCCTTGGAACTTTTTCACACTATAAAAAGAGAAAAGCCTCGGATCTTGGGAGCTCGGATTTGGGGGATCTAGTGAAAGTGAATATGGGAGGGGTTTACTTTCTTGCATCATCTCATATAGTTACCATGATTATAGTGTTTTCATTATTGCTGCAACATCATATAGAAATCATGACTATAGGCTCATTTTTCTTCACATCAGCAGAAACATGTCTTGGGACTTTATTTTATCCATGTATACTGTTACCATGCCTATTTTATACTGTTGCATCAACCATATAGATACCATGTCTATAGGCTTCCGTATTGCATCTACATCATATAGAAACCATGTTATTAGGCTTGCATCTTATAATATCATCTAGATGTCATGCCTTTAGGAACTATATAAACGCTAGGCAAAACAGTAGGACGTCCAATTGTATAAAAGCAGCAACTAAAGGGGTAGCAAGTAAGTTTAAGGCCCATTCTCGTCTAATGTTTTCCAATGACCCAGTTTTCAACTTATCCTAAATTGGCTTATCTCAAACGGGCCTAGGTCTGCCCTTTTCGAAATGTCAAGAACCTACAAGCTATTTTCTATACTAAATCTGTGATTGTTGGCTTAAGATCATGTGTTTAAGTTATTTCAAATCTTCTTTAAGGTCTTGTGAACTACTCTTCTTACAGCTCCCTTTACTCAAACTCATGTGATTAATTTATAGCCCTTTTATAAAAAAAACTTGTCTGCAATTTTAATTCTTTAAACAGACTTTTGTTTGAAGCCTGCATTTTCTTTTCTAAAAATCATATGAAACTTTAAATCTTTCCTAAACAGACCTTTTTCTGAAGCCAATGTTTTCTAAAAGTTCTGCTGGTTTTTCTAAAAGTCATGTCAACATCTAAAAACCGACCCGGAGGGCGCAAAGCAGATTTTCTATCTAACTTCCATATGTCAAACTATTCTACCCGCTCTCCTAACCTCTTTTAGAGACCAAATCAGTAATTGAAGTCATGCTAAACTACTTGCTGTATGTTACGGGGTTTACTTGAGCCTTTATTTGTTTATTTGCATCCCTCCTATCTGCTACTTGTTTTGACTGTCGCTCTAGGATTTTTACCTTTGAATACTCCATATATGTATCCTACTTCCTTCTCCCTCTTCCTTAGGATTAGAAGTCCTAATACCCCATGACTAGCAGGTGGGGAGGGGTATTAGGATGCGATAAGTAAACGATACCAACACGTTTTAATACCTTAACAGGGTGGGAGGGTAGATTATGGAGATGATGACAGTGCGATAATATCATAAAGCGATCCCTCTTTGGGAAGATGTGCGGGATATTGTATCGAATGATCCATATTATAGTTAAACCTATGACCCCTCTTTCTCTTATGTGCTTTATTCAAATGCTTTCTTAATGCTTTTCAAACTAAACCTCTCTCTTATTTCAAACTTATGTCCTCCATTTTCTTTAAAGCTTTCAAGTTGTGTGAATGTCTTATATGTGAACCTTATTTGTTTAATTTCTTCATCTCTTTATAAAGTCACAATTAGCACGACCGGGAACCACATTTATGGATCTTGAGGGGTGCCTAACACCTTCCTTTCAAGATAATTTCAAGTCTTTACCCAACTCTGATTTTTCTCTAAAAAATGCTCTCTTCATCTTAAAGTGTCCTAATGCACTATAATCATTAGGTGGCATATTTTCCAATTTCATAACCTAATTCCCAAAGGGAAATAGAGTTGTTTTGACCATAATTCGTAAAACCCGATTTCGCTCTTGAAAAAGGGGGCGTCGACATGTCTAAGAGCAATAAATCAACATGGGTCTCAAGACCCTCAAATACTACCATACAGGAACGAGAACTTGGTTGACCACTATAGAATCACCCACCTGTGTAGATACATAGATAGGAATACTCAAAGCATCACTAGGCATAACCAGATAGGGTGCAAAATAGGATGACACATAAGAATACGTATACCTAGGGTAAAATGGCACTGAAGCTTCCCTATCACAGACCAGAATAGTACATGTAATAACTGCATCAAAAGAATCAGCCTCTAGCCTAGCTGGAAGAGCATAACACCAAGGCTGGGCCCCACCTCCCTGAATCATATCTCTGGGACGATCGGCTGCTGGCTGGCCTCTACTTCTGGCGATCTGAGCTCCACCTCCATGATCTCTACCTCCACCTCTATGACCTCTAACCCCACCTCTAGCTAGTTAGCTGGCCTGTGGATCACCAGATACTTGTATCAAAGGACGAGGACCCTGCTGTTGTGACTGAGCACACCTCAACCTCGGGCAAGCCCTCCTGATGTGACCATACTCACCACACTAATAGAACCCGCCTAAATGCTGCAATTAATAAAACTGACACTGAACCTGTCGACCTGAATGACCAACTCGGAAGCTCTGAAGCAGTGGTGCACTGATGGGCTGCTGATCATAATAATGTGGCTAGGAACCAGGATCACCCGTAGTACCATGAGAGACCTGTAAGAGGATGGCCTCTACCATAAGAATATCTGCCTCCACAAGAAGTACCAGTGAATCTACCTGAGTGATGAGGCCTCTTATTTGACCCATGACCACCATCATGTGACACAACAATCTTAACTCGGTGGGCCGTATTGGCCGCCTCCTAAAACGAAATGACACTCCCGCCTTCCATAGCCATCTGGAGATGGATTGGATGAATCAAACCATCAATAAACCTCCGTACCCTCTCTCTCTCTTGGTGGGGAGAATAACAATAGCATGGCGCGCTAGATCAATGAACCGGGTCTCATAGTGAGTGACTGACATGGAGCCTTGCTGAAGGTACTCAAATTTCCTGCGAAGAGCATCTCATTGAGTAACTGGGAGAGACTTCTCTAAAAGTAACTTTGCAAACTGGTCCCTAGTCAAGGATGGCGACCCTGCTAGTCTAGATAAACAATAGTCCCTCCACCAAGTCTTGGTGGATCCTGCTAGACTAAAGGTTGCGAAGTCGACCCCAGTAGTCTCCACAATACCCATAGTCTGAAGAACCTCAAGGCAGATATACAAGAAATCATAGGGGTTCTCTAAAGAAGCATCACTGAATGTGGTGGTGAATAGCTTGGTGAACCTATCCAGCCTCCACAAAGCATCTGCGGACATAGCCGCTCCATCACCGGTCTGAGTCACAATACCTGACTGAACTTCCACAGCTGACTGAACCATTGGAACCTGATCCTAGGGAGCTACCTATTCCGGAGTACGTGTAGTAGGAGTTTGAACTCCTCTTCCAGCCAGGGAAGTGGCTAGTGCTACTGGAAGCAAACCCGCTCAAGTGACGCTCTCCATAAGGCTTACATATCTGACCAAAGCATCCTGAAGAACTGGGGTGGCTATAAACCCCTTTGGGCCTGAGCTGGGCCCACCAGAGCTGCTGGGGCTGGAACCTTCTCGTCATAATCAACCTGAGGCTCAACCTCTGGGGCTGCTGCTCGGGGCTGAGCTTTGCCCTAGCCTCAGCTCTGGGGCAGTTGCTCGGGGCAAAGCTTATTTTATGGCTTAAGGGTAGGGGTGACCATTATAAATAGATATTTGGCTATAAAAAATCAAATGTAGCTATGAAACGTTATTTTTTAAAAGTGTATTTATTTAAAATAAATAAGGTATCAACCTTTTCTATAGGAGGTAAGTAATCCTTTATAATAACGTTGTCCGTCTCAACATATTTATGTTAATATAGTAAAATATTTTTATGAAAAACATATGATATAATAGAAGGCAAAAAATTTGGTTCCAAAAAAACTTATAGTAAAACGCTATTATAAATGATGATTGTTATAAATATAATTAGTAATGAGGATTAAGTAGGGTTTCGTGTGTGAAGAAATGCTCTCATTATTTTATTAAGTAGGATTATATATTATATAAGACAAATACTAGGGATGTATGGGTCAAAACTTAACCTCATGGTAATAAATGAGATCGACGCATTTATTAAAGAATATTCGTGATGAATAAATGGTAAGGCCATTTATTAATGAGTTTATCGGGCAATTACGCGATTTGGAAACCAAGGCCACGACCTGGCCGTCCTTGTGAGGGCGTCCCCTCAGTATGATCCCCACCCCTTAGCACCAGCTGGCAGGTCTCGTGGCTATAAATACTAAGAGAAAGAACCCTAAAAGGGGGCTGCTTCTTCCTCTTCATATTTTACTTCTAAAAAGAAGAGAGAATACATCATTGTAAGGCTCTGAACCTCTCCATGGAGAGGTAGAGCGAAAAATACCATTAATAAAAGATCTTCACCCTCCCCCCTTTAGCTTATAGCCATTGTCTCTTGCGTCTTACTCATTTGGTCTTTTTGTTTATTACGATCTGCTATGATTTGCCCGTCATTTATTTTGATTGTTTTATACTTACAAAGTGTATGGAAACTTTGAGCTAAATAATTTGGCGCCGTCTGTGGGGATTTCACAGCAGAATCGCGTAGTTTATCCTTAGAACAAAGAAGGATAAAGAAAACCCAGCTTGAACAAGCCCAGGCGGCATGTCGGATTAAAGGAAATCAAAAACCTCGAGATGAGATCACTTCCACATCCCCGCGTCTCCAAGCAAAGGGGATAAGAAGAAAAAGAAAAAGCAGATCCCCCATCCTCATGGGGAAAATGTGCATAAGGTACCTCCCCCCCTTTCTACACGGGATCCTGCCAAAAGGGAAGAAAGCACAAAAATATCTCTCAAACCGAGAACTGTAACAGGGTGACCCGCGCGGGCTAGTCGAAAAGACCACAAGCGCAAGTTAGGCAAGATCTGAAGCCAGAAGCAAATCCCAACCCCGAACACGAAGCGGGTTATGTGGGAAAACAAGAACTTAAACTATGGTTGAACGTCAGCTCAGGCTATGCGCCTTCAAATGTTACAAAACTTCAACTACGGTTGAACGTCAATTCAAGCTACGCTCCTTCAAATATTACAAAGGTTCAACTATGTTGAACGTCAGCTCAGGCTACGCGCCTTCACCCAAGAGGTTCAACCACGGTTGAACTGGGACTCAGGCTATGTGCCTTCAACTTCAGATATAACCACAACTACGGTTGAACGTCAGCTCAGGCTACGCGCCTTCACCCAAAAAGTTCAACTACGGGTGAACTGGGACTCATGGTATGCGCCGTCAAATATTTACAAAGGTTCAACTACAGTTGAATGACAACTCAGGCTATGCGCCTTTAAATATTACAAAGGTTCAACTACGGTTGAACGACAACTCAGGATATGCGCCTTCAAACATTACAAAGGTTCAACTACGGTTGAACGTCAGTCAGGCTACGCGCCTTCACCCAAAACGTCAACCACGATTGAACTGGGACTCAAGCTATGTGCCTTTGACATCAGATATTAAAAAGGTTCAACTACGGTTGAACGTCATCTCAAGCTACGCTCCTTCACCCAAAAAGTTCAACTACGGTTGAATTGGGACTCAGGCTATGCGCCTTCAAGAACTATAAAAGTTCAACTACGAATTGGACCAGAACTCAGGCCAAGTGCCCCCGCCATTACGAATTACAAAAGAAGTCAATTATGAGTTGAACGAGGACTCAGGCTACACGCCTCTGTCACGAAAGCCGCAAGCTCAACCACGGACGAGCCAAAGCCAAGAACACACGTCCTCAAGGCTATGAGTCCGGCCGCGATAAGGTGAGAACGAGCGCTCCCAAACGTCCAAGCACGGATGAACCCCAGGCCGGGACTAATGCCCCCGCCATTCAAGTAAGTACGACTAACTTAAAACTAAAATGTCGGCCCGCGTAAAGTTCGGCCCAAGTTGAACTACAAAGCTGTGTTTTTTGTTACAACGACCAACGACCACTAGTTCGACTAAGCCTGAACTGGGACTAAGGCTATGTGCCGCCACTGCCCAAAGTAACTATAACTAACTCCTGTCACGCGGAGGAAGGTGACGACCGAAAGCGTCTATCTACGACTAAGGCCATCTGCAGCAATCGCCTCCTATGGCAAAGGGTCGATTATACAATGGTCGAAACCACTTAACCAGTCGAGACTAGTAACATGCCCACTAGGGAAACTCTAAAGCAAAGCCCTTGTAAATGGGCACAAAAACAAATATAATGTATTCGACACAAAACAAACAGAAAAGAAGAAAACTACATATATTTACAATATTTACACGGGATTACCCCTAATTACATTGGCCCAAGGCCGAAAAAGAAAAAAGAGAAAAAGAGAACAAAAACTAAGCAAACATTACAAATTTTTTCATTTTTCACTCGGCGCCCCAAGCGCCCCTTTCAGCATTATCAGCACCCTCAGCGCCATCATCGCCCCCGGGCGTAGACGGGTCAAAACTGTAATCGAGGCAGGCTTCACGAGCCTTTTGGCATGCCTCCTCATAAGTGGCCTCAAACACGACGCCAGCTTCCCAAAACCGCCTATACACATCGAGTTGGGCCTCGACATACGTCCAAAGGTCACAAGCAGGACCAAAAGAAGCGGCCTGGTCCCTCAAGCGCTGGTTCTCGGCCTCCAAGGCCGCGATCCGGTCCGCTGCAGCACGGGCGTCCTGCTCATAGACGGTAATACTCCCCTCTAACGGTCTCTCTCAAAAGGTAGTGGCAGCCCTCTCTAACCCACACTCCCTTTCTTGGGCACGGTTGGTCGCCTGCAGTGTTTCAACCTTCGCCAGGGTCCTCTACCCGCCTCCTTGAAGCGGCGGCCTTAGTCTCTAGGGCAGCCACTTGCCTAGTTAAAGCTTCAGCAGCCTCTGCTGCCGCAATCCGATTTTGGCATCCCTCTTAGTAGCCGCCCTTCTCTCAGCGTCCGCCTCCTCGCTCCTGACGGAGCTACCCTTCAAGAGCATTTACCCTGTTAGGGGTCTGTTGCATGTGAATCTCCCTCCGTGCCAACTTTTCTAACAGCCCCCAGGTTTGCGGGTCGTTCCTTATGCATTCACGCAAATCGCGGCACCGGTCGTGTTGGCGGCGGTACTTCTCAAACAATCGCACAAAAACTGTCGAGCGAACGTTAGCCCGCCTGATGCTCTCCACCTCCAGCAAGAATGTCTAAAACAAACAGAGCGACTATTAATACAGGAAGACGTATTAAGAAAGAAAACAAACCAAAGTTTTATACATACCTTTATACTCAGGGCGATCACCTCACCCATCAACCCGACGTCTGAGATGCCCCTCAAGGACGTGCTCTTCGCTTCCGAGAATATAACCCTGAACAACGTCACCAGTATCTCCTTCTCGAGCAGTAGGTTCAGTTTGTTAGGGATCTCAAAATAATGGTAATCCCCTTCGGCCTGCACCGCTGGGCGTGTATAACCCTCCTAAAAAAGATGAACGTCTTCAGGATCCATGTTGGACTCCGAGTCATCCCCCTCGCCTAAGGCGCCCCTTCCTTCCGCCGCCCTGGAAGTCGAGGCCTCCTCCATTCGGGACGTCGAAGCGCCCGCATTCGCCAAAATATCGGCGCCTGTACTCTCAGCCAAAATAGTTGCCGAGGAACTATCTCCCCTCTCGGCAACAGGAATAGAAATTTGAATCGCCGAAGCGATTGTGTCACATTGGCCTAAGCCACCCGGGGAAACCCCCACTGAGTGCACGACCTCTGGGGAGGTCTGATGCGCCCCCCTCCTCTGCCAATGGAGAAGAGTCCAAGCTGATCACCACCGGAAGAGTCGGGGTAAACGCCACCCTGCGCCGAACCAGCGGCCTCCCGTCCTCTTCCTCATCTTCATTCGGTGATCGCTCCGCCCTGGAACACACAACCCCTGGTGATTCTTCAACTTGAGGCACGGGCCGTACCGGGGAGTGAGCCGCTGACGATTCTACTAAGGTGTCAGCATTATAATCAATCGGGCAGTTGCCCCCGACCTACGGAAAGCGAGATGAGGAGCCCTCATGCGAGGGGGTCGTTATGACCAACCAAGGAAGAAGGGTTAAGCCAAGCAAACTAACTACGAAAGAAGAACAATAAACAGCAAGTTAGATTCTTACCAGCAGCCGGCCTACGGCCATGGACCTCCCAGAAAGACGCCCATGTGCGAATCCCGACTGTAACAGGGAGCACGGCCTCAACCCATTCGCGGATGCCAGAAAATACCGCTGATGGGCACCTCCCGCTACGGCACAAAAAGAAGATCAGTACGAACAAACATAAAATAGAACATTTAGCCAAAGGAAATCAAATCTAGCGTAAAAGAAACTTACGTGTATGGTTAGCGCAAGCCACCAGGTGCTCAGTCCTGATGTAGAAAACTTGTTCGTAAGGACAGGTAGCGACGTCGTCATCAAGCTCCGATGTTAAGCCGTTGACCCCAGAGGGAACAACCGAATCATGGTGCCACGTACCCTCTGAGGGGCGTATAGAGTTAGCTCGTGCCCAAGAGTAATCTCCCTACATGCCAGCTCCGTATATTTGATCAGCATCGCCAATAACTTGTAACAAGAAGGGACGAGCTGACCAGGGCACACCATATAGTAACGACATAAGTCCACTACCAGCATGGGAAGAGGAAGTCTAAATAACAGCTTGAAAGGGTAGGCGTAAAAGACGCAGTACCCTTGGTGGTCGACGTGTACCCTTTCGCCGCTCCTAGCCAGGACGATGTCGGCGAAACGAGGAATATCACACTACTCCTTCAGCTGAGCGATGCCAACTTCCCCCATCAATGGAGCTTCATCCACTCGGTCCTCTCACTCGGTTCTCAGCCGCTGTAATCGCCACCGGAGCTATATCGGAATGAGAACTGCTCGCCATTATCAGTATAACGATAGAGAAATGGCAAAATTCATCGGAAAAGCAAGAAAAGACGGAGATTCAATGAAAACAACGGAGAATGAATTAAGAAGGAGAAAAGACTAGATAATCTGAAAACAAGAAGCAGCTATCTCTCTCGGGATTTCACTTAAACAAATATTAAAGAAGTGAGAACTGAACGATATAACCCCTTATTTATAGACGGGGCATAAATGACCTTCACGAATCCCAAAGGTCACCATTAACTACCTGACCAACCGCAAAATGGTTGAGGCCTGCAGTAACAGGTATCATTATGACAGATCCCACGGAACGATCATTCAACTGACAATTGGCATGTCTCCCCTGAGACGGTTGTAGCGGCCCCAAGTTACCATAGGCACGCCCCATGCGTCACCATGCATATGACATCCCCCTTGTACGCGGCGAGCATGATCGTATTCTCTCCAGGCACGTGAAAATGGCTACGGCCATCTCCAAAAAGTAAAAATGGCTGCGGCCATCTCCAAAATGTAAAAATGGCTGCGGCCATCTCCAAAAAGTAAAAATGGCTGCGGCCATCTCCAAAAAGTAAAAATGGCTGCGGCCATCCCCAGAAAGTAAAAATGGCTACGACCATCCCCAGAAAGTAAAAATGGCTACGACCATCTCCAAAAGTAAAAATGGCTACGGCCAGCTCCAAAAAGTAAAATTGGCTCCGGCCATCTCCAAAAAGTAAAAATGGCTACGACCATCTCCAAAGAATAAAAATGGCTACGACCATCTCTGTAGAACAAAAGGTTACGGCTATCTCTAAGGTATGAATGGCTACGACCACCTCCGAAGAAAAAGACTACGATCATCCCCAACGCATAAACGACTGTGATTGTCGGCAGAATCCGCTCATTGATTTCGGCCTGAGCATGATCTTATTAAGTAGAGGGACTATCTGTGTGGGTCAAAAAACTTATCCCCATGGTAATAAATGAGATCGGCGCATTTATTAAAGCATATTCGTGATGAATAAATGGTAAGGCCATTTATTAATGAGTTTATCGGGCAGTTACTCGATTTGGAAACCAAGGCCACGGCATGGCTGTCCTTGTGAGGGCGTCCCCTCAGTGTGGTCCCAACCCCTTGGCACCAGCTGGCAGGTCTCCTAGCTATAAATACTAAGAGAAAGAACCTTAAAAGGGGGCTGCTTCTTCTTCTTCTTCACATTTTACTTCTAAAAAGAAGAGAGGATACATCATTGTAAGGTTCTGAATCTCTCCGTGGAGAGGCAGAGCAAACAAATACCATTAATAAAAGATCTTCACCCTCCTCCCTTTAACTTATAGTTGTTGTCTCTTGCGTCTTACTCATTTGGTCTTTTGATTTATTACGATCTATTATGATTGGCCCGTCATTTATTTTGATTGTTTTATGCTTACAAAGTGTATGAAAACTTTGAGCTAAACAAGGGAATTAAAACGTAAAACATGCAGTCATATAAAATGCCAAAAAAATCAAAATGGTTGGACTTGGATTGCTTAAAAAAAACAAAATTTGTATTCTGGAAACCTCTATCAACCATGCAAAAACAATTATATTATGGTCAACAAACCATATCATAAAGAATAGTCAAAAAGTTTGAGATTATTTCAATGAGATATATCTGAATGAAATATGTAAATTCTTTTTTTATGTTCAAGTTTATACACTACCACTATAAATAAACCTTTATAATATTAAGTCAAACATAAATAATAATCTACATTAAGATTAATTACTTGAAAAATAAGAAATTACCTAGCTAAATCGATTAAAATACATGACTATAGTTTAAAAATTATTTATATTTATAAGTATATATACACTTTTACTTGTTTATTTTCAGATTTAATATACCTTAATAACTGAAAATATAACATTTTTTTGATACTATCAGAACATTAATTTAACAAGTATAACAATAAGTTAATCGGATATTTCTATGCGACCAAACATAAGCGGAGTTCGGATTTAAAGTTTATGGGTTATTGCAACTGAACTCATAGCTCATTAGTTATACACTGGGTTTACAATTAAGTATTTATATATATTTAATAGATTATTTTAATAAAATATATGTCTCGGCAAAAAGTTATTGGAGTCATCCGAATCCGTAAGTAACACTTTCCCTCCGCCCTGCTACCAAATCATAGTTATTATGGAGTTATCTTGTTATGATAAACCACTAGTAGTCGTACCCGCGCGATGCGCGATGAATTTTGAAAAAATATTAACTAAATTTAATTGTGATGGGGCTTGTTTGATCGTATTAGATCTTATCGCTTTAATAAATTTCAATTGTCATCTTATTTGTCAATACGATTGCCCAGTTAAAATTCTATTAAATTAAATGTACTTATAGTGTGTGAATAACTTTTTTGTTTTATAATTTTCCTTATTATACTATCAAATATTTAGTATTATTACATTGTTAATAGAAAATTTTATTAATATATTACTTTACTTAATATTTTCATCTGCTTATTTTTTTTAACATAAGAGAAGATATATAATTTATTACTATTGAAATAGTTTTTTTATTTGGTAATTAAACTTTGTATTAATCACCAAAGTGTTTGTCATACAGATCCATAACACGGCTTTATACTCAGCTGTCTATCAAAATGAGCAAAAAGACTAACCTATACTATCCAAGAATTCAGCATTATAGTAAATAATGCTGAAGGTGTATTCTTAGCCTAGGAGGAGCTCTATCATTACAAGTATAGGCAATACATCTAAGCAGTTTGTCACAGTTACAATAGGTGTTTTCAAATATTCTCGCATTTCTTCCAGCCATAGGACATAGAACATTTCTGTCAAGGTCATTTTGATTATATGAGCTCGAGGAGATTTGCCTTTAGACAATGAACCACTGGACAAATTGAAACCAGTTCTGTCCAGTAGGTTGCTTAGCTCCAATCCATTGTAATGTATGATATCTCAGCTGGGATGCAAAGGTGCAGCCCAGAAATAAGTGTTCTCTGGTTTCCACATTTTGTTGGCACATAACACAAGTGTCTGCCGTATTCATGCTCCATTTAATCAACCTATCCTTGGTAGGTAATCTGTCTTGTAATAGCAGCCATAAGTTGAAGGTTGCTTTAGGTCTAGCAGCATTCTGCATTGTTAAGTTCTTCCAAAGAACTCTAGGTGCCTCTCCAATCTGTTGTAAGTATAGTATTCTTATAGTGAAATCAGGTTTATACAACAGATGGTGTTGCTGCAATAGCACAGTGCCTTCAATGATCTTCCGGACCATCCAACTAGCTTGTTTAGGGACAGTGATGGTCTCCAACTGTTGTTGTTTGATATAGACTATGTGAATCCATTTCACCCATAATGCATCCTTCTTGTGTGCCAGATCCCAACTGATTTTGGCTACAGCAGCCTTGTTCCACAGTAAGAGATTGGTTAAGTTCAATCCTCCAGCAGACTTTGACATACAGATTTTTTCCCAAGCCACATATGCTTTCCTTGATACATTAACTGAGCCAGACCATATGTAGGATCTACATATTGTCTCAAGCAGTTTTATAACTTTGGAAGGTAAGAGGAATAGTTGAGCCCAGTAGGCTTGAATACCAAGGATAACTGATTGTACCAGCTGGATTCTACCAGCATATGGTAGCTGCCTAGCAGTCCAGGATGTAATCCTGGCAGTAATCTTGTCGACCAGTGGTTGCCATTGAACAACAGTCAGCTTCTTGGCAGCCAAAGGTACTCCCAAGTATTTAAAGGGAAGTTCTCCACGTACATAACCAAGATGGTCAAGAATTTGCTGCTGATCCCCAGGCTTTACCCCTCCAAAATAAACAGCACTCTTGTGCAAGTTGGCTTTCATTCCAGAGGCTGCAGTGAACTGAGAGAAATATGTAAACATGGTACTTACAGAGTAAGGTTCTCCTTTGAAAAACAGCAATAGATCATCAGCAAAGCTTAGGTGAGTTATTCCCAGTTTTTTACAACCAGGATGAAATGTGAAGCCTTTAGCTTGCCTCAACTCAGCCAGAGATAGACTAAGGTATTCCATCACAATAGCAAACAGAAAAGGAGATAGGGGATCCCCTTGTCTCAATCCTTTGGCTGCTTGAAAGGGTTCTGTTGTTTCCCCATTAACTACCACTATATAGCTAACAGTTTGGACACACTCCATGATCCATCTTGTAAATCTGGTAGGAAAATCCAGAGCTTCCATAACCTGCTGCAAATAACACCATTCGACTGAATCATAAGCTTTCTGTAGGTCAATTTTGATCATACACCTGGGAGATATATGTGACCTAGAGTAATGCTTTATTAATTCATGAGCTAAGATGACATTATCTGCAATTCTCCTTCCTGGAATAAAGCCTGCCTGTGCATTACAGATGATACCGCTCATGACCTTCTGGAGTCTGTTGGCCAGTAACTTGGAAATGATTTTGTATAAAACTGAACAGCAAGCTATTGGTCGAAACTCTTTGACTGTTTGAGGATTTGATACCTTGGAAATAAAGTGAGAGTGGCATAGTTTATTGGTCTATGCATCTTGTTGGTTTCAAAAAACTTCGTGACTGCTTGCAGTACCTGTTTCCCAATGATAGGCCAAGTGTGTTTAAAGAACATGGCATTATACCCATCTATCCCTGGAGCTTTATCATTGCCAATTGCCTTCAAGCTGTTTAGAATCTCTGTGTCACTGATGTCAGCAGCTAGTTCCTTCCTCTGGTGATGTGAGAGTATAGGACCATTGCTCATATACAATTTGTTAACAGCTGGTAGGGAAGTGGCTGCTGTCCCCATGAGTGATTTATAGAAATCTTTAATCTCCTTCTTTAGGTCAGTTGTATCAGTTAATCTTCAGTCCCCCTTCTGTGGTCAGTTCAGTAATCCTCTTATACTAGTTTCTCTCCTTCATTACTGCTGAGAAGTATTTGTTGTTTGAGTCTCTAAGTTGGATCCATCTGGCTCTAGATTTTTGTTGGAGTGCTGATTCTTCAATAAAAGACCACTTTTCTAATTGTTGCACCAGGTCCTTTTCTCTCATCTGTAAGACATCTGTATAGGACATGGTCATCTGGTGTTGGACAGCTTCCAATTCCTTTCTGCTGCTCTCAATCTTTTGTGCAATATTCTTAAACTCTCTAGTATTTAGAGACTTTAAGGCTGGTTTGAGGGATTGGAGATTGTTCCATACCCCTTGGAGGGTACACTGAGCATTGCTTTTCCAGTTAGCTTTACTCAGAGGTTGGAAATCTTTATGGTGAGCCCATGCATTGTAGAACCTGAATGGTGTCTTCCTGCTATTGTTATCTTCTGCCAGGGTTAATAACTTGGGATTATGATCAAAGATAAAAGGGGGTCCATATACAGTGTGTACATGGCTCCATTTCATCATCCATTCATAATTGCCAAATACCCTATCCAGTCTACTACACACTCTATCATTGCCACTTTGTTTATTGGTCCAGGTAAAGAAGTCTCCTTTCCATGGTAGTTCAACCAGACCAGTCTGTTGTATGCAATTGTTAAAATCTACAGTTTCTACTTGCTTAACTTGGTGACAAGATTGTCTATCCTTACTAGTCAGAATGGCATTGAAATCTCCTGCAATTAGCCAGGGGTCAGTAACAACAGCAGCCAGGTTCTGAATAGTCTTCCACAATGTCCCCCTCTGATCACTGTCATTGAAGCCATATACCACTGTGAGGCAGCAGATAATTTCACCAGTGAGGGTCCTAACAGTGCAATGAATGAGTTGAGCCTTCTCCTGTAAACCAGTGATCGAAAGTTTTGTAGGATCCCATAGAATCCATATTCTACCATTCACTGCTCCCCTGTAGTTAGTTAGTATACTCCAGTTAGGCAACAAAAAACTAGATATTCTCTCTACATTCTTCAGTTTAACCTTAGTCTCTACCAGACCTACAAGGTCAAACTTATTGGTTCTAAAGTATTCTTTGGCTTCTTTCTGTTTGTACCTTTTATTTACACCCCTAATATTCCAAAATATCCACTTCATTGAGTATGGCTGGTTCCCCCTTCATCCAGGGGATGGTCTGCCCAACTCACTGACCCAACTTCAAATCTGTTAGACTCATAATAGGGGATAATGGTGGAAAGTTTGTGATGTTAAAGACTGGGGAAACCTGTGTATCAATACCCTTCTGTTTATTCAAAACTTCACCTGAATCAGCTTGAGGATTTGGTTCCTTTGGAAGATTTGGTTGCTGGATTTGGGTAACCTGGTTGATCTGGTCCACTGTAGTTGGAGCTTTAACTCTCCATTCCTGTGTCACCTTGTTCTTCTGTATGGGATTGGGTTGAGCAGATTTGGCCAAACAGTTGTGTCCCACCTCAAGGCATTTCACACAATATAATGGTTTCCAATCATAGGTCACATCCTGCATAAAGCTCTTCCCATTTGGATCCAGTATCTCAATCTCTCTAGGTAATTCCTTTGACACATTTACCTCAATGAGCATACGAGCATATGAGATTCTAGTTTGCTTTGTCGTACATTCATCAGCAAATATAGGCCTACCCAGCACACTTGCAATCCTACTCAAAGACCTGCTGCCCCAACAGGACATAGGCAAGTTAGGGAACTTGATCCACAGGGGAACTTCTGAAGGGAAAGCAGCTTTGAAATCAAAATCAGCAGACCACTATTTCAAGATCATAGGTCTGTTGGCAATAGTATATGGTCCTCCACACAGTATTTCCTTGGCATCATCCAGGGATTGAAATTTGACAATATAATAGCCCTCATCATGGTAAAAGAGATCAGGGTCATGCACATGAGACCAGTGTAAATTAATAAACCTTTTCATACCATTATACTCTGGGCCATTCCCTAGTACAAATACAACTAGGGCACACTTCCATTTTCCCTCTTCCTCTTCCACTTCATCCTTAACTAGTTGACCCACTAGTTTACCATTAATAACTGTTGGTGGGATGTACTCCAGAGACATACCGTTAGCAACAAGGCGATTCCTCTGAAATAGGCTAGCCCACCCTTTGGGTGCAACAATTTTTGACCCCTCCTCTATATTGGGCTTTGGTACATCAGGTTGTGGAAGTTGCTGCATGTGGTCGATATTCCTATTCTCTTGTACCATCGGGACTATCGCCGGTACAGTTTGAGGCTCTGAACTGCTATCGACATTATCAGCAAGTATTGCAAGCACAGGAACTCCAGATGGCTCTGAATCTGCTGGTGCATGAGGCAATGGAACAGTATCACTACTGTGTTGCAATGGAACAGTGTTAACAGTTTTTGGCAATAGAACAGTGTTAACAGTTTTTGGGAATGGAACAGTGTTGGTTGGATTTCCAGCATAGTTTGGCAATAGAACTTTCCGAGGTCGGCCTCTCCCTCTCGCCATGGCACCCTCGGCGCACGTTAGACTAACATACGCTGAGGCAGGAGAGAAGATGAAGCGATGAACAGTAAAGTTAGTATTGAAATAGTTGTTATATTAAATTTTATTCTGTTGTTCTCAATAATATTATATAAATTTTAATGAATAAAATCTCATTTAAACTAAAGGGACTTATACAACAACAAATAATTTTTTTGTTATGTATTTTTCATTATTATATCACCGAATAAATTTTTTGTTAGGTACTTATTTTTACTATATTACCCATATTTGAGTAGTCAATTTTAGGCAGTTAATTTTATTTTTTTGATTATTTTTTTTGTACATAATTTTTGAATCTCCAAATTTATTGGAGTTTTATCCTAAATTTTGACACTTTGATAATTTTTTGATGTTACATTTGGAATCCTCACAATGATTTGTTTATCATATTCTATATAAATAGGAGTAGACATTGTCAGAATTTTAATGAATAATCTCTATCAAATTAAAAAGACTTATATAATTATAAAATGACTTATTTGTTATGTATTTTTATTTATTATAATATTCAATGTTTAATATAATTATATTGTTAATAAAAATTTACTAGCATATTAATTATTTAATATTTTTGTCTGCTAATTTCTTTTGTAATATAACAGAGGATACATATTTTATTACTCTTAAAATATTTTTAAAAAATAAATGTTATTATATTTTCTAAATAATATTGTTTGAATTTAATGAATAAATACACTTTTATTTTAAAATATATAAAAACAAAAATGATTTTAAAAAATTAAATAAAGAAATTAACTACCCTAAACCAACCATCACACCCATGTTTGAGTAGTTAATTTCGGTAATTTATTTCTTTGTTAATTATTAATAATCAATAATTAAATAACTAATTAGTAACTAATTGTGTCATGTGTCCTTTTTTTAGGATGCCACTTGGCTTATGGAGAGTGCTTTGTCCTCTCCTTTTAATAATATATAGAAGATTACCCATGTTTGAGTAGTTAATTTTAGTGAGTTAATTTTGTTATTTTATCATTTTTTGTACATAATTTTTGAATCTCCAAAGTTATTGGAGTTTTGTCCTAAATTTTGACACTTTGTTAATTTTTTTATGTTACATTTTATTTTTAATAAACCTTCATTTCATATAATAACATAACATTTTACAAATAGAGTAGCTGCTGACCAGCTACTGTTTCTCACTCAGTCTATAGTGGTTTCACTCCCATAATTTATATATACAGCAATATCTAAGGGTAGCTATCCAGTCTTCTCAATTCTCTCTTCCAGTGTTTACAAGAGTTTCCTTGTATATGTATGTGGACTGCTATTTCTTTGCATATAACATTTATATCCATTCTTCCGCCCTAGAATCTGATCTTGTTTCTTTCTCGCCATAGACAGTATACTAGTATCCCAAAAACACTGGTAATAATTTCAGCATGCCCGTTTTTCCTTTTAGCAATGTTTCTGATTCATTGTACTTCGCTGTTCCAATCATTTATGCCCCTATGGTAGCCCAACCAGACTAGCAGTCTATTTCATAGCTCCCAAGCCATCGGGCAAGTAAAAAAGAGATGGTCAAAGGATTCATCCATTTTCCTGCACAATACACATTGTTGTGGGATCTGTATCCCAAAAGTCATTAGCCTCTCCACTGTTGCTAGTCTTCTGTGCAGAGCTAGCCAGACAATAAATTTGAACCGTGGGTGGAGTTTTGTCTGTAGTACAATGCTTTTCCAGTGTACTTTTGAGTATTGAGGGATTTGCAAAAGATAGAGTTTTTTAATGCTAAATCGTTCACCTTTTTGTAGCAATTGCAATCTACATTCCAGATCCCCTTGAATTCCTTGTAGATTTGTGATCAATGATCGAGTCTCAAAAATCTTCCTTACTGACCAGGCCGCATTTTTTGGAGTTGGTACCTCCTCCACAACCAAGTTTTTAATGTAGTATGTGTGCACCCATTTGACCCACAGGCTGTCCTTCTTCATTGTTAGTGCCCACAGATGTTTAGCGATGGCCGCCTTATTCCATATTGGCAGGTTCAGCACATTCAGGCCCCCCGCACTAAATGGTAGACAAATAGTGTTCCATGCTACAAACGCCTTCTTTGACACATTTTCTACTCCAGTCTACAAGAAAGTTCTGCAGGTTGCCTCGATCATCTTCATTACCTTTTTGGGTAGAAGAAAAATTTGCGACCAGTAGGATTGCATCCCGAATAATACTGACTTGATCAACTGGAGTCTGCTTGCGTAAGATAGTAGTTTTGATGTCCAACAGTTTATCTTCTGTGTTATCTTTTCTACTATTGGCCAGCATTTTGTAACTGATAACTTCTTGGAGTCCAGTGGAACTCCAAGATATTTGAACGGTAGAGATCCTTCAGGGAAGTCTAGTTCTTGTAAGATTTCCTCTTTCAGCTAGTTTGACACTCCTGCTACATATACGACACTTTTATCTGTATTTGCTTGAAATCCTGAGGTGTCCGCAAAAAGTTGAAGCGTTTGTTTTAACAGTCTTACCGATTGAGCATCAGCCTTGCAAAATAGTAATAGATCATCGGTAAAACAGATATACGCCACACCTAGTTTCTTGCATCTAGGATGAAATTTGAATTCCGTTCTGCCCATCATATGCTAGAGTTCCCTATGCAAGTATTCCATGACAATGACAAAAAGGTATGGGGACGTAGGATCTCCCTGCCTTATCCCTCTCTTTCCTTTAAATGGATCGGTCAGCCCTTCATTAAGAGTTAATGCATACGTGACATATGAGATGCATTCCATTATCCATTTTGTGAATTTGTAGGGAAATCCCATGTCCAGCAATAGTCTCTCTATAAAAGACCACTCTACCGTGTCATATGCCTTCCTGAGGTCAACTTTTAGCACACACCGGGGGGATACTCCTTTCCTATTGTACCCTTTAAACAATTCCTGGTAAATAGAATGTTGTCAGTTATATTTCGGCCTTCAATAAACGCTGACTGTGAATTACTAATCAAGCCCCCTATGACTGTTTTGATTCTTGTTGTGAGCACCTTTGTGATGATTTTATATATGGTCGTGCAACAAGAAATTGGTCGGTAGTCTTTGACTGTAGAGGGATTTTGTATTTTTATGTTACATTTGGAATCATCACAATGATTTGCTTTTCATATTCTATATAATAGGAGTAGATATTGTCTGAATTTTAATAAATAATCTCTATTAAATTAAAGGAACTTATATAATTGTCAATAACTTCTTTGTTATGCATTTTTGTTTATTATAATATCCAATGTTTAGCATAATTATATTGCTAATAGAAATTATGAGCATATTACTTGTTTAATTTTTTGTCTGCTAATTTCTTTGGTAATACACAAGATACACATTTTATTATTCTTGAAAATATTTTTTTAAAATAATTTTTTTTGTATTTTCTAATTAATATTGTTTGAATTTTAATGAATAAATAAACATTTTATTTCAAAATATTTAAAAACTATAATTTTAAAAATGAAATAAAGAAATTAACTACCCTAATCCAACCCTCACCCATGCTTGATTAGTTAATTTTGGTAATTAATTTCTTTATTAATTATTAATAATTAATAACTAGATAATTAATTAGTAACTAATTACGGTATGTGTCCTTTTTTTAGGATGCCACTTGGCTTAAGGAGACAGCTTTGTCCTCTCCTTTTATTAATATACTAGTATAGTACCCGCCCGATGCGCGAAAAATATCGAAAAAAATATAATAAATTATTAATTTACTTGCTTAACCACCTCATATTTTTATAACTTATCAATCGTAAAATTTTAACTATCTGATCGACGATAGTTTATAATAAGGCAAGTAAGGTAGGAAAAATTATTTTATCTAGCCTAAATTGCAGTAAGATCTTGTGTTATGTGCAATGAAATTCAAATTTAACTTAACTTACTACAATTATATGATTTAGTTGTGTATGCATTATAATGATGACTAAGTAATAGAAGTGTATGTGTAATCGCATATAATGTTTTTAATAATTTTTTATAAACACTTGTAAATTGATTAAAGTATCAATAACCTCCCCACACCCCACTAAGTGAAAATATACTGAGTTGTTATTGTTGTTATAAAGTATCAATAACATTAAGTGCTTTAATCCCTCTTTCTTCTTCCTCCAAAGAAATCATGTATTAAATCCTAGAACATATGCCAGGGAAGATGGTCATCGCAACACTTCTATCAAAATGGTTCTCTTACCTTGTGATAGACTTTGAAGAAGCCCATCATATCCCTAAAAACACAAATTTCCTCCATAGATAAACTTAACCTCTTAGCTTTTTAGAGTAGTTTTTGTTAAGATTGCACATTATTCCTTTTCCTATAATTGAATATATAAATAAAGCTCTTTGAGGAGGAAAAAAGTAGCGGAATGACTTGGATATAGTGGACCTTCCTTACAGGCGTTCTTCTTGGTACCACAATCTTCTTTAGATAAGAATCATAAATTGTCTGATTTCCATTACAACTACATGCTTCCTTGGCTTAATTTCAGTTTTTAGAACTCAAAGCCCGAGAAAAAGCCGAAAGCAATCAAAAATTAAATAAAATTTCATTTATTTGCTTTATTTTTCCATGTGAGGTTAACATGAAAACTATATATAGCTTCATCAATAATATACCAACTCAACCGCCCATCCCCAGTTGATATAGAGAGAAAGACATTATGAAATCACATTTATAGTTAAGTAGCAAGTAAAATTTGGCTCAACTTGGAGATTAGTATTTCAAGAAACTTGAAATGTAATGTAAAGACCTAGAAAAGATGTTCTTTCAGAATATCAAAGAAAGAAGATAAATATAATGTAAGAACTTTCCATATTCTAAATGCTCAACCCCTTTTTCAAACCATAAAATAAGAGAAACAAACATGTGCATTTTTGCAACTTTTAACATGAAAGACCAGCTAAATTAATACTACACAAGTTAGTTCACTCACTTGCATGGACTCCATTAATTGATCAATTTTTTTTAACTTGAACAATGCCCTTCTCCAACTCATCCAAGACAGAGCAATTTTATTGAGAGATGTTTTGAGTCAGCCTTTCGGAGTTATTATCCTGAACAGAAAGTAATCTGTATTTATGAATGACTAAAACAGTTAAATGTATACTTGGAAAATTTGATTTGAGTATAGAAGAAGTGAAATTATATATATATATATATATATATATATATATATATATATATATATATATATATATATATATATATATATATATATATATATATATATAGAACCGCGCTTTAAATTCGTCAGATAGTAAAAGCCACATGCATTTTTTTACAACTAATAAGCAAAACAAAATTAATCAGATAAGTTATTTTGAACAATTAGTTGTATGATATAATCATATAACAAAAAAGGTGACATTTTGATCATCTTTTTGTTGTCTTCTAGAAAATGCCTTTATTCCAAACGCCACAGAAATAGAGAAAGGTAAAACGAAGAAAAGGGAACGAAGCCAATGTTAATATTTCTAGTTATTGTAAGTGATTTTACCAAAATTGAAGTAGCCATACCAGGAGATAACCATAAATTAATACTTTCAACTCTTTCATTAGAGTTTCTTACTGTAATTTTTTACTGTTATACTGTTCCAAATAATGACATAAGACCATGTAAATCTGATTTTACTTTATGCGTCTGTTATCAAATTATCAAATCATATTTCAAAAGGGGTATTCTTAAACCCTAATCTCAGAACTGTAAATTAAATCAAGATGTGGAGTCTGAATTCCAAATTACGCAGTAAACATTCTGAAATCTTACCGGTTGAGAGAGGAAAAACTTTGGTTTGCTGTTGGGAGAGAGAGAGAGATGAGTAAGCCTGCAGTTGTTTTGCAGAAAGAACGTGATTTTGAGAGAGGAAAATAACAGTTATTTTTAAATCTGAATGAAATCGTGGGCTACTCCTTTTTTTGAGGAAGCCGGTGCATTTTTTCAAATAAAATGATTTTGTTATAAATAGAACTCTATTTAAGGTGAATGTCTATAATTAGAGAGATTTTAGGGTTTACTTCTTGGTGGCTAAGTCACCACCTCCCTATAAATATAGGGGTTCTATACCATTGTAAACCATGCCAAAGTATCAATAAGAATACTCCTCTCCATATTCTCTCTATATTGTTCTTGTTCTTATATTATTTCATAACACGTTATCAGCACGAGACTCTACCGTCTCAAGAATCGTTCTCAAGAAAAACTAAGGTATTTCTCTCTTCCTAATTTGATTTTTCGATTATGTCTGACATTACGAAAAGAAAGTTCGTTGCCCTTGAAATTTCGGGCAAGAACTATATGACATGGGTGTTGGATGCTGAAATCTACTTAGATGCTATGGGTCTTGGAGACGCCATTAAAGATAGAGATAAAGCATCCACCCAAGACTGTGCTAAGGCCTTGATTTTCTTGCGCCATCACCTTGATGAAGGTTTGAAGATTGAATATCTCACCGTCAAGGATCCACTCATCTTGTGGAAAGGCTTAAAGGAGAGATATGACAACTTGAAGTTGGTCACTCTGCCACAAGCACGATATGATTGGGCTCATCTGAGGCTCCAAGACTTTAAGTCTGTTTCTGAATATAATTCTGCAATGTTCAGAATTACTTCTAAATTGAAGCTATGTGGAGATAAAATCTCCGATTATGATATGCTTGAGAAAACGTTTACAACGTTTTATGCCTACAATATGGTACTGCAACAACAGTACAGAGAGAAAGGCTTCACAAAGTACTCTGAACTGATTTCTCTTCTACTTGTGGCTGAGCGAAATAATGACCTGCTCATGAGAAATCACGAAAGTCGACCCACTGGGTCTACACCACTGCCTATAGCAGATAAGGTGTATTCTCATTATGCCAATCATGAAAAGAGCCATGGACCTAACCATGGTCGTGGTCGTAATCGGGGTCATAGCCGTGGACGTAGACAAGGAAGAAATATCCATGATGTCCGTCACCCCCCGAGGAGAGATAACCGCCGAAAGCAGAACCGGGATTATGAGGATCCTAAGGCAAAAGGTTCAGAAACTATATGTTATCGTTGCGGTGGAAAAGGGCACTGGTCAAAAGCTTGCCGTGTACCAAGACATTTGGTTGATCTTTATCAAGCTTCTCTAAAGAATAAAGGCCCTGAAACAAATTTTGTCTCTGACGATAATTTTGACAACACCCACCTGGATGTGGCAGACTTCTTTGAGCAACCCGATGGGAAAATAGACCACCTAATCGGTGATGGATCTGTGATGTAAGAAGATGGAGTTGTTTGATTTTATTTCACTTATTTGTAATAGTTAGTAAATAGACTAATAGTCATTAGTATCAGCTCGTATTAGTTAGTTCATGATATAATGTTAGTATTAGTTCGTTAGAATGTTTCTACATGCTCAAATTTCAATAATATTTTTATTTTCAAGTAGAGGTAATCGACTAACCTAACAGTTAGTTGATTATCTAATATTTCGCATTAAAACTGCAAAACAATCGATTGTCAATGTTCAACAATCGATTGTCAACGTTCAACAATTGATTGTCTATGTTCAACAATCGATTGTCTTAAAACAGTGTGATCTGGAATTTTTTTAAATAGTCAACAATCGATTGTCTATGCTTAACAATCGATTGTCTTAAGACAGTGTGCTCTGGAATTTTCAAAATAGCCAACAATCGATTGTCTATATTTAACAATCGATTGTCTTAAGACAGTGCTCTGGAATTTTTCGAAATAAGTCAACAATCGATTGTCTATGTTTAACAATCGATTGTCTTAAGACAGTGTGATCTGAAGTTTTTCAAAATAGCAAATAATCGATTGTGTGTGTTTACAATCGATTGTCAATGTTCAACAATCGATTGTGTGTGTTTAACAATCGATTGTTTTAAGAAAATGCTTAAACTGAAATTTTCAAACTACAAAGTAATCGATTATGGAAAACATATAATCGACTATCTGATTTAGTTAGTCGAATAACCTCAGCAGATTTCGAAAATATTGTTTAAGTATGAAACAAACGGACTGAATTTGTTTATTCTCATGATCGTATATTTTCTTTTGTATGGCAAACTATGGGAATTAAATTGATTGAAGGCTCCTGAAGAGCAACTATAACTCTGCCTAAAGGAACGATATTTTAGAGAATGCAATGTTCTCCTCCAAGTCTAAGAAGAACTTGTTGAGTTTTAATGATATCAGTCAAAATGTTCTCCTCCAAGTCTAAAAGGAACTTGTTGAGTTTTAAAGATATCATTCAAAATGGATATCATGCTGAGACAATAGATGAGTATAATCTTGAAAACCTCATTTACTCATGAAAACGAGGCTGCCCACTTCGATTTGGGGTCACGCCATTTTACATGCAATAATGCTAGTTCGTCGGCTGCCCACTTAAGCTTAGGGTCACGCCATTTTGCATACAGCAATGCTAGTTCATCTCTGACTAACAAATTGACACAAATATTCCCCGTTGCAATTGGTTTTGGGTCATGAACCTAATATATCCCATTTAAGAATCTTTGGATGCGCAGTATATGTGCCTATAGCACCGCCATCCCGCACCAAAATGGGTCTGCAAAGAAGGTTAGGAATATATGTTGAGTTTGAATCGCCCTCCATTAATTCGCTACCTCGAAACATTGACAGGAGATTTGCACGATTTGCAGACTGTCAATTTGATGAGACACTTTTCTCAAAATTAGGGGGAGAAGTTGGTGAAACCAAACAGGAAATTTTGTGGAAAAATGCATCACTATCTCATCTTGATCCACATACCTCTATTTGTGAAAGAGAGGTACAAAAGATTATCCATTTGCAAAGAATAGCAAATCAAATGCCTGACGCATTTACGGACTTGAAAAGGATAACGAAATCCCATATCCCGCGGAAAATGTCCCAATCCGTATTGATGTCCCTGTTGGACAATCATCTAGTGTCATATCCAATGAGTCAAATGCACGCCTGAAGCGTGGCAGACCATTAGGTTCCAAAGATCGAAATCCTAGAAAGAGGAAAGCAAATGATCAAAATGACACTACGAAAGAATCTCATGAGGAAATTCATGATTTAACAAATTCTGAGATTCATGAAGAATCCATTGAGCCCGAGGCTCTGGAAAATACGGAACTATCCATAAATCCAATCAATATTGAGGCAAATATTAATCGAGTGGATATAGTGGTGGATAATGTCTTTGCTTATAATGTCGCATCTAGCATTATGCAAGAATGTGAGGATCTCGAACCTCAATCTGTTGAAGAATGTCGAAAAAGGCATGATTGGCCAAAGTGGCAAGAAGCAATTCAATCAGAATTGAATTCGCTGGCAAAACGTGAAGTTTTTGGCCCTATAGTTGAAACACCTAATGGTGTTAAGCCTGTTGGCTATATATATGGCAGGAATGATCGTTGGTCACGTACCTATTGTACGCCAAAGTATTTTGGAAATATGACTATTAAAGGACAACGATAATGCAAGAAACATATCTTGCATATAAGTTTGACATGACCATAATGGTATTTCTCTTTAAGAAAGATATTCACCATATGGATGTTGATGAATCTGTGGTAGTACAAAATTAATTGAGAGCTCTAGAAGAGCCAATTATTACTATGTTGGAGAAACACAATTGAGTATTGTGCTGTAGTAAGTCTCAAAAACTTATTCAGTTTCCAAAGTACACGCGAAAGCGATTGATTATATTGAAACTATAAATAAAGGAAGAATTTGATATCTCCTATTACTACAACTTGTAGCGGGGTAATTTATATAAGAAAAGCTACCCGCTTTGTTCTCCAGTTTGTACTACACAAACGAAAGAATGCCACAATAAAGTGGATATCTATTGGTATAAAAACCCATGTCATAATAAACCTGAAGTTTATTGATAAGTGCACATGTCATGGTGTAAATTTGAAGTTTACCAATATTGATAATTTATTCAGTTGGCATTCGGGTTAGCCATCTCATTTTTAAGTATGATGTGCAATAATAGACAATTCACATGTGCGAATATTAAAGAACTAGAAAGTTCTTTACGAATTCTCTTGTATTACTTGTTCTCATTAATGAACTGACCAACTAAAGAGTTCGGGTTGAAGCCCATAAATTCTGGAAATATCAAAGGTGAATATGGGCTCATTCACCTGCCATGTATACCACATATGATGCATCTATGAAATGGTTACATGCGCAATTGTTATTAACCCGCAGCCTGGCCGGTGATTGCGAGGTAAATTGCTCAGTAATCTAACTTCGAGCATAATTTCCAGATTCTCTACTCAAGATAGTTCATCTTGATAAGTTGGTTTATATCAAAGTTGGTTTAGCAAGATAATTATTGAGTGCTTCCACTTAATAGCTAAACTGTTTCTTATGAGAACAAAGTTATATACATCAGTTTGATATACGTTGTATACGAGAGTATATTCTCCCCTCACAAGTGGTTCAGGGTCAGGAACCAAATAATTTCATCTTATTATTAATGTGCTGTGTATATTGACATGATAAAGTTGAGGAAACAAGTTAGCTTTACTAACATGAGAGGGAGACATGATAAACACTTGAGAAAAGGTTACATGGGATGAATTATCATTTGTATATGTAAATCCCCGAATATCATGAACCTGAAGTTCATAAAAGGGATAATTCAATTGCAACATATTGCAAAGCATGCTATACGCAATTGCTGACCCAAAGAATGTAACTATATTCTCACTACAAATGCTCGTATTAAGTCCCTGAAGGACAAAGTCTTGGATACGCTTGAAGCGTATGGACAAATACTTGATTCCATGTGAAAGACATGTAGATTTGGACATGTAGTTCAAATACTTGAGAGTATAAAAGTCAAAGGTATGTATAATCAGTTTTCGATATCTTATTTGTTTAGCATGACGTGAAAACTTGATATGCATCTAAAGTCTATTATGTGACTTACATGACTTAACTTGAAAGATTTAAGTCGCTTGAAGCATATGCAATTCTTGGTCCTGAAGTACCACATCCTAAGTACAATTTGTGTACATATGTATCTTGCTATAACTATAAGCATGATGGCATTGAGAATACATCTATGGAGATATTGAAGAGTTATTCCACGACATTATATGAAGATGTTCATATCTATCAAGAGTGATGATTTCAAGATGCGGAATATTTATTCAAATCAATATGGTTGATTTATTTATCAAACATCTACCAAAAATTGTTTTGAAGATGGTGCACAAGATTGGAATGCAAATGCTCAAGGATATAAATTGATGTTCTTATCAGGGGGAGTTAATGCGTGTTGCACTCTTTTTCCCTTACAAGGTTTTGTCCCACTGGGTTTTCCTTGCAAGGTTTTTAACGAGGCAACCAATAGGCGCATATTCAAACATGTGTACTCTTTTTCCTTCTCTTTAATTTTTCCCATTGGGTTTTGGTTTTAAGGTTTTAATGAGGCACATTATTGAATAGACATTCAAGGGGGAGTGTTATAAATAGAACTCTATTTAAGGTGAATGTCTATAATTAGAGAGATTCTAGGGTTTACTTCTTGGTGGCTAAGTCACCACCTCCCTATAAATATAGGGGTTCTATACCTTTGTAAACCATCCCAAAGTATCAATAAGAATACTCCTCTCCCTATTCTCTCTATATTGTTCTTGTTCTTATATTATTTCATAACAGATTTAATAATTTTAAAAAATTAAAAAATAAGAAAACTGAAGAGAAGGTAGAACGGTCTACTCATGAAGGTTTGAAAGCTACTCCTAATATTGTACTTCCTAATAATGTGGAGCAATGTCGTAAAGTGTCAAGTGTCTTTTTAGGAATCTGCCACCTGGCTTCACCAGGGTTTTTTGTCTTTGGCTTTTTATTATAGATAGATAGATATAGAAGATTATCTATGTTTGAGTAGTTAATTTTAGGCAGTTATTTTTATTATTTTTTTGTACATAATTTTTAATCTCCAAATTTATTGGAGTTTTGTCCTAAATTTTGACACTTTATTAATTTTTTGATGTTACATTTGGAATCATCACAATGATTTGCTTCTTATATTCTATATAAATAGGGGTAGATATTGTCTGAATTTTAATGAATAATTTGTTTAGTAATATTATATTGTTAATAGATACTTGTTTAATATTTTTGTCTGCTAATTTCTTTGGTAATATAATAGAAGGTACACTTTTTATTACTCTTGAAAATAATTTTTTAAAATAAATTTTATTATATTTTCTAAATAATATTATTTGAATTTTAATGAATAAATACACTCTTTTATTTCAAAATATATAAAAACGAAAATGATTTTAAAAAATAATATAAAAAAGTTAACTACCCTAAACGAACCCTCACTCATGTTTGAGTAGTTAATTTTGGCAATTAATTTCTTTGTTAATTATTAATAATCAATAACTAAATAACTAATTAGTAACTGATTATGCTATGTGTCTTTTTTTAGGATGTCACTTGGCTTGAGGAGAGAGATAGATATATACATATTTATTATCTATTATTTCCTTATATTCATTTTTAATTTAAAATAATTTTAAAATTCCATATTGAAACTATTCCCAAACTTGAATAGGTAGGTTTTTTTAATTAATATTTTTGTATCTTTTTATTTTAGCTAATTTATTTTTTATTATTTTCATTTTTATTTTAAAATAACTTTAAAACACCAACTATAAACTACTCCCCAATTTGAATGGTTAGTTATTTTTTTTATATTTTCATTTTAATATATCTAGTTATAATATATTTATATTTATTAATTCAAAAAGAGTAACTAATTAATTCAAAATTAAAAAAGAAAATTAGTTAAAAAGGTAGTTTATATTGTCTTAACAATACTACTTGACTTTTTGTGATTATGCCACTTATCTTAATAATATGCTTTTGCCTCTCCTTTTATTATATATAGATTTTAATGTGAATACACTAAAGTGCACAACAATTAAATTCTTATATTTTAAATCTATAAAAACAAGAAAACAGTTGAAAGGTTGGTGAAACTAATTATAAGCAGTCACCGACTTGGACATTGAATGTGCCTGTTTTATACCAAATTCTTTACCAAAGTTTCCCAAGAAATAATTTCATCTACTATATATATAGTAACCCCAACAATTAATTTCTTCTATATTCACAACTCTCAACACCACCCATAATTATCGCTCTTTCATTGCAACCGTCATGTCATTGTCTTTTTGCCCCTTCAAATCTTGAATCTTCTTCAACAGTCCACTATTCTTTATATTTTGAACCAAATTGGTTTTTGCTTTCTTAGTTCATAACATCATAAGTTAGAGAGTCTCTATTTCTTCTTTGTTAGAAAACTTTGTGTTATATATATTTTTGGAGAATTTATATATAGGGTGAGAAAATGTTTAGGTTGATAACAGGTAGACCAGGTCCAAGTGGTTTTGGTTCAGCTTCCACTGCTGAACAAGTTACTGATGGAATTGATGGCTCTAATCTTACAGCCATTGTTACAGGTTAGTTAATTTAACATGTTATAGCATGCAAGTAAGGAGTTTTGACGTAACTTGTAAAGTTGTTGTCACGTAGAAGATTACGGGTTCGAGCCGTAAAAATATCCTCTTGCAGAAATGCAATGTAGGCTGCGTACATTAGTAGAGTCTTATGATTCGATCCTTCCCCGAACCCCGCGCATAGCAAGAGGTTAGTGTACTACGGTACCAGGCTACCATATAGCATGCAAGTCGGTTATAATGTTTATCAGGTTATACTAATTAAGTAATGTTTATTATAGAGATTTACTTGTAATATTTCTGCTTACTTGGAATAATATGGGATTTCTTATTTTTATTTTTATTTTTTTATATTTTCTTGTTTCTTATGTGCTCAACAGTTTGTCTAGACAAAGATTTTCTTAGTAGTACTTGTGATGTTTTTAATTTATTAAGTTTTTGACCGTTTGTCTTGCAATATTGGTGGTTGTGCATTATTTATTTGAGCTCATGTGGTCTGCCAGCTTGTTTGATGTCTTCTTCTTTTTTGCCGTAAAATAATAAATTAAAATGAACTTAGGTGGCATTTAGATTTGCTTTTGGAAAAGGAATTAGAAAACATTGTTGTATTTGACTAAGTGGGCGTTTGGACATAAGAATTGTAAAATTTCAAAATAAAGGAAAATTTTTTTAAAGTGAAAATGGTATTTGAAATTTAGAATTGTGTTTGAACATTAATATAATTTTGGTTGTTTTTGAAGTTTTGTGAGTGATTTACTGAAAATTTTGAAAAAATATAATTTTTTGGAATTTTTCAAATTTTCGAAAATTTTCAAAGTACATCTTCAAGCAAAAATTGAAATTTTGAATAAATGTTGATTTCGAAAAAAATAATATTTTTTGGAAAAATTTCGTATGTCCCAACGGGCTCTAAGTTTACTAGATCTCTGTTCTTTATGTTTACTATAGTAATAATATTCACTAGATCTACGCTATGATGTTTTCGGGTGCGCCTGGCAACTGGAGAAATCTATCTATATAGAATAGGAGAAGCAAAAGCACTACATTAAGATAAGTGTCTTAACCACAAAATGCCAAGTGGCTTTGTTAAGACAAAATAAACTACTTTTCTAACTAATTTTTTTTAAATTTTGAATTACTTGGTTACACTAATTGAATTAATAAATATAGATATCTTATAATTATTTATAAAAAACGAAAATACAAAAAAATATTCTACTCATTCAAATTGGGGAGTAGTTTCAAGTTGGAGTTTTAAAATTATTTTATAATAAAAAAATATAAAAAAACAAAAAGTAAAAAACTACCATTTCAAATTGGAGAGTAATTTCTTCCTAATATAGTAGTAGTAGTAATAGTAGTGTGTATATATGAGAATAGTTATTATACTAAATTGGTAATTTGTTAATAATTCATATGTTAATTTAATAATATTAAGTAATGGATAACTATATATATATAAAATTAGATTTTCGTTACTATAGTACTTTGTATCCTTTGACTTTATATAAATTTTATTATATTTATGTACACTATATTAAAAAATAAAATAGTAACTAATATTTATTTAAATAATAGGATATATTAGATCATAATTTTATAAAATTAATATTTCGTTAAATTATCCGCGCATCGCGCTGGTTTTGACACTAGTTCTACAGAATATCCTTAAATACTAAACTGTACAGATTTGGTTAGCACACTTGTTGTTATCATGGGTGGCTATAAGGTAAGGCTACTAAAGCTTCTGCTTTAGGCCCTCAAGTGTCGAAGGCCCCCGAAATATTTTCTATTAGCTATAATTATTTTTGTTTTTGTTTTTGTTTTTCGTCCCTTCCCTGCGCCGAGGTTCGATTGGAAACAGCTTCTCTGGCATTTCGGGTAGGGGTAAGGCATGTGATTTCATTGAGTCGCCCCCAGCTGTCATGTGATTAATTGTCTTTCTGAACATCTTATGATAATGTATTGCGACAACAGGAGGTGCAAGCGGCATTGGTTTAGAGACAGCAAGAGTTTTAGCAATGAGGAATGTCCATGTCATTATAGCAGCAAGAAATATGGAGGCTGCAAATGAAGCAAAACAGCGTATACTCAGGGACAATAAAGCTGCTCGCATCGATATTGAGAAACTTGACCTGAGTTCAATTAGATCTGTCAAGGCATTTGCTGATAAGTTCCAAGCACTTAACCTTCCTCTTAACATCTTAATGTAATTGACTCTCTTTCTCCACTTTGAAAGTTTTTGATTTTTACTAAAACTATGTGTTTAGCTCATGAAAATTTGCATATCAGTAACAATGCAGGTATCATGTTCTGTCCATTTCAGCTATCAGAAGATGGCATTGAGATGCAATTCGCCACAAATCATCTAGGTACAGTCAGATCTCTTTATAACATCATTGTTATATACCAGTCATTCACTATAAAACCCAAGTTTTTATGGAACCATTTCTTATGCTATGTTATAATATATGTTCTCCATAACAGCACTTCGCTGTAATAACCAAAAAATTCCGAAATAAATGAGGCTGTTATAGTATAGAGAGGTTTGACTGTATATATTGTGTTACTCGAAATACACATTTTGGCAGAAATTGCACTAACCAGTTGCAGACTCAAAAATTCTAACAAAAGGATTCAATAAAGTACAAGAATGTCATATTTAGGATTATGTCAAGGCGATTCAACGATTTATAGATATGCAAAACATTTATTGTTAGACTGTTTACACATAATAATTTTCTGTCAAGGAGATTCAATAGAACTTCCTTCATTGCACGTGGCTCCGCCTTTGGCTCTAATGCACGAGATCGATTTAATTCTGAAACCTATGTCTATTTACCTTATGTTTTTCAGGTCACTTCTACTTGACTAATCTTCTTATAGAGAATATGAAGGAAACAGCAAAGGCTAGTGGTATTGAGGGTAGGATTGTGAACTTGTCATCAGTAGCTCACCTCTGCCCTTATAAAAAAGGAATAAGATTTCACAAAATCAATGACAAGAGCAGGTATACTACTCTATTAATGACCAGTATATTCAATTTCTGAACACTGTGACTATTCATCCATCTATTGTTTCTTTGAACCAGTTATCAAGACAAACTAGCATATGGACAATCCAAATTAGCCAATATTTTACATGCTAATGAGCTTTCTCGCCGCTTGCAGGTAATTTATTTACTACTGCGCTCTATATTTTGCTTAATAATCTCTATGGGTATCACTCTGTTAGTCTATTTTAGTTCTTTGGTCACATGAACTCATCAAATCATACTCAGAATAGATATATACTCAGAATACTTCAAAAAGTGTAATATTTTCCTCAAATGCAGGAAGAAGGAGCAAATATAACTGTCAACTCAGTGCATCCAGGTTTAATAATGACAAACCTCATGAGGCATTCTGCTCTATTGATGAGTATGTATTTTATTATATAACCACTCGCAAAATATTAGCTCGACAACGACACTCATTTTTCAGGAGCTTATCTTGTATTTTCTTTGACAGGAATCTTAAGGGCTTTCACTTGTTTTCTATGGAAGAATGTTCCTCAGGTAAATGAATTAATTCCTTGCAAGGATATTAACCATTTGCAACGACGCCTTATCATAATAACTTAAAGTAAATTGTTGCGTTTAGTGTTAGGATAGAAATAATCAGGTGTCATATGGAAGCTAGTAAAGTAAACGTTGAAGGAGGATAAATCAGAAAACAAACACTTGCCATTATTACTGTCAAATACGTTGCGACTAGAACTAAATCTGCCTAGATGAACCTGTCTTGAACCTCGCTCTGATACCACTTGTTAAGATCCGCATGACACCTGATTATTTCGATGTAGATCTTTATAACTCTGAACACAACATCTAAACAACAACAACTAAAGGAATTGATTGCACATATCAGTTGTATATACGCATACTGTTATTTTCTCTCTTTGACTTATTTACATCAATCACCGTAGTACTATAATATTAAGGTTCAATACAAATAAAATGTCTAGTCAATCTTACTACAATAGTTAGATTGACCGTCCGTCATTAAATTTCGAAGAAGAAATACATAATGATATTGACTATATATGATGCTATTTTACAGGGAGCAGCTACAACATGCTATGTCGCCCTCCATCCAAGATTGAAGGGAGTGACCGGAAAGTACTTCCTCGACTGCAACGAGTACAAACCAAGCAAGCTGGCACGAGACGAAGCTTTAGCACATAATCTTTGGGATTTCAGCAACAACTTGGTTAATGCAAGTCTAAAGACTTGATAAGTTGAATGCATGTAGTTCCTGAGAAAGAAACAATTTTTTGATTTGTATTTTGTGAAATTGTTTAGAAGTTCTTTGAGTTAAGCTTTACTAGTTCTGTTTCAAATGTGAGACCTTGTGTCTATGTTTTTAAGACCTATGTTTAAATATGAACAATGTGTTTTTTTCCCTTTAATTTGTTGTTCTTTTGGTTATCAGCCACTGTAAATGACTATGCTATTATATAGGAGAAATTAAAAAATAGGCGGATTTACATGTGGTAAAGGGTCGATTGGAAACAGCCTCTCTGTCCTTTCGTGTAGATGTAAGGCCCGTCTACATATTACCCTCCCCAGACCCCACTTTGTAGGATTATACTGGATAGTTGTTGTTGTTACATGTGGTAATGAAAACATAGATACAGTTTCGAAAGAATCAAAATTAGCTGTTTTTAATGTAAAAGATAAATTTGAAAAAAAAATACTGTTTAAAATCCGAAAAATATTCCAGCATAATATGCTGGAGTTTAGGATTGTTCAAACCGAACCAAAACCGTTAACCGAATCGAACCGATGGCTTATTGGCTTATTGGTTTCGGATCATTGAGGTAATGGATTGAGATTTTATAATTAACGACTTAACAGTTTGGTGGCGAATTACTCAATTTTTTTATCGGATAAAACGTTAATCCGTTAAAAATTTATATATTTACTACTTTTACTCACATGTATATAAAGTACTATTGAAGCACTGTAGTAGTTGACTCTACTCTTTATCGACAAAGTCTATTGTGGTATTTTTGTCAGCATTATCAAGGGCTAAAGCAAGATCTTAACTTCTTTCTGCCACAGACCAAGCGATGCGCTAAGATACAGATTTAAGAAAAGAGACAAAGGTGTTTGATGGATCGAATGATATAAGAACAAAAGGCGTATCACAACCTCTTGAAGGATTCATTAGTCTGATACCAATTTGTCCATTGTCTTACTGGATGACCAGCATATTATTATATTTATAATCTGATAACCGATAAGCCGATCGTTAAGCGTAAATTATTTGTCGATCTGTCCGATAAGCACCTCTATTGGAGTTTAAATTTTTTACATGTGAACTTCCAGCATAACATGCTGGAAATTTCATAATTGTACTGAAGTTCCAACATAATATGTTGAAAGTTCATACACAAGTGCTTCAATCTCCAATATATCATTCTGTAACTATCTGTGTGCTGAAGTTTCAACATAATATGTTGCAAGTTCATACATAAAACTTTTTGTGTTGCAATAAAATAATAGCTATTTTTCAATGACTTTGTAGATGTTTGCTAATTTTTAATTATTTAGTCTGAAAATTGACTAGCCCACGCTATTTTGACCTGTTATATCCATGTGTTTACTATATGCAAATTAAAATAGTCCGATTAACCAAAAGTTCATCAATATTAAAAGCTTTAATTGGCCAAAAGTTGCAAGTGGAAGATGCCAAAAAAACGTTATAGAGAGGTTTGATTTTACAAGGTCATCTTTTAATAATAAGGACATGAATAGCCTTAAAATAACAGGAAAATAAAAGTAAGAATATAGTACCTTTACCCTTAAAAAGAAATTTTTAACAATGTTTATCAGTTAGAAGGACCACTTTGTTCTGGATTGGGGCTGTCAATTTTCACTTAAAGGATTTTTGAAGGTCCAGACGTCTTATTTATGTTGCAATAACGAGATTTCGTACTTGAGAGGTCACCAGTCGTCAAGGTCCCATTCTCACCAACGCTCTACTTATTATAGTTTGACTAGGGGCGGATCTTGTGTAACGTTACCGGATTCAATTGATTCTAATAATTTTGGTGTGAATTCTGAATTTATGTGTTATAGTCTATTAAACTTATTAGTAAATACTTCATCCATCTCATACTATAAATCGTGGTTACTAAAAATAATTATCTCAAATTATTTGTCTTTTAGAAGTTCAAACAAAATTAATTATCCTTTTTTTATCTTTAGTAATAATTATACTTGCAGACTGCAAATACCTCAATTATTGATAACTTTATTCAAATACAAGGAAGAAAGGTTAAATACTCTTTCCGGTCCATAATAAATAACTTTTGTCTTTGTCATATCCCTTAAGAAAATACTAACTCCTAGAAAAAAAAATATTTTGACTAAATTACAACAACAATAACAACAACAATAACAACAACACAGTAAAATCCCACTAGTGAGGTCTGCTCAAATTACCTTAATTGAAATTTGCATATTGTTAACTTGACAGTTGATACATTGGAATATGTAAATAACGGCAAATTTTGAAAAAGTAAAGTTAATGCCTTATTGATAATATTAAACGATACTTATTTTGGGCAAAAATAAAGAGGCAAAAAGGTCATCTATTATGGACCGAAGGGAATATTATTATATGAATATGGGTAAGTAGTGAAAATTTCCATCCTAAATAATTTTTCTTAAGGAGCGTGTACATGACAGATAATATGAGACTGAACGAGTAATAAATATGAACTCATAACCTTAAGAATATAATTAATTCAATTCCAACAATCTTGAAAATTATTTTCATAAAATTAAAATCTTAGATTCACCTCTAATTTAACGAACTGTGTATATTTATCTCAATAATTAATAATCGTATAGTTGTATACTTCGTTTATTACATTTCACGAAGAGCATATGTTTAATTTGCCCATATATATATTTTGCATAACGATATAGATGTCACTTATTATCACCTCTTGTCCCTCGAATTTACTTTAAATTTATTAACAGCGGATATAGATTTGATTGAAATTTGAAAAATGAGTTTTTGAATGCAGAAGAAGCTCTTGTTTGGCCATAATTTAGGTTTCATTTTTTCAAAAAATAAAATAAATTGAAAGCATTATTTGTTTATGAAATATGATTATGTTTAGAAAAAAGAATTTCAAAAATATTCAAGTTCCCAAAACTTCAACTTTTCTTCAAATAAAATGCATATCCAAACACAACTTCAACTTTTAAAAATTAAAAACTTTTTTTAAGTTTTGATCAAATTTATATCCAAACGCTAGCACTTTAAAAAAACACTTCTCAAAATACATGTATAATAAGTGTTTGGTTTAGTATTACCTCAATCATTACTATAAATTTCATTTTTATTCTTAGCCTCTAACAATATTGTAATAGCCGGTTTGGCTAAGCTTTATTATTATTATTATTATTATTATTATTAGTCAAAAGAGTTTTTTCCAAAAAAATTTGACTCTCCAATCTGAACGGTTTCAATGGAGGAGGGAATATAGTAACTCAATATTCCTTCTGCTCACAACTCTCATGTTAGTCTTTTTTTCCCCTAATTCGAATCTTGTCTTTATTTATTAATTTCTTCAACAATTCATTCTTTGTATTTTCTACCAGATTGGTTTCTACCTTATTCTCAGTTTATAATATCAGAAATTAGATTGTCTCTTCTTATTTGTTCTAATTAACTCTGTCTCTTTGTGTGTGTGAATTTAGGGTGAGAAAATGTTGAAGTTGATAACAGGTAGACCAGGTTCAAGTGGTTTTGGATCAGCTTCAACTGCTGAACAAGTTACTGATGGTATTGATGGCTCCAATCTCACCGCCATTGTTACAGGTTACTTTCTTAATTAGTCTAATTCATATATGCTTGGATATAGAGGCGGATCCAGGATTTGAAGTATATGAGTTGCCACAACAATTTTAAGTAAATTTACAATTATAACCGAGTTTACGATCAAATATTTATAGTTATTTAGTGGATTTTTTAACACATGTACACTGTTTGTACGAAAGTTATTGGGCTCACGTGAACCCTTAAGTTGTACGGTGGATCCGCCGTTGTGATAGACTGATAAATATACTACCATGATATATATGACTTTTGAGTTATACAAATAATATAAGGATTTAAGTTATCCGCAGTTATGCAGATTTTTAACTCTATATTTGAAATGGTAACCTGTTATAGTATGTTTGTTACTCCCTCTGTCCGAAATCCCAATTTGTATGATGATTTGGAAATAGAATCTTTAAGTTTTTGAAATAAAATTTACATGTTTGAAAATTGAATAAAAGTACTAGAAGTCACAATAGTAAGCAATTTGAGATTGAGATGGTGATAAACAGACAGCTTTTGAGCTTAAGCAATTTGAGAGCAACTGAATTTTACATGTCTGTCTTCATTGCTTTTTCTATTTATAGTTCAGTCTTCACTCTTGATTCTACTAGTCGTTGCTGATCTTTGATTTTTTTCTTCTCAAATCTTAAGCAATTCTCGATGAGTATCTTCAGTTCTCTCCTTGGATCCGTCTAGATTCATAATCTTTTTAACTGCACCTTGAGTCGATTCCCTTTGATCAATTCGTAGGAACCCTCTCAGCATCTTCTCAGTATAGGACACTATACTTTGTAGCATATCATTTCATAAGATAGGATTTGAATTTTAATCATATTTCTAGCACTTGGCTTGTCTCAATTCAATTCGAATACGCACAGAGTTACCATGCTTTTAAGTTTTTAAAATTTAATTCTCAAGTTTTGTTGTCATCCAAACTATATATGAGTAGTGAACCCTCGGGCTAACATGTCCGACATGGGTTAAGAGATTAAACCATTATCCCCTCTGGTCGTCTCTCAATAATCACCTCCTGAGCTGGTTTTTTGGGGTTGAGAAGTTCAATTTTCTTTACAGTTTTTGTTCAAGTAAACTTTTTCATGGGTTGAGAGCCTGAGCAATTATCTCCTTATATGATCTTGGCAATCCTTACCTCTCCTGCTGAGGCGGACCCAGGATTTGAATGTCCGGGTGCATTTTTGGATTCAACCAAAATCTGCTTTATATATGTCAAGTACTAATATATCACTATTTTCTAAAGACACATACATGTATATAAAGAATTTTTGCCAAACTTTACGGTTGCCGGTGACCCCTCTCGGTATAGCATAGGTCCACCTCTGCTCTCCTGATATGATAATCCCCACCTCTCTTGATATGATCTTGGCAATCCTCATATCATGAGCTTGTTTTTTGGTGAGTTAGGCTCAAGGTCTATTTTATTTACAGTTTTTGGTTAGTTCCAAATAAACTTTTTCATGATAGCGCATTGCAACAACAGGAGGTGCAAGTGGCATTGGTTTGGAGACAGCAAGAGTTTTAGCTTTGAGGAATGTCCATGTGATTATCGCAGCAAGAAATATGGAGGCTGCAAATGAAGCAAAGCAGCGAATTCTGAAGGACAATAATGCTGCTCGCATCGATATTGAGAAGCTTGACCTGAGCTCAGTTAGATCAGTGAAGGCATTTGCTGATAAATTCAAAGCGCTTAACCTTCCTCTCAATATCTTAATGTAATTGCTCCCCATCTTTCTCCTGTGTGCCTTATAATTGAGTTTTACTAGAACAATATGTGTAGCTAATGAGAATTTGCAAATTAGAAACAATGCAGGTATTATGTTCTGTCCGTTTCAGCTTTCAGAAGATGGCATAGAGATGCAATTCGCCACAAATCATATAGGTATATATATTGCAATGTGTAACTTGAAATACACATCTTGGCTGAATTATTTAATTTATCATTTAATACACATTTTTGAAGAAATCACTCTCTCGACGCAGCTGATTTATTTTGCAAATCTCTGTTTGTTGGTTTTCAGGTCACTTCTACTTGACTAACCTTCTTATAGACAAAATGAAGGAAACAGCAAAAGCTACTGGTATTCAGGGTAGGATTGTGAACCTGTCATCACTACTTCATCAGTACCCTTATAAAGAAGGAATACAATTTAACAAAATCAGTGACAAGAGCAGGTATCTTACATCGCCCTATCGACCTTTTGTCCAGTTCAGTAAGTGAACAAAAATTATCGCTTTAGTTTTCATCCAACCGTTGTTTCTTGAACCAGTTATCAAGAAAGACTAGCATATGGGCAGTCCAAATTAGCCAACCTATTGCATTCCAATGAACTTTCTCGCCGCTTGCAGGTAACTCAATAAACTTCTATATTACTGCAAGCTGTCAGTATGAGGAGCAACTGATATGTATTATCAAAACTAGATCTCTCTCTTAGCATAGGAAAATTCAAGATTTAGAGTCAACAGATTCAAAATGGAGGTGATCTATTATATATTTACATTTTTAAAATCTTTTTACATATTTATTACTGATTTGAACTAGAAGTTATGGGAGTTCAGTTGAACTCGCTTGAATTGCCCTGTTATTAGTCTGTTTCAGTTCTTGGCCTCATAATCAAACCAATGGCTTAACAACGCATCATCGCAGAGAAAAGATGATACCTTAAAAGCGTTGAGATCCTTGAATTGGAAAATATGCTGAATAGGACATACTTAATGCACAGTTTGCATTTAGAGATGTTGTATCACAACCTTAAGTTGTTGAATTGTGTGAACCCTCTAAACAGTTAGAGGTTAGACACTCATAATATTTTATATCAATCTTCAACCTTTACATGCCTAGTGGTCAAGCACGTTGAAATTTCTGACAATAGGTTGTGGTATAAATCGAGTTCAGAATATTTGTGTACTTTCATATCATGTTATTCGGCAAATCTTCTAATATACATGTTTAAAATGTTGATTAGACGCTTTTATTTATTGATATTCGTCTTAAACAAAATTAATGTATTTACTGTATGAGAGAGTTTGCACCTCATATTCCTTCTATTTAAGAGATCAACTAATAAAAATCTTTACCTAAATTTGCAGCTATATATATACTCAGAATACTAAAAAAAAGTGTAATATTCTCCTCAAATGCAGGAAGAGGGAGCAAATATTACTGTCAACTCAGTGCATCCAGGTCTAATAATGACAAACCTGATGAGACACTCTGCTCTTTCGATGAGTATGTATTGTATATTGACCTATCACAAAAGTTTGCTGCTACTGCAATCGTTTTCAGGAGCTTTTCTTGTATTTTTTTTTTTGTCAGGTATCTTTAGGGTTTTCACTTGTTTCATGTGGAAGAATGTCCCTCAGGTAAACGAATTAATTCTTTGCAAGGGTTTTAACCTTTTTTTTTAAAAATTCCTTGTCACAATAAGTTAACTGCATTACTGCGTTTAAAGCTTTATAAATCTAAGCATGAATCTGTACAGACCTTTAGCGGCTTCCTAACAATACCCTTGTACCTCAATCAGAAATCAAAGCAGCACCTATATTATGGATAGGTTCAAAATTCAGTGTTTTGCCTCTATGGTCCTCTGGCAAAAAGATTACTATGTTAAATGAGTTTAATTTTAGTACACTATTATTTAGAAGGTAACTAACTATATTGATCATGGGATGATAAACTAGAAAATAGGGGAAACGTACTACAATGGGCTCTGATTGTGTAAAAAGAACAATGTCAGCGTATATAAGTTAAATCTATGATAAATTTGCCTCGACATCTTCGTGGACTTTTAATGCTAGGTAAAATGGTTTTTTCTCCGGCAAAATAAGGTATTAATTAGATATGTCATATCTTTAGGTAATAAAGTTGGGATTCAATATGTGAATGAACTGTCTGGGCAATCTTACTTCAATAATTACGTAGGCTGCCATTAGATTTCGAAGTGGAAAATACATATTGGGATTGACAATGATTCTATTTGACAGGGAGCAGCTACGACATGCTATGTTGCCCTCCATCCAAGTCTAAAAGGCGTCACTGGAAAGTACTTCGTTGACTGCAATGAGCACGAACCAAGCAAGCTAGCACAAGGCGAAGCTTTAGCGCGGAACCTTTGGGATGTCAGCAACAACTTGATCAATGCAGCACTAAAGAGTTGATAAGTTGAAAATTCCTGAGGAAGCCAGGAATGAAATGTTATCTCCTTCATATTTAGTGAAACTGTTATTAGAAGTTTTGTTTAAGTTAGCTTTTCTAGTTTTGTTTATAATCAGAGGCCTCGTCTCTATGTCTCTGAGGCCTATGGTTAAAATCTAAATGAAGTTTTTTTTTGCTTTCCTCTTGGTCATCACTTATCAGCTACTGTAAATGTCTCTGCATGTTTATTATATTCTAAGTTTTACAGTAGGTAAATTCAAATAGTGATTAACCTATATCACATTTAACAATAGACTTCATTAACAAAAGATTTTGTAGACCAAAATTTCCTAGTGTGACATGTTATCTACTCTCATATTGTTTGCAACTCTTAGGTGATTGACGTCGTACAAAATATCGTTAAGAAAGTAATTTGTATTTTCACATAATGTAGTGGTTAAATTATTCCTTTAATAATTTGGCGAGAAGAGGAATGTAACATGAGAGAAGCAAGGATGCCTCGTTCAAATATACAATATGAATCCTATGTTGCTCATTCATCATGGCAAAGGCGATGTTGGTGGATATGCCAAAAATGTTCGGACTCTAAAATGAGCACTTGACAGAGTTCTCGCGTTTGTACAGCATCACTTTTGCCTTTCAATTCTGTTCTTATGATGGTTGGGTCAATATCCATTTGATGGTTCGAAATTCAAATGGATCGTGGGAACCAATGGATGAGAGGAGCAACCAAAAGTGTCAATCAATTGTATCAATCGATAGGAAGCTACTCTTTCTATCATTGGAGTTCTTTTTATCTTGTCACTATTGGTGAAGTAAGAAAAGGTTTAGGGATTTAATGACAATATCGAACAATATGCTTAGGAACTGTAGCCTTTAGAAGCTTAAGAGAGAATCGGGGAAAACATTTAGAAAACATTTGCAAAATGTGCAAGCCAATTTCCTTCTAGAAAGTGTTGAGAGTCGTACTCCATTTTACCATTTACTAACAAACTTCTGGAGTCTCAGGACCCTACTAGTAGCAGTAAATTACTTCCATCTCATACAAAAACTCAGCACTGCCTGCCCAGTTTTAGAGCCCTAGCTCCATCAATGGTTGACAAAGTACATACCCATTAGAACTTGCAATATCACACAGCCGATACGAATAAGCACTTCAGTTCTCCTTAATACATTGATAATATTGTTAATCTTAACTTCGCAATAATTTGGTGGAGTATGAACAACCAAAAACAACAGATTAGACTCCTCACAACCCTGCATGCAAAGGAGGCACTTCAAGCATTAAGTTCCTCCGACTTGTCTCTTCCATGAATCCTCAACAATCAATTCATCAACTCCCCAATCTTCATAACTAATACAACACCAAAAAAGGATAATTAAACTTAAGTAGGAAGAGGATGAGACAATAAATGGGAAAAAAATTAGAACAGATGCTTAAAGGAAAAGGAAGCTTGCCTTCCATCAGGCAGGTAACGGCGAATTGTGAATGGTATCTTTCTCTCTCGGAGCTCCTTCATTGCAATCTTTTAACATAAATGAATATCAACGAAAATAGATCAGGCAATCTAGATACTTCACCAAATAGATAGTGTTTGCACAAGTCTGAATGAAGATTAAAAAAGAGGCTGACCTCAAGTGGATCAGTTTCCCCTTCCAACTCAACCATCACAGGAGCATTCATGCTGTGCTCTAGCAAGAAAAGACCTCACCAAGTCATTAAATATGCGCATTTGGCTTCACAAGTTTTCAAAATTTAAACACGAACTTGGCAATAATGCAAAATTGGGAAAAAAACAAAAGGACCTGATCTGGAGTGCACGGGTGCCTAGGATTCTAGCACGTTCATATTTTGTCATATACTTCGATGTCTTCCGAGGTCGCTCCACGGGCTCTTGTTCTGTTTTCTCCTCACCTTCACCCAACAGGGGGTCTGGTATGTCCTCATTGTTGCCATTATCTTCTTCAATCTCTGCTCCTTCCTGTCAGTTAATCCAAATAATGCAAATGCTTCATTAAACACAAATGAAAAAAATTGCATATCTATAATAAGGAATACAAGAAGGAGAAATCATCTTACATCAGGCTCAGGTTCTATTGGCTCGTCCACGTATCTGCACAAATATAGACAGATCAATGCCTAGTAGGTAAAATACAATGATGTTTACCAGAATTGCATCTTCACAACCACCAAATCAGAAAACAAAAAAAAAAGTACACCAGTAACAAATGATTTAACCACAAAAATATCTGTCCTCGCTGGACTTACAAAAAGGTCAATGCCCTATCAATGCATATGGTAGGGATCTTTCCGGGGAAAGCTAGAATACGAAGAGTTGAAATCTCCACAGCTTGTGTAAGCATGCACTATATATAGCAATATTCATGCAGAAAGTTTGCTGCAAGTTCTTTTTTTTTTTTGGGAAACATCAATTGTAGTAATACTTTTAAAATATTTCCACTGTATTAATACAAAGCATTTCTTGAGCAAAATAGGACGCTTCTGTGAACAACTGAACATCATGACCTTAGCCTCCAGCACTGCTGATTGTCCATCCCCATTACCATTCATGTGAAAGTCCTCTAATCCAGCTAGTTAAACAACTTTATGCACACATCTTTTCAAAATAATTGATCGACAACACAGCATATTATCAGCCACGCTACCTAAATGAACTAATCAGCTAAATTTCACAATAATCTCAAACCGGCGCAAATAATCCATTTAAAGCAGCAATCCAGAATAAGTGCAACTCAGTGGTAGAGCCGTTACAGGGGAGCCTTCATCTACCTAATTCTATAAGGGCATCCGTCCTCCTTATCCAACAAGGTGGTTATAAGATAGACTCTTCCAACAGTAGATAGATACTTGTAGTTGAATAGTGTGAATAGCCACATCTAAAAGCTTAAACATTAGAGAGGCGACACCTTGTTTGTTTATTTTTTATCTGCATATGTTCCAGACATGTGGATTTAATTCTCATGAGAAAATATTTTTCTTAATGTCTCACAACAAGACTCAAACCAAGGACTTCTGTCAGCTCAAGTGCACCGCCTCATATAAAAACTACAACAACAACCACCACCACCACCAACCCAGTGTATTCCCATAAATGGGGTCTGAGAGGGTAATGTGTAAGCAGACCTTAACCCTACCTCATAAAGATAGGGAGGCTATTTCCTATAGATCCTTGGCTCAAGGCGCCTCATATAAAAACTAAATTCGGAAAACCAAATCACCTTAAAGCTTAAGCACTTAACAAAGGGGACACCTTTATTTGTTTACTTTAGGTCTGCAGAACTTGCCATTGGAAATCGAGAAGATGAGAGGAAGAAGAAAATAAGACTGAAGGTTCTCGAATGCTTATAAGAACTTTACAATAGGAGTACCAATTAGTACCAAAATAGTATGCCAATTTCAGCAGAACAGACCTCAATATAGACTTCAAGACCTACTCAAAAGAATGGCAATGTAAAATTCAAAGAATATAACTTTAAAATCCTAAAACGCTACAACCCAAATTCATAAACCCCAAATCCTAAAACAAGCTAAACAACCCCTAGGTTACCACCCAAAGATTATAAACCCTGAATCCTGAACAAGCTAAACAAAAAGCCAGACAAACCCTAAAAGGTTAAGACACGAAATTAGAAGCCCTACGCCCTAAAATAAGTAACATTCAGTGGTAATCAGTCAAATATACCAAAAAGGAAGAATCTTTCAACTGAAAAAACAGAGACAGTAAAAAAAGAAGCGATGAAATTGTATTACGCATAATAAGCCAAATAAGCATAAAATTTGTTCAGTAAAATAAAAGGAAGAAAGGGTTACTAACCCTCCGTCCATATCATAATCATCGTCCGCCATTGTTATGTCCGCCTCACAGCTCTCTATCAATTGTTGTCTCACTTGTGTATATTAGCGAGAGGAAAGGGAGGCGTACTACCTTCGTAAATTTGTGAGAATTGAACCCAAAATCAAACTATAAATATATACTACGGCCCATTTGCAGGATTTTATATCTTTCTCAAATCAAATGGTCCCTTAAGTTTGAGATATGTATATTTCATTTCTTTATTATATTATCTGAAGGCATTTTTTCCTATGGAAAAGGGTAATATATATTTCTCTACTATTAGAAATTAGTTATCAGTACCATCCGTTATATTTTCTGACATTATTTATTTCTAACATTATCTTTTTTAATATTCTTACCCCATCACTAACATGTAAGCATAAATTGTAATTCTATCAAGATCATTGAACACGATAATCTTACATGTAATCGACATAGAAAAATATACATGAAGCGGAATCCATTATCTTGAAGCGGAAGTGTTAATTGAAACTGGTTTCTCGCCCCTTGCCCTAGCTTTCGTTACCGCCGACTTTAAAGATGGAAGAGAGAAAAAGCAGTAACCCTAATGGGTGGGGAGATGACCAATTTATAGAGGTTCTCAGTTAATCTGGTATGTCCATCTAGTAACCAATCGGATAGATTTGCTCATTAATTAAATATTAATTATGGGCCTAATCTTATTGGACCACATACATGTAGAAAATAACTTACATTCTCTCATTTGGCCCAATAATCACATAATATTAATATTTAATATATGAACATTAGTTGCGCATAAACATATCTCTTTTATAATGTCCATCATAAATACCACAATACAATAAACTAGTAAATGTGAGTTATGACGGTTATACATAATTTGTCTACATACTCCCTTCCATATACTACAACATTAGTAATCTATCATATCAGGTTCATAAACTATAAAATATTATGGTCCACAATAATGTCTCCTTGAGACTTATCATGTAATATCTCAAAACAATAATGTGTACACCATTATGAGAAATAGGAAATCATTAATGTACATAAGAAATATAGAAATGAACTCAGAGTGTCAAAACATCAGAAATACATCAATCATAAATACATCCAAGACCCATTCTATGTATATGTTCTTTAAATATCTTTGGCTGTAAACCTTTCGTTAACGGATCTGCAATCATGAGATCAGTTCTAATATGTTCAAGTGACACTCTTTATTTCTGAACTTCCTCCTTGACGGTAAAGTACTTTAATTACATATGTTTGGCACGTTTGGAGTACTTATCATTCTTGGAGAAGAATACCGCTGCAGAATTATCACAGTAAATTTTCAGCGCCTTGGTAATGGTGTCGACAACCCTAAGTCCTGAAATAAAGTTTCGCAGCCATAATGCATGAATTGTGGCCTCAAAACATGCCACAAATTCTGCTTCCATCGGGGATGCAGCAATGACAGATTGTTTGGCACTCTTCCACGATATTGCTCCTTCAGCTAATTGGAACAAATAACCAAATGTAGATTTCCTAGTGTCAATACATCCAGCGAAATCTGAATCCGAGTATCCAAAAACTTCCAAATGTTTGGACCTCATATACATGAGCATGTAATCCTTCGTTCCTTTCAGGTACCTCAAAACTTTCTTTACAGCTTTCCAGTGATCAATTCCAGGGTTACTCTGATATCTTCCTAGCATTTCGACCGCAAAACTAATATCCGGTCTTGTGTAAGTCTGAGTATACATCAGACTACCAACAATAGAAGAGTAAGGAATTGATTCCATTTCTTTTCGCTCTACATCATTCTTAGGACATTGAATGAGACTAAAATTGTCCCCTTTTTGAATTGGAACAATTTCTGCTGAACAATTGTTCATGTTAAATCTCTCTAGAACTCTTTCGATATAGCCTTTCTGAGACAATTTCAATAATCCTTGTGATCTATCACAAAATATTTCTATTTCAATCACATAGGATGCCTCACCCATATCTTTCATTTCAAAATTCTTAGAGAGAAAATCTTTAGTCTCACGCAATATACCTAAGTCATTAGCAGCAAGTAGAATATCATCAACATATAGGACTAAAAATATAAACTTGCTTCCACTGATCTTTTGGTATATACATCGATTAACGGTATTTTCCACAAACCCAAAAGATGCTATGGTATCATTAAACTTTATATAACATTGTCGTGAGCCTTGTTTAAGTCCATATATTGACTTCTTCAGTTTACACACCATTTAACCTTTTTCTTTAGTTTTGAAATCCTCTGGTTGGTCCATATACACTTCCTCCTCGAGATCTCCATTAAGAAAGGCAGTTTTCACATCTATTTGGTGTAACTCTAAATCATAATGAACCACCAAAGCCATAATAATTCTTAACGAATCTTTCTTTGAGACTGGTGAAAAGGTCTTTTTATAATCAATACCTCATTCCTGAGTATAACCCTTGGCAACAATTCTGGCTTTGTATCTCTCAATATTGTCATCTGACGTCTTAAAGACTCATCTACACCCGATTCTTTTAGAACTTTCTGGCAATTCAGAGAGAGCCTAGACTTTATTGTATTCCAAGGATTTTAACTCTTCCTTCATGGCATCATTCCATTTGTCAGACTCATTACTTTCTATGGCTGTGAAAATGAAACCAGATCCTTATTAAGACCAATGTCAAAATCTGACTCTTGCAAATAAATCACGTAATCATCCGAAATAGCCGATTTTTTAACTCTTTGAGATTTTCTTAATGGCATTTCTTGTGGTTCATTTGTGTCAGATATTTGTGAGTTAGTTTCTTCAAGAAATATTTCATCCAAATGTTGCTCGGTATTGTCAAAGTGTTCTTCAACAACTGGAGCAATAATTAGTATTTGAGTGGAAGTAGGCACATTTATGGGTAATAGAATATTGACCCTCACCTCTTTAATTTCCACACTTTGCTTTTCAACACTCCCACTGATTTCACCATTCTCTATGAATCTTACATTACCGGTTTCAATAATTTTGAAACTATGGTTTGGACAATAAAACACATACCCTTTAGATCTCTCTGGGTAACCAATAAAGTAACCACTTACCTTTCGAGAATCTAATTTCTTTTCTTGTGGATTATAAACTCTAGCTTCCACTGGGCAACCCCAAACATGCAGGTGCCTTAAACTAGGTTTCCTTCCTGTCCACAGTTCAAAAGGGGTCTTTTGAACTGCCTTTAGGAACCCTGTTTAATAAGTATATAGCAGTTTTAAGAGCATACATCCACAATTATTTGGGTAATGAGATGTTACTTATCATGCTCCTAACCATGTACATAAGTGTTCGATTACGCCTTTCTGAAACATCATTTTGTTGAGGTGTTCCTGGCATAGTATACTGTGCACATATGCCATGTTCCTCAAGGAACTTTGCAAATGGACCTGGACATTGTTCTGACTCATTATATTTTCCATAATATTCACCACCTCTATCTGACCTAAAATTTTTCACCTTTTTATCTAATTGCCTTTCGACCTCAGTAACAAACACCTTGAGGGCATCTGCTGCTTGAGATTTTTCTTTCAGCAAATAGATGTATCTATAACATGAAAAATCATCGATAAAAGTGATAAAATATTTCTCTCCACCAAAATATGGCACATCAAAAGGTCCACAAATATCAGTGTGTATAATTTCAAGAAACTGGGTTCTTCTTGTGACACCTTTATTACTATGCTTGGTATGCTTTCCCTTAATGCAATCCAAACATATAGTAAGATCAGTAAAATTTAGATTCGGAAGAATCTCATTCTTTGCTAATCTCTCTAACATTTCTTTGGTATATGATACAAACGTCTATGCCACAAGTAATGAAAACATACAGATTGAAGGCAAAAATGGTGAAAGATACAGTGAGAGAAAGATAGAGAAGACGAGAGAACTCTCTGGAATGTCCAGGAGAGAAAATGATTTCATAACCCCAAAAATATCTTGGTCCTATACAGATATACATACACATACTATACTTGGGTCGGGTTAGACGGCCCAAGTGTAAAAAAGAATGGGCTCATATTATGCTAAGGCCCAAACAACCAACTAAGCCTACAATATAAAGAGTATACAATGAATATACAATAAATATACAACCCAATATCAATGTCTATGTTTAGGCTTAAAAGCTAGATAAGCTTGTAAATCAACACCTCCCCTCAAGTTGGAGGGGCAGACCACCTTCAACTTGAGCAGTAGAGGATGGAGGACAATCCCAGGCAGAGGCTTGGTGAGGAGGTCAGCTAACTGTCGAGAAGTTGGGACATGGGAGAGAGTAATGAGCCCACTAGTCAACTGATCCCTAATAAAGTGATAATCCACCTCAATATGCTTGGTCTGCTCATGAAAAACAAGATTCTTGGCAATATGAATGGCAGCCAGGTTGTCACAAAAAACAAGAAGGGAAGAGTAACAGAAACCCCAATATCAGTAAGTAAACGAGAGAGCCAAGACAATATTGCTACCACTTTACTGAGTGCCCTATATTCTGCTTCAGCAGAAGATAAGGAAACTACAGGTTGCTTTTTTGACTTCCAACTAATCAAACAACCACCCAAAATAACACAAAAACAAGTAACAGATCTGCGAGTATCAGGGCAGGCAGCCCAATCACTGCCAGAATAAGCAGTAACAGAGAAATCAGAACAGGAAGAATAGAACAGACCCAAAGATAAAGTGCCCTTAAGATATCTGAGGACATGGAGGGCATCATTCATATGAGGGACTCTGGGACATTTCAGAAATTGACTCAGATGCTGAACAACAAAACAGATGTCAGGCCTAGTGTGAGTCAAAAATTATATTGATCAGGGGAGGATAAAAGATCACCAGAATCAGCATGAAGTTTGACATTAATATCCATAGGACTAACAACATGAGAAACATTTATACAGTCAAACTGATACAGCACGTCAGAAACATACTTATGCTGATTAAGGATCACCCCACCAGGAACAACTGGCACCTCTATGCCCAAAATAATGCAAAGACCCCAGGTCTTTAATCCTGAACTGATCATCCAGAAATAGTTTCAGGGCATCAATCTCATCATTGTCATCCCCAGTAATAATAATGTCATCCACATAAACTGCTACAATCACTAGAAGTCCAGCTTTACCTTTAATGAATAAAGAATAATCATTCAAAGAATGTGTATAGCCTCTGGAATATAGAGTAGAAGACAATTTAGCATACCATTATCTGGAAGCCTGTCTCAGCCCATAGAGACTTTTTCAACTAACAAACAAGAGGAGCAGAGGCAGAAGTACAGAAGCAGAAGAAGGAGAAGAAACTATCAAACCTGGAGGAAGCTTCATATATACCTCCTCATCCAAATCACCATGCAAGAAGGCATTGTTAACATCAAGTTGAAATAAATTCCAATTATTCTTAACAGCCACGACAATAATACACTTAACAGTGGACATTTTAACCACAGGCGAAAAAGTGTTAGTGAAATCATCTCCTTCAACCTGAGTATCACCTCTAATAACAAGTCTAGCTTTATGCCTTTTAACACTGCCATCGGCCTTATATTTGATATTATAAACCCATTTGCATCCTATGGGTTTCTTACCAGGAGGAAGAGGAACAACATCCCAGGTATGGTTTGCATCCAAGGCATCAAACTCCTTTCTCATGGCATCCTGCCATACTGGAACAGATGCAGCTTGAGAGTAATAAAGAGGTTCAGATTCCAGAGAAGAAGAAGAAGAAGAGCCTGAAAAGGCAGGAAGTTGACAGACATAGCCCTTAAGATAAGAGGGAGGATTATGCTGTCTTCCAGATTTTCTGGGAGCAGGAAGAGATGGGGAAGAAGGCAAATCAGGAGGAGAAATATCAGGATTGAAGGGAGGAATGGAGGCTGGATTAGAAGAAGGGGAAGTTGTGGTAGAAGGAGGAGGAGGAGAGGAACAGACAGGTATAAACAAGTCTGTATCAGAGGAGGAAAGCTCAAGAGGAGGAACAAAAGGAAAGGAATAAGGAGCAGGAAGAGCAGAAGATGAAACAGTTTTAAAAGGAAAGTAGGTTTCATGAAATATAACATCCCTGGAGACAAAGTATTTTTTGGAAGTGAGATCATAAAGCTTATAACCCTTTTTGGCAAAAGGATACCCAATGAATACACATGAAATGGCTCTAGGTTTCAACTTGTCCCTTTGAGGAATTGGGACAGTAGCATAGGCAAGGCACCCAAATACTCTCAAATGAGAGTAGGTTGGTGCTTTTCCATGCAAAACTTCATAGGGAGATTTATTATGAAGGAGTCTGGATGGTATTCTGTTAAGGAGATAGGTGGCAGTTAGTAAGCAGTCCCCCCAGAAAGAGATGGGTAAGCCAGATTGAAAGAGTAAATCTCTACATGTCATAAGAAGAGTCCTATGTTTCCTTTCAACAAAACCATTATGTTGAGGAGTATGAGGACAGGTTGTTTGATGAATAATCCCTTGGTTACTAAAGAAAGATACACCCTCAATGCTAGACCCCAACTCCAAAGCATTGTCACTTCTAACAATTTGAACCACAACATTAAACTGGGTTTTAACCATACACAGAAATGATTTAAGCAGGTAGAAGGCATTACTTTTAGACCCCAGTAAGTGTGTCCAGGTGGCCTTAGAGAAATCATCAACTATTGTAAGAAAATATCTAGAACCAGAAGAAGTAGGAGTATGATAGGGGCCCCAGGTGTCCACATGAATCAATTGAAAAGGTCTAGAAGTAGTTATTGTGCTATCAGGAAAGGGAAGTCTAGTCTGTTTAGCCATAGGACATATAGAACAAGGGAAAGGCTACTTAGAAGCAAAAGGGAAAGACAATCCAGAAATGTGTTTCATGTTTGAAAATGAAGTATGAGCAAGTCTCAAATGCCAAATGTAATTCATGTCAGTTGTAACAACATTATTACAGATGGAACTATTTACATTGGAAGGTAAAGCAACATCTTTATGGCAACCAGTAGAGGAAGAATTGTCATGAGTACAAGAGTCAGATTTAGAGCATACAAAAGTAGATGAAGAACCAGTAGAGCAAGAAGGGGAAGCTGGAACCCAAGCAAGCTTGTATAGACCAGCCTCCTCTTTACCAAGATCCGGAGGCTTCCTCAGAGAAGGGTCCTGTATCATGTGGAGGAAGCAGCAAGTTGCAGTGAACAAAACTATGCAATGCAACTGTTTCACTAACTTGTGAACAGAAATCAAGTTGTGTTTAAAAGAAGGAACTAACAAGACATTGTGAAGGGTGATGGATGGATTTAATGCAAAAGATCCTGTGCATGTCACTTTCACTTTATATCCATTAGGAAGAGTTACAAGGTAGGGTACAATTAAAGGTGTTATGTTAAAGAGTAAACTTTTATCATATGTCATATGATTAGATGCCCCTGAGTCTATTATCCAGGTGGTAGAGTTAATATGAGTAAGCATGCAAAGCTTGGAATCAGAAATAGGGCTCTCAGTTAGCATAGTACCAGCAAAATTAGCAGCATACATGGGAGGAGGAGTCTGAGCAGTGGAATCCCCTAACTGAGTCTGTTGTAATAAGCTCATCAATTGGTCATATTGTTGTCTGCTCAACCCTGGTATCACAGAACTCTGGCCATATATGTTTGTAACAACGTGATGGCTTTCAGGAGGATTTCCTTGGGGAACAGACACATTTCCTTCAGAAGAAGGGAAATCCACACCAACAGTTAGATGAGCAGCAGCAGGTCTCCTCCCCTTGTTAAATGTTGTACTTTTGTGGATACCCATGAATCTTGAAACACTTATCAATTAAGTGCCAGATTTTTTGCAGTATCTACAGAATAAAGAGCCTCTAGCTTGGTCAAAATTAACTCTTTGTCTGAAAGGAGGAGAAGGATTAGGCACTATGACCTTATTGAATCCAACTGAATGTCTGTTTGTGTGGACATTGAAAGACATAGAGTCTGGATTAATCTGAGAAGGGGACTGGACTTGTCTCTGCTTCTCATCATTAAGGACCATATTGTAGAAACTGTCAAGGGTTGGAGGTGGCTGCATCATCAGTAGGTTACTCCTTATCCCCATGTATGCTTCATTAAGGCCCATTAGAAACTGAAATACCTTATTCTTATCATCTTCCTGTATTGTGCCATTTTTGGCAGCACAAACACATCTTTGCCCATGATTTGTACACATTGTTTCTAATTCATCCCACAGTCCTTTAAGTTTGTTAAAATATGAAGCTACATCTAGAGACCCTTGAGAAGTGTGAGAAAGCTCTCTTTTTAGTTCAAAAGTTTTGGTCCTGTTGGCATTGCCATATCTTGTCTAAAGCTGTGACCATATACTTTGTGCAGTATCAGAATACTGCACACTTTCAGCAATTTGAGGGGACAAGGAGGCAGTTAACCTGGAAATTACCATATTATTGCATCTGTCCCATAGTCTTTGCTCAGTCACATTAGTGACTGGCCGCGGACATGTGCCTTCAACAAAACCAATTTTGTTCTTAGCAGACAACGCGACAATCATTTTCCTCCTCCAACCCTCATAACGACTGCCCGAGAAGGGAGTGGACACAAGAGAGACTCCAGGAACATCAGAGGAGTAAACAAAAAGGGGGCTGGTAGGGTCCACTATGGAGGTATTAACATTCATATTAGAAGTCATGAACAATAACCAGTTTGAAATCAAAAACAGTCTCAGTAAACAGGCTAAAGTTGAATCAGAACCCACATGCAAAATATACAACACTTAGAATAGTTACCCTCCTTCTTCCCGACCGGAGAAGAATGACCTTCAATTGCCAGATAAAACCCTAGGTCCAACCACCAGAAACCGTAGGGTCTGGAAACTTACCGGAATAGGGTCAGGGACGTCGGAAAATCACCCAAAGCATCCATCGAGTGAGGATCGAGTCATCGGATAGCATTAAAACCCTAGGTCCGACCACCAGAAACCCTAGAATCTGGAAAGTCACCGGAAAAGGTCATGGATGTCGGAAAATCACCCAAAACATCCACTAGGTGAAGATCGAAGCATCAAATAGTAGTAAAAGTTTCGATTATCCGTTCAATACACATCGTTTTCGGTAAACAGAATCTCTCACAAATATCCCAGAAAAACCTTCAATAAAACTTCCAACACGATCGATAACAAGTAACGGAGAAGAATATGAGGATCATCCCGCTCTGATACCATGAAAACATACAGATTGAAGGCAAAATGGTGAAAGATACAGTGAGAGAAAGAGAGAGAAGACGAGAGAAATCTCTGGAATGTCCAGGAAAGAAAATGATTTCATAACCCCCAAAATATCTGGGTCCTATACAGATACACATACACATACTATACTTGGGTCGGGTCAGACGGCCCAAGTGTAAAAAAGAATGGGCTCATATTATGATAAGGCCCAAACGACCAACTAAGCCTACAATATAAAGAGTATACAATGAATATACAATAAATATACAACCCAATATCAATGTCTATGTTTAGGCTTAGAAGCTAGATAAGCTTGTAGCTCAACAAGTAAGCAGAACTTTCATCTAGTGAACTACATTTAATTCCAACATTATGTTGAACATTAAGAAGGGATTCAGAAAAGCCAATATCGAGTTTCAATTTATATAAACCATCATTAAGAAAACCAGAACCATAGAAAATAACATTCTTATATAAATTGAAACATCCATTTTCAAACTTAAAATTAAATCCAGAAATATCAAGTCTTGAAAGAGAAATCAAATTCCTAGAAACTGAATGTACATAAAGAGTCTGTAATAGATCAAGGTGACGTCCACTCTCCATGATCAAACGATAAGTCCCTATGCCTTCAATTGGAGCCTTCATACGATTTCCCATGAACAAGAAATCCTTATTTGGATTTGTAGTTTAGATCGTAAGGAATCCCTGCAAACGTAGTAGATACATGAGCAGTTGCACCAAAATCAAGCCACCAAGTATTATTAGGAACTTCTACTAAATTTGATTCGAAACATACAAAAAAACTAATTGTACCTTTCTTTTCGAACCAAGCTTTACGTTTCAGGCAATCTTTCTGATAGTGTCCTTCCTTGTTACAGAAATGACACATATCTGCCTTATGTTCCTTGTTAGTATCCTATTGAGCTTTAGCAGGTGCTTTCTTCTTCTTGAGTTTGTTGTCCTTCACTTTAAGTCCTTTACCAGCTCCTTGACCCACGAGGTTAATTGAATGACTCTCTTATTTCATAAGTCTTGACTCCTCCTGAGTAAGCATACTAGACAATTTACTAACATTCCACTTATCCTTAATAGTGTTATAATTAATTTGAAAAGGTCCATACTCAGGAGGCAACGGGTTCAGAATAAACTGAACCAAGAAGGAGTCATCCACTTTCATCCCCAAGGTCTGAAGTCTTGCTGCAATGTTAGTCATCTCGATGATATGATTTTGCATACTACGCGACCTATCAAACTTCATGGTCATGAGTTCAGCCATTAGTATACCAGCGAGAGACTTATCTGCAGAACGAAAACGTTCTTCCACAAACTTCAGGTATTCCCTGGCACTTTCTGTTTGTGGAATAATACTCTTAATGTTTTTGGCAATATTCATTCGCATAAACATAAGGCTTAGCCTATTAGAGCGTTCTCATGCTTTATGGAAAGACTTCTCATCCGCACTGCTCGAATCAGTAATGGCAGCGGGCTTATCATTCAGTAGAGCCAAGTCAAGATTCATCACACCTAAGTGGAACAGGACTTGCTCACGCCATTCAGAGAAGTTCAATCCGTTGAATACAGTAATAGACGAAACAAGCGAATGAAAAGGAATAGCTACAAAATAGATAATACACGCTCACAAATAAATATGGATTTAACAAAACAGTTAAAGCATATCGCAATTCTTCTTTGTGTAAACACTACGACACACTATCATAATTTAAATGTCATTTTGCCTTAATAGGTATTTAAACATTTTAAACCAAATATATATGCCATCTTTGGACAAACAATATTATTTGACTAAGAATATTAATTTTACCTCATCATATTCACTATTCATAGAATAATTGATTCACCTTTGGGTAAATCCTTAAGTTCTAGCAATAGTGAAAATTAATTTATCCACAAATTTTAAATTATAGGCATTTCATTGATTTCATGGATAAACTATAATTTTATGTATGCATAATTTCTAAAACATACTAGTTTGGCCACTTTGGCGACTAACAAACTATATGAACATAATTCCACACATAAAATAAATCTCAGAATATTTTATGCATATAAGTATTTTAGACATTCTAGTTTGATCACTTCAGTGACTAACAAACTATGTGAGCATTAATATATGCATAAAATAAACATAAATTTGATGTATGTATAAATATTAAACATTCTAGTTTGATCACTTAGGTGATTAACAAACTATATAATTATAAGACACATACATCAATTATTAGATAATACCAGAATCACACTCGATACAATGAAGAATTTACGTGCAATTACTGAAGGGGTCTAAAAAATATTAAGATTGCATGTGTCCATAAGGTAAAATAGCAATTCATCTTTGTTTAAAAATCACTTTAGCAGGCCAATGTGTTGGGGAAAAAAGATGCTGCTACATGTAAGCATGCTTTATGCCTAATTTATATTTATAATTCTACAAAAGCACAAAACTTCAAAGATTGACGTTCTGGAAAAGTAGAGACTAAAATCTTTCATAATTTTTTCCCCTTCAATTATTCCCTCTTTCTAAATGCTCCATAATCTTAAAGTAATTAAAGAATTAGAGTTTAGCAATATTTTCCACAAACAAAATTTAACGATCATGATAATTAATTTAAACTATGATTCATAATTGCCGAAGGCAGTACATGATGTCTAAACAACTACGCATTCATAATTAGTTGTAACGAAGATTATCTGTTCAATCAATCCAGGCTCATGATACCACATGTAGGCATAAACTGTAATTGTACCAAAATTCTGAACACGATAATGTTATATGTAATCGACATAGAAAAACATACCTGAAGTGGAAGCCATTATCTTGAAGCGGAAGCGTTAATTGAAACTGGTTTCTCGCCCTTGCCCTAGATTTCGTTACCGCCGACTTTAAGGATAGAAGAGAGGAAAAGCAGTAATACTAATGGGTGGAGAGAGGACTAACCAATCGGATGGATGAGATTTGCTCATTAATTAATATTAATTATGGGCCTAATCTTATTGGACTACGTACATATAGAAAATAACTTACTTTCTAGAGGGACACGTGTCTTAATCCTAAACGACCTAACTATTTTCCTGCTGGATCCCTGCCCCGACCCGCTAACCCCCTTGGTGTCAAATTATTTGAGTTGTCTAATATTCTCAAGAAACAACAGGAGAAAAAAATGTTAGCAGGGCCTAGGTGCCGCAAGAGCAATATTTCTTCCTGTAGAAGGAAGGGAGAATGTAGCAGACAGAGCAGCTAGGAATCAAGCAGTCAACATATTATTGAAGTGATATAACAAAGACATAAAGGATCTACAATAACAACAGCATTGACCACCTGAAGAGAAAGTTCAAGCAAAAGTAAATACTGCACGTCTTGAGGCAGTTTCACAAACATAAGTTTGACAGGATGGTATAACTTCCCCTCGAGCAAAAGAGGGACATGACTGTGGTCGCGCAAAAGAAAGGATTCACATTGCATGAAACGCTTCTTCCAAAATATTCAAAACCCAAAAGTATTGAGTGTGAGATGAAGTAAGGTAATGCCTTCATCTAGACTCTAGACAAGGCCAAACTCCCTCCTACAGCAAGTTCAGTAAGTCCATTTCTTTTATTTAACGAGAAGCACAATAATATAAAAGCAACTCAAAATATAAACATGATTCAGTAATAAATTTACCTTCATGAAAATCTTCGTACCAAGTATACAAAACTATGTAAAATTTGCAGAAGAGAAGGGAGAACAGCAAGATGAAAAATAAAAAGAGAAAGAGAGGATAACTAGTGGTGCAAAGAAGAAAGTTATGATGGATTATAATCAGCGGAAGCAATCCGAGTATCAAAATCACATGTAATCTAGACAACTAGTATAAACGAGATTTACGGGTTACCTCTTGAACCGTGAACATATCTCTTCTACCACGTGAGCCTTCAGTTCCATAACTTCTCAATGGAATCTCCATCACCCGCACAATCGTGATCACATTCCACGGTCTTCTACTGTGTTACCCAAATAATACCAAAAATAGCAATTTCGTGTGGGCGAAATTTCTAGGAAAACTTGGCTGAAAATTTCAGCCACCATGTTCTCCTCCCTCTAGATGGAAAACCTTATGTATTTATAGCACAAGTTTTAAGGATTGAGACCCTTTTCCAAAACCTGTTGGGTTTTCTCTTCCACCAGAAAAAAGATTCCTTTATTTCCTATTATTTAGGCACAGTAGGGACCACAAAATTTAATTAACAAGACTCCAAATATGGAATTAATTTCTAATTATCGAAATTAATATCTACCATAATTAATTATAATTATTCCACTAAAAATTCGTAATTGCACTCCTTATTCAATTTCAAAATTCATCATTAAATCTTATTTAACTTCCCATGTTAAGACTCAGATACTAATCAAATAAATTAAATTACTGATGATTTAATTTATTGATTATTTCCTTTAGACTTTCCTTAACTTATTTCATGTGTCGGATGCAAAATCCACAGCCCAGGTTTACACATGAAAACTTCATCAATCTCTAAACCGAGACATGGATTCCATCAACTAACTATTACTTCACCAATGTACATTATTATTATTATCAAATTTACCAGGCATATTGACCCACGAAAGAATCTTGCCTTTTAATAAATCAAAACAAATATAATATACACAACTAATAATAATTATATCAAGATTAAGAGTATAAGTACATTTAATGGCTAGAGAGTTTATTTTATTAAGTCAGTATAAAATACTTATCTCTACCTGGTCCGTTCAATAAATACAAAATGTACTAGCACAAGAAGTTTGAACTAAATCATTCCCATAATCAAGATAAATTATATTTAATCTTGTACTACAATCATTCCTGATGGTTTGTCCAATTCCATCATTAGATTCTGAATTCAAACCTAATACTTATAAGAATCGATGATTTAATATTCCGTGCATAAGCTAAACTCTATGCACTAAATCATCTACTATATAAGCAAAGGACACAGACTATTATATGATATTTTTAAAACTTTATTAAAACTGAATAAACAATTGTTTCATAATAAATACTATAGCTAAATCAAATCCATGGTTAATAGTATATATCCCAACAATCTCCCACTTTGACTTTTAACCATGATAATTATTAGAATATATTATATCCAAATGCATGATTAATAGTATATGCCCCAACAATCTCCCACTTAGACTCATAACCATGCATTTATAACTTTCTCAGGCATTCTTTTACATGACTATTAAAAGTCTTCACCAAATAAGGTTTTGTTAAAGAATCTTGTCAAGTTACATCTGATGCAATATTTGTCCAGTAGTGCTTTGTCGTAACTATCTAGTTTGGCATTAAAATCTTCAAGGATCCTGTTACCGAAACTATCCCAAGAATGTACATCGAACTATGATTTTCTTTAGTTTTCTCCCACTACGACGAAGTATTACTAATATTACCTTCATTACCTCACGACATTGAAATATTAGTGACTTCTTACTATAGTGTTCAATGTTCAAACATCACTCCCACTCGATAAGGACATATCATGTCTATTAACGTTCTCCTACTACTTAAATGCAATGAAACGTCAATTCTGACGTGTGGGTTTTGATGTTCTTGAACATCTAGTTATTTCTTTGCCCAGTTCCTGTAAAAATATTTTACTTCTAGGAATATATTTTATTAAACAGTCCTTATCTAGAAAAATGCAATTATTTTAGCAATTGCCTTATTTTCTTTAGGACAATAAAATAAAGCTCCATTCATTTTCTATATTCAATAAACATGCACCTATCCATTCTTATTTCCAACTTACATATCTGTTTTCCCTTTCACCACATATGCGAGACAATTTTATATCTGAACATGTCATAGACCAAGCTTACATTCAGTCCACAGTTCTATAGATGTCTCAGGTACCAGCTTAGAAGGAACTAAATTCAGAATGTAATTTGCAGTTTCCAGGAAATATTCCAAAAAATAAATAAGGCAAATATGAATAACATGCCATTAGTCTATCCATATCCAAAAGAGACTTATTTTGTCTTTTTACTACACCATTCTATTATGGAGTTTACAGTGTAGTCAATCGAGATGTAATCCTTTATTCTGATATGTAACAAAAGAATTTTTTAGAGATGTGCTCGCCACTACAATCAAATTGTAGTAACTTAATATATTTCTTTGATGCTTCTCCGTTTCAAGTCTTAAAAATCTTGAATTACTTAATTCATTAAGACTTACAATGCATCAAATAAATATATTAATATTTTGCGTAATCATTTATGAACGTCACAAAATACTCAAAATCTATCTCTTACGAGTATGTTCATTTAACCATACTAATTAGAAATGACTCATTCTAACTTATCAGTAGTTTTATTTCCTTTTAAAAGGAAACATCTTTTAGTCAAATTTCCTTCCAAATAGGATACACAAGTTGGTAGTGCCTCTACTTTCAATGAACCTTAAGGTCCATCCTTGACCAACTTGAAATCCTATCCAGATTAATATGACTTAGACAAAAGTGCACAAATAAGTTTTACTTAATTTTGAAGAACATATTCTCTTATGAGGTAGACTAATATTGTTCTATTCAGGAGAGACATCAATATACAATAACAAGGTCATGCATTCATGTAACACAAGAGATAAAATATTTATTAAGCTCAATAACTCAAGAGTTATTCGAAAAATAAATCAAATATCCATCTTATTTTGTCCAGAAACTGGAATTAAATTCCTTCTAACAAAAGTACATATATTGCATCCTTAAAATTAATGTCTTATCACTTAAAAGAATTTTAACAAGTAATACGATCAATTGCATAAAATCATTATGGAGTTGAGATAAAAACATTAAATAGATCATAATAAGTCAAAACACTGAACTGCATTCAATATTTATATACATACATGCATCTGGAATAATAAATTTCGATAGGAAATCAATCATTCATGCAAAGTATATTATATAATGCAAGAATTATACAATCTAAAAATAAATAGATCCAACTCAGATGGAGAGCATACTATTATTTTTAGTCAATTGTATATAACTTTGTAATAAAAAAATTTAAACACACTATACATATATGTCATGCATCTTGAATAGCAATTTCGATGGGAAAAGAACTACTCATGCAACATACATATGCAATGCCAGATTATTCACTCTAATAATTAAAACAGACCTAACTCAGATGGAGAGTATACTGTTAATTTAAGTTAAGTGAACATCATTTTTAATAGCTCTAGTTCCATTGATCCAACATGTATACTCAGATGGAGAGCAAGTACACGATATCAATTGCTAGTATTTTACCTAGTGAGCTTATAATAAATTAACCCGATATGGAGGAAGACCTAAATCAACGCGTAAATTTATTACTCACTTGAAATTAATAGTGAAAGACCATAGAAATATAATTCTATCACCATTTAATCATAATTGTATTTTAGTTACAAAATTTATTTTACCCTTAAACTCAGATGGAGAGCTAACATAGGTTATCAATAACTAATAACTATATATATATATATATATATATATATATATATATATATATATATATATATATATATATATATATATATATATATATATATATATATATATATATATATATATCCAGTGAGTTCATAATAAATTTATCTGATATGCAGGAAGATCTAATGTCAACGCGTAAATTTATTATCTCACTATAAATAAAAAAATGGAACCATAGGGGTTAATTCCTATCACCACTTTATCACAACCACAAACTTTTCTCTGATTATTAAGTTCCACAATTTAAAAATAAATGCTCAATACCCCCATTTAAACAGTCTTAAAATACTAAAATTAATATTTTACACTGCATAGCAGTGATTATTGTTCATTGAACTATTTTTGATAAATCTACCAAATTTCATATCAATCGTAGATCGTTAAAGTCACGATCTCCAAAGGTTGTGATCAAATTTGGTAAATTATCATGTTAAGCATTTTTTAAGAATTTAAAATATGACATGTATTTTTTTATCATATATCAATTCATGTCAAAACAACATGTTATCATGTTCCAGATTAAACATAAATAAAATGATAGAAATAATGACTTTTTGTATGTTAATCACATTTTAATCCGTCAAACCTCCAAAAAACTAATCTAAACGATCCCGAATCGTCAAAATATGATGCGATTAACTTCATAGCAGTGAGTTCTTCTTAAATGACCGTTTCCGATGATCCTACCAAATTTCAGGTCATTTGGAGATCGTGAAATTCATGATTGCCAAAACTTGACCAAATTCGAATAAATTATTTTTGGCGTAGTTAGGATTAAATCCATGTGATTTGCATTCTTCATGTATATCATATCAAGTAAAATCACATGTTTCATATTTAACACAAATATATCCTATATATAAAGAATAATTTTTCATATTTATAAGAAACTCAATTTAATAAACTGCTTGAAACCCCATCTAAACGACCTCAAAATGCCAAAAACTAACATGATTGACTGCATAGCAGTGAGTTTTTCTCACTAGATCATTTTCAATGAACCCACCAAGTTTCAGGTTAATCGGAGTCCGTCAAATTCATGACCACCAGCCTGTAATCAAACTCGGAGAATAACCGTTTTAAGCAGTCTCACGAATTAAAATAAATATAATATTGATTTTCATTCTTCTTATAATTACGTTATAAGCTCAAGGCATATATTATGTTCTTCCTATTTTTAGGATATATAATATCTTCTTTTGCAATAAATTATCCTTTTTAATAAACACATAAGAACATGAGATATAATATTTTCTCCCGTTCGGTAAAAACCCCAATATCTCTTCTCATGGGTGGAGTTAGTTTTACTAGTACCAAAGATAAAACTCTTTTTCTAGTTAAGAACCTCCACCATTAATATAGATTTCTCAAGGATAATTTTCACATGGTATACTAAACATATTTCAATGACTCAAATAAATAGACTATTTTGTGGATCCTACTTATTAATCATAGTGCTCAATCCATGAATAGATATAATTTCAGATGTACAAATTTACTAAGAATTTTTCATGAGTTCAAATAAACAAACCACTTCTGTGGTAACTATTTATTACTCATAAAATCCTCAATTTACAAGTGAATATATATATATATATTTAGCTCATAAAATAATTATATGGTAGACCATAGCTTAAAAAGCCATACCAACAATATAAAACTTATACAAAATACCGTCACATTTCACTTAATATGAACCTCCAATCAGAGAACAAAATTCTTCATCGAAAATTCAAACTAGTAATCACGTAGGGCATGAAACATAAACTTAAATTTGAGAATTTTTTATGCACAAATATGCCAAACACTCCAATCATTAGTCATCCAAGATATCATCACCCAATATAGATTATACCTTGTAAGACCTAGTCAATTAAAATCCTACACATTTATTATTGAATTTAATACAACAACACGTCTATTTGCTAATAGCCAATGTGTAAACCTATTATATGACTAGTATTTAATCACGGCAACCATGGGGAGTCACCCCCACGACCATTGAATTAAAAAGAAATTAAAAGTATTAAGAAATAATTTTTAAAAAATAGGAAAACGTCCAAAACACAGTCCAAACGACCTCAAAACGCCGAAAAATACCATGGTTCATTGCTAAAGCATTGAGTTTTTCTCACCATATCGTTTCCGATGGATCCACCAAATTTCAGCTCAATCGGAGTCCGTCAAGTTCGGTGACCTCCGAATACCGGCTATTCGATCAAAAATATGTTTTGCGTTTTTCTAGGGTTTACCCCAAAAATATTCAGATAATCTCAATCAAATATCAATAAGAAAACAGATATCTCATGATTACAAGAATAATCCAAAAATTTTGCATAGTTAATTCACAAAACAGCAGTGCAGTTTTTCAGAAAATCACATATATATGTAATTCAAAAGACGCACATAAACACCATATTATTGTTTCATGAAAAACTTAGTTTTCTAATCAGATGTGAGGGGGCTCTGATACCAATTGATGGATTATAATAAGCAGCGGAAGCGATCCCAGTTTTAAAATCACATGTAATCTAGACAACTAGCATAAACGAGATTTCACGGGTTACCTCTTGAAGCGTGAACATATCTCTTTTACCACGTGAGCCTTCAGTTCCATAACTTCTCAATGGAATCTCCATCACCCGCACAATTGTGATCCTCGAACGTTCCACGGTCTTCTACTGTGTTACCCAAATAATACCGGAAATAGCAATTTCATGTGGGCGAAATTTCTAGGAAAACTTGGCTGAAAATTTCTGCCACCATGTTCTTCTCACTCTAGATTGAAAACCATATGTATCTTTAGCACAAGTTTTAAGGGTTGAGACCCTTTTCCAAAACATATTGGGTTTTCTCTTTCACGAGAAAAAGGATTCCTTTATTTCCTATTATTTAGGCATAGTAGGGACCACAAAATTTAATTAACAAGGCTCCAATTATGAAATTAATTTCTAATTTTTGAAATTAATATCTACCACAATTAATGATAATTATTCCACTAAAAATCCGTAATTGCACTCCTTATTCAATTTCAAAATTCATCATTAAATTACTAATCAAATAAATTATTTAACTTCCCATTTTAAGACTTAGATACTAATCAAATAAATTAAATTACTGATGATTTAATTTATTGATTATTTCTTTTAGGCTTTCGCTTAACTTATTTCATGTGTCGGATACAAAATCCACCGGTTGGGTTTACACATGAAAACTTATAAGCTTTCATAAAGGTGTATCATCAATCTCTAAACCGAGACATGGATTCCATCAACTAACTATTACTTCGCCAATGTACATTATTATTATCCAATTTACCAAGCATATTGACCTATAAGAATATCGCCTTTTAATAAATCAAAACAATAATAATATACACAACTAATAATAATGATATCAAGATTAAGAGTATAAGTACATCTAATGGCTAGAGAGTTTATTTTATTAAGTCAGTAAAAAATACTTATCTCTACCTGGTCCATTCAATACATACAAAATCTACTAGCACAAGAAGTTGGAACTAAATCATTCCCATAATCAAGATAAATTATATTTAATCTTGTGCTACAATCATTCCTGATGGTTTGTCCAATTCCATCATTAGATTCTGAACTAAAACCTAATACTTATAAGAACCGATGATTTAATCTTCCGTGCATAAGCTAAACTCTATACACTAAATCATCTACTATATAAGCAAAAGACACAGATTATTATATGATCTATTTAAAACTTTATTAAAACTGAATAAATAATTGTTTCATAATAAATACTATAACTAGATCAAACCCATTGTTAATAGTATATATCCCAACAATTTTTCACTTTAACTTTTAACCATGATAACTATTAGAATATATTATATCCAAATTTATAGTTAATAGTATATGCCCCAACAAATTATTTATCTCTCCTCTTCCTTCCCTCTTTCTATAGCTAAATCAAACAAGGGTAAGGAAAACTTTATAATCCTCTCTCCCTTTCTTTTCCCTTTCCTAGTTCTAAATTGTGTTCTAGTTCCTAAACATCCGGAGCCTTTTGGGATACTCAAAACTTTGTTCTTCTCTTCACTTTGCTAGTTGTCAAACAAAGCATTCATCATTCTCATTTTCAGATATAAACATTGCCACTGCTTCAATTCACTTATGCTTGAAATTTTCTTCTAAATGAAGCGGCTGGTAGAACAGTAGAATCAAGAATGCACAAGGAAATTAGAAATACAAACCACGTGGTCTGTTTGCGTTGAACTATCTAAAAAAGTGATCATTAGAAATTTGATTAAGATAATTGTTTGGCTAAAAAGTTATTCGAACACTTTATATAACTTAAAAATAATTAAAAATTATTTGAGTCAATCGGAATCAAATGTAATATGGTCTAGAGATTGTGAAATGACTAAGATATAAGAACAATGAGACAAATAACAGATTTTACACTAGAGAGAGAGAGAGTCAGATAGAGAGAGTTGTATATTTTCAGTAATGAAATACACATGAGCCTTTACAAAAGGAGAATGTCCCATTTATATACTAAGGGACCTTCCTCGAAATAATACAAAAAAGTACAAGGGTTGGTGGCCTTGATATACCAGTGTCAGAGCTCGATGTGACATTACGGTTGCATCACTTGGTCCGTTTATTGACTGAGACCGGCCCTTCTTAAGTCGACCATGCCAAGGCCGCCTTCTTTAATGAGGCCGTATGTGGATACTACGTGGACGTGGATAACCAAATTTGCCCAATACAGATAGTCCCTATGTTTATTGGGGACGCAGTCGAAAGGCGTCTCCAATAGACGGACATGCGCGCTTGACGCCTATGAAAATTTGGTCGCTCCTGCTGATACATCTGTGAGAGCCGCGTTCGTATGTAAAAGGGTCGTGCCGTTTGACATGTTACCTCCTTTTTTGGATTTCTTTTTGAGGTGACGTCATTGATCACATGCGTGATCATTGCTTCTGCTCCCGAGGTGGTTCGGGTTATGACGTTACGTTTGGGTTTCCTCTGCCGATTTTTCGAATCATGCAATTTCGATTTCCGTGTACCGTTTCTTATAAATAGGTGGAGAGTTGAACTAGGTTCATCTTTCAATCTTTTTCGGAGAGTATTATCTCACTCTTTTCCCTATCTTTTCCTGGTGTTTTCTATTCTTTTCATCTCCGAAATTCTCGTTTTCTAGAATCGAACTTGCGACCCTTAATATCTTCTTCTTATATCATTCACTATTGCTAAACATAGGCGTGATGATACCAAAAGCAATGACGTTGCTTCTACCAGGGCTTCGTCATCCTCAGACGGCGAGAAGGCCGAGGAAGTTTTTGTTCCTCTTTCAACGGCCAACTTGCTCCCATGCGATATGAGCAAAAGAAACGACTTTCTTAATAAGCGTAAAGTCTGCCCTTGGGAGCATAGTGAGATAATGCTGTCCCACTTGGACTCTCTCAGGGAGACGTTTGATATCCCTGATCACGTTGACATGGTTCCCGCGGGGCTGGATTACGCTAATGTGCCCATGCTCAGGTACTGTGCGTTCTACGAATATGCCTTCTAAATCGAATGCACCTTTCCAATTTACTCTTTAGCGGAGGATTTGTGTCACTATTTTAGAGTGTGTCTGGCCCAGCTTACCCCGTACGCCTTGAAGGTGTGCAGGATGGTATCTGTTTATGCGGCGAAGGCCGGAAAGGAGGTGACCGTTCATCACCTTTTGCAAATGTTCAATGTGGTTTCTATAAGAGGATCGATGCTCCACTTGAGGAGCAGGGGCAAGAATAGCTTCTCGGCGCATGTAGATGACAATTCCAATCGCAAAATTTTGGACGAGGTTCTTCTACATCCGTACCGAGCACCTTGTGCCCAACCCTAATGGGTTTCCAGAAGTGTGGAATGATGCACATACGTATTGATGTGCGTGATGTTTACTATTTTGACCTTACTTTGCTGGTTCTTACTGTAAAAAGTTTTCCTATGTTTTCATGCAAAGACTGCTCGTCCTCCTCGTAGTGTTGACAATATTAGCTCGTAGGTGCAGGCGCTGATACCGTTTGCAGAGGAAAGCCGTTCTTGGACTGACTTTCTTAGGCTCCACGACCCGGCTGGTAATGGCTTTACCTAATCTTTGTTACGGTTTGGGGGTCCATATAATTTCCTTACCCGTCTCTCATATGTTTTGGTAGGTCAGGGCGCCTCTAAGAATGCGAGGAAGAAGAAGCAGCAGAAGAAAAAGAAGAAGGCTGATATCGGTCCTTCTAAGACGGCATCTGATCCTGAGGTGGATCTGATCTTCGTCGAAACTTCCAGGGGCAGTGTTTCGTCTCCTTTAAGACATGAGGATACATCATAAGCGGCCCTAGAGATAACATCTGAGGCCGTGATGGGGGTCGTACCTGAGACAATGCCCATAGAGGTGCCGGTGGCTGTCCTTGATATTTCCCCCGTAAGGGCGTCTTCTGCCGTGCCGACACCCTCTGATCCTGATCCGCACCCTGCAGAGGGGGACCTTGAAGAGGAGGAGTCGTTGGAGAGGAGGAAACCTCAGATCCTTACTGGCAAAGCCGTGGCCACCCAGTCAGGAAAGGCTAGGACGTCTGGCCCTGTGTCAAGGTCGGCCTTTATGACTGAGGCTATTCGCTCAAGAAGAGCTGATCTTAGGAGGGAGGCTGCAGTGAGGAGAAGAGAAGACGTGGATGTGGCGCGCTCGGGGGCAGCCACAGAGGGCGCAAACAGAGAAGGCAGGTACTTGGACCGGGTGGAGATGATGGCCGGCTAATCTTCTCGTCATGTAGTGATCCCAAGTCACTATAATCTACTGGATAACTGTGAGAAGGCGGCCTCCAGTATCAAGCTCTTGTGCGCCGGTGTCGAGCACATGACCCTGGCGGAGCTTAGTGATAAGGCCTTGGCCCAAAGGGTGGCAGGCACGGCCTTACAGGTATGTTTATGCTTTGCTTGATGACCGTTCTTTATGTAGGGTTGCGATATTCCCGTACTTACTTGGTCTCTTTTCTAGACTCTTGTCTTGGAGGAAGAGAGGGATCGGCGCCGGAAAGAGAAGATGGCCAAATACAAGCGGCTGGCACAGAAGCACAATAAGGTGCGCGAGGCGCATGGAGCCTTGGCCGACATATACAAGCAGGACCCCAACTATATAGTGGTTCGTGAGGGCCTAGTGGAGTTCGATGCGCAATTGAAGAAAAGAGTGGCTGAACTGGAAAAGGTGGATGAACAGCTCATGGCCGCTGTTGCTCGGGCCGCAGAGATGGAGGTCCTTATCCAGGCCAAGGACGAGGAAATGCAGCTTGGTCGTGTTGTGGTGGAGGAGGCGGCAGAATTGTGCACCCGGGTGGCAGCTCTAACGGAGGAACTCAAAGACACGAAGGCCGAGGTTGAGGAGCTTAAGCTAGCTCTCGTGCATGTCGATACGTCTCATCAGGCACACGAAATGTGGGTGTATACGAGGCTAGGCTGGTTGTGCTTGAGGAATTCCTGGCGGCTGGTCGGGCGTCTGAAGCGGAGGTTGAGCACCAACACCAATTAGTTAGAGTCGCTCATGAGGCGGCGGGCTGCGGTCCTGAATCACCGGTCCGGGAGCGGGGCAACTGAGTAGACATCAATCGCTTGGAGTCCAGTTCTTGGATTTCCAGGGTGTACCCTCCCAGAAATGAGAATAGGCCACCTGAGGCCCAGGTTGAGCTAGATAGGTAGTGGTTTCTTGGGATCTTTGTAAATAGTTGTTCATACTGATTTTGTATCAGGGGCATTTGTTCCCCTTGTTGAAAACATATAATTTTTGTTGTAAGTAATCTTTTCCACCTTTCGGTGTGTCGTTGTACTTTTCTTTACCGTAGCTGCTTGGAATTTGTCGACCATAGCGGTGTAAAGTTAGCCTGATGGATTTAGCCCTCTAAAATAGGCGGCCGTAGCCTTGTAAATGCGATGTCTCTAGCCATGTACAGATAAATGTCGTTGCCTGATGAAAATGATGGCCATAGCCATGTAAAATAAAAGCCGCGGCCTAATGGCCTTGGCCGTGTAAAATAACGGTCATAACCACGTAAAATGAAGGTCGTAGACTAATTGCCTTAGCCATATAAACGATGGCCATAGCCATGTAAACGATGGCCATAGCCATGTAAAATAAAGGTCGTAGCCTGATGTCCTTAGACATATAAACGATGGCCATAGTCACGTAAACGATGGCCATAGCCATGTAAAATAAAGGTAATAGCCTGATGGCCTTAGCCATATAAATGATGGCCATAGCCATGTAAAATAAAGGTTGTAGCCTGATGGCCTTAGCCATATAAATGATGGCCATAACCATGCGTTCACTTGGAGGTGACCGTAGCCTCTTCATTTATTTGGAGATGGCCGTAGCCTTTTTATTCATCTGGAGATGGTCGTAGCCTTTTCATTCATCTGGAAATGGCCGTAGCCTTTTCATTCATCTGGAGATGGCCGTAGCCTTTACATTTATTTGGAGATGGCCGTAGCCTTTACATTCATCTGGAGATGGCTGTAGCCTTTTCATTCATCTGGAGATGGCCGTAGCCTTTCTATTCACTTGGAGATGTCACTAATCCAGTTCCTATATCATGTCAGGCTTGGAGTGTACATAGAGAGGTGTACATGATGCACTCACGCTACAAAACATCTCCAGGTGGCCCCTTCGCCGCCTCGTTAAAAACCTTCCCGAGAAAACCTAATTGTGACAAAACTCGGGTAAGGGAAAAAGAGTACGACTTCCAGTGTCACCTTTTTAGAAGTGGAAACGTTTGAGGTGAGCGATGTTCAGTTGTTTTGGTGTGTCTTTCCTTCTATTGTCTCCAGCTGGAATGCTCCTTTCCCGGCCGCCATTGTGAATTTGTAGGGTCCATCCCAGTTTGTGCCCAATTTTCCATCGCTTGGATCTTTTGAGGCCAGAGTCTTAGCTTTAAGGACGTAATCCCCTACTTTGAGAGGCCTTATTTTTGACCTTTTGTTGTGGTATCTCTCGACTTGTTATTTCTGAGCTACCATTCTGACGTGGGCCATTTCTCTTCTTTATTCGGCTTCGTCGAGATCTTGGAGTCTGCTGATGTCATTTTCAAATCCGCTGGTGTGTGAGTACCTTAAGCTGGGTTCGCGCACTTCGACAGGTATGACTGTGTCGGTTCCATAAACCAGTGAGTATGGGGTTTCTCCGGTGCTGGATTTGGGCGTGGTTATGTGTGCCTACAATACTTCGGGTAGTAGTTCGGGCCATAGTCCCTTGGCATCTTTGAGCTTCTTTTTTAGTATGTTTAGGATTGTTTTGTTGGAGGACTCCACTTGTCCGTTGGCGGCAGGGTGACATGGCGTGGATAATATTCTTTTGTTGTGCCGTTTTTCGAAGATTTCAGTCATTTTATGCCCGATGAACTGGCGCCCATTATCGCAGCTGATTTCTTTGGGGATGCCAAAATGGCATATGTTGTTCTTCCAAATAAAGGTGATGAATTCTTGCTCACGTATTTGCGCGTATGCACATGCGTCCACCCACTTAGAGAAATAGTCAGTTAAAACAAGAAGAAATCATACCTTTCCTCGCCCTGGGGGCAGCGGGCTGACTATGTCCATTCCCCACTTGATGAATGGACATGGGGATGTGACGGAATGGAGGGGTCTCCTGGTTGGTGAATCATTGGGGTGAACTTTTGGCATTGCTCGCATCGGCGGACATACTCTGCTGCCTCTTTCTTCATGGTGGGCCAATAGTAGCCGGCACATATGATGCATCTAACGAGAGCGCGGTTGCCCGTGTGGGCGCCGCAATGGACCTCGTGTACTTCTTTGAGTACATATCTTGCTTTTTGCGGCCCTAAGCACTTGGCTAAGGGGCCAGTGAACGTTCTTTTATAAAGGTTGACGTTGATCATGCAGTACGTGGCGGCCTGTACACGAAGCTTCGTTGCCTCTTTTTATCGGGGGTAATACTCCGTCCTGCAAATAAGATATGAACTGGTTGCGCCAGTACCAAGTCAGGTTTAGGTAAAGTACCTTGGCGTGATCGATGGACGAGTGGAGGAGTATGACCACACTTTCTTTTTTGATGTTTTTGGTGGCGGCAGCTAACTTTGCCAGGCCGTATGCTTCGATATTCTGTGATCTGGGAATTTGTTCGAAGAGGCATTCATCGAATGTGGCCATCAGTCTGTGGATTTTTGACTGGTATTTTTGCAACCTCTGTTCTTTGATTTGATAAGTGTCGACGATCTGGTTCGCTACAAGCTGGGATTCTTAATGGAGGATAATTTGGCGAGCTCCGTACTTGATGGAGAGTTTCATGCTTGCAATAACGGCCTCATACTTGGCCACGTTGTTAGTTATCTCCGGGGATCGTATGGACTGGCGAATTGTTTCACCCGCGGGGACCTTATGAAAGAGTCCCGATCCCGATGCGTTGGTGGCGCCGTCCGTGTAAAGGACCTATAGGTCACTTTCGGAGGATGCACGTTGTGCCTCGAGCTTTGCCTTTGGTAGGACTTCCGCACTGAAGTCGCCGATAAAGTCGGCTAGGACTTGCGACTTGATGGCGGTCCTAAGGAGGTACGTAATATCATGCTTGCTGAGCTTGATGGCCCATTTAGCGAGTCGCCCCGAGAGTTCGGGTTTGTGTACGGGTTTGTGTAGGACGCTTCTTAGGGGGAAGGTCGTTACTACCCTTGTGGGGTGGCATTGGAAATATGGTCGGATCTTTCACGAAGCTACTAGGAGGGCTAATGCCAGTCTCTCAAGGTAGGGATACCGGGTTTCGGCGTCCACTAAAGTTTTGCTAATATAATAGATAGGAGATTGTGTACCTTTATTTTTGCGTACTAAGATGGCGCTGACTGCGACTTCTGATACGGCCAAGTATATCAGCAACGTCTCACCTTGGTTGGCTTTCACCAGTAGGGGTGGTGACGACAAGTATGCTTTCAAGCTTTTCAGAGCTTCTACACATTCTGTGTTCCACTGCAGTCCCTGGTCTTTCTTCAGTACAACAAAAATTTTGTGGCACCTATCGGAGGAGCGTAAGATGATTCGGGAGAGGGCGGCTATTCGGGCCGTTATTTTCTGCACCTGCTTCTTGCTGCCTAGCGTTTCTGGTAGGTCCTCTATGGCTTTGATCCGGTCAAGGTTGACTTTGATGCCCCTTTGTGATACCAGAAATACTAGGAATTTTCCCGAGGCTACTCCAAAAGCGCATTTTTTGGGGTTCAGCTTCATGCCATACTTCCTTAATATTTCGAAGAATTCCTTCAGGTGGGTGAGGTGGTCTTCCCTCTTTGATGATTTGACTAAAATGTCGTGGATGTAGACCTCGATGGTTCTGCCGAACTGTTCTTTGAACATTGCCGTTACCACCTTTGATAAGTGGCCCTTGCGTTCTTGAGCCCGAAGGGCATTACCTTATAGAAATATGTCCCTTGATGAGTGATGAAAGTTGTCTTTTCCTGATCTTCTTTGGCCATCAGCCTGAATATGCATCAAGGAAGCTTAACAGCTCATGACGTGCCGTTGCATCTATTAACTGATCGATGTGGGGGAGCGGGAAAGAGTCCTTAGGATAGGCCTTATTTAGATCGGTGAAATCTACACACATCCGCCACTTCTCGTTTTTATTCTTGACCAGTTGGCGACCCATTATGGGTACTTGGATTCCCTGATGGAGCCATTGGCTAGCAACTTGTCCACTTCTTAGCTCACTGCTTCGTTAATGGCTTGAATTTTCTTCTCATTTGGTTAGATAAAAATTCACGGTACTGACCTAGATTTGAGAGGTCGTGGCCTATGTATGCTTTCTTTGCGGGGTCGCTGTTGTTTATCTAAACTGGGTTGAGGTCTTCAACCGTGGCCTTGCTAGCCTCGACCTCCTCAGGTTCTTCGATGGCGTTCTCTGTCGGACGGACCTTAGTCCCCGATAAGGCTGATTGCTATGCTTCTGCGCTTTCTCCTTGGAGCTGTTTGGTATGCATGAAATCTTGGGCTATCTTATTGCATTCTTGGGCGGTGCGGGGCTCTCCCCATATGCAATGCACTCCCTATGGGGTTGGGAATTGATTACTTGATAGAAGCTGGACGGGACGACTCTCATGGCGTGTATCCACATGCGTTCGATGATGGCATTGTATGCTGTTTCCTGGTTCATCACGTGGAATGTGGTTTCCATCGTGACTCCACCTGCAAGGATGGGCAGTGTCACCTCGCCCGAGGTTCTTTCCACTGCATTATTGAAACCTGTTAGTGTTATGCAGCACGGGATTATTTTATCCTCAAGTCCCATGAGTGCAAGGAATCTTGGATGAATGATACATGCGCCACTTCCATCGTCGACTATGATCCTTTTAACATCAGTATCCAGTATGTGTAAAGTAATAACTAAAGAATCATAATGAGGAAAACACAAACCGCCAGCATCAGATATAGAAAGTGATACTATCTTCGAAGTCATTATACCGTTCGTGGGCGATAGTTCGCTTCAGTTTGTGGGTGGTGGTGAACTTGACATGACTGATCGCCGAATCATTGCCTTCTCCAATGATCATGCTGATGGTGCACGTTGGTGACGGTGGCCTTGGTGGGCCATGGTTTGGTTCCTGCCCTCGTGCAAAATTGAATTTTCCCTTGTCGCTGAGCAGCTCCTTCAAGACCCTTGGTTCAGTATTCGGACTACCTCCTGGCGGTGACCTATACAGTCCTTCATTCTGTGCCCTCGCTCTTGGTGGAACACGCACAGGGCGTTTGACTTTCTAGTGGCGAGGTCGGACTTCATCTTTGTTGGCCATTGTACTTGTTGCCCAGCTTCTCTAGTGCGTACACTACCTCTGAAGGGGACACACAAAAGTTATGTGCAGATAATGGAGGGGGCGTACCTCTCTCGCTCCTTAGTGGAGCAATGTCATTGCAGGGCATCTGTATGCCTTGGTGGTGGCGGGTGTGAGGACTTGATGTACGGTTGATGTCTTTCCCTGCTGAGGCATGGGATTTGTTCCCGCCTTCCCTTGTTGCGCCGGTCCCTTCGGATTTCTAGGTGGTGGGGGGATATTTCAGGAGACGGCTGAGTAGCTTCTTGGTCGCCTTCGAGCCGTCTCTGTTGAGCCCGTTTTTGAAGGCCGCAACTGCCATGCCTTCAGACACGTTAGGTAGGCTAGTTCCGACTCTGTTGAATCTGGCCAGGAGCTCCCTGAGTCCTTCTCCTTGTGCTTGATGCACAGCAAAAATGTCGTTGACCCATGCTTCTGCCTTCCTTGCTCCCGCATGGGCAGTAGCGAATTTATCAGCCATCTCCTCAAAGGTTGAGATGCTCTTGGCCGGCAGTTGTGAGTACCACTTTTGGGCCCCTTCTGTCATCTTCTCACTGAATTTCTTCAGAAGTAAGGACGGTACTTGTTCTTTTGATAAGTTGTTGCCTTTGATGGCTGTAACATAGTGTATCAGGTGGTCCTCGGGGTCGGTGGTCCCGTCATATACTTTTAAGTAGGGGGCATCTTGAAGGTTTTTGGGATGGGGTATGGCGCGGCTCCTTCCGTGTAGGGTTCTTCGACGAACCTCCCCAAGTCTCGCTTTGGCAACAACTTAGGTGCGCCTGGGATCTTATCCACCCTTTCTTGGTGTTCCTTCATCTGGTCGCGGAGTGACATGTTCTCTTCTTCCATATTTTTGAGGATGGCTGCGAGTGTTCCGTCATTAGCTTGGACATCGACGGGAATGTTTTTTGTTCTCGTGACCTCGAGTCATCCTCGGTTGCGACATGATCTGTTCCTGGGGTGCATCTATCATTTTGAGGTGGTTTTTTGGTTAGACCGCTCAGAGTGCTTGTCAGCCACTCTTCTAGTAGTCTTTTTATTTCTGGGGGTGCTTCCTTAGTGGTAGATGTTGAAACTTCTCTTTCTCGTGGCACCACCAGGTCTTCTGATGAGGAGGGTAAGGCTTCCACGCCTATTAGAGTACTGGGGGTTGTGTGTAGGGCATCTACTTCGGCAGCCGCGTTGAGAATGCCCGTGAGGTCTGTTCTAACCTCCAGGATAGCCTTCATTCTAGCATTGTTTTCGGCAATTTTGGGTTGTAGAGGGTGCTTTTCGTAGGATCTCTAAAGACAAACTACAGCTTTGATTCTCGAAATCCCCACATACGGCGCCAAATTGTTTGGCTAAAAAGTTATTCGAACACTTTATATAACTTGAAAACAATCAAAAATAATTTGAGTCAATCAGAATCAAATGTAATATGGTCTAGAGATTGTGAAATGACTAAGATATAAGAACAATGAGACAAATAGCAGATTTTACACTAGAGAGAGAGAGAGTCAGATAGAGAGAGTTGTATATTTTAGTAATGAAATACACATGAGCCTTTTCAAAGGGAGAAGGTCCCATTTATATACTAAGGGATCTTTCTCGAAATAATACAAAAAAGTACAAGGGTTGGTGGCCTCGATATACGAGTGTCAGAGCTCGATATGACATTACGGTGAGTCGCACCACTTGGTCCGTTTATTGACTAAGAGCGGACCTTCTTAAGTCGACCATGCCAAGGCCGCATTCTTTGTGAGGCCATATGTGGATACTATGTGGACGTGGAGAACCAAATTTGCCCACTACAATAATCACTTTTTTGAGGGGGAATGGGGTTAGCGGGTCGGGACAGGGATCCCGCAGGAAAATTGTTAGGTCATTTAGTATTAAGATACGTGTCCTCTAGAGAGGTCCCTTAGTGATGGGGGTAAGAATATATAAAAAGATAACGTTAGGGATAAATAATGCCGGAAAGTATAACAGAGGGTACTATATCATATATGAAATTTTATAACTAAAAATATGCATTTTTTTTAATTACCCGTCAAGTCCACGTTTTACCTACAAGTTTTGTACCGTTCGACAATTAGGCATTAAAAGGGCAGAATATTCCTTAAAAGCGGGATAAAATTAAGGAGAGAAATCTTGGTGTTAATTGATTCTACATCAAATTCAATTTTTAAAAAGGGAAAGGAGATTTCTCATCTTGGTATTTTTCTCCAGAACTACAATTCAAATTCTCTAAAAAGAAAGCGAACGAACAATTCAAATTTTCGAGTTTCAACAACTCAAAATTGAAAAAATCTGTTCTTCGTCATTTCTTCTATCAAATTGTCGCTCATATATATATCTCTTCTTCATTTTTTCTTCTCTAAATCTAGAAATCCCAAAAAACATCAACAACAATAACAAATCATGTCCAAAATTGCAACCTGAAGGTGGTTAAAAAGTTGACAACCTAAAGGCGGTCATAACAATTGCTTTTTCACGATTTCTGAAGCTGGTTGCTCTACCTCGGCCATAAGAAAATGATGACTACAAAATTTTCTCCTCATCTACAAATTTTCTACAAATAAACTATGAATCAGTTTACGTGTGTATAAAGCAGTATTATTTTTAAGGGTATCTACAAAATTACTATATGTATACTACCATTAAACTACAATCTATGTTGGAAAAAAATATTAACTATAAATGGTAATTTGGTATACTGAAATGTAATTAACTCAAACCTTAAACATTGAAGGCAATAAGGTTTCATATATGGTATAGGACGGTAAAAATCACTTATCTGAAGCACATATGCTTTGAGCTTACGGAAATTAAGCACTTTTGGTTCACTTGACAATGAACCCGTTTGGATAGGCTTAAAAAATAATTTTTCAGCAGAATAGTTTTTAAGCTAAAAAATAATAAGTTGGGGCTGCCAACTTGTTGTTTTGCTTGTTTTAAAGCAGTTTTTGGCTTAGTTTAAGCACTTTTTGAACTTTGCAGAGCACTGAAAAAAAATAAAAAGAGCTTAAAAGCTAATTTGACCAGCTTAAAAGCCAATCTTTCTTTGTCTTCTAAGATATTGCGTATAAAGAGAAAGATAGCTAGTGCTCTTGGGCGGCCGAGAGTGTTATATAAAAAGGACCGAGGAGGAATGCCCTCTATATTCAAAAGGTCCTTTAGAACTGAAGAAATTAGGGAAAAATAGATTAGGACCCGTGAACTTGACAATTTTTATTCAGTGCAAACTTGAATTTTATTTTATTTTTATTACCTAGAACTTGATAATTTAATAGCACGACCTCCGAGACACTAATGTGGCAAAGAATATGAATACTCTCTCTTTTAGAAGGGCGAGAGGGAAGAAAAAAATAAAAATCATCTTTCATGTGGGGTATCTTTAATGTATTTATTATCATATAATCAAATACAATAATTTATTTGTTTCAATTGTATTTCTCATTGTTTATTTTAATATAGATTGCATATTCTATTTCAATGGTAAGCCTTTTCCTCTTAGATATAATCACTATTTTATTTGAGCTGTGTATTTTTTAACCCAACTCAAAGAGATCATGATCCAAAGCTTTTCTCCCATTTGGATATGTCAAAGTTCCCTATAAGACTCGTAAAGGACTCCGGGCAATGCTCACACCTAAATTAATTATCAAATTAGGACAAGTGCAGTGTGGAAAGGCTAGCCCTCAAGTGTTCAAGTTCAGATGGAACTCAAGATCCCAAGGTAAAGCTCACAAAGAGGGGGTGCAGAACTTCAAACTAGGAGAGAGTGCAAGTACAGGAACAGAATTCTGAGAGAGAAAAGGGGAAGGGAAGTAGTTACAAAATAGTACACATGGGGGTTCATGGGTAAGGGGAAATTGAAAGAGGCAAGGCAAGCTATGGGCATACCCAGTAGTGGAGAGTGCTAGTATACCCTCTAAGCCAGCTAGATCACACTATTAGAGGCTAGGATCCCAAGGGATCAAGTTTATTTTATGGACAATAATTTGAATATTCTCATGTCTTAAACCATAGCTCAAACACGTAGGGGCAAGGGTTTTGGGATTCATAATAGAAACAAACAGAATAAAATCACCATGCTAATTTAAGTGTTGAACTCTATAGAAACAATAAGTATACGTGGATACAAAAGCAGTAAGTACACATTGTTGTGGTGCTAAAGATTAAATTCGGGTATACCAGTTTCAAAGAGACAAATTGAGAAATAGGTCGTGTTAACATGCCACAGTGCATACAAGAGAGAATCCTACTGTGTATAAATGTGAGTTCAAACTGTGAATGTGTGATGAGTTTGTGAAAGAGTCGTGCCTTTATAGTGTGCAATTCAGGCAGAAATAAGGTAAGAGAACACTTAAGGAGCTGATTATAGATTAAGAATCAATCAAACTAGACTTTCTTTAATTATGGAATTCTGAGTCAAACGGTAAAAGTTATTTAGGGAAAGAAGTGAAATGAGCAATTTGTGTAAAGTAGGCAATTAGGAGTAAACACATATAAGGTTATTTGAGGACAGAATTCTGAAAATACACAGTTGCACAAATAAGGTAAAAAAATTAATTAGTAGCCAGTAAATCAAAGGTTAGAGATTTTATAATTATTGGTCCATGAATGAACCAAGTCAGAAAAGATGAGAAAGGTTTTAACTTAAGTCGAGTCACATGAAAAATCCGCAAACAAGGAAAGAAAATCAACCAGACCTATTCAGAAGGAAGTCTGAACTAATCACAAATTTGAAATCCATTTTAGAGGGAAGTTCATCATATATAAAGAGCTTACAGACATGTCAAGCATGAAAGCAGATGTTGTGTCATTGTAAAATCAGTAAAAAATAGACCACAGAAGCGTGGCTGTCACATAGGATAGCAATGTAGAAGAGAAGTAGCATCTAATAGCATACAAAGGATCCAATGTAAAAGAGTTTAGGAAAAAATCAGAATCATATGAAAAATGAGGATTCCAAAATTCAGTCCAGAAACTCAAAGTAGGTCTGAAAGAGTTAGGGTTTTGAAAAACCATTTCAAACAAATCAAACAGCCAATGGTTTCCAAACCTAGAAGAACCCCCAAATTCTAGGGTTTTTACCATCAATCGAGTGCAGAGATGAGAGGGAAGTAATACCATAGGAAATACAATAGAAGAAACACATAGGAAATACACATAAGAAATACAGTAAAATATTCTAAAGATCAGAGAAATTTTAAAGGACAATTTGGCAAAACCCTAGACCGGAAAAAGATGAAGGTTCGGAAGGTGTAGTTTTGAAAGGACTTTGAGAAAAATTCTTAAGAGCTTAGAGAAAACACAAATATACAAAGGATCTAAAGGAATTGAAAAAACCTCGAAGGGTTAGGGTTTTAGAAGAACACCAGTAGTGAGAAAGGCTTGGAAAATTCTATGATCTAAGCCGAAGAAGTTAAAATCAGGTTCGAACAGCCATGGCATGCTGGAGCAAGGCCGGAGATGGCCGTAGAACTCGAATCAAACGAATCATGGACCAAACTTCGTCGTAGTCAGGCCTTGAATCTTCAATAACCAGGTGTGCAGGAGCCATATGAGGCGGGTATAGGCTTTCCATAGCCTTGGCAGACATAGATACCAGTGGCTTCAAGGCAGAAGAGGTGGGAGGCGGCTAGGGTTTGAGAAGCTTCGAGAGAGTTTGAGATAATGGAGGGTTTAAAGGCGGCTTATGATGCCAACTGAGTAGGGTTTGGTGGGTAGGGGTGGGGGTGGGGGTGGAGGGTGGGGGTAATGGTTTAAAAATGGTAAGGTTGAATATGGTCGTTGATCAAAATGATCAACGACCTGGATTAAACAGGGACTCGGGCGGGTCGTTTTAACGGGATATGGATCGGGTAAATTAGAATTGGGCTTTGGTATAGTGTTGGTTTAATTGCGGTTGGGTATTGAGTTAGATTTAGGCTAAATTTGAAAGCCAAATTTTGACATACATTAAATAACCCCTTTTCCCCATTTAATTTATAAAAAATAGTAAGTATATTCCTAAAAACTAATTGAAAGTGCTAAAATAATTTATACTATATAATTAACAATTAAATAATACAAGACTTAATTTTAGTAATATGAAACATAATTGAATTTAAAAATGGCTAATATTACAATTATATTCAATTTAGCTTAGAATACTAAATAAATTTCTAAAAACATCTAAAAAATTACCTTAGCTATATTTTAGCATAAATATAAAATTGCAATAAATGAATTACCAAAAAATAATAATTTTGGAAATAATTATTAGGTTTTTATGGATGAAAAAGGGAAATAAATCGTTTTAAAAACCTTAAAATATGGAAAAATAGTAGAATGCTTGGACATACATACATACATACACACACACACACACACACACACACACACAAACACACACACACACACACACACACACACACACACATATATATATATATATATATATTTATATTTTGCATATAAAAATATACAGGGAAAAATTGGGTATCGACAAACCCTTCTTTACCCGGAAAGGATGAAAGAGTTGCCGGCTAAAGATATAATGGCCAATTTGACTGAACGAAATATTTTGAAGAAATTTGGCCGTATCTGGCTTCTCAGATGCCTACATATCCTTGGTCTTACACCAGGTTATATGTAGTTCAGGATCCGTCAGCAGAATATGCCGCTGGAGACCTTTCAAGAACGATCACAATATTCAAGCTATAATGAATGGTTAAGGTCTAATAGGGCTACGAGAACTGGAGAGGAATCGCTCCTGCCGAGATGGTTGTTGCTCGCCAGTTTGCCTACAAATAAGCAATACATGCATATATTGTACGTAAATTTAAACGTGATGCAAGGTTTTGAATGTTTTCTTTGGACGATTAGGATGACATCCTCAGACCATGACGTCCTGGGCCATGAAGCGCATAATAAAAGATTCCTACGCTATGAAATGATACTCTCGGGATTTGAGAATGATGCCTCCAAACTATGATGCCTTTGAATAATGATATGCAAAAGATGAAAGGGGGTCCTCAGGCCATGGCATGGCGTTCTTGGGCTATGAAAATGGTGCCTTCGAACAATGACGCCTTTGGAAAATTTGACGATCTTTCATCCTATGATATGCAGAAGGTGGCAATCTTTCAGCCGATGCAAGATGTAAATGAAATGGAGATATTTCAGCCATGCGAGACGTAAATAAAGTGGCGATATTTTAGCCACGCAAATATAAATAAGGTAGCGATCTTTCAGCCAATGCAAATGTAAATAATGTGGCAATTTTTCAGTCATGCAAGATGAAGTGGAGATATTTCATCCATGCAATGTAGCAAATGTAGATGGAGACATTGTTTAGTCTCGGAAGGCAGAATGATAGTATTAATGCAAAAAATTGTAGATGGAGACAATGCTTTGTCTCAAAAGGCAGAATGGAAGTCTTATGCAATGCAGAATATGCAGATGGAGACAATGCTTAGTCTCGGAAGGCAGAATAGTGGCCTTATGCAATGCAGGGAATGCAAATGGAGTCATTGCTTAGTCTCGGAAGGTAGAATGGAATCCTTATGCAATGCAGAGAATGCAGATGGAGGTAGAGCTTAACCTCGGAAGGCAGAATGGTAGTCTTATGCAATGCAGAATATGCAGATGGAGACAATGCTTAGTCTCGGAAGGCAGAATAGTGGCCTTATGCAATGCAGGGAATGCAAATGGAGTCATTGCTTAGTCTTAGAAGGTAGAATGGAATCCTTATGCAATGTAGAGAATGCAGATGGAGGTAGAGCTTAACCTCGGAAGGCAGAATGGTAGTCTTATGCAAGAGATAAATGGTAATAGAGTTTTCTTAGCTGATAGCTGGTTGCGATATTGTGGCTGCTGGGGATATTGTGTGCGGATAGCAACTGTGATGGTTCTAAGAGTTATAATCCTGAATAATATGAGTGTATAATATATTGATGATTTTGCGACTCGGGTGCCTGCATCCAACAAAAATCGTGAGTTTTGTAATGGGGAAAGGTTAGTTCGTATCCCCGCTGATTTTTCTTGACCTGCTCAGCTCTGTTCCGGTGATACTGTGCATATCTCTGGGGCATCATTTCTAAAAAAATCAATTTTGACAACAGACATGCATGATTTAGTAAAAATATAACATAAATAAATAATCTAGAATAGTTTTCTTTAGATGAACCGATGACTGCGACGTGGTTCAAGACATTGCAACTTCTCTTGCTCTAGATTTTTGAGGGTCTTCCTTAAAATTATACCGCAATTTACTGAGTTGTTGATTCTGGCGTCTGCTTGAAGTGATTGGCTGAAATTACTTTGGATTTTGAGGGTCCTCCTCAAAATTCTACCCCAGTTTCCAATTATGGGGGAAATAAAATATTTATTGAATTGTGACCGAACCCATAGGATTGCCTATGTATCCCCTCTTAGACCGAAATTAGGTTAGGCATAGTTTAAATTATATCATATAAGGACATCATAAAGGTTACACATAGTATTGTTTGGCTGCGTCTGAATTGGTCAGCTTTGGCCAAACATCTCCATCCATTTCTGAGCTCCTCCTGTTAAAACCCGGTGAACCATGTATGGACCCTTCCAGTTGGGAGAGAATTTCCCTTTGGCTTCAGCTTGGTACGAGAATATTTTCTTTAAGACCAACTACCTAGGTGTGAATTGTCTCAGCTTGACTCTTTTGTTGAAGGCTTAGGACATTCTATTATGATAAAGTTGACCATTACAAACTGCGTTCATTCTTTTCCGTCTATAAGAGCTAGCTGTTCGTGGCGACACTTCACCCATTCTGCTTCTTGTATGATTCTAAAGGAATGAATTGCTACCTCGGCGAGAATGACTCTGTACTGTAAACCTGCATATATGGGGTTGCCCCAGCTAATGTGCAGACTATGGTGCGGTACCCCAATAAAGCAAATGTTAGCTTCTCATGCCACTGCTTATATTTCTCTATCAAGGTGATCTGCCAATGCCTGTCCTTTGATTGCTTTCTGAGTTACTAGACAATGTCAAATTCACTCAACATGATTTACCACTTAGATAGCTTTCCAGTGGGCATGGGCTTCTGGAAGATGTACTTCAAAGGATCCATCCTTGAAATGAGATATGTGGTATAGGCACAGAAATAGTGCCTCAGCTTCTGCGCCACCCAAGTTAAAGCATAATAGGTGCGCTCTAACATAGAATATCGGGCCTCATACAGAGTGCGATAATTATGGCCTACCCCTTCCTCCCTGTTTCATCGTGCTTTCCCAGAAGACATCCGAATGCTCCATCCAACACCGCGAGGTAGAGTAAAAGAGGTCTACTTCGATTGGCTGGGACCAAAACTGGTGGTGTTGATAGGTACTCCTTGATTCTATTGAAGGCCTTCTGGCAGTCATCAGTCCATTTGGTAGTGGCGTCCTTCTTCAACATCTTAAAGAATAGTTCGTAGATGACTGTAGATTTAGCTATGAAGTAGCTGATGTAGTTGAGTCTCCCCAAGAAATTACGTCCTTCTTATTCTATGGCGTTGGAAACTCTTGATTAGCTTTGACCTTTGATGGATCCAGTTCTATTCCTCGGCGACTTACAATAGACCCAAGTAGTTTTCTGGAAGGAACCCTGAATGCACATTTTGCAGGATTCAGTTTCAGGTTGTACCTTCTCACTCTATTAAATAACTTCCTCAAATCTTCCATTTGATCGTGGCTTTCTTCGACTTAATGATGACATCATCTACATATACTTCGATCTCCTTGTGTATCATATCATGGAAAATGGTAGTCATGGCTCTCATGTAGGTGGAACCAACATTCTATAATACGAATGTCATCATCTTGTATCAGTTCATCCCCCACGACATAATGAAAGCCATTTTCTCAGCATCTTCTTCATCCATCCAGATCTGATGATATTCTGCAAAAAAATCTACAAAATGACTGCAACTCGTGCTTGGCCCATTTGTCAATCAGGATGTGTATGTTCGGCAAGGGGAAGTTGTCTTTTGGACTGGCCCAGTTGATATCCCGCTAGTCGACACAGATTCTGACCTTCCCGTCCTTCTTCGGCACTGGCACAATGTTAGCAAACCATGTTGCATATTCTACTACCCTGAGAACCTTTGCTTTGACCTGCTTAGTGACTTCTTCCTTGATTTTTAGACTTATATCAAGCTTGAACATTCTGAGATTCTGCTTTACCGGTGGACATGTTGGATCAGTTGGCAGTTTGTGTGCCATAGTATATGTACTCATACCAGTCATCTCATCATACGACTAGGCGAATATGTCTTCATATTCCCTTAGAAATGCTATGTACTCTTCCTTTTATGACGTTGCCAATTAAACATTGATTCGTGTTTCTTTGACATTTTCTGCATCCCCAGGTTGACAATCTAGGTCTCGTTCGGGTTGGACTTAGGTCTGTTCTCAAAATTCTCAACTTCTTTAACAATCTCTTCTAGTATATCATCTTCTTTTGAGTCTATGTTTGTTGCTTGCGTTGTCTCGTTACATGTCACAGTCATTGGTTTATCAAGATAAGTAATAGTAATGTTGTATAAATAAAGTAATGAGAGAAAATAATAAGAGTAATATTTATAAGGAAAACGAAATGCTTTGATAAATTTCATAACTATTTGAACATTGGAGATCTTATTGCAAAATTTAGAATGCAAAAGGAACCAGTAAATCAAAGATAGTGCATTATGCTTTGTTAAGCCTTGATACTCTGAGGCTTTTCGGGCGCTGGTGGTTATGATGGTCCAGTTATTGAGGCATGCTCCTCGGCTTACGACCTGTATGGAAGGGTCTTCCTCCCCCTCCTCCTTGAAAATAACACAACAATCTATGTCATCGTCCTCTAGGAACAATTTCCTCAATGCTGCCGGTGTTTCCTCGTATTCTGACCCTTAGATAACATCGACTAGCTGGAAAGTCTGCTCCAAATGTGGCATTGGCTGCTCCAATGGGTAGTAAGGACCGCGTCATGGTGGCGACCAGTTGTTGAATTCTTCCCAAGTGCACTCATATCCTAAACCAAAGGTGGTACCATATTTCTTTAGTTTGATAGGCTTAGGAATTCCTTGGAGATTCTTGTCAAGTCCCTTGCCAGGTTCATATCCTCTCCAGTTCTATATTATTTCAATTTTGTTGTCCCACCACTTGTCATTTTCAATGGCGTTGACTCGCTCGATGTGGTGATAGGTCTCCTCGCCTATCTTTCTTGTGCCTCTGATTGTTGGGATGGTCTGGCAACTATATATGTGATTGCTACAGTCACCGTTGAGGATCACCTCTTGGTGGTTCCAGTCAAACTTCACTACCTGATGTAGTTTTGATGCAATAGCCCCAGCGGCATGAATCCACGGCCGTCCCAAAAATAAATTGTAAGATGCCGATATGTCTATCACTTGGAAATCAACGTTGAACTACGTAGGCCCCATTTGCAAACACAAGCTAGTCTCTCCAATAGTGGACCTCTGGGAACCGTCGAAAGCTTTGACATTGATGGCTCCGTCCTTGATCTCATGTAGCCCCTTTCCTAATGTCCTGAGTGTTACTAATGGACAAACGTCGAGGCTGGATCCTCCATCAATTAGGATTCTGGTGATAAAATAATCTTCGTATTGCACGGTGATGTGCAACACCTTCTTATGACTCAAACCTAATGGTGGCAGCTCATCTTCATGAAAAGTGATCGTGTGACTTTCCAATACCTATTCTGCCATATTTTCCATCTCTCCTTCGGTAATGTTTCTCGGTACATATGCCTCACTCATCACCTTTAACAAGGCATTCTTATGTGCATCAAAATTTTGTAGCAAAGCTAGGATAGAGATTTGTGCCGGTGTGTTGTTCAGCTGATCAATGACTGAGCATTCCTTGGCTTGTATCTTTCTCCAGAGATCCTCGAGCCCGGTTTTAGTGATGGTCGGCCGACCAGAGGCTTGCTTATTCGACTAAGCTAAATGCTCCAGAGTATAAACCTTACCAATTCTTGTCATACCCTGTGCCACAACAGTTTCCCCTAACATGGCCTTCCCTTTTCTTCTTGCCTCCACTATGTAGTCCAAGGTATGGCATTTGTATGGAATGGGGTTACGACCAAAATTGCCACTGAAATTGGTGTAGCTATCTTGACTGCGAATGGAGCATGTACATTAGGCGGTAAAACTGCAACTTCGAAGGGTGTAGGTGCATTTGTTAGTGACATAAATTCGACCTCAATCGGTGGTGATGTCTTTGTAGATGATGGTGCTTCAAACTCAAGTGGCATGGACAATTTTACCTCGGCGTCCCCAGAAGGTTGAATCTGGACTACAATTGAATTAAGGGTGACTGTTGGTTTCTTTAGATCATCGCCTTCTGCGATCAAACTAATCGATCCCTTGGTGTCCCGATCATCCTCTATTTTAATCATGTGAACACCTCCACCCTTGTGGTCTTGTAATGGGTTATTGAAGATGTTAGAAGCAGGCTCATTTGCATAAGATTTGTTTGGATTGACCATTGAGAAGGGTTCTCAGGGGTTATAGCAGGGATATGGGTGACATAGCCAGCAACTTTGAGCCTTTCGTATAGCTGGTCAATTGGTTCAACAATGGCGGTATGCTGTTTGGGAGGCCTGTGGTCGAAATTTGGTCGAGGTCTAGAAATGTTTTGTGGGATGGTTGAGAATTGTAGGTTTGGTAGACATGTGCAGGTTGGGAATATCTGGGCGGGAGTAGGCGGATAGGTAGGAGGTGGAGTGATTGATAAGTAGGTGGTGGAGTTTGGTAAGAGGTTAAGGGTGTTTAGTAGTTCAGAGTAGGTTGATATGTGAGTGGAGACATTGGATAGGTTTGGTATTTGATAGGGGATTTGGTTCTCTGTGCAACCATAATGGCACCTATGCCCTTTTCTTGGATGTACCACCAAACTGTAAAGCCTTATTGGTAGCTTGCAAGGCTTCGAAGTTCGTAACCATACCATTTTTATGCCTTTCTTGATCCTTTCTCCTAGCTTGATGATGTCAGAAAATTTATGATTCTTGATCAGCATCAGTGTTTCATAGTATTACAGGTCATGAGCCCGGATGAAAAACTTGTTCATTTGTTCTTCCTCTAAAGCTGGTATGACCTTAGCAGCTTCTGATCTCATGCGAGAGGTATACTCGCAGAATGTTTCCGTGGGCTTCTTCTTTAGGTTCTGAATGTAGAATATATATAGTGCATTTTATGTATTGAACCTGAATTTGTCCATAGAGTCAGACGCCCTTATTACCCAATTTGACCATTTCTTCGGGTATTGGCTGATGTACCAAGATAGAGCATCTCCTTTCGGACTCTTCATGAAAAGCATCATGCAGATCCTCTCGTCTTTCCCTACTCCGACCTGCTTGTCACAGTATGTTCTCAATTGAACTCTCGGATCTCCCCGTATTATCAAACATCTCAAACTTAGGAGGTTTGTGCCTCTCGGGCAGTTCGACATCATGTTTTATGCAAAAATCATTGTAGTTCAACCCTTCAATCCCCTTACTTCATTCGACGCCATGAATTCGGCTAGTCAACTTCTTAAGCTCTTCAGCCAAGTTCCTGATGGGTGAGTCTTTATCATTAGACTCGGGTGTGCTTTAGATGGGTTGGATGGATTGTGGCATGGTCTCTATGTAGATGGGGGTTTTATGATAAGTGTGGAAGTTATCATTTGTGGAGTTCAAAGGTTCTGAGATGAGCTGTGGAGTACAGTTGGAAATGTGGCAAGTATTGCACTGGTGGTGAAGAGCGGGATAGTTTTGCGATTTTGCAATAATTTTGTAGAGGTATGGTTGACATCTGGGGTAGTGAGGGAAAATGACAGATTTTCCAAGTTCCGAACTTGGTCAAGTGCTTCTTGAAATTTCAACTGCTTTTGCTCGTGTTGGGATGCACATTCTTTGGAAACCTGAGTACCATGAGTGACCTCTACACGTTCAGTTGATTTTTCTATTCTAGTATTGCTCAAATCTTCCATCTTTCCTTTGTTCCTATTTCTGACGGGACAAGAAGGAGGAGTGGGTGGAGGGCCCTTGGATCTTTTGGAATATGATGATGATGCTAGAGTGCACGAATTAACCTTTGGGGAGGGGAATAAAACAAAAGAATAAATAAAAGGGAACCAATTAGTGAGGGTTATAAGAAATAAATGTTGCAATATTTAAACACATAGTATAAAAATGTAAATCACAATTTGGGGGGCCTCTTTGTGCCTGAGGTTGGGCTAGCGACAAATTGCTTTGAAGAACACAGAATGCTAAATGCCTCATTTTTATTGATAAAAAGTACACAAATCTCAAATCGACACTAAATAACAGGAGATAAAATGTCACTAGTGGCCATAGGCCTTATTGCATCCCATAAAACAAAGAAGAAAATTCCTATCTATTTTGTCCCATAAGAACCTTTCCCAGACTTGGCATCCTTGGCTCCAGCAAACAACTTCACCAACTTGCGAAGTCCCAGAAACATGTAGGCTCTGGCTAGGTTTCCGCCCTCATTTCCCTCAGCAGTCTGGCAGTCCTTGATTCTTTTAAGAGACTTCCTTTCTAGCTCCACTAAACCCCCGCTTTAAGTATCCTAGTCGCTTGTTGACACTGACAACCATGTCTTTCCACTCTTCAATCAGACTTTGGTTGTCTTCTTGTATTTCACAGTACTCGCTTTCACATTCCCGAATGCGCAGTTTGTTGTACTTGACCTGTGCTTTAGCCTTTTGATCGATGATCCTGTGACCTTGAATAAACTCGGGTTGGCCTAGACCATTGTAATTATACTCTAGCCAGCTTGAATTGTATGGGGTGCAACCAGCATTGTATTTGTCCAGCTCGATGCTATCTCTTCCTAGAATGAGTTTACAATGCCACATATGCTTAGATTGGCACTTCTAAGGGCTGTCATCATCCTGAAATTTGACCCGGAAGTGACTCATCTTGTCGATCCTTGGTATAACCTACTTCCTACCAGCCTGTCTCATAACTCGAATAGGGACATAAAGGTAGGCTCCCCCCAGATTGATTAGTATCAGAAATGGTGCATCCCTTGATCGGGCGATGAATTCTTCAGTAGGGAACCACTCGAACATCCATTGTACTTGGTCCTACTTTATGTTTTCAAATAGCTCGACCTATCCTTTGGCATCTTTCGGCTGAGCAAACATATTGGGCATGTAATTCATCTGTCTTGACTTATGGAAAACTATATGATCGTCCTAGTCCCTCCGCTAAATGTCTTCTCGGTATTCACCCTTTTTGATAAATGGTGTAGAAAATTGCAGCCCTCGAAGTGTTTGGCCCATTGTTGACATTTCTCTAAAACTCGGTATATCACTACGATGATCATGGGCACTATGATAAATGTTTTTCCACCAATTCCCTCCATTAATGTTTTCGTGACCATAGTTAGCCCGATATGGATCCTTGCTTTCTTCATTGGAATCACTATCATCCCCAAGAAGCAGAACATGAAGACAAAGACCCTTCGGTGAATATGCGAAGTTAGCCTAGAAGGACGAGGAGCTTGTGTGAACTATTGGCAAATGCAGTGAGGTTGAGGGGTTGCTTAGGGCCAAGGACGATGAGCTCGAAGTGAGCAAGGGTTCGTGGCCGAGTGCGTCGATCTTCTAGTGTACGTGGAGTCCTTGCGAGCCGAGCTTAAGTAAAGCTCAATTAGAGTTACCGACCTGAGTGGTGAGTTGACTGAGAAAACAGTAGAGTTGGAGGGGACCGAGGAGGCTTGGGTGACGGCTTTGGCAAAAGCAGCGGTATTAGAGGATTCTATCTGCATCCTCAGGTCTGAACGTGCAATTGATGCCTAAATGGCCGTGCAAAAGGAGACGTGGCTTGATAAGCGAATTGGTGGGCTTGAGAAAGATGTCTCGAGCCTAAGTGAGCTGGTTAAGGCACGAATTTTGGCTCGACCTTCTTCCTCTTAGGATTCCGCTTTCCCCGATATTCTTCGTGATTTATATGAGATGTGGATCCATTCTGAGGCTAAGCTGGACATCTACAGAGACTTGGTGATGGTGGGTAAGGTTCCTGAGGCCGACTTCAAAGTTGCCCATGTTAAAGCACGTGATGACAGGGTTGCCTGTGGTTATGACCCCGCCATACCAAGTACTAGTGATGATGAAGAGAACTTGGACGGGCTTGCATATGGTGCTTAGTATGACGATCAATATGCTAATGGGGCGGGTGATGGTGGAGATGGTGCTCCTGGATCGAGCGGTGAAGATGGCGATGGCGCAGGTGGAGATGATGTACTGTAATACTTGTGTATTTAGTTTTGGTTCATTTCTTTCTTTATTTTTTTTATGGGGGCACCTTTCTGGCCCTTTATAAAATATTTTATTTTGGATGGAATGTTTGACTTTTTGCTATATGTTCTTGGCCCTTTTTGCTTTTTTTCGAATGTTTTTCTTTGTAAGAGTTCTTGACTCTTAGTTAATTCGAACGAGGTTGAATGTTAATTAATTCGAACGAGGTCGAATGTGAGTTGATTCGAGCGAGGTCGAATGAATGTTGACTCTTAGGTGATTCAACTAGGTCAAATGTTAATTAATAACAAACACGAACATTCGTTAATTCTAACGAGGCCGAATGTGATGAGTGAATTCGAGCAAGGTCGAATGTTGACTCTTAAGTGATTCGAATGAGGTCAAATGTTAATTAATTTGAACAAAGTAAAATGTTAATCAATCCAAACAAGGTCTAATGTGAGTCGATTCGAGCAAGGTCGAATGTTGACTCTTAAGTGATTCAAACGAGGTAGAATGTTAATTAATTCGAACGAAGTCAAATGTGAGTCGATTCGAGCGAGGTTGAATGTTGACTCTTTAGTGATTTGAATGAGGTCAAATGTTAATTTATTCGAAAATATTCAAATGTTAATAAATTCGAATGAGGCCGAATATGAGTCTATTCGAGCAGGTCGAACGTTGACTCTCAGTTTGGCGTAATGTATGAACTTGGTAGAGAAATGACAAACTTGGATGTTTGCGTATTTTTCTTTGTTTGTACGTTAATTGGAGAAGTTTACATGTTTTTTATCTATTCATGCATACATTAGAGAAGTCCCAGTCTATCTAGTCCCTTCATTGGTCGACCTAGAAAAATAGCTGAGAGGTCGAGCGTTGAACTTATACTTTAACTTTGAGAAGCCCTCTTCATCACCTCGTTAAAAACCTCCCCAAGAAAACCCAATTGGGACAAAACTCAGGTGAGGAGAAATAGTACGACTCGGGAGATATCAACCATTAGAAGTTAAAGTATTTGAGGTGGGCAACGTTCTAATTGTTTGGTAGTAGTTTTTCCTCCATTGTTTCTAGTTGGATGACCCTTTGCTTACGGCCGTCGTGATTTTTTATGGCCCGTCCCAATTAGCTTCCAGTTTGCCTTCCCGTGAGTCCTTGCTTGCTTGTGTTTTGGATTTGAATAAATAGTCCCCGACTTTGAGTGGCCTGGCCTTGGCTTTTTGTTGTGTACTGCTCTACCTGTTGTTTTTGAGCTGCCATTCTTATGTAGGCCATGTCTCTCCGCTCTTCGGATTCATCGAATCTTGCCTTCTGGTTTCATCATTGCTTGCCCTGCTCTCATTTGAATACCTTTGACTTGGTTCACCGACTTTCACCGCTATTACTGCATCAGTCCCATAGACTAGTGAATATAGTGTTTCTCCTGTGCTTGTTTTTGGTGTCGTGCAGTATGCCCATAACACTTCTGGCAGTAATTCGGCACAATCCCTTGGCATTCTCGAGCTTCTTTTTCATGATGTTCAATATTGTTTATTGGAGGATTCTTCCCAACCGTTGCCCGCTAGATGCTATGGCATTGAGAGTATTCTTTTGATATGCCATTTTTTGAAGAACTTGACGGTCTTTTTCCCAGTGAACTGGGGTCCGTTGTCACAACTGATTTCTTTGGGGATGCTGAAGCGGCATATGATGTTTCTCCATATGAATGTGATTACTTTTTGCTCGCGTATTTGGGAGGGGTCCGACGATGTCCATTCCCACTTTGATAAAAAGCCAGAGTGAGGTGACTGAGTGGAGGTGTCGCCCGCATGGTGAATCATAGGGGCGTATTTTTGGCATTTCTCACACCTTCTGGCAAAGTTGGCGGCCTCCTTTTTCATCATGGGCCAATAGAAGCCTGCTCGTATGGGGCATCTAAGGAGAGCTCGATTGCCGGTATGAGTTTCACAGTGGCCTTCGTGTACTTCTTTCAGGACATACCATATTTGATTCAATCCTAAGCACTTTGCTAGGGGACCGCCAAATTTTCTTTTTACAAGTCATTATTGACGATGTTGTACTGCGTTCGAATCTTCTTGGCATTTTTTTATCGGGTGGGAGTACTTCGTACTGCAAGTATGAGATAATACGATTACGCTAGTCCCAAGTCAGGTTTATTGTTCGTACCTCGATTTGATCTATTAATGAATAGAGGAGAGTGACCACGTGCCCCAATCCGGTTATATTTTTGGTGGTTGCTGCCACTTTAGCGAGGCCGTCCGCTTTGATGTTCTGTGCTTGTGGTATTTTATCGAGCTAGCATTTGTTGAACTCGGGTAATAGTTTGCGAATTTTGGCCTGGTATTTCTGTAGTCATTGCTACTTAATTTGGAAAGTCCCTGTAGCTTGGTTGACGACGATATTCGAGTCGCATCACAAGACTACTCGCTGTGCTTCGTACTTGAGTGCCAACTTTAGCCCTGCAATCATGTCCTCAACTCGGCTTCATTGTTAGTCATATCAGGGCAGCGTATGGACTGGCGAACTATTTTGCCCGTTGTGACCTCGAGCATGAGTCCTAGTCCAGATACTAATTCATTAGAAGCGCCATAGGTGTATAGCATCCATTGGTCGTGTATTTTGGCAGATGTACTAGTAGTTTCCCTTTCGACTTCGGGCATTATCTTTTCACTAAATTCTGGATAAAGTAAGCAAGTACTTGAGACTTTATCGCCGTTCGCGACTGATAGGTTATATCGTGCTCGCTTAGCTCTATGGCCACTTGGCCTATCTGCCCGACAGTTTGGGTTTGTGGAAGATACTCCTTAGAGGGAAATTCGTGACCATCGAGATGGGGTAACACTGGAAATAGTGTCTAAGCTTTTGTGAGGATACAACCAAGGCCAGGGCAAGATTCTCAAGGTAGAGTACCTCGCTTCAGCATCGACCAAAGTTTTGCTAATGTAATAGATTGGAGATTGCGTGCCTTTATTTTCTCGTACTAGGATTTCACTTACTGTGACATTGGACACGCCAGATAGAAAAGGAGGCGCTCTCCGCATTCTACCTTAGCGAGCAACGGTGCCGAAGACAGGTAGGCCTTTAGTTCTTTTAAGGCGTTGGCGCACTCAAAATTCCACTGGATTCCCTTATCCTTTTTTAGTAAGCCAAAAAAATTGTGGCATCTATCAGAGGATCGTGAGATAAATCTTGATAGGGTAGCTATTCAGCCAATCAACTTTTGCACTTATTTTTCACTAATTTAATTTTTTGGGATCCCTTACATGACTTTGATTTGGTCAAGATTGACCTCGATGCCTCGTTGTGATACCAAGAAGCCAAGGAATTTTCCAAAAGTTATGCCAAAGCATAGTTTTCGGGGTTCAATTTCATGTTGTACCTTCTGAGTATGTCGAAGGCTTCCTTAAAGTGGTCGATATGGTCTTCCTTCCTTTTTGACATGACCAACATGTCGTCTATGTATACTTACATGGTCTTGTCGAGTTGGTATTTTGACATTTTGGTGACTAGCCTCTGGTATGTTGCCCCTGCATTTCAACCCGGATGACATCACCCTGTAGTAGTATGTCTCCTAGTGGGCGATGAAGTTAGTTTTTTCCTAGTCTTCCTCCTCCATGAGGATTTTATTGTAGCCCGAGTATGTGTCTAAGAAGCTCAACAGTTAGTGCCCGACTCTAGCGTCGATGAGTTGGTCGATATGGGGCAGCGAGAATGAGTCTTTTGGGCAGGCTTTGTTTAGATCTGTGAAGTCGACACACATCCACCACTTTCCGTTCTTCTTTTTCACTATGACTACATTGGCCACCCACCGAGGGTACTTCGATTCTATGATAGGGCCGTTCACTAATAATTTTTAGATCTCTTCGTGAACCATATCATTTATTGTAGAGTTGAAATTTCGTCTAATTTTCCTTAATGGGGGGTAAAATAGGTCGACATCAACTTGTGAGTTGCTATCTCCTTCGAGATACTTAGTAGGTTTGCATGGGAAAAGCAAATAGGTATACATTACCTTTTAAGAATTGGTGAAATTTACCTGGATCTTGGAGCTTATGGCTGATGAAAGCTTTCTTGTTATGGTCGGCGTCGTCTAGTTGGATGGGGTCTAGGTCCTCTATGGTTGATCCTATGGCTTCTATGATTTGAGGGTCTCTGATGACATTTTTCCTTCATCGCAATCTGACCTCGACTTTGTTAATTGCTATGCCTGATTGGCCTTTCCTTTTAATTATTGGGTGTATGTGTAGCCTTGGGCGATGCGGTATCATTCTCGGGCCGTGCGTTTCTATCTTCAGATGCAGAATATTCCCTAGGGTGGGAAATTTAATGATTTGGTATAAGCTGGAGGGAACGACCTTCATGGCGTGTATCCATAGTCGGCCTATGATGGGATTGTACATTGTATGCTGGTCCGTGATATGGAATGTGGTCTCTAAAGTGACACCGCCTGCTAGGATGAGTAATGTGATTTCTCCAGATGTACGCTCCACTACATTGTTAAAGCCTATTAGTGTGATGCAACGTGGCACTATCTTGTCCTTGAGCTTTATTTGGGTGAGAACTTGAGGATAAATGATGCAGACGCCGCTTCCATCATCAAACATAATACATTTTACATCAGTATCAAAGCCATGTAAAGTAATGACAAAAGTGTCATAGTGAGGAAAGGCCAAATCGTGGGTATCTGAATAATCGAAGATGATACTTTCTTCTAGTTCGTCATGTCGTTCGTGGGTGATGGACCATTTGAGTTTATGGGTGGTGGTGAACTTCATGATATTGATAGATACGTCGTTGCCTCTTCCAAGGATCATTTGAGTGGACTAGACTGGGGAAGGTGGTTTGGGCGGTCCCTGGTGTTGTTCCCACCCCCGTGTGAAGTTGGCCCTCCTACGATCGCTCATCGGCTCTTTCAAGTGCCCTTGGTGAAGCATGTTCACGACCTCCTGTCTTAGGAAGATGCAATTATCAGTTTTATGACCCTATTTCTGGTAGAATTTGCAGAGGCATTTGACTTTTTGATGCTCGGGTCGAATCTCATCTTCTATAGCCATTTCACTTTTGGGCCGAGCTTCTCTAATGCGTAGACTATTTCTGAGGGGGAAACACAAAATGGTGAGCTGATAATAAAGGGAGAATACCTCTCTCATTTCGGTAAATTCCTGTCTATGGCCTGGATGGACCTTCATCGTGGCGTGGAGATGGCATCAGGATGCCTTTGACATAAGGTTAACGTCTTTCTCGATTAGGTTAGGATCTCGTTAGATCCATCTTACTAACGTTTCTTTGATCTTTCCTAGACTTTATTTGTACCGAGGCCAGACGTTGGATAGGTCCATTGATGTCGTCATTGTCGGATCTTACCTCAACACAGTAGGCATTGTGTATCTCGTCCAAAGTGATTGGAGGGTATTATATGAGTCGGCTCAGCAACTTTTTGGTCTCCTGCGACCCACTTATGCTTAGCCCATTCTGGAAAGCACCTACCGTAATTCCTTCAGATACATTTGGAATGGTCATTCTTACATGGTTGAACTGGGTGAGGAAATCCCTGACCCCTTCATCAGGAGGTTGCTTAGTCGCGAATATGTTGTTTACCCTTGCCTTTGCTTTTTTGGCCCAAGTATGGGCGGTGAAGAACTTGTCTGCCATTTCCTCGACGTTTCTATGGAACAGGCAGGTAACTATGAGTACCAACTTAGGGCTTCCCCCGGTTAGTGTTTCTCCAAACGTCTTCAATAATATGGATGATACTTGTTCTTTTGCGAGGACATTGCCTATTACTGTAGTGACATAATGGGTCACATGATCCTTTGGGACCTTCATGCCGTCTTATTTTTTCAAGTATGGCGGCATTTTGAAGATCTTTGGTATGGCGTGTGGTGTAGCCTCGTCACTATATGGTTGCTCAATAAACCGACCGACATCTCTTTTTGGCATAACTTTTGAGGCACCCGGTATTTTTTTACCCTTTCTTGGTGCTCTTTCATTTGGCTACAGGGCATTTTGTTCTTGTTCTCCATCTCCTCTATTTTCCTCAAAATAGTTGTGAGGGTGTCATTACCTGCATCTCGAATGTTGTGAGTAATACCTGATATGGGGGGAACGTGCTGTTTGCCAGCTTTTGATGCGAAACTAGCTCTTATTTCTTCCCTATTCGACCTTCAGGTGGGCTTGTTGAGGAAGCCTATTAACATATTTGTCAATCATGTCTCAAGTAGAATTTTCACTGCTGGTGGTTCCTCTTCTATCATGGATGTAGAGGTGCCCTTACCATTCGAGGTCGCGACGTTGTCGAGAGGTGGAGGCAAGCTGTTTCGCCTGGGAGAGTTGTTTGGTATTATGTCTTCACCCTCCACTTTGTCTACCTCGTTAATGGTGTTGAGGAGATTGGCGGTGAGGCTGGTTATCGCCTTTCTCTTTTCCTCTTTGTTGCCTGCCATGTCAGATTTTTGCAAACAAGGAAATATGGGATTTTGCAAAGTTTTGTGCGTTTTCTTTTCGATCTAGAAGAAACTAAAATTTTAACTAGAAAATCCCCGTAGGCGGAGCCAAAATTTTTGACCAAAAAGTGTTAAGACTTTTTGCTAAACTAATTAAATAAGATGACAATGGGAAAATTCTAGTTAAATATAATAAATCCTAGATCGCAGATTAATATACGTCAATTATGTAAAACATCATTCAAGGCTATTAAATGTAAAGTGGGTGTTTAATGATATTGTTAAGAATGAATGAGAAAATAATGACAAGCAATAAATATGATAAATGATAATATCTCCATATGGTAAAAGTAATCACTATCACTTTGTTATTCTTATAGTATTGCAAGATACATATGTGCACAAATTATAATAGAATGTGGTACTTTAGGACCAAGAATTGTAAATGCTTTAAGCAATTTAAATCCTTCAGGAATTGTCATATAAGTTAAGTCATATAAGCCATACAAATAGACTTTAGATACATATCAAATTTGCATGTCATACTAAACATATAAGATAGATAAAAGTGATTGCACACACCATTGAATTTATAGTTTCAAGTATTTGAACTACATGTTCAAAACAACATGTCTTTTATATGAAACCAATCCTACTTGAATTGTTTCTCCAGACTTAAGATCCTTATACATATTTAGCGTTAGAAGATCATTTTATATCAGTTCAAATCTTCTTCTTTTTTTCAAAAAAGCATACCATAGAGATCTCTCCATCCTATCTTCTACCAGAAATACAAGCACATTGTCTCCCACCATGTCATCGGCTTCTGCTTCAAAAGTATTCTCTACTAATGAAATTCCTCTTGAAGTCAATTCAACCTACCTATGTCTCATACCCAAATATGCCAATTCACATGCTTAGGAACTTGGACATATTGGCCTTTGTAAAACCATGTACAAGCTAGTCACCAAAATCATTGCAATACGCTAAAGCCTCATCCAAATTCCATCATTGTCCCTAACCAGGCTAGCTTCCTCTCAAATAGGAGAGCGTATAATAATTCTATCATTGTCCAAGAATACATATCCCACTTCAACAAAATGAAAGGGAAGGCCAGTAATATTATCCTTAAAGTCGACTTGGAGAAAGCTTTTGACATGCTTGAATGGTCATTAATTAGAAGCACCCTCCTCTTTTACAATCTTCCAGAAAGCCTTGTCAACCTCATTTTGTCATGCATCACATCAACTTCAATCTCCATTCTCATAAATGGTAACAAGACTGACCATTTCCTACCTTTTAGAGGTATCCTATAGGGATATCCAATGTACACTTACATATTCATATTGTGATGGATAGGTTATCTAGGTTGATTGATCATGAAGTACACACCCTGAATTAGGACCCTATCTCCATCAGTAGAATTGGCCCTAGGATCTCTCACCTTTTCTTTGCTGATGATCTCATGCTATTTGCAAAAGCAAATCCAAAGAACTACCATACAATTCTCAGAATTCTTGATTCCTTAATCTTGGCCTCTCCTAGAAAGTTAACTTGACCATATATAGGATAATCAATTCCAAGAACACGTCTACTGAACACATTGACATATATAGAAGTTTCTTGGCATCAAAACCATCTCCCTCCTTTGGAAAATACCTGATATTTTACATCTTTCATAAGAGATCCACTAATGTTGACTTCCAATTCATCATTGATAACATGCCATCCAAGCTAGCAAGCTGGAATACCAGGTTTTTGAACATGGCAGGGTGCACCAATCTAGCAAAGGCCAGCTTAGCTACCATTCCTAGCCATGTGATGTAATATATTAAGTTACCCATGACCACTTGTAAAAGGATCAATAAATACAAAGGTGTTTCATTTGGGGTACCACAACCAAGAAGAGTATATTGCACCTTCTGAGATGGAAGGTCATTAAAAGACCCAAACAACTATGGCGGCCTTAGCATCCAAAAGCTGAGCTTAAAAACAAGGCATGCCACTCTAGCCTGTCCTGGAGGCTCTTTCACAGACCTGACTCTTTGTGGTCTAGTACTTTGATTGCAAAATACTGTGTTCAGAGGGGAACTCTGAGAAAATCCAATTCTAGAACATGGCAATGCATCTTAGAAGGTTGGAAAATATGCAACAAAGCTTCTAGGTGAGTTGTTAATAATAGAAATATGGTGAGATTTCTTACTAACTCCTAACTCCCTAACTGAGGGTCTATTGACTCCAATATGTGGTGCCAAACAAAGGGGAGAGCAAACCATAAAAGTTTCATTTATTTTCATCAATGGAAACAAAAGCTTCAACTCTGTTTCCTTTCCCCCTCTTTGATCAACTGCGACGACCATCACTGATTCTATCCTCAACCTAAGACCCATGAAGGAGGATAAGCTCTTATGGGGATCTACAAGCAATGGAATCTTCTCCTCAAAATATTCTTATGAAGTGCTTAACATACAATGGACTGTTCACTCTGAGAATACTCCCTCTTTCAACTAGATTTGGAAGCTGGAAACTCCAAATAAAATTAGATATTTCATACGGCTCCTTGTGCACAGCATATTACCTACCAATAAATCTACATAGCATTGGGATTCAAGTCAATCTTGCCTATTCGGTGTACAACTTCATGGAGGAAACCATTGATCATATATTCTTTATTTTCCACAAGGAATCATCCTTCTGTAATACTATACTTCAGTTCTCTCCTGGAACCTAGATTACTACTAGGAATAAACTAAAGGCCAAAGACTTAATTATCTTCTTGAATGGCACTTCCTCATGCCTTTCTACTTTTGGAATATTTGTTTAAGTAGGAACAACAACCATTTCAATAAGAGGAATGATTATGTCCAAGCAAAGTTTGTGATTGCTCGGGCTACTGGATATCACCTACTAGCAAGGACTAAGCCCCAAAGGCAATAGACAACAATCAATATTAAATGGGAACCATCTGATAGAGGTTTCTTCAAGCTTAACAGTGACGGTTCCTCCATTGGTAACCCTGGGTAGGAGGAGCAGGGGGAGTTATTAGGAATGACTCCAGAAGTTGGGTTTTAGGCTATATGATAGCTTATCCATCTATAAATAACAATCTAGCCGAATTACTAGCAATGCTAGAAGAGCTTATGCTAGCAAATGAGCATAACCTAACCCTTCTTGTGATCAACTCTGACTCAAAAGAGATCATTAGAATGCTGGCAATTGGTCATATCTCTTATAACAATTCTGTTTTTAAGTGTAGGTCATTGATGACCCAGCTGGGGAACCCAGCGATCAGCCATAACTGCAGGGAACACAAGAAGGTGGCAGACCTACTGGCTAAGGAGCGAGCAAGAAAGAGATTGTTTAACACCACTAGGATTTTGGAAGTTTCTATGGTGTTTGTTAATGAAGCACTTTGAGCAGATATTCTTGGAACTACTTTTGTTTGAAAAACTCTGCTATGTAATAACTAATATTGTCTCAAACAAATATGTACAACTAGATAGTTCTAATATGGCGCCACCTATGTACTTATTTTGTTAATTAAGTATCTGTTTTAACTACACCAAAAAAAGAGATCTCTTCATGCATATTTTCAGGTACCTGAACCTCTCTTGAGATTTTATGAAGTGTTACGTCATATGATCTCCTAGATCACTTGCCTCCTTATTATGATCATTTGCTCATCTTATTTATCAAAACTTTTATTTGAAACCGATTTGTCTATATGCTTTAAGCGTACCATAGACATTATCCTTCTAGGACTTATTCTAATAGGAGCATTTACAGTGAGAATGTAGTTATTTCTTTGGGTCAGCAAATGCGTGTGGTATGCTTTGCAATATATTGCAGATGATTTATCCTTTTTATGAACTTCAAGTTCATATTATCTTATTATAGGATATAGATGTACAAATGATAATTCATTCTACATAACATTTTTCTCAAATGATTAACCTATCTCCCCCTCATCTTAGAAAAATTAACTCGCTTCCTCAACTTGAAAATTCACCTTTATGCGTTATGGAATTAATCAAATATACACCGCACGTCAATAATAATAAGATGGAATTATTTGGTTCCTGACCGTGAATCACTTGTGAGAGGAGAATGTAATATAGTTTCGTATATAACGTATATTAAATTGATATAGATAATTTTTTCTCATAAGCAATAGTTTAGCCATTAATTGGAGGCACTCAATAAATTATTTTGCTAAACCAACTGTGATGTAAAACAACTTATCAATATGAACTATCTTGAATAGAAAATCTGAAAATTATGCTCTAAATTAAATTATTGAGCAAGTTATCACGCAAATACCAGGCTGCAAGTTAATAATAATCTCACATGTAATCATCTCATAGATGCATCTTATGTGATATACATGGCCGTTGAATGATCTCATATTCACCTTTGATATTTCCAGCATTTATCAATCCCAATTTTGGTTGGTCTATTAACTAGTGAGAATAGAAAATGTAAGAGAAATCGTAAAGAACTTTCTAGATCTTTAATATTTACCCATGTGAATTATCTTTTAATTTTTTACATCATACTTAAATTAACATGTCTAAATCAATTATGCCAACTATATAAATTATCAATATTGATAAACTTAAGCTTTACACAGTGACATGTGCAATTATCAATAAACTCAAAGTTTATTATCATATAGATTTTTATATCAATAAACTTCTATTTTCATTGTGGCATTCTTTAATTTGTGTAGTACAAACTGGAGAATAAAGCGGATAATGTTTTACATACATATTACCCTGCTATAAGTTGTAGTAATAAAGATATTAAATCTTTATTTTATTTTTAGCCTCAATATAACCAACCGCTTTCGCGAATACTTTAGAAACTCAATAAGTTTCTAGGAAACTTACTACGACATAATGCCTTATAGATAATCAATTTTATTTCTCCAAAATAGTATAATTGGCTCTTTCAGAGCTTTTAATTAATTTTGTACTACTACATATTTATCAAGATCCATGTGGTAAATATCTATTTCAAGAAAAGTTATACCATTATGGTCATGATCAAAATTATTATAGGTAAGATATGTTTCTTACATTACTTTTGACCAATACTAATTACATTGCCATAATATTTTAACATAATTACAATAGGTACGTGATCAATGACCATTCATACAATAATAATAAAATTATTTTCTTATTTCATCTCAAACTTCTTTCTAGAGGTGAGTGTGGTATATTCACTACCGCTAGCATGTTCATATTCTTCCAAGAATAAATATGTATTCATTAATCACATGTTATCACATTCACATCGTGAATGGAATATAGCCATCATCTGTGCTTTACGAAATCTCATGTCAAATCGATGACAAATTTTAATTTCACATGATGAAGAATTATTTTGAGAAACATTATTGTTCTCATTACAATAATGATGACAATTATAATTTTGTCTATAGCCACGTTCACATCCATTGATACATTCACTGTAACGATCCGATCGGTCATTTTGAGATCTAGCACGTCGTTCAGAAGTTTGAGGCCATGAACAGCTTCATTTAACGTATTATGATGTGTACGCACGGATTTCGGCAAGTTCAGAGTTGATTTTGAAAGAGAATTCTCATTTCGGAAGCTTAAAGTTGAAAGGATTCACTAAGATTGGATTTTTAGGTAAACAACCTCGGAATCGGGATTTGAAGTTCCAACAGGTTCGTATAATGATTTTTGACTTGGGCGTATGCCCGGATCGGGTTTTGGATGACCCGGGAGTGTTTTGGAGCCCATTGTGGAAGGTAGCTTTTTTGGAATAAATTTCATAAGTTTGGCTTAAAGTGTATTTCAGTGTTATGGATGTCTTGGATTCCAAGTCTAGGAGAAGCTCTGTATGATGATTCTGAAGTTGGGAGCGCGATCGGAAGTGAATTCGGAGGTCCGTAGGTCATTTTGGAGCCATTTGGCTAAAGATAGAAATTTGAAGGTTTTTGAGAAGTTTGACCGGAAGTTGACTTTTTGATATCAAGGTCAGAATCCGATTCCAAAAGCTGGAATAGGTCCGTAATATCAAATATGACTTGTGTGCAATATATAAGGTCAACCGGACGTGATTTGATAGGTTTAAGCATCGAAAGTAGAAGTTGAAAGTTCTAAAGTTCATAAAGCTCGGGTTGAAGGTTGATTCATGATTTTAGCATTGTTTGATGTGATTTGAGGCCTTGAGCAAGTCCGTATAGTGTTTAAGGACTAGTTTATGCGATTGGTCGGGGTCCCGGGGGCCTAGGGTGTGTTTCGGGTTGCATTGCGCTCTTATTTGATGTTTCAACGCTGTTTCTTTGGACATAAAGGGGTATCATATTAAGCAAATGAGCTCTAAATTAAGTTTTTATTGAACTATTAGATCTGTATCATAATTTTGGAGCCATAGCAAAAACAAATCGTCGAATCTAGACATCGTATGAGGAAGTTATGCTCACTTTCGTGTAGAGAAAGTGCTGGTTGCTGTCAAAACCGCAGAAGCGGAAATTTTTCCGCAGAAGCGAAAGCTGCTGGAGGCGGAGAGATTTCTATAAAAATCAAAAATTGGCTCATTTTCACTTCAATTCTTCCATGGGAGCCGATTTTGGAGCAACTTTGGAGTGTCATTTTCATCACCAAGCATGAGGTAAGTGATTTCTACTAGTTTTGAGCATATACAAGGTTTATGTATGGTTTTAGACTTGGAAAATTGTAGAAAAGTTGAGGTTTGAGGGAAAACCTAAAAAATTAGTATTCTTGAAATTTGACCACGATTTTGGGCATGGAATTTAGAGAAAATCATATATTTGAGTTCATGAGGCTATGGGTAATCTTTATATTTGAAATTTTTTAGATTCCGGGCACGTGGACCCGAGGGCCTTTTTGTCAATATTTCGATCGGGGTTAGGAATTGTTATAAATTAGATTACAATGAGTACCTTAGCATATATTAATGGGTTTACATAATTATTGGCTAGTTTTGGAGCATTGTGCATCGATTCGAATCTTTGGAAGGGCGTGGAATGCCGGTTATGGACCTCCGAAGCGAGGTAAGTCTTCTTTCTAACCTTGTAAGAGGGAATTATCCTCATAGGTGAGTTAATTGATTATGTGCTCCTATTTGTGGGGGCTACGTACGCACGAGGTGACGAGAGTCCGTGCATAGCTGCTATTATGCTATTGTTCGGGTAGCCTAGGAGCCAAAAGAATGCTATACTTGGAATATTTGTAATCTTATGGATAGTTGAATTGCTTAAATCACATCGAAATAGTAAATGAATTTCTAAAAAGATCTAAACCTCATTTTCTTAAATTGTTAAAAGAGAATTATCTTTCTTTGAATAATTTCTTCATGTTGACTTCTTGATTGAATGTCTATATGTGTTTATTTTTATAGAGGGCCGAATGCCTCTGCAGATTAAATAGATGCATCTATGGTTCGCGCCGTTCGACTTTCAGCAGTGCACAATATACATTTCTAATGGAGTGGGTCGTTGACCTCGGCATGATTTACACATGCTTGTATTGCTTGCCTTGAAACTTATTGAAGATGTTGTTGCCTCTTCTGGCTTAAGAATATATGTATCAATGATGAAAAAGAATGGATTTCTATAAGGAAAGAATAGTTTGTTTTCTTCAACCTATTGAATTATAATCTTGTTTATAAAAATCTACGATTTAATATACTATGGATAAATCATTATTGGAACATTAGTAAGTGTCAAAGTAGACCATCTCGTCTCTACTTCTTCGAGATTAGACGGGATACTCATTGAATACACGTTGTTTTCGTACTTGTACTACACTTCTAGAATACACAGTTGATACGAAGACTTAGGTGAGCTAAACTTCTCGAGGTGACCCACATCCAACAACGTCTCTTTCAGTTTTCTATATTTATTTTTGTCCGATATCGTATTTTGGATGATTGTTGTATTACATTATTTTTAGAAATATCTCTTCACTTGTGACACCGGGTCTGGGAGGATTTTTGGAATATTAAATGTTAAGTTTTTGTTAAAGACTCGCGGTTATTTCTGTAAATTTTATTAGTCATTTAACGTATAAAGAAAAATGATTTTAGACAATACAAGAATTGGAATGTAGTTAAGTATTTTGGTTGGCTTACCTGACAGTGGTGTCTGACGCCACCATGACTCTTAGTGGATTTTGGGTCGTGACAACATGGTATCAGAGCACTAGGTTCCCGTAGGTCTTGTTGATACCTAATTTTTCCTTACGTATTTTTGTACCTAAGATACTTCAAAAATAGCATATATAGCATATATAAGCACACCCATGAGTTTTGGTATTTTTAATGATTTTTAATAGCAGCTTATCTCCTGTTTTATACCATAAAATCCAATAATTAGTCCCCAAATTTATCATTTTGGTGAGTAACCTATTTTATCCCCCGGTATTTACATCAAAGTATAGGTAAGGTAATTTTTTCACATTCTTACAAATTTATTTGGTATTTTTAAAGCAAAATTGCATATAATTGCAATATTAGCCTCTTTAAAGATTTAATTGTAATTATAGTTATAAAATAAACTCCAGTATTTTCAATTTGATAATTATGTACTATTAATTATTTTAGCATATTTGATTTATTTTCAAAAATTATTTGACTATTTTTATAAATTAAAACAAGGGAAAGTGGCTATTTAAGAGTTAGCCCCTATTTTATTTAAATTTTAGCCAAATAGCGCCCCAATTTGACCCCACCTCAGCCCCAAATTGGACCAAATTAACCAACCCAATTTCCTAATCTACCCGACCCAGACCCGCTTAACCCAAACTAGCCCGTGTTCCTTTCTATCTAAGTCGTTGATCATTTTGATCAACGGCCCAGATCTTCCCCTTCCTTTTTTAATTCCAAACGACCCCAACCCTATCCCCATTCTCCAAATCCTCCGCCTCTGATTCCTCTCATCTCTCCCGAACCCTCTCTGAAACCCTAATAGCCGCCTACCTCCCTCTTCGACATCAAATCACCGGAATCCATAACTAATCTAGCAATGGACAAGCTCTACCCACCATTTCTTGCTCCTATATGTTTGCTCGCTGAAGATTCGAGGCTAGACCTCAAAGGTATTCATCCATACCTTGGCCGATTCGAGTTTCTTTGGCCGTTTTCAGCTTTGCTCCGGCGTATCTCAGCCTCTCGAGCCTGGATTCGACCTTATCAGCTCAGAACCATTCTCGAGACTTCCAAGCCTTCTCGTCCTTTAAGGTTATCAGAAACCCTAGCCTATTCGAGGTTCTTTCTTCGTTTATTTTCCTAGATATGTGGTGAATCTATTCTATATTTGACGTTTTAAGTATTTTCCCCAGTTATCCTTTTTAAAAATCGTTTGATTTCAAAACTAGGGTTTCTGAAAGTCTTTTGATTCTTGTTGATCTTTACTTTTGAATGTTTATCTGTATTATGCTCGTATGTTTTCCTTCTTTATTACCCATGTATTGTCCTTTTTTTCTTTATATGTATGCTCACATGATTAATCCGTGTTAAACTTACCTCATGTGTGTATTTACTACTGAGTTTCTTGACTATGGTCATGTGCTTGTTAATCATGTTTTTTCTATTCTAAAGTTTTGAAATTGTCTGAGCATGTTCTTCATGCCTTAAAATGGTTTTCTTTCTTTGATTATTTCAAGCCTGCTATTGTATTTTCCTGACGCTCATAAGACTCCTTGAGTCTGTTCACTTGCCTTCTCGTTTCTGTGGGAAAACCCTAGAATTTGGGGTTTTTCTTTGAGTAAAAGACACTAGGGTGTCACTTTGAAACCCTAGATCTACAGAATCACAACGAGTCTGTAATCGAACTCAAAACCCTATTTGCCTGTGATTATGAAAACTCTCATTGTTCTTTTTTGGTTTGAACTGTGTGCTTTATATAAGCTTTCATTTTAAAGTTTATTTTTGAAATCCCTTTAATCAGGCTAAGAAATTCATCATTGATTTTCTCTTGATTTAACCTCTTTTACCTACTGATGTTTTCCTTAAATAATTAATCATGTATCTTTTACGATTTTGTACCAATGTTTGAATTATTTACTTCCTTAATTACCTCAGTTTCTTTGTGATTTGTAATTGGATCCGAGATCCTTTGACTGATTTTTCAAACTTGTACCTACTGTGACCTCTTTCCTTAAATACCAATTGTGTATGTGCCCTTGTTTGTGCATTATATGGTCTCTTTGCCTTAATTTAGCCCTAATAAACTAATTCTCTCTTCCTTCTTAGTCGTTTGAATTAGACCCTTAATTAAAGGAGTCTGATTACCCTAATTGATACTAATTTGATCAGTTTCTATGTTTGTACCCTCTTTCCTGCCTCACTTGTTTTTTAAAAACTATATAAAGGGCTTAGCCCTCCTCCTTTTGAGAAAACCGGTAAGTAAAAATGAAAAAAAAATAATAATCAAGCAGTAGGCAATTTATTCTCTACTCTCTTCTTCTCTCAAATAGACTGACCAGTTCTATGTACTTCTCCTCTTTGCCTTTTGAAATACCTTTACGTTCGAGTGTTCTACTAAAACCCTGAGTTGTTTCATTTATTTTCTTGTTGTGGTTACTCTGCTATTTGTGAGCACGTGATTTTTTCCCTATATATGAATAATTCCCAAAAAATTCAAACAAAATGATTTTTCCTTATTTTTACAATTTTTGTGCATTTTGTGTCATTTCTGATAATTATTTGCATTTTATTTGTGCATATAAAAAATACAAAAAATCATTTGCATTTAGAATTTTATTCCATATTTTAGTACTAATTAGGAGTTCATTTGTTTTAGAATAAACATAAAAAATCATAAAAAATAGTTCACTTTTGCATTTTTATCATTTTAATTGTGAATTGGTCATGGTTCTATTTTTAAACAATTTTAGAATTAATTAGTTTTGCTTTGAAATGTATTAGGATTTCATGTTAATTTTACATCTTTATAAAAATTAAAAATGATAAAATAATATAAAATAGAAAAAACAAACAAAATGGAAATAAAAGGGAAATAAAAAGAAACTAATTAAAAAGAGAGAAAAGAAAGAAGGCTATGTTAAATAGCCATATTTGGGCCACTGTTGCTCAATTTCAGAAGGCCCAAGTCACAAGACTGCCTAGGCCCAAATAAACACCCCCACCCGGTCCAATCAACCCCCTAAACAAAACGACACTGTTTTGATCCCTTCCATCTGAGCCGTTGAAATTTTCTAATCAAATGGTCCAAATCTCGTCAACCATTTCTCATGAAGCTGTTTGAATCCCATTAGCCCTAACATGACCATATCCCCCCCTCCTCGTAGAAACTTTGTAACGTCGTCGCCCTCGCCGCTGGAAAAATCGCCACCATCTCCGGTGGCTCCCAAATTTACACCCTTATACCGCCTCAACATACTCTTCATGAATCTGCCTTCGTCTCCCTTCGAATCCCACCCAGGACTTCGAATGATTAATTTTTTAGTCGCCGTCTCCACCACTTACTGCGGCGACGCTAACCAAACTGGTCCAAATCTACACCACCAAGCCTCATCCACCGTCTCATCACCAATCCATAAAGAATCTTCCTCAAATCAGTCTGCAACAGCTCGAATCTTCAGTTAAAAATGGCGGTCAAGTCCTTATATCCTCCGTTTGGTCTCAAATTAACACGCTAAGGTCGCCTCGTCTCCCTCATAGGGAATCCAAATATCATCGGACTCATTCAAACTGCAAACTAAGGGACAGTCAAGTTTTAAGCCATGCTAGTGAGTTTTAATTTTCTTCTTTTCTTCATTTTGCGTTAGTCCATTGCTATTGTTCTCACATTAGTTGAATTCCATCTAATTGACATTTATATCTTTTGTTTCTAGCTTTGTTCTATCTGATATTGAGTTGTTCGATCTGTTCGTTTTTTTGTATATTTCTAGCTTATCATTAGTTAACCATATTAGAATTTGATTTTTTATCCTTTTAATTCGTATTAATCAATAAGTCTCTTTAGTTTAACCTGTTTAGTCTTCTATATGGCATTCTGCTTAGATTCATGATTAGTTCGTCAAGTTATTGATTAAGGATTCTGTCTGCATTTTTATGTGTTCTGATATAATTATTTTGTTAGTATAAACGAGACAGTTTGGAGGTGATTAGACTTCTACTTTAATACTTAAGTTTGTCAACAATAATTGGTTTGAATAAACTTTTTAACCATAGTTTAACTGAGGTATAGGTTTGGTCAGTATAGGGTAAATAGTAAGGCACAGAGAGGGTAGTTTAGGAAATGGTAGGGCGAGGAATCTTGTAGTTGTTACTTGAAATGCCTAGAATATTCTAGAAATGGTTCTAAGATGAAATATGAAAAAATAATTGCACTTATTTGGGAAACAAGTCAGGAATAAGAAGACTAAACTGAAAACAAAAAGGGATTGAAATTTAAAAAAAAAAGAAAATCTGTGAAGGGCTGATTGATGCTTATAAAAGGGGCATTCCCATGCCTTAATGAACAAGTTTTGGCAGCCCAAAAATTTCCCAAAAGTATGCTCTCCTTCCAAATCTAAGATCTGAGATCCAAACTTAAAAAAAACACCAAAATAGTAGAAAACTAAAAATTCTTCCATTGAAAGCTCTTTGTTCCAGCTTGTTTGCACTTAAGTGTGCAGTCAGTTGAGATCCAGCAGCTTTTAGGTCCTTTGGGTCATATCTGGTTTTATTCAAGTTTGGTTGATTGGTTGTTTGCTAGAAATGTTAATTACTAGTTTGTGTTTAAGCTGGTGGTGTCATTTTTGTTTAAACTTGCATTGGCTTTCAATATCAAATCCTCCTGTTGCTTACGAGTTGATCCCTGCTGATTTGTACCCAATTTGTTGCTGTTGTTACGTCTATTGTTGCTGACTGCTCCTATTTCTCATGGTATTTCGAATTCCAAGTACACATGTCTGAACTCGCTTCGGTGTAATTGTGAATTGGAGTTGAAGAAGAGATGTTCATCAGATTTATGAGATCTATGTGTGAAGAATGTTTTCTATTTGTAATTTGTAGTTAACTAGCACTCATAGTCATTTGGTTGGCCTTTATTGACACTGCATGAACAATGGATATAAGGCCTGTATAAGCAGAACTGCTTTATGTTGGTTTGGATCGTGAACAGCTAAAGTAGAATGGCCGGCATTTTATTTCATTAGTTAAATCTTAGGTTAGTTCCATTTCATACAAATAATCAGTATTTGAAAACCCGTTTTGGTTAAGATACTCACCTCATACTCTACATTCGAGTATCTGTGAGGTTCGGGTAATGATGAGAAGTTGTGACTCAATTAACAAAGTCACAGTTCTGTGAAATTTCAAGTCATAGTTAGCATGCGCTCATCTCATTAGTGAATTACAAGTTGAGATTTCAAATTACATAGTGTGTCAATCATTTAATATGGAGGAAAAATTTACGTTTTTGCATATTCGAGGTGTAATTGTTTGAAACTGATTGTGCATAATTAAACCCATTAAAATTGGTATGCTAACGTGAGATTCAAGGATAATGAGTAAGGGTTTGAGAGCAAGCATAACAAACCACCCGGGCTGCTCTTTTGTGCATGCTGGGAATTGAACCCGGCTTCAAATGCTACGGTTGTGTGGGCCAGTCCTCGGCTCATGTAGGCCCAATTCACCTTTAAGGGGCTGGCATTTGAGGTCTGTCAGTTGCAATCGTCCAATAGAGAAACCTGTTTGGTCCATTGATTTGGACTTGGCTTGAAGGTCTCAATTCATACTTTAGTCTAATACAAGTTTGGGGTTTTGAGTTAGGTAGCGGGTCTTAAACTAAAAGGTCGTCCTTTTGGACCCAGACTAGAACTTGAAACCCTAGTTCTCATAATATTCAATTAGGAACTTTTCTTTTCTTTTAGAGTCAAAAGCAAAAAATAGAAAATATATATTCGCTTTTAGGCTTATCCTTTAAAATAAAATGAGACGAGCCTCTCCCAATAAAATGCAAATTGCAGGGCCCTCAAAAAGGTTTAAAATATTTAGAAAATCGGGAAGGGTCGTTTAGCGAGTTTCACGACCCTCCCAAAATATTACAACGCGTTAGACCCTATTAGGCGCGACTTTAATAAATTACATTCCTAAATATAGGTGGGCATTTTATGCGGCCCAAATCCAAATCCTAAAACGTTGAATAGAGTGTGCCTAGGACTGCGGGTTCATTTGATGCGGCGCAATCCGAAAACACACTTTAAATGACGTCCACTTTCTCTTAAATAAATATTATGTTAAATAAAAGCGATTAAGCATAAAATTGGCACATAGGCTTTTCATGTAATAAAATCAGATAAAAGCTAAATGCAACAGTTGAGCGACCATGCTAGAACCACGGAACCCAGGAATGCCTAACACCTTCTCCCGGGTAAATAGAATTCCTTATCCAGATTTCTGGTTCGCGGACTATGAACAGAGTCATCTTTTTCCTCGGTTCGGGATTCAATCGGTAACTTGGGACACCATTAATCTCCCAAGTGACGACTCTGAAATCATAATAAATAAATTCCGTTTCGATTGTCCTTTAATTGGAAAAACTCCTTTATGACCTTTTGCGAGTGTGTATAGTAAAAAAGGAGGTGTGACACTATTCTTTTTCTGTTACTTTGCAACTTTGCAACTGGTATGGCCATCTTATTTTAATATTGTTCCTCCACTATGCGTTTTGCATTCTAATTCTGTTATGATTTTCTTTACTATTCTTATACAACTTTGTCATTATTGTCCTTATGTGAATTCCCTTACCCTTTACCCCTTTATATGTGATTTATGGTTCAAGGCATAACAACACTCTAATATTGTTATCTATAACTTTAAACTGGGTTTTTTGAATCCCTAACTCAATCAGTTCCCACCCCTTTCCCCATTTATGTGTTTGAGCTTTGGACTTGGGTATAATAGTGTCCAAATCACTATCCAGACCTTGGTCTGACTTTCAAGTTTTCGCTCCTAATTTGTTTAACCAAACAAGTGGTCATGGCTGTGCCAGCCTAATTTGTGGCTAGGTATGACCACCATTTGTCATGGCTCCCTAATCCCCCTTTCACTTTGCACTTACTCTTAGCTATAAGTTCTTCCCCTCTCTTACAAGTCATTCTTTGGGACCCCTGAGCTCCCTCTGAACTTGGATGCCTGAGGGCTGGCTCTTTCACGCTGCATCATTCTAATTCTAAATGGTATCCTAGGTGTAAGCAATGCCAGTAATCCCTAAGATTCCTTGGAACTTTGAAACACTTCGTATAAAGAGAAGACTTTGGAAATATGGATCCCGAAATTGGTTGAACACATGTTATTGGACATTAAGTTTGAATTAGGCTTCTCGGATCTATCTGTTAGCTTTTGATGTATTTTTTATATCTTTTTTTGGTTTGTAATAACTTATATAAGAAACTCGGGGAGTATAGTATAAGGGTGTGGGATGGGTATTTACTTTGTTGCATTCAAAAGGGTAGAAATCATAATTTAGGACTTTACTTTTACTAGAAATCCTGCCTGTATGATCTTTGCTACAAATCACATAGAAAGCATGTTCATAGGATTTAACACTCATGTTTTGTAATGACGCATCTAGAGATCCTGCCTATAGGAGTTTAAACTTTTCTGAAAATTTGTTTGTAGATATCATGCCTATAGGATGCGCATATTCATTAGGCAAGCTTTAGGATTAATTAAACAAGCATCTTTTCACAAATTCACTAACAAGTTCGAAAAAAATCAATAGTATAGATATAATGCCTATAGGATTTGCATCGAACTCGTTTGGCCTATTTAAAGCAGTAATAATTTGTTAGCTGGTTCTTATACGCCTAATTCAGCAATGTTTTCAAAACTTTAACCTTTTTGATAAAGCTCTCTTAAATCAGCGTACATTTGTGAGTTCTTCAAATGTGCATATCTTTTCTGAAATGGCTTCTCTAATGTTCTGACTAAATGGAATTTTTTAACTCAATTCCTGAACTCGTTATTTAAATCAGTTCTGCAGCTTACTCTTTTCTTTAGATAATTCTATCTCTTCTGAAAATTTTTTACAACTATTTCTGTATTTATAACTGGACAGTCCGCTGATCCTTTTAGAAATTCATTTCTAAACACTTTCCTAAGTCTGTAGCCTGTCTTTTCTTTCAAAACCCTTCTGCATTAGCTATCTTCTAAAATCAGTGCCTTCATAAAACAACCCGCGTTAAATGTCTTAATCTCTGACAATTGTATCTGAGTTGCCTAATGCAGACTTTCTATCCAAATATATGTGTTGAACCAGTCCGCTCGCTGATGAATTTTAATCTAAGACCAAATCAATATTTGCTAAGGCATGCTAAACTATTTGTTTGCCTGATTTAAGGGGTTTACTTGAGCCTTACTTATCTATTTGTTGTTCCTCATATTTTGTATTTGTTTTGAATGTCGAAACTAGAATTTTATCCTTTAAACCCCATATAGGCCCCCATCCCTTTCTTCCCTTTTAGGATTAGAAGTCTTAATACCACGGGACTGATAGGATTGGGACGAATAGCATGTAATAAGTAAACGAGACTAAATGCGCTTTAATACCTTAACGGGGTGGGAAGGGTAGAATATGAATATGATGACCAGTGTGCTAATATCACGTGTGACCCCTCTTCTGAGGAGTGATTCATGGATATTACATTGATGTGATACATATTATGTATAAAGCTAGGATCCCCTTTTTCCTTTATTTGTTATATTTCTTTTAAGTTTTCACCCTTTAAAACTAATCTTCTAAAATCTCGCGTTTTATTCTTCTCTTTTAAAACTTTGAACTTGGTTGTAGTTGTTATGTGAAAACCTTACTTGTTTCTTATACCTTCTAAAGTCACAATTATAGCATGGCCGGGAACCACTGGTGGATTTGGAAGGGTGCCAAACACCTTCCCATCGAGATAATCTCTAAGCCCTTACCCAAACTCTGGTTTCTTCTTCTTAATTTCTTCATTCCTTTAAAAGTGTCCTAATGAAGTATAATCATTAGTTGGTAATTCTCCGAAATTCCAAAAACCAATTCTCGCAAGGGAATAAGATTTGTTCTCCCATAATGTCGTATACCCGACTTACCAGACTCTCGGGTCCACGATGTGAAAAACGGGGGTGTCGACAGGTCTCACGAGTCATTAGAAAGTCTAGTAGAGTCTCGCAGATTGGTACGAAGATGTCTGTACTTATCTTTGGGAGGCTACACGGCTGCTAGGAGTACTTCCTTTATTGATTCCTTATCGTGAGATTTGATTCATGTGAGGCTTTTATGCATTTGTTTCTTTCCTACTTAATCTTATGTGACGCAAAATGCTTGTTATAAATCGAGAATTGAAGAATTGTAAGGGCACTACGAATGTGGTGCGGTTGTTTCTCCATGCGGGGTTATTTGAGTTATTATTGCCTCCTTGTGGAAGGATATTCTGCTGTTTTGGCTCAGTAGCAGTACTTTAGAGGGCCTTAAAGCTAGGCACAGATTGCCATGATGCTTATGAGCGATTATTCCATAGTATTGTTATGATGGTAGGATATTTGCATGCGTGTCAAGGCATTGAATGACTTGAAGAGAGGTTTACTCGGTGCATGATCTATAGATTTGGTATTTTATTCCTGATATGGGAAACAATCAGGCAGAGAATGTTCAGGTTTGGGTTGACAAGGTATCGAGACTCGGTATTTTCTAGTGTGGCAGAATTTTCTTCTCTGATGAGGTGTTGTTGTTCTTATTGCATGTACTAGAATCGCCGGAGCTATGATCTTCCACAATTTGTCGTTGGAGCAAGATATTGCAGGTCAGTATAATATTGGAGGATATTCGTCTTAACAAGCAACTGTTAGATGTCGCGAGGCAAGGTGGTTCAGGGTTGAATAGGCATCTATAATATTGGCAGCTCGGGAGAGATGATCTCTAGAAAAATTTAAAGTTAGTAGCAATTTGTGAATTCAAGTGCTATGAAGATAGATTTTATTAAGGCAACAACTGAGTAGAAAAGGATGAGGAAAGATGTGTCGAATGTGTCAGGCGGTCGCTAAAATTCCTAGAAGGCCATGCATATGGAGTAAAGGTCAAGTAGTTGATTAAAGAAGTGAGTTTGCCGAAAGTGGGAGAGTGGCCGAAATACATATGGGAATTGTGGTAGCATGACTATTCACCTTGAAGAGAGTTTTGATCGATTTGGGAATTTTAGTGATTGATGATTAGGCCTACGGATCTAATTTGAGGTATGGGCTAATATGCAGTGATGACGTCCAAATCCACCTAAAAGCAATAGACGCGATCACATGCAATATAATTTACCCAACTATTAGTCGAGGTCAAATCTCATAGAGACCAATGCGTAGGCGATTAGGAATATAAGAAATATTGCTAGTCACGCAGTGCCAAACACAAAGAATTTTGGTTGAAAATTATTTTTATATCTAAAATGCGGAAATGTAAACTAACCTATAAAGCAAGTAAAATGATCAATGGCTACAATTATGAAAGTATCGGGAATTATACTCAAGTAACGATCCAATGTATTTCACGATTTTACAAATATGAGCAAATTTATGTTAATTAGACATGGATAACAATTCTTAATTAGGTTTTTCCGAAGACTAACAAGACTTCCTAATTTAATTATCCCTAATCACAATTAGAAGATTAAGCACACCCAAAAGGCTACAAGTAGTTCAATCCTATCCCTAGGTAGAATCTATAAAATGAGGGTTAACGCCTCAAGTTCTTATTAATTAATCTTTCCCAATCCCAAACTATTTCTCCCAAAATAAATTTGGAGTTAATGGGCGAGTCCTAGGGTTAGTTAATCCCTTTGGAAACATTAAAGAACAAGAATAGTTAAAGTAACAACAACTCACTTTATAAATATAGAAAAATTATTCAATACATAAGCACAACAAGGTATAAAATCCACACTTTAATTATGAATATTCCCATAAACATTATTTAAGTGTTGGATAAAATACAACACACTTAGATAAACAATACAAAGCAAGGAAATGAAGAAATAAACATAAATGGGCAAGAAAATCTTAACCACAAGCTTTAATCTTCAAGACCCAAGTGTGTTTATGCAAAACCCTAGCTCAAGAACTTGTTCTCTCTAGTCTCTATGGACTGAAAATAAGCTAAAGATCCCTTACAAATGAGCCCTATCTGGTATCAAATGATTTGGGATCAAAGGTGTGAAATTCCAGAATTTCCCATGCCTGAAGCACGTTCTTCGCAATTGCAAACAAATTTTTGCAATTTCCAACCTTGCCTAAGCTGCTTGGGTTCGTATTTCCCAAGATTTCTTCGCATTTGCGAAGGTTGACCTTTCCTGGTTGACTTCGCATTTGCGAGATTATCAGTTTCCTATTGAGTTCGCATTTGCGAGTTCTGCCCAAGTTTTGCTAAGTTCACATTTGCAAACTTCCTTTCGCATTTGTGAAGCCTGCTTCTTCTACTTGCCTTTGCAATTCCCAAGATTTGGTCGCATTTCTGACCCCTGAGGGCATTGCCTATATTTTTCCTCTCTTTTGGCTTTTTTGGCTTGTTTTCACTTGGTTTCTTTGCCATCACTTCTAAATCACCCACACCCTATAAAGTATAAGTAAATGACATCAAATACATGATTTTATCACTTTAAACATATCAAAAGTATAGGCTTAAAGGCAAGATAAGTTGGTAAAATACCAACTTATCATGCAGCAAAGAGATCAGTCGTGCAAATTTGGTTAATGATTCAGAATATAAAAAGTGGATCTTTGCGGAAAGATTCCGAGAATTTTTAGTGACTGATTGCGCAAGGTTATGTCTATAAGAGATAAAGAATTCTAGTGAGTTCTAGAGTTGTCTAATAGTGGCTTTTAGCTAAGTGGGAGAGTCACGCCACTTATGATAGAGTTTCATAATTAACCACTTGGGAGGTTTACAGTTATTATCATATTGACGAGTTATATTCAGCTACAGAAAAAGAACATAAGTGGTGATTTGAACAAAGGAATTGTTGAAATATACTATGGTTGGCCTTATTGGCTCATGTTCAGACTTGGGGAAGGACTTAGTACTTATGCCTTGTATGGATGCGGGTTTTGAGGGGAGTGATTCCGTGGGGTGCCTCGTCGAGAGGGTATTCATATGCTATAAGATTTATGGAGTTGATTATATTCGGGGCCAAGTCAGAGCGGGTGGCTCTGAACAAAGATCCTAATGGATTCAAAAAGGAAGTAAAGTATGGTGCATAATGATTTCAAGCCTATAAGTACAATAAAGAATCAAGCTTTTGCAGCAGCTTATGAGTGGAGGCCCAGAATGTTCTACGATGTTTTGACTTGCAGTGTAGCACTTGAGAGGAAAATGAGAAAGGACTTCGGATTCGTAGAAGGATTAACAAAATAGGCATATCAGTTGAGGTTGTGAATGTGCGCACAAAGAAGGCATGAAATGGTTCATGGGATTTGAGACAACATGGTCTCCGGTGCAAAGTCACTCGGGGTGAGTGCAGATGGAGTGCGGTAAGTGTTTAATGGAGTTATTATTTTCGATGGCAATCAAGGATAAATTGGATGAAGATGGATTGTCTAGCCATGGTTGAATTGTCATATTGATGGTGGCGATCAGTTCCTTTCGTGTGATGAATTTATGCAAGTGATTTGTGACGGTGCGTATGAGGCTTGTCAATCGCCGTAGTTGATATTATTTAGAGGCATTCTACTATTATGTCTTGTTATGTGGAATCGGATTCTGGAAGGGCTTTGGTGCCTTAGACCACTACTTATATGTTTGCATATTCTACGGTTATAGAAATTTGTCTGTGTGTTGCCATGTTTTGTCCTGAAGTGAGTCTAGTGAAAAGCTTTTATTGGCACGTTGGGTGCAGTGAGTGGTATCAAATTTGAAGTGAGGATCAAGGTTGCAGTTCGGTTCTAACAAGGATGGCACGAGCACGGATGAGTATGAAGGGGGTTTTGATGTTTAAAGCAAGCTGGTATTGTCATTAGTGTTACCTGAGGCCGGTGTTTTGTGAGAAAGCATCCTGGTTAAGGATTTTTAATCGCTTTTCAGCATTAGTGCGGCCGGTGGTTTGGGTGTACGGACCTGTTATGTGTTTCGAAAGGTTGTGTGAGTGTGTCCCAAAAGAAGATTGTATAGGTGTGGCATGTAGTCACTTAATTGATTTATGATTTAAACCAAGTATGAGGATTGTGGTAATATCATTAATTTGAAAATTTATGCCTGGAGGGCACTCTGTTTATTGGGTTATGGACTGTGGAGGTTTGCTCCAGTTAAGAGGGTTGTTGTTATGTGTTACGAGAAAAAGGGAAGTTACTATGGACTCTGAAAGGTTATTAACCTAGTTGGTGTAATAAAAAATTGGCTTGGGATCTGTGGATGGATTTAAATGTGAATAGGGGCTTTATAGCAGGCAAAATGTGATCATATCAGCAATCCGCTCCTTATGGAATGGAGTCGGGGTATTAATTCAATTGTCAACTATTTGTGTAATGATGTATTACGTCGTGCGAGTTGTGAGATGGCTTGGTGAATTTCTAATGTGTTGAGGTTCCGCATAGAGATGAGGTTATATGAGCAGGATGGTTGTGCTCGAGTTTGTGGATTATAGCGTTATATGTCTCCCCAGGGAATGGTATTATACACTTAGCGTGTTTATGACTGGTATTCAGTGTTTTGTTGTAATGAGCAATTTAGCTCGATGTACATCTCCTTATGTGAGTTCCATGTGTAGATTGGGTGGCACACCACCATGGGTATGTCATTTGGATCGGGTGGCACGCCGCCATGGTTATAATGTGTGGATCGGGTGGCACACCGCCATGGTTATGATTAATCGGGTAGAGTTGCGTGTCATTCAGTATAGATCCCCATATCTGTTTTTATGTGTTCTATTTTCTATTTTCTGAAGGAAGCTCATATTAGTTGTGCGCCCGTGTCGCATGTATGATTCGCGATCGGGGTAAGTGAAATTCCTTTTCATAGTTTATTTTCCTTTTTGTATCATATTCTAATTGGTAGCCTATTGGCATATTGTGGCTTCATATGAGACTTTTGGTCATGTCGAGGTGGCTTACTGCCTGAGCAGTTCGTATTGGGTGAGCCGAGATTGTTGCATTTAGGATCAGTGAAATCTGATTATATGAAATATATTAAGGAGCAAAGATCATTATTTGGTTTAGAATGAGGTATTGTTTCTTGTCAAAAGCATAGACTCAATGATTAGTTGACTCGGCAGTTGATTATGAATTTCTGCACATCTCTTCCATTGTGGTGGCATTGTTAGTAAGACTTGTGTATGTCATGAGGTGCAATGGGAGCGTCTGATTCGTGGAATTTTGACTAAGTTGATCAGAAAATATTATTTTGGTCCTGTGAGTAAAGTGATTCTAGCTGTGAGTTTAGCAAAGTTATGCAGCCATGTTTGGGTACAATGTGTAATAATTGATATGGTGATCTTATGTTGGAAACATGCCGGGCATATGATTTTGGGGAATTGGGCTCTAAGGCTTATTTGCTTGAATAAAAGGGAATACTTTCAAAATTGATGGAGCTGATGTTCTCAATTGAGTAGTGGTAGCACGGGAAGGTGCATGAGAAGTGAAACAGTGATTTCAAACTATTTCAGTGTAGTTCTTAGCACGTTCGAGGACGAACGTATGTTTAAGTGGGAGAGAATCTAACGATCCAACCGGTCGTTTTGAGCTCTATCACATCGTTCAGCAGTCTGAGGCCATGAAGCGCTTCATTTCAGGTATTATGACTTGTACGCACAGCCGGAATTGAATTTCAGGAAGTTCAAAGTTGATTTGGAAAGAGAACTCTCATTTCGGAAGCTTAAAGTTGATAGTATTCACTAAGAATGGTTTTTTAAGTAAACGACCTCGGAATCAAGATTTGAAGGTTCCAACAGGTTCATATAATGATTTTGGACTTGGGCGTATGCCCGGATCGAGTTTTGGATGACCCAGGAGTGTTTTGGTGCCCACTGTCGAAGTTATCATTTTTGGAAGAAATTTTATAAGTTTGGCTTGACGTGCATTTCAGTGTTATCAATGTTCGTTTGGGATTCTGAGTCTGGGAACAGCTCTGTGTGGTGATTTTGGAGTTGGGAGCGCGATTGGAAGTGAATTCAGAGGTCCGTAGATCATTTTGGAGCCATTTGGCTAAAGATAGAAATTTAAAGGTTTTTGAGAAATTTGACATGAAGTGGACTTTCTGATATCGGGGACGGAATCTGATTTCGAAAGCTGGAATAGGTTCGTAATGTCAAATATGACTTGTGTGGAAAATTTGAGGTCAATCGGACATGATTTGATAGGTTTAAGCATCGAAACTAGAAGTTGAAAGTTCTAAAGTTCATAAAGCTTGGATTGGAGGTTAATTCATATTATTAGCACTGTTTTATATGATATGAGTCCTTTATAAAGCCCGAAATATATTTTGGGACTAGTTGGTGTGATTGGTCAGGGTCCTGAGGGCCTTGGATGTGTATCGGGTTGTATTGCGCTCTTATTTGATATTTTAACGTTGTTTCTTTGGAAATGAAGGGGTACCATTTTAAGAAAATAAGCTCCAAATTACGTTTTTATTGAACTATTAGATCGTATCATAATTTCGGAGCCATAGAAAAAAGAATCGCCGAATTTGGACATCGTATGAGGAAGTTATGCTCATTTTCATGTCAAGAAAGTACTGGTTGTTGTCATAACCGCAGAAGCGGAAATTATCCGCAGAAGCGAAACTGCAGAAGCAAAAAAAAATTTGCATAAGCGAAAACTGCTGAAGGCAGAGAGATTTATTTAAAATCGAAGATTGGCTCATTTTCACTTTATTTCTTCCATGGGAGCTGATTTTGGAGCAACTTTGGAGTGGCATTTTCATCACCAAACATGAGATAAGTGATTTCTACTAGTTTTGAGTATATAAGGTTTATATATAAATTTAGACTTAGAAAATTGTAGAAAACATGGGTTTGAAAGAAAATCTAGTGTGAGCACGTGATTTTTGCCCTATATGAAGCATTCCGAGAAATCCAAAACAAGATTATTTCTTTCAATGTTTGCAATCTTGGGAATCTTTCGTGGCATTTTCTGTTAATTATTTGTATTTTTGTGTGTGCATTTTAATTAGTGAAAAATTACAAAAAAAAAAAATATGTTGCATGTGCATTTAGGAGTTAATTTTGCATTGTAAGAATTAATTATTAATTTAGCTGCTTTATAAAAAGGAAAAATCACAAAAAAACAGTTTAATTTGCGCCTTTTAAGGTTTAACTTTGATTTTGAGTAGTTGCCTTTTGATTATTTGTGAGAATTATTATTTAGGTTTAGTTAGTATTTTTTTCTTGTTAAGTTAATTTGGTTTTATAATTTAATTTAGGCTTTTGAAAAAATAAGAGAACACAAAAGACGAAAACAAAGGGAAAACTAGAAAATTGAAAAAAGAGAAAGAATTAAGCTTGGAATTAGTTTTGGGCCAGTCTCACTTCAAACTATTGAGCCCAATTCCTTTTCCCCCTTAAATCCGGTCAACCCAGGCCCGACAGTCCCCCAACCCGGTCCAGCCCCGTTCCATATGAAACGACACTGTTTTGAGATCCTTTGACCTCAGCCATTTGATTTCAATGATCTAACGGCTCGGAACCTAATACCCCCATAATACAAAAGAGTCAAATTCCCCCCCCCCCCCCCGGCCCCCTTCAGACCCCCTCTCTCCCACTATCTCCATCCCCAAACCCTTCCGCTGTAACACTGCTGCCGGAAATCGCCCACGGCAGCAGAAAGTCTCCAATGACCTCCAAATTTACATCACGAGCTCACCCTGACCTTCTCATCTGAATCCACAATTGTTTTCCCTCATACCTTGCATGAATATTTTGAATATCATATCAAAGTTGCAAACCCTAGCTCCACCACAGTTTCTTCGGTGGCGCCGCCGCCTTTGTCCAACCCTAAATTTACACCCTAGCATATCCTTCATCTCCTCTACCTTGTTCCATGACCAGTTTTTCCAAATCACCTCTGAGATCTTCGAATATGGGATCAAAGCAGAACCTTAGAATCCCAAACCAAGGTTTTTGTTCTAATTCAATATTATTCGTGGGTTCTTTATAAGAATACATGATTAATATTATATTTTGGCAAAATTTGAGAGATGTAAAGACTCGGGCCCTGTTTTCTTTTGTCCAAGCGTTGTTAGGAATTTTTTCCCTCTCTTTTCTCTCCTTGGTTCGATGTTGTTCTTCTTTTCTCTGTTCTTGTTTTCCTTTTTATTTTTCTTTCTTTCTTGATTCCTCCTCATTTTTCTAGTTTCTTCAGGGATATCTTTATACACGTTAGTAATGTGTTTAGTCAGTATGATTATGTTCGGTGTTAGACTTTGTTTGAATATTTTATTTGTTTATTTTTTCCTTAGGGCCTTAATCTTGATGAGTCATTGTGATTCTGTAAGGCAGTAATGTCTCTTGGTTGTTAATGGGAATTTTTCTCTTGAAATTGAAAGCCTAATAAAAGAAAGGATTCATATTAGGTTCTCGAAGGCCCATTCCTGAACCATTGGGTCAAAATTTGACCCATGAGATTTCAAAGTAAATTTCAGGGTTGTTTTGGGGTAATTTGGGGAAATTAGTTTAGAGAATCTCTCAATAACTGCCTAGGAAGCTTCTAGGAAGCTGGGGAAGGGACTATTCTGAACTTAAAACTTTTACACTAGGGTAACCTAAGCTAAAATAAAAATTCAAAAAAGGAGAAAAGGGTAAAAATAAAAATCTGAAGTTTGCCCTACTTTGCTTGCCTATAAAAGCATTCTAAACTTGCCTCTCAAGGAAGATTTTAAGAGCTGAAGATAGAAAAATTCTGGAAAAATCATAGGCGACTGAAAAAATTGAAAAGCACTATTTCATTGAGATTTCTGCTTTGAAATTTTAAATTTTTCATTTTCTGAACAATATTTGATTCTATTTGAGGTTGAAAAATTGTTTGAACTTGGCTAGTAAAGATCTGGTTTAAGTTGGTGATGGATTTCCTTCTTCTGGATTGACATTATTTCTGGTTTCTGGTTTAATCTGGGTAGATTTCTGTTACTGATGATTGCTGGTCTGTTACTGTTTACTGCTGTTTCATTCTTGTCTTCATTTTTCCATTTCCAGGTACTTGTTCTTGAATCTTGTATCATGTGAAAAGTGGTTGAAGTATGAAATGAAATTGGAATTTCAAACACATCTTCGAGTTACCCCTGCTCATTAGCTTAGTTTTTTATTATTCACTGAGTTTTGTTTGATGCATTACATTCTGTTGGATAATGTTAGCATTGTTCTGAAAGCTGTGTTGAGTTCCATCTGATGGAAGATCAAATTTTCTAGTAAGTGTCTTGTAGTTAGATGTGGAAAGTTTAAAAGTATTCTGAAGAATTAGTGCATAGCTTAGTTGGTTGTTAATGTATTTAGATCACTCCCTTTTCATATAATTTTTAATTGAATGCATTGTTGGTACAAAGGGGTGGTTTGATTTCTTCCATAGATGATAACTGGTATAGTGTTGTGTTATAAGAAGGCAGAACAAGTGTAGTCTGCTTAAAAAGCAGAATAAAACACATTGATATATCTTTGGGGGAATGTGACTGATTTTAATCTAGAAGTGTTTTGAAAACTGAAGTGCCTCGTCTATTTGAATACTCAACATAATCATCCAGTTAGTATTTCAACAGTTTCCAACTTTTGTTATGTAGAAGATTATCATGTTAATGTGGTTAAAGTTTCAACGACTAATAATGGTATATTTAATTTTTGTGATTGTTCACTATCATGCCCTATGGATCTATGAGGTTTAAATCCCTTTGTTAATACATGTTTCTTAAAATTGGTCACTCTCTGTTACGGTCTAGGTTCGTTATATGCACCTCCTTGGTACCCCGCTGGTGTAGGTTTCACGTGCTTTGCAATTGGGCTCGCCTTGGGCCCAACTACGTGGAGATAGGACCTGGACCTTCTAGTCACCCCTTTCTACCCCGTTTCTGATTACCAACCTCTATAAACTAAGGCCCATTCGCCTAGTTTGAACAAATCGCCCACATCTTTAATACCTAATTAGTCATACTCTTAAGTAGTTTCAAGGTATGCCATTAAGTAGAATAAAGTATATGGCTCATGTATTTAATTTAAAGACCTCTTAAGTTAAAATAATTCGAGGTGATCCATGCCAAACAAAAATGACAAATTTCACGGCCCTCACCTAATTAATTTTGCTTCAATCTTTAGAACACGAGATGCGCCATTTAGCAAATTCCATGGCCCTCACAAAGTGCAAACGCATAGTTGCTTTAGGCGAGCGATTAATAATATTACTTTCCTAAATTAGGATGCGTATTTATGTTACCCAAACCCAAATTTTAACGATGTTAAAATATGTCAAAACCACGGGTGTATTTATATGACATGGTTCGAGACATATTTTAACGGCGTTGTAATTCTCTTTAAAAATAATAATAAAAGCGACTAAAAATTAAAATTTGCACACAGGTTGAGCGACTGTGCTAGAACCACGTATCGAAAATGTCTAACACCTTCTCCCGAGTTAACAAAATTTCTTACTCGAATTTCTGGTTTGCGGACTGTTAAATAAAGTCAATTTTACTCAATTCGAGATCCAACCAATGACTTGGGACACCATAAATCTCCCAAGTGGCGACTCTGAATTTTTTAAATAAATTTCATTTCGATTGTCCTTTAATTGAAAAAACTCCTTCACACCCTCTTGCGGGTGTAGGTAAAAAGGAGGTGTGACACCTAGAAAATTAGTATTCTTAGAATTTGACTACAATTTTGGGTATGGAATTTAGAGAAAATCATATATTTGAGTTCGTGAGGCTACGGGTAATCATTATCTTCAAAATTTTTCGGATTCCGGGCACGTGGGCCCGAGGGAATTTTTGTTAACTTTTAGATCGAGGTTAGGAATATAAATTGGATTGTAATGAGTACCTTAGCATATATTAATGGGTTTACATAATTATTGACTAAAACTGGAGCGTTGTGCATCGATTCGAGTCTTCAGAAGAGCGTGGAATATCGGTTATGGACCTTCGTAGTGAGGTGAGTCTCCTTTCTAACCTTGTAAGAGCGAATTATCCCCATAGGTGAACTAATTTGTTATGTACTCCTATTTGTGGGGGTTACGTACGTACGAGGTGACGTGAATCCATGCATAGCTACTATTATACTATTGTCCGGGTAATCTAGGACCCAAAAGCATGCTATACTTGAAATATTTGTAATCTTATGAATAGTTGAATTGCTTAAATCACATCGAAATTGTAAATAAATTTCTAAAAAGATCGAAACCTCATTTTCTTAAATTGTTAAAAGAGAATTAGATTTTCTTTGAATAATTGCTCCATGTTGACTTCTTGATTGAATGTCTCTATGTGTTTATTTTTTGAGCGGGCCGAATCCCTTGGCAGATTAAATAGATGTATCTATGGTTCGCGTCGTTCGACCCTCGGCAGTGCACAGTTTACATTTCTGTTGGAACAGGTCGTCGACCTCGGCATGATTTGCGCATGCTTGTATTGCTTGCCTTGAAATTTATTGTAGTTATTGCTGCCTCTTCTGGTTTAAGAATATATGTATCAATGATGAAAAAGAATTATTTTCTATAAAAGAAAGAATTATTTATTTGCTACAACCTGTTTAATTACAATCATATTTATAAAAAGTTATGGTTTAATATATTATGGATAACCCATTATTGCACCATTAGTAAGTGTCGAAGTGACCATATCGTCTCTACTTCTTTGAGATTAGACGGGATACATATTGCGTACACATTGTTTTCGTACTCATACTACACTTCTGTGCATTTTAACTTCACATGCATATGCATATCTAGTGGCCTACTAGGCGTAGCAGCATGGTTGATACGGAGACATAGGTGAGCTGCACTTCTCAAGGCGACCCGCAGCCAGCAGAGTCTCTTTTAGTTTTCTATATTTATTTCTGTCCAATATTGTATTCCGGACGATTGTTGTATTACATTATTTCTTAGAAATTGCTCATGCACTTGTGACACCGGGTTCTGGAAGGATTTTTGGAGTATTAAATATTAAGTTTTTGTTAAAGATTTTGCGGTTATTTTTAAAAAATTTATTAGTCGTTATTTAATGTATAAAGAAAAATAATTTTAGACATTACAAAAATTGGAATGCAATTAAGTATTTTGGTTGGCTTGCCCGACATCGGTGTCCGGCGCCACCAGGATCCTTAGTGGATTTTGGGTCGTGACATTCAATGTAATAATTTGTCTTCTTCCAGACTTACGAGATACTGTTACCACATTCTCTTGAAGGAATGAGAATGAAGCAAATTTAATGGGACGAATTTTCACTTTTTTGCCAACAATCATACATGAATTTGGTCATGGTAAGGTATAGAAATTTGACCACTTCGGGTGGTTATAATTTCTTACAAACTCTATTATAGTTATAATCAAAATTTATTGACTTTGCTTATATTTAAAATTAAATTATAGAATGTCAAGAATTTAAAAGAGAAAAATAAGGTGAAATACTTATCTTAAATCAAGAATTTATTCATAAGGGAAGTTCATGAACAATATTATGCTCTATATTATGTATAAGTGGACCATCAAGCACATATCTCAATGCCTCTACTCAATTGGTTGAAGTCTCTTGTTGATAACATGTTATGAAACAATAAAAGAAGAAGAATAGTATTGCAGAGAAAAGTAGAGAAATAATTCTTATTGATATGGGATTATTTTACAATGGAATAAAACTCTTCTATTTATAGGAAAAAGTGACTTAACCACAAAGTAACAAACACTAAATTCTCTAAAATATAGATATTCACTATAATAATATACTACTATGTAACATATTAGTATTAGTGTATCGGATCGCCTAATTAATCAGAGTCAATTAATAGCTTAAAGAGTAAGGTTTTTTTTTGCTAATTAAGGATTTTCATTAATCACCAATGAAGGAGCTTTACAAAACCACAGTCGAGCTTCAACCCAGCTGACTGTCTAGGGGCTAACATATAAACTATATCTACTTTCCTAACTATCTAGCACTACTATATGCGAAGGTGTTGTAATATTTGTCTAATTCTTGGGGTACCTCTAACATTATAATTATACAATATGTCTCTTAGTAGGGCAGTGTTACATCGGAATATTTTGTTGAAGACTCTTGCATTCCTTTCCAGCCAGATAGCATATGCAAATTCAACTGTAACCAATTTGAAAGTGGCAGCTCGAACTGTTCGACATTTGACTTTACTAATCAACCACTGCATTTTCTGGTTCCAATAAGAAAGAGTAAGGTTGAGCGTGGAAAAATTACAAACTAAAAGAAAGATTACGGGTTACCTTTATATTATTCGCTTAGGTCTAGATTCATATATAGAAGTGACCTGTGTTACATCCCAAATTTACTACTGATCCGCTTTGGATCAAGATTGACACAGGTGTCGCTAAGATCTAAGTTTGTTTCCTCTCCTTATATACCCAATTTTAAAGCATCATTAACAAATTGGGCACTCTAGTGTTGTTCGCAAATATAATTCCTTTAATTCTAATACTATACAGTACAATAAGATCAATGGCTTCAAAATAAAAGAAAGTATCTTGAGTGGATCTTTTGAGTTTTAATTAACTACCAATTTTATAGTAATTGTAAAGTAATTTTTGTGTGATTTATAAATCACAGGTTCGAGCTGTGGAAACAACCAGTAATGCTTGCATTAAGGTAGGCTATCTACATTACATTTCTTGAAATATAATCTTTACTCGGACCCTACATTAATACGGAATGCTTTGTGCACCGGACAACCCACTAACCTTGTAAATTAGTATAATTGTTGGACTCCATCAAGTTAAACTTTCTTTTTTTCTCCAATCCAATACTTAGTGTAAACATTTAGGCGGATTATATATATATATATATATATATATATATATATATATATATATATATATATCACTGATATGAAACCTCAGTTTCATTTTATATTTATTTCAAGAAGCAACTCACATGACTATGATCAAGCTGCAGCAATGGGGAAAATAATCAATTAATGATGTAAACATGAACTTATCATGCATTGAACATATCGAATGCTCAACACAAATCTTTACTCATCTAAAGCAAACATAAATTGCTATACCAACAAGAAATTAGTATCTTCATCCAACGAAATTAGTGACTGAATATTATTTCATGAATCAATAATAAAATGTTAACAAATCCCCAACTAATATACAAAATCTAACATAGTGAAAAATCAAAATTGATTAATATTTTTTTTGGGAATGGTATTTGGGGCTTGAGCGCAACTAATTTCTCGGTATACCTGCTACTTCCCACCAGCACAGGACACGGGTTTAAAGATCAAAATTGAGTATTTTCACCATCAACTTCCCACAAAGCCAAAGCTTTAACCACATAAGCCGAGACAGCCACAATAGTAGCAGCAAAAATAGGAGGAACAAGTAAATCCAATTTAGACCTCTGAAAAACCTCAGTAGGGAAACAAAAAACCTCTAATGGAAGATCCAATGGAATTCTGACAGATCCTCTATCATGACAAGCCTGAGAAAACGAAGACGACGGCGTTATCGCCGAAACGAAGGCTAATTCCGGCGAAAAAGAAGCCACTGCTACTATAATTGTTAAAAGAGTTGTCCATGTTGCAGCATAGAATAACAATGGTAGCCTCAATGAGAGCCTTTGATAAATTGAGTTCAAGAAAATGAAACTCATATTTTCAAGAGAAAAAATTATGTTTGGAAAAGGAGAAGAATATGAATATAATGGGTTACATGATTATTGGTCAAACATAAGTATAATAAGGATCGATGTTGGTTGTTATGGGAAAGATGGACCTAATCTTAACTACTTTCAAATGTAAACACACAACATGATCTCAAATAGTTTAGTTGTTGGAGCTTAATATTATCGGGCTACCGAAATAAAAATAGAAAGGCAGTTCAATACACGAAGTATTCTTGGTTCACGCAAGGTCGGAGGAAGAATCACACCCCAAGATGTATGGCGTAAGCAGTCTACCCTAATGCAGTATTAGTGGCTAATTTTGCGGCTTGAACTCGTGACCTATAGGTCACACGGAGTTAACTACTTTCAAAATGTAGCACACAACATGCTTCCAAGAAGTTTAGTTATTGTTAAAGCTTAACTTATATACTTTGACAGTGTGAAAGAATTTTTGTACTATATGTCACGTAAGAGATAATAACAGATAATCGTCTAATAACAACAATAATATATATCACTGTATAGTGAGGTCTAGGCAAAGCAATATATATGCATACTTTACAAACTATCCTCATGAGGGTAGAAAGACTGTTACAAATGATCGTCCATAAAAGTAATATTAATAATCAGAAAAATAAGACTGATCACCTGTTATAGCGATAGTGTAAAATTTTATTACAGTATATAAGTTAAACTGTAATTATAATGGATGGATAATTTGTTGACTAACTCCTCATAACAAGATGAAGCTAATATTTTGGTAGTTTGGTGAGATAGCAAAGGAGAGTTGCAACTAAAAGGAACGGTTATTTTGGTAGACAACGTGGACATGGCACTATTATTATTAGGGTTTTTTATATGGGGTTGGTGAGAAAAATATGGTATTTTAGCATAAATATTCGGAGGATTCGTTTTAAGTGCTCAACATGATAATACACTTTGACTATCTTAAATTTAGGTGCTTAATTATATTTATGTTGGACACTTGACCTTCAATTTTAGGTGTTTGTATTTTTCAATTTTAGGGTTGATGAAAACATAATACCAATCGCATCCATTACTTTTCACTAGGGGTGTACAAAGAAAACCGATAAACCGCACCAACCCGATAATTCGAGTTAAACCGAGAAAAAAAATCCGATTATGGTTTGGTTTGACTTGGTTTGGTGTTGGAAAAAAAATCCGACCATAATTGGTTTGGTTTTAACTAAAGAAAGTCAAACCGAAACCAAACTAACCCGACATTACATATATAGCAATTTTAGATATATTTAATATATAAATATAGTTATTGTAATGTAATTTATAAATATTTCTTAAAAAATTTCATAATTTTATCTTTTAAGGTATTATTTCAAGGTTTGATTTAGAACTTTTGAATGCTCCAATAAGTTTTATAGTCATTAATATTAGTAAATTAAATAATGCTAGCAATTAATACTAATGATAACAAAAGACATTCAATTCAATATTACGAACGAGAATGTATTAAATGTCTATTTTTTATTTTGCAATAATTTAGATAAAAATACATTACATATTTTTATTTTTCTTTAGCTTTTAGGCATATAACTAATACTCACTCATTAGTCTATCTAGTTTAGCATGAATTAGTGCTTTTATTTATGTTTATTTTTATTATGACTTTTTAATTAGCAATATTTATAGTACATAATTTTATTATTTTTTATTGTTGAATATTTTAGGATAATGTCATGAGTCATGTCATATCTTATATTTTGTATTATTTTCTTGAAAAATACTTATATAGTTGTATTACTAGGATTAAAGAAATATTTTGAGCATATGTTATATATTTTGTTCTACGAAGATTTCACCGGAAAAAAATTCGAAAAAACCCGAATAACCCGACAACCCGAAAAAACCCGAGAAAAACCAATATTGAAAAACCCGAATTTATTGGTTTGGTTTGGTCTTTAGATTTAATAACCCGACACAATTGGTTTGGTTTGGTAATTGTAAAATCCGAACCAACCCGATCTATGTACACCCCTACTTTTTACGGACAATGAATCAATGATGACGAACTTAATAAAAATATTTTTCTATTTTTTTTAGCTATAAATAGTTTCGAACTAATTAGTGCCCCATTCTCATCGATCTCTGACAAAGACTTTTCCCCAAAAAAATTCTCTTTGTTGTAAAACGAAAAAAGATGAAAATAACGAAATTAAAGATAACGAAGATAATGAGATGATTATAATAATGATAATGATAATGATAACCATAATGTTAGTCATGATAACTATGATAATTACAGTACTCCATTAACCCAATGTAACAAAATCATAATAACAGGTGGCGAATCATGAGCTAAAAATAGGATGAAATTTTTTATCCTTTCTTATACTCCACTAACCTATTGTCAAACTTACCCTTTTCCATGTGTTACGTTCCTTAAGCTATCATAATTTGAAATGGAGAAATATTTACATTGACTTGGGGTGTGTTTGGTATAAAGGAAAATGTTTTACTTGAAAATAAGTACTTTGCTTGCTTATTTTTTGGTATTTGATTAAATAGTAAAAAATACTTTTGGAAAATACATAATTTAGACAAACACTATATAAAATGAAATGGGTAAAAGTAGGAGAGCGTGATAGGCCCAGATCTAAGGGTCAAAGTGACGATGGCAATGTTAGGTGTGAGGTGGCAGGAGAGGTTGGGGTGGGCACAAGGGGGGCGGGGGGCAAGGTTGGGTGGGGATGGAGGGTGGAGATGGGGAACAAGGTGGGAAGGTTGAGAAACAACAACAACAACAACTACCCAGTATAGTCCCACAAAGTGAGGTTTGGGGAGGGTAATATGTAGACGGGTCTTACCCCCTACCCGAAAGGGCACAAATGCTGTCTCCACAATATTTTCCTGAAAGTCAATTTCCTCCTAGAAAATGAGTTTATAAGAAAAATGTATTTCAAAATATTTACGCCAATCAAATATGAAAAATTATAAGATATTTTCCGGATAACCTTGATGTTATAGCTTGACTTGAAAAAAGTGTTTCTATTTATATTTTCTATATCCACTGAAATATGGGCCTTTTTAGTCCAATACAATAGAATACAGAAGATAAAAGGGCAGCTCAGTTCACTAAGCTCTCGTTATACGCGGGGACCGCAGAAGGGTCAGACTAAAAGGGTCTATTATATGCGACCTTACCCTGCATTTATGCAAGAATCTATTTTAACAACTTGAACCTGTGACCTTTTGGTCACATGGCAATAACTTTACCAGTTACCCCGGTGCACTAAGCTCGATAAGCAAACACAAGATAGACAATGTGAAATGGATTTCTGGAGAACTCAGTTGAATAGAACACATTGCAGCAAGCAGGTTCAAATATTACTACAAGATGGATTATCAACACTACAGAACAAGACGATAGCATAGCCGACACAACACCAAATGTCCCAATGGCGTCGCCTTAGACAGCGCGATATGAAAATGCTTTTTCTACCTTGAGAGTCAAGATTAGAAAACCAGCCACGGATAAGCAAAGGGCAGCGAACATAATCACTGGCATCGTCTGCAACGAAATGTAGGGGCAGAGGAAAAGACTATGGCGATTGCAAAGCTCTGCCACGGCTTAAGCTGGGCAAATGCTCCTTCCTGTTTAACACAAAATGAATAGATATTTGATATGTGAAACAATCATCCATTGAAAAGTAGCCACAATTTTAAGCAACATAAGAGAATAATAAGCGTCTGAATAAAATTCCGAACATGATCAACAACAACAACAACTATCCAGTATAATCCCACTAGTAGGGTCTAGGTAGGGTACTGTGTATGCAGACCTTACCCCTACCCTGGGGTAGAGAGACTGTTTCCAATAGACTCTCGGTATCCTTCCCTCCAAGAATTCCCCACCTTGCTCTTGGGGTGACTCAAACTCACAACCTCTTGGTTGGAAGTGGAGGGTGCTTACCATCAGAGCAACACACCCTGTCTCAGAACTGATTAACATGAATCCTAAATAACAATGATGTTTACACCGCTTTATTTGGGCAAACCTTAGCCTATGGTCTATCGGAAACAACCTCTCTACCTTCACAAGGTAGGGGTACGATTTGCGTACACTTTAACCCTCCCAGACCCACTTGTGAGATTACACTGGGCCTTTTGTTTTTGTTTTTGTTGTTGTTATTTGGGCAAACCTTAATGAAATTAGTTGAACACATTATTGAAGCATGTGTTCGATGTTCACGAATTCACTTCCATTAATGAGCACTAGCCGTATGTTTCTCGATATGTAATTTTAAGGAGATTTCCACGAAACTATATTCAAGCAGATTCATAGATCAGCACAAAGAAGAAACAATCGTACAGTGTTGTTATTGTTAAAGCTAGTTAATGATTAAAGCTAGCTAAGTTGGTGTGAATGAGAAATGGAGGGAAGAAGACAATAGAAGGAAAATGAAATTTCAAAGCAAAGTTCCTTTGAAAAGGAGCTTTGTACCACATTGGTGGTAGAAAGGGAAAGTTATGTGCTTATATTAGAAAGCACTTCTTCTAGCTCTTAAAGGGTTAAGAAGAGGGACTCCCCTCGCGCCGTCGTTGTCGCTCGGCTCGGCTTCGGCTTCGGTTAAAATTCAATCTTCATTTTCTGAAATTATTTTTAATTCCCGCGGGAAAAAATATTAATTTGTTAACTGTAAACTTCCCAACGTTCTTATTTTTCAGAAAAAAGGCATGGCCTTTCCCGAACAGGCACCAAGCCTTTCCGAACAGTCACAATTCGAGGCTATATAAACTGAGGCAATGCCTCATTTTCGTGGACTGAAAAGGAAAAGAAAAAGAAAAAAAAAATATTCGTGCATTCTTTTCTGCAAACTGAAACATATCGAGTCATAGTGTGATTTCGTTCCCGAATTTGAGTTCGTCGAAGTCGTAGGCGTTTGAGGTACCGCCACTCCTACGACAGGTATATCCGTTATATCCTGGGAGGAAATAATCCACAACCTCGGGTACAGTGAGGGGGTTAAATTCCTTAAGGACACACAGTGAATTCTGTGGTCTCGGATTTCTTCATTTCTGTGATTTTTTTTTTTTTCACTGTTACATACGTTCTGTTTTTTTTTTTGTGTCTTTTCTTCTTACTGGTTTCCAGTTTCTCGTTGCTTTGAACACGGACAATCGATAACAAGCTTAAGGAATTTATGTTATTATTTCCGTGTTCATCTGCTGTTGATTAAAACGTTACAGAACGATACAACAGTACAGAAAAAAAAAAAAACAGTGACTACATACAGTTTTTCCTAACATAAAATTGTGACTGTCCAGAAAATAAAATAAACTTGTAATTTTGTTGTTTGCATGTAACGAACTTGTATGTTGTTTGGAGACTAAATCTTCGGATTTTCTACTCCGGTTGAGATTAAAGTTTTCAGAACTTTCTACTCATTTGGGTACTTGATTTGAAGATATAAAAACTTCATCAAGTATACTACATACAGTTTATTACATTCTATTTGAAGTTTGTTTTAATTCTGTTTGTGTAAATTTGATTCGGTTTGAAGAAATAAAATCTTCACCGATTATTAAAGTGTTCTGTTATTTCCTACGACAGAAATGGGAGACCAAACTCCAAATTTGAATGCTACTGCTACTGTTACTGCCACACCAGCCCCCGTGGTTGGTTCTACGAGCAATGCTGCGTCCTCCAGTCGTACTGCACCAGCACCGGCTCCGGCAGAGAAGCCCGGAAAATTCACCGGGATTGATTTCAAACGATGGCAACAAAAGATGTTCTTCTATCTAACTACTTTAAGCCTTCAAAAGTTTATTAAGGAGGATATTCCGGTTCCGCCGGAATCAACACCTGAAAATGAACGATTTGTTGTAATTGAGGCGTGGAAGCACTCAGATTTTTTGTGCAAGAATTACATTCTTAGCGGACTGGAGGATGATCTTTACAACGTCTATAGTAATGTGGGAACATCAAAAGAACTATGGGATGCGTTGGAAAAGAAATATAAAACAGAAGATGCTGGCTTAAAGAAGTTTATCGCTGCCAAGTTTTTGGACTACAAAATGGTAGATGGCAAGTCTGTTGTCACTCAAGTTCAAGAGTTGCAGGTTATCATCCATGATCTCCTCGCTGAAGGTATAAATTTAATTAATGCCTTTGTCAAAAGTATTCAGTGCCCCGTCACTTACATGTTGTTTGTTGTAGGTTTGGTGATTAGTGGGGCGTTTCAAGTTGCGGCAGTGATAGAGAAGTTGCCTCCTTCATGGAAGGACTTCAAAAATTACTTGAAACATAAGCGAAAGGAGATGACATTGGAAGATCTCATCGTCCGATTGAGAATCGAGGAAGATAACAAGGCAGCGGAGAAAAAGGCAAATGGGAGATCAACCATAGGGGGAGCACATATAGTTGAAACTGCCCCAACTAATATGAAAAAGAGGAAAAAGGCATCGGGACCAAGGAACTATCCCAACAAGAAGAAATTCAAGGGAAACTGCCATAATTGTGGAAAAATCGGACACAAAGCTGCAGACTGTCGTGCTCCGAAAAAGGAAAAGAAGAAGGGTCAGGCTAATATGGTTGAAACAAACGAGGAGGTTGATGACTTGTGCGCTATGTTGTCCGAGTGCAACCTAGTGGGAAGTCCGAAAGAGTGGTGGATTGACTCTGGCGCCACTCGCCACATTTGTGCTGTTAGAGAAGCCTTGCTTCATATGCTCCCGCCGGGCCCGACGAAACAATATATATGGGAAATTCTGCAACGGCCAAGATTGAAGGTTATGGAAAGATACTGCTGAAGATGACCTCTGGCAAGGTGGTGACTCTCAACAACGTCTGTCATGTTCCTGAAATTAGGAAAAATCTTGTATCTACCGGACTTCTAGTGAAGAACGGTTTTAAATGTGTTTATGTTTCTGACAAGGTTGTAATAAGTAAGAACGAAATGTACATAGGAAAAGGCTACCTCACAGAGGGCCTTTTCAAACTGAATGTAATGGTTGTTGCTAATAATAATAAAGTTTCTGCTTCGTCTTACTTGCTTGAGTCAAATGATTTATGGCATTCACGTTTAGGACATGTCAATTATAGAACCTTGCGAAAAATGATTAGTTTGGAAGTATTGCCTAAGTTTGAATGCAATCAATCAAAATGTCAAATCTGTGTTGAATCTAAGTATGCTAAACATCCTTATAAGTCAGTTGAAAGGAATTCAAGTCCTTTAGACTTAATCCATACAGATATTTGTGACATGAAGTCAATTCCATCTCGCGGTGGAAAGAAGTATTTCATAACTTTTATTGACGATAGTACGCGGTATTGCTACGTTTATTTACTTAATAGTAAAGATGAAGCAATTGAAGCGTTCAGGCAATACAAAACTGAAGTTGAGACTCAACTTAACAAAAAGATTAAAATGATAAGGAGTGATAGGGGCGGTGAATATGAATCTCCTTTTGAACAAATATGTTTGGAATATGGCATTATTCATCAAACAACTGCTCCTTACTCGCCACAATCAAACGGAATTGCGGAAAGAAAAAATAGAACACTGAAAGAAATGATGAATGCCCTGTTAATAAGTTCTGGTTTACCCCAGAACTTGTGGGGGGAAGCCATTCTAACAGCTAGCCGAATACTCAATCGAGTGCCCCATAGCAAAACAAAATCTATTCCATACGAAAAGTGGAAAGGAAGGAAGCCCAATTTGGAATACTTCAAAGTGTGGGGGTGTTTGGCCAAGGTGCAAGTTCCTAAACCCAAAAGGGTAAAAATAGGACCTAAAACCGTTGATTGTGTTTTCATAGGATATGCCACAAATAGTAAGGCATATAGATTTCTGGTTCACAAATCAGAAAATCCCGACATTCAGGTGAATACGGTAATTGAATCAGATAATGCTGACTTCTTTGAAACCATATATCCGTATAAAAAGGAATGTGCGTCGTCTAGCAAAGAATCTAAACGACCTCGGGAAGAAATAAAGGAAAACATTCCTGATGAGGAAAATCCAAGACGTAGCAAACGTCAAAGGACGACTACTTCCTTTGGACCAGAATTTTTAACATTTTTGTTGGAAAATGAGCCTCGAACGTTCAACGAAGCTACGTCTTCATCGGAAGCTCAATTTTGGAAAGAGGCAATCAATAGTGAGATAGAATCCATATTGAACAACCATACTTGGGAATTGGTTGATCTTCCTCCAGGGAATAAACCTTTAGGTTCCAAATGGATTTTCAAGCGGAAAATGAAAGCTGATGGCACTATTGAAAAATATAAGGCAAGACTAGTTGTTAAAGGGTTTAGACAACGAGAAGGTCTTGATTACTTTGATACATACTCGCCGGTAACGAGGATTACATCTATTCGGGTGTTAGTAGCATTAGCCGCCGTGTACGGTCTTGAAATCCATCAAATGGATGTGAAAACAGCCTTCTTAAATGGAGAGTTGGAGGAAGAAATTTACATGGAACAACCCGAAGGGTTTGTAGTTCCAGGGAAAGAGAAGAAGGTATGTAGACTTGTTAAGTCTCTTTATGGACTAAAACAAGCACCAAAACAGTGGCATGCAAAATTTGACCATACGATGCTGTCAAATGGATTCAAGATAAATGAATGTGATAAATGTGTCTACATTAAGAACACTCCGAACCACGTCGTCATTGTTTGTTTATACGTGGATGATATGTTAATAATGAGTAACAACATTGCTAACATAAATGCTACTAAGCGCATGCTTGCTAGTAAGTTTGATATGAAAGACTTAGGAGTTGCCGATTTAATTCTGGGAATTAAAATCCATAAGACTCCTCAAGGTCTAGCATTGTCTCAATCTCATTATATTGAAAAAGTACTTGAAAAGTTCAAGTATTTGGACTTTAAAGTTGCAAAGACGCCAATTGATATGAACCTTGCTCTTGCAAAGAATAAAGGTGAAAGTCATTCTCAATTGGATTATGCCAGAGTGTTGGGAAGTTTGATGTATATTATGAACTGTACGCGACCTGATATTGCGTGTGCTATAAGTAAACTAAGTCGCTACACGAGTAATCCCGACCAAAATCATTGGCGGGCAATGAAACGAGTTTTGGGGTATTTGAAACATACTCAAAACTTTGTTTTGCATTATAACAGGTATCCTGCAGTTATTGAAGGATACAGTGATGCTAATTGGATCACCGGTTCAACTGAAACTAAATCCACAAGTGGATACGTTTTTACTATAGGTGGAGGAGCAGTGTCTTGGAAGTCATCCAAACAGACATGTATCGCCCGCTCTACAATGGAATCTGAGTTCATAGCTCTAGACAAAGCCGGTGAAGAAGCTGAATGGCTCCGGAATTTCTTAGAAGATATTCCATTTTGGCCCAAACCGTTGGCTCCTATATGCATACATTGCGATAGCCAAGCGGCAATAGGAAGAGCCGGGAGCGTTATGTACAACGGAAAGTCTCGTCACATACGACGAAGACATAATACCGTTAGACAACTACTCTCTAGTGGAATTATCACAATTGACTATGTTAAGTCAAGAGATAATGTGTCGGATCCACTAACTAAAGGCCTAACTAGAGAAGTGGTTGAAAGATCATCGAGGGGAATGGGACTATGGCCGAGGACAAGTCATCGTGGCGGTAACTCTACCTAGAAGACATGAGATCCCAAGATCTAGGTTCAAAGAGATCAAACAAAGTCATTGATGACGGTTCAACATTGTCACAATAATTTTTTGGTCCATTCTCGTGATGAGACAATGTTCAGTACCAGGATAAAGCATTAAGGCTTTTTAATGGTTTCTAAGTTTGATACGGGGTATATCAAATAGTGTATCTACGGGATGACACATTTAGGAATCACCTATGTAAGTGTGAAGTGTAAGCCGCTTCAAGGAGAACTCTGTAAGGCCAGCTCTCTACGCACTTATGAACCAGGAAGTGTTCATGGCTGAAACGAACAAAACAATGAGAACCAAAAACGGTTAAAGGGTTAATTGTGTGACATGTGGTTGTCTAGGTATACACCAAAGCTCGACGGTTCAAAGATATCAAATCTACCGATTGGCCGAGTATATCCGACATATGCTCACTACGGAAAGTTCAAAGAGAAATCTACTTATCCAGATGCAATTAATCCTTGCTTACGAATCACACAGTTTTTTTTTTTGTCATGCATGTTTTTCATCATATAGCCATTCCCCATTCATGTGGGGGATTGTTAAAGCTAGTTAATGATTAAAGCTAGCTAAGTTGGTGTGAATGAGAAATGGAGGGAAGAAGACAATAGAAGGAAAATGAAATTTCAAAGCAAAGTTCCTTTGAAAAGGAGCTTTGTACCACATTGGTGGTAGAAAGAGAAAGTTATGTGCTTATATTAGAAAGCACTTCTTCTAGCTCTTAAAGGGTTAAGAAGAGGGACTCCCCTCGCGCCGTCGTCGTCGCTCGGCTCGGCTTCGGCTTTGGATTTGGATTTGGATTTGGATTTGGTCAAATGATCTGATTGATTGATAATCTTTTTGGACCAAATTTATTTAAAATTCAATCTTCATTTTCTGAAATTATTTTTAATTCCCGCGGGAAAAAATATTAATTTGTTAACTGTAAACTTCCCAACGTTCTTATTTTTCAGAAAAAAAGGCATGGCCTTTCCCGAACAGGCACCAAGCCTTTCCGAACAGTCACAATTCGAGGCTATATAAACTGAGGCAATGCCTCATTTTCGTGGACTGAAAAGGAAAAGAAAAAGAAAAAAAAAATATTCGTGCATTCTTTTCTGCAAACTGAAACATATCGAGTCATAGTGTGATTTCGTTCCCGAATTTGAGTTCGTCGAAGTCGTAGGCGTTTGAGGTACCGCCACTCCTACGACAGGTATATCCGTTATATCCTGGGAGGAAATAATCCACAACCTCGGGTACAGTGAGGGGGTTAAATTCCTTAAGGACACACAGTGAATTCTGTGGTCTCGGATTTCTTCATTTCTGTGATTTTTTTTTTTTTTTCAGTGTTACATACGTTCTATTTTTTTTTTTTTTGTGTCTTTTCTTCTTACTGGTTTCCAGTTTCTCGTTGCTTTGAACACGGACAATCGATAACAGTTATATGAAGGCAAAGGCTTCAATAGAAAACCACCCAATGTATCATACTCGGGGACTCATTTATTAACAAAAAAAAAAATTATCATACTCAGGCACTATTCCAAGAGATGTCAAAATGATAGAATAAGTTAGCAAATTAGTACCAAATCATCCTTGAAGAGTATCCCGAGCAATGCACTTAGCTGTGTATTCAGGACTCCGTCACCTATGCCCCATAAGGCTGCAACGAGAAGCGGATATAGTATGCTGAGAACTCCACCAGTCACACTACAATAGAGGAGAAACAATACGATTTTACGTACCAATATCAACTTCTTCCAAAAAGTAGAAAGGGAACATTACACGAAGCGAACCTGTGACTCAGTAGAATCCATGCCGATACAGCAGACTGAACTAAAGCTCCACCCGAGACAATTATCGAGATAGATGAGAGACCAAAGGTAAAATGCCAGCCACTAGAGAACACTGAAACAATGTCCATCCAACGATAGTATATATGTCATTACAATGGATCAGGTCCTTTTTTTCCTTGTCTAATGTTTAAAATTTCTCTCACATAAACATGAATAAATTTGTCCAGACACAGTAAGAAAAATTCAAGTAATCACCGAACATTGCAAATTCAACATTTGTCAGTCTACAATGAAAATTTTATGGATGATCGGTTACTTAGGTTAGTGCTCATTTGCACTGCCAATACACTTCTATCCCATGAGATTACAATTACTCCCTCGGACCACAATATATATATATATACATATATATATATATATATGTATATATCTTTATTACTACAACTACCTTAGCATTCAATTACGATATTTCCTATTGCAGATCTTCAATTTCAAAAATAAAAAGAAAAGAAGCAAAAGAATAAAATTTATAAATAAAAGGCTCACCAACAGACTAGGGACGCAACTATAGAGAATCTGAAAAGGACAAATTTACAGCTCTAATTGCTTCGTAAGACTAAAGAACACACCACAACAGCAGAAAATTGAATTAGTTTGCTCAAAGAACACAGTCAAACAACACCCTGTTCAAGTGAACCTGTGACTAAAGATTGAATTAGTTCGTTAGTGCATTGCATACTTACAATTGCATCAAAAACCCCATAAACAGCCATTGCACCACCAACACCACTCTCACCCATTATAGGCACAACAATGTACTTTGTGAATTCAGCCCTGAAACACGTTGTCAATTAAAATAATGGAACAGCATAAGATGCTGCAAATTCTACTGCAATGATCTATAAGAAGTATTCTTTACCATACGAATGCTTGCTGTAAGCCTGAATATGCAATAAGAGGGATGACCAAGAGCATTCTTATGTCTTGTAAAATGGTGATGATAGACTTGAACAAAGTTACCACAGAAGAAAAGAAACTAGCAGACGAGTCTTGTAGTCCTGTCTCCTCTTTAGCAGTTCTCTTACTTAAGAAGCACATAAGAACGGCACCGAGAGTTATGGTACCAGTAAAAACTAAGAAAAGTGCCGTTGTGCCACTAGTGCTTCCTCCCTGTAGCAACACAAAACTAACAAATCGTAATGAAAAACAAACAAGGATGAGCAGTTGAGCACTTAATCTGAGGAGATCCTTACTTCTCCGTCTCTCATCAAAGCTAGAGTGATAAGATTTCCGACAAACTGCAAATCAAGAGAAAAGGTTGTTGCGTTCATGGAACTATCATGTGAGTGGAAAATATATAAAGAAAATTTACTTGCAAAGCTCATACAAAGTACCTGATGACTTGCAAACATTCCCCAGAATTCACCATTGAATTTACCAATTATAACAGCTTCGTTTAAGATATGATCATTTGCATGACTGCGCGCTGTGGAAGTAAGATACGTACCCTAACCACAAAGAACAAGATTAAGGCTATCGCTGAAGCCAAAAACAAAATCCAACTTCTAAAAGGAAGTCATACCTGCCCAACCCATATTATAGACGCAGCAAAACCCAGGTACAAAGAAGCTGGGACAATGGTATACCTACAAGATAGCTTAATCAACTGATGATACTTGAATATCATGAACATCTTAAAAGAACTATAGGTCTTAAGAACAAAATACGCAAAACCTTATAAGTTGTTAGCATTAAAAAAAAAACATAATCGACAAAAGAAGTGGGTAGAATAAAAAGGAGAGTGACAAGAAAACCGCAAAATTGTGAATGGACTAAAGTTAACATCTAGGATAAACAAGTAGGGGCTCAGTGTTCATCCATGGTGCAGAGGAACTCTTTTGTATCTACTACTATTGTTCTCACGCTAGTGACGGCTCCTTCGTACGTGTCCTTTAGGGCATTTATACATTTATGCATTCATTTCTTCTCCATAACCCACTAAAAGACCTTTCGTGGTACTCTATCATATGCTTTCTCTAGGTCGATGAACAACATGTGCATATTTTCTTCCTTTCACCATAGCTTTCCATCAATTTTCTTAGCAAGAATATAGCTTATGTTGTAGAGCGATAGGGCATAAATCCAAATTGGTTCTCGGTCACTCTTGTCATATTCATAAGTCTACGGTCTATCACTCTTTCGTAAGTTATATCGTATTGCTCGTGTGTTTAATGCCACGATAGTCTGCAAAACTTTGAGTTTATCCCTTTTTCTTATAAATTGGGATCAGGGTACTACTTGTCCACTCGCCAGGCATCCTACCACTTCTTTTTTAACATTGAATAGCTTGGTGAGGCATTCTATTCCAGCCTCTCCAAGACACTTCTAAACCTCTATAGGAATATTATCCGGACCACAAGCTTTTCTAATTCTCATTTATTTCATGGCATCCTCTACCTCTGTCAGCCTAATTCCACAAGTGTAGTTAAAGTTTCTATTGTACACAGACATTTGGAAGTCAAAAATGATATATGAATAGGCCTCAAAATAGTATGGTGAAGGAGAACATTCAGGTTTTTGACACTATGGTGCATTATTAATAGTTTACTACTATCAAGTAGAGATATTTGTTGTTTATGGCTTGCTTTCAACAAAACAAGCATCCACAATGGCAGACAGTTGGGCATCACATGCCCTGAGAGAGCAAGCAGTCATTGCTACAGTTTAGGGGCTTCAGTTATCACATCCAGTAGACCTATGAGCACGGCTAAATCCTCGAGCATTTCTTCCATCTTCCAGAGTCTGACTCTATGTTTTCATAGATTTCAGTTTGTCTTTCTGGTATAACCTAAGAGAGGATACTTTTGATTTGAATAAGAGATAGCCCTTCCTTCACACCTAAGTTCATTAAATTGGCATGTTGTACCTGATAATGCAGTTGCTAATTCTACTAACATCAAAAGGATGACTATAACATTGGTTTGGCTGGCTTCTAACTGAGAGCTAGCATATAATTCTTGTCGGTAAGTCAGCTGGCTACTAATGCCTCCTTAACTGTTTAAATGCCTTTTTTTTTAAATGCCATTTTGAGAATTTATTACATGGCTTGCTCTAACAATTCTAAGCACAACCGTTCAAGTTACATCATTCCGACAAGAAATTAGCTAAAAGCCAACTACAATAAACTTCTTCATGGCTAATAGCACAACCAACAACAACAACAACAACAACTACCCAGTATACTCCCACCAGGTGGGGTCTGGGGAGGGTAATATGTAGGCAGTCTTACCCCTACCCAAAAGGGCAGAGAGGCTGCTTCCATGCGACCCTCGGCGCATAGGACAGAATGAAAAGCTGCATTGGAAAACAAAGACAAAATTAGTAACCAAGGCAAGACAAAACAAAATAACAAAACAAAGCATAAGTAATCCTGCAGAAATAACGTAAATGGTTATGTAAACATAAGGAACATAAATACCGTCGCAACCAAGAGGGGACCTAGGCTAAAACACTAGACATCGATGGGTAACCCTACTATCCCACACCCAACCCCGGGTGAGGCGAACGAAGGACTCTAAGAGCCCCTATCCTGCAACCCTGATTCTAGACCTCCAGACTCCCCTATCGAGGGTCATGTCCTCGGTAACCTGCATTTTAGTCATGTCCTGCCTAATCACCTCTCCCCAATGCTTCTTAGGCCTCCCTCTACCCCGCCGACCACCAGCAATCTCCAGCCGCTCGCAGCTCCTCACCGGGGCATCGGGACCCCTCCTCCGTACATGCCCGAACCACCTCAGCCTCGCTTCCCGCATCTTCTCGTCCACTGGGGCCACCTCTACCTTCTGTCGAATAACTTCATTCCTAATCTTATCCAGCCTGGTGTGCCCACACATCCACCTAAGCATCCTCATCTCAGCAACCTTCATTCTCTGGACATGGGAGTTCTTCACGGGCCAGCACTCTGCCCCGTACAACATCGCAGGTCTAACCACGGCTCTGTAGAATTTCCCTTTGAGTTTGTGTGGGATTTTCTTGTCACACAGGACCCCAGAAGCAAGCCTCCACTTCGACCACCCTGCTCCTAGCCTAATAGACCTCTATAATTAGTCCAATAGAGTACAAGATTCATGTTTTTACTCACATTAAGGATTCATAAGCGCACAAATACTGCAAGAAAACAAAAAAAAGATTGAAGTTTGTCTACTATTGCCTCCTTAACACTTAAATCCCATTTTGGAATCTATTGCATGGCTTGCTCTAATCATTTTAAGCACAACTGTTCAAGCCTAAATCACTCCGACAAGAAATTAGCAAAAAGCCAACTACAACAAACTTCTTCGTGGATAATTGCACAACCACAGGACGAGAAATAGGAAGCCTAATAGACCTCTATAATTGGTCCAATAGCGTACAAGATTCATGTTTTTACTCACATTAAGGATTCATAAGTGCGCAAAATATTGCAAAAAAAAACACAAAACCAAACTACAATCACAACTCACTTAATGAAACGAGTTAAATTGGATTTGCACCACACAATCACTGCTAGCGAGTGCAGAGCCACACATCCTTCGCGGAAAAAATATACTATTAGATAGGTAAAAAGTTATTTCATTATGTATATATACTATGTATTGAATCTCCTTGACTTCTTCCTGTGTATACTTCTTTAAATTTTGACTCTCCGCTACTGCTGCCAGCTCAATAGCCTAATCTTCCGGTACTGGTTAAACATTTAATTTTGGAAAAGCAAAATGCAATAGACATTAAAAACAAAACATACCAATTGGGCATCAAATTGGCAGCTACAAACAACCAATAGCCAGTAGTACCAAGGATCAAAGCATTCTTTGATCCTAGCTTCCTAACCACCAATGAAGCAAATATTGAACAGAACATAAATGACAAATACAATATCCCCAGTGAAGTTGTCCCTAAATTTCCTTCCTGAAACACAAAAAAAAAAAAAAGAACTCAGACTCAAATCCACTTCAACTTCTAAAATCATGCAAATTCAATCCAAAATCAACATTTTCACACTAAATAACCCCTGAAATTCATAACAATGACAATACTCAAAAATCACACCGTATTAATAGTGCTTTCAAGATTCTGAGCAGCCCCATAAGCCAAGAAAATCAATAAAAAGGCACAGCTCAAGATATGAACATCTCTTTCATGATTCACAATTGGGTTTTGAGTTTTGGGATTTTCAACTATAAGGGGTGCTTCCTCATCAGTAGCCATTGAGAAAAAGAGTATAAAGATTGAATTTTTCGAATTTTGAACAAATACCCACAAATGAATTTATGCACATAAGTGTATATATAGATATACAGTGTTTATTTTAAGTCAAAAGAGAGAGAAAAGTGAATAACAGAATTTGCCGGTAAAGTAGTATGAGGAACAGAACATATAGAAAGAGCTTAAGCTCCTCAAATATGACAATAAGAAAGCTTCAGCGCCCATGGTGGGTAAGAGAAAGACAAAGAAAAATAGTGATAATTTTCTTGTTTTGCAGTAATTAATGATTAATGTTTGTTGAGATATTTGTTTTTCCCCATTTTGAATATGGACCAATCAAGATTCATTTTTTAAATTTTTATACAAGGTAAGAGACAAAAGGTTGAGATTATTAAAGTAGCAACTTTTAGGAATACAAAAGAAGTATTTGTATGACTCATGATTCAAGATTCACCCCAAGCTAAGAATCTTGGACTTTAATTAACCAGTATATCCATCTTACAAGTCATCCATACTTATTTAGGCCTCATCTGTTTGAGGGTCTGCATCTGGATGAATCAGATCTTAGCCCATTAAGTGTATTTATTTTTTATTTTTAAAAGGTCTGAATAGATTTGATTTAATTGAGTCTTAATTCCGTTAAGAGGTTAAAAATATACGCCTCTTTGTTCGGTGCTTGATGTTAGGCTAGAAATCTGTATTTTAGCATTGATATACATTTCGATGATTGCATTTTACGTGTGTTTGAGCTCAAATGATAGTGAATTACACTTAGTACGTGGATTATGCCGTGCAAAAAGCAATCTGGCGCTCAAGAGTTAATTTGGAGCTAAATTGATCAATTTGGAGCTAAGCCCAATAAATTAAGTCGGGATCGTGTTCGGGGGTCGTGTACCAAGTCTGAATATTAAAAGAAGACAAAATAAATTTACTCTGAGAAAACTGCACTGCTGCGCCGCGCCATGCGGCGCAGCAGTGTAAAAGGGTGGCTGGAGCGAAAAGTTGAAGCTTCAGCTAAAGTGAACTATCGTGCCGCATGGGACGCCACACCATGCGGCGCATCTGTGCAAATTTTACAGAGCTAGTCCTAGTTCGTGCAGGAAAGGGTTTTTTCGTCTGGACCCGACCTTACTTGGTATAAATACACATAAAATTGCCCTTTTGAGGACTTTTGCCATATTTTTAGACATAGGGAGACTATTGTGCAAGGGAGAAAACATTTGGAGCATTTTCCGCAGGAGATTGGCATCAAATTCTTCATTCCGTCATCTTTACTTTGTAATTTAATTATGCAATTTGTTTGAGAAATTATGAACACTAGTATGAGTAGCTAAATTCTTTGTCTAGGGTTTTGATGGAACTTATTGAAGGATGGACTTCTTGATTATGTTAATATAGTTTTCCAGTTTAAACTCTATTTGTTCAACTACGTGTTTGTTGTAGTTAATTGACAGGATCCTCAATTAGCTGCGTCTATTTAGTGTGCATAACTCGAGAGAGAGTGCATATTTAGGTAATTGTTGAACAACACCACTCCGAAAGTATAAGAGGGATCTATAACTGCGGGTTTAAAGGTGGGATTAGGGATAACAAAGCCTTGAGTATAATCTAAAGTGAAAGCTACTAAACAAAGCTAGCTAGCGTATCTTGAGAGAGTGTGTCTAGTAAATTATCGTGGTTACTCGAGAGAGATTTACGATAAAAAGAGTGTTCATGATGATAGAGATGTGTGGTGAATTTATATGAAGCATTAACTGAAGGAATTCCATCAATAGGGGAAATTATTACCTTAGAACCTTCTCATTATTGTTTACACTTTAGCATCTTTCGTCTACTGCTGTTTATTTACTGTCAATCTTAGTTATTAAATACATCATCAACTATTATTAACAACGTTTGGGGAAATTGATTCTAAAGAGTTTATTAAGTCTAACGAAAATAATTGATCGGTTAATTCTCTGCGAATTCGACTCTGGGCATAAATACTCAGATTATATTTGCAACATCCGCATTGTCTTTTTTATAAGGCATAGTTGGGCGTGATCAAATTTTGGCGTCGTTGCCGGGGAATTAACAAAATTATCAATTACAATTGAAAGAAATACAAAAATTCTTGGTGTAGTAAGTTTTCTCTATACCCAATTTTTCATTGAAATTTTAACGGTTGTTGACTTGGTTGTACAGGTGCATGCCTAGAAACTCATCGAGATCTGGTGAATTATACGAAGCATTATCAAATTCCGAGAAACTGTTCAAGGCCTTGAATCGGGCCAACCGAAAGAACAACCATCAACCAACAACTGCTCAATTCGAATCAATTATAGGAGATCACGAGGAAAACTCAGTTGTACCAATAGTGCCAGAAGATGCTCTCTATGACTGGGCACAACCGCCAGCTGACAATTTGTCCACAACAATTGTAGTCCCGTAGATACAAGTTGATTCATTCCAGATCACAAATAACATGTTGCACTTGTTGCAGAACAAGGGACTCTTTTCTGGGACACAAGTCGAAGATCCTCAGCACTTGAAGAACTACTTGTCTATCTGCAAAACTCAAAGGCAGCCAAACGTAACTCCGGAAGCAATTAAGTTGTTATTGTTTCCATTCTCAGTGACAGGAGCTTCCCAGGTCTGGCTAAACTCACTCCCCAAAAACTCTATAGCAACCTGGGATGAGTTAGTCAAGTAATTCTATAACAAGTTCCACCCACCCAACAAAACTGCTCAACAAATTGATGAGATTGTGTTAAATAGAAACCAATGGAGACACTGCATGAGACATGGGTCCGGTTTAAATGAATGTTGGTTATGTATCCCCACCATGGTGTTCCAGAACAGATGTTAGGACAACGATTTTACATGGAACTGTCAGATAGAATGAAGAACATTGTGGATGCCTCAGCTGGCAAGGCATTCTTGAGCAAAACATGGAGAGAAGGTCAGAGTCTACTTGACAAGATGGCAAAAAATTTGGGATGGACAACCAAGAATGCACCTATCACTATAGTGGTGCACTCAGTTCCTCTTGATCCATCAAATTCCATGACTGAAAATATAGCAACATTATTGACGCAGATGAGTATACTCACCAAAAAGGTGAAGGAATCAGGGCAGAAACAACACGTGCATATTGTAGACACTATCAATGGGAGCTTGTGCACATATTGAATTATTCAAGCAATTGGTAACCTTTGGAATGCGGAACATGATCATCATCACACCTTCAAGACATGAACTATATGTCGAACTATGGAGGCCAGAGACAGGGAAATCAAAATTGGGGCCAGTAAAATCAGCAGCAATACAGACCAACTCAACCACAGTTTAACATTGGGAATATGGGAGGTATGAGACCCCCAACAATATGGCACCATACCCAAGGCCACAGGGATATAATAATCAGAATCAGCAGCAAGGGTATCACCCTCCTCAGCAGCAGCATGGTGGAAGGCAAGAAGATAGGTTTGGTAGACTTGAAGCAGTGATGCAGCAGGTTATTGGGTCCAATGCAAAAAATTAATGAGAGAGTAAATGCACATGATTCAAAAATCAAGAATATTGAGGTGCAAATGGGCCAAATTTCTATGTCTTTGAACAATCGTCCTCAAGGGACATTACCTGCAGACACCCAAATAAATCCAAAGATCAGGGCCCGAAGCAGCTGATGGCGGTAAGTTTACATAATGGCAGAGATGTGGATGTAGATCAAGAGAGGGATCGAGAAACTAGACAGGCTGAGACACTCATTCCAGTACCCATTGAGTTGGATGAGTCAACGAAACTGACAGAGATGACAGTCCAGCCCGCTCAGGAAAAAAAGAGCATTTAGCAGGAGACCGAGGAAGTAGTTGAGCCATCCCAGGAGCTAGTAGTTGAGATAGAGTTGATAAAGATCAGTCCCAAGTGATTGGGAAGAAGAGACCTCCTACACCCTTTCCGCAGAGATTGGCTAAGCATCAAAAGGAGGAGCAATACGAGAAGTTCTTTGAAATGCTCAAACAAATCCAGGTAAATATACCATTGATTGAAGCTTTAAATGAGAAGTCCGGGTATGCAAAAATGATGAAGGACTTGATGTCCCGAAAGTTCGATTTTCAAGACTTGGCCATAGTTATGCTTACTCAGACCTGTAATGCACTGGTGACTAGATTAATTGCAGAAAAGATGTCTGACCTAGGAGCTTTATAATTTCATGCACTATTGGTAATTTCGCCTTTGCTAAGGCACTATGTGATTTAGAGGCCAGCATTAATCTTATGCCCCTGGCGATTTATTAGAGGTTGGACAATGGGAGAGCTAGACCCACATCCATGTTGTTGCAGCTGGCCGATAGGACCGTAAAACGACCCTATGGTATCCTAGATTATGTGCTGATTCAGGCAGGGAAATTTGTGTTCCCTGCAGATTTTGCGAACCTAGATTGCAAAGTAGATGAAGAGATTCCTATAATCTTAGGAAGACCATTCTTGGGCACGGGAAGAGCTCTAATTGATTATGAGACCGAGGAGCTCAAGATGAGAATTAATGATCAAGAAATAACTAACATTCAATGTGCAGAAATCTATGAGGCGACCAAGTGAATTCTCCAATTGCTCTTTTATTGATGCCGTGGATGTAATTGTAAAATCTGATGATGGGGGTGCTGACTATTGAGGACCCCTCTCTGCATGTTTGATGGGTTTGGATGAGGTGAATGGAGAGGAACTTGCGGAATGGGTGTTGGCGTTAGAAGGTAGAGGGTTCTGGGATAGAAATCTTGAATTTGAAAACTTGCACTTGGAAAAGAGAGAAACTCCTCCAGCCAAGCTATCCATCGAAGAACCACCAAAGCTGGAGTTAAAGTCGTTGCCCGCCCACCTCAGGTATGAATTTCTGGGACCTGACTCCACATTACCTGTTATTATCTCATCTAGTTTGTTTGATGTGCAGGCTCAACAACTCTTGCATGTACTAAAGGAATGCAAAACTGCCATTGGGTAGACCATGGTAGACATCAAAAGGATCATCCCCGCCTATTGTATTCATAAAATTCCACTGGAAGAGGGACAAAAAGAAGGCTGAACCCCAACATGAAAGAAGTGGTAAAGACTGAGGTAATAAAGTGGTTAGATGCGGGAATTATTTTCCCAATCTCTGACAGCAGTTGGGTGAGTTCGGTTCAATGTGTTCCTAAAAAGGGTGGCATGACGGTTGTGAAGAATGATAACAATGAATTGATCTCTACATGAACCGTCATACGCTGGAGAATTTGCGTGGACTATCGGAAGGTAAATCTAGCCACGCAGAAAGACCACGTCCTACTTCCCTTCATTGATCAGATGTTGGACAGATTGGCAGGGAGGTCACACTTCTGTTTTCTAGATGGTACTCAGGGTACAATCAGATCTCCATTGCATAAGAGGACAGAGAGAATACCTCTTTCACTTGCCCGTATGGCATTTATGCCTTTAGATGGATGCCCTTTGGCCTATGCAATGCACCTATCACATTCCAACGGTGCATGATATATTTACTGACACAATAGAGGACATAATGTAGGTGGTCATGGATGACTTCTCAGTGGTGGGGAATTTATTTGATGAGTGCCTGATAAATCTTACGTATGCTGAAACGGTACATCGAAACTAACTTGGTTATGAACTGGGGGAAGTGTCACTTCATGGTACAAGAAGGCATAGTCTTGGGGCACCAGGTGTCAAGCAAAGGAATTGAGGTCGATTGTACTAAAGTGGATGTAATAGAAAAGCTACCTCCCCCTACTTCAGTCAAAGAAATCAGAAGCTTCCTTGGGCATGCCGGTTTCTACCGAAGAATCATAAAAGACTTCTCCATAATTTCCAATCCTCTCTATAAGTTGTTAGAAAAAGATCACCCGTTCTTGTTTTCTGATGATTGCAGGGTAGCATTCAAGGAGCTGAAAAAGAGATTGGTCACAACACCCATCATTAATGCCCCCAACTGAGAGCAACCATTCGAACTCATATGTGATTCCAGTGACTACGCAGTGGGGGCAGTGCTGGGACAGTGGAAAGACAAGCTAATGCACCCAATTTACTATGCTAGTAGAACGCTGAGTGGAGCTCAGTTGAACTATACTATGACTGAGAAGGAAATGATGTATGTGGTGTTTGATTTCGACAAGTTCCGATCCTACCTGATTGGGTCCAAGGTAATTGTATATACTGACCATGCATCTCTCAGGTACCTAATCAAAAAGAAGGAGTCTAAGTTGCGCCTGATTCGTTGGGTGTGGCTACTGCAAGAATTTGACCTTGAAATTCATGACCGTAAGGGCACAGAGAATCAAGTCGCTGATCACCTATCATGATTTGAGGGAGCTAAAAATGCATTTGAGGTTGAGGAAATTCTAGAAACTTTTCCAGACGAGCAGTTGCTCGCCACCACTCTTCAAAAGCACCATGGCATGCGGACTTTGCTAATTACATGGCCAGTGGTATAGTTCCTCACGGCCTTTCATCGGTCTAAAGGAAAACGTTTTATCATGATAACCGCTTGTATTACTGGGACGAGCCTTATCATTTTAAAATATTCCTTGATAATATGATCCGTAGATGCGTCCAGAGATAGAACAATCTTTAATTTTTTAGGCTTGCCGCGCATCGGCATATGGTGGACATTTTTGAGGGGTCAGGAAAGCTGCGTAAGTGCTAGAGGATAGATTCTTTTGGCCAACAGTGATTAAAGACGCCCACGTATGGGTGAAGGGCTGCAATGAATATTAGTGGACAGGGAACATTTTCCGGCACCATGAGATGCCCATAAACCCAATTCAAGAGGTCGAAGTGTTTAACGACTGGAGGATCGACTTCATGGGTCCCTTCGTCATCTGTTATGGCAATAAGTACATTTTTGTTGTCGTGGAATATGTGTCCTATTGGGTAGAAGCTGCAGGGTTGCCCACCAATAATGCAAAAGTAGTGGTGGGATTTTTGAAGAAGAACATATTCACCTGCTTCGGGACACCAAGAGCGATTATCAGTGACGGAGGCACCAACTTCTGTAATAGGGCCTTAGACCTCCTTTTTCACCTACACCCCCGCAAAAGGACGTAAAGGAGTTTTTTCAATTAAAGGAAAATCGGAACGGGATTTATTTCCAGATTCGCCACTTGGGAGATTAATGGTGTTCCAATTAACCGGTTGAATCCCGAACCGAGAAAAATCATGACTCTGTTAACAGTCTGCGAACCAGAAATCCAGATAAGGAATTTTGTTAACCCGGGAGAAGGTGTTAGGCATTCCCGAGTTTCGTGGTTCTAGGGGGGTCGCTTAACTGTCACATTTAGCTTATTTATCTGATTTTATTACATGAAGAACCTATGTGCCAATTTTACTTTTTTAACCGCTTTTATTCAATATGTATTTATTTTAAAGAAAGTGAACTTCGTTTAAAACATGTCTTTGGATCACGTCACATGAAATGCACCTGTAATCCTAAACACACTTTATTCAACATTTTTGGGATTTGGATTTAGATCGCATGAAATGCACACCCGAATTTAAGAAGATAAATTTATTTAAAAAAATGTGCCTAAAGATGCTAATGCGTTATCATCTTTTAGAAAGGCCATGAAATTAGCTAAACGGCCTGTCCTGAATTATTAAGTATTTTTAGCTTTTATTGAGGGCCCCGCAATTTTATATTTTATTGGGCGAGGCTCATCTCATTTTATTTTAAAAGGACAAACCTAAAAGCAACTGTATTTTTCTATTTTTGTTTTGTCTCTAAAAAAAGAAAGAATCCTAATTAATTAATATTAGAATTCGGGCTTCAAGTTCAAGCCCGGTCCAAACAAAAGGAAGAACCTTTTAACTTGAACCCGCTACATAACTCAAAACCCAAATTTAGGCTGGATTAAAATAAGAATTGAGATCCTCAAGCCAAATCCAAATTATTGGGCCAAACAAAATTGCTACATGGATGATCGTTGTGCCAATCCCCCAAAAGTGGTATCTGGGCCTGGCGCAAATGAGATGCAGGCCCAAACGAGTATGCCTTGACTCCATATGGAGTCCGTTCAGTGTGAACAAAAGAAAGGCTTCAGCTGTGGGGATATTTCAACTCCCCATCGAACCCATATCAAGACGGCCATAAAGGCATCATTTAGAATAAAGGCTATTGAGCCACAATCATTAAAATATACCCAACCGCACTAGATTTAAACAAGTAATCACAAGAAAATCACTTCAAACCTTTTTTATTCAAATATGATGATATTGACAACCTTGATTTTAATTTTGTATCCACTTATATTTACTAAACCATTCACTGCTTACTAATCTGGGTGTATCTAAGTAAACTAAAATGCCATTAACTAAATTAAACTATGAAACGCAATGAGCTAACTTGGCAAACATGAACACTCCTTATTAGACTCCATCCACTTGCCCACCTGAGAACACAAATTCAATTTCGCATATCATGTAGAGTGGGAATAATTAATCATGTGAAGCTATTTAAAGTGACTAACAACAACAACAACAACAACAACTACCCAGTATACTCCCACCAGGTGGGGTCTGGGGAGGGTAATATGTAGGCAGTCTTACCCCTACCCAAAAGAGCAGAGAGGCTGCTTCCATGCGACCCTCGGCGCATAGGACAGAATGAAAAGCTGCATTGGAAAAAAAAAAAAACAAAGACAAAATTAGTAACCAAGGCAAGACAAAACAAAATAACAAAACAAAGCATAAGTAATCCTGCAGAAATAACGTAAATGGTTATGTAAACATAAGGAACATAAATACCGTCGCAACCAAGAGGGGACCTAGGCTAAAACACTAGACATCGATGGGTAACCCTACTATCCCACCCCCAACCCCGGGTGAGGCGAACGAAGGACTCTAAGAGCCCCTATCCTGCAACCCTGATTCTAGACCTCCAGACTCCCCTATCGAGGGTCATGTCCTCGGTAACCTGCATTTTAGTCATGTCCTGCCTAATCACCTCTCCCCAATGCTTCTTAGGCCTCCCTCTACCCCGCCGACCACCAGCAATCTCCAGCCGCTCGCAGCTCCTCACCGGGGCATCGGGACCCCTCCTCCGTACATGCCCGAACCACCTCAGCCTCGCTTCCCGCATCTTCTCGTCCACTGGGGCCACCTCTACCTTCTGACGAATAACTTCATTCCTAATCGTATCCAGCCTGGTGTGCCCACACATCCACCTAAGCATCCTCATCTCAGCAACCTTCATTCTCTGGACATGGGAGTTCTTCACGGGCCAGCACTCTGCCCCGTACAACATCGCTGGTCTAACCACGGCTCTGTAGAATTTCCCTTTGAGTTTGTGTGGGATTTTCTTGTCACACAGGACCCCAGAAGCAAGCCTCCACTTCGACCACCCTGCTCCTATCTGATGGGTGACGTCCCCGTCAATCTCTCCGTCCCCCTGAATCACAGACCCAAGATATCGGACACTGTCCCTCTTGGCGATGGCCTGAGAACCAAGCATCACATCCCTGCCCACCCCACTCGGCTCGTCACTGAACTTGCACTCCAGATATTCTGTCTTAGATCTGCTTATCTTGAAACCTTTAGACTCGAGGGTCTGTCTCCATACCTCTAACTTCTCACTAACACCGGCCCTCGTCTCGTCTATCAATATTATATCATCAGCAAAGAGCATACACCAGGGCACATCCCCCTGGATATGACGGGTTAGAGCATCTATCACTAAGGCGAACAACATGGGACTCAGCGCCGATCCTTGATGGAGCCCCATTACCACAGGAAAATGGTCTGAATCGCCACCCACCATCCTCACCCTAGTCTTAGCCCCATCGTACATGTCCTTGATAACTCTGATATAGGCTTCTGGCACACTCTTCGCCTCCAAGCACCTCCATAGCACCTCCTTCGGAACCTTGTCATACGCCTTCTCCAAGTCGATAAGCACCATATGCAGGTCCTTCTTCTTATCCCTGAATTGTTCCGCCAGCCGCCTGACTAGGTGAATAGCCTCAGTGGTGGAGCGGCCCGGCATGAAACCAAACTGGTTCCCCGATATAATCGTCGCCCCCCTCATTCGCGCCTCAATCACCCTCTCCCAAACCTTCATCGTGTGGCTCATTAGTTTAATACCCCTATAGTTGTTGCAGCACTGGATGTCCCCCTTGTTCTTGTACAAGGGCACCACTGTACTCCACCGCCACTCATCCGGCATCCTCTTAGTCTTGAATATCACGTTGAATAGCCTAGAGAGCCACTCCCCTCCAGGTTTACCCATGCACTTCCAAAACTCCACCGGGATCTCGTCAGGCCCGGTTGCTCGACCCCTACTCATCCTGCGCAACGCCCCTAAGACCTCCTCCACCCTAATGCGCCTGCAGTACCCAAGGTCTCTATGACGCTCTGAATGCCCCAGCTCCCCTAGCTCTATGCTCCGATCCCCCTCCTCGTTAAGAAGGTCCCGAAAGTACGCCTGCCACCTCTGTTTGACTTGCGATTCCCCCATCAAAACTCTACCATCCTCGTCCTTGATACACCTGACCTGGTCTAGGTCACGGGCTTTCCTTTCCCTTGCTTTAGCCAGCCGAAATAGCTTCTTTTCCCCACCTTTCTCCCCTAGTTCCTCATACATGCGACCGAACGCCGCGTTTTTAGCTTCCGTGACTGCCATCTTAGCTTCTCTTCTCGCCTCCCTGTAGGACAACCTGTTCACTCTCCGCTCCTCCTCGCTTGTGCTCCCTGCCAACCTTGCGAACGCCGCCTTCTTCGCCTCCACTTTTCCTTTGACTACATCGTTCCACCACCAATCACCCTGATGCCTACCTGAATATCCCTTAGAAACCCCGAGCACGTCCCGTGCTACCCCCCTAACCAAGCTAGCTGTCGCTGACCACATAGCGTCCGCTTCACCATAACTTCTCCAAGCTCCGCCCTCTTCTAACCTCCTTTCCATCTCCTGAGCTTTCTCCTTGGACAAAGCTCCCCATCTAATCCTCGGTTGACCCCGGGCGCCCCTCCTCTTCTTCTTCACCCAGAGATCAACATCCATCACTATGAGCCTATGAAGAGTTGAAAGAGACTCTCCCGGGATAACTTTGCAATCCTTGCACAGACCCCTGTCGCTCCTTCTGATGAGGATGTAATCAATTTGAGTCCTCGCCGCCGCACTCTTGAAGGTGACCAAATGCTCCTCCCTCTTCCGAAATGATGAGTTCGCAATCAGGAGCTCGGAAGCCCTGGCGAAATCAAGCAGCGAAGTGCCTCCTCCGTTCCTAGCCCCAAAGCCAAAGCCCCCGTGCACCTCATCGTAGCCACCGGCCTCGGCCCCAATATGCCCATTAAAGTCCCCTCCAATAACTAACTTCTCCGACTGGGGAATACTCTTCACCAGATCGTCCAAGTCCTCCCAGAAGCGCCTTTTAACCTCCTCGTCTAAGCCTGCGTGCGGCGCGTAAGCGCTAACCACATTGAGGACCCCACCCCCAATAACCAGCTTAATAGCCATTAACCTATCGTTCACTCGCCTCACCTCGACCACGGACTCCCTTAGGTCCCTATCAACCAAGATGCCTACTCCATTCTTACCCCTCTCGAGCCCAGAGTACCACAGCTTAAACCCATCAGCGTCCCGCGCCCTAGTCCCTTTCCACCTAGTCTCCTGGACGCACGCTATGTTAACCCTTCTTTGTTGGAGAACCTTCGCTAACTCGATGGACTTACCCGTCAGAGTACCTATGTTCCAGGACCCAATCCTTAATCTCCGGGCGACCGCCGCCCTCTTCCCACCCTTACCTCCTGCCCTGCCCGAAATGCCACCCCCTGCACCCCTACACACCCCCGCAACCACCACCCCCTCCTGAGGACATGACCTTACGCTATCATTACTCGTTGCAGCCACTATCCAGTGACCCAGACGCACTAAGGCTAAAAACGCAAATGTAGCAAACTAGATAACAACAGAATAGACCACACTCGGAATGCTAGTAAAAATACGTAAAGAATGTGCACAAAATAAGCAAGAGAGCGGGAGGTACCAACTCCCGGTGGAAAAACCTGGAAGTGTGCTTTGCTGCGCCCGAGTTCTCCTGAATCTTAGCAAAGTGCGCTGCTCTATTGCGTCCTGCCGTGAGTCTGAATGAGAGCTTGGACGACAGTTGTCGTAGATCCTCGCCGTTGAAATAGGTACCTGTCCAAGAAAACAGAACACACCCACAAAAAGCAGGGGTAGAATAGAAGGAAAAGAGCAGTAGTTGCCGGTAAAATTTCCGGCGAAAAGAAAGGTGGCTAAATGAACAATGAAGAATGAAAGTGACCAATAAAAAATTCCGAGAGTACCAAGTGGGTCGGAAAAATGAGGTGAGAAAGCTGTCCAAAAGAAGCCGGCGAAAAAAGTGCCCGGAAGTGGGCTCACGCGCGCGGCGCGTGTGGGGAAGCGGCGGCGCGTGGGCGGCGCGTGGGCGCGCGTGCTGTGGTTTCCGGCGACGAAATTTTCAGAAAATGTGCGCCAGACACTGTGTGTCACAATGGTGTGGGAGGTGAGTCCAAGAAACTCCCGAGGGATGTCGAAACACTGTCGGAACAGTGTTCCGGGCAGTGGGGGTAAGGGGGGAGAAGGTGGGGTAGTGACACTTACCTGGTGGTTACCTGGGGGTGCCGGCGACCCGCCCGGTGGTGGTGGTGGAGCTGGTGGTGTGAGCTTAGAGAGAGAGAAGAGAAGAGAGAGAGGGGGAAAGAGCCGTTAGAATATGCAAATTTGATATCTCTTTATGCTCTTTCCTGATTGAAAGTATATGATCTTAAAGTGACTAACAGTTAACTGTTAAAGTGACTAACAGTTAATTGTAAATCCGAGTCCAGTCCAAACCAATCAACAGTCCAATACAACTAAATTCTCCCAATAATGCAATCCAATACACATAATTAACAAAACACAAATTACATAAACATGTTAAGTATTATTCAAATACATTCGACTGTTCATCACTCCACAGGCAGAAGCATTTTCATGTCATGCCAATTTCAAAGATACAACAATTAGGATTCAAGCTTGTACCTGGAATTTTAGAATTAAGAAGAGGCAGAATCAGTAAACTACAAGCACTTCGAACAGAAATCAACCAGCCAGAACTTAGTTCAATAACCACGACGAATTTTTGAAATCAAACCATGCTCAAGCAAAACACCACGAGTTACATAAACCCACAACTATACCAGGAGCTACAGAGTCCTTCAACGACCAACAATCAACCAAAATCACCTCAAATACTCTTGATGCTACTAATTCTCGGGTACAAAACATCAATGAAGGATCCAAAAGCAAAATCTAAGAACTAAACTGAACTAAGCTATGGAACAGTGATATTTTTTTAGTTTTTTATTTTTTTGATGTGTTTTTTTATTTTTGTGTATTAGAATTCAAATGCTAATCTGAAATTTAGAGAAAAGGGGAAGAGCTTTTAATGGGAATTTTTGAGCTGAAAAGAAGATCCCCCGTTTTTTCAATGCAAATGACATCCTTTTATAGATAAACAAGAGTGAAAAAATCAGCAAATTGGATTTTCTTTTCAGTCCCTCTTTCTTTTCAATTTGATCCCTTTCTTTTTAACTTGCTACTCAAATAAGTGCTTTTAAAATGCTGAAGTCTACACTTGTTCCCTAATCTAAAAGCTTCTAGGATGCTCTTTTGTCTAGGCAATTCCTATACTACCCCTTCCTTGTCTTGAAATTACTATTTTTCAAAAAAATATCATTTTCTATGCCTAAAGTACCCTTCTAATACTCTGAAAATTGCAGCATAAGCTAATTGGCCCAATGCCCTTATCCCAGTTAGAATTTTAACCCAAGTTAAATCACACAAAACTGCACAGCTATATCCAATTCATCTAACCTAACGAAGAAACTAATTAACACTAACAAAATGAACAACTAATACTTAAACTGAAATTATCTAACACGAGCTTATCTACCAAAAACCACTGAAATTAATTAACACTAAGACTACTTAGCAATTAACTATTTAACTAACAGAAAAAGGCATTTGAACAATCAGAAGAGAAGAAGAGGAATCAGAATTTAAACAATCAAAGCCAAATTAAAGCATTTAAATAGAGGGTTAAACTAATTTTTTTAAAATTGATTAACATAAATGAAGCGAGAGAACAAAGAAAGCATGGATTAACAATAAAGAAACTAAAAAAACTAAAGAAAGAAAAAAACTTACTATCAAACTTCTGCCCGGAAAAACCTCAACGGAATCAAATTCCAGATAATGTTATTTGTCTACTTAACCCAAAGTAAACAAATAACATTAACGAGAAGTCGATTCGACTTCAAAAAATCTCAAACAAGCCCAAAATGGATGAACACTAGCTCTACAGTTCGATGAATTTCAAAGGGATTCGAAGAGTTTTAAACCAAGGAAACATGGAAAGAGAGGTCAGGGGATCATTTGGTATCAATTTTATAAGATTTGGGCTGACCAGGGATTTCTCACCAGTTATCATATTTGAAATTCGGAGATTTGGGCTGGGTTTTGGGAGAAAGTAATGATGGATACGGAGCAGGGAAGAAGAGAGGGTCATGGGATAGAAACTTGGGGTCCATTGGAGCTTCGCCGCCGCCGGCGGTTGGCAGCGGTGTAACAGAGGGAGACGGCGGGGTGAGTTTAGATACGAGGAAGATGAGTATTATCGTTGGCATTACTGATGGGTAATTACATATTTAAGTAATTACCTACAACGATCCTGGACTATCGATCAGATGGCTTGAACGGTCGAGATTGAAAGCAGATGAGCCAATACGACGTCGTTTGGCTCTTTATCACACCTGGATCGGGTAGGGAATTGGATTTGGTCTGGAATGGCTTAATTTTTAGGCTGGAATTTATGTCTAAGTGGCCCAAATCATGGTCTGTTATCAACAACCTTTCTTTGTTTTTTTTTCAAATTGCTTTTCTTTTGTTTCTCTCTTTTTGTTTCATTTTTATTATATTTTTTTAATTTTTAAATTTTTTATAAAGATGCAAAATCAACCAAAAATCCTAATGCACTTCAAAGCAAAGACTAACTAATTCCTAAAATTGTGTAAAACTATTTTATGACAAATTTCCAATAATTAAAATGCAAGAGTGAATTAATTTTTTTTTGATTTTTCATGTTTTGTTCTATAATAAATTAACCCCTATTTAATATTAAAACATAAAATTAAATTCTAAATGCAAGTGCGTATTTTTTTTTATTTTCATATGAATTATCATGCACAAATAAAATGCAAACAATTAACAAAAATAACACCAAAATTCACAAAAATTGTAAAAACAAAGAAAAGTTATTTGGTTTGAATTTTTGAGAATTATTCATATATAAGGCAAAAATCACGTGCTCATAGCTGCCCCTCTTTACTCGGAAACACGAAGAATTTTCGTGCAAAGACAAGTGAGCAAATACAAGCGATTTTTGCCCGTTCAAATATTCCGTTTTGAAGCATTTTGAAAAGTTTTGGCCACACCCTGCTTCAGAGGTTGCCTACATATCCTGGGCTAAACATGAATCAGGTTAGTGTAGTTCGGGAGTGTCTGGTAGCTGGGACTACCAGGAGCTGTGAATTCACTGCGATTGTTACTACTACTGCTTGCTGACCTCCCTTATTACATCATGTCAAAGATAAAAAAAAGCTAGCCTAAGCTATAAACTACGAATTATAAAAAAATCCTATTTAAATTCTTCAAACTTGTTCTTGTACTTCCTTGTTGTTTTGTTGTCTTGTATTTTTGTTGCCTCATTGTCTTGTGTTTTCTCGGTGAAATCCCTTGTTGTTATTTCAACTGGTCAACTGAGATGTTGTTCCTTCTCTCCAAATTGCTGAACTTGAACAAACTTGAACTTGAATGTATTCCTCTGTTATCCAGGCGGGCTCCTGAGTTTCCAAAAATAGACAGAACAAAGAAAACTTTCTGCCACATACCAATAAGAATAGAAAAGCTAAAACTTGAATTGCGATAAGACTGAAGTGTGGCCTTAAAATTTAAAGACGGAAGTGTATTCCTTTGTTATCGGGGTGGGCTCCCCACTTCAAAACCTAAAAATTAAGGACTGACAAAACTTAAAATTTAAAGATTGTAATGTATTTCTCTGTTATCGGGGTGGGCTCCCCACTTCAGCACTTAAAATCTAAAGACTGAAATGTACACATCTGTTATCGGGGCAGGCTCCCCACTTCAGCACTTAAAATCTAAAGACTGAAATGTATGCCTCTATTATCGGGGCGGGCTCCCCATTTCAAAACTTAAAATTTAAAGACTGAAATTTATGCCTCCGTTATCGCGGCGGGCTCCCCACTTCAAAACTGATAATTTACATATTGAAATTTATTCCTCTGTTATCGGGGCGGGCTCCCCACTTCGAAACTTAAAATCTAAAGAACGAAATGTATGCCTATGTTATCGGGGCGGGCTCTCCATTTCAAATCTTCTTCTGTATTCAAATCCTATACATTATGCTTGCTGCCCTACTTCTGAATCGACTTTTACTAACCCTTGTGCCTTACAAGAACCCCCAAAGCATGTTGATTGCTACACACAGCCTGTTGTCCGTTTAAATTGAAACCCCCTGGCCCCTGATCTTGGGGTCTGCTGCTCCTTTTGATGTACCCTTGTCATAGAAAATATCTATTCTTCATTCAACCAAAATACCTTTATCTGTTGCATTGCTCATGACGTGACATCTACCAAACCCAAACCCCCAACGCCTGTTGATTATTACCAGCTCAGCATTTTTGTTGTTTTCTTGACTTGTGACACTTTGATATGCAAGACAAAGCCCCATTTTGCGCAATTGGAAAGGTGGTGGCAAATTTTGCAATCATTTCTCACTTGTTATAACCAAACAGACTCAGAGAGAGGAAGTGAACAAAATAGGGTAACAGAGTGAAGGAAAAAGAAAGAGATGAATCCTAAAGGGAAAACTACGAAGTAGAAACCTATCAGATAAGGATACCAACTCTAATGACCATGACATGTACCAGTAGATATTCCGTCAATCAAACCTGATGTTCAATTCTCGCTATAGCCTTTCGCTGTGAAACTGGACTTCAATACTCCGCTTATCCAATCTGATTTACAGTTCTTTTTCGACTTGTAGTGACCGGTGGGTTTTCACCATCAAGCCTCTCTCATTTTGTTCTTTTTTCTTAATTACCGTCGCCTCAAGGTGCCTATGAAAGTTTTCACTAATAAGACTCTCTCATATTTATTTCTCTCAGTTGTCATCGCCTCGTGGTACCCGTGAGAGTTTTCATCAATCCGGCTCTTCCATTTTCAGTTTATTTGCTTGGATCGGAGTGTTTACCTTGACGTGAATTACCATTACCTACTTGCCTTGGCATTTCTCAAAGACTGATCGGAAGGTCTTCCTTTGGACCGTAATTTGGCTTTGGGATGGGGTTAGAAATAAAGGGTATAAAGGCTCAAAATAATTTCAAAGTGGGTTAAGATTACAACTTTCGGAATCCAATTTCTCATAAAAATCACAACTTCAGCCCAGTTTCTTGGTGACTTTGGACTCTTATTTTTGATATGACTGAACCTCAGAGAGGCTGCCTATGACACTTTCGGGATCAAGTCAAACATAGTTCATGTCGTAGAAATTACTTTATTTTTGTGAATTTTCTTTTTCTTCTTTTTCTTTTTTTTCCTTCCTCAATTTTCTTTCATTTCTCTCATTTCTTTCTTTCTTTTCTTTTCTTTTCTTTTCTTTTTCTCTTTCCTTCCCCTTTTTTTCTTTCTCCTTTTCTCTTCTTTCTTTTCTCCTTTTTTTTCTTTTTTCTTTTTTTGCTTTTCTTTCCTTTTCTATTTCCATTTTTTCGTCTGCTTATCTCCGGCACTTGCATTTCTTTGATTGTGCCCTTGAATTCGAAAGAGGGGTACAAAAGAAAGTAAATACGGCTCAAAAGCGGTGACAATGGAAAAAAGGTGTTTGGATAGCAAAACAAATGCCTTCGTCATTTCAATCCTCAAGATATGCCAAATGCATACAAAATACGATTAATACACAGACATTACACATAGTATCTCTTGACCGCATTAGAATTGATGATCATTTCCACATATTTCCTACCATTGGACAACACTCTCAATCTCAAATGGCCCCTGCCAATTTGGCGCACCTGCCTCTAGGGTTTCGTTATATTCTATTTGCCCCAGTTTCACATGGTTCGGGCTTCAAACATATTCAAAAATATTTTTATTTTCCTCAAGTGCCCTATCATTTTTAAAATGGTTTCGTTGTTTCCCGACCAACATAGATTTTAAAGATCCGACTGATAATTATGCGTGCATGTCATGTCAATAGAGCCTACAGGAAAAGTATTGAAGATAGAAAAGAGAACTGAACAGCAATGACTAGGACTAGCAGAAAATAGAGAATTGTATTAAACAGACGATGAAAGGGTTTAACAACAAAACAAGCAACACAAACTGCGGTACGATCCTAAAACAAAACCTAGATAACACTTCATAAGATATGACAACTAGACAAATAAAAGGATAGAAGGGTTTGAATCACAAGACAATATCCGGATGACAACCCTGAAAATAACCCGGACAACAGAAATGACAACAAAATAAACCACCAAGACTTCTCTCCAGCTAGCCAAGAGATAAGGCATCTTTCCAATTACCAAGCACGGTATCTTAGCCACTGAATTCCACATCAACAATATTGAGGCCTTCAAATAACTTTTCCAAGGAAATCATATCTGCCATGTGCGTCTAATTTTGCATAGGCGGTGGACTCTGGCTAGTGTCAGTTGCATCTAGATTTGGCATGACAATATCGCCTTCATCAATGAGCTTTTGAATTTCTTTTTTTCAACTCCCAACACTTCTCCCTGTCATGCCCGGGAGCACCTGAGCAGTAGGAACACATTAGGGAAAAATCACCTTTTGGAGGGTTTGGCTTTTTTATCTGGATTGGCTTCAGTACGCCCAACTGCTTGAACTTCTGGAATAAACTGGCATATGATTCTCCCGTATGGGTGAGAGTCTTTTCTCATTTGAACAACCTTTCATTCCTGAATGCCTGATTTGACCTAAAACCTGACCCAGGGGGTTTCCAGTATGCTCGTGGTGGTAGATAAGCATTTTGTTGGGCCGGGTACCGGACAAGTGATATATGACTCTAGGGGTTCTGTGGAGAGATGTAGCATTGGGGAGGATCATCTGGTGCACAATGATATCTATGGGGGCGATTCCGGGGTTGGGAGTGTTGATCAGGAGAACTTATCTGATTATCTTTTCTGCTTTTCCCTCCCCCCAAGTTTGCTGGGGTGTTCTAAATGTTTTTCGTCCAATTCGCGATTTTGCCCGACTTGATTCCCATTTCTAATAACTCCCATATTCTTAACATCTCATCGAAAGGTCTACCCATGGCCCGGATCAAATAATTGAAGTAGGCGGGATCCTGGATTGTAGTAAAAGTTCGACCATCTCTTTTTCGCTAATCAAGGTACTTACTCAAGCAGCTTGCTCCCTCCATCTAAGCCCGAATTCCTAAAGCTTTCCTCCGGCTTCTTTTTCATCTTAGAGAGGGCAGATTGATCTGGGGTAAACCTTGATTTTGTATTGAAAGTATTAGACAAAGTCTCGAGCCATGTCACCCAAAGTAGGCCATCTTTTAACATCTTGACGATTATGCCAATCCAATGCTGTCCCAGTTAGGCTTTTACTGAAATGTGCAATCATCAAGTCGTCTTTCTCACCTACACTTCTCATTTTACTACAATAAACCTTCCGGTGAGCCATCGAATCTCCAAACCCATTATACAACCTAAATTTTGATACTTTAAACCGCAAGGGTAGGCGACTGTCAGAAGTCATGGACAGTTCTTTCAGCTTCCTGGGTGCCCCATCTCCCCATTCCCTTCTGGCGAGCTTCCTAATTTCAGCATGAGGCTTATCCTGCGGAACCTGCTTGTGCGGGTTGGGAACCCTGTGAGCAACCTCAGAGGGGTAATTATTGGGTGTTATGAGTTTTGGGTGGGTGCTCATGGTTGAGAACAATGGATGTGACCGGATGGCACTTTTGGGAAAATATTGCTGGATGAAAAGTGGTGGGGCTACTAGGGTGGTTGAAAAAGCTATGATAAACGGGTAAATCTAGAGAGTGTGGAGGATCGGTAGGCCCTGTTTTTGGTGTTTGGGTGAGAACAGCGTCCAGGAAGCCGGGCGGTGGTGGGAGTGGTGCTTTCCCAATCATCCATGCTTGGTACATGTAAGACATGTGTTGTCTCAATAATTTTACCTCTTCTACCAACCCGTTTTCCGGTTCAGCCAAGTGTTTTTGGGCATTGGTACCAACCCACTCAGTTCCGTTGTCTTCTGCCATTATCTTTTGTGTTGCAAGGAAGCGTTACCTTAGAACCACAAACCAACCACCTTCCTGGAATGATATGCCAAAATGAAGCCATCATGTTAGCGTTAGGGAATTTAACACGTTGGTAATCGCACATCTAGGGAGTGAATGCACCTAAGCAATTAATCATTTCTATTATGCATTTGCTATCGCATGCGTCATCCCAGCCTTTTCTCATTTTGGATTACAAACCTTTCTCTCTTCTTATTTCTCTTTACTCTCTTACTTCTCTCTTTTCTTTCATTTTCTCCCACTTCAGTCTTGTCTCTTATTTCCTTCTTTCCTTGTTTTTCCGCTTTTTTCTTCTTCTTTTCCTTTTCTCTCTTTTCCTTGTTTTTTCTTCTTTTCCTTTTCTCTTCTTTTTATTTTTTATATACTTGGTTATGGTCGAATCCTATGTGGATTTCTTACGTATCATGACCCCGCATGAATCATATCAAGCGTAGTTCGTGAAGGTAAAAGGTAAAAGACCATAAATAAATTTTGAAATTGTCAATTCTCATGATAAAACAAACTTTGGCAACAAAGGTTTAAAACTAACAAAATTAAACACAAACTGGAATGCACCCTCAAAAATCATACGACTTACATACTCTAATCAAAAGAAATATGAACTCAAAACAAACTGACGGATTCCTTTCCCAATACGCCAATTTTGATCAAACGGCTATTTATGACAAAACGGCGTGACCCGACTTATTTATAATTCTTTTCTTGTTTTTGAAATTTAGAATAAATGACCCGGTACTGCAAACATGGCATTTCAGCGCCTCGAGGACGAAGATTTAAGGCTGTGAGGGTCAAAAATCAAAATATGACTAAAGGTGGCTGTTTATGCAAAGTCAGCCTTCTGGCGTCCCGTTTGGGAACATTTGGCTATTTTTGACAAAATGGCATCACCTGATTTATCTATGAAAAATATTAAAATTTGACATTTTTTGGGCTATTTTTGTAAATGGGAGGTTGGACCCATTAAGGGTTGCCTACGTATCTTACGCCATGTGAGAATCAAACCATGCGTAGTTCGGGCAATTAAACAAACTATTTTAAAACAAGACTTTTTTTTCCATTTTTTATTTTTGGCATTTCTCAAGCAAATAACAAAACAACTTTTAAAAACACAACTTTTTCATTTTCATTTTTCATGGTAAGACAAACTATTTTCTTTTCTACTTTTAAAAACAAAACAAACTAAAATAAAGGACATCTTTCATTTTTTATTTTTCATGGCAAAACAAACTAAAATAAAAGACTCCTTTTTCATATTTCTCTGCTTTCTGAGCAAAACAAACAATTTAAGCATAATTATTTTTTCCAAAATTTTGGCAGAATTTCGACAGTATTTGGGCATTGTTTCTCCTTCTAAAATGGGCAATTAACTCTCCAACTGCTTAAACAAACAATTTAAACATAATTCTCTCTTTTTTAAAATTTTTCAACATTCCCGAGATTTAGAAGTCGGTCAACATGCAAGCCCGAACAATGAAATGCACAGAAAGCAAGTAGGATGCATCAGGATAGTCTTGTTATTTCAGGTTGATAGCCCTAGACGGACCCAACCCCTGTTGCATCCCCTAAGTCAAAATGCACATGATGGATAAGCGTTCCTACTAGGGATCCGGCATGAGACTGAGTTATTCTAGGTTCAGAACTTGGGTGTTTGTTCTAGACCTGGCTTACCCGAGCGGACAACTCGAGCCGAGGGGGAGGCAGCATCCCGGGAATACAGAAGCTTCACCAGTTTGGCAACTTATCCAAGTCTCGTTCTAAGTTAATATTTAGACACTATACAGAAAAGAAGTCATACGAAGTACCCCCTTCTTCATGATTTAGAAGACACGGAATGAAGATGGGTTTCGACACAGTTTATATAAAGTTCACAAGATATCAGAGCGGTAAAAGCAGTCAATTATCACATTAGGCACAGATCGTGTAACAAAATCAGATAAAGCCAAACACAATAATTATTCCAAGCTCGAATTTTGAACCCTGAACAAAACGTTCTGGGTTCTTCTCCCCAGCAGAGTCGCCAGAGCTGTCACGTCTCCTTTTTCACCTACACCCCCGCAAAAGGCGTAAAGGAGTTTTTCCAATTAAACAAAAATCATAACGGACTTTGTTATTATTTATTCAGAGTCACCACTTGGGAGATTAATGGTGTCCCAAGTTACCGATTGAATCCCGAACCGAAGAAAATCATGACTCTGTCAATAGTCCGCGAACCAGAAATCCAGATATGGAATTCTATTAACCCGGAAGAAGGTGTTAGGCATTTTCGAGTTCCGTGGTTTTAGCACGGTCACTCAACTGTTGCATTTATTTTTTGCCAGATTTTATTACACGAAGAACCTCTGTGCCGATTTTAACTTTTTACCGCTTTTATTCAATATGTTTTATTTAAAAAAAGTGAACGTCATTTAAAACATGTCTTTGGATCACGTCACATGAAATGCACACGGAATCCTAAACACATTTTATTCAATATTTTGGGATTTAGATTTGGATCGCATTAAATGCACACCCGAATTTAAGAAAGTAATTTTATTAGAATTGCATCTAAAAGGATCTAGCGTGTTATTATCTTTTGGTAGGGTCGTGAAATTCACTAAACGATCCTTCCTGATTTTCTAAATATTTTTAAACCTTTATTGAGGGCCCCACAATTTTGTGTTTTCTTGGACGAGGCTCGCCCCATTTTTGTTTTAAAATATAAACCTAAAAGTGACTATATTTTCTATTTTTTTTTGTCTCTAAAAGAAAAGAAAATTCCTAATAGATTATCATGAAGTGTGGGCCTGAAGTTCAAGCCCGGGCCCAAAACAAAGGACGTAACTTTTAGTTTGGATTCACTACCTAACTCAAAAACTCGCACATCACGTTACAAAAATGTATCAATTAACAAAAAAAAAAACGAGCCATGCAATTGCTTCAGCCAGATGGCCTTCGAAGCTGGGCCCAAAATTGGGCTTAATCCCAAATTAGCGTTTGCGAAGGGGAACGAGGGGAGATCAGATCCCAGCGACGTTGGCCAAGTCCAATTGCCAAATAGGCATGGTGGACCTGGATTTCTAATTCATGTTTGGAGATTTGATATATCAATAGAAGACAACAAATATTGGGCCTAACTAATAGTGAATTCAAATGCCAAAGTACTGGGTCCGAATCCCAGTGATTTCATTTATTTGAACTGCATTAAACTCTCAAATAGAAAATTAATTCAATTGGTCGGTGATTTATAAACAAAAGTATATCAACGGTTTAGAGACAAATTCCACAAATCTCTACAACTAATTAAACTTGGTGTTAAAGCTATACCCTATTACTTACATGAACCAAACAATGCTTATTCATGAACTTAGCATTTCAAGGAAAGCTGAACAAATTATTTTAACAAAATGTAATGGAAATTGTTAATTGATATAATGCTAACAAAAACTCTGTTATCAAAACCAGCCCTAATTTATTTACAACTAACTTCCAATCACATGTTACAAAAGCTATGTAACAGAATCATCAACATAACAAATTGCAACAGATGTTTAACCTCAGTTTCCATTTCTTGTTCTCAATAGAGGGATCTACATCGACAGAGGCTCGAAATGTGTACCTGGTTTTAGGAATTAAGAAGAGTAAGCCAGTTAGTAGCAGTTGCACGAGTAGCAATCAACAGGTAAACAACAGCAGCCCAGATGCAAGAACAAAGGACTTAGAAATGCCCAAAACAAGTCGAAAGCCTAAAGGATCAACCCAGGAAGTGAAAGTGAACACCCCAAAACCCAGGCTAGCTTGAATATACCCAAAATGAGTCGAAATAGCACCCAAGCACGATCAGAAACTTCAGCAATCAAAACTTGAAACTAAACTATGCAAATTCACACTACAACTTGAAACTCAGCTAAAAATGCAATGGAACAGTAGTAGATTTAGGTTTTTTGGTTTTTCTATTGTTGCTGGGTTTTATACTTCGAATTTTAAATTGAAAACTGAAAAATGAAAAGAAGAACGCTATTCATGTGGCTGGAATTCTATGGGATTTTTAAGCTACAAACTCCAGAACTTTTTACAAGGCAAATGACATCCTTTTATAGATAACATGAGTTAAAAAATCAACAAATTGGGTTTTCTTTTCAGTCCCTCTTTCTTTCAATTTGATCCCTTTCTTTTTAACTTGCTGCTCAAGTAAGTGTTTTTAAAATGCTGAAACTTGTATCCTAATCTAGAAGCTTCTAGGATGCTTTTTTGGCTAGCCAATTCCTATACTACCCCTTCCTTGTCTTGAAATTACTATTTTTCAAAAAACTACCATTTTCTACGCCTAAAGTACCTTTCTAATACTCTAAGAATTACAGCCTAAGCTAATTGGCCCAATGCCCTTATCCCAGTTAGAATTTTAACCCAAGTTAATTCACACAAAATTGCTCAGCTATATCCAATTCATCTAACCTAATGAAGAAACTAATTAACATTACCAAAATGAACAACTAATACTTAAACTGAAACTATCTAACATGAGCTTATCTACCAAAATCCACTGAAATTAATTTACACTAAAACTAATTAGCAATTAACTATTTAACTAATAGAAAAAGGCATTTGAACAATTAGAAGAGAAGAAGAGGAATCAAAATTTAAACAATCAAAGCCATATCAAAGCATTTAAACAGAGTGTTAAACTAATTTGTTTAAAATTGATTAACAGAAATGAAGAGAGAAAACAAAGAGAGCATGAATTAACAACAAAGAAACTAAAAAAACTAAAGAAAGAAAAAAAAACTTACTCTCAAACTTCTGCCCGGAAAAACCTCAATTGAATCGAAGTCCGGTTAATGTTATTTGTGTACTTAACCCAAAGTAAACAAATAACATTAACGAGAAGTCGATTCGACTTCAAAAAAACTCAAACAAGCCCAAAAATGATGAACCCTAGCTCTACAGTTTGATGAGTTTCAAAGGGATTCGAAGAGATTTGAACCGAGGAAACATGGAAAGGGAGGTCAGGGATCATTTGGTATCAATTTTATAAGATTTGTGCATACTAGGGTTTCCTCACCAGTTATCAGATCTAAAATTCGGAGATTGAGGCTGGATTTTGGGAGAAAGTAATGATGGATATGGAATGGGGAAGAAGAGAGGGTCATGGGGTAGAAATTTAGGGTCAATTGGAGTTCGCCGCCGGCGGAGACAATTTCCGTGAACGGTGTAACATAGGGAGACGGCGGGGTGAGTTTAGATACGAGGAAGATGAGTATTGTCTTTGACATTACTAAAGGGTAATTACATATTTATGTAACTATCTACAACAAGCCTGGACCGTAGATCAGATGGCTTCAATGGTCGAGATTGAAAGCAGTTGAGCCAATACGACGTCGTTTGGCTCTTTATCACACATGGACCGGGTAAAGAATTGGTTTGGGTCTGGAATGGATTAGTTTTTGGGCTGGAATTTATGTCAAAGTGGCCCAAATCATGATATGTTATTGCCACGGCCCAAACCCGGTCTTGATGGCACCCAACCCTAAAGCTAGGTAAGCCTGACCATCAATCGCTTTTCATTTAACACTAAGTCTCAAAAATTGATAATTTAAGAATATTATAGTAATTTTATAACAATAATCCAAAAATATAAATAGAGTAATATGGATAAATACGAAAAACCGGTAAACATACCCAAAAGATCTTGGGTCACGAGTCTAGAGCCTCTAAACAAAACTGGATAATAATAATATCTGAATGAAAATATAAAATCTGGAAAAGTAGACGGGTACTACAGATCAGCACAAGGCCCCAAACATGGCATCAAGCCCAATCATCAACAACATCAGCCGCCAATAATTTATATTTAACTCTCGGGATGGACCAAGTCACAATCCCCAATCATATACCATCCTGCACCTGCCATGGGGTGAGAGTCACACCCTAACATAGCGTCATGATGTGATAAACCGAGTTTCAAACCCTCAGGCCATCATCTATACAAACTACTCACCTCTAACCGGCCGTAGACTGGTCTGCAACGCCTTTTCCTTTGAATCTCCCAGTACGAGCGTCGAATCTAGTCAAAACCACAATGAATACATTATTATAGGCTAAATAAACATAATCCAATTCAAATTATTCGAAAAACGCTAAAAACCGCAAAGTTGGTAAACCCAAGCCCCGGGCCCACTTCTCGAAAAATTCTAAAAATCACATCTTTGGATTCCACATCTCACCACGAGTCCGTACATATAAAGTTTGTCGAAAACGGAGCTTGAATTACTTTTCAAATTCCCAAAATTGGCTTCTACAAACTAAGCCCTAGTTCTTCACAATTTCTAGACAAATTTATGGAATTGAGGGTTTATTCTTCCCAAAAATGGCATTTTTAAGTTAAGAGACTTACCTCAAATCAATACCCGCTGAAAACACGCTTCAAATCCCTCAAAAAGCTCCTTGGGTTGCTTAAAATGGAGTGAAATATGTTTAAGTCTCGGGTGAAATAACCCTTAAAACATTATGTCCGCCCAGTGATTTACTCTATGCGATTGCGGCCTAAGGCACGCGATCGCGGAGAAAAAATTCCAGGACCAAGATTTTCCTATTACGCGATCGCAGAACTCTGACCAATGACCCTACGCGATCGCAAGCTCTCCTACGCGATCGCACAATCACTCAAGCCTATGCGATCGCAGGCTAACCTATGCGATCGCAGAGACCAAATTGGATACCCCTTCAAAACCTTCTATGCGATCGTAGCCCCAGGCTTGCGATCGTAGAGAGCAAATTTCTGCTCTGCAATTTCTGCTGCACTTTTCAATTCAAAAATCCCCGTTAGCCATCCGAAATCACCACGAGGCCCTCGGGACCTCAACCAAAAGCACATATATGTTCTATTACTTCATTCAAACTTGCTCATAACATAAAAACACTATCATAAACATCAAAATCATCAACTTACCATGGATTCAAGCCTAAGTTAAACTAAAATTTTCGAAACTAGCATTTGATCCAAAACCCGACCTAAACACCTTCGAATTGTATGAAATTTGCACGCATATCAAAAATCACCTAATGGATCTACTGCAGCTATCGGAATTCCATTCCGACCCTCGAATCAAAATCTCACCTATCAACCAGACTTCACAAAAATTCTAACTTAGCCAATTCAAGCCTTATTTTACAACGGACCTCCAAATTCAGTTCCGATTTCGCTCCTAAGTTGCAAATCAACATCAAAAACTAGTTGAATCATCGGAAATCCATTCCGAGCCCTCTAACTCTTAAGTCAACGTTCAGTTGAATTTTCCAAACTAGCTTTCTCATAAAGAGACTAATTGTCTCATTTCTACCCAAACTCTATCTGAATTACTTCAAACTCTCCAAACACATATAATGGAACATATGGAAACATAAAACGGGGAAACGGGGCGGTAATTCACGGGACGACGGGTCAGGTCGTTACATCCTCCCCAACTTTAACAAACGCTCGTCCTCGAGCGGGTCAAGTAACATACCTGGAGTATCAAACGAGTCAGGATATTTGTTGCACATCTCTTGCTCGGTCTCCCAAGTGGCTTCCTCCACGGGCCGACGTCTCCACTGCACCTTCACCGAAGCTATGTCCTTTGATCTCAACTTTCGAACCTGATAAGCCAAAATAGCCACAGGCTCCACATCATAGGTCAAGTTTTCATCCAACTAGATCGTGCTGAAGTCTAACACATGAGACGAATCCCCAACATACTCCCGGAGCATAGAAACATTGAATTCCGAGTGAACTCCCGATAATTTAGGTAGAAAAGCTAGCATATAGGCCACCTCCCCAATATTCCTAAGTATTTCAAAAAGTCTGATGAACCTTGGACTCAGCTTCCCTTTCTTTCCAAACCTCATAACGTCCTTCATTGGCGAAACCTTCAGCAAGACCTTCTCGCCCACTGCATAAGATACATCTCGAACCTTCCGGTCCACATAACTCTCCTGACGCGACTGAGGTGTACGAAGTCTTTCCTGGATTACTTTCACCTTCTCTAAGACACCCTGAACTAACTCTGTCCCCAATAATCTAGCTTCGCCGACTGAAACTATCCAACCGTAGATCTACATCGTCTCCCATATAAGGCCTGATACAACGCTATCTTTATGCTGGATTGATAGCTATTATTATATGCAAACTCGCAAGTGGCAAGAATTCAGCCCAAGAACCTCCAAAATCAATAGCACAGGCACGCAACATATCCTCCAATATCTAGATAGTACACTCGGACTGCCCGTCCATCTACGGATGAAATGTTGTGCTCAACTGTACCTGTGTGCCTAAATCCTGATGAAAAGTCCACCAGAATTGGGAAGTAAACACGGTACCCCTATATGATACAATGGAAACCGGAACCCAATGCAACCGTACAATCTCCCGAATGAAAATCTCTACTAGCTTCTCCGCAGAATAGGTAGTGCATACTGGAATGAAGTGTGCGAACTTGGTCAGCCTATCCACAATTACCCAACCTGAATCAAACTTCTTCGAGGTACGAGGAAGACCACTCACAAAAGTAATATTCTCCCATATCCGCTCCGGAATATCCATTTGCTGGAGTATACCACCGGGTCTCTGGTGCTCGTATTTGACTTGCTGACAATTGAGACACCAAGCCACATAATTCGCAATATCCTTTTTCATTCTCCTCCACCAGTAATATTGTCTCAAATCCTGGTACATCTTCGCTGCACCCGCATGAATCGAATACCGCGAGCTGTGAGGCTCCTCTAATATCAATTCCCGGAGACCATCCACATTCGACATGCAAATCCGGCCATGCATATGCAACACACCATCATCACCAATGGTCACATATCTGGCATCATCACGCTGGACCATGTCCTTCAGGACAAGCAAATGTGGGTCATCATACTGCCGCTCTCTGATGCGGTCATACGAAGAAGATCGAGAAACCATACTAGCCAACACCTGACTGGGCTCAGAAATGTCTAACCTCACCATCTGATTGGCTAAGGCTGAACATCAACCGCATTGGGCCTCTCCCCAACTGGAATGTACGCCAAACTACCCATGCTAATAGCCTTCCGGCTCAAAGCATCGGCCACTACGTTGGCCTTTCCTGGGTGATACAAAATGGTAATGTCATAATCTTTGAGTAACACCACCCATCCCCGCCGTCTTAGATTAAGATCCAACTATTTAATCAAGTGTTGAAGACTGCGATGATCCGTATATACCTCACAAGATACACCATATATATAGTGCCTCCAAATCTTCAAGGCATGAACAATTGCAGCCAATTCTAAGTCATGGACAAGGTAGTTCTTCTTATGGGGATTTAGTTGACGAGAAGTATAAGCAATCACACTATCCTCCTGCATCAATATACAATCGATCCCAACTCTCGAAGCATCATATTACACCGTGTAAGAACCTGAAGCTGATGGTAATACTAATATCGGTGATGTGGTCAAAGCCGACTTGAGCTTCTGGAAGCTCTCCTCGCATTCATCTGACCACACAAATGGAGCATTATTCTGAGTCAGCTTCGCCAAAGGCGAAGTAATAGATGAAAAGTCCTGAATGAACCTACGGTAATAACCTGCCAAACCGAGGAAACTCCGAATCTCAGTAGCTGAGGACGGTCTGGGCCAACTCTGCACCGTATCAATCTTCTTTGGGTCAACCTGAATACCATCGATGGACACAAAGTGTCCCAGAAAAGCCACAGTACAAAGCCAGAATTCACATTTGGAGAACTTTACATAAAGTTTCTCCTCTCTCAATCTCTGCAAGACCACCCTCAAGCGCTGTGCGTGCTCCTCCTGGCTACACGAATACACCAGAATAGCATCAATAAACACAATCATGAAAGAATCCAAATAAGGCCGAAATACACTATTCATCAAGTGCATGAACGTGGCTGGGGCGTTAATCAGCCCGAAAGACATCACTAGAAACTCGTAGTGTCCATAGCTCGTCCTGAAAGCCATCTTCATAATGTCTGAATCCCTAATCTTCGGCTGGTAATAGCTTGACCGAAGGCCAACCTTAGAGAATACCCTTGCTCCCTGAAGCTAATCAAATAAATCCTCAATACGGGGTAGTGGGTAGTTGTTCTTCACTGTCACCTTATTCAACTGCTTGTAGTCAATGCACATTCTCATTGTGCCATCTTTCTTCTTTACAAATAATACCGGTGCACCCCAAGATAACGCACTCGGGCAAATGAAACCCTTATCTAGGAGCTCCTGAAGCTGTTCTTTCAACTCGTTTAGCTCCGCTGGTGCTATACGATAGGGAGTAATAGAGATGGGCTGAGTGTCCGGCACCAGATCAATACCGAAATCAATGTCCCTGTCCGGCGACATGCCCAACAAGTTCACTGGAAATACATCAGGGAAATCCCTTACAACGAGAACTGAATCAAGACTAGGAGCCTTAGCTTCCATATCCCTCACGAAAGCCAAATATGATAGGCAACCCTTCCCAACCATCCGTTGAGCTTTTAGGAAAGAAACCACCCTGCTAGGTACATAATCAGTCATGCCTTGCCACTCGACCTCGGAATACCCGGAATAGCTAGTGTATTGTCTTAGCATGACAGTCCAGAATAGCATGGTACGGAGATAGCCAATCCATACCCAGAATCAAGTCGAAATCTACCATGCCCAACAATAACAGGTCAACTCGGGTCTCCAGTCCCCCAATAGTCACCAGACAGGATCAGTAGACATGATCCACAATAATAGTATCACCCACCAGGGTAGATATCTGTACGGGCAAGGCAAGACAACCATGGGTCATACTCAAATGATGAGCGAAATAGGAAGATACATATGAATAGGTGGATCGGGGGTCAAATAAAACAAAAGCACTCCTGTGGAAGACTCAGATAATACCTGTGATGACTGCATCCAAGGCAATATCGTCCATCCGATCTGGAAGGGCATAGAAACGAGCCTGGCTATCGCCAATACGGTCCTCACCCCTGGGGCGACCTCTGGCTACCTGGCCTCCACCCCTAGATCACTGAGTGGAAGCTGAAGAAACCTGTGTAGAAGACGATGGTTGATCCCGCTGCTGATACTGCCTATTGAGGGGTCAAGGACATTGTCTCCTCAAGTGACCCAACTCACTGCAATCATAGCAATGAACTGAATCTGGAGAAGGGGACCAATGAGAACCCCTCACTGCAGACAAACCCTGAGCTGAAGGAGCAGGAGAAGAGCTCTGAGCTGGAAGAGCACTCAGTGTAGGCTGACTTTGCCGATGACCCTGATGACCCCGGCCTGAAGAGGCTCCACTGGACTCTATAAGTCCGAACTGAGGAGGCATGAAGGAATGACCTCTACCCTACTAGAAATGGCCCCTAGACGGAGCACCGCTAAAATTACCTGAACCCGAGGCCTCTTGGCCTCCCTCTCTACACGTTCCTGATGGCAATGTGTCTCAATCAGTCGAGCTGCATCAGCAACCTCCTCAAATGTAGCCGTTGTAGCCCTCTCTCTAGTCATCAATATATGGATCGGATAGTTGAGGCCATCTACAAACCTTCTGATCCTCTCTCTATCTGTCAGGATCATCCACATGGCTTGCCTAGCCAGCTGTGTAAACCGCGGCTCATATAAAGTCACTTACATATCTCGCTGAGTCAACCACTTGAATTGATGACGCAACTCCTCTCTGCGTGACTGGGGCACAAACTTCTCCAAAAATACCGTGGAGAACTGCTACCAAGTGAGGGGCGCTGCCCCGATAGGCCTACGCCTCTCGAACTCTTACCACCAAGTAAATGCAGCTCCTGTGAACTGGAAGGTTGTAAAAGCCACTCAACTAGACTCCAAAATACCCGCAGTACGAAGCATATGCTGGCATTTATCCAGAAAATCCTGGGCATCCTCTCCCTCAGCACCACTAAATGTCGGAGGCTGGAGCCTACCGAACCTTTCCAAATGACGTTGCTCGTCATCCGGCATAGCTGGAACCACGTGAGCTGCGGTAGGTGCGACCGCGCAAGTGGAACAACCACGTGAGCTGCGGCAAGTGCGACCGGCGCAACTGGAATAACTGATGCAACTGGAGAAACTAGTGCAACTGGAGAAACTGGAGCTACCTCAGGTGTCTGTAAGCCCTGAATAACCTGCTCAGCAGTGGGAGACTCGGGGGTATGATGACCACCCCCGGTGTGAGATGTAGCCGCTACTGTAATGGATGAAACCGCATGAGCCAGGCCAGTGCAGACGGACAAAATCTAAGCCAAAGCCTCCTGGAGACCAGGAATCACAATGGCCACTTCCGGTTCCTGAGTAGGTGCTGCTGGAGCATCCACAATTGGAGGCTGATCGTGGACCTAGGCAGCTGGTGGGTCTGTAGGTGCTATCCCTACTGGTCCGCCTTGCCCAGCACCACGCCGCATACACGGCCTCTAGCAAGTGGTACTAGGGGGTCGTCTTCCACGTCCATTAGCATGGGTTCTCGCCATTTGCAAGAGAATAGAATACAGAAATTTACTCTTCATGTTAACAAACCGCACGATATGAATTTCAAGAAAGTGAGGTGTTTCCTAAAAGCTCTGTATCCTCCTACTTATAAGTGTGGTGCACGACACACCCATAAATAAGACTCTACTAAACTGACTCATGACTCGTGAGGCCTAGTAACCTAGGCTTTGATACCAACTTCTCACGACCCAAACCCGGTCGTGACGGCACCCAACCCTAACGCTAGGTAAGCCTGACCATAAATCATTTTCCATTTAACACTGTCTCAAAAACTGACAATTTAAGAATATTATAGAAATTTTATAACAATAATCCAAAAATATAAATGGAGTAATATGGATAAATACGAAAAACTGGTAAACACACCCAAAAGATCTGGGGTCACGAGTCTAGAGCCTCCAAACAAAACTGGATAATAATAATATCTTAATGAAAATATAAAGTCTGGAAAAGTATATAATAATGATGAACTGGAATATGAAGATCAGCCAGGTCCTGCAAACGTCAAGCAGCTACCTCAACGACTCTGGAAAATGTAAGACTACGAATGTCAGTAGTCCTCTGGTGTACCTGAATCTGCACACAAGGTGCAGGGAGTAGGGGTGAGTACTACCGACTTAATGAATAATAAGCATAGAAAAATGTCTGAAAGTAAATAATCCATGTTATGCTACAAAGCAAAGCTAAAACTAACAGTCCTATACTTTAGCTACTAACTAACAGCAAAACGATATCAACATAAGAATAAAATATAAAACAAAGATGCAATGCAATGCACATGAATACGCTGCGGCGTGCAGCCCGATCCGTTTAACGTCGTCGGCGTTCACTGGGGTTGTGTACAGACTCTGGAGGGGCTCCTTCATCCCAAACAAAAAATCAGCCATGTATCGTCATAGAACAGGCTCTCGGCCATCAATATATGATAATCGCTACGGCATGTAGCTCGACCTAGATTCAGTCCACAATATGCATATTAGTCACATAACATATTCAATCTAATTTCTCAGTTCCAATTATTAAGGCGAATATAATTTAATTAGTTAATTTAATAAATAAGGTGACTTAGCATTTAATATAGTGATGAAGCACAGGACTCAGATCAATGATTATGCAAATCATATTTTCATAAAGATATTCACCCTAGACGGGTACTACAGATCGGCACAAGGCCCCAAACATGGCATCAAGCCCAATCATCAACAACACAATATGCGTATCAGCCGCCAATAATTTGTAATCAACTCTCGGGATGGACCAAGTCACAATCCCCAATCATATACCACCCCGCACCTTCTATGGGGTGCGAGTCACGCCCTAACATAGCGTCACGATGTGATAAACTACGGTTTCAAACCCACATACCATCATCTATACAAATTACTCACCTCTAACCGGTCGTAGACTCTCCTGCAATGCCATTTCCCTTCGAATCTCCCTCTACGAGTGTCGAATCTATTCAAAACCACAACGAATATGTTATGATAGGCTAAATAAACATAGCCCAATTGAAATGATTCGAAAAACGCTAAAAATTGCGAAGTTGGTAAAACCCGAGTCCCGGGCCCACTTCTCGAAAAATTCTGAATATCACATCTTTGGATTCCTCATCTTGCCAAGAGTTCGTACATATAAAGTTTGTCGAAAACGGAGCTCGAATGACCTTTCAAATTCCCAAAATTCGCTTCTAAAAACTAAGCCTAGTTGTTCACAATTTCTACATAATTTCATGGTATTCAGGGTTGATTCTTCCCAAAAATGGCATTTTTAAGTTAAGAGACTTACCTCTACCAATGCTCGCTGAAACCACGCTTTAAACCGCTCAAAAAGCTCATTGCGCTGCTTAAAAATGGAGAAAGCTATGATTAAATCGCGGGTGAATAACCCTTAAAACATTCAATCCGCCCAGTAATTTACTCTATACGATCGCGGCCCAAGGCACGCGATCGTGGAGAACAAATTCCAGGGCCTAGATTTTCCTCTTACGCGATCGTAGGTGAGACCATGCGATCGCAAAACTCTGACCAATGGCCCTATGCGATCGCACGCTCTCCTACGCGATCGCACTGACTAACCACTTAAGCCTACGCGATCGCAGGCTAACCTACGTGATCGAAGAGACAAAATTGGCAACTTCCTTAAAACCTTTTATGCGATCACAGCCCCAGGCTTGCGATCGTAGAGAGCAATTTTCTGCTCTGCAATTTCTGCTGCACTTTTCACTTCAAAAATCACCGTTAGCCATCCGAAATCACCCCGAGGCCCTCGGGACCTCAACCAAAAGCACATATATGTTCTATTACTTCATTCAAACTTGCTCGTAACATAAAAACACTATCATAAACATCACAATCATCAATTTACCACGGATTCAAGCCTAAGTTAAACTAAAACTTTCGAAACTAGCATTTGATCCAAAACCCGACCTAAACACCTTCGAATGGTCTAAAAATTTGCACACATATCCAAAATCACCTAACGGAGCTACTGCAACTGTCGAATTCCATTTCGACCCTCGGATCAAAATCTCACCTATCAACCGAGCTTCGCCAAAATTTTAACTTAGTCAATTCAAGCCTAATTCTACACTGAACCTCCTAATTCAGTTCCGATTTCACTCCTAAGTCACAAATAACCATCCGACACTAGTCAAATCATCAGAAGTCAATTCTGATCCCTCTAACTCTTAAGTCAATGTTTGGTTGACTTTTCCAAACTAACCTTCTCATAAAGAGACTATTTGTCTCATTTCTACCCAAACTCCATCCGAATTACTTCAAAATCTCCAAACACATATAATGGAACAAACGGAAACATAAAACGGGAAAAATGGGACAGTAATTCACGGAACGACGGGTCAGGTCGTTACAACTATCAACAGCCTTTCTTTATTTTTTTTTTCAAATTACTTTTCTTTTGTTTCTCTCTTTTTATTTCCTTTTTGTTCTATTTTATAATTTATTAATTTTTTATGAAGATGAAAAATTAACCTAAAATACAAATGCACTTCAAAGCAAAGACTAACTAATTCCTAAACTTGTGTAAAACTATTTTATGACAAATTTCCAATAATTAAAAATGCAAGAGTGAACTAATTTTTTGTGATTTTTCATATTTTGTTCTAAAACAAATTAACCACTAATTAATATTAAAATATACAATTATGTCCTAAATGCAAATGCATATTTTTTGTATTTTCATATGAATTATCATGCACAAATATAATACAAACAATTAACAAAAATAACACCAAAATTCACAAAAATTGTAAAAATAAAGAAAAGTTATTTGGTTTGAATTTTTGGAAATTATTCATATATAGGAAAAACTCACGTGCTCATAGACTAGTTGGCAGGTTGAAGTGTTTAATAGAGAGATTAAGAGTGTGTTAACCAAGACTGTGAACACCATAAGAACTGATTGGGCAAGAAAGCTAGATGATGTTCAGGGCCTACAGAACTGCTTTTAAAACACCAATTGGTATGTCACCATATAATTTGGTGTTTGGAAAGGCCTGCCACTTTCTAATGGAACTTGAACATAAAGCGTGGTGGGTATTGAAGTAGCTGAACTTTTATATTGAAGCTGCAGGCACAACAAGAATAATTGAATTGCATGAGCTTGACGGGTTCAGACATCTTGCATTTGAGAGCACAAGATTTTACAACTAAAGAATGAAGAGGTTCCATGACCAGAACATTGTTGGGTGACATTTCAAACCCTGGGACATGGTATTGCTCTATAACTCAAGATTACGACTGTTCGCTGGTAAGCTTAAGTCAAGATGGTCTCGACCGTTTCGAGTGGTTGAAGTATTCCCTTCAGGTGTTGTAGACCTTACCGTAGAGAAAGACTCTCGTACAATTAGAGTCAATGGGTAGAGATTGAAACTGTATATGGGTATGAATGAACCAAAGAAATAGTCTGAGATCCGCCTGACTGAACCTCAAAGGTCGAGCAAGCCTTAATTGCGCTCATCTGTGTAGTGTCGCGACGTTAAATCATGCGCTTATTAGGAAGGAACCTAATTGTTAACCTCACTAACCCATAATTGTAGTTTAGGATTATTAGAAATTAGGAGTCATGAGACTTGATTGGGCAGGTAAAAGCATGGAATTAGACATCAAATAAGTACATAAAAGATTCGGGATGCAACCCGGAAGCTAAAAGTAGAAAATAGGTCGAACTCTGAAACAAATAGCCTACCGCACTACATGGGGTGTCGTGCCATGTGCCATGCCAGGACAAATGGGTTAGAGGTACAAAAAGTTCAGGCCTCTGGTAAAATCCATTACCGCGCCGCATGGGATGCCGCACCATACGACGCGGCTGTATAACGTTTTAAAAAAATTTAATGTGTTTTTTAAAAATCAGACCAACGTCCCCTCCCCACCCAAACAACCCTTTTTCTTATTTCCTTTATCTCCAAACGCACCATCCCCTCCCCCAAGTTCCCCATTCTCACCAATTCCCTTCCCCTACACACCCATCATACCCTCCATTCATCCTCAAGGTAAGTTCTCTTCTCTCTTCTCCTTTCATTAAGTAATTTTGTGTTAGGAGTAGTATAGTGTAATGTCAACTAAACCCTAGGTAGTGTCTTCATGCTAATTTGTTTCCCTCTAGTTTACCTTTTTCATTGCTTACTTTGGCCATGATTGGTGTTTAACTTGTTGGGTTTTTATGGTACTTAACTTGTGGAAGATGTTTAACATGTCTTGATACCTAAACAAAATTTTTATGGTTAAGTTGTGTGGAGGTGCCTTAAAGGCCAAAAATTAGTGGTGTAATTGTGAAAATTTGGAGCACTTTGTGCCATTGTTATATTGTGGTGGTGGTAGGATGGTTGATTGGTATGATTGTGTAGCAATATTGGAAGAATTAAGGTTGAAATTATGAGGTAACTTTGATGGAGGTCATGTGTTTGATTAAATGCCTCAATGACCTTGAAAGTGACATTATAGTTCTTGAAGAATAATTGCAATGAGAAAATGTGCGCTAGGTGCTAATTGGAATATTCGATTCATGCTTTGTGTTTGTGTAGTGTTGTGTTGTATTTTATGTAGTTTGTTAGTAGTGCATTAGTATAACTTGTTTTGTTTCTCATAGTAGTTAATAGGTTAGCTTCTTAGTTTTTTGGTTATGTTTAACTAGCATATACCGTGGTTTTGTAGTTGTACTATATGTTGGTGGTTGGGAGGATTGTTGATTGTTTGTGGCGCATTCCCATTGGGGTAGTCTGAGTCCCTGATATACATTCTACTTGTGAACATGCCAACAACATAAGTGTGGGTTGGTTACCCCATTTGGTCTTGTTTGGATTTTTGTGTTGTGGCTAATATTGTTCACCTTGTGTAGGTATAATGTCTTATCGCCTGAGCAAACGCTCTATTACTGGTTCTTCTGAGGTTGATTTTAGTAGCCGTTGTGGTGGGAGACGGGCACCCCCCCGCCCTAGTAGAGGAGGAAGAGGAGCCGCATTGCCCCTGATGCAGATGTGGTGCCAGCATGCAAATATGGCATATGGGTTGTCCTCGCCCATGCTCGACGCTGGTTTCAGAGATTTGTGCCGTCAGTTAACCTAGACCCTGAGGTTGCTACTAACGATTGGAATTTGGCCCGTAAATATGGCAACATTTACAACAACATTCAAGCTTTTGGTTTTGACAGTATATTTCGTCCGGGTGATGCGGTGAATGTGAACCTAGTTAAAGAATTCTATGCTAGCTGGCAACCTGAAGCCAGCCTGGATGCAGTCTACGAAGTGCAAGTAAGGGGTAAAGTGATTCCATTCTCCTCCAGGGTGATCAATCCGATTATAGGGTTCACAGAACATTCCCACAAGATCTTTCAGAGGTTTCTTCGTCGACCAGACTATCCGGCTATCCGCCGCCTATTATGTGGTGCTGACTCTTCTACCGCATGGACACGTGATGCCAATGAATTCCACAAAGACATGAAGAAATCAACATTCCAACGGCCAACAAGGGTTCTATTGCGGTTGATTAACGTCAAGATCACGCTGACAAATAGTGACACTGATGTACCCCGGCTGTAGGTGTGTTTGATTTATGCCTTGTTGACTCGGATGCAGGTTGACCTTGGTGACATCATGCTTGAGCATATGGCTAAAGTGCGACCACTTGGGGCTCACCGTCTGCATTACCCGAGTATGATCACTCGATTGTTGCGAGCACACCTTGTGGAGGAGGAGTTACACTATGATGAGACTTATTTTAGTGTTTTATCCTATTAGGCCATTTGATATTACATTAGTGATTGACCCCCCCTACTACGGCTGTTAATTGGGATCAAAGTATGGTTCGCGTTGAGGAGAACATCTAATGTTCGCTGACTTGCACCTTCGGGATGATCAGGGGGAGGCTGACTTGGAGGAGTTGTAGCAGGATCACCCAGTTTCTGCTATCACTCAGCAGCTTTTGGGGTTGGCGAGAGAAGGACAGCTGCCACCCGATGAAGATGTGAACTCCATTCCCTCTAATGATGAAGAGTATTTGCGCACCTTCGATGGTGCTGGTGATTAGGCCTTGGGCCTCAGGGATTCCCTTTTCACTATTGATTTTGTTGTTTTGAATTGGGGACGATGCAATCTCTTAAGTGTGGGGTGCTCCTATTTGATTGTACTTGTACTTTCCTTTGTTTTTCATTTGCCAGTTGCTTTTGTTTGATTTGTTTCTTGCTTTCTTAGACAGTTGGTCTGTAAACTATAATTTTGAATTCTATCGAGCATGTAATAGTTAGTAAGTAAGTATGTAGTTCTACTCTTCCCGACGATGGATTTCGTTAACCGGTTTCTTGTGGGAGATGAGTTGAAATAAAAAAAAAATTCATATATGTGAAAAATCTAAAAATATGTCTTTCATGCTAGTTTTTCCTTTTAGGTAGTGTAACAATTCCCCCTTGGTTTTTCTTTTTCATGGGTTTTTGCTCAAACCGAGTGTAACTAAATTTTTTTTAGTTTTAGGAGTTAGGAATCGTTTGTTAGGAAGCTAAGTTGAAGGATCAATTTTCCTTGATTGCATGTGCCTTGAGAGTGGTAACGACCTTAGTTGTGAGACCTACGCTCAATCATTAACTCTTAAATAAGTACCTTAAAATTGTATGACCTTAACTTTGCTTAACTGCTTTGACTAGAGTGTCTTGATGAGTCCGATCCTGAATGAGTTATGTGCCATGTGTGTGTAAGCATTTTTATATTTTGTGGATTGCATTTGATGCCTAGAACTTGCCCTTTGTGTTTGCAAAGTGAAATAGTGGTTTGTTCAGTCGTGGAAGTGACATAGGCGTTTCTTTGTTGAGCCATATATACATATTTTACCCACCGAATTGTGATATATCGTAGTTAACCCATTTTGAGCCTATAATCCTGTTTCTTTGGCAGTCACATTACGAGACCTACCAATTGTTTGAATTGACAATATATTTGAACCTTTTTGCCTCTCATAAGCACTTGAAGTATCATGAACCGTGTAAAGCGTAGGGTGGTAGGTATTGGCTTTTGAGTGGAAATAATGGAATAAGGAGAAAGGTGTGTTGCGTTGAAAAAGATATATATATTATAAGAGCCACTTGAAAAAATGAAAATACACACACACATACATATATATATATATATATATATATATATATATATATATATATATATATATATATATATATATATATATTCTTTGATAGTGGTGGCTCTTGACGAAATTGTGCTTAAAGATATAGAAAGTTAATCTAGATTGATGTGAGGGTGGAATTTTGGTTTGACTTAAGTGGGGTTTAAAGGTTAAAGTATTTGTATTAAAGTGCTTAGTTAGGTGTAGTCACTCGCATATCTAAAAATATATCATGCCTGTCCCGTAGCCTACATTACAACCAATTAAAGTCCTACTTGATCCTAGACTGAATGAGCTCAATTAGTAGAGTAGTACACTACGGGCAAGCTTATGGTGCATATTTTGTGGCATATGAATGTTATTTCTAAGAGTGAATGAATTATTTCTATCTCAAGTTCCTGAATATTCTTAAATTTATTGCGTGGGACTACTCTCTTTTGCTGTGTGAGGGCACGTGATTTACAAAGGAAAGGTAATGTCATTGACCTATGTGTTAGAGTAAGTGGGCGAGTGATTAATGCATGGTACGTTTAAGTCGAATCTTGAGGTGGGATGTTATGATAAGGTGATCAATCCACTTTAATAACTCCTGGCATGGTGTATCGGGGAGGGTGCTTGATGAATGGTTATCCCTAGATGCAGTGTAGTTCAAATGCTCGAGGACGAGCAATTGTCTAAGTGTGTGGTGTTGATGTTTGGCTAGAAACCCGTGTTTTAGCACTGATATTACATTCCAATGATTGCATTTTTATACGTGTTTGAGATCAAATGACAGTAAATTACACTTAGTACGTGTTTTATGCATTGCAGGAAGCTATCTGGAGCTCAAAAGTTAGTTTGGAGTTAAATTGATCAATTTGGAGCTTTGCAGTCTGAGTGAAAGCCCAATACATTAAGCCGGGATCCTGTTCGGGGGCCGTGTACCAAGTCTGGATATTAAAAGAAGAAAAAAGAAATTTTCTTTGAGAAAACTGCACTACTGTGCCGCATGGGGCACCGCATGGCGTGGCCCAGCAATGCAAAAGGGTGCCAGGAGTGAAAAGTTGAAGTTTCAGCTAAAGTGAACTACCGCGCCACATGGGACGCCGCACCATGCAGCGCATCTGTGCAAATTTTATAGAGCTAGTCCTAGTTTGCGCATGAAAGGATTTTTTCATCTGCGCCCGACCCTACTTGGTATAAATACATGTAAAAATGCCATTTTGAGGACTTTTGCCATATTTTTTTACCTAGGGAGACTATTGTGCAAGGGAGAAAACGTTTGAAGCAATTTCCGGAAGAGATTGGCATCAAATTCTTCATTCCATCATCTTTAATTTGTAATTTGATTATGCAATTTATTTGAGAAATTATGAACACTAGTATGAGTAGCTAAATCCTTTGTCTAGGGTTTTGATAGAATCTATTGAAGGATGAACTTCTTGATTATGTTAACATAGTTTGTCAGTTTAAACTCTATTTGTTCAACTACGTCTTTGTTGTAGTTAATTGATAGGATCCTCAATTAATTACGCCTATTTGGTGTGTATAACTCGGGAGAGAGTGCATTTTTAGGTAATTGTTGAACAACACCACTCCCAAAGTATAAAGGGAATCTATAACTACGGGTTTAAAGGCAGGATTAGGGATAACAAAGCCTTGGGTGCAATCTAAAGTGAATTTTACTAAACAAAGCTAGCTAGCATATCTCGGGAGAGTGCGTCTAGTAAATTATCATGATTACTCGGAGAGATTTACGGTAAAAAAAGGGTTCATGATTGATAGAGATGTGTGGTGAATTTATATGAAGCATAAACAGAAGGAATTCCATCAATAAGGGGAAATTATTACCTTAGAACTTTCTCATTATTGTTTACACTTTAGCATCTTTAGTTTTACTGTTGTTTATTTACTGTCAATCTTAGTTACTAAATACACTATCAACTGTTATTCACAATGTTTAGGGAAATTGATTCTAAAGAGTTTAGCAAGTCTAATGAAAGTAATTGATAGGTTAAATCTTTGTGGATTCGACTCTGGGCATAAATACTCAGGTTATATTTGCAACGTTAGCATTGTCCTTTTTATAAGGCATTGTTGGGAGTGATCAGTACTCCTTTTCTCTCTTTTGGCATCAGGCCATTTCTTCTAAACCCAAAACCAATTCATCCTTCACACGTCTCTCTCGCAGCCGCCGATCTTTTTCTAGGTAAGATTTTGAAAATTATACTTGAAATTCTCCATCTTGTTTCTGCTATTAATTTGTATTGCTGTAAATAAATAAAACAGAAACCTTTCTGAAAACAGAAATAGAAGGTTAGTAGAAATAAATTCTGAAAATAGTATTTTAACTTCAAAATAAATTTCTAAACGTTTTAGGAAAAAATAGAGTCCACTGAATATACAGTGTGTCCTTAAGGAAATTATTCCCCTCAAGTACCAGAGGTTTTAGAATATATCCTCCAAGTATAGAACGATTTAACTCACCGGAGTGTTTGTGCCCAAAACTCCGATGAATAATGAACCACTCGAAGGCAGCAAAACACACTGGAATTTTTGTGCAGAAGAAGAAGAGGATTATCAGAAAATTTCGTATGTAAATATTCTGGGATTTGAAGGTATATTTATAGCCAATTTGGTATTGTTTTTGAAAATGTTTGCAACCTTTCAAAATAGTCATAGCTGCGGAACATGTGTTGACACTGTTTTAAAATAGCCATGGATGTTTAAAATATTTGAGGGAAAATTAAAACGGATTTAAAATAATCCAGGAAAGAAAACGGGCCAAACTGCACTGGGTCGCGGGTCATGGGTTATTTTAGATTGAATTTTTGTTAATTAATTAATTAATTATGTGAAAAGAATTTTGTCAAAAAAGATAAATCAATCAATATTTGACCAAAGTTAAAGCCGAGCCGAGCGACGGCGACACGTGAGGCTTGCCTTCTTCTTAGCTTTTTAAGAGATAAAAGATGAGCTTCTCTATATATACACTAAGGTTTTCTTTCCTTCTACCAATGAGACATAAAGTGCATTAGTGAAATGAATTCATTCAAAATTTCACTTTCCTCCATTTCTTTTTCCATCATTTTTCATTCACATTTCTTTTGTTATTAATAAATAGTAACAAACCCAAAAATCTCCCACATGAATGGGGCATGGATATAAACTCAAAGGAATGCACGTACGTGTGTGTTTTTTACAAGGAATAATTATTGCATCTGGATAAATAGGTTTCCCTTTGAATTTTCCATTGTGAACTTATATCGAATATACTCAGTCAATCAGTAGATTTGATATCTTTGAAACGTCGAACTTTGTTGTATATCTAGACAACATAAGTCACACAATTAATCCTTAACCATCTATGGTTCTCACGGTTGTGTTCGTTTCAGCCATGAACATTGCCTGGTTTCATGAGTGTTTAGAGAATGAGCCTTTACTTCCATTCCCCTTGAAGCGACTTACACTTAACACTCACATAGATGATTTCTAGATGTGTAATCCTAAAGACACACTATTTGATCATATTCTACCAGATTTAGCAAATCATTAAAAAGTTTTAAGCTTTATTAACTCAACAAAAAGCCTTAATGCTTTACCTCATTTTTTAACATTGTCTTCATCACGAGAATGGGTTAAGTTATTTGACAATGTTGAACCGTCATTCATAACTTTGTTTGATCTCTTTGAACCTAGCTCTTGTTATCTCCAGTCTGTTAGGTAGAATTACCGCCATGATGACTTATCCTAGGCCTTTAACCCCATTCCCTTTGATGATCTTTCAACTACCTCTCTAGATAGGCCTTTTGTAAATGGATCTGACACGTTATCTCTTGACTTTACGTAGTCAATTGTCATAACACCACTAAAGAGTAGTTGTCCAACGATATTGTGTCTTCATCGAATATGATGATATTTTCTGTTATACATAATGCTCCCTTCCCTACCTTTTGCCGCTTGACTATCATAATGTATACAAATAGTTGCCAAAGGTTTGGGTCAAAATGAAATATCTTTGAAGAAATTCCGAAGTCATTCAACTTCTTAACCGGTGTTATCTAAAGCTATGAATTCATATTCCACTGTAGAATAGGCGATGCACTTTTGTTTGGATGATTTTAAAGACACTGCTCCACCCCCAATTATGAAAACATATCCACTCGTGGATTTAACTTCAGATGATCCAGTAATCCAGTTTGCATCACTATATCCCCCGATCACGGAAGGATATTTATTATAAAGCAAAGCATAATTTTAGGTATGTTTCGGATATCATTAAACTTGTTTCATTGCCATCCCATGTATTTGAATGGGATTACTTGTAAACCGACTCAGTTTACTAATAGCACATGCTATATCTGGTTGTGTACAATTCATGATATATATCAAAATTCTCAATACTCTTGCATAGTCCAGTTGAGAATCACTTTCACCTTTATTCTTTTGAAGTGCATAACTCACGTCAATTGGAGTCTTAGCAATTTTAAAATCCATATACTTGAACTTGTCAAGTACATTTTCAATGTAGCGAGACTGTGATAATGCTAGACCTTGTGGAGTCTTGTGAATTCTGATCCCTAAGATCACATCAGCATCTTCTAAGTCTTTCATGGTGCAGGCCAACATGTATTTTGTATCATTTATATCTATCATACTTTTGTTCATTATCAACATGTTATCAACATATAAACAAACAATGACTTCATGACCTGGATTGCTTTTAATGAAACACATTTGTCACACTCATTGATTTTAAATTCAATTATCAACATTGTTTGGTCAAATTTCGCATGCCATTGTTTGAGTGCTTGTTTAAGTCCATAAGGTGACTTAACAAGTTTTCACACTTTCTTTTCTTTATCAAGATCCACAATGTCACGACCTCAAACCCAGTTGTGAGGGCGCCCAACCCTAATGCTTGGCAAGCCTGACCATCACTCACTCTCCATTCGTCAATAAATCTCAAACTGAAAATTTAAGGAAAAATGTAATAAATTTAGAATAATAATCCAATAATATTAATAGAATAATACGAAGATAATACAAAATCTGAATGATCACTCCCCAAAAGATCTGGGTCACGAGTCTAGAGCCTCTAAACAAAACTGGGTAATAATGTCTGAATGAAAATATAAAAGTCTGAAAATGTATATAATAATAGTAAACTAAAATATAAAGAGCAGGCAGATCTTGAGAACGTTAAGTAGCTACCTCAACGACTTTGAAAAACATCTGGAGACTACAAGTGTCAGCTAAGCCTCCGGTGTACCTGAATCTGCACACAAGGTGCAGGGAGTAGGGGTGAGTACTACCAACTCAGTGAGTAATAAGCATATAAGATGTCTGAAGATACGAAATCCACGAAATGCCACAAAGCAAAGCTACAACTAACATTCTGACACCTTAACTACGAACTAATAGCAAAGCAATATCAAATATAAAAATCAAGTATCATGCAAAGATGCAATACAATGCATATGAATCCACTGCAGCGTAGCCCCATCCGTTTAACGTCGACGACTCTCACTGGGGGTGTGTACAAACTCTGAAAGGGCTCCTTCAGCCCAAGCGCAATATCATCATATCACTGCTGCGGCGTGCAGCCCGACCCATACTCAGTCCACAATATGCATATAAGTCACATAACAGATTCAGACTAATTTTCCAGTTCCCAATTATTAAGGTGAATATAATTTAGTTAATTAATTTCAGGAAAAAGGTGACATAGCATTTAATAACAGTGATTAAACACAGGACTGAGATCAATGATTATGCAAATCATGTTGTCACACAGATATCATCCTGGACGGATGCTACAGATCGGCACAAGGCCCCATACATGGAAATAAACCCAATTATCAACAATACAATGTGCGTATCAGCCGCCAATAATTTTTATTTAGCTCTCGAAATGGACCAAGTCACAATCCCCAATCATATACAATCCTGCACCTGCCATGGGGTGTGGTCACACCCTAACATAGGGTCACGATGTGATAAACTGGAGTTACAAACTCTCAGGCCATCATCTATACAACCTACTCGCTCAAACCGGTCGTAGACTGGTCCGCAATGCCTTTTCCTTTTAAATCTCCCTCTACGCACGTCGAATCTAGTCAAAATCACAGTGTGTACATTATTATAGGTTAAAGAAACATAACCCAATTGAAATTACTCGAAAAACATTGAAAATCTCAAAGTTGGTAAAACCCGAGCCCCGGGCCCATTTCTCGAAAAATTCTAAAAATCACATCATCGGATTCCTCGTCTTGCCACGAGTCCGTACATATAAAGTTTGTAAAAATGGATCTCGAATGCCCCTTCAATTTCCATTTTTACATCACAAATTCTCAAGCCCTAACTTAACCCATTTTGGTTGTTTTTCACTTATTTCTACGATAATTCTGCCATAAACTCGAATAATTAGGCTAAGACACTTACCTCAACTTGATTCTAGGTCAATTCCTTCGAAAATCCTTGCCCCAAGCTCGTGTGGGGGTTAACAATGGTGGAAATAATGAAGAAGTTCGTGGATGTTTTAATTATAAAACCCTTCTGTCCGCCCAGTTATCCTTCTATGTCATCGCATCCCTACTCCTGCGATCGCATAGACCAAAAATTAGGGCCCTTAAATTTCCTCTTACGTGATCGCATACACCCCATGCAATCGCATAGCACTGTTTCCCAATGATACGCAATCGAATTCTTCCCTACGCGACCGCACTGACAAGGTCCCACCTCTATGCGGTCTCAATCACCCTTCCGCGATCGCATAGAGCAACTCCTGAGACTCCTGCAAGCCTTATATGCGATCGCATAGAGGAAAATTCCTTTGCAATTTTTCTGCTGAATTTTTAACTTCAAAAATCCTCGTTAGCCATCCGAAATCACCCCGAGGCCCTCGGAACCTCAACCAAAAGCACAGATACGTCCTATTACTTCATTCAGACTTGTTCATACCATAAAAACACTATCATAAACATCAAAATCATCAAATTAGCATGAATTCAAGCCTATGTCACACTAAAACTTCCGAACTTGCATTTGATCTAAAACCCAACCTAAACACCTCTGAATGACCTCAAACTTTGCAGGCATATCCAAAATCACCTAACGAAGCAATGTAAATGTTGTAATTCCATTGCGAACCCTGGATAAAAATCTCAAATATCAACCGGACTTCGCCCAAATTCTAACTTGGCTGCCTTGGGACGACTGCACGTTACAACATAGCAGCACGACCAAATGGAGGTGGAAGTGCCAATTCAAGCCTAATTCAACATTGGACCTCCAAATTCAGTTCTGATTGCGCTCCTAAGTAACAAATCACCACCCGAAACTAGTTGATTCATCAGAAATTCATTTCAAGCCCTCTAACTCATCAGTAAACATTCGATTAACTTTTCCAAACTAACCTTCTCATAAAGAGACCAATTGTCTCATTTCTAACCAAACTCTATCTGAATTACTTCAAATTCTCTAAACATGTATAATGAAACATATAAAAGCATAAAACGGGTAATCGGGGCGGTAACTCACGTGACGATGGGCCAGGTCGTTACATACAAAACCCTCAGGTTGTTCCATGTAAATCTCTTCCTCCAATTCTTCATTTAAAAAAGTTATTTTAACATCCATTTGATAGATATCAAGACCATACACGGCCGCTAGTGCTACCAACACCCTAATAGATGTTATCCTTGTTATTGGAGAGTAAGTGGCAAAGTAATCGAGTCCTTCCTTTTGTGTATAACCGTTAACAACAAATCTTGCCTTATATTTGTCAATAGTGCCATCAGCTTTAATTTTTCATTTAAAGATCTATTTCGAACCTAAAGGCTTATTTCCTAGAGGAAGATCAATAAATTCTCATGTATGGTTATCCAAAATTGATTGAATCTCACTACTGACTGCCTCTTTCCAATATGTTGAATCAGAAGATGACATAGTTGCTTTAAAAGTTTGAGGCTCATTTTCAAGAAAGAATGTCACAAAATCTTGTCCGAAGAAAGTAGATGTTCTTTGGCGTCTTGGATCTTCTATACTTGGAGTATTTTCATTTGATTCTTCCTGAGTTTGTTTGGGTCTTTCACTTAATGACTCACATTCAGTTTTATATGGATAGATGGTTTCAAAGAATTCAACATTATCTGATTCCATTACCATATTAACATGAATCTCGGGATTATCAAATTTATGAACCAAAAACCGACATGTTTTACTATTTGTAGCATATCCAATGAAAACGCAATGTACTATTTTTGGTTCAATTTTAACCCTTTTAGGTAAAAGAACTTGTACCTTTGCTAGACACCCCCACACTTTGAAATATTTCAAGTTGGATTTTCTTTCTTTTCATTTTTCATATGGAATATATTGCATTTTATTGTGGGGTACTCTGTTGATTATTTAGTTAGCTATAAGGAGAGCTCCCTCCCCTCCCCCCTACAAACTCTGAGGTAATCCGGAACTTATTAATAAAGAATTCATCATTTCCTTTAATATTCGATTTTTTCTTTCCGCAATTTCGTTGGATTGAGGTGTGTAAGATGTAGTAGTTTGGTGGATAATTCCATATTTCGAACATATTTCTGCAAACGGAGATTCATATTCCCTGCCTCTCTCACTTCTAATCATTTTGATCTTTTTATTCAATTGATTTTCTACCTCGTTCTTGTATTGCTAAAATGCTTCAGTTGCTTCATCCTTAAGATTAAGCAAATAAACATAACAATATCTAGTGCAATCACCAATAAAAGTAATAAAATACTTTTTTCCACCTCGAGATAGTGTCGACTTCATATCACAAATGTCAGTATGAATTAAGTCTAAATGTAATGACCTGGCCCGTGTATTTCTCCCCCATTTTTCCCCATTTTATGCTGTTATATGTTTCAATATATGTATTTGGAGAGTTTGGAGTAATTCGAATGGAGTTTGGATAGAAATGAGGTAATTAGTCTCTTTATGAGAAAGCTAGTTTGGAAAAGTCAACCGAATGTTGACTTATGAGTTGGAGGGCTCGAAATGGATTTCCGATGATTCTACTAGTTTCACATGGTGATTTGTGACTTAGAAGCGAAATCATAACTGAATTTGGAGGTCCGGTGTAGAATTAGCCTTGAATTGGCTAAGTTAGAAATTTGGAGAAGTCCGGTTGATAGGTGATATTTTGATTCGTGAGTCGGAATGGAATTTCAACAGTTGCAGTATCTTCGGTAGGTGATTTTTGATATGTGTGCAAATTTTCATATTATTCGAAGGTGTTTAGGTTGGGTTTTTGAGCAAATGCAAATTTCGAAAGTTTTAGTTTAACTTAGGCTTGAATCCGTGGTAATTTGATGATTTTGATGTTTATGATAGTGTTTTTATGTTACGAACAAGTATGAACGAGGTAATAGAATATGTCTTTGCTTTTGGTTGAGGTCCCGAGGGCCTCGGGGTGATTTCGGATGGCTAACGGGAAATTTTGGAATGAAAAAGTGCAGCAAAAATTGCAGAGCAGAAATTGCTCTCTGCGATCGCAAGCCTGGGGCTGCGATCGCATAGAAGGTTCTGAGGGATTGCTAATTTGGTCTCTGCGATCATGTAAGCTAGAGTGATTGTTCAGTGCGATCGGGTAGGATCACTGGTCAGAGTTATGCGATCGAGTGGTCTCACCTGCGATCGCGTAAGAGGAAATTTAAGGGTCCGAAATTTGTTCTTCATGATTGCGTGCCTCGTGTTGCAATTTCATAGAAGGAGACGTGTGGGCAGAACAGTTTAAGGGCTAAATTTCAGACGCGACCCTCATAATATTTCCACCATTTTTACTCCGTCAAGAGAGGTTTTTGAGCAATTTGAAGTGGGTTTTCAACGAGTATCAATTGGAGGTAAGTCTCTTGGCTTTAAAACATCATTTTAGTAAGAATCAGCCTCAAATTCCATGAAATTGTGTAGAAAGTGTTAAGAACTAGGGCTTAGTTTTTAGGAAAACAAATTTCGGGGATTTGAAGGGTCAAACGGACCCCGTTTTTGGTGAACTTTATAGGTACGAACTCGTGGCGAGACGAGGAATCCAAAGATGTAACTTTCTAAATTTTTCAAGAAGTGGGTCGGGGGCTCGGGTTTTACCAACTTTGCGATTTTTAATGTTTTGAATAATTTCAACAGGGTTATGTTTATTTAGCCGATAATAACCTATTCGTTGTGGTTTTGAATAGATTCGACGCTTGTAGGAGAAGATTTGGAAGGAAAGGGCATTGCAGACTATGCTACGACCAGTTAGAGGTGAGCGGTTTGTATAGATGATGGCCTGAGGGTTTGAAACCCCGTCTTATCACATCGTGACACTATGTTAGGGCGTGACTCGCACCTCATGGCAGGTGCGGGGTTGTATATGATTGGGTATTGTGACTTGGTCCATACTGAGAGCTCAATATAAATTATTGGCGTCTGATACACGCATTGTGTTGTTAATAATTGGGCTTAATGCCATGTTTGGGGCCTTGTGCTGATCTATAACGACTGCCTAGGGTGAATGTCTCTGTGATAACATGATTTGCATAATCATTGATCTCAGTCGTGTGTTTAATCACCGAAATGAATCAGGGTGATATGTCAGTGACTCAAAATGAGTTACAGTTTACTCAGCTGGCTAGGCACGCTATGTGGATAATCCCGACAGATAGAGAGAGGATCAGGAGGTTTATATATATATATATATATATATATATATATATATATATATATATATATATATATATATATATATATATATATATATATATATATATATACATATATATATACATACATATATATATATATATATATATATATATATATATATATATATATATATATATATATATATATATATATATATGACTAGCCGAGTGGAAAATCAATGAAAAGATTTATCATAAAATTTTGTGTAATTATATTTGATAGTATAAATATTTTTCTTTTCATCAAATTCAAATTTTAGCCAATTTTTACATGGGATTTTTACCTTCCTATACTACATATGAAACCTTATTACCCTTAATGTTTAAGATTTGAGTTAATTACATTTCAATATACCAAATTACCATTTATATACCATAATTCAAATCAGGGATATAATTAAGGGTGCATTTTTATTAGGCATAATTATAGGAATAAGAATAATATCCACTCATAGTAGTGGTCACAATTTCAACAAGTTCTATTCAGTCGCAGCATCTCAAAAGTTTTTAAAAAGGATGCTGAAATGATGCATTGTTTGTCGAAACTAAATACTGGAGACTATTGAGAGAAATAATATGGGCTGAGAAGCTGGAGAGACATCTCGTTCTTGAGAAATGTCTGTTGTAAATATGATAAATTTTAAGCATCTTAGAATTCAAAGTGTGAAAAATGGCGTAGTTTAGCATCATACTTATGTTTAATCATTCATGTACAGAGATCTAGTTAGGAGTAGCAGATGAATAATCTCTCATCCAGTTATCTGGGATCATTTGTTTTTGTATTAGCTTGTTCATATGCTTTTGACTGGGATCCTTTGAATTTCTCAATCATTTAGGAGTCTTCTTAAGGTGAGATTCCATCCTTCACCTGTCCACAATTCTCCCACATAAGAAACTTGTTGTTGGTTCAGGTTGTAAATGTCTGGAAACAACTGCTTCAAAGTTCTTTGTCCTAGCCATATGTCTTCCCAGAAAGAGATCTTCATACAATTGCCCACTTTAAGACTAGACTTAGTACAAAACATTGGCCATTGATTTTTGATGGATCTCCACAGGCTAACCCCATAAGGAGTGCTCACTTGTTTGGTTGTCCAGATGCTTCCTTCCCATTCCTTACCTCAATTACATTATTCCACGGAGATTGTTCTGTTGTATCAAACCTCCATAGCTACTTCATCATCAAACTTTGATTTTGCAGTTCTAGTTGACCAACTTCTTTTTACACTTCTCAATTACACCATTCCAGATCCCTCTAGATTTGCTTTTTGCTCCAAGAGGCATTCCTAGATGGACTAATGGCAGAGTTCCTATAATTCCTCCCAGAATATTCTCTAAGCTATGAATCTCCATTACTTCATTAACTAGATAAATGAAGCTCTTATTCCAGTTAATGTGTAATCTCAAAATAGTTTCAAAGAGAATGCAAATCACTCTCAAAAGGAGCACCTGATCCCTATCAGCATCACAAAAAACTAGAGTATCATCTGCATATAGTAAATGAGAGATTTCCTCTGGAACTCTAGGGTTCACCCTGAAGCCCTTGATCCAGTTGTTATCTTTTACAAATTTAAAAAGACTTTTTGGACATTCTATTACTAGAATGAATAGAAAGGGGATATAGGGTCCCCCTGCCTCAAACCTCTCCGTAATGAAAAAAAAAGAATCCAACAGGTGACCCATTTGTCGAAATAGATAATTTCACAGTATTTATACAAACCTTGATCCACTCTATACATTTCTCATCAAAACCCATCTTTAGAAGGATTCCCAGCAGAAAATCCCAATTCAGATGATCATAAGACTTTTCAATATCTAGCTTACAAAAAATGCCTGGTTCTTTGCTCCTCATTCTGACATCAACACACTCGTTTGCAATCAGAATAACATCCATGATTTGCCTTCCTTTAATGAAGCCCATATGTTGGGTATCCGCCAGTTTTCCATTGGCTTTTTTGAGCCTTTCTCCCAAGATCTTTGAAGTTATTTTGTAGAAATTTCCTATCAAACTAATAGGTCTGAAATCTTTTAATGCTTTGGCCCCAACTTTCTCTGGAATCAAAGCCACCAAGGTTGTATTAAAACTCTTTTAAAAGATCCCATTTTCATGGAAAATTTGAACATCAACAATCACCCATGATCCTATCACTTCCCAGCGTGGATAAAGAAAGCCATTGTATATCCATCTGGACCCGGGGCTTTATCCCCTGCACATGATTTAACACACTCCCATATTTTCTGTGGTTCAATAAGACTCAACAACATTTGGTTATTTTTTGGATTAATTGCGGGGCTGTCCCTTAGGCTGCACTTTGATCGCTAAATCTCAATCTCCGTATACAGGTACTGATAAAAGGCCACTATCTCTCTCTTAATATCTGCAGGGTTCTTCACTGTTTCACCATTTACTTATAACTTGTTAATGTTGTTGTATTTTTTATGGGCATTGGCAGTTCTGTGAAAGAATTTTATATTTCTGTCCTCTTCCTTCAACCATATTGCTCTAGACCTTTGTCTCCAAGCTATCTCTACATTCATAGCATTTTCCTTGAATTCTATCTATAAGGTTGCTTCTTTTTTTTGAGTTTATCTTCACCATTCAGTGGCCTTACTTCTTGTGTCTCCTCCAGTTTAACTAATTGGACCAGTATACTCAACTTCTACATTTTTAGGTTGCCTTGACATGATTTGCTCCCTTCTTTGAGCTTCCCTCTTACAGCTTTCAACTTGAAAGCTAGGACAAAGTCGGGACTGCCTTCACACGAGAAAGACTCCCACCAAACTTTGATTCTCTCGTTGAAGCCTTCAGACAATAATCACCAATTTTCAAACTTGAAATAGGAATTAACTGGATCCCAGTTCCCACTCTGCAGTCGTAGAGGGGCATGGTCTGATGTCACTATGTGTAGAATAGATTGATTGATTTTTCCGAACCCTTCATCCCATTCTTCAGAGACTAGGAATCTTCCAGTCTAGCACGAACATTGTGATCAGCCCCTATCTTCCAAGTGAACCTTCTCCATTAGCTGTAAGTCTACTAGTCCCATATCATTAATGAATTCTATAAACTCTGTCATTGACATGTTGAAATTTCTGCAGTTCTTCTTCTCTGATGGATATCTAACAGTGTTGAAATCCCCACACACCACCCAAGGCCCATTGAATAGTCCCCTGGCAATACCTACCTCCCACCATACTTCTTCTCTTTCCTCTCTATCATTAGGAGCATAAAATGTTGGATAGGTATCAAACAAATTATTGTGATCTTCCATTGAACTTGATTGTAATGTAAAACGTCCCCACACTACTTGTTTTCGCTTCCCATATCCTACTATCCCACATAACTAAAATGTCCCCTCTAGTCTCACTAGCTTTTAATTGAGCAAATTTCACCCACCTACTGGTCCATAAGTCTCTAACAATCTCCCTTATTTTCCCTTCTACTTTTGTCTCTTGAAAGCAGTAGATATATGCCTTCCAACTACCCATTATATTTTTATCAACTCTCTTTCTATATTTATTTAGCCCACTAACATTCCATGAAATAATTTTGATCATCATTTATTATCTATGACGATATCCCCCTTCTTTACTTTGCTTCTTAACAAGAAGTATTTTGAAAAGTAATATTGCACAAATTCGTCTGTTATTCTTTCTATCTAAACAATTTAAAAGGCTTAACTTCTACTAGAAGCAACAACAACAACAACAACAACAACAATAATATATATATATATATATATATATATATATATAACTTCTACTAGAAGCAACAACAACAACAACAACAACAACAACAATAATATATATATATATATATATATATATATATATATATATATATATATATATATATATGACTAGCCGAGTGGAAAATCAATGAAAAGATTTATCATAAAATTTTCTGTAATTATATTTGATAGTGTAAATATTTTTCTTTTCGTCAAATTCAAATTTTAGTCAATTTTTACATGGGATTTTTACCTTCCTATTCTACATATGAAACCTTATTATCCTTAATGTTTAAGATTTGAGTTAATTACATTTCAATATACCAAATGACCATTTATATACCACAATTCAAATCAGGGATATAATTAAGGGTGCATTTATATCAGGCATAATTATAGGAATAAGAATAAGATTCACTCATAGTAGTGGTCTCAATTTCAACAAGTTCTATATAGTCGCAACATCTCAAAAGTTTTTAAAAAAATGCTGAAATGATGCATTGTTTGTCGAAACTAAATACTGGAGACTATTGAGAGAAATAACATGGGCTGAGAAGCGGCAGAGACATCTCGTTCTTGAGAAATGTCTGTTGTAAATATGATAAATTTTAAGCATCTCAGAATTTAAAGTGTAAAAAATAGCGTAGTTTAGCATCATACTTATGTTTAATCATTCATGTACAGAGATCTAGTTAGGAGTAGCAGATGAATAATTTCTAATCCTGTTATCTGGGATCATTTCTTTTTGTATTAGCTTGTTTATATGTTTTTGACTGCCGATGTTAGGAAATTGGTGTACTCAAGCTTACACCTGAGTGATCGAATTAACTAAGGGTTCTGCATCTATATCTGAATTTAGCTAACTTGGAGAGCCCATTGGGGCAACAACTCAATAAACAAATTTTCATTGTTAAAAAAGTAGCTTAGATAAATTGTAGAAAAATTTTAAAAAAAATTGTAGATAAATTGTAGACTGTTTTTGCAGTAGATTTTGTAGAAGCTTTAGTCGTTTTGGATTTGTAAAAACAGAAAGCAATACATCTACAATCAGGATACAAATAATCTACAATTTATCAACAAGATATCTATGAACTGGATACATTAGATTTTAATATCCCAATTTCCATTTCAATTGTAGCATAATTGACATTTTTGGCATAATTGTAGAAGATTTGTAGAATTTAGTCTTCCCAATCTACAATTTATCTACAATTCTACAATTTAGCTATAATTTCTAGAAATATGTCTTATTCTTATTTTTCGAGTTTCAATATGAAATTTAGTTAAAACCAAGTATAATCTTCACCAAAACCCCTCAAAATTGAGATATAAACTCCTAAACATATTCCAAATTATTTACAACAATACCCAATCCAAACAAACCTAAATTTGAATTCAAAGCTTTCAAGCTTTTTAATGGCTATCAATGAATGGTGGAAAATATATGGAAGAATAGATTTTTTCAACTTTGATTTGTTGAAACTCGAAATTTTAAATTGTTCTTTCTTTTTTTTTCTTGAGAATTTGAATTGTCGTTCTGGAGAAAAATATACAAATGGGACATCTCATTTCCCTTTTTTAAAAATTAAATTTGTTGTAGAATCAATTAACACCAAGATTCTCTCCTTAATTTTAGCGTGTTTTTAGAAAATATTCTGTCCTTTTAATGCCTAATAGTCGTATGGTATATAAGTTATAGCTAATTTATAAACTGGACGAGTAATTACAAAACTATACACATTTAAAATAATAAAATCTCATATATAGTATAGTTAGAAAAAAATCACTTTTTATATTCCTTATTCTTTATTTTTGGGCTCAAACCTTTGAAATTTCATTTTCTCAAATAACCCACCTTCTAGAATTTGATTTTCCCTCTTTCTATTTTTATTATTACCTCATAAAGAAATAAAACCCTGGCAAAAAGTTACACTTTGTGCTTTAGGAACAAGGAGAGCAAAAGCTTGCAGGTTGTTGTAGAATCTTCCATGGAGGAACCAGCGAAAGGGGCGAAAGGGAAGGTGACGTCACTGTCGTCATTGTTTCCGGTGGAAGAAGCCCATAAAGCATCGAAGCGCGTGCTGGACACGATTGCCGACCGCCAGAAACAGCTAGACCTGCTCAGAGATTTCGCCGGTGACAATAGTAACCTTATCAGCCTTGTTCAGCGTCTCCCTGATCAGCTTCACCACGATATCATGGTAATTTTTCATACCTTTTTTTCCCTAATGTCGATAGCGTTTATGAAATTTACATCATTAGGTACTTTAACTTATATACACAGATAGTGTTCACATTTTTCACTCTATTAGGTCCCTTTAACTTGTATACACTACAGTGTTAAAGAATTTTTACACTATTAGGTCGCTTTTGCATGTTGTAGGAGGTAATCTGTCCAGCAGTGGTCGATGGAGCGCGGGGCCTAAAGCTAAATCGTAATTTGAGGCCGTTGGAGGCAAAAATGTTAATGCTATTTATCTGTTATAGCTCAACCAAATTCTCCCCGAAAAATAGATTAATGTTTGGAACTATGCCATAATGATTATTGACATAATAAATAATTTATTACAAGATTTACTTATCGTTATAAAGAATTATAGAAATAATTATTTAAAATATACTTATTATATACTCACTCCGTTTCAATTTATGTGAACCTATTTGACTGGGCACTGAGTTTAAGAAAAGAGAGAAGACTTTTGAACTTGTGGTGTAAAATGATGCACATATATTTTGTGTGGCTATAAATCATTGAGCAAAGTTAAATTGTTTCCAAATAAGGAAATGGGTCATTCTTTTTGGCACGGACCAAAAAGGAAATAGGTTCACATAAATTAAAACGGAGGGGATATATAACATGAATAAAATTTGGGGCCCTATATTTTTGGGGCCTAAACCCGTGGCTTTAGTTGCCTTGGGGTTGAGCTGCCTCTGAATCTGTCTTATTTTCATTATGAAGGGCTTTTTAACATTGGTGTATATAAGTTAATCTCTTCTATTTATGATTAGTGTAACTGTTTGCTTATAAATTTTCAGGTCCCGTTTGGAAAAGCAGCATTTTTTCCTGGTCGTTTGGTTCACACCAATGAATTTCTGGTAATTTCTTCAGTAATTTGATGTTTGTCGGGGCTGTTAACCTTTTCTTCTATCAGTCAGCACAATTAATAGAATTAAGAGAAATAAATCAAATTTGCCCATGCACTATTTGAAATTGCTCAATTTTTTTTTACCTTTCGGTTAACTTTTGGTCCATTCATACACTGCCACTAGGAAAGAGTCTTGTATCTCATCTTGAATTCTAATGGAGCTCCGACATGACAGTTAATTACAAATCGTAGTAAAAAATAGAAGGGTAAATTTGGACTTTTTTCTCAAAGTATTTTGAGTCGTGGAGACTGCCTATTTCCCGTTGGTGCTCCGTTAAGGGTGAAAGGCATATACGAGACTTTGGGCATATGAATGACCAAAAGTGAAATGGGGGCTAAAATGGAATAATTTTGAATTGAATAGGCCAAATTGACTTTTTATATTGAGAGTAGAGCTTCTAGCTATATGTGCTTCACGAAGCATAGTTGAAGGACTGCAGTAGGTTAGCCGCAGCATAAATAGTTTAGTTAGATATATGAATGGACCTGAATAAATAGTTAGCTATGTGATGAATAATTTGAATGGACCAGGATAGAGCATTAGTTTAGTTGATCACAACTAATTTGAGATTGAGACCTAGTTGATCGATATTGAATTAGAGCTTCAGGACTTATCTTTTGAATTATGCATGAGTTTATGACAATTACCGCAGAAAACAAAGACATAAACTGTTGGTGCCCCTTTTTTTTGAGGAGAAAAAAGGTTGCTAAAGATAGTTGAATGACAAAGATTTGATTTAGCATGTTCTATCTCACTTTAGATTAGCTTATCTGTTTTTGTTTGGAATTCAGTGAGACATATAGTTCGCCTTTCTCCTTTCTTGATTTAAAATGTTCCTGTGAAGTGTGAATACACTTCATCGATTAGAAGCTATTTATTGTTATCGAATTCCCTGGTAACTAAACTGAATTTTGATTGCAATCATATTTTTGAGTTTCTGAATGGGGTTGTTTACTTTACAGCTGTCCATTTTGATAATTTGCGACTTTTTTGGCGTACTTGCAGGTTCTCTTTGGAGAGGGTTATTACGCTGAAAGGACATCCAAGCAAACGACTGAGATACTGAAAAGAAGAGGAAAGGATTTGGAGTCCCATGTGGAATCTGTGAAGGCTGTGATACAAGACCTTAAGGCCGAGTCTTCATTTTTTGATGCTACTGCTTCTGAGGCTGCGGTATGCCTGTTTGTTCTGTCATTGGATGTTTTATCTTGAATGGTTAAGTTAGCAATACATGATAATAAAACCACAGTGCTTATTAGTTGCAGTAAAACTCGTTTTTTGATGGTAACATGAGATAACATGAATGCGTTCAACTTGAGTATGACTGGTGCTTTAATCATTAGGAATCACTTAGTAGGGTCCTTAAAGTTTTCAAAAGATTGCTGTTCATTTACTGGCAGTGGAAATATTCAACCATCCTTAGTTTAATATGGATGACGCTTACCTGGATAGTGTGTGAGTTAAGTGATAGCCATTAGCCATTTTTATTTGTGCGTATTGAAATGCATTTGCATGTGAGTACCACATATGTATTAGCAAGCAATTTTCATATTTTGCTTGGCGGTAAAAACTTGCTTATTTAATCCTTTTTCAGATATTGATTTCTTATATGTACAATTTATGAATTCGATGGATCGAACCGACCTTTGACAGGAGGGCCTTGTAGAGATCAGAGAGGACTATGCTGAGGAAACTTCTCCTGTAGGGTCATCCACAGTGGGCATGTTTCCACCTCTTACTATTTCTAGGCTACATAGAAATATTTTTAATATAGTCATATTCCAGTTTCTATTTGAAATATTGACAAAAATTTGTACTGGTTGATTTTCCAGGCATCCAGAAACCTGAGCTTCCAATTTCTTCTGAAGGAGACAATGCTGAACTTGCAGTTGAAGATGAAGAATATGCTCGCATTTTATCCCGGATTGCCGAACTTGAGAAGGAAGAAGAAGAGGCTGAAAATGACGAACTTGAGAAGGAAGAAGAAGACGCTGAAATTGACAATAACTTCAGTGAAGAAGAGCTGGGTAAATCCGGATCAGATGTCGACACAGGTCAACACATCCGGGACGGAGAGATAAATGATTCCGGGGTAGGTTGCTGGTCATTGACTTTAGATGCAAAGATTGAATTATGGAATGATTCAATGTATAATTTCATTGTTGCTAAATTCCATTTGGTATTGCTATTTAGGTTCATGGTTCTAGTAATCTCAAGGAAAGAGCAACATCTTCAAGAAATCACTCCACTGAAGGTTTTCCTGAGCAGTTGCACGTACGAACCCGTCCTCTGGAACATATATTCCATAATTAAATAATTGTCAATTAACTGTTTTTGTTAATAGGGCTTCCCTGCTCCAAGTAATTCCCTACATTGTTTGAATCATTCTTTTCTCTTAAGTTAATCCATGTGAAATTTTGAAATGCAGGTTGAAAGTTCAAAACTAGTAACTAAAGGTAAGCCCTTTCCCAAGATTTTTTTATTAAACTATCTATGTTCATGTGCCCGCTTCCTGCTGGATTTTTGAAAATTTACTTGGATAGGTTGATAGAAATATGCAGGTGACCATCTCTTCATTTTGATACTTGGTTGTAAACAAGTGGGTAGACTGAGTTACTTTATGTTACATTCAAGAACCTTTCTGGAAATTTGTCGTAATAAATGATAAAATCTTCCAAACGAACAAGTCTTCTGAATATAGTATTAACTTTGTCCGTCAACTACACTCTGCTAATGAGGCCCTTAATGTTGGTGCTTTGTCTGTTTTCTCTAGTGATATCCTATACAATATTTAGGGTTCTTTGAGAGATGAAACCAAAAGAAAGTGTGATTTATTCTCTGTGTTTCATGTCCCATTTATAGTTATGATAAGTATTATTTTCATTAAATATTTAAAATAAATCCGAGGAGGCTTGAAGCTAGCCTTATTGCCTGCCCTGAATCAATGAAGTTCTTTTGTTATTTTCTTGATTTCAGGACTCTTTGTCTTTTGTTTATCTTTGCAGAATTGGTTTCTAATGAAGCACGTTGAAGTTGGGGGGGGGGGGGGGGGGGAAGAAGACATTGGAAATGACATTGTAACTTGATGGATTTCTACTTGACCTTCTTTCTGTTGCCGGCAAATGCATTTTGGTCTTTTTAGATCTCCATATTATAGTTAAACAGAAAATATACGTTAATCTTGTCCATATCTTATTCAGTGCATGCTTCAATGTGCATATATTTGCATTTTTCATTTCATCTCCAAATGCTTTTATGCGTTAATCAGGTGAATACTTAGCTGGGAGCCTCGCTTATGACAAGTCCAATATAAATGAGAGTGCTCCAAAACAGCATCGAATGAAGGAGGATGCTAATGTTCCCATTATAGCTGAAAATAAGGTTCGAATCTGTCCATTTAGTTCACTCTTGTACAACTTTTCTGTTTTTATCTTCTTCTTTTTTCGGGAGTTGGGAGACAAAGAATGGGTCAACCACATTAAATGATGATAATTGCGTTTCTGTTTTATGTTATTCCTTAAATTGCAAATGACGTCTTGGTTTGTTCATTTTGTCTGTTAGTGCCCTTGCTGTGCTCAGTGTTCCGCTATGATGCATATCTGTTTGTGTATTCATGTCGTATGCAAAAATACTGTGGTCGTTGAGCACATATTCTTTGTTGTGGCAATTGGAGGAAAGTAAAATGGACCTGCACTTTTCATGTGATTGCTTTTGTCAAAAAAATGTCATTATCGCATGGTACCATGTCATTTTGCACGACAATCATTGCATTATTTACAGTTGTAGCATGTTTTGCCTTGTATTAGACTTAGAGGAATATGATTTAAATGCTTTGCCTGTATGCCTTTTCCTGTACCTCCTAACCAGAAGTAAGCTACATTCCCACACAATTTTACGTTTTACTCAATTTTAGCCAATAATACCACTGTGCAGGCTTTTACTGGAAGTATTGTTGAACGCGCTGGTGCCTTTGATATCAAGCCAAGTGAGCAGACCATTGGTCGTAGTTCAAAGCCAGTATCAAAGTTCAAAATGCAGAGGAAATAGTTGGCGTTCGTAGCACATGAAAGTCAAGTGTGCAGTGATCTTCAGTGCTTTGTCTCGTAGATGAAAAAAGCTGTCTATTTCGGTTGAGTGCTTGATTTTGGACATTCTCTTGTCCAAAAATGCCGATGTTGTATTTTTGCAAGTTCAACATTCTCAACCTTGAACTTAGCAACATCAGTAGAAATGGTTAGTTTTACGCACCATCATGGAAGATACTTTAGACCATGATATTAAGGGATCCTGGCTCTCCATCATTATACCTCCTCTCCATTTCCTCAACGTTTTTGCTGCCAAGGAGGGTTGTTCGGATGGTAAGTACCCTCTGCCTAAGGATAGGGCTAAGATCTTCGTACACACTACCCTTCTCAGACTCCACTTGTGGAATTATACTGAGTTGTTATTGTTGTTTTTGCTGCCGTTGGGATTTGAATCTTATGGTTCTCAGCTCATTTCATCGACCACAAGATTACACCGTTAACTTAACCGTGTTAAAGAGGATAGATTTGAGGAATGTATTCTCTAACTTTGATAAAAGAAATCTGTATCTCCACAAAATTTGGATTCATTAGTATCATTACTTTATTTTTTGTTTGTAACAGCCAGAGTATTGTCGACCCTAGTATGTTTCAAGATTTTGTTGCCTGCTAGTAGTACGTACCGTATTGATTACCAAAAAACTATTTATCAGCAAATGATAAATGTAAGAGTTCTGGGACATCTCTAAAAATCTTTCAAAACCAATCCAATAATATCCTAAATTGACTGCTTGACAATAGAACACAAGGATTTGGGAAATCACTAATACTAATAACGGAAACAAGATTGGCTAGCTTCTACGGTCAAACCGCTCAATTACAGCATCGTTTGTTCCGGAATTTTTTGGATGTTATAGAAAACAATATTATACCATGACATAAAAATTGATTTCAAAAAAACTTTGCTTTTATAAAGAAGGGTTGTTATATAGAGATGCTGCTATAGAGAAGTTTGATTGTATAAAAAATTTACGATGTCAAGTTTTAATCACATGTAAGAAACAAGATAGTAAAGTCAAAAAGAAAAAGGAGATAGGGATGATCAGGAGGCTCGTCACCTAATTTGGTTGCTACTAGTATAATTATCATGTTTCTAGACAAGAAATAACCTTAGTTTATTGGTTTTATTGAGTTTTAAATTAGGCCGAGTTTAATTTTACTTAATAACAAATTCTAACAACAGAGGCTCTCTCCAATATTTGCAAAAAAATCTGCTAGTTGAGGTTCAAACCCCTAACCTCTTAGAACAAAATCTAACACATAATCAATGTGTTGGGAGATAGATAATATGCACATGTCAAGTGGTGTCAGTTTGTCATAGTAATTGTGTCCTCACAATATTAATACATATATTTAGTAAAGTTTTTCGGCGACGCGGTATTGCATGACCCCACTGCGTGAACGTGCATATGCCCCTAATTGCATCGGAGCAGAGTTTATCCAAAACGCACCTGACGAGTAGCAGCTGCAATTTCTTAGTTTACAAAAAGAAAAAGATGCTAGCAGAATATAAATCGCCAATGATCTGAAATGTTAATTATAATAATATTTCAGGTCAATAAGATATATATAACCGATTCTCTTAAAATTTTAATTGAAGATGACTGAATCTATAACGAATTATTCTTAGAATGGACCTAACCATATGGTTATTATTAGCTATAACAAAAAATAATTAAATCGCGGACAGAAATTTGTTTCTCATAGAAATGCTATATAATCAAAATCCTGTTGAAACATTCTATAGTTTTTTCGAAGAGTTACGAATCTGATTAACTTATCAAAATTAATTTCTATAAGCTGTTTTTGTTGTTGCTGTAATAGTAGCATGATACTATTTTATTTTATTTAATGGGCTAGAAAAGCTATAGAAACTAATTAATTGTTAGGCACTTTTAAGAATTTTCTCTTTCAAGTTGTATTATTTTCAAAACTTACAGAATTTCTGCAAAAAATTATAAAATTGTAACGGATAACGAAATGGTTAATTATATTGGAACGTTAGCTTTTCTTCATTATGACTGCTAATAATTAGTAAAAACTTGGCTATACACGATATATTTTGCCAACGTAAATACTACTTTTGCCTGAGTAATTATTATTATAAGGAAAAATGACATCGCTGTAAAAATAATAGCCGAAAAAGGATATAAAATTTGTATACACACACATATATATACAAAAATTATACAAGTTTTATACACTCTTTTGGCTACCAAATATAAATAGTTTATGGCGCGGGCTAAAAGTGATAATACCCTATTTAACAATTTACTTCCTTGTTTTCTTATTTGTTGAATGAGTTACTCCAACTTTTATAATCTGATAATATAAATATTTTATGTTATCAGCTAACTTAAAACTAACTACAAATGGCCGTTCATATAAAGTGAGATTTATTACTTAGAAAATAAGAAAAGTAACAGGTTACAATAAGTTAAAGTACATTGATAATAAAATATTTATACTGTCAAGAAAAACGTTATTTTCGAATATAAAATTACATTGTCGCCAGCATGCATGCCCATTTTTTTCCGAGTAATTATAACTATTTGTTTCGTCGTTTGCTTATTTTTAGAATGAGGGTGTTTGGAATAAAGGAAAATATTTTCCATTTTCTTGAAAATACAATTTATTCATATATCTTATTTATCAGCTAACTTAAAAATAGCTATAGATGACCGTCCGTAATAATTAGTTCTATTACTTAGAAAATAAGAAAACTGTTATGAAATAATATAAAAACAAGAATAATATAGAGAAAAGTAGAGAGAGGAGTATTCTTATTGATACTTTGGATGATTTACAATGGGAGAAAACCCCTTTATTTATAGGGAGGTGGTGACTTAGCCACCAAGTAGTAAACCCTAAGATCTCTCTAAATATGGACATTCACCTTAAATAGAATATTTTATAACACTCCCCCTTGAATATCTATTCAATAATGTGCCTCGTTAAAACCTTAACTAAAACAAAACCCAATGGAAAAAATTATAGAAAAGGAAAAAGAGTACACATGTTTGAATATGCGCCTATTGGTTGCCTCGTTAAAAACCTTGCAAGGAAAACCCAGTGGGACAAAACCTTGTAAGGAAAAAAGAGTGCAACGCGCATTAACTCCCCCTGAAAAGAGCATCAATTCACATCCTTGAGCATTTGCATTCCAATCTTGTGCACCATCTTCAAAACGATCTTTTGTAGAGATTTGATAAATAAATCAGTCATATTGATTTGATTAAATATTCCGCACCTTGGAATTATCATTCTTGATAGATATGAACTTCTTCATATAATGTCGTGGAATGACTCTTCAATATCTCCATAGAGGTATTCTCGATGCCATCATGCTTATAGTTATAGCAAGATACATATGTACACAAGTTGCACTTAGGATTGGTACTTCAGGACCAAGAATTGTATATGCTTCAAGCAACTTCAATCTTTCGTGGATTGACATATAAGTTAAGTCATATAAGCCATATAATAGACTTTAGATGCATATCAAGTTTTCATGTCATGCTAAACAAATAAGATATCGAAAACTAATTACACATACCATTGACTTTATACTTTCAAGTATTTGAACTACATGTCCAAAACTACATGTCTTTCATATGGAATCAATTCTGCTTGAATTGTATCTCTTCCATTTAGCCAATATTTTTGTTTGTATTCGACAAACATAAGATCCTCATCGATATTAAGCACTATCATAGATGTCGTCGACGAACATTTTATATCGGTTCCAGTAAATTTTCATAAAGACATAACATGGAGATCTCTTTATTCATATATTCAGGTACCTGAATCTCTTTATGAGATTTTATGAAGTGTTATGTCATGTGATCTTCTAGATCACTTGCCTCCCCATTATGATCACTTTGATCATTTGCTCATCTTCTTTATTAAGAAGTTATTTTGAAACCGATTTGTCTATACGCTTTAAGCGTATCAAAGACTTTGTCATTCTGGGACTTAATATGAGCATTTGCAGTGAGAATATAGTTACTTTCTTTGGGTCAGCAAATGCGTATAGCATGCTTTGCAATATGTTGCAATTGAATTATCCTTTATGAACTTCAGGTTCATATTATGATATTCGAGGATCTATATATACAAATGATAATTCATCCCATGTAACCTTTTCTCAAGTGTTTATCATGTCTCCCCCTCATGTTAGAAAAGCTAACTTGTTTCCTCAACTTTGAGAGTCCATCTTTGTGCATTATGGTGTTAACGAAAATATACACCGCACATCAATAATAATAAGATGAAATTATTTGGTTCCTGACCCTGAACCACTTGTGAGGGGAGAATATAATATACTCTCGTATACAACGTATATCAAACTGATATATATAACTTTGTTCTCATAAGAAACAGTTTAGCTATTAAGTGGAGGCACTCAATAATTATCTTGCTAAACCAACTATGATATAAACCAACTTATCAAGATGAACTATCTTGAATAGAAAATCTGAAAATTATGCTCGAAGTTATATTACTGAGCAATTTACCTCGCAAGCACCGGCCAGGCTGCGGGTTAATAACAATCGCACATGTAACCATATCATAGATGCATCATATGTGGTATACATGGCAGGTGAATGGGCCCATATTCACCTTTGATATTTCCAGAATTTATGGGATTCAACCCGAACTCTTTAGTTGGTCAATTAATTAATGAGAACAAGTAATACAAGAGAATTCGTAAAGAACTTTCTAGTTCTTTAATATTTACCGATGTGAATTCTCTATTACTGCACATCATTCTTAAAATGATATGGCTAACCCGAATGCCAACTAAATAAATTATCAATATTGATAAACATCAAATTTACACCATGACATGTGCAATTATCAATAAACTTCAACTTTATTATGATATGGGTTTTTATATCAATAAACGTCCACTTTATTGTGGTATTCTTGTGTAGTACAAACTGGAGAATAAAGCGGGTAGTTTTTCACATACAGATTATCCCGCTACAAGTTGTAGTAATAGAAGATATCAAATCTTTCCTTTATTTATAGTCTCAATATAATCAATCGCTTTCGCATATACTTTGGAAACTGAATAAGTTTCTTTGAGACTTACTACAACACAATACCTTATTGGTAATCAATTGTGTTTCTCCAACATAGTAATAATTGGCTCTTCTAGAGCTCTCAATTAATTTTGTACTACCACAAATTCATCAACATCCATGTGGTTAATATCTCTTTTAAAGAGAGTTATACCATTATGGTCATGTCAAAATTATATGCAAGATATGTTTCTTGCATTATTATTGTCCTTTGATAATCACATTGACAAATTATTTTGGCGTACCATAGGTACGTGACCAATGACTATTCATGCCATAACAATGACATTATTTTCATATATCATCTCAAACCTCCTTCTAGGGGTGAGTGTGGTATATTCAATACCAATTTCATGTTCATATTCTTCCAATAATGAATATGTATTCGTGAATCAGATGTTCTCACATTCACTGCGGGGATATGTGATTTTGTTATCCTTTTCAAATCTGTAAATGCGTCTGGCATTCGATTTGCTATTCTTTGCAAATGGATAATATTTTGCACCTCTTTTTCACAAATAGAGGTATGTAGATCAAGATGAGATAATGATGCATTTTTCTACAAAATTTCCCGTTTGGTTTCACCAACTTCTCCCCCTAATTTTGGGAAAAGTGTCTCATCGAATTGACAGTCTGCAAATCGTGCAGTGAACAAATCCCCTGTCAATGTTTCGAGGTAGCGAATAATGGAGGGCGATTCAAACTCAACATATATTCCTAACCTTCTTTGCAGACCCATTTTGGTGCAATATGGCGGTGCTACATGCACATATACTGCACATCAAAAAATTCTTAAGTGGGATATATTAGGTTCATGACCCAAAACTCATTGCAACGGGGAATATTTGTGATAATTCGTCGTTCTGAGACGAACTAGCATTGCTGCATGCAAAATGGCGTGATCCCAAACCGAAGTGGGCAGCCTCGTTTTCATGAGTAAATGAGGAATTCAAGATTATTCTCACCTATTGTCTCAATATGATATCCATTTTGAATGATATCTTTAAAACTCAACAAGTTCCTTTTAGACTTGGAGGAGAACATTGCATTCTCTAATGTTGTTCCTTTAGGCAGAGTTATAGTTGCTCTTCCGGAGCCTTTAATCAATTTACTACTACCAGAAATTGTAGTAACATCTGCCTTACACATACTTAAATGAGAGTAATATTTCTTCTCTTTGAATATCGTATGTGTGGTACATGAATCAATTAATCAAAAGAGATATACGAACATGAGAATAAACAAATTTAATCCGTTGCTTCATAATTAAACAATATTTTCAAAATCTGCTGAGGTTAGTCGATTAACTTAGTTAATAGTCAACTAACTTGGGAAGCAGTCATTAGGTTAGTCGACTAACTAAATCAGATAGTCGACTATCTTGCCTTGCGGAAAAGTCCAGTTTTAATGCAAAATATTAGTTAGTCGACTAACTAAGTTGATAGTCGACTAACTTAGTAAACAGTCATCAGGTTAGTCGACTATCTAAATCAGATAGTCGACTAACTTAGCTTGCGGAAAAATCCAGTTTTAATGCGAAATATTAGATAATCGACTAACTGTTAGGTTAGTCGATTAACTCTACTGGAAAATAAAAATATCTTTGAAATTTAAGTATATTGAAACATTCTAAAGAACTAGTACTAACGTTATATCATAAACTAATTAATAGGAGCTGATACTAATGACTATTAGTTTATTCACTGACTAATACAAATAAGTAAAATAAAATCAAACAATTCCATCTTCCTTCATTGCAGATCCATCACCAATTAAGTAGTCTATTTTCCCCTCAGGGTGCTCAAAGAAGTCTGCCACATCCAAGTGGGTGATGTCAAAATTGTCGTCAGAGACAAAATTGGTTTCAGGGCCTTTACTCTTTAGAGATGCTTGATAAAACTCAACCAAATGTCTTGGTACACGGCAAATTTTCGCCCAGTGCCCTTTTCCACCGCAGCGATAACATATAGTTCATGAACTATTTGCTTTTGGATTCTCATCATATCGTGCTTGTGGCAGAGTGACCAACTTCAGGTTGTCATATCTCTCCTTTAAGCCATTCCACAAGATAGGTGGATCTTTGACTGTGATATATTCAATTTTCAAACCTTCAACAAGGTGATGGCGCAAGAAAATCAAGGCCTTAGCACAGTTTCAAACCTTCATCAAGGTGATGGCGCAAGAAAATCAAGGCCTTAGCACAGTTTCAAACCTTCATCAAAGTGGTGGCGCAAGAAAATCAAGGCCTTAGCATTGTCTTGGGTGGATGCATTATTTCTGTCTTTAATGGCGTCTCCAGGACCCATGCATCCAAATGGATTTCAGCATCCAACACCTATGTCATATAGTTCTTGCCCGAAATTTCAAGGTCAACGAACTTTCTTTTCATAATGTCAGACATAAAATAAAATTACATGAGCGTGTTCATACTTACGGGCTTTATTACAATTATCACATTCACTTCAGGGAATGGATCATAATCATCTGTATGTGCTATATATAATCTCATGTCAGATATTCTTTCATAAAGTGAAAGATTATTTTGAGAATCTTTATTATTCTCATTATCACAATGATGACGACTATAATTCCGTCTATTGCCACGTCCACATCCATTGATACCTTAATAATTTTGTCTTCTTTCAGTCTTATCACATACTGCTATCACATTCTCTAAAGAGAATGAGAATGAAGCAAATTCAATGGGACGGATTTTCAATTCTTTGCCCACAATCATACATGAATTTAATCATGGCAAGACATAGAAATTTTACCACTTCACGTGTTTATAATTTCTTACAAACTCCATTAGAGTTATAATCAAACTTTGTTGTCTATGTTTGTATATGAAATCAAATCGTAGAATTTCAAGAATTTGAAAGGGAAAAGTAAATTACTTACCTTTAAGGTATACCAATAAATGTTGTGATATCAAATATACCTTTTGAGTTTCCATCCCGTTGCATTATTTTATGATGATACCATCTCTTCTATTTTTCCGTATAGAAATTTTCATATGGAGCAGTAGCAATCGTTATTACACTCTTTTGCTTGGAAATTCACCTTCAAAAAGAAAACAAAAATAAACAACGAGAAAAAAAAAATTGAAAAATTTCAGAAACCAAAATATCACAAATCTCGTTTCACTCAAATAGAAAAATCCAAACGACGGAACACGAATTAGAGTGGATGAATCTGATTGCAACTCGAGATTCTGAGAGCAATAATTGCTGAATATTAAATTCAATTGGTTAGAGACTCGTGCTGATAACGTGTTATGAAATAATATAAGAACAAGAACAATATAGAGAAAAGTAGAGAGAGGAGTATTCTTATTGATACTTTGGATGATTTACAATGGGAGAAAACCCCTTTATTTATAGGGAGGTGGTGACTTAGCCACCAAATAGTAACCCTAGGATCTCTCTAAATATGAACATTCACCTTAAATAGAATATTTTATAACAAAAACAACATATTACAACAAGTTAAAATATATTGATAGTGTAATTTTTTTTTGTACCGTTAAGAAAAACGTTATTTTCAAATTTGAAATGACATTTTATTTCTCCAATAGAAGGCCAGATGTAAATATTTTTCTGGAAAATACAATTTATTCATCATTAAACACTACCTCACCAAATTTATGAGGTTTTAACATATAGTAACAGATTCACAGCTATGACTTTCCATATACACCCAAAATAACCCAACGGTAAATTCATACACTATCTCTATAAATATTGCTAATAATTTTCCCCTAATAAAACCCTTGAAATTCTCCTAATTGTTTACCATATTTCTCTGAATTTTTCACTCTTCTTCTTGAGTTTCTGAAATCATGGAATATTATTTATATATTAGCTTTTTATTTCTGATTTTCTTGGAATTTTTCTGCTCATCTCAAGCTTATACATTCCATGCTGGTGGAAAAAATGGTTGGATTTTAAAGCCTTTTGAATCGTACAATATTGGGCTGAACGAAATCGCTTTCAAGTCAATGATAGTATTGGTATACATACGCACGAGAATTCATAATTTTAATTATTTGAAATTTTTAGTACTGCATATGTTCAGAATTTAATATTTTTTGAAACTTCGTTATTTTTCACACACATATTTATATTACGTGTTAGATCATATTAATACTTACATCCGCTACTAAATACATATTTTTTGTATAGGTGTTACATGTATTATTCTAACATATTGACGTGGTGGGCAACTTGTCTTAATTTTTAGGTAATAGTCTAACTTCGTTTGCACATTATTATTGTTAGAGGTAGACGTAGTGTTCGAACCACGGGTTCAACTGAATTTATAACTTTTGATATGGAGTAAAAGCTTATATATAAAAATTCATTAAATTTGTAAATATTGTAAATAAAAACCCAAAAAAATAATGGATTCAATGCTAAAAACCTTTCAAGTTGAACCATAGAATTTAAATCTTAGATCCACCTCTGATTTTTATAATTATTTCTTAAATAATCTTATAATGTTTTACATGACTATCAGAGCATATAGTTAATTTCATTTATTTATGATTTCATTATTTTTAGATTTTCCCTGTTTAAATGAGTTGATTTCTTGATCTTTTTCTTCTCATTATAGTTTTCAAGTACAAGAAAGGCCATGGTTCAGTTCTCATAGTTCACAAAGATGATTACATCAAATGCAAAAAGAACAAGCCAATTCATGCTTTCAAAAATGGTCATTCCAAATTCAAGTTTCCAAAATCAGGTCCATTCTATTTCATAAGTGGCCATGCTGATAATTGCAAAAATTGCCAGAAATTAATTGTTGTTGTGTTACTCCCAATCACAATAAGACATCTGTCGAAACATCGTCGCCTTCACCAGCACCAGCTCCTACAAAATCAGCTGCAAATAGTATTATGGGTGGTTCAAGTGGTTTAGTTTGGTTCTTTAGTTTGATTAATGGCAGCAATTTTTAGTAGCTTGGTTTAATTTTTTATGTGGTTTAGTTTATTTTTTATATCGTGTGATTTATTTGATTTGGTTGTTTTATAGGAAAGATAGTTACTGTGTATTTTCCTTTTTCATTTAGTTTATTAATATGCTTTGATTGAAAAAAATGGTGCGTCAACTACTAAATAATTTAACTTTAAACGTTTCGAATTAGTGTATGCAAGTCCTTTACTTTGTCACCGATTTTTTTTTGACACCACCGAGAAGAAAAATAAGTACAAAAATATATATTAGAATCCATTATTATTTTAATCACAAAATATCTTTTAATCTTGCAAATATTAGGCACATATGGTCCATTATTACTACCACACTTGACGACACACTTGAATTTTAGCAGAATTTAGTGAAACATGAGTAATATTTTTTGTTCCAATTAGTTTGGGAATGAGCGTAGTTATTATGTCAGTATCAAATATATTGTATTCCTATAAACTGTATACATCTGTTTTCTGTTTAATTGGTGCTCTAACTGAAAATATGATATAAGCAAAGGAAAATCCTCCTAAAACTAAGGCCCGTATGACCATAAGTTTTGTCAAAATAAATTTGGGATTTATTCTCAAAATTCATGTTTGGCTATAAATTTTGCTTATATTTTGGCTAAATTCCAAATCTCATTTGGGCCAAAATCTCAAAATTTGAGAATTATATATATGTTTCTCCAAAATAAGGTTGGAAAATATATTTTGAAAAGGTATGTCCAAACACATTTTCATCTTCAAATCAAACTTCACACAAATTAGATTTTTAAAAATAAATTTGGGATCTATGGCCAAACGCTAAATTACAATCCGTTTGGTCGAACTGTTAAAAACTACTCCCTCCATTCTAATTTATGTAAACATGTTTGACTACGCACGAATTTTAAGAAAAAATAAATACTTTTAGAATTTTTGGTCCTAAAGAAAATCAAAAAGGGACCCAGAGAATTTGTGTGGTTATAAAAGCTTCTCATTAAGGGTAGAATGGTAAATTAAAGCTAAATTGTTTCCAAATTTAAAAATAAATCAAAAGGAAATAGTTTCACATAAATTGAAACGGATAAGACTATTTATTTTTTCAAGAATACTATGAAGAGTTATAATTTATGTTTGGCCAATTGTTTTGTTCACTTAATGTCATCAGTAAAATTTACTGCAAATAAATATTAGACTAGTTTTTAACTTTTGAAGAACAGCGGGGTGTTTCATCATGGGAATGCGACATCGCTAGCCCAACTTCTATTTATTGTTTCAAAATAATTTGGATGCTTTTGGTTCATTTAAACTTTAAATCATTTGGGTTCATATGTAAAAAACTTTTATTCTGTAAAGTTAGTTAGAAATAAAGTATTGCTACTAACTACACATATATTATGTATTATTGCGATCAAATATGCTCACGTAAGTATACGTGATCGTCAAGTAATAAAACAGTAAATAGAGTATCATTTTCACAAAAATTTATTATTAACTTTTAACTGATTTAAACTCAAATAATTTACCGATTCAAGAGATTTCTCACAAAATAGATAATTTACTACCTAAAAACTATCAAGTAATGAAATAACTAGAAATCAACCACAACACTTGTGATGACCTGGCTGGTCGTCTTAAGAATTAACGCCCGGATTTTCTATTAACTGCTTTTTCCAAGTTTATTTCTGCAATTTTGATTTTTTGAGATGTTCGGTTTTAAATTTCGGAGAGTTTTGGGACACTTAGTCCCTAAATGAGGAGTTTACGTGTTGGAAAGTTGACTGTAGTCGGAACAGTGTGAAATCCGATGATTCTGCTAGCTCCGTTAGGTGATTTTGGGCTTAGGGGCGTGTTCGAATTGTATTTTGGAGGTCCGTAGCTAATTTAGGCTTGAAAATCTGAAAGTTGAATTTTTTGATGTTTCTGGTTCGATAGTGAGATTTTAATCCAAGGGTCCGAATGAAATTTTGAGAGTTGTAATAGTTCCGTTATGTAATTTTGGAAGCGTGTACAAAATTTCAGGTCATTCGGAGGTGGTTTGGTTAGTTTTTTTTGTCAAAAGCGTGATTCAGAGGAGTTTAAAAATCCTAAGCTTGAATCTAATGTGTTTTGGTTGATTTGATGTCGTTTGGGGTGTTTTTAAAGGTTTGTACAAGTTTGAATAAGGTTTAAGGATATGTTGGTACTTTTGGTTGAGGTCCAGGGGCCTCGGGTGTGTTTCGGATGCTCAACGGATCATTTAAAGTTGTTACAAAGTTGCAGATTTTGTTCAGCTGTTGCAGAGGAATTTTACCCTTCGCGTTCGCGAAGAGTCATTGAAGAAGGAAAATATTAAGCCTTCGCATTCGCGAAGGGCTGGATACTTGTGAACCGCGTTCGCGACTGGACTTCACGTTGCGAAGGAGGAAATTTGGCCGAGTAGAATTTACTCATTGCATTTCCGATGAGAGGAACGTATTCGCGAAGGTTAGACGGGTAAAGAATTGCATTCACGAGGGCCTTGTCGTATTCGCGTAAGAGAACTTTTGGTCAACTCCATTTTTGTGCTTCGCGAACGCGGGACTTTGACCGTGTTCACGAAGAAGGAATTAAATGTCTGGGCAGAATATATTAAAATGTTTATTTCATGAATTTTAGCCTAGGTTCCTCCATTGTTAGGCGATTTTGAAACTTTTTAAAGAGGGTGGAAGAAGGATTCAAGGGAATCACTTGGAGGTAATATTTTTGACTTCATAACTCGTTTTTATGTGATTAAAGACCTAATTAGTGGTGGAAAATTTGGAAAAAATGGGTAATTAGGGTTTGAGTTTAAGAGACCTTTAAATGAGGATTTGAGGGGTCATTTGGACACCGATTTAAGTGTTCTTCTTATGTATAGACTTATGAGAGTACGGTGCTTCTGAAAATATAAATTTCACTTTATTCCGAGATGTGGTCCCGATGGGCATTTTGGTCGTTTTACCTAATATCGCGTAATAACTTAGAATTTAATAGTAGAATGAGTTAATTGAAGTGTTATTTACAATATGCAATTGAATTGAATAGATTTGGGCCATTTGCAGTCAGATACTCGTGGCAAAAAAGTGGTTTCGGGTTGTTCGAGGTAAGTGGCTTGTCTAACCTTGTATGGGGGACCTTCCCCTTACGATTGGTATATTTGGTAATTAAAATGCCTTATACGTGAGGTGAAAAGTGCATACCTGTGCAAATTGTTGAGAAATCCGTTTTTCAATAAGTATTTACTAGTATGTTCCTTTCTCTGCTTTCATTACTTGTGCTATTAAACATGTTGTTAGATTAGGAAAGCAAGTCTAATTGATTTCATTATCTTATTTGTTCAACCTACTTTACCTGAACTTCGTGTTGCATGTTAGACTAGAATTACTTGGTGCTTTGTTATGAAATTTTCATTTCTGAATATCTTCTTGCTACTGCTGTGTGTTTACATTGGGACTACAAATGTGAAATTTCGGTAGCTCCCCCCTTTTCTGTTTACTTTGGGACTATGGGTGATATTACCGGTAGATCCTTCTGCACAGTTATGTGAAACTACGGGAATGGACCCGGTAGATTCCCCCAGTACTAGATATTTACATTTGGGACTACGGATCGAGATTCAGATAGATCCCCCCGTATTAATAGTTGAACTATGGGACGGGATCTCCAGAGATCCTTCGGACATATATATGATGGGCTACGGGAGAGTATCCTAGGAGATCCACTGGATAGTTGCAATTGGGACAACAAGACGGTATCTTGAAAGGTGCCCCGGTTGTTATCTATGTGCTGACCTGTATTTCCTTCCATGTTTACTCTGTTTCTGTGTAGTTGTTGTTGCCATGTATAAATTGTTTTATTTCACTTTATATTGTTTGCTTTGTACTGTTGAAACTCTATATTTTGTTTAACATCAATAGGCGTTGACCTTCCTCGTCACTACCCGGCCGAGGTTAGGCTTGGCACTTACTGAGTATCGCTATGGTGTACTCATGCCATTTCTGCACATGTTTTTCATGTGCAGATCCAAGCACTTCTATTCAGGCCTACCATTCTTGAGAGAGACATCCTCTATAGATACTTTGATGTACATTTGCACGTCCGCAGACCGAGGAGTCCCTTTCCTTTCTAGTTGTTAAGCATTGCCCTTTGTATTTTTCTTTCTTGTTAGATATTCTGGAGTTAGACTGTTAGATATTCCAAAGGCTTGTGTTCCCATGAGTTTCCGGATTTTAGGATAGTGTTTTAAAATTATGAGATGTTGCATTGTATATGCCAAGCGACATTCTATATATTGTTTTTCATCTGATTATTTTTGGATTTTAATTTATATTTCCGCAAGTTTCCGTTTATTTCCGCAAGTGGTAGAGACTAGGTGCCGTCATGACAGTTCACGGAGAGCGAACTGGAATCTTGAAAGTTGGTATCAGACCTCTAGGTTCATAGAAGTCACGGATCATAAGCCGATTTAATAGAGTATCGCTGATCGATACGGAGACGTTTGTACTTATCTACGAGAGGCTATGTAACTGTTTGAAAAAATTTCCACTTCATTTGATTTCCTTGTCGTGCGATATTTTGACATCACAATTGTAAGCTTCTGACTTCTATTCTCACACAGATGGTGAGGACACGTGCTACTCGATATGATCAGGCACCTGCGCCCCCTACTTCAGCCATTAGAGGTCAGGGTCGGAGTAGAGGTCGAGGACGCACACGTGGTGCATCCAAAGCACCTACGCGAGCTGCTGTCGAGGTACCACCCGCATCTCCAGCCAAATTCCAGGCACCTGACACACCTAGTGCTACTACCACGCCAGCACTTCAGGAGACTCAAACACAGTTTATGAGTATGTACACCACTTTGGCTCAGGCAAGGTTGCTTCCCCCTACTGCAACCACATCCCAGGCCAGGGGAGGAGCACAGACTCCCGCCGCCCGCACTCCTGAGCACCGAGTGCATGTTGATCAGGTTCGTGAGATTATTCTTGTATCGCATGCAGTGCCAGTTCAGCCCGAGGTCAGGGCAATGGATTCTGAGGAGGAGCAGTTGAGGCTTGAGAGGTTAAAGAGGTATAAGCCTCCTGTATTCAGTGGTCTAGAATCGAAGGATGCTCTGGGATTTCTTGATGAATGTTACTGCATTCTCCGTACCATGGGTATCTCAGGATCAAGCGGGGTTTCTTTCACTACCTTCCAACTTTGAGGAGCCACCTATGAGTGGTGGCGCACCTATGAGTTAGACAATCCAGATAAGGCTGCTTCACTGGCTTGGACTCAGTTTTCAGATATGTTCCTGAGGGAGTATTTTGCTCAGAGCCTCAGAGATGCATGTCGCATAGAGTTTGAGCATTTGCGCTAGGGTGCTATGAGTGTTTCAGAGTATGATGTCCATTACACCAGTTTGGCTAGGCATGCACTACTCTTGGTTTCTACTGTTCGCGAGAGGGTTCGCCGGTTTATTGAAAAGCTTATTGCCTGCATCAGATCTAGCATGGCTCATGGGTTGGAGATGGATAATTCTTATCAGCACGTGGTAAGTGTTGCTAGGAGCATTGAGGGTATGCATGCTACGGAGAGAGAGGAGAGGGAGGCCAAGAGGTCTCGAGATTTGGGCCATTATTATGGTGTACGTGCCCCAACTGCAGGCCGTCATGGTAGGGGTCATATGAGTCGCCATGTTCATTCAGCTCTTCCAACAGCCAGTAGTGCTCCAACTCCTCTTAGACCTCAGAAGCCTTATTATGCACCTCTGGTTTCTAGCACGCCTTCTGCACGGGGTTCTTTCAGAGGATAGTCCAGCAGACCCGGCCCTAGCCAGTCACAACCACCACGTCCTTCCAGATCTTGTTTTGAGTGTGGTGACACACGACATATGGTAAGGTATTTCCCCAGACTTGGGAGGGGTGCACCTCCACAGACTTCTCAGCCACAGCGTGCCTCATAGAGTTCTCAAGCTATGGTTACAGGTCCAGTTACTACCCCTCCTGTTCAGCTAGTTAGAGGTGGAGGTCGGGGAGTACAGGTCACCTTAGAGGGGGAGGCCGACTAGATACTACACCCTTCCTAATCGTACCGAAGTTGTTTCCTCTGATTCCGTCATCAGAGGTATTATGCTGGTTTGTCACAAAGATGCATCAGTTCTATTCGATCCAGGGTCCACTTACTTTCATGTTTCTTCTTATTTTTCTTCGCATTGGTTGTACCTCGGGATTCCATGAGTTCGCCTATTTATGTTTCTACTCCTGTGGGAGATTCTCTTATATTGGACCGTGTTTATCAGTCATGTTTGGTTGATCTTAGTGGTTTTGAGACTAGAGCCGATTTATTGTTACTCAGTATGGTTGAATTTGATATTATCCTCAGCATGGACTGGTTGTTGCCCCATGATGCTATCCTTGATTATCATGCCAAAACCTTGACGTTGGCTTTGCTAAGTGTATCGCGTATTGAGTGGAGGGGTACTTTAGATCACACTCCCAGTAGAGTTATTTCTTTCCTCAAGGCTCAGCATATGGTTGAGAAGGGGTATGACGCGTATTTAGCTTATGCGAGAGATGTTAGTATTGATACCGTTTCAGTTGATTCAATCCTAGTAGTACTGGATTTTCCTGATGCGTTTCCAGCTGACCTTCCGGGCATGCCGCCTGATAGAGATATTAATTTTAGCATTGATCTGTTGTCGGACACTAATCTCATTTCTATTCCTCCGTATCGTACGGCTCCTCCTGAGTTGAACGATTTGAAGGTTCAGTGCAGGAGTTACTTGATAAGGGTTTTATTCGGCCCGGTGTTTCACTTGTGCCCTTGTCTTGTTTGTGAAGAAAAATGATGGTTCTATGCGTATGTGTATTGATTATCGCTAGTTGAACAAGATTACAGTGAATAACCATTATCTTTTGCCTCGTATTGATGATCTGTTTGACCAACTTCAGGGCGCACGAGTGTTTTCTAAGATTGATTTGCGCTTAGATTACTATTAGTTAAAGATTTGGGAGCCAGATATCCCGAAGAGTGCTTTCAGGACTCGGCATAGTCATTACAAGTTCCTTGTTTTGTCATTTGGGCTAACCAATGGCCCAACAGCCTTTATGCATTTGATGCATAGTTTGTTCCAGTCGTATCTTGATTCATTCATCATTGTCTTTATTGATGACATTCTGATGTATTCCCGAAGTCGGGAAGATCATGAGCAGCACCTGAGGACAGTGCTCCAAACTCTAAGAGAGAAGAAATTATATGATAAGTTCTCGAACTGTGAGTTTTGGTTGGTTTCAGTGGTATTCTTAGGCCACATGGTATCGAGTAAGGGTATTCAGGTGGATCCGACGAAGATAGAGGCCGTGCAGAGTTGGCACAGACCATCCTCAGCTACATAGATCCGCAGTTTCCTTCGCTTGGCGGGCTACTACTGGCGTTTTGTGGAGGGATTTCATCAATTTCAACCCCTATGACCAGGTAGATCCAGAAGGGTGCTCCATTTCAGTGGTTGGAGGAGTGTGAGGCGAGTTTTCAGAAGCTCAAGACAACTTTAACTACGGCCCCAGTTTTGATATTGCCTACAGCTTTGGGGTCTTATCCGATTTATTTATGCCTTGAGGATTGGCCTCAGAGAGGTGTTGATGCAGGATGGTAGGGTGATTTCCTACACGTCCAGGCAATTAAAGATACATGAGAAGAATTACCCTGTTCACCACCTTGAGTTAGCTGCCATTGTTCATGCCCTGAAGATTTGGCGCCATTATTTATACGGGGTTCCCTATGAGATTTATACTGAACATCAGAGCTTGCAGCATTTGTTCAAGAAAAAGGATATAAACTTGTGCTAGAGGAGGTGGTTGGAGTTTCTGAATAATTATGACATCACTATTTTGTATCACCCGGGCAAGGCCAATGTAGTGGTTGATGCTTTGAGTCGCCGAACGTAGACTTTGGGGCATTTGACATGTTTACCAGCATCGAAGAGGCCTGTGGCGATGGATGTTCAGGCCTTAGCCAGCAAGTTTGTGATATTGGAACTTTTGGAGCCCAGTCGGGTTCTAGCTTGCGTAGTTTTTCGCCCTTCCTTATTTGATCATACCAGGGAGTGGTAGTATTATGACCCTCATTTTCTTGTCCTCAAGGACAAGGTTCAACATTGTAATGCCAGAGATGTGACTATTGGTGACGATGGGGTATTGAGGATGTAGGGTCGAATTTGTGTACCTAATGTTGATGGACTTTGAGGGTTAATTCTTGAGGAGGCCCATAGTTCGCGGTATTCCATCCATCCGGGTACCACGAAGATGTATAACTATTTGAGACATCACTATTGGTGGAGGCGTATGAAGAAAGATATAGCTAGATTTGTAGCCCGGTGACTCAACTATCAACAGGTGAAGTATGAGCGCCAGAGGCTGGGTGGGTTGCTTTAGCAGATAGAGATTCCGGAGTGGAAGTGGGAGCGGATCACCATGGACTTTGTAGCTGGACTCCCGCGGACTTTGATGAAGTTTGATTCTATTTGATTGATTGTGGATCGGCTGACCAAGTCCTCTCATTTCAATCCTATGTGTACTACTTATTCTTCGGAGCGGTTGGCGGAGATTTATTTTCAGGAGATTTTTTGTCTGCATGGTATTCCAGTTTCCATTATTTTAGATAGAGGTACTAAATTCAAATTACGGTTTTGGAGGGCCGTTCAGCATGGTTTGGGTACTCGGGTAGAGTTGAGTACATCATTTCTTCCTTAGACGGGCGGACAGTCCGAGCGCACTATTTAGATCTTTGGGGATAGATCTTTGGGGATATGCTCCATGCATGTGTGATTGAGTTTGGAGAGTCTTGGGATCAGTTCTTGCCATTGAAAAATTTTCTTACAATAATATTTATCAATCCAGCATTCAGATGGTGCTGTATGAGGCTTTATATGGTAGGCGATGCAGATTTTCGGTGGGTTGGTTTGAGCCGGGAGAGGCTAAACTATCGGGCACATACTTGTTTTAGAATGCTTTGGAAAAGGTTAAGGTGATTCAAGATAGACTCTGTACAGCCCAGTCCAGACAGAAGAGTTATGCGGACCGAAAGGTTCGTGATGTTTCCCATATGGTTGGAGAGCGGGTTTTACTTTGGGTTTCACCTATGAAAGGCGTTATGAGATTTGGGAAGAAAGGGAAAATGAGTCCTAGTTTTATTGGCCCTTTTCAGATATTGAGGCAAGTTGGGAATGTTGCTTATGAGCTTTCCTTACCTCCCATCTTGTCCGGATTTCATATTTCGATGCTCCGGAGGTATCATGTGGATCCGTCGCACGTGTTGGATTTCATTTCAATCTAGCTGGACAAATATCTATCCTATGTTGAGGAGCTAGTGGCAATATTGGGCAGGCAGGTTAGAAAGCTGAGGTCAAAGAACATTGCATCAGTGAAGGTTCAGTGGCGGGGTTAGCCGGTCGAGGAGGAGACCTAGGAGACCTAGCAGGATATGCACAGTCGTTATCCTCATCTTTTCACTACTTCAGGTATGTCTCTATGCTTGTTTGAGGACGAACTAATGTTTAAGTGTAGGAGGATGTGACGACCCGACATGTCATCTTAAGATTTAATGCCTGATTCCCTATTAACTGCTTTCCCCAAGTTTATTTCTGCTATTTTGATTTGCTGGGATGTTTGGTTTTATGTTTCGTAGAGTTTTAGGACACTTAGTCCCTAAATGATAGCTCAAGTGTTGGAAAGTTAATCATAGTCAGAATAGTGGAAAGACGGCCTCAGAATGAAAATCTTATAGTTCCTTGAAATGCCAAAGTTGAATTTTTGAAGTTTCCGATTCGATAGTGAGATTTTTATCCGAGGGTATGAATGGAATTTTGAGAGCTGCAGTAGTTCCATTATGTCATTTGGGATGCGTGTGCAAAATTTCAGGTCATTCGGAGGTGGTTTGGTTGGATTTTTGATCAAAAGCGTGATTCAGAGGATTATAAAAAACTTAGGCTTGAATACGATGTATTTTGGTTGATTTGATGTCGTTTGGAGTGTTTCAAAGATTTGTACAATTTTGAATGAGGTTTTAGGATATGTTGGTACCATTGGTTGAGGTCCCGGGGGCCTCGGATGTGTTTCGGATGCTCAACGGATCATTTTAAGTTGTTAAAAAGTTGCAGATTCATTCAGCTATTGCAGAGGAATTTTACCCTTTGCATTTGCGAGTAGGCCCTCGCATTCACGAAAAGTCATTGAGGAAGGAAAATATTAAACCTTCGCGTTCGCAAAGGGCTGGATACTTGTGAACCGCATTGAGTTCGCGAAGGAGGAAATTTGACCCAATAGAATTTACTCATCACGTTCGCGATGAGAGGAACGCGTTCGCTAAGGTTAGATGGATAAAGTAGTGGGTTCACGAGGGCCTTGTCGCGTTCTCCTAAGAGAACTTTTGGTCAACGTCTTTTTTTTGCTTCGCAAACGTGAGGCTTTATTGCGAAGAAGGAATTAAATGCCTGGGCAAAATGTTTTAAAATGTTTATTTCACGAATTTTAGCCTATGTTCCTCCATTGTTAGGCGATTTGAAGCTTTTTGAAGAGGTTGGAAGATAGATTCAATGAGAATCATATGGAGGTAACATTTTTGACTTCATAACTCGTTTTTATGTGATTAAAGACCTAATTAGTGGTTAAAATTTTGGGAAAACTAGGTAGGGCTTGAGTTTAAGAGACCTTAAATGAGGATTTGAGGGGCCATTTGGACTCCGATTTCAGTGTTTTTGTTATGTATAGACTCGTGAGAGTACGATGTTTTTGATAATATAAATGTTACCCTATTCCGAGATGTGGACCCGAGGGGCAGTTTGGTCATTTTACCTAATTTCGTGTTATAGCTTAGAATTTAATTGTAGAATGAGTTACTTGAAGTGTTATTTACAATATGAAATTGAATTGAATAGATTTGGGCCATTTGGACCGGATACTCGTGGCAAAAGCGTGGTTTCGGGTTGATTTGAGCTTGTTCGAGGTAAGTAGCTTGTCTAACCTTGTGTGAGGGACCTGGTATATTTGGTAATTGAAATGTCTAGTACGTGAGATGACGAGTATGTACTTGCGCAAATTATTGAGAAATTCATTTTTCATTAAGTATTTACTTGTATGTTCATTTTCCTACTTTCATTACTTATGCTATTACACTGATTGTTAGTTTAGGAAAGTATGTCTAATTGATTTCATTGCCTTATTTGTTCAACCTGCTTTACCTGAACCTCCGTGCAGCATGCTAGGCTAGAATTACTTGATGCCTTGTTATGAAATTTTCATTTCTAAATATCCTCTTGCTGCTGTTGTGTATTTACATTGGGACTACGAATGTGGGATTCTGTTACCTCCCTTTTTTTGTTTACTTAGGGACTACAGGTTAGATTCCCGGTAGATCTCCCTGTACAGTTATATGGAAATACGGGAATGCACCCAGTAGATTCCCCTACTGGGTATTTACATTTGGGACTACTGATCGGGATTCCGGTAGAACCCCGCGCATTGATAACTTGAATGCGGGACGGGATCCCGGGAGATCCTCATACGTATATATGATGGACTACGTGACGGTATCCTGAGATATCCACTGGATAGTTGTAATTGGGACTACAGGACGGTATCTTGGAAGGTGCCCCGGTTGTTATCTATGTGTTGAGCTGTATTTCCTTCCGTGTTTACTCTGCTTCTGTATAGTCATTGTTGCCATGTGTAACCTATTTTATTTCACTACTGTACTTATTTTTATTGTTTGTTTTATACTGTTGAAACTCTATATTTTGTTTAACTTCAGTTGGACCCAGACCTTCCTTGTCACTATCCGACCGAGATTAGGCTTGACACTTGCTGAGTACCGCTGTGGTGTGCTCATTCCATTTCTGCGCATGTTTTTCATGTGCAGATCCAGGTACTTCTACTCAGGCCTACCATCATTGAGGGAGACATCCGCTACAAAGACTTCGAGGTATATCTGCCGCGTTCGCAGACCGAGGAGTCCCTTTCCTTTCTAGCATTTAAACATTGCCCTTCTGTATTTTTCTTTCTTGTTAGATATTATGGAGTTAGACTGTTAGATATTCAAAACGCTTGTGTTCCCGTGAGTTTTCGAGTTTTGGGATGGTGTTTTAAAATTCTGAGATGTTGTTCTGTATATGCCGAGCGACATTCTATATACTATTTTTCATCTGGTTATTCTTGGATTTTAATTTATATTTTCGCAAGTTTCCGTTTATTTCTGCACTTGTTAGGCTTACCTAGTCGTAAAGACTAGGTGCGTCATGACAGTTCACGGAGGACGAACTGGTGTCACAACCCAAAATCCACTAAAGGTCGTGATGGCGCTGGACACCGCTGTCAGGAAAGTCAACCAAAATACTTAATTAAATCATCATTTAAATATTTCTGAAAACACTTCTTTTATATGTTTAAAACAATACATAGTAAAATCCTCTAAATAAATAATGAAACATTTAAACACTTTTAAAGTTTCTGAATAAATCTAATTACATCCTATAAACCAGTATCACAAGTACATGAGCAATTTCTAAGAGATAATGTAATACAACACTCGTCCGGATACAATATTGGACAAAAATAAATACAGTAATTTGAAAGAGACTTGTTGGCTGCGATTATCTCGGGAAATGTAGCTCCCCGAAGTCTCTGTATCAACGAAGATGCTATGCCCACTAGGCCACTAGAGTTGCATGTTCCTGAAAAAAATACACATAAAGTGTAGCATGAGTACGAAAATAATGTGTACTCAGTAAGTATCCTGTCTAATCTCGAATAAGTAGATGCGAGAGGTCGACTTCGACACTTTCTAGTGGTCAAATAATAATATCGTGAAGATGTGAGGAAATTATGGATTTATATAGCAATTATAACTCATAAAGCGGGAAAAAAGGTAACACCTTCTCAAATAATAAGGGATTTCCAAGATTTACTTTTCATTATCTTTATCAATTTATATCGGCCTCGGGAAAGGCAATATCAATATTTAAAATTCTCAGGCAAGAAATACAAGCATGCACATATCATGACGAGGACGTACGACCCAATCCAATAATATTTAAATCGTGCACTGCTAGAGGTCGAATGACACAAACCATAAATGCATCTATTTAATCTACCGAGGCGTTTGGCCTATTTTAAAATTAAACACACATACAGTCAGTCAAGAAGTCAACAGGGAACAATTATCCAAAGAAAATCCAAGTCTCTTTAAAAGATTTTAGAAAATGAGGTTTAATCTTTTAGAAATTTATTTACTATTTCGATGTATTTTAAGCAAATCAAATTGTTAACATGATTACAAATATTCCAAGTATAGCATGCTTTTGAGTCCTTAACTACCCGGACTTAAATATAATAGTAGCTACGCAGGGACTCTCGCCACATCGTGCATACGTAGCCCCCACAAATAAAATTACATAATCAATTATTTCACCTATGGGCACAATTCCCTCTTACAAGGTTAGAAAGGAGACTCACCTCGCTCCGAAGATCCATAATCGGCATTCCATATTCTTCCGAAGACTCGATCGTTGAACAAAGCTCCAAATCTAGCCAATAATAAAACCAATCCATTACTATATACTCAATTACCTCTAGTGATCCAATTTATAACAATTCCTAACCCCGATTGAAAGTTGATAAATACGCCATCGGGCCCACATGCCCAGATTCCAAATTTTTTGAAGATAAACGTTACCCATAATCTCATGAACTCAAATATATAATTTACTTTCAATTTCATACCCAAAAATCATGGCCAAATTCCAAAAATATCAATTTTTCTAGGTTTTCCCTCAAACCCCAAGCTTCTACAAATTTTCATACTCAAATCTGAAACAAAACTATGTATTAACTCAACATAGGTGAGGTTAGCTTACCTTGTCGTTAATGATGATAAACCCCGCTTGAATCTCTCCAAAATCTCCCCAAAGAAGAGAAAAATGGGTAAAATAAACTCAACCCCGCTTTTTAAAATATTCTGCCTAGTGACTTCCGCACCGTGGACACCTCACTGCATCTGCGGAGCTCCCATCGTACCTGCGCCAATCATCGTTTCTACGGTCCTCACCCTCGTTTTTGTGCTTGTGTAGATGCGGTCAACTCCCCACATCTACGGTTCTTCCCTTGGCTGCCCCTTTTCGCTCCTGCGACCCCCAGGCCTCTTCTGCGGCTCCGCACCTGCGGCCAAAACCTCGCAGGTGCGGTTACACCAGACACCAGCAACTGAAGTCTTTTCTCAAACTCCAAATTTGATCCATTAATCATCCGGAATCCACTCGAGGCCCCCGGGAACCCAACCAATCACGCCAACCAATCCCAAAACACACTACGGACTTGCTCGAGGCCTCAAATCATACCAAAACAATGCTAAAACTAAGAATCAACTTCAAATCCAAGCTTTATGAACATTAGACAAGGAGGACAAACTCTAGAAGGAACTACACAACTCATGCACTAAATACGGAATTTCCTTAGAAAATAGGAGGCAAGGCATACTAAAATAGCATATAGAAAACTATACTCAACATCACACTGTTGCAGCATGCAACTCGATCCAAATGACATACCCATGAAGGCGTGCCACTTGATCCACACATAGAACTCACATAGGGAGATTTATCGAGCTAAATTGCTCATTACAACAAGATACCGAATTTCAGTCACAAGCATGCTAGGTGCGTAATACCATTCCCGGGGGAGACATATAGCGCTATAAGCTATAAACACAAGCACAATTGTGGTGAGTTATACGATCTGAATCTCAAGAGCCATTCTGCTCATATAACATCATCTCTACGTGAACAACTCACACGACGCAATATATCATTACATGAGATAGTTGACTATGAAATAACACCACGACCACTCTTCCATAAGGAGCGCATTGCTGATATGAACATATATGGCCTGATATAAAGCACATATTCACATTTAAATCCATTCACAAACCCCAAGCTGATCTCGATCACACTAAACTAGGCTAATAGCCTGACAAAGGTCCATAATGACACCCCTTTTTCTCATAACACACAAGAAACACCATCATAACTGCAGTAATCCTCCACAGTCAACAACCCAATAAGCGGGGTGCCCTCCAGGCATAAATACTCAAATTAATGATATCACCACAATTTTCATACTTGGTTTAACTCTTTAATCCATCAAGTGACTACATGCCACACTTATACCACCTTCCCGTGGAGCACGCTCGCATTATTAAGTGACTACATGCCACACTTATACCACCTTCCCGTGGGGCATGCTCCCACAACCTTCCGTAACAAATAATAGTTTTGTACACCCAAACCACAGCCGTAATAATGCTGAAAAGCAATCAAGAATCCTTAATCAGGATGCAAAGACTATTCACAAAATATCGATCTCAGGTGACACCGAAGACAATACCAACTCTCCTTAAACATTGAAACTCATTTCCTGCTTGTACGAGCTCGTGACATCCTTGGCAACGCCGAACTGCAACCTTGGTCCTCACTTCAAATTCTATTCCACTCACTACATCTAACAAGCCAATATACGATAGTACAAGAATTTTATCATAGCTCCCGAACCACTATTAGAATAAACATTTCATCACATAGGAACTTTTTACTTAACTCATTCCAAGGGAACCATAGCTACATGCAAGTGAATTATGATATTTACAGAATATGCAAATCTCTAGGTAGTGGTCTAAGCCACCATAGCCCTTCCGGGATCCGCCTACACATAACAGGCAATACTGAAGAATACTCCTGAATAACATCAATTACGGCATTCGACAAGCCTCACACGCATCGACATAAATCACATGCATAACTTGATCACGCTAGAGGAATTGATCACTACCACCAATATGCCAACCCAACTATGGCTAACCAATCTATCTTCTTTATGTGTATCCTTGATTGCTTTAGAGATAATACTAACTCCATTCAACACATAACATACTCCATCCGCACTTATCCCGAGTGACCTTGAATCACGAGATCATGCTATCCCAAATCACACAAATTATTTCATACCTTCCTGGTGCACACATTCGCACCCTCAAATGATATTCCCATTCTTCTAATCCTTCTACGAATTCGAAGTCTTTTCTCATTTCCTCCCAAATGCTACACTGCACGTCAAAACATCATAGAATATTCTGGGTCTCTTCCCACAAGCTACTATAAAAGCTTGATTCTTAACCGTACTTATAGGCTCGAAATCATTAGGCACCACACTTTACCCATTTGAATCTACTAGGACCGTTGATGAGAGCCACCCGCTCTAACTTGGCCCCGAATATAATCAATTCTTCTAGCACATGAATTCCCTCTCAATGAAGCACCCTATAAAATCACTCCCCTTTAACCTCGCATCTATACAAGGCACAAATCTGGATCCTTATGAAATCCGAGCATGAGCCAGTAAGGCCAACCATAGCACACGTTCAACAATTCCTTTGCTCAACTTATCAATTACGTTCTTTTCCCTTAGCTGAAATAACTTACCAATACGTTGATAACCCGAAAACGCATAAGAAGATAACCATACAGCCCAATCATAGGTGGTGGGACTCTCCCGCTTAGCCTAAAGCCACTATTACACAACTCTAGAATTCACAATGATGCTTTATCTCTTATTAACATAACCTTGCACAATTAACCGCCATAATTCTAGGAATTTTTATGTAAAACCCCTTTTTATACTCTGAATAATAGACCACATTCGTGCGACCAGTGTCTTCGCTGTATATCCAACATAATTCTTCGTAGAAGTTTCGCCAACCATGCGAATGCCGTCCTGCTCACTGGAGATAACCCACCTGAGTCTGAGCTTACTTTCTAGCTGCACAAGTCTCATCATCCCTCATGGACATCAATTAATTGAGCGTATATATCTTTTGAATTCGAAGTTAGGTTGTATCCCCCTTCATTTCAAGCAGTTCCCTTCCATTATATCAAATATCATGCCGCATAATAGTCCATACTTCAATCAACCCGTAGGCCCAAATCACCAATCACTAAAATTCCCGAAACACTCAAACTCTCCTTAAGGTGCGTGGTCATCCTACCACAAGCCCATACTCAACTCTGCCATTATCCCACTTTGGCGTTTCTCACCCCCTTTGTCGACTACTCGACCCTTGCTTCTTATACCTGCCTTCTAGAAATATTAACCACCTTTGGAACTTCTCACATGTCCTTCCTCATTCTTTGTTGCTCGGTTGTTTCCTTAATAAAATCTATCTCCATAGCACTTGAACTAACAAATCGCTACTAACTTCAAACCTTTCGGGGAATCATCTTTCTCAAGCCGTCGACATTAGAAACATCGACTCAATCCTGAACCACCGCACCCCGCAATATCTTACCATCACTTCTTCAATATGACTCGCAATATCCTGGTCCAAAGGCAAATTGTAGAAGATCATAACACCGGAGAACTTAGTACATTCAATAAGGACAATGACACCCCACCATAGAAGAAAACACCACTATGCTCGCAAATACTAAATCTCGTTACCCCAGACCCAAACCTGAACATTCTCAGCCCGATTGCCTTTTCCCTACCGGGAATAAAATATCAAATCTCTAGATCATGCACTGAGTAAGCCTTCCTTCATGTCCTTCACTGCCCTGACACGTAGGCAAACATCCTACCATCATATCAATATTGCGTATCAATCGTTCATAAGAATCATGACAACTTGTGCCTATCCTCAGATCTCTCAAAAGTACCGCTACTGAGATGAAATAATAGAATATCCTTCCACATGGCGGTGATAATAGCTAAAACAACCCCGCAGGGAGAAACACACCGCACCACATTCGTAGTACCATTACAATTCTTCAATTCTCAATTTATAACAAGCGGTTCGCGTCGCGTAAGATTGAGTAGGAAGGAAATAAGGGCATAAGCCTTAAGGAATCAAATTGCACGATGATGAATCAAGAAGGGAAGTACTCCTAACATTCATGTAGCCTCCCGAAGATAAGTACAGACATCTCCGTATTGATCCACGAGACTCTATTAAAATTTCTCATGACTCGTGAGACCTAAGTAAACCAGTACTCTGATACCATGTTGTCACGACCCAAAATCCACTAAGGGTCGTGATGGCACCAGACACCGCTTTTAGACAAGCCAACAAAAATACTTAATTAAATCCTCATTTAAATATTTCCGAAAATACTTCTTTTATACGTTTAAAAATGATACGTAGTAAATTCCTCTAAATAAATAATGAAACATTTAACAACATTTAAATTTCTAAATAAACCCAATTACATCCCAGAAACAGGTGTCACAAGTGCATGAGCAATTTCTAAAAAAAAATGTAATACAACAAACGTCCGGAATATAATATTAGATAGAAAATAAATATAGTAATTTGAAAGAGACTTGCTGGCTGCGGGTCATCTCGGGAAATATAGCTCACCTAAGTCTACATATCAACCAAGCTGCTACGCCCACTAGGCCACTAGAGATGCATGTGCCTGTACAATAAAAATGCACAGCAAGTGTAGCATGAGTACGAAAACAACGTGTACTCAGCAAGTATCCCGTCTAATCTCGAAGAAGTACAGACGAGAGGTCGACTTTGACACTTGCTAGTGGTCCAATAATAATATAGTGAATATGTGAGGAAATCATGGATTTATATAGCAATTATAACTCATAAAGTCGGAAAACATGTAACACCTTCTCAAATAATAAGGGATTTCCAAGATTTACTTTTTATTATCTTTATCAATTTATATCGACCCGGGAAAGGCAATGTCAACATATAAAATTCTCAAGTAAGCAATACAAGCATGCGCATATCATGCCGAGGACGTACGGCCGGATCCAACATGTGCACTGCCAGAAGGTCGAATGTTACGAACCATAGATAATAACAACAACAACAACCCAGTATAATCCCACTTAGTGGGATCTAGGGAAGGTAGTATGTACGCAAATCTTACCTCTACCCTGAGGTAGAGAGGCTATTTCCAAATAGACCACCGGCATCCTTCCCTCCAAGAACTTCCCACCTTGTTCTTGGGGAGACTCGAACTCGCAACCTCTCGTTTGGAAGTGGGGGTTGCTTACCATAGATGCATCTATTTAATCTACCGAGGCGTTCGGCACGTTCTGAAATTAAACACACACACAGGCAGTCAATCAAGTAGTCAACAGGGAACAATTATCCATAGGAAAGCCAATTCTCTTTTAAAGATTTTGGAAAATGAAGTTTAATCTTTTTAGAAATTCATTTACTATTTCGATGTGATTTAAGCGAATTAAACTGTCAACATAATTATAAATATTCCAAGTATATCATGCTTTTGGGATCTAAACTACCCAAACTTAAATATAATAGTAGCTATGCACGTACTCTCGCTATCTCGTGCATACGTAGCCTCCATAAATAGAAGCACATAATTAATTATTTCACCTATGGGGACAATTCCTTCATACAAGGTTGTTGATACCCAATTTTTTGATGTGTTTTTGTACCCAAAAAACTTCCAAAAATGGAATATAAATGCATATATAAGCACACCCATGAGTTGTGGTATTTTAATGATTTTTAAAACTAGTTTATCGCCTATTTTATACCACAGAAATCCCAAATTATTCCCAAAATTATTAGTTTTTGGTGAATAACTTATTTTAACTATTTAAACCAAAATATAATTAAATTAATTTTTGCACATATTTTACAAATTCATTTGGCATTTAAAGTAAAATTACATACAATTGCAATTATGGCCTATATTGTAATTTATAACATTTTATACTTATAAAATTAACTCCAATATTTTTAAACAAATATTTATATAATATTTATTTACTCAGTACTTCTAGTTCTCTTTTAAAAGTGTTATTACTATTTTAATAAAATTAAAAGGGAAAGAGTGGCTATTTTTGGATTGGCCCAATTTTACTTCAATTATAGCCAGTTTTGTACCCCAAAATTAAACCCAAACCACCCCAGCCCAATTACTTAATCCACCCAACTCAATACCCACTTAACCAAGCCGGCCCGTGTTCTTTTAATCTGAGTCGTTGATCATTTTGATCAATGGTCCAGATTCACATTTTTCCTTTTTAATTTCCAAACGACCCCAAACCCTATCTCATCTCTCACCACATGCCGCCCATGAATCTCTTGTCTCTCTCATTCTCTCTCAACCCAGCTCTCAAACCCTAGTCGTCGCTTCACATGAAACCCTAATCTATGGCTTCCCAGCCTTAACTAAGCCTTATATTGGCCTCCTATGGCCTCTACGTACTCATCTCTAAGGTCCCATGAATAGACTCTAGAGGTATCTTGACCAAGATTTTGCTCGATGGTTCTACTCCGGTCATCCTTGACCTTTCTCTGGCCAGCCATGGCCGTTCGAGTCAGAGTTGTGACTATCCTATTTAGATCGGGAGTTTTCAATGCCTTTCTCACCTTCTGTGGGTTCTTGGAAGCCCTAAATCTGAGGTTCTTTTGTTTTATTTTGTATCTCCCCTAGATCTATGTGTGTTCGAGTTTTCTAAGCATGTGTCTCAAAGTTTCCCCAATTTTTTTGTTTTAAGAACTCTCTGTCCCTTTAACTAGGGTTTTGTGTTAAGTGATTTTCTAATTTCCTTTCTCTTTCTCAGTATGTTTCTGTGCTTTACTTGTGTTACTTCCTTTACCTGTGTAAGTATGATTAAAACCCCTAATTTTTCGTGAATTTTGTATAAGTCGGTTCGTCGTGATTTCGTTCGATTTACATGCCTATCTTCTCTGAGTTTATCTGCTGTTTAAAAGCCCTGAATTTTGGGGATCTATTTGAGTTCCTGAGCCTGGCTATTTTGCCTACTGATTAATAGTTGAAACCCTAATCTTAAGAGGGTTTTTACTTGGAACTCTGAGTTGCTTGATTCGCCTGTTACCATCTCTAGACTTAACTGATTTTTTAAAAACCCTAGTTGCTTTGGGGACTATTCGAATTCTTTGAATTTGTTTGTGAATCTTGTCTGTTTAAAGTTGATTCCTTACATCAGGCTCTCTTTTCTTTATGTAACTCGTCTAATTCTAAGTTTTACTATCATTCAACTCGACCATCGATGAAACCCTAATCTCTCATAAGGGTTTTTCCTCACTTATTACTGTGAGACCTTTACTTGTTCTGAATCTCTTCCTCACTTTGACTATATGTGTAAATCCTGTCTATCTACTGAATCCTATGCTTACTTCTACAACTACTGTATGGCATTTGTCTTGCCAATATGCTTGGCCTTGCATGACTGATGTTTCTATTCACTCTATTTATATGCTGAAGTGCAGAATCATGATTGATCTTGATTCTGTGACTGGTTTCAAAAGTTTTCTCACAAGCCCTGATTTCACTCGATGTGTAAAGTCAATTGATTTTTCCCCTTTACTATTATATGTTTACCTTATTTAGTCTTTCCCAAAAATAAGCATATTATGTACTTAGACTTGATTGCCTACTCCATGCTTTCACTACCCTTTGTATGACAACGATCAGTCTGTCCTTGAATTGATTTTGTTTCCTTAATTAAACTTTATCCATTAGACACTGATTCCTTAATTAAAGGGCAGTCACTTGGGTTAATTGATTCTAACTTGTGATTATTTACTTATTCTTGTTAAAAATATATTGTTTGCCTTACTATTTACTCGTTTTCAAATGCTATAAATACCTCTCCCCATCTCCTCTTTCAAACACACAGACAAGTTCTAAGGAACACACTACACTTACTACTTCTCTTTCTCAAATACTTCTAAGTTTTCTGCAATGCTCTTTCAAGCCTTCTGCTGAAGTCCTATTTAGTTTTCTTTGTTTACCTGCTGCTGTAAGTGTTCTGCTTCTCTCTGTGTTTACCTTTTGCATTTGGTATGTCTCTTTAGTTTAATACTGCCCTTTTCCTTATGTGTTTACCCTTTTAATATTTTTATGATTATGCTTCAGTTCTTTGAATGTCTACTCTACTGCTTTCTCTGCAAATTTGGTCTTGCCTGAATTCCCTCTCCTTCAACCCCTTTATATGTGAGCTATGGTTAAGAAAGTATGACAACATTTGTTGTTGTTGATCATGCATATGAACTGGACTCTTTGAGTCCTAAACACTATCAAATCACATTCCTTTTTCCCTTATGTGTGCTTTGAGCCTAAGACCTTGGTCTGGCAGTGTCTTAATCACTGTCCAGACCATAGTCCGACCTTCAATAGGTTTGCTCTTATTTGTTTGACCAAATAGATTCGTCAAGGGTGTGCTATCCTTCCTTATGGCTGGGTATGACCACCAATCTACCATGGTTTCCCCCAATCCCTTTCACCTACACTTATTCTTAGCAATTAGGTTCTGCCTATCTCTTGCAATCCTTGCCTTGGGACCCCTGAGCTCTATCTGAACTTGGATGCTTGAGAGTTGGCCTTTCCACACTGCATTGTTTCTAATTCTAATGGGTATATTTGGTGTAAGCAATGTCAGGAATTCCTGAAATTCCTTGGAACTTTGAAACACCCTAGATAAAGAGAAGGCTTTGAAATCTGGATTTCGGAAGTGGCTCAATCGCATATTATTGGACACTAAGTCTGAATTAGGCTGATCGGATCTAGCTATTAGTTTCTGATGTATTTTCTCTATTTTTTCTGGTTTGTAATAACTTGTACAAATTCGGGGAATGTAGTGAAAATGGTAGGGGTCTACTTTTCTACACTAAAGGGTAGAAATCATGTTTCTAGGATTTTTAATGTCTATATGTGGATTCAATCACATAGAAATCCTTCCTATAGGAGTTAATGTTTAACTTTCTGTAATCTTGCATGTAGATATCATGCCTATAGGAATATGCGTATTCATGACATTAGGCAAAATTTTAGAATTAATCAAATCAGCATCTGCTTACAAGCTTATTAACATTTGAAAAAAAGGTTTAAAATCAACGACTTGTAGATATCATGCCTGTAGGAGTTTTAAAATCAAACTCGCCCCGCCCGACTGAAAGCAGTAAAAATTGATTAAAACAATTGGTTTCTCCACGCTTAGATCAGTATATCTTTTCTAAAAACTTAATCTTTTGATAAATTTTCTCAAATCAATGTACACTCTTTCTAAAATTTATTACCTTTCTAATAATCTGGCAAATGTTTTTTCCAACTTAGTTCCATTATTTTTTCTTTCTTTTTTTTGAACTTGTTGTCTTTAAACTCGTTCTCCAACTTACTATTTTTCTTTAATCAATCTGCCTCTTTTGAATTCTTCTCCAAATAATTTTCTTTTTCTAAGTCTGCGACATACCTTTTCTTCAAAACCTTTCTATAGTAGTGTATTTTCTAATTTAAGTAATCTTATTCAATCCGTGTTATTCGAGTGCTTTAACCTCTGACAACTGTATCCGAGTGGCCTAATGTAGACTTCCTATCTAAATATATGTGTTGAACCAGTACGCTCACTGCTTAATATAATTTAAGACCAAACCAGTATTTGCAGAGACATGCTAAACTACATGGCTTATCTTATTTAAGGGGGGTTATTTGAGCCTTATTTGCTTGATTGCTCCTCTCTTATTTGATACATGTTTTGAATGTGAACTAGTATTTTGTCCTTTAAGCTCCATAAAGGCTCCATCCATTTCTCCCCTTTAGGACTAGAAGTCCTAATACCCCGAGACTAATAGGATTGGGGCGGGTACAAGCATGTAATAAGTAAATGAGACTATTCGCGCTTTAATACCTTAACAGGGTGGGAATGGTAGAATATGGATATGATGACCAGTACGCTAATATCACGTGCGACCCCTTCTCTGAGGAGTGTATCCGGGGTATTTCATTGACGTGATCCATATTATGTATAAACCTAGGACCCCCTTTCCCTTTACTTATAATGTTTCTTTTAATTTTGGTCTCTTTTAACTAACTTTCTAAAATTTTGCGTTTATTTTCTCTTTTAAACTTTCAAACTTATTTGCAATAATTATGTGCAAACCTTATTTGCTTCTTCCATCTTCTAAAGTCACAATTGTAGTATGGTCAGGAACCACACTAGTGGATCTTGAGGGGTGACTAACACCTTCCCCTTGAGATAATCTCAAAGCCCTTACCCAAACTCTGGTTCTTCTCCTCAAATCACTTTTCTTTTTATTTAAAAGTGTCCTAATGCACTATAATCATAAGGTGGCGACTCTCCAAATTCCAAAACCCAATTCTCATAAGGGAATAAGAGTTTTCCTCCCATTATGTTGTATACCCGATTTCGTACCCCAGTTTGGATGGAAAAGGGGACGGTCGACAAAGGTTAGAAAGGAGACTCACCTCGCTCCGAAGATCCATAATCAACATTACACGTTCTTCCGAAGACTCGAATCGATAATAATACCAATCCATTAATATATACTAAATTACCCCTAATGATCCAATTTATAACAATTCCTAACCCCGATCGAAAGTTGACAAATACACCCTCGGGCCCACGTGATCGGATTCCAAAAATTATCGAAGATAAACTTTACCTATAACCATATGAACTCAAATATATTATTTAATCTCAATTTCATACCCAAAAATCATGGCCAAAATCCAAGAATATCAATTTTTCAAGGTTTTCCCTCAAACCCCAAGCTTCTACCAATTTCATGCTCAAATCCGAAACAAAACTATGTATTTAACTCAAGATAGGTGGGGTTAGCTTAATTTATCATTGATGATGATAAACCCTGCTTGAAGCTCTTCAAAATCTCCCCAAAGAAGAGAAAATGGGTAAAATAAACTCAACCCCACTTTTTAAAACATTTTGCCCAGCAATTTTCGTACCTGCAGACTCATCGCTGCATCTGCGAGTCTGCATTTGCGGATCACCCATCGCACATGCGCCAATCACTACTTTTGCAGCCCCCCCCCCCACTTCTGCACTTGCGCAGATGCGGCCACCTCCCCGCATCTGCGGTTCTTCCCTTGGCTTCCCTTTTTCGCTCCTGCGACCCCCAAGCCGCTTCTGCGGCTCCGAACCTGCGGCCACAACCTCGCAGGTGCAGTTGCACCAAATACCAGCAACTAAAGCCTTTCCTCAAACTCCAAATTTGATCCATTAATCATCCAGAATCCATCCGAGGCCCCCAGGACCCCAAATAATCATGCCAACCAATCCCAAACATATTACGGACTTGCTCGAGGTCTCTAATCATATCAAAATAATGCTAAAACCATGAATCGATCTTCAATCCAAGCTTTATGAACTTTAGAATTTCAAACTTCTATATTCGGTCCAAAACCTATCAAATCATATCCGGTTGACCTCAAATTTTGCACACAAGTCATATTAGATATTACTCACCTACTCCAACTTTTGGAATCAGAATTTGACCCCGATATCAAAAATTTCACTTCCGGTCAAACTTCTCAAAAACCTTCAAATTTCTTTCTTTAGCCAAATGACTTCAAAATGACCTACGGACCTCCGATTCACTTCCGATCGCGTTCTCAATTCTAGAATCACCATACGGAGCTACTCCCAAACTCGAAATCCCGAACGAACATCGATAACACTGAAATGCACTTCAATCCAAACTTATGAAATTTCTTCCAAAATTCTAACTTCCACAATAGGCACCAAAACGTCCCTAAGTCTTCCAAAACCCGGTCCGAACATACACCCAAGTCTGAAATCATCATACAAACCTGCTGGAAACTTCGAATCCCAATTTCGAGGTCTTTACTCAAAATTCTAATTGTAGTTAATTCTTTCAATGTAACTTAAAGCTTTTGATATGAGAATTATCTTTCCAAATCAACTCCGAACTTCCCGAAATGAAATTCTGACTATGCGCACAAATCATAATACCTGAAGTGATGCTGTTCATGGCCTCAAACCATTGAACGCCATGCTAGAGCTTAAAACGACAAGTCGGGTCATTACAACTATGGTTGTGACAATACTTACACAATTTTGACTAACAATCAATAGGAGGTAACATTTCAGGGTCATAGGTTGGCTAACAATCATGTTGCATTCTTAACTTAAAATGACTGATTGGTTTATCAGGATTGTTGATTGACAGGGTTGGTATTACTCATAAAAGTCTGTCGAGTTGTTACTCACCTATTCAAGTTAACTTAACTCCATATGTCTATGGAATTAAGACTAACAAAAATGCATTTACACTCCATGTATTTCAACCAAGCAAAGTAATTAGGTATATTTCTATCCTAACCGCGAATCTGTTCCCCGATGCTCGGGTTCAAGAACCTTCTCTATTTAATTATATATGCAATCTAGAATTCTCAATTTCAAGTTCAAAGCTAGATTCGTAGATGATATTTCATTATTAGCTAATAAGCAAAATAATCAAAAATATAATTAAATAAATAACCCAATATGATACAATCAACTTCGTCAACTTAAACTTCAAACATCAACATTCATGTATACACATGAACCTAGAACAATAAGGTTCTTGGCCACTTATGTGCATACAATAATCAGTATTAATGTTTTCAAACATAAAATTAGTTAATACAAGAGGAATAATGGAAGAATTGCTCGAATCTGTGCTCTCGAGTGTTTCATACTTTTGTTCTACTCTCAAAATTGTGTCCCCCCCCCCCATCCAAAATAGGTTTAGGTTGGCTTTTATATGAGTTGGGGGCGTCCAGGGGACGAAATAATCGAGTCCTACGCAACTTCCCCATCTTGAACGTCCAGGGCTGCGTGGGGCGCTAGCCCTAGCGCTCAAATTTTACTTTTTGCATTTTCATTCCGTTTCACTCCAATTCGCGTCATTTCATCCCAAATTGCATCTGAATGATCGCTACACATACAACAATTTAGCATAAATAATCATATTAAACATATCAAAACATTGAGACATTAGAAAAATGTGAGGTGATATATATTAAAATATGCATACATTAAGCTGATTATCAAGTATGTGTATGTGTATACACATTTCGGATTGAAATTTTGGATTTCAAATTCTACAAAATAAAATTTGAATCCGTCCCAAATTAATATCAGATTAGATGTTAAAGTTTGGATCGAATAAATATTTTAAATTTTTGGACCGGATTATACGTATTATTAAGACTATTGCTAATCTGGTCGGCTAATGCATCTGCTTCTTTTGTGTTTTGTGCTAATACAAACATCCCTTTGCTTTTCATCTCTTTTATCAGCATTGCATCTCTAAGAAAATATTTCCTAGGAGGTTCGAGTTATTATGCCTCTTAGTTGCAAAACTCATACTTATATATTCATGGTAGAAGAGGCAATACATCAAGAAAAATTTGAATCCGTTGTAAATAAGCTTTCTGAAGGGGCTTATCCATATTGGGCTCCATGATAAACATATTTATCAATTTAGTATTCTATTGGAAATAAGACCCTTGAAAAAAATTATCATTTTGGTACTTCGTTATGGATAAAAATAATTCTTCGGTAGAAGATTATTCATATCTGGTACTATAACAACTTACACAGTAACTTGCAGTAGTAGCTTACAGGCAGCTTGCAATAGCAGCTTACATAGCGACTTCCTTTGTCATGACCCGACCGGTCGTTTTGAGCTCTAACGTGTCGTTCAGTAGTTTGAGGCCATGAGCAAATTCACTTCAGGTATTATGACTTGTACACATGGTCGGAATTGAATTTCGGGAAGTTCGAAGTTGATTTGGAAAGAGAATTCTCATTTCGAAAGCTTTAAGTTGAAAGCATTGACTATGATGGGATTTTAAAGTAAACAACCTCGGAATCGGGATATGAAGGTTCCAGTAGGTTCGTATGATGATTTCGGACTTGGGCGTATACCCGGATTGAGTTTTCGATGACCCGAGAGAGTTTTGGCGCATATAATGGAAGTTAGCATTTTGGAAAAAAATTATAAGTTTGGCTTGAAGTGTATTTCAGTGTTATCTATGTTAATAGCTCTGAATGGTGATTCTGGAGTTGGGGGCACGATCGAAAGTGAATTCCGAGGTCCTTAGGTCATTTTGAAGTCATTTGGCTAAAGATGGAAAATTGAAGGTTTTTGAGAAGTTTGATCGGAAGTAGACTTTTTAATATTGGGGTCGTAATATGATTCTGGAGGTTGGAGTAGGTCTGTAATGTCAAATATGACGCGTGTGCAAAATTTGGGGTCAATCAGACGTGATTTGATATGTTTAAATATTAAAGTTAAAGTTTGAAATTCTAAATTTCATAAAGATTGGGTTGGAGGTCGATTCATGATTTTAGCATTGTTTGGCATGAATTATGGCCACGAGCAAGTCCGTAATATGTTTTGAGACTACTTGGTATGATGGTTGGGGGTCCCGGGGTCCTCGGGTGGATTCCGGGTGATTAACGGATAAAAATTGAAATTTTTGAAAGGCTGGGGTTGTTGGTTGTTGCCATCACTGCACCTGCAAGAATTGGGCCGCATGTGCAGAGCCGCAGAAACGGATAGAGAGCCACATATGCGGTATTGGTGGAGGAGAGCTGGGACCGCAGATGCGGTCATTTTGCTGCAGATGCGGGACCGCGCCTGCCGTGGAGAGGCCGCAGAAGCAGATAAGGGCAGCCTGGTGAAGAACCACAGAAGCAGGGAGTTGACCGCATCTGCGCAAGTGTAGAAGCGATGGGGAAGACCGCAGAAGCGAGTATTGGCACAAGTGCGATGAGGGCTCCGAAGATGCGGCGAGGAGTCTGCAGATGCGGAAATCGCTGAGGCAATGAGTTCTATTAAAAATCGAGAGATGGTCATTTCTCTTCCATTTTTTATTTGGTATTGTCTATTTTGGAGAGATTCAAGAGGGGATTTCCATCATTAACGTTAAGGTAAGCTAACCCCACCTATATTGAGTTAAATATATTGATTTTGTATGGATTTTAGCATGTAAATGGGTAGAAATTTGAGGGGTTTAAGGAAGACCTAGAAAATTAGTATTCTTAGATTTTGACCACGAATTTGGGTATGAAATTAAGTGATAGTCATATATTTGAGTTCGCGAGTTCATTGGTAAACTTTATCTTCAAAAAATTTAGGAATTCAGGCACATAGGTTCGAGGGAAATTTTGTCAACTTTTTGATCGGGGTTAGAAATTGCTACAAATTGGACTAAGGTGAGTAATTGAGTATATATTAATGGATATGCATAATTATTGGCTAGCTTTGGAGCTTTGAGCATCGTTTAGAGTCTCTAGAAGGGCATGGAATGCCGGTTATGGATCTTCGGAACGAGGTGAGTCTCCTTTCTGACCTTGTAAGAGAGAATTGTTCCCATAGGTAAAATAATTGGTTATGTGCTTCCATAGCCAATTCAAGCCTAATTCTACACCGGACCTCCAAATTCAACTATGATTGCGCTCCTAAGTCATAAATCATCACCCGAAACTAGTCGAATCATCGGAAATCCATTCATATCCCTCTAACTCATAAGTCAACATTCAGTTGACTTTTCCAAACTAACATTCTCATAAAGAGACTAATTGTCTCATTTCTAACCGAACTCTATCCGAATTACTTCAAATTCTCCAAGAACATATAATGAAACATACAGAAGCCTAAAACGGGAAAAACAGTGCGGTAACTCACGTGACAACGGGTCGGGTCATTACAATTTCATGCAAGTAGGTTCAGACAGACATATGGGTAGACCTCCTCAGTAGTTGTTGCCCGAGCTCAACTTTATCGGTAATATCCCCTTCTTTCGGAGTTGTCGGGTCTAGCAGTGTGGTGAGTATCTTGTGTATATATATAGATAAGTTACGGGTAGGTCGGGGTCCTGTTCCGATCATAGTACATCTGTCAGTAGAGGCTTGTAGATATATCCTGTCAATTCATGCAGTATGATGGGCTTGTAGGCCTTGTACGTATATTTTGTTGACTTGTCAGTTGTAGTAGTTATGATGTCCTTACCGGCCTAGCTTTATGTTGACATTTAGTCAGTGTTAATCTCTATTCAGTTTTATATTTTGCATCGTACATTGTCTTATAATGTGGCCCATGGACAAAGTATTATATTACATGTTCAGAGTCTCTTAGTCGAAAGTGGCATGCAACGATAAGTTTGGCACTGGGTGCCGATCTCGCCCTAGGCTCGGGGCATGACAAAAAATGCTTTTAAAAAACTGGAAAAAATGAAGAATTTTTTTTATAAAAACTGAAAAGAAAAAAAATAAGAAGACTTTACTAAATTAGTGGATTATTGGTGCATTAGTTTTAAAAAATGAAAAAATATTTTGCAAAATATTTTCTTAAAAGTTATACAAAAAAATAATTATTATTTTTAATTTAGCATTGACCTAACGGTCAAAGGGCATAAGTGAACCAAAAAAGTGGATGAAGGGAAATTTTTAGCCCAATAGGTGAATGAAGAGTATTTTTAAACCTTTTCCAATAGTTTAAGGGCATTTGAACTCTTTTGCATTTAACTTATCTAGTATTTGGACACAAATTTGATTGGAACTTAAAAAAATATTTTTGAAAGTTAAATTGTGTTTGGACATATATTTTATTTTAAAGAAAGTTGAAGTTCTGTGAGTGGAAGGAGAATTTTTAGCCAAAAGCTGTTTTAAACTAATTTTTGGGAACTTGGAAATTCTTGAATTGTTTTTCCTAAAACATGATCTATTTCATAAACAAACAATATTTTCAAAAAAAAATAAAAAAAATAAAATACAAAATCTATGGCCAAATAGGAGTCTATATATATGTACATTATTCAAAAAGTTACAATATTGTTAAGAAACTTAAGTCAAAATAATAATATAAAACAAGAAATAAAGAGAGGAGAGATTTGTATTTCTTCCATGTATTTAAGTGTGTATAATGTGATATCCAAACACTCTGTTTGTAGGATGATATTTAGGAAATATAAAAGGATATTATGAATATGATATTAACTACTGAGATCACGGGGAGGGGGGGGATCGGAATCACAGAGAATAGGGGCGGAGCCAGCACTTCGGTTATGGGTTCGGCGAACCCAATTAGGTTTAGTCCATTTTTTATTTTGTCTTGAAAAAATCATTGAATATGCATAAATTTCAAGTTACTCAGTAACTTAAAAAGCTAGAATCCTTCGTCCATAAATTTCAAATATTAGCTCCGACTTTGATAGATAAGGTTATGGAGATATGGAAATTACAATCATAATGATAAGAAATGATGGGAGGTTAATAAAAAAGAATAGTAAAAGTATGTCTTTAGAAATTATAGACATCAACTATATAATATAATATTTCATAACAGCCCCTCGGTGGCATCTAATTCTATCCCAAAAACGACTATAAGTATGCCCGTTAATAGTCACGCATGGAAAATACTTTAAGGAACTTCACACAAAGGTAATGAAAGAAATGTAAACATTACCAAATTTCAAGATATAAATTAGATTTTTACTCTTGAAAATAGCTATGCCGAACATAAAACTAAAGGTTATGATACACTTCGACCAAATAAACTATTCATTTGGTTCTCCTACATTTGTACGGACATGATTTTCTATCCAAGATTGCAACATTCTTTACACTAGTAGCCGTGCGCGGACACTATTAAAAATATTAATTAAATTAAATTATGATCGAAATTGTTTGAATATATTAATATTATATTACTTTAATAAATTTTAATTATCATTTCATTTGTCAATACAATATACCCAATAACAATATATCTATTAAATCACAAAGAGACTTATATAGTTATAAGAACTTTTGTTGTTCTAAATTTTGTATTATATTATCCAATATTCAGTAATTTAACATTGTTAATATAAATTTTGCATTAGCGCATTATTTTGTTTAATAGTTTTTTCTGCTACTCTATTTTTAATATAATAAAGAAGATATATATTTTATTACTCTTAAAAAAATTAGTTTTCAATTTTATTCTATTGTGTTACGTAATTTTTAATTGTATAAATTTATCAATAATATTCAATTTCTTTAAAATATTAATTCAACACGTATCCATAATAAGCCGCGTCTAAGCCTAATAATAAGCCAGTTGGCATTGGTCAAGACAATGTTCCAAGAGTTAGTTATTAGGAAGCTATTTGAGGGGGAAAAAATCTCCTACATTACAACGCAAGAAAAATAAAAAATTACTTGTATCTCCAAATATTTTGGTAACTTATATATATGCAATAACTTATGTTTTCCCTAGATTTTAAATTGATTTTTAATGTAATAAATATCAAAAGTTAATTATATCTCATAAGATTTTTTTTCTTTACACTAAATAAAAAAAATTGCATTACTGTTATAAAATAAAAGCAATGCAGTAAAATATAAATAATAAAAGATAGAAGAAGGAAGAAGTCTTTTCTTCTTTTACTTTTGTGTGGCTTCCATTAAAATTTACATAGCCTTTTATAGGTATAAAATGAGAAGACTTACTATTGTAAATAGTGAATGGGATGGATATAAAGTAGGAGATTTCATCCATAAGCTATTCATATACATGGGCACCCATATCTATATACTATTCATAACACTCCCATTGGATGTCCATGTAAGATAATGTGCCTAATTAAAAACTTACTAAAAAAACCATTGGGACGTATGCATTGCTTGCTGCCTCATTAAAACCTTATGAGGAAAATCTAATTGGATAAAATCGTGGTTAAGGATAAAAAGAGTGCAGCATGTAGTTATTCCCCTTAATGAAAACATCATTTAATGTCTCGAAGACGACGTATTCCAATCTTGTACATCAATTTTTCAAATGTTGAGGTTGGTAATGCCTTAGTAAACAGATCCACCAAATTATTACTTGAACGAACATATTGAACGTCTATTTCACCATTCTTTTGAAGATCATGAGTGAAAAAGAATTTCAGCGAAATGTGTTTTGTTATATCCTTTGATGTATCCTCCTTTTAGTTGAGCTATGCATGCAGCATTTTCATCATACAATATTGTTGAAATATTGCCTTTCGAAGAGAGACTACATGTTTCCTGAATATGTCAGTTATCGATCTCAACCAAACGCATTCTCGACTTGCTTTGTGAATGGCTATTATCTCTACATGATTTGAAGAAGTAGCAACCATAGTTTGTTTCGTTGAACGCCATGATATGTTTGTATCTCCACTTGTAAACAAATATCCTATCTGAGATCGAGCTTTACGGGGATCAGACAAATATCTTGCGTCTGCATAACCAATCGATGATGACTTGGATCCATTTGAATAAAATAAACCCATATCAATGGTCCCTTGGAGGTATCTAAATATATGTGTAATACTATCCAATGTCTTTGTGTTGACGAATAACTAAATCTTGCCAATAAGATTACTAAGACAACTATATCTGGTAGGGAATTATTGGCAAGATACATTAATGCTTCAATTGCACTAAGATACGGTACTACAGCACCAAGAAGCTCTTCATCGTTTTCATGAGGTCGGAATGGATCTTTCTTTATATCAAGTGATCTCGCCACCATCAGGGTACTCAATGGATGTGCTTTATCCATATATAATCACTTTAAAATCTTTTCGGTATATGTTGATTGATGGACAAATATTTCATCTTTCATATACTCAATTTATAGACCAAGACAAAATCTTGTCTTTCCAAGATCTTTTATTTCAAATTCTTTCTTCAAGCGGTCTACTGATTTGGAAGCTCCCCAGAAGTTCCAACGATATTTAAATCATTAACATACATGACGATTATAACAAATTCTTATCTAGACCTTTTTATAAAGACACAAGGACAAATTGAATCATTTCTGTACTCTTCTTTCAACAGGTATTCACTCAGGCAAATTTACCACATACGACCTGGTTGTTTCAATCCGTATAAAGATTTTTGAAGCCTTATTGAACAAGTTCACGAGAACTTTTATATGCTTATGGCACTTTAAATCCCCCGAATATTTTCATAAAAAATTTATTGTCTAGTAATCCATATAAATAGGCTCCATTAGACGCATATCAAGTTTTTCATGCAATGTCATATTTATGAGAATACCTGAAGGTGATAGCATCCACTACACGAGAATATGTATGCATATACTCAATGTCAGGTCTTTGTGAAAACTCTATTGCCACAAGTCGTGTTTTATATCTACGACTTCATTTTTATTATTTCATTTTCGCAAAAAAATCCATTTGTACCCTATTGGCTTTATACCTTCAGGTGTTTGAATACTATGGGTCCAAAGACTTCACATTTTTCAAGTGAAGTTAACTCTGCCTCGATAGCGTCTTTTCATTTTGGCCAACCATTTTTCCGTTTATATTCATCGACTGATTTTGGTTCAAGATCCTCATCTTGTTGTATTATTTCAACAACAACATTATAAGTAAAACTGCTAACAATAACAATATAATTTTGGTTCCATCTTTTTCCCGTTGAGACGTAACTTATTGATATCTTTTCATTGTTATTATTTTCAGGTATCTGCACCTCCCCTAAGGTCTTATCTTTTGTTACGTTTTGGGGATCTTCTTGAGCCACTACCTCCGTATTATGATCACTTTGATCATTTGCTCCTTTTTTTTCTTTGATGATTTTATCTTTAGAATCGATTCGTTTACCACATTTCAAGCATGGCATAGAATCATTTGCTTTAATTGCTTGTCCTATCGGAATGCCAGCCCGAATTAGAGTATTAGCAGTTTAAATATTTGACTTAGCCACACTTGGTATGTCAGTGAATGCATCTGGAAATCGATTTGTAATATTTTACAAATAATTGATCTTGTGACCCTCTTGTTCACATTGATTTGTTCGAGGATCTAAATAAGACAGTGATGATGATTCCAATCTATCTTCTTTTCAGCTTCTTATTTCTCCCCTAATGTTGGATATACATATTCATCAAAATGGCAATCAGAAAATCTTGCCGTAAATAAATCTCTAGTCATCGGCTCTAGATATTTTATAATAGAAGGAGATTCATATCCAACATATATCCCCAACCTTCTTTGGGGACCCATCTCTGTGTGTTGTGATAAAGCAATCGGGACATATATCGCACAATCAAAGATTCTAAGATGGGAAATATTTGGCTCCTGGACAAAAGCCAATTGCAATGGGGAGACTTTATGATAACTTGTGGGCTTTATACGCACAAGTACTGCTACATGCAAAATAGCATGTCCCCATACTGAAATTGAATGTTTTGTTCTCATATGCATTGGTCTAGAAATTAATTGGAGGCGTTTGACCAATGATTCTACAAAACCATTTATGGACATGAGCAACCGGATACTCAATTATTATTCGAGTTGATAGACAATAATCATTAACGGCTTGGGGTGTAAACTCACCGGCATTATCAAGATGAATTGTCTTAATTGCATAATCTGGAAATTGTACTCTTAGCTTTATTATTTGAGCCAATAATTTTGCAAATGCCATATTACGAGTTGATAGTAAGCACATATGTGACCATCTCGTAGATGCATCTACCAAAACCATATAATATCTTAATGTTCCACATAGAGGGTGAATGTCCCCATATATATCGCCATGTATACATCTCAGAAATCTAGGGGATTCCATCTTAACTTTAATAGTTGATTGTAACGACCCCACCGGTTGTTTTGAACAAGTACAACCTCGTCTCCCCATATATTACTAAATTCATGCTTCACGGTTCTTATGTAACATGTCGGGAGAATAGATTCAGGTTCGGAAAGGTTTTTGAAAGGTGATTAAATGAATCCAAAATATAATTGTTAATGTTGTCAATAGCTCCGTAGGGTGATTTTGGACTTGGACGTATGTCCGAATATAAATTTAGAAGTCCATGGGACAATTCGACGCATTTTGACGAATAATAAGTTGGTGTGTTCTAATTATATTATTTTATAATTGGAAGAGGTCTATTACAATGATGAATACCAAATGGATACGATATAGTGTACGAGGCGTACTATAAGACATATGGAGTCTAAGGAAAGTCCTACGTCTAAGACAAGTTGGAAAATTCCAAAATAGACTAAAGTTGCAAACGAGTACGGGCAATGCCTCACTTTGGACGACCATATATCTAGTTATATAAGGGGTTATGTGATGAACAACCTATGAAATTAAAGCCTTAGAGTGTAGTTTCCAACGCAACAAACCGTGCATCATTTGGAGGTGCATATCGAAAGTTATGACCATTTTACCGGACTGTGTCATAACTGGGGCAGTTCAAGAGTACTCTGCCCGCGCGTAAAATACCGAAAATACCCCTGGCAATGTTAAAACCGAATGGGTATTGGATTTCCTCCATTTTTGGTCATTCAATCTCGGATTTGGGCGATTTCAAAGGGGTTTTCATGATTTCAACTTGGGTAAGTGTTCTATATCCATAAGTGATTAAATTTCATGAATCTATATCAATAGTCATCGTTTATTTTGGATTTGGATGAATGAAATTAAAGTTTTTGTAAAACTTTTCAAAAAATGAAAATTTAGGATTTGAAGGTCCATTTGACATCAGAATTCGATAATTTTTGTATATTTGAACTCATATCGGAATGGGTTGTCGGATTTTACGAGTTTCGTCGGATTCTGAGACGTGGATCCCACGGGCAATTTTTAGCAAAATGTCGGATTTAATAAAAAAATATGTAAATTCATATGGAATTAATTCGTACGGTTTATATTGAGTATATTGAATTATTATATCTAGATTTGAAGCTCGGACTAATTTGCAAGGCAAAGGCTTGTTGGAATTTTGAATTGGTAGCAAAGCGAGGTAAGTATTTGGTCTACCCTAGCTTGAGGGAATAGGAGTTTAGTATAATTGCTACTTGTTATGTATTGTGTCCGACGTATAGGCATGGTGACGAGTATCTATACGTTGGGGGCCGAGCATGACCGTGAGTCCTAAATTGCTAAATTGTTGTATTCTTATATGATGCTTATGAGAACTTCGTTGAGGATCTTTGAAGCTGAGCAAGTATTTGTTATGACTGATTAATTGTATCAATTGTGTTAAGTAGAAATTTCATATTTGGTTATAGTTAGTTCTCCCTTGCCGGGATATTATCGAAATATTATTGTTCCGTTGCTGGGATGTTATTGTTTTGATATTATTGTACCCTTACCGCGTTAAAGTGTTATGTTGTTGAATTTTACCCAATGAGGCCTTCTTTACAAAATGAGATACTATGAAATATAATGGGATCGTGTGGCATGCGGTCTACTTATATATTATGAATTGGGATCGTGTGGCATGCCGACCACTATAAATATCACAAATTTGGATCGTGTGGCACGCCGACCACTATAAATATTACAAATTGGGATCGTGTGGCACGCCGACCACTATGAATATTATGAATTGGGATCATGTGTGTGCCGTCCACTTATATATTATGAAATGGGATCGTGTGGTACGCCGACCACTACAAATATTATGAATTGAGATCGTGTGGCACGCCGTCCACTTCTATATTATGAAATGGGATCGTAGGGCACGCCGTCCACTATATATATTATGAATTTGGATCAAGTTGCATGCCGCAACAGGAATGATTAAAAGTAAATTTTGATTATTATGGTGAGGGCATGAATTTAAGCACGAAGAGTGGTGTCGTGCGCTTCTTGTTTGCTGCATTTAATTGTTGTTATCAATTCAAGCATTTTAGCGGTTAAGAATTTTCCTTATTTTTGTGATCCTTTGTGTTGGAAATCTGTATTGTTTTCACTACCTCGCCCCATTTATATATAGCTTTCAATACTTCAAATTTCAACAATTGTTACATTTTTAACTAAAGGGATTTCTCAACTAAATTTTTCCTTAAATCTTTTTGAGGTTGTACTTTACTTAAAAAGGAAATTTCTATTATGCTTTGATTTATTGATTTTTCTTATTAAAGGTAATGATTTATTCCATAATTGTACTTTAATTGAAAAGGGTATTTTCTTTATCAAATGATTATTAAAAATAACTTCTTCTTTTCTTGTTGATTTTCTAATTGGGTTGGAAGTTGTACTCTACTTTATGTAAGTAAATGAGGCTCGTTGAATATTCTTAATTGTATTGGGTTATGAACCCTGTGAACTGAGTAACATGAGAATATTGGTGTGAAATGTAAAATAGAAATATATTCGCATAAGGTGCCGGGAAAAATATAATAGTTTTATTAAATTGCACGTGAGCTGTCCGTGCGGTTGTAATATGAATATGGGTACGAGATGTCGTAAAAATACGAAAGTGGGCAGAGACCTATATTATTATGATTATGAAATGAGGTGTCACAAGGTGACCTTTACTCGAAAAAATTATATTCAAAAGATACTTATTGGAAGGAAATATATTCGAAATATATTTATTAAAAAGAATATTATCTTAGAGATTGTTACTTGAAGGATTTATAGGCGAAATATTTATATTTGAAGGACTCGATTAATTGATTGCACTTGTATTTATTATTTGTTGAGAAGCAACTGTGGTGTCTTATTACCTGCTATTTATATCATTGGTTGATCATTGTTGCCATTACTGTTATTTGCTTCCTATTATTTTGTATGTTATAAACTGCACAGGTTTATGTGAGTTTCTGGTCCTAACCTTGTCACTACTTTGCCGGGGTAAGCTGGACACTTACCAGCACATGGGATCGGTTGTGCTGATACTAAACTTCTATACATTTTTATGTACAGATCTAGGCATTTGATCTATGGTAGCTATTCATTGCAGTGGAGACTCAAGGTAAACCTGCTATAGCGTTCTCACTCCTCAGAGTTGTTGGAAATAACGCTTTACGCTAGAGGGGGGGGGTGAATAGCGTTTTAAAAATATTAAGCGTTTTAGTGCGGAATTTAAAAACTTTGCAGAAATTAAAACAAGTGCAGTAAAATAAACTTACACAATGATGTATCCTGGTTGGCCACAAACATGGTTAGTCCAGTCCCCGAGAGACTCTCTCGAGATTTCCACTAAACTTGTCAAGCTTACGGGTGCTTAACAAACCGTTACAGCTGAGGACACAAGCCTCACCTAGGTGCTCAGGGATCACAATCCCAAAGACTTCAATTGCTCGGGGATACCAATCCCAAAGACTTCAATTGCTCGGGGATAACAATCCCAAAGACTTCAATTGCTCGGGGATAACAATCCCAAAGACTTCAACTGCTCGGGGATAACAATCCCAAAGACTTCAACTGCTCGGGGATAACAATCCCAAAGACTTCAACTGAGGAATCACAAGTTCCTCAACAAACGAGAATCGCAATTCTCTTACAAACACAAAACAAACTCACTTTACAAAGTACTCCTCAATGAGTAGATATGAGTAGAAATAGTACGCTCAAGATCACAACAACTTAGCTCAATAGAATGGCTCTTCAAAAAGCTTTATGGATGAATGAAAATGATGATCAATGTAAGAAAGCTTTTAGCAATGAAAATACTTAAATTGTATATGTTGTTGTTGTGAAAACACTGAGTTAAGCCTGTATTTATAGGTGAAAAACTCAGTCTTACCGTTGTCTAATTGCCAATTAAGGATTGCTGAAATTACTCAGTGACAATCGATTGTCAAGACTAAACAATCGATTGTTTGCCTATCAGATCAAAAATTCAATCCCAGATTTTACGTCAACAATCGATTACTTCAAATCAATAATCGATTATTTATAACGTTAAAAAATCCTTTCCAATTTTTTTGGCATAAAACATCGATTATCAGGAAATCAACAATCGATTATTTTAACAACGTTCAGAAAATCTTTTCCAGATTTTACGCAAAACATCGATTGTTAAATATCAACAATCGATTACCTGAAGGTAATTTGAAAATGTATGACAACGGTTAGTTCCAACAATCGATTATCAAATAGAACAATCGATTATAAATTAATTTCAAAACTTACTGTCTCATATATAATCGATTATCAAAAGCCATAATCGATTATTAATTAATTTCAAAACTTTCTGTCTCATATATAATCGATTATCAAAAGCCACAATCGATTATTAATTTATTTAAAAACACTGGGAGACATTTTTCTCATTCTAATCGATTACCATTAGTTCATAATCGATTTTTCTGAGTTTTGAAAACTTTGCCTCAGTTAACAATCGATTATCAAAAGTACACAATCGATTGTTATGCAGTTTGCAAAAACCTGATGTTAACTGACTTACTCACAATCGATTATCATTAATTCACAATCGATTGTCATGCAGTCTTGGCTTAGAGATACTCGATTATCATAAGTACATAATCGATTATCTTAGCCCAGATTTTTGAGGCATGTTTGAAAAACATTTTAACAAATATAAATATGCATAGTTTAAAATCATTTGACACTTAAGTTAGATATGCATGATTTTGGAAAAATAATTTTAGTAGAGAAGCCATGTTATGAGCCAAGATTGAGGAATCAAGATCACAATTAATATTGACTCAATTATAACATTTCTAAACTTTGTCTTGAGCTTCTTGTAATGCATCCATTTTGTGCTTGTCCTTGAGCACTGCTATATATCGCTTATTGCTTTGTTTGACATTCATCAAAACCTACAAAAGAACACACGTTTAGTATATTGCATTTGAAACGTGTTTCCAACAATTTCCCCCTTTTTGATAATGGCAAACATAAGCGGGATATATGCAATAATTATTTTGATAATCCAAGACAAGAGTAAAGTATGCAATTTGATGTTCCCCCTCAATTCATGTTCCCCCTCACTTTAAGCATGAATGAAGTTGAGAGTGATATAGCATACTTCTTGATATCCCGTTTCTTCCCCCTTTTGCCATTAGCAAAAATTTACACAAGGGAAGAATAAAAAAAAAGTGAAATAAACACAAGTTTATTTATTGGAAAATTAAGATAGAGGAAGTAATCGATTATTGATACAGTAATCGATTGTTTGACGGCGATTTTCCTGTAGAATACTTGAGTATTTTGCGATACCTGCAAAAAAAATGTTAGACGCCTCCGACGCTCAAGTTAGAAATTATGTAAGAAATAAAATGCAATGCATGACTTAGATCAACGTGGAGTCAAGGATTCCGAGTTCACTACGAATTCGGAAGAAGGACTCTTTATCTAAGGGCTTTGTAAAGATGTCTGCCAATTGGCTTTTTGTTTCAACAAATTCAATTTCGACATCGCCTTTTAGAACGTGATCTCTAATAAAATGATGTCTAATTTCAATGTGTTTTGTTCGCGAGTGAAGAATGGGATTCTTCGTCAAGCATATGGCACTAGTGTTGTCACATCTAAGAGGAATGTGATCAAGACATAGGCCATAGTCCAAGAGTTGTTGTTTCATCCATAGGATTTGAGCGCAACAACTCCCCGCGGCTACATATTCAGCCTCGGTTGTGGACAACGCAACACTAACTTGCTTCTTACTAAACCAAGAAACTAAAGCGCTACCGAGCAAGTGGCAAGTGCCGCTAGTGCTCTTGCGATCCAATTTGCATCCAGCAAAATCGGAGTCGGAATAGCCAATAAGTTGGCATGAAGAACCTTTGGGGTACCATAGACCCACATTGGTAGTACCGACAAGATACCTTAGAATCCGCTTTACCGCAGTAAGGTGAGACTCTTTTGGACATGATTGATAACGGGCACAGACGCACACGCTAAACATGATGTCCGGACGACTAGCAGTAAGATAAAGAAGAGAGCCAATCATACCTCGGTACTTTTTGATGTCGACTTCCTTACCTTTTTCATCTTTGTCGAGATGATCGGATGTGCCCATGGGAGTTGCTATTTCCTTTGCATTGTTCAAGTCAAAACGTTTAAGCAGTTCTTTGCAATACTTGCTTTGACAAATGAATGTACCTTCCTTCATTTGTTTTACTTGTAATCCCAAAAAGAATTGTAACTCACCCATCATGGACATCTCAAATTCGCTAGTCATTAAGTTTGAAAATTCCTTGCATAGAGCATTGTTAGTAGCACCAAAAATGATATCATCTACATATATTTGAACTAGCAAGATATCATTGTTTTCATGCTTGACAAATAAAGTTGTGTCAACTTTTCCACGAATAAAATTATTTTCTAAAAGAAATTTACTCAACCTTTCATACCAAGCTCGAGGAGCTTGTTTTAAACCATAAAGGGCCTTTTTGAGTTTGAAAACATGATTGGGAAAATTAAAGTCTTCAAAACCGGGGGGTTGCTTTACAAAAACTTCTTCTTGGATAAAACCATTTAAAAAGGCACTTTTCACATCCATTTGATATAAAATGAAATTCATAGAAGATGCAAAAGCAAGCAACAAACGGATGGCCTCTAATCTAGCTACCGGAGCATATGTCTCATCATAATCAATCCCTTCTTCTTGATTATAGCCTTGAGCCACAAGCCTAGCTTTGTTTCTAGTGATTATGCCATTTTCATCTAATTTATTTCGAAAAACCCATTTCGTACCAATTATGGTATGACCTTCGGGTCTTGGCACCAAATCCCAAATGTTGTTACGTTTGAATTGGTTAAGCTCCTCTTGCATTGCCAAGGTCCAAAATTCATCCCCAATTGCTTCAGAGATGGTTTTGGGTTCAATTTGAGAAACAAACGCAGTAAGATCTAAGGTATTTCTAAGAAAGCTCCGGGTACTTACCTTTCCTCCAACGTCGCCTATTACCTGATCGAGAGGATGGTCTTTGACTGTCCTCCATTCTGTTTGCTCTTTTGGTTCATTTTCCAATTGAGGAGCTTCTTCAATTTGTTGTTCCACCGTTTTGTCAATTTCTTTCCTTGGTGGTTCTTCTTGAATTTTGTCCTTTAGGCTTTCCAGAATACCTGAAAGATCAAGACCACAATCCTTTCTCGCCAAGCGAGTATTATCTTCGGAAAATACAATATGAGGAGATTCCTCTACAACTTGGGTTCTTTTATTAAAAACCCTATAAGCTTTACTACGAGAAGAATAGCCAATGAAGATACCTTCATCCGACTTTGCATCAAATTTTCCTAGTTGGTCCTTTCCATTGTTATGCACAAAACATTTACAACCAAAAACACGTAAATGTGAAATGTCAGGTTTTCTACCTTTGTAGAGTTCATATGGGGTTTTTAAGAGTATCGGCCGAATTGCTACTCTATTCAAAACATAGCATGCGGTACTCACGGCGTCTGCCCAAAAGTGTTTGGGAATCTTAGCTTCGTCGAGCATGGTTCTAGCCATCTCTTCGAGACTCCTATTTTTCCTTTCCACCACCCCGTTTTGTTGTGGTGTACGTGGAGTGGAAAAGGTATGCTCGATTCCGAGTTCATCACAAAAATCCGCAAAGAGATTGTGATCAAACTCTCCCCCATGATCACTTCTAATGGAAGTGACAGTTGATTCCTTTTCATTTTGAACTCTTTCAAGAAAAAGCTTGAAGCTAAGAAATGCATCACTTTTATGTGCAAGAAATAATGTCCATGTAAATCTAGAGAAGTCATCAACAATTACAAAAGCATATCTATTTCTTCCTAGACTTTCGATGCGGGATGGTCCGAATAAATCCATATGCAATAGTTGTAAAGGTCTAGAGGTTGAAACAACATTTTTGGATTTAAAAGATGCTCTTGTTTGCTTCCCCTTCTGACATGAGTCACAAATAGTATCACTTTCAAATTTTAAGTTAGGAAGACCAATCACTAGATTTTGAGAAATTAATTTATTTAAAAGATGCATGTTCATATGAGCTACTCTACGATGCCACAACCACACATTATCATCTTTGCTCAACAAACAATCAACATACTCGGATGAGGAGTTTTCAAGATCAACCATGTAAATATTGTCAACTCTAAAACCACGTAGAATAATCTTGAAATCACTACGTCTAAACACTAGACACTCATCTGAATCAAACAACGCAAGATTTCCCTTGTCACATAATTGACTTATGCTCAAGAGATTATGCTTTAATCCTTTGACAAGTAATATATGCTTTATAGAGGATTTTTCATTCTTACCGACCGATCCGATGCCAATAATTTGTCCTTTATTATTGTCACCGAATACAACGCTTCCTCCTTCTTTGTGCTCTAGTTGAAGGAATTTGGATTCGTCTCCTGTCATGTGTCTGGAGCATCCACTGTCAAGGTACCATAGTACACTTGATCCCTTCAAGCACGCCTACAAGGCAAATTAATATTCTTTAGGTACCCATACCATTTTGGGTCCTTGGGGGTTAGGCAAATAACGACCATAATAATATGAAGAATCTCTATGCTTTGTAAAACACATAGGTGCAATATGACCTATACGATTGCAGTAATGACATACTACGTTCGGGTTGTGTTGATGCCTAGGTTGAGCCAACAAAGTTCTAGGCGAATGAAAATGATTAACACTAGATATATTGTTCCCATTTCTAGTATAATATCTAGATGGTCTAAAGTCATTAGTGCTAGACTTGTTGAAGGACCTAGTGTCATGTCTAGGTGGTCTAAGCTCGTTCCTAGAGTTATTTCTTGGTTGCCGAAAATTACTATTTGTAGGCTTGTTTGCAAGAATCCTAGATTTGGATCTAGGTTGTCTAAAGATATTAGTTCTACCCTTATTTTCATACATTCTAGCATAATGTCTAGGTGGTGTAGTGGAGTTTTTGTTTTTATGCCGTTGATTTTTCTTAGGCGATTCTTTTTCACCAACTTTAAGAACTTCTTTACTACGAGTTTCTAAAGTTTTCCTAAGTTCTGTGTTTTCTAGTTTTAAGGACTCACAAGTAGTACAAGTAAAACAATTATCAACACAAGAGGCTTCATGCATGGTCTTGATGACTTGTCTAAGTTCTATACTATCATTTAACAAAAATTGATTTTCATTTGCAAGATTCTCGTTATCACGAGACAGATTTTCAACCCCTTTTTGAGCTAAAGAAAGACGTTCTTCGAAGTCCTTGTCTTTTAAAAAGAGTTGTTTTTGAAAATCCTCTCCTTGTAGAGAAAGAGTCCTTTGTAAATCTTTAATAGTCTTAGAAGCATTTACCAACTCATCATGCAGTTTGTTATAAGCAATTTGTATATCGTTAGATGTACTTACCTCGTCTTTTTCGTCTGCCATGAGGCACTGACCAGTTGATTCATCGTTTGTGCTGACCGCTTTTTGAGGCGTGTTTTCGTGCAATTCCTCAAGTTTGTCCCACATTTCCTTAGCAGTTTTATAGTGGGAGATTTTTCGCCAAAGTTCCTGATTCAAGGCGTTATGAAATATATTCATAGCTTTAGTGTTGTATTCACTTACCTTATCTTTCCCGACTTTTGTCGTCAGTTGATCACTGTGTTTAATAGCTTGCCATAGATACAAATCGTTTGCCATTGTAAAAACTTGCATTCGATATTTCCAGACTGAGTAGTCGTTTTCGTCTAATATTGGAGGTGACATGCTGCATTCTCCTTCACCTATTCCTGCAAAGAAATTTAGAGTAGAAGCCATGGATGGTTCTCTCAAACGGTTAGGTTTTTCAGAGAGTATGGCTCTGATACCAATTGTTGGAAATAACGCTTTACGCTAGAGGGGGGGTGAATAGCGTTTTAAAAATATTAAGCGTTTTAGTGCGGAATTTAAAAACTTTGCAGAAATTAAAACAAGTGCAGTAAAATAAACTTACACAATGATGTATCCTGGTTGGCCACAAACGTGGTTAGTCCAGTCCCCGAGAGACTCTCTCGAGATTTCCACTAAACTTGTCAAGCTTACGGGTGCTTAACAAACCGTTACAGCTGAGGACACAAGCCTCACCTAGGTGCTCGGGGATCACAATCCCAAAGACTTTAATTGCTCGGGGATACCAATCCCAAAGACTTCAATTGCTCGGGGATAACAATCCCAAAGACTTCAATTGCTCGGGGATAACAATCCCAAAGACTTCAACTGCTCGGGGATAACAATCCCAAAGACTTCAACTGCTCGGGGATAACAATCCCAAAGACTTCAACTGAGGAATCACAAGTTCCTCAACAAACGAGAATCGCAATTCTCTTACAAATACAAAACAAACTCACTTTACAAAGTACTCCTCAATGAGTAGATATGAGTAGAAATAGTACGCTCAAGATCACAACAACTTAGCTCAATAGAATGGCTCTTCAAAAAGCTTTATGGATGAATGAAAATGATGATCAATGTAAGAAAGCTTTTAGCAATGAAAATACTTAAATTGTATATGTTGTTGTTGTGAAAACACTGAGTTAAGCCTGTATTTATAGGTGAAAAACTCAGTCTTACCGTTGTCTAATTGCCAATTAAGGATTGCTGAAATTACTCAGTGACAATCGATTGTCAAGACTAAACAATCGATTGTTTGCCTATCAGATCAAAAATTCAATCCCAGATTTTACGTCAACAATCGATTACTTCAAATCAATAATCGATTATTTATAACGTTAAAAAATCCTTTCCAATTTTTTTGGCATAAAACATCGATTATCAGGAAATCAACAATCGATTATTTTAACAACGTTCAGAAAATCTTTTCCAGATTTTACGCAAAACATCGATTGTTAAATATCAACAATCGATTACCTGAAGGTAATTTGAAAATGTATGACAACGGTTAGTTCCAACAATCGATTATCAAATAGAACAATCGATTATAAATTAATTTCAAAACTTACTGTCTCATATATAATCGATTATCAAAAGCCATAATCGATTATTAATTAATTTCAAAACTTTCTGTCTCATATATAATCGATTATCAAAAGCCACAATCGATTATTAATTTATTTAAAAACACCGGGAGACATTTTTCTCATTCTAATCGATTACCATTAGTTCATAATCGATTTTTCTGAGTTTTGAAAACTTTGCCTCAGTTAACAATCGATTATCAAAAGTACACAATCGATTGTTATGCAGTTTGCAAAAACCTGATGTTAACTGACTTACTCACAATCGATTATCATTAATTCACAATCGATTGTCATGCAGTCTTGGCTTAGAGATACTCGATTATCATAAGTACATAATCGATTATCTTAGCCCAGATTTTTGAGGCATGTTTGAAAAACATTTTAACAAATATAAATATGCATAGTTTAAAATCATTTGACACTTAAGTTAGATATGCATGATTTTGGAAAAATAATTTTAGTAGAGAAGCCATGTTATGAGCCAAGATTGAGGAATCAAGATCACAATTAATATTGACTCAATTATAACATTTCTAAACTTTGTCTTGAGCTTCTTGTAATGCATCCATTTTGTGCTTGTCCTTGAGCACTGCTATATATCGCTTATTGCTTTGTTTGACATTCATCAAAACCTACAAAAGAACACACGTTTAGTATATTGCATTTGAAACGTGTTTCCAACAAGAGTCACCTTCAATTGTACTTATTTCCATTTGTCCCTTTCTTTCGGAACAATGATGTAATTGTATTGTATAACTACTCTTAGAAAGGCTTGTGACTTGTACTATCGATTTTGGGAATTGTAAATCGTTTAGAGAAAATTTTATTTGACATTGATAAATATCGATGTTATTTATGTTAATGTTAGGCTTAACTAGTTTAGAGACTAGGTGACATCACGACTCATTTGGAGAGATTTTTGGGTCGTGACATTGATGGTCTAATAATTAATTTGCCTTTAGAACATACATCACAAGAGAATTCCTTAAATTGAAGAATCTTCTGGTTTCTTATTGAATGTACGCATGAATTCTCAATTATTTTACTCTTCATATTAGAACCAGGATGGCCCAACCGGTCATGCCAAATAATAAAATTATCTTGATTAGTAAATTTTTCATTTACTATGCCATATGTTTCAATCCTGCTAATACTTGTGTAGTATAAGCCGGAGGAAAGAGCATGTAACATTTCAAGCACAAATTCCTTACCAAACATTATTGTAGTAATATAAAGATATTTAATCTTTTCATCATTTGTAGTCTCAATATAATAGCCATTTTGGCAAATATCTTTGAAACATAATAAGTTTCTTTGAGATTACTACAATATAGTGCTTCATCAATAGCTAAATTTGTTCCTCGTGGTAGTAATAAATTGGCTCTTCCAGAACCTTCAATTAATCTTGTACTACCAGATATTGTATTAACATTGGCTTCTTTCATTACCAAAAAAAAATATCTCTTATCTCTTAAAATAGTGTGTGTTGTAGCACTATCCAAAAGACATATATCATCTTTATTAATGAGTCAGACTGAAGACTGGTGTCACGACCCGAATTTCTCACCCTCGGAAATCGTGATGGCAGCTACTCATGAAAGCTAGGCATGCCGAGTATTATACATTGACTAAACTTTTTATTTAGCCCTTCTTAACAGTTTAAAACAACATGTGATCAATAGTGAAATAATAACAATAATTAAAGACATGCGGAAGACGTAATACAATAACTTAGCCAAAAACGTATGACAATACCAAGTACATTGCTACCCGAAACCGATGTCACAATATGACGGACCATCTACAAATACAACAAACAATTATATGAAAGAAAGATACAATCTGTCTCTGAAGTAAATGAAAATAGAATATAAAGATAGAGGAGAACATCGGGGCATGTGGACTCTTACAGGACTATCTCGGGATCTCCGATTGGATTAAAGGTAGCCACCTAAAGCTATGGTCCAAAAGCTTCCACTTTAAGATCTGCACACAGTGCAGAGTGTAGTATCAGCACAACTGACCACATGTGCTGGTAAGTGTCAGGCCTAACCCCGGCTAAGTAGTGACGAGGCTAGCACTAGAATACCAACTAAAGTTGTGTGGTTATATTATATACAATGAAAGATAAAACAGAAATAAATAATTAAAGATGGGAAGGGGGGACATGCTGCGGGGAATATCATTTATCAATAGTAATTCAAGAGAAAAGCATAAGACAGTTTAGAATTCACAGCAAAAGAATAAGGAAATCGTAAACAACCAATAAACACTTTTAGTATCTACTGTTGCAGCGCGCAACCCGATCCAATTTATAAAAATACTGTTGCGGCGTGCAACTTGATCCATATCATTTATCGTTGTTGCAGCGTGCAACTTGATCCATATCATTTATTGTTGTTGCGGCGTGCAACTTGATCCAATTATATTATTGGTACGGCGTGCAACCCGAAAACATAATATTATTACGGCGTGCAATTCGATCCAAATATAATATTGTTGCGGTAGGCTACCTGATCCACGTATATAGTTCAACACCAATCACAAAGAGAGTCCTAGTAAGGGATCAATAAAGAAACAACATTATCCCGGTAAGGGAATTGATAGTAGATACGTCCCGGCAAGGGAAAATTAGCTATAACCAAACTTGTTCCAACATCTAACTTCCTTATCTAGAACCAATACTCAATTATAAGTAGTTTACACGAGAATAATCATAATCCTTTCTCAACAAAGAGAATAAAAAACATAGGCATTCATAGTATATATTAAGAACACAAAAAATTTTAATTTAAGACTCACGGTCATGCTTGAACCCAACGTATAGATACTCATCAACATGCCTATACGTCATACTCAGCAAGTAACACATAGCAAATAGGACACAACTCCTAATCCCTCAATCTAAGGTTAGAACAAACACTTATCTCGAACTCTCAAGGCTAACTCAATCCCAATCACCGCTTTTCCTTTTGAATTTGGCTCCAAATCATATGTGTCTAGACATAATCGACTTAATAACATCAATAAACGCTAAAAAATCAATTCCAATGCTTAATTATATATTTCCTATCATTCTTTCCAAAAAAAAGTCAAAAATCGGCCCCAGGCCCGCTTGGTTCAAACACAAACTTCGGATCAAAATCCGATCAACCACTCACCCATGAGACTGAATATGTAATTAGTTTTAAAATCTGACTCCAAAATGAGGTCTAAATTCCAATTATATAAAAAGCCCTAACTCTACCCAAATCTCTTATTTTCTACCTTTAAGTACATGATTTAGGCTAGAAATCTAATGGGGGTTGATAGAAATTGAAGAAGCTGAGTCTAAGATTACATACTTATGAATTGATGGTGAAGTTCTCTTTCAAAAATCGCCCAATTTGGAGTTTGGAAGAAGAAGTTATGAGTTTTTTATTAAATAAAGAGTTGGGCGACAGTGTTTATCGCGTTCATGAGAACACTGTTGTGATCGTGAAGAGCTGCCAAATGTGGACTTACGCGATCGCGAGTCCTCCTACGCATTCGCGAAGGGTTAGCCCCCTGACCTTCGCGTTCACATGCATGTGCACGCGTTCGCATAGAAGAACGTTTACCTCCCAGATCAGCCCCGCATTTACACTATATGTTCGCGAGGAACGGGTCACGTTCGCGTAGAGAAACCCCTAGTGCTCCGCGTTTACATCCCTTACTTCATATTCGCATGGAACAAGTTCACCAGGCCCAAATTTCACTTTCGTGATCGCATGATTGGCTTTGCGATCGCGAAGAACAGAAGTCATGTACATGAGAAACTGCAATTTCTACAATATTTGATAAGTTCAAAAACATTTAGAGACCTATCCGAAATTCACCCAAGCCATCGGGGCTCCAAACCAAACATGCACACTACCTCAAAAACACCCCACGGACTTACTCGTGCGATCAAATTTCTAAAATAACATCAACAACTATGAATTTCGCATCAAAATCATAAAATCACCTAAGAACTTCAAAACTTTCAATTTTCTCAAATACGGTCCAATTCACGTCATTTCAAGTCATTTCTTACCAAATTTCATAGACTCGACTTAAACCACATATAAGACCTGTACCGGGCTCCGGAACCAGAATACGGTCCCGATACCATCAAATTTTAAACACATTTCATTTTCAAAAACTCATAAATATTCCAAAAAATAATTTTCTTTAAAAATTTATTTCTCGAGCTTGGACCTCGAAATTAAATTCCGGGCATACGCCCAAGTCCCATATCCCATATTTTCCTATGGACCCTTCGGGCCCGTGTCCGTTTAACCAAAATATTGACCGAAGTCAACTTATATTCATTTTAAAGTCAAAATTCATCATTTTTAACAGATTTTCACATAATGGCTTTCCGGCTATATGGTCGGACTATACACACAAATCAAGGTGATGTCGAAAGAGCTTTTTAAGGTGTCGAAACACTGAATTAATTTCTAAAATAAGTGATGACCCTTTTGCGTCATCACATTCTCCACCTCTAAAACAACTGTTTTTCCTCGGACGGACATAAGAAGGAATTACCTGAGTTGGGGAAAGATGGGGTAACGGCTCCGCATGTTGGACTCGGACTCCCAGGTCGATGCGTCAACAGGATAACCTCTCCATTTACCAAGAACAGAAGGAAAACTCTTCGATCGCAACTGACGAACCTGTTGATCTAGATTAGCTATCGGCTCCTCCTCATAAGACAAGTCCTTGTCCAACTAGACAGTGTTGTAATCCAACAGAGGGGATGGATCATCGTGATACTTTCGAATCATGGACACATGAAACACTAGATGCACGGATGATAAGCTAGGTAACAACGTAAGTCTATAAGCCACCTCTCCCAGTCGATCAAGAATCTCAAATGGGCCAATGAACCTAGGGCTAAGCTTTTCCTTCTTCCCAAATCTCATTACGCTCTTCATAGGCGACACTCGAAGCAATACCCGCTCACTGACCAAGAAAGCCAAATCACGAACTTATGGTCGGCATAACTATTTTGCCTGGACTAAGCTGTACGAAGCCTATCTTGAATAACCCTGACCTTGTCCAAGGCATCGTGTACTGTATCTATACCCAACAATCGAGCCTTTCCCAGCTCAAACCATCCAACCGGTGACCGACACCACCTACCATACAAAGCCTCATAAGGAGCCATCTGAATACTCGACTGGTAGATGTTGTTGTAGAAAAACTCTGGTAAAGACAAAAATTTATCCCACGGGCCTCCAAAGTCAATGACATAAGCTCGGAGCATATATTCCAAAATCTAAATAGTCCGTTCGAACTGCCCGTCTGTCTGAGGATGAAACACTATGCTCAACTCACGCTGAACTACCCTCCAAAATGTGAGGTAAAATGCGTACCTCAATCCAAAATGATAGACACGGGAACACCATAAAGGCGAACAATCTCCCGAATATAGATCTCAACTAACCTCTCAAAAAAATAGGAGACTGCCATAGGAATGAAATGTGCTGACTCGGTCAGCCTATCAACAATAACCCACACCGCATCGAACTTCCTCTGGGAGTCCAACAATGAAGTCCATAGCGATATGCTTCCATTTCCACTCAGGAATATCAATCTTCTGGAACAAACCACCGGGCCTCTGATGCTCGTACTTAACCTTTTGACAGTTCAAACACCGAGCCACATATGCAACAATGTCATTCTTCATTCTCCTCTACCAATAATGTTGTCGCAAATACTAATACAAGAACTCCTCTAAAACCAACTCTCAGTGTCCATCCATATTAGGCACACAAACTCGACGCTGCAATCTCAAAACTACATCATCTCCTAAGGTAACCTTCTTGGCACATTTGTGTTGCTCCGTGTCTCTAAGGACATATAAACGAGATCATCATACTGTCGATCTCATATACGCTCCAATAAAGAAGAATGACCGACTGTGCAAGCTAACACATGGATGAGCTCAGAAATATCCGACCTCATAAATTGATTGGCCAAAGCCTGAACATCCAAAGTAAGCGGCCTCTTCCCGACCGAAATATAAGTAAGATTTCCCATGCTGGCTGACTTCCTACTCAAAGCATCGACCACCACATTGAAATTTCCCGGATGATATAAGATGGTGATATCATAGTCTTTCAACAACTCCAACCAACTTTTCTACCTCAAGTTTAGCTCCTTCTACTTGAACAAGTACTGCATACTCTTGTGATCGGTGAACACCTCACATGCCACTTCATACAGATAATGCCTCCATACTGTTAATGCGTGAAAATGGCTGCTAACTCCAAATCATGAACCGGATAGTTCTTCTCATGAATATCCAACTTCGTGAGGCATAGGCAATAACCTTACCATCCTAAATCAACACCGCACCAAGTCCAAAACGAGATGCATCACAATAAACTGTATATGGCCATGAACCTGTGGGCAAAACCAACAATGGTACCAAAGTCAAAGCTGTCTTGAGCTTCTAAAAGCTCGCCTCACACTCGTCCAACCACCTGGATTGGGCACCTTTCAAAGTCAACCTTGTCATCGGGGCTACAATAGATGAAAACCTCTCTATAAAGTGGCTATACTAGCCTATCAAACCCAAGAAACTCCGTATCTCTATAATTGATACATGTCTAGGTCAGTTCTTGACTGCCTCTATCTTCTTAGGATCAACCTGACTACCCTTTACTGATACAACATGACCAAAGAATGCAACTGAACTTAACCAAAACTCACACTTCGAAAACTTGGCATACAACTGACTATCCCTTAAAGTATGAAGAATCACTCTAAGATGTTGCTCGTGCTCTTCCCGGTTGCGGCAATAAATCAGGATATCATCAATAAAGACTATCATGAACGAATCCAAGTAAGGCCTAAACACTCGGTTCATCAAATCCATAAAAGTTGTTGGGCCATTTGCCAACCCGAATGACATTACAAGAACTCATAATGCCCGTACCAAGTGCGGAAAGTTGTCTTAGGGACATCGGGTGCCCTAATTCTCAACTGACGGTAGCCATATCTCAAGTCAATCTTCGAAATTACCTTGGCACCCTGAAGTTGATCAAACAAATTATCAATCAGACAACGGATACTTATTCTTGATTGTAACCTTGTTTAAATCACGGTTTCGCATCGACCCATCCTTCTTCTTAACAAATAACACCAGCGCACCCTAAGGCAAAACACTAGGTCAAATGAAACCTTTTTCAAGCAAGTCTTGCAACTGCTCCTTCAACCTTTTCAACTCAGGCGGGGCCATATGATATAGTGGAATAGATATGGGCTGAGTGCCCGGAGCCAAATCAATGTAGAAGTCAATATCACTATCGGGTGGTATGCCCGGTAGGTCTGAAGGAAATACCTCAGGGAACTCACAAACAACAGGCACAGAATCAATAAAAGGAACATCGGCACTAGAATCACGAACATGTGCCAAATAGGCCAAACACCCATTCTCTACCATTCACCGAGCCTTCACATAAGAGATAACACTATCGGTAGAACGACCAGGAGCCCCTCTCCACTCTAAACGGGGTAAACCTGCAAGGCTAAGGTCATAAACTTGGGATAACGGTCCAAGATAGCATGGTAAGGTGATAACCAATTCATCCCCAATATAACATTAAAATCAACCATGTCAAAAAGTAACAAATGTACACGAGTCTCAAGACCCCCAATCACAACTGTACACAAACGATAGACTCGATCTACCATAATAGAATCACTCACTGGTATGGACGCATATATAGGGGCACAAAAGGAATCACTAGGCATGACTAGATACGGTGCAAAATAAGATGACACAAAGGAGTATGTAGACCCCATATCAAATAAAACTGAAGCATCTCTGCTACAAACCAGAGCAGTAACTGTGATAACTGTATCGGAAGCCAAAGAGTGTCTGGAAGAGCATAACATCGTGGTTGGGCCACACCACCCTGAACTACATCTTTGTGATAGCCTGTTGTTGGATGGCCTACACCTATAGGTGCATGACATCCACCTCTAATACTTGTACCTCCAGATCTAGCACCTCTACCCCCACACCTAGATGGCGGAGCAGGCGATGGAACACCTGGTGCCAGAACCATAGCACAAGAATCCTCCTGCTGCGACTGAGTACCCAATAATCTCGAACAAGCCCTCCGGATATGACCATACTTAACACACTCAAAGCATCCACCTGAGTGTTGTGGCTGGGGAAACTAAGACTGACCCTGGCGATGTGAATGATCATCCCTAAAACTCTAGAGCAATCGTGCACTGATAGTAGCTGGTGGTCCACTGTGGGGTTGTTGATCAAAATACTACATATGAGAACCACGGCCACCTAAAGCGATGTGAGAAACCTAGAGTGCTGACCAAAAAGGCCTAGGAGGATGGCCTCTACCATACTCATCACTACCTCTAGACAAGGCACCACTGAATATGCTTGAATGACAAGGTCTTTGTCAGAACCCTAATTACCTCTTTACGACAGAACCATCGCCACTCTCCTAGCCTAATTGGCTACCTCCTGAAAAGAAATCTCACTCCTTGTCTCCTTAACCAACTGAAGTCGAATTGGTTAAATAAGTCCCACAATAAACATCCTCACCCTCTCTCTCTGTGGGAAGTATGTTAAGAGAATGATGAGCCAAACCGATGAATCTAGTCTCATACTGAGTAACGATCATAGAACCCTACTGGAGATACTCAAACTGCCTCCGATAAATCTCTCTCTAAGTGATAGGGAGAAACTTCTCCAGAAATAGCTAAGTATACTGCTCTCAAGTCGAAGCTGGTGATCCAGCTGGTCTAACCAAACAATAATCTCTCTGCCAAGTCTTGGTGGATCTAGACAAGCAAAAAGTAGCAAAGTCGACCCTTTTGGTCTCCACAATCCCCATGTTCTTGAGAACCTCATGGCAGCTATCTAGATAATCTCGGGGATGCTCAAAAGATGCATCGTTGAAGGTAGTCGTGAAGATCTTGTTGAACATATCCAATATCCATAAAGCATCGGCATACATAGCTACTCCATCACCGGTCTAAGCTACCATACCGGGCTGAAATAATCTAACTGGTTGAGCTACTAGAGTCTGAAACTAGGGAGCCATCTGCTCCAGAGTGCGAGTAGTAGGAGTTTGGGCTCCTCCTCCATCCTGAGAGACGGTTGGTGCTACATGAAGTAAGCCTACTCAGGTGACACTCTCCATAAGGCCCACTAGACGGACCAGAGCATTCTGGAGTACTAGGGTAGCAATAAAACCCCTCTGGGATCAGAGCAGGGGCCACCAAAACTGTCTGGGCCAGAACCTCATCATCAAAGTCAACATGAGGCTCCGTTGCTGGTGTTGCTGCTCTAGGTTGAGATCTGCCCCTACCTCGGCCTCTCCCTCTACCCCTCGTGGGAGCCATCTGCGAAAGAACATAGTAGAAATTAAAATAGCATTAAGAAACTAAACCGCAGGACAGGAAAGAATAAATGTGAATTTTTTCCGAACTTCGTAGCCTCTGGGGAATAAAAAAAGATGTCTCTATACCAATCCCTCAGACTCTACTAAGATTGTTCGTGAATTGTGAGACCTATGTAACCTAAAGCTCTGATAACAACTTGTCACGACCCAGATTTCCCACCCTCAAGAGTCATTATGGCACCTACTCGTGAAATCTAGGCAAACCGAGTATTATAGATTCACTAACCTTTTATGTAGACTTAAAACAACATGCGATCAATAGTGAAATATTAACAATAATTAAAGACATGTAAAAGACGTAATCTGATAACTTAGCCAAAAAAACAAGTATGACAATACCAAGTACATCTCTACCCGAAACCGGTGTCACAATATCACGGACCATCTAAGAATACTACAAATAATTGTCTGAAAATAAAGATACAATCTGTCTATGATGTAAATGAAAACAAAATATAAAGATAAAGGAAAATGTCGGGGCCTGCAGAAGCGTGCAGGACTACCTCGGGATCTCCGACTGGACTAAAGGAAGCCACCCAAAGCTATGGTCCAAAAGTTTCCGCTCCGAGATCTGCACACAGTGCAGAGTGTAGTATCAGTACAACAAACCTCATGTGTTGATAAGTGCATAGATTAACCTCGGCAAAGTAGTGATGAGACAACGACCAGACTACCAACTAAACCTGTGCAGTTATTATTATATACATCCAAAAATAAAGTAGAAAGAAATAATTAAAGATGGAAAAGGGGACATGCTGTGGGGGAATATCATTTATCAATAGTAATTTAGAGAAAAGAATAAGATAGTTTAGAATTCACAGCAAAAGAATAAGGAAATTGTAACCAATCAGTAAATACTTTTATTATCTACTGTTGCGGTGCGCACCTGACCCAAATCATAAAAATATTGTTGCAGCGTGCAACTCGATCCATGTCATTAATTTTTGTTGCAGCATGAGACCCGATCCAACAAAATTATAGTTGCGGCGTGTAACCCGATCCTAACATAATATTGTTGCGGCGTGCAATCCGATCTTAATATAATATTGTTATAGCGTGCAACCCGATCCACATATACAGTTCAACACCAATCCCAAAGAGAGTCTCGGTAAGGGATCAATAAAGAAACAACACTATCCCGTCAAGGGAAACGACAGTATAAGTAAATATATCGCGGAAAGGAAAAATCAGCTATAACTAGCTTGTTCCAACATCTAACTTCCTCAACTAGCACTAATACTCAATCATAATTAATTTTAACAAGAATAATCATAATCCTTGCTCAACACAGAGAATCAACAACTTAGGTGTTGGTAGTATTTATTAAGAACACAACAAATTTCAATTTAAGACTCACGGTCATGCTTAACATCAACGTATAGATACGCATCACCATGCCTCTACGTAGTAATCAACAAGTAACACGTAGCAAATAGGACACAAATCCTAGGCGTCAAGGTTAGACCAAACACTTACCTCAAACTTTCACGGCCAACTCAAGCCTCAAACACCGCTTTTCCTTTTGAATTTGGTTCCAAATAAATTGTATCTAGACATAATCGACATAATAACATCAATAAATGCGAAAGAATTTAATTTCAATGCTTAATTATAGATTTCCTATCATTCTTCCCAAAAAGTTAAAAATTGACCCCGCGCCCGCTTGGTCAAAACATGAGGTTCGGACCAAAATCCGATCATCCATTCACCCACGAGCCCGAAAATATAATTAGTTTCGAAATTCAACCCCAAAACGAGGTCTAAATTTAAATTATACAAAAAGCCTTAACTCTATCCAACTCTCTAATTTTCTACCCTTAAGAATATGATTTAGGATTAGAAATCTAATTGGTGTTAATGAAAATTGAAGAAAATGAGTCTAAGATTATATACCTACGAATTTGTGACGAAGTTCTCGATCAAAAATTGCCCAATTTGAAGTTTGGAGGAAGAAATTATGAGTTTTGGGTGAAATCCCGTTTCTGTTACTGTTTAAAAAAGCTAGGCGACAGTGTTCGCGATCGCAAAGCGCTGCCAAGTGTGGACTTACACGATCACAAGTCCTACTACGCAATCGCAAAGGGTTGGATCCTTGACCTTCGCGTGCGCGGGCCTGTGCACGCATTCGCGTAGAAGAACAATCACCTCCCAGATCAGACCCCCATTTACACTACGTGTTCGCGAGGAATGGAACGCGTTCGCGTAGAGCAACCCCCAGTGCTCCGCATTCGCATCCCTTACTTCGCGTTCGCATTGAACAATTTCACCCCGGCCCAAATTTCCCTTTCGTGATCACGTGATAGGATTTGCGATCGCGAAGCACAGAAGGCATGTGCATCAGAAAAAGCATTTTCTGCAATTTTTCCTAAGCTCAAAAACCTTTCAAAACCTATCTGAAACTCACCCGAGCCATCGGGGCTCCAAACAAATCATGAACACTACATCAAAAATACCCTATGGACTTACTCGTGTGATCAAATTGCCAAAATAACATCAACAACTATGAATATAGCATCAAAATCATGAAATCGCTTAAGAACTTCAAATTTTTCAATTTTCTCAAATACGGTCCGATTCACTCCATTTCAAGTCTATTTCTTATTATACCACATATAAGATCTGTATCGAATTCCGAAAGCAGAATACAGGCCCGGTACCATCAAATTTTAAATACATTTTATTTTTAAAAATTCATAAATATTCCAAAAATAATTTTCTTTAAAAATTTATTTCTCGGGCTTGGGACCTCAAATTCGATTCCGGGCATACGCTCAATTCCCATATCCCATATTTTCCTACGCATCCTCCGAGAATGTCAAATAGCGGGTCCGGATCCACTTACCCAAAATGTTGACTGAAGTCAGTTTAAATTCATTTTAAAGTCAAAATTCATCATTTTTCACTGATTTTCACATAATGGCTTTCCGGCTACGCAACTGGACTGCGCACGCAAATTTAGGTGATGCTTAAAGAGATTTTCTAGGCCTCAAAACATAGAATTTATCTCTAAAATAACTGAAAATTTTATAAAAAAATCAAAAAGTACATCATAAGAAATATGAAGACAAAACCAAAAGAACATTAAAAAATACTTTTGGAATGTATAAACTAGCAACACATGATGCATTATGAAAATACACTCAAGAAAATAAACTAACTGGAAACATAAAAAATGTGACAACTTTTATTGTAGCTTCATTCCCCAGTGAGATGATTAGTTCTTCAGTAAATAACCTCAAAGAAGTCTCTAGCTTCTAAATGAGTAATACTTTCTAGGCCTTCAAAAATCATTATCTTTATACACAAGATGTTCCTCAGAACCATATTTGTTTAAAGGACCTGCTTCATCATCAGTATTTTGAAAGGTCAAGTATGCCTCCATGTTATTTTCTTTCTTTCCGAGGCTTGATAAATTTTGACAAAATGATCTGGCGTACAACAAATGTGTGCCCAATGACCTTTCTTACCACATCGGTGACACATACTAACTTTACCCTTTGAAGGATTAATTTGAGAACCCTTATTATTCTCCAATTTATTTCTACCATAATGACGATAATTGTTCCGCCCCCTGCCACGTCCACATCTACGACCATGTCCATGTCCATGGTAATCATTTTATTTTATTTTAAACTTATGATATATTGCTATAGCATTCACTTTCGGGAATGGAGATGACCCAGTAGGACGAGCTTCATGATATTTTTATTAATAGAGTATTATTCTGCTCTGCCACAAGTAGGCATGTAATTAATTCAGAATATTACTTAAAACCCTTTTTACGGCATTGTTGTTGTAGCACCACGTTTGAAGCGTGAAAAGTAGAAAATTGTTTTCCTATAAGTACTCATCTATGATAGTGTCTCGACATAATTTTAATAGAGAACTTACTTTAATGATAACAGAATTACACTAACTTACGTTTTAAATTCTTGCAACCTTAAATGTATTCACTTATATCGAGCTTTCGGTAATATCATAAGCTTTCGGTCCTTCAAATTAGTCCATAATTCAAGTGGATCTTTTACGGTTAAATATTCAGGTTTTAACCCTTCATCTAGATGATGACGAAGGAAAATCATGACCTTCGCTTTATCCTGATTTGATGCTTCATTTCCTGGTATAATAGTATTTTAGAGACCTTTAGCGTCAAGGTGAATTTCAGCATCAAGGATCCATGATAAATAGTTCTTCCCGATGATGTCAAGTGAAGCAAATTCAAGTTTTGATAAATTTGACATAGTGAATACTATCATAAAAGATAAATAAATTAGAGAAATAATTAAACTAATAAACAACTAATGAAACAAAACGAGTAAGGGAAAAAGAAACGGTAATAAATCTATATCATGTATGTGACGACTCAGCCAGTGATCTTTGGAATATATGCCCCGTTCCCCCATTTACTGCTTCCTCTAAGTTCATTTCTGCTATTTTGGTTTGTCGGGATGTTCGGTAATAGAACTCGAAGCGTTTTGGGACACTTAGTCCCTAAATGAGAGCTTAAATGTTGGAAAAGGGTCCATAATATAAACAGTGTTAAGACGACCTCGAAATGGAAATCTGAGGGTTCTGTTTGGTGATTTCAGGGACAGGAGCGTGTTCGAAATGTATTTTAGATGTTCGTAGCACAATTAGGCTAGAAATGCCAAAAATTAGAATTTGGAAGTTCCGGTCCGATAGTAATTTTTTTATCCGAGGGTCGAAACAGATTTCCAGAAGTTTTTGTAGCACCTTCATGTCATTTGGGACATGCGTGTAAACTTTTAGGTCAATCTTACGTGTTTTGGTCGGGTTTTGAATCGAAAGTGAGTTTGGTTAACTTTTTGAAATTTTAAGTTCAAATCATTGATTAAATGGTGTTTCTGACGCTGTTTTAGGTGATCTAAGGAATGGTGCAAGTCCGAATGATGTTAAGGCATAGGTTTGTAGGTTTGATCGAGGTCCCGAGGGCCTCAAGTTTGTTTTGGATGCTTGACGGGTTGATTTTTGGGATTTTGGGTGAAGTTTGCTGCTGCATTTGTTCTTTCCGCGATTGCGTAAGGGAAGTCGCGTAAGCGACTTTCCCAGAAGCGGATTTGGGGTCGCGGACGCGGTCTTAGGAGTTTAGTCATGGACCGCAGAAGCGGGGGAAAGCTTGCCTAAGCGGCGACCATAGAAGCGGTCATGAGCCGCAGGAGCGGCCCCTGGCGTGGATAAGTAAGACTGCTGAAGCAAGGGTTTGGTCCCCTAAGAGGTGACCGCGGACGCGGTCACTCAGTTGCAGAAGCAAAAATCGCTGAGTGTTAAGAGTTTTATTCGAGGGTTTAATTTTATGAGTTGAAAACCCAATTGAGAGCTCGGACCAAGGCAATTTCGAGGGGGTTTTGAAGAAGAGATTATTGGGTAACGTTTCTATGATCCTTTCTAGATTTAAACCATCATTTGGTTGTTAGATTCATCAATAAAATTCAAATTAAGGTCCAAAAATGGAGGAATTTGAGTAGAAGTTCATTGACTAATCAATTGGGATTAGAGGGAGCATTTGACCTCCGATTTTGGAGATTTTTATATGGTTAGATTCGTAAGTGTACGAGGTCTCTGAAAATGTGAAAATTATTCGATTACGAAACGTTGGCTTGAGAGGAAGTTTGGTCATTTTACCTATTTTCGCGTCTTAGCTTCAATTTTAATAATGTAACCAGTTGCTTGCGATGTTATTTACTATATGTAATTGGTTTGAATAGATTTCAGCCACTCGAGTCGGATACTCGTGGCAAGGGCATCGTTATTCGAGGTAAGTGACTTGCCTAACTTTGTGTGGGGGACCTTTTCTCTTAGGATATCCTTGTCATTGTTTAAATGACTTGTGTGCGAGGTGAAGGGCGTGTACTTGCGCTAGTTGTTGAAAATTCATCTTACTCGGCTTATTTAGATTGTGTTTATTCACATATTTAATTATTCAAAAATGAACGTCACTTGTTTTAACTTAGGAAAAGCATGTTAGTAACTTAATTTATCTATTTGACTAAATTTTATTATTTGTCCTTCTTGTGAAACACGTTAGATTCTCGATTTTATTTGTTGTTCGCATTTCGCCTCATTGCCGCTAAATATTGGTTTATTGTGGTGTATTTGCTATTGGTACTATGGGATGGCATCCCGGGAGCTCCCCCTGTTTGTATTTTGTTTCGAGGTTTGGAAGTGCGGGATACCAAGAGATCCCCGGCACTGTATTATATGACTGACGGATACTAAGAGATCCTCAGTGCAGGATTGATTTTCTAGCGGATACTAAGAGATCTCCAGGGCAAGACTGATTAACTAGAGGATACTAGGAGATCCTCGGGATACTTGGAGATCCTCGCTTATGTGATGAGCATACTATGAGATCCTTGGGATACTTGGAGATCCCTTGATTATAAGAGGAGGATACTGGGAGACCCTCGGGATACTTGGAGATCCCCGATGATAAATATCATGTAATGGTTGTTCTTGTTTTGTAGAATTGTAATATAATCTATTCTGTTCTTCTTATTGTGTGTTAGATCTTCGAGATTTACATATTTATTATTGTTACTTCATTTCATATTTATTCTTATATTTATCTCAGTAGGGGCCTCGACCTTCCTCGTCACTACACCATCAAGGTTAGGCTTGGCACTTACTAAGCACCGCTGTGGCGTACTCATGCTACTCTCCTGCACACTTTTGTTGTGCAGATCTAGGTATTTCTGGTCTGGCACACTATCAGTGATTTAGGAGCTATACTCAAAGATTTGAAGTATACATCTGCCGCGTCCGCAGAGTCGAAGAGTCTCCTTCTATTCTCCTTTATCTAGTGGTTTCGTTCATGCACTCACTTGTTGTAGATACTCCTGGATGTTAGAGCAGTATGCTATACTTTACTCTTAGCATGTGTTGCTCCTGGGTTTCCGGGTCTTGGAGATTTTTTTTATATTATTATGAGTTGACATGTATGTGCCAGGCGGCACCCTATACATTATCTTATGCTACTTATGTTTTATTATCCTTTCCGCAAAGATTGTTGAACTCCCGCAATGTGTTAGGCTTACCTAGTCGCGAAGACTGGGTGCCGTCATGGCAGGTTCACAATTGGTGAACTAGGGTCGTGACAAGTTGGTATCAGAGCTCTAGTTTCATAGGAGTCACGGGACTCAGACCGGTTATTTAGAGTCTCGCTAATCGTTACGGAGACGTCTTTACTTATATTCGGGAGGCTATGTAACTGTTTAGGAAAACCTTCACTTCATTTGAATTCTTGTCGTGCTATGTTTTGTACCTCGATTCTAAACTATTGTCTTCTATTCTCTCACAGATGGTGAGGAAACGCACGACCCGGGACAATCAAGCACCCGCACCCCCTCTTGCAGCCGCTAGAGGCATGGGCAGGGGCAGGGGTCGTGGACGTGTGCGGGTTGCAGCCAGAGCACCTGCGCGAGCAGCCACCGAGGTGCCCCCAGTCAGGACTCACGCACCAGAGATGCCCGCAGCCACTACTACTCCTGCAGTTGAGGAGGCATTGGCGCAGTTTATGAGTATGAATATTACGCTGTCGCAGGCAGGGTTGCTTCCACTTCCTGTAGCTATGCCCCAGGACGGGGGGGATCCCAGACTCCCACAGCCCGCACCCTAGAGAAGAGGGTGCATATGCGACCGATCCCATATGCTATTCCTGCCCAGCCTGCAGTATCAGTTCAGCCCGAGGATGGGGCACCTGCTTCGGAGGATGAGCAGCGTAGATAGGAGCGGTTCAAGAAGTATGACCCTCCTATTGGACTAGCTACAGATGATGCCTTGGGGTTTCTGGCGGATTGTCATCGCATTTTTTGCACCATGGGTATTACTTCTTCGAGTGGGGTTTCTTTTGAAGCTTTCCAGCTTCGGGGAGTCGCTTATGACTGGTGGCGCACTTTTGAGTTAGACCGTCCGGACAAGGCTGCCTCCCTGACTTGGACTCAATTTTCAGATATGTTTCAGATGGAGTTTGTTCCCCAGAGCCTCCGATATGCATGGCGCGCGGAGTTTGAGCACTTGCGCCATGGCCCTATGATTGTCTCTGAGTAAGCCATCTGTTATACCAGGTTGGCCAGGCATGCGCCTGCTTTGGTGGCTACTGTTTGTGAGAGGGTTCGCAGGTTTATCGAGGGTCTCATTCCTTCCATCAGGTCTGGCATGGCGCGAGACTTGGAGATTGATATACCCTATCAGCAAGTGGTGAGCATAGCTAGGAGGATAAAGGGTATGCATGCCAGGGAGCGAGAGGAGATAGAGGTCAAGAGGTCTCGAGAGTCTGGTAATTTTTCTGGTACCCGTACTTCAGGAGCAGGACGTCATGGTCGGGGCTATACGGGTCACCCAGTTCACTCATCTCTTCCTTCACCCAACAATACTTCAGCTCCTCCCAGATCTCAGGAACCTTATTATGCACCCCCGGCTTCCAGTGTGCCTCCTGCGCAGGGCACCTCCAGAGGTCAGCCTAGCAAGGGTGGGTCTAATCAGTCACAGCTGTCGCGCCCTCCCAAAGCTTGTTATAAGTGCAGGGACACTTTCCATGTCGTGAGGGATTGCCCTAGGCTCAGGAGGAGTGCACCTCCACAAAAACCTCAACAACAGCGCACCCAGCGGGATTCACAGGCCATTGTTCCAGCTCCACCTGCCACCCCAACAGCCCAGCCAGCCAGGGGCGGGGATCGGGGAGATAAAGCTCTCCCTCGAGGTAGGGGTCGGGGCAGATTTTATGCTATTCATGATCGTGCCAAGGCTATCTCTCTGATTATGTTATCACAGTTATAATTCTGGTTAGTCACAGAGAGGCGTCGGTTCTATTCGATCCACGTTCTACTTATTCTTATGTATCATCTTATATTTCGCCGAATTTGAGTACAGTCCGAGAGACCTTGAGCTCTCATGTTTATGTTTCCACTCCCGTAGGAGATTCTCTTGTTGTGGACTGTGTGTATCGGTCATGTTTGGTTACTATTCGTGGTTTTGAGACCAGGGCAGATCTTTTATTACTTGATATGGTCGATTTTGATATTATCTTGGGCATGGACTGGTTGTCGCCCCATTATGCTATTCTTGATTGTCACGCTAATACCGTGACACTGGCTATGCCAGGTATTCCTCGTATTGAGTGGAGTGGTACTTTTGATCACACTCCCAGCAGAGTTATATATTTTCTTAAAGCTCAGTGTATGGTTGAGAAGGGATGTGCCGTGTATTTAGCCTATGAGAGAGATGTCAGTGTTGATACCCTTTCTGCTGACTCTGTCCCAATAGTACGGGATTTCCCCGATGTGTTCCCAGCTGATCTTCCGAACATGCCGCCCGATCGCGACATTGATTTTGGTATTGATTAATTGTCGGGCACTCAGCCCATATCTATTCCTCCCTACCGTATGGCTCCACCTCAGTTGAAGGAGTTGAAGGATCAGCTACTAGAATTGCTTGATAATGGTTTTGTTCGACCTAGTGTTTCACCATGGGGTGCTTCTGTATTGTTTGTGAAGAAAAAGGATGGTTCTATGCGCATGTGTATCGATTATCGTTAGTTGAACAAAGTTACAGTGAAGAACCGATATCCTTTGCCTGTATTGATGTTCTATTTGACCAGCTTCAGGGCGCACAAGTGTTTTCAAAGATAGATTTGCGCTCAGGTTATCACCAGCTAAATATTCGGGAGCCTAATATCCTGAAGACTGCTTTTAGGACTCGGTATGGTCATTACGAGTTCCTTGTCATGTCATTTGGGCTGACCAACACCCCAGCAGCTTTTATGCATTTGATGCACAGTGTATTCAGGCCCTATCTCCACTTGTTTGTCATTGTTTTCATAGATGATATTCTTGTATACTCCCGGAGCTGGGAAGATCATGAGCAGCACCTGAGGACAGTGCTTCAAACTCTGAGGGAAAAGAAATTATACGCAAAGTTTTCAAAATGTGAGTTCTGGTTGAGTTATATGGCATTCCTAGGCCACGTGGTATAGAGTGAGGCCATTCGGGTGGATTCGAAGAAGGTGGAGGCCATGTAGAGTTGTCCCAGGCCCTCCTCGGCTACAGTGATCCGTAGTTTCCTTAGCCTGGTGGGGTATTACCATCGTTTTATGGAGGGGTTCTCATCGATTGCAGCCCCTATGACCGGATTGACCCAGAAGGGTGCTCGTTTTCAATGGTAAGACGAGTGTGAGGTGAGTTTCCAAAAGCTCAAGACGGCTTTGACTTTAGCCCCTATTCTGATTTTGCCTACCGGTTCGAGGTCCTATATGGTTTATTGTGATGCCTCACGAGTTGGACTTGGAGCGATATTTATGCAGGACGGTAGGGTGATTGACTACGCGTCCAGACAGTTGAAGGTGCATGAAAAGAACTATCCTGCCCATGACATTGATTTAGCTGCTATTGTTCACGACTTGAAGAGTTGGCGTCACTACTTGTATGGTGTGACTTGTGAGATTTATACGGATCATCGGAGTTTGCAGCACTTGTTCAAGCAGAAGGATCTGAACTTGCGCCAAAGGATATGGTTGGAGCTACTAAAGGATTATGATATTACTATTCTTTATCACCCGGGCAAGGCCAATGTGGTAGTTGATGCCTTGAGTTGCCGGGCGGAGAGTTTGGGCAGTTTGGCATATTTACCAGCTTCAGAGACCTATGGTGATAGATGTCCAGGCTTTAGCTAGTCAGTTCGTGAGATTGGACCTTTCGGAGCCCAGTCGGGTTCTAGCTTGTGTGGTTTCTCAGTCCTCATTGGTTGATCATATCAGGGAGCGACAATATGATGATCCTCATTTGCTTGTCCTCAGGGACACAGTTCAGCATAGCGATGCTAAGTATGTGACTGTTGGAGATGACGGGGTGTTGAGGATATCGGGGCGGATCTATGTGCCTGATGTTGATGATATTTGGGAGTTGATATTGACCGAGGCCCATAGCTCGCGGTATTTCATCCATCCGGGTGCCCCGAAGATGTATCAAGATCTGAGGCAGCATTACTGGTGGAGGCAGATGAAGAAGGACATAGTAGAGTTTGTAGCTAGATGTCTCAACTATCAGCAGGTAAAGGCTGGGCAAAAGAGACCGGGAGGGTTACTCCAGCAGATGGAGATTCCGAGTGCAAATGGAGAATATCACTATGGATTTTGTGACTGGTCTTGTAAGCACGCGATTTTTGTCCTACATGAAGATAACTCCTAAAAATAAGTCCAAGTAATTTTTATTGATTTTTTAAGAAATTTTTTCTTTTGTAGTCGCATTTCATGCATTTTAATATTTTAAAATCACAATAATAAAATACAAAAATATGCAATTGCATTTAGGATATAATTTCATATTTCAGGATTAATTTAGGGTTAATTTATTTTAGAATAAAGTAGGAAAAAATAACAAAAACAGTACCTTTTTGCATTTTTAGTTTAAATTTGTATTAGTTTGCATTTTAATTAGGAATTAATTCGGAAATCTAAGCTTTAGTGTTAATTTGGTTTTGGTTTTTAATTTAGCATTTAACAAAATCAGAAAATAACATACAAAATTAATAAATAAAATACAAAAAAAAGAGAGGAAAATAAAAAATGGGAGTAAAAAATAGGAAGAACCTTCCCGAAAATATTTTCCCCCAAAAAAAAAAAACAAAGAAGCATTTGTAACCCCAGCATAAATAACTATCTAAACATAAGAACCATAACTAAAATAGCATGCAATAATAGCAGACAGTAACTACCATAAATAACTACCAAATAACTACTATAAGGGAGACACAATCCAATAACACACATCATCTATGGATAGCCCTGCCAAGCCTCACCCAACCCCGGGTGAGGAGTACGAAAAACTCTAGGAGCCCCTATCCTACAACCCTGATACTAGACCTCTAGACTTTCCTATCAAGGGCCATGTCCTCGGAAACCCACATTCTAGCCATGTCATGCCTAATCACCTCTCCCCAATACCTCTTAGGCCTCCCTCTGCCTCGTCGTATGCCTACCATCGCCAGCCGCTCACAACTCCTCACCGGGGCATCAGGACTTCTCCTTTGCACATGCCCGAACCACCTCAGCCTCGCTTCTCGCATCTTCTCATCCACCGGGGCCACCCCCCACCTTCTCTCAAACAACTTCATTCTTAATCGTATCCAACCTGGTGAGCCCGCACATCCACCTGAGCATCCTCATCTCCGCAACCTTCATTCTTTGAACATGAGAGTTCTTCACTGGCCAGCACTCCGCCCTATACAGCATGGCAGGTCTAACCACAGCTCTATAAAATTTCCCCTTGAGTTTCTGTGGAATTTTCTTGTCACACAGGACTCCTGATGCAAGCTTCCACTTCGACCACCCCGCTCCTATACGATAAGTGACGTCCCTGTCAATCTCTCTGTCCCCCTGAATCACCGACCCAAGATATCTGACACTGTCCCTCTTGGCGATGACCTGAGATTCAATCATCACGTCCCTGCCTACTTCGCACGGCTCGGCGCTAAACTTGCACTCCAGGTATTCTGTCTTAGATCTCTTATTTTGAAACCCTTAGACTCGAGAGTATGCCTCCATACCTCTAACCTCTCAATAACACCGACCCTCGTCTCGTCTATCAAGACTATGTCATCAGCAAATAACATACACCAAGGCACATCCCCTTGAATATGTCGAGTTAGAGCATCCATCACCAAGGCAAACAAGAGAGGGCTAAGCGCCGATCCTTGATGGAGCCCCATAACCACTGGAAAATGGTCTGAGTCGCCGCCAACCATCCTAACCCTAGTCTTAGCTCCATCGTACATGTCCTTGATTACTCTGATGTAGGCTTCTGGCATGCTCTTCGCCTCCAAGCACCTCCATAGCACCTCCCTTGGGACCTTGTCATACGCCTTCTCCAAGTCGATAAGCACTATGTGCATGTCCTTCTTCTTATCCCTGAACTGCTCCACCAGCCTCTTGACAAAGTGGATAGCTTCTGTAGTGGAGCAACCCGGCATGAAACCGAACGGGTTCACAGATATAGATGACATCTCCCTCACCCTCGCCTCGATCACCCGCTCCCAGACCTTCATGGTGTGACTTATTAATTTAATACCCCTATAGTTGTTGCAGCACTGGATGTCCCCTTTGTTCTTGTACAAGGGCACCACTGTACTCCACCTCCACTCCTCCGGCATCCTTTTGGTCCTGAAGATCACATTGAACAACCTGGAGAGCCACTCCACTCCTGACCTACCCATGCACTTCCAGAACTCCACCGGGATCTCGTCAGGCCCGGTCGCTCGACCCCTACTCATCCTACGCAAAGCCCTCATGACCTCCTCCACCCTAATGCGACTGCAGTACCCAAGGTCTCTATGTTGCTCTGAATACCCCAACTCCCCTAGCTCTATGTTACGATCCCCCTCCTCGTTAAGTAAGTCTCGAAAGTACGCCTGCCACCTCTGCTTGACTTGAGACTCCCCCATAAGAACTCTACCATCCTCGCCCTTGATGCACCTAACTTGGTCAAGATCGCGCGCCTTCCTTTCCCTTGATTTAGCTAACCGGAATAACTTCCTGTCCCCGCCTTTCTCCCCTAGTTCCTCGTACATGTGACCAAACGCCACGTTTTTAGCTTCCGTAACCGCCAACTTTGCTTCTTTCCTCGCCACCTTGTAGATCTCCATGTTCGCTCTCCTTTCTTCCTCGTTTGTGCTCCCTGCCAACTTAGCAAACGCTGCCTTCTTCAATTACACTTTTCCTTCGACTACATCATTCCACCACCAGTCACCCTGATATCTGCCTGAATAGCCCTTGGCTACCCCAAGCACATCCCGTGCTACCTCCCTAACCAAGTTCGTCGTCTCTAACCACATAGCGTCCGCTTCCCCAGAACTTCTCCAAGCTCCGCCCTCGGCTAACCGCCTCTCCAACTCCTCTGCTTTCTCCTTAGTCAAAACACCCCATCTAATCCGTGGTTGTCCCCGAGCACCCCTCATCTTCCTCTTTACCGAAAGACCGACATCCATCACTAGGAGTCTATGAAGAGTAGAAAGGGACTCTCCTGGAATAATCTTGCAGTCCTTGCATATACCCCTATCGCTCCTTCTGAGGAGGAGGTAATCAATCTGAGTCCTCGCCGCCGAAATCTTGAAGGTGACCAAATGCTCCTCCCTCTTCTGAAATGTCGAGTTCGCAATCAGAACCTCGAAAGCCCTGGAGAAATCAAGCAGTGACATGCCTCCTCTGTTCCTAACCCCAAAGTCGAAGGCACCGTGTACTTCACCATAACCACCAGCATCAGCCCCAATATGACCATTGAAGTCCCCTCCAATAACTAACTTCTCAGATTGGGGAATACTACCCACCAACTCATCTAAGCCCTCCCAAAAGCGCCTTTTAGCCTCCTCGTCTAAGCCCGCTTGCGGCGCGTAAGCGCTGATGACGTTGAGGATGCAAATCCCAATAACCAACTTAATAGGCATTAACCTATCATTCACTCGCCTAACCTCGACCACGAACTCCCTTAGATCCATGTCTACCAAGATGCCCACTCCATTCTTACCTCTCACGACCCCAGAATACCACAGCTTAAACCCGTCTGCATTCCTCGCCTTCGACCCTTTCCACCTAGTCTCCTGGACACATGCTATGTTAACCCTCCTCTTCTAAAGAACCTTCGCCAACTCAATGGACTTACCCGTCAGAGTGCCTATGTTCCACGATCCAATCCTTAATCTATGAGCGTCATCTACCCTCTTCCCACCCTTACCTCCCGCCCTACCCGCAGGACCACTCCCTGCCCCCTACTCACCCCCGCCACCGCCCCCACCCCCCGAGGACATGACCTTACACTATCATCCCCCAGCCGCGGCCACTATCTCTCCAACCGACTATGGAGAATAGTGACGCACACACGTACTATAGCGGAATATGCAAAAAGATGCAAACCAGATAGAAACAGAGTAAACCTCACACGGAATGCTAGCTAGAATACGTAAAAAGGTGTACAAAGTAAACAAGAGAGCGGAAGGTACCAACTCCCGGTGGAAAAACCTGAAAGTAGGCTTTGATGCGCCCAAGGTCAACTACTACCAACTCTTGCACGTCCCGACCGATGTTGCATAGCTCTTCACTCCCAAACGACGCGACCTGGACTCGCCGTCGCGACTAGTACCTGGGGCAAGTTTTCCTGAAGCTTATCGTAACATGTAGTTCCGCTGCGTCCTGCGGAAAATCTGAACGGGAGTCGCCGGAAGTACTGTAGATTGCCGGAAATCCTCGCCGGAAAAATAAGGCACCTGTCCAAGAAAACAGAACACGCCCACACATACCTACAAAAAGCAGAAGATAGAATAGGAAGAAAAGAGCAGGGGTCGCCGGAAAAATCGCCGGCGAAAAGCAAGAATTCAAAAACCATGTCACCGACGTCCGGCGGTGGCAGAATCGCGGAGGATTCTTAAGATAAAAGAGAACGCAGACGAAAGGCAAAATCGAGCTCAGTTTATTTTATATTCTTTTCGTACCCTTTAATAGTCGTTGAAAACACTGTAGTTTTAGCAAAGCAAAATAGCAGCGGCAGCGAGTGAGGAAATCGGGCAATGGAAGGAGGCGCATAGTATAATCCTCGCACTGTGGAGGAAGTTTTAGACTATAAGATTGAAGAAGGGATAGGTGCATATCTGAATTTAGGAAAATGGGAAGTGTTTGAAAATCGCTCACAAAAGTTAAAGTTCCAAAACAGAATATAAGAAGCAGTCGATTTAAAGCTGAGAACCAAGAAATAAATGGAAAAAACGTTACCTTTAACCTTCAGAGATTTGAAGTCACTCTTTCAGCTATTAATTTTGTAGAATAGTAAAGCGATAAAAACAAACAACAGTCAATTGGAAACCTTAGTAAAAAATTTCCGTTGGGAAAGAGAAGAGAAAAGTGTTTAATTCAAATCTTGCTTTTAGGTCAGCAAAATTAGCCAATTTATCCGAAAGAGAAAGAAAACAGAAGAAGAAAAACAAGCAAAATTGTAAAGAAGAGAGAAGAATGGTTTTTTTGGGGACGTTGTAGTCGAAGATGAATGAACCGAGTTTTTCAACAGCGAGAGCTAAGCCGTTTAAGCTTGGACCGTTGACAACGGTAGCATCGGTCATAGAAGCACGCAGCTTAAAATCGTCTGCGTTGAAGGCTATACTTGCGACCTCTCCCCACCTAACACATTCCCCCAAAATATTCTCCCACCTAAACCCCCCCCCCCCCCCCCCTAAAAAAAAATATTACCTCACATAACACCTTCTCCCCAAATAAAATACCCTCACATAACACCCTACCCATACACTCTATATAAAAACACACAACAAATACAAAAAAGGGGGGGGGGGGGGACACAAAAAATTACAAAAGAAAAACGACCCAAAAAATTACAAAAGAAAAAAGAGGAAGCGGACGAAATTCAAAAGAAGACAACAAAAAAAATCGACGAAAACAAACAGTCTTCTCCAAAAAAAAAAGCTAGAAAAAAGCGCATGCTTCTTCTTCATTTTAAAAAGAGAATAAAAGCTAGGATCAGCTCACTTGCAACGGAAGTTTGATCAGAAGCTTGCACGTTCATCACTCCTCCATCGCCGGCGGGATTCGCTTGAAGCCGGCAGAAATTAACCCCTATAATCGGTCTGTTGCCATCCGATTTTCGGAGCTTCAGAACTGCTTATTTATCGAAGCTTCCGTTCATTCTCATATCAGAATTACAAGCTGCTCGATTTTGTTTCAAAGTCGAGCATTCCGGCCCAAAGTCCCGACAGTCGAGTTGAGGCGTCCGTTATAGCCGAGTTCAAAGAAGTTTGGTCGAGTTTCGTTGCGACTCCGACGAAGCACTTCATTTTTCCGTTCGAGGTTCTCATTCGTCGCCATTTGAGGTCCGTTCGTTGTTCTGGTTTTTGCGCTAAATGTTAATATCTGTTTAATATCCTTTGATTTATTCATGGTAATCTGTTTCCGATTTGTCTGGAGCTCTGAATAAAAAGGAAAATTACTCTTTGTTGCAGCTTCTGCTTCTCTCAATTCGTTAACTGTTATGTGGTTTGTTTTTGTCTCCATGTGTTCATACGCTTATGGACCTGAACAAGGTTAAAATATGGCTGGAATGTTAATAGCAATGGAAATTTCAGTAGTTTTTTTTTAAGTTTGTAGTTGAAGCATTAAATGTCCCATTAGTTTAATTGTGCAAATTAAACAATTGTTTTTATTTTTGTTTTCTCTCTTATTGAGCAGTTGTTGTTGTAAATGTATGCATGATTGTTTAGTAATGCTTCTGTTGTATAACGGCAGATACAATTGTTAAACGAGAAGCCTAATGAGATCACAAGTGATTAAAATTGAAAATATATCCAATCCATTTTTTATTTCCTCACTTATGGGCACGTACTGTAAACTTGGACGCATAGGTCAAGAAAAGGCTATTTTCGGTAATCGTCCTCACGCGGATCTTATTTGTTGGAGTTCAATGATCGATGCCTATGGCCCTCGAAGCTAATTTTTGAAGTCTTTTAAATTAGATTGGATGTGTGCCATATTAGATCAAACAAATAGTTTATGGCCCTCCGAAATTTAGTTTGAATTTCTTTAAATTGAAATTGAGGCGCGCCATGCCAAACAAAAACGAAAATTGCATGGCCCTCGTTTTAATTAGGCTTGTATTGATCCTTAGATTTCGGGACAGGCTATTTAGCGAATTTCACGGCCTTCCCCAAAGATAATAACGCGTTAGAATCTTTAAGCGCGATTTAATTAAATTACTTTCCTAAACTCGGGCGCGCATTGATACGACCCAAATTCGAATCTCGGTGAATGCGAAATGTGTTGATAACCGTGGGTGCCTTGATGGCGACGGGGTTAGAAACGCGTTTTCATGACGTCGTAATTCTTATAAAACAAGTAGTGATCGAAAATGGTTCAAAAGTGGAGACGAGCCTCACCGAACAAAAATAAATGTGGGGCCCTCAATAAGTGGTAAAATAATTAGAATTTAGAAGGGCCGTTTAGTGAATTTCAACGGCCTTACCCAAAAAATATTACGTTAGAACCTTTAAGCGTGATTTAGTTAATTTATTTTCTTAAACTCGCGTGCGCATTGATGCGACACAAATCCAAATCTCGATGAAGTCAAAATGCATCAATGACTACGGGTGCCTTGATGGCGACGTGGTCAAAGACGTATTTTCACGACGTCGCAAGTCTTTTAAAATAAATAATGGTAAAAGCAGTTTACAAATAAAAGCACATAAGCTAGCATATACTAAAATCAGATAAAATCAAATACAATAGTTAAGCGGCCGTGCTAGAACCACGGAACCCGAGAATGCCTAACACCTTCTCCCGGGTTAACAGAATTCCTTATTCGGATTTCTAGTTCGCGGACTGTTAACATAGTCATAATCTTCCTCGATTCGGGATTCAAATCGGTGACTTGGGACACCATTAATCTCCCAAGTGACGACTCTGAAATAATTAATAACAAAATCCTGTTCCGATTGTCCTTTAAATGGAAAAACTCCTTTACGCCCCTTTGCAGGGGTGTATAGCGAAAAAGGAGGTGTGAGAGGTCTCCCTCTGACGGAGAGGAAGTTTGATTATATTTGGGTTGTTGTGGATCGGCTGACCAAGTCCGCTCATTTCATTCCAGTGTGCACTTCTTACTCAGCGGAGCGGTTAGCAGGGATTTATATCAGGGAGATTGTTCGTCTGCATGGCATTCCAATTTCTATCATCTTAGACATGGGTGAAGTGTTTACATCACGGTTTTGGAGAGCCGTCCAGCAAGAGTTGGTTACTCGGGTGACCATGAGTACAGCTTTTCACCCTCAGACGGACGGACAGTCCGAACGCACTATTTAGATTCTTGAGGATATGCTTCGTGCGTGCGCGATTTAGTTTAGAGGGTCGTGGGACCATTTCTTGCCATTGGCTGAGTTTGCATACAACAACAGTTATCAATCCAGTATTCAGATGGCGCCTTATGAGGCCTTATATGGTAGGAGATTCAGATCCCCGGTGGGTTGGTTCGAGCCGGGCGAGGCCAGGTTATTGGGCACTGATTTGGTTCAGGATGCGGTTGAGAAGGTTAAGGTGATTCAGCATAGACTCTGTGCAGCGCAGTCCAGACAGAAGAGTTATGGTGACCGGAAGGTTCGTGATGTTTCATTTATGGTTGGTGAGCGGGTTTTGCTTCGGGTCTCGCCTATGAAAGGCGTCATGAGGTTTGGAAAGAAAGGAAAGTTGAGGCCGAGGTTCATTAGTCCATTTAAGATTTTGAAGCAGGTTGGGAATGTTTCTTAAGAGCTTGCTTTACCTCCCAGTTTGGCCGGGGTTCATCCCGTATTTCATGTTTCGATGCTTCAGAGGTATCATAGTGACCCGTCTCACGTGTTGGAGTTCACTTCAGTCCAGTTGGACAATGACTTGTCCTATGTTGAGGAGCCAGTGGCAATATTGGATAGATAGGTTCGAAAGCTGAGGTCAAAGGATATAGCTTCAGTAAAGGTTCAGTGGTGGGGTCAGCCGGGAAAGGAGGCGACTTGGGAGACCGAGCGGGATATGCGCAACCGATACCCTCATCTTTTTTCTACTTCAGGTATGTTCTCTATGCTCTTTCGAGGACGAACGAATGTTTAAGTGGAGGAGGATGTGACGACCGGCCAGTCGTCTTTGGAATTTATGCCCCGCATTTAGTGCTTCCCCTAAGTTCATTTTTGCTATTTTGGTTTGTCGAGATGTTCGGTAATAGAATTCGGAGAGTTTTAGGACACTTAGTCCCTAAATGAGAGCTTAAATATTGGAAAAGGTTCCGTAATCAGAACAGTGTCAAGACGACCTCGAAATGAAAATCCGAGGGTTCCGTTAGCTCTGTTAGGTAATTTCGGGGTGGGGAGCGTGTTCGAAATATATTTTGGATGTGCGTAGCTCATTTAGGCTAGAAATGCCAAAAATTAGAATTTTGAAGTTCTGGTCCAATAGTGATTATTGATCCAAGGGTCGGAACGGATTTCCGAAAGTTTTTGTAGCACCGTCATGTCATTTGGCACGTGCGTGCAAAATTTCAGGTCAATCGGGTGTGTTTTGGTTAGGTTTTAAATCGAAAGTGAGTTTGGTTAAGTTTTGGAAATGTTAAGTTCAAATCATAGATTAAATGGTGTTTCCGGCGTTGTCTTAGGAAATCTAAGGATTGGTGCAAGTCTAATGATGTTAAGGGATAGGTTTTTAGGTTTGGTGGAGGTCCCGGGGGCCTCGGGTTTGTTTTGGATGCTCGACGGGTTGATTTTCGGGATTTTGGGTGAAGTTTGCTGCTGTCATCTGTTGTTTCCGCGATCGCGGAAGGGGAGCCGCGTAAGCGACTTTCGCAAAAGTGGATTTGGGGTCGCGGAGGCGGTCTTGGGAGTTTAGTCGTGGACCGCAGAAGTGGGGGGAAACTCGCCTAAGCGGCAACCGCAGAAGCGGTCATGAGCCGCAGGAGCGGCCCTTGGCGTGGATAAGTAAGACCGCTGAAGCGAGGGTTTGGTCTCCTAAGCGGTGACAGCGTACGCGGTCACTCAGCCGCAGAAGCGGAAATTGCTGAGTGTTAAGAGTTTTATCCGAGGGTGTAATTTCATAAGTTGAAAAACCAATTGAGAGCTCGGACCAAGGCGATTTCGAGGGGGTTTTGAAGAAGATATTATTGGGTAATGTTTCTATGATCCTTTCTAGCTTTAAACCATCATTTGGTTGTTAGATTAATCTTTTAAATTCAAATTAAGATCCAAAAATGGAGGAATTTGGGTAGAAGTTCATTGACTAATCAATTGGGATTTGAGGGAGCATTTGACCTACGATTTGGGAGATTTTTATATGGTTAGACTCGTGAGTGTATGAGGTTTATGAAAATGTGAAAATTATTCGATTCCAAGACATTGGCTCGAGGGGCATTTTGCTCATTTTACCTATTTTCACGTCTTAGCTTCAATTTTAATAATGTAATCAGCTGCTTGCGATGTTATTTACAATATGTAATTGGTTTGAATAGATTTGGGTCACTCGTAGTCGGATACTCGTGGCAAGGGCACTGTTTCTTAGCGATTTTGTACCAATTCGAGGTAAGTGGCTTGCCTAACTTTGTGTGGGGGACCTTTCCCCTCAGTATATCCTTGTCATTGTTTGAATTCCTTGTGCACGAGGTGACGGCCGTGTACTTGTGCTAGTTGTTGAAGATTCACCTTACTTTGTTTATTTAGACTGTGTTTCTTCACATATTTAATTGTTAAAAATGAAACTTCACTTGTTTTGACTTAGGAAAAGCATGTTAGCAACTTTATTGATCTATTTGACTAAATTGCAATATATGTCCTTCTTGTGAAGCATGTTAGATTCTCGATTTTATTTGTTGTTCGCATTTCACCTCATTGCCGTTAAATACTGGGTTGTTGTGGTGTATTTACTATTGGGACTACGGGACAGCATCGCGAGAGCTCCCCCTGTTCGTATTTTGTTTCGAGGTTTGGAAGTGCGGGATACCAAGATATCCCCGGAACTGGATTATATGACTGGCGGGTACTAAGAGATCCCCAGTGCATGATTGATTTTTCTGGCAGATACTAAGAGATCCCCCGGCAGGACTGATTAACTGGAGGATACTAGGAGACCCTCGGGATACTTGGAGATCCCTTGCTTATGTGATGAGGATATTAAGAGATCCTTGGTATACTTGGAGATCCCTTGCTTATATGAGGAGGATACTGGAGACCCTCGGGATACTTGGAGATCCCTGATGATAAATAGCTTGTAATGGTTGTTCTTGTTTTGTAGAATTGTAATATAACCTATTCTGTTCTTCTTATTGTGTGTTGTATATTCGAGATTTACGTATTTCTTATTGTTACTTCGTTTCATAGTTATTCTTATATTTATCTCACTAGGGACCTCGACCTTCCTCGTCACTACTCCATCGAGGTTAGGTTTGGCACTTACTTAGCACCGTTGTGGTGTACTCATGCTACTATTCTGCACACTTTTGTTGTGCAGATCCAGGTACTTCTGGTCCGGCATGCTATCAGTGAATTAGGAGCTATACTCGGAGATTTGAGGTATGCATCTGCCGCGTCCGCAGAGCCGAAGAGTCTCCTTCTATTCTCCCTTAGCTAGTGGTTTCATTCATGCGCTCACTTGTTGTAGATACTCCTGGATGTTACAGCCGTATGTTATACTTTACTCTTAGCATGTGTTGCCCCGGGTTTCCGCGTCTTGGAGGTTTTTTTTTATATTATTATGAGTCGACATGTATGTGTCAGGCGGCACCCTATACATTATATTGTGTTATTTATGTTTTATTTATCATTTCTGCAAAGATTGTTGAACTTCCGCAATGTATCAGGCTTACCTAATCGCGAAGTCTGCGTGCCTTGATGACAGGTTCACGATAGGTGAACTAGTGTCGTGAAATGTAACCAACCTAATATTTTCTTTTATTCTGGCCATAAATTGAAAATAACATACTGTTTCATTTCACTTTATATTATTGATATATATGTGTTAAAGAATTGAACGTGACTTTATATGTTCCAATCTAATAAATATAAAGTAATTAAACCAGTGTGAAATTATTACATGTCAATTCATTTCTCACCGTTCTTCAAAATGCCTCAAAGATATGTTTTGATCTAGCAAGTTCATGAATATTATAAGTATATCATTAGTGGGTAGCTAGTTTGATGACTTTGGGGTCATCTAAGAATTGAGCACAGAAGGAAATAATTAGTTTATTACTGCAATGCACTTGAATTATTTAAGATGCCCAAGAGTCTGCAAACAGTGAGCATAAAATAAGTATTGCCATAAGCAAAATGAATATAATGATACATACCTTAATAAATTATGGCTCAATTTATCGGGGGGGGGGGGGGGGGGGGGGGGGGGGGGGGGGGGGTAATGATAAAATTAGAATTTCGTGGTGATAACATGTTATAAAATAAAAACGATGCAGTAAAATATAAATAAGAAGAGATAGAGAGAAAGAAGAAGTCTTTTCTTCTTTCACTTTTGTGCGCCTTCCATTAGGATTTACATAGCCTTTTTGACATAAAATGAGAAGACTTACTATTGTAAATAGTGAATGGCATGGACATAAAGCAACTATTCATAACAATTACTTATTTGATTAAATCCTATAGATTTCACTTGGATCTTAGGTTATAAACTAGAGTGCGTGCTCGAGACTAATGTTTCGGGTATTCAACGCAAGCCCCTTGAAGGATATTTTTCTTTGCAGAGCCTCATCATATGCTCTAATTGCAAGGTGTTACCATTTCAGTGTAATTTCTGGGGTACAAGCTAGAGTTCTCTGGTAAGAACTAACCATTTTCAATTAAAATCAACTGTTCGAGTGCGGTACGTAAAATATTCAATATGAACACTGTGAAAGCCTAGATAAACCATCAATAATTTAAGCTGAATCCAACAATTCTAACTTTGACGAATTCACCAACACAACCACAATAACAGAGTTCAGATCATACACTTCCTACATTACTATTTCCTCCCCTAAGACGAGGAATACCCATTCTGCTTTTGGTACATTATGCGAGCTCAGTAAACAGGTGATAGTAAAATGAGACCGCGACAACCTGATAACTAATAATCAAGTCAAATATGGATTTGGACTCGTTACACCCATTATCAGGAGAAAGACAGTGCTCAAATAAGCAGTAACAACAAATGAAAAATGGAGTACAGCATTATTGTCCAGTCAAGAGTCCATCTCATTATACCATCGAAAGAGCAATGGTTCACTGATATTACACAAAAGTCACCACCCCAGATTCTTCAATGTACTACTCTTCAGCAGCACGCTTCGACAAACATTATGAGAAGGGAATATGAACTATTTGTGTATTTAAACGATATGGATACAGAGAATCCAGGAGAACAAATACAGGTGCAATTGCAGTGTCTCTGGGCGTTGTTACCGTTTCACCAAATTCAGACATGTAGATGCAAGCACACAAGAAGAAACAGTTTAGCTCGATTTCCTGCCCATATGAAAAGTGCATTCAACTTAAAAGCATTTACTTCAAGTAACCACTAAACGCGATACTAATCCATACCTTTCTTCCTGATTTCCTGCACAAATCAGAGTTCTTTATTCAAGTACCATAAATAGCACTGGCCTCTATTCTACTGTATCCAGTGAGCACTATTTCTACGTCAAAGGTGGCCCACCGGTCAGTCACTGTCCCAAGTTTCATCCAAGTCCTTTGAGCTTTTCACCTTTGTCTTGCTCTCGGAAGTACCCTCATTTTGCTTCATCTGCTCTTGACTACTTGTCCTAAAGCTATTAGTTACCCCTCTTGATGCTGCTCTTGAACCAGGTGCATCCTCTGCACTTGATCCCAATGTTGCTACCTTATCATAATCCTCCCCCTCGTCACTACTACTTCTATACTCACTTGGTAGCATTGAGTGCTGCCCTCCCTCATCATCTGAATTCCACATGGCTTCCTCAAGGTAACCTTCTGTACCCATCTTTCCCTTTAAATAAGGATCAAAATTTCTGCTTGAACCTCCCTCACTTATAGGTCTACTGCTCTTACGTTTCTGCCATTTCTCCGTTTTATACTTATGATGCCTGTCCAGAGCCTTGTACATGCCGGAATCAGTGTAATTGCTCCTACCACGTCGGTCATCATTGTTATCCAATTCATTGTCATCTTCAGATACATCATCATGTCCATCATCATCAGCTATCTTCCTTCCATAAGTCTTATTCCAGCCACTTGTCCTCCCTCCTGACTCATCATCTGATTCATCACTTCCCATCATTCCAGATCTTCTGAATCGACTACCTATATCTTCTTTGTTCCAATATCTAATCTTCCCCACTTCGTCTTTCTCTGCTTCTTCCTCAGCTGCCCATTCGTCATCAGCTGCCTGTTCTATCTGAGCAATAAAACGGTCAAGTTCTTCCTGGTCACTGTCTTCAGCTGTTGAATGTGTTTGGTCTATACTACTGCTGAGACCCAACTTAGTACCAGTATCCTCCTGAAAGACATATGGGCTTCCTTCTTTCTTATCAATGGCATTGAAGAATGTGGATGCTACTCGCTGGATGCTGGCCCTGGCTGCTGGATCATCAGGATTTATCCCCTTCCTCCGGAGCTCTTGTTCTATTTTCTTTATGTTTAATTTCTGTGATTCTAGTGCTTGTTCGAATCGGGCTTTAAATAATGCCTACATCGAAAAGATAACTTTGTCAAACAGTATATGTGTACTCATCAACAGTAACATGTTCAAATTTCCAGCGTTGTTAAACAAGTTACAGAAAAGCTACTTCATTACATACAATAGGAATTAAAAGAGTCCAGAATCTTAGTCCCTGTATTCAACAAAAATTCCAAAATATCGATGGTTCAACAAATTTTCAACGGATGAGACATGCCGTAGACCCATTCTTTGGGACCAGGAGTACATGTCGAAGACTTATAGCACCCAGGGAGTTTTACATCACATAGAATTATGAAACACAGACAGAAGCTAGGTTCCCTCAAGAAAATACAAAATTAAGGGATTAACAGAAACATATAACAATTCATCAACTTGTAAAGTTACTACTAGGCTTTACATACATAAGCAGCGGATTACTCAAAAGAGATTTGTAGCTCACCTTCCTTTTTGTAAGTGTGTTGATAGGTATTAAATTCTTGGGCTGGCGGTAGTTTCTGCCACGAAACATAATAATGGTTTTTACATTGTGTATGTTAACCACAACACCGCCACTTAGTCGAGCGAGCATTGAGGCCATCTCTTTAATTTTTTCCTTAGGGAAGTTATCACAACAAACTTGTACAGTCTCATGGAACTTCCAATGGAGATGCATATTTTGGACAACTCCACCGAAGACTCCACGAACACCAACAGGAACATAATTTTTATTCCTGAAACCAATCTTCTTATAGGCTTGCAGTTGCTCAGGAGTGAGAAGCTCAGGATCATGCCGTGGAGATGGCAACTCTGGTAGCTCATATTTCTTCAGCTTCTGAAGTAGCAAAGCAACTTTTTTCTTTGCTCTACGGAGATTATAAATTAACCGTTCTTCATCAGTCATCAGCTTCAATTTCAACTTCTTTGACCTCCGTATCTCCCTTAGGGTTTTGCTTGACTCATTCTGCATTCTCATTGCTACTCTGCTCCTCATGCTCTTCCCCGACATCCACCGCACTCCACCACTGCAATTCCACAGCTTACTCGTTGCAGTAAATATAGGAACTTCAACATTTTTCACCGTCATGCTTGAAATCATATTCACCATATCGTATCTCCGCAGAATCGCATTCCTATAGTTTACAAAAATCTTTAATAATTAAAATTAAATTTATCTAAAGTTAAACAAACGAAATTAGAAAAATAAGAGAGAGGAAATATACTGCAAGGAGCGCCGTTGAATGTATCTGGAAACGAACATGACGGCGATGATGTAGAAATCGGTCACAGAGCTTCTAGTTTCATTTGACCGTCTGGATGAGTAAAGGGGACGACGATGGGATTAATTTGGGGGAAAAGGTAGAATACTCACAGTCCTTTAACCTAAGTTGAGGTTTTTCCGTCCGTTAATGGTTAGACCAAAACCTGTCCACTTTTACAATGTTTACTAGTATTAAAATATTGTTATCTAGTTATTTTTTGTTTACACTAATTAAAAGGTATATTGTACTATTACTTATCCTATCCTTTTTAAATTTATTAATTTTGCTAAGCGTTTTTGCTCCATTTATTTATTATAATTTTTTTAAATTAAAATTTTTCTGGTGATGCCACTTGTCATCTTATTCTTAAATTTTATTAAGTATTTTATTTTAATCTTTTTAAATTAAAATTTTTTATTGTGATGATACTTCATTCTCTCATTGTTTTGCCTGTCCTATTGTAACTCGTTGAAGCTCGGGCCTAATATAGATAAAGTGTTATAAATAGAACTCTAATTAGAGTGAATGTCTATCTTATAGAAGAGTTCTACTTTAAGGCTAAGTCTTTTCTCTTCCTATAAATAGAGGGGTCTTACCCCATTGTAAATCATCCCAAAAGTATCAATAAGAATACTCCTCTCTCTACTTTTCTCTCTATTGTTCTTGTTCTTATATTATTTCATAACACGTTATCAGCACGAGTCTCTAACCAATTGAATTTAATATTCAGCAATTATCGCTCTCAGAATCTCGAGTTGCAATCAGATTCATCCACTCTAATTTGTGTTCCGTCGTTTGGATTTTTCTATTTGAGTGAAACGAGATTTGTGATATTTTGGTTTCTGAAATTCTTCAATTTTTTTTTTCTTTCTCGTTGTTTACTTTTGTTTTCTTTTTGAAGGTGAATTTCCAAGCAAAAGAATGTAATAACGATTGCTACTGCTCCATATGAGAATTTCTATACGGAAAAATAGAAGAGATGGCATCATCATAAAATAATGCAACGGGGTGGAAAGTCAAGAGGTATATTTGATATCACAACATTTATTGGTATACCTTAAAGGTAAGTAATTTACTTTTCCCTTTCAAATTCTTGAAATTCTACGATTTGATTTCATATACAAAATAGACAACAAAGTTTGATTATAACTCTAATGGAGTTTGCAAGGAATTATAACCACGTGAAGTGGTAAAAGTCTATGTCTTGCCATGATTAAAATCATGTATGATTGTGGGCAAAGAATTGAAAATCCGTCCCATTGAATTTGCTTCATTCTCATTCCCTTTAGAGAATGTGATAGCAGTATGTGATAAGTCTGAAAGAAGACAAAATTATTACCGTGAAGGTATCAATGGATGTGGACGTGGCAATAGACGGAATTATAATCGTCATCATTGTGATAATGAGAATAATAAAGATTCTTAAAATAATCTTTCACTTTATGAAAGTAATATTTGACATGAGATTGTATATAACACATACAGATGATTATAATCCATTCCCTGAAGTGAATGTGATCATTGTAATAAAGCCCGTAAGTATGAACACGCTCTTGATGTAATTTTGTTTCATGTCTGACATTATGAAAAGAAAGTTCGTTGCCCTTGAAATTTCGGGCAAGAACTATATGACATGGGTGTTGAATGCTGAAATCCATTTGGATGCAATGGGTCCTGGAGACGCCATTAAAGACAGAAATAATGCATCCACCCAAGACTATGCTAAGGCCTTGATTTTCTTGCGCCATCACCTTGATGAAGGTTTGAAACTGTGCTAAGGCCTTGATTTTCTTGCGCCATCACCTTGATGAAGGTTTAAAAATTGAATATATCACAGTCAAAGATCCACCTATCTTGTGGAATGGCTTAAAGGAGAGATATGACAACTTGAAGTTGGTCACTCTGCCACAAGCACGATATGATAAGAATCCAAAAGCAAATAGTTCGGAAATTATATGTTATCGTTGAGGTGGAAAAGGGCATTGGGCGAAAATTTACCGTGTACCAAGACATTTGGTTGAGCTTTATCAAGCATCTCTAAAGAGTAAAGGCCCTGAAACAAATTTTGTCTCTGACGACAATTTTGACATCACCCACTTGGATGTGGCAGACTTCTTTGAGCACCCTAAGGGGAAAATAGACCACTTAATCGGTGATGGATCTGTGATGAAGGAAGATGGAATTGTTTGATTTTATTTTACTTATTTGTATTAGTTAGTAGTCATTAGTATCAGCTTGTATTAGTTAGTTTATGATATAATGTTAGTATTAGCTCTTTAGATGTTTCAATATGCTTAAATTTTGAAGACATTTTTACTTCCCAGTAAAGTTAGTCGATTAACTAATAAGTTAGTCGAATATCTAATATTTCGTATTAAAAACTGGATTTTTCGCAAGCTAAGTTAGTCGACTAACCAGTTTAGTTAGTCGACTAACCTGATGACTGTTTACTAAGTTAGTCGAATAACTAATTAGTTATTCGACTAACCAATATTTTGCATTAAAACTGGATTTTTCCGCAAGGCTAGTTAGTCGAATATCAGGTTTAGTTATTCGAATAACCTAATGACTGCTTCCCAAGATAGTCGACTATCAACTCAGTTATTCGAATAACCTCAACAGATTTTGAAAATATTGTTTAAATATGAAATAAACGGATTGAATTTGTTTATTCTCATGTTCGTATATTTTCTTTTGTTGTCAACCATGGGAAATAAATTGATTGAAGGCTCCGGAAGAGCAACTATAACTCTGCCTAAAGGAACAATATTTATCATAGAGAATGCAATGTTCTCCTCCAAGTTTAAGAGGAACTTGTTGAGTTTTTAAGATATCATTCAAAATGGATATCATGTTGAGACAATAGATGAGAATAATCTTGAATACCTCATTTACTCATGAAAACGAGGCTGCCCACTTCGGTTTGGGGTCACGCCATTTTGCATGCAGCAATGCTAGTTCGTCTCTGACTGACGAATTATCACAAATATTCCCCGTTGCAATTAGTTTTGGGTCATGAACCTAATATATCTCATTTAAGAATTTTTGGATGTGCAGTAGATGTGCCTGTAGCACCGCCATATTGCACCAAAATGGGTCTGCAAAGAAGGTTAGGAATATATGTTGGGTTTTGAATCGCCCTCCATTATTCGCTACCTCGAAACATTGACAGGGGATTTGTACACTGCACGATTTGCAGACTGTCAATTCGATGAGACACTTTTCCCAAAATTAGGGGGAGAAGTTGGTGAAACCAAACGGGAAATTTTGTGGAAAAATGCATCATTATCTCATCTTGATCCATATACCTCTATTTGTGAAAAAGAGGTGGAAAATATTATTCATTTGCAAAGAATAGCAAATCAAATGCCAGACGCATTTACAGATTTGTAAAGGATAAACAAAATCACATATCCCCGCAGTGAATGTGTCAACATCTGATTCACGAATACATATTCATTATTGGAAGAATATGAACATGAAATTGGTATTGAATATACCACACTCACCCCTAGAAGGAGGTTTGAGATGATATATGAAAATAATGTCATTATTATGGCATGAATGATCGTTGGTCACGTACCTATTGTACGCCAAAATATTTCGGAAATATGACTATTAAAGGACAACGATAATGCAAGAAACATATCTTGCATATAATTTTGACCATGACCATAATGGTATAATTTTCTCTTTAAAAGAGATATTCACCACATGGATGTTGATGAATCTGTGGTAGTACAAAATTAATTGAGAGCTCTAGAAGAGCCAATTATTACTATGTTGGAAAAACGCAATTGATTACCAATAAGGTATTGTGTGGTAGTAAGTCTCAAAGAAACTTATTCAGTTTCCAAAGTATATGCGAAAGCAATTGATTATATTGAGACTATAAATAAAGGAAAGATTTGATATCTTCTATTACTACAACTTGTAGCGGGATAATTTGTATATGAAAAGATACCCGCTTTATTCTCCAGTTTGTACTACACAAACAAAAGAATGCCACAATAAAGTTGATATTTATTGGTATAAAAACCCATACCATAATAAACTTGAAGTTTATTGATAATTGCACATGTCATGGTGTAAATTTGAAGTTTATCAATATTGATAATTTATTCAGTTGGCATTCGGGTTAGCCATCTCATTTTAAGTATGATGTGCAGTAATAGAGAATTCACATGGGTAAATATTAAAGAACTAGAAAGTTCTTTACGAATTCTCTTGTATTACTTGTTCTCATTAATTAATTGACCAACTAAAGAGTTCGGGTTGAATCCCATAAATTCTGGAAATATCAAAGGTGAATATGGGCCCATTCACCTGCCATGTATACCACATATGATGCATCTATGATATGGTTACATGTGCGATTGTTATTAACCCGCAGCCTGGCCGGTGCTTGCGATGTAAATTGCTTAGTAATATAACTTCGAGCATAATTTCCAGATTTTCTATTCAAGATAGTTCATCTTGATAAGTTGGTTTATATCATAGTTGGTTTAGCAAGATAATTATTGAGTGCCTCCACTTAATAGCTAAACTGTTTCTTATGAGAACAAAGTTATATATATCAGTTTGATATACGTTGTATACGAGAGTATATTATATTCTCCCCTCACAAGTGGTTCAGGGTCAGGAACCAAATAATTTCATCTTATTATTATTGATGTGCGATGTATATTTTCATTAACACCATAATGCACAAAGATGAACTCTCAAAGTTGAGGAAACAAGTTAGCTTTTCTAACATGAGGGGGAGACATGATAAACACTTGAGAAAAGGTTACATGGGATGAATTATCATTTGTATATATAGATCCTCGAATATCATAATATGAACCTGAAGTTCATAAAAGGATAATTCAATTGCAACATATTGCAAAGCATGCTATACGCATTTATTGACCCAAAGAAAGTAACTATGCTCTCACTGCAAATGCTCATATTAAGTCCCAGAAGGACAAAGTCTTTGATACGCTTAAAGCGTATAGACAAATCGGTTTCAAAATAACTTCTTAATAAAGAAGATGAGCAAATGATCAAAGTGATCATAATGGGGAGGCAAGTGATCTAGAAGATCACATGACATAACACTTCATAAAATCTCATGAGAGATTCAGGTACCTGAATATATGAATAAAGAGATCTCCGTGTTATGTCTTTATGAAAATTTACTGGAACCGATATAAAATGTTCGTCGACGACATCTATGATAGCGCTAAATATCGATGAGGATCTTATGTTTGTCGAATACAAACAAAAATATTGGCTAAATGGAAGAGATACAATTCAAGCAGAATTGATTCCATATGAAAGACATGTAGTTTTGGACATGTAGTTCAAATACTTGAAAGTATAAAGCCAATGGTATGTGTAATCAGTTTTCGATATCTTATTTGTTTAGCATGACATGAAAACTTGATATGCATCTAAAGTCTATTATATGGCTTATATGACTTAACTTATATGTCAATCCATGAAAGATTGAAGTTGCTTGAAGCATATACAATTCTTGGTCCTGAAGTACCACATCCTAAGTGCAACTTGTGTACATATGTATCTTGCTATAACTATAAGCATGATGGCATCGAGAATACATCTATGGAGATATTGAAGAGTCATTCCACGACATTATATGAAGATGTTCATATCTATCAAAAATGATAATTTCAAGGTGCGGAATATTTATTCAAATCAGTATGGCTGATTTATTTATCAAATCTCTACAAAAGATCGTTTTGAAGATGGTGCACAAGATTGGAATGCAAATGCTCAAGGATGTGAATTGATGCTCTTTTCAGGGGGAGTTAATGCGCGTTGCACTCTTTTTCCCTTACAAGGTTTTGTCCCACTGGGTTTTCCTTGCAAGGTTTTTAACGAGGCAACCAATAGGCGCATATTCAAACATGTGTACTCTTTTTCCTTTTCTTTAATTTTTTCCCATTGGGTTTTGTTTTAGTTAAGGTTTTAACGAGGCACATTATTGAATAGACATTCAAGGGGGAGTGTTATAAATAGAACTCTAATTAGAGTGAATGTCTATCTTATAGAAGAGTTCTACTTTAAGGCTAAGTCTTTTCTCTTCCTATAAATAGAGGGGTCTTACCCCATTGTAAACCATCCCAAAAGTATCAATAAGAATACTCCTCTCTCTACTTTTCTCTCTATTGTTCTTGTTCTTATATTATTTCATAACATAAAGATATTATTTTACTATACATTGTGATATCTTCCGATTTTAATGAACTTTCACTTGTAAGGATATTTTACTAACTTTTTAAAATTACTTATCATTAGTTATGAAAACTAAAGTAAGATATAAAAAGTGGTGTCATTTTTATGTAATGACAATAATAGTAACTAATACATTTGTTTCCTCAAAATAACATCTCTATCCTTTTTCGGGTAGGGATAAGGTCTGCGCATACTTCACTCTCCCCATGCCTCACTAGTGAGATTTTATTGTATATGTTGTTATTGTTGTTGTAATAACTTATACATTTCATATTTCCATCCCCAATTAGCTCGGCACCAATTTTCATTTAAAGTTATTTTCTCCAAAAATCTCACATTATTAAGAGTATTCAACTTCTTATTAGTAGATTTCTTTTCCTTTGTACTTTGTATGTCGGACTTTATCTAGACACACCCCCACAATCTCTTTCTTGACTAAGTTTCATATGAAACATCATCGTTCATGGGCTAATCTGAAGATTAGTTGTGTGTAATCCACATGATACCAGTAATTACCCAGCTGCTTCCAAAGCTCTTCTGTACAGTAGTAAAGTAATACTTAGTAGTAATTTACCAAAGAGTTAAATTTGTAGTGGACGTGGGTTCTTACACGTTTAACCTTACATCATTCCTTTTTTCAAGTGTTTAAAGCCCCCAACTTGGTTAATTTACCAAAAGACTGAGGATTCTAATGGAATAAACAAAAATATCATGGACAGTAAAGTAGAATACGTACAGTTGAGTAACAGGTCTCTTCTTTTAAGGTTGCACATGTTGACCCAAAAGTGATAAAACATCTAACCCAGGAATGTATTATTTCCACTATTACAAAGATGTATTGCCAGAGAAATATATGACAAGATGCAGATAACATGATAAGCAACAGGAAATAATATATAGGCCATCGTCTTACACTCACTAGGAAAAAGAAAGTTGAACATAATAGCAACTGTAGGCATTTGCGGACAAAACGTTCAACATTAAATCACCTGTCAAAAACTTCAAGCCTCTCCATACCGTCCAGAAAATATCTTAGTCAAGAAATGCTTGAGCTCATAATAAATAAAAACTCCAATGCACATTAGGTAAAAGTCAAAAAAAAGGTAACCAGTAAATTGAATTTCTTGAACCAAAATGCGGAGGATGCAAGACTCCGGTATAAGCCACTGCGCGACTCGTAAGTGACTAAACCCTTTCACCGCCTAGAAGCCGGCCAACTGGTCCTCGAGCCACTACCAAATGAAGGCGGCCTTCGTTCATCGCGCCATGATGGTCGATCATCTGGCTTACTTCCACTGCCCCACTTGTCAGTTTCAGGAGGTGGAGCCTGGCCTGCACCATCCATTTTCGCTCGTAAGTGCTTAGGAACATATTTCCCAGGGCCAGGAGTAGGTGCAGGAGCTGCTGCAGCAGGAATTAGAGCAGCTCCGCCAAGTTCTGCGGGACGCCCGAAGGTTGGAGGCTCAGCAGGCTTTGGCAGCACAGCAGTGGACTTACGTAAGATCTCTTCTTTCTCCCGGTTTTCTTTCTCTTCAAGTTCTAGCATTCGTCGCCTCTGCTTTTCTGCAATCTCATCTAACTTGGCTTGCCGCTCAGCTTCCTCTTTCTTCCGCCTCTCTGCCTCTGCAAAATTTTCAGAAAGTTGCCATAGGATGCTAAATTAATTTTGAGTAGCTATTGAACCTCAACTGCAGGCAGGGGGTAAAAAGAAAGGAGCAAGGGGCGGGGGCCGGGGGGGGAGGGGGGGGGAACTTAAAAAGGACAGTTTATAAGTTCTGAAGTGTCGAGAACATGCTATATTTTTTTTTTATAAGGAATGGTCGAGTACATGCTATAGTGATAAGAGTGTAGCAGAGTATCCAAATTCCAAAACCCAAAAAAATACATGTTGGACGAACAGAAGCATCAACTCATTGGTTGGACACACCTCGATAAATGCCCACCCGGTCCCCTTAACCCTAAAAGATTTGAATGCACATGACGTGGGTGGGGAATTAACCAGCAAAGTACCTTCACGTTTGCGGGCTTCCTCCTCTTCCTGCAACCTCTTTTGTCGCTCCTCCTCAGATCGCAGGAAGAATATCATTTTCCTCCTAGCTTCCCTCTCCTGCTTCCTTGATTGAATTATCTGACTGATCCTTTCCTGTCTCTCCCGTTTCATTCTAGTGAATTCAACTTCTCGGCTACTGACAACTTTTTCTTGCAAAATTCTCTGCATGATTAGGAATATATATCAGCTAATCTATGCATTAGCATGAAATCAATGCAGCCTACGTCAACCACCTACTTTGTCAAAGACCAACACCCAGTCTTAAGCAAGCCGATGGCTGCTCAGATTTCAACTAGTTCCACAGAAAAGTAAGCATATATCGGAGACAATTTCGTCGTTGCTGGCTACTGTTATATGCCAATGTATTCATAATGGGGTGAACTGCTACAAATGATTTTGAACTTCCCTTCTTTTTATTTCAAACAAGGCCATTATACAAGAGACTAGACGGACGACAGAATAAAAGAAAAAACAACTCTTTCTATTACCACTAGCTTCACAGCTCAAAGATTAAAGTAGCCTGCACTAAGTTCAGAAGTTTCCAACTTTGGTCCTACATAGTTCCATTAGACCCAATAAACTATCAATAGCACTGACCCAACTTCACAATGAATAGTTCAGTTATATCATCAAAAGCTTATATCTAGCAGTTCAGTGAATTCATAAAAGTCGGATAAACTGACCTTATTTTCCAACATGCGTCCCAGCCTCCTTTTCTCTTCCAAGTCTCCAGCATGACGTTGTCTGCTCAGCTCAATCTCTTGCTGAGAACATATTAAAGTCAATTCATCAGCAATATTTCAACGAAAGAGGTAGAAGGTTAAACGATAATGTATCACTTTCTTAAGAGAAATGTGAAAGAAATTCTTTTTCATGAACAGAGGCTGTCACAAGCTAGTTATCCCTGTGGTAAAAATGTGAAAGTACTTGTTATTGTGGGAGGACAAAAAGCATAATGTGTCTTTAATGCAAACCTGCTGCTCGCGTTCATGAAGAGTTGCCTCTTCTGCTAAACGTTGTTTAAATGCAGATTCAATAAGAGGTGCAGCTTCTTCTCTCTTAGCTCTCTCCAGATGATCCATAGTTTTAGCAAATTTGAGCAACTTCTTTTCCATTTCTTGCCTCTCTCTCAGTTGCTCATTCAGCGCCAATTCCATGATTACCTGTTTGGTCATCTTTTCCTGAAATCAAATTAATGCCAGTAAGATTTACAATTGAAAGTTTTTGGGTATAGAAGTACAAGTTATATACTTACTCCCTCTAGGACTGGCTTCTTCTTCCTCTTGCTGCGCTTTTCAGCTTCGTGCAGCAAAGCTTGGGCCTCTTCAAGTTCTCGGTCCTCTATCTCCTTCAAAATTCGTTGGTTCCTTCTTTGCTCATACTCGGCAGCAATGCGCTTTTGCTCAGCCTCTTCAGTCATCTTCTGTAGCTCTCGCCTCTTTGTTTCCTCCACTCGTTCCTTAATAGAAATGGTCCCAAAAGTTCTTACACGATAACAACAATAACAAGCAATTCACAACAACGCCAAGAATTTCATACCATTTCTAAGAGTAAACGCTCTTGCTCCTCTTTGCGTTTCTCAATAATGGACTTCCGGGCAAGAAGTCTCTTGTGCTCCTTCTCCACTATCTCCGCCAAATTAGACAGTGCTTCCCCAAGCTTGGCAGCCTTCTTTGCTGGGGGATAAATCATTGTCCTTGCCTTGCTAAGGGATTCAGCCAAAAGAGACAGATGATCCCGGAGTCCTTCTGCCTCAATACTCTGGAAACAAAATTATAAGTAAATGATGGATGATAAACTAGCCTACACGGCTTAATGGGGTGGAATCAAAACCCTGTAGTTCAAAGTGTCTCAAAGAAACAGTTACAAATTCTCCTGCATCAGTTCATCAACATATATACCACAGAGGTACCTCAATACTCTGGAAACAAAATTATGAGCAAATGATGTATGACAACCTAGCCAACACGGCTTAATGGGGGGAAATCAAAACCATGTAGTTCAAAGTGTCTCAAAGAAACAGCTACAAATTCTTCTGAATCAGTTCATCACCATATATACCACAGAGGTGCAGGCTGAACTTACAAATCCATAAGAGTTAAGACTTTGAAACAATCCCCATGGACCAAATCCCACAACATTGAATCTGCTGAAAACAACAACCCACTAGAACTCTTATATCTCAGAAACTAAGAACTGCACTTCAGAGTTTACAAGCTCCTAGTTCTAGTGACTGAACTACAAACTTATTATGCTTATCACACACCCTTCGAGAGCCCACTATTTTGCATAAAACATTAAAATCAAATACAAGAAATGTTGGCCTTGCTTTAAATCTAATTTCTCTTCAGAAAATACAAGTGTCTTTCTGTCATGCCTGGCAAAATTATGATAATAAAAATATCTCCATAGAAGAATTAGATAACAGAAGACACACAAGGTTCTGTAGATGCCATAAACGAGCTATTCCTTTACTTACAATGAGGGAAAGAACAATGTGGCAGAGATGATTGATAATGCTGATAAAATCTCTCAGAACCAACTGACGAAGACACAGGAAAGGAACCTTTACGGGCGCCCAACCGACGCTCAAACAAAAACTTAAGGATAGACAAGAGTTTTAATTCCAAGTGACACATTATACCTGTTTACCAAAAAAGACAGCACCCTTCATGTGATCAACTTTGATAGCTAGAAAATTACGTCTAACCGCATCAACTGATATCTTCTCAATAACAGTGAAGTCAAAGAATGGGATCATCTTAGATATGTTATCAATCTGAATTGTCTGATACACCTGAGAGACCTGCAACAAGAAAGGAACAAATAGCAGCATTCTCAGTCAAAATGAAGACAGAAATGAAAGTTGGACTTCCACCTTAAAATAATGTGCATGAACGCTCTTTATCAAAAGGTAAAAAACAGAGTGCATACCTGCTGAAGCAACCTCAGAGTAGCAAGTTTTTCCAAGGCAGGAACATACTGAGACAGTTGTACTTCAGGAACTGAGGAAACTGAAGACAGCTTACCCCCAAGCTTTGATATTTTGCTCAATACGGGCTGCACCTTCAGTGCCAGATCCAAAGGAAGAAACTCATTTTCTAACAGATGATAAAGATCTTTCACTTCTTGGGTGACACAGGACATCACACCTTTGGACATCTACAGAAGGAGAAACAATTAAGAAAAACCAATGAACACGACAAACAATTAAAAAATGACTAAACGATTTCAAAAAAAGTATGACATGTGCTCATCTTTGCCTCAAAAATTTAATGGGTTCATTGAATGCAAAGAGACAAGGAATTTAAACTATAAAAATGGAAGAAAAAAAATGAACGACTATATGCTAAATTAAAAAAGACATATTTATAGTTACTCACCAACTCTGAAAGAAGAGATGATCGGGAGAGCTGAAAAGAAGAAAAAACAAGGGAACAGAAGCTGTTCAGCCAAAGCAAGAGATTAATAATAAGGAAATAATCAAAAATGAAATTACCGCTACTCTGTTTTCGGCTTTGGGTTCAACTTCGAAACCTATGAGATTGGCCACCCTCAAACTCCTCTCCTTCTCATTTTCAAGCTCAAGATGAGATGCACCATACGACTGATCATAAGGAGGCACTGAAAGTGCAGCTAGGACAACGGACGATGCTATTAACTGCAAATCCTTCTGGCTTAAATTTTTATTAAAGCTCTTCTGAAGAGAGAAAAGCTTGAGCCATGCATAAGCATGATAAAGATGATTTGATGACATCCAAAATATCTCAGTAAGCTTCCCATAGTAAACAACCATCAATGACGCCTTGGGGGTTTTCTTAACCATGCACATCAATCCATATATGTCTTCAATGGAACGGAAAGCTTCCTGTTTCAAAGAAAACTAAAACATATGAAGTTCACTCCCATATAGGACAAAAGATATGCTTATAATCATCTATCAGAAAAAGCAATAACCTGCCAAAGACCCAGTTCGGTAGCAACTTTCAGTTGTTCAAATCTAGTGTCTAGATACAACTGCAGGCTCTCTGGAGCAGATAGATCAGGCCGGTCCCTCTGATCTCTATACTTGTTGAGATTGGCCAAATGATTCCGGATGATTTCACAAAGACGACGAAATTCTGTTGTACGTTTGTACTGCTTACAGAACTGAAAGGCTCGGTGTGCTGTCATCTGAGCAAAATAGGTTTGAAGCTTAATTAAACCTCATTTCTTTCAGTGAAAAAATATATGCTCAACTAAAGATGGAAAGAGTGCAGAACTTCCTATCAGATACGCAGAAAGCTTAAATGGCATACAGGACAAATCAGGTTCTAACACACAAAATAAATTGCACCCCAATGATATATATAAACTTTTATCAAAAAGAACAGACTAATATTCTGACAAAATTGATATATGTACAAAAAGAATATGGACAGAAGCCCAGCAAACTGAGAAAGACGTCCATGAAGATTATGAATAAGAAGTGAAAAGGGATTGATTTACTAAGCAGAAATCAGAAGCACAATCACTTCCCACTTCCCAGGCAAGCGAATTGAAAAGGAAAAAAAGGACAAACCTGCTTACTCAATTACATTCTAAACAAGCCTGAAAGTCATGATACTAAAATTCCTCACCTCAGAATATAAATGCAGTCTAATTACTCAAAAACCTAAAGAAAAGAAAGAGCAATGGAAACTTACAGCATATAGAGCCTCCAATCTTGAGTTGTTACGCAAGATCTCCAGAACAGTTCTATATGTCTCCCACAAAAACTTAAACCAGGGAGTGACAAGCTCGCGATCAGATCTATCTTTTCCTTTCTCCCCACTAACATAACTCAACATAAGATCTTCAGGCCTTTTATCAGCTTCCAAGTCCTCCACATCCAGAGCTTCCTCCAGCGCCTGTGCTTGATTGCGAGCCAGTTCAGCTCGCTCAGTAGCCAAATGCATGAAATGCTTTATCACCTCCTCTAAGGAGTTAATGTTCACTTGTTGACAGACTATACGATATTGAATTAGGCCATCCTTGGCAAACCTCCCCCTTCTCATGTCAACACATAGCTCTACATACTTGAACATTATCCTTTCAAGAGTTTTTTGCCATGCTCTATACCTCCTTGAAGTAATAAGATCATGAAGTGCTTGCAGCGCTTCTTGCTTTTGTCCAACAGTAATCAACTCTGCATCAAAACATCAAATTAGTAAACATACCAACATTCTCAATTTTACAATTAAAACATCTGGAATTTACAAAACTTCACCCTCCCATAATATTAAAAATCATCTAGACCACCCTCACTCTGTGACCATATAACCCCTCCTAAATTGCAGATATCACTTGAGATAAGTTGCAAATGTACAGAGTACATAATACCAGGGCACATCTCAAAGTAAAGCTTTCAGAAGTTTACTGTAAAGTAATTTGCTAAATCAGGTCCAGATAGTAACTCCACTAACCTTCAGCACGCTTCAAAGCATTCTCAGGTTTGGCAAAAGTCGCCATTTCAAGGATCTTTCACCTGCAAAGGAATGGTTGGATGAGTCAAGTGGCAAAGAAGTTTAATCAACAGGCAAGAACAAAAATGTTAAATCTAAACACTCGTAGTAAGACTTCAAGAAGTTTCCACACAAGAATAAAATCATTAGCTCGAAAAGGCAAGAACTTTAGCCACATTGTCTCCCCCACCCCCACCACCACCCACACCCACACCCACTTCCCACCCTCACCCCATCCCACACACACAGGGCCAGAAGAAGGGAAAAAGGAAAAAAGCCAGACCGGAATAATGATTTCTTTATCATCCTTTCTCTATATCCGAGAAATCTCCAAAGGTCCAGTGCCACACGGTTCGAAACTAGGTGATAATGGGCCCACCCTCTACCCTTCTCCAGTTAAATACCACCTATGACAGGGTTCGAACCTGAGAGTGCCCCTAAACCACAAAACACAAGCTACGCTCTCACCACTAGACAACCAAAGCCCGGAGCAGTTTTTATATCATCTTTTCTCCTGGGAACAAATCAAAAATAACCATCAATCAATTAAATTAACCCTGCTCTAATTAGGCCTATTTCTCCTCTTTTTCCCTCATTCACGCCCATCCTTTCCAATCAAAAAATTAACACGTAAATAGCAATATTACGCAGAAAAAGAACAAATAAGAAAAGAAATTACAAATCACAGCATGTTAGCAACAGGATAGACTCCATTGCTTGTAATTTCGGGTTTTGCAATAACAAAAAAAGGAACAAAAAAAGGTCCAAATATACACTGTACTCTCAGCTAAATCCATCAAGATTAATTTTTTCTTCATTTATATAAGAACATCAAGATAAACAAAACTATAAATTGGATACAAATCCAAATGAGCATCTACATATACGCATCTACTCATATCGGATTAAAACTGTACTACAAAATCCACAAATCTAACCAAAAAATTGTTTCGTATACATACAAATATAAAAAGTTCCTAAATTTAACAAAAAAATACCAGTAGATTTCGATGCTTTGTGAGTGCCGCACTGTCTCTCTTTTTGTTTGCCCTAAAAACCTGAAAGGAAAAAGAGCTAAGTGAAGCAAATATGATGTGTTCCAGGGTTCACCTGAACTGGTCCTTTATGTTTCTTAAAACACTATTTGCACCCCCAAACGTTTTGGAAAATGTTATTTTGACCTGTATTTGTAGAATTCTTTCTTTTCTTTATTTAACGGCGATAGGACTTAAATTACAAACATCATATACTAGTTTTTGTTTTTGTTGTTCCTTTACTTCATTGAGCCGAGGGTCGATTGGAAACAAGCTCTCTATCTTTTCGGGTAGGGGTAGGGCCTGTCTACATATTAACCTCCTCAGACCTCATTTTGTGGGACTATACTGGGTAGTTATTGTTGTTGTTACTTTGGATGGTAGGAAATACCATGTACCAATAAAAAAAGGATAATCATATATTAATAATTAGCGTTTACACATTATTACTGATGTAATCGGGCTTAATAATAAAGCATAAACTAATTGATAAAAGATAGAGCACTAAAAAAAATTAAGGAAACTGAAGTATGGAAACATTGTTAGAAAGTCTAAAGTAAAATTGATATGTAAAAATCAATCATTCCCAAAAGCGTCGATAGAGAAAATCAACGATATAAGGATTTAAGAAGAAATAATTACCTTCAAGAATCAAAGTTGAAATAATATTGAATTCTAAATTTCACAATAATATTTATCAACTCACTGTATGTGAAAATCATCTAAAAATAAGTTTACCAAGTCTTTATATTTATAGTTACTACAAAAAGCTAAGAAAACAGAATCCTATTCTAATTGGGAAAGCCAAATAATAAAAATATAACAACAACAACTACCCATTAAAATCACCATTATGTGGGATTTTACTATATGAGGGGTAATGTATACGAAAACCTTACCCTTACCTCGATATGGGCAAATAGGTTATTTCCGATAGACCCTCGGCTCAGAAAGACGAAAGTAAAGTAAGAAAAAACAAGATGAGAGAAATCATTAGTAACTCCAGTGAAAATCATAATAATAACAAAAAACTAATAATCAAAAGATGAATAACATGCAATAACAGTAACCATAATCTAATGTCCGGGGCTAAGACAAACCACAAGAATAGTGTGTGTCCAATATAAACTGCAAGCCATCTAAGACCAACCCTAATCCGGCCCCGCCTCGCCCCGGAAATGAAGTAAGGATAACGTTACTACCCCTATCCTACCACCCTAATGCTTGATCTCCAGACATTCCTATCAATGGCCATGTCCTAGGAAATGTGCAGTCGTGTCATGTCCTGCCTGATCACCTCTCCCCAATATTTCTTAGGTCTCCCGCTACCTCTTCTCGTACACACCACGACCAACCACTCACACCTCCTCACTGGTGCATCGAGGCTTCTCTTCTACACGTGCCTGAACCATCTGAGTCTCGGTTCCCGCATCTTGTCATCCACTAGGGCGACGCGCACCTTCTTCCAAATATGTTCATTCCTAATCTTGGCTATCCTAGTGTGCCCGCACATCCATCTCAACATCTGTATCTCTGCTACTTTTATCCTCTGGATATGGGAGTTCTTAACCGGCCAACACTCTGCCTCATACAACATGGCAGGTCTAACTACAGCTCTATAAAACTTACCTTTGAGTATCGGTGGTAGTTTCTTGTCACACAAGGCTCCAGATGCAAGCCTCCATTTCATCTAGCCCGCCCCTATGTGCCAATTTTACTTTTTACCGCTTTTATTTAATATATATTTATTTGAGAAAGTGAACGTCGTTTAAAATGTGCTTTCGAATTGCGCCGCATGGACTCGCAATCCTAGGCAAACTCTATCCAACGTTTTAGGATTTGGATTTGGGCCGCATAAAGTGCCCACCCGTATTTAGGAATGTAATTTATTAAAGTCGCACCTAATAGAGTCTAGCGTGTTGTAATCTTTTGGGAGGATCGTGAAATTCGCTAAACGCCCTTTCTGATTTTCTAAAAAAATTTAAACCTTTACTGAGGACCCCGCAACTTATGCTTTATTTAGCGAGGCTCGTCTCGAGTTCTAATTTCAAAGAATTGTACTCAACTCAATCATACATATACATATTTAAAACTAATTAGGTACCGCTATATATATATCTACTACATTGTAACTAGGAAGATTTCATGAAAAATGGCAATTAGCATTTTACAACGGAGAAAACAAAGGTATATACATCAATTTGAACACTAAATTTAGAAATGATATGCTACAAAATTTTCAAGCTCCAAAACCACTAATGCATGTCTTACTACTCCAAACCAATAAATCTATTAATCTCTTAATTTTAATTTCCTAATACAAAACTACTAATTTTCTATCAAACCATCAATACTTTTTTTAACCTTTCGATAAAGTTGAAATATCACTTTTTCTATTGCATTTACCCTACAAAACAGAATCAAACACAAAGAAATATCACGCTAACATGTTAAAAATGTCATCACATGTTTTATTCAGCAACTATCCATGCAAATTGATATACGAATCCTTAACACTAAAATTTGTTAATTAGCCTTAATTATTAAGCACCAATATTTGATGTCTTGCCAGTTTTAACTAGACGCTTCCTATTCCAACCGTGAACAAGTTTTATATGATTAAACTAAATTGAAGCTTACTACGTGTTCGACTAACAGAAGGCATCAGTGTCACAGCTTATTACCTAATTGAAGCCAAGTAAACAACTAGTTCTAACCAAATCACGCTATTACTAACTAAATATAGAGAAACGAAACAGCCCTGGGCAATTCAAATTAGTACAAATCCACTGATAAGTCCTACAGTCCACAAATTTATTACTCATACAACTCAACACTTAACTACGTTAAACAACTATATCTACTATCTATTTAACTACTAGTATGTAACAATCCAGCAGGCATGTTTCAGGATCAATAATCGGGCAGTTCAATTCCAATTTTTTTTCAAGCTCGGAATTACAACAAAGATTCAACTGTGTACCTGGCAATGAGAGTAAAGAAGGTAAGATTCAGCAGTAGCAACAATACAGCAACAGCGGGTTCAGCAACAAAGAACAGTAGCAGAAAACCAGTAATGACCAGTAGAATGACCCAGTGACAGATTTGCAAACCAAGCAGAAAATCTCAACGGAAATAGTATCCAACAACAGTTTTGAAAAACCCACAAAATTATACCAGAACCAGTAGAGCAGTAGCCAATGACCAAGTAGCAAACTCAGAAACAAATACTTGAAGATTCCAAGGATACTAGGGAATAGTAAGCTTCTGATTTTTTTTCAGGTTTTAACTCTCAAAACTCTTTTTTGACTCTCAATTTCTCTTCACAGATTGTTCTCCCCCTTAAGTGTCAAAATGACTCTCATTTATATAAAACCATACTATCTTCCCTTTCCTTTAATTATTATTACTACCCTTTTATCATTACCCTTCTCATTACCCCTTGCTTTAATATCCAACCCCCAAATATGCTCTTCTATGTCTATTCGTTACATTTTATATCATGGAACTACTATTCCTAATTCCAATTAAATAAAAGTAGTCAAACGTTATCATTTTCAATGGTCCCCCTACTAATTAATTCAAATTAAAGCACGTTGGGGCCCTATTGGACATAATACTCAGTCAAAACATGTGTTTAATTTTGAACTTTCTAAATTACCCCTGGGATTCCTACTGGCTGCTACTGTTCTGATTCCAAACATCAGCAAGTAGAACTAAACTTGGAACAATCTAAGACTAAAATTTAATTACCAGCTATAACCAATCTGATTACTAAACATATGAAACTAATTTCCTATCAACCACATTAGGATAACTTAACAAATGACATATTCAATCAGACCAAATATTGCGATTCAATTCATCAACCTTAATCAGCAGTTCAATTTAGAACTACTAAAACCAATGAATTAGAACAAAGTTGTACTGAACTTCTAAAATCAAACCTAACTGACACAAATAAACACTATCCACATTTGAAACAAATCACATTCCTAAATCAGATCTAAACAAAAGTAATTGAATACTGTAAAGGCACTGAACAAAAATAGACTTAATTCATTAGTAAAATGATAGACAATCACATACGACACACTTTGAACTAACAGTAAAGCGAGCAATCACAGGAATACCTACAGTTTTATACAAAACTTACGGACACTGATTGATCCCTAATTAACCAACAAACTACAACAACTATAACCAATTCAACTTACCAAATCAGTTGGAAATGTTCATGGAAACAAACCAAAAGAAGGCCAATAAAAGGGTAAACTAGAATCGACTGAACCAATTGATAAGCAATAGACAAATACATGAGTAATCATGGTTTTATACAAGGCATTACAGACACCGAATAATTGAAATAAACGACAATGTATATAAAAAGAAACAAAATGCAGAATGAACATAAAGCATTTGATCCTAAAGAAAGGGGTAGAAGATGATTTTACTGAACGGAACCAACATAGCAGAAAAATACGCGGAAACCTACCAGTTTAAACGAGGATGGGGTTCGCGTTCCAACCTTTGGATTTAGGGCAAAATGGATCCATCATGAACTCGTTCTTGGCTCTTTTGGTCTAGACCAAAGCTGACTTTGATCATGCGTTTTCAATGTGAAAACACATGACCAAAGTCCAATTTGGTCTTCAGCTCATCTACTGTCTACTGAACCTTAAGCTTGAAAAACTGGGGTTTGGGGTTAAACTTTGATCCAAGATTCGAGGGAATACAACGAGATCTGAGGGAATATACTGATGGTTTAGGGGCGAGGGAAGTCAGGTGGACGTTGGGTGTTGATTTTAAACAAATTGTTTGGATACAATTTTGCTAATCTTCCAATTTTACAAAGTTTTATATTGTTTGACATTGCACGTGTTTAGAAACTAGTGGGCTTAAAAGGACAACCTGATGGGCTCTCTCATTGCGGGCTCATAGATCCACAGCAAGGGTTAAAATAGCACGCCATAGCTAGTTTTCGGACTGGTCATTCAAAAATAGTCGCTGTTTACGACGTCAATGAAAAATAGCTACTATTTTGCTGCAATAGAGACCGATCCCGCATAATATACGGGAGTTCGGTGCATCTGTGTATGAACTCCAGCATATTATAATGGACCGATATACTTTGCTGACTCCTGTATAATATATGGGAGACTGGAGCACAGATGCTCCAAACTCCAGCACATTGTACTGGACATTTATACTTGCTGGAACTCCAGTATATTATGTTGGAGTTCTAGTGTACCTATGCTGGAACTCCAACATATTATGCTGGAGTTCCAGCATAGTTATTCTGGAACTCCCGTATAATATGCTGGAGTTCAAGCATACTTATGCTGGAACTCCAGTATAATATATGGCGTATTTTTTGGGTTTTGAACAGTATTTTCGCTCAGATTTATCTTTACATGAAAAGTGGCTAAATTTTGATTACTTTTAAAACTGAGCTATTTTTGAATGACCAATTGTAAATCTGGCTATTTTTAAGTTTCTCCCACAACAAGGCCTACACTACCGTCAGCTCACACCAATACATGAAGTGATTTAGTCCCAACCAAAAATTCAATAAATAATCAGCCCAAATCATGTCTATCAATTATATTTGTTTTGTCCATTTTATAAACCTCAATAATTAAGTTTGTTTGGCTTAAAAGTTATCGATATACTTTGTAAGCTTAAAATAAATCAAAAATAAATGAGGATAAATCATAGCAAACCGTAATAATCTATTGGACCGAACTAAGGATGCGAAAATAAGTACTCAGAGTTAGGAGGAGAAACATTAAAAGCCTTTATTGATAGTATTGATTCGGTCTACCTCTTCATGAAGAGGTTCAGAGCCTTACAATGGCGTTCCATTTTCTCATAATATGGGTATTGTTGTGTCTTTTCTCTCTCTCGTGAATAGTGGCGAAGAAGAAGAAGCCCCCTTCTACGGTTCCCTGTCTTGGTATTTATAGCTGTGAACTTTATGAGGTGTCAATAAGTGTGCGTGACCATGTCGGGGTTCTCCCTCATGATGACGGATAGGCCGTGGCCTTGTTGATCGAATCAGATAAGGTATAAATACCATTGATTCGGAGCGGTCGTACCACTTATAAATCATGAATTAGCTTAAGACGGGATTAATTTCGTTAATTATTATGGGGTCGGATTCTGACCCGTACAGTTAGTCCCTCCGCTCATTGAGATTGTGCCTTGGCCAAGCTCGATGAGTGGATTTCATCAATTTTAGTTTGAGAAACTCGGATAGGAAGGTCGACTGTCGCTTTGGTCGAGGCCAAACTCTCTTTGGTGATGGCCCTTAGCCTTAATACTATCGACGACATTAGCCATGTACGCAACTTTGACTGTCGTTGAATTATTTGCTTGTTGTAGTCGAGCTGGGTCGAATTATTGGCGACAATGTCCTTATCCCTTCACACACTGGAGATGGCCTTAGCCGTTTACATGTTAGAGATGGCCTTAGCCGTGTAGAGTGTTAGTGTTTTGTTATTGTGTTATCTAGTCATCATTCAATCAAGGTCGAACTCTCCTCTTTGGCAAAGGCACTTATCCCTTTTAAATTAATTCGAGTGAGGTCGAACTTTATTGTGCTTTGATCCTTACGTTTGCTTGGGAGTGTAAATATTGGCCACGGAGGACGGGTCGTATGCTGTGAGGACGAGGGGAGTAAGGGCACACTTGATGTGCATTTGGCGACGTCCAAAATTTTGAAGGTACACGGAACATCCCCCTATCGTTCATAGGTCGTTATGACCATCTCGGTGGCGGAACGCCGGTTGGTGACTGAAAAGTCTCTTCATGGAGCTTGTCATAATGATGCACGTTTCTGTAGAACTGAAACGTTTTGTGGTTGGTCATGTAGTTAATGATGGCTATTGGGGTTCGTGAAAGCCACTTGTGTTGCCTATAAATAAAGGGTTGAGTCATTTATTTCTCATATTTTCATTGTTGGTCTGAGAGAGATTCTGAAGAAACTTTTCTTCCTACTATTTCATCTTCATCTTTATTATTTGATTGTTATAACCTCCATCTATCCCATAAAACCTTATATCTTTCTTGTTAGAGAATCAACAATGGCAGGCAGTTTTTCCGGCAAATTTTTCGATTAACTCTTCGGTGGTCGAGGGGCCATCTCCGACAATGAAAGGTGCAGAACCGGTGGAGATCAATGAAGTTCCATTGGTTAACGAGATAGTATCTCGGCCCGGAGTCCTAATGACTGTTGATGGTGGAGAGGATCGGGTGGATGAAGCCCGGTTAATGGGGAAAGTTGGGATGGCCCAACTACGGGAACAACGGGTCATCCCCAGCTATGCCGACATTATTCTTGCTAGGAGCGAAGAGAGGGTACACACCGACTGCAGGGGATACTGCTTCTTTTATGCCTATCCCTTCAAGTTGGGATTTAAACTCCCGCTCCCCATGTTGGTGGTTGATTTTTGTTGTTATTACGGAGTATGCCCAGGTCAACTGGCTCCATCTCTTTACAAATTGCTGGCGATGTTTATCAAGTACGCATAATTGGCCAGTAGGGAGGTCACGCCGCAGCATGTGCTTAGTTTTTACGCTCCCCAGAGAGTTTGCAGTACCATGATTCAAGCACGCCCCCATGGGTCGAGGGGCCTGGCCGTAGAACTGGATGACGAGGTCGGGCTTCGTCCTTTTGAGCACTTCTTTTACATCAGGACTAATTATTTAGTGGCGTCCCTCCCTGGGTTCCCAGAGGCTTGGAACCATGTACGTAAGTTCTTTAATCGTCGAATTCTCTTTTCTACCCCTCCTTACGTCTTGTGCTCGTAAGCATTAACTTTTGCCAATTTTGTAGCTGAAAAGTTGCCTCCAGCTCCGTTAGCTGGGATATGTGAGTGGGTGTAGGCCGTGCTTCCCCATACAGTGGGGATACTTACATGGGCGTCTTTTTGGGAGAGGCATGGTCGTAGGCCTGTGACAGGTAAAATGTTGATTTCTTCTTCTGTCCCACTTTGTTTCAACTATATTTACCAGCTTTGTTTTTCCGTGATCAGGGAGGGCTCACCGCATCAGGGACCCTCAGTTAGCCTTCCGCCGGCCGGGTGTGATTACTCGGCTCACTGCCGTACCGGTGCCGTGCCCAGTACCGAGGCCGGCGTCTGTTGAATCTTTAGTGGCTCCTTCTCCAGCACGGGCCGCACTTCAGGATGAGGGCCATTGGGGGTTGTGCGTCCTAGAGCGGAATCACCCTCAAATGAGAAGGAGGAGGAGAATCCATTGGTAAGGCGGAGGGTCCCGTTCACACCGGCTCCACCCATGGTAATTAATTTTGTCTCTCCCCCGACGGATATGGAGAGGAGTGCGACTCCGGCACCTGACCTCGAAGGAGGACAAACAATAGGAGTTTCCCCGGTTGACTTAGGCCATGATGATATCGTCGCTTCAGTGGCTCAATTAGTGGTTCATGTCGCTGATATGGGAGGCAGTTCCTCATCGACTGCTATTGTTGGTGAATCAAGTGCTCCTTTGGCGACTATGGCGGGTGGTTCTACCTTGTTAGCGGTGGAGGGAGGAAGGGATGCTGTAGGAGATGAGTACGAGTCTGAATTCAACTTGGACCCCGACAACTTCCGTATGTTCCAAGAAGGCTTCACCAATAAAACAGTGCGCGCAAAGGGGCAATCTCGCTTTATTGAGGTTCCCATGGAGCTGAACTTATTGCTCCAAGGGAATAGCTTGGTGCCGCTGTTTAAGGTGCTATGCTTTGAGGCCGAGAATGCATCGTTGAGGGATGTCACGAATATCAGACTAGTTAATGAGGTAGTCGCGATGGGCCTGAGGGTACGTATTATGACCTCAGTCCATTTTTTCCTTGCCTAGTTTATTCTTTATCTTAATCGTTGTCTTTGCTTTGCAGTCTTATTTGTTGGAGGTGGAGAGCGTCCGTCAAGCCCAAATCCTCTCGGGGATCTTTTTACAGGCGCTGGGGAAGCATCGACACTACTGAGATCGGTGCCGAGAGATGTGTGAGCGTTTGAGGGTCGACCCCCGCAGCCGGGCCTTAGTCGAGGAGCTAGTGAGGTTGGAGCTTCAGCAAACACTTGGTAGAACACACGCCCTTGAGGAGCATCTTCGTCAGAAGGACGAGGAACTTGAGGCGGGAAGGAGGGATGCAACTGAGTGCGAGCGCCAGGGCCGGGCTAAGGAAGCAGAGGTCGCTACGGCATGGAGTGGGAAAGTGGCTGCATTGGAGAGTGAGGTTGCGGCTCTGAAACTCCAGGAGAGTGCTGCCTCGTCGAGAATCGCAAGGTTGGAGGAGGCGATCCGCGTGCACGAATATCAGCGTGGGTCAGATAGGGCTACGGCGGTTGATAGGGAAGCAAGGCTCGAGGTACGGATCAAACTTTTTGAGCAGGAGGCCCAAATTATGGTGAATCAGGTCACGATTTTAGAAAGAGAGAATCAGCGGCTTCGGGACCAAGCTGCCGCTTCTAGCCAGGCTCGTGAGCTTTGGGTCTTTGCTGAGGCCCGAGGTGTATATAAGAATTTGTGCGAGGTCGACATTGTGACCAAAGCTGCTTTTGAGGAAGCGCATCAAAAGGCTCGTGAGGCCCGTACCAACTGTGGTTTGGAGGCAGCGACGCGAGAGGTTGACGATGGTGCAGGTGGTGGTGCGAATGACGCCGAATAAAAGCATTAGTTGTGTTTTTTCTTGTATTATATTCCATTTGGCATTTAGGTGCTTCTTGTTTTTCTTTTTCTTTTTCCTTATACTAACCGGCCTTGGCCGGGTGTAAGGGGGGATGACCCGCAATTAACTTTGTAGATAAATGACATTGCTTTTTCCGTTATTTTCTTCATATTTATTTTTGTACCTTCCCTTCCCCCCCCCCCCCCAGAGTTTTCTTTGCACGCATTCGAAGGGGTGATTTACCTTTGAGTTTGACTCTGGTAGGCGTGTTTATTTTTGATTGTTGACGACTTTTTTCTTCGACTCGGTGTGAGCAAGCCAGAGCCGTTGCTTGGTGATAGCGGCACATAGCCTTATTCCCAGTTCGGGCGTGGTCAAGCTACCGACCGTGTTGGTAAAAAGTACGGACTTGTAGTTTGACAGGGCTGAACTTTACGTGGCCTGAATCTTAGTTTGGGTTGGGGGTACTTACCTGATTGGCGAGGGTGTGTAATCTGCGCCTCTATTCATCGGAGGTCGGGTTTTGCTGAGTTCTACAATGAAGGTGCTTGGCCTGAGTTCTAGCTCAAGTGTGGTTGAGCTTGTTAGATTTGAGGACCAAGGCGTCTATCCTTACAACTCGAGCGGGGTCGAACTTGTTAGATTTGATGACGAAGGCGCATAGCCTGAGTCTTGTTCGACCGTAGTCGAGTTTTGTTAAGTTTGAAGGCAAAGGCGCATAGCTTGAGTCTCAATTCGACTGCAGTTCAACTTTTATAAATTTGATGGCGAAGACGCATAGCCTGAGTCCTAGTTCAATTGCTGTTAAGCTTTGTCGATTTTGATGGCGAAGGCGCATAGCCTGAGTCCTAGTTCAACTGTTGTTGAACTTTGTCAATTTTGATGGCGAAGGAGCATAGCCTGAGTCTTGGTTCAATCGTAGTTGAACTTACAGGTGAGGGCACATAGCCTTGATTTAATGGCATAGGTGCATCGCCTGAGTCTCAGTTCGACTGTAGTTGAACTTTGATAAATTTGATGGCGAAGGCGCATAGCCTGAGTCCTAGTCAACTATAGTTTAACTTTGATAAATTTAATTGTGAAGGCGCTAGCCTGAGTCCAGTTCAACTATTGTTGAGCTTTGTCAATTATGATGGCGAAGGCACATAGCCTGAGTCTTGGTTCAACCGTAGTTGAACTTACCGAAGGCGTATAACATGAGTTTTGATTTAATGGCGAAGGCACATCGCCTGAGTCTTGGTTCAACCGTAGTTGAACTTATAGGCGAAGGCACATAGCCTTGATTTTATGGCGAAGGCACATCTCCTGAGTCCCAGTTCGACCGTAGTTTAACTTTGATAAATTTGATGGCAGAGGCGCATAGCCTGAGTCCCAGTTCAACTGTAGTTGAACTTTGATAAATTTGATGGCGAAGGCGCAAAGCATGCATCCCAGTTCAACTGTTGTTGAACTTTGTCGATTTTGATGGCGAAGACGCATAGCCTGAGTCTTGGTTCAACCATAGTTGAACTTACTAGCGAAGGCACATAGCCTTGATTTAATGGCGAAGGCGCATAGCCTGAGTTCTGTTTCAACCATTGTTGAACTTTTTCCATTTTGATGGCGAAGGCGCATAGCCTGAGTCTTGGTTCAATCGTAGTTTAACTTACTGGCGGAGGGACATAACTTTGTAAGCTTAAAAACAATCAAAAGTAAATCACAGCAAACCGTAATAATCTATTGGATCGAATGAAGGATGTGAAAATAAGTACTCAGAGTTATGAGGAGAAACATTAAAAGCCTTTATTGATAGTATTGATTCGGTCTGCCTCTTCATGACGTTCCACTTTCCCATAATATGGTATTGTTGTGTCTTTTCTCTCTCTCGTGAATAGTGGCGAAGAAGAAGAAGCCCCTTTCTAGGGTTCCCTCTCTTGATATTTGTAGTTGTGAACTTCATGAGCTGTCAATAAGTGGCTGTGACCACGTCGGGGGTTCGCCCTTATGATAACGGATAAGCCGTGACCTTGTTGATCAAATCAGATAAGGGTATAGTTTCAACTACATACACTTTGCAAGTATATCCACCTATAAGAGCTTAGCAAGCAACATATGTTTAGATTTAAAAAAAAGGAGGCGTAAGTTAACAGTCAATTTAGAATAGCAAAATTATAACGAATTCTCAATTTAAATTGGCTAAAACGTTCATCTAGACGTGTGCTACATCAAATATGGGTGTTAAAATGGGTTGATTATCTAACCCTTCTGTTAAGCAAATTAAGATAGTCACGTTACTTTTTCGAGAAAAAATGGCATTTTAACGAGAATGACCACAAAATCAAAATAGTCCATTCTCATATTTTAGGAAAATATTATACCACTAATTCCAACTAGGGGCAGAGCTAACATAGAAAATGCGTGTTCGGCTTAACTCAGTAATTTTGATTTAAATTCTGTATTTATCTTTAAAAAATTATTAAATATGTATAAATTATTAATTTAAAATCAGTAATTCATAAGCTTTAATTCCATGAGCTTTAATTCGTTCTTGTGCTTATGTTTGGGTTAAAGTTCTGAAGTCTTTTCTTCCAGAAAAAATAAACAAGTTTTAGTTTCCATGATTTACTTAAAACACCAAAACTTTTTTTTAATATATATTTTGAGAAAACAAAAATGGTTGTGTTAAGTGTGTTCCATCAAATCCTCTCTTCAACTTCAAAAATTAGGGGTTAAGTTAAGCACAGCAAATTCAATGTCAATCAGTGAAAGATGTATGTATAAAGCCCATCGTGTGTGATTGTAATTAAGTTCAGATTTTTATTTGAAAAGTTTTGACAAAGAAACGCACCAAAAGCTCAGACTTTAGCATATTGCAAAGAGAAATCTACCAACTAGGCCACTACAGAGTCAAAATCTAAACTTTATACTTTGATGCTAATTCTATTTGACTGCCATTTTGTGTCAACAACAACAACAACAACTACCAAGTATAGTCCCACAAAGTAGGGCTTGGGGAGGGTAATATGTAGACGAGCCTTACAACTACCCGAAAGGGCAGAGAGACTGTTTCCAATCGACCCTCGGCTCAGTGAAGGAAAGGAAAAACAAAAAAAAAACAAAAATAAAATAGCATTAATAAGTACAGCAGAAACAGCGTAAATAATTATCTAAACATAAGAACCGTAAATAAAATAGCATCCAATAATATCATACAGTAACTACCATAAATAACTATCATAAGGGAGACACAATCCAAAGCACAAATCATCTGTGGATAGCTCTGCCAAGCCTCACCCAACCCCGGGTGAGTAGTACGAAAAAATTCTACGGGTCCATATCCTACTACCCTGATACTAGACCTCCAGACTTTTCTATCAAGGGCCATGTCCTCGGAAACCCGCATTTGACAACGTGGTTTTATCAAGCATTGTCCTACTCTTTAGATTTTCAAACAAGAAACAAAATATTCTTTTTGGCACTCTGGATCAGCTTGGACGCATACACCGGTCAAGTGTCCAATCCACAACATATATGAAACAGATTCATTTGAATCGGATCTCTAAATTGTTACTCACAAGAATGTTGCAGCTTTTGTACTTAATGAACGACGTCAAACTGTTGATCCACCCTTGAAGCAATTCTTTAACCCGTATAGTCAGAGGCGGACTCAGGATTTAAAGGTCGGGGATCAAAATCTGCTTTTTATACTGAGTGCCTCTACTAATGTATTTTCTGAAAACATATACATACATGTATTCATGTAGATTTTGCCGAACTTTTCGAGTGAGTGATATTGAGGGACAAGAAATATATTCTCTTACATAGTAACAGTCGTCAGTCTAGCGACTCTACCGCCCAGCAAGCAACTGAACTCGCTAATCAGAGACTGAGACGGACACGAGCTCAGGCCATAAGGAAAAGACAAAGGAAGAAGGCGACTGGAAAAAAGAATAATGAGAGGTCGTCACGACTAGCTAGAATGAGCTTATACAAAGGTTTGTTTGTTGGAATCTTCTTACTAAAATTGTGAAGAAGCTGTTGACTACAGCAATGGCTAAGCCTGGCAAAAGACTTTGAACTTGGAAGATTCCCTACCATATCTCTGAAAATGAGCTCATATAACCGTAACTCAAAATTTCCAGCACAATGAAGTATTTTTTTTTATAAATCACTGTGGTTTCTGGGTCAGCTTGCGCGAACTTAAACTAATTCCACAGGATATCTGCCATCTCTACCAACAATAAGACCAGGTAACTTTATCCACCAAGGTTTGGATAGATTAGAAAAAGTCACATAGTATTTTTTGCCTTTGGCAGGATTTGAACCTAAGACCTCATGATTCTCACCCACTTCATTGACCACTATGTCACGCCCTTGGGTGCTAGCACAATTCAGTATTAAGGGAAAAGGAGTGGGCATATTTCCCAGCAGACTTCATTAATTTGCTTCAAAGTTAACAATCCATACATTGATGAATCAAGATCGTTTATGCACACTTGGTTATAGGCACTATAATCACCTTCATGAGCAGTCAAGAGCGATAAGATTCCCATGTCAAGATAACAACACCAATTGGTTTCAAAAATAACTAATCCTGCAAACATGTCTCAGACAAGTCATCAAAGGTTTCATAAAGGTCAGGATTATATTGACTGAAGACAAGTAAATTTGGAAAAGAGGAAGACTATTTACCGGCCTGAACAACTGAAGTAAAGAACAATCTGGCCAGCCGGGGTGGAGCCACGGTGTTAGTTGCGGGTTCGGCAAAATCCAATAGCTTTTGTCAAACAGTCTATTTTTATGAAAAAATCCAATGAATATGTACAGATTATTAATTTAGAACAATTAAGAACCCAGTAACTTAAAAAGATTATAATCTCAAATCCATAAGGTTCAAATCCTAGCTCTGCCTCTGCTGGTCAGCATGAGGCAATGACTCGTGAAAGACCGACTTTCCCCTTTAGGCAAATGCAGCCACTTGGAGCTTAAAACTTATCCAACTTGTCTGAGGAAACAAGCTTGTACTAGTGAATCATGAATTTGCAATACTAATAAAACGATCACAGAACTTGAAGTTAATATAACGAAAAACAAACAAACAAAAAATGAGAAGAACAAGACAAACCTTCTGAATTAGTGCTTAATACATTCATCTATGATAACTTTAATTGAATTGAATTTCAGGATGACAGAGAAAACATGCAGGATTTTTTTCCCTATTATGCACGTGCTTCATATTGTCATAAAATGTTCGGTAAAAATGGATACACACAAGAAAATTATAGTTACTAGGATGAATTCTACTATGTTATCTTTTCAGGTAATAACCAGCTAATAGCTACCTCGATATCTAGTTATTTATCCCAATGATTTTGGCATTTCTTGCATTGAAAGTTTCATGTTTTATAAGGAAAGAGAACACGAGTCTTGTTGGAGTGAGCTTTACAGCCCTGAAAAAGGATATGTGGATAAAAGTTTCATTGAGAAACAGCTTCAGAAACTTTAAAGAAGCATATAACATGTACATGGTCTGTATCATGCTGATCAAGAGAAACCGCCATTTCTGGCATTAACTGAGAAAGGTGGCTTTGACACGGTTAGAATTCTGTGTTCCATGTATCTGAGAGCAGAGGTCAGCGACAACCTTAGCAGATATTTGCTCAAATTGGAATGTCAAAAGGAAAATATATGAATACATTATTTAAGCCTACTAGAGAACTGCATGAAGCTTGGAAGTGTCCACATTATTTGACTTGTTAACTCATTAAAGAGATTATTTCAGAGATGGCCAAAATATAGGAACCCATTGATTCCCGTAAACTGAGTGGACAAATTTGGCCACTGATTACTATCATTACAAGCAACTGATACAATTTGATTCCTTAGTTTCTGGACCTCTACTTTGGATCATTTCTTAATCCCAGTATGTCCTTTTGGGATTTCTGCTATTTAAGACACGGCCAAGAGTAGCCAGTGCATCTTGGTATTTCCGGATTTTCAGGAAACCCTTAATCATGGTAACCTCACTGTCTGAGAAGTTTGCTTTCTTCATGATCATGCCAATAAGCTTAATTAGCGTATCTTCCATAGACAAAGAATACAGTCCTTCAGCAAGATCGTAGAATGAGGAGAATTCAGGAATGTGTCCTTTTTCCATCATCTCAATAGAAAAATCAACAGCTTCTTGAATGGGTCCCCCACCAGAAGAAATACCACGGAAAACAATCTTATAAGAAAAAGCATCAGGAGGACTAGCCGTTTCCTCCATTTCTCTGAAGAGTCTTACGGCTTCCTTGGTTCTCTGCCGTCTGAAGAGTGCCTGAATTACAGGATTATAGGCCTGTGGGGTCAAAACCATTCCTTTCATTTGAATACTTCTGAGGAGCCTGCTTGCAACCTCAACCCTACCTGCTTTACATAGTCCCTGGATTAGGGTCCCGTACGTAACAATGTCCGGTTCACACCCATTTGATGTCATGGTTTGCACAATGTCTGCTGCCTTTTTTATATCACCTGCTCTGCAGAAGTGCGAAAGAATGGAATTAAATGTGAATTTATCAGGCTTTAGTCCTACCAGTATCATCTGGTCCATAAGCTGAGCAGCCTCCTCGACCCGCCTACTCTTACAAAGACCATCAATGAGAGTGTTATAGGTGACCAAGTTTCTAGAAACCCCATGTAGTTCCATTTGGTCGAAGATCTCTTCTGCTTCTTCAATTTTCTTGTCTTTGCAGAAGCCATCTATCAAAGTATTGTATGTTATCACACTTCTTGCGCAGCCAATTGACTCCATATCTTTGAGCAGGTTCATAGCTTCACCTAGTCTCTTTTTGGCACACAGACAATCTATTAGGATATTGTAAGTAAACTCGTCTGGCTCGCACCCTTTGTTTTTCATTTCTTCAAACAGTTCCATTGCAACGTTGAACTTCCCGGTGAAGCAGAGACCTTGTATGAGAGAATTGAAAGTGCAAACGTCAGGTAAGAATCCCTTGCTTGTAAGAACACGAGCAAACTCGGTAGCTTCTTGGACTTGGTTCTCCCTGCACAAAGCACTAATAATGGTGTTATAAGTGACTGTATTAGGCGAGCAGTCCCTTACAAGCATCTGATTGAGAAGCTCAATAGCCTCTTGGACTTCACCCACTTCACCAAGTCCAGAAATCAAAATATTATAAGTATACACATCGGGGTCAAACCCATCTTGAAGCATTAAATCCAGAATATCCAAGGCTTGGACAGCATGCCCTGCTTTGCATAAACCGTTTATCAAAGTGTTAAAGGTAAATTGGTCCGGAGAAAACCCTCGACTACACATGTCTTGTACAAAATTAAGAGCTTCGTCAATCCTGCCTTCTTTACAGTACCCGTGAATCAAAAGATTCACAGTAATATTACTTGCAGGACATTTAGCTGCCACCATTTGATCCCTAATTCTCAATGCACCATCTAAATTCCCTTCCTCAATATAACCTTGCATTATCGTCGTAAACGTCTTCTCATCCGGCGACAAACCATGGACAGGCATTTCCTCCATCATCAAAATAGCTGGCCTAATTTGATGCGTTTTACATAAAGCTTTAATCAATATATTAAAAGTCGATACATCCGCCTTTACCCCTTCATCCAACATCCTACTATGCACATTTTCAACAAGTTTTAACTTATTCCCATCAACAAGAACATTCAACAACAAATTGTAACTAAAAGTTCCAGGCTTCATACCAAACTCTTTCCACATCATATCAAGAACCCCAATAGCTTCATCATATAAATCAAACTTTGCATAACTTTCAATAAAGATAAAGAAAGTACCTTCAACAAATTCAACCTGCAATTTCTTCATATCATCCAATACTCGCCTCATCGAATCAAAAGACCCCACATTTCCAAGCTTCCTAAGAATCTCCTCATATATAGACAAAGTTGGTGTAAAATGGGGTTGCTTAGAAGCCCATTCAAAGAGGTGAAAAGCTGAAGTTTCATCATTTTCTCTCCGAAGGGTGTCTAGAAGTTGTTTTGGAGTGAACTCAGGTAAGAGTTCTTTTGCTTTGGACGGTAAAACAGTTGAAACAGAAGATGAATTGTAGGCTGAAACTGAAGGAACACGTTCTTGGCGGGTTGAAAATGGAAGAGAAATGGGTTTAGGAGAATGGAAAGGAGGAAGAAAAGTTAAGGGGTTTGGTAGATTTTGAGACTGAGGCCATGGGTGGCACTTGAGGAAGGAAGAGAAAGAGAAAGGCATTGAAGCAATTCAACAAACAGGTAGCATGCGTGTACCAATTCAAGTAAAGCACAGTTAAGAAGACACTTTGAGCTGCTCACAAAGCGATAAGAAATGGTGTTGAATTCAATTTCAACTGTGGTAGTATAATGAATGGTGGGTTTTGAGAACCAACGCTGCTAAAGGGATAAAAGTAACTACCCTTTCGTTTTAATTATCTGTTTATTACAGTTGGTTTGGACGGACTAGTTCGTGTTAACAACGACTCCACTGATTTTACAAAATAATACTCCCTCCAGCCCTATTTAGTTATCAAGTTCTGTTCTTTAACTTACATTTTAGCTATATATTTCATCATATTGATATTACAAGAATTATAAATTATACTAGTATTTTTTGTATAGTATTTAAATTTTTAATATTTAATTTTAAAATATTAAGATTATCTGATTAAATTTAACTTCAAAAATTGGTTAAATTAACTCTCGAGAAGCATAACGTGACAAGTATATAAGAAGAGAATTCTTATATTAAATGGTTAGACGAATTTAACAATATTTAATGGCTATAGAAATCATATTTGATGATAATTAAATAATTTCTAAAAGGGCATTTAAACGCTCATTTTCAAAATTATGGTGGGAAACAAAAAACCCCCTTCTATTCAATATCTCTATGGGGTAAAAGTATTTTAAGATATCACAAAATAAAAAGCAATCTATACTATTTTTTTAGGAAAATTACCAGCTATGTCCATTTAGAAATAGCTCGTTATAAAAATTGGCCAATTGATAAAATATTACTAATATTAGCAAAAGTGGGCCAATTAACTATTTGTAGTAAAAAAATATCAAATTTTTACTTTCTTTGAGTGGGTGCTATTAGAATAGATTGGATATATCTTAAAAAGCTTGAATCTCACTTTTGGGATGATTTGGTGAAGTTTTAAGGTGGTTTGAATTGAAAATTCGAAGTAAAAACTGAATATGAAAAAAATGATATGTGTATCATATATGTATCGATTGTGTATCACATATATATCTGTGTATGTGACATACATGCGTGATACATGTTTGATACATGTGTCACGGAAGAATTTTTTGACACCGATTTAATTATGATTTTTGATACAAAACCAGTCCAAATCACCTCCAATCTTCCTTAAATTTTGTATATTGACTTATCTATATATTTTCAATGAACTTCAAATATACCCATTAAAAAAAATTCTTGTTTGTTTCGATTTTTAAAATATTAGCTAGAGGTTGATAAGTTGAAACTTATATGTGATATTACCGTAAGTTTCCTCTTTTCTTTTCCTTTTACACTTACCACTTCTTTCAAGGTGAGTGCAAATTGCTCCTTTAATAAAAACACTTTATTAAAAGCTTTAAAAGAATGGGAGAAAGGAGACACGTGAGCAATGAACGATGGAAAGAAGGTAGATTAACCACTTAATTGATCGATTGATTAGAGAAAGAAGGGATTAGTTGAAGTATGAAATTAGTGCAAGACCAATGATTGTGGTCATGAGAATTGAAATAATGACCTTACGGAGGTTTTGAACCCCATGACTGCTTTTGGATTATGTTAAGAGGATTCGAAATATATATATAAACGTATAAACCGAATTATACCATATATGTGCAATGTAATTTCCCGAAAAAGGAGGTTCGGGTGAACCCTTCCACCCCTTGCAGAATAGTAACACAATAAGAACTTGCATGGCTAACTTGCAGCTGTTTTTGCATTAATAATATTATATTAACTAGATTAAAAAATTTAACTTGACAAAGTGTTTGCACAACATAGCAAGGCACTAGAATAGCCTATTGTATAAAAGAGTGATGAAGCACTCCCCTTATATCATTGTGCTGAGAAATAAGATCAATTCTCTTATTAGGAAACACTCTAAAATTCTTAACAGCTTATTCTTGACAGCTCCTCAACTTCAATTAAGTTAAAACTATACAACTGCCAATTAGAACAGCAATCAGCTTGCTTGTATCCATTCCAAAACAAGAATCATAGGGCAAAGTGTCAAATCAAATATTGAAAAGCAATCTAAATTGTATCCTATCCCTCAGAAATGGATACATATTAGCTTGTAAATCATGCTACCAGTAGAATAAAATCTCAAGTAACAAATTACATCATATACCAAACATCATAGAACTTGTTCATTAAATAGTACATATAACTGTCGCACTTGGCAACCAATATCATCTCTGGCCAAGTATCTGTCACACTATAAATATTTCCAATCAAGTAAAGATGATTGCATTAGGAGTTTTCTCACTTATAAGGTCCATCTGATACCTACCCAACGATATCTAGTTGGCGCGGCTCTTAATAACATCAAGTCCCATTTCAGTTGGGTCGGTTGCTTGCAACTCAACCTGAATCCCGTCGAGCTCTCTCTTGAATCTGTCCTTTGAACTGGCATAGATCATCTTGCTTCTCACCCTCGACGTGTCAGGGGACCTTGAATTGAAGAGAAAAAAACCACATTGAGACAACAAGGCAATATAACAATTTAGTTTAAAATGCTTATGAATTGATTTTCTTGAGCCGAGGGTCTTTCGGAAACAGCCTCGCTACTCTCATAAGGTGGGCAAGGTATGCGTACATTTTACCCTCCCCATACCTCACAATGTGGGATTACTCTGGTTATATTGTTGTTGTAGTAGTTTAAAATGCTTATGAACATCAAGATATACCATGCAATAAAAAAGATCCTGCTTTTCTGGCAATTCTCCGCAGTGACAAAGTCAAAATCATAGACAGCATATCTACATTCATTATCAGGAAGACTTGCAGCGAAATCCTCGTAGCTTTCGGTTGGCTCACCAACCTTTTCAACCACAACCTGCTTTTGTTTCTCCTCTATCTTAAAAACAATAAAGCGGTGAGTCCTTTTGGCTTTCAGCTCCAAGAACCTTAACTTGCAGTCATCGTGCACAGCCATCCCAGACGCTGCATTAGCCTATACCATAACCATAAATCCTTAAATTGTGTTAGAACTTGTTCAATTTAATCAACAACATGTTTTTGAAGCAAAATGGTTCAATACTTCTCATCGAATTCAATCAAAAGAGACCATCACAATAAATCTCCATTGTTCTCTATTGATCATTCAAGACACACAAAAGCTATAATGCTAAATATCATTCATGGAAATTAATGTCATTGCATTAGTCTGCTGCTAATTATCATCAGCTAGATTTTCTTTAAAAAGCAATAATATCTTTTGCGGAAAGGATAACCTTGGCGTAACTGAAAGTTGTTAGCATATGACCAGGATGTCACAGGTTCGAGCCGTGAAAACAGCCTCTTACAGAAATACATGACAAGGCTGCGTACAATTGACCCTTGTGGTCTAACCTTTCCCAAAAACACGCGCACAGCGGAAGCTTAGTGCACCGGACTGTGTTCTTTTTTTCAATGATCTCTTTTACTAGTCTGATTAAGTTACTGAGAGCCCATTCTTATCCATATATTCCTCCAATACGTAGCAGCCAAGTTAAGAGAAAAAGAAAATCCAAATGCAAAAGATTCTAACATGGATTAGATCAAAGAACAGAACTACACAATACGCGAAGATAAGAAAATCACCGAATTCTAACAAAGTCAGTACTCAGTAGATCAAGAAACTATCAAAACACATCAGATCCACGAGATAAAAACATATCAAACATTTCTGAATTCTGAGCTGAACCCAAATAAAATATAATAGAATTTTCAATTACAACACTACCAGCTCCAATAAAATACTCATCAAGCTGAAATAATCTCAATTTCTTTTCATAAAGATCAATTTTTTAGCCAATACCAGTATAGCAGCTTATTAGATTAATCACAGCTCAAAAACTAAACCCATTACACAATCTTTCTACTAAAACACACACACACACCAAGAAAAAACAAAAACAGAAAAACACAAAATTTCCACAAATATCGCCTTTTCAGCTAATACACATATAGCTTATCTTATCAGATCAAAAACTAAACCCATAACAAAATCTTTCAACTAAAACACACGCACACACCAAGAAAAAACAAAATAGAAAAAACACAAAATTTCCACAAAGATCGCCTTTTCAGCTAATACACATATAGCTTATCTTATCAGATCAATCACAGATCAAAAACTAAACCCATAACAAAATCATTCTACTAAAACACACACACACATCAAGAAAAAACAAAATAGAAAAACACAAAATTTCCACAATGATCGCCTTTTCAGCTAATACACATATAGCTTATCTTATCAGATCAATCACAGATCAAAAACTAAACCCATAACAAAATCATTCTACTAAAACACACACACACATCAAGAAAAAACAAAATAGAAAAACACAAAATTTCCACAAAGATCGCCTTTTCAGCTAATACACATATAGCTTACGGCGGACCACTGCCGTCCCATTCTTGAGTGAGCTGGAGCGCAGCCCCGGATCCCACGAGTGAATCGAAAGTTGGATCTACATTGGATCTCACCCGAATCGCCCCATCTATCCTCCTGAGGAGAAGTTTGGTCGATTACAACACCAAGACCTTGAGGGCATTGTATATCCAAGTCTTGTCAGAATGTCATCCAAAGGAAGGGTAGATGTCTGTCCCAACAACCTCGAAAATCAAGGGATTACCTCCGCATAGCCTCCAATGTCTGGATGGTCCTCTTAGACTGGCCATCGGTCTGAGGATGGGAGGTCAATTAAATGAGTACTAACTCTCTTCTATTACTTTGTTATACCGGGTTAACAAGAGCTGACCCTCTTTATTCACTACAGTCCCGGAACAGAACAATCTTGTGTCATAAGAAAAGCTATTATCCAAATCGAATTTTTCTTTCTTTTTTTTTCTTATCAGATCAATCACAGATCAAAAACTAAACCCATAACAAAATCATTCTACTAAAACACACACACACATCAAGAAAAAACAAAATAGAAAAACACAAAATTTCCACAATGATCGCCTTTTCAGCTAATACACATATAGCTTATCTTATCAGATCAATCACAGATCAAAAACTAAACACACAACAAAATCTTTCTACTAAAACACGCACACACACACACAAAGAAAAAAAATCCATAAAGATCACTTTTTTAGCCAAAAACCCGTACAGATTATCTTATCAGATTAATCACATATCAAAAACTAAACCCATTAACTAAATCTTTCTACTTAAAAAAAAAAAACACACACACACACACTTTGAAAACACAGAAACTCCATAAAGATCATTTTTTTAGCCAAAACCCCATATAGATTATCTTCTCAGATTAATCACATCAATAACTAAACCCATTAACAAAATCTTTCTAATAAAACACGCGCGCACACACACACACACCAAGAAGCACAGGAACTCCATAAAGATCACCTTTTTTAGCCAAAACCCAGATAGATTATCTTATCATGTCACAAATCAAAAACTAAACCCATTGACAAAAAATTTCTACTAAAACACACACACAGAGAGTCTCACAAACACACACACACAAAGAAAAAACAACACAAGAAAAATAACAGTGAAATTAAAATCCGCAAGAAAAGCAAAAGGGGGATGAATTTGACTCACCATTTTGATTGTATTGGAAGTTGAAAATTGGGGGAAATAGGAAGAGATTGAAGGGCTAAAGCTCAAGGCTCAAGAACGCGGTGTTCTTTGAATGTAAAGCTAGAGGAGCGCCTCTTGTTCTTAATAAGGTGGCTTCAGTGGAAAGGGAATTTTTATTGTGTGGTTGTCGTACACTTTAATAGTTGTGTGAGTGCAGGGGAATAAATTTGTACTGACTTGGCGCCGCGTATTCTTAAGTCCGTCGGCTTAAGCTTAGCTGAAGACCTAACGACACCGTTTAGTAGGCATTCTAACTATATTGGTTAATTTTGTTTATTGATTTGAATTATTTCGTGTTTCTGATTTCTAAATGAAGGTGAATACACGTTTCTTTAAAGTGTTTTCGTCTACCTAATTTGTCAAGATTGAAAAGCTTAAAAGTATAATAACCTATAATTAGATTAAAATGATACTTTTATTCAAAACATTGTCATTGTAAAATCTTTACAACAACAACCCAATATAATCCTACAAGTGAAGTCTGGAAAGGATAATATGTACGCAGACTTTATCCCTTTTTCGATGGGCCATTGTAAAATCTTTAGTATATATATTTATTATACGGATTTTGAGAGAGACAGAAGGAGACAGAAAAAGTATTGAAAAGAGAAAATTAGGTAGGATTTGGTATACTTTGACTTATTAAGGATATAACTTATAATAGAAAGTTGTGAATACCAAGAATTAAGGTAAAATATTAGTAGGTAGTAAAAATTGCTTCATATATATTACTCTATTCTTAGTTGTCAATCTTTGATGTGATTAGTTTGGTTTTGTTACTGTCTCTATGTTATTATTGTGTTTTCATGACTTTTTAATTATTATATATTTTTTATTTATTATTGCGATTATACTGACTTAAGTTGAAGATTTATCGAAAATAATTTTTTTATCGATACAAGATATAACTAAGGTTGCTTGAGAGATTTCACTAAACTTCTTGTTATTTGTACATAGTATTATATTATTGTAGAGCACGCTTCGCTTGAAAATCATAGCAAAGTTAAGAGATTAATTAGATGATTATTTTTGTTTAGTTTTCTCTTGTTTCTCTCTTTTTTTTTTTTTTGGAAAATGTCAATTGAGTAACAGATTGGAAAGTAATGGCACAACAAAATGGGGTCCATGTAGAATCTTTCTTTGCCTTTCTCTGCGTTAATCCCACGCTACTGATTTTAACTTTTTCTTTTTTTCTTTTTGCTCATTTATTTATTGTGTCCACAATATTTACATTATAATTATGAATAAAATTTATATAGTAGCAGTGCACCACAAGAAAAGTGAGTGAAACAGTCGCAGTGCACCTCAAGAAAATGTCACTTTATTGGGCATCTTATACTAATATTTTCCTTTTTACTACATAGAAATGAAATTACATTTAGAGATAAACTAGCGAAAGTAAAATCTTCTAAAAGTTACTACATTCCCTAGCACTACTAGTGATTTTTTTTTTTGGTCAAAGGAGATAAAAGAAGTGAAGGTTTTTTTCTTTTATAATTATCTGATTATCACGAGTCTTCTATATATTTAGAAATTTTTTATTTATTCGTGAATGCACAACAAAAGGTAAAAACTCTCGGAGATATTTTTGTTTAACTTTACTCGTCTTCGAATCTTAGCACCTGAAATGTGTATATGTACAAATGATCTAGGCATGTATATGAAATTTCCCTAGGTTGGTAAGTTACCCTTGCCCATTAAATGATTTACCTCGGGCCATCGATATTATACTCTCTATTGAAATAAATTTTACGAAAAACAAATTGGAGAGATAAAATGAAGCAGAGGATGCTCCCTACCACGAGCTTTTCCATTCCCCTGGGTCAAACTCAAAATAAAGGAATTTTATCCATTTCATCACAATCTTTTATGATAGAGCCCTTTTTCTTTATACGAACTGTTTAAAAAAACTATCTTTTTTAAGGGCTAATGGAAATTAAAAAATATTATTGGAGTCGAATTCACATATCTTGTATGATATATTCTCGTCAAATTATTATATCAAACGAAGAAAGTCCTGAATTTAATTATGTACATACCAAAATATAGTGAAAATTTGTTGTATCCCCTAATTAAAGAAAATTAATCAGGCAGATTTTAATCAAGTACAACTAACCAAGTTGACGTTACATAGTTATTTTTGTAGGTTGTATATAGCTAATCTTTGTAATTACTAATATATTTGCTTAGCATGTGGAGTTATTTTTATTTGTAATTTCACTCCATAGTAAGTAATAACATTGTCGATTCTGTTGAATAAACCATAATACTATTATTTGGGATCGAACGGGAGCCTTGAAATAACAGTAAAATTATTTTTTTGTAATTTATTAATTACGGATTCAAATTATAAAAATAACCACTAATAATTATATTAGAATACGTTATCTAGATCGCATCCGCGAGATGCAAAACTTTTTATACATGCACGAGTTGTCCTTACTACTACTTGGGATCATATCACTTGCACGAAGTCCAATAATTATGTATCTATCAAGATGTTGTATCATATCTCATAATTTTGACATGTACGCACAAACTCATTCTTACAATGATTTTTTTTGTGTGTTGATTTTCAGAAATTAATTATTTACAGATTTTTGGATGAAAACTTACCCTTCATATATACTTTATTTCCGTTATTGAACATCATATAATTAAATTGTTCGGATGAAATTATAAAGCACGATAAGCTTAGAAAAGAATATCTCTAAGAGATTTCAAACTAAAAATGAAACAAGTATTTATATGTATTTCAAAATTTAAATAATAACAGTGTTAGAAATCAACAAAATGTTCCCTAAATATTACAAAAAGAAAAGATATTTTAAAATTTTGGGTCGTTTAATCACAAACTAATACCTACTTCATTACTAGTACATACTTTAAATTTTATATATATATATATGATTCCTGAAAATTAAGAAGTAGTGGTATTGTGGATCCGATCATGAATGCCTTTTGGCTAAGGCTTCGTAATTCCAGCAATGCATGTTAGGAGGACCACATTAAACAGTTCACTCATCGCATATCCGAAAATGACTTTCCTAAAAAATTCTAAAGAAAAATATAACCATTTATTTTCCTGCTAAATCACAAACGGGGTAGAGAGGTTGTTACCATTAAATCATCTGTAACGATCCGACATGTCGTTTTGAGCTTTGGCGCGTCGTTCATCAGTCTGAGGCCATGAGTAGCCTCATTTCATGTATTGTGACTCGTTCGCATAGTCGGAATTGGAATTCAGAAAGATCGAAATTAAATTTAAATGAAAATTCTCATTTCAGAAGCTTAAAGTTGAAATAATGAACTAGGATTGGATTTTTGAGTAAACAACCTCGGAATCGGGATATGAAGATTCCAGCAGGTTCATATAATGATATCGGACTTGGCCGTATGCCCGGTTCGGATTTTGGATAACCCGGGAGCGTTTTGGCTCCTATTGTGGAAGTTAGCAGTTTGGAAGAAATTTCATAAGTTATGTTTGACGTGCATTTCAGTGTTATCGATGTCCATTTGGAATTCCGGGACTGGAAGTAGCTCCGTATGGTGATTCTAGAGTTGGGAGCGCGATCAGAAGTGAATTCGGAGGTCCGTAAGTCATTTTGAAGCCGTTTGACTAACGCTAGAAATTTGAAGGGCTTTTGAGAAGTTTGACTGCAAGTGGACTTTTTGATATCGGAGTCGGAATCCGATTCCGAAAGTTGGAGTAGGTCCGTAATGTCGAATATGACTTGTGTACAAAATTTAAAGTCAACCGGACATAATTTGATAGGTTTCGGCATCGGAAGTAAAAGTTGGAAACTTCAAAGTTCATAAGGCTTGAATTGGAGGTCGATTCGTGGTTTTAGCATTGTTTGATGTGATTTGAGGCCTCGAGCAACTCCGTAATGTGTATTGGGACTGGTTTGTATGATTGATTGCGGTCCCGGGGGCCTCAGGTGGATTCCGGGTGCTTAACGGATCGAAAGTTGGATTTTTGGAAAAACTTGGGAGTTGGTATCTAGTATTTCCGCTTCTGCAGAAAGGGGACCGTAAAAGCGGTCCCGGAAAGGCGAAATATGGACCGCAGAAGCAGTTTTGGCCAATAGTGATGTGATGATCCGGCCCGTCGTCACGTGAGTTACCACCCCGTTTCCCTCAAATTATGTTTCTCCATGTTCCAATATCAGTATTTGAGTTGGTCGGGTAGGTTTGGATTGGTTTTTGATGGAAATGAGACACTTAGTCTTTTAAAGGGGAGCTTGTTTTGGAGAACTCAACTGGAAGTTGACTATTTGGTTAGAGGGCTCGGATGTGAATTCTGATGACCCGGTTAGCTTTGGGGGGATGATTTTTGACTTGGGAGTGAAATCGGAATTTAATTTGGAGGTTTAGAGTAGAATTAGGCTTGACTTGGCTAAGTTTGAATTTTGGCGGATTCCGGTTGATAGGTGAGATTTTGATTCGAGGGTCGGAATGGAATTCCGAGAGTTGCAACAGCTCCGTTAGGTGATTTTGGATATGCGTGCAAAGTTTCAGGTCATTCGGAGGTGTTTAGGTCGGGTTTTGATCAAATTTGCAATTCGGAAGTTTTTAAGAAATATAGGCTTTGATTTGATCATAATTGAGGATGTTGATGTTAACGTTAGCGTTTTGATGATTTGAGCAAGTTTGGATGAAGTATTACGTCTGGTCTGTGCTTTTGGTTGAAGTCCCGGAGGCCTTGAGGTGAATTCGGGTGGTTGAACGGAGATTTTTGGAGTTGTTGCATGAAAATGAGACCTGGCTTTTGGTATTTCCGCATCTGCAGAAAAGGAGTCGCAGCAGCGGCTCGTGTGGGACCGGAGTATTTCCGCAAAAGCGGAAATGAAGTCGCAGAAGCAGAAAGGGGGGATCCGCAGAAGCGGATATGTGGTCGCAAAAGCGGAAGGTCAAGATTTAAGGAAAACCGCAAAAGCGGTCATGAGGACGCAGAAGCGGTCCTGCAAAGGCGGTTACGGGACCGCAGAAACGAAATTGCTGAAGGGTTTAAACATTAATTCTTTCCGCGAGTTCATTCATAACTTCTTCCATTTTTTTCCATCTTGGGAGCTTTTTGGTAGAGATTGAAGAGGGTCTCAACATGAATTGATTGGGGATAAGTCTCGTGACTCAGAAATGTCATTTTTGTTAAGAATCAACCTTAAATCCATGGAAAATTTGGGAAAACTTGAAGAACTAGGGCTTGAGTTTTTGAATTCTAAATTTGGGGTTTGATGGCCCATTTGAGCTCCGATTTTGGTAACTTTTATATGTACGGAATCGTGAAGAGACGAGGAATTTGGTGATGTGACTTTCGTAATTTTTCGAAAAGTGGTCTCGGGGCTTGAGTTTTGCCAACTTCGTATTTTGGGTATTTTTCGAGTTCTTTCAATTGGGTAAAATCCCATTAGCCTGTTATAACCTATTCCTTGTGGTTTTGGTCAGATTCTGCATCGAAGAGGTTGATTTGCAAGGAAAGCGCAATGCGAGCTAGGATTTTGGCGGTTTTGAGGTGAGTAATGGTTATAAATGATATACTGAGGGTTTGAAACCCCGTATTTACACAATGCGGTGCTATGTTGAGATGAAACACGCACCGTGTGATGAGCGTGGTGACGTTACTGCTGGGGATTCGGACTTAGTCCATCCCGATTGATGACTCACTGTACTTTTCGACTGAGACTGAGCTTATATCAGTATATTTTGGGCTAGTTGCCATGTTTGGGGCCTTGTGCCGATCTGTAGAACCCTTAGGGATCATGTTGAGCTGATTGACCTTACTTTACCTATTGAACACATACTCTCAGTCCTGTCCTTAACCATGAATCATGAAGTAAATCGGACTTAGTAATTTGTACCCTAAATGAGTAATACCTAGGGTTGAATACCCTGTCTTAGCTGAGTGGGCCCGAGAGGCTAAGTCTATATTGACTGGGAGGGGTTAAGGACCCCATAGTGAGGGTATTTTATGTATACCGGATCGCGTTGCACGCCGCAACAGTATATACACATACATGTATTGGATCGGACTGCACGCCGCAGTAATATATTTTATATATATGGATAGGACTGCACGCCGCAGTGATATATTATATGGATCGGACTGCATGCCGCTTGGGCTGAAAGAGCCCTTCCGGAGTCTGCACCCACCCCCAGTGAGCACAGTCGACTATATCTATTGGATCGGGCTGCACGCCGCAGCAGTGTTAGTAAATTATCGGACAGTTAGATTATTTTTATCAGTTTTTCCCTACTTAGCACATGTTTACTGCTTTCGCTGCTGATTTCATAACTGTGTAGTGCTCTTACAGGATTTATTACTTTCAGTTGTTATTTATTGCTATTACCCACTGAGTTGGAGTACTCACTCTACTTCCTGCACCCTGTGTGCAGATACAGGGATCCTAGAGGCTTAGCTGTGATAGTTTTGCTGTCGCCCCTTTCAGTATTGGAGTCATCGAGGTAGCTGCTGGCGTCCGCAGGACCCGATTTCTCTTCGTATCTATCATTTATTTCCGCATTTAGAATGGTATTTTAAGTTAACGTTTGGGTTGGAAATGTTCAAATGGTCGAGCTTTCCTAACAAGGCTTTGGGTGCCATCACGACCGGGTTTGGGTCGTGACAAGTTGGTATCAGAGCATAGGTTACCAGGTCTCGCGAGTCATGAGCCGGTTTAGTAAAGTCTCACGGATCGGTACGGAGATGTCTGTACTCGAAAGGCTGCAGAACATTTAGGAAAACCTTCATATTCTTTAAATTCTTGTCGTGCGACTTTGTTGATCCGAGGACTAAACTTTTGTATTCTATTCTCTCGCACATGGCGAGAATGCGCGCTACCGGACGTGGCGGATGACCACCATTGCCACCCGCTAGAGGCCGAGGACACAGCCGTGGTCGTGGTCGAGGCAGAGTAGTAGGGGCAGAGCCAGTTGACCGACTAGTTGCCCCCACTCAAGATTAGATTCCAGCTGTAGAGGTTCCAGCAGCACCTGCTCAGGCACCAGCTGTGCCTATTGTGATTCCGGGTCTTCAAGAGGCCCTAGCTCAAATTTTATCGGATTGCACTGGCCTGGCTCAGGCAGTCTAGGCCACTACTGTCGCAGCTACATCTTAGACGGGGGGGGGGGGGGTGGTCACCAAACTCCTACAACTCGCACTCCTCAGCCAGTGGTTCCGGTTCAGGGTGATGGGGTGCCAGTGATGCCAGATGACGAGCAACGTCGTCTTGAGAGGTTTAACAGGCTTTCACCTCATACTTTCAGCGGTATCCGGGCGAGGATGCCCAGGGGTTTCTCGATAAGTGTCGACGCATGCTTCGGACTGCAGGGATCTTAGATTCGAGCGGGGTATCTTTTACCACCTTTCTGTTCTCAGGAGCAGCCTTTTCATGGTGGGAGGCATATGAGCGGCGTAGGCCGGCAGGTGCAGCGCCGTTGTCATGGCAGGAGTTATCCACTATTTTTCTGGAGAAGTGGGTACCACAGTGGCAGAGGGAGGAGCTGTGTAGGCAGTTTGAGTGGCTTCATCAGGGAGATATGTCTGTGACACAGTATGAGGTGAGATTCTCAAAGTTAGCTCGTTATGCTCCGTGGATGGTTCCGACTGATCAGAAGAGGATCATGTGATTTGTAATGGGACTCATTTATCCCATTCATATTCTGATGACTCGAGAGAGGGTCCTGAGCCATACTTTTGAGGATGTAGTGGATATTGCTCGTGATACTGAGAAGACTCGCCGTCAGGAGAGAGAGAGGAGAGGGAGGACAAAAGGCCTCGTGGATCAGGTAGCTCCAGTGGTGCTACGTTTAGGGGCCAGTTTCAGCAGAGTAGGGGTCGTTCTTTCAGACCTCCTTAGCCAGATCGCTCAGAGTACCGTGGGCCATCTTCTGGTCGGGGTTATCAGGGCTCTCAGCAGGGTTAGCCATCTTTGAGTGCACTTCTTGCGCAGAGTTCGTCTCATGCCACATCTGTTCAGGGTTCATCCCGGCTGTGTTCTTCAGCTAACCACTCTAGCGCGAGGGGTTCCCTTCAGTCCCATCCCCTAGCGCCAGGGAGTTTTTATGAGTGTGGTGAGTTTGGGCATATGCGGAGGGAGTGTCCCCGCCGTGCATCCAGTTCATCTTAGCAGAGGGGCCAACCCTTATCTTCTGGCCTAGTGTCTTCAGCACCCACCCTGCCAGCTAGGGGTGAGGCTCTGGCAACTAGGGGTCGCCCCAGAGGGGGAGGCCGATCTGGCGGTGTTCAAATGCTGTTGCTTTGGATCATTTGTATCCCGGATCCACTTATTCCTATATATCTTGTTACTTTGCTCATCATTTGGGTACGACCCGGGGGTGTCTTGCATTACCTGCGCACGTATCTAACCTGGTGGGCGATATTATTATTGTGGACCATGTGTATCGGTCCCGTTTCGTTAGTATTGGGGGTCTGGAGACCCGAGTTGACTTGTGACGCCGGATCTTTTGGGCTGTTATTACTATTGTTGTGGTTTTCGCACTGTTCCTATTATTATCAAACTGAGAATTTATGCTTAAATTGGTATTTTAAATTAATGTTTGGGTTGGAAATGTTCAAATGGTCAGACTTTCCTAACAAGGTGTTGGGCACCATCACGACCGGGGTTTGGGTCATGACAAGTGAAGGGGACCGCATATGCGGTCGAGCAGCCGCATAAGCAGAACCGCACCTGCGGTTTGGCGAGTCGCAGAAGCGGAAGAGGGGCAGGAGCCCAGGACCGCAGAAGCGACATTTTTTACCGCAAAAACGGAACCGCATAGGCGGAAATAATTACATAGAAGCGAAAAGAGCTGGGGCAGAGGGGTGTTTTTAAAAATCGGATTTTGACTCATTTCTCTCATATTTTCATGACTTGGGCAATTTTTGGGAAGCTTCAAGAGGGGAATTTCGTCGTCATTAATTGAGTTAAGTTATTCCTACCCATTTTGAGTTAAATATATAAATTTTGTGTAGATTTGGGCATGAAAATTAGTATAAAAATTGAGGTTTGGGTGGAAAACCTAAAAAATTATATTCTTTGATTTTAACCACGATTTTGAGTAGGAAATTAAGAAAAAATTATATATTTGATTTCCTAAGGTCATGGGAAAAGTTTATCTTCGAAAAAGTTCGGATTCCGGGCATGTGGGCCCGAGGGCATTTTTTTCAACTTTTCGTTCGGGGTTATGAATTGATACAAATTGAGTTGTAGAGTTTAGTTAAGCATATATTAATGGGTTTAATGACCATTGGCTAGTTTTGGAGCATTTTTGCGTTGGTTCGAGCTTTCGAAAGGGTGTGGAGGCCGATTATTGATCTTCGGGTGAGGTGAGTCTCCTGTATAATCTTTTGATGGGGAATTTACCCCATAGGTGAGTTAAATTGACTATGTGCACCTATTTGTGGGGGCTACGTACGCACAAGGTGACGAGAGTCCATGCGTAGCTACTATTATGCTGTTGTCCGGATAGTCTAGAACCCCAAAATCATGTCATACTTGAATAAATTGTGAACCCATTGATGGCTTGAATTGCATAAATAACATTAAATTAGTAAATAAATTTTAAAGGGATTTAACTTCATTTCTTATAAATTTGTTAAAGGAGAATTGATTTTATTTGAATAAATATTCCCTAGTAGGCTCTTATTTGACTGATTGAGCATGTATTCTTATGTGTAACTAAGTTGCATTTATATATTTATATTGTGTGTATAATGCAATATAAGATATGCTAATTTATAGCTACTCTATACAAAGGGCATACTACTCCTATTCCAATGTGGGACAACTACATATCTATATCTAACACTCCCCCTCAAGCCGGAGCATACAAATCGTACGTACTGAGCTTGTTACATATATAACCAATGCGAGGACTGGTGAGGGACTTGGTGAAAATATTTTCAAGTTGATCATTCGACCTCACAAACTTCATAGTAATATCTCCTGAAAGTATCTTCTCTCTTACGAAGTGACAATCAATCTCAATGTGTTTAGTTCTCTCATGAAACACCGGATTTGATGCAATATGAATGGCAACTTGATTGTTGCACACAAATTCCATCTAACTGATTTCACCAATTTTCAACTCCTTGAGCAATTGTTTGGTCCAGACTTGTTCACATGTTGCCATAGCCATTGCTCGATATTCTACTTCTGCACTAGATCGAGCAACTACATTATGTTTCTTGCTTTTCCAGACACCAAATTTCCTCCCACTAAAATACAATATCCTGACATAGAACGTCTATCAGAATGTGATCCTGCCCAATCAACATCTGAGTATTCAGTAATTTGCTCATGACCTCGATCCTCAAACAGTAATCCTTTTCCTGGAGCTGATTTTATATACCAGATAATGCGGACGATTGCATCCTAGTGACTATCATAGGGAGAATTCATAAAGTGACTTACAACACTCATAGGATAAGAAATGTTGGGTATAGTCACTGTGAGATAATTTAATTTACCAACCAGCCGCCTATTGCTTGCAGGATCACTAAGCGGCTCCCCCTGTCCCGACAGAAGTTTAGAATTCGAATCCATCAGAGTGTCAACAGGTCTGCAACATATCATCCATGTCTCCTCAAGAATGTCTAAAGAATATTTCCTTTTAGAAATAACAATACCTAAGCTAGATTGAGCAACCTCAATACCTAGAAAGTACTTGAATCTGCCTATATCCTTAGTTTGAAAATTCTGGAAGAGATGCGTCTTCTGATAGTAATACCATCCTGATCATTGCCAGTAATAACAATATCATCAACATAGAATACCAGATAAATACATAGATTCGGAGCAGAATGTCGATAAAACACAGAGTGATCTGCTTCACTACAAGTCATTCCAAACTCCTGGATAATCGTGCTGAACTTACCAAACCACGCTCGAGGAGACTGCTTAAGACCATAAAGTGACGACGCAAGTGACATACAAGGCCACGAGACTCCCCCTGAGAAACAAAACCAGGTGGTTGCTCCATATAAACCTCATCCTCAAGATCATCGTGAAGAAAATCATTCTTAATGTCCAGCTGATAGAGGGGCCAATGACGAACCGCAACCATGGATAGAAAAAGATGGACTGATGCCACTTTAGCCATATGAAAGAAGGTATCACTGTAATCGAGCACAAATAGATAAACCCAACGGCAACCAACAATGGATTTACCTGAAGGAAGAGGAACAATACCCCAGGTACCACTTGTATGTAAAGCAGATATCTCGTTACTCATAGCTTGTCTCCATCCTGGATGAGACAATGCTTCACCTGTAGACTTCGGGATAGAAATAGAGGGCAAAGAAGATAAAAAAGAATAATGGGGAGATGACAAACGATGATAACTCAAACCAACATAATGTGGATTAGGGTTAAGTGTGGCCCGTATACCTTTTTGAAGTGCAATTGGTGTACTAGGGGCAGGGTCTGCAGTAGGAGCAGGGTCAGGTGCAGGATGAGAACCAGTTGAGCCTGACATAGGGTGCAAATGACGATGATATGTCAAGAGTGGTGTTCCTGTGACTAGGGAACTAGGAGGAACAACACTAGACTCCTTGATGGTTAGTATGGGTGAAACCTCTATGTTCGAAGGTGGAGAAGGAGCTATAGGAAACTCCTCAAAGGTCGGTGTAGGTAAGACCTCAGATATATCATGGTGGTCAGCAGAAGCAAAGAAAGGTTTAGACTAAAAAAATATGACATTAGCTGACATATATACCTATGAAGATCAGGTTAATAACAACGATATCCATTTTGAACACGATAATAGACAAGGAAGACACACTTGAGAGCACGGGGAGCTAACTTATCTTTCCTAGGGGCTAAGTTATGAACAAAACATGTGCTCCCAAAAATACGAGGTGGTACAGGGTATAAGGATGACTGGTGAAACAATACTGAATGCGGAATCTGATCCTTGATAGGAGATGAAGGCATCCTATTAATCAAATAACAAGTTGTGAGAACTGCATCGCCCCAAAAACATAACGGAACACGAGATTCAATTAGAAGTGTGCGAGCAGTCTCAATAAGGTGCCTATTATTTCTTTCTGCAATCCCATTTTGCTGAGGGGTATAAGGACAAGATGTCTGATGAATAATTCTATCAGAAGTCATAAACTGCTGAAACTGAGAAGATACATATTTTAAGGCATTATCACTATGAAATATGCGAATAGAGACACCAAATTGATTTTTTATTTCAGCACAAAACTCTGGAATATAGAGAATAACTCATAACGATCTTTCAATAAGAAAAGCCAAGTACATCTCGAGTAATCATCAATAAAACCAACAAAATAACGAAATCCCAAGGTTGAATTGACTCTACTGGGACCCCATATATCAAAATAAACCAAGGAGTAGACAAACTCCACATGACTCTCAACACTACGCGGAAAGGAAACTCGGGTATGTTTCCTAAGCTGACACGACTCACAATCTAATGTAGACAAACTGGATAAACTAGGAACCATCTCTAAAGTTTGGATAAACTTGTATGTCCTAAATGATAGTGGATTAGGTCCGGAGGATTGATAACTAGACATGTTGTGGAAAGACTGAGTGAATTAAGATAGTAAAGGCCTTTTGATTCACGTCATGTACCAATTGTCTACCCCGTACTGCAGTCCTACATAATAAATGAATCATCAGTAAAATATATACCACAATGGAGGGCACGAGTCAAACGACTAACAGATGCAAGACTAAAGGACAACCAGGGGCATAAAGAACGGAATCTAGGGTGATAGAAGATAATGGGTTAGCTTGTCCAACTCCTTGTGCCTTAGTTTGACATCCATTGGCTAAAATAACAATGGGAAGAGACTGTGAATATACAATATTCGACAAAAGTGATTTATTACCAGAGATATGATCAGAAGCTCCTGAGTCCATGACCCATGGTCCAAGAGTACTAGACTGGGAAACACAAGCAAAAGAATTACTAGCAACAGGAGTATCAGTCTAGGTAACTGAGGCTACTTGTGGAGATGTTTGCTTACTTGCTCGATACTGAAGGAGCTCATTATATTCTTCTTTAGATATCCAAAAATCTTGGTTACCTGTAGTCTCGTTCTGAGCAACATAATCATTTTTGGGTGGACGACCATGTAAGGAATAGCACATTTCACGAGTGTGTCCAAGTTTGTGACAATAAGAACACTTGGGTCTAGATCTCCCAAAACGACCTCGTTCTCCTCTGTTCTCCATAGTTTGAGACGCCCAGACATCCATTGTATGCGATGTGAGAACATAGGGATCAAGTATTTTGTGATGATATCGGTGGGTGCCTTGGGCTACAGCAAGGCGGAGTAATCGAGAGAATAATTCATCAACTGTGGGAATAGTCGGACTAGCCAAAATCTGGTCTCACATTGAATCAAGATCATTAGGAAGTCCAGCGAGTGTAACAACTATAAACATCTTTTGCCGCTGCTCTTGTTTCTTTGCCACACTAGCCGAAACTGGCATTAATGTCTCAAATTCCCCATGACTGCTTGTACTTGACCCAAGTAAGTATACATATCTAATTCTTGCTTCTTTAAGTTTGTCATCCGTCATATCACATCATAGAAGCGAGATATGTCATTAGTGTATAAGGTACAAGCCTTTGCCCAAACCAAATAACATGTCTGGAAAGGACGAAACAAAGGCATCAACTTGGAATCAATTGAATGCCACAAGATGCTACATACTTGAGCATCAATCTTTGCCCAAAGCACTATCGCCTTTTCATCTCCTTCACTAGACTATTTAATTAGATGATCTTGAACACCTTGACCTTTACACCACAACTCGCAAATGAAGCCCAAGCTAAGTAGTTTGAATCTCCAATTAATGGTTCCGAAGGAATCATAACACTAGAGCTTCCAGAACTCATGTTTTTAGACCCAAAAGCATCAATTCCCAAAGTCATTGTTGCAAAATATTACCAAATTATAGAAATAATCAAATGTGATCCACTGAAACAGAGTAAGGAATAGTGAAACAGAATAAGGAAATAATGTAGCTGTCGGAATATTAATGTAGATGCTGGGAAAATTCAAAGTGGCCAGAATGAAATAAAAACAGGAAGGGTAGGATTGGAATTACCAGACGACCCAACTGTTCTGAAGAAACATTTTCAAAAAATGCTTGGAAGTCCACTTTTGAAATCACTATTCACGCCGGGAAAATATAAAAGTTGTCAGAATTTAGTGTAACCTAGATACGTCGGCTCGGAATTGCAAGGGGAACAATTTTTATTTTGAAGTTTCGTCGCCAAGAAATGTCCGAAAGGTGGCCCACGCGACGTTGGAACTTCACCGGAAAATTTTCTTCAAGTGGCGAGTGGCGGCGCATGGAGGGTATTCTGACGGAGATTTTTTATGGGTTGGTCGCCAGAGCCCGATATACTTTGTGGTGGTGTTGGTTTTTTCATAACACCGACGAAAAGTGGATTGTGATAAAAAGACTTCTGGTCAACTGATTTTCCTTCCCGGAGTCGCTGGAATTTTTGCATAGCGATAATGTCTCACGATTGCTCTGATACCATCTGAGAAGGCATGGGAGAAAATATGATATATTGATATTGCATGTATAATGCAATACAAGATATGCTAATTTATATCGACCTCGGCATGATTTACACATGTTTGTGCTGTTGTCTTGAACTCATTTGAGTTATGGCTCGAGATCATTTTATTAATAATAACAAGAAATCTAGGGAATTTTTTCATGAAAGAATTATATGACTACTTGTTTTCCCATATCTGGATTAGAATCAAGTTTATAAAATGAATCTACTGTCTGAATATATTTATTTAAGATAAATAGTCATTGAACTGTTAGTGAGTGTCAGAGTTGATCATCTCGTCTCTACGCGTTATTTTTGTACTTATACCACACTTGATGTCCATTTTGTTGCACATGTTTATTGTGTGGCTCGTGACTTAGCGGCATAGCGGCATGACGGGTGCAGAGACTAGGTGAACTGTATTTCTTTGAGGCGATTCCACAGCTAGTATAGTCTCTTTCAAAATTTTATTTACTTTCTGTCCAATTGTATTCCAGACAGTGGTTGTAACTATTTGATTCCCTTTAGAAAATTGCTCATGTACTTGTGACACCGGGTTCTGGGATGGTTTAAAGTGTTGTATTATTATTAAACTTTTAGATTTGATTTGAAACTTTATTCCTTAATAATTTCTAAATAATGAAAGAAAAATCTTGTATTTTCAAAAGTGATAAACGAGATTTACTTTAGCATTTTAGTTGGCTGGCCTGATAGCGGTGTCCGGCGCCACCACACCCCTTAATGAATTTTGGGTCGTGACACAATTAGCTAAAGAAGATGAAAATAGTGGCGACAACAAGCAATAAAAACATCAAAATATTAAGAAAACCGAAGCAAAAGATAACAATCAAATAGTAGGAAGTAATAGAAGTATAAGAATAAAAGGATACCATACAAAAAGTAAAACTACCGGTACGGGAAGGACAAAGTTAAATGCTTGATTATTTACCAATCTTCTACTAATTCTCGACCTTCACACCCTCATATCAAGAATCATATCCTGGGTAAGCTCCAATTATGCCACGTCCTACCTAATCACCTCTCCCCAATTCTTATTTTGTCTACCTCTACCTCTTTCCCAGCAACGACAACCTCTCATATCTCCTAATTGGGGCAGTTGTTGTAAGGAAAATCAGTAGATAATATTAACTAAGAACAATAAGGAAAGAAGATTACAACTAATCAAAAATAATGTGTCGTGGCAAGACACTGTCTTGAAAGCGATTTCAGACCGACTGAGTGCAAATCGTTAAGGTCGGTCGCTCCCCAAGATTCCGCAGCACCTCCAAACACGTGCACTCGTGGTTGAAAGTTTAGAATTTGTACAAAACATTTCTCAAAAAGAAGAGGAGATAAGGTAATTTACAAAGAAGACAAGGAAGAAAGGAATGATTCTAGATAAATTCTTGGCTAAGAATTGAGTGATTATGATGGCTAATTCATAACCTATTTATAGGAAATTAAGGAGGCTGCATGTACGACAAGTGTCGAGATACTTTTGATACTTGTCCCATAATGTTAGTCCACTTGGCTCCAATATTGGCAGGCGTATCTTGTCTTCCATGCATGAAGACATTTGGTTCCAATATTGACAAGTGTATCTAGTCTTCCATGCATGAAGACATATGGTAGATTTGTATAGCCATTTGTGAAAGCCATTCAACACTTGGCTTTAAGGCTTCATGCAAGAGGCCACTTGAAAATAGATAGAATATTTGAAAAAAATAAAAAACTAATAGCTATTGGCTGTAAATGGAATTTCAACAAGAAATTTTGATTTTGCATTATGAATAATTCTAAGAATCCCCCCTAATGCAAAGACAAAAATAGAACAATTCTGGGCAAAAGAAGGAACATGTACTTAAGTGTCAGTATCTTTCGATTTGAATTGACTCGTAGTGAAATGAGGCAACAACTAATATCCACAAACTAAAGTACTCTTGAAATGAATTGACATTAGCTGAGACCCCCACAACACATAATATATCCTTAATTTTATGCAAATTTTGCAATACTAACAAAGTTCTTTTATGGCCATGCACATACATTGGGTCTCATGAGTGCTCTAGAAAGGCATCCCAAGTCTTTCATTAAAGGCGACCTCACCTTTACACTCACGTAGGTGATTCCATCAAGTCTATCGACACATATACTACCTTAAGGCTATGGAATCATTAAGATCAAAACAAACTCATCCTTATAAAGTACTACCACACGCCATAGGGATAGGAAAGGTAGTGCTTATTGAGGTCTCATATGGCTTCATTTTACCACAAACGGGTATCCACCATACTTCCTCAATCCATGGGCTTTAGCCCCATCCCCCTCGACGTTTCAAGGATAATCCTGGCCAAACCCTTGGTTAAAGGATCCAACAAATTTCTTTCGGATCTTACATATTCTATGGAAATAATACCATTCAACAACTATTTTATCGCACCATGCCTAATGCAGATATGTCTTCTTTTTCCATTGTACACATTATTTTGACAATTCCAATTGCTGCCTGTAAGTCACAGTGTAGAGAAACTGGTGAAGCATGTCTTCCCTACAAAGGCACGTCTGCTAATAAATTTCTCAAACACTTGACTTCTTGCCCTTCCAACTCAAGAGCAATGAATTCAGACTCCATTGTAAATTGTGCTATACAAGTCTGTTTTGAAGAGTTCCATGAAATGGCACCTGCACCCAAAGTGGATACATAGCCACTAGTGGAGCTAACTTCATCATTGTAAGTAACCTAGTTTGCATCACAAAATCCTTCTAAAACAGCAGGAAATTTATTAAAATGCAAACACCAATCCATAGTACCTCTCAAATATCTTATCAAACAATTAAGAGCATTCCAGTATTCACTACTAGGGTTATGAGTATATCTACTCAATCTACTAACAGTATAAGCAATATCATGTCATGTATAATTCATAATAAATATTACACTACCGATTATCTTAGCATACTCAGTTTGAGAAATACTAGATTCCTAATTTTTTGTAAGTGTATGCTAGGATCATAAGGAGTTCTTGCAGGTGATACATCAAAACAATTAATCCCTTTCAATATTTTCTCAAGAGACAATAAAAAAATTAGAAGTTCATTTGATTTTAACCCATCAAATCGCATATACTTCTCCAAGATCTTTCATTTCAAATTTAGAAGACAAAATTTTTTTAGTCTCATTAACAACATTCACATTAGGGCCAAAGATTAACATGACATCCACATACAAACATATAATAATAAAATCTGATCCTATCATCTTGGAATAAACATAGGTATCAAATGCATTAACAACAAAATCCTTATCCACTAATATGCTACTCAACTTTTCATACCATTGGTTAGGTGCCTGCTTTAGACCATACAAAGACTTCCTCAATTTGCATACTTTATTCTCCCGTCCTTGGATCATAAATCCTTCATGTTGAGATGTATAGATCTCTTCCTCTAAATCACCATTTAGGAAAGTTGTTTTAACATCCATTTGATGTATTATAAAGTTATGAATAGCGGCTACAACAACAAGAGTTCCAGTAGTCGCTATCGTAGTCATATGAGAATAAGTGCCAAAGTAATCAATGTCTTTCTTTTGATTAAAATCCCTAATAACAATTCTAGCCTTATATTTCTCAATTGTACCGTCAAGTCTCAGTTTCTTCTTAAATATCCACTTGCTACTTATAGTTTTACAACCTTTAGGCAAATCACACAAGTCCCAAGTATGATTAGAAACTATAGAGTCTAATTCACTTTTAATGGTCTCTTTCCAAAAACTAGCATCTAGTGACCTCATTGCTTCACTATATGTCTTAGGGTCTTCTTCTCCTAAATAGATTGACACTAATTCATCACTCAAAATATCAAGATCAATATTTTAGTTAAGAAAGTAGTAATAAAGTCAGAAACAAAGCCATCTTCAATTCTATACTTCTTGCTTCTTCTAATGTTATTTTCATGCTCATTAGCAGTGACACTAGAAGAAGGCACAATATGAGAATTAACAGGCATAAATGTAGAAGCATTATTAGTCACATAACTAGGCACATTAATTTTTAATGGAAAAATATGCTAAAAGAATTCTGCATCTCTAGATTCACAAATATAACTATCATTCAAAGACATAAATCTATATGCAGCATTACTTTGGCCATAGCCAATGAAAATAGCATTAAAAGTCTTGGGTTCAACAGTTACTTATTTAAAATCAGGTAGACTACCCTTAGCCAAACATCTCTACACTTTCAAACATTTTAAGTTAGGGGCAAACCCTTTCTATAACTCATATGGAGTTTTATCTAACTTCTTATGAGGGACTTCATTAAGAACATAGCATGCAGATAAAACAGCTTCCCCCCACATACTATCATATAAAACCCAAACTCAAAAGCATAGAATTTATCATTTTCTTAAGGGTTATATTTTTCCGTTCGGCTACACCATTTTCTTGGGGAGTATAGGGAGCACTAATCTTATGTATAATCACATTTTACTCAAAAAAAGCTTCTAGAGTATTAGTACTATATTCATCACCCATGTCAGACCTAAGTCTCTTGATTTTCTATCTAATTGATTCTCTACTTCTGCGTTGAATTTTGAAAACATACTTTCAGCCTTATTTTTTGACTTAAGAAGATATACCTTAGTATATCTAGAAAAGTCATCTACAAAGGTTATGTAGTATTTCTTTCCACCTTTACTAACAGTATTTTTGAAATCTGCTACGTCTGAATGTACTAGTTCAAGCAATTATATTTTTCTACTAGTTACATTTATAAAATGCTTTTTGGTATGTTTCGCTTCTACAAAAGCATGAGACTAAGAAAAATTATCAACATTAACTGCAGGAATTAATTTTATTTTTCTACGCCTTTTAATAGAAACAATACTAATATGCTCTAGTTTACCATGCCACAAATAAATAGACTCATCATTATTAGTAATTGTTTGAGCGCTGTTTAGTACAAATAATCCCACTAAGGTAACCTTTCCCAACAAAGTCTCCCCCACGAGAAATAATAACTTTATCAGATTCAAAAACAAGTTTAAGACCTGTTTCGCTGAGAAGCGCACCAGAAACTAAGTTTTTGCGAAGGAGGGTACATACAGAATATTATTCAAGGCTAAAATTTTTTTAGAAGTTAGTTTAAGGAGACTTTTTCCTTTACCCATAACTCCAGCTGTAATGGAGTTACCCATGAAGACACACTCGCCATTAACAGATTCCTCAAAGTCATGAAACATTTCTTTATTGGCACAAAGATTCCTTGAAGCGCCTGTGTCCAGTATCCAGTCAATCTTGTTAGCCACCATGTTTGCCTCAACAACCATATCAACAATGACATCACCACCCTCGATAAGGTTGGATTGGGCTGGAACGTTTCCTCCATTCTTTGAGCTTTGTTCTTATCTCTGGTTGCACTGAAAAGCCTTCTGATCAATTTTGCCGCAGACATAGCAAGGTCCTTTTGACTTTTGAATATAGACCTCCGGCTTAGTAAAGTAATTCTGCTTCTTCACATGTCCTTTCTTCTGGCTTTTTTTCTGTTTTTCTTTAAACTTGTCTTTCACAAAAGTACTAGAAGATTCCACAGGGTTAGCTTTAGAATAATTAAGAGAAAGAGATTTTATCTTATCCTTAAATCGTTCAGACTCCTCATATTTGAGATGGTTTGCTTCCTCAGTCCTCATGTAACTGATTAGTTCTTGAAGAGTTAAGTTTTTCTTATTGCGTTTTAGTTGATTCCTGTAATCATTCCAGGAAGGTGGAAACTTTTCAAGCAAAACATTAGCTTGAAGAATCTCACACCTCCATCTCCTCGTTCAAAACATCAACAATTAAGTTCTCATACTCGTGAATCTGTTCCATGATTGGTTTATCATCAATCATCTGAAACTTGATCCACTTTCCAATGACATACTTCTTTTTTCCTGCATCATCAACGCCATATTCTTTTCCAAACGGTCCCATATGTCTTTTTGCAGATTTATAATTTATAAACAAATTGAAGAGAGGGTTAGTCATATCGTTAAGCAGATGTCGTCTTACTGTTTTATTATCCTTTTCCAATTTCTTCTTAGCATCATCATCAACAACAACAATATTAGCAGCATTAGAACTATTTGCAACAATATCAGTAGGAGGATCATTAAACAAAACATAATCAACTTCTAATTGTTCAAAGAAAATTAAATATTTCTCGGACCAACGCTTATAATTATTTTCATATAAAGGCTCAAGCGATGAGAGATCAGGAAGTGTTTTGTTCAATGTGGTGGTAATTAGTCAATGTTATATGTAAAGTCGCTTTCAAATTGTATGAAAAATCAGTAGATAATATTGAATAAGAACAATAAGGAACGAAGACTACAACTTATCAAAAATACTATATCGTGGCAAGCCACTATCTTGAAAGCGATTTCGGCCCGGTTGGGTGTAAATCGCTAAGGCTGGTCGCTTCCTAAGATTCCATAGTACCTCCAAACCGTGCACTCATGGCTGAAAGTTTTGAACTTGCACAAAATATCTGTCCAAGAAGAAAAGGAGATTAAGGTATTTATGTGTTGGATAATTCACAAAGAAGACTAGGAAGAAAGGAATGATTAGCTAGATAAATTCTTGGTTAAGAATTGAGTGATTATGATAGCTAATTCATGACCTATTTATAGGAAATTAAGGAGGTTGTATATATGATAAGGAACAAGAGATTTTTGACACTTTGTTATGACCAAAAACACTCACGCAAGTCCACGTGATCGTCACGTAATAAAGTAGTGAGCAGAGTATCGTTTCCACGAAGACTTATGACTAGCTTATGACTGATTCAAACCCAATGTCTTTATCTACCCAAGAATTATTCACAAAAGAGATTTGATTGTTTTTATAACTAACTTCTAACAATTTAATCTAGCTAAAGCAATTAACTAAATGAAAAAAATTCGATTAACAAACAATAGAAGAGAATATTCCAGGGTCACGGGCATAATCAACAATCGTGTTATGTTCTTAGCTTCAAACGACTAATCCATTTATCTGGGTTATTGATTGACAAGGTTAATATTACTCATAAGAATCTGTCGAATCCTTACTCGCCTATTCAAGTCAACTCAACGCCTATATGTCTAGGGAATCAAGATTAACAAGAATACATTTAAAACTCCTGTATTTCAACCAAGCAAGCCAATTGGGTATATGTCTATCCCAATTGAGAATCCATTCCCCGATGCCAGGTTCAAGAACTTGCTGTATTTAATTCTATATGCAATCTAAAGTTCCCACTTTCGAGTTCAACTAGAGATTCGTAGATAGTACTTCACTGTTAGCTACTCAGCAAAATAATTAAAATCAGAACTAAATAAATAACCCAATATGATAAACCGACTTCGTCGAATTAAACTTCAAACAAAAACATTTATGTTTTACCCATGACCCAAGAATAATGAGTTCTAGCCACTCATACTATTGTTCAACATAACTAGATTCAATATCATCACAATTAGCAAAAACAAAGAGAAGAAAAGAAGAACTTGATGATCCAAAATTCTCTTTGCCTCTTGCCTCTCTATTTCTTCCAATACCCTATGAAAACCTTGATAATTTTATCTTGGGCAAGCTTGACTTTATATAGGTTAACTAGTTTTTTTCTCCAAATTTTCATTTTTTCCCCTATAGAGGATTTCCGTTCTCTGGACATGCGAGGGCGTGCAAGTGGGCACGCATTTGGCCGCGCATATTTGCTTAGTTCTATGTAATTGCTGTGCATATTCTAGCACGGGCGCGCATATGGGCATGCATACCCAGTTATCCAACTTCGTCTTTTATTGTCTTCTTCGATCACACTCCGTCTCGAGGGGTCTTAATTGCTCCTGAATGGTCCTTATCACACCTTTTTGCACACAATAGGCTCCTTAACCAACATTTCGTATAATTCACTATTAGAGCCCATAATTCGTCAATTAAGCACAATATAAGATTGGAATATAATCAAGTAAAGGCAAAAACAATGGCTAAATAACCTAGATTTTTCCTATTATCAACACCCCACACTTAATTCATTGCTAGCCCTCGATCAATCACACTATACTCTCTAGATACTTCTCTACTCAACCATTTCCCTTAGCGCCTTCCACCTAGAACAACATACATACGTTGCGCCTAGCAGTGAACAATTCTAGCCTCAAAGATAACTCTCAAGTGCCACGCAATATTCACACTTCTTCAAAGCACTCTACATAGAAGTCAAGACTTGCTTTTCTATGACGAATCATATGCCCTCACAATCATGTCAGCACAAACGGAATTCATTTCACACAATCGAGTCAAACACTCACATATTTCAATGGAAATGCTCACTCTCACAATTGAAGTCACATGCATGTAATGGGTACCATAAGCTTTCGCTTAATGTAAATCTCTCTACTAATGTAGGCTAGGTCGGCTCAAAATCAGTTAGGACTTTTCATGGTTGTAATGTGGGCTAAGGGACGGGTAGGATAGATTTAGTAATAATGACTAACCCTCCTAAGAACTATAACACATCACCTAATCACTTTTAAGCGCACATTCTTCAGTCCACTTAACTTTCATAAACAATATTACCCATCAATGCTCCTTTCTTCTTTAAGCACTCCATTACTCATATCCACTAGCAAGAACAAGACTACAATGTATTCATCTCCAAAAAAAATTCAGTTTATTTTTCTTGGCATTTGACTTCTGCTAGTGATGCATATATTTTCTACACAAGTGCACCTTTCAACCTCTCATTGGCTCCAGTCGTAAGCCATCCCGCTTTTATCTCCTTTTTTACTTCTTTAAGCGCTCATCTCACCATTAAAGTGCTTTAAGAGGTAAATGATCAAAATTATGTCAATAAAGTATACAGGGGTACAGGCTTGTATTGCTGGTGCCAAAAAAAAAGTCTAAAGGCTCAAAAGGGTTACTAGGGATAAATTTTATTTGTGATTAGCAATTTAGCTCAAGAAAGACCAAAGAGAGCCTAAAATCATTTCTTCAAACCAAGCAACACCTAGGATTTCGCTTTAACTCACATACGGGGCAAGTTCTAGGCACAAATACAATGCATGGACTACAGAATTACTCACCACACACGGCATATGACTCATTCAGATCAGCTCATCAAAACGCTCCATTTAAAGTACTCAAATCAGTGACAAACACACAAATTAAGGCACTTTTAAATGAGATTCAACAATGAGGTCTAAGCGTTACACTCTAGGGTCTGTTGTGTTCAGGTGTGTCAACGCTACGGGTTCTCTTTCATTTCATAGCTCGTATCCCACTACCCTAATCCAAAATTCAAAAAAATTAAAAACTACCTATGCCTGGTTCAAGATAAACCTTTGGAAAAGAACCACGGTCTAAAGAAAAACCAAAGGGAGTTGTTACACTACCTAAAGAAGAAAATAAAAAAATCTATTTGTTGTTTTCTTCAGATCATTTCCCTCAAGAACCCCGTCTACAAGATCCGTCATAGGGAAAAGCCTCCATTTTTCAGTCTTTTTTCTCGACTCATCTCCCTCAAGAACCCCGTCGAAAGGGATCCGTCATAGCGCCGAGCTGTTTATCTAAACTAATTGACAGACTAACCAACACACTACTCCACACAAAGAGAAAAAGAAGCAAATCAACATCACTAAGCAAGCAAAACAACCATTTGTACACTACTTACAACATACATTTAGGAAATCCCCCACCCCACACTTGAATAAAAAGCCATGCCCTCATGGCTTAAGATTGAAGGAAAAAAATGGTGAGGTAAAGGAACTTTCCTGAAGTATCACTCCTGGTCCGAGACAGTGGCGGGGTTCATGTTGCACGCGCTCCCCAAGGCTCGTAGACATCCAATAATCTTCCTCTCTGACTTATCCTGCTAGTCCGCTAACACATCTACACGGGTGCCTAATTCATTCATGGAGGTCCGAAAACTAGCAATCTCCTGTTCCATAGTAGTAAACCGAGACATCGGGATGTGACTGAAGATGTTGCCGTCTCAGAAGGCCCTGCAACTGCCACATTTTTCTCAGGGGCTTGGGGTGCAACCCCCACATCATCTTCATCACTCTGTTCATTGTCATCCTCGTCATCCAAACTGGCCGTCGCTGCTACATTCACTACTTCCGGTTCCTCGCCTGTTGTCACCTTATCCGCCCAAAACTTGCCTTCCTTTTTGACCTACCCATCCACCGCCTTATTCTCCGGCACATTGGCTAACCTGCACAGCTAAATAAGAGAAAAATAAACCATACCTCTTCACTTAGCTGCGAACAAACTTCTCGTCGTGGATAACATTGGCCACATAAAAGTCGTGGCCATTCATAAAGCACCATATCAAAGAAGCGCGGGGCCCATTAACTTCCATCATATTGAGTGACGGGATGAGGCGGTTGTTGATGATGTACAACCAACACTTTGCTTCATAGGTGAGGGCCACGGAATGGAACTTTTCCCCACTAGGCAGCCAGACCACTTCTCTGCCGGGTACACAAATAGTTTCAAAGAATCTTGCCTATTTTTGGGGCATTGGGTTGTGACCATAGACATAGAAATCATCATACTCCATAGGAGGGGCAGGCAACTGATAAGCAGTCCGAACTGCCTCGACCGAAGCATTCACTGCCATCGGCTCACTGTGACTATTCCATTATTGTGCTCCGTAACGTTGGTATAGAATCCTCGCACAACCATGAGATTGACTTTACCAGGTTCATTTAGGAACGTTTGCAGCCCCCGCCTTATCAACTCCTCATATATACGAGGGCAGCCTACCTGGATTCTCTTAATGTAGACACCCCTTTCTAGAATTGGCTTCTTAAGAGCCTTCTCTACAAATCGAGCCTGAGCCTTGGGCGATACAAACTTTGTAGAATCATAGGTAGGAATAGATGCAGCCCCTCGTGATCTAGATGAGCCAGCCTGGTTGCTCGAATAGGTACATGTAGCACGTCGTTTCTTGGAGGGAGCCATACTATCTGTAAAACAACAAAATATTAGCATAATCCAACTCTTGTTAGTGAAGCAATGCAGCTACTCATACTTCACACACATTTCTGGCCTTAATTGACATACTCATGGTGATTGGGGCATTCCCACAAACACCTTGTGAGCATTTGGCCTTCACTATTCCTTTCAAGCTTATTTGGACAAGAATCCCACAAATTCACTTTCCAACATTCCAATCAAAGGGTTTTCATCCCACACTTATCATATACAAACCTCCCAACATATAATACCCAAAATCTTAACTTAAAGCTAACACCTACAACTAACCAATTTTACACGTCCAAAATCTGAAAATCAAAAAAATAATAATAGAAAAATAGACTAGAAAAAGGAGTGAACAAGGGAAACTACAAGAATAGAGTGATTACCAAAGGAGAAAGATTGGAGAATAAGATGGGTGGAGGGGGGTCTTGGTAGTGGCAACAGGGGAGGCGATTTGAATTGGGGGTTGGGGAAGGGTTGATCTTTTTTTGTTCTTTGAAGGGTTTGGGGGTCGTGTTCTTTAGATGAGGGAGAAAGAGTGTTTAGAGAAAGGGGGGGGGGGGTATATTAGTCTTCTCCCTAATAAAAAAATAAAAGAAAAGAAAAACTAAAAACTAATACATAAACTGAACGAAAAACGTCGGACCTTTTTAAAGGGACATACGCGTCCACATGCGCGGGCGCGCATGTTTATGCGCGTCCATTATAGTGTAGTCCAAATTTTGTGAATCCAACTGCGCGGGCAGGTGCACGAGCGCGCTCCTGGGCGTTTGTTTTTTTCTTTTTTCTTTTTAGTTAAAACACAAACTGAAACCTTACCACTACTATTGGGTTGCCTCCCAACCATCGCGTTATTTAACCTCGTGGCTCGACTGTTACAACATTTTAATGGGTTGCCTCCCATCCAGCGCCTGATTTAACATTGCGGCACAAATCAACATGTTTTCAAGCATCCTTAAAGTCCACTGAGGTCGTTTGACGCACCAAGTCACCACCCCAATAATGTTTAATTCATTGGCCGTTAACCAGGAAGGTGCCAGTTGAGCTCATATATCTCAGTTCCACAACTCTATGAGGCTTCATGCTTACCACAGCAAAAGGGCCAGACCAAGGAGATTTAAGCTTTCCAGGGAAAAGCTTCAACATCGAATTGAACAACAGAACTTCCTGGCCTATCTTGAACTCGCGGTGCTGAATGTTCTTATCATGCCACCTCTTAGTCTTCTCTTTATATAGTTTGGCATTCTCATATGCATGTAATAGAAACTCCTCGAGCTCATCAAGTTGCAGCAACCTTTTCTCTCCAGCTAAGTCATTATCCATGTTCAGCTTCTTTATTGCCCTAGGCCTTGTGCTCAAGTTCGACGGGCAAGTGACATGCCTTCCCATGCACCAATTTATACGGAGAAGCACATATGGGAGTTTTTTATGATGTGTGATATGCCCACAATGCGTCGTCTAACTGTCCAGCCCAATCTTTTCTATTGGCACTCATTATTTTCTCAAGAATTTGCTTGACCTCTCTGTTTGACACCTCCACTTGACCACTTGTCTGAGGGTGATAGGAATTAGAGACCTTATGCTTGACCCTGTACTTTAAAAGGACATTGTTTAACAGTTTGTTGCGAAAGTGCGTACCTCCATCGCTGATCAATATTTTGGGAGTCCCAAAGCGTGTGAATATATGTTTCTTTACAAAGTTCACCACCACCTTTGCATCATTAGAGGGAAGAGCAATGGCCTCCACCCACTTAGACACATAATCGACTGCCACCAAGATATATCTATGATCGTTTGAGTATAGGAAGGGTCCCATAAAGTCAATTGCCCAGACATCGAAAAGCTCCACAACCAGAATGTTCTGCTGCAGCATTTCATGCTTCTTAGTGATTGTCCTGATTCGCTGGCACCTGTCACACATTTTAACATAGGCATGTGCATCCTTAAACAGTTTGGTCCAGTAAAAATATGATTGTAGCACTTTCGGATCTGTCCGGTCTCCCCCATGATGGCCTCCATATCGTGAGGCATGACATTTGTCAAGTATGGCTTTCATCTCCTCCTCAGGAACACATTTTTGGACTAACTGATATGCACAAAGCATGTATAAGAATGGCTCATCCCACATGTATAGCCTCACATCATGCAAAAATCTTCTTCTATTGTCTGGTGATAATTCTGGTGGGTTCACCCCACTAGCAATGAAGTTCACATAGTCAACATACCACAGAGTCATGTTTGAGGTGATTGCCAACAACTGCTCATCTGGGAATGTCTCTTTGATTTCACCCCTTCAGCCATGTGAGTCCGATTCTCCAATCTGGACAAGTGATCATCCACTTGATTCTCTGTTCCCTTACGGTCTTGGATCTCTAGATCAAACTCTTGCAATAGTAGGACCCACCGAATCAGTATCAGCATGGCATCCTTTTTCTCAAACAAGTACCTGATGGCTGAATGATCCGTGTAGACGATGACTTTGGTCCCCACAAGATATGACCTGAACTTGTCAAACGCCCATACTACCGTAAGCAACTCATTTTCAGTGAAGGTGTAGTTCATCTGAGCAGGATTTAGAGTTTTTCTCGCATAGTAGATTGAGTGGAAGATCTTGTCTTTCCTCTGCCCCAAAACAGCCCCAACGGCTAGATCGCTGGCATCGCACATCAACTCAAAGGGTTGCTCCCAGTCCAGGGCAATTATGATAGGTGCCGTCACCAACCTTCTTTTTAGCTCCTCGAAGGATTTCAGACATGCCTCATCGAACTTGAAAGCCATATCCTTCTCGAGCAACCTGCACAAGGGAGAGGAAATTTTCAAGAAGTCTTTGAAAACGACGATAACAGCCTCCATGGCCCAAGAAACTACGAATGCCTTTTACACAAATTGGTGGAGGTAATTTTTCAATCGCTTCCACCTTTGCTTTATCCACTTGTAAACCGTCTTTGGACACTTTGTATCCCAAGACTATACCTTCTCGCACCATGAAGTGGCATTTTTCCCAGTTTAGCACCAGGTTAGTCTCTTCGCACCTAGCAAGTACTTTGTCGAGGTTCATCAAGCAATTATCAAATGAGCATCCAAAAACAAAAAAGTCATCCATGAATACTTCTACAAACTTCTCAACCATATCAGTAAAGATGGCCATCATACACCGTTGAAAAGTCACAGGTGCATTACAAATACCAAAGGGCATTCATTTTAACGCGTACATGCCATAAAGACACGTAAAAATGGTCTTTTATTGGTCCTCTGGGGCTATGGCAATCTGGTTATGCCCCGAATAACCATCCAGGAAGCAGTAATACTCCTGGCCATCCAATCTATCAAGCATTTGGTCAATAGAGGGAAGGGGAAAGTCGTCCTTCCGGGTGGCATTGTTCAATTTTCTATAATCAATGAAAATACGCCACCCGGTGACAGTTCTTGTTGGGATCAAATCGTTATTCTCATTTACTACGAAATTCATTCCCCATTTCTTGGAGACACATTGAACATGACTTACCCATTTGCTGCCAGAGATAGGAAATACAATACCTGCATCAAGCCACTTAATCACTTCTTTTCTTACCACCTCTTTCATGATTGGATTGAGTCGACGTTGTTGCTCAACACTGAGCTTATGTCCCTCATTAATGAGGATTTTGTGCATGCAAAAGGCTGGACTGATGCCCTTTATGTTAGACATAGTCCACCCCAGAGCACGCTTGTGCTCACGTAGCACTCTCAACAACTTTTCTTCTTGCAATTTAGACAAGTCAGAAGAAACAATAACATTTAAGGTATCAGACTCACCCAAATAAGCATATTGCAGGTGATAAGGGAGTGGTTTAAGCTCCAACTTTGGTGCTTCTTCAATTGACGATTTTGGAGGAGGTCCCTCAGGCCTATCCAAGGGTTCAAAAGGGTGTGTCCCCTGCACGTACGCACATGATGTGTCAAGGATGTGCATCATCTCCTCGACCTCCTCATCAGTCCCCAAATTATCGAACATCATAAGTGCTTTCTCTAGATAATCGTCTAGATAAGCACTTGGATCATACACTTGCTCATCAGGGTCTATAACCAATATCATGGAGAGCTCCTCATAGTGACAGGGGAGCTGAATTGCTCTGTATACATTGAAAACTGCTTCCTCATCTTCTACCCTTAAAATCATTTTCCCTCTCTCACTTTTATAATAGCGTCACCTGTAGCCAAGAGGGGTCACCCTAGTATAATTGGAACTAGCTCATCAGCCTCATAATCGAGCATAACGAAATCAGCCGAGAAGATAAATTTCCCGATCAGCAGCAATACATCTTCAATTACCCCCTCACCGTGTGCTATTGACCTGTTAGCTAGCTGCAACATCACAGTGGTTGGCATGGGAGCTCCCAGACCCAGTTGTTTGAACAGAGATAAGGGAATCATATTTATGCTTGCCCCTAAATCACAAAGAGCACAACCCACATCAATGTTACCAATGCGCACAGGGATCGTAAAGCTGCCAGGATCCTTAAGCTTTTGAGGAAGCTTGTCTTGGACTCTGGACTTGCACTCCTCACTAAGTGAAACCGTTTCAAATCAGTCAGTCTCCTCTTGTGAGCCATTATGTCTTTTATGTACTTAGCATATTTTGTAATTTCGCGCTGCACATCAACCAATGGAATATTTAATTGGACCTGGCTTAGCATGGAGAGGAACTTGATAAACATGCGATCATCATTTCTCTTCTGCAGTCTCTAGGGAAAAGGTGGTGGTGGTCTAGGGACCTCCACTGGCTTCGTATTTTCAGCTGTTATCTCTAGCTCTTTTGTCACTTTAGGGATCAACTCTCTCCTAGGTACATGCTTATCTCTCGTTTTCTTGGGCAGTTCCTCAAGCTCTCTCCCATTACGAAGTGTAACAACATTCACTTGTGGATTTTTCTCTGTGTCACTGGGTATGGGCACCTACAGGTCTAATGTTTTGATTTGTGGCCAATTGCCCCAACTTCCTCTCAAGATTTTTGAAGTTTGTTCTGAGTTGCTGATTATCATTCCTTATCTGTTGATTTTCAGTCCTTATTTGCTGAGTGTCAGTCAACAACTTCTTTAACAAATCATTGGTGCTTTCTTCCATCTGTTGAGGTGGCTTCTAAGGATGGTTGAAACCCCCTTGAGGTCTGTGTTGATTCTGACCCTGCTGATTTCCACCCCATGAGATGTTGGGATGATTTCTCCAATTCGGATTGTACGAGTTTCCATACTGTGCATGCTGATTTGGTGGACCTCTGTTCTGTTGTCCCACGTAGTAGTTCGATTCTGGATTTGTGGGGCACATGTCACTCATATGATTGTCCCCACACAGGTCATAGCAGATAGCCATTTGGTTCACATGTTGCATTGGTTGTGGTGGCTGCTTTCTGCTTGACTGCCCTTCGTGAATCGCCCTCACCCTGCCAGTTGTTATCATTAGCTATGAAAGTATTGAGCAAGGTTTGGATTTCACTATATGGTCTGGCCATGCAACTACCCCCACACGCTGAGTCTAGATTCATATTTGAAGCATCATCTAACCCATCTACAAACGTGTGACCCAACACCTCGTCTGTCTGACAATGATGAGGACAGTCTCTGAGCATCTTCTTGTATCTTTCCGATGCCTGGCGAAGTGTCTCGCCAGCTTGCTATTGGAACACAAGAATTTGACTCCTCGACACTTTGGTCTTCCTGGTGGGGAAGAACTTGATTAAGAATTTCCTAGCCAGATCATCCCAAGTGCGGATTGAATTTGCTGGCTCTTTATTCAATCACTGCTTAGCGTTCCTGATCAGTGAAAAGGAGAACATTGTCAGCTTGCCGTAATCCTTGGGAACGTTCGGATAGTTGTATGTATCAGTAATTTCCAGGAAATTCTGAACGTGCCGATGTGGGTCTTCATGAGGTAGACCCATAAACAGCCCTGCATTTTGAATCGGCTGCACCATGTATTGTTTCAGCTCAAAGTGTCCAGTTATGTCAGGCTTCACAATAGCCTGAGTCATATTAGCCAGACTGGGCCTTGCGGCTTCAATGACCGCCTGTTCATCATTACATGCCATCTCAGTTGGCTATGGTTGAAATACTATGCCCAACTCTCTTTCAATTCTAGTTCTAGCGTCCACCTCCCTCCTCAACCTGTGAATTGTCCGTTCAATTTCTGGATCGAGAGGAAGGAGATTGTTTGCGCTTCTATTTCTTCGCATTCAATAGAAAATCCTATATTAGCACAAAAAGGTGAACTGACAGTTAAATCTCGAATAAATAAATAATAAAAGCTCAATCCAGTCAAATAGCTAATTTCTAAGTCCCTAACAATGGAGCCAAAAATTTGTTACGACCAAAAACACTCACGCAAGTGCACGTGATCGCCAAGTAATAAAGTACTGAGTAGAGTATCGTTCCACGAAAACTTATGACTAGCTTATGACTGATTTAAACCCAATGTCTTTATCTACTAATGAATTTATTCACAAAAGATATTTGATTATTTTTCTAACTAACTTCTAACAATTTAATCTGGCTAAAGCAATTAACTAAACGAACAACAATTTCGGTTAACAAACAATAGAAGAGGATATTCCAGGGTCACGGGCATAATCAACAATCATGTTGTGTTCTTAGCTTCAAACAACTAATCCATTTATCTGGTTATTGATTGACAAGGTTAATATTACTCATAAGAATCTGTCGAGTCCTCACTCGCCTATTCAAGTCAACTCAACGCCTATATGTCTATGGAATCAAAATTAACAAGAATGCATTTAAAACTCCTGTATTTCAACCAATCAAGGCAATTGGGTATATGTCTATCCCAATTGAGAATCCATTCCCCGGCCCAGGTTCAAGAACTTGCTCTATTTAATTCTATATGCAATCTAAAGTTCCCACTTTCGAGTTCAACTAGAGATTCGTAGATAGTATTTCACTGTTAGCTACTCAGCAAAATAATTAAAACTATAACTAAATAAATAACCCAATATGATAAACCGACTTCGTCGAATTAAACTTCAAACAAAAACATTTATGTTTTATCCATGACCCTTGAACAATGAGTTCTAGCCACTCATACTATTGTTCAATATAACTAGGTTCAATATCATCACACTTAGCAAAAACAAAGAGAAGAAAAGAAGAACTTGATGATCCAAAATTCTCTTTGCCTCTTGCCTCTCTATTTCTTCCAATACCCTATGAAAGCCTTGATAATTTTATCTTGGGCGAGTTTGGCTTTATATAGGTTAAGTTGTTTTTTCTCCAAATTTTCACTTTTGCCCCTACACAGGAGTTTCGTTCTCTGGGCATGCGCGGGCACGCATTTGGCCGCGCATATTCATTGAGTTCTCTGTAATGGCCGCGCATATTCAGGCGCATATGGGCGCGCATGCCCAGTTATTGAACTTCGTATTTTTATTGTCTTCTTCGATCACACTCCGTCCCGAGGGGTCTTAATTGCTCCCGAATGGTCCCAATCATATTCTTCTTTCATAAAATAGGCTCCTTAATCTGCATTTCGTATAATTCACTATTAGAGCCCATAATTCGTCAATTAAGCACAATATACATTGGAATATAATCAAGTAAAGGCATAAACAATGGCTAAATCACCTAGATTTTGCCTATTATCACACTTGTCCCATTATGTTAGTCCACTTGGCTCCAATATTGACAAGTGTATCTTGTCTTCCATGCATGAAAACATATGGTAGATTTGCATATCCATTTATCAAAGTCATTCAACACTTGACTTGAAGGCTTCATGCAATAGGCCACTTGAAAATAGATAGGACGTTTGAAAAATAAAAAACTCATGGCGATTGGTTGTAAGTGGAATTTCAAAAAGAAATTTTTGATTTTGCATTATGAATAATTCCAATAGTTATGCTATTTCTCTTTATATGTCGGAACCATCTCAACCTCGCCTCCCACATTTTATCCCCCACGGGGGCCGCTCCCATCTTTTTCCAAATATCTTCATTGTTTACGAAAGGAACTAAGGCAAAATAGCCTAACAATCCCCTAAACTTGTACTTATTTTTAAAGTCGACCACCAAACATACGAGTTTTCCATCATAATATTTCCCTTGCACATAAATCTATACTATATTAAAGGCACGAAGGTCCTTACCGAAATGTTGTTCGCCTTTTTTACCCTTTAAACATAGATTTTACCCTAGACAAAATAGTAATACAATTATTTTCTTAATAGTTATGACTTTTTTCCCCTAATATTTAAGACTTTAAAACCAATTAAAGTTATAGTTATTAAACATTTCCTTATTTGAAGGAAGTCCTAATATTTAACAATTTAAAATCAAGTAAGCTTTTGTTTATGTAAATTCTTTCCATATTTGAATTGAATAAAATAACTATTACCGTGTAATAATAAGTATGTTTCTTCCATGTAAAATAAATAATCCTAATTCCACACAAAAAACGTTTAATAAATAAAATTAACATTGTCATTATAAGTATGTTTCTTTTTCCGAAGATAAACAAACCAAAACAACTTTAATAACTATGGAGTTTAAAAGTATAAAAGTACAAAGCCAATTATTATATTCAACGGACAATAAAGATTTTGGCTTTGAAAATAATAATTAGCGTTACTTGGAAGAATTATTTTGAAAAGTAACATTTTGGTTAGTTGTCACTTTTTGAATTTGAAAAATAAATAGTTCAAAGGATAAAAATTATTGTTGATGTTCAAGAGAACATAACAAAAAAAATAAGTATTTAAGATATATAACAACCTAAAATTATTGAGAAAGAGAGTTAAATAGAGTTAATTGCGGCACACTAAAAACTGATCTATGCCAACTTTTATATAGAGTTATATAAAAATTGAGAGAGAGTAATATAGAGTTATTTGTACCTTTTGAAAAACTACTTTTTTCTTCAAAAAGGAAATCTACATTTAAAATATTTGCCTAACTTGTAGAACTAAACCTAATTTAATTTTAACATGATTTTTATATTTTTACTGCACTAGAATAGTATTAACGTAGTCTTTGTAAAACCCGTGAATTGCATAAAATTTTATTACAAAATAGACTCGTAGTTCTTTACTAATTTACTGAAAATAATTACTATATTTTTTCTTATTGATTAGAGTAATAGCACAATTTATATTTTCTCAACGAGGAAAAAAAATGCATCTCTTGTCAGCTAGTTGACTTTATTTGTGTTTTTTGCAATAAACCTAAGAATATGTAACTTTTCAAATAAATTACGGAATAACTTAAATATTCAAGAGTTAATGCGTTCTTGCTAAAATTAAAATGAAGTATAATCTGTGAAATTGAAGTAACGGTATTCTAAAATTTGTAAGGATTTTAAGCTGAATATATTGACGTGCAAGATTGAGGCTTATACGGGTTATAGTTTCTCTATTTGTTGTGTTAGCTAGATAGGTTCAACAATTCCTATTTTTCAAGAACTTATATTTTTTCAATAATTTTTATCTTATCACTCAAACATAATTTCTAATAGAATATTTATGTAATATTTTAATAGTTCATATTCATTGATATGGCATTCACATGCCATCGTTCGTCATTTGGCCCTTTAGAATTAGCTTTGATATTAGACAAAATAGTAATTTAAGTTAGTTTCTTAAATTTAAAAATAATCATTTAATTATTTCCTTAATTAATATTTAGAATAATCACTGGAGTAATTATTTTTCTAACATTTAGGATTTTGATCTAAGAAATCATGTTATTTAATTGGAATACTTCATATAAACTTTATTTAGATTTAAGGTATTGAATTTCAAGAATTCACGAATATTTTTTCTTTTTATATTAGGTTTAGGACAATTTTATTTTTGTTATAAAAGTTTGGTTTAGTAGTCCTTTTTTTCTTATATTTTTAATATATTATTAGGAGTACTTTTTCAAGGTTTACGAGTATTTCTTTTAAATAATAATATATGTTGAATTATTTTTCTTATATTTAGAATTCTAATATCAACTAAAATTTTGTTATTAAATCATACTTGGGAGTAAAAACACATGTCTAGCAATCACATACATAATAATCTCAATCAATTCCAATTATTGTAAAATTCACGTATCAAGCTTAACTAAGAAAATATATTATAAAATTAAAACAACCTTTTGACTGAACACATTAACGAATTATTGAGAACTTCTATGGAGCAGTTTCTTCTTATATTGAGTTAAGTACATAAGATCAACATTTATCATTATTAGAAAAATAAACTTTTATTTTATAGCTTAGACACAATATTTCAATATAATATCTATACAACTTTTTAGAATTCTTTTATTCACTGAGATAGACCATAAAACTTGTAGAATTAAAAAATGCGAGTGTTGAGCATACTTATGTGACATTTGTTTAGATGATATGGCTAAAGTAAGTGCAATGTACACGAAAAAAGAGTGTACGTGAGTTTATTATTATATATTTATGTGAAGTAAATGTGTCAAAATGAGAAACTCATATTTTTAATAATCGGGAAAAAATTGGTGCAAATTTAAGGGGTCGTAGATTATACAACCATTAGTAAAAGAAACATGGGCTAAATATGGGCAGCCCATAGAAACTGCTTATCCTAGTCATGAAATGATCTTACATGTAACCCTAAAAGGGATTTTTATATATATATACCATACATCAAACTTTATTACGTATCATGTTTAAGGTTTATGTTTATTACATTTAAGCATACCAAATTTCAATCTATGTACCATAATTCAAATTAAGTGTATAATTATTGCTTCATTTATTCTAGGCATGATTTTAGAAGCATATATTCCTTTTTCCTTTTTTTCCTCTTCTCTTTCCTAATAGCATTACTCATTTTGAACCTGGACTTAGGAAAATAAGAGAACTTGCTATATGGAAGAAATAATTAAGAAGAAGCTTTTTTGGTTTCTCCTTGTTATAACGAAGTAAACAAATTATGCAAGTGGTTCGTGTCGGTATATACCCGTTATTGATGAGTACGGTCGAACATTACGAAGTAAACAAAATATCAGTCTAAAAATCAAAATCACAAAGCAAAATACCTAACAACTGATATTCCAACAAGGTGGAATAGTACATATGAGATGTTACTCCTTGCCTTTATCTGCAAACCCATTCTTACCGAAGCATCTAATGAATCTCTTGTTTATAAGGAAAATAATGGATTAAATAACATAAATTGGGATATATGTGAAGACATAGTTAAATTTTTAGGACAATTTTGCTTTGCTACTGCACAATTTTCTAGTTCTAATCATCCAACTTGTAATTCTATACTTATTTATTTGAATGATATAGCTTCATTATCAAAATTGAAATTTTGAATATTAAGAATTGATTAAATTTGGTATGCTTAAATTTTTTTGACACAAGATTGTAGTTTAATTGTAGTATAAATGTAACAATACAATTTAACTACAATTTACAATTTATCTACAAATTATCTATATTTTATCTACAATTTAACTACATTTTTCACTACAAATTCTGGAAAAATATGTCTTCTTCTTCTTCGACGAGTTTCAATCTGAAATTCAGTCAAAACCAAGTCTAATCTTCACCAAAACCCCTCAAAATTGAGATATAAACTCCTAAACATATTTCGAATTATTTACAACAACACCCAAACCAAGGGATTTCGATTGTAGCATAATTGACATTCTCGACATAATTGTAGAAGACTTGTAGAAGTTTTAGTCTTCCCAATCTACAATTTATCTACAACTTATCTACAATTTATCTATATGTTATCTACAATTTATCTACAATTCTACAATTTAACTACAATTTATTATAATTTCTGGAAAAATATGTCTTCTTCTTATTCGACGAGTTTCAATCTGAAAATCAGTCAAAACCAAGTCTAATCTTCACCAAAACCCCTTAAAATTGAGATATAAACTCCTAAACATATTTCGAATTATTTACAACAACACCCAATCCAAACAAATAATAATTTTTAAAAATCCAAAGCTTTCAAGCTTTTTAATGGCTATCAATGGTGGAAAATATATGGAGAAGGAGAGAATTACGCTGCAATAGATTTTCTTCCGTTTAAATTTCGAAATTAATGGTGATAGAATCACCATTAAATGTGATTCCTACAAATTTGGAGTCTTTTCAGGGTAGAATATATTTATTTTTGGTTTGATACAATTTTTATAAACAAAATATGGTATATGCGGGTAATACCAAACTATATACAATTTTAGTAACAAAGTTTGCTATATGATATATATAGGTAAAAATCCCTAACTAAAATAGGCAGCCTAATAAATTTGGCCCAAGTCAAGATTCTTTTACATAGAACCATAAGATATCAAATTAAATAAAAAGTTAACTAACCATAAGAGTTATAAATGCTTCACAAGTCAAATCTACAGAAAATGTGACTTCGATCTAGATACCTGCCTAAACAAACAGGCAATAAACTAGTCATAAAGAAAACAATTAAATAACATGTAGTATTAATTATCATACCATACATCTCTAATAACATAGCATGCATCCTAATAATTAAAATCCTTGATCCTTGTTGAGTATTAAAGGCGGAGTCAGAATTTTGAGTATATGAGTTCTGAAATTATTATTAAATTCGAGATAAATTATTTATACATACAATAGATTGTTTAATACAAATACAAAATATGAGCTTAAGCTACCTGATTCTGCTGAACCAGTAACTAGACTTGTGGCTCCACCGCCGTTGAGCATTCACACTAAAAGCATGTTTAAAAAGCCGCTTAGAAATTGGAATGGTATGTAATTGAATGTAATTACATTTGTCTCACCATCAACCTTTTAATGTTTATCTAGACTTAATTTTTATAGTTTGACTAATATAATCATATATTAGTCAAAAAGTTAAAATTTATGAATTTAATATCATTGAACCTATAACACCTTTTAGTTATTGAGTTTATCATAATTAAATATTTATATATATATATATATAATAAATTTTTTAATATAAATATAAAATTTAAACAAAAGCTACTCAGTTCTTTTGACTCTGCCCCTGGCTTTAGCAATCAGAGGTTCTTCAATAGATACCATTTAGTGTCTAAATGAAAAGCCATGACAACTTTGGAAAATTTCCCCATGTATTTGACAATTGACAATTAACATAAATGGAGTAACATTTTAAGGTAGCAAGAAATGTAGGATCCAAAAGAAGAAATAATACTAGTAATAAAAACGATTCATAAATTATCAACTCATAAAAACATAAAATAACTCAGACATTAAATCTGAATATTGTTTTTCAAAAACATTCTCTTTTCATCCTTGTCGCGGCCCTGCATGGGATGTTCCTTCCTTCTCCGACGACTCCACCGGCAACGGAGGCAGCGAAACACCGCTAGCAGTACGGCCGAGGCCGGGTTTCGCATTCGCCGGCGGGTGAACAACCTTATTTTGGTCGCCGCCATTCTCAGCCGCCAGAGGATCAGCTAAAGAGAAATTCTCCGGCAATACAAAATTAAAACTCTGAGATGGCCTCCTTTGGTGGCGATTTCCTCTCTCCGCAGACATTTTCTTAATCTCAGAATGAATGATTGAACGAAAGAGTGAAAAAGCAAAGAAATACTAATGGAGGTGAGAAGAGAAGTTGGTGTAGTGTAGATATGCAGAAAAGTGTTGTTGACTATGTATATATATAGGCAGGTAGAGTGAAGAATTGAAGATGCATTATTATCCATTTACATTGGGATTCTTTGTTCATTTATTATTTTCATAGATTTAATAATGTGAACTTTTTTTTTTGTCGTATTTATCGTAATTGATCCTGAATAGTTATAGCGAATAATATATACTTATAGTATATATCTATAATGTATAAGGTGAAATTATAATCATTAGACTACAACTCAAATCTTAATAAATTGTATAATTTGATCTTTGATTATACTTTAATTTTGAGCTGGATTAATCCTGAACAGTTATAGCGAATAGGATATGCGAAAAGAGGGAATTTTTGATGAATTTAAAACCATATTGTATATATCTAGTATGTATAAGGTGAAATTATAATCATTAGACTACAATTCAAATCTTATGAATCATATAATTTGATCTCGGATTATACTTTTTATTTTGAGCTGGATCAATCTTGAATAGTTATAGCGAACAAGATATGTGAAATAAAACTTTTAATTTGTTGAAAATAGAATATTTGAGGACCTTTAATTCATCAAAAACATGACTTTTTCATGAATTTAAAATTATATCATACTATAAGATGAAATTATAATCATTAGACTACAACACAAATCTTAATGAATCGTATAATTTGATCTTTGATTATACTTTAGTTCTGAGTTAAATCAAACATGAATAGTTACAGCGAACAAGATATGTGAAAAGAGGACCTTTAATTTGTTAAAATTAGAATCATATATTCAAGGAACTTTAATTTATCAAAAAGAGGACTTTTTGATGAATTTAAAATCCTATAGCATATAATATGTATAAGGTGAAATTGTAATCATTAGACTACAGTTTAGATCTCAACGAATCTTATAATTTAACTCGAATTATATTTTTATTTTGGGATGGATTAATCGTGAATAGTTTTAGTAAATAATATATATGCAAAAAGAGGACCTTTAATTTGTTGAAATTAGATCATATATCAAGTTGTACGAGGTGAAATTACAATCATTAGATTGCATCTCAAATCTCATGGATTTTTTAATTTGGCAAAGTACTTAAAAAAATTGATGAATGGGGTTGACTTTGAATAGTTATAGCGAATGAGATATATGAAAAGAAAATTTTCAATGGAATTAACACAATAATTTGGTTATATAAGATAGACTACAATGCAAAGTCAGTGTATTATTGTCTAAATATTGCATTGGTTTTATTTAAGTGTTGTAGAAACATTAAAAATCGGTTTTCTCCTTTAGACTTGTTATTAATCTCCCTCTAGAAGATATTTGGTTGTTTTGAATGCTTTTCCTTTTTCCATTTTGTATTCCTTTTTTGGTGTAAAATGCATAGGTAGATTGTAGAATGTCAACTTATTATCAAACAACTGAAAAGGACAAATTTTGAATGGAATAGTTCCCTAATATAGCTAATACGTTGAAATTAATATACTTTTAAGGAAATAGCAACGGTTAAATTTCCGTTTTCCAGTTATGAATAGAGACAAGAGATTCAAAGCATATCTTAAAAGTCAAACAGTATGTTCAATTATAAATGACTTTGAAACATTAAAAAAATATCGTGGCTACTTGATAAGTTACCGTAATTAAAACTTACAACAAAATTATTTTTCAAGAACAAACTTCCCTTAGAAAATCCAGAGAGAGAAAAAAAGAGAGATAGAGAAGGATTAGTAAATATTTGTGAAAAAGAACGAAAAGCAAATTTGGACAAGGAATTGTTTCTTCGGTGAAGCAATTTCACAAAGGGTTAACTCTTATATAGTGATGGTGTGATAATATTTTATACTACCAATCATGTCATTTTTATAGGGTATTAAGCGCAACTATTCAGACATGAAAACTACAATATGTTAAGTCAGATAATTGTGTGTTAGGATTAAATGAATCAGATGTCATGCGAAAACTAATAAAATATATATTCAATGACCATGTATTAGATAATAAGAGAAAAATATACCAAAAGAGAATCAAACATTTAACGTGATTCGATCAATCGACCTACATCCACAGGCGAGATGATCATTTAATTCGCAATGCAGCCCAAATGGGTTGGAGAGTCTTATTTAGGTGGAGAATTTATGAGATAAATATAGCATGTTAGTTATGTTTGACTCTTTGTGTGGTTGTTCTCTCGGTATTTTGTATCTTTTTTAATTATAGTGGATTGCTCATGTCTTTTGATTTGGTGATAGCTAACTCAAGTTTCCCGAAGAAGGGGAAGCATTTGATCACCTTTCAGAGTTTGATGGCCAGGACCTAGATTGATTATCTACTCTTCAGGAAGTATGATAAAGGTATGTGCGCAGACTGCTAGGTCATCCTGAGTGAGAACCCTACGAGTCAGCAGCTGAAGCAAAGAAAGAAGGTTGTGTTTGGTCTACATAAGATCAAGTGAGGAGCTTTGACTAAAGACAGAGCATAGGAGTTGGGGGATAAGTTGCTGCCTATGGGAATATGGAAGAGTAGTGAGGTCGCGAGTGGTATATGAATCGTGACTGCAAATTGCATTAGGGAGGCTGCTAGAGCAGTATTGGGGGTCACGAAGGGCTCGTCTGATGGCCCAAAGGGAACTGGTGATGGAGTACTGAGGTTCAAGGAGAAGTGGATGCCAGGAAAATGGCATATCTGCAGCAGTTAGAGAGCATGGACGATGAGGAAAAGAGGACGAATAGGGAGCGTTATAAGATAGCTAAGAAGGAAACGAAGTTAGCATTATAATGGCCAAGACTACTGCGTTTGAAAATTATATGAAGAACCTGGAGGCAAATAAAGGGATAAGAAGTTGTAAGTACTAGCCAAGCTACAAGAAAGGAAGGCCCGTGACCTAGTCCAAGTGAATTGCATCAAGGACAAGAATGACAGAGTCTTGTTGGATGAATCACTTATTCGCTGTAGATAGCAGACTTACTTTCATAAATTCTTGAACGAAACAGGGGGAGAGGGGTAGGAACATTGATCTAGGTGATTTAAAATGCTCCGAGAATCGTCGGGACTTTGTGCATTGTTGGACATAAAAGTCGAGGAGGTTGGGGCGCTAAGCGTAAGATGAGTAAGGGGAGAGTGTCACGGCCTGGAATTTCCACCTTTGAAATCGTGAAGACGCCTAACATTTCACTTGCTAGGCAAGCCAACATTAGAGAATTCATTAAGCCAATTTTAGTCAATTTCAATAACAAAATCAATTAAGCCAAACAGAAGCTAAAACCGAATGCGGAATAACAGACAACCCACAATATCTAATACAATCCGGATTTGGATTCATAACTCACGAACTTCTAAAAATTTTACAAATAGTCGGAAAGAAATTTTTACTGTTTTGAACGAAAAGAAATAGTAAAATAGGGAAAATATAAGGGGACTTCAAGGTCTGCGGACGCCAACAGATCTACCTTGAGCCTCCAATGAGAAAATCCAAGCTGCTACGCCTTACGAACCACTAGGGCCGCTACCAAAGTCTATACAAGAAGTGCAACGTGTAGTATGAGTACAACTGGCCCTAGAACAATCAATATGCCTTTCACTAGTAAAATGAATAAGCACAATAAGAAAAATTGCACGGCATCACCCTTCGTGCTTTTACTCTCAACCTCACAATAAAACAATGATATTGCACGGCGTCACCCTTCATACTCTTACTCTCACTCATAGTAAAAATCAATAGATACGGCATGATATCATCCTTCGTGCATTAACTCTCATGACATGGAACGGCATAACCCTTCGTGTATTAGTACTTACAATATGGCACGACACCACCCTTCGTGCATTAACACTCACAATATGGCACGATATCACTCTTCATTCATTAACACTCTCCCTTTTCACATAACAATGAACAAGTAATAACAAGGAGATGAGATCAGCAAGAACAAGACTTACTTTAACAACGGTTCCACAATACTAATCTCAACTTTGGAATCAATACTCAATCATCACAAAATCCATATATACGGTAAGAACGATCAATTTAACAAATAACTAGTCTAGGCATGGAAAACATGATCAAAGTAAGCAATAACTTGCAAGGAACAAGTCTCACACGCATGCTTTAACCCGACAACAACGCATAAATACTCGTCACCTCACATATACGTTGTACCCAACATCTAAACATGAAGCAAATGTACGAACAAGTCTTAAACCCTCGATTCAAGGTTAACCATGATATTTAACTCACTCGAAAGGATCAATTCAAAGATCAACCACAGCTTTGCCTTTCAAACAAGCCTCCGAACCAATAAAATCTAGCAAATTATCAACCAAACAATTCAAATTAAGCCTTGGGAACTACCTATGATTGCAAAGGATTCAATTTAGGTCATTATTGAAAAAATCAACAAATGTCAACTCCCAGACCCACTTGGTCCAAACACAAAATTCGGACTGGAACCCGATTAAGCATTCACCCCCGAGCTCGGTTATGTAGTTTCTCTTGGAATCTGACCTCAATTTGAGGTCTAAATCCCAATTTAACAAAAATTTATAATTCTACCCAAACCCCCAATTTCCACCATGAAAATACTAGATTTTAGGTTAAACACTTATGAGATATAATGAAAGATTGAAAGAAAACAGATTAAAATCACTTACCAATGATTTGGGGAAGAAGAGTTCTTTCAAAAATCGCCTCTAGAGTTTCTAAAGTTTGAAAATTTGAGAGAATGAACTAAAATCAGATTTTTCCCATCTTAAGTTGAGGCACAAATGTCGCAAATACGATCCGAGGTTCGCAATTGAGAACCTCACAAATGCGAGAATTGCTTCGCAAATACAAAGGTTCCCCCCATCTTTGCTAACATCGCGTTTGTGATGATTTGTTCACAAATACAAACTGGGCCTGACCGCAAATGCGACCCTTTTGATCACGAATGTGAAGTAACTCCCCCAGTCCCTATTGAAAAAGAGAAGACCTGGTTGCAACTGCGCAACTGGGTCTCTTCGCAAATACGAAGAATCTGATCATAAATGCGAACCTAACATGTATGCTGCCATATCGTAAATGCGAGGCCAGGAGACCAGCACCAGAAACTGAAGAATGCCACCTGAGTTTTCTAATTTCAAACCACTCTGTAGTCTATCCGAATATCACCCGAGCCCTTGGGGCACCAAACCAAGCATACACACAAGTCAAAAACATCATATGAACTTTCTCTCGCGATAAAATCGTCAAAATAATACCTATAACTATGAATCGAACACCAAAATCAAATGAAAGTTTCACGAAACTTTAGAATTGCTATATTAACAACCGGACATCCGAATCACATCAAACCAACTCTGTTTCTAACAAAATTCGACAGGCAAGTTAAAAATATAGTATTAGACCTGTACCGGGCTCTAGAACCAAAATATGAACCCTGTATCAACAAGACCAAATATCATTCAATTCTTGAAAATCATTAAAGTTCAAACTTTCAATGTTCGACAAAAATTAATAACTCGAGCTAGCGACCTTCGAATTTGATTTTGGGCATACACCCTGGTCCAAAATTACAATACGGACCCAACAGAACTGTCAAAATATGGATCCGGGCTTGTTTACTCAAAACATTGACCAAAGTCAACTCAAATAAATTTTGAGCCAAAATTCTTATTTTCATCAATTTTTAACATATAAGTCTTCTGATAAAATACCCAGACTATGCACGCAAAAAGGTTAAAATGAGATATTTAAGGCTTCAAAGCGTAGAACTAGGTTCTAAAATATAAGATAACCTATGGGGTCATCATATTATCCAATTCTGAAACAATCGGTCGTCCTCGAACGAACATAAAAAAGTACCTAGACTGGTGAAAAGGTGGGGATATCTACTCCCATGTCCGACTCTGACTCCCAAGTAACTGCCTCGATGGGCTCACCTCTCAACTAAACTCTAACTGAAGGATAAAGCTTTGGCCTCAACTGACGAACCTACCGAGCTAGAATAGCCACCAGATCCTCCTCTTAAGTTAAATCCTTATCCAACTGGACAGAGCTGAAATCTAACACGTGGGACGGATCACCGTGCTACTTTCGGAGCATGGACACATGGAAAATCGGATAAATTTTTGATAAACTAGGTGGAAATGCGAGCTTGTAAGCCACATCACCCACTCTCTGAAGAATCTCAAAAAGCCCGATATACCTAAGGCTCAACTTACCCTTCTTTCTGAACCTCTTCACACCCTTCATGGGTGAAACCCAGAGCAATACTCTCTCTCCGACCATGATTGCAATGTCATGAACTCTACGGTCGGCATAAGTATTCTGCCTGGACTAAGCTGTGCAAAGACGATCCTGGATAATCTTGACCTTATCCAAGGCATCCTGTACTAGATCTATACCTAATAATCGAGCCTCTCCTGGATCGAACCATCCAACTGGCAATCGACACCACTTATCGTATAATACCTCATAAGGAGCCATCCGAATGCTCGATTGGTAGCTGTTATTGTAGGAAAACTCTGCAAGTGGAAAAAACTGATCCCACGAACCTCCGAAATCTATAACACAAGCGTGGAGCATACCCTCCAAATATCTTAATAGTGCGCTCGGACTGTCCATTTGTTTAAGGATGAAATGCTTTGCTCAACTCAATCTGCGTGTCCAGCTCACATTGTAGTGACCTCCAGAAGTGCAAGGTGAACCGCGTACCTCGATCAGAAGTTATACATGGGCACACCGTGAAGACAAATGATATTGCGGATGTAAATATCAGCCAACCACCCCGAAGAATAGGTAACTTCCACATGAATGAAATGCACTGATTTGGTCAGCCTGTCCACAATGACCCAAACTGCATCGAACTTCTTCTGAGTCTGTGGGAGTCCTACAACAAAATTCATAGTAATACACTTCCACTTCCACTCAAGAATCTCTAACTTCTGAAGCAAACCACTAGGTCTCTGATGCTCATACTTTACCTTCTGACAATTTAGACACTGAATTACATATGCAACTATATCCTTCTTCATCCTACTCCACTAATAATGCTGCCGCAAATTTTGATACATCTTAGCAGCACCCGAATGAGTAGAATATCAAGAATTGTGAGCCTATTCAAGAATCAACTCACGAAGTATATCCACATTAGACACACAAACACGACCCTGCATTCTCAAACTCCATCATCTCCAATAGTAACCTGCTTGGCATCATTGTGTCATACTATGTCCCTAAGGACAAACAAATGAGGGTCATCTTACTGTCGCTTCCAGATGTGCTAAAATAAGGGAAACTGAGCTACTGTACAAGATAGAACATGACTGGACTCAGAAACATCCAATCTCGTGACCTGATTGGCCAAGGCCTGAACATCTAATGCAAGCAATCTCAAACCGATTGGAATGTACACAATGACGCCCATACTCACTGACTTTCTGCTCAATGTATCGGCCACCGCTCATGAAAGATGGTGATATCATAGTGTTTTAATAGCTCCAACCACATCCTCTACCTCAAATTATGCTCCCTCTATTTGAACAAATACTGCAAGCTCCAATGATTTGTGAACACCTCACACTACACGCTGTAAAGATAGTTCCTCCAAATCTTAAGTGCATGAACAATGCCTGCCAATTCTAAGTCATGAACAAGGCAATTCTTCTCATGAACCTTCAGCTATCGCGACACATATGCAATCACCCTTCTATCATGTATCAATACCGCACCAAGTCTAATAAGAGATGTACCATAATATACAGCATAAGATCCTGAACCTATAGGCAACACCAATATTGCGTTATAGTCAAAGCAGTCTTGAGCTTCTGAAAGCTTGCATCATACTCGTCTGACTATCTGAATAGGTCACCTTTCTGGTTCAACTTGGTCAACGGGGCTGCTATAGATGAGAACCCCTCTACAAACCAACGGTAATAACCCGCCAAATCAAATAAACTCCCTATCTCTGTAGCTGAAGTGGGTCTAGGCTAGTTTTGAACTACCTCAATCTCATTAAAATCCAACTAAATTCCCTCTGCTGATAAAATATGCCCCAAGAAAGTAATCGAGTCCAACCAAAACTCATATTTTGAAAACTTAGCATATAACTGACTGTCTCTTAGAGTCTGAAGTACGATCCAAAAATGTTGCTTGTGCTCCTCTCGACTGCGGGAGTAGATCAAGATATCATCAATAAACATAATCATAAAGGAATCCATATGGGGCGTGAACAGCCGATTCATCAAATCCATAAATGTTTCTAGGGAATTTGTCATCCCAAATGACATCACCAGAAACTCATAATGCTCGTACCGAGTCCAAAAAGCTGTCTTAGGGATATCGGCTGCCCTAATCCTCAGCTGATGGTATCCAGACCTCATATCGATCTTTAATAACACCTTGGCATCCTGAAGCTGATCAAATAAGTCATCAATCATCGGCATGGATACTTGTTCTTGATAGTGAGTGTTCAAATATAGGTAGTGTATGAACATTCTCATCGATCTATATTTCTTCTTCACAAACAACATAGGCGCTCCCCAGGGCGAGATGCTAGGTCTAATGAAGCCCTTATCAAGCAAATCTTGCCACTGCTCCTTCAATTCTTTCAACTCTGAAGGGGCCATACAGTATGGAGAAATAGAAATGGGATGAGTGCTCAGGGCCAAGTCAATATCCCTGTTGGGTGGCATCCCCAGCAGATTTGCAGGAAACACCTCATGAAACTCATGAACAACTGGTATTGAATCCATGGAAAGACACACCGCACTGGAATCGCGGACATAAGCCAATAAGTTAGACACCCATTCTCGACCATATGCCGAGCCTTCATATAAGAGATAACCCTGGTGGTAGACTGGCTAGGAGTCCTTCTCCACTCTAATAAGGTAACACCGGTAAGGCTAAGGTCACCGTCATGGTGTGACAATCCAATATAGCATGATAAGGTAACAACCAATCCACCCAAGATGACATAAAAGTCTACCATATCGAGAAATAGAATATCTACGCTAGTCTCAGGACTCGCAATGGTAACCACACACGAATGATAAACACGATTTACAACAATAGAATCTCCCACATGTGTGGACATATACATAGGAGCACTTAAATAATCACTAGGCACAGCCAAATATGAAGCAAAATAGGATGACACGTAGGAATAAGTAGAACATAGATCAAATAAAACTGAAGCATCTCTACTGTAAACTAAAACAATATCGGTGATAACAACATTAAATGACTCAACCTTAGGACTGGCTGGAAATGTATAGCATCGGGGTTGTGCCCCACCACTCTGAACTACATCTCTAAGACGGGACCTAGCTGGCTGGCCTTCGCCTCTAGTAGCTTGACCCTTACCTCTACTGGCCTAACCTCTACCTCTAGCTATCAAACCCTACCTCTAGCTAGCTGGATGGGCAGTGAAGCACCCAGTGTTGGGACTATGGCACGAGAATTCTGATGCTGTGAAATGCTCGATGCCCGAGGATAGAATCTAGCAATGTTGCTCGGATCACCACATGTATAATAGGACCTCGACTATTGTGACTGCTGGCCCTAAAACTAACCGTGTCGGCTTGAGTAACCACCCTGGAAGCTTTGGAGCGAAGGTGCACTAATTGGAACCTATAATGCACTGTAGGCTAGCTGGTTGGAATAAGACATATGAGAGAAACAACCACGTGAAGCACTGTGGGATGCCTGAAGTGCTAAATGAAATGGCCTGGAAGGATAATCTCTATCGAAAGTGCCCTGCCTCTAGACGAGGCACCGCTAAACCCATCGGAATGACGAAGCCTCTTGTTAGACTCCTAACTTCCCCATTGTGCAAGAACCATCTCGACTCACAAGGAGACATTGGCATCCATCTCAAAATAAATCCCACTCTCGGTCTCCTAGTCCATTTGCAACTTGATAGGCTGAGAAAGTCCCTTAATAAACTTCATCGCCCTTTCTCCCTCGGTAGGAAGCAGAAGAATAGCATGATGGGCCAGATCAACAAAACGCGAGACTCATACTGAGTGATTGGCATACTGCCCTGCTTGAGATGCTCGAATTGCCTGTGATAATCCTCTCTCAGTGTGATAGGAAGGTACTTCTCAAGAAATATCTAACAGAGTTGGTCCTAGTAAGAGCAGGAGACCTAGCTGGTCTGGTCAACAAAAAATCCTTCCACCATCTCTTGGTGGAACCCATCATTTGAAACACAGCAAAATCAACCCCATTGGTATCAATTATCCCATGCTCTGTAGTACCTCATGGTAGCGGTCAAGATAATCTTGTGGGTCCTCAAAAGGTGTACCACTAAAGTGAACTAGAAAGAACTTGGTAAACTTGTCCAATCTCAATAAGCCCTAAGAAGACATGGCTGGTCCATAACTGGCCTATGCTGCAACAACCGGCTGAACTACCCCAATTGGCTGGGCTGCTGGAGTCTAATACTGGGGAGTCATCTGCTCTGGGGTATGAGTAGCGGAGGTCTGTGCTCCTCTCCCAGTTTGAGAAATGACTGGTGCCATGAGAAATGTACCAGATTGGACCACACTCTCCAGAAGGCCCACCAAACAGACCAAATCATTAAGTATGGGGGTGGTGATGAACACCTCCATGATATGAGATAGTCCAATCGGCATAGTCTGGGCTAGAACTTCCTCATCAAACTCCACCTGAAGCTCTGCTACTGGTGCTGTTGTTCTAGCTTTGGGTTGAGCTCTGCCCCTACCTCGGCCTCTAGAACGACCTTGGCCTCGACCTCTGCCCCTCATTGGAGCTGCCGTTGAGGGCTCTAGCTACTGCTCAATATGTGTTCTCGTCATTTGCAAGAGAACAAGAGTAGAAGAGTTCAATTAGTAGTGACAGAACAAAATCACACGACAGAGAAGAATAGTAAACTTCATAGCCTCTGAAAGATAAGAAAAGACGTCTCCGAACCACTCCTCCAGACTTTACTAAGTCTGCTCGTGAATTGTGAGACCTAGGCAACCTAGTTTTCTGATACCGACTTGTCACAACCTGAAATTCTCACCTTCAGGACTGTGATGGTGCCTAACATTTTACTTGCTAGGCAAGAGAACGTTAGAGAATTCATTAAGCCCATCTTAGTCAATTTCAATAACAGAATCAATTAAGCCTAACAGAAGCTCAAACTGAATGCGGAATAACATAGAACCCACAATATCTAATACAATCCGGATTTGGATTCATAACTCACGAACTTCTAAAAATTCTACAAATACAGTCGGAAAGAAATACAATTGTTTTAAACGAAAAGAAATAGTAAAATAGGGAAAATAGAAGGGGACTTCAGGGTCTGCGAACACCAATAGATCTACCTTGAGTCTCCAATGAGAAAATCCAAGCTGCTACGCCTCACGAACAGCTAGGGTCGGTACCAAAGTCTGCACAAGAAGTGCAGCATGTAGTATGAGTACAACCGACCCCATGTCCTCGTAAATGTCGAGTCTAATCATGACGAAGTAGTGGCGAGGTTATGACAAGACACCTACATAATAGACCTATGTAGATAACAATATATGTAAAAGATAACAACAAATAGAAGCGAAACGCGTACTATTGGGAGGTAACATACTAAAGGGGTACAAAATACATGAAATACAGCGAAAATGGTAACTAGAACAGTCAATATGCCTTTAGCCAGTAAAACGAATAAGCACAATAAGGAAAATGATATGGCATCACACTTCGTACTTTAACTCTCAACCTCACATTGAAATAATAATACGCATGGCATCACCTTTCGTGCTTGTACTCTCACTTACAGTATAAATCAATAGATACGGCATAGTATCACCCTTCGTGCATTAACTCTCATAACATGGCACGACATCACCCTTCGTGCATTAACACTCACAATATGGCATGGCATCACCCTTCGTACATTAACACTCACAATATGGCACGATATCACTCTTCGTGCATTAACATTCTCCCTTTTCACATAACAATGAACAAGTAATAACAAGGAGATAGGATCAACAAGAACAAGCCTTACTTCAACAACGGTTCCACAATACCAATATCAACTTTGGAATCAATACCCAATTATCACAAAAGCCCATAAACACGATAAGAACGATCAATTTAACAAATAACCAGTTTAGCCATGCATAACATGATCAAAATAAGCAATAACTGCAAGGAACAAGTCTCACCCCAGATGATTTAACTCGACAAAAACGAAAAAATACTCGTCATCTCAAATATATCTTGTACCCAACATCTAGACATGAAGAAAATAGACAAATGAGTCTTAATCCCTCGAGTCAAGGTTAACCACAACACTTACCTTGCTCAAAAGGATCAATTTAAAGCTCAACCATAGCTTTGCCTTTCAAACAAGCTTCTGAACCAATATAATCTAGCAAATTACTAACCAAACAATTAAAAGTTAGCCTTAGAAACTACCCACGATTTGGGGAAGAAGAGTTCTTTGAAAAATCGCCCTATGGTTTCTAAGTTATAAAATTTGAGAGAATGAGCTAAAATCCTATTTTCCCCATTTTAAGTTCAGGCGCAGATATTGCAAATGAGACTGACATCACATTTGCAATGATTTATTCGCAAACACGAACTAGAACTGACCGCAAATACGACCCTTTTTATCGCAAATGCGAAGTAACTCCCCAAGCCCTTATCGCAAAAAAGAAGACCTGGTTGTAATTTTGCAACTGATTCTTTTCGCGAATGCGAAAAATCTGATCGCAAATACGAACCTAACATATATGTTGCCATATCGTAAATGCAAGGCTTGCGAGGTCAAAAACCTGCACCAAAAACTAAAGTACACCAGCTGAGTTTTCTAAGTCCAAATCACTCTGTAGCCTATCAGACACTCACCCAAGCCCTCGGAGCTCCAAACCAAACATACACACAAGTCCACAAATATTACACTAACTTGCTATCGTGATCAAATCTCGAAAATAACACCTAGAACTATGAATCGGACACCCAAATCAAATGAAATTTTCAAGAAATTTTAGAATTACTAGATTAACAACCGGGCATTTGGATCACGTCAACCCGACTCTATTTCTAACCAAATTTGATAGATAAGTAATAAATATAGTATTGGACCTGTACCGGGCTCCAGAATCAAAATATGCACATGGTATCAACAAGGCCAAACATCATTCAATTCTTAAAATAATTAAACTTTCAAACATTCAAACATTAAATTTTCGACAAAAAGTATTAACTCGAGTTAGGGATACCCGAATTCGATTCCAGGTGTACGCCCAGGTTTCAAAATATGATACGGGCCTACTGGGACCGTTAAAACACGGATCATGGCCCGTTTACTCAAAACATTAACCACAATCAACTCAAATGAATTTTTAAGGAAAAATTATTATTTTCATTAGTTTTTAACATATAAGCCTTCTGAAAAAAATACCCAGACTGCGTACACAAATCGGGAAATGCTAAACTAAGGTATTTATGGCTTCAAAGCAGAGAATTAGGTTGTAAAATATAAGATGATCTATCGGGTCATTACAGAGAGCGACCGATCCAGACGAGATCTCGGTGAAATTTTGGAAGAGCGTGGTTAGGCGGACTTGGAGTGGCTCACTAGTTTATTTAATGTCAGTTTTACGACTAAACAAATTCCCAAATAATGGACGTGGAGTATGATGGTCCTGCTATATAAAAACTAGGGTGATATCCAAAGCATCAACAACTAACGAGGTATCAAGTTACGAAGCCATACTATGAAAGTATGAGAGAGGATGGTGGAGCTGAGGTTAAGGAGGATTGTGACTATTTCTGAAAACCAGCTGGGATTTATTCAGGAATGTTCGATCACAGAAGCTATTTATCTTGTTATTAGGTTCATGGAGCAATATAGGGAGAGGAAGAAAGATTTATATATGGTGTTCATCGATTAGAGAAGGCTTGCAATAAAGTATCGAGAGAGTTATTTTGAGAAGTTTGAAGCTAGAGGTATTTTTGTTGCATACATTAGGGGTATTAAGGATGTATGATGGAGCTAAGATTCGAGTGAGGATATTGGGAGGGGACTCGCAACATTTCACCAGGGGTCAGCCCTCAACCCCTTTCTTTTTGCTTTGGTGATCGACGCACTGGCGCGGAAATTCAAGGATAGGTTCCACGATGCATGTTATTTGCATATGACATCGTGCTGATTGATTATATGCGAGGTGGTGTTAACGAGAGGTTAGATGTTTGGAGGCAGACACTAGAGTCTAAAAGTTTCAAGTTGTATAGGACTAAGGTAGAATACTTAGAGTGTAGGTTCACTGGTACGACTCAGGCAGTGGATGAAGATGTAAGGTTTTATTCTCAAGGCATCCCTAGGAGAGAATGTTTTAAATACTTTGGGTTAGTTATACAAGGGAATGAGAAGATTGACGAGGATATTACATATCGTATTGAGGGGGCAGGGATAGATGAAATAGAGGCTCGCATCCGGTATTTTGTGTGTTAAAATAATGCCACCAAAACTTCAAGGTAAGTTCTATAGAGCGGTGGTCTGACCGACTATGTTATATGGGGCAGAGTGCTGGCCAGTCAAAAACTCCCATGTCCACAAAATGAAGGTAGATCAAATAAAGATGTTGAGATGGATGTGTCAATATCTCGGGTTAGATAGAATTAGACATGGAGTTATTCGGCACAAGGTGGGTGTGGCCACTGTGGAGGACAAGATGTGGAAGGCGAGACTTAGATGGTTCGGGCATGTAAAGATAAGAGGCACAAATGCTTCGATGAGGAGGTGCGAGAGGTTGGCCATGGAGGACATGAGGAGAGGTAAAGGCAAGCCGAAAAGTATTGGAAAAAGGTGATTAGGCAGGATATAGCATTGCTTCAGCTTACTAAAGACATGACCATATATAATAAGATATGGAGGTTGAGAGAAAAGGTAAATGATTAGGATAGGTAGCCGAGTGTTGTCTTGTATGTAACAGTAGATCTAGCACATAACTTAGTGTCCTTTGTGTATTGTTGTGTCCCTTGACTTCTATTGCTACTTCTTGTTATTTTCATTTCGTCTTTCTGATTATAGTACCTACAATTAGTTTTGTCTTTTTTCTTCGATTGATGTGCTTGTTGTTGCCTTTCTTTTACTTTTCCTAAGTCGAGGATCTACCGGAAATAATTTTTCTGTCTTCGTGAAGGTAGGGGTAATGTTTGCGTATACTTTATCATCCACATACTCCAATTGTGGGTCTACAATGGATTTATTATTGTTGTCGTATAGTGAATTGTTTATCTCTACTTGTGAATATAGGTAAATTAGTCTAATCACGTAAAAAATTTATGTCTCTTTTAATATATTTCTCTATTATTGTCTGATTTATGTAAAAATACGTTATGTTAGCTTCCCCATAACACTACGTACTAATTGCATAATAAATTTTTTTCACCGTAAGTAATTATATCCTTCACAAATTAGGTGAGAAAAGATAATTTATTGGGATTCTGGAATCAATGCAAGCATATCAAATACATTGCATCCACGAAAATGGGGCAGTAACATTAATGGGGGTCAACGTCGTGAAATATCGTGAACAAGAATATCATGATTTTGTTTAATCCCTTTGTCTGTTTTATCGTCTTCGTAAATGCTGCTGAAGTTAAAGACATTATTTAGGTTATTGTAATTTTTAGTAATTGTCAGATATTGATCTGAATTTTAACTACGTGACCGAGAATCGTTTCCTTCATATTGTATTGAACTTTTTCAAAAGGCAGTATGGTGTATGAAGTATTTCATATTCATGGGTGGTTGAAGGAAGAATCGCACCCCAAGGGGATGTAATATATGCAGCATACTCCGATGCAATATTAATGTCTGATTTTACCGTTCGAACCCGTGATATAGATAACTTTACAGTTACCAGACCACACTTTAAATTGAACTTTCTCCGTTAGGTACGTTGAATCTCTCTTGCTTTACTTTTTGTTTTTGGATTAGGTTAAGAAGGTGCTTGAATTCGAACATGGAATTAAACAAAAATTAAACACAAATATCGTTAATTAAAGGAACAGATAGTATTGTATACAAGTTCATGTATCTTAGATTTGCTTTGCCACTAAATTTATTTAAGAGAATTATATTTTCTTGAATGTAGAGACGTTAATTTGACTTTAAAATGTAACTCGTCTACTTCTCAAAATTTTCAAGATGTGAGTGACAAGTGTTACCCAAGTAAACCTGTTCAAAAGATTTGAGTTAGCTTAAGATTTCAAAAATAACGGAAAAATAATATTGTATAATCGCTAATAATAAAAATGCATAGTTTTGTACGTAAGGCCCGTCCGATACATGCTATTAATTTATCTTGACTTAACTTTTGATAATTCGATCATGATTTATTAATGATTCTATCTGTTTAGCATGTCTAAATTTAATCTAGCTCATTTGCGTCAACTCATATTGAGAGGTAGTTATAATTTGTCGGCTGATTGACACAAAAGGAACGTATTGGGTGTACTTTTAGCGAAATGCCCCAAAAATTTGCATTATTTAAAAAATGACCCTGGACCAGCACAAGCTCTTCAGGGGTTCTATCACATTAAATTGTTCGTTGAAATTTATCGGATTGTTATACTTTTACTATTCAAGATTTCTCTATCAATTCGGTAGAATTGATGCTATTATTGTTCTACCTATCTGTTAAGTTGTTTACTGAAGTCTACCAGATTGTCATACTTCTACTTTTTAGGGATTTTTCTATCGCATTAGTAGAGTTGATATTATATTTTGTCTATCTATCTATTATGTTGTTCATCGAAGTCTATTGGATTGGTATACTTTTTCTACGTTATCTTAATAAAGTGTTCTTCGAATTTTCAAATTTGATTTCGATCAGACCACCTAAAATCTACTCCAAGTGACCTCAAATTGAAAACAAAGCTTCCAAATGCTAACACAAATAATTCCAAGTCACCAATTTAGTCGAATAACACCAAATCAAACGACTCACTTTGTATTCTTCAACACTTTCTAAGGTCCAACAATATTCCATGATGGATATGCAGTCCAATAAGTGAAAAAAGGTATAGTTAAGCAGAACATCAGGATCCAACATTGTTATAGAGAAGCTAACCAAATAGTTGATGCGTTAGCTAAACATGACGCAACTATTCTGTTTAGATCAAAGTTATCATACACTTAATAAGCATAAAACAATCAAAATAAATCAAGGGCCAATCATAGTAGATCGTAATAAATCAAGGGACCAAGAGAAAGAAGTGAAAAGCAAGAGTTTATGCGTTAAGGGAAAATGTATAAAGAGCTTTTATTGATAATATTGCTTTGGTCTGCCTCTCCATGGAGAGGTTCAGAACCTTACAATGGTGTTCCTTTTTTCGGACATAGTGATGAAGAAGAAGAAGCAGCCCCCCTTTTAGGGTTACTTCTTTTAGTATTTATAGCTGTAAGTTGTATGAGCTGGCGATGAATGGTCGTGACCACATTGAGGTTCCGTCCTTATGATAGCGGATGGGTTGTGGCCTTGTTGATCAAGCCAGGTAACCGTCGGGAATCGTGACTAATAAGTGGTCATACCACTTATTAGCTGAGAATTAGCTTTTAGAAATAATTAATTTCCTTAATTACTAGGGGTCAGATTCTGACCCATACAGTTAGTCCCTCCGCTTATTGAGGTCATCTTGTGGCTGAGCTCGATGAGCGGACTTCACCGAATATAGCTTCGATCGAGGCCAGATTGGCCATAGCTGTTTATATGTGGGAGATTACACCGTTGAAATTGATCGCCTTAGCCATTTCGTGTCGATGTCTTTGGTTGCTCACACATCGGGGACGGCCGTAGCCTTAATGTTGTTGACGGCCTTAACCGTTTAGATACCGGAGATGGCCGTAGCCTTGAAACTGTGGACGACCTTAGCCGTTTACATATTGGAGATGGCCATAGCCTTAATATTGGGCATGGACTTAGTCGTTTACATGTTGGAGATGGTCGTAGGCTTAATACCGTGGACGGTCTTAGCCGTTTACATGCTGGAGATGGCCATAGCCTTGAAACTATAGACGGCCTTAGCCGTTTACATATTGGGGATGGCCATAGCCATAATATTGTGGACGGCCTTAGCCGTTTACATGCTGGAGATAGCCGTAGCCTTAATACAGTGGACAGCCTTAGCCGTTTTCATGGTGGAGATAGCCATAACCTTGTGGGGTGTTGATATTATCTCGGTGTCACTGTGCCTACGACATTTGAATTTTTGCTTGTTTGAAGGCGTAATCGTTGCCCTCGGCGGACGAGTAGCATGTTGCACAACCGCAGTGAGTACGGAGACGCTCGATATTCCTTTGGTGATGTCCAAAGTTTTGAAGGTGCACAGGACATTCTCCTAGCGTTCTCATGTCATTTCAACCATTTCGAAGGTGAAACGCGTATCAACGACTAAAAAGTCATTCCATGGAGCTTGTCATAATGACACACGTTTATGTGGAACTGAACCGTTTTGCGGTTGGTCATGTAGTTAATGATGGCTATTGAAATTCCTGAAAGCCACATTTGTTGCCTATAAATAAGAGGTGGAGGTATTTACTTCTCACCTTTTCATTGTTTGTCTGAGTAAGAGGTTGAGGTATCCTGAAAGCCACATTTCTGAAAGAGCTCTCTCTCTCTCTCTCTCTCTCTCTCTCTCTCTCTCTCTCTTGTCAGTTCATTGTATTATTTGTTCTTCACTAGTTACAATCGTCATCGTTTCCGTAAAATCTCGCTCTTTTCTCATTTTTTAATCAACAATGGCGAGCGGTTCTTCCCAAATTATTTCTATGATAAATTTTCTGGTTAACCCACCGGTGATTGCAGGACCACCTCCGGTGGTAAGAGGTGTGAACCGGTAGATACCGAAGGGGGTCCGTTGGTTGAAGAGATCATATCTGTACCCGGGGATCCAACGACTGATTTTACCGTCGATGGTGGAGAAGATCCAGTGGATGAAGCCCCTTTAATGGGGGAAGCTAGAATGGCCCAACTTCGGGAACAATGGGGCATCGACGGCTATGCTGAGATTTTTCTCGCTAGAAGCGAGAAGAGGGTCCACGCTGACCATAGAGGATATTGCGTCTTCTACGCCTATCCCTTTAAGTTGGGATTTAGTCCCCCGCTTCCGATGTTAGTAGCAGACTTTTGCCATTATTATGGGGTATGCCCTGGCTATGTTCATCAAGTACGTGGAGTTGGTCCGTAGGGAGGTCACGCTGCAACACGTACTTAGCCTTTATGCTCCCGAAAGGACCTGCGGCATAATGATTCAGGCGAGTCCTCGTGGGTCGAGGGGCCTGGCCGCAGAACTGGACGACGTGGATGACCCTCGCCCTTTCAAGCACTTCTTCTATATCAGAACCAATCATTTGGTGGCGTCCCTGCTTGGGTTCCCAAAGTCTTGGAACCATGCACTTAAGCTTTGTTTAATCATAGAAAGATTTCCTTTTTTACTCTTCTTTACTTCTCGTGCTCGTAGGCATTAATATGCGTTGGTATTGTAGCCGACAGATTGTCGACGGCTCTGCTGCGGGGAATACATGACTGGGTCGAGACCATTTTTCCGCATGCAGTGGGAATACGCACGTGGGCGTCCTTTTAAGAGATGCATGGCCGTAGGCCTACAACTGGTGAGGACTTGACTTCTCCTTCTGTTACATTTCGTTCTTGTTTCCAAATCCGTTTACCGACTTGGTATGTTTTTACGATCAGGGAGGGCACATCGCGTCAGGGATCCTCAACTAGCCTTCCGTAGGCCGGGTGCGACTGCTCGTCTTGCAGCACTAGTACCACGCCTAGTACCAAGGGCGTCGTCGGTTCAGTCTTCAGCAGCACCTTCCCCAATACAAACGGCACTTCGGACCGAAGGGCCATTGGGGGTGGTGCATCCTAGGGTGGAGTCGCCCTCAAATGAGGCGGATGAGAAAGAGGAAAGGCCGATGGTTAGGCGGAGGCTCGCATTCACGCTGGATCCTCCCGTAGTGATCAATTTGGACTCTCCCCCATCGGATGTGTGAGGGAGTGAGGCTGCGCCGCCGCCTTTGAGGGCGGTCAAACAGTGGGGGTTGCGTCGGTTGGCTTACGCCATGATGATACTGTCTCTTCGGCGAGTCAACTGATTGTTCCACTCGTCGATATGTGAGTAGTTCCTCAGTGGCTGATTTTATTGGAGAATCGAGAGCTCGTTCGACGGCTGTGGAAGAAGGTGGAAGGGGCACTGCAGGAGGCGAATACGAGTCTGAGTCCGATTTAGACCCGCAAGACGTCCGTTCGTTCTATGAAGGCTTTACTAGCTCGATGGTGCATGCGGATGGGAGGCTTCGTTACATCGAGATTCCCACGGAGCAGGAGCAAAACTTATTGCTTTAAGGGAACAACTTGGTACCACTGTTTGAGGTGTTATGCTCGGAGGCGGAAAGCTCGTCATTAAGGGACATTACGGACGTCGGATTGATGAACGAGGTGGTCGTGAAAGTCCTGAGGGTATGTATGATGACCTTCTTATGCTTTCTTCTTGCCTTAGTTTATCTTTACTATACTAGTTATCTTTGTTTTGCAGTCTTATTTGTTGGAGGTGGAGGGCATCCGTCGAGCCAACATTCGTAGAGGAATATTTTTGCACGCGTTGGAGAAGTACTGCCACTACCGAGATCGGTGACATGAGATGAGCGAGCGCCTGAGGAACGACCCCCATAGACGGGCCTTGGTCGAGGAGTTGGCGAGGCGAGAGCTAAAAATGCAGCAGATGTTGGACAGGGTGCGTGCCCTCAAGGATTGGCTTTGTAAAAAGGATGAGGAGGTCGAGGCCAAAAAGGAGGGATGCAGTTGAGAAGGAGCGCCACATTAGGCTATGGCAGTGGAGTCCTCTGCGACCTTGAATGGGAAGGTGGTTGCTTTAGAGAATGAGGTCGCTGCTTTGAGGCTGCAAGCAAGGGATGCCTCATCGAGGGCTGGGGCACTGGAGGCAGCAATCCACGTCCATAAGAAGGAGCGGGCCATGGAGAGAGGTATCATGGCTTGTAGAGAGGCGGGGCTATAGGACCGTATTGGTGTCTATGAGCGGGATGCCCAAGCCATGGCAGATCGGATCACGGACTTGGAGGGGGGAATCAATGCCCAAGGGACCAGGCCGGCTCTTCCAACCAGGCTCGTCAGCTCTAGACATTTGTTGAGGTCCAACGTGATGTATATAAGAGCTTATGGGAGGCTGGCATCTTTCCCGAAGCTGTTTTTGAGGTAGCCCGTCAGAGGGCTCATAAAGCCTGTATTGGCTGTAGGTTCGACCAGCGATGCCGGGGGACGATGATGGTGCCGATAGTGGCGGTGATGTCGCCGAGTGAAAATCTTTGATGTGTTTTTGTTTTGTTCGCCATTTGGCATTTGGATATCTTTAGATTTTTCTTTTTTCTTTTCATCGTACTAATTCCTTGGCCGAGTGTAAACAGGCGTTTCCCGCACATGATTTTGTAAATATATATAAGCTTTTTTCCATTACTGGTCTTGTTCTTATTTTATATTTTCCCTTCTTTTCCTTTAGATTTTTCAATGTGCTCAAGGGTGATTTGCCTTAGAGTAAGACTGTGGTAGGCGTGCTGACTTTCGGTCGTTAGAGTTTTAGCCGTTATGCGATAGTGGCACTCAGCCATAGTCCTAGTTCGGGCATAGTCGAAATATCGTTGTAATAATAAAAAGCATGGCCTGGTAGTTTGACCAGGGCTGAACTTTACGTGGCCCCAATCGTAGCTCAAGTTGGGAGTACTTACTTGGATGGCGAGGGTGCAGGACCTGCGCCCCTATTTATCGTGAGACGGGTTTTGCCGAGCTCGATGAGAAAGATGTTTGGCCTGAGTTGTAAGATTCAAGGGAGAGGGAATCTAGCCTCGTGACTCGAGCGAGGTTGAACTCGTTAGATTTGTTGATTAAGGTGTGTTTCCTGAGTCTTGGTTCAATTTGTAGTTGGATTGTTAATTTTTGATGGCGAAGACGCATAGCCTGAGTCCCAGTTCAACTTGTAATTGATCTTGTAATTTTGTTGACGAAGGCACATGGCCTGAGTCCCAGTTCAACAGTAGTTGAATTGTAATTTTTGTTGGCGAAGGCGCGTGGGCTGAGTCCCAGTTCAACAGCAGTTGAATTTGTAATTTTTATTTGTGAAGGCGCATGGCCTGAGGCCTGGTTAAACAGTAGTTGAACTTGTAGTTTTGCATGGCGAAGGCGCATGGCCTGAGTCTTAGTTCAACTGTAGTTGAAATTGAAATGTTTGATGGCGAAGGCGCATAGCCTGAGGCCTGGTTCAATCGTAGTTGAACTTGGAGTTTTTTGATGGCGAAGGCGCATGTCCTGAGTCCCAGTTCAACAGTAGTTGAACTTGTAATTTTTGTTGGCGAAGGTGCATAGACTGAGGCCTGGTTCAACCGTAGTTGAACTTGGAGTTATTTGATGGCGAAGGCGCATGGCCGGAGGCCCAGTTCAACACTAGTTGAACTTGTAATTTTTGTTGGCGAAGGCACATGACCTGAGTCCCAGTTCAACCGTAGTTTAACTTTTAATGTTTGACAGCGAAGGCGCAAAGCCTAAGGCCTCGTTCAGCAGTAGTTGAACTTGGAGCTTTTTTGTGGCGAAGGCGCATCACCTGAGTCCTAGTTCAAATTTAGTTGAACTTGTAATTTTTGTTGGCAAAGGCGCGTGGCCTGAGTCCCAGTTCAACCGTAGTTGAACTTGTAATGTTTGATGGCGAAGGCGCATAGCCTGAGGCCTAGTTTAATCGTAGTTGAACTTGGAGTTTTTTTATGGCAAAGGCGCATGGCATGAGTCCCGGCCCATATGTCGGTGTTTGGGTGCTGAAGCTCGATTTTATTCGAGATCTTGAGCAGCTCATGCGCTATCTTCCCAGTCGGGGTAGGTAGGCTCGCTTGAGGTGACTCTTATTTCGAGATACCTTCATGCCGATTTCCGGCTGGATCCCTTATCAGGGATGTGGGAGATGCCTTACAGAGATCCTCCCTTGGGGGGGGGTACTTCTTTTTCTTGCTTGCACTATCCGAGAGAGGGGTGATAGAGGAGTTGGGTATCGATTTGAGATCTTCGAGTTTCCTTTGTCAGGTATATCGCTTTTAGCTTGTTTGAGTTGGGTTGTTCTTTGGCATTTCTTTCATTTTGGTCTGGGGAAGAATTACGCGATTCTACTATGAAATCCCCACAAACAACGCCAAATTGTTTAGCTCAAAGTTATCATACACTTTTTAAGCATAAAACAATCAAAATAAATCAAGGGCCAATCATAGAAGATTGTAATAAATCAAGGGACCAAGAGAAAAAAGTGAAAAGCAAGAGTTTATGCGTTAAGGGGAAATGTATAAAGAGCTTTATTGATAATATTGATTTGGTCTACCTCTCCATGGAGAGGTTCAGATCCTTACAATGGTGTTCCCTATTTTCGGGCATAGTGATGATGAAGAAGAAGCCCCCCCTTTTACGGTTACTTCTCTTAGTATTTATAGCTGTAAGCTGTATGAGCTGGTGATGAATAGTCGTGACCACATTTAGGTTCCGTCCTTATGATGGTGGATGGGCTGTGTCCTAGTTGATTGAGCCAGGTAACCATCGGGAATCGTGACAAATAAGTGGTATGACCACTTATTAGCCGAGAATTAGCTTTTAGAAATAATTATATTCATTAATTACCAGGGGGTCAGATTCTGACCCATACACATTCAACAATTCAACTCCCTAGAAATCTATAACAAGAAGGAGGATATGTCAGCAGAAGCGAATGGTCTATACACTTTAAACAAAAGCAAGAATACCTTCTTTAAAAATCAGGAAAGCTAAACATAGTTTCATATTTCCTCTTGCTTCATAATGTATATGATGTGTATGGGGTCAAATTTGGCCCTCAACGTCCCCATGATTAATGGGTACGCCCAATGAGTAGATGCCGACCAAAGTCAGGGCAAGGCCCGGGCGTGGAGGTGAAGGCGATGTCGTTTAGAACCTAATTCCTTCACTGATAAAATCCACCTACTTTTGTACTTTTTCTTAGATTATTTCAAGGAAGGTCTCCTACTAGAAAAAGGAGGCCTTCACATTATAACAAGGGATCATGATTATTCTCGAATAATACAACTTCTATTTCTATCTCTATCTCTATCTCCGTCTCCTACAATTGCTTCTCTCTTAAGCTAAAATTACTTTCTTTATCTTTGATATCTATAACTGCGATATCGTTCGTTTAACCTCTTGGTCAAATTATATTTGATTACGATTTACCCTTGTTATCTTTTGATTGTTTTTAAGCTTATAAAGTATATCGATAATATTTTATCCAAACAATTTGGCGTCGTCTGTGGGGATTTCGAGAATCAAAACCATAGTTTTCACCAAGAGAACCACCAACAACTATTCTCTACACTACACGAGCAGGAATGGCTGAAAACAATGCAAGAATGAAAGTGATAGTAGATGTTGCAACCAACCTCACCGGTCCTCTCAATGAAGCCGCAGAAGAAGGTGCTTCGATTACAACCCCTAGCACCACCACGAGAGGGGATATCCCACCTCCCCCACCTGGACATCTGACGATCTTGCGGGAAAAGGGTGCTTCTACATTTGCAACCAAAGATGTACCCCCGCAGGTCAAAACGATACTGGGAGAATGGCTAATAGGTGCCTTAAGTGGTCTAACTGAAAAGTCACCAAAAGGTAACTTCAGATGTGCGCCGATAGTAGTTCTCATCGCTACCATGGCTGAACCTGAAATGGCACGAGCAAATGACATGCCAGGCGAGGCACGGGCACATGATGGCACGCTCACATCCATCCTTAAGAAGATGAAACGGATGGATAATGAAAATCGGTCATTTCATGACTAGATGAAGGAACACCAGGAGAGGGTAGATAAGATCCCAAGTGCCCCCAAGTTGTAGCCAAAACGTGACGTGGGAAGATTCGTTGAACAACCCTACACTGAGGAGGCTGCCTATACTCCATTCTGAAGGCCTTCAAAATGTTGCTCTACCTAAGAGTATACAAAGGGACCACAGATCCCGAGGATCATCTGATCTACTATGTGACGGCTATAAAAGGCAACGACCTATCAAAGGAACAAGTACCGTCAGTACTGCTGAAAAGGTTCGGTGAAACACTGATAGGAGGATCCCTGACGTGGTACTCCCAACTACCGGCTTAGATTATTTCTACGTTCGAGGAAATGGCATACAAGTTCATCACCGCCCATGCAGGAGCAAAGAAAGCAGAAGAAAGGGTTAAAGATATCTTCTCCATCCATTAAACCGCAAGAGAAGGACACAGGGACTTCCTAGCCAGGTTTAACAAGGTGAGGATGAGCTTACCAATGTATCGGAAGGCATGGCGGTGTCCACTTTCCAAAATGGACTGAGCAGAGAAGGTTTCAAAGGCGACCAAAAAGCTACCAAGCCGTCTCATGAAGTACCCTCCTACCACATGGGAAGAAATCCATAATGCCTACTATACCGAGGTAGGAGCAGACGAGGACAACCTCAATGGCTCGACCCAACGGTCGACGATAATAAATCCAAAAATTAGAAGGTAGCGATTCATCGAGGGACGGCGGGAAAAAATTCCGCATCTCAACAAAGAAAGGCACCGCCTTACATCAGATCCTCCCATCCGCCTCCACCAAGACACACGGATGCACTACAGCGCCATATTGCTCCATTCCGAAACGAAAGAGGTATGCCTCCTTTATTATCCACCCATAACTTTAGCGTGTATCATTCAGAGATAGTGTACGTGAGAATCTGGGCAACAAGGTACAATGGACGACGAAGATGAAATCATACCCCCTCAACAAGGAAATTAAACGTCCTATGTGAGTTCCATCAGGAAGGGCACAAAATCGTGGACTGCATACGCATACGGCAAGAAGCGGTCAGAATGTTGAATTAGGGGTAACTGAGGGAGCTACTCCGAGACAAAGGAAAAACCAACTTTGCACGCGGACACGAGAAACCCCATGGGCCGCCGAAGATGCCCTCCTCGGCATGTACGATTAACATGATCGTCGGAGGTGGCGATGACTCAGCAATTAACCACGCACAAACTAAAGCGAACCATGGCCCACGAACGGCATGACGACTTCGAAGATAGTATCACCTTCGATAAGTCCGATGACGACGGTATATCTTTCCCTCACTATGATGCATTAGTTATCACTTTACGTATCGTACATATAAATGTTAAAAGAATTATGATTGATGATGGAAGCAGCACCTGTATTATCCACCCGAGGGTCCTCATGTAAATGGGACTTGAGGACAAGATAATAATGCGCTTCATAACACTGACTGGTTTCAATAATGCAGTGGAACGGACCTCCGAAGAGATATCCTTGCCCGTTTTAGTGGGAGGAGTTATGCTGGAAACAACTTTCCACGTAATGAGCCAGGAAACGGCATACAACGCCATCATAGGATGCCCATGGATACACGCCATGTGAGCGGTCCCGTCAAGTTTTTATGAAGTGATCAAGTTCCCTACCCCGTGGGGAATATCCAACATTCGAGGCGAGCCACGCACCAAAAGGGAATGCTACAAAATAGCTCAAGATTGCGCCACACAAAACAACATAAGGCGGCAAGTGCGGAGGCATAGCAATCAGCTATGTCGGGGACCAAGGTCGACCCGACAAGGGACGCCATTAAAGACCCTGATACCATAGAGGCTTGTATAGCTACGGTTAAAGATCTTGACACAGTCTAACTAGACGACACCGACCTTGCAAAGAAAGCCTACATTGGGCACGACCTCGCCAATCCGCATAAGTATCATGAATTTTTAACTAACCATGCAGACCTGTTTGCTTTTTTCCATTCAGATAGGCCAGGGATATCACGAGACATCGCCACTCACAAGCTAAGTGTTGACCGATTACACCTGCTCGTGCGGAAAATAAGGAGGAAATTCAACGCCACTATCAACGAAGCGGTCAGTGAGGAAGTAGACAAACTACTGGCTAACGGCTCCATCAGGGAATCAAAATACCCCCAATGGGTCGCCAATGTTGTCATGATAAAAATAAAATGGGAAGTGGAGAATGTACGTGGACTTCACCCACCTGAACAAGGCATGCTCAAAGGATTCATTCCTACTGCTCCACATCAACCAACTGATCGATGCTACCGCAGGACACAAGCTGCTAAGCTTCCTAGACGCTTATTCCGGCAACAATGCGATAATGATGGCCAAAGAGGACCAGGAGAAAGCAACTTTCATAACTCATCAAGGGACATATTTCTACAAGGTAATGCCCTTCGAACGCAAAAATAAAGATACTACGTACCAGAGACTGGTCACCAAGATGTTCAAAGAGCAACTCGGTAAGACCATAGAAGTATACATCAATGACATGCTGGTAAAATCAGCAAAGAAATAGGACCACATCAACCACCTGATGGAAGCCTTCGAGATATTGAGGAGATGCAGAATGAATCTGAACCCTGAGAAGTGTGCATTCGGCATAGCCTCAGGGAAATTCTTAGGGTTTCTTTTATCATAATGAGGCATCGAGGTCAACCTAGACCAGATCAAGGTGATAGACGTAATACCTGAGGTGCTGAACAGCAAAACGTAAGTACACAGGCTAACAGGGCGAATAGTCGCTCTATCCAGATTCATCTCGCAGTCCTCCAACAAATGCCATAAATTTTTCAATGTGCTGAGAAAAGACCAAGGGTTACACTGGAATGAGGAGTGAGTCGAAGCCTTGAGAAATCTAAAAGCATACCTATCCTCACCGCCCCTGCTAGTCAAAGCGAGCCCAAGCGAACCCCTGCTGGTGTATCTTGTTGTATCCGAGGTAGTCGTTAGCGCAGTCTTGGTCCATGAAAATGAAGGTACGCAATCTCCTATTTATTTCATTAGCAAAACCTTAGTGGACGCTGAAACACGGTATCCACACCTTGAGAGATTAGCTCTGGAATTGGTCGTGGCTTCACAGAAGCTCCGCCCCTATTTTCAATGCCACCCCGTAAAATTGGTGACAACCTTCCCGTTGAGAAATGTCCTACACAAGCCTGAATTATCAGGCAGCTCGGCAGATGTGCCATTAAGCTCAGCGAGCACTACATCTCGTACCACCCAAGAACCGTCATAAAGTTGCAAGTACTTGCCAATTTTATAGCGGATTTCAGCACAGAAATCCTGCAAGAGGCAGAACGCGAGGCACAAAGTGCCTTCTCCAATACCGACCTATGAACTCTCTATACTAACAGTGCTGCCAATGCACCAGGATTGGGACTGGGACTCGTCCTCGAGGTTCCTATGGGCGAAACAACTTGCTAGTCAATACGATGCCCCAAAATGACTAACAACAAGGTCGCATACGAGGCCGTTATTGCAGGTGTAAAACTAGCCATCAAGTATTGGGCTCAGCGAATCATCCTCCTTTACGATTCCAAACTTGTGGGGAATCAGGTCGTTGGGACTTACCAAATAAAAGAACAAAGGCTGTAGAAATATCAGTCGGAAATCCACAAGATGATGGCCGAGTTTGACGAGTGCCGTTTCAAGATAACTCCGAGGGCACAAAACGTTGAAGCAGATGGCCTATCAAAACTTGCCACTTCCACTAAAAAATTTAACAGAGAGAGCGTGGTCACCCTCCTCCACTTATCCATCAACCATACTGAGGTATTCTCTTTAAATATGACGTGGGACTGGTGCAACTAGTTTGTATCCTACCTACAGGATGGGACACTGCCACTCGATAAAAATGAGGCAAAGAAACTTTGCGTACAAGATGCCCGGTATTGCCTGATAAATAACGTCCTCTACAAAAGGACGTTTGGCGAACCCTTGGCCAAGTGTCTAGGGCCATACCAAATGAGGTCAGTGCTCAAAGAAGTGTGGGTCAATGAGGTGCCCACACATGTAACCGCACCCTCGTACGATGCCTCATACGGGCCGGCTACTACTGGCCTACCATGAAGAAAGAAGCAGCGGATACATTCGTCGCTGCGAACAGTGCCAAATATACGCCCCCATGATACACCAACTAGAAGAACCTCGCCACTCGGTCACATCCCCATGGCTCTTCATCAAATGGGGAATGGACATAGTCGGACCCCTCCCCCGGGACGAGGAAAGGTACGATTTCTACTAGTTTTAACTGACAATTTCTCCAAGTGGGTGGAAGCAGGTGCGTACTCTCAAATACGCGAACATGAGATCAACGCCTTCATATGGAAATATATCATATGTCGCTTCGACATCCCCAAGGAAATCAGCTGCAACAATGGATGATAATTTGTCGGTCAAAAAATGATAGAATTGTTGGAAAAATGGCATATCAAGAGAATACTCTCAACGCCATACCATCCCACCGCCAAGTGGAATCCTCCAACAAGACAATACTAAATATACTAAAAAAAAAATTTAGGAAGCAAAAGGGCTACGGCCTGAGCTACTGCCAGAAGTATTATGAGCCTATCGAACCACACCCAAAGCCAGCACAGGGGAAAAACCATACTCACTGGTCTACTGAACTGATGCGGTCATACCAGTCGAGGTCAGTGAACTAATCTTGAGGTACTTGTACACCAACGAAACATAAAATGACATGAACAAGCTCCAAGACCTCGACGAACCCGAGGAAAGGAGAGAAATGGCCCACATCAGAATGGTGGCACAAAAACAACAGGTCGAAAGGTACTACAACAAGAAGTCCAAGGTAAGACCACTGAGTGTGGGAGACCATGTCCTCAAAGCCAAGACATTGGCATCCAAAGACCCAAGCGAAGGAAAATTGGGCACTAATTGGGACGGACCCTACAAAATCATAGCATCAGCCAATAAAGGAGCATTCCATTTGGAAACAATGGAAGGGAAAATGCTACAAACAATTGGAATGTCACCCACCTCAAGTATTTCCCTTTCTAAAAGGCATCTCCCGAGTTGTACTCTTTTTTCCTTACCCGGGTTTTGTCCCAATCGGGTTTTTTCGGGGAGGTTTTTAACGAGGCTGCAGAGGGGACACCTGGAGATATTTTTAGAACGCGTTTATCATATCAACCTCTCCATACGCTCTCCAGGACAACATGATAAAGGGATTGGACTAGCATGATCTCCAATGTATAAACTGCTACGGCCATTTCCAATGTATAAATGGCGACGGCCATCACCAATGTATAAACGTCTACGACCATCTCCAATGTATAAGCGGCTACGTCCATCCCCAATGGATAAGCGGCTACGGCTATCTCCAATGTATAAACGGCTAAAGCCATCACCGTCAATAGTCGACCCAGTTCGACTACGGAAAACAAGTGATTCAACGACAGTCGAAGTCACCCATATGGACAAAGTCATCAACAAGTTATGACCAAGGTCATCAACATAGTTCTGGACAAGCCCATTGACTTCATTATGGCTGAGGCCATCGCCGCCAACAGTCGACCTAGTTCGACTATGAAAAACAAGTGATTCGACGATAGTCAAAGTCACCCATATGGCCAAGGCCATCAACAAGTTATGACCAAGGTAATCAACTTAATTCTGGCAACGGCCATCGACTTCATTATGGCTAAGGCCATCGCCGCCAACAATCGACCCAGTTCGACTATGGCAAACAAGTTATTTGATGACAGTCGAAGCCACCCATACGGCCAAGGCCATCAACAAGTTATGACCAAGGTCATCAACTTAATTCTGGCCAAGGCCATCAATAAGTTATAACCAAGGTCATCAACTTAATTTTTTCCAAGGCTATCGACTTCGTCATGGCTAAGGCCATCGCCGCCAATAATCGACCTAGATCGACCACGACAAATAAGCGGGTGACTCGAAGATAGTCGAAGTCACATTCATGGCTAAGACCATTAAAATTATATGGCTAAGGTCGTCTACGATATCATTGGTCGAGGCCATCGAGATCGTCTAAGACAAATTAACGACCCGACATAGGCCAAAGACACGTGTATGGCTAAGGCCATCAATGTTAAAACAGCGACCGAGTTTGATAGTTCCCCGCTGATCGCTGACCTAGTTCAACAGTAGAACAAAGCACTTGTACAAAAAATAGAAATGCAGTAAAATTACAACAAGTAAACGAGCACCCGTTCTACGGAGACGGGGCACCATAGAAACAAAAGAGCAAAGGAAAAGAATAAATTGACATAAAAGATGTGTTTCTAAAAATAAATTGACAAAATAAATTATCTCTAAAAATACATGTACATAAGACCCTGAAAAAAGGTCCCGGTTACATCCAAAAAAGAGGAGAAATAAAAATATATACAAATCCTGAGAGTCTTCGCCACTTCGACCATCACGCCCGCTTGGCCGCCATTTTGTACGCCATCACCTCCGGGGTAGTAAGTCTTTGAGATCCAGGAGCCAGACTCTAAATTGTTGATGTCTTCAGAATGGTAGCCCGCCCTATCGGAGGAGTCAGAGCTATAACCACAAGTGGCACGGGCGGCACAGGCTAAGCGATATTGCTCCTCAACCTCCACCTCACTGGCTCGACCAGAAGATAGGTACTCCTTGAGTACGAACAATCAATCCTTGGCATACACCCACATTTTGTGCACCTCACTATGCGCATCATCTTCAAGCTTCAACAAAGCGGACAGCTTAAGGGCCCTCAACTTCAGCTGCCTTGGCATCAAGCTCAGCGGATAAAGTGGCGACTCTGGTCTACAACTGAGCCGCCTCAGCCGCTACCCCATGGTTGATTTCCATCTCCTCTTCTTTTGACTGAAGGAGAGTCCCTAGCTCGATGTTCCGAGCCAAAGCAGTCATTAGTTTCTAGTCGACTTGCTCCAACTCGGCTACCCTCCGCTTAAGCTGAGCCTCTGCTTGTTCAAGAACCTCACAGAGCACTCGAAATTGAGGGTCCTTCTTGAACACATCTGCCAATGCCTGATAAGCAGCACGACATTGTTTGTACTTTTTTTCCATTTTTAGAAGGTGGCCGCCTTCTTCTGCTCACGCCGCCTCCTCTCCATCTCCAAGACAAGGGTATAAAATGAAGAGGAAAGAAAGGAAATACAAGTCAGTACGTACCAAATTCGCCTTTGAGACACATAAAAGGAAAACTAAAACCTACCTACAAGGCTGCACCAACGACCCTCTGAGACAGGTCCCTATTACTGACGTCCGTCAGCGTCTCACACTCTGCGTCTGCACATAACAGGGTCATTTCCGCTACGGCCTACTTTCTTCTCTCCAGTAAATTATACCCTCTTTGGATCAGGATTCAATGGTTAGACTTGCCCGGCCTCATCTCCATGCAGGCTGAGTCCTCCGTTATATCTCCAAGAGCGATCTCAGGGACCATCATCTCAATCTCAATGCCCGCTTCCCTAGCGACAGAGGACGATCCACCATCTGAATGTGGGTTGAGCTGGAAACGGAGAGAGTTGTCCTTCGGGGAGCCAACCTCCCTGAAACGATGGCTTCAGCCATAAAAACTGGCCTTAGCTCTCGACGTGGCTAGCTAGTGCTCACGTCCCCAGTCGCAATCCCCTTATCGGTAATCATCCGCCTCCTTTTCTCTCCAATGGCTTTTCACCTTCAGAAGCCTCCTCTACCGGCACGACCTCAGGCACCAACACAGGCACAGACTCATGTGTCATCGTTGGCACAACTTTAGGCGCCGACCCAGATGCCGCCACTGGCACAGCCCCCTGCAGAGTACCCACATGAGCGTTGTCATTGGGTGAACCAAGTGATATGACTTCATCATCTGAGTCAACCTCCGCTCTAGACGAGGCAACTACGGTCTTATTCTTTCTTGAAACAACCCGACCTGCCAACACAAGCAATTCAGGTAACAAAACTTAAGGAGGCTATCGAAACCGAAGCTAAAATAAAAATATTACCTGGCGGGTTGTATTGGTTGCGGAACGCAGGCCAAGTGTGGCACTCCTCTGCGTAAGGTATCAACCCATCCACCCATTATCTAATATTTTCGATGGGCCGGGGTGGAGAGGCCGTCATTACAAAAAAAAAAGATATCACAATGGATAAAGAGCTAGGACCCCAAATAATCACGAAATCCACACAAGGATACATACACTCTGCATTCCACCTCTCTGGAAACCTTTAGGATTAGGCACCAGGTGCTCCGTCCTTATGTAGAAGTATCTTTTCCAGAAGTCGCGATTGGTCTTGTCATCGGACTTCACCACATAGATCTTTGTATCACGGCTCTTAAAATGAACCATGGTACCCCTTAAGTAGCTTGGGCTGAACATCTGCAGAAGCTGATGAACCGAGACCTCGCTCCTCGCCCTGGCCGCGTACGTAGTAAGAATTCTACACACTTTCAACATATAAGGCATGAGGTGGGCCAGGCACACCCTGTAAAAGAGGCAGAGTTCTACCAAAGGGTTAAATGGTATGATGTATTCGATCCTAAATGGATACTCATTAAAAGTGCAAAACCCAGGCCTATGCATATTGACATAGTCCATCTCAGCCGAAACCGTCTCTATATGGTCTGGAACGTTGTACGTTGATCGAAGGGTATCTAAGTGGGATTGCAGTAGTCTACTATGCTCCCAAGGAATTAACTCTTCATTCTAAAATTACTTTCGAACGTGCATCTCTTTCGGGAGCACATTATCTACAAAAAGAGGAACAAGGGCCTTCTCCGCATCTTCCTCTTCACCGCCAGAAGAAGATGGAACCCTAGATGGATCAGTGTCCTTAGTCTTTTGGCTGCTCTGGCGCCGTTTTTCCAGATGAACTGGTTTTGAAATACTGTAGATGAGAAATACAACCACAGAAACAGGGAATAGCTCACACAAGATATCGATTGCAAGAAAGCAAGACAGAGAAAGGAATAAGAAAGTACTCTCAAAGGTTCAAAAGATGAATCAGTTTGAACCTTTCCCCTATTTATAGGATGAAGTTATGCGGAAATCAAAAAGGTATGATCAAAACGAGTGCGGGAAACCATAAAGTCACATCACCAACTGAACCACCTCGGAAACAAAAGTAATGATGATGCATGCGACTAATGATGTCATTCTGAAGAGAGATCATACGTCAACGGTACAGCTGTGTCATGCATTTTTGTCTCATTCATGCTAAAGTTCGAGGATGTGGCCAAACTCTCTTAAGACGAGGCTTGTAAGTCTGGCCATTAAAGACACCCATCAGGCACGTCTCTAACAAATGGAGGGACTAACTTTATGGGATCAAATTTGGCCCCCAACGTTCCCATGATTCACGGGTACGCCCAATGAGTAGATGCCAACCAAAGTGAGGGAAAGGCCTAGACGTGGGGGTGAAGGCGACATCATTTAGAACATAATTCCTTCACTGAGAAAAGCCACCTACTTTTGTACTTTTTCTTTGATTATTTCGACGAAGGTCTCCTACTCCTTCACATTGTAACATGGGATCATAATTATTCTCAGATACTACAACTTCTCTTTCTATCTCTATCTCTATCACTTATCATTGTCTCCTACAATTGCTTCTCTTTTAAGCTAAGATTACTTTCTTTATCTTTGAGATCTACGACTGCGATATCGTCTATTTAACCTCTAGGTCAAATTATATTTGATTAGGATTTACCCTTGTTTATCTTTTGATTATTTTTTGAGCTCACAAAGTATATCGATAACTTTTGAGCAAACATGATGTTACAGTATAACGGGATGAGCTCTGCCCATGCTAATTTATTAGTACATAATGTAACCCTAGTTGCAGTATTAATACTAGGACCAAACCTTCTTGGTTATTACAGGTTCAAAGTCACTAGTTCGATTTTTTTGTGAGCTTAAAAGGGTAAATGAGTTAGGAATGCCCCATTCACATGTACAATATGAGGAGGTAAGGTCCCATATACCCCTCCTTCATATGTTCACTTTTTGAATATTAATATATAAGTAGGGGTCAAAACCAAACCCCCAGTACCTATAGGTCAATATAGCCTGAGGTGAAACTGATTTCAATAAATAAATAAATAAATCGAACAATAGTGTTTCGAGATTTTTTACAATAAATTAACAAAATCTATGTCTAAAATAAAATTTTAAGCACAAATTATCAACATTCAATTACTTTTAACAATAAATCGAACACTAACTTCTTTTTGTCCACCATCAAACAAAAATTTCAAGCATTAGAAATTTAAAAACTATGGTGTTAAAGTAAAAAATGAAACTTTTTTTAAGACCACAAAAAATGGAGACAGTCTGCTAAGACCATCCCCTTCTAATTTTGTGATTAAGTTTCTTCATGTACCAACTCATTTTAATTGGCGGCCCATATCATAGTTCGTCCATTCTGGCCCATACTGAGTAACTTGGTTCATACAATGATCCAAATCTAATTTTGTGTAACCTCTGTGTTAACATATGTATGCTATCTCTTTCTTCTATCTCTTTAAACTCCTTTAATTTGTTGATTCGAACTCGCAACCCAAAATTTAGAGGAGTATACTTATTACTTGAGGAATACTCTCTTGTCATACATGCTCATTTCAATTCATAGTCACATCTGAATTCCTTCTTTCCTTTTTCCTTTGTTTCTTTTTAAATAGAGTCACATAATAATTTCCATGGATGACTTTCCATCCATGCCGCACGACCCCTTGGACGCGCCCTGTGGAATCCTAGAAAGCCTCAAAACACCTAGCACCACGGACGACCCCGTGGTCTTGGCTGCGCCAAGTGACAAGTGCGCATGTACCTCTGTCGCCCCACTGATAGCCCTTGCCAGCAGCCAGTCGCAGGCAGATACCAACAGTGCCACACGCAGACAACATGGCACAAACAGATCATGATGCCAAAGACAAGGTTGTTGACCACGGACCTGTTTCTACCTTGTAAAAAATTAAATCCTTTTCATTGTAAATATAGAGCAGTTTTATTTTATTTACTTCCATTATGTTTCTCTAGCTTATTTAGGTCAAGTCTTGTAACTTTAGTTTGTTTTAAAGCATTATTAGGGGGATCAAGCAATCAAACTTTCTAGAAAGCAAATAATAATCTGTACGGGTTTCTCTCCCCCTCGATATTGTGTTGCTTTTCTGTAATAGCTCATTAATGAAATCAAGATTTCTTTCATTCTCAATTCTCATTTTTGTTCTCGCAATTGCTCTTGACAGTGGTTTTTTCATACGACATTGACAATCTCGTCTAGCATACGGAGGGAACTCAGTTGGTGGATAGTAACTGCACTAACATCAGTTGCTTAGCCTTGCATCGCCCTTCTAAGGAATCTCAAGAATGACATGTAAAAATTGATATTAGAGCCTAGGGTCAAAATCGGACAACGGAACACATTGTCCTTACCACCACTACTGACCATGGTGAATTATGGGGACCGTATCGCGACCCTTGAAGAGACGATTGACATATTCAGACCCAACATGAATACGGTGCTTGAACTAAGAATTAGCCTAATGTAAAGGTTGGAACATAGAATGCTCCAGGCCAAAGTTGACATAGAAAACATCAGTTACAAATATGAAGGATACTGAAAAAAGGCAACCACATAAGCAACCGAAATTTTGAGTATATTTGAGGGCCTCCAACAGGAACGTGCTGAGGATTTAGCCTATATGGAACAAGAGGCATACGGGGTGACTACCATGCAGTAAACTACAGACAACTTGATAGGCCAGCTCAATATTGTCAATTCTGCTCTACAGGTCCTGCTTTGAGGAGGCAAAAACCAAATCGATAGTGCTGTGAATGTCGCTTTCGAGGTACAAAAACTGAAAATTCTTTAGCCAAAGCCATACAGTGTTGCTCGAAACTCCAAAGAAGTGGAAAACCTCATCTTCGATATCGAATAGTATTTCGATGCCATAGGGGACCTAGAATAAGCTAAGAAGGTAGCAACTGCTGCCATGTATCTTCAGGGTGATGCTAAACTCTGGTGGCTGGTGAAGCAAAGCAATCAGGGCCAGTGAAGATACTCTCAAGACATGGAAGAACTAAAGGCAGCTATACGCCTACAGTTCTTCCCCAAAAATGTTGAGTACAATGCAAGGAGAAAGATATGGGAGCTCCGCCAAACCAAATCGGTGCGAGATTACATGTGAGAGTTATCTGTGCTTATGCTGATCATACAAGACATGGGGGACCAAGAAAAACTCTTCACATTCCTGGAAGGGTCGAAACCTTATGCCCATATGGAGCTACACAGACAAAGGATAGACAATTTACCCAAGGAAATCCAAGCAGCGAAGTGCCTTTGGGACTATCAAGTGGAAGCTCGGAAGGATAGGCCTCAAAAACATGTCCAAGGGGAATACAAAGGGAGACAGCCTAGCACTAGTGGCCCTAGCAAAAGTGGAAGATATCGGAGTGAAACATATCTAAGGCTCCTATCAAGCCCGAATTTCGATGAGCGAGACCAGTTCTCAACCGAGTGAATCAGCCGAGCAAGTTTTGTTAGATACTTTCTACCCAAACTCACTTCATGAACTAGAGAAGAAATATTCTCATTAATTAGACAATATGGAGATCATGTATACAATACCAAATCATTTCCATTTGTTACTTCATTTAAAGTCTTACATACTTTTTTTCATAGTGTGAAGTGGAATATATGATTCAAGCACAACATAACCCGCTTGACTTTGCCATCACCCATATATAGCACACACTATGTCTATGAAGCCTTTAAAATTATAAAGAGTACAATAATAGTACCGGTAACAAGGCTCTCACTATACCTTAAAACGTGATAATATAACAAACAAAAGATAAATGATCCCGAAAGGAAGTGGAGCTCACCAAGTCTGCTGCGAAGAGGGCGTAATTCTATTGTTGATCGATGTTTCCTGCTATGGAACCACATACATCCATTAAAAATACAGTGCCCCTGGTAAAAGGGACGTTAGTACTGTCGAATAGTACTAGTATGTATAACCAAAATACAATCTCAATATAATGAATAATAATACAATGGGGAACAATCATGAAATCAATATAAACCTCAAACTCTACCGAAGCATCCAGTTAATAACCAGATAAGTTTTCAAGTAAATTTCCTTGTTTTTAGGTTAGGAGATCTTTAGCATCGATATACCATCATTCACAATATCACCGTGCTCTTACAATGAGTCCGATCACAACCCGACCGGGTAGGCCGTCTCATTTGAGAGATCACTACAATCACAATTTTAATTTTAATTTCCAGCACAATCACCACCATGTGTGCGTCCGATCACGGGCCGATCGGATAGGCCGTCTCACTCGAGGTATTACCCTTTTATATCAATCATCTCACTTCATTCTTCTTTCACATCTTTTCAATTCATTGTCACTAGTGGCCACAATTATAAAGTCATTCTTGGAAATTGGCCGTATTTCATAATTCAAATTCCTTTTTCCAAATTCAATCATCAGTATCATCATCAACAACATCAATGCTTTCCATTCAATACTTTAAATACATATATGAGCAATTGAGAATCATAGGCACATACAGACATTTCACATAGGTCATAACAAACTTCGTTCGAGCTTGACTTGCAAGTTTAGCATTTTTAACACACATACCATACTTTGAACTCATCCTCAAATGATAAGTTAACATGATAAAGGTATATGGAATAAATATTGAACATATATCTTTCAACACAAGCATATTCGGTATAGCCAATTTTATAATAATCAACTTGGACTTACAACAATTACATGAACACTGTGGGATTCAATTCTAAGAGAAGAGATTAGCCAACATACCTTAATTGAGCTTCCTTAAACTATAAACTTTTCCGGATTTCTTAAAAACTTCAATCTATTTGAGCAATGTAACAAATTGGACTAAAATTAGGAAGATGATCATGGTTCTAGCTCATTTGAGCATTTTATTGAACACTACATGTGCATCAAGGTTTCAAGTCCCTTTTATTGGAGGATTCCATCATCCCACAGCCCACTCTTTACCATTTTTAGCGTACAACCTTTCTATATCCTTTGATAACATATGCATGCAAAATAAACAACTCCCATACCCAAGATTTGTCTTGCTGATTGCTCATTTTCAGTTAACTTTTGAAATTAGGAGTTAGGGTGTTCAATCTTACCTCTAGGATAAAAACCTAGTGAGTATTTTTTGCCCAAGTTCAGATGAAGCTTTAAAGATTGACAAATGAACTCAGTCATGGACCAGGTCCATCATGTGAGACACGGTGGATATACATGTGAGATGCACGTGAAGAAGATAAGTCTCAAGGATCAAGCAGCAATATCTTCTGAACTGATCGAAAAGGTTGTATAAAGGATGAGGAGATGAATTTTCTTTATGAGAAGAGAACTTAATCCGGATCAACAATAAGGATTGGAGTTTGTATTGCTCTAGGACTCAAGTTCTATAAAGGATAAGCAATTGAGTTTCAATCAAACTCTGATTACTAACTCATTAAATAACTGTGATTGTTTTCTTTTACAGGTATTGCACAAAAACGAAGAAGTTAAACGTGAATTGGGAGAAAAATAGCAAGGCTTTTTGCAAGCAATTTATTTGAGATTTAAGTGTGCACTCCTGAAGCTACTTGAACAAGATAAAACAACCAGTTCCACTGTATTTATTCTTATTCTAGTTCATTTATAGTAGGTGGTTTAACATTGTACCTTTCTAGATTACATAGAATCAATTGTTTTAGGTACTTTGAGGATTCAAGTTAGAGTAAACTTGAAGGGGTCATAATAGTTGAGGCTATGTGCCACACTAGGATTAGAGTTAAATCTTAGGTTTACAAGAGTTTTGTAAATGCTATTATGGCTCATTGATTTTAGTGGATGTTTGGGAAAATCCTACTGAGTAGTAGGTCATGGGTTTTTCATTTTTTAAGCCAGGTGTTTTCCACAAAAAAATCTCTGTGTTCTTTATTTTTTGTACTTTTAATTCCGCAATAGTAGTAGTTAGAACACCTAGAAGAACCAGGCTCTTCTAGATCGAAAATTGGGTACCCCTCCCCCTCCCCCTTTTGTGTGGTATTGACATTTGGAATATCAATTGGTATCAGAGCAGGTTATCCTTGAAGAGGCTAACACCTTAAGAAAGATTAACATGAGTGCACCACCTAGGAACTAGGAAGGCCAATCCAATGCCAGGCCTCCACTGTTCAATGGACAGTATTATTCTTGGTGGAATAATAGGATAAAGGATCATATCATACGAGAAGACTATGAACTCTGGGACATAGTCACTGATGGTCCTTTGGCAACTACAGTGAAAAATGAGGAAGGAGTGGATGTGCCAAGGACAAGGACTGACTGCACTGCTGAAGTCTTGACAAAATGGGAGAAAAATGCTAAGGCCAAGAAATGGCATGTATATGGACTAGTCCAGATGAGTACAGTAGGATCAAAAGTTGTACTACTGCCAAAGAAATATGGGACACTTTGCAAGTGGCTCATGAAGGAACACCTCAAGTGAAAAGATCTGGAGGAACACTATTGTATTCTCAATATGAGAATTTCACTATGAAAGATGGAGAAACTATCCAAGATATGTATACTAGGTTCACTACACTGACAATTGATCTTAAGTCTCTTGGAAGAATTATCCTTGAAGAACACAAGATTGAGAAAACCTTAACAAGAGTTCTCCCAGTTGCTTGGGAAAGCAAAATCACTGCTATTCAGGAATCCAAGAATATGGCTACTCTCAAACTATATGAACTGATTAGAAATCTTACTGCTTATGAACTAAAAAGGCAAACCAGGAAGATGGATACACCCAAGAATAAGAGAATCTTAGTTCTCAAAATTGCATAAGGTTCGGATCTGGAAGATAATGAGATGGCTATAATCACTAGAGATTTCAAAAAGTACCTGATGAGAGGAAAGGGTTCATCAAGAGGTACAAACTTCAACAAGTCAAGAGCTCCTAAGAAACAGACTAATGACGATTGCTATAAGTGTGGCAAGATTGACCGCATGATCAAGAATTGCCCTCAATGGGAAATAGAGTTGAAGAAAGAAAGGGATAAACTAAGAAACAGGAAGGAGGAACATGTTCAACCAAAAAGAAATAAAGGTTCAACCAAGGCTATGGTTGCTGCTTGGGGTGAAACCTCTTATTAAGACTCAGAAGATGAAGCTGAAGAAGAGCAAGCTCTTATGGCTATTGGAGAATCAGATGATGAGCAAGAGGTCCAAATGAAAGGGAGGATCCAAATATGGTATATGGATAGTGGCTTCTCAAAATATATGACTGGGAACACGGACCATTTCCTTTCACTTAATGACTTAAAAGGAGGTAATGTCTACTTTGGTAATGGAAAGAAAGGTGAGATCATTGGGGATGGAAAGGTAGGTAAGATATACTCTCAGAGAATATCTACTTAATAGATGGCTTGAAATATAGCCTAATAAGTGTGTCACAACTGTGTGATAGAGGTAACCTTGTAGCTTTCACCTCTACCAAATGCTTTGTGATTAACCTTACCACTGACAAGATTGTTTTGCAGAGAAAAAGAGTTAACAAATTTATATTGTAGATTTGTCAACTCTTTCAGAAAATGAACTCACTTGCTTAAGTGTGTTAGTTAATGATCCCCTCCTGTGGCACAAAAGACTTGGCCATGAAAATCTAAATCAGTTAAACAAATTAGTCTCCAAGGACTTGATGATAGGGTTACCTAATATCAAGTTCAAGGAAAATAAAGTTTGTGAGGCATGTGCAAGGGGGAAGCAGGTAAGGTCTTCCTTCAAATCCAAGAAAATGGTAAGTATGTCCATGACGTTGGAACTGGTTCATATGGATCTTTGTTGTCCAATGAGAACCATGAGCAGATGTGGAAAGAAATATATGATGGTGCTTGTTGATGATTATTCTAGATTTACCTGGGTACTATTTCTGACATCTAAAGATGAAGCATTTGAAATGTCCACTGCTTTTTCTAGAAAAACTCATAAATAATTAGGAAATCAACTTGCATCCATTAGGTCTAATCACGGAACTGAATTTGAAAATGCAAAATTAGCTGTATGTGATAAAAATGGTGTAGATCATAACTTATCTTCCCCTAGGACTCCTCAGCAAAATAGAGTAGTTGAAAGAAAGAACAGAACACTTGAGGATATGGCAAGGACCATGCTTCTCTCTAGTAAATTACCTCACAGATTCTGGGTAGAGGCCGCAAACACTGCATGCTACACAATCAATATATGAGTTACTTAAAGGGAGAAAACCAAACATATCCCATCTTAGGTGGTTGCAAGTGCTATGTGCATAATCATGTAAAAAACTCCCTAGGTAAGTTTGATCCCAGAAGAGATGAGGGAGTATTCTTGGGATATTATTCACATAGCAAAGCATATAAAATGTTCAGTAAAAGAACTTTGTGTGTAGAAGAAAGTGTGCATGATGTATTTGATGAAACTAACATTCTTTCAGAAAGACAGGAACATGAAGAGAAAGCCATTGGACTTGTAAAATAATTGACTGAATCTACCGCACAAGTCAAAGTGGCATCAAAAGAAGGGACAGGTGATGGAACAAGTTCTTCTACTCAGGGCAACCCGACAGGGGGAGATAATCAGGGAGAAATTGAAACAAACTTTCTACAAGAACCTATTCATGAACATGTTCCTCAGCAACAAAACAAAGGAGAATCATCTAGTAAAAGCCAATTGGTGGTGAAATCCCACAAGTATCAAAGTTCTCATCCCATTGAGAACATCATTGTTGATCCAACATATGGAGTCAAAACTAGATCGCAACTAAAGAATTAGTGTACATTTGATATTTTTTTTATCTCTTATTGAACCTAAAAATATTTCTGAGGCTTTGTAAGATGCAGATTGGGTCAATGCTATGCAGGATGAACTCAACCAATTTGAAAGAAGTCAAGTCTGGCATCTAGTTCCATGACCCAAGGACAGATCATTCATTGGCACAAAATGGGTCTTTAGGAACAAACTTGATGAAGATGGAACAGTTACAAGAAACAAGGTAAGGCTGATGGTTCAAGGCTACAGCCAAGAGGAAGGCATTGACTATGATGAGACCTTTGCTCCAGTTTCAAGACTACAGGAAATCAGACTCCTCATAGCCTTTACAGCACACATGCAATTCACTCTCCACCAGATGGTTGTCAAAAGTGCCTTCTTGAATGGCTACATAAAGGAAAAAGTGTTTGTGAAACAACCTCCAGGATTTGAAAGCAAGGAATGTCCTGAGCATGTGTTCAAGCTAGACAAAGTTCTATATGGGCCCAAGCAATCCCCAAGAGCTTGGTATGAACGGCTATCAAAATTCCTACTAGAGCATGGTTACAAAAGAGGTAAAATTGGAAGTATCTTATTCTTAAGGTAAAAAGGTAAAAACCTCCTTGTTGTGCAAATATATATTGATGACATAATATTTGGGGCCACTACTCATAGGTTGAGTAAGGACTTTGCAAAACTAATGGGGAGTGAGTTTGAAATGAGCATGATGGGTGAACTTAAATTCTTCTTAGGCTTGCAGATCAAACAAAGTCCAAATGGAACCATGATCCATCAGCAAAAGTATATAAAAGAAATAATCAAAAAGTTTAAAATAGAGGACTCTAAAGAAATAGATACGCCTATTGCAATTGCCGCTAAATTAGATGTTGATGAACCTGGTTCATAAGTTGATTAGAAATTGTATAGGGGTATGATTGGTTCACTTTTGCATCTTACTGCCAACAGACCTGATATTGTTTTCAGTGTAGGGCTTTGTACTCGTTTTCTGGCAAATTCAAAAGAGTTTCACTTGACTGTTGTCAAAAGGATATTGAGATATCCAAAAGGCACCACTGATTTGTGTCTTTAGTATCCCAAAGGTAGTAATGTCAATCTAGTAGGATATGTTGATTATATATGTTTCCTAGTGGATAGGAAGAGCACCTCAGGAATGGCACACTTCCTTGGTTCATGTCTTGTGTAATGGGCTACCAATAAGCAAAACTCAGTAGCCCTATCTACTGCTGAAGCTGAATATGTTGTTGCTACTTGTTGTACTCAATTGCTATGGATCAAACAATAGCTGATAGATTTTGGAATTGAAGAGGGATGTATATTAATATTCTGTGATAACTCTAGTGCTATAAGTATGACAAAGAACCCTATTTATCATAAAAGTACCAAGCACATAGATGTTAGACAATACTTTATAAGAGATAACTACGAGAAAGGATTGATTTCAATAGAATTATGTGCTACTGATAAACAAATAGATGACATATTCACTAAAGCACTTAGTATGAAAAACTTTGAGAGGAACATGTTGGAATTAGGGATGATTAAGATCACCTAAAAGGTCCAGTTCAGAATGAAAAATAAAAAAATGAAAAAAAATTGGTTAGAAGTTCTACTTTGTGTAATTATTTAGACTAATTCTTAATCGGCCTCATACTTTAATCAGTATACTCCTATGACATGTGTTAATAGTGACTCGGTGATCTCTTAAAAAGTTTTTTTTCTATTCTGACATTTGAGGCATAAACAAGAGAAGTTCTACTTGAAGAACCTGGTTCATCAGTACATGCTCATGAGAAAGTCCAGGTATGTTTCTACACTTTGCATAATTTGAAAGATTAATTTTCCAATCATGAGCAGAAGTCCTATTTTCACCAAACTTCCATAAATCCGTTGTGCATTGAACCAGTTTTATTCTCGTAGAACTCTGAGGAAAACGGGATTCTTGCCTAAAAACTAGTGTCACCTATTAAGCGCTATGAGACCGGAATTCCAAAGTAAATAGACTCCTGATTGACTACCGCAAAAGGCTGTCGTTACTACATTTAATCATAATCTTCTTTAAGTACACTCCACATCCTTCTTTTTAGTCCACAACCGTCATTGATCTCTCCCAAAATTCTGATCATCCTCTTCCTCTCCGAAAATTCCCAAAATTCTCAGACCTCTCTAGAAATACTTCACCATGACAAACCCTCAAGACAATCCAGGCACTCCCCCACCAGTATCTCCTAATACGTCCTCATCCACACCTTCTATTGAAACCCCAAACCCTAGGTTTCGCCGGCAGAAAATGTTGGCCAGAAAATAGTAACTTTTAGTTCTATGAGAAAAGCTTTGAATAAAAAAGTTGAGGGCTAGCCAGAACTAAGAGAGCCCTGTTAGAGAATCTGACTCAAGCTCTGAGTCTGAAGCATTTATCTCTGCCAGCAAGGAGAAGAACATGGGTCTTCTAACATTGACAAAAATCAGGAAACCCCTGGTGACATAAATACTTGTCTTGTATTCTCTAATGTGGTAGAAAAGGTGGATAATAGGTTTATGTTGGTTGGTTCTGTGAAGGATGTAAAGGGGGATGAGTCTAGTAAAAGGGGAAAGAAAAAGAAAGACAAAGTTCTTGCAATTTGTGGAGGGATAGAGGAGAGTGGCAAGAAGTCAGGAGGAAGTGAGTCCGGGAAGGCTGCTAAAGGTTTTATGTATTTGAGTGAATAACAAGATGAACTTGGTTTATATATTGAGAAAGCCCTAGCTGACTTCCTGAAGAAGGTTGGGGCTAGCTATGATCCAAAGAAGCGCAAGGCTTCTTCCCAAAAGACCCCAACTGCTTCCAAGCCAGCAAAGAAAAACAAGGTGTCATCTCCTAAGCCTACTATCCCTTCATTACCTAAGGTAAGAGCTACTAGGAGCAGGGTCAAACAGAGTGAGGCAAAGTTGCAAAAATCTTTAGAAGGAAGTAAGAAAAAGAAGAAGGAGAAGGAAAAAGCAAAAGTTGTGGAAAGTTCTGAAGCTGCAGAAAACGAGGAGGAGGAGGAAATGGAACTGATCCATCATGAAAGAGGTACAACTGTGGAGGTTCCCACTTCCAAACCAAAAATATCCAAGACTTATTTAAAGATCGGAACCTGTATCTGTTGAACCCTCCTTAGCCAAAAGAACCAGGTCTGCAGGAAGGGGAAACAAGTAAAAATTACTGAAGAAGAAGACGCTGAAGAAGAAGAAGACGCTGAAGAAGAAGAAGAAGAAGAAGAAGAAGAAGAAGAAGAAGAAGAAGAAGAAGAAGAAGAAGAAGAAGAAGAAGAAGAAGAAGAAGAAGAAGAAGAAGAAGAAGAAGAAGAAGAAGAAGAAGAAGAAGAAGAAGAAGAAGAAGAAGAAGAAGAAGAAGAAGAAGAAGAAGAAGAAGAAGAAGAAGAAGAAGAAGAAGAAGAAGAAGAAGAAGAAGAAGAAGAAGAAGAAGAAGAAGAAGAAGAAGAAGAAGAAGAAGAAGAAGAAGAAGAAGAAGAAGAAGAAGAAGAAGAAGAAGAAGAAGAAGAAGAAGAAGAAGAAGAAGAAGAAGAAGAAGAAGAAGAAGAAGAAGAAGAAGAAGAAGAAGAAGAAGAAGAAGAAGAAGAAGAAGAAGAAGAAGAAGAAGAAGAAGAAGAAGAAGAAGAAGAAGAAGAAGAAGAAGAAGAAGAAGAAGAAGGCTCCAGGCATGATAAGATTGGTGGATGCCCTAGATGCAAAAGGGTGGAAGGACATGGTTCTTCAAATGGAAGGAAGGCTCGCAAGGAAGGCGCTGATTGAGTTCATGGCCAATGCCACTGTGAAAAATAGGGTAGTCACCAACGTGGTTAGGGGAGTAAAGGTGCAGTTTGATGCACCTAAATTGGGTAAGATTCTAGACATACCCAGTGAGGGTTATGATGACTATACTAGGCAGAAGTGGCCTTGTCTAGATGATCTTCCTACTGCTCTCCAAATCACAAGAAACTTCTATGATACAGAATCTGCTGAAGATGTGCCAGAGGCAAGGAAGCCTGAGCACAAGGTGCTATTTGAATTTGTGAACAAATGTTTGTTGCCCAGACAAGAAAGAAGGCATACAGCTTACTACATGGACTTGGTTATTCTGGAATGCCTTGTGAGAGGAAAGCAAATTAACTGGCCTGCTTTCATTATCATACTGCTGGACAGAGTCATCAATGGTGCCAAGGCTCATGCTACTCCATATGGGTTTATACTAACAACTGTTCTGGATATCCTGAATGTTCCCTTGAAAAAATGGGAGATGGATTCCAGCAAGGAGAATTTTGGTGTCAAAACCTTGCGGGCTTGTGACTATCTACTCAATGTAGCCCCAGTTGAACCTGGTTCATCTCTGAAGACTCCTGGGAACAGCAAGGTTACGGCATTGGTTCAAGAATGTGGAAAAAAAGATGCTGAAATTGCTATGCCCCAGGCTCGTGTTGCTGAACTGGAAAATAAGAGAACTGGCATGAAAGTTGAGCTAGTAAAATAAAAGGAAAAGAGTGTAAGTGATGCTTCATACTTTGCTTAATATTCTCCAATCCCAAACCTCTTGTTCCTCCAAGCCTTAGGTCTTCCAGTTCATGTCTTTGAACAAGTCTAGACCCCCCCCCCCCACCAGTGACTCAGATTCGGGACTTTTCTTTGTTTTTGTTGCTCATGGTTGGATTTTTTTTTTTTTTTGTTATGGTTTGTAGAAACATTTCCTAATCAATGACAATTTGCTTCTTCTCTTGCTTTATGAAGATTCTGATCTTAATAGTAATTTTTGTCAAGTTGATTATTGATTAACTGAACCATGCTGTCACTTGCAGTTGCCCAAGTGACCATGAGTAATGATTAAATTCTGGGATTCACATTATATGCAACTTTTCAATGATGCCAAAAGGGATAAGAGATATTGTGCTTTACTTTGTATTCTGATATAAATAGATATTGATAACCTAATTAAACCTGGTCCTTAATGATAAGTTAAAATTTCTAAGTTACAGTGTTGATAATTCAGCTGAGTTCCACAGGTTCTTTGATTACTAAAAGCACAAAGTTTGTCATCATCAAAAAGGAAAATTTGTTGGCCCCAGTTCAGATGAAGTTGAAGACTGATAAATGAACTCAGACATGGACCAGGTCCACCATGTGATACACAGTGGTTATACATGTGAGATGCACGTGAAGAAGATAAGTCTCAAGGATCAAGTAGCAATATCTTCTGAACTGATCGAAAAGGTTGCACAAAGGATAAGGAGATGTAGTCTCTTTATGAGAAGAGAACTTAATTCGGATCAAGGATAAGGATTGGAGTTTTTATTGCTCTAGGACTCAAGTTCGATAAAGGATAACCAATTGAGTCTCAATCAAACTTTGATTACTAACTCATTAAATAAATGTGATTGTTCTCTTTTTCAAGTATTGCACAAAAACGCACAGGTTAAACGTGTTGGGAGAAAAATACCAAGGCTTTTTGTAAGAAGTTTATGTGAGATTTAAGTGTGCACTCCTGAAACTACTTGAACAAGATAGAAGAACGGTTCCATAGTATTTATTCTTATTTTAGTTCAATTGTAGTAGGTGATTTAAAATTGTAGCTTTCCAGATTTCATAGAAGCAATTGTATTAGGTACTTTGAGGATTCAAGTTAGAGTTAACTTGAAGGTGTCACAACAGTTGAGGTTGTATGTCACATTGGGATTAGAGTTAATCCTTAGGTTTACAAGAGTTTTGTAATACTGTTTTGGCTCATTGATTTTAGTGGATGTTTGGAAAAATCATACTGAGTAGTAGGTCCTAATTTTTTCACCTTTTGAGCCAGGTGTTTTCCCCGTAAAAATCTCTATGTTCTTTATTTTCGGTACTTTTAACTCCGTAACAATAGTAGTTAGAACACCTAGAAGAAACAGGTACTTCTAGATCAAAAATTGGTACCACACATATCACCCCCCCCCCCCCCTCTTGTGTGGTATTGACGTTTGGAACAACAGTTTTCTTTGTTAATCTTCAACGATTTGAGCAATAATTGAAGGATAATTTGTTGAGGATCACTCTCCCACTCTAGGGCATTCTCTCACTCTAAAAGTATCATATTTTTGCTAAAAAAACTCATCCACTGCATTTATTTTAACAAAGTAGGGTCAGATAATAAAAATCCAAAAATGAAGCTCCGGAACAGGATCTGTGATCACATATAATGCTTCTACAGTCCTTAAAATAGGTCGTGAAATGGCTCTCCGAAATTAGGCAAGTCTGCCCCACTCTGCGGCTATTATATGATTTGCAGACTTGTTCTGCAGCCGTATAATGCACTGCAGAACCTCCCTAAAAATTTCCATGTTGAATCTGCGATCGGTGTGAGGCCCGTGAAATCATTGTGCGGTCACATAATAGACCACGAATTGTTCCACAAGTTTGCTCAAGTTTCAGCTTCACTCTGCGCCAGAAATATCTTTTTCTGCTAACAATTTCTTTTAACTCCTCAATGCATTTTTCAACCAAAAAAGTTTGTACCATGACGAGCTTTAACACATAAGTCTATCTCGGCACCACGAAATCCTGGGTTTGCAGGTAAAATTTTACGGTGCTTTATAGCTTCCTCCTCAGGCAGTACTAGCACTATATCTAACAACAACGATCGGAGGAGGAAACCCTCTTCATGATGCCATCAGTGCGGCAGACTAATTGGAATAATGAATGCCCATATGCACAAATTAACGCCCATCAAGCATTGGATGATGTGACGGATGACGATGTGGATGATGCAGACCAAACCGAACCAGCAGGTACCTTCAATGCAATTGTTGGCTCTATTTCTGAGGCCTTACCGGGAACTAGTACTGGTATCCATAAAAAAAAGTCCCCTTACTAATCACCAAGAAAGGTAAAAAAAAAGGCGTATAAGAGGACTCCTCATAAAAAAATAGAGGACCTTAATGTTCGTCGAGATAAAGGCAAATGGCAAGCCCCTTCGAGCGATGATAGACACGGGTTCTACCCACAACTACTTAGCCTCAACTCATGTGGAGCACCTTGGCCTAGTTGTAGGAAAGGCAAGAGGTCGTGTCAGGGCTATCGACTCACCTCATCAGCTAGTGGGTGGAATAGACAAAGAAGTAGTGAACTTGGCCCTTATGAAGGAAAATTTAACGTGCACGTGGTGATCATTGATGAATTCGAGTTGATAGTTGGGTTGGAATTTCTGAGTCAAACCAACACCATGCCTATACCATATATTGGCATGCTATTAATGATGGGAACAATTGGGGCCAAGCCCTGCATTATCCCATGCATGCCCATGAAGATGATTGTTGAGAACATCTCGGCCTCGTAGTTGAAGAAGAGGGTCAAAAGACATCAACCTGATTCCTGGATACCTTCTGTATTAAGGATATAAAGCGCTTCTCAGGTCTCATTCCTGCACCCGTGAAGAAGTTGTTGACAAGAGTTTGAAGACGTCATGCCACAAGATATGCCAAAGTGACTCCCACCTAGGCGCATTATGAACCATGAGATTGAGTTGGTGCCGGGTGAGAAGCCACCTACCCCGTAACCTTACATAATGTCACAACCCGAACTTGCCGGGCTTTGGAGATAGTTGACAGAAATTCAGGACACGGGGATTATCGTGCCCTCCAAGTCCCCGTGCGCGTCCCTTATGCTATTCCAAAAGAAACATGATAGTAGCCTATGACTCTGTGTTGATTACCAGGATCTAAACAAAATCACCTTGAAGAACAAGTACCCTATTCCGCTAATGGCAGACTTATTCGATAAGCTGGGTGGTGTGATGATATTCACCAAAATAGACCTAAAGACAGGTTATTGAAAAGTTCAGATTACGGAGCGTGATGAACACAAGATAACTTATGTGGCAAGATATGAGTCGTACGACGAATTCGTGGTGGCATACTTAAATGACATTGTGGTATATAGCCAAAGGAATAACACCTGAAGCATTTGCGGAAGGTTCTAGCCTGATTGCGGGAGCATGAAATATATGAAAAGCTATCCAAGTGCTCCTTTGCTAAAAAATAAATTGACTACCTCATACATGTCATTGAGGAATAAGGGATCAAGATGGACTAACAGAAGATGCAGGCTATCATAGATTGGTCGCCGCATAAGGATATCCACGCCTTGAGTGTGTTCCTTGGGCTATGCAACTTCTATCATCAATTTGTGAAAAATTACTCCCTCATCACAGTGTTACTGACATAACTCCTAAAGAAGTTTGCGCCTTGGTATTGGGGACCCAGGGTAGCGGAGGCCTTCGATTAACAATACATTGAAATCGGCTATGTCTAGTAGCCCCGTCTTGGCCCTCTCTAATTTGGACAAGCCATTCAAGGTACAAACAGATGCCTCCGACTATTACTTTGGTGGAGTCTTGCTACAAGAAGGGCATCATATAGCGTACCAGAGTCGGAAGTCGAAGGATGATGATCGGCGTTATGCCGTCCATGAGAAAGAATTATTGGTTGTCGTTCATTTCTTACGCCTTTGAAGGCACTATCTGTTGGAACCCATTCGTGGTCAAGATAGACAACACAATTTTTAGCCATTTCATGACCCAGCCAAAGCTGAATGGTCGACATGCTAGGTGGCAGGAACTCCTAACGAAATTTCACTTCAACTTGGAGTGTCGAAGTAGGAAGACTAATGATGGTTCTAATGCATTCAGTTAGAGAGCTAATCTAGCATCGACTCGCCACCGTAAGGGGAATGAAGTAGCCACCGCCATATAAGACTAGATATAAGATCTACTCATCAAGGATCCTATTGTACAATATTTGGTTAATTTGTAGGACAGGGAAAGACTCGCCAGTACTACATGGAAATTGGGTTCCTAGAAGTAAAAGGGAACCGACTTTATGTTCCTAAAGGAGGAGATCTGAGAAGGACTCTTCTGACGGAATGCCATGATACTTTGTGGGTCGGCCATCACGATGAATAACGTACCATGGCATTACTTAGCCTCACATATTATTGGCATCAAATGGCTAATGACGTCGCTCAGTACGTGAAGACTTGTCTAGTATACCAGAAGGACAAGTCGAACCGCTAGTTGTCCTAAAGAGACATTGGGGAATCGTTTTCCTAGATTTCATCACCAGATTGCCCAAGGTCGGAAATCTAATAACTATCTTGGTTGTGTATGGGTTTTCTAAGTATTCTACATTTATAGCAGCCCCAAAATATATCTCAGCAGAAGATACAGCTCGACTCTTCTTCTCTCATGTCGTCAAATATTGGGGCCTGCCTAAAGACATCATTAGTGATCGCAACTCACACTTTAATAGATATTTTGGACCCAACTCTTTATGTTTCTTGAGTCAAAATTGAATCACAGCTAAAGTTTTCACCCGTAATCTGATGGCCAGACGGAGCAGTTCAATGGCATGCTGGAGGAATATCTCCGTCACTTTGTAACCAGATTGTAGAGAACTGGGTGAAGCTTCTAGATGTTGCTCAACTGTATTTTAATTCACCAAAAAACTCTAGTACAAACAAAGTCTCTTTTAAAATTGTTATCGGACAGCAACCGCTACTCCCACACACTATGAATGCATCAAACATGTCAAAATCTCCTTGAGTTTCTAGCTTCTCAAAAGAATGGAAACAAAATTTGGATATAGTGTGGAGTTATCTTGTCAAAACCCAAAAGCGAATGAAGAGACATCCTGATCAAAATAATCTTTTTGTTGAATATCAAGTGGGAGACAAAGTGATGGTCAAATATCCCAAAGCAGTACTTGTTTGCAGGGATGAACCTCGCCTATTGCAAAAATACATTGGACCCTTGTCCATTGAAAGACACATTGGGAAAGTTATATACTGGGTGGATATCCAGCTTGGTGGAAAATTCATCACATGTTCCATATCAATCTTTTGAAACCTTTTCCAGAAGACACAAAGGGATCTTCATAGAGCCAACTCACAATACCCAATATTCGAGGCCCCAATTCAACCAGAAAAGGGCGTGTTGAAGCTATTCTCGATGATCGAGTGGTTCATGCCTCAAGTAAGTATCACCAAGAGTTTTTGTTGAAATGGCAGGGCTGTGATGCAGAGGAGAATACTTGGGTGAGGGGAACAAACCTCAAAGCTTACAAGAGCCTTATTGATGATTATCTCGCAAGTAAGGTGCCGAGGATGTTGCCAACTCAAACGGGGGAGAATATCATGGGCGGTTTTCCAGCCATGCACCCCATGACCCCTTGGATGCGCTCCATGGCCCCTTGGACGCGCCCCATGGCATCCTACCAAACTTCCCAACGCCCAGCGCCATGGATGTCTCCCTGGTCTTGGCTGCGTCAAGTGACAAGCGTGCATGTGCCTCTGTCGCCCCATCGATAGCTCTCGCCACCTCCCAGCCGCAGGCAGATGCCAACAGTGCTGCACGTACAGACCATGATGTCAAAGACAAGGTTGCTGAGACGGACATGTTTCTACATTGTAGTAAACTAAATCCTTTTCATTGTAAATATAGATTAGTTTTATTTTATGTACTTCCATTATGTTCCTCTAGCTTAGTTAGGTCAAGTCTTGTAACTTTTATTTATTTTTTTAAAGTATTATTAGGGGGATCAAGCAATCAAACTTTCTAGCAAACAAATAATTCTCTGTACTGATGTCTTTCACCCTAGATACTGTGTTACTTTTCTATAATAGTTTTCATTAACGCAATCAAGCTTTCTTTCATTCTCAATTCTCATTTATATTATCTCAATTGTTCTTGAAATTGATTTTTCCATACGGCACTGACAATCTCGTCTAGCATACGGAGGGGACCTCAATTGATGGATAGTAACTGCATTAGCATAAGTTGCTTAGCCTTACGTCGCCCTTTCAAGAAATCTCAAGAAGACGCCGCGTAAAGTAATACATGATTGAGGTAAGAGGTATACCTCGATAAAATTACATGATGGACATAAAATCACCTAAAGTCATTGTTGGTTTAGGACACGTTGAAACATAATAAGATCAACTTACCAAATACTTGACTTCATGGAAACGAACAAATGATAGATCACGATTTTAGGGAGAAATACAAAAATAGACAGATTTACAAGTGGTCATTCAAAAATAGTCATGCTTTCAAAAATAATCGAAATTTAGCCACTTTTCATGTAAAGATAAATCTGAACGAAAATATTGTTCAAAGCCCGGAAAATACGCCAGTATATTATGCTGGAATTCCAGCATCAATACACTTGAACTCCAGCATATTATGCTGGAGTTCTAGGATAAGTATACTCGAACTCCAGCATAATATAATGGAGTTCCAGCATAAGTACACTAGAACTAGAACTCCAGCATAATACTGGAGTTCCAGCAAAGTATACCGGTCCAGTATAATATGCTGAAAATTCATACACAAGTGCTCGAATCTCCAGTATATTATACTGGAACTTTCTGTGTGTTGGAGTTCCAGCATAATATGCTGGAAGTTCATACACAGGTGCACCAAAATTCAGTATTTTATGCTTTTTATTGGATCAAAATAGTAACTATTTTCAATGACTTAGCAAACGCTGGCTATTTTTTAATGATCGATTCAAAAACTGACACGCCTTGCTATTTTTACAAGATTTTACTGTACATTTGGGATCCTATCGCAAAGGTATTATCAGAAATGAGGGTAATTTATATGTTGTTACTTGTTACTCTGAAGCAACAGGCGTATGACACTTGTCCTCACTAATAGATTTCTTTTTTTGGTTCTCACCGTTTGATATTTGTATTCGAGCTCAACTAATTTGGATTTAACCGAGAAAATCCTAGCTTGAGAGTGAAACGTTCCCTAATACAGGCGAATAGACATCTCTTGCCTCCAATGTTTGTCTAATCTTTATCATTTTATTTTTATTAGTTGGGTTGCTGACTTTTTATTGAGGATGACCTTATTCTATATATAATTGAATAATTTTTCATGTGCTTTCCAGTTTTACATCAATCTATTCTTCACTTTAAAATAATTATATACCAATTAACTATTTTTATTTCGAATCCTTGTTTTTAACAAATGCGGTATAATATGTTACCTACTTTATTTTTCAATATTATGATTGCTATAAGTATTTACCTGTTATTATTGTATTTAAATGAACCTTATGATGCAGTTGAGTGTTTATTCGTCCAACATTCAGCCAATCAAACCTATCCTTAAGTTCTATCCTATGATATGAACTGTTAGATTTTTGTCATTTATGTTACTTTAATTGTGGTTATTATAGGATAGTTTGGTTAGCATTTCAAATTAGGTGTCAACACAACTTAAGTAAATTAAATTGTGAAATTTTCTCTCCAAATATTAATATTTGTTCGAACTCTTTCTTATTTTTCCGATATTGCTTTAAAGAAACTAGCTAGAGAAAAACAACAAGAGAAACACTAAAAATTAGTCAAAGTCAATTATATGAATAGTCTCTATATAATTTTTATTTGAGTTTAGTTTATTTCAATACTTAATAATTTATCATTTAAGATAAATTTTGAATGCTCTAATATTTTATATTCTTTTATCGCTTGGGTTTCAAGCTTTTTCAAAATTGAAAGTGTCGCTCTCGCCTCCATTTAGTTGGTAACGCGTATATATAGAAAAAATGACATTGCATAACCGTTGTAAAAATAATAGACGAAAAAATGTGTGTGTGTACATATATATATATACACACACATTCTGTATATTATATACAAAAATTAAACAAATGTTATATACTTTTTCAACTATCAAATATAAATAATTTCTGGCGTATGCTAAAAGTGATAATATCCCGCATATATACATGGTAAAGTCATTTTCTGCACCAGAAATTTGGATAAATGAAAAATCTCCTATTAGGAGAGGCAAGTTTGTCCCTTCAGGCTAATTTTAAGATTAAATATAACCTTTCTATACAAGCTCTTTTCGTTGATTGTATAAGAAGGAATTTTTAGAAAGAACGGCTCGGTGAACAAAGTATTTCGCATTAACATAGGGTTTGAGAAAGGAACGCAGTTCAAGGGATATGATATAAATAACTTACCCTAATGGAAGGATTAGTGGTTACTACTACGGCTCGAACCATTGACATATAGGACAATTTTAAAATTGCGCCTACAGAGTACTGCGAATTACTAAAGGCAAATCAGCTTCATACGAACCAAAACAAAAACTAGAGGTTTTCAATGGCACCACATGCCTGTTGCAAGATGCTTGTTCAACCATACACTGATATTTGTTCAACCAAACAAAAACATAAATTTTGAGATTTCACTTAATAACAAAAATAGCTTTTGTAACAAATCAATGCCCAACAACAGAATCAAGAATCCATCCAGAAACCAAGAACTTCCAATCGGGCAAGTCAGTTAGCCACAGCGACATCGGCAAACTCATTCCTTCCAAGAAATAAATCACTTAGCACTGTCTCCGATCGCGAGGAGGCTTCTACAAATCTTAGTACCTGCCAATCAATTATAAGCAATTGTCATAAAAAGAGAATGCCGTTGCTGAAAGAGCTCAACTTTTATACACAGACATTGTAAAACCTTCTTACACTATTAGACTACGATGACCCTACTAAGGATCGCAATGGGACAGGACAAAAGCAGGATAGGGCAGGGAAAAAATAGGTAAGGAGTTTTAGCTTTATTAAAAGGTCAAAAGTTATAAAATTTGAATAGAATCTTGTAAAATGAAAAAGTTAAAAAATGAGGACCAAGTCTAAATAGGGCAAGGCAGGGCACCGCTTAATAAGGCAAGGCGGGGCAGGGCAAAAACTTGAAAAGTGCTAAATAGGGAAGGACATGTCAGAAGCTTAGTAGGCCACAGCTTGCCCTACTTACCCTGCCTTGCCCTACTGCCATCCCTAGACGTACAACAGCTCGTTACTCGTATAATCAGTCTAACTTACTTAAATAGAATATACTAAAGTAAATGAGCTCCTAAACAGTTAAAATACATAACAAGTAAAGGTTCACTTCTTTACCTCATTAACGCCAAACTCCACTGTCCTTATTTCAAGCTTAGCAGTTGATACGGGATTATCGCACATAATGAACCTCGACAAGCCAGACATTAGGGATAAAGGCATTACTGACAAATTATCAGTTACCATATAGATGATTAGTCCTTTGACATAACCCTCATCACTATCCAAAAGCTTGTTTGGAGTAGCTTCAGGCATGCTTCTACGCTCTGTCACAATATAAATATATCACAGTAAGGACAGTTGTGAAAGTGATAAGAAGGAAAAAACAAAACCAAAAGTAGAGAAAACTAATCCTCCCTCATTTTCCGTCTATGTGAACCTATTTATTATTTGGTCAGTTCAAAAAGAATGATTTCTTTTTAAAATTGAAAACAAATTAACTTAAACTTTTCATTGTATCCTCGATGAGAAGTATTAATACTTTAACATATTTAACACCAGAAGTTTCAAAGGAATAATAGCCACGCAAATGTTATGACTTGTTTAGTGAGCGTATGTACATGAGAGTTGTGAAAGTCTGGAAAAAAATATTTTTTTTTCAAAGAGAATAAATTTGAAATTAGAGATATGTTTGGACGTGAATATAATTTTGTGCTATTTTTGAATTTTTGTAAGTGATTTGAAGTGAAATTTTTAAAAAGGGCGGCCCGGTGCACTAAGCTCCCGCCATGCTCGGGTGTTTTTTGAAGTGAAATTTGAAAAATATTTTTTTGGAGTTTTTCGAAATTCCAAAAAATTCTAAAATTCAACTTCATAGCCAAACAATGATTAAAAATTTCGGAAAAAAGTGAATTATTTCTTATGGCCAAACGGGCCCTTAGTGTCATAAGTTTTAATAGTAATAATATTTTTCTTAAACCCCGTGCCCAATCAAATAAATTCACATAAATTGGAACAAAGGGAATACTATAATCCGACAAAAATCCAATTAACCATAACCCTGAAATTTAGGCACCGGATGCATAGAGGAAAAAAATTACCGTACAACGACTGCAAGGTTTCAGACCAAGATTTTGATCCACTTGCAGAGAGGAGTTCATCCTTTATTTGATTGGAGTGCATATAGGCTTCGTTTAGATTTCTAACACTTTGGTATATATTTCCAATAGAGCCAACCATAGTTCTTATCCTTCTATCACTAGTAGTTCGGTTGATAATAGTTCCAACTGGAAGTTGAAGTAAGCTGATCAGGAAACAAATGAAGTCTTTTCCAGATTCAGCAAAGAGGACTCTTTTGGATTTATTGTCAACTACAAGCTTTACACTGCATTTTTCTCCTGCCAAAAATTTAACAAATAAGACTTCTTTTGATCCAAATTCTAAATTAGTACTACTTTTATATTAAAAAAAAGGTTATACTATATTGGGGGATAAAGGAGATGGTTGAGTGTTGATATTGACTTTAAGCCCAGGCGACAAGGATGGACCTTCTGAATATTGGTCAAACGAATTCAGTATTTTCAACATGAAACAGATACACCTATGTACAATGCATTCAACGCTAAAATATAAACAAAAATAAACCAGTGTAGTCCCACATGTAGTATCAGGGGAGGGTAATATGTGTGTACCTTACTCTCACCTTATAATAGACCCTCGGCTCAAGAAACAGTAAACATAAAGTAACAAACAATAGCAACAACAAGATAATGTGATAACTAAATGACACACCATGTATTAATAAAATTAAAATAGTACTAACTACTTGGTAAGCTTAGGGAAAACTCACAACTACTTGTCAACCTTCAACCATAATTCTCGACCAACACACCTTTCTATCGAGAGTCTGCGTGCACATTACCCTATGCTACATAATGAACTCATCAAATAGAATTCTGTATCTCTGATGGTCAATTGACAATTAGTAGTACTGGTTTCCTCAAATGATTTTTTTCCCATTCAATTTGTTGACAAACATACCATGCATGCAGATTAAATTTATGTATTACTCTAGCTAATGCTGCAAATGCCAAACCTATAATACCTTTACGAACATCAATTTGCAACAAAATGAAAAGAGTTACTAACCATCTTTGGATTTTCTCCAACCTGTCTGCCGAAGAAAAACGTCAGTTAGAACTGTTTCTGACTTCGAAGAAACCAGCAAGAACGTGTGCCCCTAGATTTCGTTGAAGAAACAAAAAAGATAAAACATTAATCATGTGATGTCACACAAATCAAGCAATACAAAAGGAGGGGGAATTATAAATTTGCTCCTTCCGTGTTCTTTTTATCTATCACTTCGACCAAAATAATTTCATCAAAAATACTTGAAATGATTGTTTTTTCTCCAATTCTATCCTTACTACTTCAAAAAGGTATATAGTCATTAATTATTCATTTAAGTGAGAAATAAGGATTATTTAGTCAAATTCTTCTACGATATATGCTAGCTAGCTAGTAAATGATTTTCTTAATGAATGTGATAATCTCCTGAGCTGAGGGTCTATTGGAAACAGCCTCTCTACTTGAATTAGGTTGGGGTAAGGCATGCGTACAAACTACCCTCCCCAGACCCCACTTGTTGGGATCAAACTAGGTTTGTTGTTGCTGTTGTTGAATATGATAATCAGATGGTTTATCATTTTATATAAAATGAAGGCAAGTGATATTCAAAGACACGAAGATAGCCCTACGAAATCATAACAACAACAACAACAATAACAATAACAACAAACCCAGTCAAGTAGGGTCGGGGAAGGGTAATGCGTTGCAGATCTTACCCGTACCGTATAAGGTAGAGAGGTTATGTTCGATAGACCATCAGCTCAAGAATAGTGAAATGAAGCAATAAACAAACAATATCAACAACAAGGTAACAAGGAAACAGAAGCAAATGGCACCCTACCAAATCACTGATCTGAAAATCAATAATCATTTCTTCTACTGCATCAACTTGAGGCTTTAATGCTTTTAGCACAGGTATCACAGAAGCTGCAGAAGATGGGGTAACAAAGAGATTATCTGTGATCATCCATGTCATAACATCCTGGACATTACCAAGCTCATTAAGCTGTATGTAACTAGCACCCGAGTTTTTCATAATCGGGATTATGTTGCCAAGAGAACCGAACACAGATTTAATACTAGGCTGCCCAACAAAATACCCAATTGGTAATTTGAGTAGGTTAAATAAGAAATCAACGAAGTCTTTTCCAGTTTCAGCAAACAGAACTCTATGAGCTTTGCTATCAACCAACAGCTTCAAGCAAATGTTTCCCTTTTCCATGACTTTCCCCATATATTAACAACCTAATGACAAAACAAGAATATTCATCATCCACTTCCAAGAATGTACTAATTTATCATAGAAGTACATCATCGATCAAAGAATAAACAAGAAGAGGTTATTATATATGGTTTTTTACAATAAAACAAGAAGGCCTTTGAATAATCTACACAAAAAAATAGTTTTCTTGTTAAAGTAAGTTGATCAATTATCACAAGTTATATAATTTGTGAAAATATGTTCCCTTTACCAATGTTGAATACTAAATACAAGAAGTCAATCAAATACCTAGTATGCAACTGTGGAAAGAAGAAGAAAATAACAGAGAGTAGAAGCGAGACTGCAGCGATTTGTACTCAGAAATTCTGATGGGGAAATTCATATGTTCTTATTGAAGAGCAACTGAAAGGTCTGAACTTAATTATCAGGGAAATGCAACCTTTGGTCTTTCCTATGTGAGCAATTGAAAGGTCTGTACTTAATTATTAGGGATGGTCTTGCATTTACAAATTCAAACGTAAAATTATTAGTTAATCAAGTTAAGAAAAACTCAAAATTAAATTAGAAAGTTTTACAGCAAGAAACTTACTTGGGAGAACTCAAGGATTGAATTAGTACAAAACTACAAATCAACATTTGCAATGATTTGTGAAGAGAAATCATTATTACCAACTTTGCCGCATAAGATTTGAACTAAAAGCTCTTTATCAGTCGGGTAAAACTGAAACCCGGGTGGCAAACTTAGTTGTGAAACATGAACACCCATTATTAGGCAGAAAAACTAAGTAATAACCTGTTGCTTCAAGCTTTTTTTCCGCCAAAAATGTTTTTATTTTTCAAAAATTAAGTTGTTTGGTACCCTTTTTTGTAAATATTTTTGGGAACAAAAAAGAAATTGATATTTACCTATAAAGTTATTTTTTTCAAAAGTAATTTTAAAGAATATATATTTAAAAGTTTGATCAAATACTAATTGTTTCTCAAAATTATTTTTAAAATTAATTAATTATTTTAACAAAAATACTTTTAAAAAATAAAATTTTAAGAAAAAAGTATTATTTAAAATAAGCTGATTTTTGGCGCTGGGCCAGTTTGTTTATAAGCAGAGACGGCTCAATGGTCTTAGAGGCCTAAAGCCAAGACATAATAAGAGGCCTTAAACTTATTTAATAATATTAGATATTTTTGTCAAATTTTACTTTTCAAGATGCAATTTCATCTTGAGGAGGTAACCAATCCCTTTAATCTTTGTTGAAACATTACTAACATTTGATAAGCTTTTATTAAGTTTAGTTTTTAATTTTTTCCTTTGTACATGACCGTCAACGTAACTCACTATATAGCATTATCTCCCGAAGTAACAATCATGTAATAATTTATATTTACAATGATGATAAATATTTTACGATCTAATTAGCTTGAAGCATGTATATAGAGATCTTGATAGAAAATATCTTACAAAGTTAGAATTGCAATAAAATTTATTCAAGTTGGAGTAAGAAGAACTAGAAAGTACTACAGATTTAATTGTCTTTCACTTTTATTTGAATTTTCTCAATCAACTTCGAAAAAAGATCACATAAAATATAAAACTAGGTTATTAATAATTTGTGACAAAGTAATAAAAGATGGTTGAAAAAATTTCTTATCACTATTTAATAATAAATATTTAAATTACACATAAAAAAAATAGCTTCTGAAGCCTATAATTTTGTAAGGTCTAAAGCGACCATTTTAGTAGCTTGAAGGTTAAGCCACCTCTATTTATAAGCAAATTGTTAAAATTGTAGAGAGAGAATGCAAAAAGCGTTCAGAAAATTGGGATGAGGGGGTGTCCGACGGGTTATGGGTAACTCGAACAACATGGATGGTTTTTTTGTAGGATTGGTTCTTTTAGTCGCATGACAACACGTGTTACGTGCGTTAAGTTTAAACTTTGAAGGACGACACGCACATATATGTGAACAAAAAGTATAAAAAGGATGTTTTCCGCTCAGAATTCGATATTTATATTAGAATTCGATTATATTCAGATTCGAGTTAGATAAAGTCTCATTCAGAGGAAAGTGTTTCCTATTAAAAAAAATTATACTCGTGACTTAAATCCGAGATATCTGATCAAGAGAAAAGCAGACTCATCCGATGCATAACATCTTTTGATAATATATAATGGGAATATGATTGAACGATAAACTAAGTAGATAAATATATTTGATCCTTTCCCTTTTTATTTTGCCTGAAGGGTCTGCTTGGCAACCACTATATAATTATTAGGGTGTATAATTTAGTAATTGCAAGCCCATATTTATTTATTATAATATAATTATGGTATAATTCCAGGTGTTAATTTTTATTACACATTAAATCACATAGATCAATATATTTTATTTGTTTTGAAAACTAATTAGAAAAGATTTAATAAATAATTTTTCAAATAAACATGTAAATACATTTCAAAGTGTGACAACTGACAACTATATATGTATATAACAAATTTTAACTATTAGTTACTATAAGATACTTAAAAAACAAGATGCAATTTATATTTATACTTTAAAATAATCAAACACTTGGAAACAAAATTTTGGAGCATAGTTTCAGATAAGAACCAAGTATAGCATCTCTCGCTGATAGGGGATAAAAATACCATACCACTAACTTATTCTACGAATGTTAAGAGCATTTCCAACCTTGCCCCATTCTCAATAATGGGAGAAAAAGATGGGGCATTTTGCTTCAATTTTCTCTCATATTTGTAATAGTAATGGGAAACAAATAGTGTTATCTCAAATGTAGGGTACATTATTCATCTCCCGCATTGCTATTTACGCATATTTTATTATTTTAATTATTTAATTTTTTATTTTAACCCTTTATATATACTAATTTTATTTATGTAATATCTTTATAATATTAATATTATATTTTAACTTTGGTTTATAATTTTAATAAAATAATTTTCGTACATTTATAATTTTTGTGTAAAATTATAATTTAATTTTATTATAAATTAATTGTACAAAAAATATATAATTATCTCAAAAAATGAATGGTGTAAATATAAAGTTAATTGTGATTATAGAGGGTCATGTTGGCACATCAATTGTTGCAGGACCCTCGCGTTTTTGGCGGAAAGAAGTGTTACATGATATAATGACTACATGTATTATAATGCACAATATGATAATCGAGGATGAGCGCGATCTTAATGCACCAATTCAAGATGATTTCGAAGGTCCAACTCCAACAGTAGAAATTACAGTAGATAAAAATCAACGATTTCAAGAATTTTTAGCTCGACATGGAAGAATTAAGGACAAAGATGCTCATTTTGCACTTCATAATGCATTAAAGGATTATTTATGGGAGAATACTAGAGGTTGAAGTAGAATATTTATCTAGTATTTCGAATGAATTTTATTGTTATGTAATATATATTTAATTAATCTTGTATCGTAATGATTTCACTTTTAATGAATTATTAATTAATCTATAATAATTGCTTACAAATTATATTATTTGAAATTTTATAGAATTATTTTAATTATGGAAATTGTAAATTAATAAAAATAAAGGACCATATCTATACTAGTAACCGTGACATTATTATATGGTATTTGATATTCTTTTATCATAAATATTATTAATTACTTGATTAATTTAATAAGATCCTTTAATAAATTTTGAGGCTTGTCATCGTCATAGAGATCATGATAATAAGATTAAAGTCTCTTACAATATAATCTAAATTTTGTTCTTGATCATAGAATTATTAATTTGGGTATTAGTAATCCGGTTAGATTAATATTTATGTAATCGTCAGTATGGGATAAAGATTAATTGACCCCACAGTAAATCACATAAAGAATGTAATGTAAGAGTTACCTTTAATCTGAGATCATCATAGTAATTGATAAGTTATTTATTTATGCTTTGATATTGGACACCCATGACCTTAAGGTGATAGTTGAAAGAATATTTGATATGATTAACTACTTGTAGAATTAGTGATGGAACAAAATGGAATGTGTCAACTCTTGGTAGTAAATTTAAGCTCCACATGTTAATAACGTATAAACAACCAAATTAAGACATTGGCCAGGAAAATTGAATGAAAGAATAAAAGAGTTTTTTAGGTCATTCAATAATCAATTATATTTAATATGAACACATAGTTGGTTGCCTATTAAGATTTGATAGTTGAACCATATCCTAGGGTGACTGAGAGCTATGAGAATTAAAAAAAAATATTTGTTGGGAATAAACCCCATACAAAAATAAAATTCACGGTAATAAAAGCGGAATAATAATGTAGCACCAAGATACGGTAATTAACAAGAATAAAAGAGTAACAACGACACCAAGATTTTTACGTGGAAACCCTTTTGAATAAGGGAAAAAAATACAGCCCCGAGAGGAGCAACTGATATCATTATAGTAAGAAATTTTAAACTTTGTAGGTCCGAGTAAAATACTCCAAAGACCACTACAACACTCAAAAGAAATAACTCTCTTCTGATATTCTCACTTCACTATAATATCGTTCACTCTCTATTTTCTTACAGACTATTTTCGTATACCCTCTCTGTGATGCCTCACTCTTTCTTTCTCTCTTTTTGTTGGTGTGATTTCAACTGAAACCGTGCTATTTATAACAGAGAAACTACTGACATGATGTCATCAATGACCTCACTATAGTATAAACACAAGAAAATTTGTCTTTCATTTTTTCTACATTCAAAGAAGACACAATTCTCAATTCAAACTTTCACATATGGGGCTGGACCCCACAAATCTTCCCCTCCAGTCCCGTTTATCTGAAGGAGGTAACACTGGAGATTCTAGTTTGAGTGCATGCTGACAAGTTCTTTGCATAGCTCGAACTTGTCTCTTGGTACTACCTTAGTTAGCATATCCGAGGGATTCTCACTAGTATGGATCTTTTTGACTTGCATAGATCCATCCTTTATCCTTTTTTCGAATCCAGTGATATCTCATGTCAATATGCTTCGTCCTTGCATGATACATAGTATTTTTGCTTAGGTCTATTGCACTTTAACTGTCATAATAGACGACATACTCCTTCTAATGTAATCCAAGCTCTCGAAGAAACCATTTCAGCCAAACCATCTCCTTGCCAGCTTCAGTAGTGGCAATATACTCTGCTTCAGTTGTAGAGAGTGAAACACATTTCTGCAACTTTGACTGCCATGATATAGCTCCTACTGAAAATGTAAATAAATATCTAGTAGTGGATTTTTCGTTATCAATGGCATCTGCTATATCAGCATTTGTATAGCCCTTCAATATTGGATCAGATCCTTCAAAGCACAAACAATCTCTTATAGTACCTTTTAGATACCCGAGTATCCACTTGACTGCTTCCCAATGTTCTTTTCTAGGTTTTCAATAACTATGCTGACAACACCAACTATGTGAGCAATATCAGGTCGTGCATACCATTGCATACATCAAGCTTCTGACTACTGAAGAATAAGGAACTCTAGTCATGTTTCCTTTCTCTTCCACTGTTGTATGACACATCTTCTTGCTCAACTTTAGATGACTAGCAAGATGTATGTTGATTGGCTTAGCATTCTTCATGTTGAAATATTCCAGTACAGGTTCAATATACTCTTGAGATAGCCACAACTTCTACGTATGCGCTCTCGAACTATCTCCATTACTAGAATTTGTTGTGTTGGGCCCTAGTCCTTCATATCAAATGACTTGGACAAATCTCTCTTTAACTTTGCAATCAGCTCCTTGTCTTGTCCTACTATCAATATGTCATCCACATACAATAATATAATAAAGTTGTTATCAGAAAATCTTTTTAAGCATACACATGGATCAGAATAGGTCTTTATGTATGTTTGACTTTTCATGAATGAGTCAAACTTCATGTACCACCGCCTTGGTGCCTGCTTTAATCCATAAAGACTCTTGTTCAATTTGCACACCATGTGTTTCTTTCACGCTACTTCAATTCCTTCTGGCTGCTCCATATAAATCTCCTTTTCTAAATCTCCATGAAGAAATGCAGTTTTCACGTCCAACTGCTCTACTTCAAGATCTAGGCTAGCTGATAAGCTCAAAATTGTTCGAATAGAAGTCATTTTAAAAATAGGTGAAAACATTTCGTCAAAATCAATACCTTTGAAGCCTTTAACCACCAATCGAGCTTTGTATCTAACCAGCTTGCCATTTCTATCTTTCTCGAGTTTAAAGACCCATTTGCATTTGAGTGGTCTTTTACCCTTTGGAAATTCAACCATCTTATACGTGCCATTTTTTAGTAGAGATTCCATCTCATCTAACATGGCTTTCATCCACTGCTTCTTTTTCTAGATGGGACAACACCTCCTTGAGACTTTCTGGCTCCCTCTTATCACTGATGAACACATACTATATGGAAGGGTACCTGCATGACTTTACCCTTGGCCTCTCTAATCTCCTCAGAGGTTGAGGTTGTTCTTCTTCCTGAGTAGGGTACTCCACTTGCTCGACTTCATCGTCAAGTTGCTCCCCATATTCAATAACCTCAACGGTTTGCTCCCCCTGCTCGGCAACCTCGTTGGTCATACTTTCTACATTTGTGGGATAGTTATAAGAAGAAGTAATTGTAACAAGGTTAGGAATTACACCTTTATTGGCCTTCTCTGATATATCAACAGTAGTTCCAGCTTCACTTTATCGAAAGACTACATCTCTGCTTCTAATGAATTTCTTCTTTAGAGAATCCCACAATCTGTGCTCGAAATCTTCATCTCCATATCCGATGAATATATAGGGAAGAGATTTATCATCTAGATTTGTTATTTGCTCCTTTGGTACATGTGCAAAAGCTCTGCAACCGAACATTTTTTTATACGTGTAGGACACCTCCTTGTTGGTCCAAACTCTTTCTGGGATGTCAAACGCCAACGGAATTGATGGACGCCTATTGATCAGGTAACATGTTGTCTGAACTTCTTCACCCCAGAATGACTTAGGCAGTTTATCCATTTTAGGCATGTTTCTCACCTTCTCCACAATGGTGCAGTTCATTCTTTTGGCTACGCCATTGTGTTGTGCGTTTTCAGGAACTATCTTCTCATGTTTGATCACATGGCTTGAACAATACTCTTCAAATTCCTTTGAAGTGTACTCTTCTCCATTGTCACTTCATAGGTGCTTTAGCTTTCGACATGTCTCCCTTTCTACTAGAGCATGAACTCTCGAAAAATTGAAACACCTGATCTTTGGTTTTCAAACTATAAACCCATAATTGCCGTTGAGCATCATCAATAAAAGTAACAAAATATTTGTTACCGCCCATCGATTCAATTTATATTGGACCACAAACATCAAAATATACTAAATCAAGTATATTCAATTTTCTTTCAGATGATGTCTGAAATGAGACTCTATGTTGCTTACCAAATAAACAACAGTCACAAAGTTTTACCATTGTACCTTTGGCATAAGAAATGATTCATTTTTTGGCAAGAATTTGGAATCCCTTCTCGCTCATGTTATCCATTCTTTTGTGCCACAAATCTACAAAAATCTCATCTTGTGCGGCGTTCAATTCACCTTGGCATATTTCTGTATTTTTCATGTACAACGTGCCTCGAGAAACCCCCTTTGAAATCACCAATGATCCCTTGGTGAGTCTCCACTTTTGATTTGTAAAATAGTTCTCGTATCCATCTCGGTCTAAAGCAATTCCCGAGATCAAGTTCATCCTCAAATCAGGTACATGGCGTGTGTCTTTAGAACCAATGTGCATCCGATATTTGTCTTGATACAAATATTACCAATCTTCGCAATATTTGAGTAACTTGTGTTGCTCGTTCTCACTGTGCCGAAATTACCTGCTACATATCTGCAAAAAAGATCTCTTACCGGTGTGACATGGTAAGATATTGTTGTGTCAACCACCCATTACGACTCTAGACCTGACAGGTGCACGCATTCCTCTTCCTTATTTATAAAGAGGATAACATTATCGTTATTTTGAAGCATGGCGGTTGTGTTGTCGCTATTCTTCTTGCCACTAGTTTCACCTTTGCCCTTATTTGGATTTGGGAAATCTATTTGAAATGACCTGTTTGATCACCATTGTAGCAATTGCTTGCTCTTGATTTGGTTCGGTTCTTAGACTTTCCACGATCTCCGAATCTACCATAGTTGCTTGAACTCATATGATAACTCCTGCCTTTATCTTCTGTGATGAAAGTTTGTCCTTGATTTTCAATTTTCTGTATCATCTTTTCATTGAGTAGAAGAGCCGATGTGACATCTTTTAACTCTATGTTAGTCTTATCGTGCAGGATGGAGTTGTTGTAAAATTATCGTATTAAGATGGCAACGAGCTTAATAACAAGATTGCCTTATCTTCTTTCTCGATTTTCACTCCGAGGTTGGCGAGCTATGTGATTAAACACATTTAAATGTGACAAAAAATTCATACCTCCACACATGTGTATGGCGTATAACTGTTTCTGCAGGTACAATTTATTTGTCAGAATTTTGGACATGTATAGGCTTTCCAACCTTGTATAAATGACACGTGCGCTGTCTTCATTGATGATGTTATTTACCACATCATCTAATAAGTGCAACCTGATTGCACTATTAACTCTTTCATCTAAGTCAGCTCAATCCTCATTTTTTATGGTATCAGGTTTTTTGGAGTCAACATCTAGTACCTTGTGTAATCCTTGTTGGATGAGCAGATCCCTCATCCTTTTTTGCCATATTGAGAAACAGTTATCTCCGTTGAATTTTTCTATCTCGTACTTTATTCCAGATATTTTATTTTTCACGCAGTATAGTACTACCGTCAGTGAATAATATTTTTGTTAACAAGCAGAACTTGACTCTGATATCAGCTGTTGGGAATAAATCTCCTACGTAAATAATATTCAAGGTAATAAAAGCGAAATAATATTGTAACACCGAGATACGGTAATTAACAAGAATAAAAGAGTAATAACGACACCAAGATTTTTACGTGGAAACTCCTTTTGAATAATAGAAAAAATTACGGTCCCGAGAGGAGCAACTGATATCACTATAGTAAGGAATTTTACACTTTGTAGGTCCGAGTAAAATACTCCAAAGACCACTACAAACGCTCAAAAGAAATAACTCTCTTTTAATATTCTTAACTCACTACAATATCGCTCACTCTCTATTTTTCACGTAGACAATTTTTTTGTACCGTGTATGTGATGTCTCACTCTTTTTTTCTCTCTTTTTGTTGGTGTAATTTCAACTGAAATAAAATCGTGCTATTTATAGCAGAGAAATTACTCACGTGATGTCATCAATGACCTCACTATAGTATACGCACAATAAAATTTGTCTTCTATTTTTTTTACATTCAAAAAAGACACAATTCTCAATTCAAAGTTTTACACGGGACTGGACCCCACAATATTATATTATTCTTTTATAGCTTCTTGTGAGTAGATTGTATATTTCATTTTATCCAGTCGTTAAGACGTGTTGCTAGATGCTAATTTGATTAGTGTACACTTACTTAGTATTGAATTTATGCGGTTGGACACTAACGAGTGTTTTGATTTTTACTTAAGAATTAATTACTTTATTATTTGATAACTAGATTAAAGAATTTAATTAGTAAAATAAATTTAATTATTAGTCCAAAAAAATATTATTCATTGCTAGCACATAAGATATAATTAATATAATAAAAAAGTTGTGAATTCCAACTTGAAATTGGATTGACAGAAAATCCTTAAGGACATTACGTGAAAGTCCTAAGCACGTCGGCGACGTTTTCCCATTTAGAAGAGTATAATTCACTTTACCCTTTTAACCTTAGAAGAAACTCTCACAAAAGTAATATTGCATAAGAAAGTTCCCTTTTCCATTTAAAATGCGAGGGGGTATTGTTTCGCAACCCCTTATAGGTTAAGGGGATAAAGTGGATTTTACTCCATTTAGAATGTGATTACAATTTTTTCTTTAATTATTCCATGAAAGTTTATTTTGAACTAATACCCTGGGTAAATTATTATCTCAACTAAATAGAAAAAAGATTTATATATGATGTTTTATATAAGGTGATGGAGAAAAGTTGCCATATTAAGGGTGTGTTTGGCACGAAGGAAAACATTTTCCTAGATAATATTTTCCTGAAAAATTAGTAGTTTTATCACTTATTCTCCCTTGTTAGGTTGGTGAATGAAAAAAGTTTTCCCAAAAATATCTTCCAATGTTTGGTTAGAGAGTATAAAATATTTTTAGAAAAATAATTTTTTTATGTTATTCTCCTCAACCCACCTTCCCCATGTTTTCTATGCCCCCCCCCCCCCCCCTTATTTTCTTCAAATATTTAATTATTCTTTTCAAATTCACACATATTCAAAAGAACTAATGTCTTACTTTACTTTTTCACACAAGAACAATGTCGAAATTTGAGCTAGATTACTAAAAAAAATTACTTTATTTCGTTCAAAAAGAAAGTATTCTTTCTACAACATGAAAATGAAATACTTATTTTGTTGAATGAAAAAAAATATTTTCTCTACATCATGAAAATAAAATAATCCGGTAATATGAATTAGCTCCTCCCGATCGCATCTTTCAAACGAAACCAAATTCTTGTTAGCGATTATTGATGATCAAAAAAAAATTATAAAAACTCTTTTGTCTTATTTAGACCCTTTCTACATTACATACTCCTTTTTCTACGAGATGCTGGGAATCACGTTGAGTTCTTGCGCTTTCATGTTGACAACTCAATTCATTTGACTATAGGGATGAACCCAATCCGAGAATATGAACCATAAAAATAAAATACCATTTTATTAAAATAAAAAAAAATACTTTTTCTACATCATGAAAAGAAAGTATTCATTTTGTTGAAAAAATACTTTTTCTATTTCAGGAAAGAAAATACCTAGTTTGTTGAAATCAAAGAAAATACTTTTTCTATATCATGAAAATAAGTACTCATTTTGTTAAAATGAACAAAAATACTTTTACTACGTCATGTAAAGAATATACTCATTTTATTGAAATAAATAAAAAAAATATTTTGTCTATAACATGAAAATAAAGTACTATAAATAATAGTTTTATTTAGGGTGGGTAGTGAGTCTTGTGGGGGATACGGAAAGGGGTGGGGTGGTTGGGCAGGGGTGGTTTGGGTGCGGGGTTGGTGGGGATGAAAAATAGGATGGAGAAGGTTGAAAAAGAATTTTGGAAAATATTTTCCTCCAATTGGAGGAAAAAGGGGTTCATGAAAAAAATATTTTTCAAAATATTTAAGCCAACAACAACAACAATAACCCTGTATAATCCCACTTAATGAGGTCTTTGGAGGGTAGAGTGTACGCAGACCTTACCCCTATCCTAGAGTAGAGAGGCTGTTTCCAAATGGATCCTCGGCATTCTTCCCTCCAAGAACTTCCCACCTTGCTCTTGGGGAGACTCGAACTCACAGCCTCTTGGTTGGAAGTGCGGGTTGCTTAACATCAGAGCAACCCCTCTGGTCTAATATATTTAAGCCAACCAAACATGAAAAATTTGGAAACATTTTCCTTCATACCAAACACACCCAAAGTCTTTAGAAGAAAAATGAATTTGTGAAAATAAAAGTACAGTGTCATGACCCTAAACCCAGACTCGGTCGTAATGGCACCTCTCGCGAAGACAAGGACGGCCGACAAAACCCCCCAAATAAATTAACAAATATAAAAAGTAATAATTAAGTCATTAAAACAATAAAACCCAAAATAGAGTTAAATATATCAACTGCGGAAACAAACACAACCCGACATCGGGATGTCACCAGTCATGAGCATCTAACATAAGTATAGGAACATGGATAGGGGACCTGCGATGATCCGACCCGTCGTCTCTTTTATTTGTGCCCCGAATTCCCTGTTTTATGCTTCCCCGAGTTTCATTATATGTGGTTGACGAATTTGAAGTGTTTCGGATAGAATTTGGATAGAATTGAGACAAATAGTCTCTTTAAGGAAAGCTTAAGTTGGAAGTCAACCGAATATTGACATGTGAGTTAGAGGGCTCGGAATGGATTTCCGACGATTCGACTAGTTTAGGATGGTGATTTATGACTTGGAAGCAAAATCAGAATCGAATTTGGAGGTCCGATGTAGAATTAGGCTTGAATTGGCTAAGTTTGAATTTTGGTAAATTTCGGTTGATAGGTGAGACTTTGATCCGGGTGTCGAAGTGGATTTCTGATAGTTGCAGTAGCTTCATTAGGTGATTTTGGGTCTGTCTGCAAATTTTCAGATCATTTGGAAGTGTTTAGGTCGGGTTTTGGATCGAATGCGAATTTGGAAAAGTTTTAGTTCGACTTAGGCTTGAATTTGAGGAATTTGATGATTTCTGATGTTAATGTTGGTGTTTTTATGGCCCGAGCAAGTTTGGACGGGGTAATAGGTTGTGGTTGCGCTTTTGGTTGAGATCCTGAGAGCCTCGTGATTGTTTCGGATGGTTGAACGAGGAGTTTGGAGGTTGAATAGTGCTACAGAAATGCAGCAGCAGCTGTAGACTCATATTGGCCTCCGCGTTCGCGAGGCAGTCTCGCGTTCGCGTAGGCCTGGGTCCCTTTGGCCTTCGCGTTCTCAGATGTGGGGTGCATTTGCATAGGGTATTGGTCGTTTGAAGGGGGTCCCAAGCCTATTGCCCTTCGCGTTCGCGGCTAGGGCCCGCGTTCGCGATGAAGGAGGTGGCAGTGGTGTACGCATTCGGGGTTGGGCACCACGTTCGCGAAGAAGGAATTTTGCCCAGTGTTTAAATGGCAATCGCGGACGTGACTTGGCCACGCGTTCGCGTACGAGGAGGCGTCTGGGCAGTGTGTTTAATTAAGTTATTTCATCCTCGAGCAAGGGCCATATTTCCTCCATGTTTACAATACCTTGAGAGCTCATTGACGGATTTTAAAGAGGATTTCGACGGGAAGTGATTGCAGGTAAGTCTTGTGGCCTCAATACGTTATTTTTTTAAAGAATAAACCATTAATTCTCTGAAATTGGGTGTTAAAGTTGATGAACTAGGGCTTGAAATTTCAAATGAAAATTAGGGATTTGGAGGACCAATTGGACTCCGATTTTGATGTGTTTTATATGTATGGACTCGTGGATACGAGGATTCTGAAAAGGTGAATTTCGCAATTTTTCTAGAAGTGGGCTCGGGGCTCGGGTTTTTCCAACTTCATGTTTTTGGGTGTATTTCGAGTTATTCGATTGGGTTATGTTCTATTGGCCTACTTTGACGCATTCCTAATTGTTTTGTTCAGATTTGGCATCCGCGGAGGTTGATTCTCGAGCGAAAGGCATTGCGAGCTACTTTGCGGCCGTCTTGAGGTGAGTAATGGGTGTAGATGATGACCCGAGGGTTTGAAACCCCGATATATCACATTGTGACGCTGTTATGAGGATAGACACGCACTCAATGGCTAGTGTTGGTTCGTATATGTTGGAAATTGTGACTCGGTTCAATCCAAGAGATATATTGTACTATGTTGGCGATTGCTTCGCATACTATATTGATGATATCTAGGCTTGATGTCATGTTTGGGGCCTTGTGCCTACTTGTAGGATCCTTCAGGGATCGTTATCTCAGAATTATCATGATTTGCGTATTATTTGAAATCACTCCATACTTAAATACTATTTGTGCAAACTCAGCCATATTTATACGTTTTGAAAACTCAAACGCTTTTTAAATGATATTTCGGGATGACGAGTACTATCTCACTATTTTCGGACTGTATATTATTTTAAATGGAAACGGTGGTAACTAAAGACATCGTGTATTTTAAATGAAAATGGTGGTAACTAAGGACACCGTGTATTTTAAATAGAAACGGTGGTAACTAAGGACACAGTGTATTTTAAGTGGAAATGGTGGTAACTAAGGACACTGTGTATTTTAAATAGAAACAGTGGTAACTATGGACACTGGGTATTGTGATGGAAACGGTGGTAACTGAGGACACCCTGTATTGTAATGGAAACAGTAGTAACTATTGGCACTGTATGATATGGCGCTTGGGATGTAGGAGCCCCTCCGGAGTCTGAACCCCCATAGTGAGCGCGGGTACCCATATGGATCGGGCTGCACGTTCCGCAGTGTTCATGCATTGCATTGCATATCATGCATTTATTTACTGTTGCTTTATCTGTATATCTCTGAGGCTTGTACTGCATAGAACTGCTAGATAGCTTCATTTTGTGTTATTTTGTGTTTTCTTATCTTCGGGTTTTTATACATGCTTATTACTCGTTGAGGTGGTAGACTCACCCCATACTCCCTGCACCTTGTGTGCAGATCCAGGTGATCCAGAGACCTAGTGTTGGTACTGTTGATTACCCGAGCTATTCAGAGTATTGAGGTAGCTGCCCAGCGTCCGCAGGACCACTTACTTTGTTTCTATCAGTCATGTTCCTTTTTGCTATTTTATCAGACTTTGTATCATTCCATTCAGACTTGTATCCTGTTTTGTTAAAGGATCCGTACTCGTGACTTCTTGGTTTTGGGAGGATTATTGTTCTTGCTCAGTTGTGTTATTTTAAATTGTTTCTTTTCGGCTGGAATGCCGTTCTTGGTTATGGTTTCGTCGGGATTGCCCAGCATCGCGACCGGTCCTGTCACGACCGGGTTTGGGGTCATGACCTTGGTATCAGAGCCTAGGTTTACTAGTCTCACGAGTCATGAGCCGGCTTAGTAGAGTCCTGTTTATGGGTGTGCCATGCACCACACTTATAAGCAGGAGGCTATAGAACCTTTAGGAAACACTGCACTTTCTTGAAATCTTATCGTGCATCCTTGATTCAGCTTGAAAGAGTAACTCTTAAAATTCCTTCCACGTGTTCGCATGCACATATGAGTGCTCGGTATTATATGTGCTCCGATGGCTTGCGATTCCCCGATCGAGGGGCGAGATGCAATCTTCGTGAGGATGATATTGAGCCAGTATGGAGGACTTGAGGCCAGATATTATCTATAGTTGGAGCACCAAGGTGCTGACTGCGCGAACTGGTGTTATGAGCTTATAAGTTCAGTATTGTCCCTAACTGTGGTAATGGCGGCTGGATAGTTTCATGGTCAGTATGTTGGTGCCGTGTGATGAGTCGGTATGACTTGGTAGTGTCGAAGAAGGTCTGTTAGGTGATAAATGAACCATTAAGTGTTTGATTTCCATTGCGATCGGATATATTGCCCCGAATTATGGGCGCATGAAGAATCTTTTCGAGTCTCCTAGCTGGGAGTGGAGTAGGTTGCACGCTGCGGTATGAGTTCAAACTCAAAAAGACTAAGTGATCATGTGAGGTGTATGACGGTGGATGATATATTGAAATATTATATTGAAAGAAGCAGGTGGATTATTTCCTGCAGAGTGTTCGGAAGTGGTACGATCCTTATGTGAATGTTAGAAGATCTCTTGTGTAATTGAAAGGTATACCCTATGTGTTATGATTCGACAGGTGCATCGCGTGTTCATGTGTCAATTTTGATAATATAATACATATAGTATTGAGATTTAATGTTATTGATATACAACGTGATGCTTTGTCAAGTCGTGTATGTGTAGTTAGGATGGTTTGGGTGATTCTCTTGAAGGTGGATAGGCTCAATTACGAAGGAAACTCTGCCGAAACTTTTTTGGAAACTTGGGACTTAGTTGAAGTTTTGTCTCCTTAAGAGTGGGTTTAACGGTTTTGTGAATGAATGCAAGAATTGCAGAAGAGTTAGAATTGCTGATGATCCGTGTTTCCTCAAGCTTATGAGAATGTGGGCCTAATCTCACCTCGATATTATGATAGCAATAGAGTACATGTGTTGTGATGTATATGGCTTCGAGCTAAGTTGGGGAGGTTGCTGTGGATGAGCTGATTGAACTATTATGTACTGTGTTAATTCCGATCTGATGCATGTGAGTGAATCAGTCATGGTTGCAAAAAGTGAGCCGAGGGTGGTACGAGTGAAGCGAAATTTTGCCAAAGGTTATATGGTGCTTCATATATGTGGGAAAATAAGAGAATGTCTTGAGTTGACAATAATAGATGCTTAGTGTTAAGTGAAGGAAGCTGTTTGGTTGTATCGGAATGAGATCGCGTCCTGTGGTGTCAGCGTGCTGATAAGGCACGAGTGGTTCGATTCATTAAGTCAAGTGAACTCCCGTGTGTGTAAGAGTGATGACTTTCGAGAATGGTATGGATGTGTTCAAGATTCTACATGTATCACTCCGGTGTTGAGGTTGAGTAGGTGACCAAGTCAGTGGTTTCATTAGAACAGGTCAAGACTTGTGGTATTTTATGTCGAATATGGGATTTCTATGTATTAGTATTTGGGGAAGTAATGGCAACTAATTCAGAGTATCAGGAAGTTCTTCGGGTAAGGTATTTTGGGATGTGGTATTTCTGAGGGCGTTTGAGGAAGTATCCAGTGGCCTATGGGTCTTAGATAGTGCGGTCTAGTGTTTGGGTTTCGTATAGTGAGCCTGGGCTGACGCATTGTGGTGCTACAGTAATAGGGTACATCAAGTTGAAAATGAATCAGGTGGGAATATAGACAAATAAAGTAACTTGTTAGGGGTCCAAATCGGTATGGTAAGGATACGATTAATCATTGGTATGTGTTCGAGGTAATGGGCTCTTATAAGCGTTGGGCAGCGAAGCTCCGTACTGAAAGTCTGCTTGGCTTGGTTAAGGTAGAGGGATTCCGTCCTTGGCAGTTTAACTTGTGCAAATAGAATTGGGAGAGAATTCTTGTTGAGTTCATCATGGGTTAGAGATGTATGTTTTCTATGAACATGCGGATCATGGAGTGTATAATAATTTTTCTTCCTCTAAATGGGATCAATGAAAGTTCTAGACTAGCTGAGTGAGTCGATGTCTGCGGCGCAGAAGGAAGATGAAAGTTCTCGTGTTATCCTTGGAGGATCTGGTATATGCGGTATGTTGTAAAGGACCGAGATGGGTGTGTGCGAGGTTTCAGTTAAGTTCTGAAAGGTATGGTGGATTTGGCTATGTCCTAAATAGCAAGTAGCTTCCGGTAATCAAGGAAATGGTACTGTTAATTTGAAATGATTGGGTGATAGCATATGTCTTGGAAAAAGGTTAATCCCACAAATGATACATCAATAGTGTTAGGACACTTTCTTATGATATCGATTGCTGACACTCGAGTTGTGTGATGGTACAAGGGAGTTTTTGAATATCTCTCGTGGAATAATTGGATACTCGAGGCGTAATCGGTATTCGTATTTGGGTTCAGGTTCAGTGATTCATATGCTATGGTTAGTTGGAGACTGGGTGTTCTCCGGTGCAGGCTATGTAGTTGTTATGGATCGTGTATGTTGTGTTGGTACTGTCAGTGGCTATTGGGAGTTTGGAATCCGGGAGAATCTTTCCTTGCTTAGTATATTAAATTCTCGATACGACATTGCAATGAAGAGTTATTGTCTCAGTGTTGGATTATTCTAAACGATTGTGCTACGAGTCATGTTGGGAAATGCTACAGGTTGCGTGGCGAAGTGTATCAGACTATGTTCTAGCTGACTGTTTGTGTTCCAAAGACCAGCGGACGGCTGGGAGGGATTGCGTTCCTTGATTAGGCCTTCGAGGCGGATGTCAGTATAGAGGATTCTACCATTGTTTTGGTTCCGGTATTGAGGGTCTTTTCAGATGCGTCCTTGTGGCCGGGCATGTCGCCGGGGGAGACCGTGGATTCCAGTAATTATTTGGTGCTGGGCACCATATCGCGCCGCTCCGTCATGAGTCATAGTAGTGGAAGTGGGATCTTGTAGCATACAACGCTTAATAGATATCTTTATGCACTCCGTTTTCTTAAAACCGATGTTGATATTTTGTTCTTATGAGCCAATGTGGCTCGATGTGCACCTCCCTATGTGAGATATTGTGTGGATCGGGTGGCACGCCGCCACGAGTATGTTATCTGGATCGGTTTGCGCGCCGCAACAGTGTGATGTTAATAATGGCCTTCCATATGTTACTTTGTATGCCCTGCTTCCTAGCTTCCGAGGAAAGTCCGTATTGAGAATTGGTTGGAGGATAGTGTAACGGTTGTGTCTTTTCAGGACTGAATGGTGTATATTACTTGTTTCACCATGAGTGTGATGGGAGATTTGGTTTCAGGCATAGATATGTGCATGGCTGTCTACTGTGAGCATGGTAACAGGAGGAACTCCATGTGTAACAATGTTGGGATAGGATCACGTGTTGTGGCGAGGCCACGTGAAGTTATGACCTCTCGAGGAGGATTCAGGTACTCTATTCTTATGATTGGAGATGGGGTCTCAACTTGGTTCCGTAAAGATATTGATGAGCTTGAGGTATAGCTCTTCCGATTGAGTCATTTGCCCTGATTTGGGTATGTGTAGACGGTTTCTTATTGGCGTGTGTGTTATGCAATTATGGCTTAGGCCTGTATTGAGGGATCGTATCACCAGAGGTGGTATGTTAGATTCGAGGTGAGCATTAGGGTCATTAAAGAATATGAACATATTTTATTTCAGCTGGTTAGAAGGATAATATCGAGGTGTAGCCCGAAAATATGTGGGGGTAATAGTCAACATGGAAGTGACTTCATGAATGGTTGATCTGAAGAACTGCTACAGTTCGTTGCGTGTTTTAGTTATCATTGGCAGTATACGAGAGTGTTGAAATGTGTGGTATGTTGTATGAATTCATCTAAGGTAGCAGGTGTGGGTTATTACAGCTGGTTCGGGTTAATTCTAAGTATAGATTTGAGGTTCTGATCTTGTATATGATTTCGGAAAGTGCAGTGAGGTTCTACGGTTTATGGGCCAGATGGATTATGAAATTTCAGATTTGTTGCATTATCGGTACATATGTGAGTTAAGGTGACGTGGGATCACCCCGTGTATATGCTTGGTAAGGTCACTCGGTTATTGGGTTGCTTCTAGTACAACTCTTGGTACGCTCGAGGACGAGCGTTTGTTTAAGTTGGGGAGGATGTGACGACCCGACCCGTCGTCTCTTGTATTTTTGCCCTGAATTACTTGTTTTATGCTTCCCCGAGTATCATTATATTTGGTTGATGAATTTGAAGTGTTTTACATAGAATTTGGATAGAAACAAAGACAAATAGTTTCTTAAAGGAAAGCTTAAGTTGGAAAAGTCAATCAGACGTGGACTTGTGAGTTAGAGGGCTCGAAATGGATTTCTGACGATTTCACTAGTTTCGGATGGTGATTTATGACTTGGGAGCGAAATCGGAATCGAATTTAGAGGTCCGGTGTAGAATTAGGCTTGTATTTGCTAAGTTCGAATTTTGGCAAATTCCGGTTGATAGGTGAGATTTTGATCCGGGGGTCAGAATGAAATTTCGAGAGTTGCAGTAGCTTCGTTAGGTGATTTTGGGTATGTCTACAAATTTTCAGATCATTTGGAAGTGTTTAGGTCGGGTTTTGGATAGAATGCGAATTTGGAAAAGTTCTATTTCGACTTAGGCTTGAATTTGAGGAATTTGATGATTTTTAATGGTAATGTTGGTGTTTTTATGGCCCGAGCAAGTTTGAATAAGGTAATAGGTTGTGGTTGCACTTTTGGTTGAGGTCTCGAGGGACTCGTGATGGTTTCGGATGGTTGAACGAGGAGTTTGGAGGTTGAATAGTGCTGCAGAAATGCAGCAACAGCTCCAGACTCATATTGGCCTTCGTGTACACGAGGTAGTCCCGCGTTTGCGTAGGTCTGGTTCCCTTTAGCCTTCGCGTTCGCAGATGAGGGGCGCATTTGCGTAGGGTATTGGTCGTGTGAAGGGGGTCCCAGGGCTATTGCCCTTCGCGTTCGCGGCTAGGGCCCACGTTCGCGATGAAGTAGGTGGCAATGGTGTACGCGTTCGCGAAGAAGGAATTTCGCCAAGTGTTTAAATGGCCATCACGGACACGACTTGGCCACGCGTTCGCGTAAGAGGGGGCGTCTGGTCAGTGTGTTTAATTAAGTTATTTCATCCGCGAGCAAGGGCCATATTTCCTCCTTTTTTACAATACCTTGAGAGCTCATTGACGAATTTTGAAGGGGATTTCATCGGGAAGTGATTGGAGGTAAGTCTCGTGGCCTCAATACATCATTTTATTGAAGAATCGACCATTAATTCTCTGAAATTGGGTGTAAACGGTTAATCTTCTTCAGTAGTTTACTAGTTTGAAAGAACTGTTGTACTGCTTGTATGACTTCCTTCCCCACAGTTGGCCAGTATTCTTTGAAGAATTCTGCTGGATAACCATCTATGTCAGGGGCCTTATCATTTGGTAGTTGTGCCACAGCTTGGTTAATCTCTGCCTCTGTGATTGGACTGAGCAGATGCTGCTGTTGTTGTAGGGATAGACATGGTCCATCTCTTAACACATTTATATCTATGCCTAGGAGTTGATCAGCTGCTGTGCCCAGTAGTTGTTTAAAGAAGTGAGCGAATTATGTTTGGATCTGTTGTGGTTCAGTGATCTTTATTTGGTTGTCATTGAAAATACTGCTCACCCTGTTTCTAGCTTGTCTGTATTTCATGTAGGCATGGAAGTATTTTGTATTGTTATCTCCCGGTTGGATCCAAGTGGCTCTTGACTTTTGTCTCATTATTTGTTCTTGAATTGCTTCCCACTTTTCAGTATTCTCTAAGGCTGTCTTTTCTTCCTCAATAACCTTTGTGTTGAAATAGTCTTCATTCAACTTTCCTTGTATTTCCTTCAGCTCTTCCCTCGTTTGCTGCAGTTTATTGTCAACAGATGAGTGATCCTGATATATGGTTCTGGTAGCTTATTCAATTTTCTTTAGTTTGCACCAAATAGAGCTGATGCAATCTCAATGAAGCTAATACTGGAAGAATTTGAACAATTCTCACAGATGTCTGGCCTCCAAGCAAACATGGACAAGAGTTCATTGTATATAGCAGGTGTTACAAGGGAAGTAAAAGAGAAAATGCTGGCACAATTCCAACTGACTGAAGGGCAACTTCCCTTCAAATATCTGGGAGTACCCCTCTCAACCAGAAAACTCACCATCATACAATGCATGCCACTAGTTGACAAAATAGTGGATAGAATTAGATGTTGGTCATCCAAAGTCCTATCCTATGCAGGCAGATTTCAACTCATCAAAAGTATACTCTTTGAAATGCAAACCTACTGGGCCCAGGTATTTCTCATTCCTAAAAAGGTCATCAAACTGGTGGATGCAATCTGCAGAAACTACCTATGGACTGGCAGTCATGAAATAAGCCACATGAATCCAATAGCATGGGAAACGGTATACAGACCACAGGCAGCAGGAGGATTAAACATTATCTGTTATGAAAGATGGAATAAAGCAGCTTTGACTAAACTACTATGGGCTTTAATGATGAAACAAGACAGACTTTGGATTAAATGGATCCACTGCCACTCCATTAAGAAGAAGGACATCCATACCATGAAAATACCAAAACAAGCTAGCTGGTTAGTCAGAAAGCTATTTGGAGCAAGGGAATGGTGGACAACTCACAATACAACAATGCAAACATGTACACAGAATGGCACCTATAGCATTAGGAAGGCGTATATACAATCTACTCCGCAATATCCCAAGGTTACATGGAAAAAACCTACTAATGGTGTCTAGGTTGCTGCCAAAACAGGAATTCATACTATGGATGACACTACATAGAAGACTGGCCACAGTCGATAGGCTAGCAAAATGGGGTATCCACACTGATCAGTCATGCGTACTTTGTGGAAGAGACATTGTAGAGACATATGACCATTTATACTTTGAATGTTCTTACTCCCGGAAGCTATGGCAAGAAATACTACATTGGCTGAACTTTAACAGAATGATAGAAAGACGGGATGTAGAAGTGCAATGGGTTACTAGCAGGGTAAACAACAGGAACCCAAGAAAAATGATATTGGGAGTGGCGTTCGCAGCAGTTGTATACAATGTTTGGATGGAAAGGAATGCCAGAAGGTTTCGACAGTCGAAAACCGAAGCCTCAAACAGAGCAAGGCAGATTGTAATTCAAATACACATCACATGACTCAAGAAGCCAAAATGGATATCTACCTTACAACATTTGAATAGCTATCCTCAATGTACCCCTTGAAAAATCCTTGTACATTAGCAATTAGTGTTATCGTTACTAGAAGACAAAATATGAGAACTGTTCTATAGTCCAAACGAACAGCGGATGTATATCGATAACATGTTGAAATTTATAGAAAACATTTTTTTTTAAAAAAAATTGATGAACTAGGGCTTGAAATTTCAAATCAAAATTGGGGATTTGGAGGAGCAACTGTACTCCGTTTTTGATGAGTTTTATATGAATGGACTCATGGAGAGACGAGGATTCTGAAAGTGTGAATTTTATAATTGTTCGAGAAGTGGACCTAGGGCTCGGGTTTTGCCAACTTTGTATGTTTTGGTGTATTTCGAGTTATTTCAATTGGGTTATGTTCCATTGGCCTATTTTGATGCATTCCTATTGGTTTTGTTCATATTTGGCATCCGCGGATGTTGATTCTCAAGGGAAAGGCATTGCGAGCTAGTTTGCGGCCGGCTTGAGGTGAGTAATGGGTGTAGATGTTGACCCGAGGGTTTGAAATCCCGGTATATCACATTGTGACGGTGTTATGAGGCTAGACACGCACTCCATGGCTAGTTCGGGGTCATATATGTTGGAAATTGTGACTCGGTCCAATCCGAGGGATATATTGTACTATGTTAGAGATTGCTTCACATACTATATTGATGATATCTAGGATTCATGCCATGTTTCGGGCCTTGTGCGAGTTGTAGGATCCTTCAGGGATCGTTATATCAGAATTATCATGATTTGCATATTACTTGAAATCAGTCCAGGTTTGAATACTATATTTGCAAACTCATCCATATTTATACGTTTTGAAAACTCAAACGCTTTTTAAATGATATTTCGGGCTGAAGAGTACTATCTCACTATTTTCAGACTGATATTATTTTAAATGGAAACGGTGGTAACTAAGGACACCGTGTATTTAAAATGGAAATGGCAGTAACTAAGGACACCGTGTATTTTAAATAGAAACAGTGGTAACTAAAGACACCGTGTATTGTAAATGGAAACGGTGGTAACTAAGGACACCGTGTAAATAAAAACGGTGGTAACTATGGACACCAGGTATTATGACGGAAACGATGGTAACTAAGGACACCGTGTATTGTAATGGAAACAGTGGTAACTATTGGCACTGTATGATATGGCGCTTGGGCTATTGGAGCCCCTCCGGAGTCTGAACCCCCACAGTGAGTGCGGGTACCCATATGGATTGGGCTGCACGTTTCGCAGTGTTCATGCATTGCATTTCATATCATGCATTTATTTACTGTTGCTTTATTTGTATATCTCTGAGGCTTGTACTGTATAGAACTGCTAGATAACTTTATTTTGTGTTATTTCCTGTTTTTCTATCTTCGGGTTTTTATATATGCTTATTACTCGTTGAGTTGGTAGATTCACCCCATACTCCATGAACCTTGTGTGCAGATCCAGGTGCTCCAGAGACCTAGTGTTGCTGCTGTTGATTACCCCAGCTATTCAGAGTATTGAGGTAGCTGCCCAGCGTCTGCAGGGCCACTTACACTGTTTCTATCAGTCATGTTCCTTTTTTCTATTTTGTAAGACTTTGTATCATTTCTGTTCAGACTTGTATCATGTTTTGTTAGAGGTTCTGTACTCGTGACTCCTCGGTTTTGAGAGGATTATTGTTCTTGCTCAGTTGTGTTATTTTAAATTGTTTCTTTTCGGCTGGAATGCCGTTCTTGGTTGTGGTTTTGTCGGGCTTGCCCAGCCTCGCGGCCGGGTGCCATCACGAGCGGGTTTGGGGTCGTGACAGGACTACATGGTCTATTACAAAATTCAGTATAAGGGAAAGAAATAATGATAAGAGGGAGAAACACTGGGTTGCGAATGCCGAGCAGCTACCTAGTGGACTACGAAAATCTGCTGGAAACTATCAACCCTCGCTAGCAGGACCTGAAGCTCTTGAATCTACACACATGATGCAGGGAGTAAAGTGAGTACTTCAACTTAGTGAGCAATAACAATAAATGAAGACTGAGCGATAAGAAATCACATAAATTCACAACAACATGCTATAAAGAGGCAGAGTAAAACCAATAAAGTGCAACAAAATAATGAAATCTCATAAAACACATTAGTTCAATATAAGCTTCTTTAAAATACCTTTTTAATAATTAAACAAGTAAATAAAAGACATCTAAAAAAGATAAACACATAAAATTCGCCCCTCGGGCACAAATGTCAACAGAATCAGCCCCTCGGACAATAACATGGAACATACCAGCCCCTCGGGCTATATCTCATATCATAATGGGTACCCGCGCTCATTGGGGGTGTACAGACTCCCGGAGGGGCCCTTAACGATCCAAGCAAAATATCAAGCCATCTCGTGACATATTCAATTAGGCTCTCGGCCTCACATCAAGCCACCTTTATGGCGTACAACTCAGGCACTCGGCTTCATAATCATAATCAGTACAACACTGCTGCGTGCACCCGATCCCATAATAATCTTCACAACACATGCCATCGGCTCTACTCAGTCAGAAATCTCTAAAAGCCACTCGGGCACAATAAAATATGATGCTCAGCCCAAAATATCATTCAAAGTATTAAAACAGAGTAAACATGGCTGAATTATGAAAATAATAGAATTTAGCATGACTAAGTACATATATAAAATCGAAATAGTGAGAAAATACCAATAAAAATTTCCTAAGGGTCCAAAATAGTTGGCATGAGGCCCAAATAGCGCATTCAGCGAAAACATGATAATAGAAAATACAGTCATTTGGGATGGACTATGTCACAATCTCCAACGGTGTACGACCCCATGCTCGTCATCCAGCGTCTGCGTCACCTCAACATAGCATAACGATGTGTCTGTGGTTTCATACCCTTAGGATAACATTTACAATCATTACTCACCTCAATCCAGTCCAAACACTAGATCGCGATGCCTTTGCAACTCGAATCGGCCCCCGAATGCTCCAAATCTAGCCAAAATCACTATATAACCATCAAAATATTTTAAGGGAACAAAGCCCACTCAAAAGTAATCAAAATACAACGCAAATTCCAAAATTGACCATACCCAACCCCCGAGCCCAAGTCGCGGAATTCGATATATCAATAGACTCTTTATTTTCCCACGAGTTCATACATATAAAAGTACCAAAATCCGACTACATTTGACCCCTCAAATCCTTACTCAAATATCTCCAATCTCAAGCCTAATTCCTAAATTTTAATCCTTAATTTCCATTAAATTTTAGTCAAATCAGTGAAATAACACTATGGAAACGGGTTTAGGGTCGAAAAATCTTACCTCTATGAAATTCCTATTCAAATAGCTTCCTCAAGCTCAAACCCACATGAAAATTGTGAATAATAACTCAAAAATCGCGAAGAAAATCTTCGATATTTTTTGACCCAGGCTTTTCGCACCTGCAATCCCATTACCGCTCCCGCGGTCCCGCTTCTGCATTCCAAGACACTGCATCTGCAATTTTCACTTATGTCCCAATTTTTGCATATACGATGCAAAGCCCACACCTGCACTATCGCAGGTGCGCTCACCTAGCCGCTTAGCCCCTTCCGCATTTGCGACCGATTTTCTGTATCTGCGATTATGACAACAGTCCTAAAATTTCAGGTGCCATTTCCAAGTTCCTATCTTTTCGTCAACCATCCGAAATCACCCCGAGGCCCCCGAGACCTCAACAAAAAGCACAAACAAGTCATATACCACCATTCAAACTTATACCATTCTTCAAAACACCTCAATCCACATCGAATCAACCAAAATACATCAGATTCAAGCCTAAGGTTCCCAAAATCTTCCGAATTTTTGCTTTTGATCAAAAAGTCTATCAAACCACGTCCGAAAGACCATAAATTTTGCACACACATCCCAAATGACATAATGAACCTACCACAACTTCCGAAATTCTATTCTGGCCCATATATCAAAATCTAACTTATTAATCGGGAAATTCCAAAATTCTAATTTCGCCAAGTCAGACCTAAATCTAGAACAAACCTCCAAATTACATTCTGATCATGCTCTTAAATCTCAAATTACCTAACGAAACTAACTAAATCACAAAAATTCAAATTCGAGTTAAAATACTAAAAGTCAAGACTGAGTCAAACCTTTCAAATTTAAAGTTTCAAGCTGAGAATCATCCTTCCATATCTATTCCGATTAACCTGAAACCAAAACCGACGATTTACATAAGGTAAAATACATAATACGAGGCTAGTCATTCACGAGAACTGGCAAGCAAAATGCAAAAGCTCAAAATGACCGATCAGATCGTTACACCCAGTATGTTCCCAATATGTGGGGTTGGGAGGGAAATCTCTATGCAAATCTTACCCTACCTAAAGTAGGTAGAGAGATTGTTTCCAATAGACTCTCGATTCAGAAAGAGCAAGAAGAAGAAGAAGAAGAAGAAGAAGAAGAAGAAGAAGAAGAAGAAGAAGAAGAAGAAGAAGAAGAAGGAGAAAAAAGAGAAAAGCAAAAAATGAAGAGGGATAAAGGATAAGTAGAAATTAATAGCAACATAGAATACAATACTTGAGGCGAACAAAACCTCATAACACTACAAAAATCTAAGAACATTAAGGGATATGCGTGTTACTAAGACTATTAGTGAGAAACTAAGAAACGACCTACTAACCTTCTACCATAATATCATCGACCTTCACACCCTTATATCAAGGTTCATGTCCTCAGTGAGCTGAAGCAATACCATGTCCTACCTAGTCACCTATTCCCAGTACTTCTTAGGCCTACCTCGACATCTTCTCAAACTCGCGATGAATAACCTCTCACACCTCCTAATGGGGTGATCAATGTTTCTCCTCTTAAAATATCCGAACCATCTCAACCTCGACTCCGGCATCTTGTTCTCCACGGGGGATACTCCCACCCTATCGCAGATAGCTTCATTCTTAATTTTGTCTCTCCTGGTACACACACACATCCATCTCAACACCATGATCTCTGCTAATTTCTTCTTCTGCACGTGGGAGTTCTTGACTGGACAACACTCACCCCCATAAAATATAGTCGGTCGAACCGCCAGTCTATAAAACTTATCCTTAAGACTTATTGGCACATTCTTATCGCATAAAATACCGGGAAAAAATATTTGTTGTTCTTCTATCTTTGAGTTGAGATTTTTTAGAACACTTTCAACACAATAATTTTAGTTTAATTTGTTCGCAGGTTTTATTGATCAAAAAATAAGAATCGGTCTCGGTGTGGATGCGCATAGAGCCTTCACACTATCGATTTTTTTTTTGAAATGACACTCTCTTCACGAGGTACATCTCAGATCCGATATTAGATATGTAAATAAATTTAGACACAAAAAGAAATGCCTAAAATTGTTATTGTCTTTTGCTGAGTGTTACAAACACCTATATATAGTCCTTCACGTTTCTGACGATCAAATATACCACAAAGAGGTCTCATCATCCTAAGCTCGAGCAATATACTGCTCGAATCCTCAAATTACCAAAAAATTAAAGAAAATAATCATGGGAACAAACATAGTTGTACCCTAACTAATTAATAAAATCACTTTTCTTTGACTTTTGTGTTGCAACTAGAAATAACCAAGCAAAAGGTGATAGCGAACTCACAAATCGTGTGCCAAATTGGCATGTCATAATATATAGTTTACTTCCATTCTGCCTGAAACTTAAATAAGATAATATATTTTAATATTTAAAAATAATTTAACTTAAAATATTTTAATTTTTTCTTAATGATTTTATAAGCCATCGAAATATCATGATTTATTTGTATAAGGTAAAATTGATAAATGATATGTGGAAGCTTATCGAATTAACACGTGAAAAGTGAAGACAAATAAGAGATGAATCAGCAAATAGTTGGCACCAGTTACGAGCATGTGACCGATTCCGAAGACGCTGAAATAACAAGCGAAAGTTTTGAAAGGTAAATATCCATTGGAAAAGCAACATTCAATGAGCAGTCATTAGAACGAATCTTTGTATTTATAATCAACTGTTATGCAGCTATCAAGTGGAATTTTATTCATATTAAAAAAGCGCTTAATTGAAGGATTTTGTCTTCCTAAATTAAGCTATAAATAGGAGAATTTGCACTCATCGTAGACACAAAACTTACTCAAAAAAGGCTAAACTTATTTTTACTCTACTAAACAATTTTTTTATTTTATACTTTGCTCTTATTCTTGCTTCCAGAAAGGTTCATTTCACAATCAGGCATGTATTTTGTTCAAGTTTTCGTCATTAATTTATTTCCGTTATTAGTTATTTTATATTCATGATCAAATTAATTCACGTATTACAAATTCAATTGTACCGTTTTACGGATAAATATTATATCACGTTACAAATTTTAAAAAAAATTCCTTTTTTGAATTTCATGTACAATTAAATTCACTCATATAACTTAGCTAGCTTTTGGACATCGATTTGATTGAAATTTTTTAAAAAAAATTTGAAATTGTGTTGAAAAATAACTTTTGAAAGTTAAAGTTGTGTTTGTACATGCTTTTTATTTGAAAACAAGTTAAAATTTTGTGAGTGGAAGAAAAATTCGAAAACTTGAATTTTTTAAAATTTTTTTCTTAAAATATGATCAGATTTTATAAACAAATAAATTTTTTTTTTGAAAAAATAAAGCCAAAATCTATAGCCAAATTGGAGTTTAAGATGAGGCAGTAGCAAATAATGGCATTAAATTAAATTAAAACGTGGTAGATACCCCACAAATACTACTCCTACCTTTACATACTACCAACTCTGACTCCAGCAGTGTACTGTACTGTACTTTATTATTGCCTGAAATAGAACACCCTTTCTTTTCTGTGTTTAATTAATTCTGTAGATTTCCTATTTCTTCAATTAACCCACAAAGATTTCAGTTCAAATCTTACACTAAAACCCTATTACATAGCCTCTCCCAAACAATGGCTTTATCTGTTCCTCATTTCATCTCTGTCCGATTCTCCGACCTCAATGGATTAAAGGTCAGTTTTTTTTTTCCTTTTAATTTCTGTTTGGTTACCCAGGAAATGATGCCATTGCGAAGAATCTCCATTTATTTGTTAAGTACAGTATTTTTTATTTGTGCAATAGCTTGATGGTGCTCAATTACTTGCATTTTCTGTGATTTTTTTTATGTGATCTTTTGTCATTTGCACTATTAGGTAAAAGTGTGAGTTTTTAAGCTGTAGGTGAAGGCACATGGTTTGCCAAAGCAATTAAGGAGAGATTTTAAAGTATTAGCAGTTACATCAATGTCAAAGGAAGCATCAAGTTATATACCAGCAGCTCCTATATTCCTACCTGAAGGACCATGGCAGCAGGTAAGAGACTTTTATACCTCAATACAAACTAGTGGCTATCTGATTCAATTATATCAATTCCACTCTATTCGAGCTCATTTCATTCCGATACTAAATTAGGAGTTCTTTGTTAATAGAAGTTATCTAAATTATAGTACTTATATGTATACTAACATATTGTAGCATATTACTTGCCGTATATGAAAATTATAAATTCCACCTTTTGTGGAGGCTTACTTGTAAATGCCTTTTGGGGCGACCTGATAGTGTAAAATATTCTTCATGCTGTCATAGTATATAAGTTAAAACTTTGTATTAAATGTTATCAAGTGTTGTGTTATCTCTTTGTTTTGACTGTTGAGATTGAGATTCTAGTTGTCTATACAGTTGTGCCTATTATATAATCTGGAGTGAGGAATAACGATAAATATGAACATCCGAAGCTACTCTAATAGGTATTTTACTATTGCTACGACATTGTAGCTAGAGATGAGATGGATAATTGGTGCCAACATTTAGAGTAGTGCTAGTGCAACTATGTACAACCATCATTTCAGGAGACAGCATGCAGAGTTCTATTGTAAGCTCAAGCTCGTTCAAATCTATATGATATGATAGGTTTGAATAGTCTTTTTTCCTGAACCTCACTGCTTCAGTACACTCGCCTTGTTTCTGAAAATTAGTTCTTAAAAAGGACAGATGATTATTCCGGACTACTATATGACATAAATTTTTTCTCTAGACACTTAGACTGCTTCAAATTTGTAGATTCCTGGTGGAGTTACTGCTGCAAATGGCTTCAAAGCTGCTGGGATGTATGGTGGATTGCGTGCTCTTGGAGAGAAGCCTGATCTCGCGCTCGTCACTTGTGATGTAGATGCCATATCTGCAGGTCAGCTACCCTGATATAGTCCTACGTCATCAGTGTTGAGCTTTCTTAGGTTCATGAGTGGAAAACTATAATGTCGTTCGTTTAATATCCCTCCCTCCTTCCCCCTATCCACAACTTCCTTGAAATAGAAAAGGAATACACCTATTTGGTGGTTGTGTTAAAACTTACCATCTAACAACCAACCGATAGAAACCGATGAATCAGGAATCACTTTTTTCTTTTCTTTTTTCATCCAGGGGCATTTACTACAAACATTGTTGCAGCTGCACCTGTACTATACTGTAAAAGCGCACTAAATGCATCAAAAACGGTATGTAGGAGAAACTTTACTTATTGTTTTGCCTCTCACTTGTGGTGAAGGAACTCTTTTTCATATTTAGAACTTTCAACTCTCAACTTTCACGTGCTGTTGTAATTCCGCACTCTGCATAATGCTTGTTTAACCTATATTGACTTAAGCGATGATGTTATACGACAAGCAGCAAGGTCATTGCAATTGGTGACGATTGAGCTGAAAAAGGTTCAAAATTAAGCTATCATGCTATATTATTAGCCGCTTTCACATGTTTAAGGACGATTCTTTTGTATAAATCTGTTTTATTAGATGAAAAGGACGCATCTCCATTTATATTTAGGAATGACCCCCGACTTCCATGAATTTTTACTATATTGTGAATCCAAGAGGCTAGTTAGAAGTATATATAAGTAACCTGCTGTCATAGATTGCTTGCAGAAAACATGACTACTTCTAAAGTCTTGTCTTCTTATAAGAATACTGCTACTTTTCAGACTCGTGCGGTATTGATAAATGCTGGTCAAGCTAATGCGGCAACGGTAATTTCTCCTGAGTTTGAATTGGAAGCTCTCTTTGAACTTCAGTACAAAGCGGGGTGTATCTCTACCTCTAGTTTCAATTTGATTGCCAGTAAAATCAAAGCAAACTCATCCAACTTCTCAAAGAAGGGATAGGCTTGAAGTGATAAGTAGCGACTGTCATATCACTTTCTTTCTGTGTTAATTTATAATGTGACTTGAGAGTTTCAGAATTTCCTTTCCAGGGTGATGCAGGTTATCAGGATGTAATAGAGTGCTCAAGTGCACTAGCTAAGGTTTGCAGTTTTCATTTTGTTCATATTGATTTAGACTTTAGATATTAGGTTTCTGATAGCATTTTTCAATTGTGACAGTTATTTCAACTGAAGCAAGATGAAGTCTTGATCGAATCAACTGGTGTAATAGGTCAAAGAATAAAGAAGGTAAACGCTAACGTGTTACACTTAATTGTTTTTTCCTAATTGCTCGAACCTCTTTCTTGCATATAGCAATGCACAGTGTTGGACGCCTAAAGTTTACATTTCTTTGGCATATATGTGTATGCTTTTACTGTGCGAACTTTTTCCCCTGACCAGTAACCTCATCTTTTATGTTTTATATCACTTGTAGGAGGCACTTCTCAGCTCACTCCCACATCTCGTTAGGCAGCTTTCATCAACTGTGGAGGGGTAACCACCTTTTTTGATGTATAAATTGCATCATCAGATTTTATCCTATAATAATTGCTAAGTTGCTCCGACACTTCAGTTTAGGTGCCGTACCCGTGTTGACACGGCACTAGTATGGGTGTGGGTATGGGATCCGTACCGGATTTCAAACACTTTTGGGTACTTTGACCACAACGGACGGAAAAATTCAATACAAGATACTGCTTGATTCCCGAATTCAGAACCAAAACTAGGATAAATTTGAAGAAAATAACATATAATTTGAAGAAAATAACATACCTTATCTACAACATCAATCCTTTACTTATTTACAACTTGAGAATAAAAAAGAAATCCACACTTTACAAGCTATACATAAGTATTTCACTAAATTTCTTACATATTTAGAGATATTTTTACATATATATATATTTTTGAATTAATTTTAGCCGGATCTCCGCACCCGTATCCATACTAGGATCCATATTCCCGAATCTTAGAATTTACATCTCGAAGGATCCGACCTCTAGATCCGCACCCGTGTCGGACACCCGCACCCGTGTCCGAGCAACTTATAATAATTGTATTTCTTTCTTCCACCTCATATTCTTTCTTTATACAGACCCGTTCGGTCTTATATTCATGCGTTCTCATAATGAACTTCTATCCATTCTAGATGGCCTCTTCTGCTTAGGGATTTGCTGATCTCATATGTGCATTTGCAGGGCAGATTCTGCAGCTGTAGCTATAACGACCACTGATCTTGTTAGTAAGAGTGTGGCAGTTGAAACAGAGGTAAGAAGATTAGCTTTCCCGGCATCGTTGTGCTTGTTATGATTAAGATTCTTGGATGCTAATATTCATTACTCTCTGAATTTGTATGACAGTTTAAATCAATCTATTTATTTTGGTTGAAATTTTACTAGATATCTAAGGTGTTGATAAAATTTTCATTGAGCTTTTTAAAATATTCAAGTTCCATTTTCTAAATTAAATTAATACTTCAAAATTTTGACAATTTTGTTCTGCATAAAATTGGATGAACAGTTTGAAAATAACTGTTTGAGGCGTTACAATTTGTAACCATGGAGACTGCCAAACCATGAAAGAAATAAAGCAAAGGTGGAAAATGTAAAAGAAATCAACTAACTTCTGGGATTATGGCTGGAGGAGAATATTACACCGAATTTCCTTTAGTCGGGTTAAAAGATGTTCTGCTGCTGGAACTCCAATTCCTTACTGTCAAGCACTAAGAAATCAACAGCGTGATGCTGTTTCACTATGCATTGTCTATAGCTTGAAGCCTTAAAATTCTTGCTGGTTGATAGTGCATCAGCAGTTGTTGGTAGCTCCATAATATGAGTATCCTGATGTGTATGAATCTCTATGCTTGTGCATGTTGCATTTAGTTTTGCGGCTATACCGATCCTCTTTTTTATTTTGTTTGCAATGAATCGCATTGAACATTTAAATCCTCTTGATGTTGGTCAAATTTTTTTTTTGCATCAGTTAAAACCGGAAAATGGTTAGTAAGAGCTTTTGCAAGAAAAAATGAGGTTAAGAGCTAGAGATTTTTTTGTTTTTGGAGGGTGGAAAGGATGGAGGTCTCTTCTCTTGTTATCTTTTACTGTTTCTTGGAGTATGATTTTCTGAAAAAGAAAAGTAAGTAAATGCATGTGAGCTTAATAGGTCACTGGTGGATTTTGCCCATATTCAATTTACAACGAATGACAACTTTCCTTAGTCACTATAAGGACAAGAAGAGTTTTCTGTAGATATGAAATTAAAATTTTCAGTCACATTTTAGATAATGCATTACTGTTGACATGCTGTGCTATCACCGACCATCAAAAGTAGCAATTTAGCATCTAGGCGAAATCAATGCATAATCTGACTCAAGACTATCTGCAGTTTGTGTATCTTAAAATTTCTGCATTCGCAAAACTATAATGAGTTTGTAATGATATATATATCTGTACTTATGGTCAGGTCAGAGGAACTCGAATAAGAGTCGGGGGCATGGCAAAGGGTTCTGGGATGATTCATCCTAACATGGCAACAATGCTTGGTGTCAGTATCTTCGGAATTCCGCTGTTTCTCCCTTAATCAGCGAGAGTATCTTACTGGATTTGAAATGCAACTTTGCAGGTTGTAACTACCGATGCCTCGGTAACAAGTGATGTTTGGAGAAAGATGGTACAAGTTGCTGTAAATCGAAGTTTTAATCAAATTACTGTAAGTAAGAAATTTACATAGAATTAATACTTCAGACGTATACGATTCTGACCATGCATGAGGACTGGAGTTCAATGGTAGAAATTTGCACTGAGTTGCATGTGGACATTTCTGGTGTATTTGATTATCAAATGAAGCAGCAACATTTGAGTTCACTGAAAGCATACTTATTAGTTATTAAATAGATCAAGTCCACATTCTCCTTATTCTTTTTGTTTTCTTCTTGGGCGACCTATATGTAAGCTGATTAAAGTAAAGATTTAGATTCTTGAATCTTATGCAAGTTGTTTCTACCTTGTGTGAGAGTCTGTGGAAGAGAGAGTGATGTAGTGCGTTTTTGCTACATCAATACTAGTAGAAGTTTTTTGCATGATCTATCTGAAATGTATGGTTTTTTCTGTTATGTTGAGCAGTGGTGTGTTATTTTCTTGGTTGCATCTCTAGAATGGTTTAAGTTTTAAGTTGTGTGGTTTTATCAAATACATTTTCCCATAATCCTTAATATTACCTGCTTGCTTTGACTTAGCCTGTTCACATATCTCGAATGATTTCACGTTGATATGCTTTGTCTGCCACCTTTCTGTTTAATGATGTCATCTCGATGCACTCAGTGATTCCGTTGCATGATCTAAACCCAGGTGTATATATTTTGACAGGTTGATGGAGACACCAGTACAAATGATGCTGTCATTGCTCTGGCCAGCGGACTTTCAGAATCATATGAGATTTCTTCTTTGAACTGCTCCGAGGCAGAACACCTACAGAACTGCCTTGATGCTGTATGTGCTGTTATTTCCTTTTAATTGCTTTATTCTCATGTGGACTAGTCTGTCTTGACATAGACACAACCAGGATGGGGTGTTTGTTACTATCAGTGCCCGATTGAGAATTAGCATGTCCAACCTTCTCATGTCAGTGTACTGTATACCTTAATACTTCCTTTGAGTTTCTCTTTTTTACTTCTTTTGTTGCCTTATGTGATGGTAGAAGAGTTACATTTGTGATGCAGTGTACTTTCAGATGATGATTTCAACATATATGCTAATTGTTTGTGTGACTTTTAATTACATGATCTTTGTGTTGTATAGTTCATCCTGCACTCTTTTGTCATTGATTTCACCATAATGGACTGCATGCTGGTCATTTTCAAGCAAAAAGTATGTATATAGCTTAGCAAATTTACAGGTCACAATAGTCACAAATGAAGATCCTCTTGATCTGTGATGGTTTATGAACATGATAATAAAGTAACGTCCTTTTAACTGATAAATAAATAAGGAATATCCTTTTAGCTTGCAGGAGTATTGACATGATTCCACTACAGGTAATGCAGGGTCTAGCAAAATCAATAGCTTGGGATGGTGAAGGAGCAACATGTTTGATTGAGGTCTGTATTTCTTTATTAAGTTCCTTCTGAGTTTTGACCAACTTCCATTTGCTTCTAGTCTTGTTTCTTAAACATGCATAAGAATGGAAGTGATAAAATAAATTGGCCATTATATTATTTTGATACAAATACTGGAGGATGGTGGCTTTGCTATTTAAGTAAAGAGAACAAGCTCTATTGGAGTGCTCGAATTAAACACAGGTTGCGGTAGGGAGAAGGTGCTAGTGTATTATTATATAGCATAAACACATTAATTCTATCTTTGCTTTGACTCTAGATTTCAATTCTTTCGTTACTTGGCATGATAAAGGACAATCATCTAAGTGGAGAAGGGTAGAGAGAGTGCTCATTATCCACTGAGTTTTGTACCACTCCACTAGCTCTCGGGTATTTCTTGGTTATCATACATTAAGAGGAAAAAAAGGACACTAATGTGTTTTCATTTTGACCCAAAAAAAATGTCAATGTGGCTTCCTATGTAATTTTTGTCAGTTTGTTGAAAGCATATGTAAACCAGTAGCTTCTACAATCACTACTTTGTTATTTTTCATGCAGTACTTGCTCTTTGGATCTGTGACATGTCTGCCTTATCCTCCATCCAGCCCACTCCCTACCCCTGAAAAAAAAAATAAAGAGATCTGTGACATGTTTGTCTCTAATTGGACATAGGTGAGGGTTGCTGGTGCTGATAACGAAGCTAATGCAGCAAAGATTGCTCGTTCAGTGGCGGCTTCTTCACTTGTCAAGGTATGAAGTGAATTAGCTTTACTTATCTGCTTGGCGCAGTCTCGAAAGTATATTGAAATGATGCTTTCCTTTCTAATGTATAATCAGGCTGCTGTATACGGTAGGGATCCCAATTGGGGTCGTATTGCTTGTGCTGCTGGCTATGCAGGGATTCCTTTCAACTCCGACAAGCTTCGGATATCACTTGGAGATATTGTGCTTATGGAAGCAGGGCAACCACTTCCATTTGATAGGTATGGAGAATTATACCCCACACTTGTATTGCTTTATTTGTCACGGGCCCTGGAATTGCCTTCTCATGTCAGTTCTTATCTCAAAAGGGAACTATAATGCTTCTTAAAGAGCCGGCTCCAAGCACGGCTAACCAACTCATTTTGGTTAAGTTTGGATGCTACTGTCAGTTTCTGACCAAAACCTATCCAATTCCTTTAGCTCTTATTCATTTAATTTTCCTGATGGGGTTCTAGCCATTATAGAGCGTATGATAATTCTGTTGTTTGGATATTTCTTAACCTCAAATTCGTGGCTCTTGATCCTGCATTCAGTAGGCCAATTTTGGATGCTAGACCTAAAGTACTTACCTCCTCATCTGTACACTCTTCCGTAGATTTTTTTTCCTTTCTCTTTTTGTCTGTCTTTTGCTATTCTTCTCTCTTTGGACGTCGTGAAATCTTGGGTCCTTTTGCAGGGTTGCTGCTAGCAATTATCTCCAAAAGGCTGGTGATGTCCATGGCACTGTTGAAATTCAAATATCAACCGGTAAGTTTCACATACATAAACTGGCATATTATGTGTACTTCCTCTGCATTGCTGGAAGTATCATGATGAAAATAAACCAACTCCATTCACACATATATCTAGAGATATAATTACCCAGAAGAGACTCTATGCAAACCAGTCTTGGTGAGTGCATTGACTTGATTTTGTTTATAAGATGACGCAAGCTGTGACTCGTCTCTATGTGCTCTACAATTGCTGTTGCTTGAGGCGTTGAGAACTGTACTGGCACGAAAAATGTTGTTCCAAGCTTCAAGTCAAGTTGATATTTTTTTTTTGTGCCAATCTCCACTCCCAAACCCAGAAAAGAGAACCATTTTTCCTCTGTGCAGTCCAAAATTGACATTCATACCTTAAATAAACTGGGAAAATTTTTCGACGCCCAAGAATTCAAATCGATTAACTTATACTAACTCGTTATTTCAGACTTGATGAGGTCATGAGACATCTTTTCAACAAGTACTCTTAACTTCACATTCTGAGTCCACCTCAACATAGGAGCGTTTTAAAAATCTTCCTTTTGATCTCCGTGATAGTAAAAGTGGGTCACATTCTCAGGTTGGGTGAAACAAATTGACATCTGCTCTATATTTTATCAGTTTCTAGTGTGGCTATTAGCTTGATAGTGTCCCCCCTCCAAAGTATGAAGCTCACTCGCAATGAGCCATGTGTATTCCTGCAATTCTTTCTGACCCTCCATTCCACTTTCCAAGGTGCATGGAAGACAACACGATAAGAATCTACTATCTGACCTTTGCTTCTAATATCTTTGTGGCATTTGCAAGACTAAGCCATTATGCCTGCTAGTTCAGGCTATCGTGGATTTGTTTATATCCACTATAGTTTTTGTGGCTTCTGTCTGTATTAACAAGAATCTTGTACTGCAAGTATAAATATTGGTCTGTGTGTTTTCCCTGCACAGGTGATGGTCCAGGAAGCGGACTAGCATGGGGCTGTGACTTGAGTTATGATTATGTCAAGATTAATGCAGAGTACACGACATGAAATAGGAGCAGTAGTTCAAATTTTCAAGTCTCCTAATAAGCAGTTCCGATTGAACCATTGTTATTGGTTTTGTAGTTGTAAAATCCCTGCTAAATGCAAATAACATGTATGGATACTGCTGGGACCAGCAAAATTTTGTTAGATGGACAAACCTTTCTAAATTGTCAATTGAAGTTATTACCTCATTTTCCTACAGAAGTTTAGGCTCTCCATAAAATTTACAGATCTGACTATGCGGCCTTCAAATCTGTACCTTAATTTGGTATAAGTTGCCGTGTATATAACCTTTTTTTCCTTCTTATTTTACTCTTGCACTTCCAAATTCTAACAACCTGGGATTTTGGAAATTACATCCCCAAATTAGTTGGGCACTAGTTTGCTATATGCACATACACGATTCTTGTTAGGTCCAGCCACACCACTTACTAGGGCTTAAAGATCTCAGAAAGGCCGCGATTTGCAATTTGATTGCCTAACCTGAAGCACTTTACAAGGCAATACTTCAAAACTAAGGACATATAATCTTTAAAAAGATGCAGAACGCGGCCTAGATCTTTAAAGATCTCTCGAGCTTCAAGTCATCTAACATAGTGTGCATTCGATTTATTGATTCGATTTTGACCCTTATCGATAATTATTTATCGATTATTAATTTGAACATATGCTTATCGCTATCGTTTTAATAAGGTTTCAATTTTTTCGATTTCGATTTATCGATTATTGCGGCTTATCGATTCAGTTATCGATTACACCAATAAGAAAATTTTCGGAATTTCACAAATAGTATATCGCTACAAACACGCCTAACTAATATGAACAAAAAGAAGCTAAAATAAGAAGAGCATCGTTTATAACATAAATATTGTGTCAACAAACACATGAACGGTAAAATATATCATCACGGCTAATTTTATTTTCCATTAATTTGAACTTTATTCCCTTTAGCTTTAAATATGATCAATCCTTAAATGTGGTAGAGGAAATAATAGCGCTAGGGACTTAGGGTAAAGAAAATGGTATTATAAAATAAGGGTAAAAGAAATTTAAAAAAATATTTTAAAAAACAATTTATAAAAAATTAAAAAAATAGTGTATATTATCGGTTTATCGATAAACCGAAAAGGACAGAATTGAAATCGAAATCGATAACTCGATAAGGAAAATTTTGAAATCGAAAATGAAATCGATAAACCGATATCGATAAATCCATAACAAATAATCGATTCGATTTATCGATAAACCGATTCGAGTGCACACCCCCATAACATACACCCCCATAACATAGCACTACTTGCTAGGCACATGAAACATTCAGGACATGGTCGGATTACAGGGTATCATGGTCAAAATCCCAGACTAAAGGGAGAAACAATGAATTAAAAACACTCTTTAACTTGCTAACATGAAATACAGCAAAGCAAAAAAAAGAGTCCATTCGCTCACCAACCGGGCAAAAGTTTTAAAACTTAGGTACAAAAATGCAAATAACAACACTCGCAAGGAATTCCACAACTCAGTTAAGCATCATACTTGTTTATTTACAGAACTAGATGAAACGTTCAACAGCTCACACCACATCAAAAAGGAAGCTCAGGAAGCTTCTGCAACTGGAAAATGCAACTTTGTGACAGATTTCTTGAGAAAACTACTCCCACAGAATGGATCTGGAGTGCTGCCAATATCATAATCCACAGTGCTAGCTTGCAGGCCGCTAGAATGAGCAGTTATGTTATCCCCCAAAGAATGGTAGCTAGAACAAGCCGTTATGTGGTTATCCTCCAGATGATGATAACTCCTCTTGGCACTCCCACCAAGCTTGCGACCTTGTTTCTTGTCTTTACTCTTGCTCCCTCGTGAAGATTTGCCATTGCTTTTTTGCTTACTCTTCCCACTCCTCTTGTTGTCACTCCTGTGGCGTTGTCCCTTGTTTGGCACATGCGAAACTGCTGTTGGAATAGGGTCATACACATCAGGAGCCCATGTCACAGACAGCTTCCTGGGTGATTTGCCTTGTTTCTCCCGGCTACCTTTAATGGCAGATACAAGCTTTAAAGCAGTCTGTGAGAGAATAAAACAAAAAAGAGAAAAACAAGAGTTAACCAACAGAAAATTGGCATAAACTTAATTGCTCAACCCTGAAAATGTCCCAACACAGAGTCACCCCTGTGTATGAGATAGCATTTGTTTGCTCCAATGCTGTTCCAAAAACATTGTTGCTTCAGGCGGCTACAGACCCCAGAGCCATGTGTGAACAAGAGAGGGAGAGTGATAATGTCACAGAGCACGCGCGCAGCATATGTTGGAAAAAACAAATAGAGGAAATGATGACTCTTCATATTGAATAGACAATAGCCCTAAGAGCAGAGAACTGGTAAAATCCAAAAGCGACCTACCAGCACAAGGAAGAAAAAGGTAGCCAGACAAGCAATATACATAAAGGGTACAACTGAAGGAAACAAAACGCTTCACGTGCGTAAGGTTCAAATATCCTCCTACAAATTATTCTGACACAATAGATGTCCCATCCCCAAAAATATAAGAGCAGATCCAAGTGAACATTGAGATGAACACAGCCAAACACATATCCCTAAAGAAACAAAACATGCACATAAACCATTAACACTTCCCACTAGTAATGTTTATGACGATTACCTAAGTCAGAATGTATCCTGCTCTATTAAGGAATACTACGTAAGCAGACAACAAATGAATTGTCTTATATAACAATTAACAAAGGACAGCTTTGAGTGGACTATAAACTTTTATTAAAAGCAGGAAGTATACTTTCTGGTTATTTTTGAGGTGTAGCAAATCCTTTTATCATTATAAAGTAAATGCATGAAACTTGACCTTAAACGTCTCAAGACACAGAACTCACAGGCAAAGATATGGAACGTGAATAAGGCAAGTCAGTTGAATTAGCATCAACTTCCTGCTCCTTCTGCCCATAAACCAACTCAGAAGGGGTAGTGGTCATACTAGAGCACGGAAATGTTGCAGACTTGATCAAGCATTTTTCCGAGTCGGTATTTGCATCAATATCTTCACTTCCATCTTCCTCCAATGTGTTGGAATTGTCCTTATCAATCAAGTCTTCACCATCCTCAATATTCAGAGATTCAGAGAGATGGTGCCCAAGATCATTAACAAAAGGACCTCCTGGATTGCCAGAAGCACAACCAAGAGTCTCCTTCGATGACTCACAAAAGCCGCTTACACTTCCAAAGTCTGACTTGTAATTAGCAGAACAAATGTCCATCAATTAAAAGAGAGCAGCAAAAGATCTGCACAAATGTGAAACCAAATTCTCAGCACAAAACAAGTATCATAATTTGTTCGAACAAAACAACAGTAACAACTACCCCTAAGTCCCAAACACATTAGGGTCAACTAAAGCAATGCTCACAGACCAAGTTACACCATTTAAACTCATCTCAGGCCAATCAACTAAAGGAATTGCACATAACTTAACTGCCCATCTTAAAGTTATTAAAAATATTTTTAAACCCTTCAAAGATATGAACCATCTTGCATGAGTAAAAGCAGATCTAAAGTCAACAGATTGAGCATTTTATCTTTAGGGATGGTGCATACCAAACAAATACTTCCAAAAACCAGCAGCCATACAACTAGAATCAAATGCTGCTAATCATCATGTTAACCGGCTACATATCTATAAGGCAAAAGTTGCACCTTGCCTATAAACAATCTGCCTTAAAGGAAAATTATGGCTCACTAAAACTAGAGTTCCTGATCATCTAACAAATTCGTTAATACAAATATTAACCACAATGACAACAGGAGTACAAGGAAGGATCACTTATTAACTTTATGCATTGTGTAAACAGAGATCTACAACCAAAAACCATTACAATAAACATATTATCATTTAAATTTTTTATCAGGGTGGAATTTGGACTAGCTTGCGTACCCCTCCCTCGACTATTCCACTGGGTACCTGCTACCTCCTTCCCACCAGGTACAGGGACCACATACTGCCCACCAAAGCACATGTTGGGAGGAAATCACTTGGTATTTTTGCCAGGGTTTGAACCTGAGACCTCATCTCCCTCCATTAAATTGACCACCACTACACCACACCCTTGGGTGCAATAGATATTTCATAATTTAAATAATCAATTAACCATAAAGCACCAAACAAATGAACCGAGGATATAATTACAAAAATAAAACAATCAAATCACACATCTAGGCCATCATTACCTTTGAGTATGTCGAACGTAAACAACCCTTCAGAAACCTCCAGAAAAAGACTCAATGCTTTTGGCTACAAATACTGGTAAATAGATCTGAAATAGCTGAAAATCCCTCGAAACAAACAGGAAACCAGCAATCCGACAGCTGAAACAGATTCGAAGAAGGAAAAAAAAAAGCGAAAAGGAATTAAACGTTAACTAAAAATATTACTACGCCGACGTTTCAGACGATGAGAACACAAAACACCATAAAAAGAAGCAGCATGAGGTAAACTCAACAACACATCCAACACACCACTAGGCGTCACCGAATGCATCGTATATCGATGCGATGCCCTTCGATTTCCCCCAAAACAACCAAATCTCTAATTCCAATAACTAGGCGATCCAATCCAATCCAACTCACTTCACACAAAAACACAAAATAATGAATGAAGATGATTGAATTCCTCAGATTTCAAAGAAGCATAGCTAGAAATCAAGTAAATCGGATCATTCGTATAGCCCTAGATTACCATCGGATTCAACGCTAGACCAAAGAAAATTACGTATTTTTATTTTTTTGAAGATAATTTGAGAGAGAGAATTTTTGTATTTATAGGTGTATTATAGTGTGCTGCATACGTTTGAAATTAAAGTAGAATATTACTGGGTCAATAAATGTGACAGGTCGGTTTATTACATTGCTAATCCTGTTCGTACATGTGTCCGAACGATGAGATTTCGTTTTCCTTTGATTTTAGAAATTTCTGGAACATGGACTGGATTTGCAAAGTTCAACTTATTGGGCTTCATCTATACGTGTGGGGCTGTAAAAATAGAGTTAGCTAAATTTACAATTGGTCGTTGAAAATAGCCAAAGTTTTAAAGGTTATCGAAATTTTGTCATTTTTTATGTAAAATTAAATTTGAGCGAAAATACTGTTTAAAATCCGAAAAATACGCCCGCATATTTTACGAGAGTTCCAGCATACGTATGCTTGAACTTTCGCATATTATACGGGAGTTCCAGGATAACTATGCTGGAACTCCCGTATAATATGCGGGAGTTCAGGTATAATTATGCTAGAATTCCCACATATTTTGCGGGAGTTTCAGCAAGTATAAATGTCCAGTATAATAAACTCGAGTTTTGAGCACTAGTGCTCCAGTCCCGTATTATACAAAAGTTAGCAAAGTATATCGGTCCAGCACAATATGCTGGAGTTCATACAAAAATGCACCAAAACTCCCGTATATTATACAAGACCGATCTCTGTTGCAGCAAAATAGTGGCTATTTTTTACTGACTTGGTAAACGCTGGCTATTTTTAATTGACCAGTGCGAAAACTGGCTATACCATGATATTTTGACGTAAAAATAGCATGGTCTAGCCAGTTATTGGATTGATCATTCAAAAATAGCTAGTGTTTTTCAAGTCAATAAAAAATAGTCACTATATTTTATCAACAGATATCGGTCCAGCATAATATATTGGAGTTTGGTGTACCTGTGTATAAACTTCCAGCATATTATGATGGACCGTTACATTTTGCTGGCTCCAGTATATTATGCTGGATCGGTATATTATATTGGAACTCCGGTATATTAGACTGGAGTTCCAACATATATGCTGGAGTATTTTTTCGGATTTTGAATAGTGTTTTCGTTCATATTTACTTTACATGAAAAATATCTAAATTTCGATTACTTTTAAAGTTGAGCTATTTTTGAACGACCGTTAGTAAATCTGACTATTTTTGAATTTCTTCCTCCTTTTCTGCTGGGAAAATCTAATAGCTGATTATATATATATATATATATATATATATATATATATATATATATATATATATATATATATATATATATATATATATATATATATATATATATATATATATATATATATATATATATATATATATATATATATATATATATAATCAGTATATATATTTTGTATAATCAACTATCTACTGTAATTATAATATATCGCAAAATTATTCATTCATGTTTCCAACATTAATAACTTCATTAAGATTTATTACTTTGGGGAACTAAATTTAAGAATGAAACAATTATTAAAAAATTGAAATAAAATTTGTACTCTTTTCTTATAGGAACTTACACCACATCAATAAATATATCTTATGTGTTTTCCCCAGAGCCCACTTTATGAGACTATACTAGATAGTTGTTGTTGTGTGTTTGCACATAATTTTTTTCACTTAATTATTACATACTTTACGTCATTAGCTTACTTAAACAAAGTTAATATAAAAATGAAGTGCGGATAAGTTTTTACCTCCCTCAGTTGAACATAAGTGGTTAAAGTTTGATTGACTTACTGAATAATGGTAAATTCAAAAAAGGAAAAAAGTGAATTTTGCACCAAATCGATTTGATGAAAGCAGTAGTTATTTTGAGGAATTTGTTAGGAATCGCAATGGAAAAGAGTAGTTTGTATGGTCTTCCTTATTTGTAATGGGTATCTTTAGTTTAACGGAATTCCAAAATTCAGGTAAAAGAAAAGTCTTAGAAGTTAGAAAAACTTATTTCCAGAATTAAGGAGACCAAAATAAAGTCTTAGCATTTAGATCTTAGAAGCCACCGCTGTATGAATAAGACCCAATTCAAAGGCTAGTGTTCGATCTTTTGAATTTTTATCCATTTATGTACAGTTTGACCCATCAATAAGATGGTAGACCCAATTCAAAGTAAAGATATGAAATGTTCCTAGTTTTCAGCGGATATTGAGGAAGAAATGTATGGCAAATTATCAGCTATATTTATTTATAGGTAGTTTATTATAAAAATTGGTCAATTAATAAAATATTATTAATGTAGTCAAATTAACCTATTAGTTATTTGTAGAAAAAGAATATTAAATTTTTATTTTCTTTTGAGTGGTTGCTATTAGAATAGATTGGGTATATTAACGAGCTTGAATCTCAGGTTTGGAATGATTTGCTAAAGTTTTGAGGTGGTTTGGATTGAAAATTTGAAGTAAAAACTGAATATGAAAAAAATGATAAGTGTATCACATATGTATCATATTTGTATTGATTGTGTATCACATGTATATCCACGTGTATATGTGTGTGAGATACATGTTTGATACATGTGTCGCAGAAAAAAAAATTGAACTCGATTTAATAACCAAATTTGATACAAAACCTATCCAAATCACCTCCAATCTTCCTCAAATTTTGTATATTGACTTATCTATATGTTTTCAATGAATTTCAACTATACCCATTAAAAAAATCCTTTTTGTTTAGATTTTTGGAATATTATATATCGTTTTTTGTATTTCATCCTTATTTGATATCTCATCCATGCAATTTCCTTTCCTTCTTGCACCTAATGTTGCTAACCACGCATAACATATATGGAATGTGATTTTTGCATGTGATTCTTTGAGAGAAAGAACCTTATTTATTTGGTTTTCAATTTTTATATGTATTTGGCTAATTTTGATAAGTCTATAACTAATGGCTAGAAGATGATATGTTGAAACTTATTTGGGATATTTGTGTAGGTTTCCCAAAATGTAAAGCTCCATTTAATTAGTACTACAGTCAGTGGCGGAGCCACCCTTACTCAAGGCCCCTTCGCCGGAAAATAACACTGTGTAGATAGGTATTTTAGGTTATTTTTTCTTAAAAATTGAATATTTACAAGGGGTTGACAACCCTTGACACAAGACAAACTCTTAGTGCAATTGTTAAGGGGTGTCAAAAATTACAGAATGTTGCAAGTTTTATTCCCCATAGTAATTTTTTTTTTTCGATTTCCCTTTGTATAATTTTTGGCTCTACCACTGACTGCAGTGTATACAATTATTGTTCAAATCTCAAATGACTTGCTCGAAAGTTTATCATGTACAATTTGTTCAAAATCAATGTGAAATAAACACACTTCTTGAAGCTCTGACTCCACGAGATTACTTTTTTCTTGCATACGAAGAACAAAATTAATATAAAATTCATAAAAGATGGAAAAAAAAAAAAGACTAGAGAGTTTTGACTTTTGAGTGATAAAGTAGTGATTTTTTATGAGTATATATACTTTTTGAATTTTTTATAGAGTTAAAGGTTGATATTAAAGACCAAGTATATTCAACAAATTTTAATTGAAATCCCTGCCTTTGTAGGAAAACATAGGAAACTTTCTTCCAACTGTAATATTTGGAAACTTAGGGAGTTCAATAGTAAAACAATGTACCATCTTTTCTCTCACTAATAAAACAATGTACTCTATTTATTCATTTATATGAGCAATTTTTTAAAAAGACAAAATTGTTATAAATACACTTCTATTTAAGGTGAATGTCTTTAATTAGAGAGATTCTAGAGTTCTATTCTTGGTAGCTAAATCATCCTCCTCCCTATAAATAGAGGTGCCCTCTACCATTGTAAATCACTCCTAACATTATCTAAGTATCAATAAGAAGAACTCTCTCTACTCTTCTCTCTATTGCTCTTGTTCTTGAGTTATTGTTCTTGTCTTTTATATTATTTCATAACACGTTATCAGCACGAGACTCTACCGTCTCAAGAACCATTCTCGAAAAATCTAAGGTATTTCCCTCTTCCTAATTTAATTTTCGATTATGTCTGACATTACGAAAAGAAAGTTCGTTGCCCTTGAAATTTCGGGCAAGAACTATATGACATGGGTGATGGATGCTGAAATCCACTTAGATGCTATGGGTCTCGGAGACACCATCAAAGATAGAGAAAAAGCATCCACCCAAGAATGTGCGAAGGCCTTGATTTTCTTGCGCCATCACCTTGATGAAGGTTTGAAGATTGAATATCTCACCGTCAAGGATCCACTCATCTTGTGGAACGGCTTAAAGGAGAGATATGACAACCTAAAGTTGGTCACTCTGCCACAAGCACGATATGATTGGGCTCATCTGAGGCTCCAGGACTTTAAGTCCGTTTCTGAATATAATTCTGCAATGTTCAGAATTACTTCTAAACTGAAGCTATGCGGGGATAATATCTCCGATTATGATATGCTTGAGAAAACGTTTACAACGTTTCATGCCTCCAATATAGTACTGCAACAACAGTACAGAGAGAAAGGCTTTACAAAGTACTCTGAACTGATTTCTCTTCTACTAGTGGCTGAGCGAAATAATGACCTGCTCATGAGAAATCATGAAAATCGACCCACTGGGTCTACACCACTGCCTGAAGCAGATAAGGTGCACTCTCATTATGCCAAACATGAAAAGGGCCATGGTCATGGTCGTAAACGGGGTCATAGCCAGGGACGTAGACAAGGAAGAAATTCCAATGAAGTCCGTCAACCCCCAAGGAGAGATAACCGCCGAAAGCAGAAACGGGGTCATGAAGATCCTAAGGCAAATGGTTCAGAAACTATATGTTATCGTTGCGGTGGGAAAGGGCACTGGTCAAAGACTTGCCGTATACCAAGACACTTGGTTGACCTTTATCAAGCATCTCGAAAGAGAAAAGGCCCTGAAACAAAATTTTGTCTATGATGACAATGAGGACATCACCCACCTGGATGTGGCAGACTTCTTTGAGCAACCCGAGGGGAAAATAGACCACCTAATCGGCGATGGATCCGTGATGAAAGAAGATGGAGTTATTTGATTTTATTCTACTTATTTGTATTAGTTAGTGAATAAACTAATAGTCATTAGTATTAGCTCGTATTAGTTAGTTCATGATGCAATGTTAGCAGTAGTTCTTTAGAATATCTTCAATATGCTCAAATATCAATAATATTTTTATTTCCAGAAGGGGTAATCGACTAGCCTGAAAAACTAGTCGATTATCTACTATTTTCGCATTAAAGATGAAAAATAATTGATCCACAATCGATTGTCTTTGTCTAACAATCGATTGTCGTTAAGACAGTGTAATCTGGAATTTTTCAAAAATCATCCACAATCGATTGTCTTTGTCTAACAATCGATTGTCGTTAAGACAGTGTAATCTGGAATTTTTCAAAAATCATCCACAATCGATTGTCTATGCATAACAATCGATTGTCTTAAAACAGTGTGTTCTGGAATTTTTCAAAATAGCCAACAATCGATTCTATACTTAACAATCGATTGTCTTAAAACAGTGTGTTCTGGAATTTTTCATAATAGCCAACAATCGATTGTCTATACTTAACAATCGATTGTCTTAAAACAGTGTGCTCTGGAATTTTTCAAAATAGCCAACAATCGATTGTCTATGCATAACAATCGATTGTCTTAAGACAGCGTGATCTGAAGTTTTTCAAAATAGCAAATAATCGATTGTGTGTGTTTAACAATCGATTGTCAATGTTCAACAATCGATTGTTTGTGTTTAACAATCGATTGTTTGAAGAAAATGTTTAAACTGAAATTTTCAAACTGCAAAGTAATCAATTATGGATAACATATCTGATTTTGTTAGTCAACTGTTAGCAGCAGATTTTGAAAATATTATGTGACACAAACGAATTGAACTTGTTTATTCTTATGTTCGTGTATCTCTTTTGTATGTCAAACTATGGGATAGCAAATATGGATATCTCACAAAGCGAACTTGGATCAAAGTCCAACTGTAAAAGTATTTGCCTAGTTGATTCATGTACTACACATACAATACTCAAAGAAAGGAAATATTTCTCTCAACTAAATATGTGTAAAGGCAAACGTTACTACAATCTCTGGAAGTAGTAAATTGATTGAAGGCTCCGGAAGAGCAATTGTAACTCTGTCCAAAGGCACGACGTTAATCATAGAGAATGCAATGTTCTCCTCCAAGTCTAAGAGAAACTTGTTGAGTTTTAAAGATGTACGCCGGAATGGCTATCATATTGAGACAATGGATGAAGATAATCTTGAATATCTCGTCATCACAAAGAATGTCTCCGGCCAAAAGAGGGTTATTGAGAAATTCCCGTCTTTATCTTGTGGCCTGTATTGGACAAGAATTAGTGCAATTGAGGCACATTCAACAGTAAACCAAAGGGTTACTGATTCCAATACCTTTGTACTTTGGCATGATCGATTGGGACACCCAGGATCGGTCATGATGAGACGGATTATAGAAAGCTTATATGGGCATCCGTTAAAGAATTTCAAAATTCTTTCGAATAATGAATATCCTTGCACTTCGTGTTATCAAGGCAAGTTAATTATCAGGCCATCACCAACAAAGGTTGGGACTGAGTCACCCACGTTTCTGGAACGTATACAAGGGGACATTTGTGGACCTATTCACCCACCTAGTGGGTCGTTTAGGTATTTCATGGTCTTGATAGACGCATCCTATAGATGGTCTCATGTGTGCCTATTGTCATCACGCAACCTTGCGTTTGCGAAATTAATGGCACAAATAATTCGACTACGAGCACAATTTCCAGATAATCCAATCAAGTCCATTAGACTGGATAATGCTGCTGAGTTTACATCCCAAGCATTTAATGATTATTGCTTATCAATCGGGATAAAAGTTGAACATTCTGTAGCTCATGTTCACACTCAAAACGGTCTTGCAGAATCGTTAATTAAACGCCTGCAGTTGATTGCAATGCCATTACTTTTGAGAACGAGGCTGCCCACTTCAGTATGGGGTCACGCCATCTTACATGCAGCAATGTTAATTCGTCTCAGACCGACGAATTACCACAAGTATTCCCCGTTGCAATTGGTTTTGGGTCATGAACCCAATATATCCCATTTAAGAATTTTTGGATGCGCAGTATATGTGCCTATAGCACCGCCATCCCGCACCAAAATGGGTCCGCAAAGAAGGTTAGGAATATATGTTGGGTTTGAATCGACCTCCATCATTCGCTACCTCGAAACATTGACAGGCGACTTGTTTACTGCACGATTTGCAGACTGTCGGTTTGATGAGACACTTTTCCCAAAATTAGGGGGAGAAGTTGGTGAAACCAAACGGGAAATTTTGTGGAAAAATGCATCATTATCTCATCTTGATCCACATACCTCTATTTGTGAAAGGGAGGTAAAAAAGATTATCCATTTGCAAAGAATAGCAAATCAAATGCCTGACGCATTTACGGACTTGAAAAGGATAACGAAATCCCACATTCCCGCGGAAAATGTTCCAATCTGTATTGATGTCCCTGTTGGACAATCATCTAGTGTCATAACCAATGAGTCGAATGCACGCCTGAAGCGTGGCAGACCATTAGGTTCCAAAGATCGAAATCCTAGAAAGAGGAAAAAGAACGATCAAAATGACACCACGAAAGAATCTCACGATTTAACAAATTCTGAGATTCATGAAGAATACATTGAGCCCGAGACTCTGGAAAATACGGAACTATCCCTAAATCCAATTAATATTGAGGCAAATATTAATCGAGTGGATATTATGGTGGATAATGCCTTTGCTTATAATGTAGCATCTAGCATTATGCAAGAATGTGAGGATCTCGAACCTCAATCTGTTGAAGAATGTCGAAAAAGACAGGATTGGCCAAAGTGGCAAGAAGCAATTCAATCAGAATTGAATTCGCTGGCAAAACGTGAAGTTTTTGGCCCTATAGTTGAAACACCTAATGGTGTTAAGCCTGTCGGCTATAAATGGGTCTTTGTACGCAAAAGAAATGAGAAAAACGAGGTACAAAGATATAAAGCACGCCTTGTTGCACAAGGTTTTTCTCAAAGGCCTGGTGTCGATTATGAAGAGACATATTCGCCTGTAATGGATGCAATAACCTTTCGTTATCTCATAAGTTTTGTTGTCCATGAAAAGCTTGACATGCACTTAATGGATGTGGTTACTGCCTATCTTTATGGCTCACTTGATAATGAGATATACATGAAAATTCCCGATGGACTCAAGATGCCAAACGCGCATAATTCAAAATCTCGTGAAATGTTCTCAATTAAATTGCAAAGATCCTTGTATGGTCTAAAGCAATGTGGACGAATGTGGTATAATCGTCTTAGTGAGTACTTGTTAAAAGAAGGCTATATAAATGACGCCATTTGCCCGTGTGTTTTTATAAAGAAAACAACATCGAAATTTATTGTACTTGCCGTAAATGTCGATGACATAAACCTTATTGGAACCCCTATAGAACTCCAAAAGGCGATGGATTATCTAAAGGATGAATTCGAGATGAAAGATCTCGGAAAGACTAAACTATGTCTTGGTTTGCAAATTGAATATTTGGCAAACGGAATTTTTGTTCATCAATCTACCTATACAGAAAAGGTACTGAAACGGTTTTACATGGATGAAGCACATCCTTTAAGTACACCGATGGTTGTTCGATCACTTGATGTGAACAAAGATCCATTCCGACCACAAGAAAGGAATGAAGAGCTACTTGGTCCTGAAGTACCATATCTTAGCGCAATTGGCGCACTAATGTATCTTGCAAATACTACAAGACCTGACATATCCTTTTCAGTTAATGTCTTAGCAAGATTTAGCTCGGCTCCTACGAGGAGACATTGGAATGGGATCAAACACATATTGCGGTACCTAAAGGGAACTACCGATATGGGCTTATTTTATGGCAAGAATTGCAGCCCGGATCTTGTTGGTTATGCTGATGCTGGATATTTGTCCGACCCACACAAGGCTCGATCTCAAACGGGTTATGTGTTTACCTGTGGAGAAATCGCCATATCTTGGCGATCGACTAAGCAATCAATTGTGGCTACTTCATCTAATCATGCCGAGATAATTGCTATTCACGAAGCAAGTCGGGAGTGTGTGTGGTTAAGGTCGATAATACATCATATCCAAGACAAATGTGGTTTGAAGTGTGATAAACTACCCACAACTTTGTATGAAGACAATGCAGCATGTATAGCTCAATTGAAGGGAGGATTCATAAAAGGAGATAGAACGAAGCATATTTCACCAAAGTTATTCTTCACACATGATCTTCAAAAGAATGGTGATATCAATGTTCAACAGATTCGTTCAAGCGACAAGATGGCTGATTTGTTCACAAAATCTCTACCAAAGTAAACCTTCAAGAAGCTAGTTCACAAGATCGGGATGCGAAGACTTAAGGACATAAATTGATGTTCTTATCAGGGGAGTTAAGGCGCGTTGCACTCTTTTTTCCTTACAAGGTTTTGTCCCACTGGGTTTTCCTTGCGAGGTTTTTAACGAGGCAACCAATAGGCGCATATTCAAACATGTGTACTCTTTTTCCTTACTTTAATTTTTCCCATTGGGTTTTGTTTTAAGGTTTTAACGAGGCACATCATTGAATAGACATTCAAGGGGGAGTGTTATAAATACACTTCTATTTAAGGTGAATGTCTTTAATTAGAGAGATTCTAGAGTTCTATTCTTGGTAGCTAAATCATCCTCCTCCCTATAAATAGAGGTGCCCTCTACCATTGTAAATCACTCCTAACATTCTCTAAGTATCAACAAGAAGAATTCTCTCTACTCTTCTCTCTATTGCTCTTGTTCTTGAGTTATTGTTCTTGTCTTTTATATTATTTCATAACAAAAATGATTTTAAATTTAATTTTTAGTTTCTTCTACTCCCCAGAAATTATTGCCAGAAGTTTTAAAAAAGAACATGGATTAAGGACCTCACGATAATAATAGGAATCATTTGACATTGATCACATAAAATGAGGGGATTCCATATCACCATTTTATAGTAGTAAAAAGGCATGTTAAATGTTTTTTCAACTATTATTTATTCATGACATTATAGTTGCATTTTTTTTTCATATACTTAATGTTCTTATTTAATTTTATGGACATCTCAATTCGAAGGATATTGTAGTCTATTTCTCGAACGAAAATAGTTTCTTGTGATGTGTCGAATCTTCAATGAACTTTTATAAGCAGCCCACAGGGAATACCCGTCCAGAGGCGGGAATCTCTTTGAATTTGCCTCTATGATTGGTCTTTCCTGCAATTAGACCGCACCTTCGCTTTGCACTTTTAGTTTGTATTACAAAATAAAATATTAAATAAGAGATTAATAAGGAGATCCCTTATTTACTTGATCAAGGAACAATCCTTTCGAACATTACTTACGAGAATCTTAATCCTTCTGCTTCACATTGTAAAATAAAATTCATGAAATATATAAAATATGAATGTATGTGTAAACCATGTAAAATGAAATTTTTAGGACATGCAATTAGAAGTATTTTAAATAAATCATTATAGATTTCGTTGTTAATATTAAATACATATCCTTTTTATTACTGAAACTTGTTATCAAGAAAATATTTTGGTAAAGACACTCAAAATACTAGCTAAGATAACAATTGAAGCAAATTTTGTTTGACAGAAAAACAAAAAGATTTTATATCATCTACTTCTAACATGATAACCGTAAATTAGAGGTTGAATTTAATGTACCTTATAAAACCAATGGATAAATCATTCCACTCTTAACCATAGTTTTCGAATGCAAGTCATAGAAATGGAAAATCCATTAGTAAGAAACATTTCCCCTTTTTACTAGGTTGGTCGTATGCATTGTAAATCTAAGAGCCCGTTTGTACAAAAGAAATTTTTTTCAATTTTTTGAAAATTCACTTTTTTCTCGAAATCATTATTTAGTCATAAATTTTTTAATTTTAGTTGAAAATATATTTTGAAATTTTTGGAAGCTCCAAAACGATATTTTATGAATTTTCACATAAATTACTCACAAAACTTTAAAAATAATCTAAAATTATATTTATGTCCAAACACTAACTCTAATTTACAAATAGAATTCTCACTTCAAAAAAAAATCACTTTTTTTTTGGAATTTTACAGTTCTCATTTAAGCATTTCTGTTATAATTTGAAATCTTACAATGCCAGAAACATTTGCCAATGTAATTCAAATTGAATTAAAAGATCAGAAGACAAGCATAGATTTTCTCATATATAACCACCACTAACAACAACAACAACTACTACTACTACTACTACTATCCAATATAGTACCACAAAGTAGTGTCTGGGAAGGGTAATATATAGACAGGCCTTACCCGTACCCGAAAGGACAAAGAGGCTGTTTACAATCGACCCTCGGCTCAGTGAAGAAAGTGAAAAACAAAAACATAACCACCACTAAAGAGCTTGAAAAAACAGAACCAATTTCATTAGTTTTACATCATAACAGAAATCAAACATCCCTAGTTTCAACAGACGTTGCCTACATGAAACCCATAGATACCAAAACTACATACAAGTACAGATTATTTCACGACCACCATTAAAGCTCCTAATTGCAAAGCTACAATACAATGTCCATACAACATGGATTCAAGTAGAACACTGTGCCATCACACGAGCCTGCATCGTCACAAATTAGGCCTTCTTGGGTGACTTGGTAGCCTTCGTTGGCGATTTAGTAGGTTCTTTTCCAGCTTTGTCGGATTTATTAGGCAGAAGAACTGGATTGATGTTAGGAAGAACACCTCCATGAGCAATGGTTACACCAGCTAGAAGTTTTCCAAGCTCTTCGTCATTCCTTACAGCTAACAAAACATGCCTCGGTATTATCCTAGTCTTCTTGTTGTCCCTCGCTGCATTTCCAGCCAATTCTAAAACCTAAATACCATTCAAACCAAATTAAAAACGTAAAAGAGAAACCCATCAAAATCAACACCACATCCAACTTATAGCTCTATTAGTTTTTCTTGTTATAATATTGGTTTCGAGGCTATCACAAAGTCAATGATATCGAAGTTATCCCATCAATCTATTGCCTAGTCTCAATCGGCACAAATCCAGTTTATTCAAACTAAATAATTTATATTCCAATGCTACTCAAATCCAAGAAAATCATCTTAAAAGAAAATTAGGAAATATCAAAAAGTAAAGTTCTTTAAATTTCTTAAGCTTCATCAAAATGAATCCAGATCTATAACCAAAACAAATCACTAAACGTAAGACAAATGCAACAATAAATCAAGCTACATGGTTCGAAACTCAATGGATAATAGACCCAAATACGTCTACCATTATCCACTTAAATACCAAGCTTTTGCCTACGGAAAGATTCGAAACCAACAAGATGTGCTTTTACTACTAGACTAAAGCCTAGGGCATCAATTTGGCTACTTATTGAGAAGAAGGAAAATGCAAATCCTTCATTAATTTCAACACCTAATCCATCTCATCGAACTAAAATCACAAAACCCCCCAAAATTTAATAACCCCCCCCCCCCCCCCCCAAAATCAAAATACTCTCGAATTGAAAATCAAACAGCACTAAATCCAACAAAATAAGCAAGACCCATTTGCAATTAAACAGTAAAACAAAACCCCAACTAGTAAAAATTCAATATTTTAACGAATTACCTCAGCAGCAAGGTACTCAAGAACAGCAGAAAGATAAACAGGAGCACCACTACCAACACGCTGAGCATATCGACCCTTTTTCAAGTAACGCCCAATTCTACCAACTGGAAACTGCAAACCGGCCTTAACGGAACGGGAAACAGCCTTCTTCTTTGGACCACCACCCTTTCTACCTCCAGCTCCCTTCTTCTCCATTTCTAACCTTTAAAAAACTCGAATTACTTGGGGAGAAGTGTTGCGTGTTGTGATTTTGGAAGAATTGATTTGTGATGGTGTTGAGTGTTACAGTGAGCTGACGTTTTAAATGGAAGAAATGGTATTGAATGAAGGGGAGAATTATTTTGAGCCGTTGGTTTTGGGGTTAAACTACGGCTGTGATGAGAGGATTTGACGATTCGTGTGCTTCTGAATTGACCAATGAGAAGAAAGCACGTATGACCAATGAGTGAGGTTGACAGACTGGATAAGCCTCAAAAGCATTTGGACAAAGAAAAAAAATTCTGAAATAAGCTAGGAGTAGTTTTTTGTCAAAATGAAATAATAATAATAATAATAATAATAAATGTCGCAATGTCAATTCGACCCCGACAAATTCAACAAACTTAGTAAGCATATTTATGGTTTTAAATACGTACGGTGCGAGCTGAGCAGAAAAAGCCAAAATGACGACAGAATTCCTCCACCAGCGTAAGGAGGGGGAAAGAATAGTCGACATGTAAAGGGTAGGCATAGAGGGCAATATCCAAAACGGTGGACCTGCATCGTATATTACTCGACCTAGAACAACTCGATATGATTGGGAAGGACAAATTTAGCTTTAAGCTCTACCAATTCTTTCACTGTTATTATTGATCGAACAACTCCAGGTTCGACCCTTGGTGATTTGGTGAAATCTGATCTAGAATCAGGGTTGTGTGGGATTATCTCCTCCACCAATCAGAAGGTTCCATCCTCAATAGTGGCAGAAATACTCTCCTCATGGGAGGGGAACACCTACTTAGGGAGCAACACGACTCCCCTCACCAGCCTTAGAAGGTATGTTAGACATGATTTGATGTAAAATACAAGAATAACAAGCAAGAGGGAATGAGAAGCAATGTAAGCCGAGAAATCAGAGAGTATAATGGATTCTGCAAATAAGATAAAGGAGAAGCTATTGCTTAAAGAGAAGAAAGAGTTTGGAAAAAGTTTCAAAATCGACAAACATTTCCCTATTTATAAGGTTTGAGAGGCACCTTAATCGAAATGGTGGGTTATAATTAGCACGAAGATCGAACAACATAGCCAATCAAGGGTCATACCTAAATTGATGCAACCCGTCAGGAAACAACATCATTATGATGCATGATTTCATGACATCATTTTTTCCTCTTGGACCAGATGGCTCAAAAAGACTTCCCAAAAAATTCAGAATATGCGGACCTCAGAAGGTCACGTGGCCCTGTCTGCATGACCACGACCTCAGCCAACTCTATAGAATTCTATCAAAAATGACATTGTCCCATCACCGACCTCGATAAACAGGGAACTCATTGTATTGGTCAAAATCCATCTTTAGTCGAAATGGTATTAGTAAAATATTCCCGGGACGTCATGTATAGAAGTAATCCAATTACCAGCAAAGGTCGTGATCGAAGATTCAACCAAGAATAAAGTTAAGGAGTTTTCATAAGGCTAGGCTGGTCACCCTTGATAGGGTAATAACGACTAGTTTTAAGATAGGATACAAAGATAATATTCTAGTGAATATTCTCGGCACTTGTACTGTTAGGATTTTTAAGAACATGCTCCTTGTAAATAGAAAGAGACACAATGATCGAGTACATGTGATATTCAATCGTAAAATACACTTCGACATTAGAGAGAGAATCAGATGTTATTGCAAGCATACACACTTCACTTTTTCACTGAGATTTTTGTCTACATTTTTCTACTAGATCCGAGAATAATTCAACTATTTAAAGGATAGTTCATCACCCATCATTGTGAGAAAGAACATTTACTGATTCCATCCTTTCTTGGGTGACTCATTTCTTCTATTTACTTGAATACCATTTAGTGCTATTCATCAATATTAAATGCTACATTATTTTCTTTGACTTCTTAAATATTGGTGTGTCCTGCCGCTGCTATTAAAATATTCCTACATAGTATTTATTGTACTTTTGAAAACTTTATCTTTTGGATATTATTATTAACTAAGATTAATCTTTATTTATATAAACTTAATTAGTTGAACCATGATCTATATTTTTTAGTCAAATAGGTATGAGACATTTTTAGTTAATGACCTATATCAGATTAAAAATTAATTATTTTTTATGATGTGGCATTATCCTGTTAGTTGATTTAAAACCCACCCCCAATTATGTCCAACCCATCCATTCTACTTGACCCATCAGACCATTACCTATTAAACTCTCTAACCCATCGATGATTTCTAAGCCCATACTCATTTTTTATTCTCCAAACTTAATGCGACGATAGCGATGATGTATGGTAAAACACCTAGTTGCTCGCTGCTATATCTTTTCAAAAGATTCCAGTTGAAGATCAATTTTTTAATTTTCTTCAATCAGAAAGTACCTACCTAAAGGCCCTATTAGTAAAAGTATTCAACTTTCTTAAACATACATTTTAAATATTTTTCGAACAAATATTTATATAAGATAGCAAATCCACATCATAAACTTGCAACAAGTGATCCATTTTTTAGTGTACACTATTTGAGGTTTCTAGACCCATATGTCCCCATAATACAAGACCAGGTCCACCTTTTCAATCATTCTTAGTTTAAGTCACGTGCAAGCCATAAAAGAAAGGAAAAAAGGGACCTATTAGACTTATTCAAACAAAAAAATAAGAAGAATTTATCAAAATTCAATGTCCTAAAGCACAGACAGGAATAAAGTTTGACAGACCACATACAATTATAAATATAAAAAACAGACACAAAATCATAGAAATAAAGAACCAATTGAGCAGACAGCAAGACCCCATCGGAACCCTAAATCGCTATCAACTATACAAAATCCCTAAAATAGACTCAAAAAAACAAATAGGGACCATATGTAAGCTCAAAATTACTAAACTGTGACATCAAAAGCATAAAAGAAGCAGTACAAAAATCGGCACAACTCGAAAGTAACACTAGATGATTGTAATGACCCGACCAGTCGCTCTGAGCAATTACCATTTTTCGGTAGTTTTCAGACATGAGCAGCTCTGTATGATGTATTATGACTTATTTGAATCGTCGGTTTTGGTTTTAAGATTATTCAGAATTGACTTGGAAGAATGATTCTCAGCTATAAGCTTTAAATTTGAAAGGTTTGACCAAGTTTAAATTTGTGGGTGTGCACCATATGAATTGTGATCCCGCTATTACTGTGGTACTATGTAGTTACCTCACCTTATTTGTATCCATGAAGTCTCTATGTACTAGAACTATATATCGGATAAAACTTATAACTCGAACCGTTAATTACTTATCGGGTTACTGGTTCGGTAATGGGTAAAAAAAATTATTGGGTTATCGGTTCGGAATCGGTTTAGCAATTTTGTTATTGGGTAAATCGATAACCCAATAAGGATTTTTAAATTCACTAGTTTACCCTTATTGCATTGTAACATAGATGCTAATACTAGAACAAGGCTTTCATTATTAGTTTCTCAGCTATGAGTACTACGCCCGCCTCCTCGGCTCCTCACTCACTCTCACGGTCTCACGCCAGTCCTCACCCTCAGAGGCTCAGACCTCACCAGTGCTCTACCACCGCCAGTCCGCCAGTCTGCCACCGCCTCACAACTCACCGGTCACCCCCTCAACAGAGCCCGTAATTGTAAGCTATTCTTTTCCCCCTATTTTCTCGTTGGAGTTTTGCTAATAGTCAATTTTTGGTGGAGATATATGAACTTAAGAGGAAAGAATTTAGCAATTTCAAATAACTGCTTTATCTCCTCTGTAGGATGATATGTGACTGTTAGTACTATATTGTTTCATACTACTGGTTGGTTAACATTGTCTCTAATCATGTGCAATTAATTAATACAGCCTATAAAACTTTAAATCTAGAGTTGCTTTTTTTTCTTTTTTGGTATATAGAAATCATGGAATCATTGAGTGGTTATTCATGAATTATGTAGTGTTCATGGAGTAGAAATTTGCTAGGTTGCTTAAAGGTGAATTACTTCTTAGGGTGTTGGGGTGCAAGTGGGGCACAGGTCATTCGGTCCGTTTGGATGGTGCTATTGAAATTCGAATAGAGTGGATGACTATCGAGAATGGTTCTAAAAAATTCAAAATTTATACGTGGCAATTGAGAACGTTGCAGATTTGTATATGACTGGAAATTGATATTTATATTGGATGGTTTCGAGATTCACAGTATTTCTATATCATTGTGGATTCTACATCCAGTATCAGGAAAGTAAGATGAACAACTTTAAATTCAAAGAAGGTCTCTTCAGCGTGGGTATATCAGTTGTGGTACTTTTGGGGGTACTTAAGAGCGCATTTAACGGCTTTTGAGCCTTAGTGCGATGTGGTTTTATGAAAGGGTCTCGTTTGGGTGAGTCTTGGTTGAGGATTCTGGTATTATGGAGAGGAGAAGTATAAATTTGAAGGTAATTCAGAAGGAACTTAGAGAAATAGAACAACTTGGTAGTAAGTTGGATCGGCATGGTAATGGATATGATCGGTTCTTTGGGTTTATGACGTGGTGGGTTTCTACAGGTGTTTCGTGGCAGTTCTCTTGGATTTTGGCGACCGGCGTGGCTTGGTTGAGTTAGAGAGATTTAGTTCTGATGGCTTAATCATGTGCAAATGGGTTTCGAAGGGATCTCAGTAGTTCCTACCACGGTTTGAGGAGTATATTTTCTACTGGCGTGAGGAGCATATGATGTATAGTGATTTTCTCCGGATGAAATCAAATGGAAAGTTCTTGGATAATTGAGTATGTAGTTTCTTGTGACTCGGAGTGGATTATGAAGTTCTCGTATTTCTCACATGATGGCATGGTATATGCGGTGCGTTATGTGGGATCAAAATTAGCATGTGCAAGGTCGCGATTCGATTTTGAAGGGAAGGACATAAATTCTTAGGCAGCATGGATGGTTTATAATGACTAGGTAAATGACATTACTATTTGGTATGGCTTTATGAGAGTATACATTTCCGAAGGAGCAATGTGTTTTAATGTATGGATACTTCATTGGTGTTGCAACACTCTCCTAGTTGATCGACTGTTGATATTCAAATTTTGCTAAGTGACATAGAAGAATTCTAGAAGTATTCCTTGAGTGATGATCGTGTATGAGTGATGTTTGGGCGGTGGAGTTGGGATCAAATATGGTAATTTGTGTGCTATATAGATTTGGAGGCTGGAGTTCTCATGAGGAGATTATTTCATGGTTATGGACTGTTAAGTTGTGGCCGAAGCTAGCAAGATGATAGTATGTGTTATAATTCAGTCATTGTGGACTTTTCGGAGGGTTATTTATCTATTTGTCGATGACTAGAGCTGATTTGGGGGTCCATTTGTTGGATCCATACTGCTATTGTTGAGGAATGTGCCATTCGATTATTGTTGAGCTTACTTGTGTTCAAAAATGATTTGTAAATTACTCTCTATGCTATGAGCTTGCAATAGTTCTCTCTTCTGAGTCATTTTCCATAATTGAGTACATTTGGGATGTTGCTTATTGGTGTACGGATTGCACAAGTTATGGCTTTAGATTGTATTGATGTGTCATGTCACTAGAGTGGTCGTGTTTGATGAGATGGGTTCATTGGACCTAGAATGACTGCCATCGAAATTGATTACTGCGTGGTTGGAAGAATAATATCGAAAGTCATCTTAGAAATTTAAGGAGAGGGAACTCCATGACGGCATGACTTGTTGATGTGACGAATGGTTATGAGTTTATGCTTCTTTCTTTCATCATTGGCAGTATTTGAAGGTGTTAGAATGAGACTTTGTTTGATAAGAGGTTTATGACTAGCATTGAACTGTTTTGAGCAACTATTGTGATTAGAAACTATCGCTATGAGTATTTGAGTTTTGAGGTATCTCATGTGATTACATCATGGGTTACGAATATTGCTTGATACAGTTTGTTCAGACTTATACATTGTGTATATGCGAGATTCTAATCTTATAGAAAATTCTGGATGTTAGAAATTGGGTTCTAAGATTTATGAGCCCGGTTGGATTAAGAAATTTCACTCATATTGTGTTATCAAACATATATGCGAAAGGGTAGCACGGTATCACCCTAGGGTATGTTCATGGTAAGATTACACTGTGGTTTGATGTCTCTGAGAACAACTTTGCACACGTTCGAGGCCGAATGTATATTTAAGTAGGGGAGGATATAACGACCCGACCAATCGTTCTGAGCAATATCACTTCACTTGTTAGTTTTCGGGCATGAGTAGCTCCGTATGATATATTATGACTTACGTGAATCATATTTTTTGATTTTCAGGTTATTCGAAATTGACTTGGAATAATGATTCTCAACTAGAAGCTTTAAATTTGAAAGGTTTGACCAAGTTTGATTTTTTAGTATTTGACCTCGGATTGGATTTCTAGTAGTTCCGTTAGCTTTGTTGGTTGATTTGGTCTTAGGAGCGCGTCCATATCGTGATTTGGAGGTCCGTGGTAGAATTTGGCTTGAAATGGTGAAAGTTGAAATTTTGAAAAATTTGACAAGGAGTGGACTTTTTGATATATGGGTCAGATTTTGATTCCGAAAGCTGGAGCAGGTTCGTAATGTCAAATGTGACTTGTGTGCAAAATTTGAGGTTAATCTGACGTGATTTGAAAGGTTTCAACATTGGCTGTGGAAAATTGAAGTTTTAAGTTTATTGATTTAGAATTGAGGTGTAATTTGCCGTTTCAATATTGTTATGTGTGTTTTGAGGCATCTATTAGATCCGTTTTATGACATGGGACTTGTTGGTATGTTCAAACGGGGTCCCGAGGGGCTCGGGTGAGTTTTAGATAGGTTTGGGTTGTGTTGCGCTTGTTTTTTTATGTTTCAACGTTGTTTCTTCAAGAATAAATTGTACCACATTAAGAAATTAGCTCCAATTTTGTTTTGATGAAGTGTTAGATCCATATCATAATTATGGAGACATAGCGAAAAAATCATTGAATTTGGACATCGTACGAGGGAGTTATGTTTATTTTAGTGTTAGAGAAGAAAACTGGTACTGGTGTTTTCACATATGTGAAGTTGGGTCCGCATCTGCGGCCTCACAGGTGCAAAAAATGGTCTGCAAAAGCGGAAATGACAGCTGGAAATACGTAGGTGCGGAATTTTTTATCGCAAAAGTGAAAATCCTTGTGTATAAAAAAATCACACTAGGTTCTTTTGGTATTTTAAGTATATTTTGAGTTCCAGAGCTCCGATTGAGGTAATTTTTGCGGCGTTCTTCTTGTATTTTCATGGGGGTCAGTATATAGGTACAATTTTTGTAATTTAATATAATCATAAAATTTCATTTTTGAATCAATCCATAGTTTCATTGGACAATTGGGGATTTTAACAAAAACTTTTCTAAAGTGAGTAAATGAGTTTTGAACATCGATTTGGAGTCAGAATTGGATGAAATTGATATGGTTGGACTCATAATTGAATAGGTTGTTGGATTTTATTAGTTTTGTCGGGTTCCGAGGTGCGGGCATGAGTTGGTATTTTGGTCGATTTTGGATTTTTGATTAAAGATTCGATCTTTTTCGGCTGGGATTGATTCATTTAGCATTATTTGATCTATTTGACTTGTTTTTGGTTAGTTTTGAGTCGTTCGGAGGTCAGAACACATAATATGGTATGTTTGGAGCATCATTTGGCTTATTCGGTATTGGAATTAATTTGATCGAGTTAAGTAACTTTTCTAAACTTAGTATTGAGGTATGAAATCCCAAATTATGTGCTATTTGATCAGTGTTGAGGTGACACATATGCTAGGTGATGGGCGTGTCGGCGTGCACCGTGTGAATTGTGACCTCGCTATTACTGTGGTACTATGTAGTTACCTAACCTTATATGTAACCATGAAATCTCTATGTACTAGAACTATTGAGGTATGATCCATGTTAGAATCATGTCTATACTACATTCTTATCTTCTTGAGAACCACTGAGGTTGTTTCTACCATTGAGCTATCTGCTTTCGTTGTATTACATACTCAGTCACACGCACTCATATGTATATCATATCTCAGTCTCTGTCACCGTCTACTGATACATCACATTATTATTTTTGGGCTAATTTTCATGATATTGAGAGCCCAACAAACTAGAGAGATTGATGACTGTGTGAGTCCTAGGGCATGCTGGTGAGGATGTTTATGAGATAGGGCTGCACGCTGCAATATATCTTATCGATTTATGCCACGATTGGTTTGTTATAGCGGTTGGGCTAAAGGGGCCCATTCAGAGTCTGTACACACTCCTAATGAGCGCAGGTACCTACTGAGTGCGAGTGCGAGTGCCGAGTGGTTGGAAGGACTGAGTGACTGTTACGACTGAGTGGCTGTGAGGACTAAGTGACTCGAATGACTGAGTGAATTTATCCTATGAGATTATGCATATGGTTTTATCACTGAGTTGCATCACATTTGATATGCACACTTGACATGCAAGCATAGAGATGCATTTTTTCCAATGTTGTACGGTATCACGTTATTCATGACTTCTCACACATATTGAATATAGGCGCGGAGATGTATTTTTCTCATGCCGTTTGAAAATGAAGCATTTACCGTGGAAAGCTTTCTGATTTTTTTTTTACAGTTTTCAAGGAAGATTACAATTTTCAACTTACTCATATTTTTGGCAAATTTTCGATAAAAGACCTGGGGTTTTCACTATTATACTTGAAAAGTGGAACTATTTTTTTGGGAAACTATGAATAAGCTAAGCTCTTATCTGTGAGTTACTTTTTATATTACTTGCTTTACGTTGTTATGAACTGTTGTTGGCTATTGGTATTGGACCCGACCTTTGTTCCAACTCGTCACTACTTTCAACCTAAGGTTAGGTTTGTTACTTACCAGTACATGGGATCGGTTGTACTAATACTACACTTCTGCAATTAAGTGCAGATGTTGGCTGATATTGTTGTTGTGCTCAATGGTTGCTGGATTTGAATATGTACATGTGTTCCTATTGTAGCTACCTCTTGTTCATGGTAGCCTTAGGTTTATAAAAACTACGTTTATCTACTTTTCAAACAGAAGATGTATTTACTTCATATCAGCTTTGTAAATTCTATTCTTAAAAGCTCATGATTGTACTACTTGTCCTTGGAAAATGTATAAGTTTTAGTTCATTTCTTCCATTTAATTGTTTTATTAATTTAATTTGGAATGGATAATTATTAATTGGCTTACCTAGCGGGTTGGGCTAGATACCATCACGACTGGTGAATTTTGGGTCGTGACAATAAATTCCCCAAAAACCTAACCATATTTATTCAACAGAAGCAGTAAAATCTTACTTGAATAGAGAAAAGAATTTGAAAATTTTATCTTCAACTTGAATATTTCGAAAAGACATAGCAATGAGCAGCCAGGAGTTTTGCCCTACACCACCGCTGTCATCACATTAATTTTGGGGAATAAGAAATGAGTCTGAGTTAAGAAATCATCGATGGATTAGAGAGTTTAATGGGTAATGGCCTGATGGGTGGGTTGGATGTCTTTGGGGTGGGTTTTAAATCAACCAATTAGGATAATGCCATGTCATTAAAAATAATATTAATTTTTAATCTGATATGGGCAGTTAATTAAAAGGGCAGCTGAGAGCCAACACCGGGAAAATTATTTTTAGCCCAATAGATGACTGAGAGCAATTATAGACCAAATCTGATAGTACAGGCTTCAGGGGGCATGGGGGACCCTTTTCCGCTACTTATATAGCACAAATGAAATATTACGAATATAATAACAATCCATGATTAAGATCTGGCGTTCATCAAGGAAAAAACTTACTCATACTCTCATGTAAACTATAGCAAAGACTTGATTAATATAATGTTCGTTGGCATAAAAGGTTTTTTGCTATCTCATTATTTTCCCACCTTAGGTATACGACTGCAATGAGAAATAATAAACAACAATAACTAACACAAAATTAACCTGAAATGGGATGTGCACCAGACATCAACAGCAAAAGGAAAAGGAAAAAGAGTGGATAAAAGAAAAGCAGGAACTATTCTCAGGTGCTCATAAAGGAGCAGCTCCTATTTTGCTTTTCAATGCACAATTTCACCTCAGACCATGCAAGATAATAATTTGCAACTATGGAAAAGGAAATTTTGTTAAAAAAATCCATGTAGCCCTGGGAATGTAAGCAGCAACCTCAGAAGTGTTCCTTTAGTCTAAAATAGCTAACACTTGAAAATTTCACCATCTACACCCTGTCAATTGTAACAAGAAAATTTCGTCAAGAAGAGCGAAGAGAGACGAGGAAAGAGTAAAACATGCTAGAAAAATTACTCATCTCAGCACAAGAAGAATCAAATATTAGAAGCAGAGAAAATGGAGAAAAATCAGCTAAAAATCACCTTCAAGCGACAAGCAGCAGCTAGTAGGTGAAAACATCATAGGGGGATAATGCATCAAGTAAAAGCAAACGGATGCTAACTCAAATTTGGAGAGACATAAACATCTTCGGAAAAATGTTTAGCAAATATATAATGCTGTTGGACGCGAGGAACTACAAGAAAGGGATAGTCCCTACATAATACCGAGTTACTTACAAATTATTTGGGAATAAAAGATAGTTTCAGATGTCGAGCTCAAGTATCAACCCTGGAACCAAGAGGGTTTGTACAGAGTCTCATCACCACACAAAATATCTTATGAATGATCCCTATGAGAGTACTAGAAGTCTGTCAGTCAGATATGCCTTTGTATTATAGTTACTAGTAGTATATATAGGTGTTCTTTAAACGTTTGCTTCAAATTTATTTCCTTCTCTCCCCCCTCTGCTTCTCAGAAGTCATTTCTAGATCCATCTTGCTCTTACATTAAAGGGTTAGAATAAAAAATCAAAGCACAGTTTCGCACTTTGAATCTCTTAAAACACCATAGAATTTTGTCAGCTTCTTGCCCTCTTTACAAACTGTGTATAAATTATTTTCTCCTGTGTCGCTTACGATGTTGAGTCTGTGAAGAAAGAGACCTGCTACTTGGACTAATTCTTGGCCATCTCGGGCTTTTTGGTATGGTCTATGTGTATTGTGCATGTTCAGATAATTTGAGGCAATATTGTCGTTGTGTGATATGCACATTTCGTAAGGAGAGGAGATACAGTACCCTAATATAGTGCTAACAAAGGCATCTTGGACGCATCACATTTGAGACATTGAAAAGGTACTTTATCCATGAGAAGAAAGAATATAGAGCACGCTAAGTCTCTCTGGCTTCAAATCCTAAGAGCACATTATTAGTGTACTCTGTTTGACACAAATCCCGGTAAGAGCTATCTGTGTTTGCTGTCCTTGTATCAAAGAGATCGGATTACAGAGCATTACGTCGGCACAGTTCAAAGGTTAACAGAGCATGTCAAAATAGCAAAGTGCTGCACAACATAGTTATATTCCTCCTCAGCCAAGTCCTGCTTGCTTAGCGCCTCTAGGATGGCACCTTGAAGCATCGCCTAATATGCTGAGGATAATACATAATGTAGCTAGTTGTTCATATTCACATCAAATGTCTTAAATTGCTTCTATAGTATGCTACTAGCCTCAACTTCTAATTCTGGTTCTTCGAGAAAATTGACATAAGATAACAGTTCAACAGACAACAACCTTGTCGTTCAAAAAAAGGTGAGCTTTTTCGAGAAACCGGTGATCCTCATTTATAATGTTGAAAATACTCTACTCCTAAAAGAAGCAGAAGAATTTTACAGATAGAGTTTCCATTGTTGCCCTCGCTTCTGAAGACAATGTTCATTCACTTGTTTTCAATATAGCACTAAAGATCTCAACACATGGAACATGATTCCTTACAATTTGGAAATCAATGAGTCTTGTTATTAGCAACAACAACAACAACAACAACAACAACAACAACAACAACTACCCAGTATAGTCCCACAAAGTGGGTCTGGGGAGGGTAATATGTAGACGAGCCTTACCCCTGCTCGAAAGGACAGAGAGACTGTTTCCACTCGACCCTCGGCCAAGTGAAGTAAAGAAAAAATAAAAACAAAAACAAAAACAAAAACAAAAGAGCATTAATAACTCTAGCAGAAATAGAGTAAATAATTATCCAAACATAGTAACCACAAATAAAATAGCATGCAATAATATCATACAGTAACTACCATAAATAACTACCATAAGGGAGACACAATCCAAAACACAAATCATCTATGGATAGCCCTGCCAAGCCTCACCCAACCCCGGGTGAGGAGTACAAAAAACTCTAGGAGCCCCTATCCTACAACCCCGATACTAGACCTCCAGACTTTCCTATCAAGGGTCATGTCCACGGAAAACCGGCATTCTAGCCATGTCATGCCTAATCACCTCTCACCAATACCTCTTAGGCCTCCCTCTGCCTCGCCGAACGCCGACCATCGCCAACCGCTCACAACTCCTCACCGGGGCATCAGGACTTCTCCTCCGCACATGCCCGAACTACCTCAGCAGTCTTGTTATTAGCCTCAAAAGAAAAGCTACTGCTGTAGGAAATGCCAAATTATCCAAGAGCTTGAGGCTGATGTAGATTAATTCTGATGGTGTATTCTCCTAAATAAATCCATATTTGCTATTTAAAAATAAAAACAAGTATAAACATTAAAAAATCCCTGATGTTCATGCAAAAGCTAGACACAATAATTCAACTCAAGTATCTCTAATGCAGTATTCAAAGATAACACCATCCAGCAAGAAAAGAGAAGCATAGATGCAAATAACTACTTCCTAAGCTCCAATTTGTTTGGCACTATTTCATTTGCATTACTAATATTTGGAAACAATTAACTTTAAATTTCCATTTTAAAGTTAGCGAGATAGTCTTTATAGCCACACAAATTTTATGGCATATTCAACACTACAAGTCTTAAAAGTCTTCATTTCTTTCTTAAACTTGAAGTAAAACTATACCAAACAAATTGGAAGCGGAATAGCTGATGAATATACAAAAATTAATAGACGAAAAGGGGGTGAATCAATATAAACCTTGTAGAGCCAGCATTCAAATTCCTTCGAAGAATACGTCCCTCATTACCCGATTTACCCGATTCAATCAACTCTCTCAACCCCAAATTCCCAGTTTTCTCCTCTACCTGAGTCTCCTCTTCTTCTTTTTCTTCTTCTTTCTCCTCTTCTTTCTTCTTCACAAGCTTAACATTGACTCTCTCAAAGTAATTTCCATAAATGTATTCGGGACTATACCCATTTTCCTCATCAAAAAGCATGATATGACCATGCCATTCCCAGACCCGATAATCCGACCCGGTATCCTCATGAAACCCAATACATATATGGTGTTCACCAATAGCAACAGCTTGACCCGAATTCGGTTTTAGTGAATCAATTTTGCCAGTAAGAATTGTGCGGATTATGTATTTTTCCACATTAGATTCTTCTTTGGCGAGCTGGGATTTGGAAGAGGATGAGGAGTCGTTGTTGTTATCGTTGTCGGATTCTTGATCTTCGTCGGAGAAGGAGAAAGGGAGAGTGTTGAATAGGAGATCTTCGAGGGATTGTGATGGTGGGTTTGAAGGAGGAGGGCGAATTTGGAGTCGGTTCATGAGGGATTGGAGGAGGAGGTTGTCGAAATTTGGGCTGGAGGCGGTGTAGGAATTCATGGCGGTTAATGGCCGTGGAGTGGTGGTGATTGGATTTGAAGGGTTTATGTGAGGTTTTGGGGTTTATGTATGGAACCAAAGAGGGGAAAGAGTGGAGGAAGCTAAAGCCAAATTTCACTTCTATCTTACTAAAGTTTAGTACACACTCCTCTCTCCTGAATAAATAATTTTTTGATATTTTTTTTATGGTTCAAAATAAATGATTTTTTAATATTTTCTCTATGGTCCAAAATAAGTGATTTTTCTAAATTTTAAAAATAAATTAATTATTTTTTTCTATATTATCTTTGGAGTAAATAGTCTTGGAATATGTGTTAAGACTGTTTATGTGAAATAGTAAAGGGTAATATGGTCAATTTTATTGATAATTAGTGCTAAAAGGTGGATTTTTTAACATGTGTGAAAATATCCAAAAAAATCACTTATTTTGGATCAAATGGGGTAATAAGTAATAGATGTATTAGTAGAAATCTATAGAAAATTAACTTGAAAATATCTCACATACATGATTTAATCTTATTTAATTGTAAACTAGTTATAGACGTATTTTAACACCCTGTTTTAATAACAATTGGATATATTGTACGCGTCTTTGATACTTTTTTTTTTCTTTCGACAACGAAAAATAATTTTATATTTGATCTTATACATATAAAATTATGCGAAAAGTCGTATTCGATAAAAGTTCTATGTACGGCTTGGAGGAAGATTTTTCATATCTGTTGAAATCCCACCCTATAATATGGGGTAAAAAACCAAAATAAGTGATTTTAGCCTCACCTCTAACCAAAAGGTTAATGGGATAATAAGGTTTGATCAGTTTGTAGAGCTCATTCACCTCTAACCAATAGGTTAAGAGTTTTGTATAATGGGATAGAAAAGTGTTAGTGCATGATATCTTTGCATCTGCTTTAGTTTTTGAGGGTGCAAATATTCTATAACTATGTGAATGACTGGTGGCTGACGTCCGATAAAATAGCCAAAGTGCGGATAAATTGCCTGAACACTATCATTAGTGTCAAAAAGGAAAAAAGAGTTTATCGTGTGAATGGGTGCAGTATCTCGTCGAGATTGTGCATATATTCCTAACAAATATGATGGGATTAGTGCAATCAAGAGAGATGAAAAAGTCAAAATGGTGGCACTTTTCTTTTCATAGCATAACATTAAGAAAGCCAGCCCTTTCCAGTACAAAATGTAATATACAACCTTGTATCAAAACATTAAGAACTTGAATATCAGGAACGTGCAGTGACTCAATGAGATGAATTTTGTCATTCTGGTGCTCTATATATTCTCGTAAGTTCTAGTTTTTGGCATCTCTACCCGAACTAACTTCAGTTTGCTTAACTCATTTTACCTACTTCAGTGTGCTTATCCTATTATGAGAATTTACTTTCAATATATGCCATTGGCATCAAGTAAGTCGTTAGCTAGTGTATCCTACAATACCATATCAATTTTCAGTACAAAATCATAATCGCATCACTTATCACTGAAAACATTTTGTCTTCCTTGCTATTTCTCTCAGTTTATTTAGATCAACCTTTGTATGATTAGCGCACAAGTCATGATTTGCTTTGGACGATAAAAGTTGTTTTTGATTTTCAAAAATGTCTTGATAGACGAGACGAATGCCGGTGTCAATGAGAGGTTAGAAGTATGGAGACAGACTCTCGAGTCTAAGGGTTTCAAAATAAGCAGATCTAAGACAGAATACCTGGAGTGCAAGTTTAGCACCGAGTCGGGCGAAGTAGGCAGGGACGTAATGATTGGATCACAGGTCATCGCCAAGAGGGACAGTGTCAGATATCTTGGGTCTGTGATTCAGGGGGATGGAGAGAATGACGGGGACGTCACTCTTCGCATAGGAGCGGGGTGGTCAAAGTGGAGGCTTGCATCAGGAGTCCTGTGTGACAAGAAAGTTCCACAGAAACTCAAGGGGAAATTTTATAGAGCTGTGGTTAGGCCTGCCATGTTGTATGGGGCGGAGTGCTGGCCAGTGAAGAACTCTCACGTTCAGAGGATGAAGGTTGCGAAGATGAGGATGCTCAGGTGGATGTGCGGGCTCACCAGGTTAGATGGGATTAAAAATGAAGTTATTCGAGAGAAGGTGGGGGTGGCCCCGGTGGATGAGAAGATGCGAGAGGCGAGGCTGAGGTGGTTCGGACATGTGCGGAGGAGAAGTCCTGACGCCCCAGTGAGGAGTCGTGAGCGGCTGGCGATGGTCGGCGTACGGCGAGGCAGATGGAGGCCTAAGAGGTATTGGGGAGAGGTGATTAGGCATGACATAGCTAGAATGCGGGTTTCTGAGGACATGACCCTGGATAGGAAAGTATGGAGGTCTAGTATAAGGGTTGTGGGATAGGGGCCCCTAGAGTTCTTCATACTCCTCACCCGGGGTTGGGTGAGGCTTGGCAGGGCTATTCATAGATGATTTATGTATTGGATTTTGTCTTATGCTAGTTACTGTAGAATATTATGCATGCTATTTTATTTATAGTTTTTATGTTTTTATTTTTAGGTTTTTATGTTTAGATAATTATTTACGCTATTTATGTTGAAGTTACTAATGCTCTTTTGTTGTTTTTATTTTTGTTGTTCCTTTACTTCACTGAGCCGAGGGTCGATTGGAAACAACCTCTCTGCCCTTTCGGGTAGGGGTAAGGCTCGTCTACATATTACCCTCCCCAAACCTCACTTTGTGGGACTATACTGGGTAGTTGTTGTTGTTGATTGTAACATAGATGGCTAAAATTTTATTGTTTTCAGTTATAAATCTAGGGACGGATTTTCTTTTTCTTACAATAGCAGACACTAATTGCCATTAATAAACTCAAATCTGAAACTTCAACTAAATCAAGTGAAATAGTACAAGCCGACCACCCTGTAAAAAGGTTTGCACCCGCAGTTCGTATCCATAGCAATTGGTCCAATTCTGAAACCATTAAAGCTGAAGGAACAGAACAGAATGCACACACACTTAACTACGTATAATCCATTTCATAACCCCAGAAAATGAGGAATTTCAAATCTTACAAAATTTGACAGGGGAAACTTGAAGTTTCCTTTTCGTCATCATCACGTACTGTATGGAGCTAATTTTCCCAGGTAGTAGATAATACAAGCATATTGTATACAGTAAGTTGTATGCACATGCAACAATGGTATAACTGTGCTTTTTGTAGTACAAGTAGACAATACCAGAGCAGTACTACTATATCGCAAATTAGTATGAGAAACGGTAAATCAACCACCATTCATGACTTGGGAAGATGAAAAGACTATCATCTCCTCAGGCTCTCCACGATGTAGTCTGCATACAGATCCCTGCGAAGAAAGAATATTACAAGTAAGCAGCTGGTGGAAGCAAGAAAAATGGCAATATAACTTCATATCTAATTCTCTAATGTATGTTTATTACCATTTATATTGTTTGTTCAGTTTTACATACTGCAGAAGCGAGAAAAATTGAAATTCTAGTAATGCTTGAAAGAGCGGCAGGCAACTTACTGGGAATGCTGGACTGCTTGGAACGCTTTGGTGGCTGGAAGAAAGTCATTAACAGCAACTTCCTTGTTCTCATTTTTCTTATCTGATACATTCGTCAAGGTCCTCAAGGACCATATACTTAAATTCTTATTCATGCTTGCACACACAAACAATAAAAGAACACAGCATGAAAAATTCATAAACTGCTGAAATCAAAATACTCGCTGCTCTTAAGATTTGTGACTTTGGAAATGGATACAATCCTCAAAGAAGCGACGGATCTCAGCTAAACGATGGGGTGGAAGCTCCTTGATATCAGTGTATTCCTTATATTCAGGATCATCGGCACAAACAGCAATTATCTTGTCATCTTTTTCTCCCTGCATTTTGACTTGTGTTAATTCACGGAAAGATTGGGGACAGAAAATTTACTTTAACATAGTCACACAATATATACCTGATCAATCATGGGCATAAGACCAATTGCTTTAGCCCTGAGAAAGCAACCAGGAAGAACAGGCTCCTGCAAATTAGCACGGTAAGAATCAAGACAAGAAATTGGCTAATGATAGGTATCCTCTTAAAACTTAGGGCACATGGTTCATATATCCAAAAACCACAATATTGGTTATTTCTTTGATTTGCTAAATATGTGCATTAAAGGCCACAACCCACAAATGCTTAACTTGTCCACTTTCTTGAAGCACATGCACGGCACTGGCAACTACCGAAGGCTTGGCTTCTTAAGAAAGATCAACAGCTTTATTAAATATAGATCAACAACATATAATATGGAAGTCAATAGGTTATACAGGGTAACAGTCTAGCAGATTGTCTGCATAATTCAGCACTGAGGAGAGAGATTGCATTGATTTTGAATTAGTATATGACGACTCATAAGTTATTTCTTTTATTCAGAACAAATACTGAGATTACAGATGCCTATAATGAGACCTAACACCAGGACTAGATCAGCATTTCTGTCTGTCTCCAGCACTGTTTTTACGTAGTTGGAGGGACTATATCACATCCCTCTCTTGCTTATGCATAAGACATGTAAGTTATAAGGTAATTTCTTAGATCCTTAACTGCAGTTCAACAATCACCTAATATCCTAGATGTGTTGTTTAACAGGACAATGGAAAAGGAGAATCAGCTCACCTGCATGATGACTAAGACATCCAGAGGGTCACTGTCCTCACAAAGGGTACGAGGGATGAATCCATAGTTATGGGGGTATACAACTGATGAGTAAAGAACACGATCAACCTGGAATGACAGAATGTTTCAGGTAACTCAGCTAAAGATTCCATAATTTTACTCGTTTGGAAAGGATACCACTCATACCTTGATCAGTCCAGTTTTTTTATCAAGTTCATACTTCACCTTGCTCCCCTTACTGATCTCAACCACCTGCACCAACCAAACGACAGGTTCACGTACAAAAGATATTTCTTAACCAATGCAAAACCTTATAAAAGAAATATATAAAACTAGGTAATGAAATAACTTGAACCGTATATTAGCCTCTCGTAAGTCCTAAGTACCCCGGGAGAAAAATCCACCTTATGCAGAAGAGTCTTTAGAGATTACAATTAAAGAAGTAAAGCACCACTTAATGGGATGGTATAAAGTCAGAGCGACAGCAAATGAAGACTTCTTGGAAATATTTTGTTTGATTCAGAATTTGTCAGCTAAGGTTATCTTATAAGAAATTAAGGCATCCGACAAGAAAACTAATAGTACTTGCTTGCTCATTAAAAATTCAAAGATTTACAATCTGTTTTGGACTTGACATCACCTAAGCTAAATAGTAAGAAGAGTTAACAGGCGGACCGAGCCAGTTACTCATATAAACTGCATAAATTGAAGTGAAGCATAAATTGCATAATTCATATAAACTGGTATGAAGGTGCAAAAATATTAAATATCAGTTCTAAAATTTTGAAGCAATACAAAGAATCCCTACCACATTGAAAATCTGTGGGGCACCAGGTCCTGCAATGAAACAAAACATTTAGCTCATGAATGGTCCAGGAGCAATTTCTTTGCACAATTGTGAGGAAGGCTGTCACCCTTTACAGAATGTATAAAGTACCTATCTCGAGATCATGCCAAGGATGAGCTGCAACTGATCTCCGTGTCATGGAAGAAAGTATTCTTTCATTAAGAGGTGGAATGGAGGACTTGTGGGACACTGAAGCCTTGGCTGGAGTTTCGATAGGTGGAACCATTGTTGCTAGCTGGACATCAAGGTATTAGTATTTAGTAGCACATAAGAATCTCTATAGGTATGGCAAAAGCAAATGCTTAACTTTTCAAGCAGAGCATCGAACGAAATTCTCCAACAAAAGTATCTCTATAGATCCAGTGCCCAGACTCGGAATCAAATTAAATAAAATTTTAAAAGGCTAGAAAATATCAGTCGCAGATTATAATTCTTTCACATCAAGAAGCATTGTCCTCCTTTGGACAAAGCAAAAGACTTATTAACAGATAAAGTGTGTGTGTGTGTGTGTGTGTGTGTGTGTGTGTGTGTGTGTGTATATATATATATAAAACATTTGATATAGAGGTTACATTTTGCAATGCTGATCTATATGTACAACCAGCAATGCCAGATCTATCTCATTTAGCTCTAGATCACTCGAATTACTGACCTGTTAAAACTTGAGGTAACAAGGATAAAAGAAAAACAGGAACTTACTAGGTAAATGCGTACAACTAAGCAAAAGTTCTCAGTAATGGCTTTTCAAGTAGTAAGCTTCCTCAAAAAAAAAAAACAGAGCAATCGCCAGTAATTCCGTTAATGTACACGAGAATATCACTCACGATATTTCCATTCATGAATTCATTTAAATACGTGAAGAACTCAAAGCAGAATGAAACCGAAAGCAGAAAACCTTCATTACTACACGAAATGAACTCCAGAAAAATGACAAATACACGAAATATACATATGGAGGAAACGACAGAAAGCTTCAGAAAAGAAATCAATGCCCAAAACAGAGAAACGAAGGTGCTTAAACACATTTACTGAAGAATAAAAACAGAGTTAAATTTCATGAAGAAAGCGATCCGTATCTGAAGAAACAAAATCGCTTTTAAACAAAAAAAAACTTCAAACAATAGAAAAAAATGAGGAAATTAAGTCCTTAAAGCATTTACTAAATATATCAGTAAAAAGTAAAAAAAAATGTCGTAGAGGAAACGATCCGTAAAAGCGTTATTACAAAGCGACAAAAAATGAAAAAGAAAAGGCAATGAATGCCTAAAACAAGGAAACGAAGATGATCAAACACAATTACCAAAGAGAGATTAGCATTTAGCGCATTGTGGAAGAACAAAATTAAGAGAAAAATAAAACAAAAATGACAACAAAAAGTACAGAAAATGCGAAGAAAACGATTCGTACCTGAAGCACGAAATGAGGAAGATCGTCGGTAGAAAGTGGAAACACACAGAGTTCAGATCTAGAAAATGAAAGCGTATGAACAACGGCAAAGACGAACGAGTATTTATAGAAATCAAAAGAGAGAGAGAGAAAGAGAATAAACCCTAGAGAGAGAAAGAGATAGCAGTTGAGTAAAGGAGAGAGTTCTGTTTGTTGAAGCTGTAATGTAAAACGCGTTCTCCCCCTTCCCGCTCTGCTGTTTAACACTACTTTGCCATTTAAGCAGCTCAAACAAAAACAAAGAGAAAAATGAAGATTCTATAATGGAAGCGAATATTAGAAATATCCGGGACACGTGGAGTTTTTTTATTGGGTATAGATGTGGTGGTGGTGGGACCTTAGACGGAGAAAATGACGGAGTTCCTAACGGTCGATGGGTTGTTTTTTTATTTATGGGAAAGTAGGAAACGGAGGACGGGACGTTACCGTTAAAGGGATTAAGTCTGTGCGGTGGAGGGAATATTCGTAACCTCCATTCTGTGCCGGAGAAGAAAAGTAATTCTTTTTTTGGTCCAAAAAAGAAAAATAGTTCATCTAATTCTTTTTATGTGGCATTGTTTGGTTGTGTACAAAATTTAAGATATTAATTTAATCAAAAAATATTTACAAAAACAGTTATAAAATAAACTTGAAAAATCATGTCAACGTAATTCTTTTACATAATTAATAAAATTTTACAATTTAAAAATAAAAAACTGATGAACCTTAATTTTAGGTGAAATGATGCAAAAAAATTGAATTATGGAAAAGGGTGTACACCATGAAACAAAAATACCACAAACTTTAACGTGGGATCAAGACGTACTTTTTTGCTTACACAAAAGCAAAATAGAGCATTCAAACTTATTTGTTACGTATATTGTAATTTTCATTGAGGACAAATAATTTTTAAAAATTCGATTAACAATTTTGTAGGATCTTTTTTGACTTTTAATTTCAACAATTTTCACAAGGGGAGTTTTGGAGCAACGGAAAAGTTGTTTTTATGTGATCGTGGATTCGAGTCGTAGAATCAGTCACTGATGCTTGCATCAGGGTAGATTGTCTACATTATAGTATATCACATACTTTGTATGCAGTCCTTCCCCGAAACCTACATGAATATGGAATGCTTCGTGTATTGTACTACCCTTTAATTTCAACTGTTTCCAATAAATAACTATTTATTGTTTTCCATGACAAATATCTAGTTACCACTAAAAATTGATAGTAGTAACTTATAGAACTACATTCGTGATCAAATGTTAAGGAAATTCTAGTATATAGAAAACAGTCTTTCTATCTTTATAAGGTAGGGGTAAGATTGTGCACACATTGTCCTTCTCATATCCTATATATAGGATTAACGGTTTGTTGTTGTTGTTGTTCTTGTATCATTCTGGATTTAAAAGGTTAATCTATACTATATTAAAAGCACGAAGGCCCTTAGCGAAATATCGTTCGCCTTTTTTACCCTTTAAAAATAGATTTTACCCTAGACAAAATAGTAATTCAATTATTTTCTTAATAGTTATGACTTTTTTCCCTAATTTAAGACTTTAAAATCAATTAAAATTATAGTTATTAAACATTTCCTTATTTGAAGGAAGTCGTAATATTTAACAATTTAAAATCAAGTAAGCTTTTATTTATGTAAATTCTTTCCATATTTGAATTGAATAAAATATCTATTACCATGTAATAATAAGTATGTTTCTTCCATGTAGAATAAATAATCCTAATTCCACACAAAAAACGTTTAATAAACAAAATTAACTTTGTCATTATAAGTATGTTTCTTTCTCCGAAGACAAACAAACCAAAACTGTTAGGATTATGATTCCTACTAAAGACAACAACCTTCATATTGAATAATCCGGAATTACAACTACATGAGCGGAAGCTAACCTGAATCCATATGTGTGAATGTTGAGCCTCCTTTTGATGATTGTCCTTTGTTGTGAACTCCTTTAGCCTTCCTTCAAGTTTCTTGAAGTATATTTGTCCCCACAAGAATGTATCCACAATACTCAACAATATATGAAAAGGTTCACAATAATAGTGTTATGACAATTATCAAAATTTGGCTTATGGTTTTCCACCCTATTTGCAAGACAATGGACAATATGGTTCTTGATTCAATGGGAAGAAGAAGAACTTGTCTTGCACTTGGGTGGGAACCACAACCCCCCAATTTATAACTCTAGGAGTTACATAACCCAAGAGACAAGAGTTACAAGACAAAAGTTATGTCTTGAGTTATGTCTTGCAAGAGTTACAAAACTCAAGAGTCACAAGCATTCATGTAACCATAGTTACATTTGTAACCTTAGTTAGCCCATCATAAACTAAGGTTACCCTTTTGGGTATCTACACATTAGTCCTACACTTTAGTATGACAACACATTGGCCTCCTTAACATAATGTCCATAAGACCACATAATTAGGCCAAACCAAAAGATAGCACATAACATATAATTATCCATATATTGTTCATATGTGTGTAGATATAAGTCCATATATCTGGATATAAATCCATATATCTTACAATCTCCCACTTGATGGTGAAAGAAACATCCAGGAAATGATTAAGCAAGATACGACTGAAAGTGCTCATTTGGCATCCTCTTCTAAGGAAACTAAGAAGAGGAAAAAGGTTACATGAATGCTTGTGACTCTTGAGTTTTGTAACTCTTGCAAGACATAACTCAAGACATAACTGTTGTCTTGTAACTCTTGTCTCTTGGGTTATGTAACTCCTAGAGTTATAAAGTGGGGGGTTGTGGTTCCCACCCAAGTGCAAGACAAGTTCTTCTTCTTCCCATTGAATCAAGAACCATATTGTCCATTGTCTTGCAAATAGGATGGAAAACCATAAGCCAAATTTTGATAATTGTCATAACACTATTATTGTGAACCTTTTCATATATTGTTGAGTATTGTGGATACATTCTTGTGGGGACAAATATACTTCAAGAAGCTTGAAGGAAGGCTAAAGGAGTTCACAACAAAGGACAATCATCAAAAGGAGGCTCAACATTCACACATATGGATTCAGGTTAGCTTCCGCTCATGTAGTTGTAATTCCGGATTATTCAATATGAAGGTTGTTGTCTTTAGTAGGAATCATAATCCTAACAATTGGTATCAGAGCCACCCTTCATTTTGGATAATTTGGATGTTCATAAGAATCATGTTATGTTAGGATTCATGTTTTAGTTTTATAAGAATTTTGTTTATGAAATTCTACCATGAAATAGCATGATCTTATGAATGTTATGTTTTGATTTGATGTTTTAATATGATGTTAAAACATTGTAAATAGCATGATTTTAGTAGGTTAACAACATGTTTTTTATGTTTAAGATTCATGTTGAAAATCATGTGTTATTCAGAAAAAATTTTGGTCACTGCCTTCTGACAATGGATTGTTGCCTTACACAATCCATTGTCTGTGACTTTTAGTATTCTGGCAGTTTTTTGGAACACCAGACAATCGATTGTCAGGTTCTGACAATCGATTGTCAGCTTCTGACAATCGATTGTTCAAGGTCCAGTGAGTTGAAACTTTTCCAGTAACTGAAATTTTTCATAAAACCAAACAATCGATTGTCTGGCTTTGACAATCGATTGTGGATGGTCCAGTAGCTTAAAATTTTTCATAAAACCAAACAATCGATTGTCTGGCTTTGACAATCGATTGTGGATGGTCCAGTAACTTAAAAATTTTTCATAAAACCAAACAATCGATTGTCTGGCTTTGACAATCGATTGTGGATGGTCCAGTAACTTAAAAAAATTTCATAAAACCAAACAATCGATTGTTTGGCTTTGACTATCGATTGTGGATGGTCCAGTAACTTAAAATTTTTTTCAGAAAACCCAACAATCGATTGTCTGGTTTTGACAATCGATTGTGTTGGTCCAGTAAGGTTAAAAACATTTCAACTCTCTTAAGTTTCAGTGAATATTAATTGTTTTAAAGTCCATCAATTCTTATAATATATTTAGAATTGTCCTATCATGTACACAACGATTAATATTCAAGTGTTACATATCAAAATATGTAACACATTAAGTTGAGATTCATAAAATGGCTTAAGGAACTAAAGTTTATAGCATCTAATATTTTAGTTATTCAATTGAAGCACTATGTTGCCAGAGTAACCTCTATTGTGTAGATTGATTAATTTTAAAATATAAGATGACTGTGGATGTTAGTCTTCCATGCGTTTAACACCGGCCCAAAGGAAGGTGTTATTTGGCAGGAATTCGAACATTCTTGTGGTGGTAAATATGAGACGATTATTTGGTTTTCCATGTGAATATTAAATCGGCCCAAAGGAAGGTTTAATATTTGACAGGAGTTTATTGTCTATGTTTGATCACTACACCAAGAGTACCACTTACAAGTTATTTTTCTGTCCAAAGACTAAAAACAATGTTGTGCTAGGTATCTTGTAATGGGAAATGCCTAATTTTGAATCTATAAAGTTAAAGTTCAAGTATTTGTAAGCATGTATTTAGTAATCCTTTTGTTCTGTTTTCAGTAAATTCTTCTGCTTCTACGATCTCTGCCAATATCAATAGCATCCCTGTGCTTAACGGCACAAATTTTAAGGAATGGAAAGAGAACGTAATGATCGTTCTCGGTTGCATGGATCTTGACTTAGCACTTCGGACCGAGCAACCTACTCCTCTTGAGGATACATCCTCTCCTAATGAAAAGAGAGCGATGGAGAAGTGGGAACGCTCGAATCGCATGAGTCTAATGATCATGAAGCGTGCAATTCCAGAATCATTCAGGGGCACTATGAATGATGAACCCAATGCCAAAGTTTTCCTTGAAAACCTCGAACATCATTTTATTCAAAACGAAAAGGCGGAAACAAGTACACTATTGAGTAAACTTGTTTCCATGAGGTATAAGGGCAAGGGAAACATTAGGGAGTACATTTTGGAAATGTCTCATCTTGCTTCGAAACTTAAGTCACTCAAGCTGGATTTACCTGAGGAACTGCTTGTGTACTTTGTTTTGATATCTCTTCCGGCACACTTTAATCAGTTTAAGGTCAGTTATAACTGCCTGAAGGAGAAATGGACTCTTAATGAGCTCATTTCACATTGTGTGCAAGAAGAGGAAAGGATTAAGCAAGATAAGACTGAAAGTGCTCATTTGGCATCTTCTTCTAAGGAAACTAAGAAGAGGAAAAATAAGGAAGTTGCGGTTGTAAGGCCCAAGATTAAGCAACATAAGGAACCTAAGGTTGAAATTACTGGATTAGGTTGCTTTCTCTGTAATGGGACTGATCATGTAAAGAGAGATTGTACCAAGTACCATGCCTGGCGTGCGAAAAAGGGTACATTTCTTTCTCTTGTTTGTTCTGAAGTTAATATAATTTCGGTACCTAAGGATAATTGGTGGGTAGGTTATGCTGCTCACATAAGGATATCTATGCAGGGTTGCCTGAACTGCTGAAAACCAAAAGATGGTGAAAGATACATCTATGAGGGTGACGGCAAGAAGGTGCCAGTTGAAGCTATTGGCAAATTTAGGCTGTTGTTTAAGACCGGTTTTTATTTAGATTTGAATGAGACTTTTGTTGTACCGTCTTTTAGACGGAATTTAATTTCAGTTCCCCAATTGGACATATCCGGTTATAAATGTACATTTGGGGACAATAAAGTTAGTCTCTTTCGGAATTCAAATCTTATTGGTACTGGTGTTTTATCAACATTTGATAGCTTATATTTGGTTGATACAATAACTTCAAATAAAGAAACTTTGCATACAAGTTTAATGGTACCACAAGTTAACTAATGAGAATTCTATTTCACTCTGGCATAAACGTTTGGGTCTCATATCCATTCAAAGAATTCAGAAACTCGTGTCAGATGGAATTCTTGATTCTCTTGATTCCTCAAATTCGGAAATTTTGTATTGAGTGTATCAAGGGAAAACAAACAAACAAGAACCAGATTAGGTGCTAAGAGAGATTCGGACGTCTTAGAATTGATACATACGGATATTTGTAGGCCATTTCCTACTCCTTGTCGGAATGGTCAACAATACTTTATCAAATTCATAGACGATTACTCTCGTTATGGGTACCTATATCTTATTCATGAAAAGTCCCAATCCATATTAAAAAACCGTAGCTTATATTCTTAATAGAGTTCCTACTGCAGCTACAATAAAAACCCCATATGAACTTTGGACTGGGCATAAACCCGGTATTCGGCATTTTCACATTTGGGATTGTCCAGCTGAGGCAAGGCCTTATAGGCCGAATGAAAAGAAACTGGACGCTAAGACGGTTAGTAGCTATTTTGTTGGATACTCTGAAAATCCAGGGGTTTTAAGTTTTATGATCCCACATCACGAACTATTTTTGAGACGGGTAATGCTAGGTTCTTTGAGGATATTGAGTTTGGGGGGTGGGGAGATAAAGTTGTTAGAGATTTTGTCTTTGAGGAAGAACATGTGTCTTTCCCTCAAATTGTTGATCTTGGTCTTCCTGACTCGGATCACACAACTCCAGTTCAAGACAATCTCGAAAATCTCCCCCATCAGGAACCTGATATAACTAATGAAAATCAAACTCAACAACCTCAAATAACTGAAATGCCATTAAGGAGATCCACTAGAGAGAGGAGAAATGCAATTTCGGATGATTATTATGTATTTCTCCAAGAACAAGAAAGTGATATTGGACTTGAGGAAGATGATCCAATCAACTTCCGTCAAGTTATTAAGTGTTCTAACTCTCAAAAGTGGATTGATGCCATGAATGATGAGATGAAGTCTATGAGCGATAATGACGTTTGGGAGCTTGTTACATTGCCCGAAGGTACGAAACCTATTGGTTGTAAATGAATTTTTAAAACCAAAAGGGATTCAGGGGGCAATGTTATTAAGTACAAAGCTCGTCTTGTTGCAAAAGGCTATACTTAGAAAGAAGGCATTGATTATAAAGAGACTTTCTCTCCAGTTTCATCGAAAGACTCTTTCAGGACTATAATAGCATTAGTAGCACATTTTGATCTTGAGCTTCATCAAATGGATGTTAAAACTACTTTTCTCAATGGTGACATTGAGGAAACAATTTATATGGTGCAACCTGAAAACTTTGTTTCGGATGAATCAGAGAAGAAGGTTTGCAAATTAAAGAAATCCATCTATGGGCTCAAGCAAGCTTCTCGTCAATGGTATTATAAGTTTCATGCAGTCATTACATCTTTTGGTTTTGAATCGAATATTGCTGATGACTGTATATACCATGAGTTCAGTAGGAGTAAGTATATTTTTCTGATTTTATATGTCGATGACATACTGCTTGCCTGTAACGATATAGCATTCTTACTTGAAACTAAGAAATTTCTTTCAAAGAAATTTGAATTGAAAGATCTTGGTGAAGCTTCTTTTGTATTAGGAATTCAGATACAACGAGATCGCTCTAAAGGTGTTCTCGGTCTGTAACAAAAGGGCTATATCGATAAGGTTCTGAAAAGATTTGGCATGCAGGATTGTAAACCAGGCAACACCCCTGTTACTAAGGGAGACAAGTTTAGTCTCAAACAGTGCCCAAATAATAATTATGAAATTTTTGGAAATGTAGAAGACGCCTCATGCTTCGGCGGTAGGTAGTCTGATGTATGCTCAGGTATGTACACGACCTGATATAGCATACATTGTTGGGATGTTAGGCAGATATCTAAGCAATCCGGGTATGGACCATTGGTAGGCAGCCAAAAGGGTCATGAGGAACATACATAGAACAAAGGATTACATGCTTACATATTGGAGTTCGGACCAGTTTGAGATCATCAGGTATACCGACTCCAATTTTGCCATTTATGCTAATAACATATGTAACCATGGTTGCATATGTTAATAATAACAGTAATTTGACGAAAGCAAAACATAAGGACGTCGTTGTTAAAGAAAGAGTACAAAATGGACAATTGTGCATTAAGTACATAAGTACAAACTCCATGCTTGCGGATCCGCTCACTAAGGGATTGACACCAAAAGTATTTCTTGAGCATATTGCTTGTATGGGTGTCAAATCAGATAAGGATTATGTATTTTAGTGGGAGTTTGTATTGCACATTTATGTATTGTTCATTATATTCAGAAATTCAGTAATTCAGTTATATCTGCGCAGATATTCAGTTTTAAAGTTTTGTACTCTTACAGTTTAAGTATGATCTCAATAAAGAGAACCAGTTGGAAATAGACATTCTATTGACCACACTTTATGTTATTTCCATGCTACATACCTACACTTGATCCATGTCGTTGGTTATATTGATATACGTGATCTATGATTGGTTCTAGTTACGAATGAGTAACGACGAGCTCTTAGGTCCTATGTTGGTATGATTGATGGACCGGATTGTTCATGACAATTTTATTGTGATAGCAATTTTGTGCACCTAAGGTTTGTAACATACAATATTAAGGTTTGTACATATGTTTGTATATCTCGTCCAAGTGGGAGATTGTAAGATATATGGATTTATATCTAGATATATGGACTTATATCTTACAAAAACAACTTTAATAATCATGGAGTTTAAAAGTATAAAAATACAAAGCCAGTTATTATATTCAACGGACAACAAAGATTTTGGCTTTAAAAATAATAGTTAGCGTTAGTTGGAAGAATTATTTTGAAAAGTAACATTTTGGTTAGTTGTCACTTTCTTAATTTGAAAAATAAATAGTCTCAAAGGATAAAAATTATTGTCGATGCTCAAGAGAACATAACAAAAAAATAAGTATTTTAAAATATATAACAACCTAAAATTATTGAGAGAGAGTTAAATAGAGTTAACTGTGGCACACTAAAATTTGATTTATGCCAACTTTTATATAGAATTATATAAAAGTTGAGAGAGAGTAATATAGAGTTATTTGTACCTTTTGAAAAACTAATTTTTTCTTCAAAAAGGAAATCTACGTTTAAATTATTTGCCTAACATGCAGAACTAAACCTAATTTAATTTTAACATGAGTTTTATATTTTTGCTGCTTCTAGAATAGTATTAACATAGTCTTTTTATAAACCGTAAATTGCATAAAATTTTATTACAACACAGACTCGTAGTTCTTTACTAATTTACTGAAAATAATTACTATATTTTTTCTTATTTATTAGAGTAATTGCACAATTTACATTTTATCAACGAGGAAAACAAAAGGCATCTTTTGTCCGTTAGTTGATTTTATTTGTATTTTTTGTAAACTTAAGAATATATAACTTTTCAAATAAATTACGGAATAACTTAAATATTCAAGAGTTAATGCGTTCTTGCTAAAATTAAAATGAAGTATAATCTGTGAAATTGAAGTAACGATATTCTAAAATTTGTAAGAATTTTATGTTGAATATAGGGCATGATTGAGGCTTATACGAGGTATAGTTTCTCTATTTGTTGTGTTAGCTAGATAGGTTCAACAATTCCTATTTTTCAAGAATTTATATTTTTTCTATAATTTTTATCTTATCACTCAAACATAATTTGTTATAGAATATTTATGTAATATTTTAATAGTTCATATTCATGGATATGACATTCACGTGCTATCGTTCGTCATTTGGCCCTTTAGAATTAGCTTTCATATTAGATAAAATAGTAATTTAAATTAGTTTCCTAAATTCAAAAATAATCATTTAATTATTTCTTTAGTTAATATTTAGAATAATCACTGGAGTAATTATTTTTCTAACATTTAGGATTTTGATCTAAGAAATCATGTTATTTAATTCGAATACTTCATATAAACTTTATTTATATTTAAGGCATTGAATATCAAGAATTCACGAATATTTTTTCTTTTTATATTAGGTTTCGGACAATTTTATTTTTGTTATAAAAGTTTTGTTTAGTAGTCCTTTTTTCTTATATTTTTAATATATTTTTAGGAGTACTTTTTCAAGGTTTACGAGTATTTCATTTAAATAATAAAATATGTTGAATTATTTTTCTTATATTTAGAATTTTAATATCAACTAAAGTTTTGTTATTAAATCATATTTGGGAGTAAAAATACATGTCTATCAATCACATACATAATAATCTCAATCAATTCCAATTATTGTAAAATTCGCGTATCAAGCTTAACTAAGAAAATAAAATTATAAAATTAGAACAACCTTTTGACTGAACATATTAACGAATTATTGAGAACTTCTATGAAGCAGTTTCTTCTTATGTTGAGCTAAGTACATAAGAAAGTGGCATATTCGTCAAATATTTCGATGCTCGGAAATATGAAACATAGGACTTCATTTTCAAACAACTACTTTATATTTATTTTTGCGTAGTTAATATGTGTGGATAAAGACTTGAGTCAGCAATGAAAATTATGAAATGTAAACTACTTTCGAATAAATGTATATTTTGTGATTCACAAATAAAGGAGAACATGAGTGTGTGGGATGAAAGAAGTAGCCTTGAAGAAACTTCTAATTCCGCCACTTTCTCTTTTCTTTTTTCAGTATTCCAAGCATCTGACGTCCCACCTTCCTTTATGTTGGTACATCTATTCTTTTCACCTTTTCTTAAGAAAAGATGAATAAAACTGATATAAATCCACCAGTCGTCGAAAATTCAAAACAAGTTGAAGTATGTTTTTTTTAATTTTTTTTAAAAAAAAACAAGTTGATATAGACTACGTAAAGTTCCAAATTTGAAGAAGGTTAATTGATACATCATAATCTTCCGCAAGAATTAAAAATTTAAGTTATACACAGCAGAGGCGGAGCTAGCAAGATTCGAGTTTAGGCGAACCCGGTAGCTTTAATTCAAACCTTATATTTATCTTAAGAAATTTATTTAAATATGTACGAATTATCAATTTAGAACTCAGTAACATAAACGGATTATAACTTTGAACCCAAAAACTATAAATTTTGACTCCGCCTCTAATGCACAGTCACAATGTAAAAATTTTAAAAACAATTTAACTAACTATGAGAAGTTGATATGTTTTATATTTTATGTTGTCATATTAAAGTTACTATGAAAAGTTATCTGATATTATAGGTCAAATTAACCTGATAGTATAAAAATTTATACAATATAGGTGCACGAAGTTAGACTCTTATTATAAAATCAATGTATGCAAATTGAACCACACGTCTTTGCTTTATTAAGGGAGACCGAATCTTGGTATAATTTTCTGGCCTTTTATTATTTGTGAATGGGTCAATGTTGACAATTGTACGTGCCTAGGAACAGGGGTGGAGGCAAGGGGGTGTAAGGGTGTTCACCCGAATATTCTTTGCCGAACAATTACACTATATATAAGGTAAAATCTATTTTTTATTTTTATATATTAAGTTTTGAACACCTTTAAAATAATTCAAAAGTGTAGAAACATTTTGTTGAACACCCTTCATGGAAATCATGCCTTCGCCACTAGGTAATATGCTGTTATATTTACAACGTCAACATTAAAGACTTGTAACGTAAACCAATTGGCAATTGCTGTGGATCTGCTCATGTCTTTGATTTTGTAATTATAATAGATTAATTTTCTGTCATGCTTATATTGTTACTACTTAACGAAATAGAGTGCTACTTAGGCCCCGTTTGGAAATGTGACAATTGCTAGACATATTTTTATCTAGTTACTTTTAAATAATTTATACAAAAGCACTTCTACAAGTAATTTATACAAAATAAATGCACTTAATTTCCTATTCCTACTATTGATAAGGGAGAGTTGAGAGTTTGGGGTCGTCAGGGGTATAATTTGCATGAACTTGTTCTTTCTCAATCGAAGTTTCATTTTTAAAGGTGGGTTATATATGGCATTTATTAAAGACTAATAGTGTAAATATTTTGAATTTATACACACTGCTCTACTAAGGTAATCTAAATTCTAAAACCTTATAGATCGCATAAAACAAATATAAAATCAGCTTACTTATTAGCTTGAGATAATTATGGAGATTTTCTTTAAAGATCAAAACCAAATAATTGATAGCCTGTTTGGTTTAGACAAAAGCTGTGAACCGTAGTTAATTACTCCTTTACAACGATTATGTTTAGCTCAAAGTTATCATATACTTTGCAAGTATAAAATAATCAAGATAAATCAAGGGTCAATTATAGTAGTTCATAATAAGTCGAGGGACCAAGTAAAGGAAATGAAAACCAAGTATTTCGAATTAAGAAGAAATGTGTAGAGAACTTTTATTGATAATACTGATTTGGTTTGCCTCTCCATAGAGAGGTACAAAGCCTTACAATGATCTTCCCATTTTCTTGGGAATAGAGATGAAGAAGAAGAAGCCCCCCCTTTTAGGATTACTTCTCTTAATATTTATAGTTGTAAGCTGTATGAGCTGGCGACGAATGACCGTAACCATGTTGAGATTCTGTCCTTATGATGGCGGATGGGCCGTGGCATTGTTGATCCAGCCGGATGACTGTCGGGTATCGTGATTAATAAGTGGTTATACCACTTATTAACTAAGAGTTATCTTAACATATAATTAATTTCGTTAATTATCACGGGATCATATTCTGACCCATACAGTTAGTCCCTCCGCTTATTGAGGTCGTGCCTTGACCGAACTCAATGAGCGAACCTCACCGAGTGCAGTTTCGGTCGAGGCCAAAATGGCCGTATCCGTTTACACGTGGGAGATTACGCCGTTGAAATCGACCGCCTTAGCCATTTCGCGTCGATGGCTTTGGAAGTTTACGCGTTGGGGATGGCCGTAGTCATTCGTACATTGGAGATGGCCGTAGCCTTAATATTGTGGATGGCTTAGCCGTTTACGTGCTGGAGATGGCCATAAACTTAATACTGTGGACAACCTTAGCCGTTTACATATCGGGGATGGCCATTGCCTTAATACTATGGACGATCTTAGCCGTTTACATATTAAGGATGGCCATATCCCTAACACTGTGGACGGCCGTGGCCTTTTACATATCGGGGATGGCCATAGCCTTAATATTGTGGACGACCTTAAGCATTTACATATCGGGGATGGCCATAGCCTTAATACTGTGGATGGCCTTAGCGGTTTACATATCGGGGATGGCCAATTAATACTATGGATGGCCTTAGCTATTTACATATCAGGGATGGCCATAGCCTTAGTTTATCTTTACTTTACTCGTTGTCTTTGATTTGCAGTCTTATCTGTTGGAGGTGGAGGGCATCCGTCGAGACAACGTCCATAAAGGAATATTTTTGCGGGCGTTGGAGAAGTACCTCCGCTACCGTGATCGGTGCCGCGAGATGCGCGAGCGCCTGAGGAACGACCCCCGTAGCCGGGCCTTGGTCGAGGAGCTGGCGAGGCGAGAGCTTCAAATGCAACAGATGCTTGACAGGATACGTTCCCTCGAGGAGCAGCTCTGTCAAAAAGACGAGGAGATCGAGGCCGAAAGGAGGGCTGCAACTGAGAGGGAGCACCACAATCAGGCTATGGTGGCGGAGTCCTCTGCGACCTTGTACGGGAAGGTAGTTGCTTTGGAGAATGAGGTCGTTGCCTTTGAGGCTACAATTAAGGGATGCCTCATCGAGGGCGGCGGCATTGGAGGCGGCGATCCGCGTCCATGAGATGGAGCGGGCTATGGGGAGAGCCACCGCGGACTTTAGAAATACGGGGTTAGAGGACCGCATTGGTGTCTATGAGTGGGATGCCCAAGACATGGCAGATCGGATCACGGCCTTGGAGGGGGAGAATCAGCGCCTAAGGGACATGCCGGCTCTTCCAACCAGGCTCGTGAGCTATGGACGTATGTCGAGGCCCAGTGTGATATATATAAGAGATTGTGGGATGCCGACATCGTGCCTGAAACTTCTTTTGAGGCAGCCCGTCAGAGGGAACGCGAAGTCCGTATTGGCTGTGGTTTCGACCCAGCGACACAGGGGGCTGATGATGGTAATGATGGTGGCATGGGTGACGCCGAGTGAAAAGCTTTGGTGTGTTTTTATTTTGTTTGCCATTTGGCATTTGGATATTTTTTTAGATTTTTCCTTTTTCTTTTTTCCGAATTAATCGGCCCTGGCCGAATGTAAGCAGGTGCTGCCCGCGCATGACTTTGTAAATATATATAAGCTTACTTTTTCTATTTTTGGTCTTGTGCTTATTTATGCCTTCCCTTCTTTTACTTTAGATTTTTCTATTGCATGTGTTCAAATGTTGATTTGCCTTAGAGTACGACTCTGGTAGGTGTGTTAACTTTCGGTCGTTAACGTTCTTGCTTCTTCGACTCGGTGTGAGTGAGTTGTAGCCGTTATTTGGCGATAGCGGCACTTAGCCTTAGTCCCAGTTCGGGCGCGATCGAACTACCGGTCATGATCTTAAAAATGTGGCCTTGTAGTTTGACCGGGGCCAAACTTTATGTGGCCCCAATCGTAGTTCGAGATGGGAGTACTTACTTGAATGGCGAGGGTGCTTGACTTGCGCCCCTATTTGTTGTGGGCCGGATTTTGCCGAGTTCGATGAGGAAGGCATTTTTCCTGAGTCGTTAGATTCAAGGGCGACGGCGTCTAGTCTCATGGCTCGAGCGAGGTCGAACTCTTTGGATTTGTTGGTGAAGGTACGTGGCTTGAGTCTTGGTTCAACGTGTAGTTGAAATTTTTTACTTCTGATAACGAAGGCGCATAGCCTGAGTCCCAGTTCAACTTATAGTTGAACTTATAATTTTTTATGGCGAAGGCGCATAGCCTGTCTTGGTTCAACCGTGGTTGAATTTGTTATTTTCGACGGCGAAGGCACATAGCCTGAGTCCCAGTTCAACTTGTAGTTGAACTTATAATTTTTAATGGTGAAGGCGCATAGCTTGAGTCCCACTCCAACTTGTAGTTGAACTTATTATTTTTGATGGCGAAGACGCATAGCCTGAGTCCCAGTTCAACATGTAGTCGAACTTTCTATTTTTGAAGGTGAAGGCGCATAGCATGAGTCCCAGTTCAACTTGTAGTTGAGCTTTTTATTTTTGATGGCGAAGGCGCATAGCCTGTCTTGGTTCAACCGTAGTTGAACTTATAATTTATAGTTTGTCTTGGTTCAATCGTAGTTGAACTTATTTTTGATGGCGAAGGTGCATAGCCTGTCTTGGTTCAACAGTAGTTGAACTTATAATTTTTTATGGTGAAGGCGCGTAGCTTATCTTAGTTCAACTGTAGTTGAACTTATAATTTTTTATGGCGAAGGCGCATAGCTTGAGTCTTAGTTCAACTTGTAGTTGAACTTTTTATTTTTGATGGCGAAGGCGCATAGCTGGTCTTGGTTCAACCGTAGTTGAACTTACTGGTGAAGGCACATAACCTTGATTTTGGAACACCATTGTTCGAGATCTGAAGCTCGATTTTGATTCGATCTTGAGCAGCTTAAACACTATCTCCCCAATGGGGGTATGTAGGCTGGCTTGAGGCGACTCTCGGTTCGAGATATCTTTATGCCGATTTCTGTCTAGATCCCGCTTCAGGGATGCAGAAGATGTCTTACAGAGATTCTCCCTCGGGGGAGGGGGGCTATTAATTCTTCTTCTTGCTTGCACTATCCGACAGAGGAGATAGAGGGGGTTGGATCTCGATTCGAGATCTTCGAGTTCCCTTTGTCTGATGTACCGCTTTAGCTTGTTTGAGCTGAGTGATTCTTTGATGTTTCTTTTCTTTTGGTCCGGGGAAGAACTACGCGATTTTGCTATGAAATCCGTACAGACGTAGCCAAATTGTTTAGCTCAGAGTTATCATATACTTTGCAAACATAAAACAATCAAGATAAATCGAGGACCAATCATAGCAGCTCGTGATAAGTCGAGGGACCAAGTGAAAGAAATGAAAAGCAAGTATTTCGAGTTAAGGAGAAATGTGTAGAGAACTTTTATTGATAATATTGACTTGGTCTGCCTCTCCATGGAAAGGTTCAGAGCCTTACGATGATCTTCCCTTTTTTTGGAAATAGAGATGATGATGATGATGAAAAAGAAGAAGAAGAAGAAGAAGAAGAAGAAGAAGAAGAAGAAGAAGAAGAAGAAGAAGAAGAAGTCCCCCTTTTAGGGTCCATTCGTGACCATGTTGAGATTCCACCCTTATGATGGCAGATGGGTCGTGGCCTTGTTGATGCAGCCGGATGATTGTCGGGCATTGTAATTAATAAGTGGTCTTACCACTTATTAACTAAGAGTTATCTTAAGATATAATTAATTTCTTCAATTATCACGGGATCATATTCTTACCCATACAAATCATATTATTTAAAATTATGTTTTTAAATATACCTCTTCGTCACAAAGTTTTAAAGAGCACATTTTTATTAAGTTCATGATTAGATAATAAGTTTCAAGATATCAAGCAAAATGAAACAAGGGGATCAAGTAGCAGCACTAATTGAAAAGAATGGACATTGGGCCTAACTCAACCCCAAAAGCTAGCTTATGAGGTGAGGATTGCCCAAGCCATATAAGGAGACCAAGGACCTCAAATCCCTCCGATGTGGGACAACTCAACACCCCCCATCACGCCCAGATCTCTGGAGCGTGGACAACATAAATGGGGGCCCAACATCGGTAACGATAATTGGGATGGGCCTGGCTCTGATACCATGAAAAGAATGGACATTGGGCCTAACTCAACCCCAAAAGCTAGCTTATGAGGTGAGGATTGCCCAAGCCATATAAGGAGACCAAGGACCTCAAATCCCTCCGATGTGGGACAACTCAACACTAATAAATTCAAAATACGAATAATACGACTATAGCAATTAGCTATAATAGTGTTTGGACATAAAAAAATTAAAATTCACTTGACATTGAATTTCAAAAAATTTTGGAAATTTAAAAAACTTCTAAAAGCTGTTTTAAAAAATTTCTATTCAAATCACTTATAAATTCAAAAACAGCTCCAAATTATATTCATCTCCAAAAATAACTCTAATTTTCAAATGCCATTTTCATTTGAAAAAGAGTTTTACTTATTTTTTCTTCAAAATTTTACAATTCTTATATCCAAACGCCCACTAACTTTATTTTATTTTACTGATGTTTGAGGATTTGAACATAAAAATGTGAGATTTGAAATGAAAGTAATTTCTAAATTTAAGTTAAAAAAATATTTTAAAATTAAAATCGTGTATGAACATGCACTTCACTTAAAAAAAATATTGTAATTTTCTGAGGGGAGAAAAAAAATGCCTAACTTTCAAATTTAAACATATTCAAAAGAAAAAAATTAAAAAGAATATTCCAACATACCAACCAATATTTTTTTTTTAAATATCGCCTTGAAAATCTTATTTAGTGCTTATTTAAGATCATTAAAGTAATTTATTATAAATTGCAACTTGTAAGACTCCTTGATAAAAAGTTAACAAATTGACATTACGTTTATTGCTCAAAATTTATATATTTAAGCCACTGTTTAAAATGTCTTTAGTCTTTAGCCACTGTTTTGATAAATTTTTCCCCGCCCGGGCGAAAATACATTTCTGCTATAGTTCACTGAAATCTACACTCTTTGCTGAAACTCACAAAAATTAAGTACATTTGGTCCTAAAGTTAGAGTTGGAGGTAATTCTTAACTTACAGTTACAATTATAGAAATTAAGGACATCTAGTCCTGAACTTAGAGTTACAAGTTCAAAAGTTAAGGATAAGAGTCCTAAACTTAGAGTTACAAGCTCAAAATCTAAGGATAGATAGTCCTTAACTTAATCTTACAAACTCATAAATTAAGGTCAATTGGACCCGAACTTTGAAGTTCAAAAATTAAGGACAAGTAAGTCTTTAACTTAGAGTTACAAGCACAGAAATTAAGGACATGTAGTCCTGAACTTAGATTACAAGTTCATAAGTTAAGAACATGTAGTCCTAAACTTAGAGTTACAAGCACAAAAACTAAGGACATGTAGTCTTTAACTTAGACTTACAAGCTCATATTTTACGGACAGCTAGTCCTTAACTTAGTCGGAGGAGTAGGAGTGAGGACACTACCGTCTTTTCATATTAATTTTAATAGACTATAGGCTACTTTTGCTCAGCATTAAAAATGCTGGATAAAAAGTGGCTATCCCGCGTAATTTTTACTAATTATTTCTTCATCTTACAAATATCTTGGGAAGCTATATATAGTCATTCCTTCAGGGTTTTTTTTAGGCCCGTAGCTTCTTGAAATGTTTTTGAAATCCTTGAAATCTGATTGTCTTGAATCATCTTGAACTAATACTTCTAGATGCTATCTTCATATGTCATATATTCCCCCAGTGTTTGAGTTCGAAAACATGACTTAAAACACTAATTCTCCACATAGATTTCCATATGTTCTTTCCTGGGTCCTACTCCTGAAAAAGAAATACAGACTGGACTTGGGATCTTCTGGGAGATTGAGTTAGCGGCAACAAACTAATCGTTCGTTTCACTTGAATGAGCTTCATAGAACAACCAAATTTTCTGGTACAAACATGCAATCAGGGAAGTGTACTTGCAACATCAGGAGAAAAAAAACAAGCAATCTAACAAAAAAATTACCGATTATTTAGGTTGATAAAAGAGCATGAAATTCCATTTTATTAAAAGGTTAGGACAATACAACTACATTTCTCCTCCAGAGAAAATAAAATTATTTTGATGTTTTTTGCCTGATTTGAAGCTTATGTTGGGTATGGACTTCAGACTCACATCAAAATCAAGCTTCAAGTTTAAGATATGCCTTTATGATTCCCATCATCTCACTCCCGGGAAACCGGCCAAGACAACCTCTTGCAGCTGCTATTTCACTGAACTTGTCAACGGAATCACCAGCAAGAAACTGAAGCTTCTTGTTTTTGACTTCTTCAATCCTTGTATCAATATCTAAGTCTTCACCGGCTTGGACGGATGGAAGGGGAAATGGATCAAGGGAAATACCTGACAGGACAGATGCTCCACCCAAAGCACTCACAAAGTCTTTTAAACTACACAATGCGAATGGCACTGGTTCAAAGCTGTGATCTCCATATTCTACAGGCGTGGAGTGGTCTCCGGTGACACAAAGATAGTAGCTGAATTTCCCCGTTGACTCTGCTTCCCAAAGAAGCCTAGCTAATTGACCTATAGCAAGATCAACAGCTTCCAGTCCTTTCGCTTTGAATACACTCGCTTTATCATGACCTGCATCGTCAATTGCCTGCAAATCCAAAAATGAACATATAACCATCAACCTCACAAGAGAAAAAAAGAGAAAAGTAACAAGGACCAAAAAATACTTGATCCTTTGCACATGTTGACGTAAAGCAGCATAAGAAAATACACTCTAAACTTGCTAAAACAATCAGATGTCATCATGCTGTGATTCTCCTATATGCTTTTGTTACTCCTAAGGAAACTGCTATGCTACATATGGAATTAAATGAACATGATGAAGGGATAGATGTAAGCAAAATCCTCCCATGAGCTGTTACAAGAAAATTGACTTTTGTCAACAATTGTAGCATCAAAAGAAGAATAAGATTAAAAGATCTTTTCGAGCTCAGAACATTGAGAATCAAAATCTGGGAGATAAACCTTAATGTGAAGGAACCCAAAATCATAGCCATCAAATCGACCAGGCTTGTGCTCATCTTCCCCGGGCACAAAAACATTGGGACAAGATTGCAGAGGTGCCGACAATGCCTTGGATATGGCAGCTGCTTTTGATGTTAATAATGTCCTATAGTCTCCTGTCGCTCCAGGAGCTTCCAGAATATCAATCCCGAGTGACAAACCCAAGCCAGCAATAATCTTGGTAGGAGCTACCATGCATGGCCAGAGACCATGTATCCTTTCAAATGGTGCAACCTACAGCATGTAACAAATAGAACTGAGAACATAAGGCTCCAAGAAGAAAATGACTTTCTTCTTTCTAGTATGTCCTAAGCTGAATGGTTAGTGGCAAAATTCCAAGTTAATTATCATAACACTGCATGCAAAACTCCCACCCAAAAATAAAAAAAATACTCTGCAGACGCTAAAAACACACTCCCGGTACCTCAATTCGAATGCCACACCCACGTAAAAGAACCAGATTTGCAACATTCTTTCCTTCTGCTACCCTTTTTGCATTCAACGGATGGGCAAGCAAAATGCGTGAAATTTCTTTAGACAGTTCATTGACAACTGCAGCTGTGTCTTTTGCTTCATCTGTATCATCAAGAGGATGTGCTTGTAAAAGTAAGCGGTTGTCTTTCAATGGGTCAGTTCCTGATATATTTCCACTGAGTTTTGGTCCCTTGACAACCACTCCACATCTATGCTCTGTAGCATACCTACAATAAACATTGGGTATTGCTCTTTTCTCCACTAATGGGTATTATGTAAAGCTCATATTCCAGATGCAGCAAACAAGAGCAACTGTAATAAGAAACGCTTGCATACTGTTTCAGTAGAGATAGTACACAACTGAGTAACAACAATTTCTCTCATAAGAATATCTTTTGAGGGAAAAAAATCAAGGCTAGTAGGCAGCAAACATTAGAAAAAAATAACTAAACCCTGTTGGATAAGATATGATTATGCACATCAGCAACAAATAAAGGACAAAGAGTTCAAGAAAAGGGGCCATTTCATACCTGACTCTAATTTCATATTCGGGAAAAGAAGGCAGCTTCATTCCATCTAATGCTGCACAAAGAATTGGTCCTTCTTCTTCAAAATGTCTATCAGCCCTCCTGCTAACAACTATTCCTGTTTCCTCATCCAGTGTAGCGAAGTTTGACTTGTATTGAAACAGTAAAAAATAAGTCAAATACAGCATTTTCACCTCATATACAAAGAAAAGTACCAAAAAGTACAGTAAAATTTATCACAGTACAGGTTCAACGGTTAGCAAATGACAGTGCTGTGCATACATCTTGTTATTCATACTAGCATAGATGAGAAACAATTACTCAGACCAATGTCCCCCTTCCGATAATGTCTCAGACATTGGTCCCTCTCAACCCCGGGTGAAAGAGCAAATGCAGAACACATGACAATATTTGAGAAACCCTGTAGTTAATTGCCACAAACACAACGTGCAAAAAAGGTAGCCGAGGAGGAGATATGGTTATTGCTCGTAGTTCAAAGAACAATGTCTGTGAGAAAGCTCGCTATTTTCTTAAAAGATATGGCGTGCCCTGTGGTTCTCTTCATTCTATCCACCAGTGAAATTCTTCTCTTTTATTTTTTTATTTTTTTGCATACTGAGTGCAGGCCTGCAGGGGTAGTTAACATAGGGCTAGAAGAATTAAGACATTACATTACCTATCCATAGAGATATACCGTTCGTACATACACATATAACAGCTCTAAGAGACAAAGAAAGGTGCATACCTTAAATGCAATATCCCCTGGTGACATTGCCAACCCGGCACCCATTGACTCAAATGCACCCCGACCTCGGTAATATACCCTAGGGTCATAGCCGAGCAAAGAAAGATGGGCTGTATCACTTCCACAACCCAAGCCAACTTCAACAGGATCCATCAGACCATTAACTCCTGCAGACGCTATGGCATCCAAATTTGGTATTTTGGCTGCTTGAAGCGAGGTTTTATAACCAAATCTTGGCAGAGAGACATCTCCCAAACCATCAATAAGCACAAAGGCAACTCTTCGCTTCGGCTGCTCCAAGTTAACCATTCTTCTGTACGGCTAAGGCCTATTCACTGTCTTCCCTATCAGGCAAAGCTCAGAACCTCAACTCATAAGTATCAAAACCTGTATGTAACGAAAGGGAATATATCAACTATCCTACTTCGAAAAAGGAAGTATGTTTCTGACAACTAGTTCACAAGCTGGATACCTGGATATTTCCATGAAGATATAAGGAATCAAATTGGATTTGCAATCAACTATTTCTCTAGGACTATTGAACGACAAACTTTTACTAATTACAACACATGGATGGGCTCAAGTTATGATTTAAAGTAATCGTACGGAACACATGGATGGGCTTAAGTTATAACAAAAAAGATGTAACAGACGAAGAGATAATGTATCCATACATAAATGCACCGAAGATCAAAAGGAATGAGAAACCAAATAAAAGTGTTCAAATATACTCATGGCAAAACTGCTTAGCAGTTAGCCTGAAAACATCAACTATGCACACTGAGGTAAAAAAAAAAAATGAGATGGCACACTGAGGTAAAAATTACGATGATAAAACATTAGAAACTCAAAAGAATGAAACAGAAACCTTGAATGATTACCTTATCAGAAACTAAGACATATTTCTAGGCAAATTGCAGTGGATCCTGTCTCCAAAGATTCGTTTATGTTTACCAGAGTTTTAAACTAATTAATACTAAATTCATCACTATGTGATTTCGAGTTCGAGTAAAAACTAAGACACTATATAAGATGACAGGAAGTGGTCATACATACACAAGCCAAGCAGATATTGCAAGAAAGAGGTGGATATTAACAATTATCTGATGATGACAGAGTTCATAGAAGGATATATGATGCATGATAGAAGATTAACCTTTATTGATGTATTAAGTATTATATTGAGAGGTAAAACAAAAATGTCACAGTGACGAATTCAAAGACCATATTAGGGGAAAGTTACACAAGTAAAGCCATCGAACCTGTTAATGCACTGGAAGTGATATCCATTCGGGGATATTATCGCTACATTTCTTTAAATTCTCCATGTTGAGTAAGCAAGTCAATTTTACTAATGCTGCCCATTCAATTAAACACACATAAAAAATATGAATGCAAATAATTAAAAGGAAAAGCACCATGCATATGTGAAATCTAACTAGACCATCATAATAAGCATGTCTAGAGAGAACAATGTAAATCTATCTACTACTATCAAGACAATAACAGGTACTAGTTTCAACTTTCTTAGCAAAGTACCTTGCAAAGAAACTGACATATCACTACATATAGAGCAAAGTTGAGAATCAAGTAGCAAAACTCTCATTAAGGCAACAAAAGCATTAAAATATTATGGTCAAGCAACAAACATACAAAAATATTTCATTGAAAGACAACCATCACCTAGTCACATCCCTCCACCTAATATATAAAAAGTACACAAGTAAACCTTCCAAAAACAACTACCTGTTTCATGTCTCATTAAAGAATTCTTGAAATCAACCCACTATTATTTGATCACATCAAGTTATGTCTCATTAAGAATAGAGATATTAATCTTACATAAACATTAGCCAATCTTTTTAATGGTAAGTATTAATTTTTTAATTTTATTGTAGGATGGATACTTCACCCATGTAAGCAATTAGATGCAATTCACTTGAAGAGGCTCTCCTTTCTCTCCATCTTTCTCTAAATTCACCATATAATCACACCACCTTTCCCATTCTCTGTTCCAACATTCCGCACAAGGACATCTAATCGTCTCGTCATTTTGACTAAATGACTTTGCATGATTAATAAACACATCAACACCTTGTATAAATTCATCCCTCAAACCCCGCCGGTTAAAAATATTCATATCATACATCCATCTAGGATTTCCATTTTCCAACTCCATTTGAAAAAACAAATGCACATCAAGTTGAAATTAGTTTAGGCTTTACTTAAATTTCAATTCCTAATATATTAACATAAATGAATTAAAACACACAACTGATGAGAAAGGATATTTAGGCCCGTTAGGAAGTGCAATGTGTTTGAGCAACAAATAAATAGAAATCGGGAATTTATGGAATAATAATAAAGCAATTGACATCTGAATTATGAAACACATGCTAAATTACTGTAATAAAGAAGTAAACAGAAAATTACCTTTTGAGGAGAAACGATGGAGAACGGCAATATTTCTGAAAAAAGCAATGCCTCTGCACCGAACCAGAAATTCTGAAGTATTAGCAGATCAGAAATACAATATTTACTCTTTCGATATGTATTGGAAAGGGAAGAAAATGGCAGATTGCTAAAAGTATATATGCTCAAAGACACAGATAGTGAGGAATATTGGGTTGCGTTCTCTCGGTATTGCTTTCTCAAAAGACATAGAAAAAGGAGAGAAAAAAAAAGTGTGATAGCAAAACCTATATATATATATATATATATATATATATATATATATATATATATATATATATATATATATATATATATATATAGAGGTTAAAATTATCAAGCTCAAAATTTAGCCTAAAATTATTGGCAAAGGGCCTAAAATGCACCCTCCGTTAAAAATTAGCCTCTTATATGCCTTTGCTGTCTAAAAATGAGCTCAAAAATGCTCTTATCTACTAACGGAAGATATGTAAATTCAAGTGAAATTACATTAAAACGTAGAAGGGCATTTTAGACCCTTTCGGGATTGTACGAGGTCATATACGAATCAGTTATAGTAGTCAATTCTTAAGCACTTCACTCCATATCAGTTTACTCACATACCTATTTTAGACCAACAAACAAATTATCGCAACAAGTAACTCAGTCATAAACACAAACTAATTATCACAGCAAGTAACTCAATCATAGACAAAAATATTCAAATGAATGGGAATAACTTCATTGAATCCTTGCAAAAAAAACATTACATAATAAAACACAACGATTAAACCACAATACCACTAACATTACATATCATTTCCCGCTAGTACAAAAAACATAACAAAACATCCCAATATCATACAAAAAAAGTTCACATCTTCTTTCGACATTTAGCATCACGCAGAGGTGAGTACTCTAAATCAACCACTTTCTTCATTAGAACATTTCTTTCCAATTCCAAGGATTCTATTCCTCTATGATCGATGAGCATCATAACATTTTCAAGATCGGCAACTTTCCTTTGGAGTACATTTCTTTCACGGAATAGAGTTTCCTTCTTTTTCTTTAAACTGCATATGAGATTTGAATTTCTAGGAGGAAGCTCCACATCTTGTCATTCCCAGCAATAGGAACATTTTTCATCCTAAAATGTAAAAAAAATTACTGTCAAATCAAAATAATTAAAAGAACCCATCAACAAATTTATATACCTCATGTTTAGGGCACTTGAAAAATCTTATCCATGCATTTAAATAATTACCAACAAGTCCACAACGACACCTTCTAATCGACTATTTAAGCAACTCAAACTTTGCGACACTGTCTTAGAGAAATCTCCTAAATAAACTGATAAAGATGAAAAACAATTAAACCTAAACTAGAACTCAATTCGAAATCGATAAGGTGACCCAACTAGTAGGAGAAATCAGACATCAATGAAGGGTCTAAAGTAGGTGTATGAGTAAACTGATATGAAGTGAAGTGCTTGAGAATTGACTACTATAACTGACTCGTATATGATCTTGTACAATCCGAAAAGGGTCTAAAATGCCTTTTACGTTTTAATGTAATTCCACGTGGATTTACATATATTATGTTAGTGGATAAGGGTATTTTTAGCCCATTTTTAGACGGCAAGGGCATATAAGAGACTAACTTTTAACGGAGGGCTTTGATGTCCTATTTCCTATAGTAGAGGGGCATTTTAGGCCATTTTCCATATATATATATATATATATATATATATATATATATATATATATATATAATATATATATATATAATATATATATGCTACTTTTTTTAGCATAGTGTATATTTTATTGACAAAATTACTTTTGATGTTGTATTCCTCCTCCTGCTTTCTTAGGGCCCGTTTGGCCATTAAAAAGGTCTTTTACTTTCTTTTTTTTAGGGAAAAAATTCACTTTTTTCGAAATTAATGATTTTCCATAAAAATTTTAAATTTCACTTGAGGTTAAATTTTAGAATTTTGCGAAAATCTGAAAAACTCCAAAAAACTGTTTTCTGTTATGAAATAATATAAAAGACAAGAACAATAACTCAAGAACAAGAGCAAATAGAGAGAAGAGTAGAGAGAGTTCTTCTTATTGATACTTAGAGAATGTTAGGAGTCATTTACAATGGTAGAGAGCACCTCTATTTATAGGGAGGAGGATGATTTATCTACCAAGAATAGAACTCTAGAATCTCTCTAATTAAAGACATTCACCTTAAATAGAAGTGTATTTATAACACTCCCCCTTGAATGTCTATTCAATGATGTGCCTCGTTAAAACCTTAAAACAAAACCCAATGGGAAAAATTAAAGTAAGGAAAAAGAGTAAACATGTTTGAATATGCGCCTATTGGTTGCCTCGTTAAAAACCTTGCAAGGAAAACCCGGTGGGATAAAACCTTGTAAGGGAAAAAGAGTGCGATGCGCCTTAACTCCCCCTGATAAGAACATCAATTTATGTCCTTAAGTCTTCGCATCCCGATCTTGTGAACTAGCTTCTTGAAGGTTGACTTTGGTAGAGATTTTGTGAACAAATCAGCCATATTGTCGCTTGAACGAATCTGTTGAACATTGATATCACCATTCTTTTGAAGATCATGTGTGAAGAATAACTTTGGTGAAATATGCTTCGTTCTATCTCCTTTTATGAATCCTCCCTTCAATTGAGCTATACATGCTGCATTGTCTTCATACAAAGTTGTGGGTAGTTTATCACACTTCAAACCACATTTGTCTTGGATATGATGTATTATCGACCTTAACCACACACACTCCCGACTTGCTTCATGAATAGCAATTATCTCGGCATGATTAGATGAAGTAGCCACAATTGATTGCTTAGTCGATCGCCAAGATATGGCGGTTTCTCCACAGGTAAACACATAACCCGTTTGAGATCGAGCCTTGTGTGGGTCGGACAAATATCCAGCATCAGCATAACCAACAAGATCCGGGCTGCAATTCTTGCCATAAAATAAGCCCATATCGGTAGTTCCCTTTAGGTACCGCAATATGTGTTTGATCCCATTCCAATGTCTCCTCGTAGGAGCCGAGCTAAATCTTGCTAAGACATTAACTGAAAATGATATGTCAGGTCTTGTAGTATTTGCAAGATACATTAGTGCGCCAATTGCGCTAAGATATGGTACTTCAGGACCAAGTAGCTCTTCATTCCTTTCTTGTGGTCGGAATGGATCTTTGTTCACATCAAGTGATCGAACAACCATCGGTGTACTTAAAGGATGTGCTTCATCCATGTAAAACCGTTTCAGTACCTTTTCTGTATAGGTAGATTGATGAACAAAAATTCCGTTTGCCAAATATTCAATTTGCAAACCAAGACATAGTTTAGTCTTCCCGAGATCTTTCATCTCGAATTCATCCTTTAGATAATCAATTGCCTTTTGGAGTTCTTTAGGGGTTAAGGTTTATGTCATCAACATATACGGCAAGTACAACAAATTCCGATGTTGTTTTCTTTATAAAAACACACGGGCAAATGGCGTCATTTATATAGCCTTCTTTTAACAAGTACTCACTAAGACGATTATACCACATTCGTCCAGATTGCTTTAGACCATACACGGATCTTTGCAATTTAATTGAGAACATTTCCCGAGATTTTGAGTTGTGCGCGTTTGGCACCTTGAGTCCATCGGGAATTTTCATGTATATCTCATTATCAAGTGAGCCATAAAGATAGGCAGTAACCACATCCATTAAGTGCATGTCAAGCTTTTCATGGACAGCAAAACTTATGAGATAACAAAAGGTTATCGCATCCATTACAGGCGAATATGTCTCTTCATAATCGACACCAGGCCTTTGAGAAAAACCTTGTGCAACAAGGCGTGCCTTATATCTTTGTACCTCGTTTTTCTCATTTCTTTTGCGTACAAAGACCCATTTATAGCCGACAGGCTTAACACCATTAGGTGTTTTAACTATAGGGCCAAAAACTTCACGTTTTGCCAGCAAATTCAATTCTGATTGAATTGCTTCTTGCCACTTTGGCCAATCCTGTCTTTTTCGACATTCTTCAACAGATTGAGGTTCGAGATCCTCACATTCTTGCATAATGCTAGATGCTACATTATAAGCAAAGGCATTATCCACCACAATATCCACTCGATTAATATTTGCCTCAATATTAATCGGATTTAGGGATAGTTCCGTATTTTCCAGAGTCTCGGGCTCAATGGATTCTTCATGAATCTCAGAATTTGTTAAATCATGAGATTCTTTCGTGGTGTCATTTTGATCGTTCTTTTTCCTCTTTCTAGGATTTCGATCTTTGGAACCTAATGGTCTGCCACGCTTCAGGCGTGCATTCGACTCATTGGATATGACACTAGATGATTGTCCAACAGGGACATCAATATGGATTGGAACATTTTCCGCGGGAATGTGGGATTTCGTTATCCTTTTCAAGTCCGTAAATGCGTCAGGCATTTGATTTACTATTCTTTGCAAATGGATAATCTTTTGTACCTCTCTTTCACAAATAGAGGTATGTGGATCAAGATGAGATAATGATGCATTTTTCCACAAAATTTCCCGTTTGGTTTCACCAACTTCTCCCCCTAATTTTGGGAAATGTGTCTCATCAAATCGACAGTCTGCATTCGAGGTAGCGAATGATGGAGGGCGATTCAAACCCAACATATATTCCTAACCTTCTTTGCGGACCCATTTTGGTGCGGGATGGCGGTGCAATAGGCACATATACAGCGCATCCAAAAATTCTTAAATGGGATATATTGGGTTCATGACCCAAAACCAATTGCAACGGGGAATACTTGTGGTAATTCGTCGGTCTGAGACGAATTAGCATTGCTGCATGTAAGATGGCGTGACCCCATACCGAAGTGGGCAGCCTCGTTCTCATAAGTAATGGCCTTGCAATCAACTGCAGGCGTTTGATTAACGATTCTGCAAGACCGTTTTGAGTGTGAACATGAGCTACAGAATGTTCAAATTTTATCCCGATTGATAAGCAATAATCATTAAATGCTTGGGATGTAAACTCAGCAGCATTATCCAGTCTAATGGACTTGATTGGATTATCTGAAAATTGTGCTCGTAGTTGAATTATTTGTGCCATTAATTTCGCAAACGCAAGGTTGCGTGATGACAACAGGCACACATGAGACCATCTACAGGATGCGTCTATCAAGACCATGAAATACCTAAACGACCCACTAGGTGGGTGAATAGGTCCACAAATGTCCCCTTGTATACGTTCCAGAAACGTGGGTGACTCAGTCCCAACCTTTGTTGGTGATGGCCTGATAATCAACTTGCCTTAATAACACGAAGTGCAAGGATATTCATTATTCGAAAGAATTTTGGAATTCTTTAACGGATGCCCATAGGAGCTTTCTATAATCCGTCTCATCATGACCGATCCTGGATGTCCCAATCGATCATGCCAAAGTACAAAGGTATTGGAATCAGTAACCCTTTGGTTTACTGTTGAATGTGCCTCAATTGCAGTAATTCTTGTCCAATACAGGCCATAAGATAAAGACGGGAATTTCTCAATAACCCTCTTTTGGCCGGAGACATTCTTTGTGATGACGAGATATTCAAGATTATCTTCATCCATTGTCTCAATATGATAGCCATTCCGGCGTACATCTTTAAAACTCAACAAGTTTCTCTTAGACTTGGAGGAGAACATTGCATTCTCTATGATTAACGTCGTGCCCTTGGGCAGAGTTACAATTGCTCTTCCGGAGCCTTCAATCAATTTACTACTTCCAGAGATTGTAGTAACGTTTGCCTTACACATATTTAGTTGAGAGAAATACTTCCTTTCTTTGAGTATTGTATGTGTAGTACATGAATCAATTAGGCAAATACTTTTACAGTTGGATGTTGATCCAAGTTCGCTTTGTGAGATATCCATATTTGCTATCCCATAGTTTGACATACAAAAGAGATACAAGAACATAAGAATAAACAAGTTCAATTCTTTTGTGTCACATAATATTTTCAAAATCTGCTGCTAACAGTTGACTAACAAAATCAGATATGTTATCCATTACTTTGCAGTTTGAAAATTTCAGTTTAAACGTTTTCTTCAAACAATCGATTGTTACTTACAAATAATCGATTGTTGAACATTGACAATCGATTGTTAAACACACACAATCGATTATTTGCTATTTTGAAAAAACTTCAGATCACACTGTCTTAAGACAATCGATTGTTATGCATAGACAATCGATTGTTGGCTATTTTTGAAAAATTCCAGAGCACTGTTTTAAGACAATCGATTGTTAAGTATAGACAATCGATTGTTGGCTATTTTGAAAAATTCCAGACCTCACTGTTTCAAGACAATCGATTGTTAGACAAAGACAATCGATTGTGGATGATTTTTGAAAAATTCCAGATTACACTGTCTTAACGACAATCGATTGTTAGACAATGACAATCGATTGTGGATGATTTTTGAAAAATTTCAGATTACTGTCTCAACGACAATCGATTGTTAGACAAAGACAATCGATTGTTGATCAATTATTTTTCAGTTTTAATGCGAAAATAGTAGATAATCGACTAGTTTTTCAGGCTAGTCGATTACCCTACTGGAAAATAAAAATTTTATTGATATTTGAGCATATTGAAGATATTCTAAAGAACTACTGCTAACATTCTAACTAATACGAGCTAATACTAATTACTATTAGTTTATTCACTAACTAATACAAATAAGTAGAATAAAATCAAATAACTCCATCTTCTTTCATCACGGATCCATCGCCGATTAGGTGGTCTATTTTCCCATCGGGTTGCTCAAAGAAGTCTGCCACATCCAGGTGGGTGATGTCCTCATTGTCGTCATAGACAAAATTTGTTTCAGGGCCTTTTCTCTTTCGAGATGCTTGATAAAGGTCAACCAAGTGTCTTGGTATACGGCAAGTCTTTGACCAGTGCCCTTTCCCACCGCAACGATAACATATCGTTTCTGAACCATTTTCCTTAGGATCTTCATGACCCCGTTTCTGCTTTCGGCGGTTATCTCTCTTTGGGGGGTGACGGACTTCTTTGGAATTTCTTCCTTGTCTACGTCCCTGGCTATGACCCCGTTTACGACCATGACCATGGTCCTTTTCATGTTTGGCATAATGAGAGTGCACCTTATCTGCTTCAGGCAGTGGTGTAGACCCAGTGGGTCGATTTTCATGATTTCTCATGAGCAGGTCATTATTTCGCTCAGCCACTAGTAGAAGAGAAATCAGTTCAAAGTACTTTGTAAAGCCTTTCTCTCTGTATTGTTGTTGCAGTACTATATTGGAGGCATGAAACGTTGTAAACGTTTTCTCAAGCATATCATAATCGGAGATATTATCCCCGCATAGCTTCAATTTAGAAGTAATTCTGAACATAGCAGAATTATATTCAGAAACGGACTTAAAGTCCTGGAGCCTCAGATGAGCCCAATCATATCGTGCTTGTGGCAGAGTGACCAACTTCAGGTTGTCATATCTCTCCTTTAAGCCGTTCCACAAGACGAGTGGATCCTTGACGGTGAGATATTCAATCTTCAAACCTTCATCAAGGTGGTGGCGCAAGAAAATCAAGGCCTTCGCACATTCTTGGGTGGATGCTTTTTCTCTATCTTTGATGGTGTCTCCGAGACCCATAGCATCTAAGTGGATTTCAGCATCCAACACCCATGTCATATAGTTCTTGCCCGAAATTTCAAGGGCAACGAACTTTCTTTTTGTAATGTCAGACATAATCGAAAATTAAATTAGGAAGAGGGAAATACCTTAGATTTCTCGAGAATGGTTTTGAGACAGTAGAGTCTCGTGCTGATAACGTGTTATGAAATAATATAAAAGACAAGAACAATAACTCAAGAACAAGAGCAAATAGAGAGAAGAGTAGAGAGAGTTCTTCTTATTGATACTTAGAGAATGTTAGGAGTCATTTACAATGGTAGAGAGCACCTCTATTTATAGGGAGGAGGATGATTTATCTACCAAGAATAGAACTCTAGAATCTCTCTAATTAAAGATATTCACCTTAAATAGAAGTGTATTTATAACATTTTCAAAATTTTCACTATCATTCACAAAAAACTAAAAACAACTTCAAATTATATTCATGACCGAACACATTCTAATTTTCTAATCATTTTCACTTGAAACTTATTTTTAATTTTTCCGTAATTTCACAATTCTTGTATCTAAACGTCAACTTAATATTTCTCTAAACACATTTAGAAGTACACACTTTATTACTTCCTCCGGTCCAAAATAAGTATTTTTTTGGATGTTTTTACACAAATTAAAAAATTCATCTTTTAGCATTAATTAGCAACGGAATTGACCATATTAACATTTACTATCTCACATAAACACTCTTAACACATATTTCAACACTGTTTATTCCAAGGACAATGTAGGAAAAAAATAATTAATTCATTCTTGAAATCTGAAAAAATCACTTATTTTGGATCATAAAAAAAGTCAAAAATCACTTATTTTGAACCGAAGGGAGTACTAAAATTGAAGAGTTACATTGATGTAACGACTTTCTATTATGACCAGTGGTAAGTATACAAGAACCCAATAGCTTAGTTCGAAGAATATAGAATATTAATATCCACTTTTAGTTATGTTAATTTGCACTAGGGGTGTGCATTCGAATCGGTTTATCGATAAATCGAATCGATTATTTGTTATCGGTTTATCGATTTTGATTTCGAAATTTTCTTTATCGAGTTATTGATTTCGATTTCGATTCTGTCCTTTTTTTTTTTTGGTAATTAAAGTTTTTCATTAATCACCAATAAAATTGCATTACAAAACCATATTCAAGCTTCAACTCAGCCGACTGTCTAAAAGCTAACATAATAACTACATTTACTGTCCTAACTATCTAGCTTCTACTATATTCTAAGGTGTTGTAGTAGTTGTCTAATTCTAGGGGTGCCTCTAACATTACAGTTGTACACTATGTGTCTCAGTATAGCAGTATTACATCGAAAAGTCTTGTTGAAAACTCTTGCATTCCTTTCCAGCCAGATAGCATATGCAACTTCAACTGTGAGCATTTTAAAAATGGATGCACGACATGTTTGTCCCTTGGCTTTGGTAATCAACCATTGCACTTTCTGGTTCCAACGCAACTAGGTAGGTATCGTTCCTGTAGCCAATTCATTACTCTTCCCCATAGATCCAAAGTGACAGGGCATTCCGCGAGGAGATGATCTCTTGTTTCAGATTGGATTTGGCATAGAGGGCATTGTTGATCAATACCCATTCCCCAGCTATGTAGTCTATCCTTGGTTGGTAGTCTATCCTGTAGGAATAGCCACAGGTTGAACACTGCTTTTGGTCTGGCTTTGTTTTGTAAGATTAGGTTCTTCCATGGGACTGTTGGCACTTCTTGTAACTGCACCTGGTACAACTGTTTAGTAGTGCATTTCTGATGTCTCCGGTTTTGGATCCTTTGTAGGGTATCCTTGGATTGGATGATCTTCTTAACCATCTAGCTGGCTTGGGCAGGGATTGGTATGGATTCTAATGACATGTCTTTGATGTAATACACTGTGATCCACCTGATCCACATCTTATCCTTCTTGTGTGCTATGTCCCAGTTTTTTTACCCTTATTTTATAATACATTTTCCTTTACCATAAGTCCCTAGCACTATTATTTCCTCTACCACATTTAAGGAATGATCATATTTAAAGCTCAAGGGAATGAAGTTCAAATTAATGGAGAACAAAATTAGCTGTGATGATGTATTTTTTTTATATTGTTGGAGTGTTGGTGGTATACATTTGATCCCTTACTTTAGTTTCATTTCATGTGCTTGTTGACACAATATTTATGTTATAAATGGTGCTCTTCTTATTTTAGCTTCTTTTTGTCCATATTACTTAGGCGTGTTTGTAGCGATATACTTTTCGTGGAATCCCGAAAATTTTCTTATTGGTGTAATCGATAACCAAATAGATAAGCCCCAAAATCAATAAATCGAAATCGAAAAAATCGAAACCTTATTGAAACGATAACGCTAAGCGTATGTTCAAATCGATAATCGATAAGTAATTATCGATAAAGGTCAAAATCGAATCGATAAATCGAATGCATACCCCTAATTTGCACTGTATTTTAGGCATATATTTGATATCTGTTGGTGGTCATTTTAAGTAGGAGTGCATAGTGATGTTTTAAGTGTGAATCCAACTTTTGAAGGAGGTAATTAGTCAACTAATTTCTATAAATATGTTAACCTTAACACAATATTATTTGCCGAATGATATGAATTCTGCCTTTATAGGAAAACATGCTTCACAAACATTGAGTTACGAAATTAATAAAGAATAATTTTAGTTGAAGATAAGAATCTTTCGTGCTACAAATATAAGGAGTCAAATAACATTCATTAAAAATGAATAATATTCGTATGGAACATTTTCTTTATGCTGCTTATGTGATGCCTTAGATCATAGAATTATATTTGACCGAAAATTCACACCGTTTGAAATTTAATAGTTCTACTGCTTTATCCTCACTTGGTGTTTCCAATTCTAGTAGCTACTGAAAAATAAAGGCAAAATACATAATCTAGCCATCGAACTTAGGACCAAATCCCTCTTACACACCTATTTTTACACGGATTTAATATTACACACCAAACATTTCGAAAGTGTGTTAATTACACACCACTTTTTTCTATACCAGTTTTTCAGAATATGTGTGAAATCACGCGCCAATAAGATCATGACACGTGTCCTAGCTAAAAAAAATAATACTAAATTTACACACATTAATAATATTTTAAAGGAAAAAACAAAAAAGACAGACTATTGTTCCTTCTTCTTCTTTATTTTGTGAAGAAGATTGTTCCTTCTTCTTCTTTATTTTGTGAAGAAGATGAAGCTGAACAAAAAATTGCCCTCATGCCAGCCATTCTTGTCAGCCTCCAGCCACGCCAAACGACCAGTCCCCATCGTCCCAAACACCACGATCAACTTCATCCCACGACCCTACTGCCCCGAACTTCCATCGACAACCACCCCTCAACCAAATGACAGTGCTAATGACCAGTCATTTTCTTATTCTTCTTCTCCTAATTCATCTAAAACCTTAACGAAATTCCCTTACCAAGGATTTGGTCCTAAGTTTGATGGGTAAAATTTGGGATTAATTATACTGCTGCCATTGTTGTAACAGTAAAAGGTGTTGGTGGTTTTGGGGGGGGGGGGGGGGAGGGGGAAGAAGTAGAAGGAGTTTGTGGGTGCTGGAAGAAATTTGTTGGACTTGGAGAGAAGAATGGTGTTTTCTTGAATGTGGATGGGGGGCTGGGTCTGGGGAAGAAGACAAAGAGAGGGGTTTTTCTTTATTGATTTTTTAATTGCTATAAAAATCATTCACGTGCTTGTTTTTATATGTGTAACACGCGAATGACACATAGATAAAGTAGTTTGTAATTGACACACTTTTGAAAGGTTTGGTCTATAACATTAAATCCGTGTAGAAAAGGTGTGTAGATGAATTTGGTCCTAAGTTCGATGGCTAGATCATGTATTTTGCCAAAAATAAAAGGGATTTTTACATCCATATACCATATATGAACCTTATTACCCTCAATGTTTAAGGTTTGTGTTTATTACATTTAAGCATACCAAATTACCATTTATATACCATAATTCAAATTAAGGGTATAATTATTGCTTTATTTATTTTAGGTGTGATTTTAGGAGCATATATTCACTTTTTTTGTTTACCCGCCTCTCTCGCCTCCCACCCCCACACCCCCTTGCTATTCTTGATGAGCCTAAACAAATTTTTGATGTAAAGCGGATTTTTGGAGAGAAGTGTCTTCCTTTAATTTATGCCTATTGGCTCTTACATGTTGTCGCTGTGTAAAGATGTAAATGTCTTTAATTTCTTAGAATTTAAAATAGCATTCACTTCAATTACTTGACAAAGAATTTAGTGCCACTTATTTATGTGTCCATTATGTGATGCTATTTTGTTTCATCAATTCAACTGTTTCAGTTTTCCCCCGACCTATATATGACATCTAATTTTAAGATCTTTTGCAGACTTGCCCTTGTTAGTGGGCTGAAGTGGGTGGATGAAGTAATTCTCAATGCTCCTTATGCAATTACTGAGAATTTTATGAACAATCTGTTTAATGAGCATAAGATTGACTACATTATACATGGCGATGATCCATGTCTACTTCCAGATGGAACTGATGCTTATGCCCTAGTAAAGAAAGCTGGTCGCTACAAGCAGATTAGACGCACTGAAAGTGTCTCCAGCATAGACATTGTAGATACTCTTAAAAATAATACAATTTTATACAATACTTAAACTGATTTATAGTTTATTTGTAGAAATTTTATCTACAAGATATCTACGAATTGAATACATTAAATTTTAATATCCCAATTTCCATTTTAGTTGTAGCATAATTGGCATTTTCAACATAATTGTAGAATACCTGTAGAAGTTTTAGTCTTGCCAATTTATAATTTATCTACAATATATCTACAATTTATTTACAATTCTACAATTTTTCTACAATTTAACTACAATTCTGGAAATATGTCTTCTTCTTTTTTGTCGACGAGTTTCAATCTGAAATTCAGTCAAAACCAAGTCTAATCTTCACCAAAACCCCTCAAAATTGAGATATAAACTCCTAAAAATATTCCGAATTATTTATAACAACACCCAATCCAAACAAATAATGGTTTTTGAAAACCCGAATTTAAATTCAAAAGCTTTCAAGCTTTTTAATGGCTGTCAATAGTGGAAAATATATGGAAGAATAGATTTTTTCAACTTTGGAATTTTCGACATGATATTTACAAACTGAATGCATTGAATTTTAATATCCTAATTTTCATTTCAATTGTAGCATAATAGCATTTTCGACATAATTGTAGATAAATTGTAGATTGGGAAAATACATGGAAGAATAGATTTTTTCAACTTTGGGATTTTTGACATGATATTAACAAAATGAATACATTGAATTTTAATATCCCAATTTCCATTTCAATTGTAGCATAATTAGCATTTTCGACATAATTTTAGAAGACTTGTAGAAGTTTTAGTCTTCCCAATCTATAATTTATCTGTAATATATCTACAATGTATCTATAATTCTACAATTTAACTACAATTCTGGAAATATGTCTTCTTCTTCTTTCACGTAGTTTCAATATGAAATTCAGTCAAAACCAAGTCTAATCTCCACCAAAACCCCTCAAAATTGAGATATAAACTCCTAAACACATTCCGAATTATTTACAACAACACCCAATCCAAACAAATAATGATTTTTGAAAACCCAAATTTGAATTCAAAGCTTTCAAGTTTTTTAATGGCTATCAATGGTGGAAAATATATGGAGAAGGAGAGAATTACGCAGCAATGAGATTTCCTTCCGTTTCAAAATTCAAATTTAATAGTGATAGGATCACACACAGATCCGGTGCCTTATTTTTAGCGTGCTGTTTATGAAAAAAATATACCTATTATTGGATTGGTATATATTTTGTATAAAAAGTGTGAACTACACGGGTAAATAACAAGTCATGAACATTTTTGGTAATATGGTTTCATATATGGCATAGATAGGTAAAAATCGTAAAATAAAATTAAGGATTCAAATATTGTTAACTTTGTATTGATGTCCAATCCAACCTAAGAGCCTGAAACCCTATTATGATTCTTTTGGATTCAAAATACATAAATAGGTGAGAAAAAAATGACATTTTTATATATAGTGCCAAAATACTTGGCGTTATACATTACCGTTAATTGTGTCATTAATGTATAGCGCCCAATATTTTGGTACTATACTGAAAAAGCTGACACGCCCAGGTATAGAGCCAAAATACGCGATGCTATATATAAAAAGCTGACACGACCAGGTATAGCGTCCAATAATGTGGCTCTATACTCCTATTTCCCGGCCCCGCCAATAATTCTTGACTTCAATAATTCAAAAGCGTATAGCACCCACTTTTTGGGCGCTATATATATAAAAAAAAATCATGGCTAGCCATTTCCTATATAAAGAGGTTAGAGTTGTATATAAATTCATTCAAAAAAAAAACTCTCGTTGAAACGTTTATTGTTGTTAAATTCTCCAGCATTTTTTCATCGTGTCTGAAAAGCGTAGAATAAGAGTTTCATTATATTGGGGGTGAGGTTATGATGGAGAATAACACTATGGGCTACAGTTTACCTGCTCGGTGTCATGTTAAATTGCCACTTACAATGGAGTACGATAAATTGATATCGTTGTTATGCAAAAAAATGAGTGTGAGGAAACGTTCAGTGATACTTAAAGTAACAGGAAGATATCCGTATTCTGTCACTCCGCAAGGGGTTGCTTTTTATTTGGAGTTTAACATCGATGGTGATAAAACTTTGAGTGGTTTTCTGAGGACTCTGGACAAATGCCAGAAATTTTTGTAATCACAATGTTACAGATGTACGTGAAGGTCGAAGACGTTCCAAAAAACAAAGTTGTGCGTAGTAGAAATAACCCCCAATCATCGGATGGTTATTCTGGAATAGTTTTTGCCGGACAGATTCCGGATGAAAGATTTTTCCTTGATTTAAACTTATCACTATCGGTGAATGAGTAGCGAGAAAATAATTTATACCCGGCTTTCCATAATTCACAAGACGAGTGGTAAACTTCAATTTTCGTTTGTGTTAATTATGTATATTTTTGGCGTACTGAATTTGTATTAACTCTCATATATTTAATAGGGGGTACCGACCAGATATGAATTTTACAAGTGACCCATCCAGTAGTCATCACCTAATTGAAAACATCTATCATGCAATTTCATCGCATTACGACTTGTAAGTGAATTGATATAGTCATATGGAAGGCATTTATTAATTCATTAGCTTATATTTATGTTGGTTGTGCAGTGAAAACGAGCAAGTTGAACCACATGTACTCACTCAATTGACCGAAAACGACATATTACATTGGGATCTGGCAGACGCACAGAGTGAGGAACAAAACAGTGATTACGATAACTATACCGATGAATACGGAGACGAGACACACTTTCCTCGTGAGGATGGTGATGAGCAGGATGAGGAGGAAAGACCTGATTTGAAGAGAGACCCCCCTAGACGAAGAGTATGCGAGTCCGAAGTGACGTTTCATACAAAGGAGATTCCTTACATTGATAACTTTGTTAGAAACACGTTCTCAATGCAATATACTAAACGTGTACTCTTTTGTAGGTTTTGATGAATGACAAACAAAGCAAATATTGATATATGACGGAATTCAAGTACAAGCGCACAATGGTTGCGAATAAGATTGAAGTTCAAGATATAGTTTTTTAATTGTTATTGAGTTGTTCTAAACTGTAATCTCGATCCTATAACTTGACTCATAGTATGGCCTCTCTCATAAAACTATTTTTCAAAATCATGCATATTTAATTCTGTGTCAAAAGGATTTTAAAACATGCATATTTACATTAGACAAAATATTTTCTAAACATGCCTCAAAAATCTGGGCTAAAATAATCGATTATGTACTTATGATAATCGATTGTTTCTGAGCCAAGACTGCATGACAATCGATTATGAATTAATGGTAATCGATTGTGAGTAAGACAGTGAACATCAGATTTTTCCAAATCTGCATGATAATCGATTGTGAACAAATGACAATCGATTGTTGTTGAGGTAAAGTTTTTTCAATACTCAAAATAATCGATTATGAACTAATGGTGATCGATTGTGTTGAGTTGATGTCTTCCAGTGATTTTAAATTTAATTAAGTAATCGATTATGTCTTTAGATAATCGATTATCACTGAGACAGTAAGTTTCATGATTTTCAGAAAATAACAAGTAATCGATTATGTCTTTAGATAATCGATTATCACTGAGACAGTAAGTTTTATGATTTTCAGAAAATAACAAGTAATCGATTGTTGCAAAGGACAATCGATTGTCGAAGCTGACCGTTGTCAAATGATTTTCAAATACCATAAGGTAATCGATTATAGATTTTATATAATCGATGTTTTGCTTAAAATCTGGAAATGATTTTTAGAACGTTGCTACATTAATCGGTTATGGATTTGGTGTAATCGATTATCTGATTTTGAATATTGCCAGTAATCGATTATAGATTGTGTATAATCGATTGTGAAGCGTTAAATCTGGGATTGATTTTTAAACTGACTGGCAGATAATCGATTGTTTGGTCTTAATAATCGATTATCACTGAGTAATTTCAGCAACTCTTAATTGGCAATTAGGCAACGGTAATGCCAAGTTTTTCAACTATAAATACAGCTTCATTTCAGTGTTTTAAACACAACAACATACACAAACTGATCATTACATTGCTATAAGCTTTCATTCAATTGTTCTTCATTTTCTACTCATTTCATAAAGCTTTTGAGAGCCATATTATTGCTTAAAGTTGTTGTGATCCTGAACATATTCTTTTACTCATATCTACTCAATAAGGAGTACTTTAGTTAAGTGAGTGTCCAAGTATTTGATATACTTGTAAGAGAATTGCGATTCTCTTGTTTCAAGGAACTTGCGTTTCCTTGGGTGAAGTCTTTGAGATTGCGATCTCCGAGCAACTGTTTGAGGCTTGTGTCCTCAAGTGTGTAACGGTTTGTTGAGCAGCCGTAAGCTTAACAAGATAGTGAAAAATCTCGAGAGAGTCTCTCGGGGACTGGACTAACCACGTTGGTGGCCAACCAGTATACATCTTTGTGTAAGTTTATTTTTCTGCATTTAATTTACTTCCTGCAAAGTTTTAAATTCCGCAAGAAAACGCTAAATTCTATTAATACGCTATTCACCCCCCCTCTAGCGTAAAGCGTAGTTTCTAACAATTGGTATCAGAGCCCAACTCTCTGAAAACTTAACCGTTTGAGAGAACCATCCATGGCTTCTACTCTTGACTCTTTTGCAGGAATTGAAGAAGGACAATGCTCTACACGACCTCCTCTATTCAACGGCACAAACTACTCATACTGGAAGGAGAGGATGCAAATCTTTGTGCAATCAAATAGCTTTCATTTGTGGAAAGTATTCACCAATGGAAACCAAATTCCAACCAAGAAGGTGGAAAACGAATGGGTTCCAAAGACCGAAGAGGAATATACCGCGAAGGATATTCGTAAGGTTCAAAATAATGCCAAAGCTATAAATTTATTATATTGTGCTGTTAATGCTAATGATTACAGGAAGATATCATGTTGCAAAACAGCAAAAGAAATGTGGGATAAGCTTGAAGTAACATACGAAGGAACCGACCAGGTACGAGAAGCTAAAATTGACTTCTTAACTCACTCTTATGAACTATTCCACATGAAGGAAGGAGAGAAAGTAGACGAAATGTTTGAGCGATTCTCAATGATCGTGAATGATCTACACGCCCTCAAAAAGACGTTTACGGATAGAGAACTTGTCCGGAAGATCCTCAGAAGTCTCACTCCGGCATGGCGATCAAAGGCCGATGCAATCCAAGAATCCATTGGCATCACAAATGTCACAATTGACGCATTAAGAGGTAATCTCAAAACCTATGAATCAACTATACTTAACCCGTTTGTTGATGATCAAAAAAGGCAAAGGATTGCTCTAAAGGCTAGCCAACCACAAATTGATGAGGAAGGTGACAACGAGTTTGGACTCGTTATCAAAAGGTTTCAAAAATTCATGCGCAAAGAGTATGAACGCAAGAACAAAAAGCAAGGCGATCAACTAAAATGCTATGAATGCGGAGAAACCGGGCACATAAAATCAAATTGCCCTAACATCAAAAAGGAGAAGAAACCCTTCAAAAAGCAACGTGCATACATCTCTTGGGGAGGAGATTCCGGAGATGAAGCAAGCGAAGAAGAAGACGATGAAGCAGCAAATTTATGTCTCATGGCTCAAGAAGACGGCAAAGACGAGGTAAGTCAAATCTCTTCTCAAAATTTCTTTACTCTTGATGAAATGAGAAATGCTTTTGATGAACTATATGCTGAATTTATCAAAGCTTCAAAAACTGTCAAAAGTGTTAAAGAAAGTGCTTCTCTAAAAGAAAAAGATTTTCAAACACAGCTTTCATTAAAAGAAAAAGAATTAGAAAAACTGGTTTTCGAAAATGAGAAGCTAAAAGAGGAAAACAAGTTTTATGGAAAAAGAAGTGCTGATAAACCTGAAGGTTCTACTAGAAACTGTTCTTCTTGTGTGCTTCTTAAGAATGAAGTAGCTAGACTTAAAGGCACATTAGATAAGTTTAATTCTTCGCATAAAAACTTGAATGATGTGCTTGTTAATCTAAAATCAACTAAACATGGAATAGGATTCAAGAATGAAGAAAAGGTTGGTGCTAAACCACAATAACCTAGAGCTCAACCTAGGACTAATAACCAAAATGCCTATCCTAGAAGTAGAAATCCTAGAAATAACTTGCATGTTAGACCAAATAGTGAAAATGCTAGAAGACCTAGAAATGATGCATATTTTAGGCCAAACCTTGAACTTTTTAGAAGACCAAGAAATGACCCTCCACCTAGAAATAGATATTCTAGAAATGATGCATATTTTAGACAAACTTGTGAACCTCCTAGAGCTAATAATAGGAGAAACAATGGTGTTCAAACTTGCCATCCGTGCCGGATGTGGAAGCTCTCACAAGGGATTTTGATGAAATCTAGACAGCAATGTGGGATGAGTCTAGTCAACGGTGCTTGCAAATGGCATGCTTTTTAGTTTTTCCTGATAAAGCGTGCTTAAGCAGGGTTTGTAAAATGCACAACGTAAAAGAGTGTCATGAGATGAATGTATGAGAGTAAAGTCCGATGATATACAAGGTTGTTTGCCGCAAGTGGTTTTGGCCATATAATTGGATGTTGCGTGCAGGCAAGAAGAAGAGAGGTATGTGGAAAGTAGGTAAATACATTCCCACCCACACATACGAAATGGACATATTCAACATGAATCACTTCAACTTGGATATTGACTTGATTTATCTTGTACTTATTCCACACCTCGAAGTGTCAATAAGGTATAAAATCAAAGAGTGCATTATAGCAGTCCACCAGGAACATGACCATACAATTACTAATAGAAAGACATATCTTGGGCGCAAAAGAACGTTTGAAATAGTCTATGGTAACTGGGATAAATCATTTGCAGATCTGCCTAGATACATGGCTGCACTGCAGCAGTTTAACCCTGGGACAATTGTTGAATGGAAGCTTGAGCGGATTCCAAGTAAACCATAATATATATTCAATTACGTATTCGGGGCGCTTAAGCCAGCAATTGATGGGTTTTCGCATTGTCGGCCCATGATATCCATAGAGGAACTCATGTCTATGGAAAGTACGATATCAAGCTATTGATAGTCGTGGCAGTGGATGCTAATAGGCAGATATTTCCTCTAGCATTTGCTATTTGTGTCAATGAAATCACAGAAATGTGGACACTATTTTTGAACCACCTGAAAGAGCACGTTGTCAAACAACGTTCAGGTATTTTTCTAATATCTGATCGACATGGTGGTATATTAAGTTCTGTGGAGAACTTGCCTACACGGCAAAAACCTTATGCATACTACCGTTACTGTGTGAGGCACTTGAAGGCCAATTTCCAGAAGACACATCCCAACAAGTATCTACATGAGATGTGGATGGCAGCAACATACCACCAACAACATAAATTTCGGAGGCATATGGATTCTATCAGGCAAGAAGACGAGGCAGTCTATCGTTGCTTAATGCGACATGACCCTGAAAAGTGGATGTTGCATGCGAATGGGGGAAGATGATGGAGAATTCTTTCTACAAACGTGTCAGAGTCCTTCAACGGGTTATTGAAGTCGACAAGAGGATTGTCCATCACAGCCATGGTGTGGATGTCGTCCAAGCAGATGGCTGAGAGGTTTGTTGAACGGTCTGCAATTGCAATGTAATTGACGGAGAGGGATGTTGAATTTATACCAGTGCCTATGAAGATATTTGAGAAATACAGACGTACATTGGCTTTTATTTTTGCAGTATGATAACAAAAGAGATTTCTTTGAAGTTTGCACCGCTATCCATAATAATATCCTGTGGGAAATGGTCCATCTGCCACATGCCTTGCTCACATGTCATCAAGTGTTTTCAACGTATTGGTTATGCGGAGACCAACTATGTTGATCAACAATATAGTGGTTCCAAGTACCTAAACACATATAATGGTCAGTTGCAGCAAGTGGGTACTGAGCACTATTGGCCTCCGGAACCATTTAAAATGGTGTGTAACAAGTCCTATTTGCTTAAAAGACATGTCCAGAAGAGAACGCGCATATGGAGCCAAATGAATGTTAATGATACCATTTATGCGTGAAAATATGGTATATGCTCGCAAATAGAACACGGTCGTAGAAAATGTCCTTTAGGTGGATACAATAATCAAGCTCGGGATGGATGTTCTTCTAGTGTACCTAACTACCCATGAGTTGATGTTGTAATAATTAGTTGTTATGTCTATGTTGCAAGATTTATGAAATAAAATTATGCTTGTTAATTATGATTTATACTTCCCATTTATCATATTTAAATAATAATTTAATAAAATTATCTGTATATTTATTATTTGTGTGTTGTTTTGTCGTACTAAAAAAGCTGACCAGCTGACATAAAATTGTCTTGTCAACATCATGATATTTAACACGCAAAATATAGTGTCATTAGATAGTACGTTATGTGTGTGTTGTCTTGTCGAACTGAAAAAGCTGACCAGCGGACATAAAGTTATCTTGTCAACATCATAACATTTAACACACAAAATATAGCGCCATTAGATAGTAGGTTATGTGTGTGTTGTCTTGTCGAACTGAAAAAGCTGACCAACTTACATAAAATTTTCTTGTCAATATCATGATATTTAACACGTGAAATATAGTACCATTAGATAGCACGCTATGTGTGTATTGTCTCGCCTATAAATAACCGTCTCATTGTAGTTATTTTGTGTGCTCAAAATTTACTAAAAGCAAATATTTCATTAAAAGTAAGATTTTTTTTACTAAAAGTAAATATTTCACAAATGGCTCAACCTCTTTGTCCACCAAAGTGCAATTGTGGAAAATCATGCTTGATGCAAAATTGTTGGGATGGTGGTGAAGTTGGACGCCACTACGGCACTGTATGAACCAGTTTTACAAGGTTCCCAACGAACCTATTTGTGATTTTGAGGAATGGAATGATAAACCATGTTATTGGGAATGTTACAGAGAACAACTACAATTTCTTCATAATATGTGTTTAAGACAACGAGAACATGAAAAAGAAAGCAATAGAATTATTGCAGACTTGAGGGCAGGAGGTGGGAGAAGAAAAATAGAAAACACAATGGAATTGTGAATCACAAAATGAAAGTAAAAAGATATACACTAGAACTTGCGAATGTGAAGGTGAAACTGAAAGAGATAGAAGAAGCAAAAGAACAACTGGAAGAACGATTTAAGTGGCTGGAGCAGAGTATAAATGACAATCAGGACTAAATATTAGCATGTATATGTTTAGTGTATTTTTCAAATTTCATGTATTTTTATTATGTTGGCCTGCTATATTTGTGTTTGTGATGTAGTAATGGTTTCCTTATTTGTGTACTAAAATTTATTTTAATTAAAGTGGAAGTTAATGTGAAATGATTGTGTTGTTCTAAATTTTATTTTATGAAACTATCAAATGAATGGAGAACTAAAAAAAGAAATGGTTATATTCAATTAATTATTGTTTTTAATGTATACAAAAATATTGTTTACATCAATTTTTTTTTTAAAAAAAAGAAAGGTCGAATCAATGTGTCCCGCATCCGGTGTATCTCAATGCAACCACTGGCCTGAGGCGCATCCCTTCACGTCCGGGTACACTATCAGGTTCATCATCATCAAGTCATCTCCTTATAGCCGGATGCGGCGCAGGATGACATATATTGGTGGTATTGTCAGCTCTAGTAGAAGGCTACATAATAATATGAAGCCTAGTATAGAAAACTACATAATAATTCACAACAATTTATATTTTCTTACCATCATCGTATCTAGATCCATAATATAGTCATTTGTCGCAGCATCGCATGAAGCCTTAAAAGGAAAATTAATAAAGTTAAAGAAAATAAATAATTTACAATTAAAACAAATTCAAATTCAATACTAGTAAACTCATACATGCGCATGTGATGTGGATCCATAACTCAGTCGGTGCCCACTATAAAAATCTCGGGTCGGTCGATCCTCAACAGTGGTAGACGGTCCTGGTAAGTATCTACCACAATCCACTCCTTGAATATCCGAGCCCGTGATCAATAATTAACCCAATGGGTTCACCTGCGATGGCACTGCAGTGCGATAAATTCCAAGGCTATAAAACAGCATGTCTGTCTCATGCATGCCACCTGCCATATCAGCAGCAACATCATCAGCCTGAGCCTTAATGCCCCCTTGCTGGGGACTACCAGCTCGTAGGATACCACGACCTCGCTGGTTTGGGTCCATTTAATCAGCCTCATGTGCGAAATATTGATCCGATCGGGCTTGTTGCAGTGTCTAGGCTGCCACATCCATGAATCGACGACTATACTCTTGCATGGCCATAGGACCGTGCACATGACTCTAGATCTGCTGCCCCATATGATAGACGATATACAATCCAACCGCTTGCACAAAGTAAAAAATATAAACTACATATTTGGCACTAAATTACAGGTATATAATTAATAATAATAGAAAACATACCTGGGCCTCGGGTCTTCTGGCATGTGGGACGTAACGATCGTGTGCCTAATGAACTGGGTTCCCGATAAAAAAGTCGGGAAACAGTGCAGTATCATGCCATATAACATTGAATAGGAAAGTGCTACGAAGGTGGGGTTAAGTCCCCTCGCATATACCAAGTACCCAACTGCTCGTTAAACCATGCCATAAATGTTTCATCCGCCCTGGACAGATCATCCCTCTCATAATGTAAAGCATGCCATGCAGGCAGAGTCAGTATAAGATGCGGCAGGCCAAATAGATGAAATACCTACTCGGAGGCATGATGCTCGACAATATCGAGGCATATGAGCGGGACAGAAGCCCTCCAAATATGTCGTCTGAACATGCAATACGCTGGCATGATACCTATCACCTTATCGTGTAAGACGTCCAGATGAACTATCAAACATGAACACAAACCATTAGTATGCGCAACACTAAGTTAATCTATATCAGGTAAGTTTAATTAGATATTCACCTGTGCGTCCTCCAGCAGATCCAACATATTCCTGCAGAGGGGGAGATTATGATAGGCATCATACTTTCGTGCAAGAGTACGACACATAACCTACTTACATGCTAGAGGAAGTTGTGGAATTTCTACATTAGCCGGTAGTTGTGGTAGAGGTTGCCAAAACTACATAAATTGCTCCCAAACCCAAACCTGACATACAAAGTTGACGTAAAGTATAAGATTTACTATAACTAGGTAGAATTGTAACTAATGGACATATTATTTGAATATGTTGTCACCTGTAGAAGCGGCATAAAGCAGCCAACGTCTCTCTGTGTGCCGATGCAAGCCCAACATATCTGCCTGTACAAATATGAGATGATAACACCACCCTAACTGTAGATGATTGTATCCTCTAATCGGGCAGTATGATGTAGAAAATGGAGGCTCACTAGGTTCCCCGAAGTGTTCAGGAACAAGACCCCCCCAAGTAGAAGGAGCAACAATAGTCTCGTATATCGCTATACATCCACCTCCGCTGACTCGTCAGTGATAGTATGGTGGATCTTCACCAGGTGGTCTCTGATGGGGACCAACTACATACGATTGGACCCAGATGCTATCCTCGTCCTCCGGCATGAAACCCATGAGCATGTGTATCATATCCCAATATGCCTGCCGTGAATAATATCTCATATTCGCAGGCAGTATAACTAGCATATCCCAATCTCAGTTGTTTAGTGTACATGCCATAGAAAATCTCAGCGTACTGGAGTATGATGGTGGCCTCGCCGATGGGCAGATGGAAAGTGTGCATCTCTTGTCGCCACTGCTCAATCAAGACCGTGATCATAGCATAGTCGATCTGTATCTGGCCAATCCTAATAATCCTATATAATCCCATCTCCTCCGGGTAATGGACCACGCAAGGATGTAGAACATGTGGAGGACTCAAAAACTCCCACAATATATCCACTCTCCTAGCCCGAAAAGTTTGCGTAAGCAACTGTCCGTCCCATATATACTCGGATCTATGCTGGGGCTGTAGGGCTGATAGATCCAATGTCTGAGGGCCGGGATGTATAGTCACGTCCATGTCGTCAACTATAAATTCATATTTTATATATCCTATGGGTTTCGGGGTCGATATTTTGAGGCCCAGTAGCACCAAACTATCATTAATAATTATGTATTTTTTTATAATTTAAATTCATAGTTTTGAATAACTTAATTGTATAAATTATAATATATATATATATATATATATATATATATATATATATATATATATATATATATATATATATATATATCTATATATATATTATGGGATCCGGGCTGGATATTTTGAGGCCCAGTGGTACTAAATTGTCATTAGTAATTATGTGTTTTTTTATAATTTAAATTTATATTTTTAATAGTTTAATTGTAAAAGTTACTAATTATGTGTGTTGATACAATTATTAACTTAATTGTACAAACTTTATATTTTTAACTACCAGTATAAGATACTTAAACAAAAGGAATTCTAAGATAAAATACTGCACATTACTATGCTACAAGGCTCTAAATTTTTCTATGCTAAAAGGGTCTACATTTTACTATGCTAAAAAGGTCTAGATTTTACTATGCTAAAAAATAATCTAAACTAAACATAAACAACAAATAAATTTAGTTGTATATAAAACACAAAATGGCATGAAAATACATATATATAAATTAGGATTAATAGACAAATTATATTTTTTTTATAAAATTCTAATATTAAATCCGGATAAATTTAACATGCTAGTTTCGAAAAAAAATACAAACCAAAATAGAACACATACAATTCAAATAATATGTATTATTATAAAATTTTCAACTTAACATAAACCGAAATACCTCGAATTAGAATTTTCGGAAAGCAAATAGATCGAAATTTTGACTCCGAAAGTATGAATCAACAATAATACAAAGCTCTACTCGAATGTGGGACCTACGTTCTTGTGACGACTCGACCCTTCGTCTCATGTGTTACCACCCTGTTTCTCCCATTTTTATGCTTCTTCATGTTTCATTATCGGCATTTGGTGTGTTCGAGTTGATTTGGATTGGTGTTGGCAGGAAATGATACACTTAGTCTCTTTAAGAAAGGTTTGGTTTGAAAAAGTCAATCGACTGTTGACTTATGAGTTAGAAGTTTCAGATGTAATTTTTGGTGATTCGGCTAGCTTCGGGAAATGATTGGTGACTTAAGAGTGTGATCAGAAGTGATTTTGGAGGTACGATGTAGAATTAGGCCTGAATTGGCGAAGTTAGCATTTTGGCGATATCCGGTTGATAGGTGAGATTTTGATCTGAGGGTCAGAATGAAATTTCAAGAGTTTGCAGTAGCTTAGTCAGGTGATTTGGGATGTGTGTGCAAAATTTCAGATTATTCGTAAGTGGTTTGGTTGGGTTTTTGATCGAATGCATGTTTCGGAAGTTTTGGAAGAACTCAGGCTTGAATTCGATGAGAATTGAGGATTTTTGTGTTGTTGGATGTGTTTTTATGATTGGAACACGTTTGAATAACATTGTCGAATGCATTGGTATTTTTGGTTGAGGTCCCAGGGGTCTCGGGGTGAGTTCGGATGGTTAAACGAGAGTTTTGGAATTTGTGCATGGAAAAGGGCTGCTGGTATCTGGTATTTTTGCACATGCGGTTATGGGACAGCATGTGCGGTCACGCAAAAGCGAATGGAGGATCGCAGAAGTGATTAGTGGTCTGGGCGATGTTTCCGCAGAAGCGGTTGGGAAGCCGCATATGCGGAATTTAGTTCGCAGAAGCGAGCCTTTGGATTTTAGAATTTTCCGCACAAGAGGAAAGAGGCCGCAGAAGCGGAAGTCACAGAAGTGACATATGGACCACATAAGCGGTAACTACTGGACATCTTAATTAATTAGTCTTCTTCGCGAATTTTTGAAAGGGTAACATATTTCACCTCGGACTTGGAGAGTGTTTGGGCAATTTTGAAGAGGGTTTCAAAGGCTTTGACCATGTATGAATTTTTGGACTTAGAACATGACTTTATGGTTTAAATGTATGGACTACAACTGAAAACTCAAGGAATTAAAGGTCAAAAATGGTTGTTTAGGGCATGAACATAAGAGAGCTTAAACTAGGAATTTGAGGGGTCAAATAGACTCCGATTTTTGTGATTTTGATATGTATAGACCCATAGCGAGATAAGAAATCCGTTGGTGTGAAAGTTTATGAGTTTCGAGAAGTGGGCCCAGGGCTCATGTTTTGTTAAATTCGGCAAAATTCTTGTTATTTTTCGATTATTTTGATTGGGTTTTGTTCCCTTGGCATATTGCGAGGGATTCGATGTGGTTTTGGTCAGATTCGAAGCGCGAGGAGGTCGATAGGCAAGAGCATATCAAGCTAGAATTTTGGCCGGCTTGAGGTGAGTAATAGATGTAAATGATGTCCTGAGAGTTTGAAATCCTGGAATTTCACATCGTAACTCTATATTGAGGCGAGATGCGCTCTATGACGATTGCGGGGTTGTTTGATATTGGGTAAATTGATGTGGTCCGTCCCGAGTGATGCTTTTATTGTGTTTTTGACTAGAACTTATTTGAGAATCATCCTACTTGGATTAAATTGCTATATTTGGGCTTTGCGCTAGTTTTTTGAATCCTTCGGGGATTGCTATCACTGTTTTCACATTATTTGGCATATTACTTGATCTCAATCCTAAGTTTTAATACTGTTTTGCAAACTCAGCGATCTTTCTAAGATTTGAAAACTTAGACAATATTTTATTGACTTTTTGAGCTGAGAACTATTATTTTAATAATGCCCCAGAGGCTTATGTAAATTTCTAGATTGAGCATGGATCGGACTGCGCACCGCAGCAGTATTATATTAATATTAAGCCGAGAGCCTAGTTGAATCCATGAGATGACTTTATATTGCACTTGGGCTGTAGGATCCCCTCCTGGAGTCTGTACACACCCCCAGTGAGCGCCGTCGACGTTAAATGGATCGGGCTGTATGCCGTAGTGGGTACTATAGTGTATCGTTCTATGTGTTGCATTTCATTCTTGCATTTGTTCTTTATCTGGTTTACCTGTCATAGTATTTCTGTGTTAGTTTCATTGATTCGTTGCCTTATTATTAAATATTCTAACTCGCTAAATATAGTTTACTTTGAATTTTTCCATGAATTCTTATTCGCAGCCTTTATTTATGTTTATTACTTACTGGGTCGGAGTACTCCCATTACACCCTGCACCTTGCGTGCAGATCCAGGCACATCACCGGCTGAGTGAGAATATTAGCTGAGCAACGCAATTTCTTGGGAGCATCAAGGTAGCTGCATGGCGTTCGCAACCTTGGTCTCTCCCCTCTATCTCTATCTTTTATTCTGGATTTCTTAGACAGTCTTATAGTAGGTCGAGATTCTGTATTAGAGGCTCAGATTTGCGACACCGGATTCTATTTGGGGGCTATGTTGCAGTATTTTATTAAACTTTCGCATAATTTATTACTATTCCTAGACTTTTAACTTAATGGCTTAGTATTTTCCCCTGTGTTATATATCTATAATCTGCTTAAGTTGGAAAATGTTGTGGAAAAGTATGACTTGCCTAGCAATGTGTTGGGCGCTATCATGACCGGGGTTGGGGTCATCACAGTTCTTCACCTTATATGTAGAACCCTAGCCTGAAATAAAATCAAACTTGCTAAAGAAACCCCCAAAATACTAGGGTTTCAAGTCGGGTCAGACATAGAGATGAGAAGGCAAGTTATTGAAACAGACTCAAAGGTCTGTTTTAGAGCCTCATGAGAAACAAAACAGATATGATAGCAAGTTTGAAACAACAAGGAAAGAAAACTGATTTAAAGCATGAAAAACATATTTTAAGAAAAGCTCGGAACTTAGGCAAGTTCAGAAGAAAGAGTGATACGGACTTAAGGAGTAGTAGATGAAACATACTTAGCAAAAACACAAACAGAGTCTAGTAAAGCAAATAAAATCAAAGAACTCAATAGTAAATACATATAGTAGAAGAGCAATGAAAACATAACAAAGATTAGCATGTGAGCACAGGAGTAACATGTGCAGTAGAAAAAAAACATATGAGCATAATATAAGCGAGCACACATAAAGAAAAGAGAAGGAAGAATCAAAAAGATGTTTTGAAAACCTTTTAGAAACCCTAAATCGAAGAAAAACGATTTTGAAAAGAAAATTTGGGGAAAATACTTTAAAAGTCGAGTAAAGCACAGATACAACATAGATATAAGAAAATACCAGAGAAAAATCTCGAATATCTTAGGGTTTCGGAGAAACCTTAGAAATGAGAAAGGCTTGGCAGAAAGTACGATCTTGAGTCGGATGAGTGAGAAACAGGCTCCCAAGGCTTGAATATGCCAAGGCAGAGGCCGGAGAAGCTATAGAACCCAAGATCTGAAAGAGAACCGTCGAGGTCAAACTTTGAAACCTCGTACACCCAATGTCTAATGGTGGATAGGGTTGAGTATAGACCATCCATGGCCCAAGAAGCCATGGATTCTGGTGAAAAGGCGGTGAAAAAAGTTAGAAGGTGACCTAGGGTTCCGAAGAACCTTGAGAGAGTTTTGAGAGATGAAGGGATTTCAAAGGGGGTGAGAGACGGAAATGAGGGATTATGATAGGTCATTTGGGGTTAAAAATAGTAAGGGAGATCTATGCCCATTGATCAAAATGATCAACGACCCGGATCAATAATAGGAACCGGGCGGATTTTTAAACTGGGTCGGCGGCTGCGTAAAAAATAAAATTGGGTTGGTCCAATTGGGGTAGAATTGGATCAACTTAAGGGCTAAAACTGAAATGTAAAATAGTCTGTAATTGAAATAAGATGAGGCTAAATGTTAAATAGCCAATTTTCTCTTTTATTTTATAAAAAATAGTAAAAATAATTTTATAAGTAAATTAAAAGAACTGAACAGATTAATAATATATAAATATTAATTAAAAAATATTGAAACTAATTTTACAATTATAAAGTGCTATTAATCTCAAAATAGGTTAGAATTGCAATTATATGCAATTTAGACTTTTAAGTACCAAATAAATTTGTAGAAACGTACAAAAATTACCTTAACTATATTTTGGAATAAATATGAGAATAAAAATAAATTACTCACCAAAATCGATAATTTTGGGAATAATTGCTGATTTTTGTACTGCTAAAATGGGCAATAAATTGATTTATTTTTATAAATTAGAAACAATACCAAAACACTTGTGCATGCTTATATATGCATATACATGTTATTTTGAAAGTATTTTATATAAAAATACACAGGGAAAAATTGGATATCAACAAGAAACAAAATTCACTATGGAGCATTGAGCCAAAGCAAGCTCCATGGATGGTGCACAAGATACTAAAAGACAAAAAATACTTTGAAGAAGCACGTTATACGGAGGAGGATGCAGAGGGAATAAGATATTTCTCCATTAAGAATATGTATGTGAAGATTCGAGGTGAATTTGCTAGAGTATCATGAAGGAAACTAGTGTGCAACAATGCAGGATTGCCAAAGTGGATCTTTACGGTATTCCTAGCGACACATCGAAGGCTACTGACCAAAGACAGATTGAAGGGATGAGGTTATGTAGAAGATGCAACCTGTTCATTATCATAATGAACAGGTTGCATCTTCTACATAACCTCATCCCTAAGGACAGCTAAAGAATAAGTGATCAATGATTTCCCCCTCATTATGTAATACTGAGGGGGAAATCATTGATCACTTATTCTTTAGCTGTCCTTATTTTTCAAGAGTATGGACATCAATGCTGCAATGGTAAGGGATTCACAGGCAAGTAATGACATGGGCTAATGAAATTGAGTGGGCAGAAATATACTGTAAAGGGAGGAGTACAATAGCTTACCTGTATAAACTAATCCTGGCAAGTAGTTTGTACTATATAGTAAGAGAGGAATGACAGAATTTTCAAAGGAGAACAATAATCAGTAGCAGCACTAAGCAAAGTCATAACACAAGATGTGCATAGTAGAGGAGCTAGTAACAACGAAAATTGATGGAACTTAACTACTATCCTAATGTACAGTTAAATATCATTCCTAGCAATATAGTAATTACTAATTAGAACTGAGGACAATGAATTGAATGACTAAAATATAGGACTTATGTCCAGATTAAGCTTGACACAACTTGTAAATATTACTGGTGAATGAAAATTTTTTAATTACCAAAAGAAAAAAACTATTTTGCGACTCAATTAAATAATGTCTAAACTTAAAACTCATACATAAAATCAATATAAAGAAAGAGTGATATAGCAACTATGCAGTACTTTAAATCTAGTGCTAAGAGCACAACTCTGTAATATTTAAATTTATTATTCATCCTATTTTGGACCGCGTTAATTGGCCCTCGGAATTTCAAGGTTATTAAAAAAGATATTTTAAAAAAATAATGGCACAAAAGAAGTAAAAGAAATACCGAAAAATCAACGGCCGACCGGTGCCGACGTGACTAACGTTGCAAAGACGCTTCCCTCCTAATATTTCTTTTTTCTTTTCTTTTTTACAGCCTCCCCATTTGTTAGATCTCAAACATATTTTCATATCTCTCTTTTTCTTTCCTTTTACTCTTCTCCGATCCGGTAGGTTAGTGTATATATGTATATGTATATTTCTTCGTATATATACATATAAATTTCAATTAATTACATTCAAATTTGATTTTTTTTCCAGGTTGGAGATATTCCCCTTCATCATTTTTTCCTGAGAAAATTCAAATGGCCGCTCCACCCGCTAGAGCTCGAGCCGATTACGATTACCTAATCAAGCTCCTCTTGATCGGCGACAGCGGTGAGTTTTTTATTTATTTATATATTTTAATTTTCTGATTTTTTAAATGTAAATATCGACTATACATTTGATTTATTTATGGTTTTTGTTTTTTTTTCGTCGATTGATTCCAAATTTGAACACGATTGCGTATGAGATGTTGGAAGAATTTTCCTGGTTTCGCCTCTTCATGCCACTAGGTCAAGAGGTCAAGGCTGGTAGGTTGCCTGAATAAAAAAAAAAAATCCGTGGTTTCGTAGCCCTGCGATCTCGGCGTAGAACTGTGATGTTAGCTTATTTCGTAGTTCCCTTTCTTTTTTTAATTTCAATTAATGGACTTGTAGATGATTTTTCCCCATATGCCTAAGGCTTAGTGTGCAGATTTGACTTGTATCTTTGCTGGTGGGAGGTAGCAAGTATTTGTTGGAATAGTCAAAATTCACGCAAGTTAGCCTAGACACTACCATCATGAAACAAAAAAATGAAATGGTGAATTGTTTTAAGGATTTTTATGTTGCTTCCTTGAGACAGAACTCACTAATGCTTGAAGAACTCATTGTTAGTACTCCCTATGTTTCATTTTCTGGGAAGGCATTTGCCTGGGCCCGAAGTTTAGAAAAGAAAGAAGGATGTTGGAACTTCCGGTGTTAAACATGCTATGATATTTCTGGATATAAAACCATGTCATTAAGAGTATAATGAGAAGTTTAAAGTTCAGCTGTTGCCAAATATAAATGTGTCATTTTCTTTTTAACAAACTAAAAAGGAAATATTTTAAAACAAAGTAAAACAATGGGAGTAAAGATAACCTATTTGTAAATATAAAAATCTGTCATTTTCTTTTAAACAAACTAAAAAGGAAATATCTTAAGACAAGAAGGAACTATGGGAGTATTGTTCTTGTGCTTGAAATTGTGCTTCATTTGCTGGTGGCTGTTGCATGTTTCGTGATAAGGAAAGGAAATGCTTAACTCCGACTAGAGTCGATAGTTAATTTGATGCCTATTGGTCTTTTTTGTTTATTTTAGTACTACAACAACAACATCAACAACTACCCAGTATAGTCCCACGAGGTGGGGTATGTGGAGGGTAATATCTATACAAAGTGGAGGCTTGCATAAGGAGTCTTGTGTGACAAGAAAGTGCCACAGAAACTCAAGGGGAAGTTTTATAGCTGTGGTTAGATCTGCCATGTTGTATGGGGCGGAGTGCTGGCCGATGAAGAATTCTCATGTTCAGAGAATGAAGGTTGTGAGATGAGGATGCTCAGGTGGATGTGCGGGCTCACCAGGTTAGGTAAGATTAAGAATGAAGTTATTCGGGAGAAGGTGGGGGTGACCCCAGTGGATGAGAAGATGCGAGAAGCGAGGCTCAGGTGGTTCGGGCATGTGCAGAGGAGAAGTCTTGATGCACCAGTGAGGGTTGTGAGCGGCTGGCGGTGGTCGGCGCGAGTCGAGACAGAGGGAGGCCCAAGAGGTATCGGGGAGAGGTGATTAGGCAGGATATGGCTAGATTGCTGATTTCCGAGGACATGACCCTTGATAGGAAAGTCTGGAGGTTTAGTATCAGGGTTGTAGGATAGGGGCTTCTAGACTTCGTACTTCTTCTAGAATTTTAGTCTTTTTAGAACTTTCTATTTCTTGTTTTCACACTCAACGTATACATTTTCTTGTCTGATCATTTTACTATTATCAATTTTATGCATTTGATCAAGGAGGGCACTCCAACCGAGAGGTTGTGAGTTCGAGTCTCCCCAAGAGCAAGGTGGTAAGTTCTTGGAGGGAAGGATGCCGGGGGTCTATTTAGAAACAGGCTCTCTACCCAAGGGTAGGGGTAAGCTCTGCGTACACACTACCCTCCCCAGACCCCACTAAGTTGGATTATACTGGGTTGTTGTTGTTGTTGTTGATCAAGAAGGGCACTCATGGTGGTTCTTTTAGTTTGTTTCTTTTACGATGATAATGGGAAAAATTACAGACAAATACTAGTGGAAAACATAACATCAACCAAATTAATCATCTTTGGGTTATAATTTGAGGCTTGAATGATATTCAGATCATACTCTACCAATGTTGATTGATCCTTGATTGACTAAGAACTCCTGTTAGAAAAATTTACTCTCTATTTTTTAGGTGTAAGTTTATTGGCCGAATGACTCAATTTGGCCGAATGTTGTACCCTATGTATCTTTTGGCTAATTTAGAAATAGAAGAATAGGAGACATTTCGAAGGATTGGCGACTTCAATACAACACATTAAATATACTATTTTATTTCATTTATTTCTTTGGTATATAGAGGAAATGGCGCTTTGCATTGAAAGATGGACAAACTTCTGCTGAGGGTCAAATCTACCGTTGTAAAACACTTATGTATATAAACACCTTGCTGGTGTACAACAGCACTTATTTGATTCATTCATCAAGGGAAAATAAAACAAAGAAAGATCTAGCTGTGGTTGTTGGAATCTTCATCATTCTTTAGTCATCTAGCTTGTAGTTCAAATTATTAACTAGAAAAATTGCACCATCTTACCTCATCTAAGTAGAAATGTATTTTCAACTTTGGAGTCCAACTTTGGTCCATTTGAGCTCTTCAAAAAAAAACTATGGTCCATGTGACCAGCTTGTACAGGCATCCCCTGGACCTGCTTACATGAACGCATTTTATACAACTCAGCTCATACCTGTCAGAAACCATATTGATTTGTAGCTACTTGATTGATAAGCACCATTTTAATAATGCACTTCTTAGGAGATTAATCTATTTACTGCTTGACCAAACTGATAATTAACTTCTAAAGTTCAGCGAAAGCTTCGGAATCTTGTAATCAGGTTAACCTGCAAGGTGGCCACTGCCTCTGACCTGCTCGTGTCCCTGAGAGGGGGATAAGGGACAAGGAGAATGGAAGACTCATGCAATGGTTACTATTCTGAAAGATGCTGACAATAAAATACCTTCAGGATTAGTTACAGACTGGATATGAATCTGTGAAATTTCGGACAAGTAGTAGCATCTACATATGCGCTTGTAGACTGTAGTAAAATTACTGAAAACAGAATGTTTGTGTCGATCATTCTGCTAGCATGCCTAGCAGTTTGAAGATGGACACATCTACAAAGTTGGGATTCCACGAGAAATCTTCAGTACTATTCGTTAAGTTGGAGGTGTGGTTCCAAATTATTAGTAAACGCTGGAGATTATTAGGGCGCCTAGTTCCTTAAAAGGTTTCGTTCTCTCTATCTTTTGGTGCTTTCTGCTGGGATTGTTCTGCTTTCATTTTTCTTATATTCCCGCAGCTCATGGTCGATCAAGAGCATTGCTATGCCATCCTATATATCAGTTATAGTAACAACAATAACATACCCAGTATATTCCCATACTTGGGGTCTGGGGAAGGTCGTGCGTACGCAGACCTTACCCCCTCAGCTCAGAAAAGTGAGGAGGAGAGGAAGGAGAAGAATAAGAAAAAGAAGCAGAGGGAGAGAAGGAAGAAGAAAAGAAAAAAGAGAGGGGAGAAAAGTGGGAGGGGGGAGGGTGGGGGGGTGGGGGAGAACAGAGTAAGTAGCACCAAAATAGTAATAACAGGAGAATACGAAACAAACTAAACCACATGACGTAATATAAATTTGAGAGATAGCAAAGTACATGCGTTCTACTAGTACTACCAGTAAAAAAGGGGAAAACTCTCAACTACCTACTAACCTTCTACCTTAATCCTCAACCTCCACACTCTACTTTCAAGGGTCATGTCCCTTCATTCGTAATCTTATCCCTCCTGGTACACCCACACATTCATCTCAACATCCTCATTTCTGCTATTTTCATCATTTACACGTGGGAGCTCTTGACTGGCCAACACTCCGCCCTATATAGCAGGGTAGGTCGAACATATCAATTATTGTGTATCTCTTATCAATGTTGAGTTGTTGACTGCCAAGTGATAATGAAGTTTAATAGCTGCTTATAATTCTTCTTCTTCTTCTTCTTTCCTTTTTTTTATTTGATTAATTTTGAACTTTGTTAGTTCTTATGAATCTGGATATAATAACTTCTGTTTGAATTGTCAGGTGTGGGTAAGAGTTGCCTTCTTTTACGTTTCTCAGATGGCTCCTTCACGACCAGTTTTATTACAACTATTGGGTAATCGCCTCCTAACTCTTAAGGACGCTGTAATTGTTATCGTCATCGTTATATCTTCTTCTTCTTCTTCCTTCTTTTTGTTTTTCTTTAAGCACTCGACTCAAAGGTAATCAAGACTTATGAACACAAGGAACTTGATAAGAAAATGAAGTTCAATTGAAAAGTAGCACGCAACCTTTTAACTTGAATGTACATTATGAAAATATGAACAAAATACTACTGCTACTGCTACTACTACCACCACACCACCACCACCACAATTATTATTGTTGCTATTATGCTCTTTTGGTTTTTCTGTTAGCACTTGTAACTCAAAGATGATCAAGTTATACAAACTTAAATTGATTGAAATGGAGAAAAGGTGGTGAATACTTGAGAAGAAGGCAAGGTGTCTCATTTTATCAAATAAGCAGGCATGGTTTCTTATACTTACCTTTCGGGTAGGGGTAAGGCTCGTCTACATATTACCCTCCTCAGACCCCACCTGGTGGGACTATACTGGATAGTTGTTGTTGTTGTTGTTGGTTTCTTATACTTACCAACTAAATGAAATAAAAATTATTTATGGTGAAGTGCATAACCTCTTACGTAGAAAATGTTAATATGAAATTTACATAACTTCTTGAGTATAAATGTAGACTATGGAAGTCAAATATGTGGTGTTTGTTTACGATTTAGTGAAAGCATGGATGAACTCTTACAAGAACAAATGATTAGTTATTTACCTACATATTTATTTTTAGGCAGACTTAGTCTGATGTAAAGTTTTCTTACACAGCATTGACTTCAAGATAAGGACCATTGAGTTTGATAGCAAACGAATCAAACTACAAATCTGGGATACTGCTGGTCAGGAGCGGTTCCGAACAATTACAACTGGTAAGCTTGCGGGTGAAATGAGCTGTGTATCATTTTGTCTTGTTATGTTTTCATTTATTTTTCTTTTGGGGCAAACACATATACCAAGTCAAAACTCTGTTCTGCTGCATTAATGTATCAACTTCACGTTTTAGTTATTCTCCTGTCCTTGCAGCTTACTACCGTGGAGCCATGGGTATATTGCTGGTGTATGACGTAACTGATGAGTCATCTTTTAACAGTAAGTTCCCAAAATACATTGGAATCTATAAATTTTTTGTTATATCAATTTAGAAGGGGTTGCTTTAACTTTATAGATCTTCTCCTTAAAGACACTAAGGGGTTGGCATACGTAAGGGTCTAGCTGCCATGTTGGAGGTCTTGACAGGGAATTTCTTTCCTCCAATCCCTTCCAATCAGGGATTTGCCAGAAAAACTATAATTGTTCCCCGTGGCTTGGACTCTCTCCCTCCCTTATCATGGAACAACTGAATAAAGCAGAGCCTTTAAGATTGTTGATAAACTATTTATTCTTCTATTTGTCACAATTTCGCTAAATTAGAACGATGTAAACTTCTTTTGGTAAGCGCTAAAGCTAACTTTGTGCGCATGTTTAGACATCAGGAACTGGATAAGAAACATTGAGCAGCATGCTTCCGACAATGTCAACAAAATTCTGGTCGGCAACAAGGCTGACATGGACGAAAGCAAAAGGGTTCTCTCTCTCTCTCTCTCCAATCATCGTCTGATCTATGTATGTTGTTGTATACATGCTATTTATAGCTGCTATGTGACTGAGCTCATGTAAACCTTTTCTGCAGGCTGTTCCTACATCAAAAGGTCAAGCACTAGCTGACGAATATGGCATTAAATTCTTTGAGACAGTAAGTAGAACTTCTTGCCAGCATAGGAATTATTTGCATAGCATTTCTCCTCATATTGTAGTGATATTTCGTGCAGAGTGCCAAGACAAATATGAATGTGGAGGAGGTTTTCTTTTCCATAGCTCGGGATATAAAGCAAAGACTTGCTGAATCTGACTCAAAGGCTGAGGTATCATCTACTAAGTTCATTAGAAGTGGTGCATATTATGTGCTGGCTGACAAGTTTGACTGCTAAAAATCTAATGAGAAGGATAGACTATTGATATTTCTATGATTAACTTTTGACAAGACAGAGCTTGAGGATGAAATGTGGGGTCTTTGAAACAACAAGAGAGGATTTTTCTTACTTAAAAACTACCCAAAAATTAGAAGTTTTTCAACAAGAAATGAACTTCCCTTTCAGTTTCCTATATATGCTTGCATGATTCAGTCTTCATGTAGCATTCCGTTTGCACTTCAAATCTTTGATTTAGTTGTCAGATCCTGGAAAAAAGCTTTTCGGGTATGCACTTTTCAGGTAGACTTTCCTCATTGTCCCTTCCAAGGCATCCCTTCTAATCCCTATTTCCAAAGGAAGAAGAAAGGTTGAAAGCTCTCTTTCGAGAGCCTCATTTGTTGAGCCGGTCGGCGATTCAAATTAGGAAGTGCTATTTTATCTGATGCAACTAGCTCTATTCCCCAACCTGAGGGCGGAACCCTCTTATCTTAGGGTAGGGTAGGTTAGGGTAGCCCCAGGAGAGAAGGGCCAGGTGTGAGCCTTTAATAATCAATAAGTAGCATGTGGTCATACTCTTCAATAGACTTGCAATAGCGATTCTTAAAAGCAAACTTAGCTTTAATACTCCATTGCATGTGAACATCAGCACAATGATCTCTTCCATTTCCCAGAGATGGAATATTGACCATACTGACTCCTGCATTCCTGAATTTTTGCAGCCTCAGACTATCAGGATAAATCAACCAGACCAGGCAGCAGGAGCTGGTCAAAGCGCTCAAAAATCAGCTTGCTGTGGCTCTTGAAAAATTGACGGCAAGAAAGACAGGATGATGGGGAATACATCCTTAAAGTTACCATTTTAGTGGGAAGGGTGGAACTAATCTTTGTTATAACATTCTCACCATCGATTGTATTTTTCTCTTTACAGTTATTTTCTTCAATATCTATTTGTATTGGGTGGCAGCTCTTAGCATTGCAAAAATCAGTATATGCTCACTACTTTTTGGCTTATATAAATGAAGCGACACAGCCTTCTCATGTTTCTTGTTCAAATTTTTGGGGCTTTGGTTGGTTATTTGCATCCTTTTTATTCTTCATTCATTTCATCGTAACAACAGATTGAGGAATAGGGCTGAATTTCATGTGCCCTATTATCCAGATTCAACTAGTTACCAGATGAGTAATTACTACTGCTGCTTGATACGAAATGACGATATCATCAAATTAGTGTTTCTTCCGTATGTGATTGCCAAGCTGTCCCTATGGTTGATTTCTTGTTTTAGTCCTTGATGTGAGGTGATTTTACTACTCATTTTAGCCTATTTTCCTTAGTTTTTATGTCGTTTTAAGTATACAATGAGGTTGTTTATAATGGTTACTGTAAGATTTTCAGGTACATGATGCTATGAGGTGGTATAAATGAAATTTAGGTGGTTTGAATGAAATTGAAGTGGAAAAATGACTGATGGGCAGATTACTCTACGCGATCGCAAAAATACGCACGCGATTGCAGAAGTGCAGACGTTAATTCCACGCGATCGCAGATCTTGAACAAGTAAACCTACGCGATCGCAGGTACATCCACGCGATCGCAGAAGCTTCAGCAGCCACTCTACGCGATCCTAGGCAAAGACACGCGATCGTGAAGCTTCGTACCTGGGACAGTTCTGGGCAAATTTGGCATTTTACATATTCTCACCCCAAATGATATTTATACTCGTCCAAGCAGACATTTAGAACATCTTTTGGCTTATTTTCAGTCTCTTTCTAGACAAGTTGGAGGCTAGTGTTTTGCACAAACACACTTGGGTTGTGAAGATTAAAGCTTGTGGTTAAGGTTTTCTTACACATTTATGTTTGTTTCTTCATCTCCTTGCTTTGTATTAAACATTTAAGTGTGTAGTATTTTTTTCCAACACTTGAATCTTGTTTATGGGAATATTCATAATTAAAGTGTGAATTTTATACCTTGTTGTGCTTATGTATTGAATGATTTTTCTATATTTATGAAGTGAGTTGTTGTTTCTTTAATTATTCTTGTTCTTTAATGTTTCCAAAGGGATTAGCTAACCCTAGGACTCGCCCATTAACTCCGAATTAATTTTGGAAAAAATAGTTTGGGGTTGAGAAAGATTAATTAACAAGAACCTGAGGCGTTAACCCTCATTTTATAGATTCTACCTAGGGATAGGATTGAACTACTTGTAGCCTTGCAATGTGCTAAATCTTCTAATTGTGATTAGGGATAATTCAATTAGCAAGTCTTGTTAGTCTTCGGAAGAAACTAATTAAGAATTATTATTCGTGGCTAATTAACTAAATTCGCTCATATTATTAAAATCATGAAATACATTGGATCGTTACTTGAATGTAATTCCCGATGCTTTCACACTTGTAGCCATTGATCATTTTACTTGCTTTCTAGGTTAGTTTACATTTCCGCATTTTAGATATAAAAACAAATTTCAACCCAAAATTCTTATTGTTTGGCACTGCGCGACTAGCGATAATTCTCTTACATTCTAATCGCCTACACATTATTCTCTGTTGGATTCAACCCCGACTCATAGTTGGGTAATTATATTGCTGCGACCGTATTATTGCTTTTTAGCGGTGGATTTGGGCGTCACCAAAATTGGCACCATTGCCGGGGAACAATTTGGTGAAATTTAGGTTGTTTGAGAAATAAGCAAAAGTGCTTTGATCCAAGCTTGTTAATACTTGTGTAACTATTTTTCTTACCTTGGGCCTATTTTTCTTGTTAGTTTCTTGTTTATTTTATCATTCTTGAAAAAATGGCATCATATAATGAGAATTTGTCGGATAGGAGTTGTTCATATTTTGACAACCCTTGTCCTTATTGTGGTGGGCCACACTCATGGCAATATTGTTTAAATTCTCCCGGGGGTGGATTGTGTTGAAACACGTTCTCAAGGCACTAAACTAAACGTGTGTTCATGTTTGTAGGTTTTGATAAATGACAAACGATGCGAAATTGACATATGACGAGGTCCAAGCACAAGCGCGTAAATGTCACGCAAAGAAGTTCAAGCACAAGACAAACAAGATCAAGACTAAACAAAGTTATACATGAGTCGTTCTTTAATTGTGATCTTGATCCGGCGACTTAACTCAAGACTTGGCTTCTCTCGTTAAAACATTTTTATAAAATCATGCATATTTATTTTAAGGCAAAATGATTTTAAATCATCCATATTTTAGTCAAAATGATTTTTAAACATGCCTCTAAAATCTGGACAAAGATAATCGATTATGTACTTATGATAATCGATTATGTTAAGGCAACTGCAAGACAATCGATTGTGTACCTTATGACAATCGATTGTGTTGAGGCAGTGTCCATCAGATTTTTGAAATCTGCATGACAATCGATTGTGTACCTTATGACAATCGATTGTGTTGAGACAGTGTCCCTCAGATTTTTCAAAGCTACAAAATAATCGATTGTGAACCTTATGACAATCGATTGTGTTGAGGCAGTGTCTATCAGATTTTTCAAAGATACAAAATAATCGATTGTGAAACTTATGACAATCGATTGTGTTGAGGCAGTGTCTATTAGATTTTTCAAGACTGAAAAATAATCGATTGTCCAGATAACATAATCGATTATGTAAATGACCGTTGCCAAAATATTTTCAAACTCCGTCAGATAATCGATTATAGGATTTTAATAATCGACTGTTTGAAGTAAAATCTGGAAAAGATTTTTTGAACGTTGCCAAGTAATCGATTGTATACTTCTGATAATCGATTGTTTTACGTAAAATCTGGAAATGATTTTTTGAACGTTGCCAGTAATCGATTATATGTCTTAGATAATCGATTATGCTGCGTAAAATCTGGGAATGATTTTTGGAACGATTGGAAAATAATCGATTGTGCCAACTTGACAATCGATTGTCGTAGCACAAAATCAGCAATTCTTAATTGGCAATTAGGCAACGGTTATGCATGCTTTTGACACTATAAATACATCTTCAAATCAGTCTTCTAAGAACAACAACTAATCATATCATTGCTAAAGCTTGCATACTCTCTTATTCATCATTTTCTATTCATTACATACGTTTTTGAGAGCCAAATTCTTGACGAAAGTTGTTGTGTTCTTGAGCGTATTTATTTTACTCATATCTACTCTTAAGGAGAGTCTTGTTTTGAGTGCAAAGTGTTTTTATACACTTGAAGGGAAGTGTTAATCCCTTGTATTGTAGAAGGAACGTTGTGATTCCTTTGGTTGAAGTCTTGAAGTGTTGTATCTTCGAGCAAAGGTTGTTGAGGCTTGTTTGACTCAAGTTCTCAGTTTGTAGCGGTTTGTTAAGCACCCGTAAGCTTAACGAAGTTAGTGGAAATCTCGAGAGAATCTCTCGGGGACTGGACTAGCCACGGGTTGTGGTGAACCAGGATACATCGGTGCGTTCGTTCCGTATTATTTACTTATCGCACTTATTTCATTCCTGCAATTTTTAAATTCCGCAAGTTTACGCTGTTTTTTATTATAGCGCTATTCACCCCCCCTAGCGTTAAGCGTATATTCTAACAATTGGTATCAGAGCCCAACTCTCTGAAAAACTTAACCGTTTGAGAGAAACAATCCGTGGCTTCTACTCGTGATTCTTTTGCAGGAATAGGTGAAGGACAATGCTCCACCCGACCACCATTATTCGATGGCACAAACTATACGTACTGGAAGGAGAGAATGAGAATATTCATTCAATCGAATAATTTTCTTCTGTGGAAGGTTATAATGAAGGGAGAACAAATTCCAACCAAAAAGGTTGAAAATGAATGGGTTCCAAAATCCGAAGATGGATCGATGCGGATGATATCCGAAAAGTGCAGAACAATGCTAAAGCCATCAACTTATTATATTGTGCTGTAAACGCTGATGATTACAGAAAAATATCATGTTACACAACGGCGAAGCAAATGTGGGATAAGCTGGAAATCACGTACGAAGGTACGGACCAGGTAAGAGAGGCTAAAGTTGATTTTCTAACCCATGCATATGAACTGTTTCACATGAAGGAAGGCGAAAGGGTCGATGACATGTTCGAACGATTTTCAAAAATCGTTAATGACTTACATGCTCTTAAGAAAACCTTCATGGATAAGGAACTTGTCCGAAAAATTCTCCAAAGTCTCACTCCGGAATGGCGCTCCAAGGCCGACGCGATTCAAGAGTCTATTGGCATTTCAAATGTCACCATCGACGGATTAAGAGGTAATCTTAAAACTTATGAATCTACTATACTTAACCCTCTTGTTAATGATCAAAGGAAACAAAGAATTGCCCTCAAGGCAAGCACAAGCCAACCTCAAAATAACGAGGACGGAGATAACGAGTTCGGACTCATTATTAAGAGATTTCAAAAGTTCATGCGAGAAAAGTATGAACGAAAAGGCAAACAACAAGGAGATCAAGTAAAGTGCTATGGGTGCGGAGAAATCGGGCACATTAAATCAAATTGCCCAAATGTCAAAAAGGAGAAGAAACCCTTCAAGAAACAACGAGCATACATTTCTTGGGGAGGCGACTCCGGAGACGAGTCGAGTGAGGAAGAAGAAGACGAAACCGCAAATCTTTGTCTCATGGCTCACGAAAACAATCAAGAAGAGGTATGTCAAATTTCTTCCAAAAACTTCTATTCTCTTGAGGAAATGCAAAATGCCTTTGATGAGTTGTATAATGAATTCAATAAAGCTTCCAAAACTGTTAAGAACATTAAGGAAAATGCTTCTTTGAAAGAAAAAGATTTTGAAAAACAACTCTCTTTGAAAGAAAAGGATTTGGAAAAACTGATTTTGGAAAATGAGAAGTTGAAAGAAGAAAACAATTTTTTCGGCAAAAGAAGCGCCGACAAACCCGAGAGTTCTAGTAAAAATTGTACTTCTTGCATGCATCTAAAAGATGAGGTAGAAAGACTTAAGGGCACCTTAGATAAGTTCAATTCTTCTCATAAAAATTTGAATGAAGTTCTTGTTAATTTGAAATCGACCAAACATGGGATAGGTTTTAAAAACGAGCCTAAAGAAAAAGTTGAAGCCAAACCCCAACCACCTAAGGCTCAACCTAGGACAAATAAAACAAATGTTCATCCTAGAGATAACAATCCTAGAATCAACATGCATGCTAGACCAAACACTAGAAGAAACTTTGAACATTTTAGGACACCTAGAAATGGCCCTCAACCTAGAAATAACTATTCTAGAAATGATGCATATCCTAGACCAAACACTAGAAGAAATGTTGAACATTTTAGGACACCTAGAAATGGCTTTCAACCTATAAATAACTATTCTAGAAATGCTGCATATCCTAGAACAAATAGTAGGAGAAATGATTTTCATGAAATGTGCAATAGTCACATTGTCGAAAATAGAGTAAACAATTTTCGTCCGTCCAACTACTATCAACCTAGACGAATGCATAATCCTAATGTCATTTGTCATTATTGCAATCGAATTGGACATATTGCTCCTTCTTGCTTCACTAGACATAGACACTTAACTGCATGTCAAGCACAACAGCATGTTACACCTAATTCTCAAGGACCCAAAACAGCTTGGGTACCAAAGACTCATTAATTGTCTTGTAGGTATGTTTGAAGGGATCAAGTGTACTTTGATACCTTGATAGTGGATGCTCCAAACACATGACCGGAGACGAATCCAAATTCCTTCAACTAGAACACAAAAGGAGGAAGCGTTATTTTTGGAGATAACAACAAGGGAAAAATTATCGGCATTGGATCGGTCGGTAAGGATGAACCTTCTTCCATTAAGCATATATTGCTAGTTAAAGGGCTAAAACATAATCTCTTGAGCATAATTCAATTATGTGACAAGGGAAATCTTGTTTTAGTTGATTCGGATGAATGCTTAGTTTTTCGCCGTAGCGATTTTAAAATTATCCTTCGTGGTTTTAGAATGGATAACATCTATATGGTTGATCTCGAAAATTCTTCATCTGAGTATGTGAATTGTCTTATAAGCAAAGAAGATGATATGTGGTTATGGCATCATAGAGTAGCTCACATCAACATGCATCTTTTAAACAAATTGGTTTCACAAAATTTAGTTATTGGTCTTCCAAATTTGAAATTTGAAAAAGACTCCATTCGCGATTCGTGTCAAAAAGGGAAGCAAACAAAAGCATCTTTTAAATCGAAAAATATTGTTTCAACTACTAGACCATTGCAACTTCTTCACATGGACCTTTTTGGACCATCTCGCATTGAAAGTCTTGGTAGAAATCGTTATGCTTTTGTCATTGTTGATGATTATTCTAGATTTACATGGACACTATTTCTTGCTCATAAAAGTGAAGCTTTTCATAATTTTAAATGCTTTCTTAAACGTGTTCAAAATGAAAAGGACACAACCGTCACTTTAATAAGAAGTGATCATGGGGGAGAGTTCGATCACAATCTCTTCGCGGATTTTTGTGACGAACTCGGTATCGAGCACACCTTCTCTGCTCCACGCACACCACAACAAAATGGAGTGGTGGAAAGGAAAAATAGGTGTCTCGAAGAGATGGCTAGAACCATGCTCGATGAGGCTAAGATTCCCAAACATTTTTGGGCGGATGCCGTGAGTACCGCATGCTACGTTTTAAACAGAGTAGTCATAAGGCCAATACTCATGAAAACTCCCTATGAACTCTACAAGGGAAGGAAACCAAATATCTCACATCTTAGAGTATTCGGTTGTAAATGTTTTATTCATAACAATGGTAAAGATAACTTGGGAAAGTTTGATGCCAAATCCGATGAAGGAATTTTTATTGGTTATTCTTCATGTAGCAAAGCATATAGAGTATTCAATAATAGAATCGAAACTGTGGAGGAATCCCCTCATATTGTGTTTTCCGAAAATAATGCTCGCTTGGCGAGAAAGGATTCTGGTTTTGAACTTGCAGGTAGTTTAAACTCAATGAGTCCTCAAGACAAAGTACAAGAGGAAACTCCTAAGGAAATTCAAGATGAAATCTTGGAACAATTATCGGAGGAAGCGCCACAACTGGAAAAAGAAACGAAACTGCCTAACGCGTGGAGGACAATCAAAGACCATCCTCTCGAACAGGTAATTGGCGACATCGAACAACAGGTAAGTACTCGAAACACTCTTAAGAACACCTTAGGACATACTGCTTTCGTCTCTCAAATTGAATCTTCAACCATCTCCGAAGCAATTGGGGATGAATTTTGGACCTTGGCAATGCAAGAGGAGCTTAACCAATTCAAACGAAATGACGTTTGGGATTTGGTGCCAAGACCCGAAAATCATACCATAATTGGTACGAAATGGGTTTTTCGAAACAAACTAGATGAAAATGGTGTAATCACTAGAAACAAAGCTAGGCTTGTAGCAAAAGGCTATAATCAAGAAGAAGGAATTGACTATGAAGAAACATATGCACCTGTAGCAAGGTTACAAGCTATTCGTTTATTGCTTGCTTTTGCCTCTTCTATGAATTTCAATTTATATCAAATGGATGTAAAAAGTGCTTTTCTAAATGGTGTTATTCAAGAAGAAGTTTATGTAGAACAACCCCCGGGCTTTGAAGATTTTAAATCTCCCAATCATGTTTTCAAACTTAAAAAGGTGCTTTATGGTCTCAAACAAGCTCCCCGAGCTTGGTATGAACGATTGAGCAAATTTCTTTTGGAAAATGAATTCATTAGGGGGAAAGTTGACACCACTCTATTTGTTAAGCATAAAAACAATAATATTTTATTAGTTCAAATCTATGTGGATGATATTATTTTTGGTGCCACTAACAATGCTTTGTGCAAGGAATTTTCTGATTTAATGACAAGCGAATTTGAAATGTCTATGATGGGTGAGCTAACATTCTTTTTGGGGCTGCAAGTAAAGCAAATGAAAGAAGGAACCTTCATTTGTCAAGCTAAATATTGCAAAGAATTGCTAAAACGATTTGAAATGAGCAACGCAAAAGCAATGGCCACTCCCATGAGCACATCCGACCATCTAGACAAAGAAGAGAAAGGTAAGGAAGTCGACACCAAGAAGTATCGAGGTATGATTGGATCTCTCCTTTATCTTACTGCTAGTAAACCGAACATCATGTTTAGCGTGTGCTTATGCGCTCGTTTTCAATCATGTCCTAAGGAGTCTCACCTAACTGCGGTGAAACGGATATTGAAATATCTTGTTGGTACTGTAAATGTGGGTCTATGGTACCCCAAAGGTTCTCCATGCCAACTTGTTGGCTATTCCGATTCCGATTTCGCTGGATGCAAATTGGACCGCAAGAGCACTAGTGGCACTTGCCATTTTCTCGGTAGCTCTCTAGTTTCTTGGTTTAGCAAGAAACAAGTAAGTGTTGCATTGTCCACAACCGAGGTTGAATATGTAGCCGCGGGGAGTTGTTGCGCTCAAATCCTTTGGATGAAACAGCAACTCTTGGACTATGGCCTAAGTATCGATCATATCCCTCTTAGATGTGATAATACTAGTACCATATGCTTGACGAAGAACCCCGTTCTTCATTCAAGAACAAAACACATTGAAATTAGGCATCATTTTATAAGAGATCACGTTCTCAAAGGTGATGTCGAAATTGAATTTGTTAAAACCAAACATCAATTGGCGACATCTTTACAAAGCCTTTAGAGAGAGAGTCCTTCTTCCGAATTCGTAGTGAGCTCGGAATTCTTGACTCCACGTTGATCTAAGTCATGCATTGAATTTTCCCTTTCACATGATTACTGACTTGAGCGTCGGAGGCGTCTAACGTATTTTTGCAGGTATCGCCCTAAAAACAGGGGGAATTATAAAGACTGGTGCAGAATAATCGATTTCTCTTTAGAATAATCGATTTCTCTTTAGTATATAATCGATTATCAAGTATCGATAATCGATTATGTTGACATTATTTGCTTTATTTTCCCTTTTATGAAGTTGAAATTTTTTGTTAATCAATAAACATGTTATTACTCATTTTGTTTTTTTTTGCTAATATCAAAAGGGGGAAGAATAAGGGCTATGCACTTAATATCTATTGGCATAAATTGAGGGGGAATTAATATGTTGAGGGGGAACTAATTGCATATATATATACTTGTCTTGGATCGTCATTATGAATTACCTAATATGCATATCCCGATTAAGTTTGCCATTATCAAAAAGGGGGAAATTGTTGAAACACGTTCTCAAGGCACTAAACTAAACGTGTGTTCATGTTTGTAGGTTTTGATAAATGACAAACAATGCGAAATTGACATATGACGAGGTCCAAGCACAAGCGCGTAAATGTCACGCAAAGAAGTTCAAGCACAAGACAAACAAGATCAAGACTAAACAAAGTTATACATGAGTCGTTCTTTAATTGTGATCTTGATCCGGCGACTTAACTCAAGACTTGGCTTCTCTCGTAAAAACATTTTTATAGAATCATGCATATTTATTTTAAGGCAAAATGATTTTAAATCATGCATATTTTAGTCAAAATGATTTTTAAACATGCCTCTAAAATCTGGACAAAGATAATCGATTATGTACTTATGATAATCGATTATGTTAAGGCAGCTGCAAGACAATCGATTGTGTACCTTATGACAATCGATTGTGTTGAGGCAGTGTCCATCAGATTTTTGAAATCTGCATGACAATCGATTGTGTACCTTATAACAATCGATTGTGTTGAGACAGTGTCCCTCAGATTTTTCAAAGCTACAAAATAATCTATTGTGAACCTTATGACAATCGATTGTGTTGAGGCAGTGTCTATCAGATTTTTCAAAGATACAAAATAATCGATTGTGAAACTTATGACAATCGATTGTGTTGAGGCAGTGTCTATTAGATTTTTCAAGACTGAAAAATAATCGATCGTCCAGATAACATAATCGATTATGTAAATGACCGTTGCCAAAATATTTTCAAACTCCGTCAGATAATCGATTATAGGATTTTAATAATCGATTGTTTGAAGTAAAATCTGGAAAAGATTTTTTGAACGTTGCCAAGTAATCGATTGTATACTTCTGATAATCGATTGTTTTACGTAAAATCTGGAAATGATTTTTTGAACGTTGCCAGTAATCGATTATATGTCTTAGATAATCGATTATGCTGCGTAAAATCTGGGAATGATTTTTGGAACGATTGGAAAACAATTGATTGTGCCAACTTGACAATCGATTGTCGTAGCACAAAATCAGCAATTCTTAATTGGCAACTAGGCAACGGTTATGCATTTTTTTGACACTATAAATACATCTTCAAATCAGTCTTCTAAGAACAACAACTGATCATATCATTGCTAAAGCTTGCATACTCTCTTATTCATCATTTTCTATTCATTACATACGTTTTTGAGAGCCAAATTCTTGACGAAAGTTGTTGTGTTCCTGAGCGTATTTATTTTACTCATATCTACTTTTAAGGAGAGTCTTGTTTTGAGTGCAAAGTGTTTTTATACACTTGAAGGGAAGTGTTAATCCCTTGTATTGTAGAAGGAACGTTGTGATTCCTTTGGTTGAAGTCTTGAAGTGTTGTATCTTCGAGCAAAGGTTGTTGAGGCTTGTGTGACTCAAATTCTCAGTTTGTAACGGTTTGTTAAGCACCCGTAAGCTTAACGAAGTTAGTGGAAATCTCGAGAGAATCTCTCGGGGACTGGACTAGCCACGGGTTGTGATGAACCAGGATACAACGGTGCGTTCGTTCCTTATTATTTACTTATCGCACTTATTTCATTCCTGCAATTTTTAAATTCCGCAAGTTTAAAGCTGTTTTTTATTATAACGCTATTCACCCCCCTCTAGCGTTAAGCGTATATTCTAACAGATTGTGCGCACAATCTCAACCCCAAAGTTAGAGTATTTTTGATAAGTATGGTTGCCAAAATGGTCATTGAGATTTCTGTGCATATTTGACATTTCCTTCCCCAAGCCCCTACAATGATGAGTTTGCTTCTTGTGATGAGAATTACTGGGCTCGGGAATTGAAGAGGTTGAGCACGGCAAAAATGGAGAGTTCAAACTCATGCTGGAGCGTCTACTTGATGAAGGAAACAAAGAACAAAATGCTTGGAATATCTTTTGGAGACAAGTCTCCAAAATGATTTAGCACTCTAACGATTGCACTCACAAATGGAGGAAATGATCGGAGCCTCAAGGGTTCCAAGAGACTTGGAAGTGAATGAAGACCAAAATCCTTTCTTGGAGGTTGAAAATGAAAATCCTTCCTTGGCACTTGATCAAAACCAAGAAGAACTCCCAATGCTCAAGATGAGAAAATAATGCTCATGTTGGAGACCATTCTTGAAAATAAGGAGAAGCACAACTTTGCACTCGAGGACTTGAAACAAAGCTTGGCATACAATGATGAACACATCCACACTTTGGAAGACCAAATACAAAAATTGGTTGAGGCTCACTATGCCCAACAACTTGAGTGTGTGGAAGAAAGCCAAGAAGAGTCCAATTCCGAGGAAGAAAGTGAGCTTTACTTTGAGGAGTCAAGAATTGAACATCCGCCAACCAACACAATGAGTGTTATTGATGCTGACAAAAATATGGAATTGGAGTCAACCGTTAAAAATGCAATATTGGTTGATGTTGACTCTAATCCGGGGGAAAAAGAGAATGTAAAGCTAGAAAAATTGCAAAGTGAAGGCTTGAAGTCACATTCCAAGCATTTTTCAACGTTGAAATGGTGTGGTGACACGGAAGTTGAACCACATGAATCAGTGGAGGAGTGCAAGGAGGAAAAGCTCATGCCATACATTTTACAGTTTGAGGAGACAAGGAATCAAAACAACATCCCTCACTTGAAAGCCAAGAAGTGCAAAATGAAGATTTTAAGCATTGGCTTGAACATCAAATTACCACTCCTCATCGCTCGTGGTCACAAGCTTGATGCCAAGAAAGATGCCCAATTCATATCATCCAAGTAGCAAGAAAAGTGGTAATGTTGTTTGTGTCGTGCCACGACGTAAAATGCGGCGTTTGATGGGATGCAACCCATCGTTTTTCAAAATTTTCACCATTTTTGAAATTTCCTTTTTTTAGAATAGTTTAGAATATTATTTTTGACTAATCTGCCAAGTTTGAGAATTTTTGGAGTTGATTTGAGCATGTCGGGGTGTCCAGGCAGCCACAAACCAGTAGCTGCAGAAAGCTGCCAAAAATCACAGTGAATCGCGATCGCAGTGAATCTCGCGCGTTCGCGATGAGTGAGCTTTTGGCTATCTCTACGCGATCGCAGAAACAGCCACGCGATCGCATGAGTTGTGAAAAAATTATTCACTGTGATCGCAGTGAATGCCACACGATCGCGTAAGATGGTGGCAGTCTCAGACTTGAAATGCACTAAAAATCCCAAAGCACGCCCATTTTCATCAAAACAAAAATAAGAACGGACCCCTGCTCCCATTTTCCCCTGAAAAACACCACAAAGATATCAAGTAGGTTTGAATTCTATCGCATAAATCTTGCATCATCTCTCAGGTATGTACTCTCCCACCCTAAAGCTTGGTTTAATTGCAACTATAATGGTAAGTTAAGGTGTAGGCTGCCCTATTTTCAAAGGTTATGACTTGAAAATTGTTTATGGTGTGAGAAGCCATTGTTGGGTCTCTTATTATGCTTGCTTGATGTGAGTGATTGGTTGAGAGAAAGAGAATTTTCTTATGCAAATTTTGGGGCAAAAATGTAAGTGTTAGTGGTGTAAAATGGTTGTTTTTGGATGATTGTGAACTTGAACTTGTGTAGATTGAAAATGTTATTATGTTATTAGTAAATACTAGTCTCCATTTTTTCTTGTTGATTTTTTTCTTCTTTTTAATAGTATTAGCTTCTTTTATTTTAGTATCTTTGTAGTAGTTTTCTTTTATTTTATTTTATTTTCATTTCCTTAAATAAAATTTTCTTGGGTTTTCTTCATGCTACAGTTCTTTCCCAAGGAACACTTTTGAAGTGAACCGGGTGACTTTTCCCGATGATGGATAGATTGACAACTTTCTTAAGGGAATTAGTCTTGTTTTGCTAGGACGGGTCTCTTGGATTATTTGGTACTAATAATATTAGTCTCTTGTATGTAAGTTGTGAATTGAGAATGCTTCTCCGAAAATTTGGTTTGAATTTAAACAAGTTGCATTGTGCAAATTTGATCTTGCGATACAATTTTGGCTCTTTTAGTGACTCCTTTTGCTCACTAGTTTGATTTTGCTCTTGAAGCTTTTAGTAGAAAATAAAATTGATCCATCTTGATTAGTTCATGTGCCATGTGTGTTAGTGTTTGTTCAAATAAATCTTGTGTTTACTTCAATCATCTAGAACTTGCCCGGTTGGTTTTTTATGTTAATGATACTTTGTTTGGTTGGAGAAATAATCTTAGGCATTCTTTGCTTCGATTTGTAAAACCTCTTTAGCCTTTCAAGTCCCCCTTTTTGTAAATAATATCACCAGTACCCAATTTGAGCCTTGAAACATTTTCTTTGGCTAGCTCATTACAAATATTTCCCCGTTTTAAAACTAATTACCTCTTTTGAACCCGTCCCTCCTTGAACATTGAGAATAAGGTTGAAAGCCTAAGTTGGGGGTGTTATCGAAGAAGAAAAGTGGAAAGGTTGTATGTTGAGCTTAGGACCTCATGCCTAAAAAGTATTTGTTTAAACTATTCAAGCTCCAAAAAGGAAAAAGAAAAAAAATCAGAGAAAGAAAATTTGTGTATATATAAAGTATGGAGTCTTGAGTAAAAATTAGAAGAGGTGTGAGGTGGTCTTATGTTGGGAACTAGATGTAAATGAGGCTATGGGGGTATGAAAAGAAGCAAAATGCAAAAGAAAAAAAAAGTTAGTAGTGTTCAAGGAGGGTGAAGTCACTTGTACCCAAATGTCTATCCAACCCGTCCCTAAACCTACATTACAAGCTAAAAAAGCCCTTATGAGACCTCCAACCGATCATTTTTGAATAAGCGATGAATTAAAATAAGAGCAAACCTATGGTATGAAATGTTGTAACACTTGAAGTTCTTTGTGAGAGTGAGTGTTCTTGAAAAATTTGTCCCGTGTGTTGTATTGTAAATATTGTGAATTTTGGGGCTTTTTCTTTGTGTGAGGGCACATGAATTAGGAAAGATTGGTAAAATTGAGTAAAGTGAGCATTTTTAGAGAACTAGTGCTTTTGAGTCACTTCTTGAGACTTATGTTGATCGCTTGATTACTTCTGAAATCATTTGTATATTTTTGAAGTTGTTATTCTTTATGAGGGAGTTATTCGGAAAAGATGTGCATACTTGAGCCTAATTATTAGTACCAACCAAATCCATTAGTATGGTATTTAAATTGGAGAATGTGTTATGAAAGTAATGGAAATACCACTTGTTTTGAAATGGTGAATCCTCATTAAAGTTTTAGTTTTGATTTGCTTGAGGGCAAGCAAAAGCTTTAAGTTGGGGGTGTTGATTTGGGGTGATTTTACCACTGATTTTAGCCTCTTTTCCTTAGCTTTTATGTCGTTAAGTATACAATGAGGTTTTTTATAGTGGTTATTATGAGATTTTCAGGTATATGATGCTATGAGGTGGTTTGAATGGAATTTAGGTGGTCTGAATGAAATTGAAGTGGAAAAATGACTGCTGGGTAGATTACTCTACGCGATCGCAGAAGTACGCACGCGATCGCAGAAGTGCAGACATTAATTCCACGTGATCGCAGAAGTGTGCACGCTATCACAGATCTTGAACAAGTAAACCTACGCGATCGCAGGTACATCCACGCGATCGCAGGAGCTTCAGCAGCCACTCTACGCGATCGTAGGCAAAGACACACTATCGCGAAGCTTCGTACCTGGGACAGTTCTGGGCAAATTTGGCATTTCATATATTCTCACCCCAAATAATTTTTATACTCGTCCAAGCAGATATTTAGAACATCTTTTGGCTTATTTTCAGTCTCTTAGACTAGAAAGAACAAGTTGGAAGCTAGAGTTTTGCACAAACACACTTGGGTTGTAAAGATTAAAGCTTGTGGTTAAGGTTTTCTTACCCATTTATGTTTGTTTTATTCATCTCCTTGCTTTGTATTGAATATTTAAGTGTGTAGTCTTTTTTTCCAACACTTGAATCTTGTTTATGGAAATATTCATAATTAAAGTGTGAATTTTATACCTTGTTGTGCTTATGTATTTAACAATTTTTCTATATTTATGAAGTGAGTTGTTATTTCTTTAATTATTCTTGTTCTTTAATGTTTCCAAAGGGATTAGATAACCCTAGGACTCGCCTATTAACTCCGAATTAATTTTGGAAAAAATAGTTTGAGGTTGAGAAAGATTAATTAACAAGAACTTGAGGCGTTAACCCTCATTATCGATTCTACCTAGGGATAATTGAACTACTTATAGCTTTGCGGGTGTGCTAAATCTTCTAATTGTGATTAGGGATAATTCAATTAGGAAGTCTTGTTAGTCTTCAGAAGAAACTAATTAAGAATTATTATCCGTGTCTAGTTAACATAAACTCGCTCATATTTGTAAAATCGTGTTATACATTGGATCGTTACTTGAGTGTAATTCCCGATGCTTCCATATTTGTAGCCATTGATCATTTTACTTGCTTTCTAGGTTAGTTTGCATTTCCCTATTTTAGATATAAAAATAAATTTCATCCCAAAATTCTTATTGTTTGGCACTGCGCGACTAGCGATAATTCTCTTACATTCCTAATCATTTTACTGCTTTTTAGTGGTGGATTTGGACGTCATCGGTCCTTGGCTAAAAGTAATACTCCTTCTAATGACCGGTACACTAAGCTCTCATTATGTACGGGGTCCGGGGAAGGACCGGACCACAAGGGTCTATTGTATGCAGTCTTATCTTGCATTTATGCAAAAGACTATTTCTGCAGCTTGAACCCGTGACCTCATGGTCAGGCGTCAGCAACTTTACCGGTTACACCAAAGTTACCCTTCTATTTCTGACTCTTTAATGATCTTCAAATATGGTTGACTTGAGCCTTGGGTTGAGCCTTGTGGTTTGCTCCCTTTCAAGGTCTCAAGTTCGAAATTCACTAGATGCAAATAATTTTTGAGGGCCATCGGGCTGGGTAAGATCTGAATTAACTGTGGTGTACTTGCAAAAAATTCCTTACCGAGGGTCTGTGCACTCCCGTATTAGTTAAAGCTCGTAGAGATTCGGACATTCGGTACAAAGTAAAAAAAAAATGACCAAATTTTGTTGCAAGCTTTAATTTTTTAATCCTGAGTAGTCAAAGCTGCATTTCCCTTCCTGAAATTGCAATTCTAAATCAAAATTACAGAACTACGTGGGTTTATGGGTATCTTGGGGTTGTGCTTGACGTTGCCATTAGTCTTGTGATAATTTGAATGAGCTTTTGCTTTTTACATGCTGGAAGTGGGTTTTTCCAACGAAGGACAGGGAATTGTGTATTTTAATCAAAAGGATTCAGATTTTGAGGAAGTAGCAGTCTCAAGTCTAATGGACAACTAAAGCTGAAGAGGAGCTGAACGTAGGACCGTTCATTCGGATCAGATATTCGAAATTCGAATCGATGTATTTAATTTTGAATTTCGGTTCAAATTCGGATTGATATATTTTAATCCGATCCGAAATTCGAAATTATTAGATAATGTATAAATACTACACTTTAATTTCATATAGTCAGTACTTTCTTTACATCTTCTTCCAAGTTATTACCTTTACAATTGCTAGATTTAGCTATATTGACACTATAATACTATGCAGAAACATGAATTTTTCTTAATGTATTGCCTCTTTTACAAATAAATATACATATTAGTTTGCAACTTTGAGGCATAATATTACGATCCGAAATTTGATCCAATCCAAACTTTAAAATCTGATCCGGTCCGATCCGATATAATTCGGATCGGATTCAGATTGTATTTCCTAGAAACTGAAATCTAAATCCGAAATGTGCTAAATTCGATCCGATCCACGTATAACCCTGGTTGAACCCATGGACTTAAAAAGCCACATGAGGCTTTATGCCAATCATATAATACTTGCATCCTCTGTATTACCACGGCTGCTAGCATAGAGTTAGCTGATACTTATTCTCCAAAGGGAAAAGAGTCACAACTGCCCCTAACGTATTGACTCCAGTTTAAAAATGCCCTCCGTTAATCTATTTTGAAAAAAATGCCCCTACCGTTAAAAATTTGGCATATTTGTGCCCCTAAGTCTAACAACTGACTGTACTTATATTTAAAACGGTAGGGGTATTTTTTTCAAAATAGGTTAACGGTAAGTGCATTTTTAAACTGACTTGTTAGATATAGGGGTACAAATATGCCAGAATTTTAACGGTAAGGGCATTTTTTTCAAAATAGGTTAACGGAGGGCATTTTTAAACTGAAGTCAATACGTTAGGGGCAGTACTGACCCTTTTCCGTTCTCCAAATATTGTCATTGCTTCTTCTTGGGAAAAAGTTCATGAGCCCTACCTCCGTCCTGTATTACTCTGTTAGACTTTTACCCACAAAAGCGGACCTAGATCATTAGGAGCGAGTTCAACTGAATTCATCATCTCTTAAACATAAATAGTAAAATATATGAAAAACTCTGATAAGTAATATAAATGTTTTTAAGTTGCAACCTTTGTTTAAAGAACTTTAAACGTTTAATGTAGATTTAAATTTTGAATACATGAATCCTTATCGAGGAACCTATAAATTTTTACCCTAATTAAATCCAATTTGACTTAATGAAAATCATGATGTTGTACTTCAAGATATAGCACCATATAAAGTTTCCAATGGAACTTCTTTTAATCTGTTAAAATGAGATACTTATTCTCCCTTCATATGATGGAATGAAATCCAAGAAGTTCTCTTTTAATTATGTGATTTTTTTTTTGCCGTTGTGTAATCTAGTCAGCAATTAAAATTCCTCACTTTCATTATGCCAAAATTTGACTTGTCATGCTCCCAAGGGATAAACATCTTTAAGATTGGATAATTGATGTCATTATATTCTTTTTCATCTGATAAATGGAAATTGCAAGTGTAATTAATATTGTTCTTAGATGCTAGTATCGTCTAGATTAAAGTTGAAATAAAATTATCATTACCTTATTTAATTAAGTAAACTTAAAAGTTATTCTTAACATGACATGATAATAATTATCAAAATCTAAATTCGCAAAATTTTATTAAAAAAAATTCTTTGTATTATATCAAAAAGTAAGTTGATGATGCCATAAACATATCGATAGGGATAGAATCCTTGAGTACACTCCCTAAAATACTCTTCTATTTATATATAATTTTTGCATCTAATTAACTTTTAAGATTTGAATCTTGTTCCATATACAACAACAACAATAATAACCCAGTATAATCCCATTTAGTGGGGTCTGGGAGGGTAGTATGTACGCATACCTTACCTCTACCCTTGGGTAGAGAGGCTGTTTCCAGATAGATCCCCGGCATACTTCTCTCCAAGAACTTCCCACCTTGCTCTTGGGGAGACTCGAACTCAAAACCTCTCGATTGAAAGTGGGAGTTGTTTACCCTCAGAGTAACCCCTCTTGTCATTTGAATCTTGTTCCATATATACCCAATAAATCTTTACAATTTAAGTAAACTATAAACCATTTGGTCCATTTCGTTTAATTTAGTTTTTACTTAGGAAATCGCTTTCATTCCTTTTCGAGTGCAAATATGTTTACTTTCGACTTTATTTATATGGTTTTTAATGTTTAGTGGTTATTACTGTTCTAAATTCTAATCATAGCGGAAAAAGAAAATAATTGAGATTACCCCTTTATATCTCCCTTTACAAATTTTCAACAAAAAGCCACTGAGAATTAATTGAAAGTGACAATATTGAAACGTAAAGACTCAAAGGTCTTTAAAAATCTTCTATATGACATTTATTATACATGGAGGCGAACCCAAGGTTTGAAGATAGCGGAGAGCCGGAGACACATGAGCGAACTGCTCAATCAGTATTTTTATTGGACTTTAAATCTTAAGAATTTCAAATAAAATATATAACCGTTTTTAATATATATACACTAATATATTTGAAATTTTTGCCGGCATTAGTGAGGTCCAGTGACTCCTCTTCTCCGAACATTGGTTCGCCTCTGATTATTGTTCTCTGACGATTTTGCTGAAATCAAATCAAAAAAAGATATTAAGGAAACAAAAGAAGAGTTTCTATAGGCTCTTCTTGCTTTTCTTCTTTTTTTTCTTTATTTCTTTTTCATTTCAAAGGATTTGGCTATCAGCTTGCTAGCAAGAAGTAGTGTCGTTCAAATATCAACTTTCTTGAGAGTATTTAAGCAAATAATTATGAGTGTAGAAGATAAGATGATAAAATATGTTTCCTCAACTTTATAGAGTATTAATTTTGGGTTGAAGGGAGAAAACAATATTTTACAATCTTTATAGCCTCGAAAATTTTATAAACAAGTCTAATCATAATGGATAGAAGTGGATTCAGGATTTAAACTTTATGGGTTTAGATTCGTAATTTTTTATCACATTTCGTCTAATTTAATGAATTCAAATAAAATTTATTAGAGTAATTGTATGTACTTAATAATTTTTGGGCAAAAGTACAAAGTATGAGCGAAAGATATTCGTTTAATTGAACCCATAACATCTACACTAGATACGTCTCTCATGATGAAATTAGCATAAGTAACAGGTTCACGTGGATAATATAGTTTTTTGTCCAGATCTTATATATATATTTATTAAAAAATTGCGCACTCAATATTATGTATTAACTTACTATCGTTATAAAATTCATAAATTTTAAATCCTGAATCTGAGGTGCAATTTAACACGGTTTGTTCTTTCAAACGTTAGAAATATTGACAAAATCACAGGTTGTTTGGCTATAGAGAGGAAAATGGGTAACAAACGTACGTGTTTCATCTTATAGAGGTGTGCGGCTCTCTAATTAAGGTGGGAATTAATGTGTTGGAACTTCCTTTAGTTACTTGCTTGCTTTGGCAATATATACTATGAGTTATCAAGTTCCCTTACGAATAGGGTGGAGCAAGAATTTTAATTTTTTTGAGTTTAAGATTTTAAAACGATGACTTTAATTATTAATAATTGCGTTTTAAATTTAATATATATATATATATATATATATATAATGATTTTTTTAATACAAATATACTGTTTGAATAAATAGCTACTAGGTTCGGCCGAACTCATACTCAGGCTTCTAGCTCTGCCTCTATTTAAGAATGTAGTTTAGTGATCAATTAAGTAATTACGTTAATAATTACGAATTTCAGATTCAAGTTTTAGAGGAGGCAAAAAATATTAAGTGATTTGTTTCAGAGGCAAAAGCTAGCCTATTAGGTACAAATTCAGCCGCACCTAGTCACTTTTGCTTAAATATTATATTTGTGCAAGGAATTATTAAATATATCCAAATATTTAATTATGAACCCAATAACTAAGACAAACTATGAATTCCATGATAATTCAAAATTCATAAACTTTAAACTCTGACTTCGTCTCGAATTTATTCCATTTATTCAAGCTTTTGGTGAACAAAATTAACTAATATCTGTGCGACACATTAGATTAACGAAATAACATGCATGTACCTGTTAAATTATAAAAAAAAAAAAAAGAGAAAAAAAAGAGGCATCGAGTTAGGGAAAACGTGTTTCTAGTGTGCTATATCCTCCAATATTGTTGACTTTTTTGGCAAAATTTATATCCCACATCTGTTGGGAAATAAAAGTTGGGGGGTTTTCCCCCTATAAAAGAGGGCCTAATGTTTAGGATTTAAATGCACCTCTTATTTGCCTTCTCATTTGTTTAAGTTATTTGTATCTTTTCTCTTTAGTATTATTTCACTTGTATTTTTGGAGTGGAATAAAATATTGGTTGTGTCCAAGGAGTAGGCAAACTTGTCCGAACCTCGTTAAATTTTGGTGTTCCTTTTATTGTTGCTTTATTGTCTAATTTATTATTTAGTGGCTGCCATAATTTTTGGTATAGTATTTGTGACGCATTCACACTATATACATTCGGCTTCCGCAATAATTGGTATCACAGTTAGGTTTTGTCTAAGCATGCTCTGTGGATTGCAGCCTAGTCAGATATTCCACATCAGAAAAGATTTATCTTGGTAACTGAGTCAAGGTTCTGTCTGAGTATGCTCTGTGGTTGTAGCCTGGTCTGACCTTATACATCAGAAAGGAAATAATCTTGATTTGTGTCGTCAGCAATTAAATAATATTTGTGTCAAAATGGGAGACAATAAACAAGAAGAATCTATACCAAGTGTCAGCAATGCGTCATCATTGGCATCTTCGCTTATGACAAGAATTGTGCCAAATGCAAAATTTGCGGTAGAAATTTTTGACGGATCCGGAAATTTTGGGATGTGGCAAGGCGAGGTTCTAGATGTCCTTTTTCAACAAGGGCTAGATCTGACCATTGAAGAAAAGAAACCAGATGTTATGGGAGAAGAAGATTGGAAGATTCTCAACCGTGTTGCTTGCGATACCATTCGATCCTACATTGCTAGAGAGCAGAAATATCCCTACAGAAAGGAAACTTCTGCAAGTAGATTATGGAAAGCACTAGAGGATAAATTTTTGAAGAAAAACAATTAAAATAAGTTGTACATGAAGAAGAGACCGTTTCACTTCACCTTTGTTCCTGGTACCACGATGAAGAACACATCACCAGTTTCAATAAGTTGGTCACAGATTTGCAAAATATGGATACAACTTATGACGCTGGTGATTTGGCCTTAATGTTGTTGGCGTCACTTCCCGATGAGTACGAGCACCTTGAAACTACTCTACTCCATGGAAATGACGAAGTTTCTCTCAGAGAAGTTTGTCCGGCTTTGTACAGCTATGAACAAAGAAAGCAAGAAAAACAGTGTGCGAAGAAGGAGAAGCACTATTTGTGAGGGGTCGTCCTCAAAATCAAATGAGGACAAAGAAGGGGAGATCTAAGTCAAGATCTAATCCCATCAAAGATGAATGTGCCTTTTGTCGAGAAAAGGGGCACTAGAAGAAAGACTGTCCGAGGTTGAAGAATAAGGCCAAACATAACAATGGAAAGGCCGTTATGGACTCAAATGTAGCTAATTGTGATGATTCAAACTTCTCATTAGTTACAACAGAGCCATCAACATCATCAGACATATGGTTGATGAACTCAGCTTGTAGCTATCATATGTGTCCCAACATGGACTGATTTGTGGAATTTCAAGAAGAAGAATATGGAGTCATCCACACAGCGGATAATAACCCTCTTACCTCATATGGTATTGGTTCAATACGATAAAGGAATCATGATGGAATGATTCGAACATTAACAGATGTTCAATATGTACCGGATTTGAAAAAGAATCTCATCTCTTTGGGAGCCCTAGAAACAAAAGGGTTCAAAATTCTTGCAGAAAATGGAGTGATGAGAGTATCCTCTGGTACACTAGTGGTAATGAAGGCTAATCGGAAGAACAATAACATGCACCGCTATCGTGGTAGTACAGTTATTGGGACAACGACAGTGACATCCAGTGACGATAAAGAGGCAGAAGCAACCAGGCTATGGCAGATGCGCTTGGGACACGCTGGAGGAAAATCCTTGATGACTATCAGATCAAGGATTGTTGAAAGGAGTAAAGACTTGCAACTTGGAGTTTTGCGAGCATTGTGTCAAAGGGAAACAAACAAGGGTTAAATTTGGTACAACGACCCATAATACGGAAGGCATATTGGATTATGTACACTCTGATGTTTGGGGTCCTTCCAAAACACCTTCATTGGGTGGGAAGCACTATTTTGTAATCTTTGTTGATGATTTTTCCCGAAGAGTATGTGTGTATACAATGAAAAGCAAAGATGAAGTGCTGAGAATTTTTCTCAAATGGAAGACGATGATGGAGAATTAAATAAGCAGGAGGATCAAGTGTATTCGCACAGACAATGAAGGTGAATACAAAAATGATCATTTCAGCAAGGTTTGTGAAAATGATGGCATCGTCCGATACTTCACCGTTAGACATACACCATGACAGAATGGAGTGGCAGAACGCATGAACCGGACCTTGCTGGAGAAGATATGGTGTATGTTGTCCAATGCCGGCTTGGGCAAAGAATTTTGGGCTGAAACAATTACATATGCATGCCACCTCATTAAACGTCTACCATCTGCTGGTATTGATGGAAAAACACCATTTGAAAAATGGTATGGAAAGCCTATTATAGATTATGACTCTTTGCACGTGTTTGACTCAACTGCATATTATCATGTGATAGAGTCAAAATTATATCCAAGGGAAAAGAAGGCTATTATTATGGGGATTACTTCTTGAGTCAAAGGATATCGCTTATGGTGTCCTATGACAAAGAAAGTAATATTCAGCAGGGATGTTATGTTTGATGAATCTGCTATGGTCAATAAGGTAACAAGAGAAGATACCAAACAAGATGATGGTGCTTCTAAGCAGGTGGAGTTTGAGGGAAAATTTATTTTTCCTACACAAGAAGCAGAGGAGGAAACAAAGGAAGATTATCCTCTAGAAGGAGAGCCAGTAAAGGAGAATCCAACTCAGGAACCTCAACAACAACTTGAATCAATAGCAACCAGCATGCCAAAAAGGACAATAACAAAACCTATTCGTCTCATAGAGACAGTTGCTTGTGCGACCGCAATTGTAGCTGATGATGTTCCTACCACTTATAAAGACGTAGTCCAAAGTTCAGAAGAAGACAAGTGGAGGATTGTCATGAATGATGAAATACAGTCCCTTCATCAGTATCATACATGGAGATTGGCCAATCTCCCGAAGGGAAAGAAAGAAATTGGGTGCAAATGGGTATTTGCAAAGAAGGAAGGATTTCCTAACCAAGTAGATGTTCGCTACAAAGAAATATTGGTGGCCAAAGGATATGCTCAAAAGGAGGGAATTGATTACAATGAAGTGTTTTCTCCAGTTGTAAAACATTCCTCCATTAGAATTATGTTGCCTTTGGTAGCACAGTTGGATTTGGAACTAGTTCAGATGGATGTAAAAACTGCATTTTTACATGAACATTTGGAGGAGAAAATCTACATGACTCAGCCAGAAGGATCCAAAGTTGCTGGAAAGGAAAATATGGTGTGAAAACTTGAAAAATCGTTGTACGGATTGAAGCAATCTTCTAGACAATGGTATAAGCGATTTGACAAGTTTATGTTGCAGCAAGGGTACAAGAGAAGCAAATACGATCATTGTATGTATTTGCGCACTATTAAAGATGGTTCATTTATATATCTTCTCTTATATGTTAATAGCTTCCAAGAATTCGGAAGAAATTGATAAGTGGAAGATTCAACTGAAGAAGGAGTTCGAGATGAAGGATATGGGTGAGGCAAAGAAAATTCTTGGCATGGAGATAATAAGAGATAGACGTTCAAAGAAACTCTGTTTATCTCAAAAAGAATATTTGAAGAGAGTACTACAACATTTTGGCATAGATGACAATACTAAGCCAGTTAGTACTCCACTTACTCCCCATTTTAAGCTAAGTACTACTATGTCGCCAAAGGATGAAGCTGATCGAGAGAATATGTCAAAAGTACCATACGCAAATGCTGTTGGTAGCTTGATGTATGCAATGGTCTGTACGAGACCTGATATTTTACAAGCTATTGGAGTTATTAGCAGATATATGCATAATCCAGGAAAGGAGCATTGGCAAGCTGTGAAGTGGATTCTAAGGTATATTCATAATACTGTAGATGTTGGGTTAGTTTTTGAGCAGGAAGACAATTAGTCTGTAGTTGGATATTGTGACTCAGATTTTGCGGGTGATCTGGACAAACGAAGATCAACTACTGGTTATGTGTTTTCTTTTGCAAAGGCATCGGTTAGTTGGAAGTCTACTTTATAGTCAACAATTTCTTTGTCTACAACAGAGGCAGAGTACATGGCTATTACAGAGGTTGTAAAGGAGGAAATTTGGCTTCAAGGATTGCTAAAGGAGCTTGGTGTTGAACAAAAAGGTATCACAATTTTTTGTGATAGTCAAAGTGCTATTCAATAAGCGAAGAACCAAGTTTATCATGCAAGGACGAAGCACATTGATATTCGGTATCATTTCGTACGAGAAATCATAGAAGAAGGTGGAGTCATGGTGAAGAAAATTTATACTATAGAGAATCCTGCTGATATGCTGACAAAGATGGTAACTGCGATCAAGTTTCAACATTGTTTGGATTTGATCAACATTGTTGAACACTCAAGATTGAAGATGATGTCACAACCAAAATTTGTTATAGAGAGAAAATTGAAGATGTGAGATTTTACCAAGATGGAGATTTGTTGACTTTTTTTGGCAAAATTTATATCCCACATCGGTTGGGAAACAAAAGTTGGGGGATTTTTCCCTTATAAAAGAAGGCCTAATGTTTAGAATTTAAATACACCTCTCATTTGCCTTCTCATTTGTTTAAGGTATTTGTATCTTCTCTCTTTAGTATTATTTCACTTGTATTTTTGGAGTGGAATAAAATATTGGTTGTGTCTGAGGAGTTGCAAAGTTGGCCGAACCTCGTTAAATTCTGGTGTTCCTTTTATTGTTGCTTTATTGTCTTATTTATTATTTAATGGCTGTCATAATTTTTGGTATAGTAATTGTGACTCATTCACACTATGTACATTCGGCTTCCACAACAAATATATCTATATTTCAGTAGGTATATAACTTGCCTTAGTCACTATGTCAACAATCCAAAAAGAGTAAAAATTGGAAACACTTTCTTTTCCTACCATCTTTTATTTTCTTAAAAAGAACTAGGATATATTAGAAGAAGAAATGAATCTCAGTTTAGTACTGCAATATAAGTACCAATACCAAATTTGGCTTAGGAATTAGGAGCTTGCTACACTCAAAGTCGTTATACTTTCTTATGCAGCAGTAAAAAAAGGTGCATTTAATATGGAGGAATCAATTAACTTTGAAATATAAGTTAAAAAAGACCATAATTTAAATTAAGTGTCAGGAGTTCCGCACCTCCGGTCCATTTCTCGCTTATGCGGTACTGTTTTTGCGGCCTAACCAACCACATCTGCAGTTTTCACTTAACCGAGCACAACTGCATTCGCGGCCACGCATGTGCGCTCCAACCCTCGCATATGCGGGTCCTGGCCTCCTTGGTCCTAATCGTATTCTGCGGTTTCTCTAGCGCTACTGCGGGCTCACAACTGCTGTCTCCAATCCATATGTATATGCGCTCACAACTTTTGAGTTTTGGCTTATGAATATAATATAAATTAAGTGCAACATAATTTATAAAGCAATATATTTTCATAATATAAGGACGAATTTGAACATTATTTCTTTTCTAAAATAGTGTTTTGTATGAGCAGGGGCGGATGCACGCTTGTCTAAAAATTTTACTCAATATATGTATTAATACTGTACGAAAATGGATAAGTAGCAAAAAATGATACCACTTGACATATATTGTATCTTCGTGTATTGGTTAGGTTCTTGGTTTCTCTCTAAGAGGTTAAAGGTTCAAACCTTAACTAGCATATATTTTTTTTTGCAAATATTTGACAGAGCTTTCGTGGCTAAACATTGTGATGAAGTAGAATTGAACTCTTGATCTTTTTCAATTTAAAACTCAACAAAGCTAATAGACAAAGGCTATTTCTTGTTTAAAAATATATATGATACATAAAGTTATATTCCAATTCTTCTATAAATTTTAACATCGCTTACAAAATTTTTTGCATACGCCCCTGTGCGTGACGGGACAAAAACAGTGCCAATCTCCGAACTTCACGTGCTGCAAATTTGCTCCCATGCACAGTAGAAAAGGTATAAAAGGACTTCTACTTTCAGTAAAATGCAAAAACCAAGCCAAAATTTTAAATTTATGAGTTTTAAATGCTAAGACATATAATGAGTTCGAGGTAAATTTGGTTTTTTCTATATCTATGAACTTACACATGCTGCAAAATTCGGTCACATGAAATAGGAAAGGATTTCTACTTGGAGTAAGAAACATGGATTGAGGTAAAGTATGAACTATGAAGAATTATGGATTCGAGTGAAATAACTTTTGCTTATACTTTATATTTAGATTAAAAAACAATTAAACAACAACAACAACAACAACTACCCAGTATACTCTCACCAGGTGGGGTCTGGGGAAGGTAATATGTAGACAGCCTTACCCCTACCCAAAAGGGCAGAGAGGCTGCTTCCAAGCGACCCTCGGCGCATAGGACTAAAAAACAATTAAACAAGTAAAAATATTTAATTAAGAACCTACAACAACAAGCTACTAATTCACAATAAATTCAGAATTTATAAACTTTAAATCATGACGTTGTAGCTAATAAAAAAAAAAAGACCCAAGTGTGAAATATTCTTAGATTTAAGGTGGGTGTATCATTCTTGTAAATCTCTGAGTCATTGTAATTATTTCAACGAAATAGCTTCAAATTTGATTAAATTGTACGTACGTCATCTGTTAAGAGAATATATTATCCGTTTATTTTATTGTAAGTCAGAAACACACCTCAGCATGTGTCGGACTGATATATAGAGTATAGATATTTTTAATAAACCAACTGTCTGAAAATATTTTGTTGTTGAAAGTTGGATTCAAGTGGTTTTCATTAAATTATGTAAAGCTTCTCATATAAAAAGTAAACCATTACAAACGAATATTTCATATTATTTATTAATCAACATTATTATATTAAGCGCAGAAAACATGTAGAAAATGGATTAAATTTTCTAGAACAACGAATATGCAGGAAAAATAAGAAGTTAAAATGTGAAACTTTGAGCTATTGAACACTCTAAGGATCTAGCCTAACGGTTTAGGCGAATGAAGCCGGTGAAAATTATGAACAGCCAAAAGTTCAAATAGAATTATCTCCAATATTTATACTCGTAAGAGATAGCAGATATCTAGTAATGAAAGTGCTCACAAAATGGGTTATACCATTGTTGTATTAAAAAATACCAATAGTGGATGATCTAGAGCATAACGCGCGGTTCACAGAAATTCAGTAGCTTTTAATCAAAACTTGTATATATTAAAAAATTCATTAGATAACTAATATTAAACTATTAACATCAATTATTATTATATATTAACTTGAGATCGTTATAAAATCATAAATTTTGCATTCAGTCTCAGAAAATATATTGGTCGAGTTGGTGGCACACTAAAGAATGACGTCGTAGACCATAAAATATTAGTTGGTGCTAAGGCAATAATTGTAACCCTATCTTTTACTTCATATCTTCACCCTTTGTGGAAGACACCACGACCATATTGGCAACAATTGCAGTCAGACGCTACTTCCACTCCCTCCTTTCCTTTTCCTTTTTCTTCTCTTCTTTCTACTTTACCTCAAGACCTAAGCTTTTATACGAAAACCACGTCTTATTTTGTCCTTTAAACAATTGCTTTATTTAATTCAAAGTGTCAATAATACCTCGCAGTTTTACAATAATTCAATCTTTGGATATGGGGAGATTGGAGATTCTCCGAAAGAACCATCCTTTTGCTTACTTTCTTTCAAGTTTGACCATCTTTTCATCATAATACTAGTACTTTATAAACTTCTAAAGGACTTGATTAACCCATAGCTCACCTTCCGATTAATAATTCTGCTACTCCAATCCATCTCAATCAATATAAAGGTCACAATAATGCCAAAAACCGATTCAAGTGGTTAATCTTAATGAACATATCTCAGTCGATGTATTGTTAGGAACTCCCATTTTTCAAATGGGACGTAAGAGAGCAATTTGGTGCATATTCTTTTCATAAAGAAGATTCTCCTAGGTACCCCCTACAACCTTTTGATCCCTTCTAATCATTCTATACACATAATTTTACAATTCTATATACCTATTTCCCCCCACCCCCCCCCCCACCCCCCACCCCCCACCCCAAAAAATATTTAAAAACAAAACAAAAGGAGAGGTTACCAACACAACATGCAACATGCATTATGGAAAAGGTTGGCAATTTGGCACGTAAACACTTAGGCTTTCTTTACTTTTAATGCAAAAGATGTAGGCAATGTGATTGATCTTACCATAATTATATTTAATTTGTGACGTGAAAACATTGGTTAGATCAAGCAGAACACTAAATTAAAAAGACTAATGACCTGTGAAAATTCAATTGAACCACTGGCATGTTTAAGTACAGTATGTTGATATTTTTGTACATCACCAATACGATCAAAATTTAACCACATTGCAAATTTAAAAAGACTAATAACATGTGAACAATTAATGGAACCAATTCTAACTTTATGTACACTATGTGTTACAAAATCAATACGGTCTGATCAATCACATCACTAATTTAAAAAGACCAATGGTCTGTGAACATCTAATGGAACCATTTGTAACTTCAAGTACACAATATGTTAATATATTTTTAAATAACCCCATCTCTGTCAAGATCAATCACATTAGTATTTTGGAAAGAATATTGGCTAGTGAATATTTTGATGGAATCAATTGCAACTTCAAGTACACAATGTGTTGATAGTTTTTATAAGAAATCATCAACACGCACATTACTAATCTAGAAAGACAAATGACATGTGAACATTTAATGGAACAGTTGTAGCTTTAACTACACAAGGAGACGTACCTCATAATATTCGTGTGCCTAAACTAGGCACTACAAATAATTTTGCCCTGAGCTAGCTATCAACCTTTAAAGTGCTTAAAATCCACAAGTCTGAATTTTCAGTTCAGTAGTGATATGGGAGAGCACCCAAAGATCAGAACAGCAGAAAAATGTAGAAAAGAAATGTAGGATAACCCCCATTGCATTGCAGATGGTTCAGGCGCAAAACTAAGATACCTACATACATCACTCAGTTGGGGAAATTTCTAAAACGTAGATTCTCATTGAATCAACCAGCGCACAAAAACTTATGTACTTCTAATTTACATACCTCTGTTAACAAAATGTAGAACCAAATGAAAGATATAATATACAGCCATCATTTCTCTGACAAGAATTATTATCGTGGATCACGGCGATAACAGAGTCATCAACTATGAGAGAAGAATAGCAAAAGGAGAAATACAGTCTCTTTGAGCCAGCCACCACTTTGGTTGTCAATCTGTCATATGCATAAACATAGATGTTTTTGCAAGGAATTAGCATCCATGACTATGAAGATAGATGGGGAATAAGTATTAGCTCGAAGAACAACGATACATTTTTTGAATATTCCAAAATATTAAGATATATCAGAACGTATTAAACCAACTCAAGAACATTTGAGCTCATCAAAAGCAGACAACTAACAGAAAGTAGCAACAAATAAAAGGGGACTCTGTCCCAATTTACTTTTCCTAGAAGCAAGTGATGAGTAGGTCCAGGTGACTAGGCCACTTCGTCTAAAAAGTGGAAGGCTTTACGAGTAATTGATTAACAAATTCTGTACACAGATGAAATCCAACAGATTTTGTCCCCATCTGCTGATCAGAAAATGGGTAGACAATGAAAATTGTGTGGAAGGATTTGTCTATATATACAGAAAAGCAGCAGTTACTAGTGCACACTTGTGACCTTACAATAGAAGAGCTCTCAAAGAGGTTTAGTTTGTGCAAATAAACAATGAAGGCAGTAAGTGAACTATTCATTAGATCAAAACCCTTTATTGCTGTCATTTTTCTCCAATTTGGGCTAGCAGGCATGGATATCCTCACCAAAATGGCATTGAATGAAGGGATGAGCAACTATGTATTTGTTGTGTACCGCCACGCAGTAGCCACTCTCGCTATTGCTCCTTTTGCAATAATTCTAGACAAGTATATATCTCTCTCTCTTCCTCCCTCCCTATGTTCAATTGACGTGTTTGCAACCTCAATTTTACTCTAGTTACCAGTAGGATAAAGACATACAAAAAGTGTCTTCTTCTTATTCCCATAATTCTAGCGAGAATGAATGACAAGCTAAATGTTTCTTAACAGGAAAATAAGACCAAAGATGACTCTCTCAATATTCACTAAGTTGGTACTTCTTAGCATACTAGAGTAAGTCACACTCAAAATTTATTTATTTTTCCATGGAGTCGGTATCTAACATAAACATGTTTCTCTTGACCAATAGGCCAGTCATCGACCAGAATCTCTACTCTATTGGCCTGAAATACACAACAGCAACTTTTGCAGCTGCAATGTGCAACATACTTCCCGCCATTACTTTTATAATGGCCTGGATATTCAGGTAAATTATATGCTTTTTTCATTCTACAGATATAATCACACATATGAACACCAGCAAAGATAAACTAACAAGGAAAACCCAGCATGGATTCTCCAAAACAACCAAATGACGATATTAAATGTGTTCGCACATAATTTCTTTATCCTAGGCTTGAGAGGGTGAAGCTTACAAGCATTCGCAGCCAAGCCAAAATAATTGGGACTGTCGCCACAGTTGCAGGAGCCATGATCATGACGCTGGTACGAGGTCCAGTCATTGAACTATTTTGGGCAAAAGGAAATTCCAGTCATGAATCTCAAAGTGGTGGGTTAAATCTAAGCCATGCTATCAAAGGTTCCCTCATGATAACAATTGGATGCTTCAGTTGGGCAGCATTCATGATTTTGCAGGTAACGGTAGAACTTAGTTAGAGATGAGTTTTATTAGGAAACAAGCGACATATCTGACTCTAGTACGATATGATAGGCAATCACACTGCGGACCTACCCTGCAGAGCTCTCACTCACTGCTTGGATATGCTTGTTGGGAACAGCTGAGGGAGCTATAGTAGCGATGGTAATGGAGAGAGGAAAAGCTGCAGTGTGGGCCATAAAATGGGACACCAAGTTTCTTGCAGCTGTATACAGTGTAAGTCAAACTTATGAGCAAGACCGAGTCGATTAAGTATTCTTAGAACACAAGCATACAAGAAAAATTAAAAGTATCCATTCTTTAAATGATTATCCATCCTATGCACCATATTGTCCAATTCTGTACCATATTGTTTATCCATTGTATGCACCATGTTGCCCAGTTCTGTGCTACTCTATGTGACAAAACTTGTTAAGTAGATGCTCTACAGCTTATGCACATCAATGTTTCTAACTACTGTAGCATGAAATTTTACTTCTGCAACATGAGAGAAATGAGATAACAAATGTAGACGCATAGCTTTTCCAATCACTCATGAACTTAAGCCTGCCAAAAGCTTCTCACTTTCCATGTCACAATACAGGGAATATTCTGTTCAGGACTCGCATATTACATCCAAGGAGTCATAATGAAAGATAGGGGCCCTGTTTTTGTCACAGCTTTCAATCCATTAAGCATGGTTATTGTAGCTATACTGAGTTCATTCATTCTACGTGAACAAATGAACCTGGGAAGGTAATTCATAATTTCTTATAACACCTAAAGCTCTTATAAGTTACGACCAACACAAAACTAATGTAACACTTTCTACAGGGCACTTGGTGCTGTTGTGATCGTTTTAGGCCTTTACATTGTCCTGTGGGGAAAAAGCAAGGATCAAAAATCTCCATCAGCCGATGAACAAGCAATACCAACACAGGAAACTACACATGAAAACAAAATTGACAAGGAAAATTTAAGTATCCACATCAGTCCATCAAGAGGACCAACTGTTACCAAAGAAGAAAGAATAAAATGATTTTCTCGTCGGGGCTATATCTTCCAAATTCCAAAAGGAAGTCGGGCTACAGAGCAACCTCTTTATCTAAGAAATGAGCTCCTCTTCAGCTTCATCTAAGAATTAATAGTTATCAGTTAAAGATGGTTTATGTACGAAGAGGAGATTCTTTCTGCTTTAAGGCAAGGAAAAAGAATCTCAAGTCATGTGCCCAAAATTTGGGCCAGTTAAACAACCATTTTTTGCAAACTTCTGTCAGTACTATAGAATAACCAAACTATGTTAAGCCAATAGGCTTTTTTCTTATGGTTTGTTAAACAGATATTAAGCATGTATAATAACAGCAATAATCATGCCCAGATATGAAAATAAGGTGGATCCTGAACTTAAGATCTAAAATACCGAAGTTCTATCAGAAAAAATTTCCTCTGGTAAAGATCAGTGTCTAAAAGACTTGGACCAGTCAGTCTTAGCAGTTATTCCATTGTATTGGTCGGGCCAATTTGGACAAATTGACATTACGCTACATTTCAAATACTACTCAATAACCAATCACACACCTACCGTTGATGGCCATAGATGTCTTCGCCCCAAAAGAGAGAAAAACAATGGAAAACGAAGGGCACTAAAGGCCTTTAGAGGGATATATTCGTGCATCAAAATCAGAAGCATATAATTAATAGCACCATTGCTTGACTACTATAGTATGAGAAACCTTGTGCATATTCTTCCATATGTTTTCTATGTTAACCATCTATGCAAGGGCTACATCTTCTTGATAAGCAGGACTTGTTACAAACTAAATGCTGACTGTGTAATTGAAACCCGGGTCAGGGGGTGTATGAATGTAGGGCAACCCAAATTACTGAACCAGAGATGCGGGAGGAGTCTGAAACTTGCTCAATTTAGGGTCCTCACCAATTTTTGACCAGCCTTCGACCTTCCAACGGTAGCAAAAAGCGGAGCATGAACCTAAAACTAATTATCTCACATGTTTAACAGGACAACTATCACATCCCTTCCAGACATCACAATTTGTTACGGGTACGAATAGCATGTCGAGATGATGAATTATTTAAAAATCATAACCATATCAAGCATACTCAAAGGCATACTATTGACGCTTGCTTGAAACAAATATTGCAATTTAAAGATTGAAACTTACACCATTAAGAAGTACTAAGTCTCGGTTTTATCAATATAAAAATGAGGTAACTATTTCTAATAGATGTACGTGACAAACTTCCATGTTTGGACGTCTCAAAAGATTGACATGTTTCTAATAAGAACTAAAACATCCTTCCATATGATGTTCATCAAATAACAACAACAACAACAACTACCCAGTATAGTCCCACAAAGTGGGGTCTGGGGAGGGTAATATGTAGACGAGCCTTACCCCTGCCCGAAAGGGCAGAGAGGCTGTTTCCAATAGACCCCCGGCTCAGTGAAGGAAAGGGATTAGTAAGTCCAGCAGAAATAGCGTAAATAATTATCTAAACATAAGAACCATAAATAAAATAGCGTGCAATAGTATCATACAGTAACTACCATAAGGGAGACACATTCCAAAACACAAATTATTTAATGTACTCTAATCTTTAATGTCATATTTCTTCCTATAAACTAACTTTTCGACTTGTACCAAAACAACTACTGTGCATCAATCCAAACTAGTATGATCCTCAATACTCTTCGCTTCATTTGAAAACTTTTCAACTGCTATTTTAATATTTTCTTTAATTACTTCCAATATAGTTTGATATACACATCAAACTAACATTTTAAATTCCACGTCAAGGAGACCATGTCAAATAAATGGGACGAGTGAGTATCATTTGTATCTGTGAAGTGAAAAGGTGTTTGATCTTTGTCTTCAATGTGTAGAGGCACTCATCTAAATTGTTATGTTCCACACTTATACTTATCCTAATCTCATCACCAGCTTATCTTTTTTACCTGGTCCTACCTTATTTGATTCTTTCAGCCAAGTTCACAAAGTATTGCCGTCTCTAAGAGATCTTATTACAATAATTGACTGTTTTATTTTGTCTTGAGCCTAAACATGACATCCATTTAGCAGCGTACTACAGTTTTAACAATTGAGTACTCCCTCTGTCCCGTTATATGTGGTACCCTTTCTTTTTAAGTTTGTTCCAAAAGGAATGCCAATTAAATGTGTAGAAATAATTTAACTTTAAACTTTCCATTACACAAATGTTTATGGCTTGTTTTAGACCAGAAGTTTCAAAAAGTTTTTTTTAAAACTCTGCTAGTAAGGCTGCCACATAAATTGGGAAGGAACGAGTATTATTTTCTTATAAGGCCAGTTTTAAAAATTATTTTAGACATTTCTAAAATAGTTGTAATTTTAAACATCTATTTTTCCACAGATCTAACCTCTTTCACTTTCAGATCTTCTTGCTTTTTCAACTGTAAAGAATTGTGGTTGCAAATTTTGAAACATTATTTGCTGAGTTCCAGCTTTCCCTTCGCCTTAATTTGGTTATTCAAGTTTGTCTCTACTGCTGTTTAGAGATTTTTTGAATTCTTGCTTTTCGTCAGCGATTTTTCCGGCGACCCCTGCTCTTTTCTCCCTATTCTCTCTTCTCTCCTCTGCTTTTGTGGGAGTGTATGGGTGTGTTCTGTTTTCTTGGACAGGTGCCTTATTTTTCCGGCGAGAAATTTACGGCAAGCTACAGTACATCCGGCGACTCCCGTTCAGACTTTCGGCAGGACGCAATAGAACTACAAGTTCCGATAAGCTTCAGGAAAACTTGCCCCAGGTACTAGTCGTGGCGGCGAGGCCAGTTGGCGGCGTTTGGGAGTGAAGAGCTAAGCAACACCGGCCGGGACGTGCAAGAGTTGGTAGCAGTTGACCTGGGGCGCATCAAAGCCTACTTTTAGGTTTTTTCACCGGTAGTTGGTACCTCTCGCTCTCTTGTTTACTTTGAACACCTTTTACATATTTTAGCTAGCATTCTGTGTGGGGTCTACTCTGTTGCTATCTAGTTTGCATCTTTTTGCATATTCCGCTATAGTGCGTGTGCGTGTGCGCGTCACTATTCTCCATAGTCAGTTGGAGGGAAAGTGGCCGCGGCAGGGGATGATAGCGTAAGGTCATGTCCTCGGGGGGTGGGAGCGGTGGCGGGGGTGAGTAGTGGGGGCAGGGAGTGGTCCTGCGGGTAGGGCGGGAGGTAAGGGTGGAAAGAGGGTAGCGGACGCTCATAGATTAAGGATTGGGTCATGGAACATAGGCACTCTGACGGGTAAGTCCATTGAGTTGGCGAAGATTCTTCAGAAGAACAGGGTTAACATAGCATGTGTCCAGGAGACTAGGTGAGAAGTTAGTTATTGGTGGGGACATTAATGGTCATATTGGGGCTGATGCTGGTAGTTATGGTGAAGTGCACGGTGGCTTTAGCTTTGGGTTAGGAACGGAGGTGGCACTTCACTGCTTGATTTCGCCAGGGCTTCCGAGCTTCTGATTGCGAACTCGACATTTCAGAAGAGCGAGGAGCACTTGGTCACCTTCAAGAGTTCGACGGCGAGGACTCAGATTGATTACATCCTCCTCAGAAGGAACGATAGGGGTATGTGCAAGGGCTGCAAGGTTATTCCGGGTGAATCCCTTTCGACTCTTCATAGACTCCTAGATATGGATGTCGGTCTCTGGGTGAAGAGGAAGAGGAGGGGTGCTCGGGGACTACCGCAGATTAGATGGGGTGTTTTGACTAAGGGGAAAGCACAGGAGTTGGAGAGGAGGTTAGCTGAGGGCGGAGCTTGGAGAAGTTTTGGGGAAGCAGACGCTATGTGGTCAGAGACAGCGAACTTGATTAGGGAGGTAGCACGGGACGTGCTCGGGGTAGCCAAGGGCTATTCAGGAAGACATCAGGGTGACTGGTGGTGGAACGATGTAGTCAAAGGAAAAGTGGAGGTGAAGAAGGCGGCGTTTGCTAAGTTGGCAGGGAGCACAAGCGAGGAAGAACGGAGAGCGAACAGGGAGATCTACAAGGTGGTGAGGAAAGAAGCAAAGCTGGCGGTTACGGAAGCTAAAAACGCGGCGTTTGGTCGCATGTACGAGGAACTAGGGGAGAGAGGCGGGGACAGTAAGTTATTCCGGTTAGCTAAAGCAAGGGAAAGGAAGGCACGTGGTCTTGACCATGTTAGGTGCATCAAGGGCGAGGATGGTAGAGTTCTGATGGGGGAGTCTCAAGTCAAGCAGAGGTGGCAGGCGTACTTTCGAGACTTACTTAATGAGGAGGGGGATCGTAACATAGAGCTAGGGGAGTTGGGGCATTCAGAGCAACATAGAGACCTTGGGTATTGCAGGCGCATTAGGGCGGAGGAGGTATGGGGGCTTTGCGTAGGATGAGTAGGGGTCGAGCGACCGGGCCTGACGAGATAGCGGTGGAGTTCTGGAAGTGCATGGGTAGGTCAGGAGTGGAGTGGCTCTCCAGGTTGTTCAATGCGATCTTCAGGACCAAAAGGATGCCGGATGAGTGAAGGTGGTGTACAGTGGTGCCCTTGTACAAGAACAAAGGGGACATCCAGTGCTGCAACAACTATAGAGGTATCAAATTAATAAGTCACACCATGAAGGTCTGGGAGTGGGTGATCGAGGCGAGGATAAGGGAGAGGACATCTATATCTGGGAACCAGTTCGGTTTCATGCCGGGTCGCTCCACTACAGAAGCTATCCACCTTGTCAGGCGGTTGGTGGAGCAGTTCAGGGATAAGAAGAAGGACATGCACATGGTGCTTATCGACTTGGAGAAGGCGTATGACAAGGTCCCAAGGGAGGTGCTATGGAGGTGCTTGGAGGCGAAGAGCGTGCCGGAAGCCTACATCAGAGTAATTAAGGACATGTACAATGGAGCTAAGACTAGGGTCAGGACAGTGGGTGGCGACTCAGACCATTTTCCAGTGGTTATGGGGCTCCATCAAGGATCGGTGCTTAGCCCTCTCTTGTTTGCCTTGGTGATGGATGCTCTAACCCGACATATTCAAGGGGATGCGCCTTGGTGTATGCTATTTGCTGATGACATAGTCTTGATAGATGAGACGAGGGTCGGTGTTATTGAGAGGTTAGAGGTATGGAGACAGACTCTCGAGTCTAAAGGTTTCAAAATAAACAGATTTAAGACAAAATACCTGGAGTGCAAGTTTAGCGCCGAGCCGAACGAAGTAGGCAGGGACGTGATGATTGGATCTCAGGTCATCGCCAAGAGGGACAGTGTCAGATATCTCGGGTCGGTGATTCAGGGGGACGGAGAGATTGACGGGGACGTCACTCATCGTATAGGAGCGGGGTGGTCAAAGTGGAGGCTTGAATCAGGAGTCCTGTGTGACAAGAAGTTTCCACATAAACTCAAGGGGAAATTTTATAGAGCTGTGGTTAGACCTGCAATGTTGTATGGCCGTGAAGAACTCTCATGTTCAGAGAATGAAGGTTGCGGAGATGAGGATGTTAGGTGGATGTACGGGCTCACCAGGTTAGATAAGATTAAGAATGAAGTTATTCGAAAGAAGGTGGGGGTGGCCCCGGTGGATGAGAAGATGCGAGAAGCGAGGCTGAGGTGGTTCGGGCATGTGCGGAGGAGAAGTCTTGATGCCCCGATGAGGAGTTGTGAGCGGCTGGCGATTGTCGGCGTTCGGCGAGGCAGAGGGAAGCCTAAGAAGTATTGGGGAGAGGTGATTAGGCATGACATGGCTAGAATGCGGGTTTCCGAGGACATGACCCTTGATAGGAATGTCTGGAGGTCTAGTATCGGGGTTGTAGGATAGGGGCTCATAGAGTTTTTCGTACTCCTCACCCGGGGTTGGGTGAGGCTTCGCAGGGCTATCCATAGATGATTTGTGTTTTGGTTCGTGTTTCCCTTATGGTAGTTATTTATGGTAGTTACTGTATGATATTATTGCATGCTATTTTATTTATGCTTCTTATGTTTAGATAACTATTTACGCTATTTTTGTTGGAGTTACTAATGCTCTTTTGTTTTTGTTTTTATTTTTGTTTATCCTTTCCTTCACTGAGCCGTGGGTCGATTGGAAACAGTCTCTCTGCCCTTTCGGGTAGGGGTAAGGCTCGCCTATATATTACCCTCCCCAGACCCCACTTTGTGGGACTATACTGGGTAGTTGTTGTTGTTGTTGTTTTGTAATTTTAAACATGTATCTAGCAGTAAGAGCACATTCAAAATTTTATTGTCTTAGTTTGTGTCTCTCTCTCTGGATAGCGTTTTTTATTTTGATGACAAGGTAGAAAGAGGAACATCCTTCCATATAAGAGATCCAATACTGAGTCAAAATCAGATTACAGGAGCCTTCTTACACCATAGAAAGAAAATTTTCAAACACCTAGATTTGAATTTCTATCTTTTCTAAGTGCCATTTGGACATAAAAAATTCCTTTTTCCAAAAAATTTTCACTTTTTTCGAAATCAACGTTTGTTCATAAAATTTTTAATTTTTCACTTGAAGATGCATTTTAAAAATATTCAGAAATTTGAAAAACTCCAAAAACCTGTTTTTCAAAATTTTCACTCAAATACTCACAAAACTTCAAAACAACCCAAAATTATATTCATGTCCAAACACTAACTCAAAATTTCAAATACCATTTTCACTTGAAATTTTTTTTCATCCTTGTTTGGAATTTTACAATTCTTATGTCCAAGCGCCCACTAAGAGAAGTATTATTTTCTTATTTTTCTTGCTTTTAAAATAGGGGTAGGGTGATAGGAAAAGAAATGTTGAGGCATATGGAAAAACATGAATCCAAAACATAGGCAGAGATCACGGCTCACTGAATAGTGGCAAATTTGTCCATTTTTCAATTAAGAAACTAAAATCATAAGAATTATCTCATCCACTATCAATGCCTTTAATCACTTTCACCACATAGTCGAATTTGTATTTTAAAAAGTTGCATTTTTAAGGATCACCACATAGTTGAATTTGTCTCTAATCACTTTCACCAACATATTGTATATCTCTTTTCAACATACTATTTCTAATGACTTCAACAACAACAACTACCCAGTATAGTCATACAAAGTGGGGTCTGGGGAACTATCTCTAATGACTTCACCACTTTAAATTATACCAAAATCTTGTACCACTATGTTTCCTTTGTAGTCACCAATCCCAACTTTGCCCATGTAAATTTAAAGCTTCTGCGGACATGACAAATTAATTTGACTTCATAAACAAATTTGGTGAATCACTTTGAGATCTTTAAATTGGCTAGGCAGGGAATGCCAGTGGATCAGCCATATTAGCACCATCCCACATCCAAGTAAAAAAGAAACAGATCTAGATTTTGTAGGTTAAATGGTTGGCACGTTATTCCTATTTCTAATAAATAAGAGAACTCCTACTCACTTCTAAATATATATCCATACGAGTGGCATCGTGAACATTGGTATCTTCCTATATGAGTTAACAGGATAATTACAGTCTATGGGCACAAGCTGACAATTGACAATTATATCATCAATTGGCTGAATATATTTTCAGGAAGTTATACATTGTCAGGCAAACTAAATGTAGAAAACAAAATCATAAGTTACGCATATGCACGTTGTTAAGGACGTATCATGAATTCGTTCAGTATTTTTCCCAGAGCGCCAAAAAACCGGTCTAGATCAACCATGATTTATAGGGTCGCGAAGTATTAAAGAGCACATATTTATATGATATTGTAGGCAGAGATGCAGGCACTTCTTTTGCATAATACCTTGCATATGGATTCCTCTTTTATGACAGTCGCCTGACATCATCCTTCCCATATATACGCTGAAGTTCACGTGTCGCAGCTAGAAAAGATTCTGAAGACAGGAAAAAGGCATTAAAATTGTATAACCAATGCTAACTTAATTAAAAAATAAACATTCTACAATATGAAACAGCTCAGTTCATTGATTTAAGGCACCTTTCCAGATACGAAATGATTTTTGGTTAATAGACGACCCAGTAATTGTCTGAATAACTTCAAATAATAAATCCTGAGGTGTGTTCCTGAGCTCCTGAACAATCCCATAGATTGTCTTCCCATTTTCAAAGTATATATGATTATTAGGGTGTTTTGTCTTACAACCGGCATGGCGCTCAAACTCATAAGCATTAATTGCCTACACATAGAAGTTACACCACATTTAATCAGTAAATTGTACAGCAAGTTAGTCCTGCAATAATGAAAATTGGCACCAAATGTACCTTGGAAAAGTTACATGACTGACAGCTACAGAGGTAACCAGAACCTTTTATAATACCACGGAGCACCTTCTACCATGCAAAGGAAGAATAATGTCATATACTGAGCATCACAGTTTCAAAGATAAGATTCATAAAAAGTAAAGTTTACCTCTCTAGACCAAGCTATATACTTGACAGATACTCCATCTAACATACCAGTTGAGAGCAAGCTTCTCACATTTGAAGGGAAACTGTTCGAAGGAGGCTTTTTAGCTGCTTTCTGCTCCTCCTTTTTAGAAATAACTTCCTTATTGCCAGCCATTTGAGTAGCACTTGTAACTGTATCGGAATTTGATTCAACCAATCGCTTTCCAGTCATAATATCCGATTGTTGGCCTGAAGACTTACTCATTAATAAGTCATAACTGCAAATCAGCCTTCCAGAAGAATTTATATCGTCATCATCATTGAATCCACCAAAAGATATGATATTGCTTTCTCCCCTGCCAAAAGATTGGCTCATTGACAAATTATTGTTTTCAACTTTGCTATAGGTCTGACTCACCGATATTGTATTGTCATTGACTCTGCTGTAGCAGTGGCTCATGGGTGGATTGGTGTCAGTGACCTTACTAAGAGTTTGGCAAATTGAAGTAATATTGCTATCATCATTACTGAATGACTGACCCATTGATATAGCAGTATTATTGTCCTTGAATGAGTGACTCGTTGATATAGTGCTATCATCCTCTCTGCTAAAACTTTGACTCAGCATAGTAATATTGCTTTCATCTTTACAGAAAGGGTGACTCACTGATAGTGAGTTGCTCTCCACTTTGTTAAGAGGTTGACCCATAGATATGAAGTTGTTATCCTCCCTATTAAAGGTGTCACCTAATGACATCATATGATCATCACCTCCGTTAAAAGAAAGCCCCATAGCTATGCAACTATCCTCAGCCTTAGTAAAAGCATGATCTGTTGACATTGCGTTGTTGATCACTCTGGTGTAGGTATCACCCATTGACACAGGCATGAAATTCTCAGCCTCCTTCACCTGATTGACTTTGACCTTTCTGATACCACCATAGTTAAAACCTGACCTAGGATCCTCCATTGAATGGGATATGGATAAACCAAATGAGGAATCACTTCCAAATGAATCTTCCATCACCTTTCTAGCCACAGTAATGTTGTCAACGCCAACGGATGGAACACTTCTGTCATCAAAGTTGACCGATCTTGCCCTTTCATCATCAAAGTGCCTTTCTGCATATTGGCCTGGAACTGAGTGGAAACCAGAAGTGTTCATCCACGGAGCAATATTGGAACTCAAAAGTCCAGTGAACGAACTATGATTAGGTACTTCAGTGGCTTGCTTCTTGTTGGGAAGCAATTCAGGCTCGATACCATCCATGAACCATTGATGGGAACGTTTAGGCTCAAGCGTGGAGGAGTTATCATAAGCCATTTCATTTGGAATCGCTTTGCCACTCTGAACTGCAATATCTGCAAGGAGTACAACAAAAAGATCTGAGGAAAGCATTCTTATTGAAAGTATAATCTAGTTACCAAAGGGGAAATGCAAGGTTAATCAATAGTGAATTATATCCCTTCTATTTGAGATCAAGGATATAAGACAGAACATTTAGCAAAAACTTATGAAATTAACTTGAATATTAAAAACTTTAAAGAACCTAAAACTTAATTCAGAGATGTGTTGAATCAATAATAAATCTTAAAACAGTCCAATACTACTAGGCTACTAGCTTATCAATATCTACCTCTCCAAGCTTGAGACGAGTTGTAAACCATATTACTAGCTTATGGATCTACCTCTGCACGTTCGAGACAATTGTAAACTGTAGTGCTAGCTTGTAGGGTATCAACAATACAATGACAGCGTCAACAACTGCTTGAGACAATTGTAAACTGTAGTACTAGCTTGTAGGGTATCAACAACACAATGATAGCGTCAACAACTGCTTGAGACAAGTTTTAAACTGTAATAATGGCTTATCAAGTATCTACTCTCCAAGTTTGATAATGACCTAAGTTGCTACACGAAGACTAGATCCCCCCCCCCCCCCCCCTTTTGTGCTATTGCCTGATATTCATTTTGACCTAATTTGACATCAAATCCCACTTATGAATTGTATTTCGGAAGGGAGGATGAAAGACAAATTGAATAAATAAAAATTGTTGTTTATTTATCTTTACATTACAGAAACTTATTATTGACAAGCAAACGCAGTATCAGTATCCCTTGAATGCACGGTTGTGTCGAAGAATATGTCCTATAATTTAAATAACTAAAAAGGTGGGCGTTCCATAAGATAGACGAACAAACATCATAAACTAGAGTGGAAAACAAAGCAGACAATCCTCGGTCGTCCGTGCTTGCTTAGAACCACTATCTCTTGATTGATCTGTTTTTTCTACCTTTACAGCTCGCTCTGTAAGTTCACTAGCAATACACCAATACAGCACTAGCTATAGCAGTAACTAGTACAATGAGTCAGGGGTTGATTGACCTATGAGACCACTTCACCGTGGGTTCATTTCCTAGCAATATGATTCCTCCTAGTTCTTCCTAATAGCAAAATACCTTGTGCATTGATTCTCATATAACATGCAACACAAATAGAAATTCACAATGGAGGAAATTTATTTTTATGACCGAGAAATCTGTCTGAGAAGAACCCTTAGGACCAATCACAACCTTCTAAACTCGGGGATAATGGGCTGCCCTCTCCATCCTTCTCCGCTTAAATACCAGGCTTAGTTTGCATGGTCGCAGGGCTCGCCCCAAGGACCAAAATGAATGAATTTTATCATTGACAAAACCAAATTTATGCACTCTCCTCTCTGCACGAGCTTCTCACAGTAACAAATAAGCACCATTCACATAGTCAAACAACTCATTGCAACTGCAACAACGTTAAAAGCACCAAAAATTACAGTCATTCACTTAGCTAAAATTTATTAAACTCTAATTTGTAACAAATGCTCAAACAATTCTGCATCAATTTCTCTGAAACCAAACAAAACTCTTAACATTTTCAATTCAATGCACTTCAGTTCATTAACTCACATAAATGGAACCCTAACCCTAGCACTCCGGTATGCAGTGGCGAAATATACAGATATAAGCATTACATACATAGGTATACGATCGGAGTATTTTCAGTGTACCGGCTCCAACGAAGTATGATCGGAAAATTTGAACGAGATTTCACCGGCGAGTGTACGGAAAATGGTAACCGGCGAGATCTATAAAAGGTGAAGGGAGTAGAAATATATATGATGGTGGGATGCACGATTGAGGATGACGGGTAAGAGATCTGGACCGTGAACATTTGACTTTCTTTGAATCAACGGTTTATATTTGAGAGATTGAGAAGGATGAGTGTTGTATTGAGGAGATGAGCAACAAGGAATAATTGCCCGTGAACTGGACCTGGAGGCATACGTGGCATTTGAAAGGGTGGGCCTAAAAGAAGTTTTATTTTGTAAGTAGCAATTTAAGTTATATACCTATTAAAGACAAACTAATTACCCCATTTTCATCTAGCCGACTAAAACTATTTATCCGATACTTTTTTCTTATTTATTCTTCTACTGCAACTATGCAGTTTAATTGCCTTGTACTTTTTCTTTATAATTTTCTTTTTCCTTTCTCTAACTGAATTATATCCCTCCCTATAATCTCTTATCAATCCCCTTTTTCTATTCTCTCTTTTTCATATATTTCAGCAAAATAAAGCTAGAAAGCAAATCTATAAAAAAATTAGGGTTTCAATAGTTTCTTCTCAAAATTCTCAATCTCATTGAGTTCGATATATTTTGGATTTATGTATATGAGATTTTTATTCAATATCACGCGTGATCTTCGTACTAATCACCTAAAAATACATGATTACTTAATTGGATGTTGTGTTCAAATATTTTTCTAAATGAACTATTTAATTTCCACGAAGGTATTATTCATTGCATAAGCTCTCAATGAGTTAATTAGATTATATGACAACTGATATTATTTCAGTTTAATAATTGAATTTAAAAAAAATTGAACTCTATGCGTATAATTGTATACTCTGTTGGTATAGCTATACACTATATTGATATCATATGTTAGCTGAAATATTTTTTGGTTGTATTAGCTACATTTAATTGGTACCATATTTGATTTTTCTTTAGTAACAGTAGAATATTATACTTTCTTCAATTTTTTTAATTTTGAGTCAATTTGGTCGAAACTTAGAGCTGATTTGAGGTGATTGAGATCGAAATTTTAAGTTGAAAATCAAAGAAGAACACAACTACAGTAATAATCGAAGAAGAACACTATTACCTAAGAGTATACCGCTATAGTATACTAATATACTATATGAGTATATAGTTATACCACAACAGTATACCATTATAGTGTACAATTATATTATTATGGTATACTGATATAGTAACAACATGTTGTACCAATATACAATATAGTATAATAGTATACTTATTACACGTAAATTCACTTGCCTTTTCCCTTTTAATTTGTTTTAAGCTTTAACCTAGCGTGAGCAGCAAACTGAAATGCAAAAATAAAATAAAATTATAGTATGCTATATAGTATAACGGTATACTCTTACAATTAGATTGTTTTAGATTTTTTTTAAATTTTCATTGATAACTGATATTATTTTAGTTTGATAATTGAATTAAACTTTTTTTAGCTCTTTGCATATAATTGTATACCCTGTTGGTATAACTATATACAATACTGGTATCAAATGTTAGTTAATATTTTTTGGCTGTATTAGCTATATTTAATTGGTATACAATTTAATTTTTCTATAATAATAACAAATATATAATAGAATAATAAAAAAAGAGTGATGAAGAGAAAAGGAATATAAAAAATGAAGTTAAATGAAATTAGAATAGAAAAAAGAAAAAAACGAGAAAAAAGAAAAGGAGAAAAGAAAAAGGAAAGAAAATAAGCATAAAATTTTAAAAAATGGAGAATAAAGAGAAAATTTTCCACAAAACCTACTATGGGTAGGAAATATAATTAGTTTATGGGATTGAAAACAAATGGGTAGACAAGGGTAAATAGTTCTGTTTTTGTGGGTAACTATGTCAAACCGCCCTCTTTTTATCTTATAAATTTGTGGAACTCAATCTTACACTTTTGGATCCACAGAAATCTAGGTCCACAAAACTATGAGACAGAAAGAAGCTTCATACAACTAGTGTCAGTTGTATGAGACACAAAATAAATTTTTTCGGCCTGATATATAAAATAACGGACACACATTATGATTTGCTTTTTGGGCATTTGCATCTATACCCGTTTTTTGTGTCACATTTTAACTTGTGCCCGATTTGCAAAAATAATTGTAAGTGTACCCACTTTTTCACATAACTTCAGCCCACGAGGCTGAAGTTTTTCTTTTGTATTGAAAACTTCAGCTGAAGTTTTTGTCTTTGTAACCGGAAAACTTAAGCTCTACAGCTTAAGTTTTCCAGTTATAAAATAAAAATTTAAACTCTAGAGCTTATGTTTTTCAGTTGTAAAAGAGCTTAAATTTTTCAGTAATAAAATAAAAACTCAAGCTCTAGAGCTTAAGTTTTCCAGTTATAAAATAAAAACTTAAGCTTTAAAGTTTTTCAGTTATAAAATAAAAACTTAAACTCTAGAGCTTAAGTTTTTCAGTCATAAAAGAGCTTAAGTTTTCCAGTTATAAAATAAAAGCTTAAGTTCTAGAGCTTAAGTTTTTCAGTTATAAAATAAAAACTTAAGTTGAAGTTTTTGAACTGGAGATTTTGTGTTATAACTGGAAAACTTCAGCTCTAGAGCTGAAGTTTCTATGTTGTAATTTTGTTTAGTAATCAGGATTGTATTGTAACTGGAAAACTTCAGCTTTAGAGCTGAAGTTTTTGTGTTGTAACTGAAAAACTTCAACTTTAGAGCTGACGTTTTTATGTTGTAAAAGGAGGAGAAAGGGAAGCTAAAGTTTTTTAAAAAGTTGGTACGAGTGCAAACAGAAAGACAAATCGGCTATAGGTTAAAAAGGGGCGCCCTAATTTTTACTTTGCCTTTTAAGAAGACTTCAACTCAAATAGGTTGCTTTGATGGTAAGCAACATTAACTTCCAACCAAGAGGTTGTGAGTTTGAATCTCCCAAAGAGTAAGGTGGGAAGTTCTTGGATGGAAAGATATCATGAATCTATTTAGAAACAGCTTCTTTGACCCAATGTAGTTTTGGGGTAAATCTAGTTCTATTCTTATTGTGTTATTTTGGACATATATAACTATTAAGTTTATAAAAGGTATGCATTTTTAGTCCAATTAATGAAATTTTAAATTGAAGTATATTTAATATACCAACTCTGATCAAAAATTAAAATGAAATTTAATTAGAAGCGAATCAGTAAGGTCTTGAGAAGAAACATATACATCGAAAGATATACAATTGAGGATGATTGTTAAGAAATCTAAACCGTCAATATCGACTTTATCCAAAGGTACAATGTATACTTGAGAGGCTAAGAAGATGGAGAGTGTTATATTGGGATTAAAATAAAATAGACAAATAACCACTTTATAGGCCGTATATACATGATCTAGAGTGATATAAAAAAAATCGATGATATTAGAAAGAAAGGGGAAAAAGATCTAAAAAAGGATTTTTTTTTCTTCCAAAATTCTCCTTTTTCTTCTACCTTTAATGATACATAGTAAAGTTACGAACTCAAACTAGCAACAAAAAAACAAGGCTGAGGTCTCGAGAGAATTGATATTTATCCCATTTGCCGCGCTAATTAAATTTTGCTAATGTTCCAAACTTTTTAACATTTAGGGTGTGTTTGGTATGAATGAAAATAATTTCTATGAAAAATATTTTCCTAAAATAGGGCGGAAAAGGTTGAAAATGTTATGAAATAATAAAAGAAGAAGAATGGTATTGCAGAGCAAAGTAGAGATAGATGGAATTCTTATTGATATGAGATGAATTACAATAGAATAGAACCTAATATGTATAGGGAGAGAAGTGACTTAGCCACCAAATAATAAATCCTAGAATCTCTCTGTCACGACCCGGATTTTTCCACCATCGGGAGTCGTGATGGCGCATACTGTCGAAGCTAGGCAAGCCAACCCTTTTTAATCATTTTCACAAAACCTTAATCTAAAACAATATAAATAGTGAAATAGTTAATTAAACCACGCGGAAGACTTTTAGCAACAATAGCAATGACAAAGTGCAGAAATTAGTAACATGCCCCTACCTAGTATTTGGTGTCACTACTCATGGACGACTAAAAGAGTACTAAAAACAACAGTCTGAAAGAAATACATAACATTTCTATTTTGATATAATAAAAACAAACTGGAAGAGATAGAGTAGACTCAGGGCCCGCGAATGCCAGCGAACTACCTTGGAGTCTCTGGACTGAAGTATCGCTCCCTAACTACTATTGCGGTCCATAAGTTATGTCCTGACCTGTGCACAATAAAGCACAAAAGTGTAGTATTAGCACAACCGACCCCATGTGATGGTAAGTGCCCGGCCTAACCTCGGCGAGGTAGTGAAGAGGATAAACCCGACCTACCACAATCAACCTGTACAGATATATGTGCAATAACAGAAAGAGAACAAGAATTTAAACAGATAATGGGGAGGGGACATGCCGGGGGTGTAACATTTCAATTACAACTTCAACAAACAAGAAATGGAACTGAATATATAATAATAAATAGAGAAATCCATTGAATCAACAACTGCATGGCACCGTCATTCGTGCTTTTACTCTTATTTCTCACCAAAACTGTCAAATATAATGCACGGCATCACCCTTCGTGCTTTTACTCTCATTTCTACCAAGACTATCAAATATAATGCACGACATCAGCCTTCGTGCTTTTACTCTCAATATACAGTGCACGGCATCACCCTTCGTGCTTTTACTCTCAATGCATAGTGCACGACATCACCCTTCGTGCTTTTACTCTCTCTTCCTCACCCAATCAATGGTCACAACCAAACGGGAAAGGAATATATAACAAGACAAAATATCCCCACAAGGGAGAATAACTCAACAATAAATCCCTGCAAGGGAATAAAACTCAACAATAGGTTCGGCAAGGGAAAATAACTCAACAATAAATCCCGGCAAGGGAAAAGTACCAAAAATTCTTTTCTAGTTCATTTGCCTCTCAACTATCACTTAATAGTTCATTTAACAAGTAATTATCACAACTGCTCATTTCTTTCAAAAATTTAATAGCAATTATGACTCACAGTCATGCTATACTCAGGCGCATAGGTAACCTGTTGAAAACACGTTCTCAAGCTAAACGTGTGTTGATCTATGTAGGTTTTGATAAATGCCAAACCAACCAACGAGGATGAATCATTAACAGTCAAGTACAAGAAACAGTGCGGAACCAAGAATCACAAATGAAGATTATAGTCGTGTTTATTGTTGAGTCATTTTATTTTGTAATCTTGATTCAACAACATATTTCTAATGTTGGCTCTCACATAAAATCATTTTTTAAATCATGCATCTTTAAGTTTTTACAACAAATAAGCTGCATATTAGCCAAAATGATTTTAAACTCGTCTAATGATTTTGGGTCCAAACAATCGATTGTCCACAGGCAACAATCGATTGTTTAAGTATTTGTACTTAGCGTTAAAAATATTGTCTTAAGACAGAAAGTTTCTTGAAAATTATTTTTGAGCCCACAATCGATTGTCACTCTGAACAATCGATTGTCAATGTATTTTTTACTTAGCATCAAAAATTTGGGCTTCAGCCAGAGAGTTTTCAAAATCTTCAAAAATGATGGACAATCGATTGTCCAGGACAACAATCGATTGTTAGACTGTCAGACATTCAAAAACAATTTTTAAAATCAAGATTTGGTGGTTGAAAAATCTTTTAAAAATTGTTTCCCCATAGTCAAAGACCCAATAAATGCTCAGTAAATTACCCACCTATTTTCAGATTCGTTTTGATATTTTTCTGACAACAAATCTTTCATTTTCAAATAGTGTCAGAATTATTGACTGTGTGAAACAACAATCGATTGTTATGTCAGACAATCGATTGTTGGTTGTTAAAATTTATTGCCGTTTTTACAAGTCAAGATTTGTATGATTTGCATTTATTACAAAATCTATTCTTGTCAGAATCCCTTTGAAAAATTTGGGCAACAATCGATTGTGTAGGAGCAACAATCGATTGTCACCTTACAGAATCAGTTTTTTTGTAGACAAATAGGCAACGGTTCAAAACTCCTTTTTGCCTATTAAAACTTGCCTGAAAACCCTTCACAACAACAACAACATCACAGATTAATCAAGTGCTTACAATTCTATTCTTGAATTCATATCATATCATACATACATTTTTGAGAGCCAATTTTGATTTAAGTTGTTGTATTCTTGAGCTTATTGATTTGTACTCATATCCACTCTTAGAGAGAGTTTTTGTTAAGTGAGTATTAAGTGTATTTACACTTGAAGGGAAATTGTAATCCCTTGTTGAAAGAAGGAACAATCCATTCCTTCTTGTGAAGTCTTGGAGTGCTGCATCTTCAAGCAAGGTTCGTCGAAGCTTGTGTGTGATTCAAGCTTTGGGTTGTAACGGTTTGTTAAGCACCCGTAAGCTTAACGGAACTAGTAGAAATCTCGAGAGAGTCTCTCGGGGACTGGACTAACCACAACGTGTGGCCAACCAGTATACATCGGTGTGTTCATTCCTTTTATTTTCTGCACATACTTAATTTCCTGCAGTATTTATTTTGGCAACAGAATTTTTATTTCTCCATAATTTTCTATAAACGCTATTCACCCCCCCCCCCTAGCGTAAAGCACGGTTTCTAACAATTGGTATCAGAGCTTAACTCTCTGAAAGACCTAACAGTTTGAGAGGAAAGTTTTCTATGGCTTCTAGCAGTGCATATGCAGGAATGGGTGAAGGATCTTGCACCACAAGACCACCATTGTTTGATGGAACAAATTACACCTACTGGAAGGAAAGGATGAGGATCTTCATTCAAGCAAATAATTTTCAGATTTGGAAAATTATCAAAAACGGTGAACTGATTCCTTTGAAAAAGGAAGGTGAAATTTTCGTCCCAAAATCTAAAGAAGAATATAATGCGGAAGACACTAGAAAAGTGGAGAATAATGCCAAAGCTATCAACATGCTGTTTTGTGCTGTAAATCCCGATGACTATCGGAAGATATCATATTGTTCCACTGCAAAAGAAATGTGGGATAAATTGGAAATAACATACGAAGGCACTGACCAGGTTAGAGAAGCGAAAATTGATTTTCTAACCCATGAATATGAGTTATTTCGTATGCAGGAAGGTGAGAAAGTAGATGACATGTTTGAACGATTTTCTAAAATCGTAAATGATTTACACGCCCTGAAAAAGACGTTTACGGATCGAGAACTTGTCCGTAAAATTCTGAGAAGTTTAACTTCGGAATGGCGTTCGAAAGCTGACGCAATTCAAGAATCAATAGGCGTCACCAATGTCACAATCGACGGTCTAAGAGGTAACCTTAAAACATACGAATCTACTATTATTAACCCCTCTTTGATTGATCAAGGTAGGAAGAAAATCGCCTTAAAGGCAAACACGGCTCAACCCAAAATTGAGGAAGAGTCAAGCGATGAAAAAGACGAGCTTGGACTCGTTATTAAGAGATTCAACAAGTTCATGCGCAAAGAGTATGAACGGAGAGGGAAGCGGAGAAGTGGACCGCTAAAATGCTATGAATGTGGAGAATATGGGCACATCAAACCAAACTGCCCAAACTTGAAGAAGCCCGAAAAGAAACAACGGGCATACATCTCGTGGGGAGGCGACTCAGGAGACGAGTCGAGTGACGAAGATGAACAAGCTGCAAACTTGTGTCTTATGGGACAGGAGGAAGCTCAAAATGAGGTAAGTATCAAATCTGAAAATATTTTTTCTTTAGAAGAAATGCGAGATGCCTTTGATGAGCTTTACGTTGAATTTATTAGCGCTTCAAAAATTATAAAAGATCTGAAAAATCAGCTTTCCATAAAAGAAAAAGATTCTGAAAAATTAATTTTTGAAATTGAGGAATTGAAAAAGGAAAATCATTTTTACGGAAAAAGAATTGCCGAAAAACCGGAAAGCTCAAGCAAAGGATGTTCTTCTTGTATTTCTTTAAAAGAAGAAGTAGATAGTCTTAAAAGCACTTTGCACAAATTCAATTCTTCACACAAAAACCTGAATGTCATGCTTGATAATCTGAGATCAACTAGGCACGGAATAGGTTTTATAAATGAAGAAAAAGTTGAGTCCATTCATAAATCACCTAAGACTCAACCTAGGCAAAGTAAAACAAATCCACCTAGAAATACTAATCATGTAGTGAATAGTTTTTCTAGAGTTAATAATAGAAGAAATATTGGTATAATTAGATCACCTAGATATGAATCTAGAAAAGTGCATGAAAAGAGTTTTCATACAAATAGAGTAAATAGATTTAAGCCCTCTAATTATTATCATCCTAGAAGTATGCATAATCCAAATGTTATATGTCATTACTGCTGTAAAGTCGGGCATATAGCCCCTGTTTGTTTCACTCGACACCGGCACATCAACACGAGACTTGCTACACCTAACATACAAGGACCCAAAATGATTTGGGTACCAAAAACTCAGTGATTTGTTTTGTAGGTATGTTTGAAGGGGTCAAGTGTACTTTGGTACCTTGACAGTGGATGCTCCAAACACATGACCGGGGATGCATCTAAGTTCCTTCAACTAGAACCTAAGGAAGGAGGAAATGTCGTTTTTGGTGATAATAACAAAGGAAAGATTATCAGCATTGGATCAGTCGGTAAGGATGAATCCTCCTCTGTTAAAAATATATTACTTGTTAAAGGTCTTAAGCATAATCTCTTGAGCATAAGTCAATTATGTGACAAGGGAAATCTTGTGTTATTTGATTCAAATGAATGCTTAGTCTTTCGTCGCACTGATTTTAAAATCATTCTTCGTGGTATTAGAGTCGATAATATTTATATGGTTGATTTAGAAAAATCTTCATCAAATTTTGTAAATTGCCTTATGAGTAAGGAAGACGACATGTGGCTATGGCATCGAAAAGTAGCTCATATTAATATGAAGTTGTTAAACAAATTGGTTTCCCAAGATTTAGTTATCTGTCTTCCAAAAATCAGATTTGAAAAAGATACAATTTGTGAACCATGTCAAAAATGGAAACAAACAAAAGCTTCTTTTAAATCAAAGAATGTTGTTTCAACCATTAAACCCTTACAACTTCTTCATATGGATCTTTTTGGACCATCTAGAATTGAAAGTCTAGGTGGAAATCGTTATGCCTTGGTTATTGTTGATGACTACTCTCGATTCACATGGACTCTATTTCTTGCCCATAAGAGTGATGCTTTTCATGCCTTTAAAATTTTTCTCAAACGTGTGCAAAATGAAAAGAGCTCAACCGTCACTTCCATAAGAAGTGATCATGGAGGAGAGTTCGATCACAATCTCTTTGCGGATTTTTGTGATGAACTCGGTATTGAACATACTTTTTCAGCTCCACGTACACCACAACAAAATGGACTGGTGGAACGGAAAAATCGTTGCCTTGAAGAGATGGCTAGAACCATGCTCGATGAGTCAAAGATTTCCAAAATCTTTTGGGCCGATGCAGTGAGTACTGCTTGCTATGTTTTAAACAGAGCAGTCATTCGACCGATACTCATGAAAACTCCATACGAAATCTATAAGGGAAAAAAGCCTAATATTTCCCACCTTAGAGTTTTCGGTTGTAAATGTTTTATCCATAATAATGGAAAAGAAAGTTTGGGAAAGTTTGATGCTAAATCTGATGATGGTATTTTTCTTGGCTATTCATCACATAGCAAAGCATATAGGGTATTCAACAATCGTACTAAAACTGTCGAGGAATCCCCTCATATTGTATTTTGTGAAAATGATGCTCGCTTGGCGAGAAAGGATTTTTGTGATCATCTTGCAGAATCTTTAAACAAGATGAATATTCAAGACAAGGAGCAAACAGAAAATACAAAGGAGATTGAAAGCGAAAATGCGGAACAACCAACGGAAGAAGCACCACAACAAGAGGAAACATCCGAGCTGCCAAAGGCTTGGAGGACGTCTAAAGACCATCCTCTCGACAAGGTAATTGGGGATATCGAGAAAGGAGTAAGTACTCGAAACCTTCTCAAAGACACCGTAGGTCAATTAGCTTTTGTTTCACAAATTGAACCAACTACTGTTTCCGAAGCAATTGGGGATGAGCATTGGACCTTGGCAATGCAAGAGGAGCTTAACCAATTCAAACGCAATGACGTTTGGGAATTGGTGCCAAGACCCGATGATCATACCATAATTGGTACGAAATGGGTTTTTCGCAATAAATTAGATGAAAATGGTATAATCATTAGAAACAAAGCTAGGCTTGTAGCAAAAGGCTACAATCAAGAAGAAGGTATTGATTATGATGAAACTTATGCTCCCGTAGATAGACTAGAGGCTATTCGTTTATTACTTGCTTTTGCCTCGTCTATGAATTTTGTTTTATATCAAATGGATGTGAAAAGTGCTTTTCAAAATGGTTTTATTCAAGAAGAAGTTTATGTTGAACAACCCCCCGGTTTTGAGGATTTCGAATCTCCCGATCATGTTTTCAAACTCAAGAAGGCTCTTTATGGTTTAAAACAAGCTCCTCGAGCTTGGTACGAAAGATTGAGTAAATTTCTTTTGGAGAACAATTTTATTAGGGGGAAGGTTGACACTACTCTTTTTGTTAAACGTAAAAACAATGATATTTTATTAGTTCAAGTATATGTAGATGATATTATATTTGGTGCTACTAACAATGTCTTGTGCAAGGAATTTTCCGACTTAATGACAAATGAATTTGAGATGTCTATGATGGGAGAGTTAACATTCTTTTTGGGATTACAAGTAAAGCAAATGAAATAAGGCACGTTCATTTGCCAAGCCAAGTATTGCAAAGAACTGCTGAAACGCTTTGAATTGAACAATGCAAAGACAATGGCTACTCCCATAAGCACATCCGATCATCTAACCAAAGATGATGAAGGTAAGGAAGTCGACACTAAAAGTATAGAGGTATGATTGGCTCTCTCCTTTATCTTACTGCTAGTCGTCCGGACATCATGTTTAGCGTGTGTTTATGCGCCCGTTATCAATCATGTCCGAAGGAGTCTCACCTTACTGCGGTAAAACGGATTTTAAGGTATCTTGTTGGTACTGTAAATGTGGGTCTATGGTACCCCAAAGGTTCCTCATGCCAACTTGTTGGCTATTCCGATTCCGATTTCGCTGGATGCAAATTGGACCGCAAGAGCACTAGTGGCACTTGCCATTTGCTCGGTAGCTCTCTAGTTTCTTGGTTTAGCAAGAAACAAGTTAGTGTTGCGTTGTCCACAACCGAGGCTGAATATGTAGCCGCGGGGAGTTGTTGCACCCAAATCTTATGGATGAAACAACAACTCTTGGACTATGGCCTAAGTCTCGATCATATCCCTCTTAGATGTAATAACACTAGTGTCATATGCTTGACGAAGAACCCCATTCTTCATTCGCGAACGAAACACATTGAAATTAGACATCATTTTTAAGAGATCACGTTCTCAAGGGAGATGTCGACATTGAATTTGTTGAAACCAAAAATCAATTAGCCGATATCTTTACCAAACCTTTAGAGAAAGAGTCCTTCTTCCGAATTCGCAGTGAACTCGGGATTCTTGACTCCACGTTGATCTAAATCATGCATTGCATTTTTTTTATGTTGAAATGATTTCTAACTTGAGCGTCGGAGTGGTCTAACAAATTTTTGCAGGTATCGCCCTAAAGGCAGGGGGAATTACAAGAATATGACGCACAAACAGCCCATTTCTTGAAAGTCTTACTGATTACATTATATGTTTTTTTTTTTGCACTTTTTGTTAATGTCAAAAGGGGGAAGAAAACCGGGCTATGCATTATTTTATTTTAGCTGTGCACAAGAATATATGTTTGCATATATTTAGGGGGAATAATAAATTTAGGGGGAATACTTGACAAATACTGTTTCTTGAACTGTTATTAATATGCATATCCCGATATAGGTTTGCCATTATCAAAAAGGGGGAAATTGTTGAAAACACGTTCTCAAGCTAAATGTGTGTTGATCTATGTAGGTTATGATAAATGCCAAACCAACCAACGAGGATGAATCATTAACAGTCAAGTACAAGAAACAGTGCGGAACCAAGAATCACAAATGAAGATTATAGTCGTGTTTATTGTTGAGTCATTTTATTTTGTAATCTTGATTCAACAACATATTTCTAATATTGGCTCTCACATAAAATTATTTTTTAAATCATGCATCTTTAAGTTTTTAAAACAAATAAGCTGCATATTGGCCAAAATGATTTTAAACTCGTCTAATGATTTTGAGTCCAAACAATCGATTGTCCACAGGCAACAATCGATTGTTTAAGTATTTGTACTTAGCGTTAAAAATATTGTCTTGAGACAGAAAGTTTCTTGAAAATCATTTTTGAGCCCACAATAGATTGTCACTCTGAACAATCGATTGTCAATGTATTTTTTACTTAGCATCAAAAATTTGGGCTTCAGGCAGAGAGTTTTCAAAATCTTCAAAAATGATGGACAATCGATTGTCCAGGACAACAATCGATTGTTAGACTGTCAGACATCCAAAAACAATTTTTAGAATCAAGATTTGGTGGTTGAAAAATCTTTTAAAAATTGTTTCCACATAGTCAAAGACCCAATAAATGCTCAGTAAATTACCCACCTATTTTTAGATTCGTTTTGATATTTTTCTGACAACAAATCTTTCATTTTCAAATATTGTGTCAGAATTATTATGTGAAACAACAATCGATTGTTATGTCAGACAATCGATTGTTGGTTGTTAAAATTTATTGCCGTTTTTACAAGTCAAGATTTGTCTGATTTGCATTTATTACAAAATCTATTCTTGTCAGAATCCCTTTGAAAAATTTGGGCAACAATCGATTGTGTAGGAGCAACAATCGATTGTCATCTTACAGAATCAGTTTTTTTGTAGACAAATAGGCAACGGTTCAAAACTCCTTTTTGCCTATTAAAACTTGCCTGAAAACCCTTCACAACAACAACAACATCACAGATTAATCAAGTGCTTACAATTCTATTCTTGAATTCATATCATATCACACATACATTTTTGAGAGCCAATTTTGATTTAAGTTGTATTCTTGAGCTTATTGATTTGTACTCATATCCACTCTTAGAGAGAGTTTTTGTTAAGTGAGTATTAAGCGTATTTACACTTGAAGGGAAATTGTAATCCCTTGTTGAAAGAAGGAACAATCCATTCCTTCTTGTGAAGTTTTGGAGTGCTGCATCTTCAAGCAAGGTTCGTCGAAGCTTGTGTGTGATTCAAGCTTTGGGTTGTAACGGTTTGTTAAGCACCCGCAAGCTTAACGGAACTAGTGGAAATCTCGAGAGAGTCTCTCGGGGACTGGACTAACCACAACGTGTGGCCAACCAGTATACATCGGTGTGCTCATTCCTTTTATTTTCTGCACATACTTAATTTCCTGCAGTATTTATTTTGGCAACAGAATTTTTATTTCTCCATAATTTTCTATAAACGCTATTCACCCCCCCCTCTAGTGTAAAGCACGGTTTCTAACATAACCGTCACCATACCTATACACCGATTCCACATAGCACATAGCAAATATTAACATAATCCTATTCCCTCAAGCCAAAGTTAGATCAAACACTTACCTCGAATCCGAAAATCGCAACTCAAAGCTCAACAATCACCTTTCCTTTAGAATTCAACCTTAAACCAGTGATATCTAACATAAATCGATTCAATATTATCAATAATAGCATAAGGATATAATTTCCTAGCTTAGAAATTCATTTCTAATTTTTCTTCCAAAATACCAAAATCCGACACCCGGCCCACATGGTCCAAACTCGAGGATCGGACCAAATTCCTATTACCCATAACCCCAAAAGTCCAAATATACAATTTATTTTAAGATTCGACCCCAAATTGAGGTTGAATCGCCAAAATTCCCCAAACCTAACTCTATCCAAAAGCCCTAATTTCTACCATGATTCAATGATTTAGGGCTAGAAAATTGATGATTAGATGAAGAAATAATGGAAGAATGAAGTTGGAATCACTTACCCAAAGAGTTATGGTGAAGTAGGGGCTTGAAGTTCGTCAATGGAGAGTGTAGGAGGAGAGCTCATGAGAGAATTTTTGAAGAAATGCGAAAAAACACTGTTCTGGACTAAATTAAATCGCTGAAGGAAATTGGCCTATGCGATCGCAGGAACAGGGTTGCGATCGCATAGAGATAGGGAAAGTTGGCCAATGCAATCATAGGGGGAAGGACGTGTTCGCGTAGAAGAAAAATGGGGTCTGGCCTGGGTGGGGTCTGAACACTATGCGATCGCAATAAAGGGTATACGATCGCACTGAAATGACTGGCCAAGCTATGAGATCGCGGGTCAGACTATGCGATCACATAGAAGAAAATGGGAGGGCTGACAAGGAACTCTATGCGATCGCATAGAAGAAGGGATCTGTGCAAAAACTGCAGAAAATCTGCTAAGTCCAAAGAACCAAAAACACCCCGAACTATCCCCAAAAATACTCCCGAGCCCTCGGGGCTCCCAACCAACCACACACGCTTACTCAATACCATCCTACAAACTTGCCCGAGTGATCAAATCGCCAAAATAACATCAAAATCAAATAATCAATCTCCAAAACTCATGATTTTCATTTCAAAGTTCAAAACTTTCAATTTTTCCATGTTTAGTCCGAAATATGTCAAATGAAGTCCGTTTTCAACCAAACTTTACAGGTAGCGCTTAACGCACATTTAAGACGTGTACCGGGTGTCGGAACCAAAATACGAGCCTGATACCATTGCTTTTGATCAATTTTCATTTTCATTTTTCCTTAAGCATTTTCAGAAAATACTTTCACAGAAAAGTTCCGTACTCGGGCCTGGGATCTCGGATTTCGATTCAGGAAATACAAGCGGGTCCTAAATTTCCTCACGGACCTTCCGGGACCGTCACGGGTCCGGGTCCATTTACCCAAAACATTGACCAAAGTAAACTATAGCAATATTATTATCAAAATTCATAATTTTTAACACAGAATTCAAATATTTCCACATAAAAATTTTCTGGCTTCACGCCCGGACTGTGCACGCAAATCGAGGCAACCAAATAAGAGGTTTTCAAGTCCTTGGGAGCACAAATAAAGGGAGAGTTACGGTGATGACCCTTTGGTTCGTCACACTCTCTAAATATAGACATTCACCTTAAATAAAATTCTATTTATAACACTCACCCTTGAATCTATTTAACAGATAATATGCCTTATTAAATCCTTAACTAAAATAAAACTCAGTGGAAAAAAATTTCTATAGAAGGAAAAAGAGTACACATATCTATTAATACGCCTTTTGGTTGCCTCATTAAAAACCTTGCAAGAAAAACCCAGAGGGACACAACCTTGTAAGGAAAAAAGAGTGCAATGCACATTAACTCCCCCCCTGATGAGAGCACCAATTCACATCTTTAAGCATTTGCATTCCAATCTTGTGCACCATCTTCAAAACGATCTTTGCTAGAGATTTGATAAACAAATCAGTCATATTAACTTGAATAAAAATGTTGCACCTTGAAATTATCATACTTGATAGATATGTAATATCTTTATAAAGTGTCGTGGAATGGCGTTTTCAATATCTCCATAAAGATTCATGCTATCATATTATCATGCTTATAATTATAGCAAGATACAAATGTGCGCAAATTGCACTAAGAAAGTGGTACTTAAGGATCAAGAATTGTATATGCTTTAAGCAACTTAAATCCTTCATGGATTGTCATATAAGTTAAGTCATATAAGCCATATAATAGACTTTAGATGCATATCAAGTTTTCATGTCATGCTAGATTGCACATACCATTAATTTTATACTTTCAAATATTTGAACTACAGGTCCAAAATTACATGCCTTTCATATGGAATCAATTCTACTTGAATTGTGTCTCTTCCATTTGGCCAATATTTTTGTGTCTATATTCGATAAACTTGAGATCTTCATCTATACTTAGCTCTATGATAGATGTCGTCGATAAATATTTTATATCGATTCCAATATTTTTTCATAAAGACATAACATAGAGATCTCTTCATTCATATATTCAGGTACCTGAATCTCTCATGAGATTTTATGAAATGTTATGTCATGTGATCTTCTTGATCACTTACCTCTTTGTTATGATCACTTCGATCATTTGCTCATCTTCTTTATCAAGAAGTTCTATTTGAAACCGATTTGTCTAGACGCTTTAAGCGTGCCATAGACTTTGTCCTTCTAGGACTTAATATGAGCATTTGCAATGAGAATATAGTTACTTTATTTGGGTCAACAAATGCTTATGACATGCTTTATAATATATCGCAAACGAATTATCTTTTTATGAACTTCAACTTCATATTATGATGTTCGAGGAGGATTTAAATATACAAATGATAATCCGTTCCACGTAACTTTTTCTCAAGTGTCATGTTAGAAAAGCTAACTTATTTCCTCAACTCTAGGAACCCATCTTTGTGCATTATCATATAAATATACACTGCACATCAATAATAATAAGATGGAATTATTTAGTTCCTGACCCTGAACCACTTGAACCACATATGAGGGGTGAATATAATATACTCTCATATATAACGTATATCAAACTGATATAGATAACTTTGTTCTCATAAGCAATAGTTAGCTATTAAGTGGAGGCGCTTAATAAATTATTTTGCTAAACCAGCTGTGATATAAAATAACTTATCAAGATGAACTTCTTGAATAGAAAATCTTTAAATTATGCTCAAAATTAAGCTATTGATCAAGTTACCCCGCAAAATACCATGTTGCGGGTTAATAATAGTTGCGCATATAACCATCTCATAAATGCATCTTTTGTGGTATACATGACAGGTGAATGGGCCCATATTCACCTTTGATATTTTCAGAATTCATGGGATTCAATCCAAACTTTAGTTGGTCAACTAATTAATGAGAACGAGCAATATAGGATAATTCGTAAAGAACTTTCTAGTTCTTTAATATTTACCCATGTGAATGTGAGCACGTGATTTTTATCCTATATATGAATAATTCCCAAAAATTCAAACAAAAATGACTTTTTCTTATTTTTACAATTCTTGTGAATTTTTATGTTATTTGTTTGTATTTTATTTGTGCGTGTTAATTCATATAAAATACAAAAAATATGCATTTGTATTTAGGATCTAATTTCTTCTTAGTATTAGTTAGGGGTTAATTTGTTTTAGAACCAAACATGAAAAATTACAAAAAAATAGTTCACATTAGCATTTTAATTGTTTTAATTGTGAAATCATCGCAAAGTTATTAAATAAATCTTAGGTGTTACTAGTTTTACTTTAATGGTTATTTTAATTTTTCATCTTTAAAAAAAATTAGAAAAATTATAAAAAATTACAAAATGGAACAAAAAGGAATAAAAAAAAGAAAAAAAGGGAGAAAATAAATCAAAGAGAAGGGTCTTAATAAGGTGCTTTGTTGGGGCCAATTTTGATGAAATTTTGGCCCAAAATTCCCAGGCCCACGTCGAACCTCGCCCAACCCCAACCCAATCCGAGACCCAGTTCGTCTTCCCCCTATTAGTAAACGTCGTCGTTTGGTTTCAAGCCCATTTGATCACAACCGTCCATGCCCTTAATCTAACGGCCATAAGTGATTGTCACATTTGTATTTAAATGTCCGAAAATTAATTAAACCCTAGAGACCAGCCATCCTATTCCTCGTACCTTCTATCTCATCGCCTTCTCTAATCTTCCTCCATTTTTCTGAACCCTAACACCCATATTCCACCATTGTCGCCAGGGGTCTACCACAAAACTTACGCCCTATAACACCCTCAACCCCCTCTTTACGAATCCCTGTTCTATTTCCTTCAAATCCATCCAAAGCTTTCCGAATTTCGAACTCAATGTGATGAGCCTTAGGAGTCCAAATTGGACTTGTGCGTGCAAGGTGTCTGTTGTGAGGTTCACCATCTTTTTTTCAAGACCACCCGACATTTGTTTAAGGTCAAGTCAGAGCTGTTCACTGGGTCTGAGTCCAAATCAGTACCCTCTCTCATTTAAATCGAAAGTCAGCCGCAAAGTTTCAAGCGTTGAGTGAGTTCTATCCCTCATTTTGTTCATATTCGTTCTTTTTCTGTTCTTTCTTTGCCTCGTTTATTTTTTTATTGTTTTCAGCCATGTTTAATAGTTTGCCATCCTGTTAAGTTCTTATTGATCGTAGTTTATGCTCGAATCTTGTTTTTGCCATCTTTCGATTAATCGCTTTCAAAAATAAATAGACTGCCTAGGGCCCTGTTTGATTTTGTTTAATGTTATTCAATTCTAATTTCTGTCAAAATGAGGTTTGGTTCCGGTTAAGTAATCCGCAATTAGTGTTCAAGGTATAAGACTTAGATTAGTTTAGTCGGATTAATTCTGTTTCATTTCGAGTTTGGTTGTTTTAATTTTCCTCCCTTCTTTAGTTAATTGTGTGATGGATTCAAAGTAATTTGGATAAATCTGATGCTTATCTGTTAAGGCTAGTTGGTTATAGCTGATGGGGTTAATACAATTTAGGAGAGGTTTGGGTAGGATAGTAATTTCAGGGGTAAAAGGGTTTGGTTCAGTTAATAAAAGGTTTGTAATTTTTAGATGGTAATAAGGGCAGTTTGGGCATGAGAAAAGAGTAGGATCTTTATGAATAGTAATTTTAATACAAAGGTGAGGGTAGTCTAGGAATTTGATGGGTAAAAGAGAATCCTAGTGCCTTCTAGAAGGGTCCCTTAGCTTATATTGTGGCTTAATAAAGGTATTTGCTTGTTCAACCAGTTAGAAATAAAGGGGGTAAATCTGGAAATAAGTGGGGACTAGAAAGAAAACTGAAAAACTGATTTGCATTCCCCTTTGCCTATAAAAAGACAATCCCATTACCTTAGAAAAAAGAGGAGAAGAAAAAAAGTTTGGAGCCTCATAAAAATTTCCTGGTCTTTCTCTACAAATTCAGATATGAAACTTGATATCCAAACTTTAAATCTTCAAAAGAAAAACCAAAAAAAATCAGAAAACTTCAAAAACACAAAAATAACACTGTTTCATTGAAAATTTCAGTTTAATTCCAAGTTTGGAAGCCTAAAAAATTCCCCAAAATACTCCAAAAACACTTCTCAAGCTTCCACCTTTGAAATTCAAATTTCAGATTTGAAATTCCTTAGATCTTAGCTCATTCAATCAGAAAAACCAAAAACAATATAAAAATGAAAAAATCCAAAAATAAACACAAAAACAATAGAAAACCCCCAAAACATTGTTCTATTTAAGTTCTGTTTGAATTTCATTGTTTAGCTGTTGATTCACACCTCTCTAGTTCAATTTCTGTTTGTTTTAGCTGGATGAAATTTGCAGAAGTTATTTTAGCCTGATTTAGGGTCTAAACTGGTTCATTCAAGCTGTAGTAAAGGTGTTTTGGTAGAATTTTGGTCTGCTGAAGTCCAAGAAGTGTACTGAGTGTGTTTCGAGTTCATTTGATATCACGCAAGCTATTTCAAATGGTTTTCTATTCGATCTGGTGCTGAAATATTTGTGGGATCATTAGAGTTTGATTCTCTGTAGAAATCAGCTGCTGCTTATTGCGTATTGCTACTGATTCTTCCTTCATCTCTATCTTCATTCAGGTACACACTTTGAGATTATGTCGATATAGCTTCACTTGTTGAGATCATGAAATGAAATTGAAGCTGAATTTCGTTTGAGGATGCGCAATTTAAATCATTATGTTATGTTTCCTCTGATATAATTAGTTGTTCATTGTAACTGAATCAAAACTACTCCGAAATGTGCAATAATTGTGGGCTGCATTTTGAACTCATTAGATAACTCCCGAACTTGTAATTCTGTAGTTGTATGGTGATATTATAGTGTAGGCATGCCTGCTTGCATTGTTTAATCTTCGACATTAAGAGGTGGCTTGAATCAGAAATGAAGACTGTGTGGTTTTAAGTAATAAAATTAGTAATTCAACTTTAGTGTATATTACTACCAAACAAACAGTCCACTGGTGTTGATCCTCCATTGTCTCGAGCATAGTTGATACGCGTCTGCAGCTGAAATCACGCCCAATTGAATTGTCATGATATTGGAGGGTTCAATGCAACTCAATAAGTGAAATCACTGGGAATCGAACCCAGTTTCTTAGCATTTTACACGTTTGGATTCATTGTTAGTTAGACCCAATATTTGCTTTTTTTTGTTGATATATCAAGCCCACAGATGCAAAATGAGAAGGCCAAGTATATCATAAACATTTGACAATTGGACCTGGCCAAACGTGTTGGGACTCGATCCTAAGAGTTCTTCCCACATGTAAAGCAAATGGATCCAACGTGGGTCCAATACACTACTGTCTGGGCCTCCGTCTCATTCACGCAGGGCCTGGTTGTGCTCTTTTAAGGTTTGGGTTAGGAATTTTTCTTTTCATCTAGAGACAAAAATAAAAATAGAAAATATAGTCGCTTCAGGCTTATATTTTAAAAAATAAAATGAGACGAGCCTTGTCCAACAAGAATACAAATTGCGGGGCCCTCAACAAAGATTTAAAAATATTTTAGAATTCGAGAGGGTTGTTTAGCAAATTTCACGGCCTTCCTCAAATAATATTGCGTTAGAATCTTTAAGCGCGATTTAATTAAATTACTTTCTTAAACTCGGGTGTGCATTGATTGCGACCAAAATCCAAATCTTGACGAAGTCGAAATGTGTCGATGATCACATGTACACTGGTAGTGACGTGATTAGAAATACATTTTCACGATGTCGCAAGTCTTTTAAAATAAATAATGGTAAAAGTAGTATATAAATAAAAGACGCATAAGTTAGCATGTATTAAAATAAGATAAAATCAAATACAACAGTTAAGTGACCGTGCTAGAACCACGGAATCCGGGAATGCCTAACACCTTCTCCCAGGTTAACAGAATTCCTTACTCGAATTTCTGATTCGCAAACTGTAATAGAGTCATAATCTTCCTCGGTTCGGGACTCAAATCGGTGACTTGGGACACCATAAATCTTCCAAGTGGCGACTCTGAATAAATAATAACCAAATCTCGTTCCAATTTTCCTCTAAGTGGAAAAGCTCCTTTACTCCCTTTGCGGGGTGTATAGCGTGAAAAAGGAGGTGTGACAACTCAGGAGACTCTGCTGGGGATAAGAACCCAGAACGTTTTGTTCAGGGTTCAGAATTTGAGCTTAGATAAATTGCTATATTCGGTTATATCTGACTTTTCTTACATGCTGTGTGTGCTAAATGTTACCGCTTTGATATTATCTGAAGTGTATATAAACTTTACCGACACCCTTCTCTCTTTACCTCCGGGGATGTGCTTACTGGTTGAGACTCCCTATTCTGTTAGTGTCATACCCTGAAATAAGAAAGAGGCTCAGATAAGTTATGATGCCAGATGGCCTTTTGGTTCCTGGTAAGTTGCCCCCTCCTCGACTCGAGTTGTCTGCTCAGGTACACAGTCTAGAACATTGACCCAGGTTTTTAACATAGAATAACTTGACTTCATGCCGGATCCCTAGTAGGAAAGCTTATTTGCATCATGCTGCATTTGACTTAGGGGACTCAACACAAGGGTTGCGTCCGTCTAGGGCTAGCAACATGAAATGGAACGACCATCCTGGTGCATCCTACTTGTTGTGCATTTATATGTTCGAACCCGCATGTTGACCGTCTTTTGAATATCGGGAATGTTGTGAAATTGAGGAAAAGAAAAAGAGAGAAATAGTCGTTAGGGAATTAATTGATTGTTTTTGAAAAATCGATATCCAAGTACTGTCGGAACTCTGCCGAAATTTTGAGAAAATATAAAATGTTTAAATAGTTGTTTTATTCAAAAAGAGTCCGTCATTTTTTAGTTTGTCTTGTTTGCAAAAATGGAAAATGAAGAATAGTTTGTTTTGTCATGAGAAAAGAAAAAAAAATCCTGATTTTTGTTCTTATTGTTTCAAAATAGTTTATTTGCCAATAAAAAATAGGGTGTTTTATGGAAAAAGAAAAAGGAATCGTTATTTTTTTTTGAAAAATAGGTTGTGTTACTAAAAATGAAAAAAGGAGTTCTTATTTTTATTTGAGAAAAATAGGTTGTTTGTTGAAAAATAAAAAATCATTATTTTGTTTTCAGAAATAGAAAAGGAAAAATAATTTGTTTTTCCATGAAAATGTGAAAGGAAAAAGAGTCGTTATTTTGTCTGAAAAAAAAGAGTCTTGATTTTTATTTCAAAATAGTTTATTTGTTTTATTATTTGATGAAAAAGAAGGAAAAAGAAGAGCCTTTTATTTTTAGTTCGAAAAAATAGGTTATCTTATTGGAAAAAAAGAAAGAGTGTTTTATTTTAATTTGGAAAATAGGTTGTTGGAAAAGGCTGTTTTATTGTTAAAAAAGAAGAAAAAGAAAAATAGTCTTATTTTAAAAGTAGTTTTTCTTAAAAAATTTTATTATTTGCTTATGAAATGCCAAAAGAGAAAATAAAAAAGAAATTCATGTTTTAAACGGTTCGATTAATCTGCCCGACTACGCATGATTTGATTCTCACAAGGAGTGAGATATGTAGGAAACCCTCATCGGGTCCAACCTCCCTTTTACAAAAATAGCCCAAAAATGTCAAAAATTTTATTTATGTCATAAATAAACTAGGCGATACCGTTTTTATAAAAAATAGCCAAATGTTTCCAAGCAAGACGCCGGAAGGTTGACTTTGCATAAACAACCACCTTTGATTATCTTTTTGATTTTTTGACCCTCACAACCTTAAAATCTTCGTCCCCGAGGTGTTGGAAGGCCGTGTTTGCAATACCGGGCCATTTATTTTAATTTGAAAAAATAGAAAAGAGTCAGTTGTTTAGTGAATACCAAAATATTTTGTGGTTATTATAGAAAATAGAAAATTCTAAAAAATATTTTATTGTTGTTTACCTTTTATTGGCATGAACTACGCCTGGTCTGATTCGTGCAGGGTCATGATATGTAGGCAATCCACATAGGATTCGACCGCAACAAAAAAAATAAAAAATTTAAAAAACGGAAAAAGATGTTGTGAATAATGAGGACCGACTTAATCCATTCTAACATGTTTTGTTTCGAATTGTGAAGAAGTTGAGGTGGTTGGTTTGTGGTAACTCATCCATACAACACAAGGTCGAAAAGCAAGCCAGTCATGGCTGGCAAAGGGTTGAACACAGGTATTATTGATCCGTCTAGGGGAGTTGTTGAATCTGAATCTGAATTGAAAGAAGAGGTTTTGAGGTTGGAAAGACAGATAGTCGGAATGCACAAAGCTGGGGCCAACAGGTATCCTCTGCCATTAGTCCCCGGTGAGACTACGAAGCTTGCTAAAACAGTGGGGAGGGATGAGATATCCATAAAGCTGGAAGGGTTTAAGATGCCCAAGTTTAATTTGTATGATGGGCGAGGAGATCCAATGGCCCACTTAAGGGATTATTGCAACAAAATAAGGAATGTCGGCAGGGAGGATGAGTTGTTGATGTCGCATTTCAGCGGGAGCCTGACTCGGGCAGCCTTGGAATGGCATGATCGTCAAGATGTCGGGAAGTGGCACACATTGGGTGACATGGCTCAAGATTTTGTGTGACATTTTTCAGTACAATAAAGACGTTGTCCCAAACCATTCCTCTCCATCTCCGATGGAACAGAAACCCAAGGAAAGTTTCAGGGAAATTTGGGTCAAATGGAACGAACAAGTTTCTCAGGATACTCATTCCATTGATAAGAAAGATATTGTTGAGCCACGCCAACAACAGATCCTAGTGGTCGTTACTTCCAAACGTATTAAGTCTCAACTCCAATCCTAAACCTGTCCCTAAGCCTCACCTAAGCTACCTCAGCATTATCATCCAGACGATAGCCCGTCTGGTGTCCAAACATTAGTTCACTCCCACTGCCAGCGACATGGCCGATGGTCGTTCTTGGTAAATGATTTTAGCTTCCCTGCCGACCCCGTGACTGTCCCCAAACTCCACATAAGCCACATTATCACTATCCACCGAACAACATCCGACCATATGTCCAGCCACCAGGTCATTCCTTCCATCGGCGATAGGGTGCAGTGAATGTTCTTGCTAAGCCCCACGGATATCCTAGTACACCAGGTGTCCCGCGATGCTACGTCCCTAGATCAGGTTTCCGGCCAAATCAGGCATTTAGGAATGAGAAGTTGCAGAAAAAGAAAGCATATACTCCCTTGGGAGAGTCATACGCCAATCTGTTCCAAAGACTAAAGAGTTTGGACGTGTTGACGCCTATTCAGATAAAAATGCCAAGCCCTCTTTCCAAGAAGTTGGATTTTTCCCAAAGGTGTGCATATTGCTCAAATGCCCCGGGACATGACACAGAAAAGTGTTGGAAACTGAAGAAAGTTATTCAGGAGCTTATTGACGCATGCGACATTGTCATGCCAAATCTAGATGCAACTGACACCACGTCCCCCGTCTGTGCAAAATGAGATGCACATGGCGGATATGATTTCCTTGGAAAGTTATTTGAAGTCCTCAATATTGTTGATGCGAAACTCAGTGGCTAAGATGCCGATATTGGTAATTGGAAAGACGCTTCATCTCTTGGCCAACTGGAGAGAAGCCTTGGTGGTTTATTTTGTTGTCATTTCTGTTGTCCGGGTTATTTTTAGGGTTGTAATCCGGATATTGGTCTTGTGAGTCAAACCCTTCTATCCTTTTATGTGTTTAGTTCCTTTAGTCGTCATATCCTATGTTGTGTTATCTAGGTTTGTTTTAGTATTGTACCCCGGTTGTGTTGCTTGTTTTGTTGTTAAACCCTTCCACCGTCTGTTTAATACAATTCTCTATGTTCTTCCATTTCTAGTCATTTTTTGTTTAGTTAGCTTTTCTTTCCACAATTCTTTTGCTGCCGGTTCTAGTGACATGACATGCACTCATAATTCTCATCGGATCTTTAAAAGCTATGTTAGTCGGGAAGCAATTTTGAAAATCATGAGGGCACTTGAGAAAATAGGATAGATTTAGACGTTGTAAGATTGTTGACGCCCGAACCATATGAAACCGGGGCAAGTAAAACATAAAGAAACCGTAAAAGCAAGTTGGCCAAATTGACAGGGGCCTTTCGTGGTAATGAGAGTAAGAGTGTTGCCCAATGGTGCATTGTATTTAATGGATGAAGAAGGAAAATTTGCAGATTTGGTTATCAAGTCTGGCGCTATCAGAAGATGTTACGAATGCTTGTTCAATTGTGTTGTTTGTACTTGGCATATTTTGAAGATTGGAATGACGAAGGCACTCTATTCTTCTATCTAAACACTTTAACCTTTGGTCACACTCTTTGAGCCTTATTTGTTTTATTTCCTACCGCTCTTTCGGAATCAACGACACAATCAAAGAAACGCAAGTGCCGGGAATAAGCTGATGGAAAAAGAAGGGAAAATAAAAAGAAAAAAAAAGAGAAAAAAATAAAAGAAAAGAAGAGAAAAGAAAAGAAAAGAAAAGAAAAAAAAGGAAAAAAAATGAAGAAATGAAAGGAAAAAGCAAGAAAAAATAAAGAAAAGAAGAAAAATAAAACCACAACAACGTAGTTTCTATGACGTGAACTACGTTTGACTTGATACCGAAGGGTACGTAGGCAGCCTCTCTGAGGTTTAGTCATACCAAAATAAAAATCCAAAAGCCCCCAAGCAAGAAACTGGGGCAGAAGTTGTGGTTGTTGTGATAAATTAGATTCCGAAAGTTGTAGTTTTAACCTCATTTTGAATTGTTTTGTGCCTTTTATACCCTTTCTTTCAAACCCATCCAAAAGCCTACATTACGGTCCAAAGAAACACCTTTTGATCAGTCTTTGAGAAATGCCAAGTCAAGCAGGTAAGGTAATTCATATCAGGGGCAACACTCCGGTCCAAACAAGGTGATGAAAGCTGAGAGAAATAAAAAAATGAGAGAGTCTTATTTGTGAAAACCTTCACGGGCACCTTGAGGCGACGGTAAGTCGAGAGAAAGAACAAATCAGAGAGGTTTGTTGGTGAAAACCCTTCGGTCACTACAAGTCGAATAAGGAATGTAAATCAGATTAGATAAGCAGAGCACCGAAGCCCAGTTTCACGGCGAAAAGATACAACAAGAGCCGAACATCGGGTTTGATTGGGAGAATATCCACTTGTGCATGTCATAGTCGTTATAGTTGGTATCCACATTTGAAAGGTTTCTACTTCGCAGGATTTTCTTTAGGAATCATCTCTTTACTCTGTATTTCACTTCGTTCTTCTATTTTATTCACTTCCTCTTTCTTAGTCTGTTTGATCGTAACAAGTGAGAAATGACTTCGAAATTTTCCACCAGCTTTCCAATTACACAAAATGGGGTCACAATCCAAGTAAAACAACAACATAAAGGGTAATAAATCAACACACATTGGGGGATCATGTGAAACACAAAGTTTGGTAGATGTCGGTTCAGGAGTAATGCAACAGATGGCTGGTATTGGGTTTGAACGAAGAATAGATATTTTCTGTGACAAGGGTCAAGCGGATGAGCAATAAACTTCAGTGTCAAGGAGCTAGGGGTTGTGATTTAAGAAGCAACAACATATTTTGGGGGCAATAGATGCAATTTGGGAATTCATGTAAGACTCAAAGGTCAGGAAAATGCCAGTTCATGAGCGATGTAAGGAACAAAAGATATAGGGTTTGAATGCAAAAAAGATATGGGGTCAGATAAGAAGATTAGAAGTAATAATTGAGAGGTAGTCATCAAAAAAGGGCGGAAGTTATACGCCAAGTTTCAAACATGGTCGGACAATGCAGAGCATGGAAAGGAGAAAAAGGAAAGCCATCTCCAGAGGAAGTACCACAACCAACCACCACACTTTAAACTGACAAAATTTTCTTTGATTTGAAACAAGGGCATGGAAATGTTATTGATGGCGGAAAGATATGCTGGGGCAGGAAATTTTCTGCCGTTTTGAAAATCATTTTTGAAGTGGGGTACACATCTGAAAAACATGAAGGCCAATACAAGTTAAAAAGGGGGGGGGGGGGGGAAGTAGTTTTCAGGAAAGAAACACCACTTTTCGGAGGAAAGAAACACCGGTTTTAAGGAAAGTAATTTTCGGCTGAAGGAAGACAATTCAAGTTAGAAGGAGGGTATAGTAAGTTTCGGAGGAAAATCTTAGTCTGTTGAATTTTCCACATAAGATAAAAATCATTGTCTCTTGAATCTTTCACCTAAGATGAAGATGAAAGATGAAAATCTTAGTCCGATGAATTTTTAACCTAAGATAAAAATCTTAGTGTGATGAATTTTCACCTAAGATGAAGCAGAAGTTGGAAAAAAGGAAGAAAGGTAGAAGTTGGAAATAGAAAGGAAGGCAGAAGTTGGAAAAGAAAGGAAGACAGAAATCAGGGAAAAGAAGGGAAATCATAACTTAGGAAGAAAGGCAGAAGTTGAAAAAAGAAAGAAAGGCATAATTTGAGAAAGAAATGAAGGCACAATTTGAAAAATAAGGAAAGGAATGTTTGAATTCGAAATTCCGACCTAGTCTGATGATTATCTCCTAGAGTCAAAATCTCAGTCCGATGAATTTTTCTCCTGAGATTACACAAAAATGGACCTAGTATGATGAATTATCTCCTAGAGTCAAAATCTCAGTCCGATGAATTTTTCTCCTGAGATCACACAAAAATGGACCTAGCATGATGAATTATCTCCTAGAGTCAAAATCTCAGTCCGATGAATATTTCTCCTGAGATCACAAAAAAATAGACCTAGTCTGATGCATTATCTCCTAGAGTCAAAACCTCAGTCCGATGAATCTTTCTCCTGAGATCATACAAAAATGGACCTAGTCTGAAGAATATCTCGTAGAGTCAAAATCTCAGTCCGATGAATCTTTCTCCTGCGATCGCGTAAAAATGAACCTAGTCTGATGAATATCCCCTAGAGTCAAAATATAAGTCTGATGAATTTTTCTTCTGAGATCACACAAATATGGACCTAGTCTGATGAATTATCTCATAGAGTCAAAATCCCAGTCCGATGAATCTTTCTCCTGAGATCGCGTAAAAATGGACCTAGTCTGATGAATATATCCTTGAGTCAAAATCTCAGTCTGATGAATTTTTCTCCTAATATCACACAAATATGGACCTAGTCTGATGATTATTCTCCTAGAGTTAAAATCTCAATCCAATGAATCTTTCTCCTGAGATCGCGCAAAAATGGACCTAGTCTGATTGAATATCTCATAGAGTCAAAATCTCAGTCTGATGAGTTTTTCTCCTGAGATCACACAAATATGGACCTAGTCTGATAAATTATCTCCTAGAGTCAAAATCTCAGTCCGATGAATCTTTCTCCTGAGATCATACAAAAATGTACATAGTCTGATGAATATCTCCTAGAGTCAAAATCTCAGTCTGATGAATCTTTCTCCTAAGATGAAAATCTTAGTCTGATAAATTTTTCACCTAAGATAAATTTCACATTTTAAGGTACATTTCAGTTTTTAAAGTCGTATTTTAATCTTATCACAATTCAAGTTTTAGTTCTTATTAGGATATGGCAACAAACCCCGGTTTTATAAATTGGAGCAGAAAGTTTTCTTTATTTTTCTCTATTTTTGTGATGTCAGGAGCCTGCCGTGAGAATAGAGGAATACATTTTGGTTTGAAGTCAGCATTCAAGTTTTGAATTCAGGAGCCCGCCTGAAGAACAGAGGTATCAAGTTTTAGTTTTCAAATTCGTATTAGTATTCGATAACAAACCCCACTTTTCCAAACTGGGCCAGAAAGTTTTCTTTGTTTGTCTATTTTTGTGAAGTCAGGAGCCCGCCTGAAGAACAGAGGAATACATTCAATCCAATTTTATTCAAGTTCAGCAATTTGGAGAGAAGGAACAACACCCCAGTTCATGATTTGAAGTAACAATATTGAATTTCACCAAGGAAACACAAGATAACAATGAAGTACAAGAGCAAGTTTGAAGATGTTAGATAGGACTTTTGTAATCAATAGTTCTAGGCTAGCTTCTTTTATTTTTTGACACAGTGTAATAAGGAATTCAACAAGCAGTAGCAGCAGCAATCGTAGTGAAATCACAGCTCCTGATAGTCCCAGCTACCAGATAATCCTGAACTATACTGAGTTAATTCTTGTTTAGCCAGGATATGAAGGCAAACTCTGAAGCAGGGTGCGATCAAAACTTTTCAAAATGCTTCACAACGGAATATTTGATCGGGCAAAAATCGCTCGTATTTGCTCACTTATCTTTGCCTGAAAATATTTCATGTTTCCAAGCAAAGAGGGGCAGTTGTGAGCACGTGATTTTTGCCCTATAATTGAATAATTCTAAAAAATTCAAACAAAAATGACTTTTTCTTATTTTTACAATTTTTGTGATTTTTGTGTTATTTTCTGTTATTTGTTTGCATTTTATTTATGCGTGTTAGTTCATATAAAAATACAAAAATATGAATTTGCATTAAGGATCTAATTTCTTTCTTAGTGTTAATTAGGGGTTAATTTTGTTTTTAGAACCAAACATGAAACATTACAAAAAATAGTTCACTCTAGCATTTTTAATTGTTTTAATTGTGAAATCGTCGTAAAATAGTTATTAAATAGTTTTAGGCGTAAATTAGGTTTAGTTTAATGGTTAGTTTAATTTTGCATATTTATAAAAAACTAGAAAAATTATAAAAAATTACAAAATGGAACAAAAGGAATAAAAAAAGAAAAAGAAAGGGAGAAAATAAATAAAAGAGAAGGGTCTTAATAAGGTGCTTTGTTGGGGCCAATTTTTATGAAAATTTGGCCCAAAATACCTAGGCCCATGTCGAACCTCGCCCAACCCCAACCCAATCCCAGACCCAGTCCGTCTTCCCCCTATTAGTAAACGACGTCGTTTGGTTTCAAATCCATTTGATCACAACCATCCATGCCCTTAATCCAACGGCCATAAGTGATTGTCACATTTGGATTTAAATGTCCGAAAATTAATTAATCCCTAGAGATCAGCCACCCTCTTCCTTGTATCTTCTGTCTCATCGCCTTCTCTCATTTTCCTCCATTTTTCTGAACCCTAACGCCCAGATTCCACCAGTCGCCGGTGGTCTACCACAAAACTTACACCCTATAACACCCTCCACCCCCTTGTTACAAATCCCTATTCTATTTCCTTCAAATCCATCCAAAGCTTTCTGAATTTCGAACTCAAGGTGTTGAGCCCTAGGAGTCCTAGTTGGACATGTGCGTGCAAGGTGACTGTTGTGAGGTTCCTCGTCTTTTTTTCAAGACCAACCAACATTTGTTTAAGGTCAAGTCAGAGTTGTCCGCTGGGTCTGAGTCCAAATCAGTACCCTCTCTCATTTAAATTGAAAGTCTGCCGCAAAGTTCCAAGCATTGAGTGAGTTCTATCCCTCATCTTGTTCATATACGTTCTTTTTCTATTCTTTCTTTGCCTTGTTTATTTTCTATTGTTTTCAGCCATGTTAAATAGTTTGCCATCATGTTAAGTTCTTATTGCTCGTAGTTTACGCTCGAATCTTGTTTTCGCCATCTTTCGATTAATCGCTTTCAAAAAATAAATAAACCGCCTAGGGTCCTGTTTGATTTTGTTCGATATTATTCGATTCTGATTTCTGTCAAAATGAGGTTTGGTTACGGTTAAGTAATTCGCAATTAGTGTTCAAGGTATACGACTTAGATTAGTTTAGTCGGATTAATTCTGTTTCATTTAGAGTTTTGTTATTTTAATTTTCCTTCATTCTTTAGTTAATTGTGTGATGGATTCAGAGTAATTTGGATAAATCTGATTGCTTGTCTGTTAAGGCTAGTTGGTTATAGCTGATGGGGTTAATACAGTTTAGGAGGGGTTTGGGTAGGATAGTAATTTCAGGGGTAAAAGGGTTTGGTCCAGTTAATTAAAGGTTTGTAATTTTCAGATGGTAATAAGGGCAGTTTGGGCATGAGAAAATGGTAGGATCTTTAAGAATAGTAATTTTAAAACAAAGGTGAGGGTAGTCTAGGAATTTGGTGGGTAAAACAGCATCCTAGGGCCTTTTAGAAGGGTCCCTTAGTGTATATTGTGACTTAATAAAGGTATTTTCTTGTTCAACAAGTTAGAAATAAAGGGGGTAAATCTGAAAATAAGTAGGGACTAGAAAGAATACTAAAAATCTGATTTGCATTCCCCTTTTCCTATAAAAAGACATCCCCATTGCCTTAAAAAAAAGAGGAGAAGAAAATAGCACCGTTTCATTGAAAATTCAGTTTATTTCCAAGTTTGGAAGCCTAAAAAATTCCCCCAAATACTCAAAACACTACTCAAGCTTCCAGATTTGAAATTCAAATTTCAGATCTGAAATTCCTTAGATCTTAGCTCATTCAATCAGAAAAACCAAAAACAATATAATAATAAAAAAATCCAAAAACAAACACAAAAGCAATAGAAAAACCACAAAAACACTGTTCTATTTAAGTTGTGTTTGAATTTCATTGTTTAGCTGTTGATTCACACCTCTCTAGTTCAATTTCGTTTGTTTTAGCTGGATGAAATTTGCAGAAGTTAGTTTAGCCTGATTTAGGGTCTAAACTGGTTCATTCAAGCTGTAGTAAAGGTGTTTTGGTAGAATATTTGTCTGTTGAAGTCCAGGAAGTGTATTGAGCGTGTTTTCGAGTTCATTTGATATCACTCAAGCTATTTCAACTGGTTTTCTATTCGATCCGGTGCTGAAATATTTGTTGGGATCATTTGAGCTTGATTCTGTGTTGAAATCAGCTGGTGCTTATTGCGTATTGCTACTGATTCTTAATTCATCTCTATCTTCATTCAGGTACATGCTTTGAGATTATATCGATGTAGCTTCACTTGTTGAGATCAGGAAATGAAATTGAAGCTGAATTTCTTTTGAGGAACTGCAATTTAAATCATTTTGTTATGTTTCCTGTGATATAATTAGTTGTACATTGTTACTGAATCGAAACTGCTCCGAAAATTTGCAATAATTGTGGACTGCTAGCTTGAACTCATTAGATAACTCCTGAACCTGTAATTACGTAGTTGTATGGTGATAATATAGTGTAGGCATGTCTGCTTGCATGGTTTAATCTTCGACATTAAGAGTTGTCTTGAATAAAAAATGAAGACTGTTTGGTTTTAAGTAACAAAATTAGTAATTCAACTTTAGAGTCTCAAAATCACCTAAGCACTGTTTCAGAAGTTGTTAGTGTATATTACTACCAAACAAGCAGTCCGCTGGTGTTGATCCTCCATTTTTTCGAGCACAGTTGATACGTGTCTGTTTGTGAAATCATGCCCAATTGAATTGTTATGATATTGGAGGGTTCAATTCAACTCAATAAGTGAAATCAGTGGGAATTAAACCCAGTTTCTTCGCATTTTTGCACGTTTGGATTCATTGTTAGTTAGGCCTAATATTTGCTTTCTTTTTGTTGATATATCAAGTCCACATATGCAAAATGAGAAGGCCACGTCTATCATAAATATTTGACAATTGGACCTGGACAAACGTTGTTGGGATTCGATCCTAAGAGTTCTTCCAACATGTATAGCAAATGGATCCAACGTGGGTCCAACACACTATTGTCTGGGCCTCCGTCTCATTCACGCTGAGCTTGGTTGTGCTCTTTTAAGGTTTGGGTTAGGAATTTTTCTTTTCCTTTAGAGACAAAAACAAAAATAGAGAATATAGTCTCTTCAAGCTTATCTTTTATAAAATAAAGTGAGACGAGCCTCGCCCATAAAAAATACAAATTGCGGGACCCTCAATAAAGGTTTAAAAATATTTTAGAATTCGGGAGGCTGTTTAGCGAATTTCACGGCCTTCCTCAAATAATATTGCGTTAGAATCTTTAAGTGCGATTTAGTTAAATTACTTTCTTAAACTCGAGCGTGCATTAATTGCGACCCAAATCCAAATCTCGACGAAGTCGAAACGTGTCGATGATCACGTGTACACTGGTGGTGACGTGATTAGAAATACGTTTTCACGACGTCGCAGGTCTTTTAAAATAAATAATGGTAAAAGCGGTATATAAATAAAAGGCACATAAGTTAGCATGTATTAAAATCAGATAAAATCAAATACAAGAGTTAAGCAACCATGCTAGAACCACGGAATCCGGAAATGCCTAACACCTTCTCCCGGGTTAACAGAATTCCTTACTCGGATTTCTGGTTCGCAGACTTTAACAGAGTCATAATCTTCCTCGGTTCGGGACTCAAATCAGTGAGTTGGGACACCATAAATCTCCCAAGTGGTGAATCTGAATAAATAATAACCAAATCCCATTCCGGTTGTCCTTTAAGTGAAAAAACTCCTTTACGCCCTTTGTGGGTGTATAGCATGATAGGGGTGTTCAAAACCGATCCGAAACCGAAAATCGATCCAAACCGAAGCTTAACGGCTTATTGGTAACCGCTTAACGGCTTAATGGATGGGGAACGGATTGAATTTTTTTTATTAACGGCTTATCGGTTTGGGGATGGATTATTCAATTTTCTTAACGGCTAATCCGTTAACCCGTTAAGAATATAATATATATATATATATATATATATATATATATATATATATATATATAATTTAGTGATATAATTGAGTTGTCTAATACATATATGGTTCTATGTGTGTCATGGAAAAAGAAGAATTGAAAGGTTGGTTATGACTAGAGGAACGACACCCCATGAAATAAATTTGTGCATTTTTGATGATTGCTTGTGGAAAATGGAGAACGACAGTTATTTATAGAAGAGGAGTGTAGAGAGTAGAATTTACCAGAGCACTTCAGTTTTTAAAAGTTCATTGTGGGAGCTGAATGGAAATTTGCGCGACAGATTTTTTTGGTTATATCCGAAGCTTATGAGTACACATGTAGTGTGGCCTCTAACAGAAGATAAGTTCTGTTTTATTTTTTTCGATACTGAACTAGTAGTGAATTTATCTATTTTATAATCTACATGTTGATGGTGATTGTTTCATTAGCTACATCATATTGCCTCTAAAATATTATTTTTTATAGCAATTTATTATTTCTAAGACGAGGAGAATAAGAGATATTTAGTGAACATGTATGTTAGGCCGATAAACCGCCCATTAACCGCCCTATAAGAGCTAACCCGATACCAATCCGCCCGATATCTTATCGGGTGGCTAACAGTTAATATATTTAAAAGCCGATAACCGTTAAGCCAAACCGTTAAGAGTAAAAGCCGCCCAATCCGCCCGATGAACACCCCTATAGCAAGAAAAAGGAGGTGTGACAATGAATTCTCTATTATGCACATCATACTTAAATTGATATGGCTAAACCATGTATGCTAACTGAATAAATTATCAATATTGATAAAGCTAAGGTTTACACCACGATATGTGCAATTATCAATGAACTCCAAGTTTATTATGATATGGGTTTTTATATCAATAAACATCCACGTATTATGGCATTCTTTTGTTTGTATAGTACAAACTGGAAAATAAAGCAATAGTTTTTCATATACATATTATCCCGCTACAAGTTGTAGTAATAGAAGATATCAAATCTTGCCTTTATTTATTGTCTCAATATAATCAATCGCTTTCGCGTATACTTTGGAAACTGAATAAGTTTCTTTGAGACTTACTACAACATAATACCTTATTGGTAATCTATTGTGTTTCTCCAAAATAGTATAACTAGCTTTTGTAGAGTTCTCAATTAATTTGGTACTATCACATATTCATCAACATCCATATGGTGAATATCTCTTTTAAAGATAAAGTTATACCATTATGGTTATGGTCAAAATTATATTCAAGGTATGTTTCTTGCATTAATGTTATTCTTTAATAATCATATTGCCAAATATTTTGACATACAATAGGTACATGACCAATGACCATTCATGCCATAATAATGACATTATTATCTTATATCATCTCAAACATCCTTCTAGAGGTGAGTGTGGTATATTCAATACCAATAGCACGTTCATGTTCTTTCAAGAATGAATATGTCTTCATAAATCAGATGTTGTTACATTCACATCATGAATGGATCATAATTATCTATATGTACTTTATAAAATCTCATGTCAAATTGATGACAAACATTACTTTCACAGAGTGAAGGATTATTTTGAGAACCCTTATTATTCTCATTATCACAACGATGACGATTATAATTTCATCTATTGCCACGTTCACATCCATTGATACCTTCCGGTAATAATTTTGTCTTCTTTCAGACTTATCACACACTGCTATCATATTCTCTAAAGGGAATGAGAATGGAGCAAATTCAATAGGACGGGTTTTCAATTCTTTGCCCACAATCATACATGGTTTTGATCATAGCAGGGCATAGAAATTTTACCATTTTAGGTGGATGTATTTTCTTACAAACTCTATTAGAGTTATAATAGAATCTCTTTAAATATAGACATTCACCATAAATAAAATTCTATTTATAATAGAAAAAAAGTTTTGGAAAATGTTTTCGAGAAAACATTTTTCTTTAATTGATGAAAAGTGAGTTCATGAGGAAATCTTTTGTTGGAATTCCACACAAATGGAGTTTTCAAATTTTAATATTCTGCTGGAGTTTTACTTGTATAAGTTTGGAACTCGAACATGTTGTACTAACTTTTTCTTATATTTTGGCTAGTGGAATAAATTTTGTACTGACTTTTTCCTATATTTTGGCTAGTGGAATAAATTTTGCTCAAATAATTTTATCTTCGCATTAAGATATAATTATTTTTAACTACATATCAGAAGGTAGTTAAATATTTTTAAATGGTTTTAAAAACTGGCCGTCCAACACCTTTTTTGCGTTGTATTGTTGAAAATTTAATTCTCATAGCTGGTGTTTTATTTTCTCCGTCATTCTTGCTCAAAATTATATGAAAATTAAGTTTAAAAATAATCTTATCGCCCACTTAAGTTTTCTCTTCTTGTCCTTTATTTTTGTTTCGACCAAAAACATGTAAAAGAAAAAGTTTATTATTTTCATTTTAACACTTATTCTTAAGTACCCACGTACATGACATATATCTTTTCAACTCTTACAGTGAGTTTTAAGCATAAGAATTACATCCAATAATTTTGAAAATGAACGCTTAACTCCTCACTTTAAGCAAACTTCCAAAGTTAAATGTAAGAAGTTTTGCATAGGGCTGTGCATTCGAATCGGTTTATCGATAAATTGAATCGATGATTTGTTATTGGTTTATCGATATCGGTTTATCAATTTATCAATTTCGATTTCGAAATTTTCTTTATCGAGTTATCGATTTCGATTTCGATTCTGTCCTTTTCGATTTATCGGTTTATCGATAAACCGATAAGATATACTATTTTTTTTAAAAAAATTTAAATTTTTTTTACCCTTATTTTATAATACCCTTTCCTTTACCCTAAGTCTAGCCCTATTATTTCCTCTACTATATTTAAGGAATGATCATATTTAAAGCTCAAGGGAATGAAGTTCAAATTAATAGAAAACATAATTAGACGTGATGATGTATTTTATTTATTTTTATATCGTTGGAGTGTTAGTGGCATACATTTGATCCCCTTACTTTAGTTTCATTTCATGTGCTTGTTGACACAATATTTATGTTATAAATGGTGCTCTTCTTATTTTAGCTTCTATTTGTCCATATTAGTTAGGCATGTTTGTAGCGATATACTTTCCATGAAATCCCGAAATTTTCATATTGGTGTAATCGATAATCGAATCGATAAGCCCCAAAATTGATAAATCGAAAAAATCGAAACCTTATTGAAACGATAACGATAAGCATATGTCTAAATCGACAATCGATAAGTAATTATCGATAAGGATAAAAATCAAATCGATAAATCGAATGCACACCCCTAGTCTTGCCCATGGGCTAAAAATCGTTAAACTTGTAGATTTGCCGCATGAAACAAGCGGAGTCAAAAGTTCAAAACCACCCTCTTGAGGGTATTCTTGTAAATCACACTGGCTTTTTAGAGGCATGTGTGGGAAATTTTTTATTTATTTACCTCTTACAGTATTTGATGGCATGATTAATTATTACTGCAAGTATAAGAAATGGCTGATTGATAATAAATGGCCAAGCCGCCAAGGTACCAAGAAGTTGCATTTCTTAAAAAAATAAGGGAAGTATAATGTAGTGGTTGCCCTTGGGGTTTTGGTTGGTGCCAGGCGCGAACCTCGACATCAAAGTTAATTTCCTTTCAAATTTGTTTGCTTTTACTTTTATTTGCATGCAAGTCAAATCACTTCAAATTGATTTTTACACATATAAACATCATTATTAAATTCGAGTCACAAATATTTACACTAAAATTAATAAGATTGAGACATAATGCAAAATAAATTACATACAAAAATATCGATTTTAGCCTAATATCAGCAATTTAGGACTGAAGTCTAAGTAAAGCAAGTGGGAATATCAATTAATGAAATTTAAATAGTATATCATATTGTGAATTATCGATTATTCAATTTATCATTTTATGAATGCAAATATGGCCAATATATTGAATCAATGGCCTAATATTAATCTTTCAAAAATTTAATATTCCTATTTCAACTGGATACCAAAAATCTTCTTGAACTGGTACATGACTACGTAAATCATACCTTAATAGGTAATGCTGGGTGATTGTTGAAACGTTATTTGATCTACGTACTCTGTTCGACCTGCTTTTGTTATTTCTGTTTTTGTGAGACCCGAGTAAGTACTTCGTAGTTCAGGGCCAGGCTAATCTCATAGAGTAGTCTCTTTTAAATAAAATTCTTTTGTTGCTAAATAAGATAAGAGGGATTGCTCTGATGGTAAACAACCCCACTTCCAATCAAGAGGTTGTGAGTTCGAGTCTCACTAAGAGCAAGGTGGGAAGTTCTTGGAGGGAAGGATGTTGGGGGTCTATTTGGAAACAACCTCTCTACTCAAGGACAGGGGTAAGGTCTACGTACACACTACCCTTCCCAGACCCCACTAAATAGGATTATACTGGATTGTTGTTGTTGTTTTCTTTTGTTGCTAAAAAAGAAGGCATTAGAATTTAGAAATTTTGGTTAACTCTTCAATGCAATGTCTTTCACATCAGTGCCAATCACATTAAAAAATATACATAATAAGATAGTGAATGACACTTTTTAATAACAGAATAGTATTACCATAAGTTTGTTTTTCCAGTTGGTTAATTCGAGCACGGTGAGGCTAGGCTATTGGGGACAAACTTGGTACATGATGCTTTAGACAAGGTGAAAGTGATTCAGGAGAGGTTTCGTACAATGCAGTCGAGACAAAAGAGTTATGCTGACAGGAAGGTTCGGAATGTGACCTATATGGTTGGTGAGAAGGTTCTATTGAAGGTGTCACCCATGAAGGGTGTTATGAGATTTGAGAAGAATGACAAATTGAGTCCTCGGTTTATTGGGCCTTTGAGGTGCTTAGGATGATTGGGGAAGTGGCGTATGAGCTTGCTTTGCCACCCAGCTTGTCGAGTGTGCATATGATATTTCATGTTTCTATGCTCCGGAAGTATATTGGGGATCCGTCTCATATTCTAGATTTCTGCACGGTTCAGCTGAATGGTGATTTGACTTATGATATGGAGACAACATCAATTTTGGAGCGTCAGGTTCGAAAGTTGAGGTCAAAGGATATAGGTTCAGTAAAAGTGCAGCGGAAAGGTCGGCCTGTGAAGGAGGCTACCTGGGAGATCGAACGGGAGATGCGAGCAGGTGTCCTCACCTGTTTGAGGCTTCAGATATGTTTCTTGACTTGTTCGAGGATGAACATTTGTTTAAGTTGGGGAGGATATGGCGACCGGACTAGTCGTCTCATGAGTTACTGCTCCATTTTCCCCATTTCTGCTTCTTTATGATTTGTTTGTCCGTTTTATATGGTATCGGGTTGGTCGTACCGAATCCAAAATGATTTTGGTAAGGTTTGAGACACTTAGTCTCTAAAAGTAGCTTTAGAGTTAGAAAAGTAAACCGAGAGTTGACTTATTGGTAAACGACCACAGAATACGAATTTTATGGCTCATATAGCTTCGTTAAGTGATTTGGGACTTAAAACTTTGTCCGAAATATTTTGTGATGCCTGGTGTAGAATTATGCTTGAATTAGCGAAAGTTAATTTTCGGCAATTTTCGATCGGCAACGAAATATAGGCTATCGGGGTCGGAATGGAATTACGACTGTTGGAACAGGTTCGTAGACTCATTTTAGATATGTTTGCAAGATCTGAGGTCAATCGGAATATTTTTTGGATAGTTTCGGCATCATTGGTGGAATTTAGGATTTCAAAGTTCATAGGCTTGAAATTGATGTGATTTTTGTGTTTTGATGTTGTTTTTGGTGTTTTGAAGTCTCCACTAAGTTTGAATGATGTTATGGGACGTGTTGTATATTTTTTGAGATATTCGAGGGCCTTAGGTGGATCTCGAAAGGCTAATGGATCAATTTAGACTAGAAAAAAGGCTGTTGCATTTTTCATAGCAGTATGAACAGTAACTTGGGTGAACAGTAAAATGCTTGAGCAGTATTTAAGTAAATCCTCCGTGACCATTAAACCTTTTTACACCCTTTTAAACGGGAAAAGAGATTTGAGGCGATTTTGAAGAGAGCAAATCATTGTTCTTCATTGAGGTAAGGATTTTGGACCCTAAAACTCGACTATTTGTGATTAAGGAACAAAATATCAGTGTTTAATTCATGAAAATCAGTAGAAAAATGTGGAGTTAGGGCTTGAGATTATGCGACCTTCAAGGGATGATTTGAGGGGTCAAACGAAATTCGATTTTCGAGTTCTTTAAATATACGGACTCGTGAGATGTTGAAGAACATTTTGGTATTAAGTTTGTCCAGTTGTGGGATGCAGGTCTGGGGGTCGGGTTTTGACTGATTTCGGGTTTTGTGCCTAGAATCGACATTTTTCAATTGGAATTCATTCGTTTAGCATAATTTGATGATAAAAATCTGAACTTGGTAGATTTGGAGCTCTTGGAATTTGGTGCGAGAGGCAAGCGTGTTGCTGAGTAGTTTTTCGGGCTAGTTCGAGATGAGTAATGACTTTAAATGCTATTTTGAGGGTATAAAACCCCGGATTATACAACGTTCAGGTGTGTTGAGGTGACACACACACACACTAGATGACAAGCGTGGGGTCGTGCACCGTTGAGAATTGTGACTTAGTCCATCCCAAATGACTATTTTTCTGTATATTTAGGAGCTAATCGTTTGATATAAGTATACTTTGGGCTAAATGCCATATTTGGACTTCGTTGCAATTGTTTGAACATTTAGGGGATCGTTAATGATATTTTTCTCACTGTTTGATTTCATAATTGTGCTCAGTCATGCCAGATCTTTTAATATTTTCAAAACTCAGCTATGTTAATCTGTTTTAGAAAGCTTAAATGATGTTTTAAAGATATTTTGAGTAGAGTTGCATATATTACTATTGTTCGAAGGGCTTATGAGATTCTGAATGAGTAAAACCGAGGGCCTGTATTATGAGGATACTTTTGGGTCGGGCAACACGCCGCAGTAGTGATACACTAATTATACTAATGAGGTCGAGGGCCTGAGGTTGTACACCACGAGGTGGCTTAGATATGAAGCCTAGAGCTTCTTTATGATGCCACGAGATGGTTTGATATTGCACTTCGCCGTAAGGGGACCCTCCATGAATCTGCAAACCCTAGTGAGCGCGTGTATCTATTGTGACATGAGATATAGCCCGAGGGGCAGATTTGATGTTATTGTGCCTGAGGGGCAGTTCTTATGTGTTTACCATTCCTAGTTATTTTTCCTATCTATTGTTGACTCCCTAAAAATGTGTTTTTATGAGATTTCTTTGTTAAATTGTGTTACTGGTTTTGCTATGCCTCTGATAGCTAAATGTGCTGTTTAACGTGATTTTATATCATTTAGTCTTCATTTATTCTTACTACTCACTGAGTTTGAAGTACTCACTTTACTCCCTGAACCTCTATGTGCAGATTCGGGCGCTAAAGGTCTTGCTACTGAGGGTTGACATTCCTAGCAGATCTTCAGAGGTTTAATTGGTAGCTGCTTGGCGATTTGTATCCCATTGCAACCTCTCTCTATCTTATTTCTTTTCTGATTCAGTTATTTAGTAGTGGAGTTGTAACGATCCGGCCAGTCATTTTTGGAATTTATGGCCCGATCCCCCATTAATTGTTTTCCCTAAGTTTATATCTACTATTTTGGTTTGCTGGGATGTTCGGTGTCAGGTTTCAGAGAGTTTTGGAAAACTTAGTCCCTAAATAGAGCTTAAGTGTTGGAAAATTACCGTAGCTGGAACAATGTGAAAACGACATCGGAATGGAAAACTGATGGTTCCATTAGCTCCGTTAGGTGATTTCGGGGTTGGGAGCGTGTTCAGAATGTATTTTGGAAGTTCGTAGCTCATTTAGGCTTGAAATGCCAAAGTTTGAAATTTTGAAGTTTTCGGTAAGATTGTAAGTTTTTGATTCGAGGGTCGGATTGGAATTCCAGAAGTTGTAGTAGCTCCGTCATGTCAATTGGGATATGTATGCAAAATTTCAGGTCATTCGGATGTGTTTTGGATAGGTTTTTTATCGAAAGCGAGTTTTGATGAAATTTATAGTTCTTAGCCTCACATCCTAGATTAATTCATGTTTTCGACGTTGTTTTAGGTGATTTGGGGATTGGTACAAGTTTGAATGGTGTTATGGTAAATGTTCGTAGCTTTGGTTGAGGTCCCGGAGGCCTCGAGTGTCTTTCAGATGTTCAACGTGGCATTTTTGTATTGTGAAAGTTGCAGATTTTCTCTTTAGTTGTTGCAGACCTCTTTCTTCACTGCGATCGCATCCCCTTCCATGCGATTGTGTAGTGCAATTTCAGAGGGGTGCCGAATCCTTTTATGCGATCGCATAACCCCGACCACAATCGCTAGTTCTTCCTTTTTCTTCTCCGCGTTCGCATTCTATTCCCCGCGTTCGCATTGAATAAACTGAGCTGGTGGCTAAAGGACCAAGTTCCTCTATGCGATTGCATAAGCTTGCCTCTCTCTCTCTCTTTGGCGATCTCATGACCAGTATTGCGTTCACATATGCTATTTTCTGAGCCTTTAATATTTACTCTACACGATCGCATCCCATTTCATGCGATTGCATTGAACAAATCACTGGGCAGTTATAAAACATTTCAAAACCGAGGGTTAGCCATTTTATCAAAATACAAGTTTGAGATCTCATATTTGGGAGCAATTTTGAAGGTTTTTCGAAGGCAATCATTGGGTAACGATTCTCTACTCTCTTAAACTTAAAACCCGCTAATCTAATAAAAAATTTATCCTTAATTTTGGATTTTTGAATGAAATTTGGGAAAACTTCATAGACCAAAATTGAGTTTTAAGTAGGCATTTGACTTCCGATTTGTGAGATATGTATATGATTAGACTCGTGATAGTGCGAAGGTTATGAAAATGTGAAAATTAACCGATTCTGAGACATTGGCCTGATGGGCGTTTTGGTATTTTACCTATTTTCGCGCCTTAGCTTTAAATTTAATGGTGGAATTAGTAGCTTGCAGTGTTACTTACGATATATAATTGAATTGGATAGATTTGGGTCATTTGGAGTCGAATACTCGTGGTATAGGCGTGGTTCCTAGTTGAGTTTGAGCCGGTTCGAGGTAAGTGGCTTGTCTAATTTTGTGTGGGGGACCTTCTCCCTTTAGGACTTCTTATTTGATGATTGAGTGCCTTGTATGTGAGGTGACGAGCGCGTACTTGTGCTAATTATTGGACATCCGGTTTTTACTTAAATTGATCAAGTCGCTATTTCTTTTGTACTTGCTTTGTTTACTTGCAATATAGCATGTGATAGCCTACAAAAGCATGTTTAACTGACCTAATTGGTTTAGCTGCTTAATTTGCCTTGTTGCATTACGTGAAGCATGTTAGGCTAGATTTCCTGTTGCCTTGGTGTTTAACTCCGTTTCCGATTATTCTCTTGTTGTTGGTGTGTATTTATTTTGGGACTACGGATGTGGAATTTCGCTATCTCCCCCCTATTTGTTTACTTTTGGACTGCGGGTTTGATTCTTGATAGATTCCATTGCACATTTACTTTGGGACTGCGGATTAGATTCCAGTTAGATTCCCCTGCACATTGATAATTCGACTACGGGATGGTATCCCGGGAGATTTTTTGGATTTACATATATGATGGACTACGGGACGTTATACCGGGAGATCCACTAGATAATGATAAAGGACTACAGGACGGTATCCTGTTAGATCCTCATGGTATCTTTGGTATTGAGCTGTACATTTCCGTGTTTATTCCTTACTTTGTTTATTTGTTGTTGACTTGTATATTCTGACTTATTTCACCGTTGTTTCTATTATTCTATCTGTTTTCATACTGTATATTCTTATTATTATATTTTATCTAAGTAGGCCCTGACTTTCCTCGTCACTATTCGACCTAGGTTAGGCTTGGCACTTACTGAGTACCGCTGTGGTGTACTCACGCCTCTCCTGCGTATGTTTTTCATGTGCAGATCCAGGTACTTCCTATCAGGCACATTATTAGTGATCACAGAGAGCGATGGAGACTTTAAGGTATATCTGCCGCATCCGCAGACCGAGGAGTCTCCCTCTTATTCTATCTTGTAGTGTTTAGCTTCCTTTCGTTATTTGATGTAGACGCTTCTGGAGACTAGAGCACTTTGTTAAACATTTCTATAGCCTGTGTTACCCATGAGTTTCCGCATTTTGAGATTTTTTTAGTCTTGTGATGTTGAGCTGTATATGCCAAGCGGCACTTATATACATTTTTCCTTAAGTTATCTAGTTTTTATTAATTATTTCCGCAAAATGATGATGTTTCCTCACTGTCAGGCTTACCTAGTCATAGTGACTAGGTGCCATCATGACATATTCACGGACGATGACTAGGGTCGTGACAAGTTGGTATCCGAGCTCTAAGTTCATAGGAGTCACGGAACACAGGCCGATTTATTAGGACATATGTACTTATCTACAAGAGGCTATGTAAATGTTTAGCAAAAGTCTTCACTTTATTGAATTCCTTGTCATGCTATAATTTGACATCAACTATAAAACTTCATTTTTCTATTCTCTCACAGATTGTGAAAACACGTGCTACTCGGGATGCTCAGGCACCCGCGCCCCCTACTGCAGTCGTCAGAGGCAGGGCCGGGGTAGAGGCCATGGATGCACATGCGGTGCAGACAGAGTACTTGCGCGAGCTGCCTCTAAGCTACCTCCAGCAGATCCAACCGAAGTTCAGGCACCAGATACACCTACAACTATTACTATTACTACTCCATCCCTTCAGGAGAGATTAGCTCAGTTCATGTTTATGTACACCACCTTGGCTCAGGCGGGGTTGCTTTCCCTTGCTGCAGTCACATCCCATGCCAGGAGAGGGGCCGAGACTCCCGCATCCCGCAATCCTAAGCAGAGAGTGCATATGGAGCAGGTCCCAGAGATCATTCTTGTACGGCCTACGGCGCCAGTTCAGTACGAGGATGGGTCAGCTGCATCAGAGGACGAACAACTGAGGCTTGAGAGGTTTAAGAAATATAAGCCTCCTATGTCGATTTGTTTAGCATCGAAGGATGCCTTGGCATTTCTAGAGGAGTGCCACCATACTTTTCGCACTATGGGTATAGTAGAGTCCAGCGAGGTTTCCTTTACTGATTTTTAGCTTTAGGGAGTCGCCTATGATTGGTGGCACACTTATGAGATAGACAGTCCGGGCGAGGCTGCTTCACTGACTTGGACATAGTTTTCAGATATTTTTCTGAGAGAGTTTGTTCCCCGGAGCCTCAGGGACGCATAGCGCGCAGAGTTTGAGCATTTGCACCAGGGTGCTATGACAGTTTCAGAGCATGCCATCCGTTACACCAGATTGGCTAGGCAAGCACCAGCCTTAGTTGCCTCTGTCCGTGAGAGGGTATGTCGGTTCATTGAGGGCCTTATTCCACCCATCAGATCTAGCATGGATCAAGAGTTGGAGATGGACATTCCTTATCAGCAGGTAGTGTGCATTGCTAAGAGGATCGAGGGTATGCTCACTAGGGAGCGAGAGAAGGGAGATGCCAAGAGGTCTCGAGAGTCGGACCACTACTATGGTGCCCGTAGTCCAGCAGCAGGTCGACATGGTAGGGTTTATATGGGTCGCCCCGTTCATTAAGCTCTTCCAGTAGCCAGTAGTTCTCAAGCTCCTCCTAGACCTCAGGAGCCTTACTATGCACCTCCAGTTTCTAGAACGCCTCCTGCGTGGGGTGCTTTTAGAGGTCAGTCTAGCAGACCTGGCCCCAGCTATTCACAGCCACCACGTCCTCCCAGGGCTTGATTCGAGTGTGGTAATACATGCCACATGGTTAGCGACTACCCTAAACTTGGTAGGGGTGCATCTTCATAGACTGCTCATCCACAACGTGCTCCTCAGAGTTCTCAAGCCATGATCACAGTTCCCGCTACTACCCTATCTGCCCATCCAGCTAGGGGCGGAGGTTATGGAGGTAGAGGTCATTCTTGAGAGAGAGGCCAGACCAGATATTATACTATTCCCACTCACACCGAGGCTGTTGCTTCTGATTATGTCATTACATGTATTATATTGGTTAGTGACATAGAGTCATCGGTTCTATTCAATCTAGGCTCTACTTACTCTTATGTGTCTTCTTACTTTGCTCCGTATTTCGGTGTAGCCCAATATTTCTTGAATTCTCGTATTTATGTTTATCGATTGTGTTTGATTACTATTCATGGTTTTGAGACCAGAGAGGATTTATTGTTACTCGGGATGGTTGACTTTTATATTATTTTGGGCATGGACTAGTTGTTGCCCCATCACGCTATTCTTGATTGTCACGCCAAGATCGTGATGCTGGCTATGCCAGTTATTCCACATATTGAGTGGAGTGGTACTTTCAATCACACTTCCAATAGAGTTATCTCTTTCTTAAAGCTCAGCGTATGGTTCAGAAGGGGTGCACCGCGTATTTAGCTTATGTGAGAGATGTCAGTGTTGATACCCATTATGTTGATTATGTCCCGGTGGTACGGGATTATCCCGATGTGTTTCCAGCTGATCTTCCTGGTATGCCACATGATAGAGACATTGACTTGTTCCGGGAACTCATCCCATTTCCATTCCTCCGTACTGTATGGCTCCTCCTGAGTTGAAGGAGTTGAAGGATCAGTTACAGGAATTGCTTGATAAGGGTTTTATTCGACCCAGTGTTTCACCGTGGGGTGCTCCTATCTTGTTTGTGAAGAAAAAGGATGGTTCTATGTGCATGTGTATTGATTATTGTCAATTGAACAAAGTTATAGTGAAGAACCATTATCCTTTGCCTCGTATTAATGATCTATTTGACCAGCTTCAGGGCACACATGTGTTTTCTAAGATTGATTTGTGCTCAGGTTACTATCAGTTGAAGATTTGGGAGCCGGATATCCCTAAGACTGCTTTCAAGACTCGCTATGGTCACTACGAGTTCCTTGTTTTGTCATTTGGGCTTATGAATGCCCCAGCAGATTTTATGCATTTCATGCACAGTGTATTCAGGCCTTATCTCGACTGGTTCATCATTGTTTTCATAAATAATATTCTTGTATACTCCCGGAGTCGGGAAGATCATGAGCAACACCCGAGGAAAGTGCTTCAGATCGTGAGAGAGAAGAAGTTATATGCAAAGTTCTCAAAATGTGAGTTTTGGTTGAGTTCTGTGGCATTCCTAGGCCACGTGTTATCGGGGCCATATAGGTGGATTCGAAGAAGGTGGAGGCCGAGCAGAGTTGGCCTAGGCCCTCCTTAGCTACAGAGATTCGCAGTTTCCTAGTTTGGCAGGTTATTACCGTTGTTTTGTGGAGGGGTCTTCATCGATTGCGGCCCCTATGACTAGATTGACCCAGAAGGGTGCTCCATTTCAATGGACAGAGGAGTGCGAGACGAGCTTTCAGAAGCTCAAGATGGCTTTGACTACAACCCGTATTATGATATTGCCTAGTGATTCGGTATTTTATATAGTTTATTGTGGTGCCTCACGGGTTGGCCTTGGAGCGGTGTTGATGCAGGACAGTAGGGTGATTGCCTACCCGTCCAGACAGTTGAAGATACATGAGAAGATTTACCCTGTCCACGACCTTGAGTTAGCTGCTATTGTTCATGACTTGAAGATCTGATGTCATTATTTGTACGGTATGCCTTGTGAGATTTACACCGACCATCGGAGTTTGCAGCACTTGTTCAAGCATAAGAATCTAAACTTTCGTCAGAGAAGGTGGTTGGAGTTGCTGAAGGATTATGATATTACTATTCTTTATCACCGGGGCAAGGCCAAGGTGGTGGCCGATGCCTTGAGTTGCCAGCAAGAGAGTTTGGGGAGTTTGGCATATTTACTAGCTTCAGAGAGGCCTATGGCGATGGATGTTCAGTCCTTAGTCAACCAGTTTGTGAGATTGGATCTTTCGGAGCCCAGTCGGGTTCTAGCCTGTGTGGTTTCTCGATCTTCATTGTTCGATCGTATTAGGGAGCGGCAGTATGACGACCCTTATTTACTTGTCCTCAAGGACATGGTTCAGCATAGTGATGCCAGGGATGTGACCATTGGAGATGACAGGGTATTGAGGATGCAGGGTCAGATCTGTGTACCCAATATTGATAATATTTGGCAGTTGATATTGATAGAGGCTCATAGTTCGTGGTATTCCATCCATCCGGGTGCAGCGAAGATGTATCACGACTTGAGATAGCACTATTGGTGGAGACAGATGAAGAAGGACGTAGAGGGTTTTGTGGCTAGATGCCTCAACTGCCAGCAGGTGAAGGTTGAGCACCAGAGACCGGGTGGGTTGCTTCAGAATATGGAGATTTCGGAGTGGAAATGGGAGAGGATCACTATGGAATTTTTAGTTGTACTACCTCAGACTGCGAAGAAATTCAATGCCATTTGGGTTTTTGTAGATCGATTGACCAAATCCGTACACTTCATTCCTATGTGTACTACTTATTCATCAGAGTAGATGGCAGAGATTTATATCAGGGAGATTGTTCGTCTGCATGGAATTATAGTTTCTATTATTTCGGATAAAGGTAGTCAGTTCACATCACGATTCTGGAGAGCCGTTCAGTGGGAGTTGGGTACTCAGGTGACTGTAATGACCTGATCGGTCGTTTTGAGTTCTAGCGCATCGTTCAGCCGTCTGAGGCCATGAGCAGCTTCATTTCAGGTATAATGATTTGTGTGTATGGTCGTAATTGAAATTCAGGAAGTTCGGAGTTAAATTTAAATGAAAATTCTCATTTCAGAAGCCTTAAGTTGGAGAAAATGGCTAAGATTGGAATTTTCATTAAACGACCTCAGAATCAAGGTTCCACCAGGTTCGTATGATGATTTCGAACATGGGCGTATGCCCGATTTGGGTTTCGGATAACCCGGGAGAGTTTTGTCACCTATTGTGGAAGTTAGCATGTTGGAAGAAATATCTTAAGTTTGGTTTGGAGTGCATTTCAGCGTTATCGATGTCAGTTTAGGATTCCAATACTGGGAGTAGCTCTATATGGTGATTCTGGTGTTGGGGGTGCGATAGGAAGTGAATTCGGAGGTCCGTAGGTCATTTTGAAGCCATTTGGCTAAAGATAGAAATTTGAAGGTTTTTGAAGAGTTTGACCGGAGATTGACTTTTTGATATCGGGGTCGGAATCCAATTTCGAAAGTTGGAGTACTGTGTAAGGTCAAATATTATTTACGTACAAAATTAAAGGTCGATCAGACGTGATTTGATAGGTTTAAACACCGTAAGTAGGAGTTGGAAAGTTCAAAGTTTATAAAGCCAGAATTGGAGGTCGATTGATGATTTTAGCATTGTTTGATGTGATTTGAGGCCTCGAGCAAGTCTGTAATGTGTTTTGGGACTGGTTGGTATGATTGTGTGGGGTACCGGGGGGCCTCAGGTGGATTTCGGGTGGTTAAAAGATCAAAATTGGGATATGGAAGAGGGATGAAGGCATCTGGTTGCTGGTATTTTTGCTTCTACGGTTGGTTGACCGCAGAAGCGAACGGGGAGCCATAGAAGCGGTTTTTGGTCCAAAGCTTGAGGACCGCAGATGCGGTCAAAATTTTGCAGAAACGGAACCACATATGCGGAAAAGGCATCGTAGAAGTGAGAAAGGGCGGCATGGGAAGGAGCCACAGAAGCGACCTTTGGACCGCATAAGCTGAACCGCTGATGCGTCATGTCTTCCGCAGAAGCAGAAATGACTGGAAGCAAAACCTTGTTTTAAATTGTGGGATTGAGTTCATTTCTCCCTTTTCTTCATGGCTTGGGTGATTTTTGGGGAGTTTCAAGAGAGGATTTTGTCGTCAATGATGAGGTAAGTTACTCCTATCACTTTTGAGTTGAATATATCACTTATATATGGATTTAAGCATTAAAATTAGAGCAAATACGGAGGTTTTGGTGAAAATGTGGAAAATCTTAATCTTGGATTTTAGCCACGATTTTGAGTATGGAATTAACAGAAAATCATATATTTGAGTTCGTAAGTTCATGGGTAAACTTTATCTTCAAGAAATTTTGGATTACGGGCACGTGGTCTCGAGGGCATTTTTGTCAACTTTTCGTTCGGGGTTAGAAATTATTATAATTTTGGTTGTAAAGTATAATTGAGCATCTACTAATGGATTTGTATGATCGTTCGCTAGTTTTGGAGCATTGTGAGTTGGTGCAAGTCTTCAGAAGAATGTAGAATGACAGTCGTTAATCTTCGGAGCAAGGTGAATCTCCTTTCTAATATTTTGAGGGGGAATTTACTCCATAGGTGAGCTAAATTGATTATGTGCCCCTATTTGTAGGGGCTATGTACGCACGAGGTGATGAGAGTCCATGCATAGCTACTATTATGCTATTGTCCGGGTAGTCTGGGACCCAAAAATATATTATACTTGGATTATTGTGAACCCATTGATGGCTTGAATTGCCTAAATCACATTAAATTAGTAAATTAATTTCAAAGGGATTAAGCTTCATGTCTTAAAAATTATTAAAGGATAATTGGTTTTACTTGAATAAATATTCCCCGAAAAGCTCGAATTTGACTTATTGAGCATGTATTCTTATGTGTACCCGTGTCACATACATGATTCGCGAGCAGCATATGTGTTTATTTTTGGAAGTGACCGAACACCTCAACAGATTAATTAGATGCATCTATAGTACAAGCAGCTCAACCCTCGACAGTGCACAATTTACATTTCTGTTGGAGCGGGCCATCGACCTCGTCATGATTTCCACATGTTTGTGCTGTTGTCCTGAACTTATTTAAGCTGTCACTGCCTCACCCTGGCTTGAGATTTATTTGTTAATAATAAAGAGGACCTATGGAAAATTCCTATGAAAAAATTATGTGTTTACTTGTTTCCTCTATCTGGATTAAAATCATATTTATATAATAAATCCAATGTTTAATATTTTTATTAAGGATGAATAATTATTTGACCACTAGAGAGTGTCAAAGTTGACCATCTCGTCTCTACCCCTTTAGGATTAGGCGGGATACTCATTGGGTACACGTTATTTTCGTATTCATACTACACTTGCTGTGTATTTTGTTATACAGGTATATGTGACTCCAGTGGCTTACTAGACATAGCATTATGGATGATTCTGGGACTAGGTGAGGCATCATTCGAGACGGCCATAGCTAGAGTAGTCCCTTCCTTACTACTGTATTTACGTTCCGTCCAATATATCCCGGGCGGATGTTGTATTTTATTTCTCTTATCAGTAGATGCTCATGCACTTGTGACACCGGGTTCTGGGATGGTTTGGAGTATCGTATTAATTGCTTAACCTTTAAACTTGATTTGAAAATGTATTCTTTAAAATTTCTAAATGATGAAGGAAAAACCATGTATTTCAAAAGTGTTAAAACGAGACTAACTTAAGTTATTTGAGTTGGCTGGCCTGACAGTGGTGTCCGGCGCCACTACGTCCCTTAGTGGATTTTGGGTAGTAACAGTGACGATGATCACAACATTTCACACCTAGACGGACGGATAGTTCGAGCGCACTATTTAGATTCTTTAGGATATGCTTCGAGCATGTGTGATTGAGTTTGGAGGATCTTTGGATCAGTTCTTGCCATTGGCGGAGTTTGCTTATAACAACAGTTATCAGTCCAACATTCAGATGGCACCGTATGATACTTTATATGGTAGGTGGTGCAGATCTCCAGTGGGTTGGTTTGAGCCGGGTGAGGCGAGACTATTGGGCAAAGATTTGGTTTCAGGATGCTGTGGAGAAGGTTAAGGTTATTCAGGACAGACTCCGTACATCCTAGTCCAGAGAGAAGAGTTACGAGGACCGGAAGGTTCGTGATGTTTCCTATATGGTTGGTGAGCGGGTTCTGCTTCAAGTTTTGCCTATGAAAGGCGTCATGAGATTTGGGAAGAAAGGAAATTTGAGTCCGAGATTAGTGGCCCTTTTGTGATTTTGAGGCGAGTTGGGGAGGTTGCTTATGAGCTTGCCTTACCTCCCAGTTTGGCCGGGGTCCATCCGGTATTTCATGTTTCGATGCTCCGGAGGTATCACTGTGATCTGTCGCACGTGTTGGATTTCACTTCAGTCCAGTTGGACAAGGATCTATCTTATGTTGAGGATCCAGTGGCTATATTGGATAGGTAGGTCATAAAGTTATGGTCAAAGAACATTGCTTCAGTAAAGGTTCAGTGGCGGGGTTAGCCGGTCGAGGAGGCGACTTGGGAGGCCGAGCGGGATATGCATAACTGATACTCTTATCTTTTCACTACTTCAAGTATGTTCTATATGCTCGTTTGAGGACTAATGAATGTTTAATGTAGGAGGATGTAACGACCCGGCCTGTCGTTTTTGGAATTTACGCCATGGTCCCCCATTAACTGTTTCCCCTATATTTATTTCTACTATTTTTGTTTGCCGGGACATTCGGTATTGGGCTTTAGAGAGTTTTGGGATACTTAGTCCCTAAATGAGAGCTTAAGTGTTGGAAAGTGGCTAATAGCTAGAAAAGTGTGAAGACGACCTCGAAATGGAAAACCGATGGTTTCGTTAGCTCAATTAGGTGATTTCGGGATTGGGAGCGTGTTCAGAATGTATTTTGGAAGTCCGTAGCTCATTTAGGCTTGAAATGCCGAAGTTTGAATTTTTGAAGTTTCCAGTCCGATAGTGCATTTTTGATCCGAGGGTTGGATTGGAATTCCGGAAGTTGAAGTAGCTGCGTCATGTCAATTGGGATGTGTGTGCAAAATTTTAGGTTATTCAGACGTGTTTTGGTTAGGTTTTTTATCGAAAGTGTGTTTTGATGAAATATTTGAAGTTCTTAGGTTTAAATCCTTGATTAATCCATGTTTACGGCATTGTTTTAGGTTGTTCGAGGATTATTACAAGTTTGAATGATATTATGGGATATGTCCGTAGGTTTGGTTGAGATCCCGGGGGCCTCGGGTGTATTTCGGATGCTCAATAGGGCATTTTTGTGTTGTTAAAGTTGCAGATTTTCTCTTCAGCTGTTGCAGACCTCATTGTTCATTGCGATCGCATCCCCTTCCATGTGATCACATAGTGTTTCTGAGGGGGGCCGGATCCTTCTATGCAATCGCATAGCCCTGACCGCGATCGCATAGTTCTGCCTTTTTATTCTCCGCGTTCATATTCTATTCCCCGTGTTCGCACTGAATAAACTGAGATGGTGGCTCAAGGACCAAGTTCCTCTATGCGATCACATTATATTTCCCGTGATCGCATAAGCCTTCCCCTCTCTCTCTTCCACGATAGCATGACCAGTATTGCGCCCGCATAAGCTATTTTCTGAGCATGTAATATTTACTCTACGCGATCACATCCCATTTTATGCGATCGCATTGAACAAATCACTGGGTAGTTATTAACATTTGAAAACGGAGGGTTAGCCATTTTTATCAAAATACAAGTTTGGAAGCTCGTATTTGAGAGCAATTCAAAGGTTTTTCGAAGGCAATCATTGGTAGCGATTCTCTACTCTCTTAAGCTTAAAACCCACTATTCTAATCACGAATTCATCCTTAATTTCGTATTTTTGAATGAAAATTGGGGAAAATGTTTTAGGCAAAACTATTGCATTTTGAGTGGGCATATAACCTCCGATTTGTGAGATTTTAATATGGTTAGACCTGTGAGAGTGCGAGGGTTCTAAAAATGTGAAAATTAACTGATTATGAGATGTTGGCTTGATGGGTGTTTTGGTAATTTTACCTATTTTTCCCCTTAGCTTTAAATTTAATAGTGGAATCAATTGCTTGCAATGTTATTTACGATATGTAATTGAATTGAATAGATTTGGTCAATTGGAGTCAGATACTCGTGGCAAAGGCGTGGTTCCTAGTTGAGTTTGAGCCAGTTCGAGGTAAGTGGCTTGTCTGACTTTGTGTGGGGGACCTTCTCCACTTAGGACTTGTAATTTGATTATTGAGTGCCTTTTATGTGAGGTGACGAGCGCGTACTTGTGCTAATTGTTGAACATCCGATTTTTACTTAAAATGATTGTCACACCTCCCTTTTAACAACACCCGCAAGGACGTAATGGAGTTTTTCCACTTAAAGGACAATTGGGACGTGATTTATTATTAAGATTTCAGAGTCGCCACTTGGGAGATTAATGGTGTCCCAAGTCACCGGTTGAATCCCAATCCGAGGTAAATATGACTCTGTTAACAGCCCGCGAGCCAAAAATCCGAGTAAAAAATTATATTAACCCGGGAGAAGGTGTTAGGCATTACCGGGTTCTGTGGTTCTAGCACGGTTGCTCAACTGTCGTATTTAGCTTATTTATCTGATTTTATTACCTGATGAACCTATGTGCCAATTTTACTTTTAAGCCGCTTTTATTTAATATGTATTTTTTGAAATAAAGTTGAACATCGTTTAGAGCATGCCTTCGGATCGCGTCACATGAAATGCACCCGCAATCCTGAGCACGCTCTATTCAACGTTTTGAGATTTGATTTGGGTCACATGAAATGCACACTCGAGTGTAAGAATGTAATTTTATTAAAATCACGCCTAAAGTGTCTAACGAGTTATTACTCTAAACAACCACTCCCGAATTCTATGTATTTTATTATATCTCTTTATTGAGGCCCCCGCGATTTCGTATTCTTATTTGGTGAGGATCGTCTTAGTTTTCTTAAATGGCAAGCCTAAAAGCAACTATTATTTTCTATTTTTGTTTTTGTTTATACAAATAAAGAAAAGATTCTAATTATTTATTATAAATTTCAGGCCTTGAGTTCAAACCGAATTTGAACAACCGGGGGAACTCTAGTCGTGCCTAATAGCCCGAGCCCACGCCAGAAACATTGAGCTTGAGACAGCCCGAAACAGATAAGCTAAATAAACACGTATGGAACAGCTGATCGAGCATGGAGTTGGCAATCCAACAGTTAGTTCAAACATTTTCCTAATGCATTGTCCCAAAATTCTCATGGGTGGGCTCAACACTTGCAACAAAGGAACTCACTATGCACTTAGTCAAATTAACACTTCTCAAACAGAACACGGGCTGGAAACGTGATACCTAAAATATACTATTTAGTTTGATTTAATTCAAGCCTACATTCCTAAGTCCATCCTCATAATTTAAAACATGAAATACTGCAATTAGCACAGAGATTCAACGTGAACAGGACTTCCTGTTTAGTTGCTAACAGGTTAATACCTATAATAGATTAATACTTCTAGTTTAGTTGCTTCAGCTATATCTCTAATTCCAGTGACCAAAGAACGCAAGAGCGCTTAATTTTCCAAATTCCAGGTTCAACTACACACTTGACTAATAGACATGAATTTAAGCTAGGAAACTGTTTCATCCGCATACAACGTGTAACAATCTCAATTACGCTGAGTTCCAAATGTGATTTATTGGCAGCACTAATACTACTTCAATTTATCCCTAATTACCAACACAATCACACAGGTCCAAATAAGAGTCCAACATTTCATATTTACAATCAAGAATAAATCTAAATTATACAAATTGTAGTAACGTAGTTGAATAGAAAATACACAACATTTAAACTCAATTCAACTTACATTTCATTTCACTCTCTCAACTCTACATCTTAATGAAACAGAAAGTGTACCTGGAGATTGAAGGATAATGAAGGAAAAGAGTAAATCAGCAACAATTCAAACACAACAATTCACCAGTAAATACACAACCTATATTTAAGTATAAGTGAGATCCAGTAATCAAAATCAAACCAAACAACACTAATGTCACTCCAAATCGACTCGAAATAACAAACCAAAGCAGACTTCAACCTCCAATAACCAAACAATAGTGATTTTTTGGCAGAATAAGTCAGTTAATCCACATCACTTTAATAGAACCGTTGTTTTGTATTTTTTGTGACTTTTCTATATATTTTGGATTTTTTAGATGAAATAAATATTTTCAGATCTAGACTTTTCTGAAATTCAAACTAGCTTTAGAAACTTAGAACTATTATTTTTTTTGGGGGGGGGGGGATTTTTGGCTTTCCAAAACTTTTTTTTTAAATCAAGCAGATATGCTGCCTTTTATAAGCAAAATGAAAACTTTTGTCAAATTTTTGATTTTATGAAATAGCCCCTCAATTGTTAGCTTGTTGTCCATGTTAGACATTATTATTTATTAATTGATCCCTCATTAGAAGCTTATAGGTGTTTCAAGTAACAACTACAAGATTCCTTTACCCTATAATTTCCAAAGTACCCCTTTATTCTACTGAAATTAACAGGCCTTAACAAACTAAGACATTTCTAATTCCCAAACTACCCCTAACTACTTCCTCAATTTACTAATCTAACATAGCTAATACCCCATACATTTTCCTTAGCCCTAAGAGTGAATTTAAGCTTATAAGAATCCTAGCTTACTATTATCCAACTAGCTTAAACAAATTAGTAGTCAGAGTCAAGGATCAATACTAAACTACACTAAATCTAACCAACAACAACACAACAATAACAACAACTACCCAGTATAATCTCACAAAGTGGGGTCTGGGGAGGGTAATATGTAGACGAGCCTTACCCCTACCCGAAAGGGCAGAGAGGCTGTTTCCAATCGACCCTAGGCTCCGTGAAGGAAAGGAAAAACAAAAACAAAAGCAAAAGAGCATTAGTAAGTCCAGCAGAAATAGCGTAAATAATTATCTAAACATAAGAACCATAAATAAAATAGCATGCAATAATATCATACAGTAACTACCATAAATAATTATTATAAGGGAGACACAATCCAAAACACAAATCATCTATTGATAGCCTTGCCAAGCCTCACCAAACCCTGGGTGAGTAGTATGAAAAACTCTAGGGGCCCCTATCCTACAACCCTGATACTAGACCTCCAGACTTTCCTATCAAGGGCCATGTCCTCGGAAACCCGCATTCTATCGATGTCATGACTAATCACCTCTCCCCAATACCTCTTAGGCGTACCTCTGCCTCGCTGAACGCCGACCATCGCGACCCGTTCACAACTCCTCACCGGGGCATCAGGACTTCTCCTCCGCACATGCCCAAACCACCACAGCCTCGCTTCTCGCATCTTCTCATCCACCGGGGCCACCCCCACCTTCTCTCGAATAACTTCATTCTTAATCTTATCTAACCTGGTGAGCCCGCACATCCACCTGAGCGTCCTTATCTCCGCAACCTTCATTCTCTGAACATGAGAGTTCTTCACTGGCCAGCACTCCACCCCATACAACATTGCAGGTCTAACCACAGCTCTATAAAATTTCTCCTTGAGTTTCTGTGGAACTTTCTTGTCACACAGGACTCCTGATACAAGCTTCCACTTTGACCACCCCGCTCCTATTCGATGAGTGATATCCCTGTCAATCTCTCTGATCCCGTGAATCACCGACCCAAGATACCTGACACTGTCCCTCTTGGGGATGACCTGGGATCCAACCATCACGTCCCTGCCTACTTCGCTCGGCTCGGCGCTAAACTTGCACTCCAGGTATTCTGTCTTAGATCTGCTTATTTTGAAACTCTTAGACTCGAGAGTTTGTCTCCATACCTCTAACCTCTCAATAACACCGACCTTCGTCTCGTCTATCAAGACTATATCATCAGCAAATATCATACACCAAGGCACAATCCCTTGAATATGTCGGGTTAGAGCATCTATCACCACGGCAAACAAGAGAGGGCTAAGCGATGATCCTTGATGGAGCCCCATAACCACTGGAAAATGGCCTGAGTCACCGCCCACCGTCCTAACCCTAGTCTTGGCTCCATCGTACATGTCCTTGATTACTCTGATGTAGGCTTCCGGCACGCTCTTCGCCTCCAAGCACCTCCCTTGGGACCTTGTCATACGCCTTCTCCAAGTCAATAAGCACCATGTGCATGTCCTTCTTCTTATCCCTGAACTGCTCCACCAGCCTCCTGACAAGATGGATAGCTTCTTTAGTGGAGCAACCCGGCATGAAGCCGAATTGGTTCGCAGATATAGATGTCATCTCCCTTACCCTCGCCTCGAGCACCCGCTCCCAGACCTTCATGGTGTGACTTATTAATTTGATACCCCTATAGTTGTTCCAGCACTGGATATCCCCTTTGTTCTTGTACAAAGGCACCACTGTACTCCACCTCCACTTATCCGGAATCCTTTTGGTCCTGAAGATCGCATTGAACAACCTGGAGAGCCACTCCACTCCTGACCTGCCCATGCACTTCTAGAACTCCACCGGGATCTCGTCAGGCCCGGTCGCTCGACCCCTACTCATCTTACGCAAAGCCCTCATGACCTCATCCGCCCTAAAGTGCCTGCAGTACCCAAGGTCTCTATGATGCTCTGAATGCCCCAACTCCCCTAGCTCTATGTTTCGATCCCCCTCCTCGTTAAGTAAGTCTCGAAAGTACGCCTGCCACCTCTGCTTGACTTGAGACTCCCCCATCAGAACTTTACCATCCTCGCCCTTGATGCACCTAACTTGGTCAATATCACGCGCCTTCCTTTCCCTTGCTTTAGCTAACCGGAATAACTTCCTGTCCCCGCCTCTCTCCCCTAATTCCTCGTACATGCGACCAACGCCGCGTTTTTAGCTTCTGTAACCGCCAGCTTTGCTTCTTTCCTCACCACCTTGTAAATATAACCAAAAACCTATTAAAAATTAAAGAAAAGTATAAAATATGATGGCATCAATTAGTAATGACGAGCATACTAATCCCAAAGGAGAAACACATTACGATATACAAGTAAAAAAATGAAAATCCAAGCCAAACAAACTTAATCACACTATCATAGTTCCAACTTATGAAGCAGAGAAGTTGTGAAAAATAAGATAAAAACAAAAACAAGAGGAATCAATTAAACCAACAGGCAGGCAGACCTAACTAAACAAGAAGAAAAGAGAATGAATAACAAAGAAAAAGAAAAACTCACTAGCAAATTCTCGATTCGAAACTCGGACGACTTTAGGTGATATTTGAACGTCGACAATGATAGAAACATCATGAGGAAGGCAGGGGGGTAATATGACACTGATTTGGTGGAATTTAAAGAAACTAGGGTTCGCCAAAAAATTCAAATCCAAATCAAAATCGAATAATTCTAGCCATCTTTGAGGACAAGGTTAGGGGGTTTGATAGAGGATAAGGAGATGACTCTATGGTGTTAATCTGGTACTGAATGGAGAGAGTTGCGTGGTGGCGAAAAACCTTTGAATGAAGACTCGACGAATTCTAGGTTTATTCGAGGGAAAGCATTTACGGATTTGGAAAGAGAGTGGTAAGGGGGACAAGGGGTGTTAATTTGGGGTGGTTTGGCGATGGACCGCTGCCGTGGACGATTTCCGGCAGTGGTGTTTCAAAGTCTGTGGGTAGGGTGCGTTTGGGATGATGCAACAGGGGTGGGGGGTCTTTAAGACAGTTAAATACTAAAGAGAGGTGAGTTCCTATCCGTTAGATCAGTAAACCTCGACGACTCATATTGTTTAACACCGAAACAACGTCGTTTAGCGTCTCCTTGAGCCGGATTGGGTAAAAAGGTATTGGGCCTAGGTGTGGGAAGGGAATTAATTCCCTTGGGCTAGGGTTATTGGGCCCAAATGAGCATCCTTTTTTCTCTTTTAATATTTTCTGTTCTTTTCCTTTTTCTTCCTTTTCTGAATTTCCTTCGCTTTTTTTTCGTTTGTGTTTTACATTTTCTTGGATTTTATAAAAATGTAAAAAATTAAAACAAAGACCCAACATATTTTAAGAATTAATCTAATTAATTCCTAAAATCGATTAAAATCTATTTTGCGCAAAATCAACAATTAATAATTAAAATTACAAAAGCAGGCTAATTTTGTTATTTTCCTTGCTTTCACGCAATTTAAACAACTGCTTAATCCTAAAATACAAAATTAAATTTCAAACAAATGCTAAATGTATTTTAGTATTTTTATGTGTACTAAAATGCACAAATAAAATGCAAACATTTATAAAAAAATGATACAAAAATTCACAAAATTGTAAATAAAGAATAACTTTTTTTTTTGAAGTTTTGGGAATAATTCATATATAGGGCAAAAATTACGTGCTCATAGTTGCTCCTCTTTTCTCAGAAACATGAAAAGTTTTTGGGCAAAGACAAGTGATCAAATACGAGCAATTTTTGCCCGTTTGAATATTCCGTGCGAAGTATTTTTTGAAAGAGTTGACCGCACCCTACTTCAGAGGTTGCCTACATATCCTGGGCTAAACAAGAATTATGTCAATGTAGTTCATGAGTGTCTGGTAGCTGGAACTATCAGGAGCTGTTATTTCACTGCGCTTGATGTTGCTACTACTTGCTGACCTCCCTTATTACACCATGTAAAAAATAAAATAAGCTAAACTAACTATTACTACGAATTAGAAAAGTCCTATCTATATTTTTCAAACTTGCTTTTGCACTTTATGTTTCCTTGTTGTCTTTTGTTTTCTTGTTGCCTTGTTGTCTTATGTTCTCCTGGTGAAATCCATTGTTGCTGCTCCGAATTGTAAACTGAGTTGTTGTCCATTCTCTTCAAACTGTTGAACTTGAATTTATTTCTCTATTATACGAGCGGGTTCCCGACATCAAACCATGAACTGTATTCCTCTGTTCTCCAGGCGGGCTCCTCTATTTTTTCAGGCGAGCTTCTGATGTCAAACTTGAAACTGTATTCCTCTGTTATCCATCGGGCTCCTGACTTCACAAAATAGAAAAAAAAAAGAATTGTGAAAGCTAAACTTTAAATTGTACTCCCTTGTTCTACAGGAGGGCTCCTGACTGCTGCGATTGAATGTATTCCCATGTTCTCCAGGTGGGCTCCTGACTTCTGAACTTGAAATGTATTCCCTGCTCTCAAGGCGGGCTCCTGACTTTATGAAATAGAAAAAACAAAGAATTTGAAAGCTGAAGCTTAAATTGTATTCCCTTGCTCTCCAGGCGGGCTCCTGACTTCAACTTGAATTTATTCCACTGTTCTAAAGGCGGGCTCCTGATTTCAACAAAACATAATAAAACAAGGAAAATTTTCTTCCCCAATTTGGTAACTGGGCCCATGGGTGAGTGTTACTGAATCATATATCAACTATTACGAAGAATTTGAAAGCTAAATCCTATTACCCAGGGAGGTCTTGACAACTCCTAATGATTATGAACCTAATTTATATTTTCTAAAGGTATTACTCCTAATACATTATGCCATTTACAAGGGGGTTTAAACTACATCCTTGTATCTAGGAAGGTCCTGACGACTTCTATTTGAATGCTATCCTAAACATGGAAAATTTCACTCCCCTGTGCTATTCATGATTATCCTATATTTTAATCATACCACACTTTGCGGTCAAACCTGATTATTGCTTGTTTTTCCCCTTACCGAGAGTTCTCTGGAACAACCAAATTTTCCTACTCATGTTTTAATCAAAGAAAATTTTGTCAGTTCAAAATGGCGGTTAGTTGATGGCATTCTTGCTGAAAATCCCTCCACTGCATGGCTCTATTTTGACAGGCTTTCCCGAACTGGCTCTGAATTGCTTGACTTTTAGACTGACTTTCAAACTCTGACTTATGATAACCCGAATGTTATGTACCCCTACCGTTGTTTCACACCTCTGACCCCCTTTTTGAACTTTTACATTTCCCACGACATTTCCCAATCATTCCACCGATGGAACTTCCGGTGATTCCCCATACTCCACTTTACATCATGTTGTTGCTGACATGCTCTGACCACATTATGCTTTACCATTTTTGGAAGTTGGTAGTGAGCTTTGAAATCCCTTCCCGCTTGCTTTGCACAGAATAAACATTGAACATCTTAGACAGATGAAACTCCCAAAAAAAAAAGAAATGCAATGACTTTATGAGATAAGGATACGAAGAACCCAAAACCGGATGATTATTTAAAAGAGAAGGAAAATAAACTTATCTGACTGGAATAACTAGTACCAATGGTCATGACATTCAATTCGGACTAATCGACCCAAACTGTCCAACCAACCAGCTTTCGGTTGCCAACTTTGTTGCCCAGAATTTCCATGCTTGATGACTTCTCCCAAACCTTGACCTTGTTCATCCTGTGGTGCCTCGAAATAGTTTTCCACACACAGACCTCTCTCATTTTTGAATTTCTCAACTCGCTTTCGCCTCAAGGTGCCCGTGAGGGTTTTTACCAATAAGACTCTCTCATTTCTCTCAACTCACGTCGCCTTACGGTGCCCGTGGAGGTTTTCACCAATAAGACTCTCTCATTTTAATTTTCTCTCAGCTTGAACCATAGTGCTACCCCTATCAGAATTACCTTTACCTTCTTGACTTGACATTTTTCAAAGACTGATCAGATGGCCTTTCTTTGGACTGTAATGTGGGATTTGGACAGGGTTAGAAAGAAAGGGTATGAAAGGTTCAAAACAATTTCAAAATGGGTTAAAATTACAACTTTCGGAATTATATCTTTCCAACAACCACAACTTCTGCCCCAGTTTCTTGCTTGGGGACTTTTGGATTTTATTTTGTTATGACTGAACCTCAGAAGAAGGCTGCCTACGTACTCTTTCGGGATCAAGTCAAACGTAGTTCATGTCATCGAAATTACTTTTGTTGTGATTATTCTTTCTTCTTTTCTTTTGTTCTTTTGTTCTTTTCTTTCTTTTTCATTTTTCTTTTCTTTTCTTTACCTTTTCTTTTTCTTTTTTTCCCCATATTTTTCTTTTCTTTTCTTTTATTTTTAATTTCTTCTTTCTTTATTTTTCTTTATTCCTATTTCATTCACTTGTAATTCGACACTTGCATTTATTAATTGTGCCGCTGATTCTGAAAGAGGGGTATGAAAGAAAATAAGTAAGGCTCAAAGAGGATGACAAGGGATAAAAGTGTTTGGATAGCAGAACAAAATGCCTTGATCATTTCAATCTTGAAAATATGCCAAATATAAATAAGTACAATCAAAACAAAGAAATCATACATAGTATCTCTTGACCGCATCGGAATTGATGGCCATTTATACAAGTTTCCCTTCTATGTATGTCAGATATAATTACCATTAGACAACACCGTGGTTACAACAAATGGTCCCTGCCAGTTTGGAGCAAACTTTCCTTTTGCTTCAGCCCAATGGGGCAAAATACGTCTCAGCACTAACTGTCCGACTTCAAACTTCCTCGGATGCACTTTCTTCTTATATGCTCCATCCATTCTTTGCTGGTATAGTTGTCCATGACACTGATGCCAACCTTTTCTCATCTATCAAACTCAACTGTTCAAGGTGGCTTTTCACTCATTCATCATCATCGATTTCAGTGTCCGCAATGATTCGAGGGGACGAGATTTCCACTTCTGCGGGTATTACTGCCTTGGTGCCATACACTAATGAATAAGGAGTCGCCCCTAATGAAGTACGAATATTGGTGAGGTATCCCAACAATGCAAAAGGAAATTTTTCATGCCACTGTCTCGAACATTCCACCATCTTCCGCAATATTTTCTTTATATTCTTGTTGGCTGCCTTAAACGCCCCATTGGCCTTAGGGCGGTAGGGAGTAGAATGATGATGGGCAATCTTGAACTGATCACATGTTTCCTTCATCAAATAACTATTGAGATTTGCTCCATTATCTGTAATGATCACTTTTGGTATCCCAAACCGACAGATAATGTTTGAATGCACAAAATCCGCCACATCTTTCTTGGTTACAGACTCGAACATTTTAGCCTCTACCCACTTGGTAAAATAGTCTATAGCTACCAAAATTAACCCGTGCCCGTTTGACGCTGTTGGCTCAATTGTCCCAATGATATCCATGGCCCATGCAACAAAAGGCCACTGTGCGGACATTGTGTGTAATTTCGAGGGTGGAGAATGAATCAAATCTCCATGCACCGGACACTGATGACATTTGCGTACATTCCAATGCATTCCCGCTCCACAGTGAGCCAATAATATCCCGCTCGAAGAATATTCTTTGCTAAAACATACCCGCTTATATGCGGTCCACAAAATCAGGAATGTACCTCAGTCATGATAGCTATGGCTTGCCCCGCATCCATGCACCTTAGCAACCCAAGATCTGAGGTTCTTTTGTACGATACTCCTCTACTAAGGAAGAACTCGTTTGCCAACCGTCTAATTATTCTTTTCTGATTACCAGCAGCCTGTACTAGATACACACCCATCCTGATATGTTCCATGATATCATGAAATCATGATGCACCGTCAAGTTCCTCTTCCACCATGTTACAGTAAGCAAGCTGATCGCGAATCTGAATCTGCAAAGGGTCCACATAAGCCTTATATGGATGATGTAACATCGATGCCAAAGTAGCCAACGCATCAGAAACTTCGTTGTGAATCCTTGGAATGTGCCTGCACTCTGTTGATTGGAATCGTTAACAAAGCTCATGCAAACATTTTTGGTATGGTATAAGCTTTAAATCCCGTGTTTCCCATTCACCTTGAATTTGGTGTACCAATAGGTCTGAGTCACCAATGACCCAGACTTCCTAGACAACTATATCTATAGCTAATCTCAATCCCAAGATACATGCCTCATATTCTACCATATTATTAGTACAATAACAACAAAGCTGAGCCGTAACTGGGTAGTGCTTCCATATTTTAGAAATAAGTACTGCTCCTATCCCCACACCTTTCATGTTCGAAATCCCATCAAAGAAAATTTTCCATCCTGGCTTCTTGACTTGTTCCAACTCCTCAATTTGCATCACATTTTCATCAGGGAAATAGGTTTTCAAAGGTTCATAATCTTCATCAACCGAATTCTCAGCCAAGTGATCATAGAATGCATGTGGTTTCATTGCAGTCCGTGGCACATAAAACAATATCGAACTCCTTATGCAAGATCTTCCACTTTGCGAGCCTTCCTGCGGGCATAGGCTTCTGAAACATATACTTCAATGGGTCCAAACGAGATATGAGATAAGTAGTATAAGATGGCAAATAATGTTTCAACTTTTGTGCCACCCAAGTTAGGGAGCAACATGTCCTCTCAAGATGAGTATACTGATCTCGTAAGATGTGAACTTTGTTGAAACACGTTCTCAAGGCAAATTGTTGAAACACGTTATCAAGGCACTAAACTAAACGTGTGTTCATAATTGTAGGTTTTGATAAATGACAAACGACGCGCAATTGACATATGACGAGGTCCAAGCACAAGCGCGCAATTGACACATAACGAGGTTCAAGCACAAGACGAACAAAGATCAAGTTTAAGCAAAGAAACAAAGTTATACATGAGTCGTTCTTTAATTGTGATCTTGATCCGACAATTGACTTAAGACTTGGCTTCTCTCGTAAAATCATTTTTATCAAATCATGCATATTTAACTTAAAGCAAAATGATTTTCAAACATTTTATTTTAGCCAAAATGAGTTTTAAACATGCCTCTCAAATCTGGACAAAGATAATCGATTATGTACTTTATGATAATCGATTATGTTAAGACAATGTATACCAGATTTACAAAGCTGAACAATAATCGATTATGTACCTTATGATAATCGATTATGTTAAGGCAATGTCCATCAGATTTTTCAAAGCTGTAAGATAATCGATTATGCACCTTATGATAATCGATTATGTTGAGGCAGTGTCCATCAGATTTATCAAAGCTGTAAGATAATCGATTATGCACCTTATGATAATCGATTATGTTGAGGGAGTGTCTATCAGATTTTTTAATACTATAAAACAATTGATTATGTACATTATGATAATCGATTATGTTAAGACAGTGTAGTCCGAAGTTTTCAAAACATCAAAGATAATCGATTATCCTTATAGCATAATCGATTATGTAAATGACCGTTGCCAAAGTATTTTTAAACTCTGAAAGATAATCGATTATACACAATCTGATAATCGATTATGCTAAGTAAAAATCTGAATATGATTTTTTGAACGTTGTCAGGTAATCGATTATACGATTTGGATAATCGATTATTCTGCTTAAAATCTGGGAATGATTTTTGAACGACTGGAAGATAATCGATTATGCAAATCAGATAATCGATTATCTCAGCACAAAATCAGCAATTCATGATTGGCAATTAAGCAACGGTTTTGAATGTTTTGTACACTATAAATTCAACTCAAAATCAGTCTTCTAAGTACAACAACTGATCACAATCTTGCTAAGGCTTACATACTCTCATATCAATCATTTTCTATTTATTTCATAAGTTTTTGAGAGCCAAACTCTTGACGAAAGTTGTTGTGTTCTTGAGCGTATTTATTTTACTCATATCTACTCTTAAAGAGAGTCTTGTCTTGAGTGCTAAGTGTTTGTATACACTTGAAGGGAAGTGTTAATCCCTTGTGTTTGTAAGAAGGAACGTTTTCATTCCTTCTGTTGAAGTCTTGAAGTGTGGTATCTTCGAGCAAAGGTTGTTGAGGCTTGTGTGACTCAAGTTCTCAGTTTGTAACGGTTTGTTAAGCACCCGTAAGCTTAACGAAGTTAGTGGAATCTCGAGAGAGTCTCTCGGGGACTGGACTAGCCACAAGTTGTGGTGAACCAGGATAAATTCGATGCGTTCTTTCCTTGTTATTTATTTTCCACACTTATTTCAATCCTGCAATTTTTAATTCCGCAAGTTCACATTGTTTTTTATCATAACGCTATTCACCCCCCTCTAGCGTTGAGCGGATATTCTAACAATTGGTATCAGAGCCCAACTCTCTGAAAGACTTAACCGTTTGAGAGAAACAATCCATGGCTTCTACTCGTGACTTTAATGCAGGAATAGGTGAAGGACAATGCTCCACCAGACCACCACTATTCGATGGCACAAACTATACGTACTGGAAAGAGAGGATGAGAATATTCATCCAATCGAATAATTTTCATCTATGGAAGGTTATAACGAAGGGAGAACAAATTCCAACCAAAAAGGTTGAAAATGAATGGGTTCCAAAATCCGAAGATGAATACGATGCGGATGATATCCGAAAAGTGCAGAACAACCCTAGTGCCATCAACTTATTGTATTGTGCTGTAAATGCTGATGATTATAGAAAAATATCATGTTGCACAACGGCTAAGCAAATGTGGGATAAGCTGGAAATCACGTACGAAGGTACGGACCAGGTAAGAGAAGCTAAAATTGATTTTCTAACCCATGCATATGAACTGTTTCACATGAAGGAAAGCGAGAGGATCGATGACATGTTCGAACGATTTTCAAAAATCGTCAATGACCTACATGCTCTTAAGAAGACCTTCACGGATAAGGAACTTGTCCGAAAAATTCTCCAAAGTCTCACTCCGGAATGGCGCTCCAAGGCCGACGCGATTCAAGAGTCTATCGGCATTTCAAATGTCACCATCGACGGACTAAGAGGTAATCTTAAAACCTATGAATCTACTATAATTAACCCTCCTTTTAATGATCAAAGGAAACAAAGAATCGCCCTCAAGGCAAGCACGGCTCAACCTCAAAATGATGAGGACTCAAACAACGGAGATAACGAGTTCGGACTCGTTATTAAGAGGTTTCAAAAGTTCATGCGAAAAGAGTATGAACGAAAAGGCAAACAACAAGGAGATCAAGTAAAGTGCTATGGATGCGGAGAAATCGGGCACATTAAATCAAATTGCCCAAATGTCAAAAAGGAGAAGAAACCCTTCAAGAAATAACGAGCATACATATCTTGGGGAGGCGACTCCGGAGATGAATCAAGCGATGATGAAGAAGACGAAACCGCAAATATATGTCTCATGGCACACGAAGACAATCAAGAAGAGGTATGTCAAATTTCTTCTAAAAATTTTTTTTCTCTTGAGGAAATGCAAAATGCTTTTGATGAATTGTATAGTGAATTCATTAGAGCTTCCGAAACTGTTAGAGACGTAAAGAAAAATTCTTCTTTGAAATAAAAAGATTTTGAAAAACAACTCTCTTTGAAAGAAAAGGATTTGGAAAAATTGATTTTGGAAAATGAGAAGTTGAACGAAGAAAACAAATTTTTCGGCAAGAGAAGCGCCGACAAACCCGAGAGTTCTAGTAAAAATTGTATTTCTTGCACGCATCTAAAAGATAAAGTAGAAAGACTTAAGGGCACCCTAGATAAGTTCAATTCTTCTCATAAAAATTTGAATGATGTTCTTGTCAATTTGAAATCGACCAAACATGGCATAGGTTTCAAAAACGAGCCTAAAGAAAAAGTTGAAGCCATCCCCCAACAACTTAAGGCTCAACCTAGGATAAATAAAATAAACGTTCAACCTAGATATAACAATCCTAGAATCAACATGCATGCTAGACCAAACACTAGAAGAAACGTTGAACAATTTAGAACACCTAGAAATGGCTTTCAACAATCGCAACCTAGACACACTCGACCTAGAAATAATTATTCTAGAAACGCTGCATATCCTAGAACAAACAGTAGGAGAAATGATTTTCAAGAATTGCGCAATAGCCAAATTGTCAAAAATAGAGCAAATGATTTTCGTACCTCCAACTACTACCAACCTAGAAGAATGCATAATCCTAATGTCATTTGTCATTATTGTAGTCGAATAGGACATATTGCTCCTGCTTGTTTTACTAGACACAGACACTTCACCGTATGTCAACCACACCACCACGTTACACCTAACTCACAAGGACCCAAAACAGCTTGGGTACCAAAAACTCATTAATTTGTCTTGTAGGTGTGTTTGAAGGGATCAAGTGTACTTTGGTACCTTGATAGTGGATGCTCCAAACATATGACCGGAGACGCATCAAAATTCCTTCAACTAAAACACAAGGAAGGAGGAAACGTTATTTTTGGAGATAATAACAAAGGAAAAATTATCGACATTGGATCGGTCGGTAAGGATGAATATTCTTCCATTAAGCATATATTGCTAGTTAAAGGTCTAAAACATAATCTCTTTAGCATAAGTCAATTATGTGACAAGGGAAATCTTGCTTTATTTGATTCGGAAGAATGCCTAGTTTTTCGTCGTAGTGATTTTAAAATTATTCTTCGTGGTATTAGAATTGATAACATCTATATGGTTGATCTCAAAAATTCTTCATCAAAGTATGTGAATTGTCTTATGAGTAAAGAAGATGATATGTGGTTATGGCATCGTAGAGTAGCTCATATCAACATGCATCTTTTAAACAAATTGGTTTCACAAAATTTAGTTATTGGTCTTCCAAATTTGAAATTTGAAAATGACACTATTTGTGATTCTTGTCAAAAAGGGAAACAAACAAAAGCATCTTTTAAATCGAAAAATATTGTTTCAACTACTAGACCTTTGCAACTTCTTCACATGGATCTTTTTGGACCATCTCGCATTGAAAGTCTTGGTAGAAATCGCTATGCTTTTGTTATTGTTGATGATTATTCTAGATTCACATGGACACTATTTCTTGCTCACAAAAGTGAGGCCTTTCATAATTTTAAAAGTTTTCTTAAACGTGTTCAAAATGAAAAGAACACAACCGTCACTTCCATAAGAAGTGATCATGGGGGAGAGTTCGATCACAATCTCTTCGCGGACTTTTGTGACGAACTCGGTATTGAGCACACCTTCTCTGCTCCACGTACACCACAACAAAATGGAGTGGTGGAACGGAAAAATAGGTGTCTCGAAGAGATGGCTAGAACCATGCCAGATGAGGCTAAGATTCCCAAACAATTTTGGGCGGATGCCGTGAGTACCGCATGCTACGTTTTGAATAGAGTAGTCATTAGACCAATACTCATGAAAACTCCCTATGAACTCTACAAGGGAAGGAAACCTAACCTATCCCATCTTAGAGTCTTCGGTTGTAAATGCTTTATTCATAACAACGGAAAAGATAACTTGGGAAAATTTAATGCCAAATCGAATGAAGGAATTTTTCTTGGTTATTCATCACGTAAAGAATATAGAGTATTCAATAATAGAACCAAAACTGTTGAGGAATCCCCTCATATTGTGTTTTCCGAAAATAATGCTCGCTTGGCGAGAAAGGATTCTGGTTTTGATCTTGCAGGTATTTTTAACAAAATAAGTCCTCAAGACAATGTACAAGAGGAAAATCCAAAGGAAATTCAAGATGAAATCTTGGAACAATCATCGGAGGAAGCGCCACCACTGGAGAAAGAAACGAAACTGCCCAACGCGTGGAGGACAATCAAAGACCATCCTCTCGACAAGGTAATTGGCGACTTTGAACAAAAGGTAAGTACTCGAAACAATCTTAAGAACACCTTAGGACATACTGCTTTCGTTTCTCAAATTGAACCCTCAACCATTTCCGAAGCAATTGGGGATGAGCATTGTACCTTGGCAATGCAAGAGGAGCTTAACCAATTCAAACGAAATGACGTTTGGGAATTGGTGCCAAGACCGGACAATCATACCATAATTGGTACGAAATGGGTTTTTCGAAATAAATTAGATGAAAATGGTGTAATCACTAGAAACAAAGCTAGGGTTGTAGCAAAAGGTTACAATCAAGAAGAAGGAATTGAATATGAAGAAACGTATGCACCCGTAGCAAGGTTAGAAGCTATTCGTTTATTACTTGCTTTTGCCTCTTCTATGAACTTCAATTTATATCAAATGGATGTAAAGAGTGCTTTTCTAAATGGTTTCATTCAAGAAGAAGTTTATGTTGAACAACCCCCGGGCTTTGAAGATTTTAAATCTCCCGATCATGTTTTCAAACTTAAGAAAGCCCTTTATGGTCTTAAACAAGCTCCCCGAGCTTGGTATGAACGATTGAGCAAATTTCTTTTGGACAATGAGTTCATTAGGGGGAAATTTGACACCACACTATTTATTAAGCATAAAAACAATAATATTTTATTAGTTCAAATCTATGTGGATGATATTATTTTTGGTGCTACTAACAATGCTTTGTGCAAGAATTTTCTGATTTAATGGCAAGCGAATTTGAGATGCCAATGATGGGTGAGCTAACCTTCTTCTTGGGGTTGCAAGTGAAACAAATGAAAGAAGGAACTTTCATTTGTCAATCTAAATATTGCAAAGAGTTGCTAAAACGATTTGAAATGAGCAACGCCAAAGCTATGGCCACTCCAATGAGCACATCCGACCATCTTGACAAAGATGAGAAATGTAAGGAAGTCGACACAAAGAAGTATCGAGGTATGATCGGATCCCTTCTTTATCTTACTGCTAGTAGACCGGACATCATGTTTAGCGTATGTTTATGCGCTCGATATCAATCATGTCCGAAGGAGTCGCACCTAACTGCGGTAAAGCGGATAATGAAGTATCTTGTTGGTACTACAAATGTGGGATTATGGTATCCCAAAGGTTCTTCATGCCAACTTGTTGGCTATTCTGACTCCGATTTTGCGGGTTGCAAATTGGACCGCAAGAGCACTAGTGGCACTTGCCATTTTCTCGGTAGCTCTCTCGTCTCTTGGTTTAGTAAGAAACAGGTAAGTGTTGCATTATCCACAACCGAGGCTGAATATGTAGCCGCGGGGAGTTGTTGTGCTCAAATCCTTTGGATGAAACAACAACTCTCGGATTATGGACTTAGTATCGATCATATCCCTCTTAGATGTGATAATACTAGCGCCATAAGCTTGACGAAGAACCCCGTTCTTCATTCAAGAACAAAACACATTGAAATTATGCACCACTTCATAAGAGAACACATTCTCAAAGGTGATGTCGAAATTGAGTTTGTTGAAACCAAATATCAATTGGCCGACATCTTCACTAAGCCTTTAGAGAAAAAGTCCTTTTTCCGAATTCGTAGTGAACTCGGGATTCTTGACTCCACGTTGATCTAAGTCATGCATTGCATTTTTCCTTTCACATAATTACTAACTTGAGCGTCGGAGGCGCCTGATTCTCTTTTGCAGGTATCGTCCTAAAGGCAGGGGGAATTATAAAGCACTGGTGCAGAATAATCGATTTCTCTTAAGAATAATCGATTTCTCTTAAGTACATAATCGATTATCAAGTATCACTAATCGATTATGTTGACATTATTTGTTTTATTGTCCCTTTTATGTAATTACAATATTGGTTAATCATTAAACTAGTTATTTACTTATTTTTTGCTAATGTCAAAAGGGGAAAGAATAAGGGCTATGCACTTAATATTTATTGGCATAAATTGAGGGGGAATTCATATGTTGAGGGGGAACTAATTGCATATCTATATACTTGTCTTGGATCGTCATTATGAATTATCTAATATGCATATCCCGATATTGGTTTGCCATTATCAAAAAGGGGGAAATTGTTGAAACACGTTCTCAAGGCAAATTGTTGAAACACGTTCTCAAGGCACTAAACTAAACGTGTGTTTATATTTGTAGGTTTTGATAAATGAAAAACGACGCGCAATTGACATATGACGAGGTCCAAGCATAAGCGCGCAATTGACACATAACGAGGTTCAAGCAAAAGACGAACAAAGATCAAGTTTAAGCAAAGAAACAAAGTTATACATGAGTCGTTCTTTAATTGTGATCTTGATCCAACAATTGACTCAAGACTTGGCTTCTCTCGTAAAATCATTTTTATCAAATCATGCATATTTAACTTAAAGCAAAATGATTTTCAAACATTTTATTTTAGCCAAAATGAGTTTTAAACATGCCTCTCAAATCTGGACAAAGATAATCGATTATGTACTTTATGATAATCGATTATGTTAAGACAATGTACACAAATTTACAAAGCTGAACAATAATCGATTATGCACCTTATGATAATCGATTATGTTGAGGCAGTGTCCATCAGATTTTTCAAAGCTGTAAGATAATCGATTATGCACCTTATGATAATCGATTATGTTGAGGCAGTGTCTATCAGATTTTTCAAGACTATAAAATAATCGATTATGTACATTATGATAATCGATTATGTTAAGACAGTGTAGTCCAAAGTTTTCAAAACATCAAAGATAATCGATTATCCTTATAGCATAACCGATTTTGTAAATGACCGTTGCCAAAGTATTTTTAAACTCTGAAAGATAATCGATTATACACAATCTGATAATCGATTATGCTAAGTAAAAATCTGAATATGATTTTTTGAACGTTGTTAGGTAATCGATTATACGATTTGGATAATCGATTATTCTGCTTAAAATCTGGGAATGATTTTTGAACGATTGGAAGATAATCGATTATGCAAATCAGATAATCGATTATCTCAGCACAAAATCAGCAATTCATGATTGGCAATTAAGCAACGGTTTTGAATGTTTTGTACACTATAAATTCAACTCAAAATCAGTCTTCTAAGTACAACAACTGATCACATTCTTGCTAAGGCTTACATACTCTCATATCAATCATTTTCTATTCATTTCATAAGTTTTTGAGAGCCAAACTCTTGACGAAAGTTGTTGTGTTCTTGAGCGTATTTATTTTACTCATATCTACTCTTAAAAAGAGTCTTGTCTTGAGTGCTAAGTGTTTGTATACACTTGAAGGGAAGTGTTAATCCCTTGTGTTTGTAAGAAGGAACATTTTCATTCCTTCTGTTGAAGTCTTGAAGTGTGGTATCTTCGAGCAAAGGTTGTTGAGGCTTGTGTGACTCAAGTTTTCAGTTTGTAACGGTTTGTTAAGCACCCGTAAGCTTAACGAAGTTAGTTGAATCTCGAGAGAGTCTCTCGGGGACTGGACTAGCCACAAGTTGTGGTGAACCAGGATAAATTCGGTGCGTTCTTTCCTTGTTATTTATTTTCCGCACTTATTTCAATCCTGCAATTTTTAATTCCGCAAGTTTACATTGTTTTTTATCATAACGCTATTCACCCCCTCTAGCGTTTAGCGTATATTCTAACAATCCTCTTGCTGAGATAATAGATAGCCTACTCCTTCCTGCGAGTGACATCATGTTGTCCCAGTACATAGCCAAATGATTTATCCAAAACCGTAAGATATAGAATCAAAGGCCTCCCTGGTTCTAGAGGGATCAACACGGGTGGGTTTGATAAATTCCCCTTTATCTTATCAAAAGCCTCCTGACATTCATCCATCCATTTGACTGCAACATCTTTCTTTAACAATTTGAAGATCGGCTCAAAAGTTATCGTGAGATGAGCAATGAACCTGCTGATGTAATTCAATCTCCCAAACAAACTCATCACCTCAGTTTTGTTTCTCGGAGATGGAAATTCCTGAATAGCTTTGATCTTCGACAGGTGTAGTTCAATACCCCGATGGTTGACTATAAATCCCAACAATTTCCCAGATGACACCCCGAAAGGACATTTTTCATGATTAAGCTTAAGATTGTACCTATAAAGACTTTGAAAGAACTTTCTCAGATCACCGACATGATCAGACTGCTGTCTAGACTTCACGATCACATCATCCACATATACCTCGATTTCCTTGTGTATCATGTCATGGAATATTGTTGTCATTGCCCTCATATAAGTTGCCCCATCATTTTTCAAACCAAACCGCGTTACCCGATAATAGTATGTTCACGGCGTGACGAATGTCGTCTCTTCTGCATCTTCCTTGTCCATTAAAATCTGATGATAACCCGCTTAACAATCTAAAAAATAACCAATCTCATGTTTGGCACAATTATCAATCAATACGTGAATGTTCGAAAGTGGAAAATTGTCTTTTGGACTCGCTTTGTTAAGATCCCGATAATCGACACACATCCTGGTCTTGCCATCTTTCTTCGGCACAGGCACAACTAACTAGGTGGATACTGTGTAACCCGAATGACCTTCACATCAAGCTGCTTGTTAATCTCTTCTTTAATATTTACACTTGTGTCCGTTTTGAACTTTCTCAACTTCTGCTTGACAGGAGGGAGTGCCGGATCAGTGGGCAATTTGTGAACCACTAAATTAGTACTTAGACACGACATATCATCATACGACCATGCAAAAGTATCCTTGTACTCGAACAATTCTTTGATTATCTCCTCCTTGAGTTGTTGCTCCAGATGAACACTTATTTTAGATTTACGAGCATTGTCTTGGTCCCCTAAATTAACTGCTTCTGTGTCATTTAGATTAGGTTTGGGTTATTCTTCAAAGTGGCTTAATTCTTTAATAATTTCCTCATAGGCCTCGTCATCATCATATTCGAGCTCATCATCACACTCGATTTCTTGTATTATTATTTCTGAGTTTGATTGGCTTTTAAATCTGGGCCGAAGATTCCTCATGTATGTCATGTCATTGGTATCAACATAAAAAGAACTGTACAAAAAAGAAAAGAAAAATGGAAACAAAATTAGGAATTAAGAAAGAAGAAAATTGCATTTCATTGAATAAAATGATAACAAGGTTTTAACTCACCCAAATGGACGGAACATAGCAACTGAGTTACAAGCCCTGGAATAATCCAGTTAAACAAAAGGAAAACAAAACCCACTACCACGACTTCTTCAAAGTTGTAAGAGGAGTGGTTCCCAGTTGTTGGCATTAGCACGTGGTCCGATGTACTGTATATGTGTTTTTATCGACCCTTCCCGGCCTCAACCATCTTCAACTCAGCAAATACCCTCTCAAGTCCTTTCTCCAAGTTCCCATCTGCACCAATCAGTGGACCAAACAACTTTGCCAATAATTGCTTCCCGATACTTGGCTTGACGAAGGACCTGGACCGACATGGAATTGGTTTGGGAATAACCCAAACTCTTTTCTTCATCTTGCGGTCCGTCTCACATTCTCCGCTGTAGACTTGAACCCCAGCCCAAAGGTATCCAGGTTCTTGGGCAAATAAACAGGCTGAACAATACCTTGCAAATCAGTACCCAAACCTTTTCTTGGTACAAACCAGTTTGTCAACATTTCAGAGGCTACCATGATAGTTGGAGCCGTTAGTTTTGGGGATTGGGATGCTTTTACCTTCAGGAACCTTTTCTACCAAGACCGTGCCTAAAACCTGGTAAACCCACGTATCCTTCTCATCAACAGTCTCTATGAAGGGTACGATTGTATCACTTACAATGCTCATGTTGTCTTCCCCATGTTCTATGATCTCTTGTCTATCCCACTCGAATTTAACCATCTGATGTAGTGTAGAAGGTACCGCTTTGGTAGCGTGGATCCATGGTCACCCCAACCGAAGATTATAAGACACCATCATATCTAACACCTGAAACTCCATGGTGAACTCGACCGGACCAATTGTCAATTCAAGTATGATGTCACCCACTGTGTCTGTACCACCACCGTCAAACCCTCAAACGCATATGCTATTCTTATGAATTCTTTCATCATCAACTTTCAGCTTGTTCAATACATACAAAGGACAAATATTGGCACTGGACCCATTATCAATCAGTACTCGAGTGACTACCGAATCTTCACATTTCACGGTCAAATAAAGAGCTCTATTATGTTCTGTACTCTCCATGGGCAATTCATCATCAGAAAATGTCACTCTGTTTACCTCAAAGATTTTGTTCATGATTTTCTCCAAATGATTCACTAGAATTTTATCGGGGACATGAGCTTTGTTCAATATCTTCATTAAAGCCCGACGATGTTCATCCGAGTGGATAAGTAATGAAAGCAATGAGATTTGGGCTGGTTTTTTCCTTAACTATTCAATAATGGAATAGTCTTGTACTTTCATCTTCTTGCACAACAGTTTTCAATCTCCAACATTTCTCAGTATCATGTCCCGGAGCCCCCAAAAATATTCATAGCTCACTGAATGGTGTAGATTTTTGGGAAGGGGATTTGGCATATTGGGATCAATCGGGTTCAACAGGCCTAATTGCCTTAGTTTGTGGAAAAGAGAGGTATAGGATTCTCCCAGCGAAGTGAATGTTTTCTATTTTTATAATCTCTCATTTATGAAAGCTTGGTTTTGGCGGAAGCCGGATCCTAGCCTGTAAGCCCTCGGCGATGGATATGTATTTTTTTGAACTGAGTATGTGTTTTGGGGAGCCGGATATGTATTTTGGGGAGCCGGTGCAAGCCATTGTGGGTAAGCCGGAGGCTGGGTATAAGTTTGGGCATGGTGGATGGAAAAGTGTAGATCTAGAGGTGGGTAGTAGTGTTATGGAGGGCCATATGGGGTGTATGGTTGATTTGGGTGGTGGTGTCTGGGTTGGTTGTAATAGGGTGAAGGCCTTCTAAACTTGGACCATGCTCCAGATTCGACAGTTGCCACCTCTTCTTTCTTCTTCTTTCCTAGCACACCCCCAGTGCCGCTTTGGATGGCCTGAGTGGTTGCTTTAGTCGCTGAATAGCTAATGATTTTATTGGACTTCAAACCTTCTTTGACCAGAGCTCCCAACTTCACCACTTTATTAAAAAATTTACCGATTGTTGTCACCAGGTGACCAAAGTAGGTTGGCTCCAAAGCCTGCAAAAAATAATCCACCATTTCAGTTTCCCTCATTTGGGGGGGGGGGGGGTCAACCCTTGCAGCCTATTCTCTCCAGCGGAACCCGTATTCCTTGAAACCTTCCCCGGGTTTCTTCTCGAGTTTTATCAACGACAGCTAGTTTGGGACGATCTCAAGATTATATTGGAAGTGACTAGCAAATGCTTGTGCTAGGTCATACCAAGTATACCATCTGCTAAGATCTTGGAGCGTATACCATTCTAGTGTAGACCCATTCAAACTCTGCCTAAAGTATGCCATCAACAGTTAGTCTTTTCCTCAGCCCCTCTCATCTTAGTACAAAAACCTCACAAATGTGCCACTAGGTCACCGTGACCATCATACATATTAAACTTTGGTATTTTGAACCCCTCAGGTAGCTGAAAGTTGGGGAACACAGACAGATCTTTTTAGGCCACACTGACCCGATTGCCCAATCCATGCATATTCCTGAAGGACCGCTCCAAGCTTTTCATTTTTTGAAGAATTCTTCCCGTTTTGGGTTCTTAGATGGCTTTCAGTCTCTACCGGGAGCTCAATATGAGGGGTATAAGAATATGGCTCAGGGTCCTTAAAAGTGGATTTGAGGGGATATTATTGGCTATTGTGAGTTTGAAATAAAGGCTCACTGGATGATCTTTGCAGTGTGATGGGTGGAGGTGCCATAAAGACATGAGTGATTGGTGGAGGAGGGTTTTGTTTGGATGGTGGAGGTTTAGGAGCGTAGGAGGTAGTGCCATAGCCCTGTGTGTAGTAAGGGAAGGCTGGAGAGGAATTGGTAGTGGGAGGCTCCTGAACATGAACCAAAGGCGGGATATAGGATGGATTGGTGGGATACACTAGCGCTGGATGCCCCTGAGACCAGGACTGAAGCATTTCAGCCATTTGTTGTTTCAGTTTACACATCTCCTCTTTCACGGCGTTCATATCTGTCACCACAACCTCTTTTGACGGGTCCACAATACCAGTATCAGATTCTTGTCCAGTAATTTTCAGCTTATTTTTTGATCGGGTGTTGTATGAATGGGTTTCCAGAAGGCCAAACAACTAACCACCTGCCTGGACTCAATATCAAAAACCACTTTGTTAGCGATTAGTCATTAACAGATTGGATAATCGCACATTGGTGTGAATGCACCTATACATTTAACCGTCTCGATTATGCATTTGCTCGACCGCATGCATCATTTAGGCTTTTCTTATTTTAGACTACAAACTTTCCTCTTTTCTTTTGTTTTTCTTTCATTTTGATTTCTCTTGGCACACTTCCTCTAGGTTTTTTCTCATATTTCCGCTCTTTTGTTTTTTCTTCTTTTTGTTTTTCTTCAATTTCCTTATCCTTTTTTTACTTTTTCTTTTAAGGCTATGGCCGAATCTGATGAGGATTGCCTACGTATCGTGACCCCGCACGAATTAGACTAGGCGTAATTCATGAAAATAAGTGCAAACATAAAGAGACAACTTTTGGAAATTTTCGATCTTTCATTAATAAAACATGCTATTACCAACTAGAAGCTTTCAAAAAGGAAAATAAAAAACTCGAAACCAAACAAAATACACACTCAATAGCTACCTATAGACTCTAATGTGATAGGAAAATAGACCCTAACAGACAACAGAAAAATAAAATACAAACTCGAACTACAAATACATTAAAGCTTTAAATTTGGGTGCTGGCGGTGCATCGTTCGGCCTCGCCACGGGCTTAGGTGCAAGGCTTATTTTTAGCTGCTCCAATTCATACATTGTCCGCTTAACAAAAATCATTACTGCCAAAAAGAACGTAGTGTGAGTCATGTCTTCACACAGTCGGCATCTCCTAATGATGGCATGGGAAATAGTCTCAATCTTGTCCCTGGCTCGACATTTTTCTATGAGAAGACGCCTTATCTCATCATCATGGGCCTTCAAATCCTGAGAATCCAGGAGATGGTGCCTTTGTAAATGTTGTATTTCATCTTCCATTTGAGCTAGTAAATCGTAACAGTGTCCGCTTTCGGTCTCAAATGCTTTGGCTTGCTTGGATAACTTATCCCCGAGGATGGTCACTTTTCTTTTCAGATTAGTAGTTGTCTTTTCATACTCCTTCCTCACCTGCTGCAAGTACTTTGTGCGCTTTTTTGTTCTTTTTGCCCATTGTGCCTGGAGCTGTGCTATGCTTTCCTCAGACTTCTTCAAATCCTCACGGCACTCAGTGATTTCCACTTTCAACCCCTTTATTAACCGCTCATCCGACCGACTCCTTTGTTGGTTGTCAGCGTCTACTTTTATTTGTCGGATTTGGGCCTTCAGTGCCTCATTTTCTTGGGCCAATTTTTTCTTTTCTCCTTGATCGACATCAACTTGAAGACTATTTTCAAATTCCAGGTCCCTAATCTGTTGCTTCAGCTTGCCTATTTCTGCCCTGTAGCTCTCTTCTTTTGCTAACCAACCCCATTGCTCTTGTGAATCATTGGTAAACTGTTTGACATGGGCTCTTTTGGTGGGCCATTGAGGAATCTGGAACCTTTTCCCAAGCCACCATTACACTTCGGGTCCACCTAGCCTTTTGCTAGATCTTGGACCATAGTCTTAGGCTCAAGGCGCCAACATTCGTTCCATAATTTGTGAATTTTATCTTCCGGGAATGTGGCTCACGGACTTAACTCAATGATATGATTGCTCAAATCTTCATCTTTGGGGATGACTTGAGACCTTCCTAGTTGGCGTAGTACCCGATGGGGAGCATACAGTTGGATACTCCAAACACCCATTAAAGGAATATGACATTCTCCTGCTGACATATATAACACCTCGGTAACAAACAACCACCAAAATGCCCATTCAATTTGATCGGGAGTCAATGACCTCAGTTGTACGAGCCATGCTTCGGTACCCTCAGGAAATGCAATACCCTTTACCTGCTTTTTAAATTCTTTGATGCAGCTTAACCCAGTCATCCCATAGTTCATGTACCCTGCCGGGTGGCACATATGTTCTTGCATCCACAACTGAAGTAATAAACAACAACCTTGGAAAAAATTTCCTCCCTCCTTGCACACAGTCAATGATTGGTAAATTTCTGACAAAATCAGGGGAACTATAGTGCTATCAGCCCTTTTAGTTGCAACATCAACCATCCCCACACGACCTATTTCTATTTTCTTATCTTCTTGTGGCTAAACCACGATTCCCAAGAATGCTGTTATGAACGCCTAGGTTCGTCTTACTTCCCACTTACTTCTGTTTCCAGCATGGTTCAGTCCCAGATTTGGTTCTTCGAAACCTCAAGGATTACCATAATGCTGATACAGGAATAGAAGAGTGCAACATCCTCCTGACAAATCATCATTCTTCACATTCTGGCTAATGTTTCGCAAATCTAAAAATCTGTGCGGAGATACCGGTTGGGGACAACAAATATTGACCCCTCAGATTTCTATTCAGACCCGCATACCCCGCGATTCCTCCGGTGTGGGCATAGCTCAAAATCCCCAAAGCGAAACACATTGCGGGTCGGGTCCCACAATGGTATTAAGGCCTCGATAACATCCGACCATGGCTTGACATTTAGTAGACCGACAAGACCTCCCAGGATTCTAGCCACTATTTCTTTGTTGCCTTCTCCCATATCATTCCACCACATGTGAAGCCAGAGGGGGACCTCATTAAGTACAATGAAATATTCATTTGCATTTGTGCTCATCCTGCACATTTATTAAAGTGATTAAGAAAAAGGTAAAATTTATTTGATTCAAATAAAACTACTATTTTTGTTTTTTCTAATTAAAATGAAAGACCTGATTTTTCAAACACGATTTTTCAGCACTTCGGAGTTGAAGATTTTAAGGCTGTGTGGATTAACCGGTCAAAATCTTAAAAATGACCAAAGATGGATATTTATGCAAAATCGGCCTTCCGGCATCCCTTTTGGGGACATTCAGCTATTTTTGACAAAAACAGCATTACACGACTTCTTTATGATGAAAATGAAAATTTTGACATTCTTTGGTTATTTTTGCAAAAGAGGAGGTTGGAACCGATGAGGGTTGCCTAAGTATCTCACATCTGGTGAGAATCAAACCTGCATAGTTCGGGCAGATAAACTAACTATTTTTGAAAACAAGATTCTTTTTCCTTTTTCCTATTTTTTTTAATGAACAAACTATTTTTTTTCTGTTGGCAAATAAACTATTTTGAAAGCAAGAAAAACCAAAAACCAAAACTCTTTTTCTTTTCCCTTTTCCACAGCAAACAAACTATTTTTCCTTTTCCATTTTGAAAATAGGACAAACTAAAATAAAAGACACTTTTCTATTTTTTTTGCTTTTTGAGTAAAACAAACAATAAAATGTTTTATTTTTCATTTTTTCAGAATTTCGCTAGAGTTTTAACAATATTTGGGCATTGATTTTTCAATAAATAGGCAATTAATTCTCTACACTGCTATTTCTCTTTTTTTTTTCTTTTCTCAATTTTCCACTATTCCCTGGATTTAGAAGCCGATCAACATGCAGGTCCGAAACAAATAAATACACATAAAATAAGTAGGATGCATCAAGATGGTCTTTTTCATTTCAGGTACACCTGTTCTGGACGGACCCAACCCCTCTGTTGAGTCCCCTAAGTCAAAATGCACATGATGCAGATAAGCGTTCCTACTAAGGATCCAAAATAAAGTTGTGTTATTCTAGGTTCAAAACCTGGGTGTTTGTTTTAAACCTGGCTTACCCTAGCGGACTGCTCGAGCCGAGGGGGAGGCAGCATACTGGATATACGTAAGCTTCACCGGCTTTGCTACTTATCCAAACCTCGTTCTAAATTGGGAATAAGACACTATATAGAAAAGAAGTCACACGAAGTGCACCCTTCTTCAAGATTTAGAAGACTCAGATAGGAGATGGTTTCGGCACAGTTTATATACAGTCCACGATATATCAAAGCGGTAAAAACAGTCAATTAACACATTAGGCACAGATCATGTGACAAAATTAGATTACGCCAAACACAACAATTATTCTAAGCTCAAATTATGAACCCTGAACAAAATGTTCTGGGTTTGAGTCCCCAACAGAGTCGCCAGAGCTGTCACACCTCCCTTTTCACTATACCGCAAGGACATAAAAGAGTTTTTTCACTTAAAGGACAATCAGAACGGGATTTATTATTAATATTTCAGAGTCGCCACTTGGGAGATTAATGGTGTCCCAAGTCATCGGTTGAATCCCGATCCGAGGAACATATGACTCTATTAACAGTCCGCGAACCAGAAATCCGAGTAAGGAATTTTGTTAACCTGGGAGAAGGTGTCAGGAATTTTTGGGTTCCGTGGTTTTAGCACGGTCGCTCAACTATCATATTTAACTTATTTATCTGATTGTATTACATGATGAACCTAAGTGACAATTTTGCTTTTAAACCGCTTTTATTTAATATGTATTTTTTAAAAGAAAGTTGAACATCGTTTAAAGCATGCCTTCGGGTCGTGTCACATGAAATGCACCCGCAATCCTCAGCACACTCTATTCAGCATTTTGGATTTGATTTGGGTCACATTAAATGCACACCCGAATTTAAGATTGTAATTTTATTAAAATTGTGCCTAAAGTTTCTAACGGTTATTATCTTTAGGGAAAGCTGCGAAATTCGCTAAGCGACCACTCCCGAATCTAAGTATTTTATTATATCCCTTTATTGAGGGCTCCGCAATTTCGTATTCTTATTTGGCGAGGCTTATCTCATTTTATTTTTAAAGGGCAAGCTTAAAAGAAACTGTGATTTTCTATTTTTATTTTTGTTTGTACAAATAAAGAAAAGATCCTAATTTTTATTATAAATATTAGGCCTCGAGTTCAAACCCGAATTCTAACAACCGTGGGAACTCTAGTCCTGTGCCAAAGAGCCCGAGCCACACCAGAAACATTGGGCCTGAGACAGCCCGAAGGAGATAAGCTAAATAAATACGTATGGAACAGCTGATCGAGCATGGAGTTGGCAATCCAACAGCTAGTTCAAATATTTGCCTGATGCATTGCCCTAAAATTCTTATTGGTGGGCTCAACACTTGTAACAAAGGAATTCAATATGCACTTAGTCAAATTAATGCTTCTCAAACATAACACAGGCTGGACTTGTGACACATAAAATATGCTAATTAGTTTGATTTAATTCAAGCCTACATTCCTAAATCCATCCTCATTATTTAAAACATGAAATACTACAATTAGCACAGAGATTCAACGTGAACAGGACTTCCAGTTTAGTTGCTAACAGGTTAATACTTATAACAGGTGAATACTTCTAGTTTGGTTTCTTCGGCTATATCTCTAATTCCAGTGGCCAAAGTACATAAGAACGCTTAATCATCCAAATTCAAGGTTCAACTATACACTTGACTAATTGACATAAATTTAATCTAGGAAACTGTATCATCCGCATACAATGTGTAACAATCTCAATTATGCTGAGTTCCAAACGTGATTTATTGGCAGCGCTAATACAACTTCAATTTATCCCTAATTACCAACACAATCACACAGGTCCAAATTTTTGATTTTATAAATAGCCCCTCAATTGTTAGCTTGTTGTCCAAGTTAGACCTTATTATTCATTAATTTATCCCTTATTAGAAGCTTCTAGGAGTTTCAAGTAACAAATACAAGATTCCTTTACCCTATAATTCCCAAGGTACCCCTTTATTCAACTGAAATAAACAGGCCTTAACAAACTGAGCCATTTTCAATGCCCAAACTACCCTTGACTACTTCCTCAATTTACTAATCTAACATAGCAAATACCCCAAACATTTCCCTAAGCCCTACGAGTGAATTTAGGCTTATAAGAATCCTAGTTTACTATTATCCAACTAGCTTAAACAAATTAATAATCAGAGTCAAGGATCAATACTAAACTATACTAAATCTAAGCAACAACCTATGAAAAATTAGAGAAAAAGTCTAAAATCTGGTGGCATCAATCAATTATGACGAGCATACTAATCCCAAAGGAGAAACAGATTAAGATATACAAGTAACAAAATTAAAATCCAAGCCAAACAAACTTAATCACACTGTCCTTGTTCCAACCGACGAAGCAAAGAAGTTTGTGAAAAAGAAGATAAAAACAAAACAAGAGGAATCAATTAAACCAATAGGCAGGAAGACCTAACCAAACAAGAACAAAAGAGAAAAAAAATAAAGAAAAAGTAAAAATCACTAGCAAATTCTTGATTCAAAACTCGGATGACTTCTAGTGATATTAAACATCGACAGTGATAGAAACATCATGAGGAATGCGCGGGGGGAAGGGGAGGGGGTCCTATGATACTGATTTGGTGGAATTTGAAGAAACTAGGGTTCGCTGGAAAAATTCAAATCCAAATTCGAACAATTCTAGCCAGCTTTGAGGGACGTGGTTATGGGGTTTTGATAGAGGATGAGGAGAGGAGTCTATAGTGTTAATCTGATGGTGAATGGAGAGAGTTGCATGGTGGTCGGAAAACCTTTGAACGAAGAATCGATGAATTCTAGGCTTCTCCGAGGGAAAGCTTTTACGGATTTTGAAAGAGGCTGACGAGGGGAACAAGGGGTGTTAATTTGGGGTGGTTTGGCGACGGGCCGCCGCCGTGGACGATTTCCGGCGGCGGCATACGGTGGTGTTTCAGGGTCTGTGGATAGGGTGCATTTGGGATGATGAAATGGGGGTGGGGGGTATTTAGGATAGTTAAATACTACAGAGAGGTGAAATCCTGGCCCTTAGATCAGTAGACCTCGACGACTCAGATTGTTTAACGCCGAACAACGTTGTTCAGAGTCTCTTTGAACCGGACTGGGTAAAAGGATATTGGGCCTGGGCGTGGGAAGGGAATTAATTCCCTTGGGATGGGGTTATTGGGCCCAAATGAGTAGCCCTTTTTCTCTTTTAATATATATATATATCTTTTTCCTTTTATTCCTTTTCCGAATTTCCTTCTCTTTTTTTTTCATTTGTGTTTTACATTTTTTTTGATTTTATAAAAATGCAAAAAATTAAAACAAAGACCCAATATATTTTAAAAATTACTAATTATTCCCTAAAATCTTTTAAAATCTATTTTGCGATAAACTCAACAATTAACTATTAAAAATAGAAAAATGGGCTATTTTTGTTATTTTCATGTCTTTCAAGCAATTTAAACTACTGCTTAATCCTAAAATGCAAAATTAAATTTCAAACAAATTCTAAATGTATTTTGTATTTTTCATGTGAACTAAAATACACATATAAAATACAAATAGTTATCAGAAAATGACACGAAAATTCACAAAATTGTAAAAATTTAGAAAAATTATTTTATTTGAATTTTTGTGAATAATTCATATATAGGACAAATATCACATGCTCACAATGATCAAGTCGCTTTTCCTTTCTTACTTGCTTTGTTTCTTGCAATATAGCCTGTGATAGCCTAGAGAAGCATGTTTAGCTGACTTAATTGATTTAGTTGCTTAATTTGCCTTTTGCATTATGTGAAGCATGTTAGGTTGGATTTCTTGTTGCCTTTGTGTTTAAATCCATTTCCGATTATTCTCTTGCTGTTGGTGTGTATTTATATTAGGACTATGGATGTGGGATTTCGGTAGATTCCTCCTTGTTTATTTACTTTGGGACTGCGGGTTGGATTCCCGATAGACCCCCATACATATTTACCTTGTGATTGCGAGTTAGTTTCGATAGATCTCCCTGCACTTTGATAGCTCGACTACGGGACGGTATCACGGGAGATCTTTCATATATACATATATGATGGACTACGGTACGGTATCCCGGGAGATGACAGTGAGAAAGGACTACAAGACGGTATCCTGGGAGATCCTCATGGTATCATTGGTATTGAGCTGTACATTTCCGTGTTTAATCCTTACTTCGTTTATTTGCTGTTGACTTGTATATTCTGACTTATTTTGCTGTTGTGTCCATTATTATATCTATTTTCATATTGTATATTCTTATTGTTATGTTATATCTCAATAGGGCCCTGACCTTCCTCGTCACTACCAGACCGAGGTTAGGCTTGGCACTTGCTGAGTACCGCTGTGGTGTACTCATGCCTCTTCTGTGCATGTTTTTCATGTGCAGATCTAGGTACCTCCTCCCATGCACATTATTAGTGATCAGGGAGAGCTACACAGACTTTAAGGTGTTGGAAACACGTTCTCGAACTAACGTGTGTTGATCTATGTAGGTTTTGATAAATGCCAAACCAACCAACGAGGATGAAACATTAACAATCAAGTACAAGAAATCAGTGCGGAACCAAGAATCGCAACGAAGATTATAGTTGTGTTTATTGTTGAGTCATTTTATTTTGTAATCTTGACTCAACGACTTATTTCTAATATTGGCTCTCTCATAAAATCATTTTATTAAATTACTTATATCATAAATATTTTTAATATACTTCAAAGAAAATGATTTTAACGTTTTTATTTCAACCAAAATGAATTTTGAAGTAAGTTTTCAATTCTAGTATACTCTGGTATACATAGCGTATATCAAGTGTATATCCAAGGTATATAGTTTTCAAAAACAATTTTTAAAGTCAAGATTCGGTGGTTGAAAAATTGTTGAAAAATTATATTTACAAAGTCCAAGACTCAATTATTATTTAGAAAATCAGTTCTTCAATCAGGGATTTGTTGTTGACTTTGTTATCACAAAATCTACCATTTTCAAATATCTTGACCGAATACAAAGTGTATATCAAGTGTATATCCAAGGTATATAATTTCCAAAAACAATTTTTAAAGTCAAGATTCGGTGGTTGAAAAATTGTTGAAAAATTATTTTTACAAAGTTCAGACTCAATTATTATTTAGAAAATCACTCCTTCAATCAGGGATTTGTTGTTGAATTTGTTATCACAAAATCTACCATTTTCAAATATCTTGACCGAATTATTGAAAATTAGGCAACGGTTTGATTCCGTTTTTTGCTATAAATACACCCCTGAAATGCTCTTCAAAAAGCACAACAACTGAGCAAAAATCTGATATTACATACATATTATTATTGCAATCTTTTATCATTCAAAAATTCATATTTGAGAGCCAAATTATTGATTAAGTTGTTGTAATCTTGAGCTGAATATTTTGTACTCATATCCACTTTTTGAGAGAGTTATTGTATAAGTGAGTAGTGAGTGTTTTTGAAAACACTTGTTGTAAGAGGGAAAATTGTATTCCTTCTTGTGAAGTCTTAGGGATAGGGTTCCTTAAGCAGGTTGTTTGAGGCTTGTGTTGTATCAAGTTCTCAAGTTGTAAAGGTTCGTTAGGCACCCGGAAGCTTAACAGGAAAGTCTTGGGGTGAGGTATCCTCAACCAGGTGTTTGAGACTTGTTCGATTCAAGTCTCAAGTGTAAAGGTTTGTTGAGCACCCGTAAGCTCGACACGGTTGTTAGTGGAAATCTCGAGAGAGTCTCTCGGGGACTGGACTAGCCACAAGGTGTGGTAAACCAGTATACATCTCTGCCTTCTTTACTTTCCAGCACTTGTTAAATTCCTGCAGTATTTTATTTCTTCCAACAGATTTTTTAATTCCGCATAATTTGTGTAAAACGCAATTCACCCCCCTCTAGCGTTGTTCACGTATCCTAACAATTGGTATCAGAGCTTAACTCTCTGAAAGCCTTAACCGGTTGAGAGGAAGATCTATATCGTTTCTGTTGAGAATGTTGAATGCAGGCACAATGAGCGTAGGTCACTCAATCTTCAAACCTCCAGTGTTTGATGGCAACAACTACGCATATTGGAAAGAGCGGATGAGAGTTTTCATCCAAGCATACGACTTTCGTCTCTGGCAAATCATAAAGTTTGGTAAACTAATGACGAAACAAGTCGGAAAAGCCATGGTAAGAGAATACAACACCAAGGCGATAAAAATGTTGTATAGCTCTTTAAATCAGGATGAATGTCGGAAAGTTTCACACTGCAAATCTGCCAAAGAAGTGTGGAACAAACTTGAGGATATTTATGAACACACTCCTCAAGAAACGAGCTGTTCGTGTGATGAACAAAATACACGATGCTTCATGGCCGACAAAGAAGAAGAGGTAAGTACTTCTGGCTCTCACTCGTTTGAAGAATTACAAGATGCATATGAAGAACTTTTTGGTGAATTTGTAAATGTTTCAAAATCCTTGAAAGAACTGAAGAAAGAATTTTTGTTAATAGAAAAAGATTTTGAAAATCAACTTTCTTCAAAAGAAAAAGTTTTTGAAAAATTGACTCGTGATAACGAGAAGCTTGTAGAAGAAAATCAGTTTTTATAAAATGATAGTGTTGATCTTAGAAAAGTGATTAAAGCTATGCATGAAGCTTCTACTATTGATCAATATTCTAAATGTTCTTCTAGTGAATCCTTGCAATCTAAAATTGCAGAACTTAGGAGTACATTAGATAGGCGTAGTGTAGATGTTCCTAAGGTTGTTGAAGAAAAGAAGAACCCTAGGAAAAATAGACGGCGTAAAAACAAGAATCACGCTAGAAATTTTACTGCACCACCTAGAAATAACTCTAGGTTTTTAAATGAGTCTAGTACAAACGTTGTTAGACCACCTAGACACTATGCTAGGATGTATGCAAACAAGCCTAGAAATAGTTATTTTAGGCAACCTAGAAATAATTCTAGGATCGAGACTAGACAACCTAGAAACAATGCTAGGTTCTTTAATAAGTCTAGGATTAATAACTTTAGACCACCTAGTTACAATTCTAGGAATTGGAATAATGAGTCTAGAGTTAATCGCTTTAATTCGCCTAGAAATAATACTAGGACGTTTGTTGATAAGTCTAGAATAAATCACACTAGACAACCTAGAAATGACTCTAGGATTTTCAACGCTTCTAGGAATGACTATAGATCACCTAGAACGTATTTGGCTCAACCGAGACATATGCACAACCCTAAGGTTATATGTCATTACTGCAATCGCGTAGGTCACATTGCACCCGTGTGTTTTGCGAAACATAGGGATTTATCTTTTGGATATAATTATTATTTGCCTAACCCTCAAGGACCCAAAATGGTTTGGGTACCAAAGACCTCTCCGTATGTATTTCATTTTTGCAGGTGTGCTTGAAGACTACAAAATTGTAGTAGATGCACCAAGCACGACACCTAAAGGCATCAAAGGGAATTTCGGTTAGCTAGTCATTTTAATAGAACCGAACTGTGCAAATGATTGTTGTTAACAGATTTGTTGTTATTGTTGATATGTGGCAACTGTTGTTATTAACATAAAAGTTGTTCTCACATTTGAAAAATGTTGATATGCTTTAATTGCAAGAATCAATATGTGAGATTTCTTGTTGACTATACTTGTTGATGACATGCTGAAAATCTGTCTTTACAAGCATCATTTATTAAATGATTGATCTATGTTTGACAATTGTTGATTCTTGTATTGAATAAGCATCTACTAGAATCATTCATAGTTGATTCATGTTTTTATAATCTACTGCAATCAGTAATTATGTCTATTGATGCATGTTTTGATAAATGCTTTTCAAATAAACGAGTAGTATACTTTTTGAAACATTTATTTGCTAAGTTTTGTTGATATTACTTTTGAAAATAAATTCTTTGTTGACGATATTTGTTCAAAATGAATTTTATGGTGATAATATTTTTGGTGTGAATTTCGCATAAATTGTGTGTTGATATTATTGAAGATATTTTTATTTGATAAAATTATTTTGGAGCCACTAATGTGCTAGCATGAAGTCTAATTCAATAACTAGCAAATTGAGATGTCAATGATGGAGGATGACATCAAAATAAACCGGGTATGATCGTTCCTTACTCTATCCTACTGCTAGTAGAATTGATGTAATGTTTAGTAAGTATTGATATTCATCATGTCCATGTTCAAATAGATCACGTTCTCGAAGGCGATGTCAAAATTGAGTATTCAATCAATGGACATCTTCACCAAGCCTTTTAGATTAAGAGTTGTTCTTCCGTATTCTTAGTGAACTCGGAGTTCTTGACTCTACGTTGATCAAGTGCATATATCTATGTTGCATTCATATTTTGAATATTGCATTTTTGCAGAGATATCCTCATAGATAGGGGGAATATAGTTGTGATTAACAGTTATTCAATTGTTGGTATTTTGATAAAATGAAATATTTGACTATATGTGCTAAGTTTTGCTTTTATAACAATTGAAACAATTGATATTTATAACAATTGGTATTGATTATATGTATTGATCTTTTATAAAATATTTTCTTAAAAATGTTTTTTTAAATCATTATCTTCTACCATATGTTGATGGCATTGTCTCATCTATAATCGATTGTCATATATCCAAAATCGATTATCATACTCCTAAAATCAATTGTCATACTTCCATAATTGATTATCATATATTCAAAATTGATTGGCATACTTCCATAATCAATTTTCAGGACTTAAAACGTTTTTGACCTTGTCTACAATCGATTGTTATAGGCCACAATCGATTGTCCGTGTTTTTCTGAGTTTCTGAACTTTTTCTCTTGCCAATTTTTCAGAAACTATCAAAACAGTCAACAATCGATTGTCCATTCTCACAATCGATTGTCCAACGGTAAACATTAAAAATTTATTACCGTTCTGAATTCTGAACTTGACAGTAACCAATTGTCATCTTGTCAGTTCAAAATAGGCATAATCATTCTCGTTCAAAGAATTCTCTTTCAAAAGTCTTCATATTAGACTCTTCCAATAGTCCTACTTGCCTACAATCTTCAATGGCAAATAGAAGTTCTAAGCCTTCTCGTGCCGGAAAGAATATTACTTTTTTCCAATACAAATCCATCAATTTTCAGTTATGATGATGGTTCGGCTCTTTGATTCGAACATAAAATCGAACTTCAACGTTTACTGTCCAAATATTTGAAAATCGAGTCATTCTTTCACCTCGATTCACAACCGCTAGATTTCTCGCGGATTTTTCCATTCCAATGTACTTCTCCAAAGTTCGACTCTTAACCTTATTTATTTGAAGTATGATTTCATTCCTTCTCTTTTGATTCAAGCATCTTATTCGAATCTTAAGAATGATGAAAGTAGAGTCCTTTATACTCGTATTAATAGTATTCCTATTCTTCTTAAGAAAATATTCAAACCATCACAAATTTTCCTCGTGATGGACAAGACATCGATTATTAGACCATGTCGAAGGAATACTCGAAGCATCTCATACCAATGTTGGTTTTAAGAAAACTCATACCAAACATTGAAAAATTCAAGAGACCTCTTTTGTGTATAATCAATAATATGATCAAATTCCAAATCCTCCTTCTCCAAACTCAAGCTCGTCGTCCTCATGCTCAACGAGATGTATCTCAAACTTCTTTGATCATCTTGTTTCTCCATCAATTTCAATCAATCAAATTGATTAAATTGTGTCTAGCACACAAAGAATTGTGCGAAGACTTAGTGTCGAAATCCATGGGTATTTTGACCACTTCAATTATCCATACGGTGCTCTCTTGTTCCATTTGAAACAGCGCCGGACAACATGGGAGAAGAAAATGACGATGAAGAATAATTTTGTTGTTATATTTTCATTATTTGAAATATATTTTTGAAATGTTTCTCCAATTACTCTTATGTGAATTTATCTTGTTATTTTTGTCAAAAGGGGAAAGTTATGCAACTTGTCAAAAAGGGGAATTATATTTTTCTCTAACCACCTTTTATTTATGTCAAAATGGGGAAGTTGTACAACTTGTGACCTAATCTTTTTCAAACCTTTTTGTTAATGTCAAAAGGGGGAAGATTAACGGTATATGCATATCTATCTTGTTCATGCATTAGAAGATAAAGGGGATATTTTCTATGCCTTGGGAAGATTAGGATATATGCATATTTACATGTCTACATGCACTCTTTAAAGGGGGAAGATATATGCATGTTTATGATATATGATGTTGCAAGTCTCTAATTATTTGTTGCATAAATTTAGGGGGAATCTTATATTTAGGGGGAACATATATCTTATATTTAGGGGGAACATATATCTTGAACTTTTATGCATACTGTCATTGAACTGTTATTAATATGCATATTCCGATACTTGTTTGCCATTATCAAAAAGGGGGAAATTGTTGAAAACACGTTCTCGAACTAACGTGTGTTGATCTATGTAGGTTTTGATAAATGCCAAACCAACCAACGAGGATGAAACATTAACAATCAAGTACAAGAAATCAGTGCGGAACCAGAATCGCAACGAAGATTATAGTTGTGTTTATTGTTGAGTCATTTTATTTTGTAATCTTGACTCAACGACTTATTTCTAATATTGGCTCTCTCATAAAATCATTTTATTAAATTACTTATATCATAAATATTTTTAATATACTTCAAACAAAATAATTTTAACGTTTTTATTTCAACCAAAATGAATTTTGAAGTAAGTTTTCAATTCTAGTATACTCTGGTATACATAACGTATATCAAGTGTATATCCAAGGTATATAGTTTTCAAAAACAATTTTTAAAGTCAAGATTCTGTGGTTGAAAAATTGTTGAAAAATTATATTTACAAATTCCAAGACTCAATTATTATTTAGAAAATCAGTCCTTCAATCAGGGATTTGTTGTTGACTTTGTTATCACAAAATCTACCATTTTCAAATATCTTGACCGAATACACAGTGTATATCAAGTGTATATCCAAGGTATATAATTTTCCAAAACAATTTTTTAAAGTCAAGATTCAGTGGTTGAAAAATTGTTGAAAAATTATTTTTACAAAGTTCAAGACTCAATTATTATTTAGAAAATCACTCCTTCAATCATGGATTTGTTGTTGAATTTGTTATCACAAAATCTACCATTTTCAAATATCTTGACCGAATTATTGAAAATTAGGCAACGGTTTGATTCCATTTTTTGCTATAAATACACCCCTGAAATGCTCTTCAAAAAGCACAACAACTGAGCGAAAATCTGATATTACATACATATTATTTTTGCAATCTTTTATCATTCCAAAATTCATATTTGAGAGCCAAATTATTGATTAAGTTGTTGTAATCTTGAGCTGAATATTTTGTACTCATATCCACTCTTTCAGAGAGTTATTGTATAAGTGAGTAGTGAGTGTTTTTGAAAACACTTGTTGTAAGAGGGAAAATTGTATTCCTTCTGTGAAGTCTTAGGGATAGGGTTCCTTAAGCAGGTTGTTTGAGGCTTGTGTTGTATCAAGTTCTCAAGTTGTAAAGGTTCGTTAGGCACCCGGAAGCTTAACAGGAAAGTCTTGGGGTGAGGTATCCTCAACCAGGTGTTTGAGACTTGTTCGATTCAAGTCTCAAGTGTAAAGGTTTGTTGAGCACCCGTAAGCTCGACACGGTTGTTAGTGGAAATCTCGAGAGAGTCTCTCGGGGACTGGACTAGCCACAAGGTGTGGTAAACCAGTATACATCTCTGTCTTCTTTACTTTCCAGCACTTGTTAAATTCCTGCAGTATTTTATTTCTTGCAACAGATTTTTTAATTCCGCATAATTTGTGTAAAATGCTATTCACCCCCCCTCTAGCGTTGTTCACGTATCCTAACATAAGGTATATCTGCCTTATCCGCAGACCGAGGAGTCTCCCTCTTATTCTATCTTGTTGTGTTTAGCTTCCTTTCATTCTTTGATGTAGACGCTTCTGGAGACTAGAGAACTTTGTTATACATTTCTTTAGCCCGTGTTGCCCATGAGTGTTCGGGTTTTTGGATTTTGCTTAGTCTTGTGATGTTGAGTTGTATATGCCAGGCAACACTTATATACAATTTTCCTTGAGTTATACAGTTTTAATCCATTATTTCCACAAAATGATGATGTTTCTGCACTGTCAGGCTTACCTAGTCATAGAGATTAGGTGCTGTCATAACTTGTTCAAGGAGGGTGACCTAGGGTCGTGACAGGAGTAGACTTTCAGACTTGTTGTATTGTTTTTGATGCTCATGACTGGTGACACCCCGATTGCGGGCTGTATTGGCTTTTATTTCCACAAATTATATTATTAAATGCTTATTTTGGAATTATATTTATGATTAAGGACTCAGTAGTTATTATTTTAAATGCTTAAAGTGAATTGGAAGTGAGTCGGTTGGCCTTGTCTTCATGAGAGGCTCCATCACGACCGGGTTTGGTTTTGGGTCGTGACAACTATTTTTTCTTTTGTTTCTTCTCTTTAAAAAACCAACAATTGATATAACAGTTATTTGCAGGGGTGGGCATTTGGTACTTTCGTTCAGTATTTAGGTATTCGGTTTATCAATTGTGTATACCAAATACCGTACCAAAATATTTCGACAGGGTTCGATATTTTTTATTTTAATAAGGCACGATTTCCGTATAGTTTCGGTTTCAACCAAATCTTCTCTGTCTAGATCTCCCAGCTGAAAAGTACAGTCCCTATAACCTTCCTTTCGAGTTTGTTAAAATCTGCAATAGTAGCATCAACATCTACTTCTTGTAGATCTGATCAAGAAAGGAACATTGGTCTACAACTGCATCAAGCAATTCTTGAGGATATTCACATACCTCGAAATGGGAATGGAAACTTTAATTAAAACTTATAAGTGACGAAACCAGAAAAATAAATGAACAAATATTGGATGACTTATGTTCTGAGCCCACAAGTTTCTTGTGTGTCCTTAAATTATCTTATCCCCTCACTGTTTCCCAAGGTTGATGGATACATTCTTTCCAGGATAGAACGAAACTTCCAACTTAGCAGTAACGGCACTTCAAATAAATAAGTTATCAACGAACTCAAAAGTAATGGAGCAAACCATATGAGGAACTTACTTTGTTTTAAAGTAATGATGTAGAAAGAAGAAGGAGATGAAGCAGAAAATTTTCAAAGTGAAAATTTTTGAAGGAATGATTGTTTATTTATAGCCAACGAATTCTGGAATGAAAGGGTATGAAAGTGGATTTTCACACTGCAGGTGGCTATTCGTGGAAGGCAGCCTTCCTGATGGATGTTTAATTAAATGCGGGAATATTTGAATAAATTAAAGATGAAAATTAATTAATTTTATATCGTTACAGTTAATGGTCACAAAAATATTAATATTTAATTAATTATTTTCATTTTATTAGTCAAAAAAATTATCAATCAATAATATCAATTGACCGAATCCGAAGCCGAAGACGAAGCCGAGTCGAGCGAGCGACGATGACGCCGCCGCGAGGCCCCTTCCTCTTATCTCCTTTTAAGAGCTTAAGGAAGTGCTTCTATATTTAAACCCAACAAAATGCTTGTCTTTAACCAATAAGGGACAAAGTGCAAAAGCTAAAGTTGCCTTTTCTCCTTCTTCCCTCATTTCCCATTCACACCACCACTTTAACCCCAACAAGCTCCCACATGAATAGGGTATGATGAACATACATTAAAAATATTTTGTGATTCGCAACTAAAGATTAATTGCATCAGGATAAGTAGGTTTCCGTTTGAACTTTCCATAGTGAACATATATCGGATATACTCGGTCAATCAGTAGATTTGATATCTTTGAACCGTCGAGCTTTAATGTATACCTAGACAACATCACACAAATAATCCTTATCCATCTTTTGGTTTTCATTATTGTGTTCGTTTTAGCCATGCACACCGCCTGATTTCATAAGTGCATAGAGAACTGGCCTTTACTACTTTCTCATTGAAGCGGCTTACACTTCACACTTATATAGGTGATTCTTAAACATGTTATCCCATAAATACACTATTTGATATACCCTATATCGAACTTAGAAATCATTAAAAGTATTAACGCTTTATACTTGGTATTTAACATTGTTTGCATCACGAGAATGGACAAAAATTTTATTTGACAATGTTAGACCGTCACTAATGACTTTGTTTGATCTCCTTGAACGTAGATCGTGGGATCTCCAGTTTTTTAGGTAGAGTTACCACCATAGTGACTTGTCCTCGGCCATAGTCCCATTTCCTTTGATGATTTTTCAATCGCCTCTCTAGGTAAGCCTTTTTTAAGCAGATCCGATATATTATCTTTTGACTTTACATAGTTAATTGTGATAATTCCACTCGAGAGTAGTTGTCTAACAATATTGTGTCTTTGTCGAATGTGACGAGATTTTTCGTTATACATAACGCTCCCTACCCTTCCTATTGCTACTTGACTGTCGCAATGTATGCATACAGGTGCCAAAGATTTGGTCTAATAAGGAATATCTTCTAAAATTTTTTGGAGCCATTCAGCTTCTTCACCGGCCTTGTCTAAAGCTATAAACTCAAACTCCATTGTAGAACGAGCGATGCATGTATGTTTCGATGACTTCCAAGACACTGCTCATCCACCAATAGTAAAAACGTGTCCACTTGTGGATTTTGTTCAGTTGATCCGGTGATCCAATTGGCATCACTATATCCCTCAGTTAATGTGGGATAATTATTGTAATGCAATGCATAGTCTTGAGCATATTTTAAATATCCCAAAACTTCTTTCATTGCTATCCAATGAGCATGGTTGGGATTACTTGTGTATCGACTAAGCTTGCTTATTGCACAAGATATATCTGGTCATGTACAATTTATAATGTACATCAAACTACCCAACACTCAAGCATATTCCGATTGAGATTTGCTTTCGCCATTGTTCTTCACAAGAATATGGTTTAAATCAATTGGCATTTTTGCTTCTTTAAAGTCCAAATATTTGATTTTTTCAAGAACCATTTTAATATAATGAGATTGAGACAAAGATAGACCTTGAGGAGTCTGTAGGATTTTAATTCTCAAAATTAAATCGGCAACTCCTAAGTCTTTCATATCAAACTTACTAGTAAGCATGCGCTTAAGAGCATTTATGTTAGCAGTATCGTTACTCATTATCAATATATCATTCACATATAAATAAACAATGAAAATTTGATTTGGAGTATTCTTAATATAAACATATTTATCACACTCATTGATCCTGAAACCATCTGACAACATTGTTTGATCAAATTTTGCATGCCATTATTTTGGTGCTTTTTTTAATCCGTAAAGTGACTTCACATGTCGACAAACCTTCTTTTCTTTTTGAGAAACTACAAACCCTTCAGTTTGATCCATATAGATTTATTCCTCTAAATGCCCATTTAAGAAGACCGTCTTTACATCTATCTGATGGATTTGAAGGCCATACACGGCGGCTAACGCTATTAACACCACAATGATGTAATCCTTGTTACCGGCAAATATGTGTCAAAGTAATCAAGACCTTCTCGTTGTCTAAATTCTTTAAAAACTAATCTTGCCTTGTATTTGTTAATAGTACCATCAAATTTTATTTTCTTTTTGAAAATCCATTTAGAACCCAAAGGTTTATTTCTTGGAGGAAGATCAACCAATTCCCAAGTATGATTACTTAATATGGATTCTATTTCACTATTAACTGTCTCTTTCCAATATTGTGCTTCCGAGGAAGACATTTCTTCTTTGAACGTTTGGGGCTCATTTTCCAATAAGAAAGCCATAACATCTGGTCCAAAGAAAGTAGTTGTCCTTTGACGTTTACTACATCCTTGATTTTCCTCATTAAATGTATCTTCCTTTTTTTTATTTCCGAGGTTGCTTAGATTTTTCATTAGATGACTCACATTCCATTTTATACGAATAAATATTCTCAAAAAATTCAACATTATCCGATTTAATTACCATATTAATATGAATGTTGGATTTTATGATTTATGAACCAAAAACTGATATGCCTTACTATTTTTTTGCATATCCTATGAAAACACAATCAACGGTTTTTGGTCCAATTTTTTCCTTTTGGGTTTAGGAACTTGCACTTTAGCAAAATACCCCCACACTTTAAAATATTTTAAGTTGGATTTCCTTCCTTTCCATTTTTCATATGGAATGAATTGTGTTTTGCTATGGGGAACTCGATTCAGTATTTGGTTAGTTGTAAGAGTAGCTTCCCCCCACGAGTTCTGAGGCAAACCAGAGCTAATTAATAGGGCATTCATTATTTCCTTTAATGTTAAATTCTTTCTTTCCACAATTCTATTAGATTGCAGTGAGTAAGGGGCATTCGTTCGGTTAATAATGCCATTTTCCAAACATATTTCTTCAAAAGGAAATTCATATTCGTCGCCTCTATCACTTCTTATCATTTTGATATTTTTGTTAAATTGCATTTCGACTTCATTTTTGTACTGCCTGAGTGTGTTTATTGCTTCATCTTTACTTTTAAGTAAGTAAATATAGTTCGTCAATGAATGTTATTAAATACTTTTTCCCACCGCGAGATGGTATTGACTTCATATCGCAAATATCCCTGTGAATTAAAGGATTTGAATTCCTTTCAACTGACTTGTAAGGATGCTTAACATACTTTGATTCCACACATATTTGACATTTCGAGTTATTGCATTCAAACTTAGGTAGTACTTCCAAATTAGTCATTTTTTTGCAAGGTTTTAAAATTGACGTAACCTAAACATTCTTGCCATAAATTATTTGAATCAAACAAGTAAGAAGAAGCAGAAATTTTATTCATATCAATGGCAATTACATTGAGCTTAAAAAAGGCCCTCTGTCAGGTAACGTTTTCCTATGTACATTTCATTCTTACTAAGCACAACCTTGCCAGAAATAAAAACACACTTAAAGTCATTCTTGACTAGAAGTGATCTTGAAACTAAATTCTTCTGCATTTCAGGAACATGATCACAATCTTTCCCTAAGTCGTCTTCAAAGCCACTTTGCATGTTCCTTCGATTTTTGTAGTAGCGGAGTTTGCCATAAACATTGTCTCGTTAGGTCCAGCAGAAGTATAAGAAGTAAACAACTCTTTGTTAGTACAAACATATCGAGTTGCTCCTGAGTCAATCCACCATTCTTGAGGATTTCCGACTAGGTTGCATTATGAAAACATGGCACAAAGGTCGTCGATTTCATCATTCTTCTCAATCATGTCCGCTTGACTTTCTTTTTGTCCTTATTTTGTGCATGAAATTCATTAGACTTATGTCTAGTTGTGGCAATGACCTTTGAACCTTTTCTTACTTGGATAAGTGTTTGATCCGGACGACTTCTTCCTCTTTTTAATCGTTGAAGCTTCCTCAACAATATTAGCACCCATTATTACATGAGATTTCTTCTCAACATCCTTGTTGTCTTTTTCAATCCATAGACGAACAATAAGGTCTTCAAGCGCCATTTTCTTGCGCTTATGTTTCAAAAAATTCTTAAACTCCTACCATAGCGGAGGCAACTTCTCAATAATCTCCGCAACTTCAAATGTCTCATTTATGACCACACCTTCAAACATAAATTTATAATTAGTACAATAATTAATATCTTGAATAAAAATATTAACTTATTTTTTACCTTCAGCAAGGAGGTCATGAACAATAAATTGCAGTTCTTGAACTGTTCGGTAGGGTTTCAGTATAATTCTTGTACTCTTCTACAGGAACATATTGCAACCATAAGGGGTGTCAATGGTTCGATTCAGCCGATTATTTTATAAAATTTGTACCATACCAATTTTTCGGTTATTCTATTATGTATAACCAAAATTGAACTTTTCGAAACCATTCCAATCATGTCGATTTCTCTTCGGTATTAGTACGATTCGGTTAATTTTCAGTATGTTTTTAATATCATGTAAAATTCACCAGTTGAAGTAAAATGAACACAATAACATACGTTCTTTTAGAGGGCTTAGCAAAATTCTCTTGACATTTTTACTGTTTAAAGGATGATGAATTAAAAAAGAAAAAAGAAAGATGGCTAGAGTATAGATCCATCAACTATTCTACAACAATACAAAAGAAATCGAACAAAAGAAAAGAAAATACAAATAAAACGAGTTGAAAGATATAACAAGTTGGGACTCAAGAATAAGGTCTATAGAAAATTAAATATTCAAAAAGATAAATCTTAATTATATGAAAGGAAACATATTCAATACACTGTAGTTTGCTATCATAATCGCTAGAATACTTTATATCTTGATAATAAAGATACTTGAAATAACTTAGTTTAAGTAGAAGTAGCATAATAGGTTTCATGGAATATTATTTTGAGTTTAATAATTGTTGGCTTGTAATAGTTTTCATAATTCTAAGGCCCAAAGAAAATTTAATGCATTATTATTTTTAAACTTACTAAATGAATATATTTTTCACACATAAAATTTATTCGGTACGGTTCGGTATTTTTTCGATTTATTTTTATAAAATAAAAAGCCTACCCTAATTATCGGTGCAGTTGTAGATTTATAAAAAAATCAACGGTTTCTTAAAAAGAAACCTAAAAATCGGTTCGGCGCGATACGATTCGGTCGATTTAGTCGGTTTTCGAATATCCATTGACACCCCTTAACAAGTGCAATCTTAGCAATACAACATGCTGCACACATTGCACAACATACATTACCGAAATATCGAAATATAAAAAACCTAATACCGTATATCAAACCGAATTATCGAAATAAACCGGAATACAAAAACAACTAAAGCTGAAATACCAAATTAATTCTGTTCGATTCGAAATTCGAATTTCGAATTTTATATCCACCCCTGATTATTTGTGGTTTTACAGAATTAGTTCATGCTTACACATGTACCAAGATAAAATTCACTCTCTTAGTCTCTTTAGTTAGATGGCTTTGATTCCAGTAATTGATTTTTTAAAGAGAAAAAAAGGGAAGAAAAAATAAGACTAAAATTGAAAAGAGAAGTGACTACTGGAATATGATGCAAAGGAAATTCTACGTACTTCATTTGTGACTTATAGATATACATTTAAAGCATCAAATTCCTAACTGATAATAGAGAAATATGCAATTTATTTATTGAACAATCAAATTAGAAAAAAGGGAAAATAACTCCTAAGACTAGGAGTTACAATACTAAAAATCTGCTAAAATTGCACTAGAAATTTGCTTTGTGTTTCAGTTTCTAAAGCAAATAACTAACATGTCAGTTACCAATAAATCTTATGAATGCCATAACATTTAATTATACTATTATTAAATAATTTGTAACATAATATAATGACAAAAATTAGCTGCATTTTCCTTTTTAGATTGGTGTCACGATCCGGATTTCCCACCGTCGGGATTGTGATGACGCCTAACTTTTCAGAATGCTAAGCAAGCCAACAGATAGAAGTATACAAAGGAAACCAATAAATCGCACCAAACCGATAATTTGAGTCAAACCGAGAAAAAAATTCTGACAATAATTTAATGTGATTTGATTTTGTGTTAGAAAGGAAACCATATATATGTTTTATAGCCCATAAAGTTAGTAACTCAAATAAAACCCAAAGCAAAATCAAACTATTACTAATGCTAAAAAATATTCAATTCATTAGAAATGACAATAATATTGGATTTGTTTTTTAGTTTTGCATTGATTTAGCTAGTGAAAATGCATAACTTGTATTTAATATTATTTATTGATGTAATTAATATTTAGTACTTATTAGTCGTACTTATTTTAACATGACTTAGTATTGTTAGATTATATTTATTTTTATTATGACGTATGAATTAGCAATATTTATCTTATGTGATTTGTTGGGTATTTTAGTATAATCACGAATCATCTCATATTATTTTGTATTATTCTATTGGGTAACATCTTATATAGTTTTATCCTTCTAGCTAGGATCTAATAAATATTAGAGCACAAATTATAAATTTTATTCTATGAATATTTCATCGAAAAAAACCCGGAAATCCCGAGAAGAATCGTGATTGAAAAATTCGAATTTTGTTGGTTTGGTTTATAAGTTTAAAAATCCGAGACAATTTGTTTGGTTTGGTAATTGAAAGATCCGAACCAACCTAATCCATGTACACCCTTACCAACAGATAAAGAATTAATATACTAATCACTATCCAAATCAATAAATAATAATAATAAAACTAAAATAGATTAAAGAAGTACGAAAATTCATAATAGCCCAAGTACTAATATACGACTACCCAAAATCACGTGTCACATTCCACAAACTTCTAAGAGTCACTACAAATACTGGCTACATAAAATACAACTGTTTTCGAAGTAAAAGAAAACATGAAACTAGGATAACTGGAAGGAGACTCTAGGGTCTGCAAACACCTGTAGATCTACCTTGGGTCTTCTGTTGGACCGAATGCAACAAACCAATTCTGATTAACTCAGTCCAGTATCACAATCTTCACAAAGAGTGCAAAGTGCAGTATCCGTGTTAGAAACACGTTCTCGAACTAACGTGTGTTGATTCATGTAGGTTTTGATAAATGCTAAACATCGAGGATGAAACAATAACAGTCCAAGTGCATGAAGGATGTACAAGTTCAAGTGTATCAAGTGAAGTCGTAGTTGAGTCTTTTATATTGTAATCTAGACTCAACATCATAATCTAAATTTGGCTCTTGCATAAAAATGTTTTTCATCAAATCATGCATCATCATGTTTTAAGAAATAAGTTGCATTTAAGCTAAAATGATTTTAAAACTCGTCTCATGATTTTTCAGTGCAACAATCGATTGTCAATAGGCAACAATCGATTGTCAAGGTTTTATACTTAGCCTCAAAATTTATGTCTTGAGACAGAGAGTTTGGAAAATTTCCAAAAATGCACCACAATAGATTGTCAGTATAAACAATCGATTGTCATTACTAAAATTTCCATAAAACTTTTTCAAACGGCTTCTTTCAGACATTATTAATGGTGTAATAATTACAAATCTTTTGTCAAAAAGTTGTCAGATATATTTTGAATATTTGAACAACAATCGATTGTCTTACTTTAACAATCGATTGTCATGTTTTTAAATTCAACAGAAATCTTTTCAAACGGATTTTAAGGAACTTGTCTGTTGAAAAAGTGCACCAACAATCGACTGTCTAACTTTAACAATCGATTGTCATGTTATAAAATTCAACAGAAATCTTTTCAAACGGATTTTAAGGAACTTGTCTGTTGAAAAAGTGCACCAACAATCGATTGTCATGCAGATTTTCAGGAGTGTTTTCTGGAACTAAAAGCAACGGTCTTAAACCCCATTTTCTATATATTCCAGTCTCTGAAAATCAGCTAAATACACAACAACACTCCAGAATATTATTGCAAAGTTTATACTTCATTTTTGAGCTACAAATTTCATATCAAATCCATTGTTTTTGTGAGCCAAATATTGATTAAAGTTGTTGTAGTCTTGAGCTTATTTTGTTGTACTCATAATCCACTCTTTGAAGAGAGTATTTTGTATAAGTGAGTATTGAGTGTTTGAGAACACTTGTAACAAGAAGAAACATTATAATTCTTCTTGAGAAGTCTTTGAGGTGAGGAGCCTCCGAGCAAGTTGTAAAGGTTCATTAAGTACCCGATAAACTTAACAGGTGAAGTCTTTGAGGTGAGGAGCCTCCGAGCAAGTCAAGGTTTGTTAAGTACCCGCCAAACTTAACAGTGAAGTCTTTGAGGTAAGTTACCTCCGAGCAAAGTGTCTGAGATTTGTGTGATTCAAATCTCAGGGTGTAACGGTTTGTTGAGCACCCGTAAGCTCAACTGTTATAGTTGAAATCTCGAGAGAGTCTCTCGGGGACTGGACTAACCACACGTGTGGCGAACCAGTATACATCTTTGCCTCCTTTACTTTCAGCATTTATTTTCGGCACTTGATTTAAATTCCTGCAGTATTTTTAATTCCGCAAGATTTCCGATAAACGCTATTCACCCCCCCCTCTAGCGTCAAGCACTATATCTAACAATTTGTATCAGAGCCAAACTCTCTGAAAAACTTAACAGTTTGAGAGGTTATTCTATGACTTCTACTAGTAGTGCTTTTGCAGGTTTAGGTGAAGGCCTTTGTACATTCTCACCGCCGATATTCGATGGGAGTGATTATACATATTGGAGGAACAGGATGAAAATTTTCGTCCAATCAAATAATTTTCGTCTGTGGCAAATCATCAAGAATGGTGATAAAATGACGAAACAAATCGGGAAAGCCTTGGTAAGTGAGTTAAATACCAAAGCAATAAATATGTTGTATAACTCTTTGAACCAGGAAATTTGGCGAAAAATCTCCCACTGCAAAACTGCGATGGAAATGTGGGATAAACTTGAGGATATTTATGAAAGAACTCCTCAATTGGAAAAATGCACAAATGATGAACCAACTGTCCGTTGTTTCATGGCCGGCAAGAGGGAAGAGGTAAGTACCTCTAACTCACATACAGTTGATGAACTACAAGATGCGTATGATGAGTTGTTTAGCGAATTTGTAAATGTTTCAAATTCGTTGAAAGAATTGAAGAGAAATTTTTCGTTAAAGGAAAAAGACTTTGAAAAACAATTTTTATTAAAACAAAAAGATTTTGAAAAATTGACTCGTGAAAACGAGAAGCTTGAAAAAGAAAATCTGTTTTTGAAAAATGATGTTTGTAATCTTAGAAAAATGATTGATACTATGCATGAAGCATCTTCCATTGATTGTTGCTCAACATGTTCTTCGTGTAAATCTTTACAATCTGAAATCGCGGATCTTAGGAACACGTTAGAAACACGTAGTGTTGATATTACTAAAGTAGCTAAAAAGGCTAATAAGGAAATGCCTAAGAAAAATGGACTGCGTAGGTTAAACAAGAATAACGGTAGAATTTTTACTGCACAACCTAGGAATAATTCTAGGGCCTTTAATGAGTCTAGAAATTCTAGATCGTCTAGACACTACTCTTGGATGTATGCGAATGAATCTAGGAATTACATGAACAAGCCTAGAAATAACAATCTTAGGCAACCCTTGAACAACTCTAGGTACGGAACTAGACCACCTAGAAACGACACTAGGTTCTTTAACAAGTCTAGTGTTAATAATTTGGACCTCCTAGATATAACTCTAGGAAGTGGAAAAATGACCTCTTTAATCCGCCTAGACATAATACTAGGACATTTGTTAATAAGTCTAGAAGTAATCTTTTTAGACCGCCTAGAAATAACGTTAGAACTTTTAACGATTCTAGGAACGACATTAGACCACCTAGAACGTTTTTTGCACAACCTAGACATAGGCACAACCCAAATGTGGTATGCCATTATTGCAATCGGGTAGGACACATCGCACCTGTATGTTTTGCCAAACATAAGGATTTGTCTTTTGGTTATAATTTTTATTTGCCTAACCCCCAAGGACCCAAAATGGTTTGGGTACCAAAAACCCGTGTTTAAAGTTATTTTTGCAGGTGTGCTTGAAGACTACAATGATGTAGTAGATGCAAATCAAGCACGACACCGTAGTGCATCAAAGGGAATTTCGGTTAGCCATTCTTTTGATAAAACCGAATTGTGCAAATAATCTGTTGTTGTTAATTGACATGTGCAGCTGTTGAAATTAACATATGATTTGATTCTCACTCTGAAAATTTTGATATGCTTAATTGTAAGATGATATGTGAGACTTCATTATTGACTATCATTGTTAATTAACATGCTGAAAATTTGTTTGAAGTTGATCCATGCTTTGATAATTATTTTTGATTATTAAGTCATGTGTTTTGATAAATGCTTTTTAAATATCAATACGTATACATGTATGATTATTATTTTTATAACAATTGATATTTTTGAAAATCAGTATATTTTGTTCAGTGGGTACATTCTGAAAATATTATCAATATTTTTCATGCACATTCCTTAAAATGCCTTTCCTATGTTATCACATCTTCCGAATATTATCGAAAAGGAAAGTAGTCTTAATACTCTATCTTTGTGAAAAAAGAAGAAGTGTTTAGACAATTTGTCTCAAATAAGGAAAATGATTTCGTTTGGTATGCCTTATTTGAGGGGGAATTTTTTATGAACTGCATGAACTGTTATTTGATGATGGTATTCTTGTGTTTCAATATGAATCTATGTGTTGATGTTGTTTCAAACAAAATTTGTATTAATGACTTCTTGCATCTCAAAATGAGTTTCCTTTGATGATGCTTTTTCAAAACTAGTTTATATACATAGATAAATTTGCATTGATGGTATTATTTTCGAATGAACATTTATGTTAACAATTTTTTGAGCAATCAATATACAAGGAGTTTTGTAGAACTCAATGCTAGCAAACCAAGATGACAACGAAAGGTAAAGAGGTCGACTCCGAAACATACCGGGTATGATCGTTCCTCACTTTATCATGTTGCTAGTAAAATTGATATGATACTTAGAAAGTATTGATATGCTAAATGTTCATGTTAAATAGATCACGTTCTCAAAGGCGATGTCGAATTTTAAATCTTTAATCGACTGACATCTTTTACCAAGCCTTTAGATTAAGAGTTGTTCCTCCGTATTCTTAGTGAACTCGGAGTTCTTGACTCTACGTTGATCAAATGCATACATATATGTATGTTGCATATTATGTTTTTGCAGAGATATCCTCATAAATAGGGGAATATATTTGTGATAAATATTTTGATATTTTGATAAAATGCAATATTCGATTATGTGCTTCAAAATCGTATTAAGTCTTTGATTTCATAACAATTGATATTCTTGTGCATTCATGCTTGCATAAACTGCTTATATGTAACAATTGGTATGTTGCATTTATTAGTGATGTTTTGATAAAATGCAATAATTGTTTTTGTGTATTAACTATGTTATGTTTTGATTTTATAACAATTGGTATTGATTTTGTATAATCGTGTTTTATAAAATCGTTTTCAAAAATGTTTTTAAATTCATTATCTTCTACTATATTTTGATGGCATTGTCTCATTTATAATCAATTGTCATATTTCCAAAATTGATTATCATACTCCTAAAATCAATTGCTAAACTTCCATAATTGATTTCTCAAAATTTTCAAAACTTAGAATCTTTTGGCATAGTCCACAATCGATTGTCATATACCACAATCGATTGTCCATTCATTTCTAAAATTCTGAGAACTCACTGTCTTTTGTCCTCAAATTTTTGACTTTAAGTATAGAACTGTCCACAATCGATTGTCAATTGACACAATCGATTGTCAGGTGATTTCTGAGTTATGAACTGTCTTTTGCTCAGTCTTCAAAAACTGTCAAGCATTCTCACAATCGATTGTTGCTTCTCACAATCAATTGTCTAACCGTCCATATTCAAAAATTGTGACCGTTCTGAATCATTAAAGTCCATAACCGATTGTCAGCAAATGTCAGTTCAAATTTTGAACAGATCACTATTCAACAATCGATTGTCACATATAACAATCGATTGTCGCAACGGCTTTTCTCAAAAATAACCGTTTTTCAGTCCAAAATTCAGCCAAATTTCAAAATTTCTCTTCCTCCTCTATAAATAGGAGCTGATATCCTCATATTCATCACCTCAAATCATTCTTCAATCTTCAAATTCTCTCAAAATCCTCTTACAAATTTTCAAGCAAATTCTAGCCTTCTTATCAAAAAATGTCGGGCCATCAATCCAAGAGATCCCGCTCTTCAAGGCAAGGTGTCTCATCTTCTGTAGCTCCTTCTCATTCTAATTTCCCATATCAAGACGGCTCAGTTTTATTCTTTAAAAGTGAAAACAAACTTAATCGTTTTCTCTCTCAATTTGAAAAACGAGATATTCTACCTCCCCGTTTTTCAACGGAACAATATCTCAATGCCTATGGCTTTGCTGCTAATATTCTTCAAGAATGTCAACTTCTTAACTTCCTGCTTCTAAAATACGATTTCATTAATACAACCTTGATTCGAGCTTTCTATTCAAACCTTCGTGAAAATGATGAAGGTGATCTCGTTACTTTCATTAATGGTGTTAGAATTCTTATCTCCGATGAAAATCTAAATATCGTTGCCCATCTTCCAAATATCGGTAACGACATCTTTCAATACATTGGAGAGGCTGGTGCTATCTTTGACGAAACTACCTTTCTTCGTCAAACTGGTCTTACTTCTTATGCCTAAGCTTTCCTCCCGTCGTCCTACAATCACGGGAATGGATCCAAACTATCGTTGATATTTTATTTCATCACCCGAGTCCTCAAGCCTAGAAGGCACAGCCACACCACCATCTCACAAGAAGATTCAAAATTGATGCATGCCATCGTTTCCGGAGCCAAAATAAATTGGTGTCGTTTCATCAAGCTTCACATGCGTGACGTTATTGGAGATGATCGACCTCTTCCATATGCTCTTCTTATAATGCATTTTCTTGACGTCGCCAGTTTTGTCAGGGCTAATGGTCCTCTCAAAAATAGGACCAAGCATTGGGAAATTTCTGAATCATCCTTTCCCAATGTCGGCGAGCATGACACTCATCCTCCTCCTCCAACTCAATCGCGTCATTCTCAAGATCCGAACATGGATATTGTCATAAACCATCTTACTACCTTGACCACTTCCGTTAATCGTATCGAACAAAAAGTAGATCGATTAACTCATGAAGTCCATGGATATTTTGACCATGTCAACTATCCATATGGTGATCTTATTCCATACGAGACAGCGCCGGATAATGAGGAAGAAGATAATGATAATGAGGAATAAATTTTTTTTGTCATGTTGTATTTTTATTTTTCTGCCATGTTTTTAGTTATTGACTTATGTACCTCTCTTAATTTCTAATGAAATATTTTTGATAACAATTGGTATTTTTCAGATATTTCAAATTTCTTCCCATATCAATTGGTTTCCATATTATGTATTGTCTATTTTTTAATGTTTGTTGTTTTGCATACCTTAATCAGATTTGTTATCTAACCACCTTTTTGTTAATGTCAAAAGGGGGAAGATTAAGGGATTATGCATATCTTGATATATTTGATATGTTTGATTTATTTGATATATTTGCATGTATTCATCAAATGGGGGAAGATATCTTTGTCAAAAGGGGGAAGTCATTAAGAAGGGAAGACATTGCATATAGTATGCACACATTGATATAATTACATACATTTAGGGGGAATCATTTTTAAGGGGGAACATGATGTACATTGTATTTTTACATTACTTGAACATATCTTGAACATTGATGCTTATTGAAATATCTTGAACTGTTATTATTATGCATATCTCGATACATGTTTGCCATTATCAAAAAGGGGGAAATTGTTAGAAACACGTTCTCGAACTAACGTGTGTTGATTCATGTAGGTTTTGATAAATGCCAAACATCGAGGATGAAACAATAATAGTCCAAGTGCATGAAGGATGTACAAGTTCAAGTATATCAAGTGAAGTCGTAGTTGAGTCTTTTATATTGTAATCTAGACTCAACATCATAATCTAAATTTGGCTCTTGCATAAAAATGTTTTTCATCAAATCATGCATCATCATGTTTTAAGAAATAAGTTGCATTTAAGCTAAAATGATTTTAAAACTCGTCTCATGATTTTTCAGTGCAACAATCGATTGTCAATAGGCAACAATCGATTGTCAAGGTTTTATACTTAGCCTCAAAATTTATGTCTTGAGACAGAGAGTTTGGAAAATTTCCAAAAATGCACCACAATCGATTGTCAGTATAAACAATCGATTGTCATTACTAAAATTTCCATAAAACTTTTTCAAACGGCTTCTTTCAGACATTATTAATGGTGTAATAATTACAAATCTTTTTAGTCAAAAAGTTGTCAGATATATTTTGAATATTTGAACAACAATCGATTGTCTTACTTTAACAATCGATTGTCATGTTTTTAAATTCAACAGAAATCTTTTCAAACGGATTTTAAGGAACTTGTCTGTTGAAAAAGTGCACCAACAATCGATTGTCTAACTTTAACAATCGATTGTCATGTTATAAAATTCAACAGAAATCTTTTCAAACGGATTTTAAGGAACGTCTGTTGAAAAAGTGCACCAACAATCGATTGTCATATTCAACAATCGATTGTCATGCAGATTTTCAGGAGTGTTTTCTGGAACCAAAAGCAACGGTCTTAAACCCCATTTTCTATATATTCCACTCTCTGAAAATCAGCTAAATACACAACAACACTCCAGAATATTATTGCAAAGTTTATACTTCATTTTTGAGCTACAAATTTCATATCAAATCCATTGTTTTTGTGAGCCAAATATTGATTAAAGTTGTTGTAGTCTTGAGCTTATTTTGTTGTACTCATAATCCACTCTTTGAAGAGAGTATTTTGTATAAGTGAGTATTGAGTGTTTGAGAACACTTGTAACAAGAAGAAACATTATAATTCTTCTTGAGAAGTCTTTGAGGTGAGGAGCCTCCGAGCAAGTTGTAAAGGTTCGTTAAGTACCCGGTAAACTTAACAGGTGAAGTCTTTGAGGTGAGGAGCCTCCGAGCAAGTCAAGGTTTGTTAAGTACCCGCCAAACTTAACAGTGAAGTCTTTGAGGTAAGTTACCTCCGAGCAAAGTGTCTGAGATTTGTGTGATTCAAATCTCAGGGTGTAACAGTTTGTTGAGCACCCGTAAGCTCAACTGTTATAGTTGAAATCTCGAGAGAGTCTCTCGGGGACTGGACTAACCACACGTGTGGCGAACCAGTATACATCTTTGCCTCCTTTACTTTCAGCATTTATTTTCGGCACTTGATTTAAATTCCTGCAGTATTTTTAATTCCGCAAGATTTCCGATAAACGCTATTCACCCCCCCTCTAGCGTCAAGCACTATATCTAACAATTCGTACAACCGACCCCATGTACTAGTAAGTATTGAACCTAACCTCAGCAAAATAGTGACGAGGCTAGGACAAGACACATATATAAACCTATGCAGTTAAGCAGTATACGGGCATAATAACAGATAATAGAAATTAAAAACCTATTAACGAGAGGGAAAAAATATGCTGAGGGGAGCACGAGGTCATGAGAATAGGACAGTAAAGAAACACAACAAAACAAATGCACAGCATCACTCTTCGTGCTTTTACTCTCGTCCTCACCATAACCAATGAAATGGATAATGATAACGAATATAAAATGACATGGCATCACCCTTCGTGATTTACACTCTTCCTCACATGATAATAAATATGCAATGACATATGCAATGATACGGCATTACCCTTCGTACTTTACACTCTTCCTCACATGATAATAAATATGCAATGGCACAGCATCACCCTTCGTACTTTACACTCTTCCTCACCCAAACAAAAAAAAGACAACCGGGAGATAGAATTATTAATAACAAGCCTCATATGAATATTTAGTTTCCCAAAGTCAACCTCAACTTCAAGTCAATACTCAACAAACATCCAATTCCAGTAAAACATTGTTCAACGTGAAAAATAACTAGTTTACACATGAACAATATGAATAAAAATACAACAATCATAAGAAATATACTCACTTGTATGTTATAACCCGACAACAATGTATATGTACTCGTCATGTGACAAACATCGCAAAAGTAGTGTGTTGAACGATCACCGATCGAGGACATCGTAATAGTATACTATTTTCAAACCCTGATGTGTTTCACAGTCGACCATTTGATAACCCTATTCCTGAATATACACAGAATAACTTTGACTAAACGACTAACTAAGGTTAACGGAATAATATAATCGGAAGCAAATGTCAATTTCTTATTCATTCATTTCGTTCGGCTGGTGCTCCTTTCTCATTACAAATCATAACTACTCTGAAAGTCGAGAAGCAGAGAGAGGCCAAAGATTATATATGAGCACAACTGGTAGATTTGATTGGCTTGATGGAAACCAAAGTGAGGAGTGGAAAGGCAGCCAAAATTATTCTAAGTTTAACTATACCCTCAAGTTCATATAGTGACAGAGTGAACAAGAATCTAAAATTAGATTTCGCTCTTAATATAAGGCTTTTATCTCGGTCCCAGCTAGTAAGCTTTCTATCTCTTTCTCCAACCTTCGATGATCCTCTTGCATGCAAATCATCGAAGTCAAGAAGAAGTGATGGTTTACTATAACTGTATCTAAAGAAAAATTTCCCATTTGAAAGATTATTTATTATAAGTCATGTTTTGGAGCTTGCCAAATCATTTTTGAGCGACGAATTATTAGGGATTTGTCTCTAGTGTCTGCTAAAATGCTCCGGTCTTAGGTTCACACTATTATATGGAAAAGACCCCGATTTTCTCGAAGATTAGAGATGTCACTGGTACTATCTTTCTGTCTTTGACCTATCGATTAAGGATGAAAAGACTTTTTTTTATATCTATAAACAAGGTGGTTAAGACCTTCTCTAATAGGGAAAAGCCTTCCATTTCCATCAAATGACACGGCCTCCCCTGGCTCTTCCACCGTCTGGGCTCCCTTTCCTCCCTATGGTATGCTCCCTCGGCGTAGGCCTACCATGCTTCGTGCTTGTGCATAGATGAAGAGAACGAACGTCAGCTTTGTTTTCTCTCTTTTGAAACGAATTAATGATGGTTTATTATCATCAGAACAAAGTCAGTCTAGGTCAAGATAAATGAAAGATGCTTCTGGAAATAGTTTTGATAGGGTATATCTTAGCTCTAAGGAAAGAACAACCAAAGTTACACCCCCTAATAATATGGATTCAAATCAGTTAGTATTTGACAAAGAACCTAACAGAATTTAACAAGCAATAACCGGAATAAACATTTTCCAAAATTGTATCAACCGCTCTCTTGATGGCGAATCTTTATTGATTGACAGTAGGAACCGATTCGGAGAAATAATTTCCGATATACGGTCCCTCGGAACGAAGGGTTAGGCAGGTAGTATGGTCCCTCTGACTTCCAGCTAATGGATGTGCGGCTCCCGCGAAATGAATGAAGGGAAGCTCTTTGATCTTTCGGGTGAGCTTTACTCTCAGCCTCCTCGATTGGTTGGCAGGCGGGCTAAGCCCCCTGACTAAGCATACAACGAAGTATATTATTTTAATAATAACTAATAACGCTGCAGTCTTCCGGTGTTACGACCTGGTGCTCTCTTGTGAACAGCCAAAAGAGTGATAGATTAAAGTGAGAATGTATATTAATTTACCATAATTTAGTGATTACCATGTTTACAAGGACACGTGTTATACATTTATTGGCATATTGCAATGGTGTAGAGACGAAGTGTCGGTAAAGACCATCTTTTTTGCTCCTCTTAAACTTGACATTGCTTTTCCTATTTCTTTATATCGGAAATCAGTCAATGAAACAGTAACTAAGCTTCTATCACTGTCTAAAGCTGTGCTTCAATGGAGTGAAGTTGTGGATCGTCCACCATGAGAACCCAGAGAGAGAGAGAAGAGGGAGGACGAGAGAAGGTTCCAGAATTGTGCAAACTCAACTGATTGAATTAGGAGAGTGAGTGGAGTCTCCACTATTATACAAAGCTAAGATTAACTACTAAGCTAAGACAACTAACTAACACCTGCTAAGCTAGCTATACAGCAGGCATAATGAGTAATTAACTAATGGACTGTTCAACTAACTAAAAATAAATATATTTCTTAACACCCCCTCAAGTTGGAGGTGTGGCAAACACTGACAACTTGCCTGATGCAGCACTATGCTTGATCCCTGTCAAGGCCTTGGTCAAAACATATGCAAGTTGGTCATCAGTTCTGATATGTTGAAGAGAGATCAGGCCTGCTTGGAGTTGATCACGTACAAAGTGGCGGTCGACCTCTATGCTTGGTTCTTTCGTGAAATACTAGATTCCTGGCAATGTGTAATGCAGACTGACTGTCATAATAAACTGAAATAGGTAGAGAAAAGGGGACAGTCAGTTCTTCAAATAACCTGCGTAGCCATACTAATTCACCTACAACTTTTCTCAAGGCTTGATATTCTGCTTCTGTAGAAGACAGTGAGATGATTTCTTATTTCTTGGACTTCCAGCTGATGGGGCTATTGCCTAGCAGCACCAAATAACCACTATTGAACCTCCCAGAATTTGGACAGCCCGGTCAGATTCACAGTAAGCTCTAACTATGTGATCTCCATCCTTTGACATAAAGATTCCCAGGGTAGGATCATTCTTCAGGTACCTTAGCAGATGAAATGCTGCTTTCAAATGGGGCTCCCTGGGTTCCTGCATAAACTGACTCAAGTGTTGAATACCATATACTATGTCCAACCTAGTATTGGTCAAGAAATTCAGCTTTCCTACTAACTTCCTGTAATAAGTAGTATCCTGCAATACTGCTCCTTCTTTGGCCTTTAGATTCACATTTGGATCCAATGGTGAAGAGTAGGTGTTGTGTTCCAGGCAATTATACTCCTTTAGTTGGTTCAATTCAAACTTCCTTTGTGATATAATGATCCCATCTTCCTAATACATAACCTCTACTCCGAGGAAATAGTGAAGCTGTCCCAGATCCTTGATCTTGAATTGCTCATGTAGGAAACTCTTAAGTTGAGCAGTTTCTTGTTCATCAGTCCTAGTTAACTGCACATCATCCACATACACAGTAATGTACACTGAGTCATTTCCACTTATCTTGTAAAAAAGTGAGTGGTCACACATGGAGTGTGTGCCTCCTCTTGAATAAAGTGCCTTAGTTAATTTTGCATACCATTGTCTGCTTGCTTGATTTAGTCTATTGAGAGATTTATTCAGTTTGCATAAAGCCTGGCTTCTCCAACACTAGCCCAGGTGGTACCTGCATATATACCTCCTCATTGAGGTCTCCACGCAAGAAGGCATTGTTTACATCCAGTTGTGAGATGAGCCAACCTTTCTTGACTGCTGCAACTATTAAAGCCCTGACTGTTGTCATCTTTACAACTGGTGAAAAGGTTTCTGTATAATCTATTCCTGCCTGTTGAGTATACCCTTTAACAACTAATCTGGATTTGAATCTCACAATGCTACCATCTGCTTTGTGTTTCACTTTGTACACCCATCTACATCCAATTGCTTGTTTCTCAGGTGGAAGCATTACTAAGTCCCATGTATGATTTAAATATAATGCATCAAATTCCTATGTAATAGCAGCTTGCCATGTAGGATCAATAGCTGCCTCCTCATATGAAGATGGTTCGCTGTCGTGACAACTATTTCTTACAAGAGCCTGACTATCAGGAGTTAGTAGATCAGAGGCAATGTGTTGGTTTACAGAAAATAAAGCATTTAGGGAAGTGGAAATATTCTTGAATTGAGGTAGGGAGTGAACATAGTCCTGTAGATATGTAGGAAGTTTGTGAGTTCTATGTGATTTCCTAGTTGGATGGATTTGTTCTGTATCTCTTTGTTCAATGTTGTGAGTGCTGTGTGCCTGCCTAGTTGGATGGGTTTGTTCTAGATATGTTTGTTCAATGTTGTGTCCTGATGATGTATTGTGTGGTGAAGGGCTAGATATTCCATGAGATGAAGGGCTGGCTGCATGTATAGGTGACATAGAGATAGGTGTGTTATCCACATTTCCTTGGTCACTCAAATTTTCAGTGGACTGTATGTTTCCTGTGTTGTAAGGAAGATGTCCATCAAGAGAGTCAATGAAAGGAACATGATAAAAGACAAGTGAATTGGAAGACTTGTTTATGCTACAGTTATAGGGAAAGATAGACTCATTAAACACCACATCTCTAGAAATGTAAATCTTTCTAGTGGCCAGGCTCAGAACTTTGTACCCCTTTGTTTTGACAGGATACCCAACAAAGACATGAGGGGCAGTCTTGGGTTTGAACTTGTCCCTATATGATATTGGTACGGTGGGATAGCATAAGCAGCCAAAGCTCTTGAGATGAAAGTATTTTGCTTTTCTCTTATACAGAAGCTCATACGGGGTTTTATTGCTAATGGAATTGGATGGAAATCTTTTATTATATATGTAGCACAGAGAACACATTCACCTCAATAATTAGGAGGTAATTAGGATTGCAAAAGGAGGGCTCTAGCTGTTTCAAGAAAGTATTTATGTTTTCTTTCTACCACACCATTTTATTGTGGTGTATATGGGCAAGTTCTTTGATGAATGATTCCTTTGGATTGAAACAATTTGGTTGCTTCTCCACTGGTAAACTCTAGCCCATTATCTGATCTTATGGACTTGATGTTGATACCAAACTAGTTTTCCACCAAGGATATGAAGTTTGTAAGAATATCAATAACATTACTCTTTCTAGACAAAAGATGTCTCGATGTAGATATGCTATAGTCATCCACTATGGTGATAAATTACTTTTGTTTATCATGTGTAGGGATGTGATATGAACCCCATAGATCAACATGCAAAAGCTCAAATATTCTACTAGACATACTAGTTTTCTCAGGAAAAGGTAATCTATCTTGTCTAGCCATTGGACAAATGGTACAGGTAAAGGGCTGTTTATGGGAAAAATCAGCAGGAATGGAAGTAATCCTTTTCATCTTGACAAAGGGAACATGTCCAAGCCTGTTATGCCACAACACATTTACATTATTTTTAGACCAAGATTGAGAAAAGAAACTAGGCAATTCAGAAGATGCATCATCAAAAGGAACATCTTTACTAGCACTTGCATATGAATTATTTACGATGAGAGAAGGATAAGAGACACACTTATTGGTGTGGAGTGGTACATTTACAATCGAATGGGTTAGAGAGTGTGTGTCAAAAATGCACCAAGTAGAAATAACAAGAAGTCTAGAATTGTCCTTTTCTGCAAGACTTGCATTGTTTTTCTTCAGGCAGCTTGGGCATAGGATGTTTGGCCCATCCTTCACCTTACCAATCACCAGAGGCCTCTTCATTGAAGGGGTCTGCAACACACAACAGAGATTGACGAAGGCAACAATACAATTTGAATGAGAAGCTAGAGAGTGAACAGAGATTAGATTGTATCTGAAAGTTGGAGCATACATCACTTTATCTAGAGTGATCTTAGAATTGAGAATTACGCTGCCTATTTCGATCACCTTTACTTTTTTGGATGTATGACTAGCAAGGGATAAGGTAGGTTGATTATATTGGTTAATAGGGATCTGTTGAAGGTCATATTTTTGATGCCCCTGAATCTATAACCCATGAGTCAACTTTGTTTTTGAAATATTTACGTGAACGTTTACCAAAATCAATTGAGGAAGTACAAGATGTCATACCTGCAAAGTTTGTTGTTCCTGAACTAGCATTGGCACCACCTCCATGATCTCCTATCCCAGATGACTGAAATTGTTGTAGCAAAGTCACCAACTGGTTGTACTCTTCCTTGGTAAGGCTCATATTCTGAGAATTGTCATAACTAACATATTTATCATTTTCTTCAGGTTGAGATTCAGTGGCTGGGGTCCTGTTGCCTCTGTTAAACCTGTTGGTACTGTTATTGTTTGAGTTATAGTTGTAGTTGTAGTCGGAACCTTGCCTTGTGTTTGGGCTGAAACTGTTTTGTCCTGCGTTTGGATTCTGATTCTGACCAATATTCTGTCCAAAATTCTGTGGGTATCCATGGAGCTGGTAGCATTTCTCTTTAGTGTTTCCTAGCCTCTTTTAGTAGTCACAAAAGGATCTGTTTCTGTTGTTATGATTGTTGTTGGGAGAGTAATTTGTCTTGAATTTGTTAGGTCTGGTTGTATTGGCATTCAAGGCTGCTGATTCCAGTATCAGATGACCAGCGGGCTTGATTTTCCTCTGTCTTTCTTCTTGGATTAACAAAAATAAAGGATTGGGCAATTGAAGGGAGAGGATTCATCATCAATATGCTCCCTCGAACAACAGTGTATGTCTCATTTAATTCCGTAAGGAATTGTATAAGCCTCCTATCCTGTTCTGCCTTATGCATGCTTTCCTTAGCCCCACACGAACAGTTGCAGGTACAATGAGATTTAGCAATCAAAGTATTAAGCTCATCCCACAGTTTCTTCATTTTTGTATAGTAACTGGTAATATCAAGTGATCCTTGAGACAGATCATTGATCTCCTTCTGAATTTGATACAACTTTGTTCCATTTGTTTGATCATATCGATCCTCAAGTTCTCTCAACAATTCAAATGCATTAGCTACATATTAAACACTATCTGCAATCTCCTTACTCCAAGAGTTTAAGATCCACGATGTGACCATGTCATCACACCTCTCCCACAAGCGAAAATTTGGAGAATCTAGATCAGGCCTTTTACAGTCTTCGTTAACAAATCCCAATTTATTCTTCACAGAGAATGCTCATATCACACTCCTTCTCCATGATCGATAACCAAAGCCATCAAAAAGAGTAGGAACTAAGGTTTCCCCAGGATTATCAGATGGATACATGTATAGAGGATTGGTAATATCAATGCCTGATTGAGTCAGAGGCTCATTCACAGTAGGTGCTACTCGATTATCATTCTCATCGAATGCCATATTTGTGAATTACAGAGAAATCTAAGAAACTTTGATATCTAAAAATGTGAAATAAATGAAATTCAACAATGATTCTCAGAAAATTGTAGATCAGAAGTAAAACAAGACCTGTTCTTAAGATATATCTTGAAATTCATGGAGAAATAAATTTGTATATGTGTGATTAGGTTTGAACGATCATCAACAAGGAGAGAATCAACAGATCTCGTGAACTGAATCCAAAAATCAAAGATCCCGCTCTGATACTATATAAGAAATCAGTCAATGAAATAATAACTAAGCTTCTATCGCCGTCTAAAGTTGTGCTTCAATGGAGTGAAGTTGTGGATCATCCACCATGATAACCCATAGATAGAGAAGAGGGAGGACGAGAGAAGTTTCCAGAATTGTGCAAACTCAACTGATTGAATTAGAAGAGTGAGTGGAGTCTCCACTATTATACAAAGCTAAGATTAACCACTAAGGTAAGTCAACTTAACTAACACCTACTAAGCTAGATGTACAACTGGCGTAATGAGAAATTAACTAACGGACTAGTAAACTAACTAAAAGAATATATATAATTCTTAACACTTTTGGATCTCCCGTCTTTTCCTATCAAGAATATTTTACCTTAATAAATTTGTGCACGCTTGGTGTGTGGTCATGAAAGAAAATAACAACAATAAACTCATGACAAAACAAAAAACCCGTTATAACTTTCAAACGAACTACAATTTAGGTTGAAATGAAAGGGAAGGCGTTGGCGACGATGAACATGAACATAAGATTAGATGAACATCAGAAATTACAACAATCTGTAGTTGAAATGGAAGATGACACCTTAAGATCTTTATGTTATCCTATGTTGTTTTAACTTTGATCTGGATGCAAACTCTATAAATATGAAGTAACCAGCTTATTCTTGATTGGGACCAAAGTTGTGCAGCCTCAGATAGGACCAAACTGATCAAAATTTGGAATGACAGGTAAACAAAAAGAATGATCTTAATAGTTGTACTTATACTATTTTCAAGATAATTTGGCATTTCTTTTTCTTTGTACAACTAGCAGTATCATAGATTTGATGTCAATATTAATTTGGTCAGTCTTTTCTAGTATACTCATATAGGCGCGCGCAAATGCTCCATTCTTAACAATAAATAATGTGCTTTTATTTACATGCATTAGTGAGACATTCTATCAAGAAACAATAACTACGAGCCCTAAATATAATGAAAACAATTTATTACTTTCAACATATAGTAATGTAGTGTTACTTAATCGCAACTGAAGTGGGCGAAAAATGTCACTTAGTGCATGAACTTTCAAGAGCTTCTGCGTTCTAATACAAGAATAAATAGATATTCCTTTAATAGTGACTTTTGAGTTTTTAAACATAAATTGAATGAAAAGAATCAATGAGGGGAAAGTGACAAAAAAGAGATATAACTTTAATTTTATAATAAGATAATAATAAAAGCTGGTATAACTGTTTAACCAAAAAATATAATTTGGTCAAAGCATGAATTTTGAGAAAATAAGTCGGGTTACTGATAATCAAAGAGACCGAAATATAATAGGCTTTCAAAGAATAAGAATAAATCTATAAGAAATTTTTATTTCACTATGATGTAGATGATCTTTCATGTCCTTACAAATTATGAAATCTCCTCCTTTTATAGCTAATAAGGAGTAACGGCCTAATCTAAATAATAAAGACTATTTAATGAGACGTTACTCAATCATTTCTATTAAATGTTGATTCTGTAACATATCAGGAATTTAATAATAATTTAGACTACTTTTTGCCACCAGATTCTCGTGTTCAGCGCTTCTTTTCACCCGTTGGCATTAAATGAATTGAATTGGTGTGAAATTCGTGTCTAAATTCCTTCCTGTGCCTGTTTTCATTCCCTTTCCCGCATCTGTCATTTCCCGTGCCTTTTATTGGATTATTACGCTTTGACTATTTGACCGGCCCACGTGTCATGCCACGTCATCTTTAATTTAAATTGACTTTTTTTTCCAATACTTATAGTCCCCCCCACTTTCTATTTATTTTTCAATTAAATAATTGGAAAGTGGATCTTCATAAAAAAGGAAATTTTTATCACAATTAATGTGACTAACAATATTGACGTCTCAGTTGTCTTTCTCATTTAAAGCTCCTTACACGTGTCATCTTTTGATTGGATCGACCATTTTACACCTCTTTTCAAAGCCACTTTACTCCACTATTCACAAAGTGATAGTTGCCTTTATTATAGGCTTTCCATTATTACACTTCTGAGTTTGACGGTTGTCATCATATACATATTTGATTTATTTTTCTTTGCATTCTTCTCCACAAACCTTTAGCAAATACTCTCTTCCTTACTTTCACTTTATTTTCAACCCCTCTTTGTTCAATAATGGCATCTTCAAACCCTAATCGTAAAAGAGTTCCGATATTGGACGATTTCCCAAATGCCCCTGTTAGACATAAAAGAGGCAGATGTGGTAGACTTCAACCAAAATCTACTCGAGGCGGCTCTTCCGGTTCTTCTTCTTGGAGTTCTACTTCAAAGACACCTTCTTCTAAAAGGTAAAGAAGTTTCTGATTCTTCTCGAGAACCTTTAGCAGATGAAATCGTACCCAGCGATTTATCTTTTATCAGTGATAGACAATCTCTTGAAAAATAAGTTGCTGGTCTAGATACAACAAATACTTACCCTACTTTAATAACCGAACTCACAATCCCTTCCATTTGAAAAGATTGCAACTGGAAAAACAATCTTAGAATGTCTATTCCTACCCTAAATCAAAGAATTTCTTCTTTCAGGATTGGGTATTCTATTGTTTACACTTACCCTTTTACTTTGGAATTTAATCCTCCAATTGACCTGGTTATTCTTGATTTTTGCCATTTTTTTAATATTTTCTTGGCCCAAGTTGGTCTTCTGGTATGGACGACAATGGCTTGTTTAAGATTTCTATCCACCAAAGCCAATATCAATTTCACTTTTTCTCACCTCATTCATCTATATCATCCTGACTCGATAGGTCATGGGTTTTTTACCTTGACCGCGAGGAGTAAGAAGGTTTTCGTAAGCCCAGAAGATAACAAAGATCGAAGATGGTATGCCCGTTACGTTTCTGTTTGTACGGTGGACTTACTTGGTGAAACAAACTTTTCTTCCCTGAGAAGTGGAATTTTGCACGTAAGTTTTTCTTATTGTATCGTTCCTATTTTTATTTTTAAATTTTGATTCTGACTTCACCTCTTTTTGGTTTTTTTGTAGCAACCATGGGAGATGTGGAACCTGTTTCCCACTTCTGTGGTTGGGTAGATTCAATTTTGAAGATCTCTCCTAAGGAGCAAAGAACTTGGAAATCAATCTCTGCACTACATGGTTGGAAAGTCAAAACACATGGTACCGTATTTCTTTCACACATGCTTCAGACCTTAAGCACATTTTCATTGATTTTGATTACATATCCTTCTTTTGATCAGGATTTGGCTACAAAGGTATGGCAGCCGGAGTGGCTATGGCCATTCGTATGTCTGGAAGTGCTGCGTTAGACTTGGACAAGGCACGAGCCTTGCTTCAAAAAAGAAAAGCTATAGCAGAAGGTACGGAGAATAAAGAAGAGGAAGATACCTCATTAATAACCAGGCCAAGGGTTAGAAGACGAGTCATCCACGATGAGGAAATTGAAGATCTTCATGCTCAATCTTCAACCACCAATCCTGTCTTGATTCTTTTTGATGAGGCTATCGTGCCGAAAGACACAAATGAACCAACTCAGCCCCCCTTGTATAGTGGCTTTTGGAGTGACGAGCTCGGACCTGTTTTTGATGAAGCCCCCAATTCTTCATTTGTTCCTACTTCTTCCATTCCTTTACCAATTCTAAGTGCTTCATCACAAATGACTACTTCTGTTCCTTCACCAGCTTTGAATACTTCTATTCCCGTTCCTGAATCAGCTTCTCCTTCCCCTCATGCTTCAATTTGAAAATGCTCTAGGGACTATAGAATAATTACAGGGGAGCAAAGTTCATTTGGAGCAGCAAAATCGTAGTTTGTCCTCAGAGTTGGGAATTGCTAAAGCTTCATGTGGCCAACTTAAAAAGGATAAATAGATTTTAGAATTCTCTTTATCTAAAGCCAATGATGAGCTTAAAGAGCTCAAGACTCTTTTGGAGAAAAAGGAAGAATATGCAACGGAATTGGCAGAGAACCTATCTTGTGCTCAAAATGATCTGAGGATTTCCTCAGAGAAAATTCATACCTTGGAGAATTCTCATGCCTCTCTTGAAGCTTCAGTTGACTCCCACCTAGCTGAGCACCAGATACCAAAAAATGACATTGCTATGTGGGAAAAAGAATACAAGGCTTTGGAGAAAGAATACAATGCCTAGATATCTATCAGATCGTGGCTTCATGTACCAACAACATAGAAGTGAGTTGGGCTTTTTTGAATTCTCGCCGTGATGACTTAATGGAGGCTACACAAGAAAATATTGATTTACAATATGAACTGGCCAAAGTTAGGGACACTATCGAGAAAAGCCAACAACTTGCTGATACTCCTTCTCCAGCCCTAGGAAGCATTAGTACCCTTTCCCCAGCTCTTGGAGTTCATGGAACTGATGAGTTATTGAGCTCAGAAGCAACTACTGATGTGGGTGAAGCTACGATTCCACTTTTTGAAGGTGAAGCTTCTATGGCAAAGTTTATGGGAATGGAAGTTCCCATGACTACTACTACCTTTGCTGAAACTGTGGAATTCACCGACTCCATCCCTATTGATGCTTCTTCAGAAGTTGTTACCGTACCAATTGATGCCTCTGAAAGTGAAGTTTCAACTTCTGAAGTTCCAACTCCTTCAGTGAACAATTAAGTTCTTGCTGTTTTCATTCCTTTTTTCTTTGATGATGTAATTTCTTGGGTTTTTAGTGAAGTCCCCAGTTTCCATTACGGGGCATTTGTTTTAAAAACAATTATATTCTAATGACTAAGTTTTTCTCTTAGCCTTTTAAGTTGAGAAGTTTGATTAATACTTCTTTATTCTTGTCTATTTATTTCATTCTAGACTTTATGGAATAGTTTTCTATTTACCTTATTCTTGCCTATTTGTCTTTTTAGGACTTGGAGAATATGTTAGAATTTTTATCTTTTGAGAAAATGCTTATATGATTCTTCTCATGGATTATGTTCATGAGGAAAATAAAAGAGGGCCCTTTTATTTATCGATACTTAATGAAGAAGATGTCTCAACTTCATAAAGGTATTATAATACGATGAAAGAAATAGGAATATACATGTTTTGTATAAAATTACCTTTGACAGATTTTCATTCATAAACTTTGACAAGTTTGAGAATTACATGTATTGAAGTACATCTACAACTTTCTCGTAACTGTTTTATTTTAACATATTCATAAAATGTACAAGGTTTTTTTGTAACTTTTTTTTGTAACCTGTTTTTAATGCATAGTCATGACCCTGCCTTTACATATTAGGAAAAGTTTAAGAAGTGACTTCGTTGTTCTAAAAAGAAAGAACACTACGATGAGTGCTTTGGATTAATACTTGACTTCTTGTAGCTTTGATTTGATTTTTAAATCTTGCTCTCTCGTATCTATTATTCTGCACATACTCGTGTGTATATAGCACAGTCCCCCAAGTGTTTAAGCGGTGAAGTATGAAGCCTCGAACACTTGTGGGTTTTCTCCCAATTTTGGTCCTTTTCCTAAAACAACATATTAATGTCATAATTTTTTAAGAAATATCAATTTTATTAGTTACCATATTTTTGTGATTTTATACCATTCTTCATAAAATTATTAAACCAGGAAAAATTCTGAAAAACATTTAAATTTTATACTATTATATATATATATATATATATATATATATATATATATATATATATATATATATATATATATATATATATATATATATATATATATATATATATATATATATATATATATATATATATATATATATATATATATCCAGGGCAATTATTGGATATCACTTCAGAAGTTTGGAGATTTTCTTTTTTTTTGGACGGGTTTGTATTAGTTTTTGTAAGTATATTGTATGGGTCAGAATTACATCCGTGGTAATTAGCATGTTTATCTATCTCTTAAGCTTGTTCGGGCTAATCAAAGGTATCATCATTCGTTGACTAAGGCACTTCGAGATTACTCAACCTAATTAACGAGACCACGGCCCACTCAGTGCTCGCGGACGTCCCTTCGACGCGGTTACGACCGTCCCTCGCCAGCTAGAAAGAATCACAGCTATAAATACTAAGAGAGAACTCCAAAAGGGGTCTGCTCTTCTTCTTCTCCACATATACTTCTAAGAGAAGAGAATATACATCATTGTAAGGCTCTGAATCTTTCATGAAGAGGCAGACCAAACAATAAAAGATCTTCACCCTCCCTCCTTTAACCAACAACTATTGTCTCTCATGTTTTATTCATTTGGTCTCTTGATTTATTACAATCTGCTATGATTGTCCCTCCGTTGATTTTAATTGATTTATGCTTATAAAGTGCATGAGAACTTTGAGCTAAACAATTTGGCGTCGTCTGTGGGGATTTCATGGTAGAATCGCGTGGTTCATCCTTAGACAAAAAAATGAAAGAGAACAACCCAGCTCGAACAAGCCAAAATGGCATGTCGGACCAAAAGAAGTTGAAAAGCCTCGAGACGAGCTTGCTTCCATATCCCGCGTCTCCGACGAAGAGGAAGAAGAAGAAGAAGTAGTAGATCCCCCTTCCCCCATGGGAAAATGCGCATAAGGTACCTCCCCGTTTTTTTACACGAGATCCTGCCAAAAGGGAGGAAAGCACAAAAACATCTCGAACCGAGATATATAACGGGGTAATCGGTGCGAACTAGTCAAGAAGACTACAAGAGCGAGTTAGACAAGACCTGAAACAAGAAACAAATCCCAACACCCAGCAAAATAGGTTGCGAGGGAAAACATAAAGGTTCAACTACGGTTGAACGTCAGTTCAGGCTACGTGCCTTCACCCAAAATATCAACTACGGTTCAGGCTACGGGCCTTCACCCAAAAAGTTCAACTACGGTTGAATTGGGACTCAGGCTATGTGCCTTCGACTTCAGAAATTACAAAGGTTCAACTACGGTTGAATAGAGACTCATGCTATGTGCCTTTGGCCTAAAAATATTACAAAGATTCAACTACGGTTGAACGACAGTTCAGGCTACGTGCCTTCACCCAAAAGTTCAACTACGGTTGAACTGGGACTCAGGCTATATGCCTTCGACTTCAGAAATTACAAAGGTTCAACTGTGGTTGAACTGGGACTCAGGCTATGTGCCTTCGACCTCAAAAAATTGCAAAGATTCAACTACGGTTGAATGGAAGTTCAGGCTACAGGCCTTAACCCAAAAAGTTCAACTACGATAGAACTGGGACTCAGGCTATGTGCCTTCAACTTCAAAAGATTACAAAGGTTCAAAAACAGTTGAACGCCAGTTCAGGTTATGTGCCTTCACCCAAAAGTTCAACTACGGTTGAACTGGGACTCAGACTATGTGCCTTGGACTTCAAAAATTACAACGGGTCAACTACGGTTGAACTGGGACTCAGGCTATGTGCTTCGACTTCAAAAAATTAAAACGGGTCAACTACGGTTGAACAAGGATTCAAGCTATGTTCCCTCGACATCAAAAATCACAAAGGATTCAACTACGGTTGAACTAGGACTCGGGCCAAGTGCCTTCTCCATTAAAAATTACAAAAGATTCAACTACGGTTAAATAACGACTCAGGCTTCATGCCTTCACCCCCAAAAAAAAGTTAACTACGAGTAGAGCTAGGATTCAAGCTACACACCTCCGTCACAAAAGTCACAAACTCAACCACGGATGAATCAAAGCCAAGAATATACGTCCCCACGGCCATGAGCCGGACCGCAATTAGGCGAGGCCAAGCGCCCCCAAATGTTCAACCACGGACGAAACCCAGGTCAGGCCAAGTGGCCCCGCCATTCAAGTAAGTACGACTTACTCAAAACTAAAGTTTCGGTCCACGTAGAGTTCGGCCCAAGTCGAACTACAAGGCTGTGCTTTTCATTACCACGGCCAGTAGTTCGATTGAGCCCGAACTGGTACTAAGGCTATGTGCCGCCACTGCCCAAACATGGCTACAACCCATTCCCACCAAGTGAAGGAAGGTGATGACCAAAAACATCTATCTATGGCCAAATCCATCTACACCAATTTTCCGTTAAGGCAAGGATTCAATTTGACAATTGTCGAAACCGCCTAACCGGTCGAGATTGCTAACATGCTTTTAGAGAAAATCTAGGGAAAGGCCCTCTTGAACGATCACAAAGAAGAAACGCACGAAATCGATGCAAAACAGAAAGGAAGAAAACCACATATATTAACAATATTCACAAGGGGTACCCTCAATTACATCGGTCCAGGGCCAGCAACAAAGAAAACATAATAAAAGAGAAAAAGAGAATGAGAACTAAACAAATATTACAAAATTTCTTTTTGTTCACTTGGCGTCACCAGCGCCCTCTTCAACATTGTCAGTGCCCTTGGCACCATCATCATCCCCGGGCGTGGACGGGTAAAAACCACAGTCGATGAGGGTGTCACGAGCCTTTTGGCGTGCCTCATCATAGGTAGCCTCGGGCACAACACCGGCTTTCCACAACCTCCTACACATGTCGAGCTGGGCCTCGGCGTACGTCCAAAGCTCACGAGCAGAACCGAAAGAAGCGGCCCGATCCGTCAGGTGTTGGTTCTCCACTTCCAAGGCCGCAATACGGTCCGCCACAACACGGGCGTCGTGCTCACAAATAGCAATGCGCCCCTCCAATGCCCTTTCTCGTAAAGTAGCACCGGCCCTCTCCAGTCTGCGTTATCTTTCTTGGGCGCGGTTGGTCGCCTGCAACATTTCGACCCTCGCCAGGGCATCCTCTGTTTGCTTTCTCAAAGCAGCATTCTTCGTCTCTAGGGCAGCTACCTTCCTAGTCAAAGCCTCAGCGGCCTCTCTTGCCATAGCCCGGGTTTGGAACTCTCTCTCAGCGGCCGCCTTCCTTTCAGCGTCCATCTCCTCGTTTATTTGACGGAGCTTCTCCTCAAGAGTATTTACCCGGTTAAGGGACTGCTGCATATATAGCCCCTTCTCGCCAGCTCTTCTACCAGCTCCTGGTTCCGCGGGTCGTTCCTTAGGCATTCACACAAGTCACGGCACCGATTCTGGTAGCGGCGGTACTTCTCCAACAACCACATAAAGATAGCCGAGTGAACGTTGGCCCAGCAAACACTCTCTACCTCCAACAAGAATGACTGCGTCAAGCAGGACAACAGTTAATACGAGAAGATACGCAAAGGAAAGAGATAGACTAAGGCTTCACACGTACCTTTATACTGAGAGCGGCCACTTCGCCCATCAACCCGACGTCTGAGATGCCCCTCAAGGATGCACTCTCCGCCTCCGAGCACAGAACCCCGAATAGCATCACCACATTCTCCTCCTCGAGCAGCAGGTTTAGGTTATTAGGGATCTCCAAATAACGGTAATCCCCTTCGTCCTGCACTGCTGGGCAGGTGTACCCCTCCTGAAATAGACGGACATCCTCAGGATCCATGTCAGACTCTGAATCATTCCCCTCTCCTGAGGTGCCCCTTCCCCTCTGCCGCCCTAAAAGTCGAGCCTCCGCCACTCGGGATGTGGAAGTGCCCGCATTCGCCAAAACATCGACAACTGTATCCTCCACCAAAACAGTTGATGAGGAACTACCTTCCCTCTCAGCAACATGAATTAAAATTTTAATTGTCGAAGCGATTGTGTCACCTTGGCCTAAGCCAACCGGGGCATCCCCCACGGAATGCTCGCCCTCTGGGGTGGGATCCGGTGCATCCCCTTTCGCTTACGACGGAGAGGAATCCAAATTAATCACCACCAGAAAGACCGGGGTGAATTCCACCCTGCGACAAACCAACGACCTCTCCTCTCCCTCCTCGTCTTCACTCGGTGGAGACTCCACCCTGGAACGCACGGCCCCCAAAAGTTCTTCAACTTGGTTCACAAACCGTGCCGGAGAGTGAGCCACTGAGGATTCATCTGAGGTCGCCCTAGGGACCATGAGAGGCGCTGTCATTGCAACCAATTAGGCAGTCTCCCCTGGCCTATGGAAAGAAAGCTGGGGAGCCCTCATACGGCGTGGTCATCCTAACCTGCAAAGGAAGAAGGGTCAAGGATAGGAAACTGAAAACTATCAAAGAAGAACAATACAACAAGCCAGATTCTTACCAGCGTCCAGTCTACGGCCATGGACTTCCCATAAAAATGCCCACGTGCGAATTCCCGCTGTAATAGGGAGCACGACCTCAACCCAATCGCGGATGCCAGAAAGCGGTGCTGGTGGCGCACCTCCAGCTATATCATAAGAAGAAGGTCAGAATGTACAAATGTGAAGCAAGGCATTTAACCAAAAGAAATCAAGACCAGCGTAAAAGAAACTTACGTGCATGGTACCATTCCTTCGGGAAGTCAGTATCGCAAGCCACTAGGTGCTCAGTCCTGATGTAGAAAAAGTGCTCATAAGGATGTGTATCGACCTTATCATCGATCTCCACAGTTAGGTTGTTGGCTCAATGAGGGACCAACCGAATCATGGTCCTCATACCCTCCGAGGAGCGTAGAGAGTCAGTACGTGCGTAAGGGTGATCTCCCTCTGTGCCAACCCCACGTATTTCATCAGCATCACTAATAACTTGTAGTAGTAATGGACGAGCTGACCAGGACATACCCTGTAGTAGCGACAAAAGTCCACCACTAGCATTGGGAGAGGAAGCTTAAATCCTAGCTTGAAAGGGTAAGCGTAGAAAATGCAGTACCCTCGGTGGTCGACGTGAACCTTCTCCCCGCTCTTGTTGAGGACGATGTCAGCAAAACGAGGAATGTCGCATTGATCCCTCAGTTGGGCGATGCCCACCTCCCCCATCAGGGGGGTCCTCATCCACTTGTTCCTCTCTTTCAGGATAGGAGAAATCAGTCGTCGGGTCGCTGGGTGGAGAAATAATGTCAGTCACCAATGGGAGCCTGTCAATACTCGCCGAATCGGCGGTTCTCGCCACCGTAGATGGGCTCTCAGCCACCGGAACCACCGTCGTAGCAATATCGAAACCGGAGCTACTCGCCATTGTCAATATATTAAAGAAAGTGAGCATAGTTCACCGGAAAAGCTAGAGACGATGAAAATCGAACGATAAACGATGAAGATTGGAGTAACGAAGAAGCGAAAGACGAACTAATCTGAGAACAAGAAAGTTATCTCTCTCAGGATTTCACTCAAACGAATATCGGGAAAGTAAGAACTGAAGGATGCAACCCTTTATTCATAGACGAGGCATAAATGGCTTTCACGAATCCCAAAGGTCATTATTAACTGCCTGACCAACCGCAAAATGGTTCAGGCCTACAGTAGTGGGCATCATTATGACAGAATTGTCATTCAACCGTCAATTTGCACGTCGCTCGTGAAATGGTCGCAACGTCCCCAAGACACCAAAAGCACACCCCAATAATCACTGAAGGTATGACGCCTTCCCTATGTGCAGCCAGCCTGATCGTATCCTTGTCAAATGTGTGTAATCGGCTACGGCCGTCTCTAGATCAATAGTGGCTACGACCATCTTCAAAATAATTTAGATCACAGTTGCCTCTGAAAGTAATATTGATTACATCCATATCTAAAGCAGCAACAACCACTGCCGTATCTTCAATACGAAATGATTACGACCATCCCCTTAGTAGGGGCGGCTACTGTCCTCCCAATGCCACGAACGGTTATCTCCGTCTCGTAAAGATAAAGTGATTACAACCTCCAGCCCCAAAAGAGTACATACAAACAAGAGGCCACAATCATTTCAGATATGCGAACAGCAACAGCCAGTTGCTCGTACGAAATCCAACCAATGAATTGCGACCATGGTCGTTGATCGTAAATTCACTTAAAAAATAGCTCCACTGCAGTCAAGGATTGTCCGTGCAACATGGCTACGACCATCTCCAAAGTACAAATGGCTACGGTCATCTCCAAAGTATACATGGCTACGGCCATCTCCAAAGTATAATTATCTACGACCATCTCCAAAGTGTAATTGGCTACGGCCATCTCCAAAGTATAAAATGGCTACGACAATCTCCAAAAATGGCTACGGCCGTCTACAAAGCATAGACAGCTACGACTATTGGCAAAGTCTGCCGATCAAGCTCGGCTGGATCCCGACCTCAATAAGCGGAGGGACTGTCTGTATGGGTCAGAATTAGATCTGTGGTAATTAGCACGTCTAACTATCTCTTAAGCTTGTTCGGGCGAATCAAAGGTATAATCATTCGCTAACCAAGGCACTCCGAGGTTACTCAACATAATTAACGAGACTACGGCCCACTCAGTGCTCACAGACATCCCTTCGACGCGGTTACGGCCGTCCCTCGCCAGCTGGAAAGGTTCACAACTATAAATACTAAGAGAAAGAACTCCAAAAGGGGGATTCCTCTTCTTCTTCTCCACATCTACTTCTAAGAGAAGAGAATATATATTATTGTAAGGCTCTGAGCCTCTCCATGGAGAGGCAGACCAAACCGATATCATTAATAAAAGATCTTCACCCTCCCCTCTTTAACCAATAACTATTGTCTCATATGTTTTATTCATTTGGTCTCTTGATTTATTATGATCTTTTATGATTGTCCCTCCATTGATTTTAATTGATTTATGATTATAAAGTGCATGAGAACTTTGAGCTAAACAAATATAAAAAAAATATCAACCTTTTCTCTTTTACGTGCCATAGCGTTACAAGAGCTGGCCGCCGGCAGCCAAGCTTTGGTAGACAAAGGAAAGAGAGATCGAGGGGGATAAAATGGGGTTAGATTTTATTTTTTGTAAAAATAAACTTGTTACAAGGTACAACTTAGGACATAGGGAAAGATAAAAATCGGTGCACTGCTATCAAAGGTGGACTCGGGATTTGAAGCTGACGAGGGCACTCTTAGTAGAGAACTTTACCACTAGTTGTAGGATTCCGCCAGATGCCGACAAAGTTTCCATGATAACTAATATATATATGTGAGTTAGGAGCTAAAAGAAAATATATTTAAAGAAGGTGAGGCAGTTTAGATTTGAACTTAAGACGTCCCACGTGCACATGAGCAAAGGTAAGCAGCACACTTGACCAGTGCCGCTAGCAGACTTTTGTGCTTTAGGGTGCACAATTAAATATAAAGCCACTTTTCAAGGTATATATACATATAATACATATATAAAAAACAGGTTATGATATTTACAGGGTCCCGTGACCCCTCTGCCATATACGTATGTTCGCCCCTGATTGCTACCATAATATCTTGATGTAGTATGGTTGTATGTTAGCAAGACTCTGGCAAAGCAAAGAACTTTGAGGATAGTCCCGAATTATCTAGTAGATCATTGACTCGTTCTAATTCCAAAAATGTTCAAGGAAGGTACACTAAGGAGCTATATGATCTTTGAAAATTGACTAGAAGATGTTTGGAGCGTCACTTTAGGAGTCGTGAAAAGAATACCATGTTTGGACGCTAGCAAAAGATGTTGAGCAATTAAGCAAAGTCGTTAGAGAACTGATGCAGTGCACGATCTACCAACAAAACTGCATCATAAGTTAGTTTGAATGACATTCTATCTATCACAATAACTAGTAATCTATAATGAGTAGATTATATGAACAATACCAATTTTATTACTATTAGAAACATCATTTATAATTCCCAAAAAAAATTGTACAATTCATAATTTAGAAGAGGAACATGTGTCTCAAGTACAACATTTCAAGTTTGACTTACCTAATTCAAAATATTAACTCACACTATGTCTACATGGTCTCTAATGGATACAGAAGAGTAATATGAGGTGCTGGCAACAAGGCCAAGCTATACCTCAAAGCACTATACATAAGGAACAAAAGATACATGACCCCAAAATAAAGTGGACTCACCAAGTCAGTTGAGAAGAGGGCGTACCACGATCAATATTGATCAATTCTGTATGTTGTGGAACCACAAAATGACATCCTTGAAGATGCAGCGCCACAAGTAAAAGGGATGTTAGTACATATGTAATAGTAATTATATGTAAGACTAAATACTATGTCAATAGAATGTGTAACATTTCAATGAGAAAGAACATGAAATCAATGAGAGCCTCAAATACTATAACAATATCAAGTTAAGAGAAAGATAAAATTTAAGTAAAGAATAATGTTTTAGGTTAGGAGATCTTTAGCACCGATTACACCATCTATTTTTATCCCGGAGTCAGATCACGTCCTGACCGACTAAGTTGATTACCCAAAGACATCCAATCATAAACGTCAGCATGTACGCGACATTTCGTCTTATCGGCTAAGGCGTCTCATCACCATAATGTTGTGTGGGTCAACGTCACTTTCCGCTAGCAATTATTTTATCCTAATTAAGGGTAATCATCTTAACACATCAATCTCATCCAATTTAAGGGGAATAATCTCATCACATCAATATGGGGATTTTACTCCTCAACCTCTCCTACATCACACATGTAATTTCGGGGTTTGGCTATTTCAACCTACCTTTCCTCGGTGGATAAAAGATACTTCCAAATTATTTATTATACAAAGAATTTTCACCTCATTTCATAATCATTCACACGAATTTTTATTTCATTGGCACTAGTGGGCACAAGTGTAATTTCATTCTTGGCACGTCGAGCGTATTTCACATTTCATTCTCATCCCTCTCACTTTCAAGCATCATTATAGATTATCAACAATAAGGCATTTATAATCAAGACTTTAAGTATATATATGAGCAAATAAGAGTCTTAAGAACATTGAATTTTCTTCCATAATTTGGCATAATAACTTACAATTAAAACATGATAGAAGCCATAATATTTTGACGCATTGGTCACGTTTGAATACATTCCTGAAGGAGAACATAATATGGCAAGAGCATTTGGCACACATTTTTAGTATATATCTTTCGATACAAGCTTATTCAGAATAGTCAAATTTACAAGGAATAACTCGGAAAATGAGGAATAAAAGCTTGGCGATCATACTTGAAACTTACGAGAACATCATAGGATTCAATTCTAAGAAAGAGGTTTAGGCAACATACTTCGCATAAACTTTACTTAGGTTATTACAATGTCCAAATACTCCTAGAAATTTCAATCTACAAGAAGATGATAATTTTGAATCAAAATTAGAAGGACTCTCATGATATAAGTCTCTTGGGAATTTTGTCAGACACCTATCAAGCAAAATTGAACACAAGGCTTCTACACAAGGCTAAACCACGATTCCCAAGAATGCTGTTATAAACGCCAATGATCGTCTTGCTTCCCACTTACTTTTGCTTCCAACATGGGTCAGTCCCAGATTTGGTTCTTCGAAACCTCAAGGATTACCATAACGCTGATACAGGAACTGAAGAGTACAACATCCTCCTGACAAATCATCATTCTGCACATTCTGGCTAATGTTTCTCAAATCTAAAAATCTGTGCGGACATACGGGTCGGTGACAGCAAATATTGACTCCTCAAATTTCCATTCAGACCTGCATGACCCGCAATTCCTCCGGTGTGGGCTTAGCTCAAAATCCCCAAAGCGAAACACATTGCGGGTCGGATCCCAAAATAGTATTAAGGCCTCGATGACATCCGACCATGGTTTGACATTTAGTAGACCGACAAGACCTCCTAGGATTCTAGCCACTATTTCTTTGTTGCCTTCTCTCAGATCATTCCACCATATGTGGAGCCAAAGGAGGACCTCATTAAGTACGATGAAAGATTCATTTGCATTTGTGCTCATCCTGTATATTTATTAAAGTGATTAAGAAAAAGGTAAAATTTATTTGATTCAAAACAAAACTACTATTTTTGTTTTTTCTAATTAAAATGAAAGACCTGATTTTTCAAACACGATTTTCAGCACTTCGTAGATGAAGATTTTAAGGCTGTGTGGATTAAAAGGTCGAAATCATAAAAATGACCAAAGGTGGCTACTTATGCAAAATCGGCCTTCTGGCATCCCTTTTGGGGACATTCAGCTATTTTTGACAAAAACGGCATTACCCGACTTATTTATGATGAAAATGAAAATTTTGACATTCTTTGGCTATTTTTGCAAAAGAGGAGGTTGGAACCGATGAGGGTTGCCTACGTATCTCACATCCGGTGAGAATCAAACCTGCATAGTTCGGGCAAATAAACTAACTATTTTTGAAAACAAGATTCTTTTTCCTTTTTCCTATTTTTTTTAATGAACAAACTACTTTTTTTTCTGTTGGCAAATAAACTATTTTGAAAACAAGAAAAACCAAAATTCAAAACTCTTTTTCTTTTTCCTTTTCCACAGCAAACAAACTATTTTTCCTTTTCCATTTTGAAAATAGGACAAACTAAAATAAAAGACACTTTTTTATTTTTTTTGCTTTTTGAGTAAAACAAAGAATAATATGTTTTATTTTTCATTTTTTCAGAATTTCGCTAGTGTTTTAACAATATTTGGGCATTGATTTTTCTATAAATAGGCAATTAATTCTCTACACTGCTATTTCTCTTTTTTTTCTTTTCTCATTTTTCCACAATTCCCTGGATTTAGAAGCCGGTCAACATGCAGGTCCGAAACAAATAAATACAAATAAAATAAGTAGGATGCATCTAAATGGTCTTTTTCATTTCAGGTACACCTGTCCTGAACGGACCCAACCCCTGTGTTGAGTCCCCTAAGTCAAAATGCACATGATGCAGATAATCGTTCCTACTTGGGGATCCAGCATGAAGTTATGTTATTCTAGGTTCAAAACATGGGTGTTTGTTATAAACCTGGCTTACCCTAGCGGACAGCTCGAGCCGACGGGGAGGTAGCGTACCGGAAATACGCAAGCTTCACCGGCTTTGCAAATTATCCAAACGTTGTTCTAAATTGGTAATTAGACACTATACAGAAAAGAAGTCACATGAAGTGCACCCTTCTTCAAGATTTAGAAGACTCAGAAAGGAGATGGTTTCGGCACAGTTTATATACAATCCACAAAATATCAAAGCAGTAAAAGCAGTCAATTAGCACATTAGGCACAGATCATGTAACAAAATAAAATAACGCCAAACACAACAATTATTCTAAATTCGAATTATGAACCCAGAACAAAATGTTCTGGGTTTGAGTCCCCAGGAGAGTCGCCAGAGCTGTCACACCTCCCTTTTCACTATACCTGCAAGGACGTAAAAGAGTTTTTCACTTAAAGGACAATCGGAATGAGATTGATTATTAAGATTTCAAAGTCGCCACTTGGGAGATTAATAGTGTCCCAAATCACTGGTTGAATCCCAATCTGAGGAAAATATGGCTCTGTTAACAGTCCGCGAGCTAGAAATCTGAGTAAGGAATTTTTATAACCCGGCAGAAGGTGTCAGGAAGTTTCGGGTTTCGTGGTTTTAGCACGGTCGCTCAACTATCGTATTTAGCTTATTTATATGATTTTATTACATGATGAACCTATGTGCCAATTTCACTTTTAAACTGGTTTTATTTAATATGTATTTTTTAAAAGAAAGTTCAACTTCGTTTAAAGCGTGCCTTCGAATCGCATCACGTGAAATGCACCCGCAATCTTGAGCACACTCTATTCAGCATTTTAGAATTTGATTTGGGTCACATGAAATGCACACCCGAGTTTAAGAATGTAATTTTATTATAATCGCGCCTACAGTGTCTAACTCATTATTATCTTTAGGGAATGCCGTGAAATTCGCTAAACGGCCACTCCTGAATTCTAAGTATTTAATTATATACCTTTATTGAGGGACCCGGGGATTTCGTATTCTTATTTGGCTAGGCTCTTCTCATTTTTTTAATGGGCAAGCTTAAAAGAAACTGTGATTTTCTATTTTTGTTTTTTTATACAAATAAAGAAAAGATCCTAATTTTTCATTTTAAATTTCAGGCCTCGAGTTCAAACCCGAATTAAAACAATCGGGGAACTCTAGTCCTGGGCCCAAGAGCCCGAGCCACACAAGAACCATCGGGCTTGAGACAGCCCGAAGCAGATAAGCTAAATAAATACGTATGAAACAGATGATCGAGCATGGAGTTGGAAATCATAAAGTTAGTTCAAACATTTTCCTAATGCATTGCCATAAAATTCTCATAGGTGGGCTCAACACTTGTAACAAAGGAATTCAATATGCACTTAGCAAATTAATGCTTCTCAAACATAACACAAGCTGGAATTGTGATGCATAAAATATGCTAATTAGTTTGATTTAATTCAAGACTGCATTCCTAAATCCATCCTCATGATTTAAAACATGAAATACTACAATTAGCACAGAGATTCAATGTGAACAGGACTTGCAGTTTAGTTGCTAACAGGTTAATACTTATAACAGGTGAATACTTCTAGTTTGGTTGCTTCGGCTATATCTCTAATCCCAGTGGCCAAAGTACACAAGAACGCTTAATCTGCCAAATTCCAGGTTCAACTATACACTTGACTAATTGATATGAATTTAATCTAGGAAACTGTTTCATTCGCATACAACATGTAACAATCTCAATCATGCTCATTTCCAAACGTGTTTTATTGGCAACACTAATACTACTTCAATTTATCCCTAATTGTGCCAACACAATCACACGGGTCTAACTTTCTGATTTTATAAATAGCCCCTCAATTGTTAGCTTGTTGTCCAAGTTAGACCTTATATTTATTAATTGATTCCTTATTAGAAGCTTCTAGGAGTTTCAAGTAACAACTACAAGATTCCTTTACCCTATAATTCCCAAGATACCCCTTTTTTCTACTGTAATTAACAGGCCTTAACAAACTGAGCCATTTTTAATGCCAAACTACCCCTGACTACTTCCTGAATTTACTAATCTAACATAGCTAATACCCGAAATATTTCCCTAAGCCCTAAGAGCGAATTTCAGCTTATAAGAATCCTAGTTTACTATTATCCAACTAGCTTAATCAAATTAATAATCAGAGTCAAGGATCAATACTAGACTACACTAAATCTAACCAACAACCTATGAAAAATTAAAGAAAAAGTGTAAAATATGATGGCATCAATCAACTATGACGAGCATGCTAATCCCAAAGGAGAAACACATTAAGATATACAAGTAACAAAATTAAATCCAAGCTAAACAAACTTAATCACATTGTCCTAGTTCCAACTGACAAAGCAAAGAAGTTTGTGAAAAAGAAAATAAAAACAAAAACAAGAGGAATCAACTAAACCAACATGCAGGCAGACCTAACCAACACGAACAAAAGAGAAACAAAAATAAAGAAAAAAATCACTTGAAAATTCTCGATTCGAAACTCGGATGACTTCTGGTGATATTTGAACGTCGATAATGACAGAAACATCATGAGGAACGCGCGGGGGAAGGGGGTCATATGATACTGATTTGGTAGAATTTAAAGAAACTAGGGTTCACCGAAAAAATTCAAATCCAAATTCGAACAATTATAGTCATCTTTGAGGGACGTGGCTAGGGGGTTTTGTTGGAAGATGGGGAGAGGAGTATATGGTGTTATTATGGTGGTGAACGGAGAGAGCTACATGGTGGCAGGAAAACCTTTTAACAAAGAATCGATGAATTTTAGGCTTATTCGAGGGAAAGCGTTTACAGATTTGGAAAGAGGGTGATGAGGGGAACAATGGGTGTTAATTTAGAGTGGTTTGGCGACGGGCCGCCACCGTGGATGATTTCCGGCGGCGGCGTGCGACGGTGTTTCAGGGTTTGTAGGTAAGGTGCATTTGGGATGATGAAATGGCGGTGGGGGTATTTAGGATAGTGAAATACCAAAGAGAGGTGAGTTCCTGGAGGTTAGATCAGTTGACCTCGACGACTCTGATTGTTTAACGCCGAAACCACGTTGTTTAGCGTCTCTTTGAACCGGACTGGGTAAAAGGGTATTGGGCCTGGGCGTAGGAAGGGAACTTATTCCCTTGGGCTGGGGTTATTGGGCCCAAATGAGTAGCCCTTTTTCTCTTTTAATATATTTTGTTTTTTCCCTTTTACTCCTTTTCCGAATTTCCTTCTCTCTTTTTTTCATTTGTGTTTTACATTTTTTTTTATTTTATAAAAATTCGAAAAATTAAAACAAAGGCCCAATATATTTTAGAAGTTAATCTAATTAATTCCTAAAAATATGTAAAATCTATTTTGCGATAAACTCAACAATTAACAATTAAAAATACAAAAGTGGCCTATTTTGTTATTTTCCTTGCTTTCAAGCAATTTAAACTACTGCTTAATCCTAAAATGCGAAATTAAATTTCAAACAAATGCTAAATGTATTTTTGTATTTTTCATGTGAATTAAAATGCACAAATAAAATACAAATAGTTATCAGAAAATGACATGAAAATTTCACAAAATTGTAAATATAAAGAAAAATTATTTTATTAGAATTTTTGTGAATGATTCATATATAGGAAAAAAGGCACGTGCTCACAATGATCAAATCGCTATTCTTGCTTTGTTTCTTGCAATATAGCCTGTGATATCCTAGAAAAGCATGTTTAGCAGACTTAATTGGTTTAGTTGCTTAATTTGCATTGTTGCATTATGTGAAGCATGTTAGGCTGGATTTCCTGTTGCCTTTGTGTTTAACTCCATTTCCGATTATTATTTTGTTGTTGGTGTGTATTTATATTAGGACTACGGATGTGGGATTCCGGTAGATCCCCCCTATTTATTTACTTTGGGACTGCGGGTTGGATTCCCGATACATTCCCCTACACATTTACTTTGGGACTGCGAGTTAGATTCCCGATAAATCTCCCTGCACATTGATAGTTGGACGACGGGACATTATCACGGGATATCCTTCATATATACATAATATGATGGACTACGGGACGATATCCCGGGAGATTCTATGGACAGTGAGAAAGGACTACAAGACAGTATCCTGGGAGGTCCTCATGGTATCTTTGGTATTGAGCTGTACATTTCCGTGTTTACTCCTTACTTCATTTATTTGTTGTTGACTTGTATATTCTGACTTATTTCGTTGTTGTGTCCATTATTCTATCTGATTTCATACTGTATATTCTTATTGTTATGTTTTATCTCAGTAAGGCCCTGACCTTCCTCGTCACTACCCGACCGAGGTTAGGCTTGGCACTTGTTGAGTACCGCTGTGGTGTACTCACACCTCTTCTGTGCATGTTTTTCATGTGAAGATCTAGGTACCTCCTCCCAGGAACATTATTAGTGATCAGGGCGAGCTACGGAGACTTTAAGGTATATCTGCCGTATCCGCAGACCAAGGAGTCTCCCTCTTATTCTATCTTGTAGTGTTTAGCTTCCTTTCATTCTTTGATGTAGACGCTTATGGAGACTAGAGCACTTTGTTATTCATTTCTTTAGCCTGTGTTGCCCATGAGTTTCAGGGTTTTGGGATTTTCCTTAGTCTTGTGATGTTGAGTTGTATATGCCAAGCAACACTTATATACAATTTTCCTTAAGTTATCCAGTTTTAATTAATTATTTCCACAAAATGATGATGTTTCTGCATTGTCAGGCTTACCTAGTCATAGTGACTAGGTGCTGTCATGACATGTTCATGGACGGTGAACTAGGGTCATGACAGGAGTAGACTTCTAGACTTGTAGTATTGTTTTTGATGGTCATGACCGGTGACACCCCGATGTCAGGCTGTATTGGCTTTTATTTCCTCAAATTATATTGTCAAATTCCTATTTTGGAATTTTATTTTCTGATTAAAGACTCAGTAGTTACTATTTTAAATGCTTAAAATGAATTGGAAGTGAGTTGATTGGCCTTGTCTTCATGAGAGGCTCCATCACGACCGGGTTGGGTTTAGGGTCGTGACAACTTTCTTTTCTTTTGTTTCTTCTCTTTGAAAAACCAACAATTGATATACGAGTTATTTGTAGGGGTGTGCATTCGGTACATTCGTTCGGTATTTCGGTATTCGGTTTATCAATTGTGTATACCACATAACGCACAAAAATATTTCATTACGGTTTGATATTTCTTATTTTGATTCGGCACGATTTCGGTATGGTTTCGGTTTAAACCAAATCTTCACTGTCCAGATCTCCCAGCTGAAAAGTACAGTCCCTATTGCCTTCCTTTCGAGTTTGTTAAAATGTGCAATAGTAGCATCAACATCTACTTCTTGTATATCTGATCAAGAAAGGCACATTGGTCTACTACTGCATCAAGCAATTCTTGAGGATATTCTCATACCTCGAAATGGGAATGGAAACTGTTATTAAAACTTATAAGTGACGAAACCAGAAAAATAAATGAACAATAATTGGCTGAATTATGTTCCGAGCTCACTAATTTCTTATGTGTCCTTAAAGAATCTTATCCCCTCACTGTTGCCCAAGATTGATGGATAAATTCTTTCCAGGATAGAACGGAACTTCCAACTTAGCAGTAGCGGTACTTCAAACAACTAAGTTATCAACGAACTCAAAAGTAATGTAGCAAACCATACGAGGAACTTACTTTGTTTTGAAGTAATGATGCAGAAAGAAGAAGGAGATGAAGAAGAAAATTTTCAGTGTGAAAAATTCTGAAGGAATAATTGTTTATTTATAGCCAATGAATTCTGGATTGAAAGGGTACGAAAGTAGCTTTTCACACTGCAGGTGGCTATTCGTGAAAGACAGCCTTCCTGATGGATGTTTAGTTAAATGTGGGAATATTTGAATAAATTAAAGATGAAAATTAATTAATTTTATCTCGTTACAGATAACGGTCACAAAAATGTTAATATTTAATTAACTAATTTCATTTTATTAGTGCAAAACATTATCAATCAATCATATCAACTGATCGAATTTGAAGCCGAAGCCGAGCCGAGCGATCGACGATGACGACGGCGTGAGGACCCTTCCTATTATCTCCTTTTAAGAGCTTAAGGAAGTGCTTCTATATTTAAACCCATCAAAATTCTTGTCTTTAACCGACAAAGTGCAAAAGCTAAAGTTGCCTTTTCTCCTTCTTCCCTCATTTCCCATTCACACCACCAGTTTAACCCCAACAATCTCCCACATAAATTGGGTATGATGAACATGCATGAAAAATTTTGTGTGACTCGCAACTAAGGATTAATTGCATTGGAATAAGTAGGTTTCCTTTTGAACTTTCCATAGAGAACATATATAAGTATACTCGGTCAATCGGTAGATTTGATATCTTTGAATTATCGAGCTTTTATGTATACCTAGACAACATATGTCAAACAAATAATCCTTTTACATCTTTTGGTTCTCATTGTTGTGTTCGATTTAGCCATGAACACTGCCTGATTTCATAAGTGCATAGAGAACTGGCCTTTACTACTTACTCTTTGAAGCGGCTTACACTTCACACTTATATAGGTGATTCTTAAACGTGTTATCCCATAGATACACTATTTGATATACCCTATATCAAACTTAGAATATCATTAAAAGTATTAATGCTTTATCCTTGGTACTGAACATTGTTCGCATCACGAGAATGGACCAAAATTTATTTGACAATGTTAGACCGTTACTAATGACTTTATTTGATCTCCTTGAACGTTGATCGTGGGATCTCTAGTTTTCTAGGTAGAGTTACCGCCATAGTTACTTGTCCTCAGCCATAGTCTCATTGCCTTTGATGATTTTTCAACTGTGGGATAATTATTGTAATGAATGCATAGTCTTGAGTATATTTTAAATATCCCAAAGCTTGTTTCATTGCTATCCAATGAGCATGGTTGGGATTACTTGTGTATCGACTAAGCTTGCTTATTGCTCAAGCTATATCTGGTCATGTACAATTTATAATGTACATCAAACTACCCAACACTCAAGCATATTCCGATTGAGATTTGCTTTTGCCTTTGTTCTTTACAGGAATATGGTTTACACCAATTGGCATTTTTTCTTTTTTAAAGTCCAAATATTTGAATTTTTCAAGAACCATTTTAATATAATGAGATTTAGACAAAGATAGACCTTGAGGAGTCTATAGGATTTTAATTCCCAAAATTAAATCGGCAACTCCGAAGTCTTTCATATCAAACTTACTAGTAAGCATGCGCTTAGTAGCATTTACGTTAGCAATATCGTTAGTCATTATCAACATATCATTTACATATAAATAAACAATGACAATTTGATTTGGAGTATTCTTAATATAAACACATTTATCACACTCATTGATCCTAAAACCATCTGACAACATTGTTTGATCAAATTTTGAATGCCATTATTATTGTGCTTTTTTTAATCCGTAAAGTGACTTCACATGTCGACAAACCTTCTTTTCTTTTTCGGAAACTACAAACCTTTCAGGTTGTTCCATATAGATTTATTCCTCTAAATTCCCATTTAAGAAGACCGTCTTTACATCTATCTGATGGATTTGACGGCCATACACGGTGGCTAACGCTATTAACGCCAGAATAGATGTAATCCTTGTTACCGGCGAATATGTGTCAATGTAATCAAGACCTTCTCGTTGTCTAAATTCTTTAAAAACTAATCTTGCCTTGTATTTGTTAATAGTACCATCAAATTTTATTTTCTTTTTGAAAATCCATTTAGAACCCAAAGGTTTATTTATTGGAGGAAGATCAACCAATTCCCAAGTATGATAACTTAATATGGATTCTATTTCACAATTAACTGTCTCTTTCCAATATTGTGTTTCCGAGGAAGACATTTCTTCTTTTAACGTTTGAGCCTCATTTTCCAATAAGAAAGCCAGAAAATCTGGTCCAAAGAAAGTAGTTGTCCTTTGATGTTTACTACGTCTTGGATTTTCCTCATTAAATGTATCTTTCTTTTTTTTCTTCCCGAGGTCCCTTAGATTTTCATTAAATGACTCACATCATTTTATACGAATAAATATTCTCAAAATATTCAATATTATCCGATTCAATTACCATATTAATATGAATGTTGGGATTTTCTAATTTATGAACCAAAAACTGATATGCCTTACTATTGTTTGCATATCCTATGAAAACACAATCAACGGTTTTTGGTCCAATTTTTTCCCTTTTGGATTTAGAAACTTGCACTTTAGCTAAATACCCCCACACTTTAAAATATTTTAAGTTGGATTTCTTTCTTTTCTGTTTTTCATATGGAATGGATTGTGTTTTGCTAGGGGGAACTCGATTCAGTATTTGGTTACCTGTAAGAATAGCTTCCCCCCCCCCCCCCCCCCACGAGTTCTGAGGCAAACCAGAGCTTATTAATAGGGCATTCATCATTTCCTTTAATGTTCAATTCTTTCTTTCCGCAATTCCATTAGATTGCAGTGAGCAAGGGGCATTTGTTCGGTGAATAACGCCATTTTCCAAACATATTTCTTCAAAAGAAAATTCATATTCACCGCCTCTATCACTTCTTATCATTTTGATCTTTTTGTTTTATTGCCTTTCAACTTTATTTTTGTACTGCTTGAGTGTGTCTATTGCTTCATCTTTACTATTAAGTAAGTAAATATAGCAATATCTAGGACTTTCGTCAATGAATGTTATGAAATACATTTTCCCACCGCAAGATGGTATTGACTTCATATTGCAAATATCCGTGTGAATTAAGTCTAACGGATTTGAATTCCTTTCAACAGACTTGTAAGGATGCTTAACATACTTTGATTCCACACATATTTGATATTTCGAGTTATTGCATTCAAAATTAGGTAGTAATTCCAAATTAATCATTTTTTTGCAAAGTTAATTGACGTGACCTAAACATTCATGCCATAAATTATTTGAATCAAACAACTAAGAAGAAGCAGAAATTTAATTCATATCAATGGCAATTACATTGAGCTTAAAAAAGGCCCTCTGTCAGGTAACGTTTTCATATGTACATTTCATTCTTACTAAGCACAACCTTGTCAGAAACAAAAACACACTTAAAGTCATTCTTGACTAGAAGTGATCTTGAAACTAAATTCTTCTGCATTTCAGGTTCATGATCACAATCTTTCCTAAAGTCATCTTCAAAGCCACTTTGCATGTTCCTTCGATTTTTGTAGTAGCGGAGTTTGCCATAAACACTGTCTCGCTAGGTCCAGCAGAAGCATAAGAAGTAAACAACTCTTTGTTAGCACAAACATATCGAGTTGTTCCTGAGTCAATCCACCATTCTTGAGGATTTCCGACTAGGATGCATTATGAAAACATGCCACAAAGGTCATCGATTTCATCATTCTTCTCAATCATGTCCGCTTGACTTTTCTCTTTGTCCTTCTTTGGTGCACGACATTCATTAGACTTATGTCTAACCTTACAACAGTTGTGGCAATTACCTTTGAACCTTTTCTTACTTGGATAAGTCTTTAATCCAGATGGCTTCTTCCTCTTTTTACTTGTTGAAGCTTCCTCAACAATATTAGCACCCATTATTACATGAGATTTCTTCTCACCAGCCTTGTTGTCTTTTTCAATCCATAGACGAACAATAAGGTCTTTAAGCGTCATTTTCTTGCGCTTATATTTCAAGTAATTCTTAAAGTCCTGCCATAGTGGAGGCAACTTTTCAATAAGCTCCGCAACTTGAAATGCCTCATTTATGACCATAACTTCAAACATAAATTTATAACTAGTACAATAAATAATATCTTGAATAAAAAGATTAACTTGTTTTTTACCTTCAATAAGGAGGTCATGAACAATAAATTCTAGTTCTTGAACTTGCGTTATAACCTATTTACCATCAATCATTTTGAAATCCAGAAATTTGGCGGCCACAAACTTCTTTAGTCTATCATCTTCTGTCTTGTACTTCTTTTCAAGAGAATTCCATAATTCTCTTGATGTTTTCATGACGCTTTAAACATTATAGTTTTTGCATAGGAAATCAGAGTGCTTCCAAGCCTCAATAACAAGGAAGCGCTCGTTCTCAAGGGTTCCTTCAGGCACGACTGGAACATCCTCTTTAATGAACCTTTGCAGACTTAGAGTAGTTAGATAAAAGAACATCTTTTGCTGCCATCTCTTAAATTCTACACCAGAAAATTTCCCCGGCGCAGGTGCAGTAGGACGGTTAGGAACAGTAACAGTCGCAGCAGAATCACTTTTTTCCTCTCCTTTAGCCATTTCGGTCAATATGACACAAATATATTTAGTAAATGGTGAATTATTTAATTCTTCAAACCAAGACAACACAGTGACGAGATTATTAATTGATTTTAATACAGTGAAGAGATTATTCTTCAAACTGATTTAAGCACAATGAAGAGATTATTCTTCAAAACAGTTCAGAAAATCACAAAGGTTTCAGACACTTCAAAAATCATAACAACAATGATATATATAAATAAGATTCTTTAATCTTGTTATTAAAACTTATAAGTGGCGAAACCAGAAAAATAATTGAACAAAAATTGGCAGAATTATGTTCCAAGCCCACAAGTTTCTTGTGTGTCCTTAAAGAATCTTATCCCCTCACTGTTGCCCAAGGTTGACGGATAAATTCTTCTCAGGATAGAAGGGAACTTCCAACTTAGCAGTAGAGGCACTTCAAACCACTAGGTTATCGGCGAACTAAAAAGTAATGTAGCAAACCATACGAGGAACTTACTTTGTTTTAAAGTAATGATGCAGAAAGAAGAAGGAGAAGAAGCAGAAAATTTTTAGAGTGAAAAATTCCGAAGGAAGGACTGTTTATTTATAGCCAACGAATTATGGATTGAAAGGGTGCGAAAGTATCTTTTCACACTGCAGGTGGCTATTCGTAAAAGACAGCCTTTCTGATGGATGTTTAATTAAATGCGGGAATATTTTAATAAATTAAAGGAAAAAATTAATTAATTTTATCTCATTACAGATAACGGTCACAATAATATTAATATTTAATTAATTAATTTCTTCTTATTGGCCCAAAAAATTATCAATCAACGAAAGCCAAAGCCGAAGTCGAAGCTGAGTGAGCGATGATAGCGCGAGACCCCTTCCGCTTATCTCCTTTTAAGAGAATAAGAAAGTGTTTCTATATTTAAATCCAACAAAATGCTTGTCTTTAACCAGTGAGGGACAAAGTGCAAAAGCTAAAGTTGCCTTTTCACCTTCTTTCCTCATTTCCCATTCACACTACCACTTTAACCCCAACAGAAACAGCCATAGCCCTCTATATAACAATGATTCTATCATAAGGATATTTTTCATTTTCTTAAATTTGGATGAGGATGATGTAGAAGATAACCAACTAAGAGATGAATACAGAATAATTTTTGACTTTGACAGCCCTGGATCTCCCAAACGAAGCTCAGTTCTTAAAGTTTTAAAATTATTGGACAATTATCTAATAGACCATTAAAGTTTATAGCACTGGCGCAGTTACTTCCATACTATCCCCGTATAGTTGATGATGGACTGTTCGGTACAATTTCGGTATAATTCTTGTACTCTTCCACAGGAACATATTGCAACCATGAGGGGTGTCAATGGTTCGATTCAGCCGGTTGTTTTATAAAATTTGTACCATACCAATTTTTCATTTATTCTATTATGTATAACCAAAATTAGACTTTTCGGAACTGTTCCAATCACGTCGGTTTCTCTTTGATATTAGTACGGTTCGGTTAATTTTCGATATTTTTTTAATATCATGTAAAATTCACCAGTAAAAGTAAAATGAACACAATAACATACGTTCTTTTAGAGGGCTTAGCAAAATTCTCTAGAGATTTTTACTGTTTAAAGTATGATGTATTAAAAAAGAAAAAAGAGAGATGGCTAGAGTATAGATCCATCAACTATTCTACAACAATACAAAAGAAATCAAACAAAAGGTTAGAAAATATAAATAACACGAGTTGAAAGATATAACAAGTTGAGATTCAAGAATAAGGTTTATAGAAAATTAAATATTCAAAACGTTAGTAACTCAAATAAAGCCCAAAGCAAAATCAAACTAGTATTAATGGTAAAGAAAATGTCAATTCAAATATTAGAAATGACAATAGTATTGGATTTGTTTTTTTAGTTTTGCATTGATTTAGCTAGTGAAAATGCATAACTTGTTTTTAATATTATTTATTCATGTAACTAATACTTAGTACTTATTAGTCGTACTTATTTTAACATGACTTAGTACTTTTAGATTATATTTTTTTTATTATGACGTATTAATTAGCAATATTTATCTTATGTGATTCTTTGAGTATTTTAGTATAGTCATGAATCATCTCATATTATTTTGTATTATTCTATTAGAAATATTAGAGCACAAATTATAAATTTTATGCTATGAAGATTTTATCAGAGAAAACCCAAAAATCCCGAGAAAATCGTGATTGAAAAATTTGGCTCTTGTTGGTTTGATTTATAAGTTTAAAATTCCAAGACAATTGGTTTGGTTTGGCAATTAAAAAATCCGAACCAACCCGGTCTATGTACACCCTTACAAACAAATAAAGAATTAATATAATAATCACTATCCAAATCAATAAATAATAATAATAAAACTAAAATAGAGTAAAGAAGTACGGAAATTCATAATAACCCAAGTGCTAATATACGACTACCCAAGTGCTAATATAAAACTGTTCTCGAAGTAAAAGAAAACATGAAACTAGGACAACTGGAAGGGGACTCTAGGGTCTGCGAACACCTGTAGATCTACCTTGGTCTTCTGTTGGACTGAATGCAACAAACCCATTCTGATTAATTCGATCCAGTATCATAATCTTCACAAAAGATGCAGAGTGCAGTATCCGTACAACCGATCCCATGTACTGGTAAGTATCGAGCCTAACCTCGGCGAAATAGTGACGAGGCTAGGACAAGACACATATATAAACCTATGCAGTTAAGCAGTATACAGGCACATTAACAGATAATAGAAATTAAACACATATTAACGAGAGGGAAAAAACATGCTGAGGGGAGCACGAGATCATGAGAATAGAACAGTAAAGAAACACAGCAAAACAAATGCACGGCATCACCTTCGTGCTTTCACTCTTATCCTCACCATAACCAATGAAATGGATAATGTTAACGAATATAAAATGACACGGCATCACCCTTTGTGCTTTACACTCTTCCTCACATGACAATAAATATGCAATGACATATGCAATGACACAGCATTAACCTTCGTACTTTACACTCTTTCTCACATGATAATAAATATGCAATGGCACAACATCACCCTTCGTGCTTTACATTCTTCCTCACCCAAACAGCAAAACAATAACAACCGGGCAATAGAATTATTAATAACAATCCTTATATCAATATTTAGTTTCCCGAAGTCAGCCTCAACTTCAAGTCAATATTCAACAAACATCCAATTCCAGTAAACATGATAAGAATTGTTCAACATGAAGAATAACAAGTTTACGTATGAAAAATATGAATAAAAATACAACAATCATAAGAAATATACTCACTCGTGTGCTATAACCCAACAACAATATATATGTACTCGTCACCTCACCTATACGTCGTACTCAACAGCCAAGCATGTAGCAAATATACAACGAAACCTAATCCCTCAAGCTAAGGTTAGCCACCATACTTACCTTGATTCCAAGGCCAAATCAAGCCTCAAACACCGCTTTTCCCTTCTCACGAGCCTCCGGACTAATGGAATTTAGAAAATTACCAACCAAATAATTCAATTTAAGTCTTACGAACTACCAACTATTTCAAGAAATTCAATTTAGGCCATTTTGGAAAAAGTCAACTGTCACGACCCAACCCGGTCGTGATGGCACCCGGCCCAAAGGCTAGGTAAGCCTGACCAACAATCGCTTTTAATATAACATTTAAGTCTCAAACCTTGAATTAACAGAATAATAATCCAAGAATATTAGTAAAATGATATAGGTAAAATACGAAAAATCAAAAACACACCCATATGGTCACTAGTCTAGAGCCTCTAACCAAAACTGAGTAATGATAGTAGAATCTGAATACTAAAACAAGAATATCTGGGAAAATATATAATGATAATCATATGGAGAAAAAAATGAAGAGTAGCCAAGTCCTGCGAACGTCATGCAGCTACCTCAACGACTCTGAAATATCTCTGGAGACTGTGAAAATCAACTAAGCCTCCGGTGTACCTGAATCTACACACAAGATGCAAGGAGTAGGGGTGAGTACTACCGACTCAGTGAATAATAAGTATAGAAAATGACTGAAAGCAGGAAATCCACAAAGTACCACAACGCAAAGCTATAACTAACAATCCTATAACATCGCTACAGGCTAACAACATAACAGTATCACAACAACAACCAAGTATCAGATAAAGATGCAATGCAATTCACATGATTTCGCTGCGGAACGTACAACCCAATCCATTTAACGTCGACGGCGCTCTCAAGGGGTGTGTACAAACTCCGGAGGGGCTTCTTCAGACCAAGCACAATATCAATATATATATATCCGCTACAGATCGTGCAGCCCGACCCAAGCTCAGTCCATAATATGCATATGAGTCACATAAACAGAATCAATTTATATTCCTGTTTTTCCAATTATTACGGTGAATATTATTTAATTAATCAATTTCAGAAATAAGGTGACTTAGCATTTCATTTCGGTGATTAAACACAGGACTGAGATCCATGGTTATGCAATCATGTTATCACACAGATATTTTCCCTAGAAGGGTACTACATATCGGCACAAGGCCCCAAACATGGCATTAAGCCCAATTATCAACAACACAATGTGCGTATCTGACGCTAATAATTTATTCAGCTCAGAGGATGGACCAAGTCAAAATCCCCATTCATTTACAACCCCGCACCTGCCATGGGTTACGAGTCACACCCTAACATAGCGTCACGATGGGATAAGGCGGCGTTTCAAACCCTCAGGCCATCATCTATACTAACTACTCACCTCTAATTGGTCGTAGCCTGGTCTGCAATGCCCTTTCCCTTCAAATCTTTTCCTAGGAGCATCGAATCTATTCAAAACCACAACGAATAGGTTATTATAGGCTACACAAACATAACCCAATTGAAATTATTTGAAAAACATTGAAAATCGCGAAGCTGGTAAAATCCGAGCCCTGGGCCCACTTCTCAAAAAATTCAGAAAGTTATATTTTTGGATTCCTCATCTCGCCACGAGTCCGTACGTAAAAGGTTTATAAAAAATGGAGCTCGTTTACCCTCTCAAATCACCCTTTTACTCTCTCTTATGCTTCAGGCCCTAACCACCATTTTTGGCCTCAAAACCTTGAATTTTCATTGTTTAACCTACTATTTTACACCATAAAGACATAATCCAAGCCCAAGAATCATTACCTGAAAGAAACCCTCTTCAAATGCGCCTACAATCGTCTCTCCCCGAAGTCCAAAAGTGTTTTCTTAACTTGTGAAATATGATAACACTGTTTTATTAATGCCCTGCGATTTCCGCTTCCGCGATACAATGATCGCTTCCACGGTGGATGCTTCCGTGGTCAGTAGACCGCTTTTGCGGTCTCCCTTATGTCGACTGGGACTGCTTCTGCGGTCCTTAACCGCTTTCGCGGTCTCCGCCTACGCGTTGAATTGGCCGCTTCTATGGTCGCCCAGCGAGACCAAGGACTCTTCAACGGTCGATTTACCGCGTCTATGGTAGCCGCTTTTGCGGAAATTCTTCCGCTTTCGCGGAAATACCAGAAGCTTGGCCAATAGATCTGCTACATCTCCAAAAATCCTCGCTTTCATCATCCGATTTCTACCCCGAGGCCCTCAGGCCCCCAACCAGTTGCATAAATATGTCCCATTACTTCATTCATACTTGCTCACAACCTAAAACTCTATCATAAACATCAAAATAATCCAATTTCCATGGATTAAAGCCTAAATTAAAGTAAAACTTCCGAAGCTTGCATTTGCTCCAAAACCTGACCTGAACACCTCCGAATGATCTGAAAATTTGCAGGCATATCAATAATCACTTACGAAGCTACTGAAACTGTTGGAATTTGATCCCAACCCCCGGATCAAAATATCACCTATCAACCGGACTTCGCCAAATTTCTACCTTAGCTAATTCAAGCGTAATTCTACACCGGACCTCCAAATTCAGTTCTGCTTTCGTTCCTAAATCTCAAATCACCGTCGAAAACTAGTCAAACCATCGAAAATACATTCCAAGCTCTCTAACTCATAAGTCAACGTTCGGTTTAATTTTCCAAACTAACTTCCTCTTAGAGAGACTAATTGTCTCATTTCTATCCAAACTCCATCCGAATTACTTAAAACTCTCCAAATACACATATTGAAACATATAACAGCATAAAAGCGGAAAAAGGGTAGAAATACACGGGACGACGGGTCAGGTCGTTACATCCTCCCCAACTTAAACAGACGCTCATCCTCGAGCGGGTCAAGAAACATACCTTGAGTATCAAACAGGTGAGGATATCTACCCCGCATCTCCTGCTCGGTCTCCCAAGTGGCTTCCTCCAAAGGCCAACCTCTCCACTGCACCTTCACCAAAGCTATGTCTTTTGATCTCAACTTTCGAACCTGACGACCCAAAATAGCCATCGGCTCAACATCATAAGTCAAGTCTTCGTCTAGCTGGATCGTGCTGAAGTCTAACACAAGAGACGGGTCCCCAACATACTTCCGGAGCATAGAGACATGAAACACAGGGTGAACGCCCGACAAGCTAGGTGGCAAGGCAAGCATATAGGCCACCTCCCTAATTCTCCTAAGTATTTCAAAAGGTCCGATGAACCTTGGACTCAGTTTCCCTGTCTTTCCAAACCTCATAACGCCTTTCATAGGCGAAACCTTAAGCAAGACTCTCTCGCCCGCTGCATATGATACATCTCGAACCTTCCAGTCTGCATAACTCTTCTGACGCGACTGAGCCGTGCGAAGTCTCCTGGATTACATTCACCTTCTCTAAGGCATCTTGAACTAACTCCGTCCCCAATAATCTAGCCTTGCCGGGCTCAAACCAACCAACCGGAGATCTACACCGTCTCCCATATAAGGCCTCATATGGCGCCATCTGAATGTTGGATTGATAGTTGTTATTATACGCAAACTCCGCAAACAGCAAGAATTCCGCCCAAGAACCCCCAAAATCAATAGCACAGGCACATAACATGTCCTCCGATATCTGAATCGTACACTCGGACTGTCCGTCTGTATGTGGATGAAATATTGTGCTCAATTGTACCTGTGTGCCCAGCTCTCGATGAAAAGTCCTCCAAAACTGGGAAGTAAACACGATTCCCCTATCTGATACAATGGAAATAGAGACCCCATGCAACCGTACAATCTCCTGAATAAAACTCTCTGCAAACTTCTCCACCGAATATGTAGTACATACTGGAATGAAGTGCGCAGACTTAGTCAGCCTATCCATAATCACCCAAATCGAATAAAACTTCTTCAAGGTATGAGGAAGACCACTCACAAAATCCGTAGAAATGTTTTCCCATTTCCACTCTAGTATATCCATCCGCTGGGACACACCACCAGGTCTCTGGTGCTTGTATTTAACTTTCTGACAGTTGAGACACCGAGCCACGTAATTCGCAATATCCTTTTTCATTCTCATCCACTAGTAATATTGTCTCAAATCCTAGTACATCTTCGCGGCACCCGGATGAATCGAATACCGCGAGCTGTGAGCCTCCTCTAAAATCAACTCCCGGAGACCATCCACATTGGGCACGTAGATCTGGCCTTGCATCCACAATGCGCCATCATCTCCAATTGTACCACCTCTAGATTCATGATGCAAGACCCTGTCCTTTAGGACAAGCAAATGCGGGTCATCGTACTGCTTCTCCCTGATGTGGTCATACAAAGAAGACCGGAAAATCACACTCGCCAATACCCGACTAGGCTCGGAAATGTCTAACCTCACCATCTGATTGGCCAAGGCTTGAACATCAACCGCAAGGGGCCTCTGCCCAACTGGAATGTATGCCAGACTACCTATGCTGATAACCTTCCAGCTCAAAGCATCGGCCACCACATTGGCCTTCCTGGGATGATACAAAATGGTGATATCATAGTCTTTGAGTAACTCCAGCCACCTCCGTCATCTCAAATTTAGATCTTTCTGTTTAAACAAATGTTGAAGACTGTGATGGTCTGTATATACCTTACAAGATACACCATAAAGATAATGCCTCCAAATTTTCAAGGCATGCACAATCGCAGCTAACTCTAAGTCATGAACATGATTGTTTTTCTCATGGGGCTTTAGCTGACGAGAAGCATACGCAATAACTCTACCCCTGCATCAACACACATCCGATCCCAACTCTTGAAGCATCACAATACACAGTGTATGAGCCTAAAGCTGATGGTAATACTAATACCGGAGCTGTGGTCAAGGCCGCCTTGAGCTTATGGAAACTCTCCTCACATTCATCTGACCACACAAAAGGAGCATTCTTCTGAGTCAAATTCGTTAAAGGCGAAGCAATTGATGAGAAACCCTGAACGAATCTAAGGTAATAACCCGCCAAACCAAGGAAACTCCGAATCTCAGTAGCAGAGGACGGTCTGGGCCAACTCTGCACTACCTCAACCTTCTTTGGGTCGACCTGCATACCATCATTGGACACCACGTATCCCGAAAACGTCACTGTATTAAGTAAGAATCCACACTTAGAAAATTTTGCATAAAGCTTCTCCTCTCAATCGCTGCAAGACCACCCTCAAGTGATGTGCGTGCTCCTCCTAGCAACGCGAATACACTAGGATATCATCAGTAAACACAATCACGAAAGAATCCAGATAAGGCCGGAATACACTATTCATCAAGTGCATGAACGCGGCTGGTCCATTATTCAGCCCGGAAGACTTCACTAGAAACTCGTAGTGCCCATATCTTGTCATGAAAGTCGTCTTCATAATGTCTAACTCCCTAATCTTTAGCTAATGATAGCCTGATCGAAGGTCAATCTTAGATAATACCCTCGCTCTCTAGAGCTGATCAAATAAATCCTCAATACGGGGTAGTGGATACTTGTTCTTCACTGTCACCTTATTCAGTTGCCTGTAGTCAATGCACATTCTCATTGTGCCATCTTTCTTCTATACAAATAATACTAGTTCACCCCAAGGTGACACATTCGAGCGAATGAACCCCTTATCCAGGAGTTCCTGAAGCTGTTCTTTTAATTCCTTTAACTCTGTCGATGCCATACGATAGAGAGGAATAGATATGGGCTAAGTGCCCGACACTAGATCAATACCAAAGTCAATGTCCCTGTCTGGCGGCATGCTTGGCAAGTCCGCTGGAAATAAGTCAGGAAAATCCCTAACAACGGGAACCAAATCAAGGCTAGGAGCCTCGGCTTCAACATCTCTCACGAAAGCCAAATATGATAGACACCCCTTGCCAACCATCCGTTGGGCTTTTATGAAAGAAATCACCCTGCTAGTTACATAGTCAGTCACACCTCGTTACTCGATCCTTGGAATACATGGAATAGCTAGAGTAACTGTCTTAGCATGACCGTTCAGTATGGCATGGTGCGGATATAGCCAATCCATACCCAATATTAAATTGAAATCCACCATGCCCAATAATAATAGGTCAACTCGGGTCTCTAGACCCCCAATAGTTACGAAACAAGATCGATAGACATGATCCACAATAATAGTATCACCCACCGGGGTAGATACATGCACGGGCAAGGCAAGAGAACCACGGGTCGCACCCAAATGGTGAGCAAAATAAGAGGATACATATGAATAGGTGGATCCGAGATCAAATAAAACACAAGCATTCATGTGGCAGACTGAGATAATACCTGTGATAACTGCATCCGAGGCAATAGCGTCCCTCCGATCTTGAAGGGCATAGAATCGGACCTGGCCACCACCGGTACGGTCCTCACCCCTGGGACGTCCTCTGGCTGCCGAGCCTCCACATCTGGCTGTCTGGGTGGAAGCTGGAGAAACCTGTGCAGAAGACGAGGGATGATCCCTCTGCTGAGGCTTCCTACTAGGGAGTCGAGGACACTGCCTCCTTACGTGACCCAACTCACCACAATATAGCAACGAACTGAATTCAGAGAAGGGGAATGATGAGAACCCATCGCTGCAGATGAACCCTGAGCTGACGGAGCAGGAGCAGAGCTCTGAGCTGGAAGAGCACTCAATGCAGGCTGACTCTGCTGATAACCCGGATGGCCCGGCCTGAAGAGGCTTCACTGGACTCTGTACGTTCGGACTGAGGAGGCCTGAATGAACGACCCCTACCCTGATGGAAATGGCCCCTAGACAAGGTGCCGCGGAAGTTACCTGAACATCGAGGCCTCTTGGACTCTCTCTCCATATGCTCCCGGCAGTGATCTGTCTCAATCAGATGAGCAGCATCGACCACCTCCTCAAAAGTAGCTGCTGTGGCCCTCTCTCTAGTCATTAATATATGGGTCGGATAGTTAAGGCCATCTATAAATCTCCTGATCCTTTTTTTGTCTGTCGGGATCATCCACATGGCATTCTTTGCCAGCTAAGTAAACTGTAACTCATATTGAGTCATTGACATATCACCCTGAGTCAACCACTCAAACTGATGACGCAGCTCCTCCCTGTGAGACTGGGACACATACTTCTCCAAAAATACCGTGGAGAACTGTTGCCAAGTGAGGGGCGCTGCCCCAATAGGCCTACGCCTCTTGAACTCTTCCCACCAAGTAAATGCAGCTCCTATGAACTGAAAAGTGGTAAAAGACACTTCATTAGACTCCAGAATAGCTGTCGTGCGAAGCATATGCTTGCATTTATCCAGAAAACATTGGGCATCCTCGCCCTCAGTACCACTAAAAGTCGGAGGCTGGAGGCTACCGAACCTCTCCAACCGCCGCTGCTCATTATCCGGCATAGCTGGGAAGACATGAGCTGGAACTGGTGCGACCGGCGCAACTAGGACAACCGGTGCAACTGGCTGAACTGGAGCAATTGGCTGAACAGGCAAAAATGGAGCAACTAGCTGAACTGGAGCTACCCCAAGTGTCTGTAAGCCTTGAAAAACCTGCTTGGGAGTGCGGGCATCGGGGGTCTGATGACCGCCCCCGGTTTGAGAACTAGCCGCTACTGTAGTGGTTGAAACCTCCTGAGCCAGGCCAATGAAGACAGAAAATATCAGGGCCAAAGCCTCCTAGAGGCCAGGAATCACGATGGGCAATGTCGGTTCTTGAATAGGTGCAACTGGAGCATCAACAACTAGGGGCTGATCCTAGACTTGGGCAGCTGGTAGGTCTGCAGGTGCTGCCCCTGCTGGTCCGCCTCGTTCAGCACCACGACCGCGTCCACGGCCCCTAGCAGGTGGTACTGGTGGTCATCCTCCACGTCCATTAGCACGAGTTCTCGCCATAGTATAGAATAAAGAACTTTAGTTTTCACATTATCAAACCACACGATATGAATTTTAAGAAGGTGATATGTTTCTTAAAAGTTCTGTAGCCTCCTCCTTATAAGTGTGGTGCGCGACACACCCATAAACAAGACTCTACTAAACCGGCTCATGACTCGTGAGGCATAGTAACCTAGGCTCTGATACCAACTTGTCACGACCCAACCCGGTCGTGATGGCACCCGACCATAAGGCTAGGTAAGCCTGACCAACAATCGCTTTTAACGTAACATTTAAGTCTCAAATCGCAAATTAAACAAAATAATAATCCAAGAATATTAGTAAAGTGATATAGGTAAAATACAAAAAAATCAAACACACCCATATGATCTAGGGGTCCCGAGTCTAGAGCCTCTAAACAAAACTGAGTAATGATAGTAGAATCTGAATGCTAAAACCAAAATATCCGTGAAAATATATAATGATAATATTATGGAGAAAAAAAATGAAGAGCAGCCAGGTCCTGCGAATGTCATGCAACTACCTCAAAGACTCTGAAATATCTCTCGAGACTGCGAAAATCAACTAAGCCTCCGGTGTACCTGAATATGCACAAAAGGTGCAGGGAGTAGGGGTGATTACTACCGACTCAGTGAATAATAAGTATAGAAAATGACTGAAAGCAGGAAATCCATAAAGTACCAAAACGCAAAGCTATAACTAACAATCCTATAACTTCGCTACAGGCTAACAACATAACAGTATCACAACAACAACCAAGTATCAGATAAAGATGCAATGCAATGCACATGAATTCGCCGCAGAACGTACAGCCCGATCCATTTAACGTCGACGGCGCTCACTGGGGGTGTCTACAGACTCTGGAGGGGCTCCTTCATCCCAAGTGCAATATCAATATATATATATATATATATATATATATATATATATATATATATATATATATATATATATATCTGCTGCGGATCATGCAGCCCGACCCAAGCTTAGTCCACAATATGCATATGAGTAACATAAACAGAATCAATTTAAATTCCCATTTTTTCATTATTACGGTGAATATAATTTAATTAATAAATTTTAGAAATAAGGTGACTTAGCATTTCATTTCGGTAATTAAACACAGGACTGAGATCCATGGTTATGCAATCATGTTATCACACAGATATTTACCCTAGACGGGTACTACAGATCGGCACAAGGCCCCAAACATGGCATTAAGTCCAATTATCAACAACACAATGTGTGTAACAGACACCAATAATTTATTCAGCTCACGGGACCAAGTCACAATCCCCAATCATTTACAACCCCGCACCTGCCATGGGGTACGAGTCACGCCCTAACATAGCGTCAGGATGTGATAAGCCGGGGTTTCAAACCCTCAGGCCATCATCTATTCTAACTACTCACGTCTAACTGGTCGTAGCCTGGTCTGCAATGCCATTTCCCTTCAAATCTTCTCCTACGAGCGTGGAATCTATTCAAAACCACAACAAATAGGTCATTATAGGCTACACAAACATAAACCAATTGAAATTATTCGAAAAACATTTAAAATCGCGAAGTTGGTAAAACCCGAGCCCCGGGACCACTTCTCGAAAAATTCAGAAAGTTATATTTTTGGACTCCTCGTCTCGCCACGAGTCCTTACATATAAGGTTTATAAAAAACGGAGCTCGTTTACCCTCTCAAATCACCATTTTACTCTCTCTTATGCTGCAAGCCCTAACCACCATTTTTGGCCTCAAACCCTTTAATTTTCATTATTTAACCTACTATTTTACATCATAAAGACATAATCCAAGGCCAAGAAACATTACCTAAAAGAAACCCTCGAAACCCTCTTCAAAAGCGGCTACAATCATCTCTCCCCGAAGTCCAAAAGTGTTTTCTTAACTAGTGAAATTTGGTAACACTTTTTTATTAATGCCCTGCCATTTTTGCTTTCGCGATACAATGAACGCTTCCGCAGTGGTCGCTTTCGCAGTCAATAAACTGCTTTTGAGGTCTCCCTTGTGTCGACAGGGACTGCTTATGCGGTCCTTAACTGTTTTCGGGGTCTCCGCCTACGCGTCGAATTGGCCGCTTCTGCGGTCGCACAACTGGCCCAAGGCTGCTTCTGCGGTTGATTTACTGCGTCTCCGAAAGCCTCTTTCGCAAAAATTCTTCCGCTTTCGCGGAAATACCAGAAGCTTGGCCAACAGATCTACTGTATTTCCAAAAATCCTCGCTTTCATCATCCAATTTCACCCCGAGGCCCTCGGGCCCCCAACCAATTGCATAAATACGTCCCATTACTTCATTCAAACTTGCTCGCAACCTAAAATGCTATCATAAACATCAAAATCATCCAATTTTCACGGATTCAAGCCTAAATTAAACTAAAACTTCCGAAATTTGCACTCTCCAAAACCCAACCTAAACACCTCCGAATGATCTGAAAATTTGCACACATATCAAAAATCACCTAACGGAGCTACTGCAACTGTCAGAATTTCATTCCGACCTCCGTATCAAAATATCACCTATCAACCGGGCTTCGCCAAATTTCTAACTTAGTTAATTCAAGTCTAATTCTACATCGAACCTCCAAATTCAGTTCTGTTTTCGCTCCTAAATCTCAAATCACCGTCTAAAACTAGTCCAACCATCAGAAATCCATTCCGAGCTCTCTAACTCATAAGTCAATGTTCGGTTGACTTTTACAAACTTTTTTTTAGCAATCCACTAGGCAACCGCCAAGGGCTAGTTTTTTTATAAGTAACTGAAAAGAAAATTACAACAATTAGGAAAAATACAAATAAGGGGGACAGTAGCACCGGTATTGTTACAACACATACCGGGCTAACCTTACCGTACTAATCTTATTGAGGCTTGACAACCTCACTTATTAACAAGAATGCAAAAAATAAGAATTTGACATGACTAAATATTTTATGATCATCCCAGAGTTCATAACATAATCTATGATGAGATTACAAATGAGGATACTAATAAGTGGTAGAATAAAATGTGGTGCCCAATTGATTATTGTCCCTTTTTTTCCAACCATGTATAATATTCATGTTGTACTTCGTTTTCATTCTCATCTAGCTTGTTCAAAAAGTATTCAAGAATCATCTTTTATTTTTTGAACGGTTAGACTTTGGTGACGAAGTTGTAGCTGCCTGCTTTTGTTTGGCCGCTCTCATTGGAATTTACCTAACATTTGGTTTCTTGTCGGACCATGTTGCATTTTTCATCATGATATCACTTGACTTACTCGTTCCAATGTGGTCATCGACAGTGTTTGGTGGTGTATCTAGGAAGTGAATGCATGTGCACCAAGGAGGCTTACTTGGAATGAAATCTGGAGCCTCCCACTTGGTCTTTAATTTTCCAGTTAGAGTGTTTTCAAAAAATGGAATTTGAATTTCATCCTTGATTACTCTTTCCACTCGATGATTTTCAAAATGAAAACGGTGTTTAAGCCTATTTTCCTGCTCCCTTTTCAAATTTGCGCAACAGAATTTATCTGACAATGGTTCCATTGCTTCCCACTCTACGACATCAAGATCGATGGTTTCCCAGGCACTTTCCCATGCACTTTCATGTTCACCCTTATGCGTTTAATTATTATTTCCAGTTGATATCAATAGCCGTCCGGATTCCCCTCCATAATCACCATATGATTCAACTGAATTTGAGGGGACATCATATACGGATGTATTTCGCTCAATCAAAGGTTGTTGGACTATAGTTTCCTTTATCATCATCTCATGTTGCGCGTCCTTGATGATTCTTTCCACATTAGGATTGGGAAAATATAAAGTTGGTGCATTAGAACTATTATCTTGGATAGCTACAATGTTTTTCTTTCCAACATTTGTTACTCCAGTTGCTTTTGGTGGTCGATCAAATTGCACATGAATATGTGCCTCAGTTGCTCGATCAGGGGAAACTGGAAATTCCAAAATCTGCTTTTGTTGTACTCCATCACTGGCACGATTAGCAATAGCTAGTCCAACAACACTAAAATTGTTCTAAACAGAAATGTGCACATTGTCCTCAACAGTAGGAAGTGGAGGAACGTGTTTTCCAGCTCTTCTCCGCAAAAGATGTCCCTTTGGACTTTTGTAGTCTGCTAGAGATGCATTATCTGCTCTGTCACTTTCTGGAAAAGATGAGGCCAACACTTGACCATTTTGCTCAAGTTTTTCGGTATTTTCAATTAGACATAGCTGGCCCACATGCTTATGATTCAAATTTTGCACAGTATTAGCGCCACTTTTTTGCCCAGATGAGCCGACACCGAAAGCATAATGGTTCTCTCATGTGTTGTACTACATCATCAAGTTTATTATTATTAATGGACATTGGATACCCATATGTTTGGTTGAGCCCACATGTACATCTTCACCCATTGAAAAACCAACATCTTTGCTATTTTTTTAGCAACAAATTTGTTCTCCTTTTCCTTCACAATCACATGCCCCACATGGCCCACCTCCTTTTCCTTGAATTGCTGCATGCCATTTCCTTTATGGCCAAATGAAGATTCCTGTGCGTGACCTCCTTTTGAAATTGTAGGAATTGTATTTTTAATTCCTTTGAGTGGACCACCTGCCATATGCTTCTCTTTTTCAAAAAAACCATGGCCCTCATTTGTTGCACTTTGAATTAATTTAACATCTTTGGCCGCCTTTTGCGTAGTCAAACTACCAAAAGGGACATTAGCATCACTAGTGGTCAAACGACCAAGATGCCCCACAAAATTTTGCACTTTTTTCTCCAATTGTGAATTTTCACTACTTAATTTCCTACCCATTAAAAAATCACCAGATTCCTTTCTATTTGCTTTGTGCTTTTCAGCTAAAACCTTTGTGCTTTCCTTCACCAAAGATGAAGCGGATTCACGACCCCACTGTCCCATGTGCAGCATGCCATTTCTTTTTTGACCAAATGATCCCACATCAATAATATTGTCGCCAACTTTTACTATGGGCATTGGTATCCCATTTCTTCCGATTAGGCCCACCCTATCATGAGGCATGTCAACAACTGCAATTTTATCACGTACAATAGTTACAGTATCCAAAGTAGAAACATTAGCTACAGTATTGTTCATAGCAACATGATCGGATTCATTGTCATTTTTCTGATTCTCAATTTGATTTCTTTCACCATTTTGTGTAAACTGTTGCTGTTTGATTTTTTCTACATCAGCTTCCAGTTACCCAGTTATTCTTGTTGCTGCTATTGAAACTACACCAGTTGATAAAATAGCTCCTTCGATTTGTAAAGGTTGCTGCTCACCCAGACTTTCTTTTGTTGCAATCTCTTCTAGTTGCATACTTCTTTTTGCATTAAGTTATTCCCTTGCATCGACTTGAAGCTGCTTAGTCATGGATGTATCAATCATAGGAAGATTACTCACATCTACCAAATCTTTTTCAACCCCTTCTTCGTCGGCTTGTCTCTTCAAAATTTGACACGATTTTTCTTCATGTCTTTGATGTTTGCAGTATGTGCAAATCTTGGGAGATTATCATATACAACTTCTTGTTCATGGACAACTGATTTTCTAGTAATTATGCCCGTCATAACAATCTTGATTTTTCTTGGATGTTTGTCGATATGATCCAGTATTACTTTAACCCTTGCCGCACTAGGTCGAGTTCTCTCCCGTGTCACCTTATCCACAGCCAAAGCTTTACCCACAGCAGAAGCAATAGATAAAAGCAATCTTTTGGCAAAACAATTAGGAGGAAGGCATGGGAACGAGATCCATATGATAGCCATGGATGTTTCTTCCTTTTGATTGAAGCTTAGTGTCAATGGAAACGTTCTAAACAAAATCGTCTCCTTTTGATTTCATATATCCACTCGTCCTTGATAAGAACTTAACAAAGTCATCATATAAATCAAAACAAACCAGCAGATGACGATATTCCAACAGACCAATATTACATCGACCGTGAACATCGAATTGCATAGGAAAACTCTTTCTAATCTCTTGTAATTCTGGTTTTCTGTATGAAAACTTTGTTGGAAACACGTTCTCAAAGCATTATACCAAAACGTGTGTTCATATTTGTAGGTTTTGATGAATGACAAACAAGCGCAAATTGACATATGACGAAGCTCAAGTACAAGCGCACAATTGATATATATAACGAGATTCTAGCACAAGACCAAGTTTTATTGTTTTACATGAGTCGTTCTTAATTGTGATCTTGATCCGACAACTTGACTCATGACATGGCTTCTCTCGTAAAATTATTTTTACAAAATCATGCATATTTAATTTAATGCTAAATGATTTTAAATCATGCATATTTACTTTAGTCAAAATGATTTTTAAACATGCCTCTAAAATCTGGACTAAGATAATCGATTATGTACTTATGATAATCGATTATGCTAAGCCAAGACTGCATGACAATCGATTGTGAACTAATGACAATCGATTGTGTTAAGGCAGTGAGCATCGGATTTTTCAAACCTGCATGACAATCGATTGTGAACCTTATGACAATCGATTGTGATGAGGCAGTGTCCATCAAAGTTTTTCAACGCTCAAAATAATCGATTGTGAAGTTAATGACAATCGATTGTGAAGAGACAGTGTCCATCGGATTTTTCAAAGTCACAAAATAATCGATTGTGAACATATGACAATCGATTGTGTTGAGGCAGTGTCTTCCAGACTTTTTCAAAGTTATTGAATAATCGATTGTGAGTATATAACAATCGATTGTCACGAGGCAGTGTCTAAAATGATTTTCAAAGTCTGATAAATAATCGATTGTTAACATTGCACAATCGATTGTGAAGCTGACCGTTGTCGTAAAGTTTTCAAGTACCGTCAGGTAATCGATTATTGATTTTATATAATCGATTGTTGAAATTAAAATCTTGAAATCGATTGTTGAAATTAAAATCTTGAAAAAATTTTTTGAACGTTGCTGAATAATCGATTATTGATTTTGTATAATCGATTGTTGAGATTAAAATCTGAAAAGGACTTTTTGAACGTTGCTGAATAATCATTTATTGATTTTTTATAATCGATTGTTTTACGTAAAACCTGGAAATGATTTTTTGAACGTTTCCAATAATCGATTGTTGATCTTGGATAATCGATTGTTAAGCGTAAAATCTGGGATTGATTTTTGGAACGATTGGCAAACAATCGATTGTGGATTCTTGACAATCGATTGTCACACAGTAAAATCAGCAACTCTTAATTGGCAATTAGGCAACGGTAATGCCAAGTTTTTCAACTATAAATACAGCTTCATTTCAGTGTTTTAAAAAAAAACAACACACAACAACTGATCATATAATTCCTATAAGCTTGCATACTTTATTGCTTATCATTTTACATTCATTACATAAGTTTTTGAGAGCCAAACTCTTGTAGAAAGTTGTTGTGATCTTGAGCGTATTCTTTTACTCATCTCTACTCATTAAGGAGTGTCTTGTTTGAGTGCTTAGTGTATTGTACACTTGAAGAGAATTGTTATTCTCTTGTTGTAAGAAGGAACTTGTGTTTCCTTGGTTGAAGTCTTGGGGTGTTGTATCTCCGAGCAAAGGTGTTGAGGCTTGTGTCCTCAAGTTGTATAGGTTTGTTAAGCACCCGGAAGCTTGACAAGTTAGTGGAAATCTCGAGAGAGTCTCTCGGGGACTGGACTAGCCACGGTTTGTGGTGAACCAGAATACTTCGGTGTGTTCTTTCTTATTTATCGCACTTATTTATTTCCTGCAAATTTTAAATTCCACAAGTTTACGCTAATTTTTATTATTACGCTATTCACCCCCCCCCCCTCTAGCGTTAAGCGTATTATCTAACAATTGGTATCAGAGCCCAACTCTCTGAAGAGTTAACAGTTTGAGAGAAACTTCCATGGCTTCTACTCGTGACTCTTTTGCAGGAATAGAGGAAGGACAGTGCTCCACCCGACCACCACTATTCAACGGTACAAACTATACGTACTGGAAGGAGAGGATGAAAATCTTCGTTCAAGCAAATAATTTTCATCTTTGGAAGGTGATAACAAAGGGAAATCAAATTTCAACCAAAAAGGTTGAAAACGAATGGGTTCCCAAGTCCGAAGAAGAATATGACGCGGATGATATCCGAAAGGTGCAAAATAATGCTAAAGCAATTAATTTATTATATTGTGCTGTAAATGCTGACGATTACAAGAAAATATCGTGTTGCACAACGGCGAAGGAAATGTGGGACAAGCTGGAAATTACGTGCGAAGGTACGGACCAGGTAAGGGAAGCCAAAATTGATTTCCTAACCCATGCTTATGAATTATTTCACATGAAGGAAGGTGAAAAGGTGGATGAAATGTTTGAACGATTTTCAATAATCGTAAATGACCTACATGCTCTCAAGAAGACTTTCACGGATAGGGAACTTGTCCGAAAAATCCTTAGAAGTCTCACTCCGGCATGGCGATCAAAGGCCGACGCGATTCAAGAGTCTATTGGCGTCTCAAATGTTACCATCGACGCATTAAGAGGTAATCTTAAGACTTATGAATCTACTATACTTAACCCTCTTGTTGATGATCAAAGGAGGCAAAGAATCACTCTAAAGGCAAGCACAAGCCAACCGCAAGTTGATGAGGATGGAGACAACGAGTTTGGACTCATTATCAAAAGATTTCTAAAGTTCATGCGAAAAGAGTATGAACAAAAGGGCAAAAAGCAAGGAGAACAAATAAAGTGCTATGAATGCGGAGAAACCGGGCACATCAAATCAAATTTCCCAAGCATCAAAATAGAAAAGAAACCTTTCAAAAAGCAACGTGCATATATATCTTGGGGAGGAGACTCCGGAGATGAGTCAAGCGAAGGAGAAGAAGAGGAAAGTGCAAATCTTTGTCTTATGGCATAAGAAGACAAGCAAGATGAGGTATGTCAAATCTCTTCAAAAAATTTCTTTTCCCTTGAAGAAATGCAAAATGCTTTTGATGAGTTATATAGTGAATTTATTAAAGCTTCAAAAACTGCTAAAAGCATAAAAGAAAAGGCTTCTTCAAAAGAAAAAGATTTTCAAAAACAACTCTCATTGAAAGAAAAGGATTTGGAAAAACTGGTTTTAGAAAATGAGAAGTTGAAAGAGGAAAACAAGTTTTTCGGAAAAAGAAGCGCCGACAAGCCCGAAAGCTCTATTAGAAATTGTACTTCTTGCATGCATCTCAAAAATGAAGTAGAAAGGCTTAAGGGCACCTTAGATAAGTTTAGTTTCTTCTCATAAAAATTTGAATGAGGTTCTTGTTAATTTGAAGTCAACCAAGCATGGCATAGGTTTTAAGAATGAGCCTAAAGAAAAGGTTGAAGCCAAACCCCAACCACCTAAGGCTCAACCTAGGATTAATAAAACAAATGCTCATCCTAGAAATAGCAATACTAGAACCAACATGCATGCTAGACCAAATGCTAGAAGGAATGCTGAACATTTTAGGAGACCTAGCAATGACTTTCCACCTAGAAATAACCACTCTAGAAATGATGCATATTCTAGGCCACACTAGAAGGAAGTTTGAACCTTTTAGAACACCTAGAAATGGCCCTCAACCTAGAAACAATTATTCTAGAAATGCTGCCCATAATAGTAGGAGAAATGACTTCCATGAAATGCGCAATAGCCATAGTGCGAAAATAGAGTGAACAATTTTCGTCCGTCTAATTACTATGAACCTAGAAGGATGCATAATCCCAACGTGACTTGTCATTATTGTAGACGAATTGGTCATATTGCTCCTGCATGCTTTACACAACATAGACATATCACTTAATCGCATCATTACAATATGCCTAACCCTCAAGGATCCAAAATGGCATGGGTACCTAAAACGCATTAATTTGTTTTGTAGGTGTGTTTGAAGGGATCAAGTATACTATGGTACCTTGATAGTGGATGCTCCAAGCACATGACGGGAGACGAATCCAAATTCCTTCAACTAGAACACAAAGAAGAAGGAAGTGTTATTTTTGGTGACAACAATAAAGGAAAGATTATCGGCATCGGATCGGTCAGTAAGGATGAAAATTCTTCTATTAAGCATATATTACTTGTTAAAGGTTTAAAGCATAATCTCTTGAGCATAAGTCAATTATGTGACAAGGGAAATCTTGCCTTATTTGATTCGGATGAATGCTTAGTATTTAGACGTAGTGATTTTAAAACTATCCTTCGTGGTTTTAGAGTGGATAATATTTATATGGTTGATCTTGCTAATTCCTCACCCGAATATGTGGATTGCCTTATGAGCAAAGAGGATGATACTTGGCTATGGCATCGTAGAGTAGCACATATAAACATGCATCTTTTGAACAAATTGATTTCACAAAACTTAGTTATTGGTCTTCCCAATTTGAGATTTGAAAACGACTCTATTTGTGATTCTTGTCAAAAAGGGAAGCAAACAAAAGCATCTTTCAAATCGAAAAACATTATTTCAACTACTAGACCATTGCAATTGCTTCACATGGATTTATTTGGACCATCTCGCATTGAAAGTCAAGGACGAAATCGTTATGCTTTTGTGATTGTTGATGATTATTCTAGATTCACTTGGACTTTATTTCTTGCCCATAAAAGTGATGCTTTTCAGAATTTTAAATATTTCCTTAAACGTGTTCAAAACGAAAAGGAAACAACCGTCACTTCAATTAGAAGTGATCATGGGGGAGAGTTTGATCACAATCTCTTTGCGGACTTTTGTGACGAACTCGGTATCGAGCATACCTTTTCCGCTCCACGAACACCACAACAAATGGGGTGGTGGAAAGGAAAAATAGATGTCTCAAAGAGATGGCTAGAACCATGCTCGAAGAGGCTAAAATTCCCAAACATTTTTGGCGGATGCCGTGAGTACCGCATGCTACATCTTAAATAGAGTAGTCATAAGGCCAATACTCATGAAAGCCCCTTATTGAACTCTACAAGGGAAGGAAACCAAATATCTCCCATCTTAGAGTATTCGGTTGTAAAGTTTTTATTCATAACAATGGAAAAGATCAATTGGGAAAATTTGATGCTAAGTCCGATGAGGGAATTTTCATTGGTTATTCTTCACGTAGCAAAGCATATAGGGTTTTTAATAAAAGGACTGAAACTGTGGAGGAATCCCCTCATGTTGTATTTTCCGAAAAATAATGCTCGCTTGGCGAGAAAGGATTCCGGTTTTGAACTTGCAGGTATTTTAAATAGCTTGAAAGACAAAATACAAGAGGAAACGCCTAAGGAAAATAAAGATGAAATCTTGGAACAACCAACGGAGGAAGCGCCACAATTGGAGAATGAAACGAAAACGCCTAACGAGTGGAGGACAATCAAAGATCACCCTCTCGAACAGGTAATTGGCGACGTCAGAGAAAAGGTAAGTACTCGAAACTCCCTTAAAAACACCTTAGGTCATACTGCTTTTGTTTCTCAAATTGAACCAACAACCATCTCCGAAGCAATTGGGGATGAGTTTTGGACCTTGGCAATGCAAGAGGAGCTTAACCAATTCAAACGGAATGACGTTTGGGATTTGGTGCCAAGACCCGAAAATCATACCATCATTGGTACGAAATGGGTTTTTCGAAACAAACTGGATGAAAATGGTGTAATCACTAGAAACAAAGCTAGGCTTGTAGCAAAAGGCTATAATCAAGAAGAGGGTATTGACAATGAAGAAACATATGCTCCCGTAGCTAGATTAGAAGCTATTCGTCTATTGCTCGCATTGCCTCTTCTATGAATTTCAATTTATATCAAATGGATGTGAAAAGTGCTTTTCTAAATGGTGTTATTCAAGAAGAAGTTTATGTTGAACAACCCCCCGGTTTTGAAGATTTTAAATCTCCCGATCATCTTTTCAAACTCAAAAAGGCTCTTTATGGTTTAAAACAAGCTCCCCGAGCTTGGTATGAAAGATTGAGTAAATTTCTATTGGAAAATGATTTCATTAGGGGAAAAGTTGACACCACCCTTTTTGTTAAGCATAAAAACAATGATATTTTATTAGTTCAAATATTTGTGGATGACATCATATTTGGTGCTACTAACAATGTCTTATGCAAGGAATTTTCTGATTTAATGACAAGCGAATTTGAGATGTCTATGATGGGTGAGTTAACATTGTTTTTGGGATTAGAAGTAAAGCAAATGAAAGAAGGTACGTTCATTTGCCAAGCCAAATATTGCAATGAATTGCTGAAACGATTTGAAATGAACAATGCAAAAGCAATGGCGACTCCCATGAGCACATCCGATCATCTAGACAAAGATGAGAAAGGTAAGGAAGTCAAAACTAAGAAGTAACGAGGTATGATTGGCTCTCTTCTTTATCTTACTGCTAGTCGTCCGGACATCATGTTTAGCGTGTGCTTATGCGCCCGTTATCAATCGTGTCCGAAGGAGTCTCACCTTACTGCGGTAAAACGGATTTTGAAGTACCTTGTTGGTACTACAAATGTGGGTCTATGGTACCCCAAAGGTTCTTCATGCCAACTCGTTGGCTATTCCGACTCCGATTTTGCTGGATGCAAATTAGATCGCAAGAGCACTAGTGGCACTTGCCATTTGCTCGGTAGCTCTCTCGTTTCTTGGTTTAGCAAGAAACAAGTAAGTGTTGTGTTGTCCACAACCGAGGCTGAATATGTAGCCGCGGGGAGTTGTTGCGCTCAAATCCTATGGATGAAACAACAACTCTTGGACTATGGCCTAAGTCTTGATCATATCCCTCTTAGATGTGATAACACTAGTGCCATATGCTTGACGAAGAACCCCGCTCTTCATTCGCGAACAAAACACATTGAAATTAGACATCATTTTATAATAGATCACATTCTCAAGGGCGATGCCGAAATCGAATTTTTTGAAACCAAAGATCAATTGGCCGGCATCTTTACAAAGCCCTTAGAGAAAGAGTCCTTCTTCCGAATTCGTAGTGAACTTGGGATTCTTGACTCCACGTTGATCTAAGTCATGCATTGCATCTTTTTTATTTACATGATTTCTAACTTGAGCGTCGGAGACGTCTAACGAATTCTTGCAGGTATCGCCCTAAAGGTAGGGGGAACTATAAAGCATGACGCGCAATAATCGAGTCTTCTTAAGAAAAATCGGTTTCTGTCGTCTAATAATCGATTATCTCGTATCATTAATCGATTGTACTGCTATTATTTGAGTTATTGTACTCTCTTTAAGTAATCACGTTTTATTTCAATAAATATACAAGTTTTTTTCAATCCTTACCATCTTATTACATTTTTTTGCTAATGGCAAAAGGGGGAAGATAACGGGTATGCACTCTCAATTCTGATCGGCATAAATTGAGGGGGAATTCATATATTGAGGGGGAACTAATTTTGAGGGGGAACTAATTTTGCATACTTGTTGCATATCTTTACTTGTCTTGAATCGTCATTATGAATTGTTTAATTTGCATATCCCGCTTAAAGTTTGCCATTATCAAAAAGGGGGAAATTGTTGGAAACACGTTCTCAAAGCATTATACTAAGACGTGTGTTCATATGTGTAGGTTTTGATGAATGACAAACAAGCGCAAATTGACATATGACGAAGCTCAAGTACAAGCGCACAATTGATATATATAACGAGATTCAAGCACAAGACCAAGTTTTATAGTTTTACATGAGTCGTTCTTAATTGTGATCTTGATCCGACAACTTGACTCATGACATGGCTTCTCTCGTAAAATTATTTTTACAAAATCATGCATATTTAATTTAATGCTAAATGATTTTAAATCATGCATACTTACTTTAGTCAAAATGATTTTTAAACATGCCTCTAAAATCTGGACTAAGATAATCGATTATGTACTTATGATAATCGATTATGTTAAGCCAAGACTGCATGACAATCGATTGTGAACTAATGACAATCGATTGTGTTAAGGCAGTGAGCATCAGGTTTTTCAAACCTGCATGACAATCGATTATGAACCTTATGACAATCGATTGTGATGAGGCAGTGTCCATCAAAGTTTTTCAACGCTCAAAATAATCGATTGTGAAGTTAATGACAATCGATTGTGAAGAGACAGTGTCCATCAGATTTTTCAAAGTCACAAAATAATCGATTGTGAACATATGACAATCGATTGTGTTGAGGCAGTGTCTTCCAGAATTTTTCAAAGTTATTAAATAATCGATTGTGAGTATATAACAATCGATTGTCACGAGGCAGTGTCTAAAATGATTTTCAAAGTCTGATAAATAATCGATTGTTAACATTGCACAATCGATTGTGAAGCTGACCGTTGTCGTAAAGTTTTCAAATACCGTCAGGTAATCGATTATTGATTTTGTATAATCGATTATTGAAATTAAAATCTGGAAAAGATTTTTTGAACGTTGCTGAATAATCGATTATTGATTTTGTATAATCGATTGTTGAGATTAAAATCTGAAAAGGATTTTTTGAACGTTGCTGAATAATCGATTATTGATTTTTTATAATCGATTGTTTTACATAAAACCTGGAAATGATTTTTTGAACGTTGCCAATAATCGATTGTTGATCTTGGATAATCGATTGTTAAGCGTAAAATCTGGGATTGATTTTTGGAACGATTGGCAAACAATTGATTGTGGATTCTTGACAATCGATTGCCACATAGTAAAATCAGCAACTCTTAATTGGCAATTAGGCAACGGTAATACCAAGTTTTTCAACTATAAATACAGCTTCATTTCAGTGTTTTAAAAAAACAACACACAACAACTGATCATATAATTGCTATAAGCTTGCATACTCTATTGCTTATCATTTTACATTCATTACATAAGTTTTTGAGAGCCAAACTCTTGTAGAAAGTTGTTGTGATCTTGAGCGTATTCTTTTACTCATCTCTACTCATTAAGGAGTGTCTTGTTTGAGTGCTTAGTGTATTGTACACTTGAAGAGAATTGTTATTCTCTTGTTGTAAGAAGGAACTTGTGTTTCCTTGGTTGAAGTCTTGGAGTGTTGTATCTCCGAGCAAAGGTGTTGAGGCTTGTGTCCTCAAGTTGTAAAGGTTTGTTAAGCACCCGGAAGCTTGACAAGTTAGTGGAAATCTCGAGAGAGTCTCTCGGGGACTGGACTAGCCACGGGTTGTGGTGAACCAGAATACTTCGGTGTGTTCTTTCTTATTTATCGCACTTATTTATTTCCTGCAAATTTTAAATTCCGCAAGTTTACGCTAATTTTTATTATATCGCTATTCAACCCCCCCCCCCCTCTAGCGCTAAGCGTATTATCTAACAAACTTCACCACTACTGCCTAATGAAGTCCTTCTTCTCTAGTAAATTCATTGACTTGGTCCATGGTGAACCAATCGGTGGCTCCCCATGCACGACTGCTACAGCCACTAATTTGAGCTTCGATACGGCAGATTGTTTGGGTTGAAGCTGGGCTGCATATGATGGTTTGGGAATTGAATTTGTAAACTAACTTCCTCTTAGAGAGACTAATTGTATCATTTCTATACAAACTCCATCCGAATTACTCAAAACTCTCCAAATACACATATTGAAACACATAACAGCATAAAAAGAGAAAAACGGGCAGAAATACACGGGGCGATGGGTCAGGTCGTTACATCAACAAAAGTCGACACTAGGGCCCGCTTTGTCCAAATCCGAAAGTCGGACCAAATCCTGATTACCCATTCTTACCCGAGCCTGGATATACGATTGGTTTTTTAATCCGACCTCTATTTGAGATCTAAATTCCCAAATTTCAAAATTTCTATGTTCTACCCAATAATCTCCAATTTCACCGTGATAACTCTAGATTCTAGGATGAAAGCTTTTAAAAAGAAGTAAAAGAGTGAAAGAAAAGAGTTAAGAATCACTTACTTATGATTTGGGGAAGAAGAAGTGTTTGGAAAATTTCCTCTTATATTTTAGGGTTTAGAAAACTAAAGAATGAATTAAAGATCTTGTTTATACAGCACCTATCTTATCTACACTATGCGGTCCGCAAAATTTCGGGTACGGTCGCAAACTCCTACCGTGGTCCCTGTCTAAGGCTTGCTGAGCTTCTTCTTGTGAAAAACATATCTAAAGTAGTCCGTTGAACGATCACCGATCGAGGACATCATAATAGTATACTATTTTCGAACCCTAATGGGTTTCGCAGTCGACTATTTGATAGCCCTACTCCTGAATATACACAGAATAGCTTTGACTAAACGACTAACTAAGGTTAACGGAATAACAGTATCAGAAGCAAATGTCAATTTCTTATTCATTCATTTCGTTCGGCTGGTGCTCCTTTCTCATCTCAAATCATTACTACTCTGAAAGTCGAGAAGCAGAGAGAGGCCAAAGATTTTATAATAGCACAGCCGGCATATTTGATTGGCCTTGTGGAAACCAAAGTGAGGAGTGGAAAGGCAGCCAAAATTATTCTAAGTTTAACTAAACCTTCAAGTTCCTATAGTGACAGAGTGAACAAGAATCTAAAATTAGATTCCGCTCTCAATAGAAGGCTTTCATCTCGGTCCCAGCTAGTCAGCTTTCTATCTCTTTCTCCAACGTTCGATGAACCTCTTGTAGGCAAATCATTGAAGTCAAGAAGAAGTGATGGTGTACTATAAATATATCTATAGAAAAGTTTCCCATTTGAAAGATTATTTATTATAAGTCATGTTTTGGAGCATGCCAAATCATTTTTGAGAGACAAATTTATCAAGGATTTCTCTCCAGTGTATGCTAAGATGCTCTGGTCTTTGGTTCATGCTATTATGTAGAAAGGACCCCGATTTTCTTATAGATTAAAGATGTCACTGGTACTATCTTTCTATCTTTGACCTATCGATTAAGGATGAAAAGACTTTTTTTATATTTATAAACAAGGTGGTTGGGGCCTTCTCTAATAGAGAAAAGCCTTCCATTTCCATAAAATGACCCGCCCTCCCCTGGCTTTTCCACCGTCTGGGCTCCCTTTCATCCCTATGGTATGATCCCCCGGCGCAAGCCTACCATGCTTCGGGCATGTGCACAGAGGAAGAGAACGAATGTCAGCTTTGTTTTTCTCTGTTTTGAAACAAATTGATGATGGTTTATCATCATCAGAACAAAGTCAGTCTAGGTCAAGATGAATGAAAGATGCTTCTGGAAATAGTTTTTGATAGGGTCTATCTTAGCTCGAAGGAAAGAACAATCAAAGTTACACCCCCCAAGAATATGTAGTCAAATCAGGTAGTATTTGACAAAGAACCTAACGGAATTTAACAAGCAATAACCGAAATAAACATTTTCCAAAATGGTGTAAACCGCTCTCTTGATGGTGAACCTTGATTGATTGACACTAGGAACCGCTTCGGAGAAACAATTTCCGATCTACGGTCCCTCGGAGCGAAGGGTTACAGATGTAGTATGGCCCATTTGACTTCCCGCTATGTGATGTGCGTCTCCCGTGAAACGAATGAAGGGAAGCTTTTCGATCTTTCGGGTGAGCTTACGCTTACTCTCAGCCTCTTCGATTGGTAGGAGGGCGGGCTAAGCCACCTGACTAAGAATACAAAGAAATATATTATTTAATAATAACTAATAACGATGCGGTCTTCCAGTGTTACGACCTGGTTCCCTCTTGTGAAGAGCCAAATGAGTGATAGATTAAAGTTAGAATGTATATTAATTTACCATAATTTAGTGATTACCATGTTTACAAGGACACATGTTATACATTTATTGGCATATTGCAATAGTCTAGAGAGGAAGTGCAGGTAAACACCATCTTTTTTACTCATCTCAAACTTGGCATTGCTTTTCCTATTTCTTTTTATTAGAAATTAGTCAATGAAATAGTAACGAAGCTTCTATCACTGTCTAACGCAGACTGACTATCATAATAAACTGAAATAGGTAGAGAAAAGGGGACAGTCAGTTCTTCAATTAACCTGCGTAGCCATACTAATTCACCTATAACTTTTCTCAAGGCTTGATATTCTGCTTTTGCAGAAGACGATGAGATGGTTTCTTGTTTCTTGGACTTCCAGCTGATGGGGCTATTGCCTAGTAGAACCAAATAACCACTGATGGACCTCCTAGAATCTGGATAGCCCAGTCAGATTCACGGTAAGCTCTAACTGTGTGATCTCCATCCTTTGAAATAAACATTCCCAAGGTAGGATCACTCTTCAGGTACCTTAGCAGATGAAATACTTCTTTCAATTGGGGCTTCCTAGGTTCCTGCATAAACTGACTCAAGTGTTGAATACCATATGTTATGTCCAACCTAGTATTGGTCAAGAAATTCAGCTTTCCTACTAACTTTCTGTAATAAGTAGGATCCTGCAATATTTCTCCTTCCTTGGCCTTTAGTTTCACATTTGGATCCAATGGTGAAGAGCAGGTCTTATGTTCCAGGCAATCATACTCCTTTAGTAGGTTCAATGGAAACTTCCTTTGTGACATAATGATCCCATCTTCCTTATATATAACCTCTAATCCTTGGAAATAGTGAAGCCGTCCCAGATCTTTGATCTTGAATTGCTCATGTAGGAAACTCTTAAGTTGAGCAATTTCTTGTTCATCAGTCCTAGTTAACAGCACATCATCTACATACACATTAATGTACACTGAGTCATTTCCCCTTATCTTGTAAAAAAGTGAGTAGTCATACATGGAGTGTGTGTATCCTCTTGAATAAAGTGCCTTAATTAATTTTGCATACCATTGTCTGCTTGCTTGCTTTAGTCCATAGAGAGATTTATTCAGTTTGCATACCAAGCCTGGCTTCTCCAACACTAGCCCAAGTGGTATATATATATATACCTCCTCATTGAGGTCTCCACGCAAGAAGGCATTATTTACATCCAAATGTGAGATGATCCAACCTTTCTTTACTGCTGCAACTATTAAAGCACTGACTGTTGTCATCTTTACAACTGGTGAAAAGGTTTCTGTATAATCTATTCCTGCATGTTGAGTGTACCCTTTAACAACTAATCTGGCTTGGAATCTCACAATGCTACCATCTGCTTTGTGTTTCACTTTGTACACCCATCTACATCCAATTGCTTGTTTCTCAGGTGGCAGTATTACTAAGTCCCATGTATGATTTAAATGTAATGCATCTAATTCCTGTGTCATAGCAGCTTGCCATACAGGATCAATAGTTTCCTCCTCATATGATGATGGTTCTCTGTCATGACAAATATTTCTCACAAGAGCCTGACTATCAGGAGCTAGTAGATCAGAGGCAATGTGTTGGTTTATAGAAAACAAATCATTTAGGGAAGTGGAAATATTCTTGAATTGGGGTAGGGAGTGAACATAGTTTCTGTAGATATGTAGGAAGTTTGTGAGTTCTGTGTGATTGCCTAGTTGGATGGATTTCTTCTGTATCTCTTTGTTCAATGTTGTGAGTGATGTGTGACTGCCTAGTTGGATGGGTGTGTTCTATATATGATTTTTCAATGTTGTGTCCTGATGATGTATTCTGTGGTGAAGGGCTAGATATTCCATGAGATGAAGGGCTGGCTACATGTATAGGTGACATGGATATAGGTGTGTTATCCACATTTCCTTGGTCACTCAAATTTTCAGTGAACTGCATGTTTCCTGTGTTGTATGGAAGATATCCATCAAGAGAGTAAATGAAAGGAACATGATAAAAGACAAGTGAATTGGAAGACTTGTTGATGCTACAGTTACATGGAAAGATAAACTCATTAAACACCACATCTTTGGAAATGTAAATCTTTCTAGTGGCCAGGCTCAGAACTTTGTACCCCTTTGTGTAGAAAGGATACCCAACAAAGACATGAGGGGCAGTCCTGGGTTTGAACTTGTCCCTATATGATATTGGTACAGTGGGATAACATAAGCAGCCAAAGCTCTTGAGATGAGAGTATTTTGGTTTTCTCTTATACAACAGCTCATATAGGGTTTTATTGTTGATGGAATTGTATGGCAATGTGTATATTATATATGTAGCACAGAGAACACATTCACCCCAATATTATGGAGGTAATTTGGATTGGAAAAGGATGGCTCTAGCTGTTTCAAGAAGGTATTTATGTTTTCTTTCTACCACCCCATTTTGTTGTGGTGTATATGGGCAAGTTCTTTGATGAATGATTCCTTTGGATTGAAACAATTTGGTTGCTTCTCCATTGGTAAACTCTAGCCCATTGTCTGATCTTATGGACTTGATGTTGATACCAAACTGGATTGGAAAAGGATGGCTCTAGCTGTTTCACTTACTGCATGAGCTTTCAAGAGCTTGTGCTGTCTAATATATGAAACAATAGATATTCCTTTAATAGTGACTTTTGAGTTTTTAAACATAAACTGAATGAAAAGAATCAATTAGGGGAAAGTGATAAAAAATAGGTATAGCTTTAATTTAATAATAAGATAATAATAAAAACTGGTATAATTGATTAACTAAAAAATATAATTTGGTCAAAGCGTGAATTTTTAGAAAAAAAGCCGGGTTACTGATCATCAAAGAGACCAAAATATAATAGGCTTTCAAAGAATAAGAATAAAGCAATAAGAAGTTTTTATTTCACTATTATGTAGAAGATATTTTGTGTCCTTACAAATGATGAAACCTCCTCCTTTTATATCTAATAAGGAGTAACGACCTAATCTAAATAATAAAGACCATTTAATGAGACGTTACACAATCATTGCTATTAAATGCCGATTCTGTAACGTAACAGGCATTTAACAATAAATCTAGACTAGCTTTTGCCACCAGATTCTCGTGTTCAGCGCTTCTTTTCACCCGTTGGCATTAAATGACTTGAATTGGTACGAAACTCGTATCTAAATTCCTTCTTGTGCCTATTTTCATTCCCCTTCCCGTATCTGTCATTTCCCGTGCCTTTTGCTGGATTATTACGCTTTGACTATTTGACCAGCCCACGTGTCATGTCACGTCATCTTTAATTTAAATTGAGTTTTTCCCAATACAGATAGTCCCCCCCCCCCCCACTTTCCATTTATTTGTCAATTAAATAAATGGAAAGTTGATCTTCATAAAAAAGGAAATTTTTGTCACAGTTAATGCGTCTAACAATATTGACGTCTCAGTTGTCTTTCTCATTTAATGCTCCTTACACGTATCATCCTTTGATTGGATCGACCATTTTACACCATTTTTCAAAGGCTCTTTACTTGACTATACACGAAGTGATAGTTGCCTTTATTATAGGCTTTCCATCATTACACTTCTAAGTTTGACGGTTGTCATCGTATACATATTTAACCTTTTTATTTCTTTGTCTTCTTCTCCACAAAGTCACCTATACATGCAGCCAGCCCTTCATCTCATGGAATATCTAGCCCTTCACCACAGAATACATCATCAGGACACAACATTGAAAAAACATATATAGAACACACCCATCCAACTAGGCAGTCACACATCACTCACAACATTGAACAAAGAGATACAGAACAAATCCATCCAACTAGGCAATCACACAGAACTCACAAACTTCCTACATATCTACAGAACTATGTTCACTCCCTACCCCAATTCAAGAATATTTCCACTTCCCTAAATGATTTGTTTTCTATAAACCAACACATTGCCTCTGATCTACTAGCTCCTGATAGTCAGGCTCTTGTGAGAAATATTTGTCATGACAGAGAACCATCATCATATGAGGAGGAAACTATTGATCCTGTATGGCAAGCTGCTATGACACAGGAATTAGATGCATTACATTTAAATCATACATGGGACTTAGTAATACTGCCACCTGAGAAACAAGCAATTGGATGTAGATGGGTGTACAAAGTGAAACACAAAGCAGATGGTAGCATTGTGAGATTCCAAGCCAGATTAGTTGTTAAAGGGTACACTCAACATGCAGGAATAGATTATACAGAAACCTTTTCACCAGTTGTAAAGATGACAACAGTCAGTGCTTTAATAGTTGCAGCAGTAAAGAAAGGTTGGATCATCTCACATTTGGATGTAAATAATGCCTTCTTGCGTGGAGACCTCAATGAGGAGGTATATATATATGTACCACTTGGGCTAGTGTTGGAGAAGCCAGGCTTGGTATGCAAACTGAATAAATCTCTCTATGGACTAAAGCAAGCAAGCAGACAATGGTATGCAAAATTAATTAAGGCACTTTATTCAAGAGGATACACACACTCCATGTATGACTACTCACTTTTTTAAAAGATAAGGGGAAATGACTCAGTGTACATTAATGTGTATGTGGATGATGTGCTGTTAACTAGGACTGATGAACAAGAAATTGCTCAACTTAAGAGTTTCCTACATGAGCAATTCAAGATCAAAGATCTGGGACGGCTTCACTATTTCCAAGGATTAGAGGTTATATATAAGGAAGATGGGATCATTATGTCACAAAGGAAGTTTCCATTGAACCTACTAAAGGAGTATGATTGCCTGGAACACAAGACCTGCTCTTCACCATTGGATCCAAATGTGAAACTAAAGGCCAAGGAAGGAGAAATATTGCAGGATCCTACTTATTACAGAAAGTTAGTAGGAAAGCTGAATTTCTTGACCAATACTAGGTTGGACATAACATATGGTATTGAACACTTGAGTCAGTTTATGCAGGAACCTAGGGAGCCCCAATTGAAAGAAGTATTTCATCTGCTAAGGTACCTGAAGAGTGATCCTACCTTGGGAATGTTTATTTCAAAGGATGGAGATCACACAGTTAGAGCTTGCTGTGAATCTGACTGGGCTATCCAGATTCTAGGAGGTCCATCAGTGGTTATTTGGTTCTACTAGGCAATAGCCCCATCAGCTGGAAGTCCAAGAAACAAGAAACCATCTCATCGTCTTCTGCAAAAGCAGAATATCAAGCCTTGAGAAAAGTTATAGGTGAATTAGTATGGCTACGCAGGTTAATTGAAGAACTGACTGTCCCCTTTTCTCTACCTATTTCAGTTTATTATGATAGTCAGTCTGCGTTAGACAGTGATAGAACCTTCGTTACTGTTTCATTGACTAATTTCTAATAAAAAGAAATAGGAAAAGCAATGCCAAGTTTGAGATGAGCAAAAAAGATGGTGTTTACCTGCACTTCCTCTCTAGACTATTGCAATATGCCAATAAATGTATAACATGTGTCCTTGTAAACATGGTAACCACTAAATTATGGTAAATTAATATACATTCTAACTTTAATCTATCACTCATTTGGCTCTTCACAAGAGGGAACCAGGTCGTAACACTGGAAGACCGCATCGTTATTAGTTATTATTAAATAATATATTTCTTTGTATTCTTAGTCAGGTGGCTTAGCCCGCCCTCCTACCAATCGAAGAGGCTGAGAGTAAGCGTAAGCTCACCCGAAAGATCGAAAAGCTTCCCTTCATTCGTTTCGCGGGAGACGCACATCACATAGCGGGAAGTCAAATGAGCCATACTACATCTGTAACCCTTCGCTCCGAGGGACCGTAGATCGGAAATTGTTTCTCCGAAGCGGTTCCTAGTGTCAATCAATCAAGGTTCACCATCAAGAGAGCGGTTTACACCATTTTGGAAAATGTTTATTTCGGTTATTGCTTGTTAAATTCCGTTAGGTTCTTTGTCAAATACTACCTGATTTGACTACATATTCTTGGGGGGTGTAACTTTGATTGTTCTTTCCTTCGAGCTAAGATAGACCCTATCAAAAACTATTTCCAGAAGCATCTTTCATTCATCTTGACCTAGACTGACTTTGTTCTGATGATGATAAACCATCATCAATTTGTTTCAAAACAGAGAAAAACAAAGCTGACATTCGTTCTCTTCCTCTGTGCACAGGCCCGAAGCATGGTAGGCTTGCGCCGGGGGATCATACCATAGGGATGAAAAGGAGCCCAGACGGTGGAAAAGCCAGGGGAGGGCGGGTCATTTTATGGAAATGGAAGGCTTTTCTCTATTAGAGAAGGCCCCAACCACCTTGTTTATAAATATAAAAAAAGTCTTTTCATCCTTAATCGATAGGTCAAAGATAGAAAGATAGTACCAGTGACATCTTTAATCTATAAGAAAATCGGGGTCCTTTCTACATAATAGCATGAACCAAAGACCAGAGCATCTTAGCATACACTGGAGAGAAATCCTTGATAACTTTGTCTCTCAAAAATGATTTGGCATGCTCCAAAACATGACTTATAATAAATAATCTTTCAAATGGGAAACTTTTCTATAGATATATTTATAGTACACCATCACTTCTTCTTGACTTCAATGATTTGCCTACAAGAGGTTCATCGAACGTTGGAGAAAGAGATAGAAAGCTGACTAGCTGGGACCGAGATGAAAGCCTTCTATTGAGAGCGGAATCTAATTTTAGATTCTTGTTCACTCTGTCACTATAGGAACTTGAAGGTTTAGTTAAACTTAGAATAATTTTGGTTGCCTTTCCACTCCTCACTTTGGTTTCCACCAAGCCAATCAAATATGCCGGCTGTGCTATTATAAAATCTTTGGCCTTTCTCTGCTTCTCGACTTTCAAAGTAGTTATGATTTGAGATGAGAAAGGAGCACCAGCCGAACGAAATGAATGAATAAGAAATTGACATTTGCTTCTGATACTGTTATTCCGTTAACCTTAGTTAGTCGTTTAGTCAAAGCTATTCTGTGTATATTCAGGAGTAGGGCTATCAAATAGTCGACTGCGAAACCCATCAGGGTTCGAAAATAGTATACTATTACGATGTCCTCGATCGGTGATCGTTCAACGGACTACTTTAGATATGTTTTTCACAAGAAGAAGCTCAGCAAGCCTTAGACAGGGACCACGGTAGGAGTTTGCGACCGTACCCGAAATTTTGCGGACCGCGTAGTGTAGATAAGATAGGTGCTGTATAAACAAGATCTTTTATTCATTCTTTAGTTTTCTAAACCCTAAAATATAAGAGGAAATTTTCCAAACACTTCTTCTTCCCCAAATCATAAGTAAGTGATTCTTAACTCTTTTCTTTCACTCTTTTACTTCTTTTTACAAGCTTTCATCCTAGAATATAGAGTTATCATGGTGAAATTGGAGATTATTGGGTAGAACATAGAAATTTTGAAATTTGGGAATTTAGATCTCAAATAGAGGTCGGATTAAAAAACCAATCGTATATCCAGGCTCGGGTAAGAATGGGTAATCAGGATTTGGTCTGACTTTCGGATTTGGACAAAGCGGGCCCTAGTGTCGACTTTTGTTGATGTAACGACCTGACCCATCGCCCCGTGTATATCTGCCCGTTTTTCTCTTTTTATGCTGTTATGTGTTTCAATATGTGTATTTGGAGAGTTTTGAGTAATTCGGATGGAGTTTGTATAGAAATGATACAATTAGTCTCTCCAAGAGGAAGTTAGTTTACAAATTCAATTCCCAAACCATCATACGCAGCCCAGCTTCAACCCAAACAATCTGCCGTATCGAAGCTCAAATTAGTGGCTGTAGCAGTCGTGCATGGGGAGCCAACGATTGGTTCACCATGGACCAAGTCAATGAATTTACTAGAGAAGAAGGACTTCATTAGGCAGTAGTGGTGAAGTTTGTTAGATAATACGCTTAGCGCTAGAGGGGGGGGATGAATAGCGTTATAATAAAAATTAGCGTAAACTTGCGAAATTTAAAATTTGCAGGAAATAAATAAGTGCGATAAATAAGAAAGAACACACCGAAGTATTCTGGTTCACCACAACCCGTGGCTAGTCCAGTCCCCGAGAGACTCTCTCGAGATTTCCACTAACTTGTCAAGCTTCCGGGTGCTTAACAAACCTTTACAACTTGAGGACACAAGCCTCAACACCTTTGCTCGGAGATACAACACTCCAAGACTTCAACCAAGGAAACACAAGTTCCTTCTTACAACAAGAGAATAACAATTCTCTTCAAGTGTACAATACACTAAGCACTCAAACAAGACACTCCTTAATGAGTAGAGATGAGTAAAAGAATACGCTCAAGATCACAACAACTTTCTACAAGAGTTTGGCTCTCAAAAACTTATGTAATGAATGTAAAATGATAAGCAATAGAGTATGCAAGCTTATAGCAATTATATGATCAGTTGTTGTGTGTTGTTTTTTTTAAAACACTGAAATGAAGCTGTATTTAAAGTTGAAAAACTTGGCATTACCGTTGCCTAATTGCCAATTAAGAGTTGCTGATTTTACTGTGTGACAATCGATTGTCAAGAATCCACAATCAATTGTTTGCCAATCGTTCCAAAAATCAATCCCAGATTTTACGCTTAACAATCGATTATCCAAGATCAACAATCGATTATTGGCAACGTTCAAAAAATCATTTCCAGGTTTTACGTAAAACAATCGATTATAAAAAATCAATAATCGATTATTCAGCAACGTTCAAAAAATCCTTTTCAGATTTTAATCTCAACAATCGATTATACAAAATCAATAATCGATTATTCAGCAACGTTCAAAAAATCTTTTCCAGATTTTAATTTCAACAATCGATTATACAAAATCAATAATCGATTACCTGACGGTATTTGAAAACTTTACGACAACGGTCAGCTTCACAATCGATTGTGCAATGTTAACAATCGATTATTTATCAGACTTTGAAAATCATTTTAGACACTGCCTCGTGACAATCGATTGTTATATACTCACAATCGATTATTTAATAACTTTGAAAAAGTCTGGAAGACACTGCCTCAACACAATCGATTGTCATATGTTCACAATCGATTATTTTGTGACTTTGAAAAATCTGATGGACATTGTCTCTTCACAATCGATTTTCATTAACTTCACAATCGATTATTTTGAGCGTTGAAAAACTTTGATGGACACTGCCTCATCACAATCGATTGTCATAAGGTTCATAATCGATTGTCATGCAGGTTTGAAAAACCTGATGCTCACCGCCTTAACACAATCGATTGTCATTAGTTCACAATCGATTGTCATGCAGTCTTGGCTTAACATAATCGATTATCATAAGTACATAATCGATTATCTTAGTCCAGATTTTAGAGGCATGTTTAAAAATCATTTTGACTAAAGTAAGTATGCATGATTTAAAATCATTTAGCATTAAATTAAATATGCATGATTTTGTAAAAATAATTTTACGAGAGAAGCCATGTCATGAGTCAAGTTGTCGGATCAAGATCACAATTAAGAACGACTCATGTAAAACTATAAAACTTGGTCTTGTGCTTGAATCTCGTTATATATATCAATTGTGCGCTTGTACTTGAGCTTCGTCATATGTCAATTTGCGCTTGTTTGTCATTCATCAAAACCTACACATATGAACACACATCTTAGTATAATGCTTTGAGAACGTGTTTCCAACAATTTTCCCCTTTTTGATAATGGCAAACTTTAAGCGGGATATGCAAATTAAACAATTCATAATGACGATTCAAGACAAGTAAAGATATGCAACAAGTATGCAAAATTAGTTCCCCCTCAAAATTAGTTCCCCCTCAATATATGAATTCCCCCTCAATTTATGCCGATAAGAATTGAGAGTGCATACCCGTTATCTTCCCCCTTTTGCCATTAGCAAAAAAATGTAATAAGATGGTAAGGATTGAAAAAAACTTGTATATTTATTGAAATAAAACGTGATTACTTAAAGAGATTACAATAACTCAAATAATAGCAGTACAATCGATTAATGATACGAGATAATCGATTATTAGACGACAGAAACCGATTTTTCTTAAGAAGACTCGATTATTGCGCGTCATGCTTTATAATTCCCCCTACCTTTAGGGCGATACCTGCAAGAATTCGTTAGACGTCTCCGACGCTCAAGTTAGAAATCATGTAAAAAAAAAGATGCAATGCATGACTTAGATCACGTGGAGTCAAGAATCCCAAGTTCACTACGAATTCGGAAGAAGGACTCTTTCTCTAAGGGCTTTGTAAAGATGTCGGCCAATTGATCTTTGGTTTCAACAAATTCGATTTCGACATCGCCCTTGAGACTGTGATCTATTATAAAATAATGTCTAATTTCAATGTGTTTTGTTCGCGAATGAAGAACGGGGTTCTTCGTCAAGCATATGGCACTAGTATTATCACATCTAAGAGGGATATGATCAAGACTTAGGCCATAGTCCAAGAGTTGTTGTTTCATCCATAGGATTTGAGCGCAACAACTCCCCGCGGCTACATATTCAGCCTCGGTTGTGGACAACACAACACTTACTTGTTTCTTGCTAAACCAAGAAACGAGAGAGCTACCGAGCAAATGGCAAGTGCCACTAGTGCTCTTGCAATCTAATTTGCATCCAGCAAAATCGGAGTCGGAATAGCCAACGAGTTGGCATGAAGAACCTTTGGGGTACCATAGACCCACATTTGTAGTACCAACAAGGTACTTCAAAATCCGTTTTACCGCAGTAAGGTGAGACTCCTTCGGACACGATTGATAACGGGCGCATAAGCACACGCTAAACATGATGTCCGGACGACTAGCAGTAAGATAAAGAAGAGAGCCAATCATACCTCGATACTTCTTAGTTTCGACTTCCTTACCTTTCTCATCTTTGTCTAGATGATCGGATGTGCTCATGGGAGTCGCCATTGCTTTTGCATTGTTCATTTCAAATCGTTTCAGCAATTCATTGCAATATTTGGCTTGGCAAATGAACGTACCTTCTTTCATTTGCTTTACTTGTAATCCCAAAAAGAATGTTAACTCACCCATCATAGACATCTCAAATTCGCTTGTCATTAAATCAGAAAATTCCTTGCATAAGACATTGTTAGTAGCACCAAATATGATGTCATCCACAAATATTTGAACTAATAAAATATCATTGTTTTTATGCTTAACAAAAAGGGTGGTGTCAACTTTTCCCCTAATGAAATCATTTTCCAATAGAAATTTACTCAATCTTTCATACCAAGCTCGGGGAGCTTGTTTTAAACCATAAAGAGCCTTTTTGAGTTTGAAAAGATGATCGGGAGATTTAAAATCTTCAAAACAGGGGGGTTGTTCAACATAAACTTCTTCTTGAATAACACCATTTAGAAAAGCACTTTTCACATCCATTTGATATAAATTGAAATTCATAGAAGAGGCAATGCGAGCAATAGACGAATAGCTTCTAATCTAGCTACGGGAGCATATGTTTCTTCATTGTCAATACCCTCTTCTTGATTATAGCCTTTTGCTACAAGCCTAGCTTTGTTTCTAGTGATTACACCATTTTCATCTAGTTTGTTTCGAAAAACCCATTTCGTACCAATTATGGTATGATTTTCGGGTCTTGGCACCAAATCCCAAACGTCATTCCGTTTGAATTGGTTAAGCTCCTCTTGCATTGCCAAGGTCCAAAACTCATCCCCAATTGCTTCGGAGATGGTTGTTGGTTCAATTTGAGAAACAAAAGCAGTATGACCTAAGGTGTTTTTAAGGGAGTTTCGAGTACTTACCTTTTCTCTGACGTCGCCAATTACCTGTTCGAGAGGGTGATCTTTGATTGTCCTCCACTTGTTAGGCGTTTTCGTTTCATTCTCCAATTGTGGCGCTTCCTCCATTGGTTGTTCCAAGATTTCATCTTTATTTTCCTTAGGCGTTTCCTCTTGTATTTTGTCTTTCAAGCTATTTAAAATACCTGCAAGTTCAAAACCGGAATCCTTTCTCGCCAAGCGAGCATTATCTTTCGGAAAATACAACATGAGGGGATTCCTCCACAGTTTCAGTCCTTTTATTAAAAACCCTATATGCTTTGCTACGTGAAGAATAACCAATGAAAATTCCCTCATCGGACTTAGCATCAAATTTTCCCAATTGATCTTTTCCATTGTTATGAATAAAAACTTTACAACCGAATACTCTAAGATGGGAGATATTTGGTTTCCTTCCCTTGTAGAGTTCAATAAGGGGTTTTCATGAGTATTGGCCTTATGACTACTCTATTTAAGATGTAGCATGCGGTACTCACGGCATCCGCCAAAAATGTTTGGGAATTTTAGCCTCTTCGAGCATGGTTCTAGCCATCTCTTCGAGACATCTATTTTTTCTTTCCACCACCCCATTTGTTGTGGTGTTCGTGGAGCGGAAAAGGTATGCTCGATACCGAGTTCGTCACAAAAGTCCGCAAAGAGATTGTGATCAAACTCTCCCCCATGATCACTTCTAATTGAAGTGACGGTTGTTTCCTTTTCGTTTTGAACACGTTTAAGGAAATATTTAAAATTTTGAAAAGCATCACTTTTATGGGCAAGAAATAAAGTCCAAGTGAATCTAGAATAATCATCAACAATCACAAAAGCATAACGATTTCGTCCTTGACTTTCAATGCGAGATGGTCCAAATAAATCCATGTGAAGCAATTGCAATGGTCTAGTAGTTGAAATAATGTTTTTCGATTTGAAAGATGCTTTTGTTTGCTTCCCTTTTTGACAAGAATCACAAATAGAGTCGTTTTCAAATATCAAATTGGGAAGACCAATAACTAAGTTTTGTGAAATCAATTTGTTCAAAAGATGCATGTTTATATGTGCTACTCTACGATGCCATAGCCAAGTATCATCCTCTTTGCTCATAAGGCAATCCACATATTCGGGTGAGGAATTAGCAAGATCAACCATATAAATATTATCCACTCTAAAACCACGAAGGATAGTTTTAAAATCACTACGTCTAAATACTAAGCATTCATCCGAATCAAATAAGGCAAGATTTCCCTTGTCACATAATTGACTTATGCTCAAGAGATTATGCTTTAAACCTTTAACAAGTAATATATGCTTAATAGAAGAATTTTCATCCTTACCGACCGATCCGATGCCGATAATCTTTCCTTTATTGTTGTCACCAAAAATAACACTTCCTTCTTCTTTGTGTTCTAGTTGAAGGAATTTGGTTTCGTCTCCCGTCATGTGCTTGGAGCATCCACTATCAAGGTACCATAGTACACTTGATCCCTTCAAACACACCTACAAAACAAATTAATGCGTTTTAGGTACCCATGCCATTTTGGATCCTTGAGGGTTAGGCATATTGTAATGATGCGATTGAGTGATATGTCTATGTCGTGTAAAGCATGCAGGAGCAATATGACCAATTCGTCTACAATAATGACAAGTCACGTTGGGATTATGCATCCTTCTAGGTTCATAGTAATTAGACGGACGAAAATTGTTCACTCTATTTTCGCACTATGGCTATTGCGCATTTCATGGAAGTCATTTCTCCTACTATTATGGGCAGCATTTCTAGAATAATTGTTTCTAGGTTGAGGGCCATTTCTAGGTGTTCTAAAAGGTTCAAACATCCTTCTAGTGTGGCCTAGAATATGCATCATTTCTAGAGTGGTTATTTCTAGGTGGAAAGTCATTGCTAGGTCTCCTAAAATGTTCAGCATTCCTTCTAGCATTTGGTCTAGCATGCATGTTGGTTCTAGTATTGAGGTTTGGATCTTGTGTATAACTTTGGAAAATGCGATGTGATCCTATGGTTTATGGTTTAGATGGACTATGAAATTCCGGCTATATCGTGTTATCGAACCTATATGAGATAGGGTGACATGGGATTCACCCCAAGTATATGCTTGGTAAGGTCATTCAGCTATTGGGTTGCTTCTAGTACAACTCCGTCTACGCTCGAGGACGAGCATTTGTTTAAGTTGGGGAGGATGTGATGACCCGACCCGTCGTCTTATGTGTTACTGCTCTATTTCCCCTTATTGTATTGCTTCATGTTTCAATATCAACATTAGAGTCGATCGGGTGTAATTGAATTGGTTTTGGTTAAAAAATAAGGCATGTGGCCTCTTAAAAGGAAGCTTGATTTGGAAAAGTCAACTAGAAGTTGAATTGTGAGTTAGAAGGCTCGGATATGATTTTCGATGATTCGGATAGCTTCGGTAGATAATTTGTGACTTAGGAGAGCAATCAGAATTGAATTTGGAGGTCCGATATAGAATTAGGCTTGATTTGGTGAAGTTTGAATTTTGGCGGATTCCGGTTGATAGGTGATATTTTGATCTGAGAGTCAGAATGGAATTCTGAGGGTTGCATAGCTTCGTTATGTGATTTTGGATATGTCTGCAAATTTTCAAGTCATTCGGACGTCGTTTGGTCGGGTTTTTGATCGAATATGAGTTTCGGAAGTTCTTAAGAAATTTAGGCTTGTATTTGAGGAATTTGGTGATTTTTTATGTTAATGATAGTGTTCTTATGGCTCGAGCAAGTTTGAATAAGGTAATAGGTCATGTTTGTGCTTTTGGTTGAGGTCCCGGGGGCCTCGGGGTGATTTCGAATGGTTATCGGGAAGTTTGGAGTTGTAAAAGTGTAGCAGAAATGTGCAGGCTTCAGTTTAAGAGGTTTTATTCATTACGATCGCATGGGTTTTATTGCAATCGCGTAGAGCTTTGTGAGGGCAGGGCTTTTTGTTCATTGCGATCGCGGAGTGATGTTGCGATCGCATAGGAGGGAGATATGGGGGCCAACGTAGTTTGTTCTCTACGTTCGCAATAGGAGGTGTGCGTTCACATAGCTTCAGGAACTTATGCTATTGCGATCGCATGGGTTTCATTGCGATCGCATTGAAGGATTTCACTGTAGCGGACAGAAGGGCTAAAAACATTTCCTCCACGAGTTTAAGTCATTTTTCCACCATTGTTGAGGATTTTGAGAGCTTTTGGGAGCAAATGAAAGGGTTTCGAAGGGAATCAAAGGGAGGTAAGTTCCTTGGCCTAATCATTCAAGTTTATGGAAGAATTAACATAGAAACTTGGTTGAATTCATTAAAAAAGGGCTAAAGTTAGGGCTTGAGTTTTGATATTTCAAATTGAAATTTGATAGGTCATTTGAGCTCGGATTTGTGAGTTCTTGGTATGTATGGACTCGTGGCGAGACGAGGATTCCAGAAATGTAAGTTTCGTAACTTTTCTAGAAGCGGGCCCGGGGCTCAGGTTTTGCTTGTTTCGAGGTTCTTGCTATAATTTGATTATTTTCTATTGAGTATTGTCCCATTTGCATATTGTGATGTATTCGCTCTATTTTCTTTGGCTAGATTCGACGCGCGCGGAGGCCGATTTGAGGGGCAAAGGCGCATAGAGCTTGAGATTTCGCCGGTTCGAGGTGAGTAGTACTTGGGAATGATATATTGAGGGTTTGAAACCCCACTTTTGCACATCCTAGTGGTGTATTGTGGTGACTTGCACGCTGGACCTAAGTGTGGGGTAGAGCACCGTTGGGATTGTGACTTGGTCCGTCCTAGTTATTGGTTTTTACAGCGAAATTGTAAATGATTTGTTGTTATCAAAAATAGGTATAGCTTTAATTTAATAATAAGATAATAATAAAAACTGGTATAATTGATTAACTAAAAAATATAATTTGGTCAAAGCGTGAATTTTTAGAAAAAAAGCCGGGTTACTGATCATCAAAGAGACCAAAATATAATAGGCTTTCAAAGAATAAGAATAAAGCAATAAGAAGTTTTTATTTCACTATTATGTAGAAGATATTTTGTGTCCTTACAAATGATGAAACCTCCTCCTTTTATATCTAATAAGGAGTAACGACCTAATCTAAATAATAAAGACCATTTAATGAGACGTTACACAATCATTGCTATTAAATGCCGATGCTGTAACGTATCAGGCATTTAACAATAAATCTAGACTAGCTTTTGCCACCAGATTCTCGTGTTCAGCGCTTCTTTTCACCCGTTGGCATTAAATGACTTGAATTGGTACGAAACTCGTATCTAAATTCCTTCTTGTGCCTGTTTTCATTCCCCTTCCCGTATCTGTCATTTCCCGTGCCTTTTGCTGGATTATTACGCTTTGACTATTTGACCAGCCCACGTGTCATGTCACGTCATCTTTAATTTAAATTGAGTTTTTCCTAATACAGATAGTCCCCCCCCCCCCCACTTTCCATTTATTTGTCAATTAAATAAATGGAAAGTTGATCTTCATAAAAAAGGAAATTTTTGTCACAGTTAATGCGTCTAACAATATTGACGTCTCAGTTGTCTTTCTCATTTAATGCTCCTTACACGTATCATCCTTTGATTGGATCGACCATTTTACACCATTTTTCAAAGGCTCTTTACTTGACTATACACTAAGTGACAGTTGCCTTTATTATAGGCTTTCCATCATTACACTTCTGAGTTTGACAGTTGTCATCGTATACATATTTAACCTTTTTATTTCTTTGTCTTCTTCTCCACAAACCTTTAGCAAACACTTTTTCTTTACTTTCACTTTCTTTTCAACCCCTCTTTGTTCAACAATGGCATCTTCAAACCCTAACCCTAAAAGAGTTTCGATATTGGAAAATTTCCCAAATGCCCCTGTTAGACATAGAAGAGGCAGAGGTGGTAGACTTCGACCAGAATCTACTCGAGGCGGCTCTTCCGATTTTTCTTCTAGGAGTTCTATTTCGAAGACACCTTCTTCTAAAGGTAAAGAAGTTTCTGATTCTTCTCGAGAACCTTTAGTAGATGAAATCGTGCCCAGCGATTTATCTTTTATCAGTGATAGACAATCTCTTGTAAAACAGGTTGCTGGTCTAGATAAAACCGATACTTACCCTACATTAGTAACCAACTCATAATCCCTTCCATTATAAAAGATTGCAACTAGAAAAACAATCTTAGAATGTCTATTCCTACCCCAAATCAAAGAATTTCTTCTTTCAGGATTGGGTATTATTTTGTTTACGCTTACCCTTTTACTTTGGGCTTTAATCTTCCAATTGACCCGGTTATTCTTGATTTTTGCCATTTTTTAATATTTTCTTGGCCCAAATGGGTCCCCTGGTATGGACGACAGTGGCTTGTTTATGATTTCTATCCAATAAAGCCAATATCAATTTCACTTTTTCTCACCTCATTCATCTATATCATCCTGACTTGATACGTCATGGGGTGTTTTACCTTGACCGCAAGGAGTAAGAAGGTTTTGGTAAGCCCATAAGATGACGAAGATCGAAGATGGTATTCCCGTTACGTTATTGTTCGTACGGTGGACTTACTTGGTGAAACAAACATTCCCTTCTCCGAGAAGTGGAATTTTGCACGTAAGTTTTTCTTATTGTGTCGTACCTATTTTTATTTTTGAATTTGATTCAGGCTTTACCTCTTTTTTGTTTTTTTTAGAAACCATGGGAGATGTGGAACCTGTTTCCAACTTCTGCTGTTGGGTAGATTCGATTTTGAAGATTGCTCCTAAGGAGCAAAGAACTTGGAAATCAATCTGTGCTCTACATGGTTGGAAAGTCAAAACACATGGTACCGTATTTCTTTCACACATGCTTCAGGCCTTAAGCACCTTTTCATTGATTTTGATTACATATCCTTCTTTTGATCAGGATTTGGTTACAATGGTATGGCAACCGAAGTGGCTATGGCCATTTGTATGTCTGGCAATGCTGAGTTAGACTTGGACAAGGCACGATCCTTGCATCAAAAAAGAAAAGCTATAGCAGAAGGTACGGAGAATGAAGAAGATGAAGATACCTCATTAATAACCAGGCCAAGGGTTAGAAGACGAGTCATCCATGATGATGAAATTGAAGATCTTCATTCTCAACCTTCAACCACCGAGCCTGTCTTGATTCTTTTTGATGAGGATAACATGCCAAAAGACACGAATGAACCAACTCAGCCCCCATTGGATAATGGCTTTTGGAGTGGCAACCTCAAACCTGTTTATGATGAAGCCCCCTTTTCTTCATTCATTCCTACTTCTTCCATTATTTTGCCAATCGTAAGTGTTTCATCACCAATGACTGCTTCTGTTCCTTCACCAGTTTTGAATACTTCCATTCCCGTTCCTGAATCAGCTTCTACAGCTTCTCCTTCCCTTCCTGCTTCAATTTCTACGACCCCTATAGTGTTTACTTTTTATACTACTCCCCCCTGTTGTTCCCTCTTCATCCGCCCCTCCAGTATAGGTTAGCTCCAATAGTAAAGGCGTGGCTGTGAGGAGTGTTACTCTCAAAGTTCCTGCCACTCAAAGCCTTATAAGAAAAATCTGGACGTGCAGATACATAGCTCGAGCCTCTTATTAGGGATATTGATAGGAACAAGATGCAAAGCCACATCTGCTACACCCTGATGAACGACATAGTTCATTCAACTTTAAAAGTAATTTCTGTTGGAAACACGTTCTCAAGGCATTATACTAAACGTGGTGTTCATATTTTTAGGTTTTGATGAATGACAAACTATGCGCAAATTGACATACAACGAGATCCAAGAACAAGCGCAAAATTGATATATAACGCGATTCAAGCACAAGACAAAGATCGAGATTAAGTTTTATATGAGTCAGTATTTAATTGTGATCTTGATCCGACAACTTAAACTCAAGACTTGGCTTCTCTAGTAAAAATATTTTTAACAAATCATGCATATTTACTTTAGAGCAAAATGATTTTAAATAATGCTTTTAGTCAAAATGATTTTTAAACATGCCTCTAAAATCTGGACTAAGATAATCGATTATGTACTTATGATAATCGATTATGTTTAAGTCAGCTGCTTGACAATCGATTGTGAACTTATGACAATCGATTGTGTTAAGGCAGTGAGCATTAGATTTTTCAAATCTGCATGACAATCGATTGTGAACCTTATGACAATCGATTATGATGAGGCAGTGTCCATAATGTTTTTCAAAGCTCAAAATAATCGATTGTGAAGCTAATGACAATCGATTGTGAAGAGACAGTGTCCATCAGATTTTTCAAAGTCACAAAATAATCGATTGTGAACTTATGACAATCGATTGTGTTGAGGCAGTGTCTTCCAGACTTTTTCAAAGTTATTAAATAATCGATTGTGAACCTATAACAATCGATTGTCAAGAGGCAGTGTCTAAATTGATTTTTCAAGACTGATATATAATCGATTGTTAACTTAATATAATCGATTGTATAACTGACCGTTGCCAAAATGTTTTCAAATACCGTCAGGTAATCGATTATTGATTTCATATAATCGATTGTTTTAAATAAAATCTGAAAAAGATTTTTTGAACGTTGCCAAGTAATCGATTGTAGATTTCTGATAATCGATTGTTTTAATTAAAATCTGGAAAGGATTTTTTGAACGTTGCTGAGTAATCGATTATAGATTTCTGACAATCGATTGTTTTAAGTAAAATCTGGAAATAATTTTTTGAACGTTGCCAGTAATCGATTATTGATCTTAGATAATCGATTGTTATGCGTAAAATCTGGGATTGATTTTTGGAAGAACTGGCAAACAATCGATTGTGATAATTTGACAATCGATTGTCACAGAGTAAAATCAGCAACTCTTAATTGGCAATTAGGCAACGGTAATACAAAGTTTTTCAACTATAAATACAGCTTCAATTCAGTCTTTTAAGTACAACAACATACAACAACTGATCATACAATTGCTAAAGCTTGCATACTTCATTGCTTATCATTTTATATTCATTACATAAGCTTTTGAGAGCCAAATTCTTGTCGAAAGTTGTTGCGATCTTGAGCGTATTCTTTTTACTCATATCTACTCTTAAAGGAGTGTCTTGTTTGAGTGCTAAGTGTTTTTGTACACTTGAAGGGAAGTGTTAGTCCCTTGTGTTGTAAGAAGGAACTTGTGTTTCCTTGGTTGAAGTCTTGGAGTGTTGTATCTCCGAGCGAAGGTTGTTGAGGCTTGTGTCCTCAAGTTGTAACGGTTTGTTGAGCACCCGTAAGCTTAACAAGTTAGTGGAAATCTCGAGAGAGCCTCTCGGGGACTGGACTAGCCACGGGTTGTGGTGAACCAGGATACATCGTTGCGTTTGTTCTAATTTATTTACTTATCGCACTTATTTATTTCCTGCAATTTTTAAATTCCGCAAGTTTACGCTAATTTTTATTATAACGCTATTCACCCCCCCCCCCCTCTAGCGTTAAGCGTATTATCTAACAATTGGTATCAGAGCCCAACTCTCTGAAGACTTAACCGTTTGAGAGAAACATCCATGGCTTCTACTCGTGATTCTTTTGCAGGAATAGGTGAAGGACAATGCTCCACCCGACCACCGCTATTCGATGGTACAAATTATACATACTGGAAGGAGAGGATGAGAATATTTGAACAATCAAATAGTTTTCATCTTTGGAAGGTCATAATGAATGGAGAACAAATTCCAACCAAGAAGGTTGAAAATGAATGGGTCCCAAAGTCCGAAGATGAATACAATGCGGATGATATCCGAAAGGTGCAAAATAATGCTAAAGCTATTAATTTATTATATTGTGCTGTAAATGCTGATGATTACAGGAAGATATCTTGTTGCACAACGGCGAAGCAAATGTGGGACAAGCTGGAATTACGTACGAAGGTACGGACCAGGTAAGGGAAGCCAAAATTGATTTCCTAACCCATGCATATGAATTGTTTCACATGAAGGAAGGCGAAAAGGTCGATGAGATGTTTGAACGATTTTCAAAAATCGTAAATGATTTACATGCTCTTAAGAAGACCTTCACGGATAAGGAACTTGTCCGAAAAATTCTCCGAAGTCTCACTCCGGAATGGCGATCCAAGGCCGACGCGATTCAAGAATCCATTGGCATTTCAAATGTCACCATCGACGCATTAAGAGGTAATCTTAAAACTTATGAATCTACCATACTTAACCCTCTTGTTGATGATCAAAGGAAGCAAAGAATCGCTCTCAAGGCAAGCACAAGCCAACCTCAAAATGATGAGGATGGAGACAACGAGTTCGGACTCGTTATCAAGAGATTTCAAAAGTTCATGCGAAAAGAGTATGAACGAAAGGGCAAAAAGCAAGGAGATCAAATAAAGTGCTATGAGTGCGTAGAAACCGGGCACATTGAATCAAATTGCCCAAATGCTAAAAAGGAGAAGAAACCCTTCAAGAAGTAACGAGCATACATATCTTGGGGAGGCGACTCCGGTGACGAGTCAAGTGAGGAAGAAGAATACGAAGCCGCAGATCTTTGTCTTATGGCACAAGAAGACAACAAAGAAGAGGATGTCAAATTTCTTCCAAAAATTTCTTTTCCCTTGAAGAAATGCAAAATGCTTTTGATGAGTTGTATAGCGAATTTATTAAAGCTTCAAAAACTGTTAAGAGTATATAAGAAAATGCTTCTTCAAAAAAAAAAGATTTTCAAAAACAACTCTCTTTTAAAGAAAAGGAATTGGAAAAACTATATTTAGAAAATGAGAAGTTGAAAGAGGAAAACAAATTTTTTGTCAAGAGAAGCGCTGACAAGCCCCAGAGTTCTAGAAATTGTACTTCTTGCATGCATCTCAAAAAAGAAGTAGAAAGGCTTAAGGGCACCTTAGATAAGTTTAATTCTTCTCATAAAAATTTGAATGAAGTGCTTGTTAATTTGAAGTCGACCAAGCATGGCATAGGTTTTAGAAACAAGCCTAAAGAGAAAGTTGAAGCCAACCCCCAACCACCTATGGCTCAACCTAGGATAAATAAAACAAATGTTCATCCTAGATACAACAAACCTAGAAATGGTTTTCATCAACCGCAACCTAGAAATAATCATGCTAGAAATTATGCACATTCTAGGCCAAACACTAGAAGGAATTTTGAACCTTTTAGAACACCTAGAAATGACTTCCAACCTAGAAACAACTATTCTAGAAATGATGCATATCCTAGAACAAATGGTAGGAGAAATGATTTTCATGATTTGCGCAACAGTCATATTGTCAATAGTCGAGTAAATGAATTTCGTCCGTCCAATTACTATCAACCTAGAAGGATGCATAATCCTAACGTGACTTGTCATTATTGTAGACGAATTGGACATATTGCTCCTGATTGTTTTACACGACATAGACATAACACTCAATCACATCACTATGATGTGCCTAACCCCCTAGGACCCAAAATGGCATGGGTACCTAAAACTCATTAATCTGTTTTGTAGGTATGTTTGAAGGGATCAAGTGTACTATGGTACCTTGATAGTGGATGGTCCAAGCACATGACGGGAGACGAATCCAAATTCCTTCAACTAGAACACAAGAAAGGGGGAAGTGTTATTTTCGGTGATAACAACAAATGAAAGATTATCGGCATCGGATCGGTCGGTAAGGATGAAATTTCTTCCATTAAGAATATATTACTTGTGAAAGGTTTAAAACATAATCTCTTGAGCATAAGTCAATTATGTGACAAGGGAAATCTTGTTTTATTTGATTCGGATAAATGCTTAGTTTTTAGACGTAGCGATTTTAAAATTATTCTTCGTGGTTTTAGAATGGATAACATTTATATGGTTGATCTTGCAAATTCTTCACCCGAATATGTGAATTGTTTAATGAGCATAGAGGATGACTCTTGGTTATGGCATCGTAGAGTAGCTCACATCAACATGCATCTTTTGAACAAATTGGTTTCACAAAATTTAGTTGTTGGTCTTCCAAATTTGAAATTTGAAAATGACTCTATTTGTGATTCTTGTCAAAAAGGGAAGCAAACAAAAGCATCTTTTAAATCAAAAAATAGTGTTTCAACTACTAGACCATTGCAATTGCTTCACATGGATTTGTTTGGACCATCTCGAATTGAAAGTCTTGGTAGAAATCGTTATGCTTTTGTTATTGTTTATGATTATTCCAGATTTACTTGGACTTTATTTCTTGCCCATAAAAGTGATGCTTTTCAGAATTTTAAATATTTTCTTAAACGTGTTCAAAACGAAAAGGAAACAACCGTCACTTCAATTAGAAGTGATCATGGGGGATAGTTTGATCACAATCTCTTTGCGGACTTTTGTGATGAACTCGGTATCGAGCATACCTTTTCCGCTCCACGAACACCACAACAAAATGGGGTGGTGGAAAGGAAAAATAGGTGTCTCGAAGAGATGGCTAGAACCATGCTCGAAGAGGCTAAGATTCCCAAATATTTTTGGGCGGATGCCGTGAGTACCACATGCTACGTCTTAAATAGAGTAGTCATAAGGCCAATACTCATGAAAACCCCTTATGAACTCTACAAGGGAAGGAAACCAAATATCTCCCATTTTAGAGTATTCGGTTGTAAAGTTTTTATTCATAACAATGGAAAAGATCAATTGGGAAAATTTGATGCCAAATCCGATGAAGGAATTTTTATTGGGTATTCTTCACGTAGCAAAGCAAATAGTGTATTTAATAATAGAACCCAAACAGTGGAGGAATCCCCTCATATTGTGTTTTCCAAAAATAATGCTCGCTTGGCGAGAAAGGATTCTTGTTCTGATCTTGCAGGTATTCTAAATAGTTTAAAAGACAAATTACAAGAGGAAACTCCTAAGGAAATTCAAGATGAAATCTTGGAACAATCAACGGAGGAAACGTCACAATTGGAGAAAGAAACGAAAATGCCTAACGAGTGGAGGACAATCAAAGATCACCCTCTCGAACAGGTAGTTGGCGACTTCGGAGAAAAGGTAAGTACCCGAAACTCCCTTAAGAAAACCTTAGGACATACTGCTTTTGTTTCTCAAATTGAACCAACAACCATCTCCGAAGCAATTGGGGATGAATTTTGGACCTTGGCAATGCAAGAGGAGCTTAGCCAATTCAAACGGAATGACATTTGGGATTTGGTGCCAAGACCCGAAAATCATACCATAATTGGTACGAAATGGGTTTTTCGAATTAAACTAGATGAAAGTGGTGTAATCACTAGAAACAAAGCTAGGCTTGTAGCAAAAGGCTATAATCAAGAAGAGGGTATTGACTACGAAGAAACATATGCTCCCGTAGCTAGATTAGAAGCTATTCGTTTATTGCTTGCTTTTGCCTCTTCTATGAATTTCAATTTATATCAAATGGATGTGAAAAGTGCTTTTCTAAATGGTGTTATTCAAGAAGAAGTTTATGTTGAACAACCCCCCGGTTTTGAAGAATTTAAATCTCCCGATCATGTTTTCAAACTCAAAAAGGCTCTTTATGGTTTAAAACAAGCTCCCCGAGCTTGGTATGAAAGATTGAGTAAATTTCTATTGGAAAATGATTTCATTAGGGGGGAAAGTTGACACCACTCTTTTTGTTAAGCATAAAAACAATGATATTTTATTAGTTCAAATCTATGTGGATGATATTATATTTGGTGCTACTAACAATGTTTTATGCAAGGAATTTTCCGATTTAATGACAAGCGAATTTGAGATGTCTATGATGGGTGAGTTAACATTCTTTTTGGGATTACAAGTAAAGCAAATGAAAGGAGGTACGTTCATTTGCCAAGCAAAATATTGCAAAGAATTGCTGAAACGATTTGAAATGACCAATTCAAAAGCAATGGCAACTCCCATGAGCACATCCGATCATCTAGACAAAGATGAGAAAGGTAAGGAAGTCGACATCAAAAAGTATCGAGGTATGATTGGCTCTCTCCTTTATCTTACTGCTATTCGTCCGGACATCATGTTTAGCATGTGCTTATGCGCTCGTTATCAATCGTGTCCGAAGGAGTCTCACCTAACTGCGGTGAAACGGATATTGAAGTATCTTGTTGGTACTGTAAATGTGGGTCTATGGTACCCCAAAGGTTCTTCATGCCAACTTGTTGGCTATTCCGATTCCGATTTTGCTGGATGCAAATTGGACCGCAAGAGCACTAGTAGCACTTTCCATTTGCTCGGTAGCTCTCTCGTTTCTTGGTTTAGCAAGAAACAAGTAAGTGTTGCGTTGTCCACACCCGAGGCTGAATATGTAGCCGCGGGGAGTTGTTGCGCTCAAATCCTTTGGATGAAACAACAACTCTTGGACTATGGCCTAAGTCTTGATCATATCCCTCTTAGATGTGATAATACTAGTGCCATATGCTTGACGAAGAACCCCGTTCTTCATTCGTGAACAAAACACATTGAAATTAGACATCATTTTATAAGAGTTCACGTTCTCAAGGGTGATGTCGAAATTGAATTTGTTGAAACCAAAGATCAATTGGCCGACATCTTTACAAAGCCCTTAGAGAAAGAGTCCTTCTTCCGAATTCGTAGTGAACTCGGGATCCTTGACTCCACGTTGATCTAAGTCATGCATTGCATTTTCCCTTTCACGTGTTTTCTAACTTGAGCGTCGGAGACGTCTAACGTATTTTTGCAGGTATCGCCCTAAAGGCAGGGGGAATTATAAAGCTTGACGCACAGAACAATCGATTTCTCTTTTATATAATCGATTATCCAGTATCAATAATCGATTGTCTTGACGTTATTTGCGTTATTATATCTGAAATATCAGATTTAATAAATAAACAAGTTTTTTATTATTCTATATTTTTTGCTAATGGCAAAAGGGGGAAGATAACGGGTATGCACTCGGGTATGCACTCTCAATACGTATCGGCATAAATTGAGGGGGAATTCATATATTGAGGGGGAACAAATTGCATATCTATATACTTGTTGCATATCTTTACTTGTCTTGAATCGTCATTATGAATTGCCTAATATGCATATCCCGCTTAAAAGTTTGCCACTATCAAAAAGGGGGAAATTGTTGGAAACACGTTCTCAAGGCATTATACTAAACATGTGTTCATATTTGTAGGTTTTGATGAATGACAAACTATGCGCAAATTGACATATGACGAGATCCAAGCACAAGCGCAAAATTGATATATAACGAGATTCAAGCACAAGACAAAGATCGAGATTAAGTTTTATATGAGTCAGTATTTAATTGTGATCTTGATCCGACAACTTAAACTCAAGACTTGGCTTCTCTCGTAAAAATATTTTTAACAAATCATGCATATTTACTTTAGAGCAAAATGATTTTAAATAATGCATATTTACTTTAGTCAAAATGATTTTAAAACATGCCTCTAAAATCTGGACTAAGATAATCGATTATGTACTTATGATAATCGATTATGTTTAAGTCAGCTGCTTGACAATCGATTGTGAACTTATGACAATCAATTGTGTTAAGGCAGTGAGCATCAGATTTTTCAAATCTGCATGACAATCGATTGTGAACCTTATGACAATCGATTGTGATGAGGCAGTGTCCATCAAAGTTTTTCAAAACTCAAAATAATCGACTGTGAAGCTAATGACAATCGATTGTGAAGAGACAGTGTCCATCAGATTTTTCAAAGTCACAAAATAATCGATTGTGAACTTATGACAATCGATTGTGTTGAGGCAGTGTCTTCCAGACTTTTTCAAAGTCATTAAATAATCGATTGTGAACCTATAACAATCGATTGTCAAGAGGCAGTGTCTAAATTGATTTTTTAAGACTGATATATAATCGATTGTTAACTTAATATAATCGATTGTATAACTGACCGTTGCCAAAATGTTTTCAAATACCGTCAGGTAATCGATTATTGATTTCCTATAATCGATTGTTTTAAATAAAATCTGAAAAAGATTTTTTGAACGTTGCCAAGTAATCGATTGTAGATTTCTGACAATCGATTGTTTTAATTAAAATCTGGAAAGGATTTTTTGAACGTTGCTAAGTAATCGATTGTAGATTTCTGACAATCGATTGTTTTAAGTAAAATCTGGAAATAATTTTTTGAACATTGCCAGTAATCGATTATTGATCTTAGATAATCGATTGTCATGCGTAAAATCTGGGATTGATTTTTGGAAGAACTGGCAAACAATCAATTGTGATAATTTGACAATCGATTGTCACAGAGTAAAATCAGCAACTCTTAATTGGCAATTAGGCAACGGTAATACAAAGTTTTTCAACTATAAATACAGCTTCAATTCAGTCTTTTAAGTACAACAACTGATCATACAATTGCTAAAGCTTGCATACTTCATTGCTTATCATTTTATATTCATTACATAAGCTTTTGAGAGCCAAATTCTTGTCGAAAGTTGTTGCGATCTTGAGCGTATTCTTTTTACTCATATCTACTCTTAAAGGAGTGTCTTGTTTGAGTGCTAAGTGTTTTTGTACACTTGAAGGGAAGTGTTAGTCCCTTGTGTTGTAAGAAGGAACTTGTGTTTCCTTGGTTGAAGTCTTGGAGTGTTGTATCTCCGAGCAAAGGTTGTTGAGGCTTGTGTCCTCAAGTTGTAACGGTTTGTTGAGCACCCGTAAGCTTAACAAGTTAGTGGAAATCTCGAGAGAGTCTCTCGGGGACTGGACTAGCCACGGGTTGTGGTGAACCAGGATACATCGGTGCGTTTGTTCTAATTTATTTACTTATCGCACTTATTTATTTCCTGCAATTTTTAAATTCCGCAAGTTTACGCTAATTTTTATTATAACGCTATTCACCCCCCCCCCCCTCTAGCGTTAAGCGTATTATCTAACAATTTCTTGACCTTGAATATCTTTCATCTTTTCCTTTCTATGTCCTGACTTTTATGTCTTATAATCGTAGGCTAATCTCATTGGGACCGAGCTGATAGGGCGAGTTTCTTTGTTGGAGAAAAAGGATCACCAGTCTACAAAGGCTATCTCTGAAGCTAGCAAAATAGCTGAGGATGCCTTACATGAAGCAGCAAATTGGAAGGATCAATTTGAAAATGCTCAAGGGACTATAGAAGAATTACATGGGAGCAAAGTTCATTTGGAGCAGCAGAATCGTAGTTTGTCCTCAGAGTTGGGAATTGCTAACGCTTCATGGGGTCAACTTAAAAGGGATAAATAGATTTTAGAATGCTCTTTATCTAACGGAAATGATGAGATTAAAGAGCTCAAGGCTCTTTTTGACAAAAAAGGAAGAATATGCAAGGGAATTGGCAGAGAACCTATCTTGTGCTCAAAATGATTTGAGGATTTCCTCAAAGAAAATTCATACCTTGGAGAATTCCCATGCCTCTCTTGAAACTTCACTGGACTCCCACCTAGCTGAGCACCAAATAGAAAAAAATGACATGCTATGTGGGTAAAAGAATACAAGGCTTTGGAGAAAGAATACAATGCCCTTGAAGAGAATTTCAACATAGAAGTGAGTTTGGCTTTTTTGAATTCTCGTCGTGATGCCATAATGGAGGCTACGCAAGAAAATTTTGATTTAAAATCTGAACTGGCCATAGTTATGGACACTATCGAGAAAAGCCAACACCTTATTGATACTCCTTCTCCAGCCCTTGGAAGCATTAGTACCCTTTCCCCAGCTCTTGAAGTTCATGGAATAGATGAGTTACTGAACTCAGAAGCAACTACTGATGTGGGTGAAGCTACGATTCCAGTCTCTGAAGGTGAATCTTCTATGTCAAAGTTTATGGGAATGGAAGTTCCCATAACTACTACTACCCTTGCTGAAACTGTGGAATTCACCGACTCCATCCCTATTGCTGCTTCCTCAGAAGTTGTTACCGTATCAATTGCTGCCTGTGAAAGTGAAGTTTCAACTTCTGAAGTTCCAACTCCTTCAATGAACAATTAAGTTCTTGCTGTTTTCGTTCCTATTTTCTTTGATGATGTACTTTCTTGCTTTTTAGTGAAGTCCCCAGTTTCCATTACGGGGCATTTTTTTAAAAAACAATTATATTCTAATGACTAAGTTTTTCTCTAAGCCTTTTATGTTGAGAAGTTGGATTAATACTTCTTTATTATGGTGTATTTACGTCATTCTAGACTTTATGAAATAGTTTTCTATTTACCTTATTCTTGCCTATTTGTCTTTTCAGGACTTAGAGAATAGGTTAACATTTTTATCTTTTGAGAAAATGCTTTTATGATTCTTCTCATGGATTATCGTCATGAGGAAAATAAAAAAGGGCCCTTTTATTTATCGACACTTAATGAAGAAAACGTCTCAACTACATAATGGTGTTATAATACAATGAACGAAACAGGAATATACATGTTTTATATGAAATGACCTTTGACAGATTTCATTCATAAACTTTGACAAGTTTGAGAATTACATGTATTGAAGTACATCTACAACTTTCTCATAACTGTTTTCTTTCAACAGATTCATAAAATGTACAAGGCTTTTTTTGTAACCTGTTTTTAATACATAGTATGACCTTGCCTTTACATATTAGGAACGATTTAAGACGTGACTTCGTTGTTCTAAAAAGAAAGAAGACTACGATGAGTGCTTTTGGATTGATACTTGACTTCTCGTAGCTTGATTTGATTTTTAAATCTTGCTCTCTCGTATCTATTCTTCTGCACATACTTGTGTGTATATAGTACAGCCCCCCAAGTGTTTAGGCGGTGAAGTATGAAACCTCAAACACTTGTGTGTTTGCTCCCAATTTTGGTCCTATTCCTGAAACAGAATATTAATGTCATAAGTTTTTTAGAAATATCAATTTTACTAATTACCATATTTTTGTGATTTTATATCATTCTTCATAAAATTATTAAACTAGAAAAATTCTGAAAAACATTTAAATTTTATACTATTATATATACATATATATATATATATATATATATATATATATATATATATATATATATATATATATATATATATATATATATCTAGGGCGATTAATGGATGTCACATCAGAAGTTTGGAGATTTTTTTTTTGACGGGATTGTATTTGTTTTCGTAAGAATATTGTATGGGTCAGAATTATATCCGTGGTAATTAGCACGTCTAACTATCTCTGATGCTTGTTCAGTCTAATCAGAGGTATAATCATTCGCTGACTAAGGCATTCCGAGGTTACTCAACCTAATTAACGAGACCACGATCCACTCAGTGCTCACGGACGTCTCTTCGACGCGGTTACGGCCGTCCCTCGCCAGCTGGAAAGGTTCACAGCTATAAATACTAAGAGAAAGAACTCCAAAAGGGGTCTGCTTCTTCTTCTTCTCCACATATACTTCTAAGAGAAGAGAATATACATCATTGGCTCTGAACCTCTCAATAGAGAGGCAGACCAAACCGATATGATTAATAAAAGATCTTCACCCTCCCCTCTATAACCAATAACTATTGTCTCTTATGTTTTATTCATTTGGTCTCTTGATTTATTACGATATGTTATGATTGGCCCTCCATTGATTTTAATTGATTGATGCTAATGAAGTGCATGAGAACTTTGAGTTAAACAATTTGGCGCCGTCTGTGGGGATTTCATAGCAGAGTCGCGTAGTTCATTCTTTGACCAAAAAAGAAAAGAGAACAACCCAACTCAAACAAGCCAAAATGGCATGTCGGACCAAAAGAAGTTGAAAAGCCTCGAGACGGGCTTGCTTTTATATCCCGCGTCTCCGACCAAGAGGAAGAAGAAAAAGATGAAGTAGATCCCCCATCCCTATGGGAAAATACGCATAAGGTACCTTCACCTTTTTTACACGAGATCCTTCCAAAAGGGAGGAAAGAACAAAAACATCTCAAGCCGAGATCTGTAACGGGGTAACCGGTGCGAATCAGTCGAGAAGACTACAAGTGCGAGTTAGGCAAGAGCTGAAACTAGAAACAAATCCCATCAGCCAGCAAAGCAGGTTACGACGGAAAACATAAAGGTTCAACTACGGTTGAATGGCAGTTCAGGCTACATGCCTTCACCTAAAAGGTCAACTACGGTTGAACTAGGACTCGGGCTATGTGCCTTCGACTTCAGAAATTACAAAGGTTCAACTACGGTTGAACTAGGACTCAGGCTATGCGCCTTCAAACTCAAGAAATTACAAAGGTTAAACTACAGTTGAACAGTAGTTCAAGCTACATGCCTTCACCCAAAAGTTCAACTACGGTTGAACTGGGACTCAGGCTATGTGCCTTCGACTTCAGAAATTACAAAGGTTCAACTACGGTTGAACTGGGACTCAGGCTATATGCCTTCGACCTCAAAAAATTACAAAGGTTCAACTACAGTTGAATGGAAGTTCAGGCTACGGGCCTTCACCCAAAACGTTCAACTACAGTTGAACTGGGACTCAGGCTTTATGCCTTCGACTTTAGAAATTACAAAGGTTCAACTACGGTTGAGGTGAGACTCAGGCTATGTGCCTTCGACCTCAAAAAATTACAAAGGTTCAACTATGGTTGAATGGCAGTTCAGGCTACGTGCCTTTATCCAAAAGCTCAACCACGGTTGAACAGGGACTCAGGCTATGTTCCTTCGACTTGAGAAATTAAAAAGGTTCAACTACGGTTAAACTGGGACTCAGGCTAAGTGCTTTCGACCTCAAAAAATTACAAAGGTTCAACTACGGTTGAATGGCAATTCAGGCTACGGGCCTTCACCCAAAAAGTTCAACTACAGTTGAACTGGGACTAAGGCTATGTGCCTTCAACTTCAAAAAAATACAAAGGTTCAACTATAGTTGCACGGTAGTTCAGGCTACGTGCCTTCACCCAAAAGTTCCACTACGGTTGAACTGGGACTCATTTTTTGTCCCTTCGACTTCAAAAATTACAACAGGTCAACTACGGTTGAACTGGGACTCAGGCTATGTGCTTCGACTTCAAAAAGTACAACAGGTCAACTACGGTTGAACTGGGATTCAAGCTATTTTCCCTCGACATCAAAAATCACAAAGGATTCAACTACGTTTGAAATAGGACTCGGGCCAAGTACCTTCGCCATTAAAAATTACAAAAGATTCAACTACGGTTGAACAACGACTCAGGCTACATGCAATCGCCCCAAAAAAAAGTCAACTATGAGTAGAACTAGGATTCAAGCTACACACCTCCGTCACAAAAGTCACAAAAACCACGGACGAATCAAAGCCAAGAATATACGTCCCCGCGGCCATGAGCTGGATCGTAATTATGTGAGGCCGAGCGCGCCCAAATGTTCAACCATGGACGAACTCCAGGTCTGGCCAAGTGCCCCCAACATTCAAGTAAGTATGTAATTAAAACTAAAGTTTCGGCCCACGTAGATTTCGGCCCAAGTCGAACTACAAGGCTGTGCTTTTCATTACCACGGCCAGTAGTCCGACTGAGCCCGAACTGGGACTAAGGCTATGTGCCGCCACTGCCCAAACATGGATACAATCCACTCCCACCAAGTGAAGAAAGGTGATGACCAAAAGCGTCTATCTATGGCCAAAGCCATCTACACCAATTTCTCTTAAGGCAAGGAGTCAATTTGACGATTGTCGAAACCGCCTAACCAGTCGAGACTACTAACATGCTCGTTAGAGAAACTCTAGGGCAAGGCCCTCTCGAACGATCACAAAGAAGAAACGCACGAAATTGATACAAAACTGAAAGGAATAAAACCACATATATTTACAATATTCACAAGGGGTTACCCCCAATTACATCGGTCCAAGGCCAGCAACAAAGAAAAAATAATAAAAGAGAAAAAGAGAATTAAAACTAAACAAATATTTCAAAATTTCATTTTGTTCACTTGGCACCTCCAGCGCCCTCTTCAATATTGTCGGTGCCCTCGGGCCCATCATCATTCCTCGGAATGGACGGGTCAAAATCGCTGTTGAGGAGGGTGTCACGAGCCTTCTGGAATGCCTCCTCATAGGTAGCCTAGAGCACAACATCGGCTTTCCACAACCTTCTAGACACGTCGAGCTGGGCCTCGGCGTACGTCCAAAGCTCACGAGTAGGACCGAAAGGAGCGGTCGATCCCTCAGGCGTTGGTTCTCTACTTCTAAGGCCACAATCTGGTCCGCCGCAGCACGGGCGTCCTGCTCACAAATAGCAATACACCCCTCCTACGCCCTCTCTCGAAAAGTAGAAGCGGCACTCTCCAGTCTGCATTCTCTTTCTTGGGCGCGGTTGGTCTCCTGCAATATTTCGACCCTTGATAAGGCATCTTTTGCTTGCTTCCTCAAAGCAGCATTCTCCGTCTCTAGGGCGGCACCTACCTAGTCTAAGACTCAGCGGCCTCTGTTGCCATAGCCCGGGTTTGGCACTCTCTCTCAGCGGCCGCCTCCTTTCAGCGTCCATCTCCTTGTTTCTTTGATGGAGCTTCCCCTCAAGAGTATTTACCCTGTTAAGGGTCTGGTGCATATAAAGCTCCCTCCTCGTCAGCTCTTCTACCAGGTCCTGGTTCCGCGGGTTGTTCCTTAGGCACTCACGCAGGTCATGGCACCGGTTCTGGTAGCAATGGTACTTCTCCAACAACGGCATAAAGACATCTGAGCGAACGTTAGCCCGGCGAACACTCTCCACCTCCAACAAGAATGACTGCTGCAAGCAGAACAACAGTTAATACGAGAATATACGCAAACGAAAGAGATAGACTAAGGCTTCACACGTACCTTTATACTCAGAGCGGCCACCTCGCCCATCAAACCGACGTCAAAGATGCCCCTAAAGGATGCACTCTCCGCCTTCGAGCACAGAACCCCAAGCAACGTCACCAGATTCTCCTCCTCGAGCAGCAGGTTCAGGTCATTAGGGATCTACAAATAACGGTAATCCCCTTCGGCCTGCACTGCTGGGTGTGTGTACCCCTCCTGAAACAGACAGACGTCCTCAGGATCCATGTCAGACTCTGAATCATCCCCCTTTCATGAGGTGCCCCTTCCCTCCACCGCCCTAAAAGTCGAGGCCTCCACCGCTCGTGATGTTGAAGTGCCCGCATTCGCCAAAACATCGGCACCCCTATCCTCCACAAACACAATTGCTGAGGAACTACCTTCCCTCTCAGCAACAGGAACTGAAATTTGAATCGCCGAAGCGATTGTGTCACCTTGGCCTAAGCCAACCGGGGCATCCCCCACGGAATGCCCGCCCTCTGGATGTGATTCATTGCGTCCCCTTCCGCTTCCGATGGAGAGGAATCCAAACTAATCACCACCAGAAGGACCAGGGTTAATGCCACCCTTCGACGAACCAACGGCCTCTCCTCTCCCTCCTCGTCTTTATTCGGTGGCGACTCCACCCAGTAACGCACGGCCCCTGAAGGTTCTTCAACTCGGTGCACAGACCGCGCCGGAGAGTGAACCGCTGAGGATTCATCTGAGGTCGCCCTCGGGACCGTGCAAAGGAAGAAGGGTCAAGGATAGGAAACTGAAAACTACCAAAGAAGAACAATACAGCAAGCCAGATTCTTACCCACTGTAACAAGGATCACGGCCTCAACCCACTCTCGAATGCCAGAAGCGGTACTGGTGGCGCAGCTCCAGCTACGACAGCAGAAGAAGGTCAGTACGTACGAACGTGAAACAGGGAATTTAACCAAAAGAAATCAAGACCATCGTAAAAGAAAATTACGTGCATGGTTTCATTCCTTCGGGAAGTCATTAGCGCAAGCCACCAGGAGCTCAGTCCTGATGTAGAAAAATTGCTCATAAGGATAAGTATCGACCTCTTCACCGAGCTCCGCAGCTAAGTCGTTTGATCCACGAGGGACTAACCGAATCATGGTACCTCATACCCTCTGAGGAGCGTAGAGAGTCAGTACGTTCTCAAGGGTGATCTCCCTCAATGCCAACCTCGCGTATTTTATCTGCATCACCAGTAACTTTTAGCGGGAATGGAGGAGCTGACTAGGGCATACCCTGTAGTAGTGACAGAAGTCCACCACTAACATTGGGAGAGGAATTTTAAATCCTAGCTTGAAAGGGTAAGCATAGAAAATGCAGTACCCTCGGTTGTCGACGTGAGCGCTCTCCCCGCTCCCGGCGAGGACGATGTCCAGCAAAATGAGGAATGTCGCATTGATTCCTCAGTTGGGTGAGGCCCACCTCCCCCATGAGGGGGGCCTCATCCACTTGGTCCTGTCCTTCGGGGTAGGAGAAAGCGGTCGTCGGGTCGCCGGGAAGAGAAAGAATGTCAGTCACCGATGGGAGCCGGTCAATACTTGCCGAATCGATAGTTCTCACCGTCGTAGATGGCCTCTTGGACGCCGGAACCACCATCAGAGCAATATCTGAATGGGAGCTACTCGTCATTGTCAATATATTAAAGAAAGTGAGCAGATTTCATCAGAAAAGCAAGAGGAGATGAAAGTCAAAAGATAAACGACAAATAACGGAGTAACGAAGAAGCGAAAGACGAATTAATCTGAGAACAAGAATGTTATCTCTCTCAGGATTTCACTCAAACAAATATTGTAAAAGTAAGAACACAAGGATTCAACCCCTTATTTATAGACGAGGCATAAATGGCTTTCACGAATCCCAAGTTCACCATTAACTTCCTGACCAACCGTATAACGGTTCAGGCCTACAGTAATGGGCATCATTATGACAGACACCACAAAACAGTCATTCAACCATCAATCGGCACGTTCCCCGTGAAATGGTCGTAATGTCCCTAAGACACCAAAAGCACGCCCCATACGTCACTAAGCACATGACGCCTTCCCTATGTGCGGCAAGCCTGATCGTATCCCTGTCAAACGTGTATAATCTGCTACGGCCGTCTCTAGATCAATAGTGGCTACGACCATCTTCAAAATAATTTAGATCACAGCAGCCTCCGAAAATAATATTGGTTATATCCATATCTAAAGCAGCAACGACCACTGTCGTATCTTGAATGCGGAATGATTACGGCCACCCCCTTTGTAGGGGCGGCTACGGTCCTCCCAACACCACGAACGGTATCTCCGTCTCGTAAAGATAAAGTGATTACGACCTCCAGCCCCAAAAAGATTACATATAAACAAGAGGCCATGACAGTTTCAGATATGCGAACAGCAACAACCAGTTGCTCGTACGAAATCCAACCAAAGAATTGCAACCATGGTCGTTAATTGTAAATTCACTTAAATAATAGCTCCATTGCAGTCAAGGATTGTCCCGTGACCCCTCTGCCATATACATAGGTCAGCCCCTGATTGCTACCATAATATCTTGATGTAGTATGGTTGTATGTTAGCGAGACTCTGGCAAATCAAAGAACTTTGAGGATAGTCCCGAATTATCTAGTAGATCATTGACTCGTTCCAATTCCAAAAACGTTCAAGGAAGGTACACTAAGGAGCTATATGATCTTTGAAAATTGACTAGAAGATGTTTGGAGCGTCACTTTAAGATTCATACAAAGAATGCCATGTTTGGATGCTAGCGAAGGATGTTGAGCAATTAAGCAAAGTCGTTAGAGAACTGATGCAGTGCACGATCTACCCACAAAACTGCACCATAAGTTAGTTTGAATGACATTCTATCTATCACAGTAACTAGTAATATAAAATCAGTAGATTATTTGAAATCCATAAAAGATGTAGTGCCACAAGTAAAAGAGACGTTAGTACATATGTAATAGTACTTATATGTAAGACTAAATACTATGTCAATAGAACGAGTAAAAATTCAATGAGAAAGAACATGCAATCGATGAGAGCCTCAAATAATATAACAATATCAAGTTAAGGGAAAGATAAAATTCAAGTAAATAATAATGTTTTAGGTTAGGATATCTTTAGCACCGATTACACCATCGTGTTTTTAGCCCGGAGTCAGATCACGTCCCGACCGACTAAGTTGATCACCCAAAGACATCCAATCATAAACGTCAGAATGTACGCGGCATGTCATCCTACCGGCTAAGGCGTCTCATCACCACAATGTTGTATGGGTCAACGTCACTTTCCACTAGAATTATCCTATCTTAATTAAGGGTAATCATATTAACACATCAATCTCATCCAATTTAAGGGGAATAATCTCATCACATCAATATGGGGATTTTATTCCTCAACCTCTCCTACATCACTCATGTAATTTCGAGGTTTTGCTATTTCAACATACCCTTCCTCGATGGCTAAAAGATACTTCCAAAATATTTATTATACAAAGAATTTTCAGTTCATTTCATAATCTTTCACAAGACCTTTTATTTCATTGGCACTAGTGTCACAAGTGTAATTTCGTTCTTGGCACGTCAAGCGTATTTCATATTTCATCATCATTATAGATTATCAACAATAAGGCATTGCTAATCAAGACTTTAAGTATATATATGAGCAAATAAGAGTCTTAAGAACACTGAGTTTTCTTCCACTATTTGGCATAATAACCTACAATTAAAACATGATTGAAGCCATAATATTTTGATGCATTGGTCACGTTTGAATACATTCCTGAAGAAGAACATAATATGGTAAGAGCATTTGGCACACATTTTTAGTATATATCTTTCGATACAAGCTTATTCAGAATAGTCAAATTTACAAGGAATAACTCGGAAAATGAGGAATAAAGCTTTGGCCGATCATACTTGAAACTTAGGAGAACATCATGGGATTCAATACTAAAAAAGACGTTTAGCCAACATACTTTGCATGAACTTTACTTAGGTTATTACAACATCCATATACTCCTAGAAATTTCAATCTACAAGAAGATGATAATTTTGAATCAAAATTAGAAGGACTCTCAAGATATAAGTCTCTTGGGAATTTTGTCAGACACCTATCAATCAAAATTCAACACAAGGCTTCTACCCAAGGCTAAACCACTATTCCCAAGAATGCAGTTATGAATGCCAATGATCGTCTTGCTTCCCACATACTTCTGTTTCCAACATGGGTCAGTCCTAGATTTGGTTCTTCGAAACCTCAAGGATTACCACAACGCTGATACAAGAACTAAAGAGTGCAACATCCTCCTAACAAATCATCATTCTGCACATTTCGGCTAATGTTTCCCAAATCTAAAAATCTGTGCGGAGATACCGGTCGGTGACCGCAAATATTGACCCTCATATTTCCATTCAGACCCACATAACCCGCGATTCCTCCGGTGTGGGATTAGCTCAAAATCCCCAAAGCCAAACACATTGCGGGTCGGGTCCCAAAATGTTATTAAGGCCTCAATGACATCCGACCATTGTTTGACATTTAGTAGACCGACAAGACCTCCCAGGATTCTACCCACTATTTCATTGTTGCCTTCTCCCAGATCATTCAACCACATGTGGAGCTAGAGGGGGACCTCATTAAGTACGGTGAAAGATTCATTTGCATTCGTGCTCATCCTGCACATTTATTGAAGTAATTAAGAAAAAGGTATAAGTTATTTAATTCAAAACAAAGCTACTATTTTTGTTTTTTCAATTTAAAATGAAAGACCTGATTTTTCAAACATGATTTTTGAGCACTTAGGAGACGAAGATTCAAAGGCTGTGTGGATTAACTGGTCGAAATCTTAAAAATGACCAAAAGTGGCTATTTATGCAAAATCGGCCTTCCGGCATCCCTTTTGGGGACATTCGACTATTTTTGACAAAAATGGCATCACCCGACTTATTTATGATGAAAATTAAAATTTTGATATTTTTTCGCTATTTTTGCAAAAGAGGAGGTTGGAACCGATGAGGGTTGCCTACGTATCTCACGTCCGGTGAGAATCAAACCTGCATAGTTTGGGAAAATAAACTAACTATTTTGAAAACAAGATTCTTTTTCCTTTCTCCTATTTGTTTAATGAACAAACTACTTTTCTTTTCTGTTGGCATATAAACTATTTTGAAAACAAGAAAAACCAAAAACCAAAACTCTTTTCTTTTCCCTTTTCACAGCAAACAAACTATTTTTCCTTTTCCATTTTAAAAACAAGACAAACTAAAATAAAAGACTCTTTTTTACTTTTTTTTCTTTTGGAGTAAAACAAACAACAAAATGTTTTGTTTTTCATTTTTTCAGAATTTCGGCAGAGTTTCAACAATATTTGGGCATTGCTTTTTCTATAAATAGGCAATTAACTCTCTACGCTGCTATTTAACTTTTTTTTCTTTTTCTCAATTTTCCACTATTCTCGGGATTCAAAAGCCGGTCAACATGCAGGTCCGAAATAAACAAATGCACAAAAAATAAGTAGGATGAATTAGGATGGTCTTTTTCATTTCAGGTACACCTGTCCTGTACGGACCCAACCCTTGTGTTGAGTCCCCTAAGTCAAAATGCATATGATGTAGATAAGTGTTCCTACTAGGGGATCCAGCATGAAGTTGTGTTATTCTAGGTTCAAAACCTGGGTTTTTGTTCTAAACCTGGCTTAGCCTAGCGGACAGCTCGAGCCGAAGGGGAGGCAGCGTATTGGAAATACGCAAGCTTCGTCGGCTTTGCAAATTATCCAAACCTCGTTCTAAATTGGGAATTAGACACTATACAGAAATGAAGTCACACGAAGTGCACCCTTCTTCAAGATTTAGAAGACTCAGAGAGGAGATTGTTTCGGCATAGTTTATATAAAGTCAACGAAATATCAAAGCGGTAAAAGCAGTCAATTAGCATATTAGGCACAGATCGTGTAACAAAATCAGATAACGCCAAACACAACAATTATTCTAAGCTCGAATTCTGAACCCTGAACAAAATGTTTTGGGTTTGAGTCCCGAGCATAGTCTCCAGAGCTGTCACACCTCCCTTTTCACTATATCCGCAAGGACGTAAAAGAGTTTTTTCACTTAAAGGACAATCGGAATGGGATTTACTATTAAGCTCTCATAGTCGCCACTTGGGAGATTAATGGTGTCCCAAGTCACCGGTTGAATCCTGATCCGAGGAAAATATGACTCTGTTAACAGTTCGCGAACCACAAATTCGAGTAAGAAGTTCTTTTAACCCGGGAGAAGGTGTCAGGCATTTCCGGGTTCCGTGGTTTTAGCTCGGTCGCTCAACTATCGTATTTAGCTTATTTATCTGATTTTATTACATGATGAACCTATGCGCCAATTTTACTTTTAAACCGCTTTTATTTAATATGTATTTTTTAAAAGAAAGTTGAACATCGTATAAAGTGTGCCTTCGGATCGTATCACATGAAATGCACCCGCAATCCTGAGCACACTCAATTTAACATTTTGGAATTTGATTTTGGTCATATGAAATGTACAGCCGAGTTTAAGAATGTTATTTTATTATAATCACGCCTAAAGTGTCTAACGCGTTATTATCATTAGGGAAAGCCATGAAATTCGCTAAATGGACACTCCGAAATTCTAAGTATTTTATTATATCCCTTTATTGAGGGCCCCGCGATTTCGTATTCTTATTTGACGAGGCTCTTCTCATTTTATTTTTAAAGGGCAAGCTTAAAAGAAACTGTGATTTTCTATTTTTGTTTTTGTTTATACAAATAAAGAAAAGATCCTTATTTTTTATTATAAATTTCAGGCCTCGAGTCCAAACCCGAATTCAAAAACCGGGGGAACTCTACTCCTCGGCCCAAGATCCCGAGCCACACCACAAACATTGGGCCTGAGACAACCCGAAGCAGATAAGCTAAATAAATACGTATGGAACCGCTGCTCGAGCCTGGAGTTGACAATCCAACATTTAGTTCAAACATTTGCCTAATGCATTGCCCTAAAATTCTCATGGATGGGCTCAACACTTGTAACGAAGGAATTCAATATGCACTTAGTCAAATTAATGCTTCTCAAACATAGCACAGGCTGGAATTGTGATACATAAAATATGCTAATTAGTTTTATTTAATTCAAGTCTACTTTCCTAAATCCATCCTCATAATTTAAAACATGAAATTCTACAATTAGCACAGAGATTCAACGTGAACAGGTGTTCCAGTTTAGTTGCTAACAGGTTAACACTTATAACAGGTGAATACTTCTAGTTTGGTTGCTTCGGCTATATCTCCAATTCCTGTGGCCAAAGTACACAAGAACGCTTAATCTGCCAAATTCCAGGTTCAACTATACACTTGACTAATTGACATGAATTTAAGCTAGGAAAATGTTTCATACGCATACAACATGTAACAACCTCAATTATGCTGAGTTCCAAACGTGATTTATTAGCAGCGCTAATACTACTTCGATTTATCCCTAATTACCATCACAATCACACATGTCCAAATTTTTGATTTTATAAATTGGCCCTCAATTGTTAGCTTGTTGTCCATGTTAGACCTTATTATTTATTAATTGATCCCTTATTAGAAGCTATTAGGAATTTCAAGTAACAACTACAAGATTCCTTTACCCTATAATTCCCAAGATACCCCTTTATTCTACTGAAATTAACAGGCCTTAACAAACTAAGCCATTTTCAATGCCCAAACTAACCCTGACTACTTCGTGAATTTACTAATCTAACATAGCTAATACCCCAAACATTTTCCTAAGCCCTAAGAGTGAATATCAGCTTATAAGAATCCTAGTTTACTATTATCCAACTAGCTTAAACAAATTAATAATCAGAGTCAAGGATCAATACTAAACTACACTAAATCTAACCAACAACCTATGAAGTATTAAAGAAAAAGTCTAAAATATGATGGCATCAATCAACTATGACGAGCATACTAATCCCAAAGGGTAAATACATTAAGATATACAAGTAACCAAATTAAAATCCAAGCCAAACAAACATAATCACATTATCCTAGTTCCAACTGACGAAGCAAAGAAGTTTGTGAAAAAGAAGATAAAAACAAAAGGAATCAATTAAACCAACAGGAAGGCAGACCTAACCAAACAAGAACAAAAGAGAAACAAAAATAAAGAAAAAGAAAAACTCACTTGCAAATTCTCGATTCGAAACTAGAATGACTTCTGGTGATATTTAAACATCGACAATGATAGAAACATCATGAGGAACGTGCGGGGGAAGGGGGTCCTATGATATGGATTTTGTGGAATTTAAATAAACTAGGGTTCGCCAGAAAAATTCAAATCCAAATTTGAACAATTCTAGCCATCTTTGAGGGACGGGGTTAGGGGGTTTTGTTAGAGGATGGGGAGAGGAGTCTATGGTGTTAATCTGGTGGTGAACGGAGAGAGTTGCATGGTGGCCGGAAAACCTTTGAACGAAGAATCGATGAATTCTAGGCTTATTCGAGGGAAAGCGTTTACGAATTTGGAAAGAGGGTGACGAGGGAAACAAGGGGTGTTAATTTGGGGTGGTTTGGCGACGGGCCGCAACCGTGGACGATTTTCGGCGGCAGCGTGCGATGGTGTTTCAAGGTTTGTGGGTAGGGTGATTTGGGATGAGAAAATCGGGGTGTGGGGTATTTAGGATAGTTAAATACTAAAGAGAGGTGAGTTCCTGGCCGTTAGATGAGTAGACCTCGACGACTCAGAATGTTTAACGCCGAAACGACATCGTTTAGTGTTTCTTTGAACCGGACTGGGTAAAAAGGTATTGGGCCTGGGCGTGGGAAGAGAACTAAATCCCTTGGGCTGGGGTTATTGGGCCCAAATGAATAGCCCTTTTTCTCTTTTAATATTTTTTGTTTTTTTTCCTTTTTATTCCTTTTCCGAATTTCCTTCTCTTTTTTTTCATTTATGTTTTACATTTTTTTCATTTTATAAAAATGAAAAAAAATTAAAACAAACACCCAATATATTTTAAAAAGTAATCTAATTAATTCCTAAAATTATTTAAAATCTATTTTGCGATAAACTCAACTATTAACAATTAAAAATACAAAAGTGGACTATTTTTGTTATTTTCCTTGCTTTCAAGCAATTTAAACTACTGCTTAATCGTAAAATGCAAAATTAAATTTCAAACAAATGCTAAATGTATTTTTGTATTTTTTATGCGAACTAAAATGCACAAATAAAATACAAATACTTATCAGAAAATGTCACAAAAAATCACAAAATTATAAAAATAAAGAAAAAATTATTTTGTTTGAATTTTTGTGAATAATTCATATATAGGGCAAAATTCACGTGCTCACAATGATCAAATCGCTATTCCTTTCTTACTTGCTTTGTTTTTTGCAATATAGCCTGTGATAGCCTAGAAAAGCATGTTTAGCTGACTTAATTGGTTTAGTTGCTTAATTTGCCTTGTTGCATTATGTGAAGTATGCTAGGCTGGATTTCCTTTTGCCTTTGTGTTTAACTCCATTTTCGATTATTCTTTTGTTGTTGGTGTGTATTTATATTAGGACTACGGATGTGGGTTTCCGGTAGATACCCCCTTGTTTATTTACTTTGAGACTGCGGGTTTGATTCTCGATAGATCCCCCTACACATTTACTTAGGGACTGCGAGTTAGATTCCCGATTGATCTCCCTGCACATTAATAGTTGAACCTTCGGGACGGTATCACGGGAGATTCTATGGATAGTGAGAAAGGACTACAAGACGGTATCCTGGGAGATCCTCATGGTATCTTTGGTATTGAGCTATACATTTCCGTGTTTACTCCTTACTTCGTTTATTTGTTGTTGACTTGTATATTCTGATGTATTTCGCTATTGTGTCCATTATTCTATCTATTTTCATACTGTATATTCTTATTGTTATGTTTTATCTCAGTAGGGCCCTGACCTTCCTCGTCACTACCCGACCGAGGTTAGGCTTGGCACTTGCTGAGTACCATTGTCGTGTACTCACGCCTCTTCTGTGCATGTTTTTCATGTGCAGATCCAGGTACCTACTCCCAGGTACATTATTAGTGATCAGGGAGAGCTACGGAGACTTTAAGGTATATCTGTCGTATCCGCAGACCGAGGAGTCCCCCTCTTATTCTATCTTGTAGTGTTTAGCTTCCTTTAGTTCTTTGATGTAGACGTTTTTGGAGACTAGAGCACTTTGCTATACATTACTTTAGCCTGTGTTGCCCATGATTTTCAAGTTTTTGGGATTTTGCTTAGTCTTGTGATGTTGAGTTGTATATGCCAAGCAACACTTATATACAATTTTCCTTATATAATACAGTTTTAATTAATTATTTCCGCAAAATGATGATGTTTCTGCACTGTCAGGCTTACTTAGTCATAGTGACTAGGTGTTGTCATGTCATGTTTACGGACGGTGAACTAGGGTCGTGACAGGAGTAGACTTTCAGACTTTTTGTATTGTTTTTTATGCTCATGACCGGTAACACCCCAATGTCAGGCTGTATTGGCTTTTATTTCCGCAAATTATATTGTTAAATTCTTATTTTGGAATTTTATTTCTGATTAAAGACTCAGTAGTTATTATTTTAAATGCTTAAAGTGAATTGGAAGTGAGTCAGTTGGCCTTGTCTTCATGAGAGGCTCCATCACGATTGGGTTGGGTATAGGGTCGTGACGACTTTGTTTTCTTTTATTTCTTCTCTTTAAAAAACAAACAATTGATATAAAAGTTATTTTTAGAGGTGGGCATTCGGTACTTTCGTTCGGTATTTCGGTATTTGGTTTATCAATTGTGTATACCAAATACCGTACAAAAATATTTCGGTACGGTTCGGTATTTCTTATTTTGATTCGGTATGGTTTCGGTTTAAATTAAATCTTCACCGTCTAGATCTCCCAGCTGAAAAGTACAGTCCAAATAGCCTTCCCTTCGAGTTTGTTAAAATTTGCAATAGTAGCATCAACATCTACTTCTTGTAGATCTGATCAAGAAAGGCACATTGGTCAACAACTGCATCAAGCAATTCTTGAGGATATTCTCGTACCTCGAAATGGGAATGGAAACTGTTATTAAAACTGATAAGAGACGAAACCAGAAAAATAAATGAATAAAAATTGGCTGAATTATGTTTCGAGACAACAAACTTCTTGTGTGTCCTTAAAGAATCTTATCCCCTCACTGTTGCCCAATATTGATGGATAAATTCTTTTTAGGATAGAAAGGAACTTCCAACTTAGCAGTTGCGGCACTTCAAACAACTAAGTTATCAGTGAACTCAAAAGTAATGGAGCAAACCATACGAGGAACTTACTTTGTTTTAAAGTAATGATGCAGAAAGAAGAAGGAGATGAAGCAGAAAAATTTCAGAGTGAAAAATTCTGAAGGAATGATTGTTTATTTATAGCCAACGAATTCTCGATTGAAAGGGTACAAAAGTGGCTTTTCACACTGCAGGTGGCTATTCGTGAAAGACAGCCTTCGTGATGGATGTTTAATTAAATGCGGGAATATTTGAATAAATTAAAGATGAAAATTAATTAATTTTATCTCGTTACAGATAACGGTCACAAAATATTAATATTTAATTAATTAATTTAATTTTATTAGTCCAAAAAATATCAATCAATCATATCAATTGACCGAATTCGAAGCTGAAGCCGAAGCCGAGTCGAGCAAGTGACGATGACGACGGCGTGAGGCCCCTTCCTCTTATCTCCTTTTAAGAGCTTAAGGAAGTGCTTCTATATTTAAACCCAGCAAAATGCTTGTCCTTAACCAATGAGGGACAAAGTGCAAAAGCTAAAGTTGCCTTTACTACTTTCTCTTTGAAGCGGCTTACACTTCACACTTATATAGGTGATTCTTAAACGTGTTATCCCATAGATACACTATTTAATATACTCTATATCAAACTTAGAAATCATTAAAAGTATTAACGCTTTATCCTTGGTACTGAACATTGTCTGCATCACGAGAATGGACCAAAATTTTATTTGACAATATTAGACTGTCACTAATGACTTTGTTTGATCTCCTTGAACGTAGATCATTGGATCTTTAGTTTTCTAGGAAGAGTTACCACCAAAGTGACTTGTCCTCGTTAGTCCCATTTCCTTTGATAATTTTTCAACCGCCTCTCTAGGTAAGCCTTTTGTAAGCGGATCCGATATATTATCTTTTGACTTTACATAATCAATTGTGATAATTCCACTCGAGAGTAGTTATCTAACAGTATTGTGTCTTCGTCGAATGAGATGAGATTTTCCGTTATACATAACGCTCCCTACCATTCCTATTGCTACTTGACTGTCGCAATGTATGCATACAGGTGCCAAAGGTTTGGGCTAAAAGGAATATCTTCTAAAAATATTTGGAGCCGTTCAACTTCTTCACCGGCCTTGTCTAACGCTATAAACTCAAACTTCATTGTAGAACGAGCGATGCATGTCTATTTGGATGACTTCCAAGACACTGCTCCTCCACCAATAGTAAAAATGTGTCCACTTGTGAATTTTGTTTCAGTTGATCCGGTGATCCAATTGGCATCACTATATCCCTCAATTACTGTGGGATAATTATTGTAATGCAATGCATAGTCTTGAGTATATTTTAACAATCCCAAAATTTGTTTCATTGCTATCCAATGAGCATGGATGGGATTACTTGTGTATCGACTAAGCTTGCTTATTGCACAAGCTATATCTGGTCATGTAAAATTTATAATGTACATCAAACTACCCAACACTCAAGCATATTCCGATTGAGATTTTCTTTCGCCTTTGTTCATTACAAGAATATGGTTTAAATCAATTGGCATTCTTACTTCTTTAAAGTCAAAATATTTGAATTTTTCAAGAACCATTTTAATATAATGAGATTGAGACAAAGCTAGACCTTGAGGAGTCTGTAGGATTTTAATTTCCAAAATTAAATCGGCAACTCCAAAGTCTTTCATATCAAACTTACTAGTAAGCATGCGCTTAGTAGCATTTATGTTAGAAATACCGTTACTCATTATCAACATATCATTCACATATAAATAAACAATGAAAATTTGATTGGAGTATTGTTAGTGTAAACACATCTATCACACTCATTGATCTTGAAACCATCTGACAACATTGTTTGATCAAATTTTGTATGCCATTATTTTGGTGCTTGTTTTAATCCGTAAAGTGACTTCACATTTCGACAAACCTTTTTTTATTTTTTCGAAAACTACAAACCCTTCAGGTTGTTCCATATAGATTTCTTCCTCTAAATCCGCATTTAAGAAGATCGTCTTTACATCTATCTGATGGATTTGAAGGCCATACACGGCGGCTAACGCTATTAACATCAGAATAGATGTAATCCTTGTTACCGTCGAATACGTGTCAAAGTAATCAAGACCTTCTCGTTGTCTAAATTCTTTAACAACTAATCTTTCCTTGTATTTATTAATAGTACCATCAACTCTCATTTTCGTTTTGAAAATCCATTTAGAACCCAAAGGTTTATTTCTTGGAGGAAGATCAACCAATTCCTATGTATGATTACTTAATATGGATTCTATTTCACTATTAACTGTCTCTTTCCAATATTGTGCTTCCGAGGAAAACATTTCTTCTTTGAACGTTTGAGGCTCATTTTCCAATAAGAAAGCCAGAAAATCTGGTCCAAAGAAAGTAGTTGTCCTTTGACATTTACTACGTCTTCGATTTTCCTCATTAAATGTATCTTCCTTTTTATTCCCGAGGTATCTTAGATTTTTTATTAGATGACTCACATTCCATTTTATAAGGATAAATATTCTCAAAAATTCAACATTATCCGATTCAATTACCATATTAATATGAACATTGGGATTTTCTTATTTATGAACCAAAAACTGATATGCCTTACTATTTTTTGCATATCCTATGAAAGCGCAATCAACGGTTTTTTGTCCAATTTTTTTCCTTTTGGGTTTAGGAACTTTCACTTTAGATAAATACCCCACACTTTAAAATATTTTAAGTTGGATTTCCTTCCTTTCCATTTTTCATATGGAACGGATTGTGTTTTGCTATGGGGAACTCGATTCAATATTTGGTTAGCTGTAAGAATAGCTTCCCCCCCACGAGTTCTGAGGCAAACCAGAGCTTATTAATAGGGCATTCATCATTTCCTTTAATGTTCAATTTTTTCTTTCCGCAATTCCATTAGATTGCAGTGAGGAAGGGGCATTCGTTAGGTGAATAATGATATTTTCCAAACATATTTCTTCAAAAGAAAATTCATATTCGCCACCTCTATTACTTCTTATCATTTTGATCTTTTTGTTTAATTGCGTTTCAACTTGATTTTTCTACTACTTGAGTGTGTCTATTGCTTCATCTTTACTATTAAGTAAGTAAATATAGCAATATCTAGTACTGTCGTCAATGAACGTTATGAAATACTTTTTCCCACCGCGAGATGGTATTGACTTCATATCGCAAATATCCGTGTGAATTAAGTCTAAAGGATTTGAATTCCTTTCTACTGACATGTAAGGATGCTTAACATACTTTGATTCCACACATATTTAACATTTCAAGTTATTGCATTCAAACTTAGGTAGTATTTCCAAATTAATCATTTTTTGCAAAGTTTTAAAATTAACGTGACCTAAACATTCATGCCATAAATTATTTGAATCAAACAAGTAAGAAGAAGCAAAAAAATTTTTCATATCAATGGCAATTACATTGAGCTTAAAAAAGGTCCTCTGTCAGGTAACATTTTCCTACGTACATTTCATTCTTACTAAGCACAACCTTGTAAGAAAAAAAAACACACTTAAAGTCATTCTTGACTAGAAGTGATCTTGAAACTAAATTCTTCTGCATTTCAGGAACATGATCTCAATCTTTCCCGAAGTCATCTTCAAAGCCACTTTGCATGTTCCTACAATTTTTGTAGTAGCGGAGTTTGCCATAAACACTATCTCGTTAGGTCCAACGGGAGCATAAGAAGTAAACAACTCTTTGTTAGCACAAACATATCCAGTTGCTCCTGAGTCAGTCCACCATTCTTGAGGATTTTCACCTATGTTGCATTATGAAAACATGGCACAAAGGTCTTCGATTTCATCATTCCTCTCAATCATGTCCGCTTGACTTTTCTTTTTGTCCTTCTTTGGTGCACGAAATTCATTAGACTTATGTCTAACCTTACCACAGTTGTGGCAATTACCTTTGAACCTTTTCTTACTTGAATAAGTCTTTGATCCAGACGACTTCTTCCTCTTTTTACTCGTTGAAGCTTCCTCAACAATATTAGCACCCATTATCACATGAGATTTCTTTTCAACAGCCTTGTTGTCTTTTTTAATCCGTAGATGAACAATAAGGTCTTCAAGCGTCATTTTCTTGCGCTTATGTTTCAAGTAATTCTTGAAGTCCTACCATAGCGGAGGCAACTTTTCAATAAACTCCGCAACTTGAAATGCCTTATTTATGATCATACCTTCAAACATAGATTTATAATGAGTACAATAATTAATATCTTGAATAAAAATATTAACTTGTTTTTTACCTTCAGCAAGGAGGTCATGAACAATAAATTGCAGTTCTTGAACTTGCGTTATAACCGATTTACCATCAATCACTTTTAAATTCAAAAATTTGGCGGCCACAAACTTCTTTAATCTAGCATCTTATGTCTTGTACTTTTTTTCAAGAGAATTTCAAAATTCTCTTGATGCTTTCATGACGCTATAAACATTGTACAAGCCATCTTCTAGCCCATTTAAAATATAGTTTTTGCACAGGAAATCAGAGTGTTTCAAAGCCTCAATAACAAGGAAGCGCTCGCTCTCAGGGGTTCCTTCAGGCACGACTGGAACATCCTCTTGAATGAACCTTTGCAGACTTAGAGTAGTTAGATAAAAGAACATCTTTTGCTGCCATCTCTTAAAGTCTACACCAGAAAATTTCCCTGGCGCAGGTGCAGTATGACGGTTAGGAACATTAACAGTCACAAAAGAATCACTTTGTTCCTCTCCTTTAGCCATTTTTTTCAATATGACATAAATAGATTCAGTAAATGGTGAAGTATTTAATTCATCAAACCAAGACAACAGAGTGAAGAGATTATTCTTCAAATTGATTCTAATACAGTGAAGAGATTATTCTTCAAACTGATTTTAACGCAATGCAAAGATTATTCTTCAAAACTGTTCAGAAAATCACGAAGGTTTCAGACACTTCAAAAATCATAACAACAATGATATATATAAATAAGATTCTTTAAGCTTGTTATTAAAACTTATAAGTGAGGAAAACAGAAAAATAAATGAACAAAAAATTGGCAGAATTATGTTCCGAGCCCACAAGTTTCTTGTGTGTCCTTAAAGAATCTTATCCCATCACTCTTGCCCAAGGTTGACGGATAAATTCTTCTCATGAAGGAACGGAACTGCCAACTTAGCAGTAGCGGCACTTCAAATCACTAGGTTATCGGCGAACTTAAAAGTAATGTAGCAAATCATACAAGGAACTTTCTTTGTTTTAAAGTAATGATGCAGAAAGAAGAAGGAGAAGAAGAAAAAAAATTTCAGAGTGAAAAATTCTGAAGGAATGACTGTTTATTTATAGCCAACGAATTCTGGATTGAAAGGGTGCGAAAGTGGCTTTTCACACTGCAGGTGGCTTTTCGTAAAAGACAGCCTTTCTGATGGATGTTTAATTAAATGTGGGAATATTTTAATAAATTAAAAGGCAAATATTAATTAATTTTATCTCGTTACAGATAATATTCACAAAAATATTAAATATTTAATTAATTAATTTCATTTTATTGGTCCAAAAAATTATCAATCAATGAAAGCCGAAGCTGAGTGAGCGATAATAGTGCGAGACCCCTTCCTCTTATCTTATTTTAAGAGCATAAGAAAGTGCTTCTATATTTAAATCCAACAAAATGCTTGTCTTTAACCAGTGAGGAACAAAGTGCAAAAGCTAAAATTGTCTTTTCACCTTCTTCCCTCATTTCCCATTCACACCCCCACTTTAACCCCAACAGAAACAACCATAGCCCTCTATATGACTGATTCAATCATAAGGATATTTTACATTCTCTTAAATTTCGATGAGGATGATGTAGAAGATAACCAACTAAGAGATGAATACGGAATGGTTTTTGACTTTGACAGCTCTGGATCTCCCAAACGAAGTTCAGTTCTTAAAGCTTTAAAAAGATTGGACAATTATCTAACAGACCATTAAAGTTTACAACACTGGCCGAGATCCTTCCAGACTATCCCCGTATAGTTGATAATGGACTGTTTGGTACGTTTCGGTATCATTCTTGTACTCTTCCACAGGAACATATTGCAACCATAAGGGGTGTCAATGGTTCGATTCGGCCGATTATTATATAAAATTTGTACCATACCAATTTTTCGGTTATTCTATTATGTATAACTAAAATTAGACTTTTCGAAACAGTTCCAATCATGTCGGTTTCTCTTCGGTATTGGTACGGTTCGGTTAATTTTTGGTATTTTTTAATATCATGTAAAATTCAACAGTAGAAGTAAAATGAACACAATAACATACGTTCTTTTAGAGGGCTTAGCAAAATTCTCTAGAGATTTTTACTATTTATAGGATGATAAATTAAAAAAGAAAAAAGAAAGATGGCTAGAGTTTAGATCCATCAACTATTCTACAACAATACAAAAGAAATCAAACAAAACCAAAGAAAATATAAATAACACGAGTTGAAAGATATACCAAGTTGGGACTCAAGAATAAGGTCTATAGAAAATTAAATATTTAAAAAGATAAATCTTAATTATATGAAAGAAAACATATTCAATACACTGTAGTATGCTATCATAATCGCTAGAATACTTTGTATCTTGATAATAAAGATACTTGAAATAACTTAGTTTAAGTAGAAGTAGCATAATAAGTTTTATGGCTTATTTTTTGAGTTTAATTAATTGTTGGCTTGTAATAGTTTTCATAATTCTAAGGCCAAAAGAAAATTTAATGCATTATTATTTTTAAACTTACTAAATAAATATATTTTTCACATATAAAATTTATTCGGTACGGTTCGATATTTTTTCAGTTTATCTTTATAAAATAAAAAGCCTACCCTAATTATCGGTGCGGTTATAGATTTATAAAAAAATCTACGGTTTGTTAAACAGAAACCTAAAAATCGGTTCGGATGCGATACGGTTCGGTCGATTTAGTCGGTTTTCAAATATCCATTGACACCCTTAACAAGTGCAATCTTAGCAATACAACATGCTACACACATTGCACAATATACATTACCGAAATATCGAAATATAAAAAACCTAATACCGTATACCAAATCGAATTACCAAAAATTTGTATCGAAATAAACCAAAATACCGAAACAACTAAAATCGAAATACTAAATTAATTCGGTTCAATTCGGAATTTGATTTTTCGGATTTTATATCCACCCCTGATTATTTGTGGTTTTACAGAATTAGTTCATGCTTACAGTAATTGATTTTTTAAAGAGAAAAAAAAGGGAAGAAAAAGTAAGACTAAAATTGCAATGAGAAGTGACTACTGGAATATGATGCAAAGGAAATTCTACGTACTTCATTTGTGACTTACAGATATACATTTATAGCACCAAATTCCTAACTGAAAATAGAAAAATATGCAATTGATTTATTGAACAATTAAATTACAAAAAAAAGAAGAGAAAATAACTCCTGAGACTAGGAGTTACAATACTAAAAATCCGCTAAAATTGCAGTAGAAATTTGCTTTGTGTTTCAGTTTCTGTAGCAAATAACTAACATGTTAGTTACCAATAAATCTTATGAATGCCATAACGTTTAATTATACTATTATTAAATAATTTGTAATATAATATAATGACAAAAATTAGCTGTGTTTCCCCTTTTTAGATATGTGCCACGATCCGGATTTTCCACCGTCGGGATTGTGATGGCGCCTAACTTTTCAGAATGCTAAGCAAGCCAACAGATAGAAGTATACAAAGGAAACCAATAAATCGCACCAAATCGATAATTCGAGTTAAACCGGAAAAAAATTCCGACTATAGTTTGGTTTGATTTGATTTGGTTTTAGAAAAAAAAATCCGACCATAATTGGTTAGGTTTGGTTTTAACTTAAAAATATCAAATCGAAACCAAATAAACCCGACATTACATGTATACAAATTTTAACTCTTTACTAGTTCTCTCTTTTAATGTATATGTTACATGTATACAAGTTTTAAAATTTATTTTAAATAATTATTGTAATGTAATTTATAAATATAATTTAAACTCTTTACTAATTCTCTCTTTTAATGTATTCAAGCTTGAACTTAGAACTTTTTATGGTCATATATGTTTTATAGCCCATAAAAGCAAGTAACTCAAATAAAGCCCAAAGCAAAATCAAACTAATACTAATGCTAAAAAAAATTCAATTCAAATATTAAAAATGACAATAGTATTGGATTTGTTTTTTAGTTTTGCACTGATTTAGCTAGTGAAAATGCATAACTTGTTTTTAATATTATTTATTCATGTAACTAATACTTAGTACTTATTGTCATACTAATTTAACATGACTTAATACTTTTAAATTATATTTATTTGTATTACGATGTATCAATTAGTAATATTTATCTTATGTGATTTGTTGAGTATTTTAGTGTAATCATGAATCATCTCATATTATTTTGTATTATTCTATTGGGTAACATCTTATATAGTTTTATCCTACTAGCTAGGATCTAAGAAATATTAGAGTTCAAATTATAAATTTTATGCTATGAGGATTTTATCGAAAAAACCCAAAAATCCCGAGAAAAATTGTGATTGAAAAATTCGACTTTTATTGGTTTGGTTTATAAGTTTAAAAATCCGAGAAAATTGGTTTGGTTTGGTAATTGAAAAATCTGAACCAACCCGGTCCATGTACACCCTTACCAACAGATAAAGAATTAATATACTAATCACTATCCAAATCAGTAAATAATAATAATAATTAAACTAAAATAGAGTAAAGAAGTACAAAAGTTCATAATAATCCAAGTGCTAATATACGACTACCCAAGTGCTAATATAAAACTGTTCTCGAAGTAAAAGAAACATGAAACAAGGATAACTGGAAGGGGACTCTAGGGTCTGTGAACACCTGTAGATCTACCTTGGGTCTTCTGTTGGACTGAATGCAACAAACCAATTCTGATTAACTCGGTCCAGTATTATAATCTTCACAAAAAGTGCAGAGTGCAGTATCCGTACAACCGACTCCATGTACTGGTAAGTATCGAGCCTAACCTCGGCGAAATAGTGACGAGGCTAGGACAAGAAACATATATAAACTTATGCAGTTAAGCAGTATACATGCATAATAACAGATAATAGAAATTAAACACATATTAACGAGATGGAAAAAACATGTTGAGGGGAGCACGAGATCATGAGAATAGAACAGTAAAGAAACACAGCAAAACAAATGCACGACAACACCATTCGTGCTTTTACTCTCATCCTCACCATAACCAATGAAATAGATAATGATAACGAATATAAAATGACACGGCATCACCCTTCGTGCTTTACACTCTTCCTCACATGTTAATAAATATGCAATGACATATGCAATTGTTAGATTAGATTTTAATGATGATATTAATATAAAAGGCAAGCGAAGCAAGAATAAAACAAGGGAGCAATATTGAAGCATTAAACAAGGTAGGAAATATTTATTAAGAAAAGTCGTTGGCACACAAGGAGAAGATCAGCATCATATCATTCAAATCAGGAAGCCTCCCACGATTCTTGGGAAATCAGATACATCTCCAAATCTCATGCAAATCACTGAAGATTCCCTAACGACTGAATTGAACTACAAGACTGGAAGGCCACCATCTCCGTCAATCACATCTCCAGAACAAAAAAAAGGAAAAAGATCGCCATCAAAGCAATGATCAGCATTTTATTCTTGCAAGGAATCAACACTCTCCAAGGATCAAATCCCTTGGGTTGACTAGTCTCCGCCATAGTCTTGCTGTATAAATATCACCGTGCCTTGTACCATCTATATACTTTGAACACACCAAACAACCCTCTTCATTTTACTGCAAACAAGCATAGTAGTCTAGTTAGATTAACTATTTAACAAGTCAGAAATAGAAAGAGAGTTAGTAACTAGTGAGGCATTGTATCAACGAATGAAGAACAACTGAGCGACGAATATCACTTCTGTACTCGAGAAGAAAATTATTGTTCTGAAGAAAAATCCCTTGCAACCCAAGAGGAATGGATTAGGATTAACATTGAATTCGAACCAGTATAAAAATTCTGGGTGTCTTTACATTTACGCATTTACTTTCAGCTGTTTTACACTTAATCACTCTCAACTAGTGTTGTGTACTATTGAGTAAACTAATAACATTTTAAGTCGACTTATCTGCAATTAATTTTAAAATAGTTACAATTCACCCACCCCTCTTGTACTTTCAATTGGTATCAGGGCAAGGATCACATTTTTTTTCTTTTGCTTAACAGCTTGTGAGAAAAAGATCATGGCCAATCAAGTGATAGTTAGAGCTCTATTTCAAGAAAGGACCTATAATAAGACCACCTTACTTCAATGGACAATATTTCTCTCACTGAAAGATTCGCATGGAGATTTTCACCAAGGCATACGATATCAAGGTTTGGAGAGTCATCAAGAAAGGGAACTATCCACTGCCTGCCAGCACACCTCTGCTCGCCGACCCCAATGATATTAATTCATACTCAAAGGAATAACTGGAAGCAATTCAAACAAACCATAAGGCAAGAGAACTACTCCACAATGCTATAAGTGGTGAAGAATATGAGAAGATCTACAGTTGTGATACAGCAAAGGAAATGTGGGACAAACTTGAAGTCACCTATGAAGGTACAAGCAAAGTGAAGGAAACCCATATAAACATGCTAGTTCACAACTATGAACTGTTCACCATGAAAGAAGGTGAATCCATTCAAGAAATGTTTGCCAGGTTTAGCAAGATAATCGGTAATTTAAAAGCTTTTGGCTAACCTTATACCAGTAGAGATCAAGTCACGAAGATTCTCAGAAGTCTACGTACCCAATGGCAGACCAGAGTCGTCACACTGGAATCTCAAAATCTGAATAAACTATCCTATGATGAACTACAAGGGGAACTGATTGCTTTCGAAAGAACTCATCTGAAAAAGACGAATCAAGAAGAGAAAAAGAAAATTGTTACATTTAAAGCTACTACTGAAGCAACAGAAAATGAAGTCGATGATCCTGAAGCTCTACAAGAAGAAATAGCTATGCTATCTAGGAATATGGATGGATTGATGAGAAGATATAGAAATTCAAAGAAAGGAAGATTTCCACCAAGAAGGTCCAGACAATACAATGATCAAGACAAGAACGATGGAAAATGCTATGAATGTCTAAATTTTGGGCACATCCAAGCAGAGTGCCCAGAACTGAAAAGAAAGATCTCTAGAGGATTCAGCAAGAACAGATCAATTGGAAGCTGGAGTGACGAAGATGAATCAGACCGTGAGGAAATTGCTAATGTGTTGTTCATGACGATTCTAGAAAATGAAATCAACAAAACTTCAGGGTGCTGGACTGATGAGGATGACTCAGAGGATGAAAATTTCTTCATGGCAAGAGGAGAAACCAGCGAGGTAAGACCTTATAACTGCGAAAAATGCTATGAATTACAAGACATCCTTGACTCCACATTGTCCAAATCTCAGAAAATGATGAATGAGCTTAAAAGGCTCACAAAGGAAGTCAAATACTGGAAACTCAAGTATGAAGTATGTGAAATTGAAAAAGAAGTACTTCAGGTAGAGTTTCAGGAAATGCAAATGCAGCTTAACAGCTTGAACAAATCCACCAGTCACCGTTCTGTTAAATCTAACCAGTCAACTTACAAGTCAACTGGGAAAGAACCAATCAGAACTAGATCAACAAGTCGATCGAATCAGTCGACTTACAAGTCAACCGGAAAAGAGTCAGCAAACAGTAGATCTACTAACTCTACTTCTCATGAAAGACCAGAAAAGGGACCCAGTGTCAAACGTCACTACTGTAATAAAAGTGGGCACAAATTCTCTAATTGTCATTTTCGTAAATCTCATATGTCTGGGTGGGTTTGGAAACCAAAAAATTCTGAAACCAGCAACACTAACTCTCCAGGACCCAAGAAAGCTTGGGTACCTAAAAGAAAGTTATTATTCCATTTTGCAGGAACACCACAGAATAAAACACAAAGGAAAGTGGTATCTAGACAGTGTGTGTTCTAGTCACATTACAGGTGACAAAAATCTGTTTATGGAGGTAACAAAGATTGATGGAGGAAGTGTCAAGTTTGGAGACGACTCAAAATGCAAAATTGCTAGGACATGAACTATTCCATTCAACAACAACTGTGACATTACTGAAGTCTAATTAGTAGATGGATTAAACTACAACCTTCTCAGTATAATCCAACTCTGTGATATGAGGTAAAATTCAAGAAAACTGGATGTGCTATTGAAGACGAATCAGGTAAATTAATCCTTCCAGGAAAGAGGTATGGAAATGTTTATATACTAGATGGCTTTGAAAAGGTTGATGGTCATATTTTCTTATCATCCGTGTTTGATGATCCCTGGTTATGGCACAGAAGATTAGGGCACGCTAGCATGCATCTAATCGAAAAGTTATCTAAGCATGACCTTGTCGTTGGCCTACCCAAGCTAAATTTTTCTAGAACTCATATTTGTGATACATGTCAAATGGGTAAACAAACTAGAAACTATTATAAAAATAAAGATGTTGTTTCTACTTCAAAACCATTGAAATTACTTCATATGGATATATTTGGACCCACTAGAACTGCTAGATTAGGAGGCAAGAAATATGCTTTTGTTATTGTTGATGATTTTTCACGATTCACTTGGATGATTTTTCTATCTCATAAAGATGAAGCTTTGCTTAATTTTGAAATCTTCTGTAAGAAAATTGAACGAGAGAAGGGAGGGCTATCAAATATCTATAATTCAAAGTGATCATGGAAGCGAATTTGAAAGCAAGGCATTCGAAGATTTTTGCAATAGTCAAGGCTATACTCACAATTTCTCTGCTCCTCGTTATCCCCAACAAAACAGAGTAGTTGAAAAGAAGAACAGAACCTTGCAAGACATGGCCAGGACTATTCTCTTGGAACACTAATTGCCAAATAACTTCTGGGCGGATGGAGTCAGTACCGCTTGCCACATTCTAAATCATTGTCTTACAAGACCTAAGACCTATTCTTAAAAAAAGTCCATATGAGCTCTGTAAAGGGAAGCGTCCTAACATCAGCTATTTTCATCCTTTTGGAAGTAAGTGCTTTGTTCATAACAATGGTAAGGATAATATTGGAATATTTGATCCAAGAAGTTATGAAGGTATTTTTCTGGGTTACTCACTAAATAGCATATCGTTTAAAATTTTCAATAAACGCACTTTATGTGTAGAAGAATCAGTTCATATTGGATTCGATGAAAATAATCCCTTGGTCGAGAAAGGATTTAATTCAGGTGATGAAGAGCCAGTCCAAGAGGCTCAGGAAAAGAGAAACACTCAAGAATCAACAATCTCCATGGAAGCTGTAGAGTCGACTGATCAGGCAAATGCTGACATTTCAGAGCCACTTCTAGGGTCGACTACACAATCCATTAGACTGAATGAGTGGATAAATGAAGCTGAATAACCTCAGAAGTTCATCATTTGAGATCCAAATGAAGGAATGAAAACTAGAGCAGCTCTCAAAAAGAAGGAAAACATTGCATTAATCTCCCAGATAGAACCAAAGAAGGTAGAAGAATCTCTAAAAGACTCAAGTTGGGTAACTGCTATGGAAGAAGAACTAGAGCAATTTAGTAAAAACCAAGTGTGGGAGTTGGTACCTCGACCTGAAAATGCTTCAGTTATAGGCACTAAATGGGTATTCAGGAACAAGTTGAATAAGAAGGAAAAGCTGTTAGAAATAAAGCCAGACTAGTAGCTCAAGGTTACTCACAACAAGAAGGAGTCGACTATGATGAAACATTCGCTCCAGTTGCTCGACAAGAATCAATACGAATCTTGCTAGCCTATGCCTCAATCAAAGGATTCAGGCTGTTTCAAATGGATGTCAAAAGTGCATTTCTAAATGGATTCATTGAAGAAGAGGTTTTTGTGAAACAACCTCCGGGGTTTGAAGATTCAAAATACCCATACCATGTGTACAAGCTTACTAAGACTCTATATGTCTTGATACAGGCTCCACGTGCATGGTATGAAAGGCCAAGTACATTTCTTGTAGAATATGGGTTTACCAGAGGTAAAATTGATACCACACTATTTATCAAAAGGTCATCCGAAGATGCAGATTTAGCAGGTGACAAAGAATATAGGAAAAGCACTAGTGGCACATGCCAACTGCTAGGAAAATCTCTAATTTCCTAGAATAGTAAAAAGCAGTCTTCGATCGCATTATCGACTACTGAAGCTGAATATATTGTTGTTGGACAATGTTGTGCACAATTGCTTTGGATGTCACATCAATTGGGTGACTATGATCTCTTCTTCAAACCTATACCAATTTTTTGTGATAATTCTAGTGCTATTTATCTTTCAAAAAATCCTCTGCATCATTCTAGAGCTAAGCATAGATATTAAGCATCATTTTATTAGAGACCATGTTCTTAAGGGTGATATAGAGTTAACTTTTGTTGGCACGTATGCTCAACTAGCTGATATTTTCACCAAAACTTTATTGGAGGAAAGATTTTGTGCTCTAAGAAAATTGTTTGGTATTATCTGCCGCACTAATAACTCTTAGGGTCAAAGTTGCATTTTTCAAAAAAACTTGTTATAATTGTCTTTATGCTCAGATTATTTAATACGGCATCATTTTTCCCTCTCTTTCCTTTCTAATATCCCATCAGTTGCAGAGAAGATGGAAAGCCAATCAATGCGATTGTCCATCAAACACCTTTTCCTTTTTCACTCAACCGTCAAATCCACTCTCTTTACATAGTTCCAGTCATCCCTTTCCTTCTCACCTTTTTCACCAAACCCTTTCTCTCCCTATTCTCAAACCCTCTTTTCCTCTATGACCAAAATTTCCAAAAATCCCTCCGCCTCCACAAGAAAGATCACACGTTCCAAAACCAAACCCAGCTCCGCTCCGCCTGAGCAAGTAGACCTAGGGTCAGACAAGTCTGAAGAGTGTGCCTCCTCTCAAGGTGCATATTCGGAGCAATCTCAACTTCTTAGTGAAAAAGCCGCTGGTAAATGACCTATTGATGAAGCCCCTATCTCCACTCCCAAGAAAACCAAGTTTTATTTTTCTGCCTCTCTTGAATCTAACCAAAATTTTTGGGACACCCCAAATAGGGATTTCTTTCTGTCGCTCAAGGACAAGCCCATTGCCCATGGTCGTGTGGTGGATCTCGATGGTATGTAAAAGATCTTTTTGTTTATCAGGGGTGGGAAATATTTCTCTCTGTTTCTCCACCTAAAGTGTATGCACCTCTTGTCCGTATGTTCTATGCAAATCTTCGCTCTAGCAAATCTTACAGGCTCGAAACCGTTGTTCTTGGCAAACACATTGTACTTGACTGTAACCTATTTGATTTCCTTTTTGTCTGCCACTATTATGGCTTTTCAACAATTTTTAAGAATGTGTGGCCTAAAGATTTTGAAATCACCTTTGATCAGGCTAAACAAATCATTGCAGAAAACTCGTCTGAAAATCTTCCCCATTAGTTAGGACCAAGTGATGTTAGCTTTGAAACTCGAGTCCTTGCTCACATTGTTGCAACTACTCTTCTTTCCAGAACTGGCTCTTCATCAACTCTCTCCCAAAGGGACACCTTCTATGATTATGCTATGGCATAGCAAACTAAAAAGGCAAGTCGACTAGCGTATGCACCTATTTGCCAGACAATTGTTCGATATTTCTTTACAGGTACCAGTCGACTGCACCAAATGAGGGGGAGAACACATCGACTGCACATACACAGAGGAGATCACGTCATGTTGACTATACATTGAGGGGGAGCAATCCTGCAACTCAACTCAATATAAACAGGGACGTCAACTGTTGTTTATTCCAGTATATTAATTTTTCCATCATCAAAAAGGGGGAGATTGTTAGATTAGATTTTAATGATGCAATTAATATCCATGTGCAGATATTCAAGGAGGATAGCGGAATCACTAAAGCATGGATAAAAGGCAAGAAAAGCAAGGATAAAACAAGGGATCAAGATTGAAGCATTAAACAAGGAAGGAAATATTCATTAAGAGAAGCCATTAGCACACAAGGAGAAGATCAGAATCACATAGTTCAAATCAGGAAGCCTCCCACTATTCTTGGGAAATCAGATACATCTCCAGATCTCATACAAATCACTGGAGATTCCCTAACAGCTGATTTGAACTACAACACTGGAAGGCCGCTATCTCCATCAATCACATCCCCAGAAAAAAAGGAAAGAGATCGCTATCAAAGCAATGATCAGCGTTTTATTCTTGGAAGGAATCAACACCCTCCTAGGATCAAATCCCTTGGGTTGACAAGTCTCCGCCTAGTCTAGTTGTTTCAAGAAGGTATTTATGTTTTCTTTCTACCACACCATTTTGTTGTGGTGTATATGGGTAAGTTCTTTGATGAATGATTCCTTTGGATTGAAACAATTTGGTTGCTTCTCCACTAGTAAACTCTAGCCCATTGTCTGATCTTATAGAGTTGATGTTGATACCAAAACTGGTTTTCCACCAAGGATATGAAGTTTTTAAGAATATCTATAAAATTACTCTTGCTAGACAAAAGATGTGTCCATGTAGATCTACTATATTCATCCACTATGGTGATAAATTACTTGTGTTTATCATGTGTAGGGATGTGATATGAATCCCATAGATCAACATGCAAAAAAAGGTAATCTCTCTTTTCTAGCCATTTGACAAATGGTACAAGTAAAGGGTTGTTTATGGGAAAAATCAGCAAGAATGGAAGTAATCCTTTTCATCTTGACAAAGGGAACATGTCCAAGCCTGTTATGCCACAAGACATTTATATTATTTTTAGACCAAGATTGAGAAAAGAAGCTAGGCAATTCATAAGATGTATCATCAAAAGGAACATGTTTACTAGCACTTGCACATAAATTATTTACAATGAGAGAAGGAAAAGAGACACACTTATTGGTGTGGACTGTTACATTTACAATTGAATGAGTTAGATAGTGTGTGTCACAAGTGCAGCAAGTAGAAATAACAAGAAGTCTAGAATTGTCCTTTTCTGCAAGACTTGCATTGTTTTTCTTTAGGCAGCTTGGGAATAGGATGTATAGACCATCCTTCACCTTACAAATCACCAGAGGCCTCTTTATTGAAGGGGCCTGCAACACACAACAAAGATTGAAGAAGGCAACAATACAACTTGAATGAGAAACTAGAGAGTGAACGGAGATTAGATTGTATCTGAAAGTTGGAACATACATCACTTTATCTAGAGTGATCTTAGAATTGAGAATTACGCTGCCTATTTCTGTCACCTTTACTTTGTAGCCATTTGTAAGTATGACAAGCAAGGGATAGGGTAGGTTGATTATATTGGTTAATAGGGATCTGTTGAAGGTCATATTATTTGATGCCCCTGAATCTATAATCCATGAGTCAGCTTTGTTTTTGAAACATTCACATGAAAGTTTACCAAAATCAATTGAGGAAGTACAACCTATCATAAATGCAAAGTTTGTTTTTCCTGAACTAGCATTGGTACCACCTCCATGATCTCCTATCCCCGATGACTGAAATTGTTGCAGCAGAGTCACCAACTGGTTGTACTCTTCCTTGGTAAGGCTCACATTCTGAGAATTGTCATGACTAACATATTTATCATTTTTTGCAGGTTGAGATTCAGTGGCTGCCACATGTGCATTGGCTAGGGTCATAATGCCTCTGTTAAACCTGTTGGTACTGTTATTGTTTGAGTTATAGTTGTATTGTAGTTGGAACCTTGCCTTGTGTTTAGATTGAAACTATTTTGTCCTGCATTTGGATTCTGATTCTGACCAAAATTCTGTCCAAAATTCTGTGGATATCCATGGAGCTTGTGCATTTCTCTTTAGTATGTCCTAGCCTCTTGCAGTAGTCACAAAAGGGTTTGTTTCGGTTGTTATGATTGTTGTTGGGAGAGTAATTTGTCTTGAATGTGTTAGGTCTGGTTGTATTGGCACTCAAGGCTGATGATTCCAGTATCAGATGACCAGCGGGCTTGATTTCCCTCTGTCTTTCTTCTTGGAATAACAAATAAAAGGCTTGGGCAATTGAAGGAAGAGGATTCATCATCAATATGCTCCCTCAAACAACAATGTATGTCTCATTTATCCCATAAGGAATTGTATAAGCCTCCCATCATGTTCTGCTTTATGCATGCTTTCCTTAGCACCACAAGATCAGTTGCAGGTACAATGAGATTTAGCAATCAAAGTATTGAGCTCATCCCACATTTTCTTCATTTTTGTATAGTAACTGGTAATATCAAGTGATCCTTGAGACAGATCATTGATCTCCTTCTGAATTTGATACAACTTTGTTCCATTTGTTTGATCATATTGATCTCAAGTTCTCTCCACAATTCAAATGCATCAGCTACATATTCAACACTATCTGCAATCTCCTTAGTCAAAGAGTTTAAGATCCACGATGTGACCATGTCATCACACCTCTCCCACAAGCAAAAATTAAGATCAGGCCTTTTACAGTCTCCGTTAACAAATCCAAATTTATTCTTTACAGACAATGCTCAGATCACACTCCTCCTCCATGATCGATAACCAAAGCCATAAAAAAGAGCAGGAACTAAGGTTGCCCCAGGATTATCAGACAGTTGCATATATAGAGCATTATTATTGTCAATGCTTGATTGACTCAGAGCTCATTCACAGTAGGTTTTGCTGGATTACCATTCTCATCGGATGCCATATTTGTAAATTACAGAGAAATCTAAGAAACTTTGATATCTAAAAATGTGAAATGAATGAAATTCAACAATGATTCTCAGAAAATTGTAGATCAGAAGTAAAACAAGACATGTTCTTAAGCTATATCTTGAAATTCATGGAGAAACAAATTTGTATATGTGTGATTAGGTTTGAACGATCATCAACAAGGAGAGAATCAACAGATCTCGTGAACTGAATCCAAAAATCGAAGTTCCCCTCTCTGATACCATATCAGAAATCAGTCAATGAAACAGCAACTAAGCTTCTATCGCCGTCTAAAGTTGTGCTTCAATGGAGTGAAGCCGTGGATCATCCACCATGAGAACCCAGAGAGAGAGAAGAGAGAGGACGAGAGAAGGTTCCAGAATTGTGCAAAGTTAACTGATTGAATTAGGAGAGTGGGTGGAGTCTCCACTATTATACAAAGCTAAGATTAACCACTAAGCTAAGACAACTAACTAACACCTACTAAGCTAGATGTACAGCTGGTGTAATGAGAAATTAACTAATGGACTAGTCAACTAACTAAAAGAATAAATATAATTCTTAACACTTTTGGATCTCCTGTCTTTTCCTATCAAGAATATTTTGCCTTAATAAATTTGTGCATGCTTGGTGTGTGGTCATGAAAGAAAATAACAACAATAAACTCATAAAAAAAAATAAAAAACCCATATTAATTTTCAAACGAACTACAATTTACGTTGAAATGAACGCGAAGGCGTTGGCGACGATGAACATGAACATAAGATTAGATGAACATCTGAAATTACAACAATCTGTAGTTGAAATGGATGATGACACCTTAAGATCTTTATGTTATCCTATGTTGTTTTAACTTTGATCTGGATGCAAACTCCTATAAATATGAAGTAACAAGCTTATTCTCCTTATTGGGACCAATGTTGTGCAGCCTCAAATAGGACCAAACTGATCAAAATTTGGAATAACAGGTAAACAAAAAGAATGAACTTAATAGTTGTACTTATACTATTTTCAAGATAATTTTGCATTTCTATTTCTTTGTACAAATAGTAGTATCATAGATATTTTTTTGATGTCAATATTAATTTGGTCAGTCATTTCTAGTATACTCATATAGGCGCGCGCAAATGCTCCATTCTTAACAATAAATAATGTGCTTATATTTACATGCATTAGTGAGACATTCTATCAAGAAACAATAACTACGAGCCCTAAATATAATGAAAACAATTTATTACTTTCAACATATAGTAATGTAGTGTTACTTAATCGCAACTGAAGTGGGCGAAAAATGTCACTTAGTGCATGAACTTTCAAGAGCTTCTGCTTTCTAATACAAGAATAAATAGATATTCCTTTAATAGTGACTTTTGAGTTTTTAAACATAAATTGAATGAAAAGAATCAATGAGGGGAAAGTGACAAAAAAGAGATATAACTTTAATTTTATAATAAGATAATAATAAAAACTGGTATAACTGTTTAACCAAAAAATATAATTTGGTCAAAGTGTGGATTATGAGAAAAGAAGTCGGGTTACTGATAATCAAAGAGACCGAAATATAATAGGCTTTCAAAGAATAAGAATAAAGCAATAAGAAGTTTTTATTTCACTATTACGTAGATGATCTTCCGTGTCCTTACAAATGATGAAACCTCCTCCTTTTATAGCTAATAAGAAGTAACGGCCTAATCTAAATAATAAAGACCATTTAATGAGACGTTACACAATCATTGCTATTAAATATTGATTCTGTAATGTATGAGGCATTTAATAATAAATTTAGACAACTTTTTGCCACCAGATTCTTGTGTTCAGTGCTTCTTTTCACCCGTTGGCATTAAATGACTTGAATTGGTACGAAAATCGTCTCTATATTCCTTCCCGTGCTTGTTTTTATTCCCCTTCCCATATCTGTCATTTCCCGTGCCTTTTACTGGATTATTACGCTATGACTATTTGACCAGCCCACGTGTCATGCTACGTCATCTTTAATTTAAATTGAGTTTTTCCCAATACAGATAGTCCCCCCACTTTCCATTTATTTGTCAATTAAATAATTGGAAAGGGGATCTTCATAAAAAAGTAAATTTTTGTCACAATTAATGCGTCTAACAATATTGACGTCTCAGTTGTCTTTCTCATTTAATGCTCCTTACACGTATCATCCTTTGATTGGATCGACCATTTTACACCTATTTTCAAATCCTCTTTACTTCACTATCCATGAAGTGATAGTTGCCTTTATTATAGGCTTTCCATCATTACACTTCTAAGTTTGACGGTTGTCACCGTATACATATTTAACCTTTTTCTTTCTTTGTCTCCTTCTCCACAAACCTTTAGCAAACACTTTTTCCTTACTTTCCCTTTCTTTTCAATCCCTCTTTGTTCAACAATGGCATCTTCAAACCCTAACCCTAAAAGAGTTTCGATATTGGACAATTTCCCAAATTCCCCTGTGAGACATAGAAGAGGCCGAGGTGGTAGACTTCGACCAGAATCTACTCGAGGCGGCTCTTCCGGTTCTTCTTCTAAGAGTTCTATTTCAAAGACACCTTCTTCTAAAGGCAAAGAAGTTTCTGATTCTTCTCGGGAATCTTTAGTAGATGAAATCGTACCCAGCGATTTATCTTTTATCAGTGATAGACAATCTCTTGAAAAACAAGTTGCTGGTCTAGATACAGCCGATACTTACCCTACTTTAAAAACCGAACTCACAATCCCTTCCATTAGAAAAGATTGCAACTGGAAAAACAATCTTAGAATGTCTATTCCTACCCCATATCAAATAATTTCTTCTTTCAGGATTGGGTATTCTTTTGTTTACACTTACCCTTTTACTCTGGGCTTTAATCCTCTAATTGACCCGGTTATTCTTTATTTTTGCCATTTTTTTAATATTTGCTTGGCTCAAATTGTCCCCTTGTATGGACGACAGTGGCTTGTTTAAGATTTTTATCCTCTAAAGCCAATATCAATTTCACTTTTTCTCACCTCATTCATCTATATCATCATGACTTGATACCTCATGGGGTTTTTCACCTTGACCGCGAGGAGTAAGAAGGTTTTGGTAAGCCCAGAATATGACAAAGATCGAAGATGGTATGCTCGTTGCATTGATGTTCGTACAGTAGACTTACTTGGTGAAACAAACATTCCCTTCCCTGAGAAGTGGAATTTTGCATGTAAGTTTTTCTTATTGTATCGTACCTATTTTTATTTTTGAATTTTGATTCTGACTTCACCTCTTTTTGGTTTTTTTAGCAACCATGGGAGATATGGAACCTGTTTCCAACTTCTGTGGTTGGGTAGATTCAATTTTGAAGATTTCTCCTAAGGAGCAAAGAACTTGGAAATCAATCTGTGCCCTACATGGTTGGAAATTCAAAACACATGATACTGTATTTATTTCACACATGCTTCATGCCTTAAGCACCTTTTCATTGATTTTGATTACATATCCTTCTTTTGATCAGGATTTGGCTACAAAAGTATGGCAGCCGAAGTGGTATGGCCATTCGTATGTCTGGAAATGCTGCGTTAGACTTGGACAAGGCACGAGCCTTGCTTCAAAAAAGAAAAGCTATAGCAGAAGGTACGGAAAATGAAGAAAAGGAAGATGCCTCATTAATAACCAGGCCAAGTGTTATAAGACGAGTCATCCATGATGATGAAATTGAAGATCTTCATGCTCAACCTTCAACCACCGAGCCTGTCTTGATTCTTTTTGATAAGGATACCGTACCAAAAGACACGAATGAACCAACTCAGCCCCCCTTGGATAGTGGCTTTAGGAGTGGCGAGCTCGGACCTGTTTTTGATGAAGCCCCCCTTTCTTCATTCCTTCCTACTTCTTCCATTCCTTTGATAATTGTAAGTGCTTCATCACCAATGACTGCTTCTATTCCTTCACCAATTTTGAATACCTCCATTCCCTTTCCTGAATCAGCTTCTACAGCTTCTCCTTCCCTTACTGCTTCAATTTCTATGACCCCTAAAGGGTTTACTTTTTCTACTGCTCCCCCTGTTGGTCCCTCTTCATCTGCCCCTCCAGTAGAGTTCAGCTCCAGTAGTAAAGGTGTGGCTATGAGGAGCGTTACTCTCGAAG